>JAOEGL010000003.1:268586571-271082033 GCA_034509955.1 Urosaurus nigricauda
AAACCTACTATAGATGAAAATTCTCTGTTATCCTGAAGCATCTTCTTTGAATAACCTTTTCATTTGAGGGATACATGAATAATTTCATAGAATCATGCAGGAACTCCAAATCAAAGCATCCCTGACAGATGGCCATCCAGCCTCTGCTTAAAGACCCCTAAGGAAGGAGACTCCACCACACTCCGAGGGAGTGTGTTCCACTGTCGAATAGCCCTTACTGTCAGGAAGTTCCTCCTAATGTTGAGGTGGAATCTCTTTCCTGCAGTTTGCATCCATTGTTCCGTGTTCTAGTCTCTGGAGCAGCAGAAAACAAGCTTTCCTCCCTCCTCAATATGACATCCCTTCAAATATTTAAACAGGGCTATCATATCACCTCTTAACCTTCTCTTCTCCAGGCTAAACATCCCCAGTTCCCTAAGGCGTTCCTCATAGGGCATGGTTTCCAGACCCTTCACCATCTTAGTTGCCCCTCCTTTGGACATGCTCCAGTTTCTCCACATCCTTTTTGAATTGTGGTGCCCAGAACTGGACACAGTATGCCTCCAATTCTGTCATCCAAATCATTAATAAAGACATTGAATAGCACTGGGCCCAGGACAGAACCCTGTGGCACCCCACTGGTCACTTCTCTCCAGGATGAAAAGGAACCATTGTTGAGCATCCTTTGAGTTCGGCCAGTCAACCAATTACAAATCCATGTAACAGTTAACTTGTCTATCCCACATTTTGCAAGCTTGTTTGCAAGAATGTCATGGGGAACCTTGTCAAAGGCCTTACTGAAATCGAGGTATACTATATCCACAGCATTCCCTTCATCTACCAAGCTGGTAATTTTATCAAAAAAAGAGATCAGGTTCGTTTGGCATGACTTGTTTCTCTGAAACCCATGTTGGCTTTTTGTGATTATGGCATTGGCCTCTAAGTGTTCACAGACTCTCTGCTTAATGATCTGCTCTAGAACCTTTCCTGAATTGATGTCAGACTAACTGGACGATAATTGTTGGGATCCTCTTTTTTTTCCCTTTTTGAAGATGGGCACCAACGTTTGCCCTCCTCCTGTCTGCTGGGACTTCTCCTGTTCTCCATGAGTTCTCAAAGATTATTGCCAATGGCTCTGATATTACATTTGCCAGTTCTTTTAATACTCTAGGATGTAGTTCATCTGGTCCTGGAGATTTATATTCATTTAGGTTAACCAGGTATTCCTGTACTACCTCTTTACTTATTCTGTGCTGAAATTCCTCTATTCTGTCTTCTGCTCCATTATCCTTAGGTTGAGCACCCTTTGCCTTTTCTGAGAAGACTGAAGCAAAGAAGGTGTTGAGTAATTCTGCCTTTTCTCTGTCTCCTGTGAGCATTTTGCCCATCTTCTGCACGCAGTGGCCCCACTGTTTCCTTCTTCTTCCTTTTGCTACGGACATATCCAAAAAAGCCCTTTTTATTGTTCTTAACCTCTCTAGCCAGTCTGAGTTCATTCTGCGCTTTAGCTTTTCTGACTTTACCCCCTACATGTGCTGGCTATTTGTTTGAATTCCTCTTTCGTGATTTCCCCATTTTTCCATTTCTTTATACATGTTCCGTTTAAAACTTAGCTCAGTTGAAAGTTCCTTAGTCATCCATCCTGGCTTCTTGAGACATCTTCCATTTTTCTTTCTCATTGGAACTGTTTGAAATTGTGCCTTCAATATCTCCCCTTTGAGAAACTCCCATCCGTCTTGAACTCCCTTTTCTTTTAGTATTCCTGACCATGGGATCACTCCCAGTATTTCTCTAAGTTTATTGAAATTAGCTCTCCTAAAGTCTAGAGTGTGTGTCTGACTATGCCTAGCTTCTCCCTTCCACTGTATTACAAACTCCAGGAGAACATGGTCACTTCCACCTAAGGATCCAACCACTTGCACCCCATCAACTAGGTCCTCCCTGTTGGTTAAGATAAGATCTAAAATGGCTGATCCCCTTGTTGCCTCTTCCACCTTTTGGACAATGAAATTGTCTTCCAGGCAAGTGAGGAATTTGCTAGACCATGAGGATTTGGCTGAGTTTGACTTCCAGCAAATATCAGGATAGTTGAAGTCACCCATTACTACTACATCTCTCCTTTCTGAGTATGTGATTATCTGTTCTAGAAAGGCATCATCCAATTCCTCTGCCTGAGTCGGGGGTCTGTAGTAGACTCCCACAGTAACATCCCTGTTATTTCCCTCTCCTTTAATTTTTATGCAGATGCTCTCCACCTGGCTTCCAGTATTGACTTCCTGGATCTCTTCACTGGTGTAAATATCCCTGACATATAATGCTATTCCTCCTCCTTTCCTGCTTGGCCTTGAGTGTACATGGAAGAACTAAACAAGATCCTGAAGTGTAAAGATATTAAAAAATTGTTAAAAAATTGTATGTACAGCACTGTGTAAATTTACAGTGCTATATAAATAAAAGTTAATAATAATGATGATAATAAGTCATTGCATTCCGCATCACCATGTATGGATATGAGAGCTGGACAGTGAAGAAAACTGAAAATAAGCTCATGTGCTGTTGGAGAATGCTGAGAATACCATGGATAGCCACAAAGACAAACAAATGGATCCTGGAATATAGACCCTATACACATAACCTGAAGGTAATTTTATACGTAATATTTTTAATAATTTTGTGCATGAAACAAAGGTTGTGTACACTTAACCATCAGAAAGCAAAGGTGTAAATATCTCAGCCAACCATGTGGACAGTTTGGGATTCTGGAATTCTGGATAAGGGGTACTCAGCTTGTACAAAACTTTCTGTAAGGACCAATTAATAGTAAGTTCTGAGTAAATAAAGTATTTTCATGTTGGTAGAAAGAGACCAACCAGGGCCCCACCTAGCTTTACATGGAAGGGAATTCCATGGGCTGGAAGCATCCCCTGAGAAGCCTTTCTCTTGAGTTATTCAGCAGATGACCCTGAATTCACCTGTTTCTCTTACTAGTCTTCCTTTCTAATTTAGGAAATCAAAATAAAATAAAATAAAATAAAAGGGGGGGGGGGGCTAAAAAGAGAAACAACTGAATTGTTTCTGAAATCTACCAGTATTCACAAATTCCACTCTGTTAGCAGATGTATGAGCAAAGACAATGGCTTCACACTACATATATTAATACAAGAGTCCTCATTACTGCACATATAACAAAAGGAATCTTCTCAGAGAGCCAGAAAATTGATTTTTGGTGAGCCCTTTGAAAATTTAGGGCAAGGCATATGATTTGTATTTTTCTGGATCCTATTACATTTTATCCCACTTCCACAGATGTATAAAAATGCTTCATACCTGAGGCCTTAATACTATTCAGCACTGCTAGTCTTAAAGGTGCTGCCACATTTCTTCTCCCCGTCCTCAGAATAAGACAGCTACGTCTTTGAAAATTACCATAATGTAAAAAAAGAAGGATGGGATAGCATAGCCCTTGTGACAGTGATCAAATTGCTGAAACTGAAGGTATTTTCCCAAATATGACAGGAGTGTTACCTCCCAAGCAGCAGGAACTGCGGAGGGGGCAGCACCTTTCAATTGAGGTCCACCTCTGTTGCTCCTGCAAGCAGCCACACTGGATCCCAAACAGCCCTTTGGAAGGGGCAGCAATGCCCCCCCCCAAAGCAGTGGGCCTTGCTGGTGTGGTCAGTGCCTCTTGTTTGAGATTCAGTGCAGCTGCTCCTCTGAGCAGTTGCACCAGACCCCAAACAGCCGTTGGGAGGTCACAGAACCAGGAGGTGTCTTTCATTTGGGGTCTAGTGCAGCTGTTCCCCTGAGCAACCGCACTGGACCCCGAATGGCTGTTGAGAGGCTGCAACACAGACACACCCAGCAGTAGTCTTGCCAGGCAGCCATGAGTGGCCAGGCATTGGGAAGAGGGAAGGTGTTGGGGCAGTCCGTCCCCCTCCCAGCTATCCTCCCTGCAGCAGGTGACATAACAGGGATTCTGGTAAAAAAATTCTTCACTGAGTCCACTGGCAGGAGTATAGCTGTAGCAAAGCTTTTAAAATAACGTATCATATTATCAGGGAGCATTAACTTCAATTTTCATTAATGCCAACAGGAGCTTTCTCCCTGATGCAAACAGCAGGTAGCTTGCTGTCATCTACATCTATAGAAATCAGGCATTTCAATAAATTCAGCCACTTAATTTTTTGAGCATCCCCTGCATTAATAACTCTCTGGAAATAGAAAATGATCACAGCAAAAGTCTGGGCTAGTAATGTTTATGTGATGCTTTATTTTTCTATTTCAATGTTTCTTTTTTAACCTGGAGAAGCAGTCATACATGGCATCTCTAATCAATTATGCAGTTGAGCTTGCTGAAGTGGTATATAGAGTCCCATCTACTACTTCATTCTGCTGTGTTGTGATCCAATACAGGTTTTGAAATGAGGTGAGTGTGGCACCTTGGAAAAGATGGGCGATGACTTGCCTCAAAACTGAAGCTTCTAATGTTTCAAAAACAGCAAGAATTTGCATTTCCAATTGGCTTCTTCCAAGGTTCCGCGTCATTTGTCTCAGAATCAGTTAAGCCGTCTGCCTGAGTGAGCTGTTTTTCATTTGATTCCAGTAAAACACATTGTGAGAGTTCATTATCAGGACTGTGGGAACATAGGGAGGGGTCCTGTGGCCTATTTTAAAGACCAAGACTTAAGGGATGCCCCCTGAGGAAAAATGTGCTTTATCAATTGTGTAGCCGTGGGAGAGGAGAATTAAGGCATTGCCCCCTCGCATAAGAATTCTGTCCCCACAATTGTTCAGCCCCCAAATTTCTAGCATTGCAGAGAGTGAGACACTGAAAATCATTCACATCTAGAACTCTTCTATATGCCACGTTCTCATTTCCTTGGTCACTTTGCCTGTCATCCCCCCCCCCCACCTTTTTTGAGTGTGTGTGTTTGTGTGTGTCTGTGTTGAATTCCCAAATGCTCAACTAAAGTTTTAAGTTACTGCACCGCTAGAAATTTGGAGACAGAAAGAAAATTTCATTTGGAGGCAGAATTCTTATTGAAGAGGTAATGCTCTCCTCTTGCCTCCTCTCTAACTACACCTCTGTCTCTATTTAGAAAATGCAATATCCCTATTTCCATGTTTTTCTATTGTTGTTTTAACTTTTGATAGAGTTCTATCCAATAGACCTACATTACATCTCTAAATATAGGCTACTTGCTAGGTCAGAATTTGGGTTTAGTTGCTGTTTCCCCATTTAAAAAATTAGCTGTGTGATGAAATAAGCTTAACTATGGGAAATAAGTTGATCAAACTGAAATCACCACCTATTGGGATCAAAAGAATTTAGGGTAACCAAAAGAATTTTGCTGCCTGATGCAAATGGTGCACCTACCCCTACTCTCATCCCTGCTTCTCCTAGTTCAGGTACATAATATATTGATTACCTAAAGGCACATGAGGCAGGATATCCACAACTGCCTCTTCCCTTCCCTGACGATAAAAATACATCATCAAGAACCTATTCAGACTTTTTAGTGTGACTATCCAAATAATCTCACTAACGTATTCTGGTTTTGTTGTTCACACTAATTTTTTTTGGGGGGGGGGGGTAGGAACTGCATCTATGTGAGCTCTGTTGCTCACATGTATCTGCATTTCAAATAAAGATGGAATCAATGATGCAGATGTATTCAAAGCACATTCAAGGGATGCAAAGTTTTATTCCAATTTATCCCAGGTCTGTTAGCAACGGTTAGTCACACAGCCAACAATACAAATCTGTTAGGAAAACTCAGGAAAAAACCCCAGAGATCAACTATCCCAGGTTAAATGTGTGTGTGTAGGTGCGGGGGGGGGGGGGGGGGGTATTGGCAGCCCAACCCACAACTTAATCAGATGTATTTCAAATGTATGTGAACAACAAAGATTCGACCCACATTCTACCGAGATTATTTTCATTGTCTCAATAACCCCAAACAAATTAAATAACAAAACCTTTATTGCCCCTTCATGATTTCCAACATCTGCTGCCTAAGTTGGCGTTCTCACTCTGCCTAAGGGCAGAGCTTAGATTCTGGTACCAAAAAGACAATCCCTGCAGCTGCCTGATCACTGCATTCATTATTTGAAGATATCCTCTGAATCATGCTACCACCTCATTAAGTAGGAAGTGACCAAGAGAAACAGCCTTTTAGTCAAGGCCAAAGATTGGAAAAATTTTTTTTTCTGGATTACAAGTTGCAGAGTTGTCCAACAAGCATACTCAATGGCCATGCATGCTCCAGGATTCTAGAGACTGCAGCTCCCAAAAGTAACTCTTTCAAGCTCTGGGCATGATAACCTGCCTCTGGAACCTGCAGGTAGATTTTCCTGATGACAACCGTATTGCTTTTCTGATACTATGCTGTATTTGTCCATCTACTCCAGTGCTGCAGAATTTTTTGCTGTACTTAATTTCTACCTTGTTTACGCTCTTGTTCTTCTTTATGTTCACTTTAACTGCATTTTTATTCTGATGCTCTTAATATTTTGTTGTATGCTGCCCCAACAGTATTAAAGAAAGGTGGCTCAAAAATCCATTAAACTTGATAAATATTTTACTCCTTGTTACAATTAGATAAATTTGTTGCTGAACAGTGATGCCTTAACCCCTTTCAGGAAAAGACTAGAAATAAATAATATTTTCAAGGTATGGAATTAATTAGTCAGAAAATTTATTAAGGACAAACTATACAGTTTTTAATTACTACAATATCTTTGATCATAAAGAATGTAAGGTGGATTGTGACTGTTTTCCAGTTAATAAAGATGCCCAGAATTATAACAGGTAACAGGTAACAAGTTTTTGTCAAATGTAAAAGATGAGGTAGGTGGCAACTGGAAGTCATTAACACAGTTAGTGCATTAGTGCATTAATACCTAATTAATTGAAGTAGTTCTTCAGATAGTTCATAAACTAGGATATTTACTCCCACATGATACATAGTATGATCCCTGTATTCAGGGAACTGGTAACTGCAGTTTCACTTACCCACACCCAGAAAAAAGGTCTTTCTGGGTATCTGGAGGTCCTCCATCAACCTCCACCAGAAATATAGGGTTTGTCATTATCCATGATTTTTGCTATCCATGGTAAATCTGGGAATATGGGGGTTGTACTGTAGTAATATGCACCATCTTGGATGACTTTAAAAGAATATTAGACAGATCCATGGAGAAAAAGTCTATTAATGCCTACTAGTCAAGACAGTTATCTGTTATTGCTAGTATCAGGGACTATATACCTCTGTATACCACTTGCTGAGGAACATAAGAAGGGAATCACTTTTGCACTCATGTTCTGCTTGTGGGCCTGCTAGAGGTGTCTGCCTGCCTACTGTGGGAACAGAATGCCAGATTATGTAGGCCTTTGGTCTAATGCAACACAGCTCTTCTTAATGTTCTTCAAATCAGTACTGTGTGTGAGGAAAATGGGGTGCAAAGAGAGAAGGTGTGCTCTGACACATAGATACAGTTGCCCCTCAGTATCTGCTGGGATATGATTCCAGGACCCTCCCTCGTAGATACCAAAATGCATGGATGCTCAGGTCACATTAGAATGGTGTTGTAAAATGGCATCCCTTATCTTGTATAATATGGCAAAATCAAGGTTTACTTTTTGAAATTTGTTTTGGTGAATATTTTCAACAAGTGGTTGGTTGAATTCCTGGATGCAGAATCTGTGGATATGGATGCTCTACTGTACTTTCCAGTTTCTCAGTTTCTCCTGAAATTTGGGAGGCTTTGTGGAACAAAATATGTCCTTAATTAGGAAGAGCAGAGATTTCAGTAAGCGGGCAAGGATAGGATGAAAACTTCCATTTAGTAAGGGACAAACGTATACAAAAGATGGGAAAGTGGGATTAATGTAAGCACTTAGGAACTTAATTCCTTTGATGGGATTTACAAATTAAAATTTACAAACAAATTATATTGATTCAAGGGCCAGACAAACTTAATTAATCTGAGAAGAGGAGATACTCTTGCAGAACATTTAATAGCTGAAGCCAACTGGTACCCACCTGAAAGAAAAGGCTATCTCCACACTGTCTCCAAAGGGCTTCTGACCTTGGTTTGTTTTGACAATATTTTTCATATATTTGGAGATCTTCCTTCTGCAACATAAGCAAGTCAATGTTAAATAAATCAAGTCAAAACAACTTACGAACAAGTTCTGAAAGAAATATGACAGAATGGGGTATATAGTACAATAGAAGAATTCAGAGGTAACTCTGACTCTAAATTTCTTCTAAAATTTGGCCTTAAAAAAACAAAACAAACAGGATCCACCCTGAGGAATATACACTGCCTCTCCATTTTCCTACAGCAAACACTGTTATCCTTCCTTAACTACAGTTAAGCAGTCCTATCTTAATCATGGCTAAAGCTATCCAGAGATTACATGTGATATAGTGGTTTGAGTGTTGGGACTACGACTGGAGACCAGGGTTTGATTCACCACTCAGCCATGAAATCCAATGGATGATCTTGTGCAAGTCACACGCTCTCAGCCTTAGGGGAAGTCCAAGGCAAACATTCTCTGAACACATCTTGCCAAGAAAACCCCATGACGGGTTCGCCTCAGAGTCATCCTAAGTCAGAAATGACTTTAAGACACATAACAACAACAATGACAAGGCTATCCAAGGGCATGTCTACACTGGAGAAAAACACCAAATTCACTCCAAAACTAGTGCTAGCAGTCCTCACAATGTGTGACTACATCCAGGGACAAAATGACAAATCAGAATGTATTTCTGGCCCTTGACTTTGCTCTGAACAAATATATGTCAGGAGAAAGCCTGATGTTTTCCAGAAACCCAGCTTCTTTGGGCATGTGGATAGCTGGATTTGAATCAATTCGGCCTGATCTGTTGTTCATTCACCATGGGCCATGCCATCCCCCTCCCCATGCTGATCAGGGAAAGGGAACAGCCGGTTTTTGGAGCCACCATCACTTCCTCATGGGCAGAAATTCCGTGTAAAGCCTTCTTGGTGATAGTGACATCACTAAGGTTGGTGTAACCTAGGGCAGTAGCTCACTCCACCCCCTTGATCGCCTCCCCTACCACACCATACAGAATCCTTAGTAATGTTTTTTGCACTAATGTTACTCATGAATCATCAGTCCCATATATGTAATGGTAATAGTTGTGACATGAACAACTCACATAATTAAAATTACACCTTTAAATTATAATATCATATGCAGAGCCTAAATGTATTTGCATGTACAGTTGCCCCTCCTCTCTTGCGGACTTGGGATTTGCGTTCTTGATTAATTACGGAGGGGTGACCTCAATTATCATTGATGGGGCACACGCTCGCTGGGGCATGGCCCATTCAAGCCTATGGGTCTTGAATACACCCGAGTCTCCATTTTCACAGGGGTTCTGAAATGGATCCCCCCACGAAAACAGAGGGTCAACTGTAATTGCATGTGGTTGAAGGGAAAATTCGGTAAGAAGTGATGCTTTTAAAGAAAATTAAAATGTTAACCACAGCTCATTTCTGCCAAAAGGCAGATGTTTGAGGAGCAGTGGTATCACTCTAGGGTGTCACCTGGTGCAATCCACACTCCGTGCATCCCCCTAGTGATGCTCCCACCTGGTGTACTGCTATTTCTATTGAAGTCGGAACAGGGTGCCTCTAACATCAATGGGGAGCGGGTAAACTGATCCACTCCCTGTGGATCATATGGCAGAGCTCCCCATTCTGACCTCAGCAGAAGTGCTGGCATACCAGGCAGGATCTCACAGGGACCTCCTACCCACGAGGAAGCAGCAGTGGTGAAACTGAAGGGACAGGCCAGGATACCCCACAACTGCCTCTTCCCTTCCTTAGCAATAAAAATACTCTACCATGAACCTAGTCAGATTTTTTAAACATGATAATCCAAATAATCTCTCTGTGTTGGCCTGTGTGCACAACAACATGGTGTCACACATGATGCTGTCCAGGGCATATGGTTGTCATCATGGTCAGTTTGGGGCCAGTCTGGGGAATAATACTCCAGACCGTCCCTGGATTAAGTGTCCAGCTCAGATGTGCCCCAGGTTTTCCTCATCTCCAGAATTGTGTCCTTTCAAAACATACTTCCAGAGCCTACTTGAAAAGAAATGCTCTTTAGCCATGGTAGGATGGTGAACAGTTTTGTTGTGACATGCAGGACTTGTTCACCCCGTTACCCAAAAATGACAAATCCGAATGTAGTGCTCAGAAAGCATTTTTAAGTACAACTCCCAATATCACCAGAATGGTTGGGAATTCTGGGAGTTGTACAGTACTTCCAAAAACAAGAGATATTTCTGTGCTCTCCCGGAATGAAGCAATTTCAGTGAGTGAGTCAGGTTTCATAGGGTTCAAGAACTTTAGATTTGTTTACATATGCAGGGGTAGCTGCATCATTTTCTCCTGTATCATTTTAAACACCTTTGCCTGATGAACTTTGAAAGTTTGCAACATTTATAATTTTGGTAAAATTCAAAGATGTAGTCATGCTAGTCTGGAAAATCAGTATGCAAAGGGATCCTGTAGCATCTATGAAAGCTCACGCTACCAATTTCTTTCAGTTAGCCTCAAAGATGCTACAAGATCCTCTTGCAATGTGCATTTTGGTTGGCCCAATAAAAGTATCACTATTTTGTGAATTTTGGATGATAATGTGCTTTTCTCGATTTGTTTGTGACTTCTAGCAAGTAGAAAGTCTACTGCTTCAATGGTCACTGTGGAAAGCTTAAGGCAGAAAAACCCTAGTTGTTTTAAGTATATATATTTTAAAAAAACAATTTTATTGTGCTTGGCAGCAGATGGAAAAGTTCCTTGATGCCAAAGTAAACATGGCCACCCATAAAACAGCTGGTTCTGATGAACAGAAGGCCCCCTTGCTGAGGAGAAGAAGCAAACAGCCAAATACTCTGGTAAGGCAGCCATACAAACAGACTTCTGTCTGGAAATCTTTCTCCCAGCTACCGCCCCAAGAGAAGCAACAGCTTTCAGGAGCTGATGCATTTCTCTCTAGCTAAAATTCTGCAGCATCAGGGAAAGCCCAAGAATCCAAGAAAGTGTGTCTGTGTGGCAGCTAAGGTGACATCTTGAATTAAGATGACAAAGAGGCTTGAGTAACTTTGGCCCCAGTCAGAGTCTGGGAACTTTATTTCATTACTTTTCTGGACTGTGTGTGTTGTGTGTTAGAATCACAGAATCAGAGAGTTGGAAAAGACCACAAGGGCCATCCAGTCCAAACCCCTGCCATGCAGGAACTCACAACCAAAGCATCCTCAACAGATGGCCATCAAACCATGCCTTATGAGGGAACAGACAGTTCAGGGGTTAAGCCCTGTTTAAGTATTTGAAAGTGTGTCACTTCGAGGATGGAGCAAACTTGTTTTTTGCTGTTCCAGAGACTAGAAATGGAACAATAGATGCAAGCTACAGGAAAAGAGATTCCACCTCAACATTAGGGAGAACTTCCTGACAGTAAGGGCGGTTCAACAGTGGAACACACTCCCTCAGAGAGTGGTAGATTCTCCTTCTTTGAACGTCTTTATACAGAGGCTGGATGGGCATCTGTCGGGGATGTTTTGATTGTGAGTTCCATCATGGCAGGGGGATTGGACTGGATGGCCCTTGTGGTCTCTTCTCACTCTCTGATTCTATAAAAACCTCCAATGAAGGATACTCCTTCACACTCCAAGGGAGTTTGTTCCACTGTCAAACAACTCTTACTGTCAAGAAGTTCTTCCTAATATTGATGTGGAATTCCACCCCCCCCCCATAGTTTGAATCCATTGCTCCATTTCCTAGTCTCTGAAGCAACAGAAAACAAGCTTTCGCCATCCTCAATATGACATCCTTTCAAATATTTAAATAGGGCTATCATCACCTCTTAACCGTCTCTTCTCCAAGTTAAACATACCCAGCTCCCTAAGGCCCCATTCATACTAGCCCATTTGCCCTGGTTAGATCCGGATCAGATCGTGAACGCCATTACTGAATCTCTCCGGAAAGAAGTTCATACAGTGGTCCCCCGGGTTACGAAGGTGATCCGTTCCGGATTACCTTTCGTAACCCGGAAGCATTCGTTTCCCAGGGACCGCTAATTCTGCCGGACCGAGCGGCCGATTTAAAGGGGCCGCACGGTTTTTCTTGTTCGTATCCCGGGGGATCCTTTGGATCCCGGAGGATATTTTTTGGTCCCACCGGTTTCGGATCCCGGGGATTTCGTTCCCCTGGGGATTCGTAAACCGGGGGACCACTGTACTCCCCTTTGCCCCAATCTATGCTTCCCGGTGCATCTTACCCCACTGAAGTTCATACTTTCAAAAGTAACAATTCAAGATGGAGCCTCCTTGTCATCAATCAAATTATGTCATGGTGACATCTGATGCAGCCATTAGCTGCGTGAGTGCTCCATCCGCGCTTTGCTTTTTTAAATACTTTTAAAAAATTGATAGCATATGCACATGGAGCATAGGGCTGGGAGCAGTGCGGCTTGTGGGGATCCCCCCCCTCCTCCTCCTCTTTTCTCAGCACCAGGAGTACTTCATCGGGCACTTCTGAATTTTTAAAAATTATTTTTACAATTTGACAGCTTATGTGCATTCTACATGGGGCTCCTTAAATGGGAGGGGGAACCCACAATCCATATATGGATAGTTGGCTTCCATATATGGATTGGGGTTCCCTCTCCCTTTATTTAAATGCTCAGTATGAATGGGGCTCTTTCCTCCTCCCGTTTAAAGAGCCCCATGTAGAATGTGCATAATCTGTCAAATTGTAATAATAATAATAAAAAAATTCAGAAGTGCCCAATGAAGCACTCCTGCTGCAAAAACTTAGACAGCACCAGAGAGGAGGCATGTTCCGCCCCCTGGCCTTTACCCCTCCCCTGAACTTGACCCGATCATGATAGGAGCCAAGTTCACATTCGCTTGAACCGGTTTTTCTGAAAAGAAACGGTAAATGCCCCGCTTTCAGAAAACCTGGGTTTAGGGGGATTTGCACCGCATCGGGTGTGCAAGATCTGGATTCCCTAGTGAAAAAAACGACACCAGTATGAACTTCTCGATTTTAATCCAGGTTACAAGCCAGTTTATATGGTAGTCTGAATGGCCCCTAAGTCTCTTCTCATAAGGCATGGTTTATTTTTTATGGTTCATTTTTTAGTTTTGGTCCAGCTTTCTAATTTATTCAGGTCAATTTGAATTTTGATCCTCTCCTCTGGGGTATTAGCTACTCCTCCTAATTAGGTATCATCTGCAAATTTGATAAACATGCTCTCTATTGTTTGCCTTCATGTAATTTCCATTTCCCTAAGACGAATCTATCACAGAATTTTTGTGGCAAGGTTCTTCGGTGTGGGGGGGGGGGTTTGCCATTGCCATCCTCTGAGGCTGAGAGAGTGTGACTTGCCCAACGGTGCAACAGTGGGTTTCCATGGCTGGCAGAGATGTGACCCTGGTCTCCAGAGTCATGGTCCAGTACTGCACCACACTGACTAGAGAGAATTAAAGTTAGTTTTAAGGTGTTGTCTGCTACTTGGGGTCCCATACTAGGTGGGGTATCAAATTATAAATTAAAATAAAGGTGGGATAAAAACTATGGGACCTAGGGTCCCATACTAGGTGAGAAATAAATTAAATTATAAATAAAAAGAAAGGTGGGATGTAAATTAAATAAATAATAGATATAGTTTCCAGACTCCCTCAGCTGGCTGGAAAATTCTGGGAGGTGTAGTCCATAAAAGTAACTCTTTTCCAAACGTTTGCCTCGGTTCAGTATTTAATGCTTCAAAGACAAAGGCCAGGAATAAAGGGTTGTTTGTCTTGGAAACTACAATGATTTTACAGGTGAACAACTTTCATTGCCTTTATAAAATTTATAGTGTTATCACTATTTTATGAGGTATCCGGTTAATAGTGTTAAAAAGCATCCTCCCTACAAAATAGCTGCACAGTTTCTGCTCTCTGGGTGAAGGCCTGGCACTGCAGCAAACAAAAGTTAATGGCCCATTTAAAACAAAAATTAACAGTTGATTTGTTTTAGGAATCTAAATAACTCATCACATTCTTCTATGCCTGGCAGACCGCAAAAGTAACCAAAGCAACAGGAAAATAAATCCAAGAAGCTGCACAAGCACAAAAGGCGACACAAACTGGATCATACAGCAGATCCAGATGCATGTTGTGTACATCAGCCTCACACTAATTTTTCTCTGAGTTTATTCTTCCACAGAATCCCTCCAATTTGTTTTGTAAGCAGTCCTAAATTTTCGAAGTTGGTCTGAAATCTTGCAAAAGAAGAAATGTCATTGCTAGGCTGCACTGCTACATTGTCATCTCCAGCCTTTGCCATTAAGCAACTCTGGTGACTACTTTTAGAGTCAGAACAGGGTGTCCAGACGTCATGACCGCAAAGTAGCATAAGACACTCTGAAATGTAGGACATTCAAAAAGAAAACTGGGACATTACCAAATAAAAGCTAAAAATACTCATATAAATATAAAATTATGCTTCTTAGTCATGCTCAAAGTGGAGGACATTTTGGATTTCCTCCTGGACAGAAGGTTGAAATGTAGAGCATCTCTTCTCAATCATGAAGCTCCCAGGCTACCTCTGTCTGTCAGTCTCTCCAGTCCAAAACACGCAGCAGAAATAATCCAGTTTGAGACCTGGCCTGCCAACGCTAGGAGATTCTGGGAACTGTAGTTTAGTCTTCTCTGACAGAGAGCTCTGATGCTACAATACGCTACAGTTCCCAGGATTCCCTAGCACTGAGTCATGGCAGTTCAAGCAGTCTCATACTGGATTATCTCTGCAATGTGTTTTGGATCTCTGCTTATCTGTCTGTCTGTCTAACTATCTATCGGCTTCTCTCCCACAATATTTTTATGGACATTGAGAACCATGTACAGTATTTGCATGGCAGCCATGTATCTGTATCACTCCCTTAGCACATCTGGAAGAAGGGTAGGATACAAATTTTAACTGTAATTTATTAATAATAATAATAATAAACTTTTATTTGTATACCGCCCTTCCTGCGATCAGGGCGGTGTACAGCATTTTACAGCTAAAACAAGAGGTGTCAACAAGTAAAACATTATCAACCCGATACTATATACAGTGGTGATATTCCAACGGCTTATCAGAAGACAGGTTATGATGAAGAATGACAGTCAAGGATAAGCCTGGTTAAACAGATATGTTTTCAATGCCTTTTTGAATCGAGGAAGAGAGGCAGTCAGACGGAGCTCGGTGGGTAGTGAGTTCCAGAGGCTCGGAGCAGATATAGAAAACGCTCTTTTGGCAGTTGTCGATAGCCTAGCCTCTGGAACGTTCAACAGATTTTGTCCACTTGATCTAAGCGTGCGGGGCAGATTGTGTGGGGAGAGACGGTCCTTTAGGTACTCTGGGCCCAAGCCATTTAGGGCTTTATAGGTAACGACCAGCACTTTATACTGAGCCCGGAAGCGAATAGGCAGCCAATGAAGGTCTTTCATGATCGGTGTTATATGGTGGGTCCTGGACGCCCCAGTAACCACCCGTGCTGCCATATTCTGGATTAGTTGTAGCTTCCGAGTGTGGTACAAAGGCTGCCCCATGTAGAGCGCATTGCAGAAATCCAACCGAGAGGTTACCAGAGCATGTATCACAGTTTCAAGGTCCCCCCGGTTCAGGTAGGGATGCAGCTGGCGTATCAGCCGAAGCTGATAGCAGGTGCTCCTGACCGTCGCATCCACCTGAGGAGTAAGATGGAGCGACGAATCAAGGAGCACCCCCAAGCTGCGTACAGTGTCCTTTACGGGAAGTGTGAGCCCATTCAGGACAGGTGGAACCACCTCCATCCCTGGGCCGGGAGAACCTATCACAAGTACTTCCGTTTTCTCTGGATTCAGGCTGAGTCTGTTTTCCCTCATCCAGTCCATTACCGATTCCAGACAGGCCACGAGAGGAGCGACGCCATCCCCGGTCACTGCATCAGTCGGAGACATAGAGAAGACTATTTGGGTGTCATCAGCGTACTGATAACCCCGCGCCCCATGCCTCCGGATGATCTCTCCCAGCGGTTTCATGTAAATGTTAAAGAGCATGGGGGACAGAATAGCTCCTTGAGGGACCCCAGAAGTGAGGGCCCTCTTATCGGAGCAAACGTCCCCCAGCTGCACCATCTGGAACTTCCCAGAGAGGTAGGACCGGAACCACTGAAGCGCAGTGCCTCCGATTCCCACCTCCACCAGGCGTTCCAGAAGGATACCATGGTCGATGGTATCGAAAGCCGCTGAGATGTCCAAGAGCACCAAC
Organism: Urosaurus nigricauda; assembly: GCA_034509955.1. Lineage (NCBI taxonomy): Eukaryota > Metazoa > Chordata > Lepidosauria > Squamata > Phrynosomatidae > Urosaurus > Urosaurus nigricauda. The sequence continues at coordinate 268,602,880 of JAOEGL010000003.1, forward strand.
AGGGACACGCTACCCCTGTCGATGCCCAGACGGAGATCATCGACCAGGGCGACCATGGCAGTCTCAACCCCGTGGCCAGCCCGAAAACCAGTTTGAAATGGATCTAGAAAATCCGTTTCATCCAAGATCGATTGAAGCTGGATTGCAACCGCCCTCTCGATCACCTTCCCCAAAAATGGCAGTAGCGAAACTGGCCGATAATTATTATGTACCAGGGGGTCGAGGGAGGGCTTTTTCAATATTGGTTTTACTATGGCCAGTTTAAGATGGTCAGGAAACTGTCCCTCCCTCAATGATGTGTTAATAATTTAGTGTAACAGGGAAGTTACTACCGGTCCCCCCTGTGCCACTAGCCATGAGGGGCAGGGATCGAGAGAGCCCCCCTGTGCCACTAGCCATGAGGGGCAGGGATCGAGAGAGCCCCCCTGTGCCACTAGTCATGAGGGGCAGGGATCGAGAGAGCAGGTTGTCTTCCTAACACTTCTAAGGATCTTGTCCACATCCTCGGTACTGACAGACTCAAACTGATCCAATATAATCGAGTCCACGGAAGCTCTGGACGCCTCTATTCTGGATTCTGCTTTAACACTGGCATCCAGACCTTCGTTTATCCGAGAGATTTTATCCGCGAAGAAGTTGTTAAACTGGTCACAGCAGGCCTTGGTAGGTTCAAGGATCTGGTTCTGGGCAGGAGGGAGCTGAGTTAGCTCTCTCACTACCCTGAACAACTCTGCTGGCCGCGACTCCGCGGACGCGACACGAGCAGCATAGAACGAGTTCTTAGCTGCTTGTATCGCCTCTCCATAGTCATCCAAATGATGATCTAGGAGAGCCTTGTCGGATAAACGATGGTGTTTCCGCCAGGCGTGCTCTAGCCGTCGCAGGACCCGCTTCCTTGCCCGGAGATCTTCCGTGTACCAGTCCTTTTTGGAAGCAGGCCTGAGAGGGCGCTTGGGAGCGATACTGTGTATAGCCCTAGAGAGGTCCGTATCCCAGATGTTAACTAGGGCATCAACAGTGTCGCCGTCACTTCCAGCCATATGTCCCTCTAGGGCTTCTTGGAACCTATCAGGTTCCATCAGCCTTCGAGGGTGGACCATTCTAATAGGTCCGCCACCCCCGGGGGGGGTATCTGGGTTGATGCCTTGATACTTGCCTCCACCAGGAAATGATCCGTCCATGACAGTACACGGAGTTTCCATGTCAGTACAGAAAACCAAATCAAGAGTATTCCCCGCAAAATGCGTTGGACCCGTGACAAGCTGAGACAGGCCCATGGCTGTCATGGTATCCATGAATTCCCGAGCTGCACCAGATGGAACATAGCACAAATGTTCTAATGTTCTAATGTACATGAATGACTCCACACTACAGAGTTGCTGAAAACATTGTGATGCCACTTTAACATCCATGGCTCCATCCTGGGATCTGTAGTTTCACGAGACACTTAGAATTTTACATTGAATAGCTCTACTCCCAACCTCTGGAATGCCCTTCTACGTGAGGCTAAGCTTGCCTCCTAGAATCATAGAGTTGTAAGAGACCTAAGAGCTATCCAGTTCAACTCCATTCTGCCATGCAGGAACTCACAATCAAAGCACCTCCAACAGACGGCCATCGAGCCTCTGTTTAAAAACTTCCAGAGAAGGAGATTGCATCACACTCCGGCAAGCCAGCAAGCAAAAACGTTTTTATTTAGGCAGGCTTTTTAAGGTAACAATCATGACAGGGTGGTTTTTTTTTTATATGAGATGTGTGTTTTAGTTATGTTTCCAACTTTTTGATGTTTCAATGTAAATTTTATACTGTTTTAATTAGCTGATTTTAACTGTCTTTAAATTCTTATTGTAAAGTTTTAAAAAATGTTTTTATTTTCTGAGCCACCTTTGAGAAAGATGGCATAAAAATGAAACAAATAAATGCTTCATTCCTTTTATCCACGACATTCAACCCCTCACTAAACCAGTAATATACCGTAGTAGAATCATGGTTCCCAAGGACAAAGGTCCAAGACTTGACTAACAGGGAATATGACATTATTTGGCACACAGATTAAGGGAACACATATTATGTGTCACACACAGCTATATCTGCCAAACTCTTGTACCCTACTGTGCTGGGGGAGACGGCAAGTAGATTGGCCATTTGGCTTGGACAAGGTGACCTCAAAACAGTGCAAGCCTATTTGTAACATTAATTTATTCACACCCAGCCTTTCCACACCATGAAAGGTGCTCAGAGGCAGCTAACAATAATAGCATACAGATTAAAAACAACATCACAATGACACCATAATATAAAAACAAATGAATAAAAACAAACACAATATAAAAACAAACAATTAAAAACACAACAACAGGAAACCCAGCCAACAGTGCACAACTGTTGGGACCCTATCACAATAGCAAACCAGCCTGTTAAGTAACTTTTTTATTTTGTTTTACAAAGCCCAGAAATCCACAACTAGAATGGTAAGTGATCATAGTGGCTGGGAATGCTACTAAGAAAAATAAACTGCTCTAACTATGCAACACTGGCTTGCAGTGGGGAGTTTCCTTTCCAGTTTCTATACATCTGTGTGGAGAGCCAGCATGGTGTAGTGGTTTGAGTGTTGGACTATGATTCTGGAGACCTGGGTTCTAATCTCATTTTGTCCATGTGAAGGGATGTCATATTGAGGAGGGAGCAAGCTTGTTTTCTGCTGCTGCAGAGACTAGAACGCGGAACAATGGATGCAAACTGCAGGAAAAGAGATTCCACCTCAACATTAGGAAGAACTTCCTGACAGTAAGGGCTGATCGACAGTGGAACACACTCCCTCAGAGTGTGGTGGAGTCTCCGTCCTTGGAGGTCTTTAAGCAGAGGCTGGATAGCCATCTGTCGGGGATGCTTTGGTTCGGAGTTGGACTGGATGGCCCTTGTGGTCTCTTCCAGCTCTATGATTCTATGATTCTATGTAATCCCACTGGGTGACTTTAGGCAAGTCACACTTTCTCAGCCTCAGAAAATGGCAATGGCAAACCCCTTCTGAAGAAACTTGCCAAAAAAATCCCATCCTTTCCTTCGCCTTAAGGTCGCCATAAGTTGGAAACGACTTGAAGGCACACAACAACGATACATCTGTGCCAGCCTCCTCATGATATACATCTTGCTTTAGTTAAGCAGCTTTCTCTCTGGTTTCCATGGGGAAAAAAACACTTCAACAGAGTGGATCTCTGCACTCTGCTGAATTAGCAGGAACACACTGGAACTCTCTCACTTTAGTGGAACAACAACTGAATGCAATCATCTGCAGTTTTTTTTTTATTTCTTGCCATTTCATTTGTGCTTACAAGGTTTGTCATTGCAGAACATCAGTGTTTTCCTTTTTATATATATAATGTGCTGTCTGATCCTCAGAATGTTCTAGAGGAAATAAGAGAAAGAGGAGGAAGAGCACAGTTCCATATAGAGATAACATGAAGCTCCACCATTACCCAGTTTCCCAGGTTGTAAAAATGGTAGGTTGTGGCTCCAGGTTTTTCTCTAAAATTTAAAGAAGCTGAACAAATTTAGAGGTATGGGGTTTTGAATCCAGCTCCCTTATAGTTTAGACTAAAATTCATAGTGGATTCATCATCCTACCACAGGGAAGCTACCCGCTGCTACTAAACTGACCAGTAATTAATCAAGAAAAAAAAAAGGAACTTGCTATATTCCTTATATGAGAGTAGTTTCCCTTCAGCCCAGTGCCACTGAGGTTTACTTCTGAGTAGCCATGTATAGGACTGTGCTGTAAAATCTGCTAAAAACTGGGGCCATTTCCAACCACACAGTTACAACATCATGATTCTTACTTGAATAGCTGTGTGGCAATTCCCATGGAATCCTGGGATTTGTAGCTGGATGAAACACTAGAGCTCTCTGGCTGAGAATTCTGAATGTCTCTCTCTAAACCACAAATCTCAGGATTCCATAGGAACCATGTCATTTAAAGTGGAATCACAGCACAATAGATGTGTGGTGTGAAAGGGCTTCTGGGAGATTGGAGTGAATTTGCATAGTACTCATGAAGACAACACTGTTGGTGTCAGATGAGATTCTCTCTAGAGAAAATGCTCCAAATGCTGAGAAAGCTTTGGGAAGAGCAGTTCCAGGAGCAGAAATCTAAAGTGTGCTAGAAGCCAGTGATGAGCAATTGTTTCCATCACTGTCTGTCATCCTTGAGGATTTCACTATGCAATCTGGCTGACCCCAAATACAGACACGGAATCACAAAGAAAACTGGCTTGCATGACACTGAGAAACTGGATCAACCAAGCAAATGTGATTCACTTACTCTTTTTAAAAAGCATCGACCAAGAAGCTCTGGATTTTCAATGCAATTTTCTAGCTCTTTGAGAAAGATTCTGGAAAACAAATAATAGGAGGAAAAAAGTGAGAAAATATCTTGGAATACATTATTATACTGTATATATAGTATAACAGCATTGCATTATGTCTTACCATTCTAGGACTGCGGGGGAAATGATCACTATATGGCTACTCAAAGAATACAACCATGCTGCGTTCTTGACAATGGTATCTGTAATATTTGCTGTTGTGGGGGCTGTTTTTGTAAAATGCCACCAGAGAGTGAGGCATGGAATTGAGTTTTACTTAATGCTGGGCAGCACTTTACAACCGGTCTCAAAATGGCTTCTGTTCTATGTTTCAGTTCCTTATTGGTGTTCCCCACAATGGCTTCTTTCTGGGTACTCATTCATAGAATTCTTACTATCATTATATTTTCAAAGGAAAAGGCAAACTATTGGTAATATAAAAGCCTCCTCACTGAGGCGTAGGAAGGAACCCACATTCAAGAGCCAATTTGCAAGCAGTATTGTTCTGCATATGTACTTCCTAACATATTTTAGCTGGGGAAAGGAAGGGAGGCTCATCAACTCAAGATGTGCTCAGACTGAAATCTCCTAGCATTCCCAATTGGGGCAGGTGAAATTTTTCCCCCAGTACATTTTTGATAAGAATTTACCAAAATTCACAAATTTGTTCAAGAATTACAAACGGAAGACAAGTACTGTATATACTCATGTATAAGTCTAGAAATTTAGGTTAAAAAATTGACCCAAAAAACCTGATTCGACTTATCCACGGGTCAACGTAAATACTGTACTTTAAATCAAATATGAAAACATCACCTGGTGAAAGACAAGAGTTTAATCTGTTCTGGAAACTTTGACCCCCTTCTACTCTCTCATCCACCCAGCCTTTATAGTATGAGCACAAATAGTTAGGCCTGCTGGAATTTTGCAAATTTGTTGGCATTGTTTTCCTCTGCATCCTTCATTACTAGATGTCCCCAAGTCTTACCCTCGACTTATCCAAGGGTCATATCAAAATCCATAATTTTAGCCCCCAAATCTGCCCTCGACTTATACATGAGGTCGACTTATAGTCGAGTATATACGGTATATCTGGACACATCATCCCCCAGTATAGTTCTATGTTTGAGAAAGGGCAGTTTAATAATACACACTTTTTGTCTAGAAGCACTCTAAACTATGGTTTCAGTCAGAGTTTACAATCATTACTTCTTTAGATAATAATTCCCAAAGGCTAAAAAAAAGCAATCCAAATAACTGTTTGTTTTTCTGCTTTTCACCCAATCTAGAATCCAAGCTTGCCAAGGCAAGACTGCTTCAGCAAAGATAAGCATATGAATAAATGCTTGGAGATCATTGTTTGCAAAGCACTATCAAAATATATTGGAGGACATTGTATCTTGTGGGTACTCTACAACTTCTCATAGTCTAATAGCACAGCATGCCAGCAAACCTGTTATGAAATTCGTAGATTTCTGAAAGATTTCCAAAAAGAACTTCCCTCTTGTTCAAAACTGAAGTTGGGATCAAGTGAATTAAATCAGGATTGTCCATTTCCGATGCATAGCCCTATTAAAGGAGAAGAAGAAAAGAGTATGGGGGAACGAAAGACTGAAAAATATAACACACACACCCTGATTAACTGAAACAACAAAAGCAAAGTAAGAAATCTATTCTTGTGACCCACTGCCCTTCATTAGAAAATGTCTGTTTTCAGTCTGAATGATTTTGCATCACACTCTGTTACTAAAGGTCAGATTGCAGAGCTATTTGGCTACTTGACAGAGAATGTCTATGGTAGGATGACTCTGGAAACAAATAGCATAAATATATCCATTTTGAACCATCAGAATATGGACTTTCCCACTATTTAAATCACTTTCCACACAGCCAAAGGAATGTCTTCTAAAAGTAGCCCACCACTGGTATCTTTACCCTGTCAAGTGCTCAAGACATAACAAGCAGGTCTCTCAGTTGTGCCAGAGCAAACATAGTGAGGTGGCCATATTCTGGCCTCGTCCTGGAAGCAAGTTCATAAAATGCTTGCATCCATCACAAGTCAGCCAATAAAGTGCTGTAATGAATAAGGGCTTCAAGGTCAGGACCATCCCAGGCTCTAGGATTTTAGGATCAAAACCTGGGACCCAGTGGCATCACTAGGGGGGTGCAAAGTGCACCAGGGGAAGTGACACCACTGCTCCTCAAGTACCTCTTTTTTGGCAGAAATGGGCTGTGGCATTCACCTGTGTCCCATTAAAAGGTTGAAGAGATGGTCTGAGATGGTCTGAGTGGGAAGAGACTCAGTGGGAGGAGAAAGGAGAAGCCTCAGATACACACATGCGCGCATGCACACACACATACATTTCAATTAATATTTTAATTTTTTTTCTTTAAAGATTACATTTTACCAAATTTTCACTTTAACCATATGAAACAATCTATGTACAGGTAAATACATTTAGGCTGTGTGTATGGTAATAATATTAATTTTGCTGGTTGTTTATGCCACAACTATTTCCATCACATTCAATGATATATGGGATTTATGATTTATGAGTAACATCAGTACAAAAGACATTAAGGAGTCTGTGTGGTGTGGTATGGGAGGAGGTCAAATGTGTGTGTGTGGGGGAGGGGAGGTGACATCACAAGTTAATTCACTGGGAGACACCAACCCTAGTGACACCACTGCGAAAACCTAGGGATGACCCCCTAGGATGTCACAAAAGTGATCCTGGTGATGTTACAATGGGCAACCCCTGATGATTTTATTTAATATGATACATTAAGCATCAATCACAGTTTCACTGGGTGTGTCATTCAAATAAAAAACACATAGTGTAAGTAATGGGGAAAATATACACTTTTCAAGGCAGCACTCTTTGTCCTGAGATTCTTCACCCTTGAGACTAGAGAAACAAGGCCAAGCCCTGAGATCTGGAAATCCTAATGATGAATTGTTGCTACTTTTTTGTGTTGTTTTTTTCTTATTGACCTTTACCTGCCTCAAAACGGACGCTAGAAAATGTTAAAAGGCTTCAGTATGCAAAGTTGGCTCGGCACAGTTTGGTTAACAATATTATTGAAGGAAATGCCATACAAACTGGAAATAGTAAAATAGGAGTATTTTTAAAAAGTCACAATTGCTGCAGTGTGGGTATTCATTCATTATATTTGCTGATAAGGAGTCATTGTCATAATGTCCACCTGTGCATCCCATGAAAGTTTGAAGAATGATTTTTAACTGTTGGTAGTTTTCTTCGCTTACTGATTAAGGGTAGTGCTGGAGGTTTTATTACTATATCTTATTTTGTATTTCATTTCTGCATATACTCAACTTACCTCTATTATGCTTTGAAGCTCCTCTACATAAACCCGTTCTGTTTCTATCAGTTCATTTATTATATGGCTAAAAGAGAGAGAAAGAGAGAGAGATTTAGCAGTTTATGGTATGAAATCTGAGATCTTTTAAACATGTTACTTCAGGAAGGGGAACATTTAAACTGAAGATTTACTGCTGCAGAGTATATCTGGTATAAGCCTGTTTAGACCTGGAGAGTCCTTATTATTACTATTAAGACAATTGATCAATCTTATTGTATATAAACATAGGTTCTAATAGCTTTAATGTGAGGGGAAAATTAACACATTGATTAAATCAATTCATCATATGTATAATTTACAGCAATAGCATTCAAAAAGTTCACTCTAATCTTTTTGGTAGCATTACCAAATAATAATAATAATAATAATAATAATAGTAATAATAATCATATAAAATAGTATATCCAGTGACATGGTGCTTCATGGGGTAATGTAAATCAAAGATAGGTCTTTGACTTCAAAAAAGCTTAAAATCTAAATATAGAAAGCAAGAGGAAGAGAGGAAGATTAAACAGTTTCTATTTTAGGATATGTATGAGGGAATGCTGTATTATTTCTTATGCACCGTTTCAGTTGCAAATAATAGCTGAGGAATTAAAAGGTTAGGCCCAATGTATTTTTGCAAAACAGACTGGAAGCAACAGCACTATAGCACAAAGACTGTCCTGACAGGACTGCAAATGAAGCTGTTGCTTGCAGGGGCAGAAATATTTTGGGGGCACAGCTAGTATTTTTGTAACGCACTCTTTGCCAAGGGAAAGTGGAATATGCCGCCCATACATTGCATATGAAATGCAGATGAAGAAGAGAAAGAGAAGGGGTGACTACACAGTTTTGCAGTGCCATAAACTCCATCCATTTTTGATTCTGACTCTGCCCATTACTGACTGCATTCCCTCTAGATTACTTTGTTGCTGCTGTTGTTATCTCCCTTCAAGTTGTTTCTGAGTTATGGCAACCCTAAGACAGACCTCTCACAGGGTTTTCTTCAGAGGTTGTTTGCCATTGCCATCCTCTGAGGCTGAGAGAGTGTGACTTGCCCAAGGTTTCCATGGCTGAGCAGGTATTCAAACCCTGGTCTCCAGAGTCCAACACTCAAACCACTACACCACACTGTCTCTCATTTCCATAGAATCATAGAATCATAGAGTTGGAAGAGACCACAAGGGCCATCCAATCCAACCCCCTGCCATGCAGGAACTGCACTTCACTCTGGTACCACTGGGGATACAATCCTCAGATCATGCTCAGTAAGAATACACCACAAAGTACTCGACAACACTGGAAGAAATCTAGGGTCCCAAAATCCAATGACAAATGTCTTGGCCCAGCCTTAGTGCCACCATCATATCCCAACTCATCCAATGTGACACAGACAATCCTGATTTTCTGGTATCTGTCACTGGGAAATCAATGTCCCATTTTTCTCCCTAAGTGTGCCTCTAGATTTTAGTGGTGCCTTCTTAAAACAACATTTTATTATTTCAATGAACGTGCATCATTTCACAATTCATTAGCCACCATCACACAGACAGAGAAGCTTCCAACTCAGTATTCTATCATTTTACGAACTTATTTTAGGCTGAAGCATGTCACAATAATATATTCAGCCATATGTTCATTACCGTCACATTTCTGATCTAATATGGATGATTATGCTTTTTAAAAAAATATCTCGAGGTCTCCGTACCTTTGTAATGTAAATTATTTAATTAATAATGAATTAAAATATTTAAGTTTTAAGCATTTACAACCGTCCTTGCCATGGGCTTGCAATGCATTCTGAGCAGCTGTCACACTGGAGATTAAATCTCTGAAGTGATTGGTGAACAATACATCTCTCTTCCAGTGCACTTCCAAATATGCATGAAATTCTGGTGCATGGCTTCCTTTCCTGCCTGTCCCAATAGGAAAGGTTGTTCAGTGTGTTTGAGCTGACTCTATTCTACAACAAAGTTGCCCTGAATCCTATTTTGGGAGAAAGGCAGGATTTAAATTCAACAAACAAACAAACAAATACAACCTGACAGTTCACAGAGCAAATGCATAGCCTACCCTCACCCTATACCTATTATCTTCATCTCTTGCTGAAGAGATGGCAAATCTCAATTTTTCTAATCCCTAATGGATGTCAGGAACAACAAGACAGGGTTGTTGCTTTTTTGTTCTGTAATATCGGGTCACTCAGGAATTCCTTCCTCCTGACCTTAGTGTTCAGTTTTACCTTTGCACTTTAGGATCTTGTCTAGTTCTTTCATGCTGCCCTATCCAGTCCTAGTCTTCTTCTAATTTCTTGGCTGCAATTTCCATTCTTGGTTGATCCTACATAGGGGGAAATCTTTACCTATTTTAATTTACTTGTCATTTAAACTGACTTTATGCAACTCTTCCATGGTCATTATTTCTGTTTTTTCATGTTCAACATTAAGCCTGCCTTAGCACTTTCTTCTTTCACTTTCTTCAGTAATTGTTGCATGTTTTTGTAGTTTTCTGTTTCTATGGTGTCATTTTCATATCTTAGACTGTTGTTTTTCTTTCCTCCAGTTTTCGCTCCTGCCACATTTGCCATAAAACATGCAAATCAGCACAGTTTCTCAAACTCCTGTGTCTTTTTAAAAAGTTGTATAGTCTATTTAGTTCAGGGGACAAAACAAGTTTCTGCAAGTTGCAGGAACTTTTAACATGCCATTTTAATTCCCACACAAGTTACTCAGTACGTCAGGAACTCTAAATTTGACTACAGTCAGGAAACTGGCAAATTTCCCATTCCATACCCTGGCCATGCTCCCACTAGGATTAAAAGTGAATTGCTGATCGGGTTATGTGACTGTCGTTCCCATTTGAAACCGGTTCTGATCCTACTGTGATCGGTTTCAATCATGATGAAGCGGGACAAACACAAAAAAACCCCCGCTCTTACCTGACACTACTTTTCTGGAGTTCTTTTGAAAAAAATTGATTCCAAAGCGTGTTCAACAAGTGGGAATGATGGACCTGAATCACATCATTCTGGAGGAGAGGAACTAATGGCAGAGGGGTGTTTACCATCCCTCTTCAGTTTTTGGCAAATCCACCATTCCCTCCCCACCCACCCCTGTGCTGCCTTTGTGCTTGTGGTGTGACCTATGGGTGCATGATTTTTTAAAATTTATTTTTTAAATCAATTTTTAATTGATAGATTTGATCTGAAGATGCCAGCCACAGATGCTGGCGAAACGTCAGAAAGGAACTCTTCTAGAACATGGTCACATAGCCCAAAAGCTCCACAAAAAACTACAGAAGATTTGATTCATTGATTTTGCAACTACTTGCAATTACCTGGGTGGCAAGCTGGGCAATAGGGCTGACAGCAGTTCAGTGAGGCAAGTACAGTCGACCCTTCGTTTTAGCAGGGGATCTATTCTGGACCTGAACTGCGAAAATGGAGACTCGCACATATTCAAGCCCTATAGGCTTGAATGGGGCACACACCTGCAAGTGTGCAGGAAGTGTTTTGCACCATGGGGGGGCACGCCCCATTGAGGATAACGGAGGTTGCCCCTCTGTGAAAAATCAAGAATGCGGATCTCAAGTCCGCAAGAAAGGAGGGATGACTGTAGTTGCAAAACCAATGAATCAAATCTTCTATCAGTTTTTAAAAATATATATAGTTCCTTAGCTGGGCTGCCGCTTAGGTCACCAATGACACATAGTGTGATATACATTTTGAAGTGGTACAAAGTAGTGGGGATGACAATCGTGCCAAAAAAGAAGCAATTATAAGGGGATAATGAAAAGATCCACGTTCATAGTGGGAACGATGGACCTTTTGAAATCGATTCACCAACACAGAGCGAAGGTGAGTCACAAACTGGTTTAAATGTAAGAAGGAATGGAACCCTTGCTGGCTCTGCCCCTTGAACCACTGCGTGTTCAGGAAAAGGTGTGACGGGGTTGCCAGCTGTAGTGCCAGGGGTCCAGATTATCCAGAGGAGTTAAGCCGGCTCCTGCTTCTGGTCATATTGGAATGCAGAGTAGTCAGAAGAGTGGAGCCACCCAGGTATATATAGATTTCAGGGACCAGGCCCCTGAAAACCTGTCTGCCTCCCCTGCATTCCATGCTTTAGCCCAAGACTTGAACATCTCAGCAGTGTTTATGAAATTAAATATTCTTTGTAACATTACTCTTCATTTTTAAAAGCAAGCAAACTGTGGTGGTCAATTGCTGATTCACATGTGCTGAAGCTAATGATGATGAAACCACTGGCAGGAACAATTACAGAACTTGGAAACTGTCTTTTTTCCAGGTAGGTGGACTACACTTCTTACTTGCTGCTTGAAATGCATCTTGCTCGGCCACCTAGTGTGTCCACGGCTGCTACCAGTCACTCATGATGAGATCAGAATGAGGTGCCCAGCCATGTGACCATCATTATGCACCTCGCTCTGACCTCAGAGCAAAGTGATCTGTGGTGATGGTGAACATGCTGGTTGGGTCAGTGGGACACTCATGCAGTCAGCCACCTGGCGACAGAATGGAAGGCTTTGCAATGGAGGAGGGTTGAGGAGCTTTGGAGGCAGGATCCTCTAAGCTGCCCTGCTCCAGTGCAAACAGGATCCCAAAGTCCTCTAACAAGTATACCACTTACCTTCTGAATGGCAAATACCACCCACCAAGCTGTCCCACCCACCCTCAACTACATCCTGCCCCTGATACCATACTGATTGGCAGGACACATGTTGCAAAGTCTCCCCAAAAACCATTGAGTGAGTTTTAATAACTGAAGGCAGTTAACACACACACACACATTTTATAATCTGTGGAGAAAGATTTTCTTGCAGACCCAAAACCCTCATGGACTTATCTGGTGAGGACAAGCTAGAAAGTCTTCTTGATGGCTGCCTATAGACTAAGGAACTCCCTTCCAAAGGAGATTCATTTGCCCTGCTTAGGTTGGGGTGAAGGGCCCCTGTGAATATGGAAAATCCCCAAATTAAAAAAAACAAAACTGTTCTTGTTACCTGAGAGAACACTTCTCTAGGAATCTCCAGTTCCTCCAATGCAACTGTATGGTCAACATATGCCAGAAGTGGATCATAGAATTATGCTGGAGGACCTACAAATGTCTAGAGAAGTGTTTTCTCTAGGAAATTTTAAATCCTCCAGCATAACTCTATGGTCAACGTCCAGCAGAATTACACTGGAGGACATGGAGATTCCTTGAGAGAACATATAATCAAATCCGCAAAAGTCAAAGCCACAAATGTGGAGGGCCAACTGTACACACACACATATACACATACAGACCATGCTTTAAATGTGTTTTAAATTAATGTTTTAATTGGATTGTTTGTTTAATCATTTTAAAACTTTTCTATTATATATTGTTTTAGCTAGGAGAGAAGGAAGGAGGAGCTGCTTGACAACAGAATGCATTACCTTGGAAGGCCTGTCATGGACACTTGAGCTGTAGATTTTTTTTTTTGCACTGGGCTAGATTGCCTTTCCGTGGTGCTCTATTTGATACTATGATTCCATTTTAAAAATATTTCTGCCATCACTACACACAAACACACACAGAGACAGAGTGTTCCTCCTGTAGGAATTTGCAGGACTGCTGCATTAGGTTAAAAAAGGAAAAACATGAGGACAAAGGATACATGATTAACTTAGGTGGGGAGTTTGAGCTTTGTCTCCCAAAGCCATCTCCGCTTGCAGCAGACATATTCAGATCACAACAAAAATCTTCAAACCCCATTATTTGCCACCAAGTATCTTAGTAACACTGGCCTAGTAAAACAATAGGGTGGTATGTTTTTTTTGTACTTTAGAGACACATCAGAAAACACAATGGGCAATATAATTATAGTATACAGTTGTCTTGTTGCAGGAATGTAGTCATAGATATTAACTTTGTTCTCAATTTTGCCTCCAGAGGTAGATTTCTCCCATCTCTTTCAGCTGAGTTGTATGTTCAGCAAAATTATACAAAAGAGGGATTTTTGTATGGCATTGTTTTATTATGTTGTTCTATTGTTTTATGCACAGTGGAGCAGGATTTGCATTTATGGATATTTCCCCTATATAAAAAACAAACACAAAGCCTTTTATACAAGAAGAAAACTAGTACATGAGGGAAAAATTCAAAGACATAGCAGTGTTAATCTGTAAAATCTGGAATATGGAAAAATATGGAAAGAGACCTTGTAACACCTTTGAGACTAACTGAAAGAAAGAAGTTGGCAGCATGAGCTTTTGTAGAAATGAGCCTGTTTCCTCAGATGCAATCAGATACATCTGAAGAAGCAGGCTCGTTTCTATGAAAGCTCATGCTACCAACTTCTTTCTTTCAATTAATATGTTTAGAAAGGGTTTCTACTAGATCATTTTCCCCTCATTATGGAAAGAGATCTTGTAGCACTAAGATATCTTTCCATAATGTGGGGTAAATGACCTAGTAGAAACCCTCCCTAAACATATTAATGTTCTACATCTGAAGGAACATTTTAAAATAAGAAACAAGTATAGATTTTACTACTATTGGTTTCAGGCATTATTATTTTTACTTGGGAGAGGGAGAAACAAACCGGGAACTATAATATGGGAAACTGGATCTTCCACATTCAGGAATGATTGACTAGCTGTAACCCAGGAAAAGGGAGTTTAAATTGGAGACTCATAGCAACACTGTAGGAGTTGAGTGTCGAATCCTTTTCTACAGGCATCTTACCAGTCTAAATGCTTTCCACATATTTCTGTCTTTTCACCCCCTTTGAAAGGGGTGCAAGTTAGATTAAGAAAACTTTTTGTTGGGGGTGAGTGGGAAAGTATTCCCCACTTCTTCTACCAGTGCTACGGCTCCAATCAAAATTAGATGTGTTGTCATTTGCAGTTCAGTTTTGACTCATGTTGAGCCTATGAATAAGAGATTTCCAAGAGAGCCAGTTGCTAACAGCCCTCCTCAGGTCTTGTAAGCTCAGGCCATGGCTTTTTTTTTATTGAATCAATCCATCTGTAATGTGGCCTTTCTCAATTCCTGATGTCTTCCACTTTACTGAGCATTATGAATAATGTTTTCTAAAATCCACAAGCCACAATACCCTTTTTGGGCCAATACCAAATCTACAAGCTTCACTGGCTTCTCCATCAAACAAAGATATTAAAAATCATACCAGAGAAAAATGGTGATGATGTTAGAGTCACAGGCCTGCTTTCTGCGTGAGATGTTGCCAGTTATGATGGTAACTGGGGGATTTCAACACAGACAGAGGACAATCCTGTTATTGGTCACGTGAGAACTTGGCAAACTGGAAATGTGATGGCATGGATGATCATGACTTAAGTACAGTGAGACTTTGGTATCTCCTGGGGTTTTCTTCCAGGACCCCCTTGGATACCAAAATTCATGGATATTTACGTCCATTTAAATACAGTGGCATATTGAAATTGTGTCCCTTATGTAAAATAACAAAATCAAGGGTTGCTTTTTGGAATCTATCATTTTTGAAATTTTTCAAGCTATAGATGGTTGAATTCATGCATAAAAAATATGGATATGGTTCCTCTCTATGTCATTCATCAAAATGAGGGAAGAGGAGCTTCCAGGCCAACTCAGATCCATACTATCTGCATAAAAAGGTTTAGTAATAGGGTTACCAAGTCAATACTATCACAGGCCTTGACATTTTAGTGCCAAATCCTGAGAACTAGGGATCACCCCTTGTATGACATGGGATGGGCCCGGATTATGTTATTATGCATCAACCATAGTTGTATAGAATATGCTATTCCAATTTAAAGAGCACACAACCAAATCTAACAAGTGAAGAAAATATATACATACACATTTCAAGTCAGTGTTCTCATCCTCTTCATTCTGAGGACTAGAAAACAGGAGCCAGGCCCTAAGACTAAGAAGTACAGGTTGCTTACCTGTAACTGTGTTTCTTCGAGTGGTCATCTGTGCCCTCACACAATAGGGTTTGCGCCTGCGCAGAAGCTCCATTCGGAATGCTGAAAAGCTGAGCAGATTGGCGGGAGCCCCGCCCCTCCCATTCCCTGAGCATGCCCAATCCCGCCAATCTAGCTCCTCCTTCAGTTCAAGTCCGCCGCAAAAAAGGCAGGGACCTGACCGAGGGGAGGTAGGGCGGGATTTGTGTGAGGGCACAGATGACCACTCGAAGAAACACAGTTACAGGTAAGCAACCTGTACTTCTTCTTCGTGGTCTCTGTGCCTCACACAATAGGGTGACTGAAAAGCTTACCTATGGAGGTGGGAAGGTCACTGCAAGATCGATGAAAGAACAGCACGACCAAAACTGGCATCTCTCCGGGACCTGCAGTCCAGCCGGTAAGGCTTCACAAACGTGGATGGTTGAGACTTGCAAACCTCTGGCAGGGGAACACCTCTGAGGAAGGCAGCAGATGAAGCCGTAGCCCTGGTGGAATAGGCACGAACACCAACCGGGAGAGGGCGTTTAGCCAGTTCATAAGCCAAAGAAATGGTTTGAGCAATCCACTTTGCAAACCGTTGTGATGAAACTGGGTTGCCTTTCCTGGCACCACCATAACAAATAAACAATTTATTGGATAATCTGAACTCTTGAGAACGCTGAACATAAAAAGCCAAAGCACGGCGAACATCCAGGGTGTGCATAGTCTTTTCCAGAGGCGAAGAAGGATCTGGATAAAAATTAGGAAGCACAATCTCCTGGGAGAGGTGAAACTGAGAAACCACTTTAGGGAGGAAGGAAATGTCCGGTCTGAGGACCACCTTGTCCCTATGAAAAGTCAAGTAAGGCTCATCTGAGCGTAGGGCTGTCAGTTCAGAAGCACGTCTGGCTGAAGTGATGGCCACAAGAAAGGACACTTTGAGTGTCAGCAGTCTCAAGGAAGCAGAGCCCGAGGGCTCAAATGGAGGTCTCGTAAGCTGTGTAAGCACTGGAGAGAGAGACCAGGCCGGAGCCAGTGGTGGCAACGGTGGATAAAGGTGATGTAGTCCTTTGAAGAACCTCTATAACGTGGGTGACGTGAAGAGGCGAGCTGATCGTGAGCCGGGTGGCTGGCTGGCTACAATAGCCGACAAGTAGACCTTGAGGGAAGAAAAGGCCAGGCCTTGATCCCTGAGGTGCAGCAGAAAATGCAAAACAGTACTAAGGCTCACAGGTGAGGAAGGTTCAGACCTAGCCTCCGCGAAGGCACAGAAACGCTTCCACTTATATGCATAGGATCTCTTGGTGGAGTCCTTTCTCGAGGCAGACAGGACCCTGAGCAAGTCAGGAGACTCTATGGCTGAATCCTCCACGCCGTCATCCGTAGATTGACCAAGTCCGGATGTAGGACCGCTCCATTGGAGTGGGACAACAGGTCTGGCCACTTCGGCAGGTGGAAGTATTGGCCCCTGGCTAAATGAAGAAGAGGAGTGAACCAGGGTTGCCTGGGCCAGAACGGAGTCAACAGTATGGCGTTGGACCGGTCCCTGGCCATCTTGGCCACCGTCCTGGAGATCAGAGGAAAGGGGGGAAATGCATACAGGAGGTCTCGACTCCAACTGCAAAGGAAGGCGTCCCCCAAGGATCCTCGTCCTTTGCCAGCTCTGGTGTAAAATGCCTGGCATTGGGCGTTCTCTGGAGTGGCAAATAGGTCCACTGAAGGAATTCCCCAACGAGATGTCAGGAGATTGAAGGCTGGGCTCGACAGAGTCCATTCGTGCTGCAGCACCTTGTCCCTGCTGAGGGAGTCTGCCAGCACATTGTCTTTTCCTGCCAAGTGAATGGCCACTGGATGAATGGATCGGTGGTGGCACCACGTCCACAGCTGCTGGGAGAGACGCAAGAGGACTGGAGAGTGAGTTCCTCCCTGCTTGTTGATGTACCAGACAGTGGTTGTGTTGTCTGATACTACCTGCACAACTCTGTGGAGGAGATGATTTTCGAATGCCCTGAAGGCTTTGATGACTGCCAACAGTTCCAAGGCATTTATATGCAATTCTGCCTCCTGTGCAGACCACTGTCCCTGCACACACAAGCCGTCGAGATGTGCGCCCCATCCTGACATGGACGCGTCTGTAGTGACCATCCTGGACGGTTCTGGCATTTGGAAGGGCATCCCCTTGAGGATGTTGGAGGGAGACATCCACCACCTGAGAGAGTCTCTGACATGAGGTGGCAACAAGAGTCTCTTGGACGGATTGTCCCTCAAGTGATCGAAGGCAGCCAGGAACCAAGCTTGGAGAGGCCTGAGCCTGAGACGAGCCAGGTAGGTCACCGCTGTAGTTGAGGCCAGGTGGCCTAGCAGTCTCTGAATGTCCTTTGCAGACGGACGGTGAGAGTGAAGGACAGACCGCAGCTGTTCCCAGAGGGCCTCCGCCCGTCTGGTGGGAAGGTAAGCTCGACCCATCACAGAGTCCAGGGACGTGCCTATATAGTCTATCACCCTCACAGGGTGGAGAATGGATTTTGGCAGGTTGACTTTGAGTCCCAGGTCTGCTAGCAGATCCAGAGTGTACTGGACGTCTTTGTACAGTTGTGTCTTGGAGGACGACACCAGAAGCCAGTCGTCGAGGTAAGGGAAAATCTTTATTCCTTGGAGACGAAGGTGAGAGATGACCACCGCCATGCACTTTGTGAACACTCGAGGAGCGGTAGAGAGACCGAAAGGAAGAACGGTATATTGATAGAGATCTCCATCTATGGCGAAACGGAGATACTTCCAATGTTGAGGCCTGATGCTGATGTGGAAGTAAGCATCCTTTAGGTCTATGGATGCAAACCAGTCCCCTTGGTGCAGGAATGGCAAGATGGATTGAAGAGTCACCATCTTGAACTTGCGAATCATGATGTATGAGTTGACGCCTCTCAGGTCCAAGATGGGACGGAGACCTCCTCCTCTCTTCGGAACTGTGAAGTACCTGGAGTAGAAGCCTTGGTGTTTGTAGCACGGTGGAACACGTTGTATGGCTCCTTTGTCGAGAAGGGAGGAAATCTCCTCCAGAAGAGGAGGAGAGGAGGGAGTAGAACAGAAAACGCCATTTGGTGGAATACTTGAGAACTCTATGGCGTATCCCAGGCGGATGATGGTAAGCACCCAGGAGTCCGTGGTGATCTTGGACCAGTTCTCGTAGAAATGGCGAAGTCTGGGGACTGAGGAGAGGGAGACTGGCAAACAAAAATGGGGTGTCGCCTCCAAGAGCCCGTCAAAAGTGCGACTTGGAGGAAGGCTTTCTAGAAGGCTGTTGCTGCTGACGTTGCTGGCCTTGCCTTTGTTGTTGCTGCTGTTGCTGCTGCTGTTGAGGCTGTCTGTAAGGCCTCCTATTGTAGGGCTGGGTCCTATAAGTGGAGGACGGAGCCGAACGAGAGCGGGTGAAACCAGGGTCGTACGGCCTTTGGCGCCAGACACGACTGGATGAGGGCTTGCTAGGTGTCAGCCCAAGTCTCTTCCCGTTCAGACGAGCCTTAGCCATGGTGTCCAGGGATTCGTCAGTCTTAGCGGCGAATAGACCTTCACCATCGAAAGGAAGATCTTCAATTTTGGACTTAGCTTCCTCGGAGAGAGAAGTAGACCTCAACCAGGCGAAACGGCGGAGTGCCACTGCACCGGCCATCACTTTCGCAGAACAGTCCACTACATGTCTAGCTGAGTGCACCTCCTGAGCAATGAGGGAGAGTGCCTCAGCGTAGAATTCCTGAGCTGCCTCTTGTTGTGCCTGAGGCAAGTAAGGAATGAAAGCAGCCACACGGTCCCACAAAAACTTCTGATAGCCGGCCATGCAACCTTGCATATTGGCGACCTTTGCTGCCAGCACTGCAGATGAATAGAAACGTCGACCAAAGATGTCCATCCTTCTGCCATCTTTGTCCACGGGGGCAGAATGGGACTTGCCTGTAGACTTGCAAGTAGATTCCACCACCAGAGAGTTGGGAGCTGGGTGGGTGAACAAGAATGGCGCCGTATCCAACTGCACCCGATACGAGTCAAGCTTCTTAGAAGCGGGTGGTGTCGAGGCCGGCTTGGTCCAAGAGGCCACCATAATGTCCGAGAAAGAAGGCAAGAATGGAATGACCGCTGGTTGCTGGGGACGTACCACGAGGCCATCGATGGGGTCCCTAGGGGGCTGGGCCGTCTGCGCCGTCTGGAGGCCTACTGCCCTAGCCATCCTGTCGACAATTCCAGTAAAGAGATGGAGGTCTTCGACAGGCGAGCCCGGTGTTTGGTCCTCAACTTCCTCATTGGGAGAGGAAATGGCAGGCTGTGGGGAGTCAGGACGGTTGTCCGTCTCTCCCGTAGACTCCTCCGTAGACTGGGAGGCTGGCAACTGCGGATCCACATAGGGCTGTGTCGGCGCCGTACGGAAGGTCGACGTCGAGGCGTCCGCATAGCTGATCGGAGCGGAGACTATCGACGTTGAAGTAGTAGCGGTAGCTGAGGCCGAGACGGTCATAATGGCACTCGATTCCGGAGGTTTCGACACCGTAGCTGTCGAGGCCGGCGGAGGTGATATGGCCCTGTATTCAGTCCGGGACCGAGAGGGAGAGCGAGATCGAGATCGTGAGAAGTCTCCGACATGGAGGTCACGGACATGGTACCGATCCCGGTACGAAGGAGAGTAGGAGCGGTAGGATGGATGGCGCTCTCTCCAATATGATTCAGCCCGATGTCGCGCCAAAAAGGAGGCCGACGAGTAGGGCGAGTCGAAGTAGTGCTCCTCAAACGGTTCCGGAGACTTCCGGGGTGGAGGAGATGGGAACCGCAGCCTGTAAATACGCTCCGAAGAGGCTAGGATTTCCTTCGGTGGCACAGAGGTCGGAGCCGAAATAGGCGAAACAGTAGAGACCGAGGTCGAGACCGTCCCCGTAGGGGCGAGGACCTGGGTGGATGCAGGCTGAAATGCGGGTTCCAGAGTCTCCGGCGCTGAGTCTAGTACAGTGACCGGGGCCGGGACTGAGAGGTCAATGGCCGAAGGCTGTTTAAGGAAAGACATGGCCAGGTCTGCCTGGGTAGCCGCCGAGGCAACCGAAGTGAGGACCTCCTTATGCTTATGCTTTTTTGCTTTCGGCTTCTCCAGCTCGATGGGAGGAGGCCGCTTCTTGTGCTCCCTGTGTTGCCCTTCAGGGCGAGACATAGTAGTCGTGGCCGAGGCCGACGCCGAGGAGGTTTCCGTCGGAGTCAAGGTCGACGTCGACGTCGAGGTCGGTTTTTTGATTTTCGGGATCCTCGGGAACTTAGAGATTGGAAGGCGTCCTAAGGGGTCCGTGGACAGCTCTGAGGAGTGGGAGACTGAGAGGGCCTTCTCCCACAAGTGGGCCTTGAGCCGGTCTGCTCGTTGGCGGAGCGTGGCGGGATTAAAAGCCTTGCAATGCTTGCATTTCTCCGGGATGTGGGAACTGCCTAGGCAGAAAATGCACTTCGAGTGTCCATCCACAACCGGGATTTTACCGCCACAGTCGGAACATTTCTTGAACGGGGCGGCCATAAGAGGCCGATCCGATCGCGAGGGGCCCGTCCGGGCCAAAACCCTCGAGTTCCGACAAAAAGGGGGCAGCTCAAGGAAAAAACGGGAGAAAACGAAAAAAGAACAAAAATAAAGTAAAATAAAGAAATAAAAGAAAATAGACAGAGTCTAGCTACTCAGCTTTCGTCGCGATGAAGAGCACTCCGAAGGAGATGTTACTCTTGCGGCGGACGAAAGAGAACTGAAGGAGGAGCTAGATTGGCGGGATTGGGCATGCTCAGGGAATGGGAGGGGCGGGGCTCCCGCCAATCTGCTCAGCTTTTCAGCATTCCGAATGGAGCTTCTGCGCAGGCGCAAACCCTATTGTGTGAGGCACAGAGACCACGAAGAAGAAGCAGGACTTGAGCTTGAGAAACCATATTTAGTAGACAAAAGTGTGGTTATACAGGGTAAACAGACATCTTCTTTTTCATGGACATGTCCTACATTTCAACCTTCTGTCCAGGAGGAAACCCACAATGTCCTCCATCTCTAAGCGCAATTAAGAAGCATGAATTTATATTCATATAAGTGTATTTATCTTTTATTTTGTAATGCCCTAAGTTTTTCTCGAATGTCCCACATTTTACAGTGTCTTGTCCTCCTTTGTAGTTATGAGCTCTGGTCATCCTGTATAATGCCTGTTTCTTTTAAAGAGGGAGGGACTTTTGATTGGACACAACATGGACCAGCAGTACACTAACTCTTTACAGTACTCTTGCTGTCCACCTTTATACCCTGCCCTGCTCCCTCCCTTCAGCCCACCCCAGCAAAGATGCTCCAGCTACAAGCAGAAAGGTCTGAGAAGCTCAAAGTAACTAACATGGCATTTCTTAATCAGATCTGATCATACTGTTTAGACACGTTCTATGTGTGTGAGCCAGGTGTGTAGCAAATAACAACAACAATAAAAGGTGTTCACTTCTACAGTGATTACACAAGCATCTAATTAATCCTTGCAACAATCCTGCCAAGGCAAGAATTACTGGCTGTGTTTTGCAGGGTGCTGAAACCAGTACACGTTCTTATCATTTAACAGAGGAAAACAGAGAGACCAGTTTTATGGAATGTTAATGAGGGCTTTGTTGTATGACAGCAAAGAAGTGAAGAGGGTGGCCACCCTACTAGGAATATTGGTGGCCACCCTTATTCTTTTTTTCATCTGGCCACCCATAGTTTCTGGCCCTATTTCTGTCCTGTCCCATACAGATATATATCACCCGAAGCTTTTCTTTAGGAAAAAAAGTGTACTTGGAAGAACTTTAGGATGTTACAGGAGCTGACGAATTAGATGGGGATGACAAGTATGAAAACAAGTCACATGGCAGTTTTCATGCGTTCAGGGAACAAATGCCAAAGATGCTTTTAAAAGCTGACTGGAAGACAGAAGAACTGCTTTGTAAGTTCAGACTAAAAAGCCTATAAAGTTATTTAGCAATCTCTTTCTATCAGCATCCAAAGAAATGCCTGTGGGTGCTTACATAAAATGGCTCTTTAGTAAAACTGTCACAGGCTCTGGACTGAAAGCTGAACGAATCAATAGTTGGGGAGTGGGAGGGCAGAATCAACCACTGAACTCTTATTCTGAACATGATCTTTCAAGCCAAAAAGATGCAACAATGTTGTTTTTAGTGTGGTATTGTATGAACTGAACATGTGAAAAATTTCCATTCCATGCTCCACTTCTGACTAGTTGGACATCTTGGTTGCATGGAAGTATGGTATTAATGAAACACACCCTCCAACATTTTACAGGTGAAAAGCAGAATATGTGTGGCCAATCTACATTGGAGTGTGGTCAAGATGACAAAAGGTATTAATGGGGAAGATCACAGAAGATAGGAGGCGCTGCAGCCGTTGGTTTTTGCCTGAGACTATTGGGAAGAGTAGGATTATGCCCCCTCCTCTCCTCTCTCCCCTGCTGAGGTAATTGAGTACAAACTACATTAGTTTGCAGCAATTGAAGTAAGCTGAGAGAGCAAAGGAGGAAAAGTGGAAAGAAGAAATACAAAATAGGACATTTTAACATCAACTGAAAAAGTGGGTTGGCAGATGATCAATCAGGACTGTCCCCTTCCAAATCAGGGCATTTGGAGAGTATGGTAAAAGTGTTAAGGATGCTACATAACAACATCAAACAAAAAGAGTTATTCCTAGAGAACTAAAAAGCAAGAAGGCACCTGGAGTAAAGCAAAGGTGAGCAGTCCCAGTAAGGGCTGTTTGAACAGTGGAACACACTCCCTCGGAGAGTGGTGGAGGTTTTAAAGCAGAGGCTGGATGGCCATCTGTTGGGTATGCTTTGATTGGGAGTTCCTGCATGGCAGGGGGTTGGACTGGATGGCCCTTGTGGTCTCTTCCAACTCTTTGATTCTATGATTCTATGAACTGCAGCAGCTTCAGGGGCCACCTTTATGCCCTGGGACCCCCCCCTTGGGTGCACATGGACTAAAGAAAATACATCAAAAACTCCCGAGTGACTGGAAGTCCTCTTCTGTTTGTCAAAAAATGGTATTTTGGATGGTAAACAGCACAAGCAAAGGGCTGAAGCTCGACTCAGGCTTGCATCCTTCCGAGGTCGCTAAAATGAGTACCCAGATTGTTGGGGGACAAATAGCTTACAATTGTAAACCGCTTAGACACTCCTTAAGGGTATGAAGCAGTATATAAATGAAGCTGTTTGTTTGTTTGTTTGTTTGTTTGTTTAAACAGCACAAGGAAGCCTTGCAACTTATTTAAAAGTTGGCACTTGGAAATTTCCAGGAGCAACAACTCATCCTTTTTCTTTATTTTCTTTACCCGGGAAAAGGTTGGTCTGAGATTCTGGTGGGTCTCAGGGGTCACAAAATCATTTGGGGGTGTCACATGTGTTCCCAGGTCCACACTTTGCCATAGAGCAAAGTTAACTTTCATCAGCTTGGAAATCAGTGAGAAAGGGGTTTGGCTTCATTAATGCACTTGGTTGAACACAGAGCTGGTTTCCAAGCTGATGGACACCTGAGATGTTCCAGGCAAGCAGAACATCTGCCAACACAACACTGCTTCCTAGGTGTGCATCTGGGGTTGCAACTGTTCTCTGACCTGAATGAGATGAGTGAACAAATGTAATTCTGCACCTGATGTCAGGGATATAGTGTTCGGTGACTGACTGCCACAGACATTGCTGGATGTTGAGACAAAGGTTGATAACAAAAATGATTTATTACTTATAACATTCTTTTCTTTACTTCTCTAGTTTCTCAAAGTGATTTGTAGACCAATATTCATATCAGAATGCAAAGAATAAAAACAGGCTCCAAAGATGTGTCACAATAACTGCAATTATACCATTTATAGTTAGCCAACCCCCCCTCCCCCCAAAAAAAACTATCAGTGAAGCCACAGCAGCAATTGGAAATGCTCAAAAAGATTGTATCGATAAAATTTAAACCACATATTACAGGATGGTACTGTTACTGTTACCAACCCAGCCCTGGCACTCTCATGGGTATTCTGCCGCCAAATGAATTTTTTCGTTCAGTCCCCAAATTTGTTGTATTGCAGGGATTGAAAATTGAAAATCATTCACACCTATAACTCTTCTGTCTGCTGTAACTACATTCCCTTGGTCACATTGTCTGTTCCTTTTCTTTGGATGCCTAAATTGTATTTCTAAATGCTCAACTGATGTTTTAAGTTGTTGCAATGCTAAATATTTGGGAACTGAAGGAAAAATTCATGGGGGATTCTTATTTGGGGAAGCAATGACCTCATTCCCACCAGCACCACCCTGTAGTGGTGACGCACAATGTGGTGTCACTGTAACATCAGCTCTCCCCCTTATACCCTTAAGTGAGTTGGTACCATGGAGTATGATGGTATGTGGATTTTACACAATTGCATCAAGACCAGGAAAGAGGGACCTCTTCAGCCTTCTTGAAGGAGGCCTTTTTAAAACAACAAGAGGTTTCAGCTCCTTGCTGCAAAGGGTTGCATTTTATGTACTGTTGGCATAAGCAGCTAGACTCCTGAAAATAACTAAAGCAAAAGGAGGCAAATAGCAATCTCCAAGTTTGGTTTTAAGGCACTCACTCTCTTTAGACTCTATTAAACTCCTTTTTGTTTCCTGGATATATAGAAAGAATTGTTTCTCTTGGAAGCCCCCAAGAGCAACAGTGCACCTTTTAAATGTGTTTCAGAGTCCCTCTGCATTGTTTGGAATTTAAAAATGCCAGCTTTTTAAAACCAGAAGTGATTATTCCCCAGCACCATCACTGTTCTTTGCAGCATCTGCAGAGTCCCAGGGGAAATAGAATTGGCCCCTGGATCTATTCTAATTCTCCACCCATGATTTAAACATTTGGTGGACCAGATGAAATGAAAGAATGAGATGTCTAGTTGCCACTATATTTCCTTCTTTTCACATTGAAACATACTAACAGAGCCATCTCAATTAGTCCATGCTTGGATGTAAAAAATTCACTTTCCTTTCTCCTCTTAACCATACATTTACAACACTATTAAGACTGTACTTGTCACCCTATCAGCATGCCATAGAAATGTTCTGCATTTCAAATACATACCCCATTCTCTCTCTCCCTTCACACATTTGTATAAATATTGGTGTTCTGTGGCTCCATGCATATGAGGATGTAGGCTATAACCAATGAACGCTTATACTAATATAGATTACTTCATCTTTTTTAAAAATGAAATGAATGAAAAGTGAAGCCAAATTCCATACACAGGGTACTTTGGATGCACTGAATTACTTGGGTATGCATGGTCATAGCTACATATGAATGGCAATCTCTGCCCCATATGGCAAACTACTTTTGAATGTGCTCTTGGTTTCCAAATTTGCTTTTGATTGTGGCAGAGAGGCTTTTGCTGTCCAAGAATCATAAGCATAGGCAGTACTTAGATAAACTATTCTTTTGATTCCCGCCATGGAATAAATTCAGCCAGTGACATGAACCATATGGATTACACAAACATTGTTCATAAAAAACATATTGTGGGGTATGGAATTGAAGCTACTGTGTCATGCGAAAGCAATGCCAGGCAGAATTCAAAGCTACTCCACAGGATTTGAATGACTATGGAACAAGGGCTGCCCTGTTCTCATCAATGCTGAGGAACTGCTTTGGGCTTCTCCATCAACTTTCAGGAAATATTATTATTATTTATATAGCGCTGTAAATTTACACAGTGCTGTACATACAATCTTACAAGTATCTGGCTGAATGAAAGTACATGTGAAAGGGATCTGGGAGTCCAAGTAGACCACAAGTTGAACATAAGTCAACAGTTTGATGTGGCAGCTAAAAAAGCCAATGCTATTTTAGACTGCATCAATAGAAGTATAGTGTCTAGATCAAGGGAAGTAATAGTGCCGCTCTATTCTGCTTTGGTCAGGCCCCACATGGAATACTGTGTTCAGTTCTGGGCACCACAGTTCAAAAAAGATAGGGAGAAACTGGAGTGTGTCCAAAGGAGAGCAACTAAGATGGTGAAGGGTCTGGAAACCATTCCCTATGAGGACCGCCTTAGGGAACTGGGGATGTTTAATATGGAGAAGAGAAGGTTAAGAGGTGATATGATAGCCCTGTTTAAATATTTGAAGGGATGTCATATTGAGGAGGAAGCAAGCTTGTTTTCTGCTGTTCCAAAGACTAGGACGTGGAACAATGGATACAAATTACAAGAAAAGCGATTCCACCTCAACATTAGGAAGAACTTCCTGACAGTAAGGGCTGTTCGACAGTGGAACACACTCCCTCGGAGTGTGGTGGAATCTCTGTCCTTGGAGGTCTTTAAGCAGAGGCTGGATGGCCATCTGTCAGGGATGCTTTGATTGGGAGTTCCTGCATGGCAGGGGGTTGGACTGGATGGCCCTTGTGGTCTCTTCCAACTCTATGATTCTATGATTCTATTTGATCCACCTCTGCCTATGAATTGAACCTCAGGGGGAATGGGAGCATCCTGGAAAGTGCTTCTTGATTGTTCCATGGAAGCACCATGGTTATTTTTAAAACCAGGACTGGCCATCTGTCAGGGGTGCTTTGATTTGGATTTCCTGCATAGCAGGGGGTTGGACTGGATGGCCCTAGTGGTCTCTTCCAACTCTACGATTCTATGATTCTATGATTCTATGATTCTATGATCAAATTATCTCGATTTCTGCATTATAAAAGTCCAGACCCAAGGACTGTATTTGTGTATGTGCTTCAGGTCATCTGTTGGATAGAGGTAAGCCAGTTTGATAAGCCAAGTTATAAGTTCCAAGATCTGGTGCCTTCAGGGTATTTAAACCCTCAAGGATTATAGGTCATATGAGTTAGCACAAATCTAATCCTATGATTAGAATAAATTAAATCAGAGTAGGGGACAGTGCAACTGACAGTCCACGTGTAGTCTCCAAGCCACATTTTTGTGATCCCTCAATACTCCCCAATCCCCCTTCTTAATTTTTTAAGATCATGCACTTTTTGAGTGATTATCATCTGAAAACCATACCAAAATCCTTTTTAAAAAGTGTAAACATGGCAGTTTGTATTCCCTCACCCCACAAAATCTGTTTCTTCTTTGTATTGATGCCGAATGGCAGCTGGAAGTGATACAATGCCATTTCTAGTGCACTTAGATGTGGAATAAGGCCATGATGGGTGGAGTGGAGTGTGTTTGAGGGTGAACATTGGCTATAACCCCCAGCACCATTGCCCTCCTACTGTTAAACAAATGTGTATGAGTTTGCTTTATGGTCATTAAACTGCATCACCATATTCATCATTGCAAAAATACTGGTTGTGTCTAATGTGTCCTAAAGAAAGACACAGAATGAGACCTCACTACTTTGTTATAGCAACCAGCAAGGGAAGGGAAGAATCCAGTGAAACAGAATTCCCAAGCATTTCTCGAAGCCAATTCCATCCTGGACCCTTTTCAGTCTGGTTTCCGCCCATGGCACTCTACTGAGACAGCCCTCACCAAGATCTCAAACGACTTCTTGCAGGCCAAGGCGAATGGCCTCTACTCTATTCTCATCCTTCTTGATCTGTCTGCAGCCTTCGACACAGTGGATCACTGTCTCCTGCTTGACTTACTTTCTGACCTCGGGTTCTCTGACTCTGTTCTCAACTGGTTTAAATCTTACTTATCAGACAGATCTTTTGCAGTGGTCACAGATGGCCAGACCTCTTCCTCTGTCCCCTTATCTGTTGGAGTTCCTCAGGGCTCTGTCTTGGGTCCCCTTCTGTCCTCTCTTTACACACTGTCCCTCATCAGTTCTTTTGGTTTCTCCTATCAACTGTATGCCGATGACACTCAGTTGTATCTCTGAACCCCCGACCTTTCGCTGGGGCTTGAACAGCAAGTTTCATCTTGTCTGGCTGCCATCTCTCAGTGGATACAGCATCAGCGCTTGAAGCTCAATATGTCTAAGCCAGAGCTTCTTGTCTTTCCACCTAAGCCCACCCTTCAATACTCCTTTTCTGTTTCTGTTGATGGCACTTCTATCCATCCGGTTCAGCAAGCCCGCAGTCTTGGTTTCATCTTTGATTCCTCTCTGTCATTTATCCCCCAGATTCAGGCCACCGCCAAGACCTGTAGATTCTCCCTTTACAATATTGCTAAAATCCATCCATTCCTCTCAGCCTCCACTGCCAAGACTCTGGTCCATGCCCTGGTGGTCTCACGACTTGATTATTGTAACCTTCTTCTGACAGGGCTTCCTCCCTCTCACATCCATCCTTTAATCTCTGTCCAGAACTCAGCCACACGCATTATCACATCCGCTCGCCACTTTGACCATGTTTCTCCTCTTTTATCCTCCCTTCACTGGCTCCCCTTCCCCTTCCGCATCCAGTACAAGCTTTTGTTGTTGAGTTTCAAAGCCCTCCACGGACTGGTCCCTCCTTATTTGTCTGAACTTCTTTTTCCTCACACTCCTTCTCGTACCCTCCGTTCTGGTAGTCAAGGTCTCCTGTCCCAGCCGAGGATTTCCACTGCCCTGTCCTGGATTCGTCCCTTCTCACTTGCTGCCCCTCACTTCTGGAACCTTCTTCCTCTACATGCGCGCCTCATCACTTCTCTAACCAGTTTCAAAACTGAGTTAAAGACTATATTGTTTAGAGAAGCGTTCCCAGATGTGTGACTTTGTCTGGCCCGTTTTAACTGTGCATTATGAAGCCGAGCTCTCCCTCTAGTCCATCTGCCTTGGTCCAGGCCTCAGAGGGAGAGAAGAACCACTGGACCTGATATCCTTCCCCATCACCTTTCCCTTCTCCTTTTGTGTCATGTCTTTTAGATTGTAAGCCTGAGGGCAGGGAACCGTCTAATTATAAGTTTATATGTACAGCACTGTGTAAACCTACAGCACTATATAAATAAAGGTTAAATAATAATAATAATAATAATAATAATAATAATAATAATAATATAGGAACAAAGACTGATGGTACTTGGGGGTGGAAACTAGGAAATCTAGAAGTTATGATAAGCAGATTTCCCAGTTCAGATTGTTTCTGAAGGGCAACAAAAAGGAAAGCATTTTTTTCATTGCTTCAGATGTCTATTTATGTTGAACAATAAACTAATGTGGCTCTTATTTTCACTTGCACTCTGTGCACTCATCTCTAAGATTATTATGCTCAGTTTCTATATAACAGGGTGTAATAGTTCCATTAGTTCTATATAACAGGGTGTAATAGTTCCATAACAGGGTGTAATAGTTCCACACCTCATCTACAAGGCCATGCCCTACATTTTAAAAAGGATGATGACATATTGGAATGGGGAATTCAGTTGCTCAGCACTATGTAAAACAAATCCTATTTGGAAAACCTGAAGGAACTGGGCATGTCTTTTCTGGAGAAGAGATAATAAATAAGGATGGCCAGGACAGAACTTGTAATACTTGAGGAACTACTGTTCTCTATCAGTGGTATCACTATGGTTGGTGTCATCCGGTGCAGTAACTCATGGTGTGCCCCCCCCACACACACATACTGACCTCCTCCTATACAACCCCAAACAGAATCTTTAGTAATGTTTTTTTGTACTGATGTTACTCATAAATCATAATTCTTTTATACCACTGAATGTAATGGTAATAGTTGTGACATAAACAACTAACACAAGTTAACATTATACTTTTAAATTACAATATTAGATGCATAGTCTAAATGTATTTACTTATACATAGTTTCATATGCTTCAGGTCAAAATTTGGTAAAATGTGATGTTTTTAAAGAAAAAAATTAAAAAAAAATTAAAAACATTGTTTAAAAAAATTAAAATTAAATGTTTTGAAATTTGAAATGTGTTTTTAAAAAGATCTGGGGCTTCTCGTTTTCCCTCCTACTGAGCCTCACCCCACTCTAATAAACTTTTAATGGGACAAAGGTGAACATCATAGTCTGTTTCTGCACAAAGGCAGATGTTTGAGGAACAGTGGTGTCACCTCATCTTAGAGTGTTACCTGGTGTGGTCCGCATCCCCCGCACTCCTTTGTGATGCTACAGCTCTCTATTGTCCCAAGAAGCAAAGTTAGACATCCCAGCAGGTGAAAGTCCAGCAACGTCTGGAGGCCACAGCCCATAAGCTCAAAAGAATTGGGAGTTAGTAAGCTGCTTCATACTAAGGCAGACCATTGTTCCATGTAGCTCAACATGATCTTGTTCCATCTAGCTCAACATGATCTTGTTACATCTAGCTGAACATGATCTACTCTGGCAGTGGCCCCTCAGGGTTTTAATCAAGACTTAATACCTCAATTAAGAGGTTACACAAGAACTTTATTCTCTCTCTCTCAGAAACTAGGAAGATCACTTTAAAACATCAGTTTCCACATTGTTCCAATGTATATTTTCTATTCCTATCACTTCACTGTGTTTTGCAATATTTCCTCTTGCCCTTTCCTTCCAGATTACCTTCCAGAAGTTCCCCTTCCTATTATTATTATTATTATTATTATTATTATTATTTATAAAGCACCATAAGTGTACACGGCGCTGTACAAAAACCAAATAAAATCCAGAATATGTAAAAAGCCTGCCTATGGCGTACAATCTAGAAATTAAAACAAGTTAAAAACATCATAAGAAACAAGTTAAAACAGCAGATATCAAATATTAATCACGCATCAGAACAACCAGGTAACAGTCACAAACTTCCTGGGAATGCTTCCCTAAACAATATGGTCTTTAGCTCAGTTTTAAAACTGGTTAGAGACGTGTTGAGCTGTGCTTGTAAGGGGAGGAGGTTCCAGGAGTGAGGGGCAGCAAACGAGAAGGGACAAATCCAGGATGGTGCAGTGGAAATCCTGGGCTGTGACAGAAGACCTTGGCTACCAGAATGGAGGGAACGGGTAGGAATGTAGGGAGAAAGAAGTTCAGAGAGATAGGGAGGGGCCAGCCCGTGTAGGGCTTAAAAGTAAGCAGGAGAAGCTTGTGGAAGGGAAAGGGGAGCCAGTGGAGGGATGACAATAGGGGAGAGACATGGTCATACTGGCGAGCGAGTGAGATGATGCGAGCAGCTGAGTGCTGAACAGAAATTAATGGGTGAAGGTGAGAGAGAGGAAGCCCTACCAAGAGAAGGTTACAGTAATCTAGTCATGGACCAAAGTCTTTGCAGTAGAAGCCGAGAGATATGGACGGATTTTGGAAATGTTATAGAGAAAAAATCTACAGACCTTGGCTGTGGCCTGGATCTGAGGAATAAATGACAGAGAGGAGTTGAAAATGAAACCAAGACTGCGGGCTTCCTGAACCAGCTGAATAGAGATATTGTTGACAGAGATAGAAAAAGAATATCGAAGAGTGGGCTTAGGAGGGAAAACTAGAAGCTCTGACATGTTGAGCTTCAAGCGATGGCGCATCCAGTGGGAGACAGTTGTCAGACAAGATGAAACTTGCTGCTCGAGCCTTGGAGAAGGGTCAGGGGTGGAAAGGTACAGCTGAGTATCATCGGCGTACAAATGATAAGAAAAGCCAAAAGAACTGATAAGTTTAACGAGAGACAGTGTGTATAAAGAGAACAAGAGGGGACCCAAAACAGAACCCTGAAGAACTCCAACAGATAGGGGAACAGAGGACGAAGTCTGGCCATCCGAGACCACTGCAAAAGATCAATCCAACAGGTAAGATCTAAACCAATCAAGAACGGAGCCCGAGAAGCCAAGGTCAGAAAGAAAATCAACTAAGAGACAGTGATCCACAGTGTCCAAGGCCAAGGACAGATTGAGAAGGACAAGGATAGAGTAAAGGCCATTCGCCTTGGCCCGCAGGAGATCATTCGAGACCTTAGTGAGGGCTGTCTCTGTGGAGTGCTGTGGACGGAAACCAGACTGGAAAGAGTCCAAAATGGAGTTGGCTTCAAGAAACTCAAGACAGCGAGAGTAGACGATTTGTTCCAAAACCTTAGAAAGAAAAGGAAGAAGAGAGATCGGGCGATAGCTAGACAAGGAAGAAGGGTCGAGAGAAGGTTTTTTTCAGAATAGGGGAAACTAGAGCGTGCTTAAAGACTGAGCGGAAGGAGCCCGTGCAGAGAGAGAGGTTAAAGATGTAGAGGAGGGAGGGAAAAAAGAAGGAGCTATGGAGATTAGGAGACGAGAGGGAATTGGGTCAAGAGAACAGGTTGTGGGTTTGGACGAGTTCAGCAGCGTAGAGAGTTCATCCAGAGAAACAGGAGAAAACACAGAGCATTTGTTAGTAGGAGGAACCAGGAGATTGACGTTGCTAAATATCTCTAGCAACGATTCACAACCTCCACAAATCCTTTTAATGTGTGTTATTGTTGCTGCTGTAGTGAATAGTGGGGTTACATTCAAAAGACAGGAGGGAAATAGGAATATTTTGTGTGTATTTTTAGGGAAGTTTTGTCTTAGATTGAAGTGATTTGTAAATAGCGATGACTACCTGAAGAAATGTGAGAGCCAGTGTGTCATAGTGGTTTGAGTTTTGGACTATAATTCTGGAGGCCCGGGTTCAATTCCCAGCTTGGCCATGAATCTTAAGTTGGAAGTTGGAAACAATCTCAAAGCACACAACAACAACAAACTCTGGAGAATAGTGGAAGGGAGGATGGCAGGGAACTGGGGTAGAGATTGGGATGGGGAGATCAGAGACACTCAGTCAATTGACTGGAATTGGTAGAGGAAAAGGGAGTCGGCTTGGTGGAGTGGTTTGAGTGTTGGACTATGACTCTGGAGAACAAGGTTTGACTTCCTGCTTAGCCATGGAATCTCACTGGAAGACCTTGGGCAAATCACACTTGCTCAGCCTCAGAGGAAGGCAAGGCCAAACCTCCTCTGAAAAATCTTGCCAAGAAAACCTCATGATAGGTTTGCCTTGGATTTGTCATAAACTGGAAACAACTTGAAGGCACACAACAAGAGCGGAGAAAGAGGAGGCAGAAAGTGACACCTGACAGCTTCTGTGGCTTGTTGGGTTCTTGCCCCCTGAACATGCTTTTTGTTGCCTTAGAGAACCTGTTGTTGGAAATCACCACAAGGAAGCTAAAATATTTTCTTGAGAGACCCAGCATGGTGTTGCAGTTTGAGTGTTGGACTCAAATTCCCATTCAGCTATGAAAACCCATGGGTGACCTGGGCAAGTCACATTCTCTCAGTCTGTGAGGAAGGCAAGGACGAATGTCCTCTGAATAAATTTTGCTACGAAAACTCCAGGATAGGGTTGCCATAAGTCAAAATTGACTAGAAGGTACATGGCAACAATAGCTTGGTTCCTGCCATTAGGAAATCACCCCAAGGAAGCTAGAATACACATACATAGAAATATACATTATTTGGGGGATATTACCAAAACCACCTCTCAGTATTCCTTGCCTAAGAAAACCCTGTGAAATTGACAGGCAACTTGACGGCATACCCTGAGAAGAAGCAGAGCCCTCCCTCCATCCACCATCTTGAGGGAGAGAAGGGCAAGCCAGCTGCAACAGGCCTTGCCTGAAAGGAAGAAGAGCTGTCCCTCCATCCACCATCTTGAGGGAGAGAAAGGCAAGCCACCCCAATAGGCCTTGCCTGAAAAGAAAGAGAGCCCTCCCTCCATCCATCATTGTGAGGGAGACAAAGGCAAGCCAGCTCCAACAGACCTTGCCTGATAGCAAGAAGCACCCTCCCTCTATCCATCATCTGAAGGGAGAGAAAGGCAAGCCAGTTCCAACAGGCCATGCCTAAAAAGAAGAAGAGCCCTCCCTCCAGTCCATCTGCCTTGGTCCAGGCCTCCGAGGGAGATCTGCTGGACTTTCTCCTTCCCCACCACCTCTCCCTTTTTCGATTGTAAGCCTGAGGGCAGGGAAATGTCTAACAAATTGTAAGCTGCTCTGATAGCCTTGGCTGAGCGGGGTATAAATAAATAAGATAAATAAATAAGATAAATAAATAAAAACCCAAACACCCACATACACCATTAGACCAATAGGATAGCCTGTCACCATGGGTAGAGTTGCCAGAATGAAAACTAGAGAGTACTCTTGTTCCTCTAACAATTGTGTAGAAGAGGGAATTGCAGCAGATATTGTTTGTCACAAAACCAAGAAGAAGCAACATCTGCTGAAATTTCCATGTTTTCATAATTATGAAAGGTACATGAGCTGTCTCCAGTTTTAACTCGGCAACATTATCCATGGGGAAAAAAGGTGAGGAAAACACAGCTAACCACAACACATTTTCAAATGTGCTAGACTATATAAACAATATTTGGGGGGTAGGGCCATATGACAATTTGGATAATGTCATTAGGCCACCATGATGCCATGATCTCAAGACAGGAAAAGAAAGAAAAACATCACTATACATTTTCTAACAAGTACTCAGTATTTGCACCAAATTATTGGAGAAATTGACACCATCATCAAAATGACACGCCATGCTAATGAAGGAAGTAAATTTATGTGAGATTTGAGGAAAAGTATCCATAAAAGGAATCAAAGCTGCCTGACATAGTTTAAGTTCAAATTCATTCTGGAATGAAAACAGTGATGGAATTGAAGGTTGGGTTGAACAGAAGAAGGCATCAGAAGAGACAGGAAGATATAGTGGTTTGAGCATCAGATTATGGCTCTGGAGACCAGGGTTTGAACCCCCATTCAGCCATGGAAAGCCACTAGATGACCTCAGGCAAGTCACACTCTCTCAGCCTCAGAGGAAGGCAAAGGCAAACCTGCCCTGAACAAATTTTGTCAAGCAAACCCCATGATAAGTCTGAAAGGACTTGAAGGCACACAATAACAAGACACGTGTCATGTGAATTGAGACTAAGAAAGCATGAACACCTGTGTATGATACACCAATTGAAATGACACAATTCTGTAGTCTGTATTCCAACTCTGAAAAGAAAGAACAGTAAAGAAATCCCACTGTGATACAACTAGGCCCAGTACTGTCTATTGACTAAATGTTTCCAACCCTAAATAGAACTGTTGATGAATTAGGGACTTTTTACGTTTTCAGCTCTGCCACTGAGTCAGATACTTATTCTGACATATAACCATTCATTTAACAGTAAGCCTCACTGATATGAACCAATGTTTGCTTCCAGGTAGTACACATAGTTTGGACTCTTTACACCTAGAATCCTTTCCATACTTGCATTCAGCTCATTACTACTTAGGGAAGGTCTGCTGCATTCTTTTCTACTACATTCTTGACTCAGGAGCACCATTAAGTAAGGTTCAAGAGACGGTGGCGTCATGAATCAATCCTACGTAATCCCATTGCTTAAACATGAGTCAGCTGTGTCCATCACTGCCGTGGCATTCCTGAGAATGCTGAGTTTTGGGCTTGTAAAATTCCACATGAAGAACATTTCCTCATATTTTATTTTTGTTTCTCTGTTCCATAGGTTCTTCTTTTAATTATTTTAAAAGAACAAAAATTTACTTTTTTACTCTCATATATTCCCCTCTTCCACATCATGGCTCAGCATAAAACTCTAATATGGCCCCCTTCCTAAGCACTTACAGGTTGAGTCTCCCTTATCCAAAATGCTTGGGACCAGAAGTGTTTTGGCTTTTGAAATATTTGCAGATGCATAATGAGACATCTTGGAGATGGGATCCAAGTCTAAATATGAAATATATTCATGTTTCCTATGCACCTTATATGCATAACCTGAAATTAATTTTACACACAATATTTTTAAATATTTTTGTACATGAAAATAAAGTTTGTGTAAAGTGAATTATGAGCACTCATGTGGACAATTTTGGTTTTTTTGGAATATTTTGTATTTCGGAATTCCAGATAAGGGAGACTCAACCTTTACCTTGATCCCATCCCATACTTACCATCTGAGCTGTTTATATTGACTCAGGGAGGAAAGGCTAACTCACATAAATATTTATTGCGGGGTGGGGAGCTTCAGTCCTTGAGGCAAAATCCAGTCCTGTTGAATTCCCCAGTGGGCCCTCTTCTCCATTATACTACTGTTTAGTTGTTTTTTGGCACACATACCACCCCTCCATATTCTAAATTGTTGAAATTCTTCTTTTAGATTTAGTTAATGGCATAAGAGCTGTAGATTAAATTATGCTGGTATTTGGTGTCTTGTCCATTTTGCCTTCAGCTCACCCACCACTGGAAAATGCCCCCCCCCCCCCAATTAATTCTGTGAAACTGGAAATGGCCCTCTGACTGCAAAAATGTTCCCATCGATACTCTATACCTAGTACTTTAAGTAGCAGTCATACACCAGCTGTGCTCATTGAATTTCAGCCTTCATAAAGTGTGCTGTGTCTCTGGATCTGACTGTTGCTGAACGAAGTTGTTGGGACATGGCAGTCTTTTATCAAATGCAGCAGCATTGTCCCAAAGTTCTGCTTATCTGGGATGATATTTTGATTCAAATTAACAGGGTGAGTATGACCTGAATTCCTAAATAGCCATATTATATCTTTTCATGGTGGCCAAAATAGTCCCATTAGGGAGAAAAGCAGGATATAATTCAAACAAATAAATAAATAATAGTAGGTCTATTATTGGAAGCCAGGATGATTAGGATGAAGGCCTGAATCATTACACAAGACAATGGTGATGGGAAAGGTAGAGGGCAGTAGAAAGAGATAAAAATCACGTCAGAGGGTTCAACGGCCATGAATCTGAGCCTACAGGACCAGTGGAGGACAGGGAATCTTGGAGATGGCTCATCCTCAGGGTCTCCATGAGTCTAAGTTGACTCAAGGCAGCTAACAACAACAAAGGCCTATTAATAGTTTGCTGCCCAACTTCCTATCTTACAAGATCAAAGTACACTTAACCATAAGTGCATAAACAAACCAAAGAATAGCGTCCTACCTTTATGCTCTTGCACTTGGTTCTGTTACTGGTATTGGAAGGGCTCTGTGGCCAACAGTCCTTACACGTGGGTTGTTGGATTTTTGTCCCCAAACTACCCAAGAAGGCTTAGCAGGCATTTTCAAAACTTTGGGCTTAAGAGAAACCTCTTTTTCCCAATAGGAAGTGACCTGGCAATTAACATGTTGGTGAGGGAAAAAGACTTCTCTTTGGCTAAAATAGTCCACAGGGCCCAAAATATGTCAAAATTGCCTTTCACATTGTTTGGGAGCCACTGAACAGACATATTGGGGCACAAAAATATATATCTGAACATCCCCTCCAGATTGAGGGGGGCTAGGGCCCTACTTTTCCAACGGTGCCATATATCCATCTTAATCCTCCAGAACTCTTGCCCCAGGAGAATGGCTTCCTGCTACCTACAGGCTTTTGTGAACGGCCTGCAAGGGCTTTTACTAGTGTGCTGTTTCATTGATTTTTACTTCCCTCCCCCCTTTTCAACAATTTGTTTTAAATTGTTTTAATACTATGAATAATGTAATTTGTATTTGATCAATTACTTTTTGTGTAACTTTTATTGCTGTTTTCATCTTTGCCTTAATTTGTATTTTTGTAGGCTGCCTTGAGACCCAGTTTTGGGAGAGAAAGGTGGAACATATATGAATGATATGATATGCGCTCCACTCCCTGAAAGAGGAATTTGGTCTCAGTAAAGCTCAACCTTGAAAAAGGTGTTCTTTCAACAATATCTACGGAAGGACAGGCGTTTGAAGCAGTCCATTTGGTTGCAGAAAAGTGTCTGTGGTTTTAGCTACTCATTACAGTCATTTTTAAGCATACCGCTTCTTTAAGAAGCTCTGTTTAAGAGCTTTAAAATAAACCCTGCCAAAATAAAAGGAAGAAAAAGAAGTCTTCTTGTGGTAAAATGCACTGCTTTGCAAGATTTTCAGTGCTAATGCACACACAAATGAGACTAAGCTACATTGGACAAAGCAAGATTTACTTGTGAATGCAATTAATAAATTTGTCTTTAAAAACCAGTGGTAGATGGAGGCTTCCATGTCAGTAGAATATCAAATCTGCTCCAGGTTTCAGTTTTAACTTTAAATAATAGACAATTCATTCAAGGACCTGAATGCTTCTTGAAAATACATTCAGCATCTTGGATAGTCCACTGAAAAATTTAGAGCAACCTCTGTAATAGATTCATTGCCCAACTGACATGGAAAACACCTGCTGCCAGTGCCTATGAAGGAAATCCTAATTGAGCAAATGAAGATCTGGGGGATGCTCAGTAGACATCCCATGTTATCTTGGCTGACAGCTGTGAGGAGGTTGAGAAGAGGAGATAAAAAGCCAGGATTGGGATCAGCAATGGGTGTGTCTGATGAAGAACAATGAAGAGAACCACTCCATACTGCAGTATTTTTCCCCATTATTAAAAGGTCCAAAACACACTGCAGAAATAATCCAGTTTGAAATTGCTTTAACTGCCCTGGCTCAGTGCTAGGTAATCATGGGAACTGTAGGTTATTGTAGCACCAGAGCTCTCTGACAGAGAATAATAATAATAATAATTTACTGCATTTATACTCCGCCCTTCAGCCCTAAAGGCTCTCTAAATGTCTCATAGAACTACAGTTCCCAAAATTCCCTAGCATTGAACCAGGGCAGTTACAGCAGTCTCAAATTGGATTATTTCTGTAGTGTGTTTTGGGCCAAAGTCTCAAACCTGTTCCATACAGCATTATACACCAATCTATTTTATGCGTGCATATCGTCCTGCCTATATAGACTGTCTCACACTCAAGAACAGAGGTATTTTACTGAGCTGCTATTTTAGTAATGGGAAAAGTTATTCAGTAGGTTGAAGGAGCTATGGGTAAAGCTAGCCCAACTGATTTGGGTCTTCCTGGAATATGCTGAATTCTCCAGTGTGATCTACATCACGCTTGGAGCAAATATTCTGCTGAACAGCAAAGAGCTATGGCTGTTCATTGACTTGTCCTCTGCGTGGTTTACATCTACTTCTGTGATCTGGAGTGTTTCTAAACTTCTCATTTTAGCAACCATGCAGCTGTTTTTCTCCATCCTCTTCAGCAAAGAAATAGATGGACAAACAAGGGAGAGTGGTACATGGAGGATGACTTCATGAGAATCCCATAACATATAACCAAGACCACTCTAAATTCTTTGAGACTTGGTACAAGTTTATTAGTTGTGCTGACAACATTTACTCCTCCTTTTTCCCATGTTGATTTTTGGAAAGATACTCTATCATAATTGTTGTCATGTCAGCTGGAGAGTTTTGAACTGGGTAGTCAGGAAATATCAACTCGATATACCGTACTTCATAGTACTGGATCTGAGTTGCATTGTTCATTGGGTATGTAAAATCTTTAAGAAAATCATTAAAAAAGAGAGAGAGAATCACACAGCATTCAGTAAATGAGGTGTAGTTATGGTGAGATACGTCTTGCTTGCTATTATTCTTGATGTCAAACTAGGCAGTGAGGTGGGAAAGTATGGTTTATTTGAAATGAACTTATTTTATCATACATTGTTTCTTAATAGTAACATAAAACGTAATAGATAAAGCTGAAAATTCCCCCCCCCCAACTTTCCACTATCCTTTTTAAGCAAAATTTTTTCTTTGTGCTTTCAAAGTATTTTCAATGTATTTGCTTTCAAGTTACCTCTCGACATATGGCAACCCCATTAATTTCACAGGGGTTTTTTAGACAAGGAATACTCAAGGTAGTTTTGCCAGTTCTTTCCTCTGAAATACAGCCTAGAGAGAGCCAGTATGGTGTAGTGGTTTGAACTTGAAGGCTGGGGATCAGTTTCCCACTTGGCCACAGAAATCTACTGGGTGACCTGATATTTGTTGCCAGCCTCCCATCCAAACACATTTTATTGAATTTAAAAGATTTTCAGGTGTGTGGATTGTTGTTTCCATTGTTTTCCTCATGGGTTGCATTTATAACTAAGTTGTTTATAAACCTGTTATATGCTTTGAAACAAAATATGAGTGTAAATTATCAAGTCCCAGGGAATGTGATTGAAATTGGATGAGATATTCAGCTCCAGATATTTCTGCAGTTTCATATTGGTATGTATAGGCATAAAGCAGAATACAAAAATTAAAATGTACAGTATGATGATGTTTTATGGAGATAGTACTATATAATTAGGTGTTGTCTTTTTTATTTTTTATTTACATTTATATTTGTTTTATGTTATGCTGTAGACTCTGAAGAAGGCCACTGAAATATATACACAGGCCAAAAGTTTTAAAAAACAGAAACAGTCATCCACTGTGTTGAAATTGCACCAATGAAATGGATGGATCGAGTTATTCAAGGGTAAGGCTGATGTTCTAAAGCACAGTTCTCACTATGATTTTTCCTTGAGATGTTTTATACTCAGAAGTTCCAGATAGCTACATACTTTCATATGAAATTGTATTGCAGTTTGCTACTGAGCTACTGGAATGACCTTCTCATTATGCTGAGTCCTGAAGCCAGTTGTCGCACTCGTTGAGAAGTGCAGAAGTTAAAGTGTGTGAAAATCCATTTGCTGTATTCTTCTAGTGACACTTGCTCATTACTATATAGGGGGAAAGGTAGGCATGGCGACACAGACAAGTACTGGGATGCAAGACTAAATTTCTTATAAAACACACACAGGTGGTGCACCAAGACATAAAAACATTAGTCAACATCAGTTGCTATTTTCATAGGCAACATAAATAGTTACTATTTACTACTACCTGAAGTTCAAACAGCAGTATTGACATGAGAACAAATTCCAGCCGCTCACTATGAGGCAAACTGGGTCACAAGTGTTTGAATGAGAATTACAATGATAAATTCTAATACAGTAACTGCTTTAAAGTATCAGTTTTTCCCCCAAATCTGTGAAATGACACATTTGGCTAGGTCTTGTCTGTGCAGTGTAGTCAAGTAACAAGAGCTCCCCTTTCTTCGTTCGTCACTCCATTCCTTTTATATGCAACACTTCCTACAAATAATATATCCCTGCCAGTGACCCATCAAATTCTTCTTCAGCCTCTCCTCATCACTTGTCAGTTTCAGTGGTGGATTGTTATTATTAATTGGAGCAGGAGGGGACAGTTTGCTCAGGCCTCTTGTGCCTGTCATTTTGAGGTCTCAACCTTCTCAAATTTCAGGGCTTCTGTCCTTCAAAACAAAAGTTTCATAAATAGCTGCCACAGGTAGGCACACTTAATTCCCAGTACCTAGTAATAACCACTGACTGACTGATTGATTTGTTACTTTAACATCCCACTATTTCTCCAATGAACTGAAGAAGGCATACACAGTTTTTCTCCTTGTCGTCGTCCCCGTTTTACCCTCACAAAAAGCCTGTAAGGTAGGTCAAGTTGAAAGTTAATGACTAGCCCAAGGTCATCCGATACATTCCATGACTTAGTTTGGACTAGCTCAGTCCAACCCTTTAACCAACCATCTCACTTGTACTTATTTGTTTGGGTATATCCCACTCTTCTCCCAGTATGGGAGCCAATGTGGCTTATAGTACAAGTTAAAACAAAATACAGCTTAAAACCATATATAATATGAACATTAAAAAAAAGAAAAGAAAACAAATCCTGCTAAAAATAGTAAGCTAACATAGTTTTAAAAGCACAGCAAGTAGATAATTAAAAGACGCTCCTGCAAAAACCAGTTAGCCAAAAGACTATCTAAATCAGACCATACAATGCAAATCTATTTCCTTCTATATTATTTGGCTGAATTTTCTGGATCCATTGCCTTTTTGAGACTGATGCTATACAGCTTTACCCCAAAGCATGTCCTACTATATTCACCTGAGATAACTTTAAGGTAAGTGCAGATAGAACTATAGCCTTTGTATGCCACTTTATACATATATGTGTGCATGGATTTGTCTTCACACCTAGTGAATATGCTACTTATAGACATATAACAATATTATGTGTCTTCAAGTCAACACTGACTTATGGTGACATATCATCTTAGGGTTTTCATGGCAACATTTATTCAGAGGAAGCTTACTATTGCCTTCCCTTGAGGCTTTGGAGAATGCAATATCTCCAAAGGTCACCAAGTGGCTTTCTATTGCTGAGTAAGGATTCATACCTTAGGCCTTCCAGAGTTTTTAGTTCAGCAAACCACTGGCTCCCCATATGATACGTGCATAATTGCCCAGAAAAGATCACT
Source organism: Urosaurus nigricauda (assembly GCA_034509955.1). Classification (NCBI taxonomy): domain Eukaryota; kingdom Metazoa; phylum Chordata; class Lepidosauria; order Squamata; family Phrynosomatidae; genus Urosaurus; species Urosaurus nigricauda. Next base: position 268,645,610 of record JAOEGL010000003.1, read on the forward strand.
GCTTAATTTGAGTATCAATGACTCTCAGTCCTCCTGTTTGTTAGCAAACAAACATTCCAGTGCTATCTAGCAAAGTTGTGGGGGCCTCCTGCTGCAACTTTAATCTCTCTGGGTGATTTCTGCAAACAGATTTGTCTGATAGCCATACAAAAGGCTATCTTTCTAAGCTCAGAATGCATTCCACAGACATACTTAAGGATCTATCTTGCTAAATCAAACTAATGCTAAAGATGAGCCCAGGAAAGTGCCAAGGAAGCCAAGAAAAGAAATAAGGAAACAACTCTTCATCCTGAGTGCTCTATGTACCTGATTTCCAAACTTTTCCACAGAAAACCCTGCTGGTCAAGTAATAAGTGGAGGCTTCATAAATAGGGGAACACATTCCATATTATATTTTAGGTATATACTTGAGATGTTTTAGGTATACACTTAAGCATGTAATGAATCTGACTTTGCAAATATCCCTTTCATACAGACAAATGAATCAGAGAACTATGTTCAAAAGCACATGCATTGCAAACTTGAGTTTGCTGTCCATAATTTGTGAAATGTTCATATATTCATAAGAGCTCTTTCATATGATATTAATAGGGAAAATACAATGTACAACCAAGTATGGAAGGGTGACGAACTGTAGTAGGTTTGAGGGTCATTTTTATGTCCTCAGGAACTGTATGGACTATTGAAATATTAAACAAACAAAGGGCCAGAAGTCTATTTTTGTTTCTGATTTTTTCTTCTTTTTAATATAGACAGTGAAGACACTGAAAAAGTCAAAGATTTCCTATGTAATGGCTCAGGACTCTTTCATACGAGGCTAAATTGGAAGTATAATTTAAGGTCAATTAGAATGCAATCATGGGTTTTACGTTATTGCGAATTAACTCTTCGCACGCAAATTCGGGCAAGAGGGAAGCCAATTCGAATGCAATCATGGGTTTTACGTTATTGCGAATTAAAGCTTCGCATGCAAATTCGGGCAGGAGGGGGTTATTTTCAGGTAATGGGATGGCATCTCCCCTCTCAACGACTGCCTTGCGGCAGTAATGGATTGGATGAGGAAAAACCGATTGAAGCTTAATCCAGACAAAACAGAGGTGCTCACAGTCACAGGCCCGAAACCAGGTTTGGGAATACAACTTCCAGTCCTAGATGGAGTCACACTCTCCTCTAAGGACTGTGTTCGCAGCTTGGGGGTCCTCCTTGATTCGTCGCTTCACATGACTAGTCAGGTGAATGCGACGGTCAGGAGTGCCTGTTATCAGCTTCGGCTGATACGCCAGCTGCGCCCTTTCCTGGAGAAGAGGGACCTGGAAACTGTGATACACGCGCTGGTAACCTCACGTTTGGACTACTGTAACGCGCTCTACATGGGGCTACCCTTGTGCTTAACCCGGAAACTTCAACTGGTCCAAAATATGGCAGCCAGGCTTCTTGCTGGTACATCTAGGAGAGAGCACATTACTCCAGTGCTAAAAGCTCTCCACTGGCTACCGACCAGTTTCCGGGCTCAGTACAAGGTGTTGGTTTTAACCTTTAAAGCCCTACATGGCTTGGGTCCATCTTATCTAAGGGACTGTCTCCTTCCATATGAACCTCCCCGCACACTTCGGTCCTCTGGGAGGAACCTGCTTACAGCCCATGAAGACAAGGTTGGTGCAGACCTCCCAGAGGGCTTTTTCAGCTGTTGCCCCCAAGTTGTGGAACAACCTGCCGGATGAGATGCGTCTCATTTCATCCCTAGAAGGCTTCAAAAAAGCCCTGAAGACGCACCTCTTCTGGCAGGCCTTCCCAGAGAATGTGAATATCACCCAGCTCCAATCCTGAGCCTAACCTTAGGCCCTAGAATCGTCTTTTTTCCAGCTTTCCTTCCCTTGTACCTTATTCCTAGATGACCTAGGCCTTAGGTCCGTTTTCCCTGCTGCTGTTTTTTATTGCCTATTTTAGCTATTCTATGTTTTAACTGTATTGTGATTTAATTCTTTTTTAAGGGGGGTGGTAAGGGAAAGGATGGGATATTTTAACTGTAACTGTTTTTAACTCTTGTTGTAATCCGCCCCGATTGCTTGTTCAGAGGGGCGGACTAGAAATAAATTATTATTATTATTATTATTCCGAATAGAGCAGGGGTTCTTCCGAACGGAGCAGGGGTTCATGTAAATTCGCTAAACTAGCGAATTTACATGAATCCGCATTGGCTCCATTCGAAGTTGGGAGAAATTCCTCCCGTTTGAAAGAGTAGCCAGTCATTAATCAATATGGAGTGTGCATTCAAGAAATCAGAAGAAGACTAGGATTTGGAAGGACAGCTATGAAGGAACTAGACAAGATCCTCAAGTGTAAAGATACATAACTGAATACCAAAGTTAGGATTGTGCATGCCAATGTATTTCCAGTTGTTATGTATTGTTGTGAAAGCTGGACCATGAAGAAAGCTGATGGGAAAAGAATAAACTCATTTGAGATGTGTTGCTGAAGGAGAGTTCTACAGATAATCTGGATTGCCAAAAAGACAAACAAATGGATCCTGGAGCAAATAATGCCTGAGCTCTCCCTGGAATCCAAGATGACTAAGCTGAAACTGCTGTACTTTGGACATATCATGAGATAACAGGACTCTCTAGAAAAGACAATAATGCTTGGCAAGGTGGAAGGCAGCAGGACAAGAGGAAGACCAAACTGCAGATGCAGAGTCTATTGAACTTGGTCAAGGAAGTCACAGCCCTGAGTTTGAAAGCCCTGAGTTGGGCTGTTGATAACAGGATGGCTTGGAGGCCTCTCATACATAGGGTCACCATAAGTTGAGGTCAACTTGATAGCAGTTAACAACAACAACAACAACAGAAAAGCCTTGCAGCCTATTTAGGTACAGGTTGAGTATCCCTTATCCAAAATGTTTGGGACCATAAGTGTTTTGGATTTCAGAATTTTTTGGATTTTGGAATATTTGCATATACATATACATAATGAGATAGTTTGGAGATAGGACTCAAGTCTGAGCCTCAAATGTAATTTTATACACAATATTTTACATGTTTTAGTATGTTTATTGTTTTTAATAATTTTGTGCATGAAACAAAGTTTCCGTACACTGAACCATCAGAAAGGAAAGGTGTCACTACCTCAGCTTTCTTCACTGTGTCATCCCACCCCCACAACTGTCTAAATGTGCTTCATAGCGTGAGGCCTGGATATCACTCTGTACTGCATCTCAAGAAGTGGATATATATCCATGAAAGCTCATATTCAAATAAAAAACAGTTTTAAAAGTGCTGTTATGTTCTTCCCCCCCTCCTCTTCCTCCTCCCTTCTGCCTTTTTATAATAGATATGTAAATTATTGAACTATTAAAATAGGCATAGCACAGGGGGAAAACGTATCAGGGCAGAATACAAAAGCCTAATTCCAGTTGCTAGCCTTAACAAAGTGGAACCAATTGTTAAATGGTAATTTAACACTTGTTTAAATCTTTCTGATTCAAAGTATCTATTCTAGAGTTTCTTATTAAGAGCTGTCAAATTGACTTGAGCTCAATGCAACTTATGACAGTTTTCTTGGCAAGATTTATTCAGATGAGTTTTGACTCTGCCTTTCTCTAAAGCTAAGACAGTTGACTTGCCCAAGGTCACTAATTTGGTTTCCATGACTGAGCAGGGATTCAAACCCTGGTCTCCCAAAATCCTATACCAGACTTAAATCACTACACCATGTTGGCTCTTAGTTGAGTCTAGCAGACACCTTTAGGACAGGACAGACTGAAAAACTGTCAAGTTTGTTGCAAAATAATCTCACTATTAAAACTTGCATGACCTGTTAAACCATATACCCTGAGTCTAAGAAGGACTACATCTCTCATAAATGATTCACTGGTATTTTTTCTCTATAGTAAAAGGCAAAAAAAGCACACACTGTCTTCCAAGAGTGAATAAATAAGAACTTTTTTAAAGCCTGATGTAGTTCTTATTCTTTTTAGCCATCACAGCATTTGTGGATGGCTTTTGTGAATTTTCCTTCTTTTGAAGTGAAACTGAACACTGGCAATATTATAGATGCATATAAAAAAAAAGTTTGGCTTCCCATCTCTTTCCAGAAATGATTATGAAGGCTTGCAAAAGGTTGCTAGCCACACATTTGCATGAAGACATGCACCTTAACATCAGGACACCATGGTGTTAATTTTGCCAAAGGAAAAAAAAAAGTGGCGGGCAGCTATTAAAGAGAAATACTGGGAACAAACTTCAGTACTACTTTTTCTCACTCTACTGTCAGGCATGGGAAAAAAATGCAGGAACACACTGTAGGGTTTGATGCACAAACAGGGAAATAACATTTGGTCCCAGGATGCAGGAATAGGTTTCAAGTGAGCAACGCCCAAATGCAAATAGGTTACTTTTCAAATATTTGAATATGATTTGAAGTCAGATGTGTTTGGCAGCATCAGCATATGCTGAAGTTATAAAAGATAACTGATGCCTTTCCTCACATCACAAGGAGGAGTGTATGCAGGTGCCTGTGTGACACTGAGGGCAGACATAATTTAATCAGGCGAGAGCTAGAGTGGTGTAGTGGTTTGAATGTTGGACTATGACTCTGGAGACCCAATTTCAACCCCATTCGACCATGGAAACCCACTGAGTGACCTTGGTCAAGTCGCTTTCTCTCAGCCTCAGAGGATAGCAATGGCAAACCCGCTCTGAAGAAACTTGACAAGAAAACCCCATAGTAGGTTAGCCTTAGGGTCATCATATGTTTGAAATGATTTGAAGGCACACAACACCAACAAGCAGCTTGCAAGCTTTACTTGCCGAAATGCCCTTATATTAACAGTGCAAGAGCCCTTTCTTCTTTTTCATAGGACCACTCTTTGTAGTCATTCCTATGCACGTTTACTCAGAAGTAAGTCTCACTGGGTAATTTAAAACTTACCCTTAAGTAAAGCTGCAGAAGATCCTACTGCAGCAGACAGGTTTCTAATGTGGCCTCAGTGCAGGCAGCTGGGCAGTAGACAACCTAATCTCATTGCCTACTGTGCCTTGGCTCCTATGCCTTTAGCAGCTGCTTGACCTGTGAATATCTGCAGATCATATCATTATCAGGTAATAATGTCCATCTCCCTGATGTAAAAAAGCTTTAGTTGCTCATTTTTGCAACAAAATATTAAAGATACAGGCTCATACCACCCAACTGCATGCCAGTTTAAAACCAGAGTTTGGGAAAGTTACTTGTGGGATTACAACTCCCAGAAATTCCTTATTAACATGGCACCTGAAGTTGCAATCCCCAAAAATGAAATGGCTGAAGGAAACAGTCACTTTGACAGTCTAGAACTCAATGCATTGAATACTTGTTTGTAAATACAATAGACATAGATACCAATAATATATCTAGCAAAGGTGACTAGTGTTATCAGAATTTACTGGCCTTTGGAAATGTAGGTGACACAAAATGGGAGGGAGGGCAAGAAAACACACCAGAACATCATTAAGGTAAGCACTTTCTCTTACTTCAGTAGCTAGCTATCTTGTGAATTGAATGCAGGTGTAAAGAACAGACCAGGGAATGGGACATCAAGGATGGCAGTGGAAATATTTTATGTATGTTGTTTTATGCATTTTCTTTAAAAGGCAGCATGATCTTGAAAAAGAGGACACTTGTAAGCCTTTTACTTTGGTAAGAAGGCACAAAATATTTCTGCAAAAGATTTCTGTGACTTCTTTTATTAGTATTTGCTGTTGTTGTGTGCCTTTAAGTTATTTCTGATTGACGGCAACCTGTATGTGAACCATTCACAGGGTTTTCTTGGCAAGGTTCATGCAGAGGGGTATTGCTATTACCTTCCTCTAAGGCTGAGAGAGTGTGATTTGCCTAAAATCACCCAGGCTGCATCCACACTGTAGAAATAGTCCAGCTTGACACCACTTTAACTGCCATGGCTTAATGCTATGGAATTCTAGGATTTGTAATTTTGAGATATATTTATCTTTCTCTGTCAGAGAGCTCTGGTGCTACAACTACAAATCCCAGGATCCCATAGAATGGAGCCATGGCATGTCAAACTCGATTATTTCTACAGTGTGGGTGCAGCCCCAGTGAATTTCTTGGCCAAGCAAGGATTCAAACACAAGTCTTGCAGGTTCCTAATCTAGCATTCAACCACTACACCATGCTGTCTCACGTATTAGTATTTGACCACTGTAATATTGGCACAATCATAAAATATACCACACTTGGGGGCATCATATTAGCAATAGTTCTTGCTATTTCTAGCTGACAGTAATGCAAATATACATAATCTAGTCCAATTAGAATCCACATTAACAGCATGTATAAACATGCACATTATGGACGGACACAGGTGACAGAGTGATGTGCTCATTCCTCAATAAATATTGAATGCAGTAAAGTTTACATCTGAGTAAACACAATAGGAGCAGTGTTCACAGTCACAAGCTCACATATGTTTGCTTAAATAAAGGTTCAGTGAGATCAACAGAACTTACTCTCAACTAACTTGTCTCAGATTGTTGGCTCATGGGAAGTTACACTCAATTCAACTGGGATTATGGTACTTTTAAAGAAACATGCTTAAATTGGTGTTTTTCTTGTATTTGTGTGCATATGTCAGTACTGTATTACTAAACATGCGACTCAAAGCTGAAATGACTTTAATAATATAGAAGTTCCCTACTGAGACTAGGTGCATCCACAGTGTAGAAAACATGCAGTTTGATACCACTGTAACTGCCACGACTCCAGCCTGCAGAATCCTAGGATTTGTAGTTTTGTGAGGCACCTCTTTGGCAGACTGTAAAACCACAAATCCCAGGATTCCACAGGCTGGAGCTACAGCACTTAGGTGGTGTCAAAGTGCGTTATTTGTACAGTGTGGATGCATCCTTTGGAGCAACAAAGTCCTCAGAAGGGGAGCAAGCCTAGCAAGCTATTATAAGAGAAGGCATTTTTCAAAAGGCAAAAAAGGTAGGCACTAAGTGTAGGGTTGGTAAAATAAAAATTGTTCCTAGTAATAAATAACATTGGGTGTATAATGTACCTTCAAGTAATGTAACTTGAAGTCACGCAACATACACACACCACCAGTTTTTCTTCCCAGTCTTAAGTCTTTTGGTTTCTTCACTGCAGTCTCCGTTCTGCTCAATGTTTGATCCAAGGTATGGGAACTCATTGACTGTTTGAATTTTCTCATTGTCTAGGATGCATTCTTATAGATCATCCATGGTTATTATTGTAATTGGTTGTTGTTGTTGTGTGCCTTCAAGTTGTTTCTGACTTACGGCGACTCTGAGACAACTCTAGCATGTGGTTTTCTCAGCAAGATCTGTTCAGAGGAGGTTTGCCATTGCCTTTCCCTGGGGCTGAGAGCGTACTGTTCCGAGTGAGTTTCATGGCTGATTGGGGAACCAAACCTTGGTCTCCAGAGTTGTAGTCCAACACCCAAACTACTACTGTAATTATTTAAGGTTCAGCCTTACTCCAACCTAGGCATTCTCCTCCTTTGACCTTCTTCAGTAATTGCTCCAGTTCTTTGTTGGATTGGATCCATTCTATCTAAGGGACCGCCTCTCCCCGTATGAACACCCACCCCACACTACGATCCTCTGGGAGGAATCTGCTACAGCCCAGGAAGACCAGGTTGGTCCAGACCTCCCAGAGGGCCTTTTTGGCCGTCGCTCCCAAGCTCAGGAATGACCTGCCAGATGAGATGTGTCTTATTCCATCCATTGACGGCTTCAAGAAAGCCCTGAAGACACATCTCTTTTGGCAGGCCTTCCCAGAAAATGTCTAACATCTCCTGGCTCCAAACTTTTTTGCCAGTTCCTAGTCTTCATCCTCCCAAACAGCTCAGGGAGCTTTTAGCTTGATATTGTTGATTTTTGTCTATTTGCACTATGTTTTAATTTGTTCCTGGTTTAATCCTTTTTTAAGGGGGGCGGGAATGGGATTGGATATTTTAACTGTGATGTTTTAACTTTTTTTGTACCCTGCCCTGATTGCTCATTCAGAGGGGAGGGCTAGAAATAAAACTTATTATTATTATTATTATTATTATTATTATTGGTTTCTGCTAGTATGGTGGGCCCTTGGTATCCGCCGGGGTTTGGCTCCAGGACACCTGTGGATACCAAAATTCATGGATGCTCAATTTCCATTAAGTACAATGGCACAATGAAATGGTGTCCATTATATAAAATGGAAAAAAGAAGGTTTGCTTTTGGGAATGTATATTATTTTTGAATATTTTGAATGTATATTATTTTTGAATATTTCCAAGCTGTAGATAGCTGAATCCATGGATACAGAGGGCTGACTATACAGTGGTCCCTCCTTTCCTGCTGTAGACTAAGGAATAACTCCCTTCCAAAGGAGGTTCAGTTGCCCTGCTTAGGTTAGGGGTGAAGGACCCCTGTGGATATGGAAAATCTGCAAATAAAAAAACACGGCCCTTTTTACCTGAGAGAACACCAATCTAGGAATCTCCAGGTTGTCTATGGTCAACTTTTGGCAGAGGATGATCACAGAATCACACCGGAAGACCTACAAATGCCTAGAGAAGTGTTTTCTCTAGGAACGTCTAGGTTCTCCAGCATGACTCAATGGACAACTTCTGACAGAGTTGTGTTAGAGGACCTAGAGTTTCCCAGAAAGAACATGAATCCATCTGCGATACCTTTATCGGCCAACCGAAACGCACAATAAACTTGTTGCAAACTTTCAAAACTCCATGGGGCCTCTTCATCAGGCAAGGTGTTACGAACTGGAGGAATTAAAACAAACAACAACCCAACAACCGGAGATGTTAGCCACGATGCCTGCATGCCCTCAGTTTCAGCCCTTAGTAAAGACGGTATGCAGGCATCTGACGACCATCTCCAATTGGCGTTCAACTTCTCCTTCTCCTGTTTGGTTTGTAGCATCATCTTGCCTGATGATGATGATGATGATGATGATGAAGAGGCCCCTGGAGCTTTGAAAGCTTGCAACCAGTCTACTGTGCATTTCTGTTGGCCAATAAAGGTATCAGGGATGGATGTGGGTTTGCATTTGTTACATGGCCAACACAGCTACCCTTGAATGTTTTCTAGAGGGAATGTATGAATCAGAACCACAAATGGTCCAAGCCATGAATGGGAGGAGGGTCGGCTGTAGCAGGGTGTCCTCTCTGAAGTTGTTGGGTCTTCCTTCCTTCCTGGGCTCTTCTTCTTCCCTCCTTCTCTTGCTGCTGCTGCTGCTGCTGCTGGAAGCCTGCTCTGCGTAGGATGCTGCTGCTGGTGGTGGTTCCTGCCTCCTCCAAGTTGAAGCAAAAGAAGAGGCAGAGGCTGCCTATAAAGCGCAAAGCGGGGCGCTGCCTGCCTTCCTTCTTTCCTGCCTGAGTTGGCCGGGGCCAACCCGCGTGGCGCGCAGCAGCAGCAGCAGCAGCAGCAGCAGGGCCAGGCTGAGAGGGCTGAGGAGGATTGAATGAAAGGAGGCCAGGACTCCTACTAGGCTCCCTGCTCTGCTTCTGGCGGGGCTTCTTTGGGGCTGGCTTGGCTGCAATGGAGGCGCCAGGGAGGATCCACACACTTTCTCTTGAGCGCCTGGCTGGGTAAGCCTTGCAAGGAAGGAAGAAGGAAGGAAGGAAGGGACGGGGAGGCCCCGATGCAAGCAAGGGGGGCTCCCTCCTCCTTGGGCCACGCGGGGGGCCTTCATGGGCCTCAAGGAGGGTCGGGGGGCCAGCTGGAAAGGAGGGGCTGGTGAAGGGCTCAAGAGGTGGCCCTGGCCCCCTTCTTCTTCTAACCTTCCCTCTCGGAGCGGTTCCTTCTTGCAACCCCAGCAGCCCCAGCTGGCTCCAAAGCGCCTGGCTTACTCCGAGAGAGAGAGGCTTCCTCCCAACTTCTTCTGGAGCACTTCGGATGGATGTGAGGCTGAGGGGTGGTGGTGGAGAGCCTCCTTCCCAAACAGGACAAGGCCCCCGGATTAAAAAAGGGGGGGGGGTTCCAGAGAGCTCTCCCCTTCCTCAGCGTTGCTCTTTCGGAAGGGGAAGGTTCCTTCTTCCAAGACTTTGGTGGAGGAGCCCCCAACTAACTAACTAACTTTCTTTCTTTCTCTTCCTCCCCTCTCTTCTTCTCCCTTCCTTTTCCTCTCCCTTTCTCTCTCTTCCCTTCCTTCCTTCTCCCGCCTTCCTTTTCCTCTCTCCCTTTCCTCTTTCTTTCTCTCTCTTCCCTCCCTTTCCCTCTCCCTCTCTTTCTTCCTTTCCTTCTTTCTTCCCTCCTTCCTTCCAAAAGGGCTAAGAGGGAAGAAGGGAGGAAGGAAGGGGCTTTCCTGCTGCCTCCTTGAGGCAACCTTTGGGGCTCCTCTCTCTGGGGCCTAGTCCTGGGCCTGCCTTTTGGGGAAGGGTCCAGGGCTTCCTCCCAAAGGAGGCTCCAGGGTGGGCTCTCCTCCTCCTCGCCTTCTGCAAAAGGCTTTAAGGGATGACTGGGGGAGAAGGAGGGAGAAGGAGACCCAGGGCTGCATCCACACCGGAGAACAGACCCGGTTTGGCCCCGCTTTAAGCATGTTGGCTCAAGGCTGTGGAATTCTGGGAGTTGGAGTGTGTTGTGGGCCCAGAGCGGAGCGGAGCTCCGCTCTGGGCCCCACAACACACTCCAACTCCCAGAATTCCACAGCCTTGAGCCAACATGCTTAAAGCGGGGCCAAACCGGGTTAGTTCTCTGGTGTGGATGCAGCGAGGAGAGATAACTTTTGTGGCTGGATTTGGACAGCTGCTGCCCTCTCGAGGTGGCAAATCTGCTGCTGCACATGGCTTTCCTCTGTTTTTTATATTACAATGTGGGTTTTTTTAAAACAAAACTTGTGAGGTGTGTGGTGTTGCTGTTTTGTTTTATTTTTAACCGAGTCAATAGAAGTATAGTGTCTAGAAGGGAAATAATAGCATCATCATCATCATTATTATTATTCGGCTTTCTATAACGATGTATCTTTACACACAGCGCCGTACGTACAATTAAAAATAGATAAAATAAACCCGCCTCTGGCGAACGTTCTGCAAAAGGAATTAAACGTAATTCATATGAATACATGCTATAGCATCCAAGCAGTGAAATGTAGCAGACGACAAATTAAAATAGCATGAGATGATAACCATCGTGTAATGGCTGGGAACATTTCCCCGAGCGGTATTGTCTTTCTGCTTTGGTCAGGCCTCACCTGGAACACTGTGTCCAGTTCTGGGCACCACAATTCAAAAAGGATGCGGAGAAGCTGGAGCGTCTCCAAAGGAGGGTCTCGAAGCCATGCGTTATGAGGAGAGACTTGGGGAGCTGCGTATATTGCAAAGATATAGCCGTGTTAGTCTGTGTACTCAGTACACAGAGCGATCTTGTGGCACCTTTGAGACAGACTGGAGGAAAGAAATTGGCAGCATCAGCTTTCGTAGACTTTAGTCTACTTCCGCAGACGCACTCCTGGGAGCTGGGTATGTTTAGCCTGGAGAGGTGATGTGAGAGCCCGGTTTAAGTGTTTGAAAGGGTGTGGTATTGAGAGGCTGGAGCAAGCTTGTTTTCTGCTGCTCCAGAGAATAGGACACAGTGGAAGAATGGATGGAAACTACAGGAAAAGGGATTCCACCTGAACGTTAGGAAGGAACTGTGTGACAGTAAGAGCTGTTCAGCTGTGGAGCACACTCCCTCAGAGAGTGGTGGAGTCTCCTTCTTCAGGGGTCTTTAAAATGGCCATCTGTTGGGGGTGATTTGATTCTGAGTTCCTGCATGGCAGAATGGGGTTGGACTGGAAGGCCCTTGGGGTCTCTTCCAACTCTATGATTCTATGACTCTGTCTGGGAGCCACCTTGAGTCCGCTTTAAGACAAAAGTGGCACTGTGGCTGTCAACCACCCTTGGGTTGATCCCTACTCATGGCAACCCTGTGAATGGGACATCTCCAAGAGTCCCTGTCATCCACTGCTGTGCTTAGGTCCTGATAATTCATGCCCATCAGCTCCTTAATAGAGTCCATCCGTTTTGCATGCAGTCTTCCTCTCTTCCTCCATGCATCCACCTTTCCTAGCATCATTGTCTTTTCCAATGAGTCATTCCGTCTAATGATGTGACCAAAGTATGACAACCTCAACTTGATCATCTTGGCTTCCAGGGATTGTTCAGGCTTCTTCAAGGAACCATTCATTTGCCTTCTTGCCCATCCATGGTATCCTCAGCATTCTTCCCCAGCACCATATCTCAAATGAGTTGATTTTCCTCTTATCCGTTTTCCTCACTGTCGAACTCTTGCTTCCATACATGGTTTGGACAATTCTAACTTTCTTGCTCAGTTTACATCTTTACATTTTAGGATATATAGCTGCAGTCCCCATTCTGTTCAATGTTTGAGCCAAGATACAGGAACTCTTTTAAAGGCGGCATACAAATTGAATAAACAGATCAATGCTTTAAATGTCTCCTCTTTACACAGAAGAAACACTGCAAAAACTACTTTGCTGGTTTGCAATATAGACACAATTGGCCATGCTGGTGGGGGATTCTGGGCATTATAGTGCCAAAGGTAACCTTTCCAAGCTCTGGAGACTTTGCATTGGTAAGCAGTAGGCAAACAGTCCTGGTACAAAATCTTGTATATCCTGTTCCCAGGGTGACACCCGGTTTGTCATAGTTTCTTGATTGTCATCTTTGCCATTGGGCAACAGTTATCTTTCACTTGGAGCAACTGAGGAGAAAAGAGCTTGTCTTTCTTGGAATCATGTTACTTTGTTTATGTCAGTGATACCACTTTGTGCGTGTGTGAGTCATAAGGGGAGTGGGGTTATATTTTTTTTCTACACTTGTAATTCAAAAATGAATTAGCCAGAGTGCACTTTTTACTGTAAGCTCCTTCCTTAAGAGAGTTACCAGTAGAAGGGGCTGGGAACATATTAGTGGGCCATTGGTGTCCGCTGGATTTTGGTTTCAGGACCCCCATGGATACCAAAATCCATGGATGCTCAAGTCTCATTAGATATAATGGCATAGTAAGATGGTGCCCCTTATATGGAATGGCAAAACCATGGTTTGCTATTTGGAATTTATATTTTTAAAAACATTTTCAAGCTGTGGATGTTGGGTTAAACAGGCTGTGTTGGTTGAGTTACAGGCCAAAGATCAGATACAGCTTATGAATGTGTGATACTTATACAGTAACGTTATCTCCATCCTTAGTTTACCATTCTTTATGACAACTGTGTTGTCATGGATGATGATCCTCATGAATCCTTCCTCATGATGGTGAATGGCTGAGATGGTGAATAGCTGAGAACTGCTAGAGATAACTGTACTGCAGTTTCAGGAGAAGGGAAAACTATTTCCCGGGTTCGATGCAAATATGCTTTGGCAGAAACATAGCAGCATGCTGATACAGGAAGCTCTAATCTCAAAGAATCCTATGCTGATACTCTTACTCAAAAGCAGGTGCCTTTTCACACTACACTCTGCTGGGATTTGGTTCCAGGACCCCCTGTGGATACAAAAATGTCTGGATGCTCAAGTCCCATTAAATACAGCGACACAGTAAAATGGTGTCCCTTATATAAAATGGCAAAATCAAAGTTTGCTTTTTGGATTTTTTTTTTTTTAGAAAATTCAAACCATGGATGCTTGAATCCATGGATAAAAAATCCATGGATATGGAGGGCTGAAAGTACAAGCCCCAAGATTTGATACCCATGCATTTAGTCATGAAAGTTACAGTGGAATCACAGTGCTATAATTGTATAATGTGAAAGGACCCTACATTTCCTGTATGCCTAGTACATGAGATAGTACTGTCTTCCTTCTACTCTGTGCAACTGGAATGGGATTCTGGAGCAGGAAGTGCATGAGATGTAGCTTTGGTCCTCTTCTACAATATATTTGACTCATGAGACCCTGGAATTATAAGATAGATGTTGTGAACCCACTGAATAGCTATGGATTCACTCAGTTGTATTGCAGTAGTGCAGTCTTTTGGTGGCAGTTTTTCTTCTGTAAGAACATAAGGATCCTGAGCTGCAATGGTCCTGCAAATGAATCACGACATAAGTGGGTGGCAAACTCTGGCTCTTGCATCTCTGATAGCTGGCATGGAAGGAAGCTTTGAGCTTTTCCAGTTAGAGATTGTGCATCCCTAGAATGTTTTTAGATTATTATCCTTCAGAGTCTATTGCTAATTACAAGGGGGTATTGTAAAGTTTTAATGATCACCTTTAAAAAAAATTGACAAAGTTTGTTTTGATTTGTAATTGTTAACTTATCTCTATGTAGTCACTATCTAGATTTATACATTTTTTCCCAGCGTATCTTGACCCTCCGAATACCTGATACTGGAGAGGTCTGCAGATTGCGCCTTATGAGGGGGTATCGTAAAGTAATAATTATGACCCGGAAGTTATTATGGCATATTAATGAAATTTTGTCAGTGTCATCATTGGTCCCTAAATGCACGTTGCTGAGAAAATCAACTCATTACATCCTTTATCTTTGTGACTGGCTCTGCCAGAAGTGACTAAAGTGTAAAATCCTTGTCAGAAGCAATCTGCAGGCTTCTACAATAATGGTATTTGGAGGGTCAAGAAACGCTGGGGAAAATGTATAAATCTAGATAGTGACTACATAGAGATAAGTTAACAACTACAAATCAAAACAAATGTTCTGTCAATTTTTTAAAAGGTGATAATTAAAACTTTATGATACTCCCTCATATCTACAGTCTCTTAAGCCATAGCTGGATTCTGCATAAGCTCTCACAGTCAGGCCTGTAGAAATAGCTCATTCAGGCTGTGCTCCTGCTTTGACCACAATGCCCTGTAGCACAAAAAGTCTCCTCCCCCCTCCCCCCAAGTTCTCTTTAACTGCAAAATCTTGCAAAAGCTTATGTCTCGCTGTGTTATGGCACAGTCTATATAATCTTGGGGCATAACAGCTCTCCTTCCCTCCTGAATTTGGCAACTGTTCCAGCTACCAGCTGGAGGAATGAAAGCCCTTTTTAAAAGAACACTTAACATATAGATGATTGTTCTTAGACGTGGTATAGAAAATGAGGTATTTTTTTCTAAAAAAATTGGGAACTCACTGTTACATTGGCAGGTACAGCATGTTGCGAAGGCAGAAGCAAACCTGTTTTTCCAGAGCAGTTCCAAATAATAAAGACAGTGTTTTTTCTTCTTCTTAAGTTGTGTTTACAATGTCATTGTATGCCATCAATTCACTATATTGTATCTATTGGCAGGGATTACAAGTTGTCCATAGCAGCTATTTGCTAAACAGTGTTACTGTGTATTTGATTCTATCATAGTCCTTTTTAGATCTGGAGAATTTAGGAAGGTGTCTGAGTACTCAGTAATATCAGTTTTTATTGGCAGAAGCCCTCATGCAAGGGTCTTTCTGGGGCAGGGCAGAGAGATACTTTTTCTTCAGAAAGTATCTGTCTGTCTCTGGTTTTTGTTCCAGAGTGTTTAGAAATGTGAGCTCAAGGTGAGCAGCTGGCTCAGATCACTGAGGCACATATGATGCCCAAGATGAATCCTGATGTTTTTCAACAAATTTTGATCTAGTACACTAAGTAAGATGTAGAAATCTGAGCGTTGGGCTAGGACTTCAGGAGGCCAGGGTTTCAATCCCTACTCAGCCATGGAAATCTACAAAATAACACTTTCTCAGCCTAAGAGGTCAATGGCAAACCTCTTAATAATCTTGCCAAGAAAGGGTCACCTAAACCAGAAGTCCAAAACAAACTGCAGAAATAATCCAGCGTGTGACTGCTTTAACTGTCCTGTCTCAGTGCTAGGGAATCCTGGGTACTGTGTTGTGGCACCAGAGCTATCTGACAAATAAGGCTAAATGTCTCATAAAACTACTGTTCCCAGGGTTTCCTAGCATTGAGCCAGGGCAGTTGAAGTGGTCTCAGACTGGATTATTTCTGCAGTGTGTTTTGGATCAGAGTTGACTTGAAGACCTGTAACAGTAACAACAGCAGCAAACAATGAGAGGACACAGAGCAAGCAAGCAAAGGACTAAAGCAGTCAACATCAAAGGCACTAACACAGTCATCAGTTCAAAACTGAGTACACTTGCACTCAAAATAGACACCAGCATACCTTACATTAATTTAATTGTACCCAAAATTGAACTCTCTATACACATTGGGGATAATGTGAAGTTTGGCATGCTCCGAGTGCTACCAGTGACTAATTTTTTTATGACTGCCACATGCTCATTAAAAATAATAATAATACTGGAGCTCATTTAAAGTAGGGCAGGTTGTGTAAGTCTCTTCATGAATGTCTAAAAACTTTTTTTATGTCACAAGTTTGCCTCTTCTTCTGGTTCCTTCCTGTATAGCCCTGGAGGGTTTTCTCCCAGACAGGCAATTTTTTTTGTAGGCGTGGGGCTGCAGAAAACTGAACAACATCCTTCCTTGCTTCTCACCCTAGTACTTAGTGTAGAATACCATCGTGGAAGAAAGGTGAGGTATAAATCCTTTAAATAAATAAATAAATAAAATAGTAGGCAAAGAGCAAAGATTTAATGAAGCTCAATTTGGGGCAAAGTGAAACACTCTCCTCTGGTCTGGGGTACAGTTAGCCAAGCAAGCTGATTAGGAAAAAGGCACAAAAGTATTTATTTCCTGAATTTGCCTGAAATAATCTTGCCCATGTGACAGCCATCATAGTTCTTGCTGGATACTACATGAACCACTTTGACAATCTTCCTTTATTTTTATTTTTTGCCTGTAAACATGTAGCTTCCAACTTGTACCTAAATTGTGGCAGGGATAGTAAAGCTGTGCTCACTAATGATGTGCCCTAGTGTAGGGCTGGGGCATGTAAGGTTGTCCAGAAGCTGTTGGGATACAACTCCATCAGCCCTAGCCATCAAAGATGATGGGAATTAATGGTATAGGTTGTTGTGTAACATCTGGAGTGCCATATCTTGTTTCCTCGGCTGGAGCATGCATACCAGGTGGTATAAAAGGTGCATGTACTGCAATGTGTGTGTGTGTGTGTATTTGTTGTGTGTCTTCAAGTCATTTCCAACTTATAGCAACCCTATCATGGGGTTTTTTTTTTTTTTTGGCAAGGTTTGTTCAGAGGAGTTTTGCCATTGCTTTCTCCTGAGGCTGAGAGCATGTCACCCAATAGGTTTCATGGCTGAGCTGGGAATCAACTCCTGGTCTCCAGAGTTGTATTCCAACTCTCAAACCACTATGCCACGCTGGCTATTACACACACACACACAATACATATGCACACCATTTATACTCGAGTATAAGTTGACCTCATGTATAAGTCAAGAGCAGGTTTTGGGGCCAGAATTATGAGTTTTGATATGACGTGTGGATAAGTCGAGAGTACAACTTAGGGGCATATAACAAAGGATCTAAAAGATGAAGCAAAAGAAAATAATGCTAAAAAGCTTACAAAATTCCAGCAGACATAACTCTTTGTGCTTGCTCTTAAGACTACATGGATAAGAGAGTAGAGGGAGGTCAGTGCTTCCAGGACAGATTACACTCTTGCCTTTCACCAGGGGATAGTTCCTGGTTTTTTAAAATAAGAGTTAAAGTACAATACTTACTTTGACACATGGATAAGTCGACTAAGGTTTTCTGGATCAACTTTCTGACTTAAATTTCTAGACTTATACATGAGTATATGGTATATATATGTACACACACACATATGCTGACTATATATGAATGAACTTTTTGGCAAGAGTACCTCTATGTGTGAGGAGATGTGCTCTCAATCTGACAAGTAGGAAAACTTGAAATGTTACTAGGACCTTTTTTACTTTGAGGTGATTTTTTTTAAAAAAGTAAAGCAGTATGGAATTGATTTTATGTTTTGTTTATCTGGTGGAAGTAGAACTGGTCTGATTTAGGTTTTTAAGTTATTTGCTTTTTTACTTTTAATTAGTAGTTTGAATATACTTATTTAAAAAAAAACAGCAACCTATAGATCACTTTAAGGTCCCTGGAGGGCAGAAAATACCTTTTATAAATACATTACAATGTGTATTTGTTATCCACGCAGTATTGGAAGTTAGACTATATAGCAGTGATCTGCTGCTCTCAGAGGATTCTAGATCAAAAGAATGTATCTACTCTGCATAGTAAAGTAGTAGTAGTTTAATGCTGCCATGGCACCATCCTATGGAAATTGAGATTTTGCTGGAGAGAACTACTGCTGCAATTCAGGGGATAAATAGCTTATCTTAGGTGCATAAAATTGTGTTGGTTGAGGGTGCAAATGAGGAAGGAGATCCATAGTTCCAAATCTCATAGGAAAATTAGAGGAGCGTTGGTAAAGTGTATGTTGTGTCCAGGAAGAAATTGAAGCCAGTACATATATATTTTGAACTGCCTCGAGTGCCATATTAGGAGAAACATATACATTAAATAAATAAATATAAATTAATTAAATGAGTGTGTTTATGGTCTTTCTGTACAGTCCCATCCACTTTTTAAAATCATCCACTCATCAGTGTAGCATACTATCTTTTCCCCTTGGCTTTCCCCAGAAGACGGAGTAGATCAGGCCATGCCTCACTCAGATTAGAAACTGGATGAAAATAGAAGAAATTGAGAAAAAGAGAGAAACTAAATGGTTTTATGGAAAACTAAACACACAAGTACAACTTAGCCACTACTTAGTTTGTGTGTCATTGCTTTGCTGGCCCCTCCTTCTACCTTGGGACTTGCTGTTTGAAGTTATTTCTTTTCACAAGTTACCATATTGAAAATGTGGTTGTGGATAGGGCCATTGTGAGTTGCATGATACATCACAATTTGAGATGTACTAAATAGTGTACTTCTGATAAGAAGGTAATTTTTATAGCTATGGCACAACCTGGAAAAAAGGCATGTTGTTTTGAACAGTGAGCAGATGGAAATACAATATTCAAAAAGACTATAACTGTACTTAGAATACTGCAATTAAAAAAAATCTGAATATATAACATGCCTTTGACAGTAACCAGTGACAGCATTTTAACAAGAAACAATGACTAAAGGCTTTGCTGCATCATTTTTATATTTTTTTATTTATGACCTTGACTTTATTTGCTTTTGGCTAAAGGAATAGTTTATATAAGGGAAATCATGCACAGAGAAAAAGGGAATACTTCTTTTTCATTATTAGGTTTTCCAGTTAATAAACTGCTGGAATGGTATTTTTACATCTCCATGGCTATATTATTAGACATGCTTATCTGAGTATTCCTTTGATCTCAGCAGCACTTACTTCTTGAGTACATTTTTAGTATTGCGTAGTAACTTTTATGTTTCTCTTACCATTAAGTGTATGCTAAAGAAATTTATCATTTCTGACTTTTCTTTGAACCAATTCAGTTATTATTCTACCTCTTGAGGGTAAATTAGGAGGAGAAAGGCATGAAGACAAAATGATAGATGGGAATCTGACTGACAACTGTAAGAAACAGAATGCTGGATGGAGCTTGGAAAACTTGAAAAGTATTGAAACTGCCAGCCTCTTCCTCCTCTATCAGCATTACCACTGTTTGTGCTGGCTTGAGGATGAATCTCTAATTTGATCTACAAAGCTGTTTTTGTTCCTTTATCTAACATTCCCCCAATCCGTTTCTGCTAAAAGAAAAGATGAACAAACCCCAGTTTCTGAAAGGTTTTGAGAGATAAACCAGTTACTGTTAGAAAGTAAGGCTAGTGTATTCAGTCTTTATTGATTTCTGTAGCTTACGCAGGAAGTGTGCAAATGACGTTCTCTTCAAACTAACCTGTGTTCTTGCTAAAATCCTTTGCCTTTTAGATGGTGACAAAATGCTTTGGGGATGATCTAGACCATCAAAATAGCTGATTCTTGCCTATGTTCCTTCAGAAAAAACTTGCTCCTGTGATTAAGGGGGTTAGAATGAAGCTATATGACAGATAACATAAAGATTACATGTATGATTCAAACTGCTTAAACTCTACAATCTAGCAGTTTCATATTTTCTTTCTAGGGCCTGATAGGGAGACTTTTTACACGCCTGACCAGAGTTTGGAAAAGTCAGCATTTTGAACTGCAACTTCCAGAGGCCACTGCTAGCACTTTGTAAACTCTTGACTTGGTATTCTGTTTAGACAGGCTTGCTGGGCCACACAGGTGCAGTCCTTTTGTATTCTTGGGAGACAAACCCCTAGCATGCTACTTTTGTACAGTGATTTAATTTACAGAGATGTCATTGCATTAGTCTATTGCAGAAAAAACAATACCATTCTAACACTTTAAAAATTAACTGCTTTATTGGGGTTTAAGTTTTAAAAGTGAGTATGTATAGCATCCAGCTTTAAACCTGGCTTAAACATATTTCTTCTCAAGATTATAAACTGTAGCTGCATTCATACTTGCAAATAAATGGGATTGAAGACTATGGGAAATTTTCACTGTATGCCACAATCATACAGTTATGTTTGTTTGGGATTATGCACTGAGATTTAGAAATGGAGCTATAAATTGTTGACTATGTAAGTCCTCTGATCAATGCACATGTTATACAGATTGATTTTTATAGCTCTGAACCTTTAAAAAAAACTATCCAGGCCATTCATGCTCTAAGCCATTCCTTAAAAAGTTGTTAATCCTGCTGAGTGATTTATCAAAGGTAGACTGTCAAATCATGGCTCAGAGTTCCTATATAATGCAACAACCCCCCCATTGCTGTACTTAAATTATTTGTGCTACTGAAAAGTTATGTAAAAGTAAAAAAAATAAAATAAATGTACCATACCAGGTGTCAGTCAAAAGCAAATTATAGGAGGGCCTAACACTTAAAACTTCATATTAATAACTTGAATGTAACCCTCTGCCACTGAATGCCTTCTAAATTTATTTGCAGAAGACTGGAATAGTCTTTTAAGTGTGAGCACTGAAAAAAACTAAGAACTATTGAAGTTAATCAAAATATGTTATTGTTACCTCTTCTCTAAAAGATGAGGCTACTCTTATTTTTACTGGAGCAGCCATTGGAACATTAGTAGGTAGGGAGACAGATGGAATAGGGAGACGGGGTTATCAGCATGGGAGAGCAGAAACCCACAGAGTATTATCTGCCCCTTTATCGTCTCCCACTTCAAATAATCTGGATAGCCTTGGCAACAGGTCCCCAGCAGTAAAAATGCTCCTTCTTTATGTCAGGATGGTAAATAGAAAAATGTCACTGATCCAGGACTTGATATTGGATAAGCGTGGCATATATTACAGAGACCTGGTTGGGAGAAGCTGGCAGGAGTGTAACCTTTGCCCATCTGGATTCTCCATGGAGCAACAGGTGACGCAGGGAGGCAAAGTTGCAGTGTCTGTTGGCGTTCCATCTACCTCACCTGATGTCCCATCCCTCAGTCTACTGGGCTTGAGTATGATCATTTAAATGTGGATGGTCAGGACAGAAATAGGGATTCTGTTGGTGTACTGCCCACACCACTGCTCAACAGTTTCCCTTCCTGCGCTGGCTGCTGAGTTGGTCATAGCAGTGATGTTGGGAGTCAGAAATGACACAAGACGTCATGTCCTCTATGTCAACCATCTGGTGCCACCCATGCTGCAGGACACACTCTGGACCTGGTTTTCTATGCAGGGCAGAACAATAGTGATGTGTGGGTGTGCAGGAACTTTCCACGGTCCCATTGTAATGGACAGATCACTACCTGGTGGAATTTATGCTCACTGGAAAGAAGCCTGTGCAGGGTGTGTGGGGGCAATTCAAGAAGATCCACCCCAGGAGAGTTATGGATCCAGATGGATTCCTAATGCTCTTTGGGAATTTCCTGTTGTCTTGGCAAGATGACCCTGTTAAAGACCTGGCTGACCTCTAGGGTATAGAAATGACCAGGGTAGTGGACACAACTGTTCCTAACTGTCCCCTCCCATAGAGTAGATAGACCCAAGCAAGCACTCTGATTCACTAGGTAGCAGACAATGATGAAAAGAGATGGGACAGAGACTAAAGCAAAGATGGTGGAGGACTCAGAATGAACACGATTGAATAGACACTAAAGTTTATTGGAAAGCTTGTGCTGTGTTGGTGGTAGCAGTAAAGCAGTCTTTCTTCACTGTTGCCATTGCATCTGCATCATGTCATTCAGCAGAGCCGTTTCCAGTGGGTAGAAGACTTTTATGCTCTGCCCTCCAAGGGCAGTATATAAACTCAGCAGCCCACTGTGAAGAATTCACGCAGCACATTGGAGATAAAATTGCTGAGATCTGCTCTGTCTTGGCTGTTGTAGTAAATATAGGTGTGGCTGGATGTAATCTTGCCCCTGGTGTCCTATGATACTGGATGTGCTTCAGTTTGTGTAAACTGAGGATGTGGACAGGATGCTTGGAGAGGTGAGAGCCACCATGTGTGTATTGGACCCATGCCCTTCCTGGCACTTAATAGCAGCTTGAGGGGGATTTGCTCAGAGGTTTAGGGGAATAGTGAATGCTTCACTGCAGCAAGGCTGGTTTCCATCTTGCCTAAAAGAGGCTGTGGTGAGGCCATTGTTGAAAGCAATTCCTCCTTGGGCCCAATCATGCTAGAGAGAATTATTGGCTGGCCTCCAACATCCCATTTTTGGGCAAGGTTCCAGAGCATCCAGGAATTCCTGGATGAAACAGATTATCTAGATCCATTTCCATTTGGCTATGGGACAGACAGCTTTTATCACCTTGGTAGATAACCTTTGCAGGAAACTAGACAATGGGAGTGTGCCTTTTTGGTTCTGTTAGATAGCCCAGGAGCTTCAGTGTCATTAACCATGGTATCCTCCTAGAAATACTTAATAAGATAAAATTACAGTGTTGACCCAGCCTTATATTACATGCCCCTTTGCAAGCAGCCATTTTCAGGAACTGAGGATGTGGACAGATGAAAACTTAAGCTTTTTTTTCCCCAACAGAAAAATTGAAATTTGGGGAGCACTGGGAAAGTCCTTCGTGGAATATTTCCTCTTAATATATGTTTTTTCTCTCTCAGAATGCATAACATGCAGATTTTTGTGGAAAATAATCTACAGCATTAGGAAATGAGTATTCTTGTGTATACGGCATGAGAATCCCAGATGCACTCCTGCATTTAATTTCTGTGTTGCCAGCTTCATGAGTGGTGAACTACAGAATCTTGGTTACATGCCTTCTTTTGACTTATGAGAATAAATTTCTGTTTCTACTAAATTTTTTCCCTTGGTTCCTCCCTTATGGTCAACTCTACTTCTTTCTTGAAACTCTGCTTCTTCCTTGCAAGGCTGTGAGATAGACACACTATTACAGATTAAAAACCAACCAACCAACAGTTTACTGTTCTGAGTTGGTGGAGGATAGGAAAGGCAGATGGAGTTGGGGTTTTGGATGCCACACCTAATAGGGGGAAATCTCAGTAGCAATTGGGTTTAGGCAAAACACAAAAAGGAAGTGGACTGCATCTAGCTGGAGGCTGTGAGGTCTGCATAGAATTATTCTGCAACTGTCATACATATACAAAATGATAGTTTTGTTATAAATGATGCATTTGATATTAAAATAGTAAAAGCTCTTAATTGCCCTGCTCAAGGAGGAGAGGATCAAAATTCAAATTGACTTTAATAGATTAGAAAGCTGAGCCAAAACTAGCAAAATGAAAATGTAAGGTACTGCACTTAGGCAGAAAAAAATGAAATGGACAGATATAGGATGGGGCACACCTGGCTTAACACAACTATATGTGAAAGGGATCTAGGAATCCCAGTAGACCACAAGTTGAACATGAGTCAACAGTGTGATGAGACAGCTAAAAAGGCCAATGCAATTCTAGGCTGCATCAACAGAAGTATAGTGTCTAGATGGAGGGAAGTAATATTCTGCTTTCATCAGTCCTCACTCAGAATACTGTGTCCAGTTCTGGTAATCACAATTCAAAAAGGATGTTGAGAAGCTGTCCAAAGGAGGGCAACCAAAATGGTGAAGGGTTAGGAAACCATGCCCTGTAAGGAGAGACTTAGGGAGCTGGGTATGTTTAGCGTGGGGAAAAGAAGGTTAAGGGGTGATATGATAGCCCTGTTTAAGTATTTGAAGGGGTGCCATATTGAGACTGGAGCAAGTTTGTTTTCTGCTGCTCCAGAGACTAGAACATGTAACAATGGATGCAAGCTACAGAAAAAGATTCTACCTAAACATTAGGAAGAACTTCCTGAAAGTAGGAGCTGTTCAACAGTGGAACACACTCCCTTGGAGTGTGGTGGAGTCTCCTTCTTTGGAGGTTTTTAAGCAGAGGCTAGATGGCCATCTTTCAGGGGTACTTTGATTGAGAGTTCCTGCATGGCAGAAAGGGGGTTGGACTGGATGGCCCTCAGGGTCTCTTCCAACTCTATGATTCTAAATCCAGTGATTATAGGACCAAATTGAGACGTGAGTGGATATGTGTCAACAGTTTAGCAGAATGACTGATGGTCTGTCCACACCCCCCCCCCCATTCTCAATGGCGATATTATGTAACTTATGTGCTCCCTTTTTCTTCTTTGCATCAAGAATTATGTTATGGTGACCCTAAGATGAAACTATCACAGGGTTTTCAAGGCAAGATTTGATCAATAGGGGGGTTGCCATTGCCTTCCTCTGAAGCTGACAGAGTGTGACTTGCCCAAAATCTCACAGTGGGGTTCTATGGTTGAGCAGGGATTTGAAATCTTGTCTCCAGACTCCTAGTCCAAAACTCAAACCATTATGCTGTGTTGGCTTTCTCTATAATCGATTTAGTGATGGATTTGTTTTTAACACTGCCATGGCTCAATGCTACAAAATTCTGGAAACTGTATTTATGCAAGTCATTTAGCCTTCTCTGTCAGAGAGCTCTGGTGCCACAACAAACTACAATTCCCAGAATTCCAGAAATAATCCAAACTGGATTATTTCTGCAGTGCAGATATAGCCTTAGTGAAACTTCTGGGGAATTATGGTTTGGGTTTCCAGGTTCTTTTAGTTTAGAGGTACTTCACTGTAGTTAAATGAAACCGTGTTTTTAACTGATTGAAAAGCATGTTATCTTTACAAAAAGAGAGACTGCTTTTTTTTTTTTAAAGAAATGGTGATTTGTGTAGGAAGCATCCACATTGAAAGGCAATATATGTCCAAATACTGTATGTTAGCAACAAAAACAAAAATGTTTTTTGACGTTTTTAAGATAGCCAGAAGTTTCTGGGTGGGTTCTGTTGAAGACAGAATGCTCTGTTGGATAGTCTTTACTTTGAACCAATAAGAGAATTACTGTAGATATTTTACTTATTTTGAAAGGTAGGGTACAAGAATGTAAGGGAAGGAGGTATGACTATGCTAAAAGTATAACAAAACATATTGTTCCGTTTTCTCTGTACTATGCTGAGATAAAAAAACAGTAGTTTTCAATTGGCATTCTACAGCAAGGACTGCATATGTTCCCTGGGTGCCTTTAGGGCAACAGTGAATCTATCAGGCTTATCCAATACCCACATGAATGGCACACGCCACCTTAGACTTTTCTGTGATTTGCAAAGGCTTCTTGAGGAATGAATCTGCTGGTAAAGATTTCCTTAATGGTAGATATGTGTTTGTGGTTTTTGCTTTTTATCTGTTGAAATAGGATATGATGAAATTGGTAATCAAAATGGTAAGTGACATGAAAGAATATCAGCTTAAGCCCTTCCTAGCATGCCACCTCAAATCCTAACTAATAACTGAGTCATGGTTTTCTGTAACACGCTTGTGGCTTTTTAATATTTTTGTTTTATCTGCTGAAGTTAACCTTGTATCTGTTGCAGGCAGTTGCTGAGTTGCATTTGTTTAATGTGTGTTTTGTAAGTAACAGAGCTTGACTCGTGCTCCAGAAGTGCTGATTTCAACTGTGCCAAATTGCTTGTGCAGCTTTCAGTGTGTTTGTGTGTTGCGCACCACAAACTGCAAACCTTGGCTGCACTGGTCTGTGTTATGATTAGCAACTTGGACAATCCATCAAAATTGAAACTTGACTCTTTCCCTTC
Organism: Urosaurus nigricauda; assembly: GCA_034509955.1. Taxonomy (NCBI): domain Eukaryota; kingdom Metazoa; phylum Chordata; class Lepidosauria; order Squamata; family Phrynosomatidae; genus Urosaurus; species Urosaurus nigricauda. Next base: position 268,671,610 of record JAOEGL010000003.1, read on the forward strand.
CATTAGAAGGGTAAACACCTTTTGCTAGCTTGAGTCTACTTTTTTAAAATCTGAAATAGTTCAAGATTCCAGTTTAGACTAGCTCTATTCCAAATCACCATCAAAAAAGTACAATATTGAATGTCCAAAGAACTATCAGGGCTCTGTGTTCCTTTTTTTATAATAAGTGTGGACAGTATGTACCTGCAATATTACAGGTTTTCACTGCTAAAGTACTATCTCAGCTTTTGTATGGCTCGGAGGTTTATTCCTTTAGCCACTTTACTCCATTTGAGGTTGTCCAAACCAAGTTTTTGAGATCAATCCTGGGTATCCCGAATAATGTACCAAATGTTATTCTGCGCTTAGAAACTGGATTGTTATCAATTGAGGTTCGTATCTGGATAAGAAAATTCAACCTATGGCTAAAAATGCTCTTCAATCCGATTGGCTTGGCTCCGTTAACACTAACAGATTCTTTCATATCAACTTGGAAAGAATGTTTAATAGTGAAGCTCTCTACTATCAGGCTATCAAGGTCCCACATACTTTTGTTGGGCTATACCAAAGCATAAACTGTTATTACCCAGCGAATTAAAGATATCGACCTACAAAACCATAAAAGTAAATCAACCCTTTATCCCATAATTGAAGAAACTGAGAGCATTCACTCATGCTAAATATCTTAATAAACTGAATATTCCCAAGTACAGAAGAGCATTTATGCTTACGAGATTCAATATTATTCCATCAACTGTAGTTGAAGGCAGATATAAAAAAAATACCCTATCTGTAGATTATGCCCTTATGGCTCTGATGAAATTGAGTCAATTGGACACGTTTTCTTCTGCTGCTCCCTTTATAAAGAATTTCGTTATTTATATATAACCCCACTTTTACAACATTTCCCCGGCAGACAAAAGCAATTTTATGTTAATTATCTCCTTTCTGACCACAAGGAACAGATAACTGTTTCAGTTACCAAGTTCCTTGCAGCTGCAATAATCTGCCGTAAAAGTTTTTTAAAACAGTTGTAGCAATATTGCTAGTAAATCTGGATACTTTGGGTAACCATTTTATTGCTTTTATTTACTGTACTATTAGTATGATAACATAATTTAATGCTTGGTACCCATGAGTAGGTTACGAAGTGAGACTATGGGTATTCTTATTTTCTATTGGTAAATACACTTTAATAAGAATATAATGTAATATCCTTGTGTTACATATCAGATTCTCTGTAATTTTTGTTATTTATTTTTGTGCTGGCCAGGTGCCATAATAATATATATATATATATATATATATACCAGATGATACAAGATTTTTTTAAAAAAATTCAAAATTGGTAATTGAGATCAACTTTGACCTTTGTTTCTAGCCTCCATAAAGCTCATTGTTTGGGCACTCTGAAGTAAATTATCATACTCAGCCACTCCTTTGCTTCCACCATTTAAAATAAAAAATCTAATCATGTGATTTCAGTGTTGAGTACCTCCCCATTCCATCAAATAAATAAATAAATAAAATATCCCTAATAGAGAAGTAGTCTGTAAAGAAAAATAGTTCTTTGGATGATGGTAATATTTTGATATGTTTGGTAGGATTTAATCATGCAGTATGTGTCTATGTGCCTTCAAGTCACTGTCAACATATAGCGACCCCATGAGTTTCATAGGGTTTTCATAGGCAACGACTACTCAGAGATGGTTTTGCCAGTTCCTTCGTCTGAAATATAACCTACAAATGTTTATTGGCAGTTTCCCATCCAAGTACTAACCAGGGCTAACCAGTAGCTGCTCCCTTTTGGTCTTCCATTTTTGATTTCACTGACCAGATTTAGTTCTATTCCAAGTGATGTATCTGCTTTGTGTGTGTGTGACCATGTTTATTTTGAGGGGGGATTTTGTTTTTTGTTTTGTTTCTGATCTTGAAAAATGCTCTGCTTTGGTTAAAGTATCTTTAAACAATAGGATGATGGAAAGAGATTTTATGTCTGACCCAATGTTTCCCTATCCATTGGTTGTCAAGGTCTTTGGGACCAACAGAAACCCAAAAAGCAGATTAAAATGGATTGCAGAGAACAATAAAGATCAAGGTTTCTGGGGGAAGAATTGCTCAATAGTTTTGGGCATGAGATCTGATAGCATGGTCAGCATGAAACTGTAAGAAAGATAACACAATGAGATTATACACAAACACACACAAATAGTTTGTTATAGAGGCCAGCGTTTTGTGTGTCTTTTGAAGGATGGGTGAAGGAGATGCTGTCTTTCTTGTAATTATAATCAAGTTGTTTTGTTTGTTTGTTTGTCTGTTTTCACAACAAATAGTGTGTTTTGAAGAGAAGGGTGTAAATGATGTGATTTCAAATGCCTCTTCTGTGCTTAAATCTCTTATGACTGTGGTCCAAAACACACTGCAGAAATAACCCAGTTTGAGACCACTTTAACTGCCCTGGCTCAGCACTAGGGAATCCTGGGAATGATAGTTTATTGTGGCACTAGAGCTCTTTGATAAATATAAAGGTCTCACAAAACCATAGTTCCCAGAATTCCTTATCATTGACCCAGGGAAGTTAAAGCGGTCTCAAACTGGATTATTTCTGCAGTGTGTTTTGAACCATAGTCAGTAAGGGGCTTAGGAGTTTATCACATTAGGGGCCAATTTCGAAGTTAAAATGACATTGAAGTGGTGTTAAAGCAAACTTGATCCTTCGTGAATTTAAAGCAAATTTAAAGCAAATTTAAAGTATAAATAACCTTATTTTGCAAATAATGTTATTTCGCAATTAACATTATTTCGCAATTAAAGCAATTTCGAATTTACACTTTCTGTAGAGATATGAACTTGAAAAGATGTGGAGTAATCCTCCTTTAAATCTAGTTTAATTGCAGGTTTTTCGCGACGTTGTGTGAAATGGTGTCGCGTAATTTTGCGATTTCTCCGGGACATTTTCGGATTAACCCCTTGATCTCCCTTGTGTGACCATTGTATAGTAACCTTTAGTGGTGTCAAGTGTTAACTTAAAAGATTCATCTCAATTTTCTAGAGCTGTACCTAAACTACAGAAGGTTCCTTGCTGTTTATTAAGTTTCTTGAGGTAAAAGGCAAGTCTTTTGCCTCATGCAGACTTTTCAGTTACAAAAACGGTCTTCACACCTCCCCCCCTCCCCCCAGCGTCATAACTCTTGAAGGAAGATTTTCTTCACACTTGTGGCTCCTGTGTAAGGAAACACAAATCCTCTTGTCTCTCCTTTGCTGGATTTCAGTCGAGAGCTTATTCATACTGAGCTTCTTTTTCCTCTGACATAGCTCCTCTTAGACTGTCCTCGCATGAATTTCTCTTCACCCACCCCAGTATTAATGGTCTTCACATAGGACAGAACTTTATCCCACTAAGACTGCAGAAATAATCCTGTCTGACACCACTTTTAACTGCCACATTTCAATGCTAGGGGATTCTGGGAACTGTATTTCGTTGTGGCACCAGACATCAGAAGTTGTGGCACGCTTCAATCAGGAGTTGTGGTACAATTCACAACTGTGAAGAAAATACAGTTCTGGGAACTGTAGTTTGTTGTGGCACCAGAGCCCAGAAGTTGTGGCACACTTCACTCAGGAGTTATGGTATAACTTTACAATTGTGGAGAAAATACAATTCTGGGAATTGTAGTTTGTTGTGGTATCAGAGCTCAGTAGTTGTGGCACACTTCATAAGTGTGAAGAAAATACAATTCTGGGAAGAGCTCTGGTGCCATAACAAACTACAGTTCCCAGAATCCCATAGCATTGAGCAATGGCATTTAAAAGTGGTGTCAAACCAGATTATTTCTATAGCAAGGATGCAGCCAAAGAGAACCTTGAAACTTTGTGAAAACTATCACCTGTGAAAGCAAATGGCTACCCTCATATTGACAAGCAATAATTAGAAGCCAAATTTCCTTAAATGTAGGAGTATTTATTCAGTTGCTGATACCAACAAAGGGAGGCAGTTGGCCCCTCGTGTGAAGCGTAGGATTGGAGTGCTTCATAACTGAAAATATAGCACATATTCTGCCAATGGACATGCCAATTTGTGTACAGTGTGTTTCTGTTAATTTATGCTCACTATTGTGTCCTTACATATACATTCAGTTAATGTTAAAAGCTTCCTTCTGGGGCAAAAGTGTGTACAGACCATGCTTGTAATTAAAGGAACATTGGCTAATTAAAGGAACTAGGCCCGTTCTCAAAAACAAGGCCTTTAAAATATCTTCTGACTAGAAACTTGAGTATTTCCCTAAGTTTCAGAATAGAGCTGTGGAATAATATTTGTTTGTCTGTTAAACTTAATATAACTTGGGTTAGATGTGGGCCCTCTAATTGTTGGACTACAACTCACATAATGATTGTAAGGGATAATGGAAATTGCAGTCCTACAACATCTGAAGTACCAAGTTGCCCAGTCCTCAACATGTATAACCGGGCCCTGGCATTAGTATATTTGAACTTCTTAATGTAGCTTTTTAATGTGAAGTTGAGGGCTTCAGTTCAAATGTATTTTTCTTTGTAACCAGCTGTTTTGACTTCCTCCTTTTCTCTGAAACTTTCCATTTGGCCTTAAGTGTGGAAGCCTCTATGGGTGCATTCTAAATATGTTACCATGGACACTACAACATTTTAATGTGTGGATTATCAATTAGTGTCTTCTTGAGAAGAGATCCTTTAAAAACTTTTAGACCTTTGCCTTACAGAGGCAGCTTTCCTTTGAATTACATGCAAGCTTTGCTTTGAGTGCAAGGCAAAGGAAAGTGTGTCCTTGTAAAATTTTGGTTTTTAATTGGTCAGGCAGTGGTAAAGAGTCATTTAAAAAGGGTAACAGTAATGGGGTTTTGTGGGAGAAGTGTACATTGGCACTGCAAATTAGTGAAGGACGAGTACCTATTCCTTCTAGCTAGATATTTTGCCAAATGCCACTGCTTTGTGGTCCATTACGGTTGGGAATATTCTGTTGCTTGCTTACCATGGCAACCTTTTTCTGAGACTGTATTAAAATACACAGTGTTAGCTGGTGCAGCAAATGGGAACACCACCCAGCAGCCAAGTAAACTACATCTAGTTTGCAATTCAGTGTCCTCCCCTGCAAAGAAATAATAATAAATCAAAGTAGTTTACTTCTGTGTAAGTGCACTTACTGGTATGATAAACATGTAGGATATTTGTTTTTCCATAAGATGTGTTGCAAAGGCTTAATCAAAGTAATTCAGAATGAGGGGAATAAATCAGTATAATCCTGATTGAGTCCAATTGGGGTCTGCAAGATTGAGTCTATAGTTAAGTGCAATCTTTGCTGGGGAGTAAGGGCATTGATCTCAGTGGAAAGTACTTCTGAGTAGGTATGCATAGAATTACACAGGTGTTCTACTGATGAGCCAGCTTCATACAGTTATTAAATAAAGGATACATTTGCCATAGTAGATAGATTAAATGTAGGGGGGGAAATGCCAGAATTCCCCAGAACTGATACAAGCTCTTTCCTTCCCTAACTGGTGGGATTATGACTTTAAAAAATATGCCTTTATTTCCTATATTGTAATGTTCTAATTAGGGTCAAACTATGGCCAAAAAATTAATTCTTATTACATTTGTTTTGTCTTTTCTTCAGCGAGTTCAAGGCAATAAGATTGTAAGCCTGAGGGCAGGGAACCGTCTAATTATAAGTTTATATGTACAGCACTGTGTAAACCTACAGCGCTATATAAATAAAGGATAATAATAATAATAATAATAATAATAATAATAATGGTTAATAATGCACAGGACTCTCCTCCTTTATCTCCAGAGATCACTTCTTTAATCACTCTAAAACCTTAAGAATCCTTATACAGAATATCAGAAATGCACTGAATGCTTGCCATATGGTACATTCTGTGTAGCTCAAAAGCCTATTGTCCGTTCATTCAAAAATGGTTTGCATAAAAGTCATCAGCCTGGTAATATATGCCCTGTACAACTGCAATCCATACTGCAGATTTCAATCTTTAGTTCTCTATGTGATTCCAGCTTCAGTTCCCCAAAGCCCCAGCCAGCATGGCCAATTGTCAGGGCTTCTGGGAGATGAAGTTGGAAATGTCTAGGATGTGAAGTTAGAGAAAACTGGTCTGTATACCAATTTGGTTTGCTAGATATAAAGCAAACATGCATTTTAAAGATCAAAACCAGCAAGTTCCCTTTTGTTAGACAATCACCTGAAAGCCTGCATCCCACGTCATGGATGGGTCTACAAGATGGCCCTCCCCAACCCAAAAAGTGGGGGCAGGGGGATGGAGCGTGAAGAAGACACAGTTCCATCTCTTACTTTGGACTCAATGAGAAAAACACAGAATATGGATTCATTTGCCACCATACAAGCCAGGATGTTTTGTGCTCCCTGTTGTTAAAATCCTGAAAAGGCCACAATCAGTTTCACCAGACAAGTGTCCAACAAACTGGCCACATTCTGCTCTCAGGCCAGCTAGATCTCAAGGGAAGCTTAGAAAAGAAATGGAAGTTGGACACTTCCTCCAGGAACATGTTTGTAAGCCTGGAGGGTATTTGTGGGCTTTGTTTTTGTAAGCCTGAAGATAACTGTTGTTCTTTTTTAAGTTTTGTTCTAGAAAGAGTCCTAGCTGGTGGTGGGGTGTTTCTCCTAGGCTGTAAGCAAAACAAAAATCCTTCTCTCTGGGAAATCCTGACTCAGCAAGGTTGCTAAAGGAAAGCTCCAAGTTGGTTGACTTCCTCCAGCAGCAAAGCTATTCCACTCCATTCTAGCTACTCAACTACCACTTGTCCGCATACCATAACATCAATTTATCTGGGGCTCCTTCTCCTCCTAAGACAGACAGACACACACTCAACAGAAAAAATTGCTCTTTATGTCAAAACACTTATCCCACTGAAGAAGTGCCCATCATCGTTTGCAGAGTCCTCTCCACAAGAGATAATTTGGCTTAATAGCCCCCAAATTTCAGGTAGAAAGGAGGAGGAAAGAGCATGTTAGGAATCAGCTGGTCTTATCTCTAGCTGGAATACAGCCATATACGCGGGTTGGAGAGAGTGTCCTTCTTCTCTGCTTCTGATAGTTAAACTAAGGGAATGCTTACTCATAATGTTCCCCTAGTTTCTCTATTAGTCATTAAGGTACACTGTAGGAAGAAGGCAGAAGGGAAGCAGGACAGTGTGCAGTAGGTGGGCTGTGCTCCCCTCATCCTATGAGAACAAAGAGACTGGAGATATAGAAAGATCTGCAGTAGGGCAGTGGTTAAAGACCTGCCAAGTCACAGGGCTGGCCATGCCATTAAACATTGAATTGACTGCCTCACATAGCAGATAACATGCAGGGGTAGCTGTGTTGGCCATACAGCAACTGGCTTTTTCATCAAGCAAGGTGCTAAAAACTGGGGGGGAGGGGGAGGGGGAGGGGGAGGATTGAAGAAGTTAGCCATAGGCCTGATTGCAAAGGAAGTATCTTTCTGTGTGTTGCAAATAGATGTTAAATTTCCTAGACATTGAGAATCTCCTAGCAGCCACATGGCCAGAAAGAGTAGGTGCAAGCCTGCAAGTAATACCCCTCCATACCATCTGAACTGAGAATGGAAGCAGCAAAATGCAAGCCTATGACTAATATCTTCAATTTAAAAAAAAAAAAAACCCTTCCTGTATGATTTTAACACTTTTGCTTGTTGAAGAAGCCAGTGGAGCTTTGAAAGCTTGCAACATGTATATTGTGCATTTTGGTTGACCAATACAGGTATCACTGGTGGATTTTTGATTGGATTCACGCAGCAGAGGTTTGGGACAGTGGTGACAGCAGCAGTCATTCCTAACCTTCTGTGATGTCATTGTTTGGTTGTGGCTGACTGGATATTTTGCCTAGTTGCCTTCTTCCAATGTTCATAGAATCATAGAATCGTAGAGTTGGAAGAGACCACTAGGGCCATCCAGTCCAACCCCCTGCCATGCAGGAAATCCAAATCAAAGCATCCCTGACAGATGGCCATCCAGCCTCTGCTTAAAGACCTCCAAGGAAGGAGACTATATCACCTTCCGAGGAAGTGCGTTCCACTGTCGAACAGCCCTTACTGTCAGGAAGTTCTTCCTAATGTTCAGGTGGAATCTCTTTTCCTGTATCTTGCATCCATTGTTCCGGGTCCTGTTCTCTGGAGCAGCAGAAAACAAGCTTGCTCCCTCCTCAATATGACATCCTTTCAAATATTTAAACAGGGCTATCATGTCACCTCTTAACCTTCTTTTCTCCAGGCTAAACATCCCCAGCTCCCTAAGTCGTTCCTCATAGGGCATGGTTTCCAGACCCTTCACCATTTTTGTCGCCCTCCTTTGGACACGCTCCAGTTTCTCAATGTCCTTTCTGAATTGTGGCGCCCAGAACTGGACACAATATTCTAGGTGGGGCCTGACCAAAGCAGAATACAGTGGCACTATTACTTCTCTTGATCTAGACACTATACTTCTATTAATGCAGCCCAAAATAGCATTGGCCTTTTTAGCTGCCGCATCACACTGTTCACTCATGTTCAACTTGTGGTCTACTTGGACTCCTAGATCCCTTTCACATGTAGTTTCATTCAGCCAGGTGTCACCCATCCTATATCTGTGCATTTTATTTTTCCGCCCTAAGTGCAATACCTTACATTTCTCTGTGTTGAATTTCATTTTGTTAGCTTTGGCCCAGCTTTCTAGTCTATTCAGGTCATTTTGAATCTTGATCCTGTCCTCTGGGGTATTAGCTATTCCCCCTAATTTGGTGTCATCTGCAAATTTGATAAGTATGCTCCCAATTCTGTCATCCAGGTCATTGATAAAGATGTTGAATAGCACTGGGCCCAGGACAGAGCCCTGTGGGACCCCACTGGTCACTTCTCTCCAGGATGAAAAGGAGCCATTGTTGAGCACCCTTTGGGTTCGGCCATTCAACCAATTACAGATCCATTTAACAGTTCCTTTGTCTAGCCCACATTTTACAAGCTTGTTTGCAAGAATGTCATGGGAAACCTTGTCAAAGGCCTTACTGAAATCAAGATATACTATATCCACAGCATTCCCTTCGTCTACCAAACTGGTAATTTTATCAAAGAAAGAGATTAGATTTGTCTGGCATGACTTGTTTCTCTGAAACCCATGTTGAGTTTTTGTGATTATGGCATTGCCTTCTAGATGTTCACAGACTCTTTGTTTAATGATCTGCTCCAGAATCTTTCCTAGAACTGATGTCAGACTAACTGGACGATAATTGTTGGGATCCTCTTTTTTCCCCTTTTTGAAGATGGGGACAACGTTTGCCCTTCGCCAGTCTGCTGGGATCTCTCCTGTTCTCCAGGAGTTTTCAAATATGATTGCCAATGGCTCCGATATTACTTTTGCCAGTTCTTTTAATACCCTTGGATGGAGTTCATCTGGTCCCGGAGACTTAAATTCATTTAGATTAACAAGGTGTTCCTCTACTATCTCTTTACTTATTCTGTGCTGAAATTCCCCTATTCTGTTCTCTGCTCCATTATCCTCAGGTTGAGCACCCTTTGCCTTTTCTGAGAAGACTGAGGCAAAGAAGGTGTTGAGTAATTCTGCCTTTTCTCTATCTCCTGTTAGCATTTTGCCATCTTCTCCACGCAGTGGCCCTACCGTTTCCTTCTTCTTCCTCTTGCTGCGGACATATCCAAAAAAGCCCTTTTTATTGTTCTTAACCTCTCTAGCAAGCCTGAGTTCATTCTGCGCTTTAGCTTTTCTGACTTTACCCCTACACATGCCTGCTATTTCTTTGAATTCCTTTTTCGTGATTTCCCCCTTTTTCCATTTCTTATACATGTTCCGTTTCAAACTTAGCTCGGTTGAAAGTTCCTTAGTCATCCATCCTGGTTTCTTGAGACACCTCCCGTTTTTCTTTCTCACTGGAACTGTTTGAAATTGTGCCTTCAGTATCTCCCTTTTGAGAAAGTCCCATCCGTCCTGAACTCCTTTATCTTTTAGTATTTCTGACCATGGAATCGCCCTCAATACTTCTCTAAGTTTACTGAAATCCGCTCTCCTAAAGTCTAGGATGCGTGTCTGACTCTGCCTGGCTTCTCCTTTCCACTGTATTACAAACTCCAGGAGAACATGGTCACTTCCACCTAATGATCCCACCACTTGCACCCCATTAACCAAGTCATCCTTGTTGGTTAGGATCAGATCTAAAATAGCTGACCCCCTTGTTGCCTCTTCCACCTTTTGGACCATGAAATTGTCTTCCAGGCAAGTGAGGAATTTGCTAGACCTTGAGGATTTTGCTGAGTTTGACTTCCAGCAAATATCAGGATAGTTGAAGTCGCCTATCACTACTACATCTCTCTTTTCTGACTGTGTGGTCATCTGTTCTAGAAAGATATCATCCAATTCCTCAGTCTGACTTGGGGGTCTGTAGTAGACTCCCACCGTAACACCCTTGTTGTTTCCCTCCCCTTTGATTCTTATCCAGATGCTCTCCACCTGGCTTCCATGATTGATGCCCAGGATCTCTTCACTGGTGTAAATATCTCTGACATATAGTGCTATTCCTCCTCCTTTCCTGTTTGGCCTATTTCTCTTAATAAGGTTATACCCCTCTATTTCCACATTCCAACCATGAGACTCGTCCCACCAGGTTTCAGTGATGCCTATTATATCATATTTGCTTTGTTGTACTAGGAGTTCGAGTTCATCTTGCTTATTTCCCATGCTCTGTGCATTAGTGTAGAGACATCGCAGACCATGGTTCCCTTTCACTTGCTGCCTGTGCAAGTTTTTTTGCCTCCCACTATTGGGTCCTTGCACTGTTTGCCTTGTTTCCTCTATGTCAGTTTGACTATTTTCGCCATCCCTTTTGCCTTCCTTAATATTGTCTCCCTTCCCCTCGGAACTCAGTTTAAAGCTCTCCTGATCAAGTTCTTGAGACTGTTGGCAAAAACATTTCTTCCAACTGGCGTGAGATGCAACCCGTCTGTTGCAAGAAGTCCCTCCTCATGGAACCGCAGCCCATGATCCAAGAATCCAAATCCCTCTCGGCGGCACCATCTGCGAAGCCAGTTGTTCACATCTGCTATTTTCCTCTCCCTTCCTGGACCATGCCCTTCAACTGGCAGAAGAGACGAGATGACAACCTGTACATCCATTCCTTTCAGCTTCCTACCAAGCGCCTCGTAATCCCTTTTGATGTTCTGAATGCTGTGTCTTGCAGTATCATTAGTTCCCACGTGGACCAAAAGGAAGGGGTATTGGTCAGTAGGCTTGACCAGTCTTGTCAGCCTCTCTGTCACATCCCGGATCTTTGCACCTGGAAGACAACACACCTCTCGAGACATCTTGTCAGGCCTACAAATCACTGCTTCTGTACCCCTCAGCAAGGAGTCCCCCACTACGACCACACGCCTCCTCCGAGGCTTAGCAGCGACTGTTTCCTCGGGTGGGACTCTCAGGCTCCCCTGCTCCGTCCCTGAAGTCTGTCCATGCTGCTCTTCTTCATCCTCCTTGATAAGGGAAAGCGCTTCGAATCGATTCTCTAGCTGCAAGCTCCCCGAACAATTCCTTCTTGGTTTACTTCTCTTTGTGACCTTCCTCCAGCTGTCTGCCTCCTCTGTTTGGCAAGTGACCTCTTCCACCCTAGCATCTTCCTCTGCATGGTACTCATCCAAGATGGTTAGTTCTATTGTGTCCAGGAAATCCTCTTGTTCCCTAATCTGCTGAAGTGTAGCTACTCTGGACTCCAGCTGCTGCACTTTCTCCTCCAAGAGTGCCACCAACTTGCACTTGGTGCATGTGAAGTTCTCCACTTCTGTAGGCAAGAAGAGAAACATCCCACAAGAGTTGCAGGTGACTGCGGCAGATCCCTCGTTCTCCATACTGCAAAGTCTAATGCCACTTGAGCAGAGTTGTTCAGTTAAAGAAAACTAAAATTCTGGAAGGTGGTATATAAAGCTAGTCTGCTAGCTCCGCCCCCTTGTGACTCCCAGATGTGACTCCCAGAAGCTCCTCCCCTTCAGCAACAAGCACACGGTCTCAAGCACACGGTCCCAAAATGGCTGCCAAGCAGCTCCTCTCCTTCTCCTCTCTCTGGCCGGACTGTTCTGGAAGGCTCTGGAAGGTGGTATATAAAGCTAGTCTGCTAGCTCCGCCCCCTTGTGACTCACAGATGTGACTCACAGAAGCTCCTCCCCTTCAGCAACGAGCACACGGTCTCAAGCACACGGTCCCAAAATGGCTGCCAAGCAGCTCCTCTCCTTCTCCTCTCTCTGGCCGGACTGTTCTGGAAGGCTCTGGAAGGTGGTATATAAAGCTAGTCTGCTAGCTCCGCCCCCTTGTGACTCCCAGATGTGACTCCCAGAAGCTCCTCCCCTTCAGCAACAAGCACACGGTCTCAAGCACACGGTCCCAAAATGGCTGCCAAGCAGCTCCTCTCCTTCTCCTCTCTCTGGCCGGACTGTTCTGGAAGGCTCTGGAAGGTGGTATATAAAGCTAGTCTGCTAGCTCCGCCCCCTTGTGACTCCCAGATGTGACTCACAGAAGCTCCTCCCCTTCAGCAACAAGCACACGGTCTCAAGCACACGGTCCCAAAATGGCTGCCAAGCAGCTCCTCTCCTTCTCCTCTCTCTGGCCGGACTCTGTTAACTGTTAAGAGAGGTCTCTGAGCAAATAAACAGCCACACTCCAGCATTTGTATGAGCTTGGTGTGAGCAGCAATGAGGGGCTGAGGAGGATAGACCTATATGCCCCTCCCCTGCCTATGTTAGGCTGCTGCCTCCTGCTGTCCCATCAAGATATCTGGAGATTCCAATTGTCCATAGATTCAGCTTTAAGTAGAAATGGGGTGTGCTTTGATATTTTTTCTTATTTGGAACTTAAGTGGCAAAGAATCTAGGTATTTACAAAGTAGCAGGGTTTCATGTGGTGGGCAGAGATATGTATACTTCATTGTCTCTTCCACACAAACACAAAATGAGAGTTCATGTCTTGCTTGTAGGTTTCCCACAGCAGCTGGTTTGGTGCTGTGGAAACAAAATGTTGGCCTAGATAGGATTTTGATCTAATCTAGCAGGACTTTTCTTATCTTTTTAACTGGTGAGTGTAGCAAGCTGATGACAGTAAAAGCCTTTCCTCTGAGTGCTAGTCCTGCATGGAAAATAATCTTGTTATTTGCACAACCAATATAGTCTTTATTGAAAATATTGCTTGGGTGGCATAGGATCCAGCCATGGAGAAGTAGTAAGATATGGCTTCTATTTCATACAAACTAGTCCGAAGATCAGTCTTTTAAAAATCTGAAGTAATTATGTATCACTTTTCCTTTATAAATGTCCTTCATATAACATGGCGATTCTTGCTCCCCTACTCGTGCTCCTTATGGGGTAGGCAAATAGGGTAAGCGGGGAGAGTCCACACAGAGATAACAATACAGTTCCCTTTATAATTCTGCTCACTGTCCAATAAGACAACAGAGTTAATGAAAAAGTTTATGCAATGCAAAGAAAGGCATGAAACTCTGGGCCACTGTCTGTAAAGATAAATTGGAAATGGGTGAGAAGGATGAGACTGGGAGATAGTGCAGAGATCTCTTTGAACCATCACTGGTCTCTTGGATTGGTACTGGGGGAGGGGGAGAGACAATCAGCCTTTTTGATCAAAACAGTCGCCAAACTATTTTAGAAATTATACTTAAAGAGTGAATAAAATGCTAACATGTTTCCTTTCCTGTATTTTGCAGATCACTGTCTTATCTTCTGAAGCTATAACAAACTCTGGTCTGAGGAGGTATTTAGATCTGTTGAAGATGCACCAGAGGAAGGAGTATATGCAGCAGGTGATACTATCAAGAATTGGCTACACACCATCTGCGCTAGCAAAACTACTTCGGAAGCAATATGACTTGTAAAGGTCTGTGTATGAATGTTAAATTAAAGCTACTGTCCAAAAGTAGGATGCCTCTACAATGAACACTTTCCCTGAAGGAGCGATTGTGAACTCTCTCACAAGAACTCTGTATTTTTTCAGCAAACGCTTAACTGGAACCAGACAAAAGAGAGTGCATCAGAATGTATGTTAATCCAAGAAGAGTTAGAAAATGCCAATTTCTGCAGCTGTTTGCCACTTGCTTTCTGCTTTGTCTTATGATTTTTTGGGGACCACTTGATGACAGTACTATTGTAAGCCACATGAAATCTTATTCCTATAGATACTTCATAAATAGCTACAGCTTTGTGAATGAAAGCCTATCAGTTAGCAGGGATAACCTGGACAGAATAACAGGCTATCGGTACTTGATCAACCACAAGGAGAAATGTCAAAAGCAGGATGTTCTCCTTTTGCTGTTTGTGAAGACTGCACCTGAAAATTACCACCGGAGAGATGCAATTCGACAGACATGGGGCAACGAACAGTATGTCCATTACTATCTTAAGACCAACATAAAGACCCTCTTTGTATTAGGGCAGCCAAGCAACGTTACACACAGAGACCAAATTCAAAGAAGGCTCCAGACAGAAGACAAAATGTACGGTGATCTGATTCAGCAAGATTTCTTGGATACTTTTTACAATCTTACTCATAAATTACTCTTGCAGTTCAGTTGGGTAAATAAGTTTTGCCCTCATGCCAAGTTTGTCATGTCAGCAGATGATGATATTTTTATCCACATGCCAAACCTTGTTGCTTACCTCCAAAATTTAGCACAATTGGGTGTTCAGAATCTTTGGATTGGGCGTGTCCATCGTGGAGCACCTCCCGTAAGAGATAAGAAGAGCAAATATTATGTCCCGTATGACATGTATCCATGGCTTGCTTATCCTGATTATACAGCTGGAGCTGCATATGTAATATCGAGTGATGTAGCAGCTAAAGTATATGCAGCCTCTCTGACTCTTAACTCAAGCTTATATATAGATGATGTTTTTATGGGTCTCTGTGCCAACAAAATGGGAATTGTACCACAGTATCATCTGTTTTTTTCTGGGGAAGGTAAAGCTCCCTATCACCCTTGTATTTACAACAAAATGATGACCTCTCATGGACATGTAGAAGACCTTCACTATCTTTGGAAGCAGGCCACGGATCCAAAAGTGAAAAATATTTCATCTGGTATCTGGGGAACAATATACTGCAGAATAGTTAACATTATGCTTCTTTGCAGATTACACTATCAGGACACCTATCCCTGTTTAGCTGCATTGTCCTAATACTTGAAGATAAAAAAAAAAAAAAAGACTTACTGAGCCAAAACAAATAAGAAATCCCAGCTGTTTCCTCAAAGACACATATAGATGTAAACATGAAATGTTATGTAAAAACTTAAAATGTGAAAGCTTACGTATGTACCACAGGAGTTTCACCAGAGTTTCCTGACAGCTGTAATGAACACTTGGTTTCCAATTATTACAGTATGCACTGATTTTAAGAATTGGCTAGATAGATAAAATGTTTACACTTCTAAATGTGAACTATTTAATAATAAAATTAAATTGAATTTTGGAAAGAGTATGTAGATGGATATGATAGGCAGGTCATGTAAGTTCTTCCATGTAATGGTTAAGCAGCATTTCCTCCTCCTCTCCCTACCAATGCCATTGCTAAGCACAAACACATTTTGATCCCATGTCGTACTGCATAGTTATACATTTTACCACTGTGTTATACTGATCACTCAAAAACAATTTGAGAAACCCTGGTGCTAGTGTTGGCTTTAATCACTTGTTTGTATTAATCCTTAATACAAATGGCTCACTCAATAGATAATGACTTTGTGGGGAGAATATGTTTCTTACCTCTTGCAGAGTGTTGTAAAACACAAGTTACCATGTTGGGTGCAGATTCATGCCACTGGTGGGACAAGGCATTATAGCCCACTAGTGTTTACAGTATGATAAATTTAAAAATCATTAAATCTGGTGTGTGGGTTTTGAAAATAGGTCCAGATACTCCAGTCCATGTTTGAACAGAGAGCACAATCAATTATACACAGCCCCCCCCTCCCCTGAGATAGTTTTCACTGCAAATACATTTACCTCCCCATCCATTCATGTTAAACTTGAAAAGCAAGAGCCATTTTTAAATAAAACTCATACTGAATAAAAATTTCAGAGGAACATTATTGGTTTATGTACCTTGCTCAAATTTAACAATGCACAGAACTCCCAAGTTAGAAATTACACAGCCCAAAAGAATGTTCTTTTAAAGTTGAGAAACATCTGAAAGGTACATCTGTGCCAACTCCATATATGCAAATAAAAACATTCTTCCCTCAAGCAAAGTCTGAATAACAACTTACAGTTTTGCAAAAGAAAAGACCTCTCCCTACCTCTATTCATCTTAACAGTATGTATTAAACAGCTATATTTTCTTCTCCCTCTTAAAGTGGAATGGAGTAGTGTGTGTGGGCTGGGTCACACCATGCTTTGTAATACATATTGCTGTATAAACTTACCTTTTTGCCATAATTTGGGTAGTGGGGGAGACGATTGCTGGATTAGCTTTTTAAATGGGAGTAATACAGAATGTAGGGTAAGCTATACTTCGATTTTACTGGTGGTAAGATTTCCATGTTTATCTAGCCCAGGTATGGGCAATGTCTGCCCCTCTGATATTGGGACTACAATGCCCAGCAGCTCTAGCCAGTGGTCAAGAAGGCTGGGATGTGATATCCCAACAAAATCTCAGATCACTTGGTTCCTGGCCCTGCTGTGTAACCATTTTTAAAGTAATATCACAATGTTATAGGAACTCCAATAATAGCCAGAGAATTTGGATCTTGACAGTCTTGGATGATGCAAATAGGTAAATCATTTGCATGCATCAGTCAGATGAATTCCTTAAGCAATTTGCAAAACGTCAGAAATAAGCTGTACCTATAACTTGTGTTGACTTCTTGAAATTGGCTGTATGTGTTTGTATTTTACAGCAGGTCTGTTGTGTTTAAAAAAGTATTTATTAGCTAGTTTTAAAGGGACAGTTAGATAGTTGTGTATTACTTTAGAACAGGGGGACAATATAAAGAAATTATGAAGGCACTTCTTTCCAATAAAGGAGAGCTAGATAATTTCTTAGTCTTTGGGGCTCAGAACACTGTCTTGTCTTTTTTAAAACTGGAAATTGCTTGGATTGCCAGTGTTCCAGATGCAGGGCTGTTAAAGAAGTTCTTCTTTTTACATGGTTACTAGCAAAAGTGCATCAGCCTGAATGGTCACTTCAGGTACCAGTTTTGACACTGTTATACAAAAGTGTTTATTTCTTACATTAGTTTTTACCTGTTTGGTTTGCAGCTATTTGATATGATTTTTTTTTACAAAAGAATAACAATTATTTATTCTCGACTCCTGTGCTGTTATCCCATGTTTTGTACACGACCTGTTTTCAATAAACAATTTTGTGTATTTTGTAAATGTGTTGTGCACTGATTTCACATCATTTGGTATTTTTAAAAATGTCTCCACAGAATACTTATTTTTTAAGGTGCATTAACAATACCATCAAATACAAGTGCTTTTTCTGTCATGATGGAAGACAGCCTTTATTTTTTAAAAGTGATCTCAAGCTTACAAGTCTTAAAAAGCTCTCTTCTGCATTTACTCGACAAGCTCTTGAATTACTTGGCAATAATAATAACAATAACAAGAGGAGCAGCATTTTCTCTATGATAGGGAAAAGGTGAGGAAGGGATAATGCAATTTCCTTTAAAAGCCATGTTGTAAATGTTGTGACAATGATGGAAGGAGACAAAATTGTTACATGAGAAAAATTGCTTTTTTGCGAGAAAAGTATTGTTTTGGTTGGGGCAGACCATTATTTTCATATCTGCTGGCAGGTAGATAGAAGGAGGACTATCTATTCCAAGAACAGACCTTAGTGGATTGATGTAAAAGACAGTGACAAAAAAGTGAGGGCCTGTATGTGTTCCATATCTGCTTATTTTCTAGTAAGGGGTTGTCTGGCCCTCCAGATGTTGAACTGCAGCTTCCGGGATTCATCACTATTGGCCAAGCTGGCTAGGGCTGCTGGGATTTGCAATACACCAAAAAGTGGAGGGCTGCATATTTCCCACTCCTGTTTTAGCCCAATTAAATACTGTCACTTTGGTTGTCTTTTTGCTAAAAGTGGAGTTATGGAGAGTATTCATGAACACAACCTGAGCTTGGAAGCCCAAGTTTCACCATTAAAACTAGTGCAGCAGCTGAGTGAAAAAATACTTTGTTTCTATCTCTTAATGTTTTGTTAACCATAACAATATATGTACATTCCTATAGGTTAAATAAAGACCTCTACATGTAAAAACACCTAGACAAAGCAAACAGCAAAAATATTTTTTTTAAATGGCATTGAACTTCCTACACAATTAAACTCAATTATAATGGATCTGTTATTTTCTGTGGCCAGCCCTTGCTTCCACAACATGATGCCAAAGTGTTTAAACCTATAAAATATAAGTCTGTGGCAGGCCAACATTGGCTGTATCCACACTGCAGAAACAATCCAGTTTAATACCTCTTTAACTGCCATGGCTCAATGCTATGGAATTCTCAGTGAGGAGAAGGTGGAATGCCTCACAAAGCTACCACCTCCCAGAATTCCACTGCATGGAGCCATGATCATTAAAGCAGTGTGAAACTGGATTATTTCCGCATGTGGATGCAACCACTGTTGCTTGAATGTCCCTGCTTTCGGGTTGTCAGCTACAGACCTAATGAAACAGCCAATGTCCAGTACAGAAAATTAACTGTTAGCACTGTAATCAAGATCAACCAATTTAAATTGGAACCTGAGGCATGAAATTCCACAAACATTCTTCTTCCCTAGTAGTAAGTAAATGGATTTTGTTTGGGTGCCTTTCCATAACACATATATGTGAATACTTGTATGGTAGCCCCTCACTCCATGATATAATTATCAGTAGAAACTGCCTTGAAAATTGCCTTTAGCTGACGCCAGATCCTGCCTCCCTGTATAAGCCTGCCCAGGCCCTGAGATTTCTAGGGGGGTCTCTTTTCCCAGTTCTTCAGAAGCCAGGCTGCTCCTAAGATCTGGAAATTCAGCCCAAACACACTGCAGAAATAATCCAGTTTGAGACCACTTTAACTGCCCTGGTTCAGTGCTAGGGAATCCTGGGAATTGCAGTTTGTTGTGGCACCAGAGCTCTCAGATAGAGAAGGCTAAATGTCTCTCAAAACTACAGTCCTCAGAGTTCCGTAGCATTGAGCCAGGCCACTTAAAACAGTCTCAAACTGGATTATTTCTGCAGTGTGTTTTGGACCTACCTTGCCAGGATCCCCCCCCCCTTTTCATATATTTTCATTGGCAGATAAATAATGTTATATTCCAACAGGCTTTTAGAACTTAGGGTTTTGAAAGAACAAGCTTCAGAATATGCTATATTATTTTTATGAACGTAAATACTTTTTAGCTGCAAGTTTTAAATTATTTTAATACTGTGATTAATTTAAACCAACTTTAAAGTTTAACTTTTGTATATCTTTAGTTCTGTTGTACTGTTTTAAACAGTAAGGCACTTTGAATTTCAATTTTTGGGAAAAGCTGATGGTATATATAAAATTATATATATACTTTGACTGTCATGGCTCAGTGCTAAGGAGTTCTGGGAACTGTAACTTTGTGAGACATTTAGCCTTTCTTGTCAAAGAGCTCTGGTTCAATTTTTGTTACAGAGGTTAAGACTTGGTAGAAATTTTCTGGCATTTGCTTTCACAAAGAATAGCGAAAATATTGGAAATGTTATAAAATATTTTTTGTTTCAGCATAAGAAAGTTTTTAAAAGAAGTGGAATGTTAAAATAATTTGATGTCTGAAAAATCTATTAATCCAAGAATCACAGACAGTATTGTTTATGTCAGTAGAGCCGATAAAGCATCTGTCTGGATTACTACAAAAGCAACACATCATTTACTTGTAATTTTCCCAATATAATAATTTGTTAACATTGTTTTAACCAATACACACATTTTTGTGTATACTTTTAACCTAATATATGTGTTTTAGTTTTTGAGAACTCTTGTAAAATTTGGAGAGTTGTGAATTTTGAAGGATAATTGAAATGGTTCATCTACTGGTCTAAAAGTGGAAAACTGGGCAATTTTTGCACTTAATTGTGAACTAAACAAATTGTTCCTTCGCTCATTTACATTGTGGAATGGAAGGCTATGTGACAAATGGCAGCTTAATGTTTATTTGCATGTATTTACTTGCATGTGCACCAGCAACATAATACATTATCTTGTTATCCCCAGTTTAACTTCTAGAGATTCTAGAAAGGCAGCTGAACTCTGAGGAATGGTATTTCTAGAAACTCAGATAACTCTCTGTCCTTTTATTTTAAAGAAACTGGATGATAAGGACTGTAGGTTAGTAGTGCCATGTTCCACAAAACCAAGAAAGGACCCTGAGAAATAGGGAGATCTGGAGAATATGGAACTTTTGCTTAAGTCTTACCTTCTCCTGGTGGAAAGGTTTTCTTCACTTTCGCTCATCACTAAGATTCTGCTGGAACCTCCCTGACTTGCTTCATGCATGACTTCAATCTGGATAATGATTTTGAAAAACACAACAAAAAGGATTATGGCTAAAAGTTCATGTCTCTGCAGTACTAGTCTAGCACTGTTTGTAGGCAAAGCATCTAATATATTGGTGTACTGTAGCATCTCCTTGTTGCAAGCAAGCAATATTATAAGACACATGGATTTGATTGAACATTTCTATTTACAATAGCTACACTTGGTTTAGAACAGGAGTAGGCAACTTTGGGGTGCTACGGGACCATTTTCATCCCAGCAGATGTTGCTGTGGACTGTAATCCCTCCCCTCTACATAAACACTGCAATTGCTGAGATTCTAGGCTGCATCAATAGAAGTATAATGTCTAGATCAAGGGAAATAATAGTGCTACTCTATTCTGATTTGGTCAGGCCTCACCTGAAATTCTGTGTCTAGTTTTGGGCACCACAATTCAAAAAGGTCATTGACAAGCTGGAGCATGTCCAATGGAGGGCCACCAAAATGGTTAAGGGTCTGGAAACCATGCCCAATGAGGAGACATTTGGTGAGCTGGGTATGTTTAGTTTGGGGAAGAGAAGGTTAAGGGCTGATACGAAAGCCCTGTTTAAATATATGAAGGAATGTCGCATTGAGGATGGAGCAAAACTGTTTTCTGTAGCTCCTGAGAATAGGACCCAGACCAATGGGTTCAAACTACAGGAAATGTGATTCCACCTCAGCATTAGAGAAAACATCTTGACAGTGGAACACACTGGATATTGATTTTGTGGTGGAGTCTCCTTCTTTTGGAGGTTTGTAAACAGAAGTTGGATGGCCATCTGTCAGGGGTGCTTTGATAATGTGTTCCTGCATAGCAGGAGGCTGGACTGGATGACCCTGGTGAATCACAGAATCAGAGTTGGAAGAGACCAGAAGGGACATGCAGTCCAACTTGCAACTCTATTTCTATGAAATGTGGAAGCAATCTGAGCTGGGTTGGGAGGGAAGGCTCTCAGTTTTCAGAAGTGCCATTCCTCACAGTAAAATATGGCATTACATAGGGTGCAAGAGGAGATTCACATATCCTGGTTCTGGATAAAAGTCTTCTCTTAAATAGAGGGGGGAGGAATGGAAGTGTGATCCCAAAATGTTGATGTACTGCCAAAATCCATTGGACGCCAGGGAGCATATGCACCCTGCAGGGCAGGTGTCACCCTTCCTTAACTAATAGTTATTTGCAGGACAGACAAATGTGAAAGTGTAGGACTTGCATTAGCCCATTCCTCAGAATACATCGGCCACCACTCTCTGCAGAAAAAAATATATCAAATGTTTGCCTGTGTACGCCCTCCAGGAAATGTGGGGGCATTTTGCCATGTTTTTAGGCCGCAAAGAGACCTCTTTTAACAATAGGAAGTACAATTGGCCGTCCATGTTGGCGGCTTTGACTTTTGCAGATTTGATTATTTGCAATTTTGATTAATATGTTCTCTCTAGAAACTTCTAGGTCCTGACTATAGAACTGTGCTGGAGAACCTAGAAGTTCCTAAAGAAAACACTTCTACATGATTACATGATCAGCTTTTGGCAGATGTTGGCCACAGAGTTACACTGGAGGACCTGGAGAGTCCTAGAGAGGTGTTCTTTTCATTTGCGTTTTTTCCCACATTCACGAGGGTCCTTCACTCTTAACCCCAGAGAATGTTGAGGGACCACTGTACAGTGTAACTGATAAATTATTTTCTGTTTCAAAACTCCTCTCCTGGGTGGCCATTTAGGAGCAAAAGTATTTTTTTCAACCTGGGGGAGCCATAGGAGACCCCTAAGAGGCATTTTGTGCACCCCTGAATTGTATGAAGAGCAGGCTGGTGCAGACCTCCCAGAGGGCCTTTTCGGCAGTCGCCCCCAGGCTGTGGAATGACCTGCCGGATGAGATGTGTCTCATTCCATCTTTAGAAAGCTTTTAAACACTTCCCGGCTCCAAACCTAGGCCTTAGTGCCTCTCCAGATGTCCTTCTCCAGTGTCTTTTCCACCCCTTTACAGCCTAGGGTTTCAGGCCCACTTCCCTGTTGCTGATTTTTACTGTTGTAATTTGTTTCATTTTATGTTTTTAATTATACAGTAGTTTAATTCTTTTTTTAAGGGGTGGTGGTGGTGAGGGAAGGGATGGGATGTTTTAACTGATATTGTTTTAATCTTTTTGTTGTAACCCGCCCCGATTGCCTGTTCAGAGGGGCGGGCTAGAAATAAATTAATAATAATAATAATAATAATTTATTATTATTATTATTATTATTATTATTATTATTTCTAATGAATAATCTGTTGCCTCTCTTCTATGGGTGCAGCTTTGAAGGGATTGGTAAATTTCACTTCTTTTAAGAAGCTGCAGTTTAGCGTTATGTCTGAACCTGAACAAACTGGCTTGACAATAGTTAAATAAAATAAGGCTTAATGGCATAGAATCATAGAATTAACTATTGTTAAGCCAATCTATTCAGGTTCAGACATAATACTAAACTGCAGCTTCTTAAAAGAAGTGAAATTTACCAATCTCTTCGAAGTGGCACTGGATTATGACACTGGAACTTTTTCACAGAGACCCAAAGAAACTCCAAAGGGAAATGCCAATATGGAAGTACTTAATTATAACTTATACAGAAATGTAATTCTGTCACCTGTGGCATGAAACATGAAAACAAGAATCTTACTCCAGTGTTAGTTAGTTTATCAGTGTGAGGAATGTTTGGGTCATCTTCAAAACTGCTTTATGTGTGTTGATACATTTAGGCTTCATCATAAATTGCTGGTTTACTTTCCATTTTATTTTCTTCTAATCACAATTCCATCCCCACCCAACATGTATACAGTTGATCTGTTGAGTTCTGGCCTGTCAAATTAAAATAAACTTTAACCTTTTATAAACTGGATCTCTAAAGCATGATTACATAGGAAAGAAACAGAAAAAGATGGGAGGAGGAAAAAGAATAAAGTCTACCCTTAAAAAACAAAATTAAAATGTATCTTGATTTTTCAGTAAGAGCAAGGAGAGAATTTCAAATTTTCAAACACTACTCAAAGCTCTTTACTATAAAATCTTGATTTAATTTAAAACAGCCTTCCACTACCTGGTGTCCTCTAAATATGCTGTACTACAGTACCATCATTGTTCCAATAAATATACTAGATATAAATGATGAGAATTGTAAGTAAAGACATCTGCGTGGCACCATGTTGGGGAAAGGTGATCTAGAGCCTAGGCTTTTTTGTACTGGAGAAACATCTTCCTACCTTAATTCCACCTTTAGTCTTCTTTACACTTTTCTTTTTTGATAAGTCTGCATCAGAAATGGATTTTGGAGGACTAGAAATTTCCACTGATCTCCTGTTGGAAGCTGAAATAAGACAAACAGGCCCCACATAATATCAGAAGATGAAACACAGTGAAATCAAAAGTAAAATCAAAAAGTAAATAAAAAAAAGTAAAGAAGTAAAATCAAAAATCTACATAAAGCCGCTGGGTGAGATCATTTGGAGGCATGGAGCTCAGTGTCTTCAGTACGCTGACAACACTCAGATATACCTCTCCATGACCAGATCGTCGGTTCGGACTTCAGACAGCGTCTCTCCTCTTAATGACTGCCTTGCAGCAGTAATGGATTGGATGAGGGAAAACAGGCTGAAACTCAATCCAGACAAAACAGAGGTACTAGCTGTTACAGGCCCGAAACCAGGTTTGGGAATACATCTTCCGGTCCTAGATGGAGTCACACTGTCCTCGAAGGATCCTGTTTGCAGTCTGGGGGTGCTCCTTGACTCGTCGCTTCACATGACTAGTCAGGTGAATGCAGCAGTCAGGAGTGCCTGTTATCAGCTTCGGCTGATACTCCAGCTGCGCCCCTACCTGGATCAGAGGGACCTGAAACAGTGGTGCACGCTTTGGTAACCTCACGTTTGGATTTCTGTAACGCGTTCCACATGGGGCTACCCTTGTGCCTAACCCGGAAACTCCAACTAGTTCAAAATATGGCAGCCAGGCTTGTTAGCGGAACACCTAGGAGAGAGCACATTACACCTGTGCTTAAAGCTCTCCACTGGCTGCCGATTAGTTTCTGGGCGCAGTACAAGGTGTTGGTTTTAACCTTTAAAGCCTTACATGGCTTGGGTCCATCTTATCTCAGAGACCGCCTCTCTCCATATGAACCTCCCCGCATGCTTCAGTCTGGGAGAAATCTGTTGCAGCCCATGAAGACTAGGTTAGCGCAGACCTCCCAGAGGGCCTTTTCTACTTTTGCTCCCAGGCTATGGAATGGCTTGCCGGACGAGATGCGTCTCATTACATCACTAGACTGTTTCAAAACAGCCTTAAAGACGCATCTCTTCCGGCAGGCCTTCCCTGAAACTGTATAATCTATCCGGCTCCTAAAATCTTTCAGCCAATTCCCAACTCCCTATCCCCCCCCCCTCTGTATTTTGTTGCTACCCATGCTGTGGCCAGCATTGCATTTTTTATTTGTCTATTATGTTATATTGTATTTTTATTGTTAGTAATTTAATTTTAAACTTAACTAGTTTAATCCTATTTTAAGGGGGGGAGGTTGGGATGGAATTCTTGAATTCTGTAATCTGTTTTTTAACCTTGTTGTACCCTGCCTCGATTGTTTTACAGAGGGGCAGGTAAGAAATAAACATAATAATCATCATCATCATCGTCGTCGTCGTCATCATCGTCATCATCAAAGAATTCAGTCATTTCAGAGTTCCACAGATTTAATTAGTTTACTGAACTAGGCAAATTGTTTGTAACAGGTGTCTATAATAACTAGGACTGTGTTTTAAAAATGAATATGTTCCGTGTAAAAAAAAAAATCCAAAGAAAAAATCCAATATAATCCAATCTCTGTGCTTGTGTGTGCACATGCCTTCAAGTAACCTGTTGAATTATGGCAACCCCATGAATTTCATAGGGCTTTTAAAGGCAAGGAATATTCGGAGGTGGTTCTGCAAAATCCTTCCTCTGAAATATAACCTATTGCAGAATCTGGGAAAACTGGGAGTATATCCCCCTCCCAGTTGCAGGAATCCCTGTGCCCCCAGGGGAACCCTCAAGCTGACTTTCAGGCAGCACGCAGATATCCTGGTATTTATAGTTTTTTTGTGGAGCTTTCGGGCTATGTGGCCATGTTCTAGAAGAGTTTCTTTCTGATGTTTCGCCAGCATCTGTGGCTGGCATCTTCAGAGAATGATAGCCTGGAAAAGGATTGGAGATATATATCCTGTGTGACCCTGGGAAGGAAGGATTAATTTCGACTCCACATCCTGGTATTTGTTGGTGGCCTCCCATCCAAGTACTAACCAGGACTGATCACACTTAGCTTCCAAGATCAGATGGTATCTGGTGCCTTTAGGCTATCTACGTGCTGCCTGAAAATCAACTCCAGAGGGTTCCCCAGCCCTCCACAGCTGGTTTGGGGCCACATGAAGTGCTGCAACTGGGAGGGGGAACTATCCCCCCCCCCAAGTCTTCCTAGATTCTTCTGTTCCGCCAGGGGAATATATACCTCCTAGTGTTATGCTTAATCTGCCATCTCCCATTTTAGGACTGAATTTCTAAATTGTCCAGATTTCATGGCTGTCACTTCTGGCCTACATTTTTTTTTTTACATTTCTTCTATTTCTCTCACTAATATTTGTATAACATAACCTGCATGGCATAATGGCTGACTATAACTTTGGGGAACAGGGTTCGATTCCCTGCTCTGCCATGAAATTCACTGACCTTGGGAAATAGGAACATTTTGTGTCTTTTAGGGAAGTTTTGTCTATCTGAGGTGACTAAATGGCTATGGCTTCTTGGAGAAATGGCAGGAGGCAAGTGGCAGGGTACTGCAGTGGAGATTGGGCTGGAGAGATCAGAGAGACTCAGCCAATTGACTGCAACTGGTGGAGGAAAAGCGAACCGCCAGCATGGAGGAGTGTTTTTGAGTGTTGGACTACGGCTGTGGAGACCAAGGTTTGAATTCCTGCTCAGTGTGGAAACCTACTGGATAACCTTAGGCAAGTCACACTCTCTCAGCCTCAGAGGAAGACAAGGGCAAACCACCTCTGAATATATCTTGCCAAGAAAACCTCATGATACGTTTGCCTTAGGGACGCCACAGTCTGAAATGATTTGATGGCACTCAACAATAACAAGAAGCCTGCAGAAGAATTCTGAAGAACTTGAAATCTTTTGTGACAATTTGGTTAGTCTTCTTAAAAGTGTGAATTTTTAATTTAAATACCTCCTACAAAATGTGTTACTTCATCTATCAAAAAAGCAAGAAGGGCCCCGTTTGAAACAAATCATAAACATTTTATAAACACATACAAATGCACATACACAAACCTTGCAGATTAATGCAAAAAGCCCTTTCAGTACACAGTTCTATGGGACCATTTACACTACAAAGTTGTAATACCATTAGTCCACTTTAACTACCATGGGTCTATCCTATGGAATCCTGAGGCTGTAGAGCTTTCTGGTTGAGATCCAAAATCCCCTCTATAAACTGCAAATCCTAAGATTCGACAGGGTGGAACCATGGCAGTTAAAGTGAAATAATAGCACTACAATTGTGTAATGTGAATGGTCTCTGTGTCTCCAAAGAACAGTTTGGCATTGCCAAGCTCACTGGGGGATCCTTGGTAGGTTTCCCAGATCTTAGTGCCTGGACTCGAGTATCCAGTCCTCAGGACAGCAGGGATGAGTATCAGGGTGAGACTGTTGTCTTAAAAGTATGTAATCCCCCCTCCATTTGTTAGACTTAAAAAAAGAAGAATGGCATACTCTGTGTAACTATGGCTAATGCTTAAGGTATGGTGCTTCATGACAAATGTAAGGGGTCATTCCTCCGTTTCTGGTTTTGGAACTGAAATCTCAGCAGTTGGGGTTGTTCTGATTTGTCAACCCTAATTCTGGGAATTGTAATCCCGAACAACCAATTTTCCCCTATGTGTTAATTTACAAGAACCCAAAAGAACAGGTGAAGCATTAGGAATAGGGGAAAACAGCCACTAACCTGAGCTGGTGAAAATGTAAGATTTTTTTTTCAAAGCAGCTGGTATTATTTCATATGTCAGTATGAAATAAATAAATAAATATTTCAATGCCCTTGCACTCTAAAATAAACATTTGAGGCTCTTTCTCACTTAACAAAATGCGGAAAGGAAACTAAGGCCTATGCTGAATAACTTCACTGGAAATAACTGCTCTGTATATAGAAAAAACAACAACAACAATGTTGTTACTGTAAGAGGAGAATGATGAATGAGATGCTGTTAATCCTTGCAGAGGAAAACGGTGAGAAAATGCAGATATATAGCATCTGGCTTGGATCCTAACTTTCCTTCCGGGAACAGAACAGAGTTTATTTTCACAGAATGGGGCTTTCCCACCTCCTCTATCCTTTTGGAGCCCCCTGAACCCCATCTCTAAGAATCAGCTCTGGTGGGGCTGGGGGAATGTGGGGTCGGGGATGTAGACTGAGGGGGAGTTACTAGAATATATCCTCTCTTACATAAACGGAGAAGCAAATTTGGAATCTGAGCTTGTGTATCACCTTTACTGTTCTGTGTATGGCAACAAAAATGTGTTTATACAAAAGATTAAGTATGAGGGAGCTCTACTGCCTTCAAGTTAAAGACTCCTTCACAGCCAAAAAAGGAGCTCATAATCATACCCAAGAAGAAAACTGGCTTCCACTCCCAAATTCCATCTAAACATTTTGGCCAGAGTCCTGTGTCAACTACTTAAATCCAAAACAGACTGCAGAAATAATGCAGTTTGACACCACTTTAACTGCCCTTGCTTAATGCTAGGGAATTCTGGGAACTGTACTTTTGTGAGATATTTAGCCATCTCTGTCAGAGAGCTCTGGCACCACAATAAATTAGAACTCCCAGCATTCCCTAGCGCTAAGCCAGGGCAGTTAAAGTGATTTCAAATGGGATTATTTCTGCAGTGTGTTTTTGACTCATCCTCTCCTGGTCTTGACTGTCCCTCCAACCCAAAAGAAACATCCTTCATCCATGCCAGTATAATGGGATCTCCTTCTCCCTATGTAGTTGATGCCTAATAAAGTGACGGGGAGGGGGGAAGAGTTACAATCATGGCAATAGTGTCACAACGGAGATTAAGTAGTTATCATGAATATGGAAAAGACACTAAAATTCACTCATCCATAACTTTTTCATACTCAAGAGTGTGATGCTATTGCTACAATCATAACTCCCTACCAAACCTACAGATAAAGCTAAGTTGCTGTTACATAATTCAGACCAAATTGGGCTGGTCTAAGATTGGGGGGATGCCTGAAATGAAATAGGTGGTCTCATTTGAACACTCCTGAAGATTTTCTAGATTTTTGGACTTGGAAGGACATTTGAAAGTTAGAGCTTTCTCATTTTTCATGTCACTGCTTCCAAGATGATTCTTTATATACTATGGCAAAATGAAACTTGGTGATCAGGGTTTTGATCATCCATTCTAACTGTGACATATGTTACAACTTCTCAATACACTGGAGGGGAAAGAAAAAAGGAAGGTTTCTTCTCACTTCTGGTTTTTAAATAAACATTCAGAGCTGTAACAAGCTAGTGGTTTCCTCAAGAGACGTTGATGGAATTCACATCTGCAGCATTTCCTGAGTCAGCTAATCTCTCTCTGGCTTTTTCTACTTTCATCTTCACACCAGATGTTATTCATTAAGTGATTTATTTATTTCTTTTTCCAGACTACTGACAACGTGTGATACTATGATGGATGCAACAGGCAGCCGGATATTTGGATATGGGATATGACCAGTTATAGGATTTCATGACTTTAAAAGGACTGGAGGCACTCCAGCTGTGTTTTACTTCCAAAGGAAGCTGATGTGACAGTTTTCTAGGGCCATTCCATGCAACTGAACACATCCTTATGAATATGGATTTAATAGATCTGTGTTGTGTGTTGGCTTACGTATGAAGCTGTAAAGTTGCCCAAGCATAGATGGTAAGTGTAAAAAAATTAAAAACTGGGCTGTCAGCCTGTAAATCAAACAATCCCCAAATTTTGGGGATGCAGTATATAATCTAAAATAGCACATGACACACTGAAAAATGCTAACTCAAAAAAGCACCACCACAGAGGAAAGACTAGAGCATAGCAGCAGACTATGTGGCTCACAGCATGGTTTGTTATAAGGATCCCAATATGCTGTGATACATCTCTGCTTGAAACCTTGGAGAGACACTGCCAATCAAAGTTAGCACCAGGTTAGATAGACAAATAGCCTGACTGATATAAAATGGCTTCCTATGTTCCTAACATGTAAAATTGCTCCCAGAACTTTGGAAAGTTACTTTTCACACATACAACTTCTAAAATTCTCCAGAAATTTCCCATTTCTGTGTATGGTTGTGAAAGCTGGACAGTGAAGAAAGCTGACAGACAGGAAGGAAATCAACTCATTTGAAATGTGGTGTGAAAGAAAAGTGCTGAGAATACTGTGGGCTGCTAAAAAAACAAAACAAAACAAAAAAACAAAACAAAAAACCAATGGAGGAGTCATAGAGCAAATCAGATCCTGGAAGCAGGATGACTAAACTGAGGATGTCATATTTTGGCCATATCGTGAAGAGAAAGCACTCACTAGAAAAGACTATAATGCTTGGTAAAGTTGGGGGCAATCAAAAGAGAGGAAGACCACGTTCCAGATGGATAGATTCGGTCAGAGAAGCCATAGCCATTAATCTGTAAGAGCTGAGCAGGATGGTTGAGGATACAGAGTGACTTAGAGGTGTCTCGTTCATAGTGTCACCATAGGTTGAAGTCCACTTGAAGGCAATTAATAACAACATGTCTCTACGTATCACTTGATCAGAAACATGAGACAAGGCTTCTATTATCTTCATATTCTGCTTATAGGTTTTCCAGGGGCAAATGGATGGTCACTGTATAAAAAGAATGCTGGACTAGTACAGCCATGTCTATCAGCCTTGGGATTCAACTGAATGGGATAAGAAGCCCAAGTACTATCCCCGCTCTGTGTCTTACCTAAGGGGACAGGTCGGATGCATTTAGGTGATGCTCGCTTTGGTGATGACTCAGGATGTGGAGCAACGGGTTGCACTGGCCGAGTCTGCTTTGCTGCCAACTTCTTCAGACTCACTTGCCTCTTGTCAAACATTTCTTGTACATCTTCTAGTTTTTGCAGGATTCTTTGGGCATTGCTCTGCAGAAGGAATATTGAGAAAGAGTATGTATCATTAGGAGGCTAAGCATGCCAGGGCAGAATGCTTTTGTCCAGGAGTGTTAATAAGATGTCCTACAACTTATGTGTATAGGGTATGAATGGCTACCAGTTACAATGAGTTTATGGAGGCACTTTGAATCAGAGCACGGGAAAGTTACTTTTCTGGACTACAAATCCCAGAAATGCAATGGCCATTCTGACTGCCAGTGGGGACTGCTTGTTTCCATGTCAGTGGAATGGTAAACCCATTCCAGGTTTTAATCTGATGTTTAAAGGACAGCACCAGAGTGGATTAATCACCTCCACTAACATAGTTGACACAAGCCATCACTTGTTGTTTGTTGGGTTCTGGAAACTGAAGTCCAAATAAGTAACTTCCCAAATTCTGCTCTAAATACTAGTTGCTGGAAGTAGGTTTCCGAGATCACAGGGCCTGAGTGTTCTTCTCTACTCCTCAGGGTGAGGGAGAGGAATCTTAAGGCAAGAACACCATGTGTTTTTATTTGTTAGACTTGGGGTGTATCTGCACTGCAGAATTAAAGTAGTTTAATACCACTTTAACTGCCCCTAACTCTATCCTATACAATCCTGGGATCTGTAGATTGGTGAGGCAATCAGTGTCATGGCAGTTAGACTGGTGTAAAACTGTTTTAATTGTACAGTGTGGATAAACCCACGTATTTTTTATTTGAGTGGCATGCTGTTTGCAACTGTGTTTGATCTCTGAAGTATTGTGCTTTATGAAATCCCCAGGCACTGATCATTATAAATAAATAACAACAGCAGAGTTCCCTAGGTCTCAGTTTTTGGCCCTGAGATAGTCCTGGCCTGACCTGGCAAGTCCTAGCTAGGAAGTAAGAGTATCAGAGGTCTATTGCCCTCACGTCCAGCTTGAGAAAAGGAATCCAGACCAGCTAGTCCTTTCAAACTGATGCGGCAGGGCTGTTCCTATGTTCTTACCTTTATCTCTGGGGTGAGAATCATATCAAATTGATTGTAGAACTCCTTGCCATTCAACAGCTGGTGGTCCTTGGCAGTGTCCAGGAATCTCTCTATGTCACAAAGTGCAGTTTCAGCTCCCTCTTGCGTCTGGCATTTGTCCACAGCTTGGGAAGCTAAGAGGTAGATTCCAGCTTCACACCACTGGCTAGCCTTGAAAGGTGGGAGAGAAGCAATAGCAGGCAGTTACAACTTCAAATCATACAGTCTTCCAGTCTAAAAAAAATCTTAGCCTACTCTTTTATAGGTGGGTGTGCTGTATCAGGAGAGGCCGATCCCCCTTGGCTCTAGCCTGCATACCATTACTCTCAGAATGAATTTATAAAAGCTAGGTTTTGACTACAACTATCCAAACCCCAAAGCCAATATAGTCTCTGGTGTTATAGAGGTTATACCATTGGTCATGGGGACTGGGAAAGTCTCAGAGTTGTAACCCAAATCTAACTTTTCCAAATCCTGCTCAGAAGTACTGTTGTCTTCAGCCTAGATTAACTCACTGGTTTTGGACAGTGATTCTTGGCGTAAAGAAGTAAAAGCAAGAGTAAGAAAATATTTCCAACAACAAATAACAGCAGGTGGACAATAATAATAATAATAATTATTATTATTATTTATTTATTTCTAGCCCGTCCCTCTGAACGAGCAATCGGGGCGGGGTACAGAAGGAAGTTAAAACATCAACAGTTAAAATGTCCAGTCCCATCCCCACCTCCCCCCCTTAAAAAAAAGATTAAACAACAAGATGTTTGTTGGGGTTGTTACCTATTAAAAAATAATTGGTCTGTTTGCCAAAAGTATAATTTTTTGTTTTTAATAGAGATTCTAATATTATTAGAAGAATTACAACTTTCTTAATGGCACTAGCTATAGGCAATGCAAGTTATTGTAAGGCATTCCCCAAAACTGAAGTCTTAAACCCTTGTGGATTTTATTCTAATTCTTTTTGGTAAGCTTAGTAATATTAGGAAAGGTAATAGAAATTCTATGTTTTATTTTAACTTTATTTGCTATTTGCATAACCTCTTTGTTTTTATAACTGTGATGCCTTATAAACATTTGAAATTTAAACTAAAGTAATGACAGCAGGCCAACAGCAAGATGTTTGTTGACCTGAAGTGAGGTGAGAGACAAGGATGAATAAGCAACACTGCAGGCAGGGAAAAAATAGCAGGGCATCAGTCTTATTACTTTTGAAGTGTTGCATAATATGATAAATGCAGTTGGTACTTTTAATTTTGTGTTCCTCTCCCAATCAGAATACAGAAGTGAAGAAACGTTCATCCAGTACCACAAACGTAGAAAGAAACAGATCAATAAAATAGAAAAAGAAACAGATTGCTTCCTCTTAAGTTGCTTCTGCTTTCAACCAAATATTCTCACTTTCATCCATAAAACAACCTTATTTGATGAGTACGGTATGTATCTGTGTGCATGCAAACATTAACACAATTATGTCTTTTTATTATATTTTTGTTAGATGCATTATGTGTGTTTGTGTGTGTGCGTGTTCATGTTGCCTGTCTACTTAAGGCAAACCCATACATTTCATATGGACAGGTTTCTTACCTGTAACCTGTAACTTCGAGTGGTCATCTGCGAATCCACACAAATGGGTTATTCTGCGCCTGCGCAGCAATTTCAGATCCTACTGGAATCACTAGGGAAGACTTTTTGGCAGTAGCTCCACCCACCCTCTATATAGGCTTGGTGTCTTCCTGCCCTTTCTCAGTTCCAAAAAATGTCCGCTGTGAAGCAGACAAGGACAGAGGGCAGGACACAAGAGAGGGGAGGATGGGTGGAATTTGTGTGGATTTGCAGATGACTACTCAAAGAACTACAGTTACAGGTAAGCAACCTGTCCTTCTTCTTAGTGGTCTCTGTGAAGCACACAAATGGGTTAGACTGACAAGCTGGTCGCCTCCTGGAGGAGGGAGTGTCCTGACAATAAAGACATATAGCAGAAGCAGAGTGGGAGTCAATAACTGACAGGTGTCAGCTAGCATCAATGGATGCCGGAAAGGAGAACAGCTCTGCCAAAGGCTGCTTCTTGTTGGTGTCTTGTGTCAGGCTTGTAATGCTAGATGAAGGTCAGAGGTTGTGACCAAACCACAGCCTTGCAGATGTCCTCCAAAGGGATTCTGAAGAGGAAGGCAGACGATGAGGCTACCACCCTGGTGGAATATGCTTGGCTTTGAGCAGGAAGAGTCTTCCCAAAAATCTCAAAACAGAGAAGGGTGGTGTAAGAAGGGTGGTGGAGGTCATCCATTTCAAAAAATATTGAGGATTGACTGGGAGTCCCACAAAGGCCTAGAAAGTATTTCTCACCATCTTCCAACCCCTTTTAATGGTATTCATGTTCATTTAACCTACTCTTACTTGTTTTATTTACATGATTGAGATTTCTCATGGCAGGATTTGGGGGACTTGATGCAAAGGCCCAATTGTTCCTGATAAAGTGATCGAAAGAGGGATTTAAGAAATACATTCTTGAGTGGGTATGCTCATCTGTAATTAGACATTACCAATAATTAATATTTGCCAGTTCCATGCACCTTACCTTATCTAATTGTTTGTGCAATTCTAAAGACTTTCCTAAAATATCATATTTTTTCTTGGTCTCATTGGCAAAGTCATCACAGATACGCCTGAGTTCAACACACTTTGGTCTAATGGAGTCAATTGCATAATGGTTGTTTTGGATCAGCTGGTCTCCATGGAGAGCTAGCGACTGGGCTTTTTCCAAAGGTTCCTGCAAATGTTTTTTAAAAAATGAAAAAGGAACATGAAAAACACTCCTATGCCAAAAGGTTAAAAACTTACATAAAAGGTGCTGCAAGATCCCTTTGCATCCTGATTTTTCCAGACTAATATCGCTATATCTTTGAACAAATATAAAAGTGATTTTCACATCCCTACTCATGGCTTGATCAAGAAGCCACACTTTGTATATCTCAAAGTCTGAAGACTCTTATCTTCCCCTTCAGAGCTGTATATGGTGGAACTTACTGCCTTTCTCTCCTAATGTGGAGGTCTCTGGATCCTCTAGCTCTACTGACACTCAAGGTAATTGTTCTTTCAAATGCTTTTGCCCAGCTATTGTTGTATTTTATGTTAGGAACTCTCTCCTAATCATAATATTGTAATGTTTCTTCCTTAAAATCCTTCCTATAAACTCACCATTTTCCCCCATGGAACCATCAACACCAGCCTTTACTCACTAAGGCTTAATATTTATCTCCACCTGTGTAGAAACCTAAAAAATTAAAATTGCATGTGTTCACAATCGCCTCAGCTAGCCTTGCCTCTTTTCTCTCTTCACTTCTGTCTGTCAAGTGGGGATTAAGATTTCCTTGGGACAGGTGTATACCTTTCTTTTGGCTTCTGTCATTCTGTAATTTCACACCTACTCCTTTTGTTGTTACATGCTGTCAAATTGACTTCAACTTATGTCAACCCTCTGAAGGAGAAACTGCTAAGAGATCCTGTTAATAACAGCCCTCCTCAGGATCTGCAGACTCAGGGCTGTGGCTTCCTTTTTTGAGTCAATTCATCTGTAATGTGGTATTCCTTTTGACTACTGCCTTCCACTTCCCCAGATCTGTATTCTGACAGCATTATAATAATAATTTGTTCTTTCTGTTTCCAGTGCTCAGTGGGAGCTTGCTTAGGTGGCAAAATAGCACTACTCATGCACAAGGGAGAAATATCAGAATGTTCAGGAGAACCCAAAAACCTGCTCACGGGTGTATCCATACTTCTGAATTAAAGCAGTCTGACACCACATTAACTGCCATGACTCTATCCCACACAATCCTGGGATTTCCAGTTTGGTGAGGCACCAGAGCTCTCTGACAGACCAGGCTGAACACCTCACCAAACCACAAATCCCAGGATTGTATAGGACACAATCATGGCAGTTAAAGTGGTGTCACAATGTTTTAATTCTGTGGTATGGATAAACCCATGGTCTAAAAATCCATGGGGGGGGGGGAACCAAGCATGGCCAGTTACAATGCAATACTGAATGGCTATTGAGGAGAAAATGGAAAAGTAAGGGAGAATATGACATGGAGTGACTGGGAATCTTGAACAGCATGCTGGAACTTTATGCTTGCAATATTGTTGCAAGTCCCACTTATAATAAAAACCATCATCATTCTTTTAATAAAAACAACAACAACAACAACAATTTATTATTATTGATTATTATAATAAGAATGGTAATATAAAACTGTGCAGCTCCTACTAATTTACTCTGGTTTGATTATAAGGTCTATTTTTAAAAAGCAAACCTGTCCTCTTTCTTCTATCTGCTTTCGCTCCTTCAGAAGATGCTCTACACGGGATACACTGTCTCCAATATCCGTGAAACCTGCCTGCACTTCCATCAGGTTGTCCAGTATGAGTTTGACCTATAAGGAAAATGTGCACAAAAAGATGGAACAAATAAACAAGCTTCCCAAACTTCCCTGGATGCTACTCATTTGTAAGAAAGACAGCATCCCTCTTTTACCAGTGTTTGTTCCTGATAAACACCTTCTGTCCATAAATTCAATAGGCATATCAGATAAACTATTCTGATTCTTCTTGACCACTGGGTGTGGAGGATAAACCAACAAAATCACTACTAATACTGTCATGTGAAATACTTTATATGTGTCTACAAAACTAACATGCACATGAAGCAACCACGTTTCTTGTTTTGTATCTCATCTAGGTACATATTTTAGGGAACCAAGACTGGCCACAACTTCACCAGAGGAAAAAAAGATTTTAAGGTGATCTGACTGCCATCTTTAAAGGGCTACCACATAGACAATGACGCAAATTTGTGATGGGCATGGAAATATCCTTACTCCACCCAGTCTAAACAAGCATTTCTGGTACATGGTTGAGCTCTGAAAAGTGGGGATTTGTATAAGTTTGCTACAGAAGCTGGCTGTGGACAGCACTGATTAGTCGTGTTTGTGATACGTGATGTCAGCCCACACCTTGTCTGAATCAGTGAGTCCCATAACTGTATTATCCTTCTAAAAACACTCTTTTTAGTTAATATTTTGATAATGGAACAGATAAATGGATGTAAACATACTTGAGGCAATCTTAAATAGTAAATGGGATGGATGGGTTGGAATCTGCTTGGTTGAAACATGAAAGGAGAAGTAAGACTAATAACTAAAACAGAAATAGATTAGCTCAAGCATGGGGGGACTTCTTTGGACTCAAGCGTCAAATTCATTTTCAGAGCAATTCTTAGGGGCCATGTTGCAGTAGTGAATGTGGTCAAAGACAAAAGGGCAGAATTTAAAAGACCAGAATATTTTAGTTTAAAACTCTTACGCCCAGTAACAAAGCAGTAAAGGGTAGATTGGGACCCCAGAAGGGCAGGTTTCAACCCCAGGTCCTGAGGTTTCCCACCACTTTGCCTATTTCCCCATTTTAAGAGCCTCACACTTATTTATATTTTTGGTCAAAATGTCCCAATTCTCCCAGACATTCCAAAATGACATCAGCATACACTCCTTAAGCTATTGGTCCTGCCTTCACTAGACTGTGCTATCTTACTGGTATTGCTATCTTGAAGGAGATTAGCAGCTTTGAAGTGCTAAGGTGATGATTTAGATCAGAAAAACAGCACACTGGGATGTAGAGGATCGATCCCTCTCCAGAGCTATTGCTTTGATCAAATGTGGAGACCCTGCACCTGCATTAATAAATGTCCAAGAATCTAGTGGTGAATGTCCCACGTAATAGATAGTTTGGCCCTATTAATGCTTGGAGGTTAAGATGGAACTGAGCAATTTTTGCAATAGGTTTTGATCCTCCCAATATTCAGTAGTACATAAAGTAATATTTAATATTACAATATATAAAAATTAAAAATGTCAAAAGGATTTCCTTATGCGGCCAACCAAAAGGACTTGAACTTTGGACTTTGAAAACTCCATATAATCCCCCTTCATACATTCAATAATCAGTTCAAGTCACTGAAACATTTGGGGCGATACAGACCACCCAAAAAGGACGGTCTGTCGCCACCTTTTTTTGCTTCACAGCTTCACCACAGCAGCTAGACGCTGCGGTGAAGCTGCGCAGCAAAAAAGGAGTAGGCAAACCCTGCTCCTTTTTTGCACCGCAGTTGCGGCATGATTAAGAAAAAAGGTGCCTTTCGGCGCCTTTAGTTCGCTGCAACTGCACAGCTCCACCTAGAACCTGCGCAGTTGCTTTGGCATGCTTGCGTACGCCATCTAAAATCTTTAAAGTGATGACACAAGTGTCATCACATGCTAAGGTTAGGGAGCATGCAAACGCTGCATGCTCCCTAACCCTAATGGCGCTGCCCAGGCGCCTCATTGTGCCCATCTGTATCAGGCCATTGTCTTTTTCTTCTTTCCTCTGCTTTAGCTGTTTGAGGTTTATGCATTAATTTTGCAATCAAAGCTAGTTGCCATACCTTGTAAAACCAGGCACTCACAGATATTAAATTCTTCCCATAACCAATATAGCAGCTACTAATAGATAATCAGTTAAAGGATTTTGAGGAACTGAGCATTTTCTGTCCTTCTCTAAATTCTGCCTGGGATTTCTAATTCCATTTTGTCTTCCTTTCTGATATATTTACTTTTTTATTAATAATACATGCCATCTTCAACTGATACATGGAAAAGACAAACAGTAAGTAATTCATTAGGATCGGGGAAAAGCACAAAAATTATAAGGAATAAACAAAAGGAATAAATACCTCTCTAAAATCCTGCTCAAAGTGTCGAAGCTGCAAACACTGTTCTAATTTTAAGTGGTGCTTGGACCAGAACTGATCAAAGGCTCTCTCTGTCTCATCCAACTGAGCTAGCAACCTGTTGAGGCAATGAAAGAATGACATTTGATTCAGACAACATCAGTCCAGTGAGACAAACTCTCAATACATTAAAGAAGACACAGAAAGAAAGGACAAAGTGGAGTAAAGAAGGTGAATAGGACAACTCTCAGAAAGTTTATATGAGGAACTAACTGGAGTACTATGATCAATGTTGTTAATTGTCTTCAAATCAGCTTCAACATATTACAACCCTATGAATGAGACATCCAAATGCCCAGATCTTAAACTACTCTGCTCAGATCCTTCAAACTCATGGCCATGGCTTCCTTGATTACATCTTGTAATGCAGTCTTCCTCTTTTCTTACTGCCTTCAATTTTACTGGTAATTATTGTCTTTTCTAATGAGTCATGTTGTCTTGTTGAATGCCCAAAGTATGACAGCTTCAGTTTGGTCATTTGGGCTTCTAGTGAGAGTTCAGGCTTGATTTACACTCACATCCATTTATTTGTCTTTTTGGTAGCCCAGAGTATCTGTGGTATCACATTCAGTTTCAGTACCTTTCAGTTATTTGAAAATATACCCCTGGAAGAAGTCTTCTGAATCACTGATGTTAAATGACCATCTGATGTGTGTGATGAAGTAGATGGATTCTCCAAAAACTTATGCTACAAATGCTTTTCTCTCAGCCTCAGAGGTTCTCCATCTCAAAGTACAAGATCCTTTTGTATATTGATACAGACTAACATGGATATTTCTTTAAATGATTATACAGTTGGCCCTCCATATCAACAGATTCTATATCAAAGGATTCAACCATCCATGGCTTAAAGATATTAGAAAAATAATCCAAAAAGCAAACCTTGAATCTACTATTTTATATTAGGGACATCATTTTACTATGCCATTGTATTTA
This sequence comes from Urosaurus nigricauda, assembly GCA_034509955.1. Lineage (NCBI taxonomy): Eukaryota > Metazoa > Chordata > Lepidosauria > Squamata > Phrynosomatidae > Urosaurus > Urosaurus nigricauda. The sequence goes on from JAOEGL010000003.1 coordinate 268,711,118, forward strand.
ATGGGACTTGAGCAGATTTTGATATCCATAAGGGATTCTGGAACCAAACCCTAGCAGATTCCAAGGGCCTACTGTAGTTATACAAGCAGATTCTTAGCAAAGATCTTAACCAAGCAATTTTTACAGATGCAAGAGAACAACTGACTATTGCTATTATTAATTGAAGTTGCAATCCTATACATAGTTTCCTGGCCATTTTTACTGCTAAGTTTAATGGTTCAATTTATTGAACTTCAATTGGATTGGATTATTAATGTAACCCAATGTCCAGCTGGAGAAACATGAGGATAAAAGCAGAAAACAATTCCTTCTTAATTATCTTTGCTATATCACATCATAGCAAAGCACCACATTGTAAGAAGATACTTTTCAGTAATTGTGACCAGATAGAATGATAACAATGCTGAAATTCCCTCTTCTGCATAATCATTAAAGGCATTAGGGGCATAGAATGCTGTCTGCCCTCTGGAATACTCTGTCCCTGGAATTAGGGCATATACCAATATTGGATACATGCTAAAAATGTTTCTTTTCACTCATAGGATGCCATGGATACATTTAACAATTTTTACAGTGCATTCTGCTTTTGTGATTGTGTTTTTTGTGTAGAATACTTCTACTCGTTTCCTGATACCTAGTATATAATTATGTCCAATTTAAAAAACAATAATTTAATTAAGGGTGCATGAAGCTTGTCATCTTTTGAAGCTTCCTTTTGCAAGCTTCCCACCTAGCCATCCTGTAATCAATCCTATAGTTCCTACCTAAGCTAAATTCCAGGTCCTAAATAAATAAATAAATAAATAAATAAAACTTTTATTTATACCCTGCTTTTCTGTAAAAAAAATCAAAGCGGATAACAATTAAAAACCCTCACACGATATTAAAACAATATAACAACATCCCCCCTTAAAACAGAATTAACATATTACTGTTAAAAATTAAAGTTTTTAAAATATCTGATTAACTATTGTTAACAGAACATGGGCAGAGTGGTAATACAATAACTGGTGTGAGGGGGTGGCCAAAAGGTTTTATTCAGGAAAGGCCTGCCAGAAGAAATCCATCTTGACAGCTTTTTTAAAGCTGTCTGAGCTGGTAATTTGATGGATCATGTCCGGCAGGCCATTCCACAGTTTGGGAGCAGTAGCAGAAAAGTTCCTCTGGGAGTTTGCACTTATTCTGGTCTTTAAAGGCTGAAATAAATTCCTCCCAAAGGACCAGATTATATGGAAGTAGGCCATCCTTTAAATAGGTTAGACCCAAGCCATGTAGGGCTTTAAAGATGATAACCAACACCTTGTACTGTGCCTGGAAACTAATCGGCAGCCAGTGAGGTGATTTTAAGATAGGTGTTATCCAGCCACTCCTAGATTTTCTGGTGACCAGCCTGGTTGCCAAAATTTGTACTAGCTGGAGTTTCCAGACTAGACACAAGAGTAGCCCCATGTACAGCGCATTACAGAAATTGAGTTGTGAGGTTACCAGTGCATGTACTATAGTTTCCAGGTCCTTTACTTCCAGGAATGGGCGCAGCTGGCATATCAGCCGAAACTGATAACAGGCACTCCTGACTGTCGCATTCACCTGATCTGTCATCTGAAGTGACGGATCTAGGAGTACCCCCAGACTGCGAACACAGTCCTTTGAGGAGAGGGCGATCCCCTCTAGGACTCGAGGTTGCAATCCTATACCTGGTTTGGGGGCCCCTACTGTAAGTACCTCTGTTTTGTCTGTATTCAGCTTGAGCTTGCTTTTCCTCAAACAGACCATTACCGCTTCAAGACATTGATTGAGAGGAGAAACACCATCTGTTGTCTGACCTGCTGACCAAGACATGGAGAAATATATTTGGGTGTCATCAGCGTACTGATAACACCCCACCCCATGTCTACAGATGATTTCTCCCAGTGGCCAGTGCTGCTCAAAATGGTGGTCTGTAGACCATTGTTGGTCCATGAGCTATTAACTGGTGAGTTTCCAGGAAATAATGAAATTATTGCAGCGAGTGCACACAAATATACTGTGAGTCCCTGACACTTTTTGGGGGGAGGGGGAGGGGCAATGCTAGTCTCCCATGTCAGATAGCACAGGAAACACTGCTCTAAAAATGAAGTGGTCATATAGGAAACCACAGCAAATGCTCTTCAATGATATAGTTTTATTTTCACAATTTAATGTCGATTATATACTAGTAGTATTATTTTAAACCTTCCTGAACATCTCCTCTATGCCCTCCCCTCCCCAACTAAACTGAAGTGTTTTTGCTGGTAACAGGTAAACCAGCAAACATAGGCAAAGAGCCTTTAAAATCTGATTAGCAGGAGGCAAAAAAGCCTGAATTTTGAATAACTGTTAAATGAGACTGAGAGAAAATTACATAAAGAAACAGGGCACACCAAAATAGGATGGGGAATGAGGTGAAATTCGCTCCACTTCGTCCCAATTGTAAATGCCTTTATCTCCACTGTACAATTAAGGGTTGTGTAGGGTAGGGAATTTCAGCAGGTTATGTTTATCCTGTAATTAACATCTGCTGAAATTAACCTCTTAGATAAAAACTTTAGGGGTAGGAACCATATACTTATTTCATTTGGTAAATCTACAGATGAGGTAAAAAAAATCCCACAAAAGATGTGTCTTTTTCTCTGGTAGTAAAACAAAATGTGGCAGATGTGGAGGAGGTGGTGGCCATTTTCTGCCCATGAGATGCCTCTGATGGGCCATACCAGACACATCCGGAAATAATGTGCCCATGTCACTTCTGTTCCCATTTTCAGCTGATTCCTGGATTTAAAAAAATGTTTGAGGGTATGTGTGGGGCAACAATTCTCACATACTGGGGCTGAGGGGGTGGGCATTCTTTGGACATCTGAAATTATCTGAAAAAATTGGGGGGGTGCCTTAAGTAGTCACCCCACTCTAACTAATGGGAGTACTGGCCCTGCCTGTTATAGATGCCTTGAATAACTGTTTCACATATTTCAAAATAAGAAAGCTAAAGAATCCCTTTGAAAAAAAACATTCCCTGCTTGATTCTTTCCTTCCTGACATTTTTGATCCAAAAGATGGATATTTCAAAAGAAGATTATGAAAATTATACTCCACAGCAGCTGTGGTTTTTTGGGGTGCATGTTAATCATAAGCAGATCGTTTTTGTTTTTTAAAAAAGTGGGTATGTACAATCCAAATAACAATAATAATATTATTATTAATAATATCAACTGAGGCTGAAGACAAGTTCACACTTAGTAAAGTTCAGTCAGCAAAACTGGTTGCTTAGAACTTGGGCTTTTCTCCAACCTTTCCACAGTTGCAACGTTTTCCAACTCATCTGGACTAAGTTTGCTGGTGGCACTTCGTGTGACAGGCTCTCTGATACAAGTCAACAGTGTAGCCCCCTGCTTCACAGCCAGTTTCAACTCATCCTGTTGAGAGAAAAACAACACAAAAGATAGAAATATAGTAATTTCATCACAATGTACCTTGATATCTGATTCAAGAGTTACTGGAAAGACACCTAAGGACTGTCAGTCTGTGTGGATGCTTCTCTTTCCAGTGAGACACAGTAGAAGATACACATTAAAGCCCCTAGGTCAGCATTCATCAAACCAATGTGGTGTAGTTAATGGTTTGAGCGTTGACTAGAACTATGAAAGACCAGGGTTCAAATTCCTCTCCTGGCCATGGAAACCCATTTGGTGACCTTGGGCAAGTCATCCTCTCTTAGATGACAGTTATGGCATACCCCTTTGACAAATCTTGCCAAGGAAATTCCATGACTGATTCATAATAATAATAATAATAATAATAATAATAATAATCTTTATTTCTAGCCCGCTCCTCTGTGAGTACAATCGGAGCGGGGTACAACAAGATTAAAACATACCTTAGGGTTACCATAAGTCAGAAATGACTGTTGTGGTCCAATGAATCTGGAGAACACAAGCATGGAGGTATTTCTAGGCTCTGCCTACCAACCCAGCCATGAGATTTCCCTTATCTGAAAGGACAATATAGTGGGCCCCTGGTATCCACTGCGGTTTGGTTCCAACCCACCCCCTGTGGATGCCAAAATCTGTGGATGCTTGTCCCATTATATACAATGGCATAATAAAACAGTGTCCCTTATATAAAATTGCAAAATCAAGGTTTGCTTATTGAAATTATTAGAATTTATTTTAAAAAATATTTTTTCATGCCACAGATGGTTGAATCTGGATGCAGAATCCATGGATATGGAGGGCAGACTGTTAAACCTTACAAGTTCATCTGGTATGTGGCTTGTTTTTCTTTATTTAACTTTTGTATCATAGGAAAAAAAATTGCACTTTCACATTGCTATCTTGAACACATCAAGTGTAACAATGGAGATTATCTTTTAAAAGACAATTTTTTAAAAACCTTTCCTCCCATGCTAGACACAGGATGCAAACTTAAATAGGTAGATTTCATTGCACACCCCCATGCCTGGGCAGTAGGCATCCCGTACCCAATCTAGGCTTATCCTGCACTTTTTAAAGAACAGAATTTTCTCTCAGTATACCTTGCCTAAGAAAACCCTGTGAAATTCAAGTGGTCCCCATAAGTCAACAGGTGACTTGAAGACACATACACATAAATACACATAATGTAACGTTATGCCACATCAATTCTTTCTCTAAGGCTTTATGTAAGAAAATGCAAGAAAGAAAAAGGTATTTTCAGCTTTTTAAAGATATCAAAGTGGCAGGAGTGACTAATTTCATCATTTTAATGAAGCTGGGCAAAAAAAAAAAAAAAGTCAACAGTGAGTTGTTGCTCCAACTCGTAGGCCTGATTTGATCTGAGCCACAGGCCTAAATCAACTCCCTTCTTAAGCTCCATTTCTCCCCCAAATGCATTTCACTTTCCAATCTAAGACAGGAGATTAACAGTGCGATTTCCCTCTCCCTTCCTGCTCCCTGCTGGGAATGCAAGTGGTGTCCTTCTCCCACTCCTTGCTTTCCCAATAGAGAATCTGAGTGCGTCATTGAGAAATCCTGCAGTAATCCTCACATCTAGAACTGTTAATAGTACACATCATATTCCCCACCCTGCTTGCATTCTCCACTAGGAATGTTAATGGGCTGAAGGGAAGAACAGCCATTATCTCCAAACTAGAGAAAGCAGAAGCTGTAGAGAGGGGAAAGGAACCTTACACTACTGAGGAGGAATGACATCTGAACATTGTATACCCTTCAACATTTCACAGATGTAAGCTGGATCTTGGGATGCCTTTCCTCCTGCATCTGAAAGCTGCTTTTTGCACTTTGAGTCCAGTTTGCAGCAATTCCAAAAAGCTGAAGACAAAGGAAGAAACTGGGAGGAAGAAAGAGAAACTAGGGCTTTTGCAAGAAGTTGAAAAAGTGGAATGATGGAAAATTAAATGTGACTATCTCTGCCAAATCAGAACAGTTGGAGGATTTAGAGTATATTAGGAGAGCTGAAGTTCACTTTGAGCCCCACCTTGTGCTGCTGCTGGTAGATATTTATTTACATACCAGCTTTTGCTCAAAACAGGGTGGCTTACAAGTTAAAACAAATACAATGTAGCAAAAAATAATACAAAAGAAATCAACATTAAAACAGAATGAAACTACTACGAACACTAAGAACAATTAAAATGTACAAAAGCAATTAAAACAGTACAATTAAGGCAGTACAGCACACTTTAAAAAACCCTAGAATAATGGCAAACCCGATGCATCCAATATTCCATCTTGCCAAGGAGACACAAGTGCTCACCTTCAATTTGTAGTGCTGTTCAGTGTGTGAGGACAGCAGCTCCTCAGTACATGGTACATCATTGGGAAGTTCTGTCTCAGCCAAGTCTGTCCCAAAGGTCTGTAACATCTGTGCTGTAGTTTTCACTGTCATGGCAAAATTCTCAATGGCCTGTAAAAAGGACAGTGCAATGGAAGCAAACAAACAAACAAACTCTTAAAAGTATTTAATTCCACAAGTTGAAGTACCAAACACACTATATATAGTTTTTTAAATAATCTAAGCAAGTGGAGGTTTCCCCATGTATGTTTAACAAGAATTAAGTTCCACTATACTCAGTGAGGTATTCACAGGTTAGTAATCATAGACCGTGCTGTTAAATAACTTGACCAAAGCCATACAGATAGTTGCCAATGTATGAAAGATTGAACATTCATGGCATCCAAAAACACTGCCAATATATTTCCAGTCAGAATTCAAGCTGCTGGTAATGGCATTCAAGGCCTTAAATGGCTTAGGACCTTGACACTTGAAGGAGCGCCTCTCCATATATATATATACATACATACATACATATCTGTGTGAGAACTGACCAGCAGGAGAGGCTCTCTCCTGTCAATGCAATCCCCTGTGTCCCATCAATTTAACTGCTATTAATCATTCTTCTACTAACTTGCTAAATTATTCAATATGCTTTTAGCCCTTTAAAATGATTTATATTGGTTACACTGTTTTAAAGATGATTTTATTGTACACTGCTCTGAGATCTTTAGATAGAGGGCTGGAGATGCAAAGCCCATGCTTATGTCTCTTCATATGCCCTTTTCCCCTCCAGAGAGACATTTTCAGACAATGAGTCTCTTATGAAGGATGATAAAGCATTGGTGAGTTTAGGTGGGTTTTTTATAATAACAATGTTTCTTTACAATTGCATTGACAGTTCAATCATTTGAGATGCAGGGAATTAAAGCTACCACAAGGGTTATTGAGACGGTGAAAGTAATCCAGGTAGATTCTGTGTTGAATCTTTGTTGTTCACAGGCATTTCAAATGCATCAGATTAATTTTTTTGGGGGGAGGCTGCCAAAACCCCCACTTAAGATAATCGATCTGAAGAGGTTTTCTGAGTTTTTCTAAAAGATTCACATTCTCAGCTGTTTGAATAACTGATGCAAACAGACCTGGGATAAACAGGGATAAAACTCTGTATGGTTTGAACGTGCTTCAAATATATTCACATTATTGACTTCGTGTTTATTTGAGTGCTGACATGTGTGAGCAACTGAACATGCAGAGATATGCATGGATGTGGTTCCATAGTGTGAACAACAAACCTGGAATGTGTGAGTGAGATTATTTGTATAGTTGTGCTAAAAAAAAGCAATGTGCGAATGACCCCATAGTTTCATAAAATATAAAGCATGCAAGCAAATTACACATAAACCCACTCCGCAAACTCTTCTCCTTGCCCTCCAAGAGATTTTCTAATAAATCTGTCTGACCTCTCACAATGATTTCCAGAACATCAATAAGAAGTGGGTATCACACACATTCCCAAACCACTTACCTGGGCATCCATGAAGTAAGGTTTGATCTGACACCCATTAAAAACATAGCATTGTTTAGAAGCTAATACTGGTGGCTTATTCCCTGTGTTCCACTGTTTCAGGCTCCTGAATGAACCAACTTCTATACCAGAAGTGGGACAGTCTAGGAAAGAAATGCCTGAAGTGACAGAACACGGAAAGGTAAGGTGGAGAAGATTTAGGTCTCTTTACCCGCCTGCTCTTTTAAATGTTCAGATTAGACTGCAATCACCACCTTTTCATGTGATAAAACAAATGAAGCTGCTCTCATTGTCTCTTCTTTAGCTGTGGAATGTATCTCATGTCCAACACAATATCGATCAAGGCATTAGGATTAAATAAAAATGATGCTTTAAATATTATGAAAACAAACACTAGGGGATTCCTTAAAATAAAGTGCTCACAAGCTATTTTTAGAGGACACACAAAGCTTTGATCGAACTCAGCTGTCACAACAAACGGGTTTTGCTCTGCTTTGCTTTTTCATAAAGTGTATATATATATATATATCAAGATGTGGATCTTAATGGTTTTTTCTCTTTGCAATGAGTATGATGCCCCATATTTTTAAAAGAAAAGCAACAACAGTAAAATGTGCACAGTTCAGCAAATTGTAAAGGATATCATGTCCCACAGATTTCAAGGGGAGAATTAACCATACCTACAAATAAGCTCTTCTAGAACATGGCCGCATGGCCCAAAAAACCCACAAAAGCCTATTTAATAGACAGTTGTTTGACTTATGGTGACTATGGTCTGACTACAGAAATAATCCAGTTTGAGACCGCTTTAACTGGCTCAGTGCTAGGGAATCCTGTGAATTGTAGTTTATGGTGCCATCAGAGCTCTCTGACAGAGAAGGCTAAATATCTCACAAAACTACAGTTCCCAGGATTCCCTAGCACTGAGCCAGGGCAGTTAAAGCAGTCTCAGACTGAGAGACCTCCAAGTCATCCTATCTTCTACAGCCCTGCTCCAGTGAGGTAGACTCAGGACCATAGTTTCCTTGATTTAGTCATTTTGGATTGTCTCATCAGAGCCATCAGCGAGGCAGAAATAATCCAGTTTGATGCCACTTTTAACTGCCATGGCTCAATGCTATGAAAATCTGGGAATTGTAGTTCATTGTGGTATCAGAACTCTCTGACAGAGCAGGCTAAAATGTCTCACAAAACTACAAACCTCAGAATTCCTTAGCATTGAGCCATAGCAGTTAAAGCGGTATAAAACTAAATTATTTCTGCTGTGCCGATGAAGCTATTATAGAAGTTTACCATTCCTCCTTCTGCACAGTACTGGTGCCTCTACCGTTGTCTCTGAGAGATCTTCTGCCAGTGTCACCCCTCATACTGCTGCTGCTTTGTAGCTGTTTGGTGCATTCAGTCTGGCTCTTCAGCAATAGCCTTTCTGCCATGGGAGACCCTACCAACAATACTGCTGCTATCAGTATAGCCTCTAACTTCACAGGAGCACACAATCCCATCACTGCAGAAAGGTGCCACTGGTGGGATTTAATACTGTACTTTATACCTAAACAATGAAATCTTTTAAATCAACTGATCAGAGAAGACATGGTGTTATACCATAAACATCTCCTTTTCCAGGGAACTTATAACATTACATTTCACCCACTGGAATTTTACCAATGTAATTTTTTTAGCTGTACTTTGTTTTACAGTAATTTGTTGTAAACTGCTTTGGATCCTGTGCTGGGAGTCATCTGTACTGATGTGCACCTTGAAGTTGTTTCCAGCTTCTGGTGGACCCTAAGGAAAACCTATCATGGGTTTTTCCTGGCAAAATTTAATCAGAGGAGCTTTACTTTTGTCTTTCTCTGAAGCTAAGTAAAGAGTGTGACTTGCCTAAGGTTGACCAAAGGGTTTATATGACTGAGTGGGAATTCAAACACTGGTCTCCAGGGTTATCGTCCTACACACAAACCACTATACTACACTGGCCCATGCTGGAAGTCAGTCAGGATTTAAATTTGATGAATAAATAAATAAATAAATAAATGAAAAATGTCTCTACTTCACTTTGAGTTACATTGTTCAAGCATGAGTGCACATTTAAGATCAAGGTGTAATTCAATCTATGGAATGACTCCTGATATAAGTTTCTTTACTGCAAGGTTTATCTTGCTGTTTTAATGGAGAAATACAGAGTGTAGAACCTTAGTTCTAAAACTCTAAACCAGGAAAGCTGTTGGTTCAAATTTCTTGTAGCCATGAGTTCATCAACAGCCTATGGCAGTAGCTGTCAACTTCTCTTAGGAAACACAAAGCTGAGAATAATGAGTTACAAACAACATTGGGCCCATTCCCACTTGTGGAAAAATCCACATTGGAACCGGGCTCTGTTCCGCTAAGGAAAGCGGTTCCAAAAGGCCCCTTGTTCACACTATGAAAAGGGACCTTGTTTGGAACTGCTTTTTTAGCTGGGAAGGCTTGTCATTCCCACTTGAGGAGCCAGGGAAGGTGACAGCCCTTCACCCCAACCCCTTCCCGCAGGGGAATCTTTTTTGGGGGGGAGGCAGTAAAATTGATCACAAAATCAATCTTTTGCAAAACTATTTGCTTTTGCAATAGAGTGCATTTGCGATCAATTGCATTCACACACACACAGAGTCCTTCCGGATGGGTTGCTACTGCAAGGCCCATCAGCTCCGGGAGGAGCATGGGCCCCGGCAGCCCTGGGGCCGGCATTGGCCAAGCAGTGGCATTTCTGCCACGTCAGCACTAGCGATGCCACTCCCGGTGCTGATGGGCCTTGCGGCAGCGGCCCCACCAAAACACCTATCAGCCCTGGCTGGGAGCAGCACAGGTGTAGCGGAGGTGGCGGTAGCGTTTTTTGCTACGCCGCTGCTCCTTGAGCTGACGGGCCTTCCATTCCCATTTCATACCGGGCCCTGGGACTCCCAGTCTCGCAAGGCAGCCCTCCAGGGCAGCAGTAGTGGCAAGCCCAGTAGGGAAGGAGGGGAGGAAGGGGGGAAGGAAGGAAAGCAGGCAGGCAGGCAGCCAAGCCGGATGGCCATCCGGCCAGCCAACCCCCAAGGACCGGGAAGAAATTTGTGTTTGTGTGTGTGTTTGAATGCAATTGATTGCAAATGCACTCTATTACAAAAGCAAATAGTTGCTTTTGCAAAAGACTGCTTTTGAGATCACTTTTACTGCCCCCCCCCCCAAACACAAATCTGACCAGCGTCCCCACTTATTGGGCACACTTCAGAATAGTGTTTTCCAAAAAAGACCACTTCCAAACTAGTGTCAGGAAAGCCCGGGCTATTTGTTTTTAATCTGGTCCTTTCCTCCACTAATCGATCCAACGAGGATCGGAAGTGGGTTCAAATGTGAACGAGGGTCATATAGCCCGTGTCACACTTCGCATCAGAATATAGTGGGAATGGCGCCATTGTTACCTATAAGAAATTTGGGGGAAAGCTTTTCATGATTTAGAATTATTTGCTTTTTGATCTGCTGTGATTCATATTACTATTTCTTTATAAAAACGATGAAGTGTGAACCCAGAACAACTCTGTAGCATAAATAATATTTTCCCCTATTTTTTAAATGCAGAAATCCAACAGGTGCTACTTACAGTTCGATGGTGTATCCACTGACTGTGTCCATATTCCAAAGTTCCACCTAACTCCCGGGTAAGTTGGCTTTTGTCGATGTAACCATGTAAGTCAGAAACTGAATTTAACATGATGATCTGCATAAGTCAAGCAATAACAGGATGTACTGTACATTATTTACTGAACCAGAAAGTCCATTGTGCCTTAACCCTATGCTTTTATAATGTTCCTTTCTTTTCTGCACCTTTGCTCTCATGTTAGCTGTTCTACACACATAACACTCTATTTCTACAAGGACTTTCTCAGATACATCACTGCGATGAAACTCCACATGCGCTCTGAATTGAGGCTAACATTTATGACAGTTTTAGCTCCCCCCAAAATGATCTCCCTCCATACACTCTAGTATTTCCAAATTTTGTTCCATTTCCTCTGCATTTTTCCTATCCCACCTTTACATTTTTTTTCTTTTGACATCAACAACTTGCCAGAAGAGTTGAAAAAGGTCCATCAGGACATACATGGTGTAGTGGGGTTTGAGTGCTGGACTGAGTGAACTTGGGCAAGTCACATGCTCTTGGTCTCAGGGGAAGGCTATGGCAAACCTTTTCTGAATAAATCTTGCCATGAAAACCCCATGAGAAGTTCACCTTAAGGTTGACATAAACCAGAAATGACTTGAAGGAACACAACAACAACAACAACAACAACAACAACATTGTGGCAAATTATCAGTCATTTAAGAGGTGGGATTTAGCTGCAGGGAAGCTCACCTGCTCAACTCTACTCCACAATGGGAACAAACTAGATATAATATATGAAATGTCTCTACTTCAGTTTGAATTACATAAAACTCAGACCCAGGCTATTTGAATGAATGTATATTCCCATCTAGCAGCCAAATGCCCTAAAGGCACCAGATACTATCCAATCATGGAAGCTAAGCATGGTCAGATCTGATTAGTACTTGGATGGGAGACAACCAACAAACACCTGGTGTAGTAAGCAAAATTTCAGCTGAAGGACCTGGCAAAACCACCTCTGAGTAGTTATTGCCTAACAAAACCCTATGAAATCTGTGGGGTCATTGTAAATTGGCAGGTGACTTGAAGACCACATGCACATGCACGCATAGACACACACTTCTTCCCACAGGAACCTGCCCAACCCAGGCTTGTTATACTCAGAAAGAAAAGGAATGCCTTGTCTACAAATAATCCATAATTAAAATCCCTGGTGTCCTCACATTAAATCTTCTCTCAAGAAGCTGGTTTGAAAAACATGTCAGCCTGTGATCTCCAGATTGCTAGTACCCATCATAAAACACCTTAGAAGACTAGAAAGCCTAATGACATGACCCAGTATAAGTAGCCCCTTATAGCTTTACACTCCCCTGTACATAGGATAAAAAGGAAGGGGTCAAAAATCCAATTAATTAATACTAAACATGGCTTGAGCACTTGTGACCCTCTAGCTAAGCTCTGGGCATTTGGGGGCAACATCCTCCCTGCTCTTGTGAGCCTGCTGCAGGCCGCACCCCTCCAAAAATGTGAAAAAACTGGGGTAGGCATTTTTCTAAAACTGGAAGTGACCACAAGTTTAGTTCCAGTTTTCAGGGGAAAAAATACTAGAAATGCTCACTCGCACATATGTCCCCACACACTAAAGAAAAGCCTTTGCTTTGGAGGGATACTACCCCTTCTGTAAGCTTCCAGGAACAATAATTTTCCTTTTGCAACCTGGAAAACAGAGAGAGAACAAACAAAAATGGGCTGGTGGATTGCATGTGCCACATGGATCACATAATCCCTATCCTTACTCTAGCAATCGTTTCAGAGTGCACTAAGAGAGAAAGTGTAGTCTTGGACTTTAGGGCCTTCTGAAATGATGTAGGGCTCAGTTTAAGTGTCTATGGGCCATACTCTCCAGAATGTATTAACTAATTTTACAGAAGAGTCAATCTCTTCCAATAGCTGGAGCTGAAGCACAAACCTGGGTTGGTAAATGTTAAGGACTTCTTGGTACCTGTTGGTTTATGATCACAATGCATGTTGAACACTATCCTTGGGACCCTTTTAGACATCAGCCAGAATGAATTGAGAGTAATACTTTTGAATACTCCTGTTTAGAACTCTGTACAGAGTGTTCTATATATGAGGGTTGGAAAGTTTTTCCTTTGACATAAACTCAGCAAGATGTCTGGATGTCTGGAAACCATGCCCCATGAGCAGCAATATAGGGAGCTAGGTATGTTTAGCCTGTGTAAGAGAAGGTTAAGAGGTGATATGATAGTCCTCTGTTTAAATATTTGAAGGGATGCCATACTGAAGATAGAGCAAAACTGCTTTCTGTAGCTCCAGAAAACAGGACCCAGACCAATGAGTTCAAACTACAGGAAAAGAGATTCCACCTCAACATTAGGAAGAACTTTCTGACAGTAAGAGCTGTTCGACAGTGGAACACACTCCCTCAGAGAATGGTGGAGTCTCCTTCTTTGGAGGCTGTTTTTAAGCAGAGGTTGGATGGCTATCTGTGTGGGGATGTGTGTGCTTCAAATGTGTATTTCTGCATGGCAGGGGTTTAGACTTGATGGCCCTTGAGGTCTCTTCCAACTCTATGATTCTATGCCAAAATACCCCATATTTTGCATGTATGCCCTTCATAAGGACAGAAACGTGGCATTGTGAAGCTTATGAATATGGACAATATGTCAAGCATGCAGAGATATACATGGCTGACTTAAGTGAAATCACTTCTATGTGGAATTTAGCTAGGACACAAACTTATTAACAGCTACTTCCTGGTGGTCAGTCCTGCATGTCAGCATCTTCAACTGTCCCTCTTTTATATTTTGAAAACCTGGCAACATTGGTTGTTGTTGTGTGCCTTCAAATTGTTTCCTACTTATGGCAACACTGTCACCTCATTTTGCATCCAAGTGCCATGTGCAGAAAAAAACAGCTTTAGAATACAGTGGGCCCTTGCTATATACTGGGGTTTGGTTCCAAAATCCATGGAAGCTCAAGTCCCGTTAGATACAATGGCATAGTAAAATGGTGTCCCTTTTATTAAATGGCAAAATCAAGATTTGCTTTTCAGAGTTTATATATTTTTAAAATAGTTTCAAACCATGAATGCTTGAATCCATAGATAAAGCATCCATTGCTATGGAGGGCTGATTGTATATATTTATCTTGGGGGCAGCTGGTAGTTCCCTTGCTGTAGGAGCAGTTAGTCCATGCTCAGTTTAATGCCTTTTCCTCCTGTTTTAGCCCCTCTCCAGCAGCAACACATCTACCAAATGCTTTGCCCAATAAATTATTTAGCATTGGACAGGTTAGATATCATGGTTAGATATCATGGTGAGGCAGAAGGAGAGAAAGACTGCTAACAGTTAAAAGGAAGAAGATGCAGAAACCATGAAAGAATAATGGTTCTAACAACAACAAAAAGTGCTTACCGGTACCTTCATTTTAAAGTCATCACGATAGAGTTTGATGCCAATGTCAGCGATCGCCCTTTGGATGAAACGGGACGGCCGCAGGACGAAGACCAGTTGCAGGTTCCCGGGAAAGGCTCCCTAGAGAAGGCAAGAAAAAGTGAAGCAATAAAGGGAATAGACTCTACAGTTCTTAAGAACAGATCATGGAAAAGTCACCAGAGGGAAGGGGGAGGGAATACAACTTTCAGAACTGGATGTACTGCTTAGGGGATCCTGAGAATTGTACTCCAAAAATGACTTTTCTAAGTTCTGCTTAGAAACAAAGGGGTCATGCTTCTGAAGGTGCTAAGTTAAGAAATGACCATGAGCACCCTGGAGAATTTCCTTCTTGACACCCAGACATCCTGCACTGAGACCCAGGTCTACCAAGATAGATCTTACATTAAGCTGGAAAGTACAGAACACCTTTCTTTCTATTAATTTAATTCTTTTGCTAATAATGCATTACGAAATATTTTTTTATTGATTTGTTACACTTTTTCATAGCTTGTCCATCATCTGCTGCTTTCAATGGATGTTCCTTGTTTGCTGTGCGTTTTTAACTGAAGAGTGTTCTTCCAACCATGCTGTTCAATTTATTTATTAAATCTACTGTTTATTTGATAGATTTATAATACCATGCCTTTCTAATCAATTGTCCATAGCAGTTTGCATGAGCACTTAAAATCTATAAAAACCACTGCCCACTAGTGAAAATCTAATTAACTATGCACAGAATGGAAGGATTGTGTTGTGTGTGCCAGCCACATAGCTTTTAAAGATGTGAAGCTTTTAGGAGGAAAAAAGTGGTAGAGAGCCAGTGCAATGTAGCAGTTTAAGTATTGGACTATGACTATGGAGACCAAGGATCAAATCCTCATTCAACCATGGGAACCCACTGATTGACCTTGGGCAAGTCACACACTTTTAGCCTAAAAAGAAGGCAAAGGCAAAACCCCTCTGAACAAATCTTGCCAAGAAAACCATATAATAATTCATCTTAGGTGTGCCATACATTGGATATGACTTGAAGGCACACAACAACAACAAACCCTAATTTATTATCACAGACATGACCAAATACACAGGGATTTAAAACCAGATGTTGTGCTTAAAGTCTTCCCCCTAACTTGGGAACTCTATTTTGCTTTATCGCACAACCAAATATTTTCAAACTTCAAATTCTTTCTGTTGTGTTTTGTGAAGATTTTTTGCTAATGCTGGCATATTCTGTTAAAACAAAGAAATTGTCACCCAGCATTAGTGGTACCATGTTTCCCTGAAAATAAGACAGTATCTTATATTATTTTGCTCCTAAAGATGCACTAGGTCTTATTTTCAGGGGATGTCTTATTTTTCCATTTAGAAGAATTCACATTTATTGTTGAACAACAACAAAAAATTAACATTTATTATATATTGTATATATATCTGGATACAGAAACTTTGCTAGGTCTTACTTTTGGGGGAGGCCTTATATTTAGCAATTCAGCAAAACCTCTACTAGGTCTTATTTTCTGAGGATGTCTTATTTTCGGGGAAACAGGGTATATAACAAGGTGGAATGCCCCATCCTCATGGGACGTTTTCCCAAACAAAATTGCCTTTCTCGACCTGCCTTTTCCACCAGTCCTAGAAGAAGAAAGCTGCATGGATTTAGCATGTTGTCCCCTGTGGATGGGATAAGCAAGCAGCATGGAGACATGGATCCTGATTAGAAAAACAGCATGCAAAGAAAGGGTTAAGCTCTGCTTCCTCCATGCAATTGCTTCTCCAATCAAATTCAGATCCCCCTGTGGCTGTTAAAAAGTAAAGATAAGTACTGGATAAGGTGGGGATGAAGTGTCATCCTGTTCCACGTATCTTCTGTGTCATATCTAGTTTGACCCTGGGTGAGAATGGTGGGAAGATATGATGAAACACTGAATACAGCAACCAGAAAACTTGCTCACTCCTGACTTAAGGGCTGAGCTTCAGGGAGGACCCTTAGGTAACACTGTGAGTCACTACACTCCTCCTGCTCTCCATGAGCTTAAGTGTTGGACTGTAAATAGGTTTGCACTTGCAGCATACTACAGAAATAATAATAGCTTTTCCCTGTCCTGGACTGGAGCAATCCCATTCCCAATTCCACAGGAAACAAAGCAAGTGCCTATCTGTACTTCTGCTTTTGGCAACCTCTGCTACTCATGATGAGTATGTGTGTGTGTGTGCGTGCGCGCACACACAATTATCAATAGGGCAGGGCAAGGGAATGTACCGCATGATGAGAAGCTGAAAAGGAACCCAGTCAAAACACAACAAAACAAGAGCATCAAACGGCACAATTCCAGCAGGGTCGCAGTGTGCAGAAGACAAACAGCGGTAAAGAAAATAAATCAGTACAATCAATCCAGGACACTTACTGCTATTCGGGTGAGGGACGCCTTTACCGCGCTCCATTTGTCCCGCCGCCTGTCTATAATGATGATGAATCCAATGCTGGCAGCCTCCAGACTGCAAAATATCCAAAGCAGGTATATGGGGTTACAAGGAGGAGGCAGCCCTGTTCCAAGCAACAATAATACTGCAGCAAAAAGACAGCATCCATGGCACACTCAGAGCTCATTATTAACAAGCACGGGAGACAAGGGAGAGGATGAATGAATTGGACCAGGAGCAAGAAGATGCAAATGTTCCTGCCACACCACCCTGCGATCCTTTTCTTCCTTCCACCCCAGCATCAGATTAGCAGCTTCAACAAAACATGCATATTTTATCTAGACTGCTTGAACTGCTTTGCTGCATTCTCCAAGCCATGGTGATGTGAAGAGTTTGGAATCACCTACGTGCCTATATGCTGGTAAACATAAGATCCCACTTTGTTTGGCAAAAAGCAACACCACGTGACAACAACAAAAAACCAGGCCGGGTTTGAACAATCCCAACACCTAATCTTTTCTCCCCATGTTCAGTACAGGAGCAGGACTGTCCCTCATCAGTCTTCCATGTGTATTAGGGGAGCAAGATTGTATTAGGGCAGCATCTAGGTATTAGGGGAGTGACTAGAGTGATCTGGGAAGATGAGACACAGCTCACATACCCCTCCCAACAAGCAGAGATGGAAGGGTACTAGATTTTGCAAGGCGGGATTTACATGGCTCCATCTCTGGTGACCTCACCCTCCACCCCACCAGTGCATATTGGTTGCCCCTGCCACCTAGCACATCTATGACACTCTTTGAAGACCAGATAGCTATGCATAGTAGCAGCATTTGAATATAAGATATGTCTACATGAGATACATGTACAATTGAATCACAGGTCACTTCCAAGGTTCTGCCAGAAATGGGGACTGCACTGTGCACAATGGATTTTATGCCATGTTATTCAAACAAAATCAAATGTTTGATAGGTTTTATTCCAATTATTCAGACGTTATGGCTTTACAATAGGATTGTGAACCTTTGGTGCTTTAGTCAGACCTCACCTGGAATACTATGTCCAGTTCTGGGGGCACCACAATTCGAAAAGGATGCTGTCAAGCTGCAGTGTATCCAGGGGAGGGCAACCAAAATGGTTAAGGGTCTGGAAACGATGCCTTATGAGGAGAGACTCAGGGAACTGGGTATGTTTAGCCTGGAGAAGAGACAGTGAAGGGGTGATATGATAGCCCTGTTTAAGTATTTGAAGGGGTGTCATATTGAGGCTGGAGCAAGCTTGTTTTCTGCTGCTCCCGAGAATAGGACACAGAACAATGGATGCAAGCTACAGGAAAAGAGATTCCACCACAACACTAGGAGGAACTTCCTGACAGTAAGAGCTGTTCAACAGTGTAACACATTCCCTCGAAGCGTGGTGGAAACTCCTTTTTGGAATGGATGGCTATCTGTCAGAGGTGCTTTGATACTGTGTTCTTGCATGGCAGGGAGGTTAGACTGGATGGCTCTTGTGGTGTCTTCTAACTCTATAATTCTATGCATAGGAATAGCATTTGAATATGAGATATGTCTAAATGAAATACATCTACAGTTGACTCACAGATGACTTCCAAGGTTCTGCCAGAAATCTGGATTGCACTGTGCACAATGGATTTTATGTGTGTTATTTAAATAAGATCACATGTTTGATGGGTTTCATTCCATGTATTCAACATTACATTCACAAGGAGCTTTTCAATAGAAAAGAAACACTTTGTGAACAGTGCAGTCAGGATTGATAGGGTTCTCTTTTTAATCCTTACCTACATACACCATGAAAGTGCGGGGGGGGTGGGGAGAACAAGGAAGAGAATATGTATGAACAAGGAAGAGAATTCGTAGTTAACTACAATTATCTGTTCTCAGTGGCTGCAATGAAGGGTAGTCTTTAATTAAGGGGGAAAAGACCACCCTCTTGATATTGTTTCTGAAAAAAAGCATTCCCCTTATGATCAAGGAACCTTTCACACTACAGTTATAGCACTATAGTACACTTTAACTGTATGGCAATATCCTATGGAATAATGGGATTTGTAATTTGGTGAGGCTTTCCTTTGAGGCTGAGAGTGTGTGGCTTGGTCAAAGTCACCCAGTGGGTTTCATGTCCAAGCAGGGAATCGAAATATGGTCTACAGAGCCACAGTCCAACACTCAAACCACTATGCCACAAGGGGTCTCCTGATTCCATTTTCAGCCTAAACATTACGGATTGTTTGCTATATATTTGGTAATATAGGGCTGATCTAGACTGGCAAGAAGGGGTGTGTTCATGCCTGCATGAAAGTGTAGCCTTTAGATGACCCACACTGAAAGTTTGGCATGAACGCACTTCTTTTGCATTTTAGTGGGGGGAAAGCAGCTTTAAAAAGGAGCTGCTTTTCCCAGCTTATTTTTAAAAAGGGTGTAACAGTGCAGCTGCGTCTAAATGCTGCAGTGCAACTGTGCAGTTTTTTAAAGCTCCCGAACTCTAGCTCCAGCCCTAATCCAAACCCTAGACATGTGCAGTAGGGACTCTTGAGATGCAGAGAGTTGGAGTGAGAGAGAGAAGAAGGAAGAGCAACTTTTTGGCAGCCATTTTAAGTGGTAAGTGTGTGGATTTTAAAAATCTCTTTGGGGAGTGTGTCTGTTGCAGAGGAGGAGGAGGAGCTTCTGTGAGTCACATCTGTGAGTCACAAGTGGGAGGAGCTAGGAGACTAGCTATACAGAACTGCTCAGAGAGCCAGCTGCAGAAAGTTGGAGTGAGAGAGAGAAGAAGGAAGAGCAACTTTTTGGCAGCCATTTTAAGTGGTAAGTGTGTGGATTTTAAAAATCTCTTTGGGGAGTGTGTCTGTTGCAGAGGAGGAGGAGGAGCTTCTGTGAGTCACATCTGTGAGTCACAAGTGGGAGGAGCTAGGAGACTAGCTATACAGAACTGCTCAGAGAGCCAGCTGCAGAGAGTTGGAGTGAGAGAGAGAAGAAGGAAGAGCAACTTTTTGGCAGCCATTTTAAGTGGTAAGTGTGTGGATTTTAAAAATCTCTTTGGGGAGTGTGTCTGTTGCAGAGGAGGAGGAGGAGCTTCTGTGAGTCACATCTGTGAGTCACAAGTGGGAGGAGCTAGGAGACTAGCTATACAGAACTGCTCAGAGAGCCAGCTGCAGAGAGTTGGAGTGAGAGAGAGAAGAAGGAAGAGCAACTTTTTGGCAGCCATTTTAAGTGGTAAGTGTGTGGATTTTTAAAATCTCTTTGGGGAGTGTGTCTGTTGCAGAGGAGGAGGAGGAGCTTCTGTGAGTCACATCTCCCCCCCCCCAAACAGGGTAAAAGCACAACATTAGGAGCAGAGGAGCTGTAAACTTTGTTTTAGAGGTTCTCCTTTAGATCTTCCCCTTTTTAAAAGTGCTTTTGAGGGGTTCCCCTCCACCTCTGAGGAAGTGAATACAAGTTAGAAACCAGGGCATCTGTATAAAGTAACATTCCCAGTAGGTTGAAATCACTGATAGAGATTGGTGAAATAGGACAGGACATCAGGTGCTTTGACATTAGTTTTTACCGGGGAATATTCTTCGAGGAGGAAGCCCACAGTCTTCTTTTAGTGATTCCTTAATAGTTCTCGGTATGGGCACCGAGGGAGCTGCTGCAGTCACTTGCAACACTTGTGGGATGTTTGTCTTCTTGCCTACAGATGTGGCGAACTTCACATGCCCCAAGTGCAAGTTGGTAGCCCTCTTGGAGGAGAAAGTACAGCAGCTGGAATCCAGGGTAGCGACACTTCAGCATGTCAGGGAGCAAGAGGTTTTCCTCGACACAACGGAAGGAACGATCTTGGAAGGGGACCACACAGAGAAAGTCGCTGGGGGTGAGAAGGTCACTTCATCTACACAGGAGGCAAACAGCTGGAGGAATGTCACACAGAGAAGCAGAGAAATCAGGGATAGCTGTAGGAGCTTGCAGCTACAGAATCGTTTCGAAGCCCTTTCACTTATCAAGGATGATCAGGAAGAGCAGCACGGACAGACTTCAGGGACACAGCAGGAGAGCCTGGGAGTTCCATCGCAGGGAAGAGTTGCTGCTAAGCCTCAGAGGAGGCGCGTGGTTGTGGTGGGGGACTCCTTGCTCAGGGGTACAGAAGCAGTGATTTGTGGGCCCGACAAGATGTATCGTGAGGTGTGTTGTCTCCCTGGGGCAAAGATCGTGATGTTACGGAGAGGCTGACAAGACTGGTCAAATCTACTGACAAATACCCCTTCCTTTTGGTCCACGTGGGAACGAATGACACAGCAAGACACAGCCTTCAGAATATCAGAAGGGATTACGAGGCTCTGGGGAAGAAGCTGAAGGAAATGGATGCACAGATTGTCATCTCTTCTCTTCTACCAGTAGAAGGGCATGGTCCAGGAAGAGAGAGGAAAATAGCAGATATCAACAACTGGCTCCGCAGATGGTGTCGCCGAGAACAATTTGGATTCTTGGATCATGGGCTGCGGTTCCATGAGGAGGGACTTCTAGCAAGGGATGGGCTACATCTCACGCCAGTTGGAAGAAACGTTTTTGCCAACAGTCTGAAGAATCTGATCAGGAGGGCTTTAAACTAAGTGATTTGGGGAAGGGAGACAGCAGTCTGGAAGGCAAAACGGCTAGAAAAAATAGTCAAACTGACATAGAGGGAAGAAGACAAACAGTGCAAGGACTCAACAAAAGGAGCCAAAAAAACATGCACAGGCATCAAGTAAAGGGGACACATGGTCTTAGATGTCTCTACACTAATGCACAGAGCATGGGAAATAAGCAAGATGAACTTGCACTCCTAGCACAACAAGGGAAATATGATATAATAGGCATCACTGAAACCTGGTGGGATGAGTCTCACGATTGGAATATAGAAATAGAGGGGTATAACCTTTTTAAGAGAAACAGGACAAACAAGAAAGGAGGAGGAATAGCATTATATGTCAAGGATATTTACACCAGTGAAGAGATCCAGGACATCAATACTGGAAGCCAGGTGGAGAGCATCTGGATAAAAATTAAAGGAGAGGGAAACAATAGGGATGTTACTGTGGGAGTCTACTACAGACCCCCAAGTCAGACAGAGGAAATGGATGATGCCTTTCTAGAACAGATGACCACACAACCAGGAAGGAGAGATGCAGTAGTGATGGGGGACTTCAACTACCCGGATATTTGCTGGAAGTCAAACTCAGCGCCATCCTCAAGATCTACAAAATTCCTCACTTGCCTTGAAGACAATTTCATTGTCCAAAAGGTGGAAGAGGCAACAAGGGGATCAGCTATTTTGGATCTGATCTTAACCAACAGGGAAGACCTAGTTGATGGGGTGCAAGTGGTGGGATCCTTAGGTGGGAGTGACCATGTCCTCCCGGAGTTTGTTATACAGTGGAAAGGTGAAGCTAAGCATAGTCAGACACGCATTCTAGACTTTAGGAAAGCTGATTTCAATAAACTTAGAGAAATACTGGGGGTGATCCCATGGTCAAGAATACTAAAAGAGAAGGGAGTTCAAGATGGATGGGAGTTCCTCAAAAGGGAGATACTAAAGGGACAATTTCAGACAGTTCCAATGAGGAAGAAAAATGGGAGATGTCTCAAGAAACCAGTATGGATGACTAAGGAACTTACAACTGAGCTAAGTTTTAAACGGAACATGTATAAAAAATGGAAAAATGGGGAAATCACCAAAGAGGAATTCAAACAAATAGCCAGCGCATGTAGGGATAAAGTGAGAAAAGCTAAAGCGCAAAATGAACTCAGGCTTGCTAGAGACGTTAAGAACAATAAAAAGGGCTTTTTTGGGTATGTCCGCAGCAAAAGGAAGAAGAAGGAAACAGTTGGGCCACTGCGTGGAGAAGATGGCAAAATGCTCACAGGAGACAGAGAAAAGGCAGAATTGCTCAACACCTTCTTTGCTTCAGTCTTCTCAGGAAAGGCAAAGGGTGCCCAAGGTTCCCCATGACATCCTTGCAAACAAGCTTGTAAAATGTGAACTAGACAAGGTAACCATTACATGGATTTGTAACTGGTTGACTGACCGAACCCAAAGGGTGCTCAACAATGGTTCCTTTTCATCCTGGAAAGAAGTGACAAGTGGGGTGCCACAGGGTTCTGTCCTGGGCCCAGTGCTATTCAACATCTTTATTAATGACTTGGATGACAGTATTGAGAGCCTAGTTATCAAATTTGCAGATGACACCAAATTGGGAGGAGTAGCTAATACCCCAAAGGACAGGATCAAAATTCAAAATGACCTGAATAGACTAGAAAGCTGGGCCAAAGCTAACAAAATGAAATTTAACACAGAGAAATGTAAGGTCCTACACGTAGGGCGGAAAAATGAAATGCACAAATATAGGATGGGGGACACCTGGCTTAATGAGACAACATGTGAAAGGGATCTAGGAGTCCAAGTAGACCACAAGTTGAACATGAGTCAACAGTGTGATGCAGCAGCTAAAAAGGCCAATGCAATTTTAGGTTGCATCAATAGAAGTATAGTGTCTAGATCAAGGGAAGTAATAGTGCCACTCTATTCTGCATTGGTCAGGCCCCACCTGGAATACTGTGTCCAGTTCTGGGCACCACAATTCAAAAAGCATGTAGAGAAACTGGAGCAGGTCCAAAGGAGGGGGACCAAAATGGTGAAGGGTCTGGAAACCATACCCTATGAGGAACACCTTAGGGAGCTGGGAATGTTTAGCCTGGAGAAGAGAAGGTTAAGAGGTGATATGATCGCCCTGTTTAAATACTTGAAGGGATGTCACATTGAGGAGGGAGCAAGCTTGTTTTCTGCTGCTCCAGAGAACAGAACTCGGAACAATGGATGCAAACTGCAGGAAAAAAGATTCCACCTCAACATTAGGAGGAACTTCCTGACAGTAAGAGCTGTTCGACAGTGGAACACACTCCCTCGGAGGGTGGTGGAGTCTCCTTCCTTGGAGGTTTTTAAGCAGAGGCTGGATGGCCATCTGTTGGGTATGCTTTGATTGGGAGTTCCTGCATGGCAGGGGGTTGGACTGGATGGCCCTTGTGGTCTCTTCCAACTCTAAATTTCTATGATTCTATGAACTGTTATGCAACTGCGCATAAAATGTCAATTCATTCATAAAATAAAGAAGTTTATTCATAAACTTAAATTGTAACAGATTTAATATCTTTTTAAGGGGGGAGGGATGCAGTTTGTTTTATTAATGTAATAGTATTTTAATGTGTAAGCCACCTCAATTGATCTCAAAGGGGTAGGGTATTAATAATAATAATAATAATAATAATAACCGTATTATTATAAAATAAAGGGATTCATTCATGGTGCACCGATGCAACTGCACACTTAAAAAAGGGGAAGCAAAACCACAATGGTAATTTGACAGATCTTCATAACGGCACAGTTCATGTGTTATGTACCTGCACAACTGCGCAGTTCGCAGCTGGCAATACAATTGCCTATATGATGTAGCGGTGCAACTGTGCAGTTCGCAGCAGGCAACAAAAAAAATTAAAATTAAAATTAAAGGTTCAGTGCGGCCAAAAGCCCCATTCATTGCCACCCATGCAGCTGCTCCGCCTGTGTTTCTAGCATCCTGACAGCTTCCAATGTAGTTGCTGAGCAACAGAAAAGACTTCAGATAAGTTGTCTTCTCACCACCTCAATGTAGCTGCCCTATGCCTTTTTATTACACACCTGGGACTTGCAGTGTAGCTGCTAAGCATTAAGGAAAAGGCAACTTCATGACTCCCTTTCCTGCCAATCTAGAAAGCCCCATAGACTCAGTGGAAAAACCATGGTGAGGGGGAAAGCCTTGAAGTGACTGCTTTCTTGATCCACCAGAGTCTAGCCATATTGGTACCCCAAACAGTTTCCCTCTCCTCAGGTCGGTCTATGTCTCTTAAGTGATATCATACAATGAAGAAATGTGCTTTTTGACATACACTTGTGCATTTTATACCTTTGAGAAATATACACTAAGTGTATTTCTCTGATTGCTGAGAAACTGCAGAGTAGGACACAGACTGTCCTTCTAAGGCAGGTTGCAGGGATTCCACCTGAGCTCAGGTCTTGGCACATATCCCCTGCCAACTCCAGATCTTGAAAGAGTTATCTGTCTCAAGCCATCCATGAGAATCCCCCTGTCAGAATGGCCAAGAGCAATGTTAGCTCAAGGAATTCTGGGGATTGTACTCTTTCAAAAAGGAACTTTTCTAAGTAATAGCCCCACTCTATTGGCCATACAACTGATTTTTAAAATATGATATTTATTATTTATGTGATGTAGTGGTCTGAGTATTGTATTAAGACTCTACAAGACTGTGGTTCAAATCTCTGCTCAGCTATGGAAACCTACTGGGTGCCCTTGGGCAAGTCACACTCTCTCAACCTCAAAGGATGCCTATGGCATATCTTCTCGGAGCAAATCCTGCCAAGAAAACCCCATGA
The DNA here is from genome assembly GCA_034509955.1 of Urosaurus nigricauda. NCBI lineage: Eukaryota > Metazoa > Chordata > Lepidosauria > Squamata > Phrynosomatidae > Urosaurus > Urosaurus nigricauda. The sequence goes on from JAOEGL010000003.1 coordinate 268,736,388, forward strand.
TAGGTTTGCCTTAGAGGCACCATAAGTCAGGAACATGTGGAAGGCACCCAGCAACCACCACTACCACCCCACAGCACTGGTAAAGCTCATATTGTCATCATGTGACAGAAGGTCCTTCCTACTGGGTTTCTTTCCAACTGGTAAATTCAGGGGTGTATTTAAGAGACTAAAATGGAACATTTTATAACACCCTGATGTACAAGGCCAATATTGCCTGACTTCTGGCAATCTGGGGATGAAAAAGATGACACAATAGTCTCCCTGTTCTTCTTTTTTGGTTACTTGAGGCTGCTCCAAAAGTCAAGTCCTACTCAGAGAACAGAGAAATAAAGTGTCAGCAAATGATACAATTTCAACTCAGCACCCCAAAATAGAAGTTCAGGGCAGGGACAGGATGTCACTTGGAACTATCCGGATATCTATGTGTCATGTGCAAACACTCCTATAGAAATGGTAAATATTGCGGGTTGTTGTTCTTTCTTTTACAAAATGAGAAACAGATTTACTGTATAAAGGAGAAATTTACTGTTGAGAGGCAATGGGACACTGAAAAGGATGTTTGTTTCTTCCCACACTGTCAACTTCTCTACTAAAAATTGTGGACACACTCTTTCCCCACCACAAGGTTCAATTTGTTTTCAGTTCTGTGGCAAGAAATGTTTTATAAGGGACCACAGTGCAAAGGAAGAGGTTGAACAGAGAATGAGTTATGACCTCTACTCATACACTTTCCCACTCGAAATCTCTACTCTTCCACTTTTCTTATAAAATGATTCAATGCTGGGGAGAGCTAGTGTTGTGTAGTGGTATGAGTGTTGGACAAGGACAATGGGAAACCAGACTCTGAATCTCTGCTTGGACATGGAAACCCATTGGCTAACCTTGGGTACGTCACACTCTCTCAGTCTCATAGTAAGGCAATGGCAAGCCCATCTGAACAAATCATGCCAAGAAAACCCCATGACAGGCTCACCTTAGGGTAGCTATAAGTTGAAAATTTGAAGGCATACAACAAAAACAGAGCTAGGAGCTACCCAAAACATGTGAAGCTTTTCTTCAGTGTGAATATATAGATTTATTGACAGAAATTGTGCACAGCCTGTGTATTGTAGCCCTGACTGGCCCTGCAACAATGCCTTACCACCTAGCAAATTCAGCTGGGAAGAAGTAATTTTTGAATCAAAAACATTTACAGGCTTGGGGGGGGGGGGGGAACTTATGAAGGCTATTACTTCCTGTTTGGGGGGGGGGGGTTACCCAGAATAGTTGCCCATTCCCCAAAACAGATAATGCTCCAGCAGCTGCTAGAAGTGATGCATCATCACTTACTTTTTAGGAGTACTGGCATTCAAGATATTGGTGAAATTAATAGATGCCAACCCCTGAAAGCAGTTGTTAATTAGTGCCACTTGCAAGTTTAACATAAAACCCAGCAAATTGCAAAAGCTGTGGAAAACCACCATGTTGCCCCTCATCTATGTCCTTAAAGGAGAAATTTCAAAACTTAACTGTGTTCAGGTACAACCTCCAGAATTTGGGGTGATGCTGGATGGGGGGCTCTGTCAGTTGTATCTCAATAAAGTAAAATTTCCAAGATCTGGGGTTTGTCATGACAGTGGCCAGCTAGCCTTCTTTCAGTGCTGAACCATTTGGCAAAGAGTAAGTGAGTGTCACCAGTCTATCAATCTCATTAGTGCCACCAGTGGTGAAAACAGATGATAAACCATAAAAACACAGGAAATTCAAGAGCTAGCAAATGTGTCTATACAACAACCAACAGTTTTAAAAACTCTTCAGTCTAAGGACAGCATTGCACCTCACATGATACAAAAGCTGCAATGGAAAATGGTACCCTTTGTTATGTTTTCCCAATCAATCAGTCAATCAATATATCATACCTTTCCCCCAAGAGTGGGAGTCAAGATGACTCAGGGTAAAGAATCAAGATAGTTTTCTCCTGTAACTTGTTGACTGGGCACAAAACAGATGGGCAAAAAGTGCTGCCTTCAGGTTCATCCAGAGGTGCAGCATACAGATGATGCATGTTCCTGGACCAGGCTGAAGCTGTGCCACAGCCGCCTAAGGTGGCTGGACCCAAAAGGAGCACAAAAAAGTGTTCCTTGCCGATGGTCAGTTGTGGACTATGACAGCAGCTGGCCTTGGGACCACAGCATTTGGTTGCTACCTGTCACAGCCAGCCGTGAGGAGAAGGACTCGGAGGAGGAGGAGGAGGTGGAGTCGAAGGCTTTCATGGCCAGCATCCATAGTTTTTTGTGGATCTTTCGGGCCATGTGGCCATGTTCTAGAAGAGCTCCTTTCTAATGTTTCTCTGAAGATACCAGCCACAGATGCTGGCGAAGAGTCAGAAGGGAACTCTTCTAGAACATGGCCACATGGGCCGAAAGCTCCACAAAAAACTATGAGGAGGACGACTTGAACTCTCAGGTACAGGTGCCACCTGAAGTTGAGACAGGCCCCAGCTCTGCTCTGCCAGTTCCTGTAGAGGTGGCCCAGCCAGGACCCAGCTCTGCTCTCTCAGCCCCAGTGGAGTCTGGGGCTCAGCAGCCTAGTCTGGCCCCAGTAGTAGGGCAGGACTCAGAAGATATAGTGAAAATGTTCAGGTCCCTGCCTTTACTCAGACGAGAGCTGAAAAGCAGGGCTTGAGAAGGTCAAAGAGACTTGCAGAGATAGCCTCATCAGGCAGGCAGCAGCTGTGATCAGGGAGTCATTTATAACAGGTGGCAAATGCTGAGGACTCTCGTCAGAGACTATTAGTTCTCCTAAGAGAAGGCAGCTTGGTATCTGACTCCTAGACCCTTCCTAGACCCTGTATCGGACCCACTGACCACTCTTCTGGCTTTTCTGACCTCGAACTGGCTCTCAGTAACCCTGAATCTCGGATTGTTTTTGGCTTACTCTCTTTTGGACTACATTTGGTTGTGTTTGCTAAAGGTACTGCCTCAGCATCTTGCTGTATATCTTTTGCCAAGGGCTCTCTTATCAGCTGGGTGTTGGCAGCTTTCCCAGACACTGCCATCCTGTGCCGAATGGGGAGTAACTGGGGCTGGAGCAGCCAGAGGCCATTCCAAGCTGCCAGTGTGTTCGACCCCTTTCTTAACCTGGGGCCTATTCACGCAATACAATTATAGTGCTATTATTCAACTTTAATTGCCATAGAATCATAGAATCATAGAGATGGAAGAAACCACAAGGGCCACCCAGTCCAATTCCCTGCCATGCAGGAACTTCCCCTGCCATGCCATGGATCCATCCTGTGGAATCTGGGGATTAACAATTTAGAGGGGGACATTTAGAAGTCTCAGACAGAATCTTCCAGTGTTTCACCAAATGACAAACCACAGAATTCCACAGAATGGACCCATGGCAGTTAAAGTGGAATAATAGTGTTATAATTGTGCAGTGTGAATGGGCTCCTGATTCATGGTATTGTGTGTCTGTCCCTACCAGCAGCAGCAGCAACTAATGATAAGGACTGTGAGTGAGTGAGCGAGGAGAAGCAAGAGGAAAGACAGCATAACAAACACTTTGCAAGAAAAATATATGTATTTTTTTTTTTTTTAATAATAATCTTTATTGTACATTTCATTCATATACAAACGTACATCCAATAAGTCTGTAAGTCCATTTGTATGTACAACCTACCTATATTTTAGAAATAAAAGAGTGTAAGAGAAGAGAAAAAAAAAAAAAAAAAAAAACCTAAAGGTCGAAAAGCTTCCTTAATTTGCTTCCTCAAAGAAGATTGTTTTCTTCCTTGTTACGTCATTTACTTATACTAATACTGATCCCATCTTTAACTTTCTTAGTAAAGATTTAACTAATAACAAACAATAGTAATCCGTTTTTTTTTTTCCTCCCCTTTTTTTTTTTTCCTTTTTTTTTTTTTTTCCTCCTTTTTGCTTATGCCATGTGTTCATATATATTATTTTGTAAATCGGGCTAGTCCCCTTAAACCATCGTTATTATTTATAGGTTATATTTTTTAAGATTAAATATTATCCCAGCGTTTTCCTAGATAGTTTGCTAACAGGTTCCAGTCTTTTTTGATTTTCTCTTCAGTTCCTTCTTTCTTCCATGCTGTCATGATGTCTAATTCCATGATTTCGAAGATCTTAAATATCCATTGTTCCATATTCGGGGTTCTATCACTCTTCCAATTTTTAGCAAAAACAATCCTGGCACAAGTTAATATATTAAACAATAATTTCCCATATTCTTTTTCAACCTTGCTATCAAGCATTCCAAGTAGAAATGTTTCTGGGAGAAATGCTATATTGATATTCAGCTCTTTAGTTATCACTTCATAAATATTTAACCAAAATTGCTTAGCCATTGGGCAAGACCACCATATATGAAAAAAGGAACCTGCCTTAAAGTTACATTTCCAGCAATTAGGTTTCATATCTTTATACATATGTGCTAATCTCAATGGGGGGAGATGCCATCTATAAATCATTTTGAGCATATTTTCTTTTAGGTCTTGATTTGTTGTAAACTTAAGCCTCATACCCCAGCATTTCTCCCACTGTTGATATTCAATTGCATGTCCAATATTCTGAGCCCATTTTACCATACTATCTCGTATTACTTCCTCCTCCGTGTACCATTGCAATAGTAATTTATAAAATTTGGTAATCATTTTTTCTCTGCCCTTGTTGCAAATTTCATCAAATGCAGTTTTTTTTGATTGTATGCCCTCCAGTTTTACATCCATTTTAAACCTTTCTTTTAATTGTCTGAACAGGTACCAATGGCATGTGATATTAGATTCTACTAGTTCTTCTTGTTCTTTAAATAAAAGCTTGCCTTGTGTCTCCTTAATTAGATCCTGATATTTTAACCATTTTTTAGATTTTATACCCTCTCTGCCAAAGAATGCTTCATGAGGGGAACACCATTGAGGTATTTCTGGGCATATTCTCTTTTTATATTTTTTCCAGATCAAGAGGAGGGAATTTCTTACAAAGTGGTTTTTGCTGTCTTTATGTATTTTATCTTTTCCGTATATCAAGTACCCATGCCACCCATATCTTAGGTTATCTCCCTCTAGATTTAGAGTTTGTTCGTCTTCCAAAATTATCCAGTCGTATATCCAAGTCAGGCAGCAGGCCGCGTAATAAATTTTAACATTTGGCAGACCTAATCCTCCCCTTGTTTTGTTATCGCATAATATTTTTTCCTTTATTCTAGCTTTTTTCCCTCCCCAAATAAATTTTACAATTTCTCTTTGCCATAATTTCAAGGGTTTTTCATTTTGTATAATCGGGATGTTTTGGAACAAAAATAAAAGTTTCGGAAGTACATTCATCTGTATCAATGCGATTTTTCCTGAGATAGAAAACTGGAGTTTATTCCACTTGTCTAAGTCTTTTTTGATTGTATTCCATACTGGAAGGTAATTATTTCGGAATAAATCTGAATTTTTATTAGTTAGAATTATGCCTAGATATTTGACTTTACCCTCCGCTTTGAAGCCACTTACTTTTTCTAATGCTTTCTTATCTTTATCCTCTACATTTTTTGTAATGATTTTCGTTTTGTCTCTATTGATCCTTAGTCCAGAAGCCCCTTCAAATTCTTCTAGAATTTTTAATAGTCTCTCTAGGCTTTTCTTTGGATCCTCTAAAGTAAAGACAACGTCATCCGCAAAGGCCCTCAACTTATATTCATGGTTTCTAACCTTCACACCTTTAATTTCGTCATCTGACCTAATTATATTACATAAGGTTTCAAGCACTATGATAAATAACAAGGGGGATAGGGGACAACCTTGTCTTGTTCCTTTGAGAATTTTTAATTCTTCAGTTTTTTCTTGATTTATTATTAGCCTTGCCTTTTGTTCCTTGTAAATTGCGCCCAGCCAGGAGCCATATCTCCCCCCTATGCCAATTTTATCCAAAACTTTAAAAAGCATATCCCAGCTAACATTATCGAATGCCTTCTCAAGATCGATAAAAATTAATGCAAGTTTTTTATCGTTATTTCTTTCGAAATGTTCTACAATATTGATTACATTCCTAATGTTATTTCTCAGTTGTCTTTTTGGCAAAAATCCTGCTTGGTCCGAATGGATCCAGTTTTTTAGTATTTTTTTTAGCCTTGACGCTAGGATTGCCGCGAACAACTTGTAATCCGTGTTCAGCAACGATATGGGGCGGTAATTCTTAACTTCGTCAGCTTCTCTACCTTCTTTTAAAATCAAAGTGATATTTGCTTGTTTCCAGGTCTCTGGGTATTGCGAATCTATGATAGTGTTCATCATAGATTTGAGGGGAATTGTTAATTGTTCCTCAAATTTCTTATAATATAGAGCAGTAAGCCCGTCTGGGCCTGGTGCTTTCTGACTTTTGGCGTTTCTAATAGCTTCAGTTATTTCAGCCATGGTAATGGGACCATCTAATATGTTCTTTTGTTCCTCAGTTAGTTGCCTTAGTTTTGCTTTTTCAAGAAATGTGTTGATTTTTAATTCTGGAATTTGGGATTTTTTATACAGTTTTGTATAGTATTCTAAAAAAGTCTGTTTAATTTTGTTCTGATTTGTCACTTTTTCTGAACCTCTTTTAATTTCCAGTATTGTATTTTTATTTCTCCTTTTTCTTATTTTGTAAGCAAGCCACTTCCCTGGCTTATTAGCCTGTTCAAAGTGTTTTTGTTTCAGTTCTCGTATTTTATTTTGAATCTCTCTTTCTTCTTCTATCGCTATTTGTTTTTGAATGATTTTTATACTTGTTAAGGTTTCTTTACAATTTGGGTTTTCGTTTAGTTGTTTTTCTTTTTCTTCTAATTTCTTCCATAATTTATCTAATCTTTCCTTCTTCTTCCTACGTAAAATAGAATTTTGTTGGATAAAAAATCCTCTTATCACTGCCTTAGATGTTTCCCATACCGTTATTTCATTCACACCTTTGTTTAAGTTTTCTTTAAAAAAAAAGCTCAAGGTTTCCTTCCCCTTTTCTATGATTTCCTCCTTCTGCAATAGTTCCTCGTTTAGCCTCCAAGAGTAGCTAGTCGGTCTTCCCTTTAGACTTAGAAGAATAGGGCTATGGTCTGAAATTGTTCTCTGTTCATGTTGTATTTCTACTATTTCTTTGCACATGGATTTAGATCCCAATATCATGTCAATTCTAGAAAGAGACTTATGTCTCGCCGAGTAAAAGGTATATTCTTTAACGTTTTGGAGTTTATATCTCCAAATATCGACTAGCTGATGTGTATCTAGCATTTCATCAAAAGTTTTTGGGAGTTTCCCCTGTGTTTTTCTCATTTTCCTGTTCGATTTCCTGTCTAATTCCGGGGAGATTACCCCATTCCAATCTCCCATCATTAATGTTTTTTCATATGTCAGCTCTTGCATCTCCTTATTCAATTTTTCGAAGAATCTACTTTTCTTCTCAAGTGGGGCGTAAACTCCTACCACTAAGTATTTGATCTCTTGTATTCTAACTTCAATTCCTATATACTGACCCTCCGGATCGTTAAACATTAATTTTGTTTCGTAATTATCTCTTACATATATCACGACTCCTTTGGTTTTTTTCCTCCCAGTTGATATGAATTCCTTACCTAATTTTTTATTTTTTAGCAATCTTTTATCCTTATCTTTTATATGGGTCTCCTGTAAACAGATTATATCTAAGTTTTTCTTGGATAGGTAGTGAATTACTTTTTTTCTTTTTTGGGGTGAGTTCATCCCCCTCACATTCCACGACAAAATATTAATTTTCTTCATAGTGATTTATTAAGTAGGGGGTCGTAGTATGTTAGTCCAAGTCTAATAGGTGATTTTTTCCCGTATCCTGATTTTCTTCTCTATCTTCTTCTTCTGGTTCTTTGTCACTTGTCTGGATGCCTTCTTTCTCAGAGTCTTCTTCATTTGGTTTGTTCTCATCAGCCTCTTCCGTTTCCTTGTTCTTTCTTCCTGTCATTGTCGCTTTTTTCTTATCTTCTAATTCATCCTTGTATTTTTTAATAAAGTCTTTCATCTTCATAGTCGAATTGATTTTGAAGTATTCCCCTCTATATTTGAAGTTTATTCCTTCTAGTCTTTCCCATCTATATGACACTTGGTTTTGATACAACAGGTTCGTCAAAGGTTTGTATTCATTTCTTTTCCGTAAAATTCGAAGGGGAATGTCTTTGTATACAATTAGTTCTTTTCCATCCCATTCTAGCTTCTGTTCATAGTTTAATTGTATGATTTCATCTCTAATTTTTTTTCTGGTAAAATAAATCACTATGTCCCGGGGTAATCTTTTCTGTTTAGTTATTTTCGAATTAATTCTGTACATTTTGTTTATTTCCAATTGGAATTGATCTTTTTCCATTCCGACATAATCTGCTAAAATGGGTACAAGATGTTCAAATAGATCTTCATTGTCCATTTCCTTTAATCCTCTGATTTTAATACAGTTTTCTCTCTGTTTTAGATCTTGTAAAGCTCGTTCGTCTAAGTCCATCTCATGAGTTTTTTCTAAATGTGATACTCTCTTGGCTATTTTATCTGTCTCTTCTTCCACCTTCCTAACTTTCTGTCCCATTGTTTTAATCTCTTCATTCATTTTACCTAAAGCGTCTTTCACTCCTTTGATTTCCGATCTTATTTCCTGTCTGATTTCTTGTTTGATTTCTCGTCTCATTACGTTCATATCCTCTCTCATTGATTTTATATCTTCTTTCAATTCCATATATAAAGATTTTAATTCTTCCATTATATTCGGCTGTTCTGCTTGCTTGGAAGTTGCATCAAAAGAAGGTCTTCTAAACATTTGCTGTTCCATAACTTGTTTTGCTTTCCTCGTTGTCATTTTTCTTCCTTCTTCCTCTCCTTTTTCCTTCTCTTACTCTTTTTTTTCTTTTCTTTTTTTTTTCTTTTTTTTCTTTTTTCCTTTCCTCTCCTTCTCTCTACTTCTCTTTTCTTTCCCTCCTGATTCTTCACCCTTCCTTTATTTCTTTATTTCTTCTAAATTTATTCTTTTGTTTATGTATTTTTGACTTCGGCCTACTATTTCCTTCTTCTCCCACTATTTGTGTCTATTACGGCTTTCGTCCTCCTTTTCAGCCCTTCCTTCCCCTCTAGGTCCTTCTGTAAATTCTTTTTCCAGCTTTAACCCTAGATGGTGCCAGTTTTTACACAAATATACAGTCTCGGCTTCTCTTACTCCTTCTCCCCGTTCCTGGCTTTATCTCCCCTCCCCTCGTTCTACTTGCCTCGGCGTCTCTTCCTCCTTTTCCGCGTCCTTTTTCGGCTTCAGCCCCTCTCTCCTTCCAGTGTTTGACTCGGCTTCTCTTCCTCCTTCTCTACGTCTCTTTTCGGCTTCGGCCCCTCTCACCTCTTTCTGCGTATCTCAGCCTTTCTTCCTCCTTCCCCACGTCCCTTTTCGGCTTCGGCCCCACTCACTTCCTTCTATTTGCCTCGGCTTCTCTACCTCCAGCTCCGTGTCCCTCTTCGACTTCGACTTCAACCCCACTCTCCTCCCGCTGTTAGTCTAGTCGTCTCTTCCTCCTTTTCCGCGTCCCTTTCCGTCTTCGACCCCTCTCTCCTCCTTCTGCTTTCCTCGGCTTCTCTTCCTCCTACTCCGCGTCCCTTTTCAGCTTCGGCCTCTCTCACCTCCTTCTGCTTGCCTCGGCCTTCCCACCTCCTTCTCCTCGTCCCTCTTCGGCTCTGGCCCCTCTCTCCTTTCGCTGCTTACCTCGGCCTTGCTTTCTCCTTCTCCGTTTCCCTGCTTGCCTCGGCTTTTCTTCCTCTTTCTTTTTCTCCACGTTCTCTTTCAGCTTTCAGCTTTGTCCCTCTCTCCTCCCACTACTTGCCTCAGCTTCTCTTTCTTGGCTTCTCTTTCTCCTTGTCCGCGTTCCCTTACGGCTTTGGCTCTCTCTCCTCCCTCCGCTCTCTCTCGTCCCTCCACTCCTCTGCTCGCCTCGGCCTCCACACTCTCTTGCTCTGCTTCCCGCTTCACGTTTTTACTTTAATTTTTTTGTGCCACAGGTTTTTTCTTAAAGGTAAGATAAGCAGGCTTTTAGGTTTAATGCGCCTCGTTTACTTACAAATTTGCCATCGGCTCTTTATGTAAAATGCGTTGTGGAATCTCACAGATTTGTGACGTCCCCTGCTTTTGAAGAAGCTTCAGTATTATTCTGCTTGAAAATTTCTTCTTTAGTAGTCGTGTGTGTTAAAAGTTGGGGGCAGTCCTAATTCTGCATAGCAGCTGGTAGTCAGCACGGTAGAGTTGGTTAATGGCTCCCCTACAGCTCTTCACCAGATTATCCCCTGTTATTCACAGGGATGTGAAGGGCACTAGGACCTCGGAGCCAATGCAAACCTCTTCGCCCAACCTGTGCCAAGGTTGAGGTTTTTCTTCACTGTTTATTTAGCAAAAACAGTGAGAAAACCGTGCCAAATACTTGGCGTTCTTCAGGAGCCTCCCGAAGCGCGTCCGTCGGGCTGCCGCTCCCAACCGGAAGTCAAGAAAAATATATGTATTATGTTTATCTTTTATATTAAAATTTTAAAAATAATTTATTTTGCTTTCTATTTTGTTTTTATTCTGTGCCTTTTGGTTTTTTATTTTTATTTTTGCTGTGATTGCATAATTACATAACCATGGTGAGGGGGAAAGCCTTGAAGTGACTGCTTTCTTGATCCACCAGAGTCTAGCCATATTGGTACCCCAAACAGTTTCCCTCTCCTCAGGTCGGTCTATGTCTCTTAAGTGATATCATACAATGAAGAAATGTGCTTTTTGACATACACTTGTGCATTTTATACCTTTGAGAAATATACACTAAGTGTATTTCTCTGATTGCTGAGAAACTGCAGAGTAGGACACAGACTGTCCTTCTAAGGCAGGTTGCAGGGATTCCACCTGAGCTCAGGTCTTGGCACATATCCCCTGCCAACTCCAGATCTTGAAAGAGTTATCTGTCTCAAGCCATCCATGAGAATCCCCCTGTCAGAATGGCCAAGAGCAATGTTAGCTCAAGGAATTCTGGGGATTGTACTCTTTCAAAAAGGAACTTTTCTAAGTAATAGCCCCACTCTATTGGCCATACAACTGATTTTTAAAATATGATATTTATTATTTATGTGATGTAGTGGTCTGAGTATTGTATTAAGACTCTACAAGACTGTGGTTCAAATCTCTGCTCAGCTATGGAAACCTACTGGGTGCCCTTGGGCAAGTCACACTCTCTCAACCTCAAAGGATGCCTATGGCATATCTTCTCGGAGCAAATCCTGCCAAGAAAACCCCATGATAGGTTTGCCTTAGAGGCACCATAAGTCAGGAACATGTGGAAGGCACCCAGCAACCACCACTACCACCCCACAGCACTGGTAAAGCTCATATTGTCATCATGTGACAGAAGGTCCTTCCTACTGGGTTTCTTTCCAACTGGTAAATTCAGGGGTGTATTTAAGAGACTAAAATGGAACATTTTATAACACCCTGATGTACAAGGCCAATATTGCCTGACTTCTGGCAATCTGGGGATGAAAAAGATGACACAATAGTCTCCCTGTTCTTCTTTTTTGGTTACTTGAGGCTGCTCCAAAAGTCAAGTCCTACTCAGAGAACAGAGAAATAAAGTGTCAGCAAATGATACAATTTCAACTCAGCACCCCAAAATAGAAGTTCAGGGCAGGGACAGGATGTCACTTGGAACTATCCGGATATCTATGTGTCATGTGCAAACACTCCTATAGAAATGGTAAATATTGCGGGTTGTTGTTCTTTCTTTTACAAAATGAGAAACAGATTTACTGTATAAAGGAGAAATTTACTGTTGAGAGGCAATGGGACACTGAAAAGGATGTTTGTTTCTTCCCACACTGTCAACTTCTCTACTAAAAATTGTGGACACACTCTTTCCCCACCACAAGGTTCAATTTGTTTTCAGTTCTGTGGCAAGAAATGTTTTATAAGGGACCACAGTGCAAAGGAAGAGGTTGAACAGAGAATGAGTTATGACCTCTACTCATACACTTTCCCACTCGAAATCTCTACTCTTCCACTTTTCTTATAAAATGATTCAATGCTGGGGAGAGCTAGTGTTGTGTAGTGGTATGAGTGTTGGACAAGGACAATGGGAAACCAGACTCTGAATCTCTGCTTGGACATGGAAACCCATTGGCTAACCTTGGGTACGTCACACTCTCTCAGTCTCATAGTAAGGCAATGGCAAGCCCATCTGAACAAATCATGCCAAGAAAACCCCATGACAGGCTCACCTTAGGGTAGCTATAAGTTGAAAATTTGAAGGCATACAACAAAAACAGAGCTAGGAGCTACCCAAAACATGTGAAGCTTTTCTTCAGTGTGAATATATAGATTTATTGACAGAAATTGTGCACAGCCTGTGTATTGTAGCCCTGACTGGCCCTGCAACAATGCCTTACCACCTAGCAAATTCAGCTGGGAAGAAGTAATTTTTGAATCAAAAACATTTACAGGCTTGGGGGGGGGGGAACTTATGAAGGCTATTACTTCCTGTTTGGGGGGGGGGGGTTACCCAGAATAGTTGCCCATTCCCCAAAACAGATAATGCTCCAGCAGCTGCTAGAAGTGATGCATCATCACTTACTTTTTAGGAGTACTGGCATTCAAGATATTGGTGAAATTAATAGATGCCAACCCCTGAAAGCAGTTGTTAATTAGTGCCACTTGCAAGTTTAACATAAAACCCAGCAAATTGCAAAAGCTGTGGAAAACCACCATGTTGCCCCTCATCTATGTCCTTAAAGGAGAAATTTCAAAACTTAACTGTGTTCAGGTACAACCTCCAGAATTTGGGGTGATGCTGGATGGGGGGCTCTGTCAGTTGTATCTCAATAAAGTAAAATTTCCAAGATCTGGGGTTTGTCATGACAGTGGCCAGCTAGCCTTCTTTCAGTGCTGAACCATTTGGCAAAGAGTAAGTGAGTGTCACCAGTCTATCAATCTCATTAGTGCCACCAGTGGTGAAAACAGATGATAAACCATAAAAACACAGGAAATTCAAGAGCTAGCAAATGTGTCTATACAACAACCAACAGTTTTAAAAACTCTTCAGTCTAAGGACAGCATTGCACCTCACATGATACAAAAGCTGCAATGGAAAATGGTACCCTTTGTTATGTTTTCCCAATCAATCAGTCAATCAATATATCATACCTTTCCCCCAAGAGTGGGAGTCAAGATGACTCAGGGTAAAGAATCAAGATAGTTTTCTCCTGTAACTTGTTGACTGGGCACAAAACAGATGGGCAAAAAGTGCTGCCTTCAGGTTCATCCAGAGGTGCAGCATACAGATGATGCATGTTCCTGGACCAGGCTGAAGCTGTGCCACAGCCGCCTAAGGTGGCTGGACCCAAAAGGAGCACAAAAAAGTGTTCCTTGCCGATGGTCAGTTGTGGACTATGACAGCAGCTGGCCTTGGGACCACAGCATTTGGTTGCTACCTGTCACAGCCAGCCGTGAGGAGAAGGACTCGGAGGAGGAGGAGGAGGTGGAGTCGAAGGCTTTCATGGCCAGCATCCATAGTTTTTTGTGGATCTTTCGGGCCATGTGGCCATGTTCTAGAAGAGCTCCTTTCTAATGTTTCTCTGAAGATACCAGCCACAGATGCTGGCGAAGAGTCAGAAGGGAACTCTTCTAGAACATGGCCACATGGGCCGAAAGCTCCACAAAAAACTATGAGGAGGACGACTTGAACTCTCAGGTACAGGTGCCACCTGAAGTTGAGACAGGCCCCAGCTCTGCTCTGCCAGTTCCTGTAGAGGTGGCCCAGCCAGGACCCAGCTCTGCTCTCTCAGCCCCAGTGGAGTCTGGGGCTCAGCAGCCTAGTCTGGCCCCAGTAGTAGGGCAGGACTCAGAAGATATAGTGAAAATGTTCAGGTCCCTGCCTTTACTCAGACGAGAGCTGAAAAGCAGGGCTTGAGAAGGTCAAAGAGACTTGCAGAGATAGCCTCATCAGGCAGGCAGCAGCTGTGATCAGGGAGTCATTTATAACAGGTGGCAAATGCTGAGGACTCTCGTCAGAGACTATTAGTTCTCCTAAGAGAAGGCAGCTTGGTATCTGACTCCTAGACCCTTCCTAGACCCTGTATCGGACCCACTGACCACTCTTCTGGCTTTTCTGACCTCGAACTGGCTCTCAGTAACCCTGAATCTCGGATTGTTTTTGGCTTACTCTCTTTTGGACTACATTTGGTTGTGTTTGCTAAAGGTACTGCCTCAGCATCTTGCTGTATATCTTTTGCCAAGGGCTCTCTTATCAGCTGGGTGTTGGCAGCTTTCCCAGACACTGCCATCCTGTGCCGAATGGGGAGTAACTGGGGCTGGAGCAGCCAGAGGCCATTCCAAGCTGCCAGTGTGTTCGACCCCTTTCTTAACCTGGGGCCTATTCACGCAATACAATTATAGTGCTATTATTCAACTTTAATTGCCATAGAATCATAGAATCATAGAGATGGAAGAAACCACAAGGGCCACCCAGTCCAATTCCCTGCCATGCAGGAACTTCCCCTGCCATGCCATGGATCCATCCTGTGGAATCTGGGGATTAACAATTTAGAGGGGGACATTTAGAAGTCTCAGACAGAATCTTCCAGTGTTTCACCAAATGACAAACCACAGAATTCCACAGAATGGACCCATGGCAGTTAAAGTGGAATAATAGTGTTATAATTGTGCAGTGTGAATGGGCTCCTGATTCATGGTATTGTGTGTCTGTCCCTACCAGCAGCAGCAGCAACTAATGATAAGGACTGTGAGTGAGTGAGCGAGGAGAAGCAAGAGGAAAGACAGCATAACAAACACTTTGCAAGAAAAATATATGTATTATGTTTATCTTTTATATTAAAATTTTAAAAATAATTTATTTTGCTTTCTATTTTGTTTTTATTCTGTGCCTTTTGGTTTTTTATTTTTATTTTTGCTGTGATTGCATAATTACAGCAAATAAAACAAAACAGAGTAAAAACAACCTCAGCAAAAGCATGCACATGCTGAAAGGTGTGGAAGGCAGGATTATGGAGCCAGAAGAGACCATGCCAAAGCAGTACACTCATGTGATTGAAGACAAGTGTGATACTGAACGCTTTCAAGCTGGTATGTTTCCATTTGATTCACTAACATGATCGTTGTGATTTAAACAGTTATGGGGAAGTCCAAGGATTTGAACCCCTGCAGGTTATGGATTCGCACATGTATGATTAGATAGTTGGGAATATGTCCAAATGGGAGCCCTTTCACATTACACAATTATAGCATTATGATACCTGCCATAGTTCTGTCTTTTGGAATCTAGAGGCTTAGTTTGAGGGGATACTAGAGCTCCCCAGCTGAGAATTCTAAATCCCTTCCCTAAACCACAGTTCCCAGGACCCCATAGGGCAGAGATATGACAGTTAAAGTAGTATCATAGCACTGTTATTGTCCAGAGTGGAAGGGCCCTAAATGTACTATTTGGTCTTGCCTTGAAGGCAGCAAAGAGTGAATCTAGGTGCAAAAATACCCAAAACATTGTTAGTAGACTTACCTGGGAATGCTAGTTAAATATGTCACAACATTCAGAAAATCCTCATCAGGGATCTCGCTGAAGCCTGGATACTCTGGGAAGGTAATGATTGGTGCCCCATCTTTCCCTCTTCCTCCTGCAAGAGAAATCAGCTCTCAGCAAGCAAAAGACTTTTCATAGACCATATAACTATCAGTTCTGTATTATTTGCAGTGTTCTTCTGATGCTATGCTGTTAGAAACTATCTACTAGAAACTAGAAACAAAAGTAACATACAACTTTTCCACCAATGGAGAATCCACAGTTGCACCACTGGAATGATCTACTCTTCCCCAGGAACTGAATTAGTTGTTCCAATCCAATGCCTTCAAGGCACGTTGGACTACAATTCCCATCATCAAGCCACGGAGCTATAGTTGTCATGCCCTGATGGACATGTATTCAGACTCAGAGACTGAAGCAGTAGACCTGCTGCTGAATCAGAGCAGGAGGAGGTTCCAGAGCCACAAGCCTCAGAGACAGACCAGCAGGACCAGCATTGACAGTCTCCTACCCATTCAGATACAGAAGACAACTTACTCCTACCTACCTTCACTGAGCGGAGATAACAAAGGGAGGACTTGAAGAGGTCCAAGAGGATTTAATTAAGCAGGAATTAATTAAGCAGCTGCTTTCTTGAGCTGCTTATCTATAAATCCATAGGTGTGCCCTCCAGGGGTTGTTGGAGATTATCTGACCTACCTGGCTCCCTTTATTATCTGAACTCTGTGCTTGAGCTGAATTCTGTTTCTTGACTCTGGATGTTGCGTATCTGACCTGCACTGTGTTTCTTGACTCTGGATCTGGATCCCATTTACAGGACTTAGATATTGCTGAACTCTGTGTGGGATTTAAGGCTTTTATGTACTAAAGTAAAGTAACTGCTGATATGTAAGTTGCTCTGCAACTCTCCTTGCTCATTAGCTGCTGGCTATCAACTGTGTAGCAAGCAGTCTTTGGCTGGTTGACCGGCCTGTGCTTGGACAATAGTCCAGCACACCTGAAGAATTCTCATCTAGGGAAGACTGAACCTGCTTGCAGGAAGCTAGGAAGAAAAGATGGACAAATGCATTTTAAATATGCTATACTATTTAGAAGAGCCAGGTTTGAGTGTTGGACTGCAAGTCTGGAGATCAAGGTTTAATTCCTTGCTCACCTATAAAACCCACTGGGTTACCTTGGGCAGGTCACACTCTCTCAGCCTCAGAGGAAGGCAATGGCAAACTTCCTCTGAACAACTCCTGCCAAGAAAATCCCATGACAGAGTTGCCTTAGGGTCGCCATAGGTAAGAATGCAAAAGGCCCCAGGTTCATCCCTGGTATTTCCAGATAGGACTCTGAAAGATTCCTGACCATAACTCTGGAGAACTGTTACCAGTCCTTTTTGACAATATTCACCTAAGTCAGGAGTGGAAATCATCAGTCCTTTCAGCTATTTTTGGACATCAACTCCCAACAGGCTATCATTGCTTTCCAGGAGGACCCTGATTTCATCCCAGCTATTTATACATGAACACCATTTTTGTGTAGTTTTTTTTTCCTGATCATTGAATCACTAAGTCAGAATTGCCATACTTCAGTTTACAAGCTTTTTCTTACCATTGTACATTTGAATACAGGTAACACCTCTTGTGGCACCTGTATTCGAATATATCATTAGCATCCGAAGTTGTTCCCACCCAGTTATGCTTTCCTGATCTTCAGAACACCTCCTGCAGGAAGGAACTGTCCGGGAAAGCTGCCAACACGTGGCTGATAAAGGAGTCTTTAATAAACACAATAAAATGGAAACAAAATACCAGTAATTGCTGGCCGTCGTCAAATACAAAGTCCGCAAGGCAAAAGGCAAATTCAATGAGTGTTCCAAGGTCGAGGGTTATCACAGACAGAGATTCCAAAGCCGTTCCAAAGGTCGCAGGTAATGAATAGTCTGAAGTCAAGCCGAGAGTCAAGAGCTTTCGCCGGGAAACCAAGATAAGCTTTGACAAAAGTTTGTCTTCCCTGATCTCTTATATAGGCCCCAGCTCCTCCCCTCACAGCTGTTTTAACTTGGCTTTCTCTAACAATCTCCGAGAGCGTCTCAGCCCCTCCCGATCTGCTCTCCTTTGAGTAAAGGAAGGGATTTCTGTCTCTTGCTCCTGTGTCTCTTCCAGGCCTGCAACCTCTGCTGTGGAAAGGCTTTCCTCTGAGGAGACCCCAGGCTGCTGAGGTAGGGGCTGTGCCTCCCTGTGTCCCATAGAACTAGGTCCAGGTTCACCCAAGTCTCCAGGATCTAGCAGCACCATGCTAGGACCTGACCCAGCATACTCTTCCTCAGAATCCTCCATGTCCTCCACCTGGCTGTCCCTGACATCACTCCCCCTCCCATTATCCTCCCCCAACCCCTGAGGAGGACGGGGCCGGTCAGGGAAGCGACAATGGAACTCCCGGACCAGGCGAGGAGCATGAACATCCGAGGCGTTCTCCCAGGATCGTTCCTCCGGCCCGTAACCGACCCAGTCAATCAGATACTGTAGCCTGCCTCGGTAATGACGGGAGTCCAGGATCTGGGCCACCTCGAACTCCTGTTCCCCATCGACCAAGACCGGAGCAGGCGGAGGTGTGGCACCGGTGTCAGGCCGAACCCCCGAGGCCGGAAGCAGCAAAGACCGATGGAAGACAGGATGAACCCGCCAGGTCCGTGGCAGTTGCAGCCGGAACGCCACAGGATTCACCTGAGCCACGATCTTATATGGCCCAACAAACCGTGCATCCAACTTGCGACAAGGCCGATGAAGAGGAAGATGGCGTGTGGACAACCAAACCAAGTCCCCCACCTGCAAAGGAGGACCTGGTTGCCGCCGCTGGTCTGCGCCCCGCTTGTAAGCCTCCTTCGCCACTTCAAGCTGCTCCTGCAGCAAGGACTGAGCAGCCCAAAGCTCTTGGAGCCACTGATCCGCTGCAGGAACCGCCGAAACCGGAGCCACAGCTGGGAACCCCCGCGGATGGAAACCTCCAGTGGCGAAGAAAGGCGTTTGCTGCGTCGAGGCATGCACCGAGTTGTTATAAGCAAACTCGGCCAACGGCAGCAAGTCAACCCAGTTCTCTTGCCGGTAACTAGAGTAACAGCGGAGGTACTGTTCCAGTGTCCCATTGGTGCGCTCTGTCTGTCCATCGGATTCTGGGTGATGCGATGAGGACAGGTGTGGAGCCACGTCCAGGAGCCGCAACAAGCTGGTCCAAAACCTGGACGTGAACTGGGCCCCTCGATCAGAAATCACACCCTCGGGAAGGCCATGGAGCCGGAAGATGTGTTGCAGAAACATCCGGGCCGTCTCCTTCGCCGTGGGAAGGCCAACACAAGGCACAAAGTGAGCCATTTTAGAAAAAAGGTCCACCACTACCCAGATAGAAGTACAACCGGCAGAGGGGGGCAAGTCGGTGATGAAGTCCATCGAGATGAGCCGCCAGGGCCCTGACGGCGTCGGCAGAGGCAGCAACAAACCTGCGGGCCGTCCCGGGTGATCCTTGGCCCGGCGACACACCGGGCAAGTGTCCACGTATCGGGCCACCTCTGCCTGGACTCGAGGCCACCAAAACTCCCGGGTGAGGAGGTGCAAGGTCTTGCAAAACCCAAAGTGCCCCGCCGGTTTGGCATCGTGGCACAATCGCAAGACCTCCTCCCGACAAGGACCTGTTGGCACATAAAGGCGGCCCCGATGGTACAGGAGGCCATCCCTCAAAGCAAAAGGAGAGGCATCCCCATCCGCCAAATGCTGTGCCACAAACGGGTCCTGGGACTGAAGTTCCCGAACCTGGTCCAACAGCGTGGCGGCCGGTGCGGTGGCAGCGAAATTCTCAGGGCGCAGCAAGGCTGAGTGACACTCCCTGTCTGGATCTATAGCATATTCCGGTTTGCGGGAAAGAGCATCAGCCTGCCGATTCCGGGCCCTAGGAACATACTGGAGTCGGAAGTTGAAGCGGCCAAAAAACAGAGACCACCGCTTCTGCCTCTGAGACAACTTCCGGGCCGTCTGAAGATGTTCAAGGTTCCTATGGTCGGTGTGGACCAGGACCGATGTGCCGCCCCCTCTAGAAGATGCCGCCATGTATCAAAGGCAGCCTTAATTGCCAGCAGCTCCTTCTCCCAGATCGTGTAGTTGCGTTCGGGAGGAGAAAGCTGCCGAGAATAAAAGGCACAAGGTAGCAGGTGTCCGTCAGCTCCCGCGGGCTGAAGCAGCACAGCCCCAATCGCCACATCTGAGGCGTCCGCCTCTACCACAAATGGAGTCCGTGGGTCAGGGTGCTGCAAGATCGGGGCCGAAGTAAACCTTTGCTTGAGGGTGTCAAAAGCCTTCTGAGCCTCCTCCGTCAACAGGAAGCGGGCTGTACCACGCAGCAGCTGAGACAGAGGGTTTGCCAGGGCTGCATAGTCTGCTATAAACTTCCTGTAAAAGTTAGCAAAACCCAGAAACTGCTGGACATCCTTCCGACATCGAGGAGGCTGCCAAGACAACACCGCCTCCACCTTGGAGTTGTCCATGGCCACACCCTGGGCAGAAATGTGGTATCCCAAAAAATCCACCTCCCAAAGGTCAAATGCACATTTCTCCAACTTTGCGTAGAGGTGGTGCTCCCGAAGTCGTTGCAGAACGGCGCGGATGGGCCTCTTGGCTAGGGGAATAAATCAAAAAATCGTCCAGGTAAATCACCACGAACCTGTCCAAATAGTCCCGGAAGACGTCATTCACGAAATGTTGAAAGACAGCCGGGGCATTACATAGGCCAAAGGGCATGACCAAGTACTCGTAATGCCCATACCTCGTCTGGAAGGCCGTCTTCCATTCATCCCCTGCCCGGATTCTCACTAAATTATAGGCCCCCCGGAGGTCCAGCTTAGTGAAAATCCTTGCATGCCGGAGCCTCTCCAGCAACTCCGGAATCAGGGGCAAGGGGTACCGGTTCCGAACAGTGATTCGGTTAAGGGCCCGGTAATCATTACACAACCGTAACTCCCCACATTTCTTCTTGACAAACAACACCGGGGCACCAGCAGGGGATCTGGAGGGCCTGATAAACCCCCTCCGAAGATTTTTTTCCAGAAAATCCCTCAGAGCCGCCAGCTCAGGCTCTGAGAGGGAATACAGGCGCCCCGCCGGAATAGGGGCCCCAGGTACCAAATCAATTGCACAATCATAAGGTCTGTGTGGGGGAAGCCGATCCGCCTCCTTTTCATCGAAAACATCGGCATAGTCCCGATATTTGTCAGGCAGCGTCACAGAGGACTCCTTGGCCTCCGTTGCTACTGCAGCCAGGACTGTCTCTGGCCAGCAATGCTCCTGACAAAATTCGGAGGCAAACAGAACCTCCCGACGTGCCCATGAGATGTGAGGATCGTGCTTGGAGAGCCAGGGCATCCCCAAGACCAAAGGGAAATGCGGTACATCAGCCAGCAGGAACCGGATCTCCTCGACATGGCCCTGGATCTCCAAGTGCAACCCCAAAGTCTGGTGCGTCACTGGACCCGATCGTAGGAGCCGCCCGTCGATGGTCTCCACTGGCCTCGGCTCGGCTAGGGCCTCCATAGGTATCTGGTGGCAAGTAGCAAACCCCAAGTCCATGAAATTACTAGAGGCACCGGAATCTATCATGGCTCCCAGGGGAATGAGCTCCTGGGTAGGGAGCCTAAGGTTGGCGGCCACCAACAAAGGGTCTTTGCAGCAGGGCGGCCGGAGTGGAGCAGGGTCCAGAGATGCACCCAGGTGAGAGACCCGCTTTACACCTGGGACCTTCCGTTTCCCTGCGCCGATGTCCGGCGCCCCTTGGCAGGGCACTCCCTGGCAAAATGTCCAGAAAGCCCGCAATATAAGCAGAGGCCCTCTCTCCTCCTCCTCTCCTTCTCGGCCCCAGTGAGTCGTGACCGGGCTCCTCCTAGCTGCATTGGTTCCTCTGCTTGTCCGAAGGAAGCAGCCTCAATGGAAACTGTAGGCGTCGCTGATATAGGCAGTGGAGGGAGAGGCAAGTCTGATCGACGAGCCTGTCTGCGGCCTGCAAGGCGGCAGTCCAGGCGGATCGCTTGGGCAATCAAGGCAGCCAATGTAGCAGGGGGCTCTGAGCGAGCCAGTTCATCCAGGATGGGGTCCGACAACCCCCAACGAAACTGGGCCTGCAGAGCACTGTCGTTCCAAGTCAAGTCCTGAGCGATGAGGCGGAAGGCTGTAGCATATTCTGCCACAGAGCCCTTGCCTTGCTGAAGCGTCTTAACCTGATGCTCTGCAGTCTCCATCTTAACAGGATCTCCCCAGGTAGCCCTCATCTCCTTCAAGAAGTCCTGCAAGCTGTTGAGGACAGGGCTATCCTCATTGAGATAAGGAGTGGCCCATTTGCTTGCAGGCCCAGAAAGCAAACTGATAATGAAGGCCACCTTCCTTGCATCAGTAGTGAATTCTGTGTCTCTGATTTTAAAGTGCAACTTGCACTGAGCTAGGAAACCTTCAAGTTCCTTTCTATCACCAGAATATTTCTCCGGCATTGCAATGAGAGATTTCCCTGGTGGGTGGGAATGTACTTGTTGATGAAGCAAAGCCAGACTCTGCCGCATTTGACCCATTCCCTCGGCGAGCTGTCTGTTTTGTTCTAACAGTTCCTTTACTAACGAGCTCTCCGCCATCTTATCAGCCTGATTATGGTCAAAGCTTATTCTGTCCGGGAAAGCTGCCAACACGTGGCTGATAAAGGAGTCTTTAATAAACACAATAAAATGGAAACAAAATACCAGTAATTGCTGGCCGTCGTCAAATACAAAGTCCGCAAGGCAAAAGGCAAATTCAATGAGTGTTCCAAGGTCGAGGGTTATCACAGACAGAGATTCCAAAGCCGTTCCAAAGGTCGCAGGTAATGAATAGTCTGAAGTCAAGCCGAGAGTCAAGAGCTTTCGCCGGGAAACCAAGATAAGCTTTGACAAAAGTTTGTCTTCCCTGATCTCTTATATAGGCCCCAGCTCCTCCCCTCACAGCTGTTTTAACTTGGCTTTCTCTAACAATCTCCGAGAGCGTCTCAGCCCCTCCCGATCTGCTCTCCTTTGAGTAAAGGAAGGGATTTCTGTCTCTTGCTCCTGTGTCTCTTCCAGGCCTGCAACCTCTGCTGTGGAAAGGCTTTCCTCTGAGGAGACCCCAGGCTGCTGAGGTAGGGGCTGTGCCTCCCTGTGTCCCATAGAACTAGGTCCAGGTTCACCCAAGTCTCCAGGATCTAGCAGCACCATGCTAGGACCTGACCCAGCATACTCTTCCTCAGAATCCTCCATGTCCTCCACCTGGCTGTCCCTGACAGGAACATTAAAACTGTACATAGGTACAATAATTGTCCAAATGTGCATTTCACAGTGTGTTTGTGCACTAGGAAACTACAATTGCAGTTTTCCATCTAGCATTGAGTAAATCATGTCTACGGGGAGTGGAATGGCATGTGAAGTGCTTATCTAAAGAAATGGTTTATGTACAATTACTTCACAATTAATGGT
The DNA here is from genome assembly GCA_034509955.1 of Urosaurus nigricauda. Taxonomy (NCBI): domain Eukaryota; kingdom Metazoa; phylum Chordata; class Lepidosauria; order Squamata; family Phrynosomatidae; genus Urosaurus; species Urosaurus nigricauda. Next base: position 268,759,438 of record JAOEGL010000003.1, read on the forward strand.
ATCCTGTAGTGGCTGGAAAAGCTTCCACGTCATTGAGACAGTGAATATGCTTTGGATGATAGCCTGATATCTAAGTAAATAAATAGTAAATATCCAAAATGTTCAATTCTTATTGCTGTTGTGTGCCTTCAAATTGTTTCCTACTTACGATGACCTAAAGGTGAACCTATCATGAGGTTTTCATGGCAAGATTTGTTTAGAGGAGGTTTGCCATTGCCCTTCCAAGGATATGAGAACATGCGATTTGCCTGAGGTCACCCAGTGGGTTTCATGGCAGAGCCAGGAATCAAACCCTGGTCTCCAGGTTCGAGGTCCAACACTGGCTCTTTGTTCTCAAAATGGGTTAAGTGCACTGGATGAGCCTCATCTTGGGAAAACCACCTTTATGATCATGGTATCTCCCCTGCCAAGTAAGTATCAATGAATCATTGAGTAATTACTTTAAAAATGAATGAGGTTCAATCCGGGTTCTTGGTTTGAAATGAGAAAAAAGATCAGATATAAGGAATGAGAATTGAAGTAGGAAAATATTAACTAAGATGAAAGAAGATACTTAAATATACTTAAATAAAATGAAAATATTGGAGATAAGTAAAACAGACAAAGTTCCACAATCAAAAAAGGTACAGGAAGAAGCATGTTTGTTATTGTCATGTAGTGTACTGATTTTGTTGTTTCATTATATTTGTTAGGTAATATAAGGTAATGTAATTGTTACAGTATATAGTGTATGATGTTGTTGTTTTGTCATTGGCCTGAAACCACCCGGCTAAATAAAGCACTTTGGGAGCATGGTGTTCAAAAGACGCACACCCCCAAGCCACAAAGCTGCCTAAGGCAGCCAAAACCCAGCCTCAAAAGGAGCAGGAAAAAAACACACTTCTGCCAGCAATCTTTTCAGGACCACAGCAGCGGCCGGCCACTGGACTGTGGCATCTGGTTGCTGCAGTCCCACAGTGATCAGGGCGGGAGCCTCTGGCCATTCCTTTTGTCCCATCTGCATGACCTCTTTGTCAACTATTTTAAGGAAAATATTTTTTAAAAAAAATGGGTTAAGAGCACTTCCTAGCTTCCCTTACATTTGAGCTAATACCTAGAGTGGGTTCATTGCCTCATTGACACGGAAACCACTAGCTAGAATTGCATTTCTTGCAAAGAAACGCTTGCCACTTAAGCAGCAGTCTTCAGTGCTATGTATATAGTACATGGCAGGGAAATGCCTTTGAACAAGCCATCCTTCTCTCAGAGAGAAAGGGATGAGCGACACCTTGTGGGCACATTTGGCAGCCTTTTGTTGTTGTTAGCTGCCCTCCAGCCGACTCTGGCTCATGGCGAGCCTGTGGATAAGAGAGCTCTAAGAATCCGTATCTTGGTAAAAAAAAAAGGAATGGGAAAGATCAAGTCTTACCATGGTCCTGTTCCTCTATGCCAGACCTCCTATGTTAAAAATGCCAGTAATTTTTTTTCGGGGGGTGGTGGTGGTGGTTAACCAGAACATGCCTTTTGTGTTTAAGGGATCCAGCGACAAAAGAGCACTAGGTTTCTACAACTTTTGTGGTTGTGCAGAAGAAAAACTGCTGTTCTGTGATTGTGTCAATTTGTGCTTATACAAATCAGAGTTCGGTCCCATCCCATGCCACATGCACTTTCCAGGGTTAGAAATCAGACTGCAATTCTACACAGCAGCTTTTTGGGATGCAGAACAGAACTCATTTCCACCCAGATACATTCTTCCTGCAACTGCAAATGCTTTGGCAACTTTTCTTTTCTTGAATTATTCTGTTTCATGGTCAGTCGACATAGCTATTCATTTTTACTTCTCAGAAAAAAGTTTCATTTTCTGGCCTCTAACTTTTCATAAACAATTTGTATTGGTTATCTCAAAGTGGAAGTAGTTAGGGATGCGAGTAATACATTTGTGATGACATTGTCGGTGTGCCACTATGAATGTTGCCTACCCCTTCCCCCCCAAAATTGTCATGATGTCCCAGCTATACCAATGCTTTACTAGCCTGATGAAAACTTTATTATGGAGGGGGGAAATCCTTTTTATCCTGTTTCACTTTAAATGCTTATTTTTCAATGACCCTTAGCTATTTGAAACTTTTTATATAATAACTTGTGCAATTCCATACAGGTCTGCTGAAAAGGAACCCTCACTGATTTCAATGGGTAGAATTCAAAGATATAGCTGTGTTACTCTGTAGAATCAGTAATAGAGAGATCTTGTAGCACCTTTGAGACTAACTGAATGAAATTGGCAGTTTCTTTCTTTCAATTAGTCTCAAAGATGCTACAAGATCTCTCTGCATACTGATTTCAATCGGCTTTGCTTATAAATAGAGGCGTCCTGGCCTGCAAATTCAGTCTTATGGGTAGGGATGGAGATCTTGAAATTTTTAATGCTTTTCTCTGTACCTTGTTTTACTGCTGTAATCCGCTTGGATTCCTCAAGATTAAGCGGAATATATTATTATTATTATTATTATTATTATTATTATTATTATTTTGGTGGGAGGACCTATTCAGAATTAAGTGTTGCTGAGTGAGACTTACAGTACTCCAGGCAGATATGTACAGGGTTGTAATTTCAGTCATACTTTGGAGGGAGTGTGTACATAAGGCCTGCTGATTTCAGTAGGATTTACTCCCAGGTAGTTACATAGGGAGTTTGAAATTTCAGTCTTACATCAGAGGAGGTACTCAGAACTAAGCTCTACTTATTTCAGTGGGGTTTATCCCCAGGAAGGTGCACAGAGGGGTTGTAATTTCAGTCTTATTCTTGCTGGGAGTGACTATTCAGAAGTAAGCTCCACTGACTTCAGTGAGGCTTACCCCCCTCAGGACAGGTGTTCAGGGTGGCTACTGCAGTCTTGATCTTGCAAGTTTCTATTTAAAGGTAACGTTCATTGAAAGAGAGAAAGAGAGAGAGATTTTATGCATAAATGCACAAATTTCACCATCAAATGGACAAAGGTCTTATTGCAACAGTGGCTCTTCCCTGAGAAACTGGGGGAAATGGATGAGAGAGCAAGCAGGTGAGACAGTCACACATGACAGCCCCTGTGGTATGGAAGGCTACAAGCACACATGTCAGCAAGAAACTGTGGCCAACAATGTGTATTTGAAGGGTAATGAGGAGGCAGGACTTTGCTAATGAGGCAAAGCCCCTAAGGAACAAAATAAGCGGGAAGGTAACACAGAGCCAGTTCACACAGTTAAAACACTATCATTCCATTTTAACTGCCATGGTTTCATCCTATGGAATCCTGGGATTGGCAGTTTAGGAAAGGTCATTTAGGATTCTCAGCCAGAATACTCCAGTGCCTCACCAAATTATAAACCCTAGGCTTCCATAGGATAGGACTACAGCAGCTAAGTTTTAAACGGAACATGTATAAGAAATGGAAAAATGGAGAAATCACGAAAGAGGAATTCAAACAAATAGCCAGCACTTGTAGGGATAAAGTCAGAAAAGCTAAAGCGCAGAATGAACTCAGGCTTGCTAGAGAGGTTAAGAACAATAAAAAGGGCTTTTTTGGATATGTCCGCAGCAAAAGGAAGAAGAAGGAAACAGTGGGGCCACTGCGTGCAGAAGATGGCAAAATGCTAACAGGGGACAGAGAAAAGGCAGAATTACTCAACACCTTCTTTGCTTCAGTCTTCTCAGAAAAGGCAAAGGGTGCTCAACCTAAGGATAATGGAACAGGAGACAGTCAGCACAGAATAAGTAAAGAGGTAGTACAGGAATACCTGGTTAACCTAAATAAATATAAATCTCCAGGACCAGATGAACTACATCCTAGAGTATTAAAAGAACTGGCAAATGTAATATCGGAGCCATTGGCAATAATCTTTGAGAACTCTTGGAGAACAGGAGAAGTCCCAGCAGACTGGAGGAGGGCAAACGTTGTCCCCATCTTCAAAAAGGGAAAAAAAGAGGATCCCAACAATTATCGTCCAGTTAGTCTGACATCAATTCCAGGAAAGGTTCTAGAGCAGATCATTAAGCAGAGAGTCTGTGAACACTTAGAGGCCAATGCCATAATCACAAAAAGCCAACATGGGTTTCAGAGAAACAAGTCATGCCAAACGAACCTGATCTCTTTTTTTGATAAAATTACCAGCTTGGTAGATGAAGGGAACGCTGTGGATATAGTATACCTCGATTTCAGTAAGGCCTTTGACAAGGTTCCCCATGACATTCTTGCAAACAAGCTCGCAAAATGTGGGATAGACAAGTTAACAGTTACATGGATTTGTAATTGGTTGAGTGGCCGAACTCAAAGGGTGCTCAACAATGGCTCCTTTTCATCCTGGAGAGAAGTGACCAGTGGGGTCCCACAGGGTTCTGTCCTGGGCCCAGTGCTATTCAACATCTTTATTAACGATTTGGATGACAGAATTGGGGGCATACTTATCAAATTTGCAGATGACACTAAACTGGGAGGAGTAGCTAATACCCCAGAGGACAGGATCAAAATTCAAAATGACCTGAATAGACTAGAAAGCTGGGCCAGTGCTAACAAAATGAAATTCAATGCGGAGAAATGTAAGGTTCTGCACTTAGGGCGGAAAAATGAAATGCACAGATATAGGATGGGGGACACCTGGCTGAATGAGACCACATGTGAAAGGGATCTAGGAGTCCAAGTAGACCATAAGCTGAACATGAGTCAACAATGTGATGCGGCAGCTAAAAAAGCCAATGCAATTTTAGGCTGCATCAATAGAAGTATAGTTTCTAGATCAAGGGAAGTTATAGTGCCACTCTATTCTGCTTTGGTCAGGCCCCACCTGGAATACTGTGTCCAGTTCTGGGCACCACAATTCAAAAAAGATGTGGAGAAACTGGAGCATGTCCAAAGGAGGGCAACTAAGATGGTGAAGGGTCTGGAAACCTTGCCCTATGAAGAACGCCTTAGGGAGCTGGGGATGTTTAGCCTGGAGAAGAGAAGGTTAAGAGGTGATATGATAGCCCTGTTTAAATATTTGAAGGGATGTCATATTGAGGAGGGAGCAAGCTTGTTTTCTGCTGCTGCAGAGACTAGAACGCGGAACAATGGATGCAAACTGCAGGAAAAGAGATTCCACCTCAACATTAGGAGGAACTTCCTGACAGTAAGGGCTGTTCGACAGTGGAACACACTCCCTCGGAGTGTAGTGGAGTCTCCTTCCTTAGGGGTCTTTAAGCAGAGGCTGGATGGCCATCTGTCAGGGATGCTTTGACTTGGAGTTCCTGCATGGCAGGGGGTTGGACTGGATGGCCCTTGTGGTCTCTTCCAACTCTATGATTCTATGATTCTATGATTCTATGATTCTAACATGAAATAATAGTGCTATAATTGTGTAGTGTGAATAAGCCCACAGACTCCCAAAAGAAATAACTGTAGTCTGTTCAAATTTAAATTGTCCCATTCATCACACAAAGGAAGAGGTGCTGTTGATGGTGCTGGAGCATGGCAATGGTATGAGTTCAGGTGGATGTATGCCTCATGTACATTGCAAATTTTAATGTGGGAACACAAGGGAACTATCAGGCAAAGGTAATGTAACTTTTGCTCCACTTGGGTCCCTCTACTGACAGGAGAAGAGGGCCTAAATACTGTATAAGATACCAGATCATGTCTGATCTTGAAAGTTAAGAAGAGTCAGCCCTGGTTGGTACTTGGATGGGAACCCATCTCTCAATATCAGATGCTGTATACTATGTTTCAGAGGAATGGACTAACAAAACCACCTTGCTTAAGAAAACCCTATGAAATTTATGGGGTTGCCATAAGGCAATGTGAAATCACACACACAGAGACTGGCAGGAGATAACAGTTGAAGCAGCTTGGAGGTGGATGAGGAGCCTTATAGGAACTACACCTACTGAAAGCCTTCTCCTCTGTAACACACACACATGCATACACCCCTGCCAAAGGCTCAGGAAGAGCCTAATCCTTCCTTTGCCTGTGTGAACTGGTTTTCAGCACACCTGCACAGAAGCAGAAGGGTACCCTTCCTGGTATTCTAGAGATGAAAAAGCTCATCTGTAACACACACAAACTCTGCTGGCATTATCAGTTTTGGACGTACCTGGGTCAAAAAGGATTGACCACTTACATTTAAGTGGTGTTTGTACCCAAGGCCTAGACCAAACACTCAGTCAATCAATCAAGTGAAGCAATAAGTTCTCAAATTACTCTATGTGTCTAACCAGTTAACAAGAGGAAAGTGATTGCTGATGGGAGAAGTAAATCTCACAGCTGTCAAACCTTTCTCTCTTTCTGCTTGTCTGTTTTACAGGGAAATGAATTAAAATAAGCCTTGCTGCAGTGTTTATTGTGTTCAGATTATGCAAATTCCTGCAGATTTTTCAACGGTCAGAAAGCTGCAGTCATCCATATCTTTTGTTTAATGGGTTCCTAAAGGCTCTGTGAATGGACTTCTTTAAAAATGTGCAATCTGATTTACTTTCATCAAGGAGTGAGACCAGATTACTTAAAAGGGTAATTTGCATGGACTACTACTAAAAAGGACTCTAGAGAGAAACTCTTGTCTTTGAAAAATGAGCCCTTATTTTGTCAGGAAACAGCTCTGAACCTTTAGTATTTTTGTAAAACCCACTGATACTTGAATAACAAAAACATATGACTTTGTGTCTAAAATTGCAGAAGGAAAACGATTGAGAATTCCTGGGAAAATGAATTACACTCATAAACATTTTGGTTCACTTTGTGTATGAACATGCCTTCAAGTAGCCTGTCAACTTAAGGCAACTCCTTGAATCTCTTAGGGTTTTCTTACTGAAGGAATACTCAGCAGTGGTTTTGTCAGTTCCTTCCTATGAAATTTATCCTACAACATCTGATATTTGTTGGCGGTCTCCCATCCAAGCACTAACCAGGACTGACCCTAGTAAGCTTTCAAAATCAGATGGAATCTGATGCCTTTTTGATATTTAGGCCCTACTATTCATTTGGAAATCTATAGATGATAAAAGTTGCCTCCTTCTGTGCCTTGGCTGGAAAAAAATTCAAATGGCAAAGTTTTGACCCTCCATTTCCATGGTTGGGAGAAATCCTACCTGATACATTTCTGCATGCCATGGTGCTACAAAATGTAAGTCACCAGCCACCATTGTTATAGTTTTGTTCAGAGCTTGGAAATGCTACTTTTTTGGCTATAACCTCCAGAATCCCTCAGCCACCATGGCTATTGTTTTTTCTAGCCATATCTGGTTCTATTTTGAGATGAACTGATGTGGCCCAGGGTGGGTTTCAGGGCATAAAACTGCCCCTGTGAACAGATGGAGCTTTCTCAGAAGGAGAATGTTTGGGATCTTCCACTAGAACTCCAGAGTTCCTAGGTTCTGTTCTCACAGTCTGGGTGTAAGGAGAGCTGACAACCCTAAAGGGGCACTTAGGAGCTACATTAGGGCCTTACCTAGTCATCTTGATAATATAAGGAGAGTCCTCCTGGATCAGACCAAAAACTGATCTGGTCCAGATTTCCTCATTTTACCAGTGTCCAAGGAGAATCAGGCCATGAGGACACCTGAGGCAATTAAGGGATGTGCAACTAGATATAATGCAACTGAAAGACCAGTCCTTACCTGATAAGATGGCAAATTGCCGGTGAAGCTGTTCTATGATATCCACAGCAACAAGAGGCCTGATCTCCTGTTGCATGATTTCATCTGCGCAAGAAGGGAGAAAGATGGGGTGGGGGAGAGAGGGAGGGGAAAAATTAGAGAAACCTCCAATCAGTTGACTGAGAAACTCTCCAGCAGATTATCTCCGCCAGAACACATAGCTACACAAAGAAGATACTCAGATGCTAGGTCTTTTTTCCCCTTGATGAGTTCTTCTGCTTTTGTCAGATGATTTCTTTTTTTTAATAACAGAGATGTATACAGAGTGTTTATACAGAAAACTCCCAGTTTACTTTATGTATTGTCTTTTGGAGAAATGGGCTTTTTATAAGCTTGCCAGTGCTGATTTGCAGCTTTGCTGAGAGAGAGGAATATGGCCAACTTTTGTAGCCTATATATTACATCAGCATATGTGCATGCTGAGATAAAGCACTTTTTCTGCCCTTACTCTCAAAATTATCTATTTTTGACCAGAATACTGATGGGCCTGACCCTATCTCTGTAACAACAAGCAAACCATTCTTCAGATCTTAGCACACATAATGTTACCATTCTCTTTGCCTCTCTTGTATCAGTGCTTCTCTAAATGTGGCACAGGCCTACATACCCTCAAACTGTCCTGATTTGCCATGGACAGTTCCATTTAGTCCTCTTTCATCCCACTTTTGCAGCTGTTTTTAAATGTCCCAGTTTCTCTCTCCTCCCCCCCATTTTCCCTCTTTGTCCTCAGTTTACTTCAGTTCCTAAAAACTGAGTCCAAAATGCAAAAATAGTTCACATTCAAGTGACTTAGCATCAGGAGAGGAGAGGAGAGGAGAGGAGAGGAGAGGATGGAAGCTCTCCCTTCCCAATAGGCTCAGTCACAAACAAATTGATGCAGCTTCTCCTGGCCTGTGTGTTCTTCCTCATTAATCAACTCTTGCCATCTTGATCACACACAGATGTTGTTTAGCCACACGTGTCTCAATCTCTATCTGTGACGTTTTGGTGAGTATGCTCCTAAGAGAGATATTGTACAAACAATTTCTGAGGGGCTAAGGTTTTCTCCACCTCCCAGCAATATGCTCACATTTGCTGTAAATGAGAAGCAATTTGGATAGCTGACCACATATTCCCAGTGTTACTTCTGTTGCAGTCCTGCATGGCAAGCATTTATTTAAAACTCCCAGAATCACTACATAAGGAAGTTGTAAAGAAGTTTGCTCTTCCTTGACAAACATTAATCTAATCCTTTTTTTTAAAAAAAGGTATGTGTGTGTGCATTTTCTCTGATACTTCCATTTCCCTCAGTTGCAATTTCCAAAGTCCAGCTATTTGAATACTTACATTCCTTTCAATTATGCACCACTCAAATACAATATATTTTTCCTTTGAAAAAGATAGAGATAAAAATTCCCATCCCATTCATAATCACTGAAGCAAAGCCATAGTTTTATTAAATTCAAACAAGCCAATGCTTGTTCAAAACATTAAAAAACTGCCCTCCCTCCAGATGGGCCTGTGTCCTCCTTTTACTCTTTTTTGTGGGAAAGAAATGAAATTTATGAATATTTAATATCTCAAAAGGATTCTAAACATTTAAAGAAAAAGGGGGAAGAACTACCACTGCTCTTGGGACAAAACCAACAGCTGCTAATGCTATACGTATATTTATTCATTTATATTTTGGATGGGGACACTGTGGTTTCCTTTCTGTTCATTTGAAAGAAATTAACAGCAGTATGAGCACTACTTGCAGCAGCTGCTGCTCACGCTTTGAATAATGGATGGTAGAAGGACGTGGGTGTGTTGTAAACAGATGCATGCAGAGTCTGAGAGGGTGAATGAGTGTTGCTTCTGGAATCTCCCTAAAGCTGAAATGAGGAATAAGCAGCCTTTAGGATTGGCAGGTTTATACCTTCCCAGGCCAAAATCTGAAAACCAGGGGTGGCTTCTGGTGATGTTACAAGGCTGATGTCACAGGGAGTAGGCCCTTGTAATGTCATTAAGCATATGACCCATAACTGTATGGAGCATGCCATTGAATTAAAAATAAATTATGATGAGAAGAATACACATTCTGCTTTCAAGGAATGACCTATGAGGGGTCATTCACACACTTTTTCTTTAGCGCATTGATGAGAATCCCCTCACCCCACATTCCAGATTTGTTATTCACACTGTGGAACTACATCAATGCACATCTCTGAGAGTTCGGCTGTTCCCACATGCAAGCATTTGAATAAAGATGGAGTCAACGATGCAAATACATTCGGAACCCCTTTTTTTGGTATGCAGCATTTTATCCTGGGCATATTCAAATTGTTTATTTACACTAGTGATGATGTGGATCTTTTTTAAAAACTCAGGGAGAAACCCAATAGCGATTATCCCAGATTAAGTTGTTAAATTGTTGTTCCCCCAAAAAACTTAATAAGGTGCATTGGGGATGTGTGTGAACAATGGAGATTTAACCTGGATTCACCCTAGATTATTTTCACAGTGTGAATAACCCCGATGATTGATGATGATGATGATGATGATGATGATTTGTATCCCACCTCTCCCTATTGGAGGATTGAGGCAGGTAACAGCAAAACAAAAAAATAGATACATGCAATAATAAAGCATGCAAAAATAATTCCCTTATTCACTACCACCCTCCAACCCTCCCTCCCTCCCTCCCTTAAAAGACAATAAAATCGTAAAATTCACAACAACAATACAATACATTACAACAAAGTTAAGTTGGAGTGACCATATTAAGAGAGAGGGACAGGTAGATCGGATGGACAGTTCTGTTCCTTAGGAGGTCAGTCTGGGAAGGCCCGCCAGAAGAGATCCATTTGTCAAAAGATGTAATATGATGGATCCCTTCTGGCAGGTCATTCCAAATTTTTGGAGTGACAGCAGAGAAGGTCCTCTGGAAAGTTGCCACCAATCTTGTTTTCTTAGGCTGCAATAGGTTCCTTCCAGAGGACCTGAGTGTGCGGGAGGGATTATATGGGAGGAGGCATTCCATCAAGTATCCTGGACCCAAGCCATGTAGGGCTTTATAGGTAATAACCAAACCTTGTACTGTGCCCAGAAGCTAACAGCCAGCCAGTGTAGTGATTTCAAAATAGGTGTAATATGGTTGAATTTAAATTTTCCTGCGACCAATCTGGCTGCCATATTTTGAACAAGCTGAAGCTTCCCAATGTGGCACAAGGGTTGCCCCATGTAGATTCCTCCCCCTTGCCCTGAGAACTGGAGAAGAGAGTTCACATCCTGAAATTCAGGGCCAGACCAGGAAATCTGGGAACCCTATCAACTATCCACATGTTAGACTACATTTCCCATGATTGCTGACATGGCCACGCTGAATGATGTTGAAAAGAGTTTAAGAGCAACATTTGGAAAATTACAGCTGATCCACTCCTGATTTGTCTTGCCCTGAGATCACTGACTGTCCTTCCCAATCCTGCACTGGGGAAAATCAGGAAGGGTTTGGGAATGAAAAGACTGGATTTAATCAGCTGATGGTTAGATGGCATGATTGTTATATCTGAACATGAAAAGGTTATCTTTTTGGCCTACAATTCCCAGAAATTCTGGGTATGCTACTTAAGAGATTTGGAAAATTACAGCCTTTAAAGTGAAACTTTTCCAAGTTCTGGATATAACCTAGTTACACACTTTCTTGCTGCAGATGTAAAAGCAGGGTTACAGCTGAATATTAAGAAAATAAACAATAATGACCACAGGCAACATACATAACTTTAAGATAGGTAATGAAGACATCAAAATAAAGATTATTTTCCTATCACTAATCAAAACAGAGATTGTAGTCAAGAAACCAGAAGACTGAGACCTGGAAAGGCAGCTGTGAAAGAACTATACAAGAGCTTTACATGTAAAACATTAAAAACAGAATCTTCAATGCCATAGTATTTCCACTTTCTATATTTCGGTGGGTGTAAAAGCTGAACAGTGAAGAAAGCTGACATAAAGAAAATGCATTTGAAATGTAGTGCTAGAGAAGAGTTCTACAGATATCATGGACTGCTAAAAAGGCACATTAATAATTCTAATGTTAAACTGAATAAACTGAAGCTATTGTACTTTGGACATATCATGAGAAAACATGATTAACTGGAAAAGATGATAATGTTCAGTAAAGAGAGGCAGCAGGAAAAAAAAGAAGACAGCATTACCAGTGAATAGACTTGATCAAAGAAGCCACAGTCCTGCATTTGCAAGACCTGATGCTGGGGAGATGATGGGATCTTGGAGGTCTCTCATCAAAGCTGACTCAATGGCAAATAACAAAGTCAAGTTCCCAAAGCTATTTTTTGGAGCCCTTGAATCCTCCTAACTCCACAGTGAATCATTTTTCTAGCCAAAAAGGGTAAGTTGACTCTTCTTGAAGCCTCCTGAAGCAAGAATTCATACTTTGAATAGATTGCTGCCAAGCCCTCTGCCCTGTTAAGCATTTTATTATATTTTTTATCAAACACAGATGTAGACTTCTGTCCTATTCTATTTTGTTTCCCCTGCCCCAGTTGTTGGCATTTCTGGCAGTCTGTGCAGTGCCTAATTGTCCCTTGTAACCCACTGCAATAACCCACCCTAATTTACAAGTGGTTCACTAGAAGGAAAAGCAAGCTCTAAAAGAACCCCTGGATACTTAGGGGCTCTTAATTCACTTCCTTTTATTTCTGGTTAACAATCTGACTTTTCTCTCAGTATATTTCTCTCAGTATATTTTTGCATTCTGCATCTTCCGGGGGGTGACATACATGGATTTCTTTCTTACCCTCTCCCCTGCCATTCCATCTTATCTTCATAATAAGCATGTGAAGTAGGTTAGGCTGAGAGACAGTGGCTGGTTCAAGTCTGTCCAATGTCATCCAGCTGAGAAGCCTTGGCTGGCCCAAAATCTCCTCCCCATTGATAGGCATATGAACCTACCTGTGGTTCTTTCAGGTGCTTAGAAGCAGGATGGGAATCCAGTGCAAACTCAAAGAAATCTATACATTGGAGAGAGGAGCAATTGTGGTGAGCACACAGTAGGCCAGTTCTTGCTGTCACAGTGAATGGCATCAGCATGTTTTTAGCCAGTTTTGAATGAGAACCTCTTAAAAACCTTGGGGACTGGGAACGTGGAAGGGTCGATTATTGCTCCAGCAATAGCAATTTGCCCTTTTGGGGTGAAAAATCACCTGGGATTGAGGTTTTTTTTAGAGGGCTTGAGGGAAGGCCCTGCAGGCCACATATACAGTATGCTTTCCCTACCCTAATGAGAGTAAATTCCATAAAGCACAATGCCTGAGATTCTGCATCAAACAGGTAGAGCATAATGCTCTGAGCCTGCCCTCCACATATGTCTCTTTTTGGATGGGGTGCAAGGGGCTATCCTTGAGCCCTTTTCCCCCCTATCAAACCCTACTTCTCCTTGCATCACTCAAGCCCTGGGAGGAACTGCTGCTGCTTACTGGTGGGAGGTGAGAAAGCAGGAAGGCAATTCAGATAATGAACAATTGGCTCATCTTGAGTCAGAGAGGAAAGGAAATGGGAGTGCACTTATAATGGAGTGTACCCTCCTACGCCTTCCCTTTGAAGCTCCATCAGTTGAACTGCTTCCTCTACTCTCTAGTAAGCAGCAGCAGCTCATCTTGGGGCTTGACATCTGGGGAGGGAGTTCTGGGCATTGCACAAAAGACTGCAGAATAGCACCTTGCACTCTATTCAACATACACATATGTAAGCCACACTTACGTGCATGTATGTCACTAACACGATTCCAAGTAATAGGATTTACTCCTGAGGAAAACATTTACAGAGTGGTGATCTAAAAGTGTCTTTCATATTTTGAGGCACAGAGAAGAGACAACATGCCTTCTCTTCAGGTTTAGCCTATGTATACTTTTACACCCCAGGAGGTATAAGAGACCCCCATATTTTGAAATAAACGAATAATATCTATGTCAGTTCTATTGATAGATAGATTACTCTTATAATAACTCTCCTTAGAAATCAGCCTTTCCTCAAGTGGCTCTGTGAATAACTGTTGGCTTTTTATATTATTCTCAGGTAATTCAGACAATGGCCATTATGGCTGGGGATGACAGAACTACAGTTGGCCCTCCATATCCATGCATTCTTTATCCACTGATTCAACTATCCACAGATCAAAATATTTAAAAATACATAAGTTTTAAAAAGCAAAAAGCTTAGTTTTGCCACTTTATATTTTACCATACCATTGTATTTAATAGGACTTGAGCATCCACAGTTTTTGTTATCTATGGAAAGTATTGGAACCAAACCCCAGTGGATACCAAGGGCCAACTGTATATAGAACCAAAGAGTTGGAAGAGACCACAAGAGCCATCTAGTCCAATTCCCTGCCATGTCGGAACTCACAAACCATCCCCAAGAGATGGCCATCCAGCCTCTGTTTAAATACCTCCAAGGAAGGAGACTCCACTACCCTCCAAGGGAGTGTGTTCCACTGTCCAACACCTCTTACCATCATGAAGTTCTTCCTAATGTTGAAGTGGAATCTCTTTCCTGTAATTTGAATCCATTACTGCATGTCCTATTTTCAGGACCAGCAGAAAATAAGTGCCCATTCTTCAATATGACATCCTTTCAAATATTTAAACAGGACTGTCGTGTCACCTCTTGACCTTCTCTTCCCCATATCCAGCTTCCAAAGCAAACCCACGTAGGCCGTGTTTTCCAGATCCTTTACTATCTGCCCTCCTCTGGACACATTCCAGCTTCTCAATATCCTTTTTGAATTGTAGTCCCCAAAACAAGACACACCATTCCAGGTGAGGCAGCTCAAAAAGCCAATGTGATTCTAGGCTGCCTGAATAGGAGTACAGACACTATACTCCTGTTCATGCAGCCTAGAATCATATTTGCTTTTTAAGCTCCCTCATCACGCTGGTGACTAATGTTTAGCTTATCTACTAAGACTCCTAGATCCCTTTCACATGTATTATTGTCAAGCCAGATGACACCCATCCTATATCTATGCATTTCATTTTTTCCTACCTAAATGTAGTACCTTACATTTCTCCTTGTTCAGATTCATTTTGTTAGTTTTGGCCCAGTTTGCTAATCTGTTAAGGTCATTTTGAATTCTGATCCTGTCCTCTGGGTTATTAGTTACTCGTCCTACTTTGGTATCATCTGAAAATTTGATAAGCATGCCCTCTATTCCATCTCGAAGTCATTTATAAAGATCTTGATTAGCACTGGATCCCAGACAGAACCCTGTGGTACCCCACTAGTCACTTCTTTCCAGGACAAGGAAGAGCCATTTTTATTATCCTTTGGGTTTGGTTGGTCAATCAGTTACTAACCCATCTGACAATCGCACTGTCTAGCCCAAATTTTACTAGCATGTTAATAAGAATATAATGAAGGACCCTGTCAAAGGCTTTACTGAAATCAAGATATGATACATCCACAGCATTCCCATCATCTCCCAAGCTTTTAACTCTATCAAAAGAGAGAGAGAGAGAGAGAGAGAGAGAAAATTAATCTACCATGACTTACTTTTGAGAAACCCATAGTGACTTTTGGTAATCATGGCATTCCTTTCTAAATGTTCACAGACTGTTTGTTTAATGATCTGCTCAGAACCTTTCCTGGTATTCATGTCAGGCTGATGGGACAGTAATTGTTTGGGCTTCTCTTTCCCCCTGTTTGAAGGTGGGGACAACATTTGCCCTTGTTCTCCAAGAATTCTCAAATATGATTGCCAGTGGTTCTAAGATTACTTCTGCCAGTTCTTTTAATACCCTTGGATGTAGTTCATCTGGCCTTGGAGACTTAATGGGAGGATTGATGGGAGTTTGTATTTCAATGGATCTGGATGGTGCCAAGTTGGAAAACCCTATTATAAACAATTAGACCGACCTATGCAGTCCTATGTGTATTAAAGCCAAAAATGTATTTGCTTAAAAAAGGAAGATTGATGTTGATTCTTTCATTATAATGTATTCAAAGGTATCAAAAATAACTTCCAGAAAGACGCTTCAGTTTCATTTCCCACATTAATCTTTAATATTCAACCTGTCTTTATCTCAATATAGCCCTTTAATGTGTCTAAGAACAGACCTTGGCTTAAAAAAATCTCCCATACTATCCTTCAAAACACAATGAAATCTGCAATAATGCAATTCAGTACATTGAAATATCCCTAAGTAAACCATGCATTTCTCCATATGAAACACCTAAAGGGTCTATTTTTGGAACATTAAAATTAAACAAATCCAATTATCACCTGCAAAACTCCTACATGAAAAGCTCAAAAGGCTGCCTCATCATTATTTATTCATTAAAAAGTATTTTGAAATTGCCATTCATTCTAAAAGGTACCAGAGTGGTTTACAAGAATAGCCATGAAAAGACTAAAAACAGAGTGTTTAAAGACCTGATGTTGTGGCATCAAAACACAGTACGTCTATTCTGGGGCAAAGTCTCAAAGAGGTGGGAAAAATAGAAATTCCTGTATCTAGGAAATATCTTAAGCTAGCCGAGCTAGTATGGACTCTCCGTTGGGGCCCCCTGTTACATTGCACAACTATACTGCTCTGATTCCACTCTAACTACTATGGCAACATCCTCTGAAATCCTGGGCTCTGACGTTTAGGAAGAGGTATTTAGAATTCTGTTCTAGAGCCAGTGTGATGTAGTGGTTTGAGCACTGGACTACAACTCTAGAGACCAGGGTTTGATTCCCTGCTCAGCCATGGAACTCATTTGGTGACCTTGGGCAAGTCACACATTCTCAGCCTCAGGGGAAAGCAAGGCAAACCTCCTCTGAACAAATCTTGCCAAGAAAACCCCATGATAGGGTGGTCTTAGGGTCACCATAAATCAGAAACAACTTGAAGGGACACAGCACACACACATTTAGGATTCTTTGCCAAAGAGCTCTAATCTTACCAAACTACAAACATGGGATTCCACAGGATGTTGTCAAGGCAGTTAAAGTGGAAACATAGCTCTATAACTGTGTAGTATGAAAGGGTCCCAGGTCATCAGTACTCATTCCTTGCTACTACCGGTAGTTTGTCTTCTTTTTGCTTTTTCAAAGACATTGCTGCAAATGCAAATACATAACAGGCAATGAAGTACCGGTATTATGAAGTGGTACACTGCAGCTTTTTACATGTTCCCTGTTAACATCTAGAGTAAGGTTGGCCTAGAAGTAGGGTTCCCAGATTGCAAGGCCTGGTTTGGTATCTCAAACCTGGACCCTCTTCTCTTATCCTCAGAGTAAGGGTGGGGAACCTTAGGGCAAAATGTGTTGCCTTGAAAGTGTGCA
Source organism: Urosaurus nigricauda (assembly GCA_034509955.1). Lineage (NCBI taxonomy): Eukaryota > Metazoa > Chordata > Lepidosauria > Squamata > Phrynosomatidae > Urosaurus > Urosaurus nigricauda. Next base: position 268,776,387 of record JAOEGL010000003.1, read on the forward strand.
TACACACATACACATATACATACACATACACACCTCATTTGTTAGTTGTTGTTGTGTGCCTTCAACTCATTCCCAACTCATAGCAATCCTGAGATGAACCTATCATGGGGTTTTCTTGGCAAGATTTGTTCAGAGGCTGGGAGAATGTGAATTGCCCAAAGTCACCCAGTGGATTTTGGCTGCGTTCACACTGGAGAAATAAACCGGTTTAAGTACCATGGCTCAATGCTGTGAAATTCTGGGAATTGTAGTTTGTTGTGGGGCCCAGAGCACATGGCTGAGCAGGGATTTCAACCCTGGTCTCCAGTCGTTGTCCAACACACAAACCACTAGCCACACTTTTTGTTTGAATATATAGTCTGCACAACTGTGGGTGGCACTTAACGCATCATGCTTAATGCTTCTCGTAACATCACTCTTGTAACAGTACCAGGATATCACAAGGAATTGTCCCCTCCTGAAATATCAGAGCTTGAGATAGTCATGGCCTAGCAATCTTAATAACATAATGTTATGTACTCTGATGGCTAATTTCATTAAGACCTTAGGATCATTTCAGATATTTATGTTTCAGGGACTAATTCAGACTGGTAACAGGATCGATTTGTCCCTCACCTAGCTGCCTGCAATGGAGAAGACAAGAAAGAAGGGAGATATATTCAGAAAGAAGGTGGTAAAAAGAGAGAGGGGACAGGAAAAAAAACTGGGGAGGCCCTACTTCTTTTTTGCTCTGGTGAAAAAGGACTGTTTCCATGTAGGCACGTGAACATCCAGGTAAAAAACATCCAGGTTTTAAAAACCCCCAGCAAATCTAAAGTGCTTCTTCCTTCCCCTAAGTAATCTACATTTCCTCTTGAAACCAGAAACAAAGGATCTCTTTGTATCTAAAAACAATCTCTCCCTGCCTACCTCCTGGTGTGTTCCCAGCCAAACTTCTCCATCCACCCATCTCAGGGGTGTCCCGATCCAATCACTGTTAAAACTGTACACCAGTCTGGAATCCCATTCTTGACAAGTAATTCAGCCTTTGCTACCTGGGCAGACAGACCATCACCTAGGGCTAATTTTAAGGTTGTATGTTGTATGTGTATGTTCTGTTTGTTGCCCTCAGACCTCTGTCTGAGCCATTCCAGCTTTCCAGTCTTCGCTTTGGACAGACAATTATAACCCCACTGCAACCCAAAAAACTCCACTATCCACTTTCTATATTTCCATTTTGCTTAGCTCTTTATGATGTTTTGTATGAATTACTATCCTGTGTTTGTGAGACTGCACTCTGCATATTTTTAAAATATATTCACCCAAAACCTGGAGTCATCCCAGTTATTATTAGTATATATTGGTGTACATGGTCAACAGTTTACCCAAGCCCCTCACAAAGCTAATTTCCCCAACATTTAAAGTATTACTGACACCTGTTCTTTGGATAACAACCCTTTCCCAACAATTATTGGATAATGTGGTAGTTGCTTCCTGGAACATACGGTACATGCAACTAAACTATCTGAAAACAAAATCTGTTCTATCCTTGTGATACTAGGTGAATCCATGTGAACCTATCTGAAAATAACATCTGTTGTATCCATGTGACAGTATCAGGTGGTAGGAATAGAAAGTACCACTTCAGATTATAAATGGGGGTATGAATTTTGAAATGCTTCCTGTTATCTTTAACATGGCAAGTTAATATCTAGAACAGAGAGAAAGAGAAACTAGGCAAGTATATTTCCCCCTGGTCTAGAGACAAAGAGCAATAAAAGACAGTAATAAAATTTCAGCCCCATTAGTAAAGCAAAGTGCACAGGATAGGGACATCTGGGTCTCAAGAGAAGTTACTTTTCTGTTTCTAATGGAGCTAAAATCACATTACCTGTCTTTTATTGCTCTTTGTCTCTAGTCCTCACATGGCAAATAATGGGAGTTCCCTCTGCCTGCATTGAAATTCCTCAATATTATTTTAATTGATAACATCTCAGATAGAATGTAGTTCTGTGACTCCAATATTTTCACAATTTTTCTCCAGTATGAATTTTAACATCTTTGCCTCCTGAAGATGCTGCTGAAGCTTTGATAGTTTGCATAACATATTTTATGCTTTGGAGTTGGCCCACAAAAGTATCACTGCTTGTGGATTTTGTTGTACTTTGCTGCGCAGCCAACATTTTTACCTTTGAATATTTTCCTCCTTGATTGGTTAGTTTTTTTCTGCTTAGAAAACAAAAACTATTGCTTTCTTCTTCTTTTTTTTAAAGGAAAAGTATTAAAAAGTGGTGACCCTCCTCGTTGTCTAAAGTGGAATACCATACATACTTGCCTGTAAGTCAATCTCATGTATAAGCCAAGGGCAGGTTTTGGAGCCAATTTATGGGTTTTGATATGACCTGTCGATAAGTCGAGGGTAAAATTTATGGGCACGTAATAAAAGAATCCAAAGGATGAAGCAAAAGAAAACAATGCCAAAGAACTAACACATTTCCAGCAGGCATAACTGTTTGTGCTCATACTAAAGGCTGGATGTCTGTAAGAATAAAGAGAGGATCAGTGCTACCAGGACAGATTGTGCTCTTGCCTTTCACCATAGGGTGGTTCCTTTTATATTATAAGAGTTAAAGTACAGTACTTACATTGACCTATGGATAAGTTGACCTAAGTTTTTCAAATCAATTTTTGACTAAAATTTCTAGACTTATACATGAGTATATCCAGTAGTTCACTGCACCCCTTCAGGTCTCTTGCTCTAGAGTAGTCGTAAATTTAATTAAAAGTGTTCTGCTTGTTCTGAGTCTTTAAAGTAAAACATGGAATGGTTGAAACAGAACAGTCATTCTCAAAGGCTGTTTCAATGGCGTGCCCTTTGCCTGAGGGTATGAGTCACTAAAAGACAAACCATACTATAAAAATCTGTCTTATGACGAGGAGGGGAAAAATTAAAATAAGAAAGAATTGCACCATTAACATTTACAAGGTCTTGCAGTGTGTGCTGACTTACAAATATAGTTACTTTAAAAGAGGCTGCTTCTAAAAATAACTATTTGACAATAAAGTTCTTTCTCTTACAAAAAAAAAATTGAACGAGGATAAAAGATGTGGTAATTAGGATTGCCAAATTTTGATATATATGTCTGTGTATGTGTGTGTATTAATGTGTGTACCTGAGAATGGACCAAGGAATTAAATTTATTCATGTCAAGAGACAACTGACAGAAACTATACAAAAAGAATGGGGAACTTCTTTCATCTTGAGGGCTAAATTCAATTTCATTTTTGTTCCTGGGTGATTGCCAGGTGAAATAAGCAAGGGGGCTCCTGTCCTTTCAATATAGAAGAGGGAATTTTAGCAGGTGTTACTTGTCACATGACTGAAATCCCCTCTTCTAAACAAACATTAGAGGAATACGAGCCTTATCCCACTTTTCATCTCACAGCCCTGTCTTGGGGGCTTCGTTCTGTGTATGGTGGGGCCAAACCAAACCTTGTTTTTGCCATTTTATATAAGAGACACCATTTTACTAGGACATTGTATTTAATGGGACTTATGAATCCACAGATTTTGGTATCCACAGAGAGCACTGGAATTAAACTCCAGTGGATACCAAGAGCCCACTGCACGTATAGAAGACACTGAGCTCCCCTTCTGACTTGTAATACATGTTCTCGTTTCTGGGTTTATCCTACTGTCCCACTCACCATATCACTCTAGAGAGAATCTGGGTCATTTAGCATGGCTATTATCTCTGGCATGCTGGATTAGCAGTCATGTGTGCGCAAGAATTAATGGAAACCGTACGAAGGTTAGACGAAAGGGATGAAGCTAAGTCTCGTGATTTGTGGGCTTCAGTTCAATCTGTCAAGTATAGCACATCAGGGCCAAGTTTAATCACAGCCTTGCATACACACAATAGCACATCTTGGTAATATGTGTAAGTTACTCAGTGAATTAAGAGCTCAGGAAATCTGCTGAGTGGACATTTAGCAAAGCTGCAGTAAAATTGGCCTGAGTTGCAAGGTGGGCACTTTCAATTATTGACTACATTCAGGGATCACATATTCCTGCCAGACAGTGTTAAAAAAGACCACATCTTTTGAAAACTTAAAGTTAATAAATAGAAGCTTTTTAAGATTAAAAAAAAAATCTGTACATTAACACAACAGCAATAAATAACTTGTAATGAGATGCACAGAAACTGAAACATGAGCAGCATCAGCAATAGGCTTAATAAATCTTTTTGCAGATTAAGAAGACTTTTGAAGGGCAGCGACTGCAACAAATAGAGAGATGGGACAGGGCGGGATCTCTTTTGGTTCCAATGAATAGTCCTGATTACTATGGTTGCTTGGTTCTAAGGTCACAAGGCCCAAGCCCACATCCTGAATGCCCCAAGTGCACAGGTGATGCTTGCTCAGGGCAGATCTTTAGAAACATTCCTTTGTTTAGAACCAAACTCCTAAAATCTTTAAGTCAGCAAAACCAAAGCCAGCTCCTGATCTAAGGTGGTCTGTCTGGAGGACTTTTGATTCTGATGGATTTATGGGTAAGTAACAGTGCCAGACTACTGGATCTGGCCACCACTTTAGTATCCCATCATGCCCTCAAGCAGCATTACTCTGAAGGCACTATGACAAATTTAAAGTGGCTGTTCAGTATAGTTGTAGAGGTGACTGGTGCCTCCCATATCAGGGTGCTGTGAATTTTCCCTGGATTTTATTGCAGACTTTAAAGTAAAGTAGCTATCTGAGTTACAGAACCTGAACTCCAAAACTGATCTGGCACCTTGGAAGTTTTCAATTCTGATCCTGTCTTTTGGCTACCCCTCCTAACAATACTTGGCAACAGTACAGCAATGGTTAATGGCTTGACTGAATTTTTTTAAAGTCCAGAATAAAACCTGGAGTGGATTTACTGCACCTCTCATCAATCAAGCCATCAACCACCACTATACGGTTGCCAAGTATCATTAGGAGGGGTAGCCAATACCTCCAAAGGACAGGATCAGAATTGAAAATGACCTTAACAGATTGGAGACTGGGCAAAAACTTAACAAAATTCAACAGGGAGAAATGTAAGGTATACTACATTTAGAGAGAAACAACAAAATGTACAGATATAGAATGGGTGACACCTGGCTTGATAATAGTAAATGTCAAAGGGTCTTAGTAGACACAAGCTGAATATTAATCAACAGTGTGAAGCTGCAGCTAGAAAAGCCAATGTAATTCTAGGCTGCATGAATAGTAATATATTGTCTTGATCAAGGAAAGTAATAGTGCCACTCTAATCTGCATTGGTCAGACCTCACCTGAAATACGGTGTCCAGTTCTGAGCACCACAGTTAAAGAAGGATATTGATAAGCTGAAACATGTCTAGAGAAGGGACACCAAAATGATGAAAGGTCTGGAAGCTATGTCCTATGAGGACAGCTTAGGGAGCTGAGTATGTTTAGCCTGTGGAAGAGAAAGTTAAGAAGTAATATGATAGCCATGTTTAAATATTTGAAAGGTTGTCACATTGAAGAGGGAGCAAGCTTTTTTTCTGCTGCTTGTGAGTCTAGGACACAGAGACCAGGACACTACAGGAAAAGAGATTCCACTGAAACACTAGGAAGACCCTCCTGATGGTAAAAGCTGTTTAACACTGGAACATACTCCCTCAGAGTGTGATGCAGTCTCCTTTGGAAGTTTTTAAACAGGCTGGATGGCCAACTGTCAGGAAGCTGTAATTGTGTATTACAGCATGGCAGAGAGTTGGATTGAATGGCCTTTGTGGCCTCTTCCAACTCTGATTCTATGAAGTTGGGATGAAATTCTCTCTATAAGAACAAGAAGGCAAAGCATGCATCCGTGGTGAGTCCAGCCACCTTTCCAGGATTGTAGCAGTTGTCAAGTGGTGCTCAACCAGATCCAGATGCTAATGACAAGCTTGGTGAAAACTAACTGCAACTTTCTTTGTTCTTGGAGAGGTGAGATTAGTTGTAACTTCTGGTCAAGTGCACACCTGGTTTGGTTGTAATGTCAAGGTTTGCTGAGACATAATATGAGAAAAGATCTGTAGAAGGTAACTGATACCTGCTCCTTTCATAATGGTAAGATTTTTTTGCTTCTAGCAGAGAAAAGCAAAGCAAAACAGCAGAGGCAGCAGCGGTAGCAATTACCATGTCCATCTGTTTGATATCATTCCTCTTTGATTTAACACAGAGGCAGTAATGATACCATCTAATACCCTGCGGGAAAGAGCTGTACAGCTGGGCTTCCCAATTCTCTACTTAAAATGAAATTAAACACTGCCATTTAATTTATTTTACACCTTTTCTTTATTACCCCTCCTCCTTTTTTGTTATGTTGGGGGAAAAGACATTGGTAGTGGAGGATAAAGAAATGGTAGTGAATGGGATCAGATACAAAGAGAAGAATTCATCCAAACAAATGCAAAGGCTATCCTGATAATGTTAGTGGCTGTTTAATAAGCAGTCCTTTATCAACAAAACAGAGTAGAAAAGAAGTCTGAGATACACATGAATCACACGTGAATGAAAATAGGGAAGGACTGACAGACATATTCTGAAAAGGGTGCTGTGATTCCATACTGGTGGTGGAAATCAAAATGGAATAAATTCTACTACTAGCCCTCAAAATAAATAAAAATAAAAATAATGCCTCATTTTCTTTTTTTAAATTATTTTTCATTTCATTCAGATATTGGTATCAATAATCTCTTCTTTCATCTCATAATCCTTTCCTTGAGCTGATAAGCATAACCAGTACCTACTTTTTAACATTTTCATGAATATCATACTGGAGATGCTAGTCCAAGAGATGCTAGTCCAAGTGTTTGTACAATAAGTGCCACATGACACAAAGGTGTCACATGCAGTTTGATCCTCTGAATGTGAAAAAATAGAAGCAAATTAATTGGAGTTTTTTTGTCCAGCCACTTGGACTACAAGCTAAAATGTTAAGTTTCAGTTAAAATATTTATCCATCAGCAACCAATGTGACAGTAGTCAGGCTAGGTAATTCTATAACTAACATTCTGCCTCACTCATTGCCTTTCAAATTGCTCGGCTGGAATCCTATTCATTTCGGGATGCCTGTGTTAAGTTCTCTTATGGAAGTAGTTGAATATTTTGTTCAATGTATAATGTCTGTTACCCAAACACTCTGAAGGCACTAGTTCCTATCTGATTTTGGAAGCTAATCAGGCCAGTTAGTACTTGGAAGGGAAACTGTCTGGGAATACCAGGTGCTATTGGTTATATTTCACAGAAGGGCAAACAATGGCAAATTATCTGAGTATTCCTTGCCTAAGAAAACCCTATGAAATTCATGATGTTTCCAAAAATCATCTGGCAACTTGAAGACACATATTTCACTTGTTCATGTGAAGGGATCTAGGTATCTTAGTAGACTACAAGCTAAACGTGAGTCAGCAGTGTGACAAGGCAAACAAAGAAGCCAATGTAATTCTAATTCCGTCAACAGGGGTACAGTTTCCAGATCAAGGAAAGTAGCAGCACCACTCTATTCTGGTCAGACCTCACCGGCAATAGAATCATAGAATCATAGAGTTGGAAGCGACCACAAGGGCCATCCAGTCCAACCCCCTGCCATGCAGGAACTCCCAGTCAAAGCATCCCCGACAGATGGCCATCCAGCCTCTGCTTAAAGACCTCCAAGGACGGAGACTCCACTACACTCCGAGGGAGTGTGTTCCACTGTCGAACAGCCCTTACTGTCAGGAAGTTCCTCCTAATGTTGAAGTGGAATCTCTTTTCCTGCAGCTTGCATCCATTGTCCCGCGTTCTAGTCTCTGCAGCAGCAGAAAACAAGCTTGCTCCCTCCTCAATATGACATTCTTTCAAATATTTGAACAGGGCTATCATATCACCTCTTAACCTTCTCTTCTCCAGGCTAAACATCCCCAGTTCCCTAAGGCGGTCCTCATAGGGCATGGTTTCCAGTCCCTTCACCATCTTAGTTGCCCTCCTTTGGACACGCTCCAGTTTCTCCACATCCTTTTTGAATTGTGGTGCCCAGAACTGGACACAGTATTCCAGGTGGGGCCTGACCAACGCAGAATAGAGTGGCACTATTACTTCCCTTGATCTAGACACTATACTTCTATTGATGCAGCCTAGAATAGCATTGGCCTTTTTAGCTGCCGCATCGCACTGTTGACTCATGTTCAACTTATGGTCTACTTGAACTCCTAGATCCCTTTCACACATAGTTTCATTCAGCCAGATGTCCCCCATCCTATATCATTGCATTTCATTTTTGCGTCCTAAGTGCAGTACCTTACATTTCTCCGCATTGAATTTCATTTTGTTAGCGGTGGCCCAGTTTTCTAATCTATTCAGGTCATTTTGAATTTTGACCTTGTCTTCTGGAGTATTGACTACTCCTCCTAATTTGGTGTCATCTGCAAATTTGATAAGTATGCCCCCAATTCTGTCATCCAAGTCATTAATAAAGATATTGAATAGCACTGGGCCCAGGACAGAACCCTGTGGGACCCCACTGGTCACTTCTCTCCAGGATGAAAAGGAGCCATTGTTGAGCACCCTTTGGGTGCGGCCAGTTAACCAGTTACAAATCCATGTAACGGTTACCTTGTCTATATATTGTGTCCAGTTTTGGGCACCACAGTTCAAGAAGGATATAGACGACCTGGAACGTGTCCAAAGAAGGATGACCAAGATGAAGGGTCTGGAAACCAAGTCGTTGAGGGAACAACCTAAACAGCTGGGTAAGTTTTGCTTTGAGAAAATAAGACTAGGGGTGACATGATAGGCATCTGTAAATACTGTAAATATCTGAAGGGATGTCATATATAAGATGGAGTAAGTTTGTTTTCTGCTGCTCCCGAGACTATAATTAGAACCAATGGATTCAAATTACAAGAAAATAAATTCTAAACATAAGAAACAACTGTAAGAATTGTTCAACCGTAAAACAGACTGCCTTAAGAGTGATTGACTGTGCTTCTTTGGAAGTCTTTAAACAGAGGTTGTCTGGGTATCTTTCAGGATTGCTATAACTGAGTATTCCTAAATAGCAGGGGTTGAAATAGATGGATCTTGTTGCCTCTTCCAACTCTAAGATTATATGATTTTGCAACTTCTACATTCTTCTCAAGGTTATGGAAGTGGAACTGCTCAAGCAGTGCCATTGCACATGCCAATACACAGGCACATGCAGATGATCATGGATGTGGACGGGGTGTGTATGTTCAATTGCTCAATGTTGCCACTCAACACAAGGGTTCCATAGCACAATCAATGCATAACTCCAGAACCTGAGATTTACACTACCACAATATAAGATTCCAGTCTACTTCACCTGTTTCAAAATGGGGTACACCAGCCCACACAAAGCATTGGGGTGACCTTCCTGTTCATTCTGCTGAGTGGGACCCAAGACATGTGTTCCGAATTCCTCTCCTGGTGATACCACTGCTAAGAAGGAGAAAGAGGAAAAAACATTTCCCTCTTCAAACCCTTTGGAAGGGACTATCCTTACATTTTCCTTTCTCTTTGTTGGGGTATAGGATAGATATAATAGTGTCCTGCATGAACAGCAACCATACTTACACCAGATACACTCCAATAAATACCACCTTGTCCTGCTTGTCCCCCACATCTCCCCACCCTGTCATGGTCAAACTCATTTATATGTTAATGGTCTCCAAATGAATGTCACAAAGATGACCGGCTGAAGAGAAAGGCTGGACTGTGCATAGCAGATTGACACACTACTGCTTTATTGCTTAATGAAAGACCAGCTGAGACAACCAACCATTAGGAAAACACTAGGACATCTTTGTTTTCTGTGTGACTCAGAGCAATGACAATCTTCCAGCCTGTTTCTTGGCTTCAAGCCTGTTTTCCTGCTTGGCCACTGCCCAAGAAGGCTGGGGAATTCTGGGAGCTGTAGTCCAAAAAAGGTCACTTCTTCACTCATTGGGGCTTTCTAGAATGGCAGGAAAGTGTGACATGAAGTTGCCTTTTCCTTAATGCTTAGCAGCTGCACCACAGCCTTTAGATGGAGCTGCACTGTTCCGCAGTTTTTAAAAAAGAAGCTGGGAAAACCAGCACCTTTTTAAAGGCGCTTCTTCTCCCCTAAAATGCAAAAAAAGCGTTTTCATGGCACACTTTCTCTTTTTCTCATCTAAAGGCTAGAGTTTCATGCAGCCATGAACACATTTCTTTTTGCCAATCTAGAAAGCCTATCTGTGTCTGAATCCTTTCTGTCACTTCCATCTAGAGCAGACCACTGAATCAGCTATTGAATGGTGAGTCAATACTGTAATTGGGACCAACAATAGGCCACAGATTCAACCATCCACGGCTTGAATATATATATAAATTCCCAAAAGCAAATCTTGGTTTTGCCATTTTATATAAGGGACAACATTTTACTATGCCATTGTATGTAATGGTACACGGGCATCCGTGGATTTTGGTATCCACTGAGGATCTTGAAACCAAAACCCCTGAAACCAAACCAAGGGCCCACTTTATCTGGACTATACTTCTCCAAATCCACCACCAACCATGCCTCCGTTGTCCAATGGATTCAATGAGTTGTAACTTTCACAAGCTCTGCAAATATGACAGCTCATAGACACTCTGGATTGATAGTACATCGAGCAAATGTGTATCTGGCTAGGTATAGGAATGTAAATGCATTACAGTACACAAATTTAGCATAGCTTGGAACTCCTGCAGGAAGAAATATGCTTGTATTGAAAACTCGTGAGGATATATGAAAGCATGAATGGAAAGTGGGGCTAGAATGTGAGGGGAACCTTTTTGCCAAATTGAGGACAAATGTTCCAGCTACTTCAATACTGAGAAGTAAATGAACTTCTGTTTCACAGTATCTGTTTTGATTTTAAATGATATATTGGTGCAAAGTGAAGGACTGTTGATAGTTTTTCAGCTGTTTTAAAAATGTCCCAGTTCTTTCTCCCCTTCCTCATTTGTACTCAACTTACTCTAATTGCTGAAGAATGAGGTGAAAATGAAAAAAGTAGTTTTCCTTCAATTAATTAAACAGAGAGGAGCAAAGAGGAGAAAAAGGAAAACTCTACCCCTTGCTAGTAGGTTCAGGCAAAAGCAAACTGCTACAGTCTCTCTTGGTTTGTGTGTTGTTCCTAACTTTTGTCACCATGACCACACTGATGCTGTTTGGCTGCATGTGTCCTGGTTTGTGAAATGTTGGAGAATATGAGAGTATACTGTGCTATTCTACAGAGATCTGAGTGGTAGCACATGGCACGGAGAAATGTGACCCAGTTTGTAAATGTGAGCAGAAGCTGGTCTAATGACAGGATTTTTTTTAATCACAAACAAAATCCTCTTGGTCTGTAATGTGGAATCTGGATCACTTTTTCATCTGATCAGCCTCTTAACACAGAACTTTGAGCCCTAGCCTGTCTGTGTCAGGAAAAGAAAGAGAAACAAAAGAGAATAGAAGGCAACTTCAAGACTTCTGCCTGAGATGGAAAAGCAAATGGTGCCCTACTCTAGAGTTGCTAAATCTCAGGCCCTAGCTCTGAATCTCCAGTTTTTGTGGGTAATTTCCAGGTGGGACACGATGGTGGAAATTCTCCAGTTTTGGGAGAGCTCAGATTCAGGCAAGGGGAAAGATCGGAGTGCAAATCATCACCACAGCTAGGAGAGGAGAAAGGAATAACTGCTGCAACTTGCAAAGATTCTCCTTATCTGTGTTTTTAATTAGCCTCTTCTTTCCTTCCTAGTTACTGTGGCCCATCCACTGTCTGGCTAGAAGCAAGTAAGCTAGATTAAAGAAGGTTCCTTATTCCATCTTCTTGGCCCCTGTAGCTAAGATTTCAGTCTTAATTTCCAAACAGAAAAATATGTTCATGCTGTCTTTCCCCTTCCCACTCTATGTCTGAATAACAAGTACTGTAGTGATCAATTATGCTATTTCTGGCCTAAGTAGGACAGACTCAGTTCATCATCCTAGCTTCTAGGGAGAGTTTCAGTCTGATTTGCTCTGTTGTTGTTGTTGCTGCTGCTGCTGTGTGCCTTCATGTCATTTCTGACATATGGCGACCCTAAGGTGACCCTATCATGGGGCTTTCTTAGCAAACTTTGCTCAGAGGAGGTTTGCCATTGCCTTCCCCTGAGGCTAAGAATATGTGACTTGCCCCAGGTCACCCAGTGGGTTTCATAGCCAAGGTGGGAATCGAACCCTGGTCTCCAGAGTCATAGTCCAACACTCAAAACACTATGCAATCCATCACTCAACTCCAAATGAGCCCCATTCCAAAGGAATATTTGTCACTAAGCCACATATTTCAGCATATACATATACTGGAAAATTTACTTTTTAGAGTACAACTATTCCAAAGTAAATTTCCCAAGCTCTGTATATTCCAGCTTTCCCTCACATCACGCCCTCCAGATGTGATGTGTTAGACTATATCTCTCATGGTCAGATATATCTTATGCTGCACTGGGTTTTACAGTCCATCTAGATCCATATGGTGGATGTTTCACTGTCTCTGACCTTGTCACCCATCATCAAATGAAGGATACTTCCTAGATGACCAGTTCCTTGTGGTATTAATCACTGTGTTGCCATTGTTTCCCCCTCCTTTTTTGTGGTGAAGAAGAGTGAAAAAGTAATGAGAAAATACAAGAAGTTTACAAAAGGAAGATGATAAATCCCTCCTCCCCCCCCCCCCCGCTGCAAATTATGTCATCAAGTCAAGACCATGAAAAATAAATCTTCACTAACGCTCAAAATACTTTCTATACAACACTTTAAAAGCCATAGCCCCATCCTATGAAATCCTGGAATTTGTAGTTTGCTGACAGTTTTAGAATTCTGTGCCAAACAGTTCTAATGCTATATTTCAAGGGAGTGTATTAGAGCTCTCTATTAAAGAATTAGAACTCTCTGGTAGACAATTCTAAGTATCTTCCAAAACAAAATCCCACTGGTGGAGATAGGACATTTAAAGTGGTAGAAAACTGATATAGCTATGTAATGCGAGTATACCATGTGTTTGCACTCTTTATTTCCAGTATTGGAGAAGATTGGAAGCAGTTTGAGAAACTTCTGGACACCTCTAAAGTCTAACAAAAATTTATTTAAAAATGGGATGGGCACAGTTCTACCTAAGCTCTGTAAGCATCACTAGAAAGAAACTAGGGAGTTTTAAGGCGTCACAGAAGTTATAAAGGACAGAAGATCTCCCCACATTATGCTGAATGCCTGTGATGCCTGTCATTCTAGCAAAGATCACATTTACCACCACACAGCTTGGAGAGCTGTGGAGCATATAATACAATATGAGGAGGTCCAGCCCTAACATTGAACCCAATATGGTTTAGTGGTTTGAGCTCTGGACTACAATTCTGCATCTGCAACAATTGCATCTGAGGAAGTAGGCTCATGCTACCAACTTCTATCTTTCAGTTAGTCTCAAAGTTGCTGCAACATCCCTTTAAGGACTACAACTGTGGGGATCAGGGTTCGAATCCCAGCTTCCTAGGTGACTCAGCCTCAAAGGAAGGTAAAGGCAAATCCTCTCTGAACAAATCTTGCCAAGAAACCCCCACGATAGATTTGTCTTATGGTCACCATAGGTTAGAAACAACTTGAAGTCATAGTTTTTTGTGGGTTTTTCGGGCTATGTGGCCATGTTCTAGAAGAGTTTGTTTCTGATGTTTCGCCAGCATCTGTGGCTAGCAAATTCAGAGAATGCTGGCATGGAAGAGAGTGGGATATATATATATACTGTGTGATCCTGGCTTGGGAGGAGTGATTTCCATGTTAATCTGTGTATTGTTCTGTGGTTGAATCGTAAGGCCTCGGGGGGGGGGGGAGGATATGGGTGTTGTAAAATGAAATGGTTTACTACCATGCTCATTATATCACCATCATCACCATCTCTTCCAGTTCCTCTGGAATATGGAGTATTTAGGAGAAGTAAGGCTTTCACTTAACTTTCACTTCATCTCTTCATATAAACCAATGCAAGCTTTAAGATCTGCAGAGGAAGGCTTTCTATAACTCCCACCACCTTCACAGCCGCAGAAGGCTGCTCCCAGACTGTGGAACTCCCTTCTGCAGGTAATTTAAAATCTTTTATTCGAAATTATATTTTAAGTATTTTTCATCTTGTTTTTAAAATAATGTTTTGTTTTTTTACTTTTGTAAACTAACATTTTAGCATAATCTTTGTTAAATTATAGTAAAACGCTCTGAATCCCATTTTGGGAGAAAGGTGGGATATAAATTCAATAAACAAACAAATCAACAAAAACTTTGTCCCTGAAAGGAGCTTATTTTCTTGAGACTTACTTAGAGCGAGCCAAGGATTGTGGCTGTTGCATGCCTTCGAGTCATACCTGACTTATGAAGACCCCAAGGTGAACCTATCACAGGGTTTTCTTGGCGAGATGTGTTCAGAGGGAGTTTGCCATTGCCATCCTTTGAGGCTGAGAGAGTGTGACTTACCCAAGCTCACCCAATGGGTTTCATGACACATAGTCCAACACTCAAAACCACATTTCTCCTACAGAAAGTAAGCGTATCTGTGAGGAAGGAGTCCCTGCCTGCTCCTGGGATCCAGGAAATGCCCAGCCTTGCTGCGTTTATTGTAGCGCTGGATACAGACAGATGACTGTACAGAGGACATGGCTTCTGTTACCATTGCCAATGCTGCCAGCCCTCTGCTCAGCTCAAGATTTGCTTTACTAATCCATGCCAGCTGCTGAACCAGTTTTGGGCTTAGGTCATGCATTTGTGGGAAGTAAATGTCTTTGGTCACTTTTTCCAAATCTAACCACTTTACAAGTGAAAAAGTTTTTCCAAAGCTTGGATTGGCTATGACTGTGTGTTAGAAGAAAATTCTCTCCCTCTGTTCCTTTCTAGGTAACTCGTAGAAAGAAAATTATGCAAACAGTGCATAGAATCATAGAATCATAGAATCATAGAGTTGGAAGAGACCACAAGGGCCATCCAGTCCAATCCCCTGCCATGCAGGAACTCCAAGTCAAAGCATCCCTGACAGATGGCCAGCCTCTGCTTAAAGACCCCTAAGGAAGGAGACTCCACTACACTCCGAGGGAGTGTGTTCCACTGTCGAACAGCCCTTACTGTCAGGAAGTTCCTCCTAATGTTGAGGTGGAATCTCTTTTCCTGCAGTTTGCATCCATTGTTCCACATTCTAGTCTCTGCAGCAGCAGAAAACAAGCTTGCTCCCTCCTCAATATGACATCCCTTCAAATATTTAAACAGGGCTATCATATCACCTCTTAACCTTCTCTTCTCCAGGCTAAACATCCCCAGCTCCCTAAGGCGTTCTTCATAGGGCAAGGTTTCCAGACCCTTCACCATCTTAGTTGCCCTCCTTTGGACATGCTCCAGTTTCTCCACATCCTTTTTGAATTGTGGTGCCCCGAACTGGACACAGTATTCCAGGTGGGGCCTGACCAAAGCAGAATAGAGTGGCACTATAACTTCCCTTGATCTAGAAACTATACTTCTATTGATGCAGCCAAAAATTGCATTGGCTTTTTTAGCTGCCGCATCACACTGTTGACTCATGTTCAACTTATGGTCTACTTGGACTCCTAGATCCCTTTCACATGTGGTCTCATTCAGCCAGGTGTCCCCCATCCTATATCTGTGCATTTCATTTTTCCGCCCTAAGTGCAGAACCTTACATTTCTCCGCATTGAATTTCATTTTGTTAGCACTGGCCCAGCTTTCTAGTCTATTCAGGTCATTTTGAATTTTGATCCTGTCCTCTGGGGTATTAGCTACTCCTCCCAGTTTAGTGTCATCTGCAAATTTGATAAGTATGCCCCCAATTCTGTCATCCAAATCGTTAATAAAGATGTTGAATAGCACTGGGCCCAGGACAGAGCCCTGTGGGACCCCACTGGTCACTTCTCTCCAGGATGAAAAGGAGCCATTGTTGAGCACCCTTTGAGTTCGGCCACTCAACCAATTACAAATCCATGTAACAGTTAACTTGTCTATCCCACATTTTGCAAGCTTGTTTGCAAGAATGTCATGGGGAACCTTGTCAAAGGCCTTACTGAAATCGAGGTATACTATATCCACAGCATTCCCTTCATCTACCAAGCTGGTAATTTTATCAAAAAAAGAGATCAGGTTCGTTTGACATGACTTGTTTCTCTGAAACCCATGTTGGCTTTTTGTGATTATGGCATTGGCCTCTAAGTGTTCACAGACTCTCTGCTTAATGATCTGCTCTAGAACCTTTCCTGGAATTGATGTCAGACTAACTGGACGATAATTGTTGGGATCCTCTTTTTTCCCTTTTTGAAGATGGGGACAACGTTTGCCCTCCTCCAGTCTGCTGGGACTTCTCCTGTTCTCCAGGAGTTCTCAAAGATTATTGCCAATGGCTCTGATATTACATTTGCCAGTTCTTTTAATACTCTAGGATGTAGTTCATCTGGTCCTGGAGATTTATATTCATTTAGGTTAACCAGGTATTCCTGTACTACCTCTTTACTTATTCTGTGCTGAATTTCCTCTATTCTGTCTCCATTATCCTTAGGTTGAGCACCCTTTGCCTTTTCTGAGAAGACTGAAGCAAAGAAGGTGTTGAGTAATTCTGCCTTTTCTCTGTCCCCTGTTAGCATTTTGCCATCTTCTGCACGCAGTGGCCCCACTGTTTCCTTCTTCTTCCTTTTGCTGCGGACATATCCAAAAAAGCCCTTTTTATTGTTCTTAACCTCTCTAGCAAGCCTGAGTTCATTCTGCGCTTTAGCTTTTCTGACTTTACCCCTACATGTGCTGGCTATTTGTTTGAATTCCTCTTTCGTGATTTCTCCATTTTTCCATTTCTTGTACATGTTCCGTTTAAAGCTTAGCTCAGTTGAAAGTTCCTTAGTCATCCATCCTGGCTTCTTGAGACATCTTCCATTTTTCTTCCTCATTGGAACTGTTTGAAATTGTGCCTTCAATATCTCCCTTTTGAGAAACTCCCATCCGTCTTGAACTCCCTTTTCTTTTAGTATTCCTGACCATGGGATCACTCCCAGTATTTCTCTAAGTTTATTGAAATTAGCTCTCCTAAAGTCTAGAGTGCGTGTCTGACTATGCCTAGCTTCTCCCTTCCACTGTATTACAAACTCCAGGAGAACATGGTCACTTCCACCTAAGGATCCAACCACTTGCACCCCATCAACTAGGTCTTCCCTGTTGGTTAAGATCAGATCTAAAATGGCTGATCCCCTTGTTGCCTCTTCCACCTTTTGGACAATGAAACTGTCTTCCAGGCAAGTGAGGAATTTGCTAGACTTTGAGGATTTGGCTGAGTTTGACTTCCAGCAAATATCAGGATAGTTGAAGTCACCCATCACTACTACATCTCTCTTTTCTGAGTATGTGATTATCTGTTCTAGAAAGGCATCATCCAATTCCTCTGCCTGAGTTGGGGGTCTGTAGTAGACTCCCACAGTAACATCCCTGTTGTTTCCCTCTCCTTTAATTTTTATCCAGATGCTCTCCACCTGGCTTCCAGTATTGACTTCCTGCATCTCTTCACTGGTGTAAATATCCCTGACATATAATGCTATTCCTCCTCCTTTCCTGCTTGGCCTGTTTCTCTTAAAAAGGTTATACCCCTCTATTTCTACATTCCAATCATGAGACTCATCCCACCAGGTTTCAGTGATGCCTATTATATCATATTTCCCTTGTTGTGCTAGGAGTTCAAGTTCATCCTGCTTATTTCCCATACTCTGTGCATTAGTGGAGAGGCATTTAAGACCATGTGTCCATGTGCAGTTCAATGCACATTTATTCAGAAGTAAATCCATATTGTACAATGTGGCCTGATCCCAAAAAGTGCATTAGTTTTGCACTTCATTCTTTTTATATATGACTCCTTATATGTGATTTCTCCAGGGATATTTACAGCAAGCCAAGGATAGCATGTCTAATTAATGTAATAATATTAATAATCTTTAATATAAAAGTGTTGTCCACAAAAGTTGACCCTTTTGACCTATTATTGTACCCTATTCTCAAAAGACAAAGCATGTTATATAATTTTACAGCATCTTTTAATCAAATGTCTCTCTCCAAAAACCAAAACAACACCTAGAAAGGCCATAGATAAAATGAAACTCAAATCAAATTGAACCTAAAATTCCCACATCAAGAGCTTAACTTTGCTGAAAGTCAGCTCAGTAAAAGTTTAGACTCAGGTCCTAATTAACTCTTTTCTTACATTGATCTTCTGTCATTCTACAGGAATTCAAGACACAGTATATGGTCTTCCACTTCATTTTTATCCCCACAACTGCCCTGTGAAGTAGATTAGTCTGAGAAATGTTGACTAGCTCAAGGTTGCCCAGCGAGCTTTATGAACAAATGAGTATTTGAATCTAGTCCTGATTCTAGTCCAACACTCTAAACCAGCCTTTCTCAAACTTTTTACCCTAAAGGAACCCTTGAAATAATTTTCAGGTCTCAGGGAACTCTCCTGCATAAAAATTATTATTATTTACAGCTCAAAGAATGTTTACTTTTTATTTCAATCACAATCTCTCACAGAAGCCCTTAGCAACCTCTTGCAGAACGCTAGGATTCCATGGGACCCTGGTTGATCCACTATACCATATTTGAGCCAAAGCTATTATGAAAACATCAGAATATACTTTCACATTCAAAATTATAGTACAGTGAGTCCTTGGTATCTTCTGGGGTTTGGTTCCAGGACACCCCATGGATACTAAAATCCATGGATGCTCAAGTCCCATTAAATGCAATGGCACAGTAAAATGGTATCCCTTATATAAAATGGCAAAATCAAGGTTTGCTTATTGAAGAAAATGCACACACAGACACACATACAGTGTGTGTGTGTGTGTGTGTGTATTTCAAGCTGTGAATGGTTGGATCCATAGATTTTAAAATCTGTGGATATGGGGGGCCAACTGTACTAGTTATTATACCTAACCACTTCCTCTCACCTACCTCAGTTCTCACCTTCCCTAATGGGGAAAGAGAAAATTATTTGTTTATGGCTCAAGACTAGGTCTATTCAACCTACGACACTCCCACACAAGCCACCAATGGTGTGCAGCTTCCCCACAGCATCTTTGCCACCTAGTAAGGAACACTCTCATCACTCAAATCATAAATGCCAGGAAAACAGAACGGCATCACAGAGATAAAGAGGAAGAACAACAACCCTACCCCATCCATGAAACACCATGATCAAGCCCAGGTTTCAATTCAATACTGGAAGTTCAGTTTGGGCAGCACTATAGCTTTTATGGAGATATTTTATGGGTAAAACTCTTCTTCACTTCTTGCGACCTTTCCCACTGCACAAGTGTGGGACTATGATGCCTTATTTCTATTTTATGGAAACCTGGGGTTTGCAATTTGGGAAAGATCAGGACAGGATCAGAATTCAGAATGACCTTAACAGAATGGAGAGCTGGGCCAAAACTAACAAAAGGAATTTCAACAGGGAGAAATGAAAGGTCCTATGTTTAGGCAGAAAAAAAATGAAATGCACAGATACAGGATGGGGAACACGTGACTTGACATGTGAAAGGGATCTAGGAATCTTAGGAGACCACTTCTTGGGCTCTTTCCCACTACATAGATATGCACTATGATGTCATGTTTCCATATTATGGAATCCTGGAATTTGCAATTTAGGGATGGTTATTTATAATTTTCAGCTAGAAAGACCTAGTGCCTCACTTAACTCCAAACCTAGTTCAAAAAAGATATTGACAAGCTGGAATGTGTTCAGAAGCCAACTAGGATAAAAGATCTGGAAACAACACTCTATGAGGAATAGCTTAGGGAGCTGGATATATTTCACTTGGAGAAGACACAACTTGAATAATGATGTAACAGTCATATTTAAATATCTGAAGAGATGTCACATAGGACATGGAAGAAACTTGTTCTCTGCTGCTATAAAGACTAGAACATAAACTTATGGATTCAAATTGCAAGAAAAGAGATTCTTTTGTTGTTGTTGTTAGAAGTCCTAGAGTTGATCCCGATTCATGGTGACCCTACGAATGAGACATCTCCAAGGACTCCTCCCTATCCTCCACTGCTCTGCTTAGGTTCTATAAATTCCATAATAGAGTCTATTTATCTGGTGTGTGGTCTTCCTCTCTTTCTACTACCCTCCACCTTTCCTAGCATTATTGTTATTATGAGTCATGCTTTCTCATGATTTGGCCAAATTACAACAACCTCAACCTGATCATCTTGGTTTGTAAGGAGATTTCAGGCTTGATCTGTTCTAGGATCCATTGGTTTGTCTTTTTGGATGTCCACAGGATCCTCAGCACTCTTCTCCAGCATCACATCTCCAACAAATTGATTCTCTCCTTATCTGCTTTCTTCACTGTCCGGTTCTCACATCAGTACATGGTAATGAGGAATACAATTTAAACATTAGGAAAATGTCTTGACTGTAAGAAGCATTTGAAACTGGAATAGAAGATGGTATCTATCTTCATCTGGAGTTCTTTATACAGTGGTTGGACGGTCATCTTTTGCAAGTGCTTTAGATGTGTATTCTTGTATGGCAGGAGGTTGGATTAGACCAGTGATTTCCAAACAGTGGTCTTCCAGATATGTTTAACTTCACCTTCCAGAATTCCGGATTTGTTGGCCAAGCTGTCTGGGGCTTCTGGGAGCTAAAGTCTAAAACAGCTGGAAGACTAAAGTCTGGAAACCACTGGATTAGATGGTCTTTGCAGTCCCTTCCAACTCTAGAATCCTAATTCCAGGATTCCATAGGATGCAAAGTGGAATCACTGTGCTAAAACTGTATAGTGTAAGACAGGTTCTGGGTCTTTTGCTCACTGGGATAGCAAACAGGTTGACTTTCAATCCCACTGCAGGCTACAAATATGGTTGATGCATTACATTTGGCTTCACAGGCCACAAGCTGTGCATGTCTGCTAATGGGCAATTGTGCAGGGCTGTCTCAAAACATTTTCCTGTCTGAGACAGAGCAGCAGCCAATGACTTCATGAAAAGCCCAGCCAAGTTATTTTAGTATTTGAGGCTGAAAATCACCCAAGCATTTCTCAATGTCCCTGACAGTAAAAATAAAGAAATGAAAATAAATTATTTGCTTCTTTTTCACAATACCTAAAATCTGTCACCTGAGGCAGCTGCCTGGCTTTGCATGATTCGAGGGCCAGCTTTGCAATTGTGCATGCAGCTTTCTAAATTAAGGAAATTAGCCATCATATTGTAAAGTCGAAGGCTTTAATGGCCATCATCCATACCGTAGTTTTTTGTGGGTTTTTCAGGCTATGTGGCCATGTTCTAGAAGAGTTTATTCTTGATGTTTCGCCAGCATCTGTGGCTGACATCTTCAGAGAATGCATTCAGAGAATGTTAGCCACAGATGCTAGTGAAATGTCAGGAATAAACTCTTCTAGAGCATGGCCACATAGCCTGAAAAACCCACAAAAAACTGTAGCCATCATATTATATGCTGTTGGAGAACTGATCTAGATGTTCCCCCAAAAAACATGGTACAATGTTTGTTTCCGGACACAAGTGCTGGTCATTACCTATAAAGCCCAACATGTCTTGGCTCCAGAATATCTGAAAAAACTTATCTCGCTATACGAACCAGGTCTTCTGGAGTCAGCATGGCATATTGGTTTGAGTGCTGTGCTACAACTCTGGAGACCAGGATTTGACTCCCAGCTTGACCATAAAATTCACATGCTCTCTGCCTCAGGGAAAGGCAATAGCAAACATCCTCTGAACACATCCCACCAAGAAAACCCCATGTTAGGGTTGCATTAGGGTCTCCACAAGTCAGAAATGACTTGAAGGCACACAACAACAACTTTGAAATCTAAATTATGAAGCACTTGTGTGTGTGAAGGACCTAAATACCCTAAAATATCCAGACTCCATCTGATCTTGGAATCTAAGCAGGGTCAACCCTGGTTAGTACTTGGATGAGAGACTGCCAATGAATACCAGGTATTTCAGAATACCAGGTGTTTCAAAGGAAGGAACTGGTAAAACCACTTCTGAGCACTCCTTGCCTAACAAAACCTTATGAAATGTATGGGGTTGCCATATAACAGATGTCTTGTAGGTACATAAACACACAGTGTGTCTGAAGTACTGTACTGTATCTTGTTAGTAATTATATTTGAAATAATATATTTATAATTTATAATTATATTTGAAATAATCTTTTAAATTCCTGTAAGCCACCTTGGATCCCATCCTGATAGAGTATAACGTCAACAAATAAATACATAATTTGGGAAAACTTTTTTTTTTCTTTTCCTCATAAGGATTTGAACTCACCCCTTTTTAGTATTGCTGTTTATACTCATGTATAAAGTCTAGAAATTTTAGCCAAAAATTGACCCAAAAAACCTGGGTTGACTTATCTACGGGTCAATGTAAGTAGAGTACTTTAACTCTTACCAAAAAGGAAACCATGCCTTGGTGAAAGGTGAGACTTGGAGAATCTAAAAGAAGCATCCCCCCCCCCCCCCACTATCTCATCCAGCCAGCCTTTAGGGAGAACATAGACTGTTATGCCTGTCAAATTTTTAAAAGATCTTGAGCATCATTTTCCTTTGCTTCATCTTTTACATGCCCCTAAACTTCTTACATGCCCCTAAATTGTACTCTTGACTTATACATGGGTCATATCAAAATCCATAATTCTGACTCCAAAACCTGCTCTCGACTTATATATGAGGTTGAGTTATAGTCGAGTATATACAGTACATCATCAAAACTTGCCCATTCAAATCCATTGTATCTCCGCTCAATCCCAAACTTCTTGCCAAACTGTATGCTGACCATGTTTTCAGGAATACCACACCACATACCATGAAAAGCGAAGCGTGCATTATTAAGTGATGCATATGTAAAACACGCATAATGTCAGCATTGTGAATACTCCTATTTGTGTAGTAACCCCCCCCCCCCCTTCCAATTATCTCTTGGCACTGAAATGAGAGCAAGTGTCAAAGAATGAATGCTGTCAGCCCTGGAAAACAAATGGGAGAAATGGTTCGAAACAAGAAAAATCTTCTTGTTGCAGCAGCTAGAATAGGAACAACAAGAATACAACTACAGTTGTGCCATGGATTGAATTAAAACACAGTGTCTGTCTACCTTAAAGGGAAAAAAGGAAAAAAATAATAAACTATGCCCAAATTCCTAAACGCTGCTGAGTGGAAAAGGAAAAGAAATTATTTTACCATCTTGCAGAAAACTGTAACCGCAGAGTAATGCCAATAACCTCTACAGATTCTTTTGTCAAAATATGGGACTCATACTATTTCAGAGTCTGTCTTTTCCCCTTCCTTCTAGCAAATGTATTCTTTGTTCAATTCTTCCTTCTCATAAATGAACAGTTTCCACACAGACACTGGCAAAGCTGCAAAGCGCTTAGAAAACAGAATAGCAAACAATGATAAGCGATACCATAAAACAGATGCCTATGCAATCAAGAACAAAGGAAATCCCCAAAGATGTTCCTGCAAAAGGATGCATTTTACAGCCATCTGATCTGATAACTCGGATGTTTTCTATCATCTTTGTTTACTCAAAAACAGTGTCGCATGAATTGTTAATCAACACACACTAAGCATATTTACTTAGAAGGAAGTCCCAATGATTTCAAATAGGATTTCTACTCAGTGGATTAGGATGGTGGCTACATATGGGATCAGAAAGCACAAAAATTTAGAAAGGATTCTCCTTATTGTACGAAGTACTAGGATCCCTTTCACACTACACATTTATTTATTCATTATTTATTTCATGTATATTCCCTTATTTCTCCTGGGCTGGGACCCAAGGCGGCTTCTGCGACAACAAATATTTTTAAAAATTACAAAAGTTTAAAACCAACTTAAAATACTACATTAAAACACCATGCAGTTGGTCTTCCACATTTGCGTTTTTGACTTTTGTGGATTTGATTATTTGCAGTTTTGATTAATATGTTCTCTCTAGGAAGTCCTCCAAAGCAACTTTGCCACAAGTTGACCATAAAGTTGTGATGGAGAACACTTCTCTAGGCATGTATAGATCCTCCATCATTCTATGATCAACTTCTGGCAGATGCGGACTCCATATTATTGAGTCCTGGGATCTGTAGTTTGGTCTAGCACCAGACCTCTCTGATAGAGAAGGCGAAGCATCTTGTAAACCAACAAATTCCCAAAATTCCACAGCATGAAGTCGTGGCAGTGTCAAATTGCATTAATCCTGCATCCAAAGAAGGCAAAAAACTACACATCCCAGAATCCCATAGCATTGAGCCTTTTCAGTTAAAGGGATGTGAAACTGCATTAATCCTGCAGTGTAGATGCATCCAGAGAAAGCTAAATCTCTCACAAAACTACAAATCTCAGAACTGCGTAGCATTTCATCAATCCAGCAGTGCAGATGCAACCAGGGAAGGCGTAATAATAATCATAATCATAATAATATAATTTTATATACCGCCTCTCCCGGAGGATTGAAGCGACTTAAAATATCACATAAAATACAATATAAAATACAGTATATATTAAAATACATTCTATTAATACTCTCCCCTTAACTATACAATAATAAAAATATAATAACAATTAAACCAAATCCTTCGCAAAACTACAAATCGCAGAACCCCACAGCATTGCATTAACTATGTAGTGCAGATACAACCAGGGAAGGCTAAATCTCATACAAAACTACAGATCCCAAAACCCCATAGCATTGCATTAACCCAGCAGTGCAGATGCAGCCAGAGAAGGCTAAATCTCATACAAAACTACAAATCCCAAAACCCCATAGCATTGCATTAACCCAGCAGTGCAGATGCAGCCAGAGAAGGCTAAATCTCATACAAAACTACAAATCCCCAAACCCCATAGCATTGCATCAACCCAGCAGTGCAGATGCAGCCAGGGAAGGCTAAATCTTATACAAACTACAAATCCCAGAACCCTATAGCACTGCATCATTCCTGCTGTGTAGATGCATCCAGAGAAGCCCAAATCTCTCACAAAACTACAAATCCCCAAACCCCATAGCATTGCACACTTCAGCGCAGATGCAGCCAGGAAAAGCTAAATCTCATACAAAACTACAAATCCCAAAACCCCATAGCATTGCATTAACACTTCAGTGCAGATGCAGCCAGGAAAAGCTAAATCTCATACAAAACTACAAATCCCAAAACCCCATAGCATTGCATCAACCAGCAGTGCAGATGCAGCCAGGGAAGGCTGGATCTCATACAAAACTACAAATCCCAAAGCCCCATAGCTGTAGGTCGTGTGGGTTATCTTTTATTTCTATTTCAAATAAAGCCCAGCAGCATTTCACACAAACAAGTCTCTCTTCCTCTCTTTCTCTCACTCACACACACAAATCACACAACAATCACACACGTTTGTTGTGGTTGTTTTCTTTACCTCAAAAGCCAACCTGTTCCCCTCAGGAAAGATCATAAAAGGTCTCCTCCATCCTTCAAAATCTCCTCTCAGTGCCCAAAGGAGGACTCCATCTTGAAGCCAAGGAAAACAATTATAATAACATTAAATTGGGAAAGAAGGATTTTTCTTTCCTCTTGCTTTCTTTCTCTCTCTCTTTCTGGAGAGCCTTTTTTAATCTGCTCTCTCTTCTCAGTCTGTGAAGTCTGGTGTTGTATTGTGTAATTGTTGTGTTATTTTTTTGGCCTGGGCATCTGGCTCTTTTGTGGAGGAAGAAATTAAAGTTTAAAGGGCAACAGCTCCTCCTCATGGCCTGACAGAGCCATTATTATTATTATTATTATTATCATTAATTATCCTCTGAGGCTGAGAGAGTGTGACTTATTCCCTCCCCTCCTGAGTTTAATTTTTTGTCTTGGCCCTCCTCTGAGGCTGAGAGAGTGTGACCTGCCCAAGGTCACCCAGTGGGTTTCCATGGCTTAATGGGGAATCTCTCATGATATCTAAATGGTGAAACTATTCATGGGTTTTTCTTTTCTTGGCAAGTTTCTTCAGAGGGGTGTGTGTGTGTGTGTAATTTTCTAAGAAGTTTATCACACCAATAATAATAATAATAATAATAATAATAATAATATTTTTTAATTTGTATTTCCCGCTTCTCCCGAGGATCGAATAACATTGAGTCGTGGCATTAAAGCAGTTTCAAACTGTATTAATCCCGCAGTGCAGATTATCTCACAAAACTACAAATGCCTGAATCCCATAGCATTGAGTTGAAGCAGTTAAAGCGGTGTCAAACTGCATTAATCTTGTAGTGCAGATGCAGCCAGGTATCTTACAAAACTACACCTTCTAGAATTCCTTTTTAAAAAAAGTTTATTTACCGTATATCATAAAATTACAATCAATACCAAACATACTAACAAATATTACCAACAAATATTCATCCACACCAGTTACTTCCTTTCCTGGTTTCTGTAGTCTGTAACAAACATTAAATACCTTTGAATTTTTCTTCTTTCTCCTGGTATTTGTTATTAAGAGCCCGTGTCTTACTTTCTTTAACTCTGAACTGAGTGTTCGTTTCAAAATTTGCTTTCCATTCTTAATTAAGATTAGTGCAAAACGTGTAATATATGTGTCACATCTCTTTATAACATAATCCAAACATTTTCTACATCCTATATCCTTAATCTCAGTGAATTTTTGATAAATGCCTCTCAAATTATTATGAATTCAAATATTTATACATCCTATCCCAATCCTTATCAAATTTTTCTTTTGGGGCATCCCTAAGTAGTGATGTTAGTTTGTCATTTTCATTGCACATTTTCATCTTCCATTCTGATATATCTGGAGTCTCTGTCTCTTTCCATCTTTTTGCGAATGATAGCCTGTCAGCTGTAATCGTATCATGTAATATTTCCCCAAATTCTTTCTGATATTTTTCTTCTGTCATACCTAAAATATAAACTGTTGGGTCTTTTTTCATTTTAATCTGTAGGATCTGAGATTGTGAATCATTGTCCTGTTTTTTCTCAATCATTGTCCAGTATTTTTCACAAGTCCACCACATGTGGTACATAGTTCCTTTTTCTTTCCTACACTTCCAACATCTGCTGTCCTAATTTTTATAGATTTTACCTAATTACTCAGGGGTCAGATGCCATCTAAATTGAATCTTTTAATAATTCTCTTTTAGATCTGTTTTTGTATGAGAGTACAGTGGGTCCTTGGTATCTGCTGGGATTTAGTTCCAAGACTCCCCGTGGATTCCAAAATCCGTGGATACGCAAGTCCCATTAAATACAATGACATATTATATATAAAATAGCCAAATCAAGCTTTGCTTTTTTGGAATTTTCAATCTGTGGATGCTCAAATCCTTGGATAAAAAAAAATCTGTGAGTATGGAGGGTCATCTGTATAGTCTGTGGACAAGTACAGACAAACTGGATCTCAAAAGCAGTAGCTTTTTATCTTGCTAATGTAATTTAAACTTTATTTCCTAAACTGCAAGACTCTCCCAATACCCATATAGATAGAAAGAGGAAGGGCCTGCCTGCATGAATACCCTTCCATACCATCTAACTAAGGATGCCTACCACAACATCTTAACAAAATGCAGGCCTATAACTAACATCATCACTTTTTTTACTTTCTCCTGTATGATTTTTAACACCTTTGCCTGATGAAGAAGCCAGTGGAGCTTCAAAATCTTGCAGCGTGTGTACGGTACGATTTGGTTGGTCCAATAAAGGTATCACTGTTGTGTGGATTTTGGATGATATTGGTCAGACTTTTGGTGTTAGGTTGCAGCTGTGTATCTGCAGTGAACAATGCAACAAAGTTTGAGCTGGGAAAGAATGGATTCTACTCTAGTTGATCCTACAGTACTGTAGCTGTGGGTCCCTGTGTACAATGAGCAATATGAACAGCAGCTGCCTCCAGAATCCATTACTGAGTATGCATGAACAGCAAAACAGAGAGAAAAGAGGAGAAGAGATAAGACTGCTTCACCAATTACCCCTACCATGCTTTTTTTTTAAAGTGCAGATCTAAAAGACTGGATATCAAAATGCAAATCATAAGAAAAATGGAGTCTGGTATTTGGATGGTTTTTGGAAGAAGCTTTCAGCTGGTGTCTAGAAGATTCTTTTTTTTCCCCTTTATTTATGCAAGGCTTACCTGAACTGGGTGTTTCTATTATTATTATTATTATTATTATTATTATATCTTCTTTTCTTATACCGACCTTTCTCCCAGTATAGGGACTCATTTCACATGTGCATACTGTTAGCTTTGCATAAAATATTTGCTGAATCATGTAAAACTGATGGGGTTTTTTCTTCTTTTTTCCCCCAGTCTAGGAATTGTGTCCCTACCCTTCCCATGTTCTTTCTGCCTCTGACACCAAATTTTCTGTTAAAGAAATAGTGCCCTGTTAGCCTGTCCTTATTCCAAGTCTGCAGGTGGGGAACAAAGGCTGGAGCAGAGAGGTTTGCCCTAAACTGTGATACCTTTCATGGAGAGACTCCATAAGAAATGGTTGACTGTGGCAATCTGAAATTTGCTTTTTCAACATGGGACAGCCTCATCCACAGTACTAAAGCTTTAAATCATAAAGAAATCATTACAGTTTTGTAAGTTACACAGTCTGAAGCCCTTAGTCTTCCATATATTTCATAAGTATTAATACTCAATGAATAGTAGGACTTATTTCTGGGCAAACTCACTTAGGATCACACAGCATACATTTTGACAGATGCTGTAAAATGTTATATATGAATCAGTGTGTATCTTGGAAATCCAGAGCCCACAAGCATAAATCAATTTAAAATGCCATAAAAAAATAATGGCCCGAAATCAATATTGACTTGATTAAAGAATGACAACCCTTTCTCTTTAAGACAGCAAACCTAAGCACTTTTTCCAAGGAGAATGTCCTACTGAACTTGGAGGGATTTATGTCTCAGCAAAAACTCTTTGGCTGCACGGTAAATAGATATTTTTCATACCTCTCTCGGCCATCTTCTCCAACTTGGTACACTCCCTTAGGAAATTGTAGTAGGACTTCATTTCTCCTTCTGTTATTCTGACGATGGAGAAAGGAGGGTTTTCACAAACATGCTTCCGACATCTCCTACACCAAGAAGCCATTGAACAAGCCAAGGCGAAACTGGTGAGCACATCTACGCCCCCTTACTACAGCTCTGCTGCCGCTTGCCAGCTTTTACTCCTGCTAGCTTTCAATCCCTGCAGATGACTTATCCAGCTTAAGTTCATTCAAGGTCGTTGTAACAAGCAGCAATCTCCCCCTTGCTATTGGTCTATTCCTTGATAGGCTTATTGACTGCATTTGTTTCCTCATTTGTTTTTAATATCAATGCCATTTCCTTCCTTATTGATGGACACAATCAATGAAACGGTTTCCTTATCAGTCACAGATCACTGAGGGAAACCACCAGAGCTCACAGCTAAGTCCAGGATGCACCTATAAAAAAGGATCAGTGCACACCACAAAAAAGACACCATTGACTTTAGCCTTGTGCAGCTTCTGCCTGAAGCGTGCCTTTCCCTCCCCTTTCTTGATGATGCACCATTAAAGCTCTTTGTTTACATTTTGGCAAGGACATTTAGGTGTTTGTTTTGGTACTGCAATTGACAATTTTATTTTAATTGCTAAACCTCCCAGAATAAATTTTGTGTCAATACAAGGCACTCCTCGACACCCTCTCACATTTTGGAGTGAAAGCCAAAGTAGAACCAAGGATACACAGAAAGAAAATGACTTGATGGCCTGGAGTGATCAGGACAGAGAGCAATTTAAACCAACTTATTCATTTTCTCTATTTTGTTGTTGTTAGCTGGCCTTGAGTCAATCTCGACTCATGGTGATCCTGTGGATGAGACATCTCCAGGACCCCCTATCTTCCGCTGCTCTGCTTAGGTCCTACAAACCCATGCCGTTAACCCCCCTGATTTGCATCTATCCATCCGGCATGTGATCTTCCTCTCTTTCTACTACCCGCTACTTTTCCTATCATTATTGTGGGGTTTTTTTTCCTAGTAGTGCATGCCTTCCCATTATGTGGCCAAAGCCTCAATTTGCTCATCTCAACTACCAAGGACACTTCCGCTTCTGTTCAAGGACCTATTTGTTTGTCTTTTTGGCTGTCCATGGTATCCTCGGTACTCTTCTTCAGCACCACATCTCAACTGAATTGATTTTCTTTCTGTCTGCCTCTTCTACTGTCCAGTTCTTGCATCCATACATGGTGATGGGGAATACAATTGTCTGGATGATTCTAGCTTTAGTGTTCAGTTGTAAGTCTTTACTCTTCAGGATCTCTTCTAGTTCTTTCATAGCTGCCCTTCTCATTCTTATTTCTTGAATGCAGTCACCATTCTGGTCAATATTTGATCCTCGGTATGAGTATTCTTTATCTATGTAGATTTCCTCATTGTCTAGATTAAATTTATATATATATATATATATATATATACATACAAGTAGAGTATAGATTCCTATGGAGAATGTAAAGACCTGCATCTTGGTACACTGAAATGGTAAGAGCAAAATCCACCTTCCATCTGCTCTAAACCCATGATGGCTTGTTCTTTACTGACAGGTGTTCTACCAAGTGAGCACAGGTACGTGTTCATACCTGTTATAATCAAGGATGGCCCGAGAGATTTTGCTGAGGGACAAGATACGTACAGAAATGGTTGGCTGGCAATTTGAAACTTGCTTCTTCATACTTGTGGTGGGACAGCCTCCTCCACAACTCTGAAGTATTAAATCATAAAGAAATACTGCTGCAAGACTGATAAAAGCTCAGAGCTGGAAAGAGTTGGAGGACCTCTCAAGTGGAGCCTGGTATAAAAGAATTAGGGAACAGCATTTGTGGAAAAGCTAATATCTACTGTACAAGGTAAAAGAAACTATTGCTATTGTTGTATGCCTTGAAGTCATTTCTCACTTATGGCAACCTTGAGGTGACTCTATCTCAAGCTTTTCATGGCAAGATTTGTTCAGAGGAGGTTTGTCATTGCCTTCCCCTGAAGCTAAGAGCTTCCAAAGTCATAGTCCAACACTCAAACCACTATGCCACTGGCTCCAAAATAAAAAGTCAGAATTAAGCTTCTTTTCAACCTTGTTTCCTGTTACTAATTTTATCCATGAAGGTAACAAGTTTGCATCTCTTCCATGGTCCCATCTGGACCTAGGAAGACATGACAAAGAGCTTTGTTATTGTTGTTAATCTCCCTCAATTCAATCCCGATGCATGGCAACTCCACAGAAGAGACATCACCAAGACTCCCTGTCTTTTACTGCTCTGCTTATGTCCTGTAAATTCATGCCTGTGAGCTCCTTAATAGAGTCCATCCATGTAGTATGCATCCTTCCTCTCTTTCTAATATCCCTCCACCTTTCTAAGAATTATTGTCTTTTCTAATGAGTCATTCCTTCTCATGATGTGAACAAAGTACAACAACCCCAACTTTATCAAATTGGCTTCCAGGGAGAATTCTGGCTTGATCTGCTCTAGAATCCATTTGTTTGTCACTTTGGCTGTACATAGTATCCTCTGCACTCATGAATCACAATCCAAGGCAGGACAAGCATTTCAAACAATTTCAGTAAACTCAAATCCATTTTCCTTAGGCAATACAAGTACTTTACATATAGTAGTTCTCCTTCCCATCCCTTCTGAAATCACCACCTTCTCTTTTTTCTTTTTACTACTCAGCTAGATAAAACCACTCATATGGATTGATGCATTGTGCTGCACAACGAGTAATGCATGATTTAGTAACCAGATGGTAACACTTCTCTGGTAACATTAAAACCTCTATGTTGGGGACTTCCTTGATCAAAAATATATTACACCAGTACTGTGAAACCATTCCTAGATACCAGAAAAATTCCCATTTGCTGGTTTTAAAATGTATTGCTCATAAGAAGACCACGTGTCCCATGCCCTGTGTTTCCGATTTAGGGTAACACTAAGGACGTTATCACACGGGAGGAATTTCTCTCAATTTTGAAAGAAATGAAAGTGGGGCCAGTTCAGAATTGAGTGAATTTGCTAGTTCAGCAAATTTACGTGGTTGCGTATTGACTCCACATTGCGTTCGGAACTGCCCGAAATTGCCTCCCAGTGCCTGAAATTGCATGTGATAGTTTCTCACGCGATAACGTGAAACCCCACAATTGAGTTCGGAATGACTTCCCATTGCCCGAAAATGTGTGTGATTGGTTTTCACGCAATAACGTGAAACCCCATGATTGCATTCAGATTGCCATTGAATTATACTTCCAATTCCCATTGTGTGATAAACTCCTAATATGAACCTATTACAAGATTATCTTGGCAAGACTTGTTCAGAGGGGGTTTGTCATTGCCTTCCTCTGAGGCTGAAAAAGTATGACTTGCCCAAGACTACCCAGTGGGGTTCTATGGCCCAGCGGGGATCTGAACCCTTGTCTCCCAGAGGCCTAATTCAACATTCAAACCACTATACCACATTGGCTGTTACAATACCAACCTATAGTTTCTTGTCAGTTTTTCAGCCTATGTGGCCAAGTTCTAGAAGAGTTTATTCCTGATGTTTCGCCAGCATCTGTGGCTGGAAGATGCCAGCCACAGATGCTGGCAAAACATCAGGAATAAACTCTTCTAGGACATGGCCACATACCCTGAAAAACCCACAGAAATCTATGGATGCCGACCATTAAAGCCTTCGACATCACAATACCAGCCTACTTTATAAGGTAGTTGAAAGACAGAACTCTTTCACACGGGAGGAATTTCTCCCAAACTTCAAATGGAGCCAATGGGAATTCCTGTAAATTCGCTTGTTTAGCGAATTTACGGGAATCCCCATTGCATTTGGAGTAATGCTCCATTTCCCGAAAATGACCCCTCCTTGCCCGAAATTGCGTGCGAAGCTTTAATTCGCAATAACGTCAAACCCATGATTGCATTCGAATTGACTTCCCTTTTGCCCGAAATTGCGTGCAAAGCTTTAATTCGCAATAACATCAAACCCTATGATTGCGTTCGGATTGACCCTAGATTATACTTCCAATTCCCGACGTCTGAAAGAGTCCACAGAGAACAAACAGCAATTCACAAAACCAGTCAATACATATATATAATCAAACCACTGTTGAGGAAAGGAGGTTTAACCTGCTAAGACTATGCATCACATATGCTTTGCAAGGGTAAATTGGTGGTTAAATACAAGTTTTCAACCCTTCCAACTCCCACCAATTATCCCATTCAAAGATCTCCTGCCCCCTATTTAGTGTATTCCTCTTCTGAATTTTTTGAGAATGGACAAAAATGGGCTAGGAAGGCATTTGCAGGGGAGAATCATTGTAAAGCTTAGGCATCCTCCTATTAGCAAACATTCCTGCAAATGTTCTTCCTCCCTGTATTTTACAGAGAGGTATATAGGAAAATGTGCCTTTTCTTTGCTGGCATAATGCATAGTTCATCCCTTAGAAAGATGAACTGTTGAACCTGCAGATGCAGGCAAATCTAGGTATTATGGAACTAGAGCTTAAATCAGTAAGCCACCATCATGCAAGGCTAAGTAACACTGTCCACTTTGTGCTGTGGAAGGACAAGGCATGGGGCACGCAGAGGGACACGAGCATCTCTCGTGCATCCACAGTGCCTTTGAATAGAAATAGAAGCCAAAGGAATTTTGATCTTTTGTTGCAGGCAGGAACTTATGCTCAGCTTTGATCTGCATTTTAGCATCCTTTTCTAAGGCCATTATGTGTGTATACTGTATATATATATGTGTATATATATATATATATATATATATATTCAAATGCATACAGTAGTCATGTTAACCTGTTTCACCATAAAGGGATATAAAAGAGCCCTGTAAAACCTTTGAGACTAACTGAGAAAAAAAAATATAGTGTAAGCTTTTGTGGACCAGAGTTCACAAAAAGTTTATGCTACTAGGTTGTTTTCTCTCTCTGTGTGTTAGTCTCAAAGGTACTAGAGGAATCCTTTATATCTTTACATAATGTTTATAAGCATCTGATGCCTGAATATTGTACTCTGCCAAGGAACTGGAGGAAGTGCATTTTAATCCACAAAAGCTCATGCTAGAATAAATCAGTTTTAAATGCTGCCATGAAACTCGCTTTTCCTTGCTTTCTCCCTGACTTTGGGATTCTTCTTCCCCCTTGTTCCAGGACTGTATAGATATTGACCTCCTTTCTCAATGCATTTGACATGTGGGGCTGGAGAAGAGTGCTGAGGATACTGTGGACAGCCAAAAAGACAAATCAATGGATTCTTGAACAAATCAAGCCTGAACTCTCCCTCAAACCCAAGATGATTAAATTGAGGCTGTCATACTTTCCATATCATTAGAAGACATGACTCATTTTGTTGTTGTTTTGTTGCCTTTGCATTGAACTCGACTCATGGAGATCCTGCTGATGAGACATCTCCAAGACCTCTTGTCCTCCACTGCTCTGCCCAACTCTTGCAAACTCATACTTGTGGTCTCTTTAATAGAGTCCTTCCATCTAACATGAGTCTTCCTCTCTTTCCACTTCCCAGCACCTTTCCTAGTGTTCTCTCCCTGCCCCCCGCCCCCAATGATTTATGTCTTCTCATGATGTGTCCAAAGTACGCCAGCCTAAGTTTTGGCATTTTGGCTTCCAGGGAGATTTCTGCCTTGATCTGCTCTAAGATCAATTTGTTTGTCTTTCTGGCTGTGCATGGAATCCTTAGAAAAGACAATAATGTTGGGAAGGTGGAAAATAGTAGAAAGAGAGAAAGACCACACACAAGATGGATAGACTCAATTGGTGAGGTCATGAACATGAATTTACAAGACCTAAGCAGAACAGTGGAGGATGGGGGGCTTGGAGATGTCTCATCTACGTTGCTGCCATGAGTCGAGATCAACCCAAGAGTAGCTAACACACAATAAACTTTCTTATGCTGACCATCAAAATACTTGTTTACCTTGTGTTTTCCCCCTCCCCCCTAATCACCTGGGAATAGCACCCACCATAAGCAACTTGGCTTGACTATGTGATGGCATCACTAGGTGAAATGGAGAATGAGGATGTGTCATGGTCCTATTCAGTCCTTCCCCTGGCTCCTGCTAACTGAGTCAGAAGATGATGCCACCATTGCACCCTCATCTTCTAAGTCAATTAGCATCACCCAGGTAAAGATCCTGGGCCCAGTGCTGTTCAACATCTTTATTAATGATTTGGATGACAGAATTGGGAGCATACTTATCAAATTTGCAGATGACACTAAACTAGGAGGAGTAGCTAATGCCCCAGAGGACAGGATCAAAATTCAAAATTACCTGAATAGACTAGAAAGGTGGGCCAATGCTAACAAGATGAAATTCAACACAGAGAAATGTAAGGTTCTGCACTTAGGGAGGAAAAATGAAATGCACAGATATAAAATGGGGGACACCTGGCTGAATGAGACCACATGTGAAAGGGATCTAGGAGTCCAAGTAGACCATAAGCTGAACATGAGTCAACAGTGCGATGCGGCAGCTAAAAAGGCCAATGCAATTTTAGGCTGCCTCAATAGAAGTATAGTGTCTAGATCAAGGGAAGTAATAGTGCCACTCTATTCTGCTTTGGTCAGGCCCCACCTGGAATACTGTGTCCAGTTCTGGGCACCACAATTCAAAAAGGATGCAGAGAAACTGGAGCGGGTCCAAAGGAGGGCAACTAAGATGGTGAAGGGACTGGAAACCTTGCCCTATGAAGAACGCCTTAGGGAACTGGGGATGTTTAGCCTGGAGAAGAGAAGGTTAAGAGGTGATATGATAGCCCTGTTTAAATATTTGAAGGGATGTCATATTGAGGAGGGAGCAAGCTTGTTTTCTGCTGCTGCAGAGACTAGGACGCGGAATAATGGATATAAATTGCAGGAAAAGAGATTCCACCTCAACATTAGGAGGAACTTCCTGACAGTAAGGGCTGTTCGACAGTGGAGCACACTCCCTCGGAATGTAGTGGAGTCTCCTTCCTTGGAGGTCTTTAAGCAGAGGCTGGATGGCCATCTGTCAGGGATGCTTTGATTTGGAGGTCCTGCATGGCAGGGGGTTGGACTGGATGGCCCTTGTGGTCTCTTCCAACTCTATGATTCTATGATTCTAAGATGATGCTGTCACAACCTGGCTAATGTGCTCAAAATATGCTCAAAGATTTTGGGATTAAATTCTTTTCTGGATAAGTGAAGTAGTGATGGGGGAGTCTATTTTAGAGGAATGTTACTAATTACATCTCTTTTTGAAAGGGGGGATAAGGATTTTTCACATATTATTTAAGTTAGGCACAGTGAGGCTATAAACTGTCAAACCATAAAAAATAGAGAATTTATCAATTAAGAATTAAGAATTAGCTAAATTGAATATTGACTACAACCCTATCAGAGAAATTAGTTCATGAATTGGGACTAGTAAAACGAAATATAAAGATATTTTTGGGGCATCACGTAGAAGCCATTTGTTATTTTTTATGTGTCAAAGTGGTGGTGAATTTAAACCACTAAGCAACCAAATTAATTCCTGGATTAACAGCTAGGTAAATATTATAATAGCATGTAAAGGGATACAATGGAAATTTCAGATGTAGGATTTGACAGAGCAGTATTTGTATTATGTACTATGAATTAGAGGTGTGATGGGAAGTGGATGGGTTTGTTTGTAAGAAAAGGAGAAATTGTAATATTGAGATTATAATATTGTTAAATATCAATTGACTTAAAAAAAAAAAAAGAAGAAGATGATGATGATGCCATCACGTCCAGAGCAGTGATGCAAATATGGAACTTGTGCTCCCCAATCTGTTCTCATATTTGTCTTTGATGCTGCTCTAGAAGGAGTAACAAGCCATTAGTGTCACCAGATGGTGATTGGCAATATGCTTTGGAGACTCTGGATCCTAGAAAACAAGCATTCTAGACAAAGCAGGTGATAGGAACAGATATTTCTGCCTCCAAACCAAATGTTGTGGAACACAATGGAATTCTTCCAGCACAATATATAATGCTTATCTGTTTTTACACTTTAGTGACAAAAGATGCAGCCAGTGCTGCATCCTCTCTGGATGTAGGCTGAGATTGTGATGAGCAAATGCAGAGGGCCATTGAATCCTCTCCCACTCGATCCTCTTCTCCAAGAATCAGAGAAGGCATTTTGGCTGAAGGGCTGATGCCTGGAAGTGTCTGTACTGAATCCAGGGGCTGCTGGTGGCTTCCTCATCGTACTCTGGGTTGTACAGTGGTCCCCCGGCTTATGAATCCCCCGGGTTGCGAAAACCCCGGGATCCGAAAGCCGCCGGACCGCTATTGTATCCCCCGGGATCCGAAAGATCCCCCGGGATACGGGGGAAAAAACCGTGCGGCCCCTTTAAATCAGTCACGCGGTCCATTGAAAAAAGCGGTCCCCCGGGAAACGAAAGCTTCTGGGTTACGAAAGGTAATCCGGAACGGATTACCTTCGTAACCCGGGGGACCACTGTATTCTGAATTTTAAAAGAGCTATCCAAGGTGCTGAACCCTACCCTTCAAAGGGGCTGGATCCACACAGCAGAAGCTGCTGGTGTTGACTTTACTGCACTGATTTCTGACTCCACACCATATGTCAGGCTCCAAAATAGCATTAGCCTGATTCGCTTAATGGGATTTTGTCATCAGCAAGGCAGCGCCTTGCTCACCTTTAATGATGAAAACACAGAACTAGCACGGCCACCAACAACTGCTAAGTATTATTTAACTTAACAATATGTGCTAGGGACAGGCTGAATTTTTAGACATAAAAGCTAAGGATGTACTGCTTGCGAAATGTTAACATATGGCTACATTTGTTTTTTAAAAGTATAATATTAGTTTTGCTATGTTAAGGGGAAAAAACTTTGGAAAATTATCCAGTATTCTAGATTGGATACTTAGTTATTCCTTAACATCTGGCAGCAGCATCAAGTGAAGAAGGTCTGCCTCTCCAGCAAGCAAGGCTGCAATGAGGAATTGTAACAAGGGTCTTGTTTCTGACTGTCACAGCCTTGCTTGATGCCAGGAGGGGGCTGGAAACCTCCTCCTCCTCTTGGGCCCTGCTTGCATGCTGAACAGACCTCCATCACTCAATGCAGTTGTTGGCTGTGAAAGGAAGGTTTGGGGGGGGGGGGGCATTTACAATAGTGTTGACTCTCTATATCCAGGGATTCTTTATCCATAGATTCAAGCTTGAAAATATTTTAAAATATATACATTCCAAATAGGAAGCCTTGATTTTGTTTTTTTATATAAGGGACACCATTTCACTACACCATTGTATTTAATGGGACTTTAATTGGATTTTGGTATCCACAGGGTATCCTGGAACCAAACCCCAGCTGATACCAAGGGCCCACTGTACTAGGGTTTTGGCTCAAATGTGGTACAGTAGCTAGAGCAAGCTTATCAACCAGGGTCCCATGGAACAAAACCCCAGTGGATACCAAGGGCCCACTGTACTAGTTTCGGCTCAAATGTTGTATAGAGGTTAGAGCAAGTTTATCAACCAGGGTCCCATGGAATGAACACCTAGTGGATACCAAGGGCCCTCTGTATTACTGAATATGGAGCATTTACGGATCTATAGCTCCAGGTAATTTTAGCTGTAACTGCAATGCAGGAAATCAGCCATTACTTTTTTGGACTTCATGTCCCAGAATCTTCCAGGCAGGAGATAGTTGAGGGAGTGTGGGAGTTTGATGCTGTTGTTGTTAACTGCCTTTGAATCAATCTCGACTCAGGGCGACCCCGTGGGTGAGATATTTTCAAGACTCCTTATCCTCCACTATTCTGCTTTGTTTCTGTGGCCTCTTTAATAGAGTCCATCCTTCTAGCATATGGAGGGAGAGAGGGAGGGAGACTTTCAGGGTCAAAACAGCCACTTTGAGGTCAGCACTTCCCTCTGCCCTAGATAAAATTGAACAAGCATATTGAATTGAGAAATTTTCTTGGTTATTCAGATCTTTGGACTAAAATTCTGACATGAGATTTCAATACAAACTTGTTCCTTACTTTGTCTGTTATTGAGCATGTGCAATTATATTTCCACAATTTCCTATATAACCACTAAACACTAAAATTTTACTCATGATGCAATTGAACACATTATGAAGGGACTGAGGATCTTACTAATTTGCTGTTTTCCAAGAAGCAAATTTGTAGGGCAGAAATAATATGATTTAGTGACTCCAAGCATATCCCAAAGACTACAATTTTAGCTGGGGAAAAGCAGAGTGCAGTGTGGGTAAAATGATTTACATCAAGCTATGAATTAGTTCCTTCTGTAATGTTTTGATGGGTAAGGAACCTACCTAAAAGTTTTTAAAATCTCCTCAGAGCATTCCAAAATAAAGCAGATTAAAAGCAAATACAGCAGTTTTTCTATATCTGGTGTCAAAGTTTAGGTCTGAATGAATTGGAAAAGTGCTATAGGTTGGGTCTCCCTTATCCAAAATGCTTGGGATCAGAAGTGCTTTGGATTTCGGACTTTTCTGGATTTGGAAATATTTGCATATACATAATGAGATAGCTTGGAAATGAGACCCAAGTTTTCTATATACCATATACATCTTGGATTAGACTAGGACTCTGGAGACCTGGATTATAATCCTGGTTCAACCATGTAAACCCACTGGGTGGCTTTGAGCAAATCACACTCTCTCAGCCTCAGAGGATGGCAATGGCAAACTCGCTCTTAAAAAACATGCCACAATAACCCTATGATAGGTTTGCCTTAGGGTCGCCATAAATTGGAAATGATTTGAAAACACACAGTAACGACAACAATGGACCTTATACACATAGCTTGAAGGTAATTTTATACACAATATTTTTAATAATTAAGACAAAATTTATGTACATTAAAATAAAAGGTGTCAGTATCTCAGCCCCCCATGTAGACAATTTTGGATTTTGAAATATTTTGGATGTCAAAATTGCAGATAAGAGAGATTCAAGTTGTACTGATTATTTTCCTTGCTTCCTATCTTTTCATTGGTCTTAGCATTCTTTTTTTTTAATGATTTTCTCCCCTTCAACTCACTGTTTCCTTCACTCCTTCATAGCACACTGAATCAGCCCTTTCATTTCCTAGATTCTGTTCTCGACATATTGGTGGGATGGATAGGTAATTCTTTCTTTCCTCTTTACATAGAGATTGATTGCTCATATTTTAAAAGAAAAACCAACCCTCACAACTATGTTTTAAAATGAAAGAGCAAGATGGAAACAACTAAGCAGCACATAGGTAAACCAAGGTCCTAAAAGCATACATTCTGGATAATCTTGATTTGGGTCTGAGATGTGCACCATTTTTATTATGCTTTAATGCTGTATTATGTGCCATGTGCGAACAGTGTTGCAATGGTACTTTCAGCTGATAGCAAGAGTAAGGAATCTTAGTGCGGAAACATCTGACTATTCCAAATCAGAGTATGAACTAGCAGTTTCTGTTCTGTGGAAGTTATATCATACTTCTTAGCTGCCAGCTTTTGTGTACTTGGGAAAGATCTTGTGTAAGGAGCTATGGTCAGAAGCAGTGCAAAAGCTTATCTTACAAATCCCACTTTAGAACTTCTCTCTTGAAAAGCTTATTCTCCTTATCCCTTTTACATATTGCATTAGAAGCAGTCCAGATAAAATGGCAAGAAATGCAAAGCAAATGACAAATTGGGTGAATCAAGACTAGTAAAGGACTTGGTCACTTAAGCTTGTCGGAATGCAGAATAATTTGTCATTTGTCTCCTGAGAACTTGCAAATGACAGGCAAGGATTGAAGCCATTTTTCTAACCTTGTGTAATCTCTTTCTCTGTTGCATTGCAACAAATCAATAGGACAACTCTTGTAACTCCTGCACTTCGTTGTCAGCTCTTCCACAGCAGCGTCAGTATTGACTCACTTCAGCAATGCAAAGCTTGAGTGGCATTGGTAATGTAGTAGTAAGGAGGATTCAGCTTCATATTCTAATGGAGAAAATATTTACACAGTCCCTCTTCATTGTTGTAGGAGGGAGGTTTTTGATTGGCAAAGGAGCAATTCTGGCTGTAGTAAACAGAGCTGGAGCAATCCCATTAAGATACTGAATTCAGAGCCAGCACATTCTAAAAACCATATTTTAAGCAGCTTTAAAGCTTTAAAATAGATGGTCGGCCCAGCTGCCAGCAAACTTGAAAAACCTGAACAATGACGGGAGAACCAGACATTATGCTTGACATTGGCAATGAAATGTTCTGTTGTGAAGCAATGATTCTCAGCTCTTGTCCATAGCCACCAACATTGCACAGATGAAAACTGGGACACATGTGGCTAAGCAACACCAGAGTGTGGTCAGGATGAAAAAATGTATTAACGAGAAAGAACACACAAGTCAGGAGAGGCTACAGAGGTTTGCTTTGGCGGAGCCCACAGGGAAGGGCAAGACTCCACTGCTTCTTTTTCTCTCCCCAGTTCTGTATTAGAGTACAAACTACTTTTGTACTTGGAACTCAGTCTGCAGCAATTGAAGGACAAAGGGGTAAAGTAGGAGGAGAAGAGAAAAATTGGGATATTTTAAAAGCAGCTGATAAAGTAGGATGACAGAGGATTAACTAGGACTGTCCCTGCCAAACTGGGACAGTTGGAGGGTATGGAGGAAGGGAGAGATCCTAAACGCTGGAAAAACTGTTTCTCTGTGATTTACCCTAGATGTGAAAGCCTTAATTCATATGTGGGAATCATAGGTGGCCATCAGGTGCTGATAGACTGCAACTCCTAGCCAAGGTAGGCAGCAGAGCTGATGGTGAGGAATGATGGGAGTTTCAGTCCAACAAGATCAAGAAGGCTACATAATTCCCACTTCTGCTTTTGGGGAACAAGCATTCAGTGAAAGTGAAGTTTTTCAGTTCCTCTGCCAAGCCCTGTTTTTGCACTTTCACAGTGCAATAAAAAAAAAACACACCCACCCAAGGTCTTCTTCAGAAAGAGTTGTTTTAAGGGCGTAACTACAAGGGCAGAGAAATTAGAGTATTGCCTACCCCCCAAAAAATCCCAAAATTTTTAGCATTGCAAAAACCTGAAACTTCAATAGAGCATTTAGAATTGCACTTTAGACATCCAAAGAATGGGGACAGTCAAAGTGACCAAGGGAATGTGAACAACAGCTAATATAAGACATGCAAATATAGGTGTGAATCATTTTTATTGTCTCACTTTCTGCAATGCTGTAAATAAATGAATAAATATTGTTATTAGTATCCCCCTTCCCCTCAAAGTGATTAACAGTATAAAAGAATACAACTAAAAACATTCAAAAAATGAAAATTAAAATCAAATCAAACTATTTACAGTATTAAAACAATTCATACCTCAATTTAAAAATATGGGGATGGGGAATGAATTCTTATTTGGGAGGATAGTACCCTCATTATAAACCCCCTCCCATAGCTACACCTCTGGTCATAGCAAGCACCCAATGATGCCAAACTCTTACTGCCCATAGCCATGTTTATCATCCTCTTTCCTGGCTGCTTTTTCATTTTGCCTGCAGTGTCTGATGCTTCAGAATAAGTAAGAACTTACCAGAGCTGCTATGGCTTTTTGCACATTTGTGCCGGAGGTCTTGCTCTATGGTTTCTCTCTCAGCCACAAGAACAGCTGCAGCTCCAGCACATAGGGATGGTTGCAAGGGAGTTGTCATCCCCAGTAGTTGGCAAATCATACAGCCCACAGCACTGGGTAGTAAGTAGCAGCAGCAATAGCAACAGCAGTCATATGCATCATGTTTCCCTTGGCAACTGCTTCCTTCTACACAATTCACCCTCACTCCAAGTCAGGCTCTGTCAGGAGGGTTTAAAATCTGAATCTGCAAACTGTGAGCCAGTATCCACTCTGCATCTTGAGATGCTGCAGCAATGCAAGGAATGTCCGAATGACTTGTCTGGTTGGAAGTGGAGACATAGACTCATCACTCATGTTAGCCAATTTGACAAATTAACTCCAGGAAATCCTGAGAATAATCTTTTGAAATGTGCTAAACCATATCTGGAACTCTGTAGGAGCTGCTGAAGAAATTGGTGAGAAGGGAAGGAGAAGGGTTAAGCCTTCCATTCCTGCCTCCACCAGATCCTTTTCATTGCAAATTGTCCCTTGATGGGGAAGACATGCAAAGGAGAAGCAGTGACCCCACTATTCTTATGCCTAGCTGCTGCATTGCAACACTTAATAATGTCATGTGCCCAAAACCCAATTCTAAATGGTGGGTTGTTGTTAAC
Organism: Urosaurus nigricauda; assembly: GCA_034509955.1. Classification (NCBI taxonomy): domain Eukaryota; kingdom Metazoa; phylum Chordata; class Lepidosauria; order Squamata; family Phrynosomatidae; genus Urosaurus; species Urosaurus nigricauda. Next base: position 268,819,700 of record JAOEGL010000003.1, read on the forward strand.
CACCCTTGAGTCAATCCAGACTCATAGTGACCCTGTGGATAAGAAATATCCAAAATTCCCTGTTTTCCACTGCTTTGCTTAGGTCCTGTAAATTCATACCTGTGAGCTTCTTAATGCAGTCCATCCATCTAGCATGCAGTCTTCCTCTCTTTCTACATCCCTCCATCTTTCCTGGCATTATTGCCTTTTCTGAATGGGTGAGAGGTTTCCAGTATTCCAGTGCTCCCTTACCATTCCAAAATCTCCTTGTCCCTCATTAGCTTCCCAGGGAAACCTATTCTGCCATGGGATTCCCCACTTGGTCAACTCCCTGCATCCTTTCAGACAATGTTCCAGGACAAGCTAACTTTCTGCTACACATGCAGACTTTACTTGCCTCCTCCCTGCCTTTATGGCAGAGGTGAGAATCATGGCACCCTCCAAATGTTGTTGGGCTACAAGCTCCAGCATTCTGCACTTCTAGCTATATGGGATTCTCACCTCAAGTCTACGGGAAGATGGGAAAGAGGAGTCATCTCTAACCATCTTCTATACAGGGGTAGGGAACTGTGGTGCCTGGGGAGGACATTAATCCTCCATGAAACTGGAGGATTGCACACCCTTGCAAAAATAAATAAATAAATAAATAAAAGTTTTGCCCCCAGATGTCCTCTAGAGAGCATTGGAGCATTTTCACCATAGTTTTAGGCCCACTAAGTGGTTTTTGATCGAGGAGATGCCTTTTTAAAAAAAAAAGAAAAAAAGAACTGCATTTCCACCTATTTTATATGTTTTATGTTTGTTTATGTAAGGCTTTAAGGTTGGCATATGAGTTCGCAGTACTGCTGGAAAGCATATATATATATATAGGTCATGGACAGCTACCTTACTGGGTGAATGCAACTTCAGAATTCTAGATGATATGTGTTCAGTTTAGTATGTAACTTGCTGTACAGTAGTGGGTTTTTTAAAAATAATAATAATTGGTACTTAAATTGTGGTTTGTTTGCAGAATCCATGTATAATTGGCCCCACAGAACCCAGAAAGAGGAAAACATTTGGACATCAGGCTGCTTTTAAAAGCAGAGAAATAGAGACATTTTTAAAAAAGTGACACCTAGCTAACATTTCTGCAGGAGGTGTCTCTGGTTTCCAGAGAGACCTAAGCATGGATCAGATGAAGGATGACTCAACATCCAAAGCTGCGATGAGTCACTGTTGTTTTGGGACGATGATTTAATTGAGATCACTGGGTAGTCTTCAGTACCTGCTTTAATTTTATGCTGTTGGAAGTCTACAGTCTAGGTTTCCTCTGCAACAGGGTAGAAAGGAAATCACCAGACGCCTTGAACAATATCTGAAGTGACCCGAGGACATCCGCTTGTGCACAATGCAGCACGATTCATAAAGTCATCGAGCCTACATTCATAATGCAGTGTACAGCTTGTAATTGTGGAAAGCGGAAATGTGCATTTATTATAAACAGGGTACATTTTGGCATGAACTCTCCCTAACTTGTTTGCTGCACAGTAAGGAAAACAAAGCAGCAGGAAACAAAATTTCAATCGCTGTAAACAAGGGAAGCATTGCAGTATTCTTTCTAGCAACCTATCCCTTAATGTCCCAAGTGATCAGGGACAGTCCCAGTTGATCCTCTGCCATCCCACTTATTCACACACTTTTAAAATTTCCTGCATCTTCCTTCTCCTCCTACTCTCTTTCTCCTCAGCTTATTTAAATAGGTGCAAAATGAGTTAACTCAGTGAGGGGAATAAAAAAGGAGTCCCAGGCAAAAGCAAACTACCCAGTAGTCCCAGGCAAAAGCCATCTTGACCACATTTTGATGCTGCTTCATCGTAAGTGACCCCATCTGTAAAATGTAAGGGCATACAGTAAGAGTGAAAAAAGTGTGGCCCTGGGGAAGCTATTTCTAGAAGCTTCCAGGAGTAGCAATTCAGGTTTTAAATAGCTTCCCGCCTTGCATTCTTTGCCATTAAAAAAACTCTTGTTATCACAAACCAAAAACTGATGTCTAGCCATCTCCATGTTATTATTTTTGTTCTTTGATAGTCCATTTGCTCCCTTCCTCATTTGAAATGTAGCAAATTGGGCTTCTGACTTAGTTCTAGTTGCCTGCAGCTATAGACAATCTAGTTGCCTATAGGTTTCCAGTGTAAGTAACAACAATCCAGCATAGTGGTGTGGTTTGAAATATACATTTGAGCTTGTGTGTTGTTATTGTTGTGTGTCTTCAAGTCATTTCTGACTTATGGTGACCCTAAGGCAAAGCTATCATGGGGTTTTCTTGACAAATTTCTTCAGAGTGGGGTTTCCATTGCCATCCTCTGAAGCTGAGAGAATGTGATTTGCCCAGGGTCACCCAGTGGGTTTCATGGCCGAGAAGGGATTTGAACCCTGTTCTCCAGAGTTGTAGTTCAGCACTCAAATTACTACCCTATGCTAGCACTCAAGCATATGTATACATAGGTGTTTATCACACAAAGGAGATTGGGAATTTATCCAGTGAATAGTCCAGAAAAATTGCATAATTACACGAAACTATTTCACAAAAACCACCATTAAAGTGGTCACAAAGAATCATTAATGTGCATGTATTTACTTTCAGGATTTCAGTGACAATGCATTTTATTTGCCCAATTGTGTGTGATAAGCCTTCGTGCAATTACTCACCATTTTCACTTTATTTGCGGGATGCTTTAAATGTGCTTTCATCTCTCTTTAATACCAAAATCAGCTCCAGTGTGATAAACTCCACTGAGAATATTTCTCTTATCACAAAAAAGCCAGAGTTAAGACAATGGTCATCTCCCAAGAAGGTTATAAGGATCCCACCTGAGTCCAGGTCTTGGCACCTTTTCCACCCCAGTACCAGACCAGGCAAAAATCAGCATTCACAGAAATTGGACTGCCTGAGGTCTAACTGGCCAAGAATGGATAGCTATGAACATAGCACTGGGTGCTATTTAGAATTGGCAGAATAAAAACTGTAGAGGGCTCCTGTACCTTTGATGGGTGTGTAGTACACAGGGTGACCTTGGGCATATCACATGCTCTCAGCCCCGGGGAAGGCAAAGGCAATCCCCCTCTGATCAAATCTTGCCAAGAAAACCTCATGATAGGTTCACCTGAGGGTCGCCATAAGTCAGAACGATTTGAAGGCACACAACGACAACAGAAGAAATTGCAGCTAACTTTGTTTGTCATGCTAAAAAGTAGCACTTACTGAAATTTCCTCTTTTACACAACCATTAAGGGTGCAGGAACCCTCTCTAGTTTGGCAACCCTAGAAAAGCAGCTAATGCTTTTTTTGTTGTTGTTTGCTTGTTTTGCTTTTTGTTTTGTCTTCCAATCTGAGCAGAAAAAGAGCATTCTTGGCTTTTCCTTAACAATTGCTTCACGCCCATCCATTCATCAAAGAGATAAATGGAGGGAGGTAGACCTTACATCAATAAATGAAGAGAGCTCTTTCTCCTAAATACTGGAAAGGAGAAAAGAAGGAAAGGAAGGAGAAAGACCTTGTTTTTTTAACAATACAGTGAGCCCTTGGTATCTGCTGGGGTTTGGTTCCATGACCCCCCTCCCATGGATACCAAAATCCTTGGATGCTCACATCCTATTAAATACAATTGTATAGTAAAATAAAAAGGAAAAGGTAAAGGTAGTCCCTTGACATGAATGTCTAGTCATAACCAACTGTAAGGGGTGGTGTCCGTCTCTGTTACTAAGCCAAAGAGCCAGCATTGTCCAAAGATTACTCTGTGTGTCATGTGGCCAGCATGACTACACTGAACGGCATTACCTTCCCACCAAAATGATACCTATTTATGTACTTGCATTTGCATGTTTTCAAACTGCAAGGTTGCAGAAGCTGGGACTAGTGATAGGAGCTCATCCCTTCATGCAGCACTTGGGCCTCAAACTGCCAATCTTCCAATCTGTCAAGAACTGGTGTCTTAACCGCTAATCCACTGCCTGCCTAATAATAGTAAAATAGGCAAAATCAGGTTTGATTTTTGTAATTTATATATTTCAAATATACTGTATTTTCAAGCTGTGGATAGTTGAATCCATGGACGAAGACTCTGTGGAGAAGGAGGGTTGACTGTACTGTGCATGCTCACAAATGATTCTGGCCTATACCAGATTCTTCTCATAGCATTGTAACCTATAGGAATTGTCAGGACCACTACCCACACTTCAGAATTACACCACTATGCCACTGGAAAACATCCTGAGTATGCAGTCTGTAAGGCTGAAATCCCTTATCTAACAGAGTGGTCCACATGACATCATGGAGTAGCAAGTTCAGTGTAATCATGGAATTGTTGAGGGGGAGGGCAGACTGCCATCACCCTTTAGAAATATGCGCTTGTAAAAGAAGTGCTTTCCACTGCAGTGAAATTGCTTTTTCAAGCACATCACATCAGCAGCCCTAAAAGTTGTTCTTTGTTTCTCCTACCCCCAGCTTCTAATAAGCTGCTGCTGATTCAGCTATAACATGATTCATGGCTGAGTATGTCATGGAAGGAGCAGAGGTGAGGTTGTTGCTGAACACATGTATCAATAAGGGAGTATTTGAAATGCAGTCGCCTGGTCCAGTCAGACAAAGGGAAACGTTTAAAGGCTTTGTAACATGAATCCCTTTCAGTTTTGCATAAAGTATGTGTACATTTCCCACACTGTACTTTAGAAAGGATGTTTGCAGTTACTGAATACATCAAAAATCTATTCATGTGTAGCTGTGCTGTCCATGCAGCAAAATACAACACAATCCAAAATGCACATCATGGTGGTACCTTTATAAGCATGCATTGGTAGATCTTTCAGGAGTACCCAGAATGAGCATTAAAAAAGGTCCAGGACTATATGAAAATGTGTAGTAAACATAAACTATTCTATCTTTTTGGATTGGGTCATTAGTTTAACAGATGGTGGGAATGCTGTAAATGTTGTTTATCTGGATTTCAGCAAAGCATTTGATCAAGCCCCTCATAACCAAACTGATTAAATGTGGAATAGACAGGACAACTAGCAGATGGATTAATAATTGGTTGGAAAACCATATTCAAACCATGTTCAAAGCTGCTTTTCAAACTGGAGCGAAGTGAAATGCCAAAGGGTTCTGTCCTCGAGCTGACACTCTTAAATATTTTTTACCAGTGACTTAGATGATGGGTTAGAGTAAATCGTTATTAAGTTTGTAGATGACACAAAACTGCGAAGGGTAGCTAGCACATTGGAAGATAGAATTCAAAAGGACCTTGATGAACATAAAATTGGGCTGAAACTAATGGGACAAATTTTGGCAGAGACAAATGCAAAATTCTACATTTAGGCCACAAAACAAAATGCATACTCATAGCTAAACAGTAATATATGAGAAAAGGATTTGGGGATTATTGTTGATCACAAGTTGAACATGACCCTGTATGTGATGCTGCAGCAAAGGAGACAAATAATGGAGATTATCGCATGAGCCCTGGGGAACGGACCCATAGCGAAAAGGAAGGGGCGGGAAAGGAATGGAACAGGGATATCACCTATTTTACCTCACAGGGGAATGCCATGACAATGGCGCTGTTCAGAATCGTTCTTGAAAATTGTCTCCTGTGGGATGGTTGGGGAACGGATTGGGGACTTCCAGCAGTGGTGTAAGGTAAGGTAAAATGGATGATATCCCTGTTCCGTTCTTTTCCCGCCCCCTTCCATTCCACACCAAGCCCATTACCCAGGGCCCATGTGATAAGCTCCAATATTTCAGCCTGCACTTCTCTAAGGACCTTATCACATGCAGGAAATCGGGGGTTTAAACAGTGATTATCCCATGCAAAACGTGAGATTTTCACACACAACAGGCAATAAACAGCAACAAATCATTTTCGGGATTTCCTTATGAATGATTTGTTGCCGTTTATTGCCTGTTTAATAGTGACATCATGTGAAAATCTTAATTGCGATATCACATTTTGCATGGGATAATAACTGTTTAAAACCCCAATTTTGCCCAATTTCCCCTGTGTGGTAAGGTCTTAAGATAAGGGAGGTAATAGTCCCACTATATTCTGCACTAGTCAGGCTTGATGTGGAGTACTGTATTCAGTTTTGGACACCTCATTTTAGGAGGGACATAGACATGTTGGAATAGACAGAGAGAAGGGAAATAAGAATGATAAGGCATATGGAAGAACAAAACATGTGAGGAAAGATTGAGAGAACTGGGCATGTTCAGCCTGGTGAAGAGAAGAGTGAGGGGTGACACAACTGCACTCTTTAAATATCTCAAGAGCTGTCACAGAGAGGAGAGTGCAGGCTTGATCTCTGTTGCCCCAGAAGGCAGGACCAGGTCTAATGATTTTAAGTTACAGGAGCAAAGATTTTGACTGAGCATTATAAGGAACGTATTGACAGTAAGAACAGTTTGACCATGAAAGCAATTACCTAGAGAGATGGTGCAGTCTCTTTTTCTGAAAGCCTTCAAAAAGAGGTGACAGCTACCCTACTGGGGATGCTCTATGTGGATTTCTTGCATTAAGCAAGGAGTCAGCCTTGATGCCCTATGGGGCCCCTTCCAATATTATGATACTATGATTCCATATAAAACAGAACATATGATGAACATTAACACCATCTGTACTTATCAATAGGCTGCTTTGTAAAAAGGTTTTGTAGCTGAAAACAGTTGTTTTAAGCTACTTAAGTGATTTTTTTAAAAAGATATCAACAACTCATGAAAAGTAGAAAGATCAATAGGTTGCCAGTACATCCATATCACTGTGTTTTTGTCTGAACTTCAAAGTAGCTAACCAAGGAACTGAACCTATCTCCCCACACAAAATAGGTTTAAAATAGATTTGCTAGCCCTACCCAAGAGTCCTTGGTACCCTCCGGCAGACTTTCCTTTCAATACTAATCTGACCTGTATCTCCTTAGTTTCCAAAATCAGATGAGATTAGGTGTATTTAGGATGGTATGATTTGTCTGTTAAAAAACAGGCAACTTATTATCTTTATCCCTACCCATCTAAATACTTGCTTTGTTCTTGTTATTTGCCATTAAATAGACCTCAACAAACAGCAATCCCATAAAAGCAAGACCTCCGTGGGCCGTCCATGGGCCCTAGTCATCAATAGGTCTTGCAAACTCTGGGCTGGGGCTTCTTTTATTGAATCAATCCAATTGCAAGATGGTCTTCCTCCTTTTCTACTGCCTTCCACTTTGCCAAATATTATTGTCTTTCCATTCATTAGTTGCTACATGTGTGTATGTTCCTTTAAATCACCTGTCGACTTATGGCAGCAACATTAATTTCATAGAATTTTCTTAAGCAAGGAATACTCAGGTGGTTTTGCCTGTTCTTTCCTCTGAAATACAGAACCTGGTATTCATTGGCAGTCTCCCATCCAAGAACTAACTAGGGTTGACCCTGCTTAGCTTCCAAGAACAGATGGGATCTGGTACCCTAAGGAGTTTATCACATGGGAGGAATTTCTCTCAATTTTGAATGGAGCCAATTCGAATTCACGTAAATTCGCTAGTTTAGCGAATTTACATGAATTCTAATTGCATTCGGAATGCGTTCAGAATGACTTCCCATTGCACAAAAATTACCCCCCCCCATTGCCCGAAATTGCGTGAGATACTCTAATACACAATAACGTAAATCCCATGACTGCATTCGGAACGACTTCCCTTTTGCCTGAAATTGTGTGAGATACACTCATACGCAATAACGTAAAACCCCATGATTGTGTTTGCCACTGGAGTATACCTCCAAATTCCGTTGTATGATAAACTCCTTAGAGTATTTAGGTCTTGTTTGCTAGCTCTTGTTAAAAAGGACAGTTTTAGGACAACTGCCTGCACACTAACTGCTCAACTGTCTTCTTTGTCCACTTTCCATCCCTGAGTGCTATTAGAGACATCCAGAATGACATTCAGATATGTTACAACCTAAATTGACCATGACAAGTTGCATGAGAAAGTGTGTAAAACCTACAGCATTCACAAACCATGTATAATGTATGGTCACATTAAAGCAGGCATGCTTCAGAGACAAGTATTATGAGTCCTGCACATTTGCAAGACACAACCTACTAAAATAATCTTGAGGGCTATTCAAACCACTTCCTTTCCAGAGAACTAAACAACCTAATTTAACATAATTAGGCTAAGTTTTAACTCCAGGCAATGCATTTAATAGAGGTATCCTGATATTCCTTGGTTCAGAGGTTAACAATGACACCAATATAAGAAAGATGCAGAAGAAGGGAAGAAGAAGGGAAGGAGAAAGAAAATAAATGGCACCCTTAAGGCTTACCAACTTATTTTAGCATGAGCATTCATGGACTGTGCCCCTTGAAAGTTCATGCTAAAATAAATTATTTAAGGCTGTATCCTCAGTGCACAATTATAACAATTAGATACCACTGAATCCTGTGCTTTGTAGTTTGTTTGAGGTACTTGGAATTCTGTTTTGCATGCCCCATACTGAACTACAGCATTATGGCTTTCTGGCACCGAATTTTAAGTACCTCATGAACTATGAATCCCATGATTGTATAGGATAGACATATGGCAGTGACATTGATTAAGCTGCTCAATGTGTGTATTGTGGATAAAAACCTAAAGGTACCACACTCTTTCCCCCCATTGTTTTTTCCTTTAAAAATACTGAAATAGACTAACATGATGTCTGAAAAATAGAAGAGCTCATAAACCACTATTTGCTTTTCACTGAAGACGCCACAAAAATTGCAACATCAAGCAAGTTTAGGGCCCTCCACAATTACCTCCCATCCCAGCTTTCTTTCACTTCCTTTCTTCCCTTCACATCTGCAAACTAAACGTGGTGAAGATGGAAGTGCTCAGCTGATTCACACATGCATGCAAATTTCCCAGTAATCAGCAGGATTCAAGGATTCATTGTCAAGACAGCTTAAACAAGAGTCTTGTGGTGTCTTAAGGACTATAAAGTTTTATTTGACTTAGCTACTAGAATAGAAGTTGTTGTTTTACCTGTTCTTGCTGCAAGAGACCAGTACAACAGCCCACCTGTCCTAGAAACAGCCGAACAGGTAAATTGCCTCCTTTGAAAGATACTGAATTTGACATGATGGCAGCAGATATTGGCAACTCTGCTTATCTGTAACAGCAATTTCAGCCATGCAAGTCATTAGGTGAAGTTGTAATTGTCAAGTAGTAACTCTTTCTCTCAATCTCTCCCTGAATTCGTAATTCCTATGGCCTAATGTTTCAGGCATATAAATCCATTTTAGAGCAATTAATGAGTCTTGGAGCAAATCAAACCATAACTCCCACTAGATGCAAAGATTACTAAACTGAGGCTGTCATACTTTGGAGATATTATGAGATGATATGGCTCATTGGAAAAGATAATGATCCTTGGTAAACTTGGAGGCAGTAGGAAAAGAGGAAGACCATATTACAGGTGGGTTGATTTGATCAAGGAAACCAAAGCCTTTAGTTTGCAAGACTGTGCAGGGAACTTGAGGATGGATGCTCTTGGACATCTCCCATTCATTGTTGTTGCTGATGGCCTTCAAGTCATTTCTTATGGCTGCCCTATTATGGGGTTTTTTTTGACAGAATTTGGTTTGAGAGGGGTTGCACATGCCATCCTCTGAGGCTGAGATAATGTGACTTGCACAAGGTCATCCTGTGGGATTCCATGGCTGAGCAAGGAATGGTTGGACAGCATCCTAGTCCAACACTCAAATCACTACTCCACAGTGAGTCATAGAGCCCTCATAAGTGGAAGTCAATTGCTGGCATATAGTAACAAGGAATCAGGCAGGCCTCCAGATTTCACAGAACTTCAACTCCCAATAGCCCAAGCCAGCAGAGCTAATAGTGAAAAACGTTGAGATCTGAAGTCCAACAACATCTGGAGGACAACACTATCTCTACTCCTAATCTCAGTCCAATGGTTAGTCCCTCCTAGTTAATGGAATTTACAGATATTGACTTGCCAAGACCCATTGATTCAGTGGGTCTACTCTGATTGGGATTAACAATTGGATTTGGGCCAACATGTCCCTTGTGGCTCAGTGATGAATCCTATTGCACCTAAAGGGAAGATTGGACAAGCTTACATATGTTTGTAGCCACATCTCTTCTTTTCAGTTAGACATATATAGGATTCACTACAAAAGGACTGGGTATGTACTCTATTCCTTATTATTTAAAGAAGCCCTGATTCATTCATATTATGGAGGGTTCAATACAGAAGTTTGACAGATTCACCAAGTACATGATATAGCATTTGAAAAATACAATGTATTTCTATAGCATGGTCAACCAGTTCAGAAAGAATATATGGAATTATATGACTAAAACAATAAAATGTGCAACATTTTGCTGAAACTGAGTTTATTAAAATTCAGATAAAATAACTACTGCTAAGGCTGTGCACCCTCAAGGCTATCCAAGGTGAAGTTCCTTAGTTTATTACACCTTTAATATTTTCCCTTTATTTCCAGAGTTAATTATACAGAATTACTGCCAATATAAAGGAAGAAGATGTCTGTTTCCTTCCACAAATGATCCCTATTAGCTACTGACAGGAAGATTGATTAGTGTATAAGCTTGTAGAAACGGCTAGGGTTACATTTAGAATTTTATATAGCTATTTTATATGGTGACGTCAGGCACTTTACAGACTAACAGAATTGGCACAGAGATTTGATCTTAGCAGGGAAAGCATTGGGTTGGTGTTGTTGGGAACCTCCTAAAGCTGCTATCACCATACCACCCTGAACATACCCAATCTGGTCTGATTTAAGAAAAGTTTGGGTTGGTCAGTACTTAGATGGGAAACTACCAGAGATCTTCAGTTAGGGTTAGAAAAAGAATCCTGTTTGCAACCAATGAGGAGCATGGCTTCCAGTCAGTTTTGACAATACTGGACTGGAAGGATAAGGGTCTAACTCAGTGTAAGGCATCTACTTATGTTCCATGCCCCAGCAGGAAGCCATTCCCTAGTGCCTCCTCAACTGTTGCTGCTGGTTCACTATCATGCCCTAGCAACAAGCAAGCAAAGACAGAAGTGTGGAGATACAGTGGAAATGTGCACAAGGGTCAGTGCCAGATTTGTGGGCCCAGGGTGACCAGATGTCCTCACTGCAAAGGAGTACAAGGCACCACAGAAAGGAGGACATTCAAGAAAAGAATGCATGACATTGAAGACGCTAATATAAATATAAATTCATGTGTCTTGGTCATCCTCAAAATGGAGGATGATTTGAAATCCCTCCTGGACAGAAGGCTGGAATGTAGGATGTGTCCTGGTAAAGAAGGACATCCAGTCACCCTATGTGGATCACAAAATAGTGGTGATTTGGCTGGAGCAGAGGCAACATGGCTCTCTCCTCAGGCAATGGTTCCTTCCACCCTTATTTGAAGCACATAAGCATCAGCAAAAAAAGTGGGTTTGGGTTCTCTAGCAATGCTGCTTGTGTCCACCATTTTAATAATGGAGGCACAAACAGCATAGCTTGTTGGCTGCTAGGTTGGCTTTATTGGCTTTATTTTTTTCTATGCTGCTCTTCCTCAAAGCAATGTAAGAGAGATGGGGTTGGGAATAGAGGGATCCAGAAAATGGAGGCCTTAGTCAATGCCAAACCATGGCACCAGTCCAGATTTCAACATGCTTTGCCCTTCCTTCTAGGAAAGGATCAGATGGGTCCAGCTGGAGAAGCTCGTGGAAATCCAGTGGCAAAAGATGCAAGGAAGAAGAGAAGGTTGGCACACCTAAGCAGTGTGGCTCTTGTTGCCAGCATCTTCTTGACCAAATCCAGAACCAACAGGTTGCCTTTCCTGCTATCTTCTAGGCTTGCAATACAATATGGTACATTCTCAAGACTTAAACAACAAGGAAAAAAATCCCAAATGTGTAGAAACAAGTCTGCTATGGACTCTTTCAAACGGGGAGGAATTTCTCCCAACTCCGAATGGAGCCAATGCGGATTCATGTAAATTCGCTTGTTTAGCGAATTTACATGAACCCCTGCTCCGTTCGGAATTACTTCCCATTACCCGAAAATAACCCCCTCCTGCCCGAATTTGCATGCGAAGCTTTAATTCGCAATAACGTAAAACCCATGATTGCATTTGAATTGGCTTCCCTCTTGCCCGAATTTGCATGCGAAGAGTTAATTCGCAATAACGTAAAACCCATGATTGCATTCGAATTGACCTTAAATTATACTTCCAATTTAGCCTTGTATGAAAGAGTCCACTGTTCCCTTATCAAATATGTCTGCTGTGGCACAGTTCCATTTTAAATCAGCCGGCCGCAGCTATGAGATCATGCACATTCAGTAATCTCTACCAGGTAACGAAAGGAGGGGATAATCCATCTCACATTCATGACTAGGGACACTCCTCCTGCTCACATATATCCCAGAATCACTGAAGCAGCACCGGCAGCTGAAAGAAGGGAACGCTTGCATTGGCTTTAATATTTGAACTGGTTGCGTATTTAAATTGATCAGATGATGCCTCTGGACAGGTGGCATTTAAATCACCCCTTCTGTTCCTAAACTGTTTTCCATCCTAGAAAAGATCTGCAATCGATACCAAGCTCAGTGCAACAATTAGGCATTTTGGCAAATTGAGTACAACACCAGCAAAAATGGGAATCTCAAGGAGAGAGGAAAAAAAACAACAGCACACCATAAAACCATGAGCCAAATCCACATCTTTTAAAAGCATCGAAACAATTAATAAAATACAAGTGAAAATCATTGCCAGTCTTAGAAGGGCTGGCTGAAAGCTCTGCCCATATTAAATATCCAGGAAATGCACCCCTCTTCCTTTGCAGTGCACAGATGTGCCAGGATTGTGCTCCCCTCCCAGGTGTGACACTGACACACAAAAGCATCCCCACCTTGTGGGAAACCTTGAGAGCATCCTTGCTGGGAGGGGATCTCCACCACACAGGGATCCTAAGGATCAAGGGAGGATGGCAACAAGAGATGGTTTTCCTTACCCACATGAGTGATGACTGTAGTCAGTCGCTGGGTGAGCTCCTGATGCGACATCTCTTCTTCTTTCAGCCAAAAAAGCATTTCACACCCAAAGGAGGCTCCAGCATCCAAACTCACCCACACACCACCTCCGAGTGGAGTGCCAGGCAGCTCAGCCAGAGACACACAATGCCTGTGCCACTCCCACCAAGGCCGGATCCTGCCAACCTGCCAGCCTTAGGATGCTGCTGGACACCTTTTTATTTTTATTATTATTTTCCACTGGCTGCCTTTTGGATCCTCTGAAGTCAGGAGCTGCTGCAAGCCTTCCTTGCCCCCTGGCCTCTTTGCAAGGGGGCCTTTCCCAAACTGCACAACCCTACCCCCTAAAAAAATCTTGACACAATTTCAAATGTCACTCATCCTCCTGCCATGGCTCTCTCATTTCAACTCCTCTCTCTTTTTGCAATGAGGCAGAACTGCAGCCAGACACCGCCTGTTTTCCAAGGAGATGCTAAGGTCCTAATGCTGCGAGGCAGGAAAAAAAAAACCCAAAGCCCAGATCTGTGACACCACTTAATCTTTTTCTTTTTCTCCTTTCCCACAGGCAGCATGCTTGCACAAGGACATCTGACTATGTTTAGCCTGTGGGGGTCCCTCAATACAACACCCGGCTTGTTTAGGCAGAGCTATGTTCAGCCTCTCCTTCCTCCCCTCCCTTTGCCATGCAGCAGCAGCAGCAAAAGCAGCTCCACCTTTGCTATTAAGAGATGTCAGCAGGTTAGGCTGACACAAGGCTAATGGAGAACAGAGAAACCACAGGGATGTTCACCCAGGCATCTGCAAGCATCATGCATTTGCACAAAGGAAAGGCCAAGGGAATAGGTTACAACCCTCATCCCATGCATATGCCAGGATCCATTTAAATCAGCCATTCATTATTCCTGATGCGCACACACACACATGCACATAGACACATACAACTGCGGAGAATAAAAGGGCTTGGATATAGCTTGGGGGGTGGGACAACATCGCTAGAGGGGAAGCGCTTCCATAGTGGACAATAGCAAGCAACAAGAATAGATTGTTGGACAGGGAGTTGGATTCAATGGCCCTTGTGGTCCCTTCCAACTCTCCCAAAGTCTGTGATTTTATATACATGTGTATACACACACACATACATCCCAGCTCGGTCATGGAAACACACTGAGTGACCTTGGGCAAGTCACATGCTCTCAGCCTCAGAGGAGGGCAAAGGCAAACCCCCTCTCAACAAGAAAGCATCGTGATAGACTCACCTTAGTATTGCCATAAGTAGCAGGAAACGACTTGAAGGTGCACAACAACACTCACACATGGTTACGCTATAATGCATATAGTGCTGAAGAGCATTCAAAACAGTTTATATATACTTTCATTATTTTTGCAACAGCATTGTAAGGCTTTGTGGTGTGCCTTCAAGTCATTTCTATCTTATGGCAAACCTAAGGCAAACTTATCATGGGGGTTTCTGGAACTAAGAGTATTTGACTTGCCCAAGTGGTTTTCCATGCTGAGCAGGGAATCAAGCCCTGGTCTCCAGAGTCCAACTAGTCCAAACCACTACACCATACTGGCTCTTCTTGTAAGGTAGAAGAATATATTTATTTAGATCAGTTTTACTACACACATACACGGCAGTGCACAGAACCAACTGGCTGGGATATTACACTACAAGGAAGTTGTTGCACAGAAGACAACAACAACAGTTTTATTGTCAAAGGTAATTGTGTATGTAGTGCTGAAGAAGATTCAACCATTACATGTATTACTATGATGGAACTGTTACAACAGCCCTGCATGGGAGCTTTATTTGGATCATTTTTACTACACACATGCACACACCACACACACACACACGTACACACACATATGCACAGATTGTTGATAATCAGGGTTGGGTGAGGCAGATAGTCTTTGCTTAAGGCTATCTAATGAGATCATAGCAACGGCCATGGGATCTGAACCAGAGAATTTCCAATGCATAGTTCACCTGGTGTCTTATCCATCATGCTACAAGATGAAGCAACATGAAAGTGGAATATGGAGGGCATTTGATCTGCATGCATAACACACGTCTATCTCCTTAAGAAGTGTGTGCTTATTTCCAGCTCTGTGGTTCCTCGCATGCAGGGTGTCTATCACGGTAACAACCATCATGGGAAAATCAGAATAGAAACTATATTTAATTAATAACTGTTTGGAATTAAGTTATGCTTCCTCTACCCCACAAGATGGATTTTAGGAAGATTAGTGTAAGGTGTATTATTACTGCATTTCTGGGAACTCACCAGAGGCCTTGAAGCTGCTAGACATGACCCTTTAGAGTCTTGACATCTCTATGTGTTTTGAAAGGTTAAACAAGGTTTACTTAAGATCTGTTGTCCTGCTAACCTAGCAACAAGAAAAGTGTTGTGTAGTGGTTTAAGTACTGGAGTAGAACACTGAGAGGCCAGGGTCTGAATCCCTACTCAGCCGTGGTAACTTACTGGGCAACCTTGGGCAAGCCACTGTCTCTCCGCTTCAGAGGAAAGTAAGGACAAACCCCCTCTGTACAAATTCTACCAAGAAAACCTCGTGATTGGTTCACCTTAGGTTCTCTATAAGTCAGAAATGACTTGAAGTCACACAACAACTTACAAAAGAGAACCCACATGCTGTAGTGGTTTGTGTCTTAGATTAGGGCTGAATTTGCACTGCAGAAATAATGCAGTTTGACACCACTTTAACAGCCATAGATGAATGCTATGGAATTCTGGAATTTGTAATTTGGTGAGAGATTTAATCTTCCCTGTCAGAGAGCTCTGGTGCCACAACTAACTACAAATCCCATTTCCATAGCATTGAGCCATGGCAATTAAAGCAGTGTGAAACTGTGTTATTTCTGCAATCTCTGAGGCCTAACGAATTTACTCCAAAATATTTATGTGCAGTGTTTTAAACTGTTTTAACCTTCAAGACTTTTGAAAACTTGTTAATTTAAAAATCTGCTTAAATAAATATTATTTGTATTGCGCCTTAAGAACTAGTGGTATAAGATTTTTTTAACTCAATGAATAAAATTGAAAACATTTATCTGGGATTTTTTTGTTTGCTCTTCATGTACTATCTTGCAAAGATGGTAATAAATACCTTAGGAGAGTATTTAGCATAGGCCTGCTACAGTTTCAAAAGAAGAAAAATATGTGGTGTCCGGAAATGATGCTATGCTTAAGGACACAAATACACAGCTGATTTGCAAGCCGTGAATATAATTTTTGCAATCGGAAAAGTCAACTCCTTTACTTTACCTTCTTGTAGTATATTTTAATGTATCTGCAAACAAAGGTGGGGAACAACACCCAGATTTGCACATTGTGTTTTGCATTTTTTTTTAAAAAAATGCAATGTATTTGTTGCAGCCATTGGTTTGTATGGTAAACTCAATGAACTGATGACCAAATTGCAATTTGAGAAGAAGAAATCCTAGTACAGTATATCCATCTCGAGCTACAATATATCAAAGTCAAATCAGCAGCCCTGCAAACAGCATTATTTGATACACTTAAAAGGAATGGAGGATTACAGTTTATCATAAATTACCTCCCTCCTCCTATCCCCAGCATAATATGCAACATTTTGTGAGACTAATTAATGTCTAATTTTTTAATCTGGTTCAGCAAACATAGCAACCTAATGCATGAAATCCCCATTGGATACCAAATGGCCGACTTTCTTGTCATCATTTTAATGTTAATATGGTTCCTTTTGCACATCAAGAAATGTTCCCAGGAGATCTGCCCAGACTGGTTGCAATTTTTAGAAGAGGAGGAAGAGCGAGTGTGGATTAACTATTTAAGATGGGAAAATTATAACATAAGAGCAAAACCCATTGGATCAGATAATTTAAATAAGAGAGTAAATTGTAGATCAAAGAGATCCAGGGTTGATACTGGATGTAAGAGTAGAGCAGCTGCTTTTGGCTGGATCCTGATTGATCCCTTGGGTATCTCCAGATGTCTTTCGGAAGATCAGCCATAATAGATTGAAAGCTCTGATGTCAATTGGGAGCCCAGCTGGTACTCTAGGCTAGAGAAATTAAGAAAGAGAGACTGAGCACAGTGATGAATTGGACAGTTAGAATGGCAATTTATTTATTTATTGGATTTATATCCCACTTTTCTCCCAAAATGGGATTCAAAGTGGCAATCATAGTCCATGCCAGAGAATCAAATATTACTTTGGTGAACAGAATAATGGGGCAATAAGGTTGTTTAATCTTGTTTTACACATTCTAGTATTATTTATTTCGGCCTTCCACTTTTCAAAACCCACAGTTTGGAAGAAAGAAGTAATGGAGATACCGATAATTAATTGCTTTTGGAAGCAATAAGGATGTAACAAAGTGAAATGTCAAAAATAATGTAGTAAGTGGGAAGGATGATACTAAATTCTCACAAAACTACAGGTCCCCAAATTTCCTAGCATTGAGCCAAATCACTGAAAGCAGTCTCAGACTGGATTATTTCTACAGTGTGTTTTGGACCTTAGTCTCAAAGATGCTACTAGATCCCTTTGCATATCTATGATCTCTGATACTGTCTGTCTACACTGTAAATACATCTCCTCTGTACTTAGTGGTATATTGGTAAAGTCTGAAATGTATCTGCTCACAGATTTCCCCCAAGCAGTCAGGACAACCAAACAGTTGTGTTGATCCATATCAGCAAACCAGCTTTAGCAGTTTTCTTTTCTACCGGGAGCAGGTTTTTGTAAATGTCATAGGTCATAATTACCTTTTCAGGACTGAACGATCTCCCAGAAACAAATAGGGACAACTCATACTAATATCGTCACTGAGAAAAGTCCACACATACTCTTCCAGATCCTATGAGGATTACAGTTCATCTTAGAAGGAACAGGGAAACCTGAGAGGACTTGTACACTTGGCATCCCTGGTGATCCAGTAATGAGGATAATGAAAGCAACAAAATTGATTTCAGCAGAGAGATATGTAAACTATTGCACTTAGGCAGAAAAAAAAATGAAATGCACAGATATAGGATAGGGGACACCTGGACTGACAAATGTACATGTGAAAGGGATCTAGGAGACCACAAGAACATGAGTCAACAGTGTGATGCGGCAGCTAAAAAAGCTAATGCTATTCTAGGCTGCATCAATAGAAGTATAGTGTCTAGATCAAGGGAAGTCATAGTGCCACTCTATTCTGCTTTGGTCAGTCCTCACCTGGAATACTGTGTCCAGTTCTGGGCACCACAATTCAAAAAGGATGTTGAGAAGCTGGAGCATGTCCAGAGGAGGGTGACTAAAATGGTGAAGGGTCTGGAAACCATTCCCTATAGGGAATGACTTAGGGAACTGGGGATGTTTAGCCTGGAGAATAGAAAGTTAAGAGGTGACATGATAGCCCTGTTCAAATATCTGAAGGAATGTCATTATAAGTATGGGGTGGTGTCCCTAGGGTTGGTGTCATCCAGTGCAGTAACTCATGGTGTCACTCCCCCTTGACATCCTCCCATTTCACACCATACAGAATCCCTCTTCATGTGTCTTTGCACTAATGTTACTCTTAAATCTTAATTCCCATATGCCACTGAACGTAATGCTCATAGCTGTGCCATAAACAACTAGCAAAACTAAATTTATACCTTCAAATTACAATATCATATGCACAAACTAAATGAATTTACATATACATAGTGAAGAGTTGGTTAAAATGTGATGTTTTTAAAGAAAATTTAAAAAGAATAAAAATTTTAAAAATTTAAATTTAATTTTTTTTAAAAAAATTGACATTTGAAATTTTAATTTTAAAATTTTGGGGGGCTTCTCCTTTCTCCTCCCACCGAGCTTCACCCCACTCCCACCATTTCTTAAAGCATTTTAAAGAGAAGCAAATGAATGCCACAGCCCATTTCTGCCAAAAGGAGCAGTGGTGTCACCGAGAGCGGTCCACACACCCTGCACTGCTGGGAAGGAACAAGCTTGTTTTCTGCTGCTCCAAAGAATGAGACTCGGAGCAAAAAATTTAAGCCACAGGAAGAGAGATTCCACCTCAACATTAGGAGGAACTTTGTGACAGTAAGAGCTCCTTCAATTGTGGAAGACACTCCCTCGGAGGGTGGTGGAGTCTTCTTCTTTGGAGGTCTTTAAACAGAGACTGGATGGCCATCTGTCAGGAATGCTTTGATTGAGAGTTACTGCATGGCAGGGGTCTGGACTGGATGGTCCTTGAGATCTCTTCCAGTTCTATGAATCTGTGAAAGTGACCACATGGCCATGACATGATGGTGGTGATCCCAGTGCACTAATCCTGTAAGCACCGATTCTACAACACCTTAATGTCTATAATGAAAGTAAATCCCTCAAGAAAGCTTGTGTGCAATAGAAGAGAATACTACTGACCCTTCATTGCCTTTTACATCTGATTTGACTCCTTTTAATGGTAGATGCCCAGTAACAGGAAGCTATTTATTTCAAATTGCCCCTAACAAAATTATAGCTTTCCTTTCCCAGCAGAATGATGTAATTTTAGCTTGTTGCCTTCCTTTTCAATAAACTGTTGTTGCTATGGAGACCCTCGCTGGGTCAACTACCCACCCTTGCGTATCTATCTCCAGGCTCAAGCAATTACAATTACTCCAGTTGTCATCTTCGTTAATTGCTGATATTAGTTTGTGTCCAACAACTGTGCATGGGCAAAAGCATTTCATTTACAAATAGTGTAGACACTGCCACATGCCAGTTGCAGCTATGACAACAGGACAGCAAAAAATCTTTCAGATGTATTGCTATCTGTTGAGTTGAACTTCATCTACACATACGTAGACTGGAATTAAAAGATGGGGTCCTTTCTTCTTTGTCTATAGTACACTGGTTCCACCAGTAGTCTAGTGGCCATTTCACTTGCCTAGTAGGTAGGGAAAGGCAAGAGGGTTAGAACCAGCATTTAGCATCCTCAAACAGCATCTGGGGTTCCTGTTACCCAAAGAAAGGTGGGATCTCCGCCAAATATGATGCTGTTAATTGTTGTGGAGATTAGCTTTTCATAAAACCTTATCACATGGGAAGCTAAGTGCCCAAGTCCCATGGATAATTGGGGTTAAGATTCCGGGAATATCCCGCAAAAGTGGGATTGTTTTCAGACACATTGGGCTAATTAAGCATTAACGTGATATTAACCCGTGCAGAAAGTCGCAAAATCACACCGCTTTTTAATGTTGGGAAAATCCCAAAAGAAAAAAGCAGAACAATTTTGCAACTTTCTGCGTGGGTTAATGTCACATTAATGCTGAATTAGCCTGACTTCGTCTGAAAACAATCCCGCAATATTCCTGGATTTAAACCCCCTTTATTCATGGAATTTGGGCACTTCCCTCCTGTGTGATAAGGTCCATAGAATCATAGAGTTGGAAGAGACCTCAAGGGCCATCGAGTCCAACCCCATTCAATCCCTTCAAATATTTAAACAGGACTATCATATCACCTCTTAACCGTTTCTTCCCCAGGCTAAACATACCCAGCTTCCTAAGGCATTCCTCATAGGGCATGATTTCCAGACCTTTCACAGTTTTGGTTGCCCTCCTCTGGACATGCTCCAGCTTCTCAACATCCTTTTTGAACTGTGGTGCCCAGAACTGGACACAGTTTCTAGATGAGATCTGACCAAAGCAGAATAGAGTGGCACTATCACTTCCCTTGATCTATATACTGTACTCCTACTGATGCAGCCTAGAATCACATTGGCTTTTCTAGCTGCTGCATCACACTGTGTGACATATGTGTAGCTTGTGGTATACAAGAGAGCCCTTGGTATCTACTGCAGTTTGATTCCAAGACCTCTCATTGATATCAAAATCTGTGGATGTGCAAGTCCTATTAAATACATTGGGGTAGCAAAATGGTGTCTCTTACATAAAATTCCAAAATCAAGGTTTGCTTTTTGAAATTGATATATTTTAAATAAATATTTTCAAACCGTGGATGGTCGAATCCACGGATAAGAAAACTGTGGATAGGGAGGGCTGGCTGTACTAAATCTCCTAGATCCCTTTCACATGTACCGTTGTCAAGCCAAGTGTCACTCATCTTGTACCTTACATTTCTCCCTGTTGAAATTCATTTTGTTGGTTCAGACCCAGCTCTCTAACCTGTTAAGATCATTTTGAATTCTGATTCTGTCCTCTCGGGTATTATCTACCCCTCCTCATTTGGTGTCATCTCCAAATCTGATCATCTTGTGCAGAAGTCAACTCCTTGCACTTGCTCCTTTTTTGGCCAAATTTTTTTTCCCATGCTCAGTTTGCTTGTTTTTCCTCTCCTCCCTCTGCCATTGTTTGATTGTGATTTTTGTCCTGTCTGTTTAGTCTTCAGGCTATTCTGGCAGAAGCCTCTCTGCTTTTGAATTGTTTTTCTTGTACATTTAGAAAGTGAAGTTCTAGGTAAACAAAGACAGCTTCAAAATAAGCTTTCTAAAATGAATAGGTGAGTTGACAGGCTCAGTGAGGCTGAAAAAACATTTCAGACTGCTTAAGTGGTTTGAGAAAATGGTTTAAACATTTCAACTGATTTTTAAAATGTCTCTGATTCTAAAAAAATATCAATCAATCAATCTCCTCATTCCTCACCAACCATGTCCCATGTTGCTTAGGATTGATGGGAGTTGTAGTCCAAAGTGCAAATCACTATGCCATGCTGTATTTTGGGCCCTGTTTATCTGGTTTGGTATATTTTTAATGGTATATGTTTACTGGTAGTTTGGTCCCAGGCTGTGGAATGGCCAGCTGGATGAGATGCGTCTTATTATGTGACCTTGGACGGTTTCAAGAAAGCTGCCAAGAAGCATCTCTTCCGGCAGGCCTTTCCAGATAGTGGTTAAACTTTTCCTGATTCCTAAATGTTTATCCAGCCTCTCCCAGCTATACATCTGTTATTTCCTCGAGGCTGCCCATAAATTCTCATTGGAGATATTGTATTGTTTTAAGGTTTTATTGATACTGTTTTTAATTCTGTGTTAGTTTAATCTTATTTTAAGGAGTGGGAGGCGGGACTGGGTTGTAATATTTTAACTTTACCTGTTTTTAAAATGTTGTACCCCGCCCCGATTGTTCATTCAGAGGGGTGGGTTATAAATAAATATTTTTTTTATTATTATTATTATTATTATTATTATATGTTTAATTTCCGTCATATCAGGAGTAGCAACTCCCACAATCTTTTGCTATTAGTTGTACTGGCTAGGAGTGATGGGGACTGCAGTCCAAAACATCTGAAAGGCCACTGATTCGCTTTGTTTGATATTATTCTCTTACAGAATGGGCCCTTGGCTGGGTTTTAGTTCCAGGATCCCTCATGGCTACCTTAATGGTTAAGTCCCATTAAATACAACGGTGTAGGTAAAATGGTGTCTCTGATATAAAATGGCAAAATCAAGATTTTCTTTAGGAATTTGTGTGTGTGTGTTTAAAACATTTCCAAACCCTGGATGGTTGAATCAGCGGATAAGGAATCCGTAGATACAGAGAGCCAACTGGTCTTCAGACGCATTTTTTCACCGTTGATGCTGCTGAATTTCAGATATTGTTGATTTGTGAGATATTCTGAGTGCACCTGATGGGGAAAAGGAAGGATAGAAGCTTTTAAAATAAATTAAGCAGCAGTTGCCAAATGAGGCTGCAGTACACCTTAGCCATTTAAATTTCTCACAGAGTGCCAAAAATAAAGCATGGATTCCCCTCTACTCTTTCATCCATTCAGCCTTTGCCCCGTTTCCCTGAAAATAAGGCATCCCTAGAAATTAAGGCTCTGGACCCCACCACAACAAACTCCAACTCCCAGAATTCCATAGCCTTGAGCCAGGGCAGTTTAAAGTGGCGCCAAACCGACATATTTCTCCAGCGCGGATGCAGCCTCAGGTTTTATATTTTGTATTGTGTTTTGATGATGTAATCCCAGTACGATCCTTGGGAGAGGCAGGAAATACAAATAAAAATATTATTATTATTATATATCCTCCCTCCTTGAGGCCTTGCCATTCAACAACAGGCCAACTCACAGATTAACATGTAACTCACTTCCTCCCAATCAAGGGTCACACAGTATATATATATATATATATATATATACACACCTCACTCGCTTCCTCAATATGCCTATAATAATAATAATAATAATAGATTTTATTTATATCCCGTCTTTCCATAAGGATCAAGGCGGGTTACAATAGAATACGTAATTAAATACGTAACACAAACATAAATAAAGTCATATATCCCCACATCCCTCACATTTAAAACTAAAATACCAAACCTATAAATACATATTTATAGTAAAGCCACCGATGCTGTTGAAAGGTCAGGAATAAACTATTCCAGAATATGAAAAACCCGCAAAAAAAACCTATGGATGCCGGCCGTGAAAGCCTTCCACTTCACAATACAGTATACTAACTGCTTTTTAATATATTGTTGCTATTATTATTATCATTAATTTTATCTATAAAGCTCTGTAAGTTTACACAGCGCTGCACATAAAAATAGAATAAAATTAATTAAAAATGGACCTGCCGGTGTGGCGTACATTGTAGAAAATGGAATATTATAAGCATAATATATTCAATATATTTAATATAACAGTTTGTAGAGCCTGTTCTTTAAATAAAACACCATTATCATTTTTAAAGTGGTTTCTTTTTCTCCCTGCTCAGATAAAATCCCTATCACTCTGCTGCATTATTATAGTTTCCTATTAACAGGAAATAACCTGAGACCATTTATTACTTATCATGTTTTTTTTCCTGAGGTTGAGAAAGTGTGACTTTCTCAAAGGGTTTTATTGGCGGAGGCGGGAATCGAACCTGAGACCTCCGGAGTCCTAGTCCAACGCTTTAGCCGCTACGCTACGTCGGCAAACATGGAAAAAAAGAAAAAAAGCGTGTCTGCGCATGTAGATGACAGTTATGCGCATGCGCGTTTATCCCAGAGTCGCAGACACCGCTAAGCTTCCCAGTGAGGTCAACGCATGCGCAGTTCCTTTGAGTGGGGGAAGTAGCCCTGAGCCGCCTGACACATATTTCCATATATGGCGTGTCACGTGACATAGACTTTCCCCCTGCCCTAAATGTCGCTCACTACAAGCGCCACATCTCTACGGTCAGTTCTATTCCTAGAGCGTCCTCCGCATGCCGTGAGGAACTGGCCCCACCCCTCATGAGGACGGGGATAGAGATTACACTGACGGAAGGCCACTCCTAGAGCGTCCTAATGCTTTACGGAAGTGGCCCCGCCCCTCTTGAGGGCGGGGAAAGAAAAACTGGCGGTTTTGGCGGGAGATTGACGGTAAGTAGAGATCAGGGGCCTTAAATCTAGCGGTGGCCGCGGCCTAGTGCAGATGAAACCTGAGGGGAGCTTGCAGGCGATTCTCCTCAGGGCCGGACCTAACGGGGAAGTTGCTTCTTATGGACTACAACTCCCAGAATCCTGTGTATTGTGTGACACTGACCAGGGATTCTGGGAGTTGTAGTCCGTAAAAAGTAACTTGATTGATATATTAATAAATGTTGGTGTAGTAATAAATATAGTGAAAATCAAGTCATGTCAGACAAATCTGATCTCTTTTTTTGATACAATTACCAGTTTGGTAGATGAAGGGAATGCTGTGGATATAGTTTACCTTGATTTCAGTAAGGCCTTTGACAAGGTTCCCCATGACATTCTTGCAAACAAGCTTGCAAAATGTGGGATAGACAAGTTAACTGTTACATGGATTTGTAATTGGTTGACTGGCCGAACTCAAAGGGTGCTCAACAATGGCTCCTTTTCATCCTGGAGAGAAGCGACCAGTGGGGTCCCACAGGGCTCTGTCCTGGGCCCAGTGCTATTCAACATATTTATTAATGATTTGGATGACAGAATTGGGGGCATACTTATCAAATTTGCAGATGACAATAAACTAGCAGGAGTAGCCAATACTCCAAAAGAAAGGGTCAAAATTCAAAATTAGCTGAATAGACTAGAAAGCTGGGCCAATGCTAACAAAATGAAATTCAATGCGGAGAAATGTAAGGTACTGCACTTAGAGCACAAAAATGAAATGCACAGATATAGGATTTGGGGCATCTGGCTGAATGAAACTATGTGTGAAAGTGATCTAGGAGTCCAAGTAGACCATAAGCTGAACATGAGTCAACAGTGTGATGCGGCAGCTAAAAAGGCCAATGCAATTTTAGGCTGCATCAATAGAAGTATAGTTTCTAGATTAAGGGAAGTTATAGTGCCACTCTATTCTGCTTTGGTCAGGCCCCACTTGGAATACGGTGTCCAGTTCTGGGCCCCACAATTCAAAAAAGATGTGGAGAAACTGGAGCATGTCCAAAGGAGGGCAACTAAGATGGTGAAGGGTCTGGAAACCTTGCCCTATGAGGAACGCCTTAGGGAACTGGGGATGTTTAGCCTGGAGAAGAGAAGGTTAAGAGGTGATATGATCTCCTTGTTTAAATATTTGAAGGGATGCCATATTGAGGAGGGAGCAAGCTTGTTTTCTGCTGCTCCAGAGACTAGAACGAGGAACAATGGATATAAATTGCAGGAAAAGAGATTCCACCTCAACATTAGGAAGAACTTCTTGATAGTTAGGGCTGTTCGACAGTGGAACACACTCCCTCGGAGTGTAGTGGAGTCTCCGTCCTTGGAGGTCTTTAAGCAGAGGCTGGATGGCCATATGTTGGGGATGCTTTGATTGGGAGTTTCTGCATGGCAGGAGGTTGGACTGGATCACCCTTGGGGTCTCCTCCAACTCTACCATTCTATGAAGACAAAGCTTGACAACTGGCAGTTTTCAGACAGTATTGCAATGGAACTGCAGTGGAAGTCAACAAGTGGGTCCTGTTTATAGGTCTTTTTCTTTTCTCTTGTGCAGGTTCATGGTTGACCACTTTAAGTCAGTTTATATCCTTAGCAGTTCTTAAACTTAAGGTGCACAGCATAATGATTTTATTCATCATGATAACAAACTCTGCATAATTTGGTCTTCTGTTCATATACAACAGAGGTCAGTAATGTGAGGTCCGCACATACTGTTCTGCTGGAGGTCCTATCAGAGGTGAAGAATGCTCGGTGTTGCAATCTAATTACACTTGGTGGGGATATACTGCCCACTCCTGATTTACAAGATTGTAGGTGAAAAAAAGTTAAGCGAGTGGCAATTAGCGTTTAGAGGAGCAATAGGTAACACATGTCAATTGGCTGACAGGTTAAATATCTGAATGTATATAATTTCTTTTAATAGTCATTTTAGCTGGTGAGTCAATAGTTGAAAAAAGCTACCAAGGGGTATGGCATTTTTCAAATTGTTTTCCAAACATGAATAACATGTGGTTTTAATATTTCCCATTTTCTCTCTAGGGTGAATAGAGCAGCAATGCAGGCGTTTCTGAAAGGTCCATCTTCAATCAGCACCAAACCTTTATCTGTTAAGGAGAAGGGAACAGCTGCTACTGCAGGAGGCAGTGGAGAAGGGAAGAGGGTCAGACCTGTTCCTTGGGTGGAAAAATAGTATGTTTTAACTTTTGGTTTGGGATTTGAATTGTGAACTGAGTAGGATGATTGTAAGAGACCAAAGTGCCAAAGATGGTTAGTAGCCAACTGGAGGTGCTTCAAATGATTACTATGACTATAACCACTAGATGTCTCCATTTATTTTTTGCTGGTTTTTGTGCTGCTTATCTGTTGCATTCAACAGGATAGTCCACCAGTAAGTATATTTATTTCAGTCTGAATGACAGCATATTTGATGTCGGGTCAGAGAACCTGCTTGTCGGAGATTGAAGAGGATGTTTCTTTAGAAAGCTCAAAGTTGGAATCTTTCATCAGCAGGTCCAATAATGCTATGCTGCTTGCAGAATACACAACTCATGCCAGCAGTTAACTTGACTATGTAAGCATTGGAACAGAAAGCAAATAGAGATGTGCTGTTTCAGCTGATTACTTCTTCTTATGCCTTTGGGCAACTATATCATTTTCTTTTAACCTTGGAGCTTCTTGGCATTTCTCTTTTTCTCTTCTGTAAACTAGTGCATACAATCCTTAAGCACTTGGCAGACAGATTCCTCCTACCAAACTGCCCAGGGGCTTGATGACATTGGGGAACATATCCACACCCTGACTTTATAAAGTCACCTAGTCATTCTCCAGATGGTGCTTCAGCTAGGGATCAAGCCTGGCCTTTCCTTTGTCATACAGGGAATGGAGAAAAGGAACAAAGTGTACTTAGCTGGCAATTCTAGGATTTGGCTCTGTTTCTACGTACTATGCCTTTGGGAAAGAACTTGAATGATGTATCATTACTTATTATTTATTTATACCATTGTATTTTGAATCTCATTTGTAATTTATTTATTTTTATATTTTATTTATTTATTTATACCTCGCCCTTCAGCCCTATAGGCTATCAGAGCGGCTTACAATTATTGTTTTAATTAGACAGTTCCCTGCCCTCAGGCTTACAATCTAAGAAGACATGACACAAAAGGAGAAGGGAATGGTGGTGGGGAAGGGGATCAGGTCCAGCAGATCCTCTCTCCCTCTGAGGCCTGGACCAAGGTGGATGGAAGGCTCATCTTCTTAATCTAGGACAGGCCCAATGGAATTTGGCCTGTCCTTTCACTCCTTCCTAGGCGACCAGATAGTGTAGTCATGAAGGGAAGGCTCTTTCACTTGAGAAGAAGCCTGATGGTGTTTCTAGGCCTCTCCTAGAGTCCTTTCCTTCCTGCTAGGTGTAATGAGCATATTCTCATTTCACAGGTGGGCATGTTGTATTTTATTTATTTGTTGTATTGGCAGATCTCAGATTTTGGCACCTGTGGTAATTGACCATGCTGACTGGGGGGTGGCCAGATTTGAGGTCCTAATATTTTGGAGGGTCATAACTTGATCACCCTGGAGTATACATTGATTTGTATTGCTGCTATAGAACATACACTCATTTTGTGTTTTGACTGAAATATTTGTCAGGCCCCAGATTTAAAGGGAGAATGCTTGTTTCTGGTGCAGAGAAAGGTGGAGAAAAAAGAAAGTGGCTTACTATTAAAAAAAAAGATGAAGCCTGCTAACTTATGAGACTTGCAGTATAATTTTTATCCACATCTAATCAGAACTAAGACGTGCCAAGTTTGCTTCAAAGTAAAAGGGGATAGAATTTTAATCTGAGCTGTATAGCCATTAAAAAGGTGTTCTAAATAGTTTCAGCTGGTGTGAAAAGGAAACATCTAGGTAGTCGGATGCCTTTCTTGGAATAGGTTCCATAGGATGGATGACAGTTCTGCTCTACACCCTTAGAATTCTAACTTCAATAAAAAGTGGAGCAAAGTTTACTCATTTGCTTAAAGTAGGTAAATAAACAAAGTTTATTTGGATCTCCAGATGGGTTTATTTACAATTCTAATAAAATGCCATCCAGCATGGCCAAGGGCAAAGCATTGTGGTACTTGTAGTCCAATATACATGTGTAAGAGTCCTCTAAAGGAATGGAGAAGATACATAGGACATTAGTTTTATGAGCAAATAATAGTAATTGGTACATGTTATTATTATTATTATTATTTTCAAATAGCCGTCCAAAATGCATGGATGAAGTTGCATTTCAAGAGGAAGTTGTTGCAGTGTTGAAGAAATGCTTGCAGGGAGCTGATGTGAGTTCAATAATATTTTGTAGCGTATATGTTAAACTAAAAGTAAAATGTATTATGAATCATCTATTTTGAAATATTTTTAGCCACGAATCAGCTGACTGTCAGGCCATATGAAAAACACTAAAATCCTACAATATCTTTTGCAATTTAGTGGTGTTTATCTATGAGGAATGAGGTCTAGCAGTGTCGTGTTCTAATAAGGGTTCCAATACTATTGTTGATTGCTGAGTATTAAAAGGTTTATGAGTTTCATTTAAAAAAAACATTTCTGTGGGGAAAATTACAGTTTGTAACTTTGAAGGATATCTGAATTTATGCAGTGGCACATTCCATGTAAGTGTTAATATTCTTCAAATGGTAAAGGTTATTTCATTGCTCGGTTCTTGCTTTGTAGAAAGGAAAGACTTGTTGCTTGCTTGTTACATAGTTAATTGTAGCAATAACTTAACAAGAAACTAAATAAGAGGAGAAATGTGATTGCATTTTTTAGAAGACTGGTCATTCAGTGCCTTGTAATACTTGTGAAGCTGGCTGAGCTGTTATATTTTGAGTCTACTATTTTAGATGCCTACAGGATCAGAGTAATTTATGTTCACAATAAAATGCTGAGGTAGCCCTTTTCTACCCAAGTGAAAGGAACTAAATAGAACTTTCATATCACATATAGGGTTTATCATTTAGTTTGACATGACCAAATAAATAATACTTAAGTAATATTGCTTAATTTTTGGCTGAAAAAAAAATTGAGTGGGGTCCAGAAATTTATGCAGCTACTGGTAGTTCTGTTTGCCCAAGAGGCTTCATGCTCTGTTTCTCGTATCAAAGTTCTCCTTTACCAAATAGCAGTACTTTTAAAAAATCTCATGAGGCTGTCAAGACAGCTTGAGATACTTCAAGAGTGTCTACTCAAAAGAATCATTCTGTTTGTCACCTATGGTAGCTGAGAGTATTGAATAGCCCATTCATTTTTAAGTAATGAAGTATTACATGGAGTATTTGACCATGGTAAGCAGTTATTGCAGAAAATTTCAGTGTCCTAATTTCTTTCTGAAATTTGCTTTCCATATGGAAACGTCCATACATTTAATGTGTTTTCTCCATGTTGTAAATTTCCATATAACAGAAATCTCAGAACAGGTGCCAACAGGTATCATAACATCATCTTTGGCAAGGGTCTGAAATAGCATGGCTTGGTCATGTTACAGTTCAGCTAAAAATACAGCCATAATGGCTGCAGTACATGGGCTTGCTTACCTGGGAATAAGTCTAACAGTGCAGTGGAGCTTATTTCTAAGTAGGCATGCATAGGATTGCATTTTTAAGTTAGAGAAAGGGTTGGGACAGACTTTTGTCAGATGCCAGTATAAGTGCTCTCTGTTCCGACAACTAAGCGTGCAGTGTTCGTGTATTGAACCAGCATATTTAAGTGGAATTGATCATGTTTAGGTTTTCCATGAATATTTATTTATTTCATTTTTATGCCACCTTCTCCCCCCCCAAAAGTACCCAAGGTGGCTCACAAGATAAAATAGGTAGTGGTTTGAGTGTTGGATTATAACTCTGAAGACCAGGGGTTGAATCCCCACTTGGCCAGAGAAATTGATTGGTTGGTCTTGGGCAAGTCACACTGCCTCAGCCAGGCAAAGGCAAACCTCTTCTGAACAAATCATGCCAAGAAAACCCTATGATAGGGTTATCTTAGGGTTGCCATAACTTGGAAACAACTTGAAGGCACTTAACAGCAATAAATTTGTCAAGACAGATGTTTGTAATTTTCTGCTGTTACAGCTTCCAAATCTCTTGTTTTATGGCCCACCTGGAACGGGGAAAACATCAACTATTTTGGCAGCAGCTAGAGAACTCTTTGGGTAAGTCTCAAATAAAGGTGGCATTTTGGGAAGTGTTGGTTACATCTCTTAGTCTTCTACTTTCAGTAACAATTGTGTCTCTTAAGCCCATGTTTTCTTCAAATTCATAGGCATATCTGGCACTAGCTTTTAAACAGTTTTTAAAATATTCACAAGAATAACAGCTGATAGACACAGAAGAATTAAGAAATTCTGATATATGCATGTTTCTATAGCATATATGCATTCCATATATGTTGACATAGATATATCCCAGGATATATTTAATTTATAAAACGTGCACACACCTGCTGATATTTTGCAGGAGACAAATTAAATGAAAATAGGAATGTTTTTTTTTAAAATCTGCTTTGTAAAGATAGCTGATTCTCTGAAGTACTGAGTGGCTTTTCATAGGGGAGTAATATAGTCAATATTGTCAATGTTCTTCTAAGCTATATTTGAACTGCATCTATAATTGAACACTGGGAAATGCTCTTGGGTTTTGACAGTGAAAAGAAAAGTAATATATTTACACAGAAAATACTTGGGGAACTTCAGCTAAGTGAACGGAACATATAAAAATGGAACAGTTGGAAGGGGAGTCTTTTATTTTGTCAATAATGACAAGATAAGCCATATCTGAAAAAAAAAAAAACCTAAAAAGACACTGCTATGTTGGGTAAGATAAAGTTATTGTCTCCTGTTTCTCCTTTCTTGTCTCTTTTCAAAAGAGTCTAAACTGGCTTGTAAATACATTCAGCATAGTTTTGACTGATGTGCTGATTTTTTACTTAGGCAGATAATCTTAAAGAGATGTAAAATTGGTGTCCTGGTTTGATTATGACAGCCTAATGCTCAAAGAATATTGGGAACAACAGCTTGCAAGCTGTGCAAATTTTGCAGTATAATTGCCAATATAGAAGTGGAACAAAGGGGAAATTATCAGCATAACAATGATGTAAGTATGGAAAACTTATGAACTGCCAAGCTGAACATAGTCCGCTAGCTGTGTCTTCTTTTGTGACACCAGCCATATATGACAACCTAAAACCTGCCCTTTTTGTGAAAATTACACGGCGCTAACAAAGACCAACAATTCTTGGGATTTTTGCTTAATATAAATTACATAGATGTGAAGAAGAGACATTAGAAAATGGTGAAAAAATAGTCCTTTCCTCAATTGTTTTGAGAATTTTGCTAACTCTGATTTTATACACACAAGCACACCATTCTGTATTACAGTAATCAAAGATATTTTAAAAATCACACCAGATCAGTAATGAAAGAGTTTTGAAGGAGGGGTCTTAT
The DNA here is from genome assembly GCA_034509955.1 of Urosaurus nigricauda. Lineage (NCBI taxonomy): Eukaryota > Metazoa > Chordata > Lepidosauria > Squamata > Phrynosomatidae > Urosaurus > Urosaurus nigricauda. The sequence goes on from JAOEGL010000003.1 coordinate 268,851,571, forward strand.
TAGGACTTCTGGTCAAGTTTCTTACTCATTTTAGAAAATCCAGATTAGAATATTGATCCTTGATCACAACCAACACTACCTAAGAAACTGATTCCAGTGTCAAGTTGCTCTCACAATTCAGAGTTATTGTTCAGCTGCTAATCTTCCTTTCTGTAATTTATTGCTATTAAGAGTTAATCCTGTTCTAAAACTGGTCCTTGCATTTTTCTGTCTAAGGGCTGTCCTGTCCAGCTTCTTTTCTCAAGACTAAGGATTCCTGTTTTATCATAAGACTGTTTCTCCATACTTAGTCTCCTGTCTGAAATCTTGGAGAGCAGTTGTCATTAGAGAATACTTAGCTAGATGAATTAACAGAAGCCCCTTCCTATGGCTTGTTTGAATTTTTTTGGCAATATTTTCTGCACACTCATTCAGCTTTCTGATATAGTAAGATTGGCATTAAATAACTATGCACCTACAGAAACAAGATGTTTGTTGTTCCCAGATGGGTTTTATGATGCTTAATGGATTTTGGGTCTGTGATGGTACCACAGCTGTTGAAATGTGACAATATAGGCCAGTATCATTAGTACTAAAGATATAAAATTATTGTTGTTATTACTATTTTTGAGCAAGGTGATCGAGAGGGTGGTTGCCCTTCAACTCCAAGCTGTCTTGGATGAAACCAATTATCTAGATCCATTTCAAACTGGCTTTAGGATGGGATTTGGAGTTGAAACTGTCATGGTTGCTCTGAGTGATGACCTTTGTCTAGGCATCGAAAGGGGTAGTGTGACCCTGTTGGTGTTACTGGACCTATCAGTGGCTTTTGACACAATAGACCATGACATCTTCTTGAATCGCCTGAGAGGGCTAGGGATTGGAGACACGGCATTGCCGTGGTTCCGTTCCTTCCTCTCAGGCAGGTTCCAGAGGGTGGTGCTCCGGGACAGTTGCTCTGCAAGAAAAGAGCTTAAGGTGCCATCCTGTCCGTGATGCTTTTCAACATATATATGAAGCCGCTGGGAGAAATCATCTGGAGGCATGGGGCGGGGTGTTATCAGTATGCTGATGACACCCAGATATATTTCTCCATGTCTCAGTCTTCAGCTCTGACCTCAGATGGCATCTCCTCTCTCAATAACTGTCTTAAGGTGGTAATGGACTGCATGAGGGAAAACAGATTAAGACTGAATCCAGACAAAACCTCGAACCCAGGTATCGGGATACAACCTCCAGTCCTGGATGGGGTCACACTCTCCTCTAAGGACTGTGTTCACAGTCTGGGGGTGCTCCTAGATCCGTCGCTTCACATGACAAATCAGGTGAACGTGACGATCAAGTGTGCCTGTTATCAGCTCCGACTGATATGCCAGCTGCGCCCTTTCCTGGACATCGGGGATCTTGAAACCGTTGTACATGCGCTGGTAACCTCATGTCTGGATTTCTGTAATGCACTCTACATGGGGCTACCCTTGTGCCTGGTCCGGAAACTTCAACTGGTACAGAATATGGCAGCCAGACTGGTCTCAGGTACATCTAGAAGAGACCCTATTACTCCAATTTTAAGATCTCTTCACTGGCTGCCCATCAGTTTCTGGTCCCAGTACAAGTTGCTGGTTATTACCTTTAAAACCCTAGACAAAGGTCATCAGTCAGAGCAACCATGACAGTTTCAACTCCAAATCCCATCCCAACTAAACAAGTTGCTGGTTATTACCTTTAAAACCCAAAATATCTCCGGGACCGCCTCCTTCCGTATAATCTTCCCCGCACACTCAGGTCCTCTGGGAAAAATTTGTTACAACCAATAAAAACCAGGTTATCCACAACCGCCCAGAGGACCTTTTCAGCTATCGAGAACAGACTATGGAATCGCCTGCCGGATGAGATCCATCATATAACCACCTTAGAGAGCTTTTAAAAAGCTGTTAAGACGGATCTCTTCCGGCAGGCCTTTCCTGAATAGATGCCTGGCCACCAAAGGGGTAAAAGAAATGAATTTGATCCCGTTTTGCTGTTTGCTTGTCCATGGTTGTTGCTGTTGTTTTGTTGTTTTATTTTTATTTTTTATTGTGTACATTTTTATTGATTGTTAACAGGTTTTAATTGGAAAATGTTTAATTCTGTTTTAAGGGAGGGAGGGAGGGTTGGGGGTTATGTTATGTATAATTGTAATGTTATAAGTCTCTCCGATTGCCTGAGTGTAGATGGGGCGGGATATAAATAAATTTTATTATTTTATCTTATTACAATATCTTGCAATATTCTAGAATTGGTACTTTGTCCTAAACCAGAGGTGGCAGCTGCAAATGGTACAGGGGCCATTCTCCACTCCTCCCCCCCCCCCCCACTAGTTGCACCATCGTTTCTGGCACAACTAGTAATGACGTCCTACCCAGTTGTGATATTTGGCCTAGAAATGGCAAGTGTGTTTTTCCAGAGGTTGTGGATAGTAAGGGCCCCCAAACTGCCATGTTTTTGTAGTCGTTTTAGTAGGGTTTTTTAAGCAGTTTTGGGCCAGATATTTAAAAGGAGGGGTGTGTGGTTTTCTGGCTCCCAGGGACTGCCTGCAGTTTCCTGACCCTGCTTAAAAAAGGTTTATTCTTACGGTTTATTCTTTAGCTGTGTGTAGCAGTACCTAAACTTGATGATCTTTCCATTAAAGGGAAGGAAGAGGGAGGGAAATTCGCATTTTAGCTATGGAAAAACAGTATCCAGAATCTCACATGTGATTAATACTTTCACTTAATAATGTATTTATTTAATATGTTATTAACATTTCTGTTGTGGTAAATAGGCTTGAGCTGTTCCGGCAGAGAGTCCTTGAATTGAATGCATCAGATGAACGGGGAATACAAGTAATTCGAGAGAAAGTGAAGAGATTTGCTCAGCTAACAGTGTCAGGAAGTCGTTCAGAGTAAGCACAATGATTAAAGCCACTCTGTGGCATTGTATTGATCTCTATTTCACTTTTATATTGGCTAGCTTTGTAGGGCTAAATAAGCTGTGATTCAGCACTGCAGGATGACTTTCAGTCACTAAAAAGCATGCCACAGTGAGTCACTGGAGCATAATTGTATTCTGTGAAAACTTTTCCTACAGTAGCTCTACAAATCCTGCATTAATGACCCTCATAGGTGTCCTTTATGTTCTTGTAATGCTATGTCATTTTATGCACACTGTCATGTTATGCTTTTGTAATTCTGAAAATATTTGTCTTGCACTTGAATGACTCAATCACTGGCACAGGAAAAATGACACCATAGTGAGGGGATAAGACATTGGGTACTTGTCCATTGAACAGAATTGATGTAAAAAATGAGATGATGGTCAGAAGCATTCAAGTGTTCTTATATTGAGGGTAAAACTGCAACATGTGGAGTAGTTTAAAAGATGTCAGATGGGGGAAAGTGTTGTTTTTCTTTCTCTGTCTTAGAGCAGCCTTCCCCAATCTGTGTTTTCTAGATCTGTTGGACTACAACTTAAAACATTCACAGCCATCTTAGATAGTTACTTTGATTAAATCTGAGAACCCTGATTTATACCTGTTGCCTTTTTTAGGTATTTTTTTAAAATCGTTCACCATGAAGGGTCCATGAAACATCTTTGGGATTTATATATTACAAGGGATACTGCCTGCTAAGATGGCCTCTTTCTGTCCATGGGCCACACTTTCCCGAGCTCTCAATTGATCACTGAATGTCATTAAATCTGATGTCTCATGTGTTTGACAGATTATGTTCTTTTTCTTTTCCCCTGATAGCTAGTCTCAAAAAAACATCCAATCTGCTGCAGGGAGCTAAGTGGAAGTGAAGTTATATTTTGAAATGCTCCCCAGTTTTAAAAAAGATATCTAAATCGAAAGCTAAGCCACTTGTGTACCACCTCTCTTTTAAATGGTTTACAAACAAAGAAGAATGCACTTTTTTTTAGTAAGTCACTGAAGACTCAGGGAAGAATTAGGACATTGTGACAGCGTTCTTGAGATGTGTGTCCTGTATACATGAATACTTCTGAAATGTTAAAGCATTCTTCAAATGTCAGAAACTGATAGATAGTTAAACAGTGTTTATATTCTCATTTTAGTGGTTTTGGCAGGATATGGTACAATCCCATTTCTGCCAGTACTTAATCTGCTATTTGATTATGTGTTTGTGTTTAGTGGCAAGCCATGTCCCCCTTTCAAGATCGTGATCTTGGATGAAGCAGATTCTATGACCTCAGCAGCCCAGGCAGCTTTAAGGCGCACTATGGAGAAAGAATCCAAAACTACACGTTTTTGCCTAATCTGTAATTACATCAGTCGGTATGTATAGCTTTTCAAATGTTTTCTTGCTTTATTGTTCAGTATGCAGGATCTTACTGTTTACAAGATTGTTTTCTTAAGAAGTCCAAGATTAAGCTTGCATTTTAAAGCTTCACTAAATTCCACTTACTGAAAATGAGAACTGTAGTGCAAGTCATGTATGCCAAATTATATTTATCTTTTAATTGTTGCTCCTGTTATTTCTGTTTCTGTCCTGCCTTTTTCTAGTTTGGGATTCAGTTAGATTCTTTTTCATTATTGTGTTTCCTTTTCTCCCTTTGGTAGGATAATTGAACCTATAACATCTCGATGCTCTAAATTTCGTTTCAAGCCCCTTTCAGATGAAATCCAACGCCAGAGACTCCTAGAGATTGCTGAAAAGGAGAACGTGACTGTTAGCAGTGAGGTAGCTTTCCAGCTAATTCAGATATTCATTTTTTTAATGCTATAGAAAGAGACCAGTGTATTGCTTAGTACAGTGCTTCTCAGGGGCCAGTACCATATTTGTTTCAATTGACTGCAGTTGTTTCTTTGAAACTCACCAGGGACCAGCAGCGGACTGACACCAGTTGAGGGACCATCACCTTGAGCAGCACTGGCTTAAGTGTCTTTTTTGTGTGTGTGTGTGTCATCATGAGTGAAATACATGCGTGTTTATAACCATTATCCACCACAGAAGGACAATAACACTAACAAATTAGCCAAAATATAGTAGTTAATCATTGTATCAGAATTGGTCTACTAGGTTAGTAGTTGCTAATCTTTTTGGTGAGCGTTTTGCATGTCATGTCTAAATAGTGATACAGCACCATTCTAGACTACACTCCGGTACTTACATAGTTTCCTCATGCAGTATGATGGAGATTTTTATAATTAATTGCATGGAGTAAGTGGATAGAGAGAAGAAATTGAACAATATCTGAAGGTGGGCCATCCAGTGAAACTGGTAGTAGATTCAGGACAGACAAGAGAAAGTTCATCTTCACGTAGCATGTAAATTTATTTGTGGAATTTGCAGCCACAGGTTGTGATGAAATAAGACTAGCTCACATGCCTTCAAAAGATACTGATGGGTATATGGAATCTTCATACTCAGAAACATATTAACCTGTGTAACACATAGTCTGTCCACTTGTCTGAATAGCTCAGTACTGCCTGATTTGCAGTGGCTTTGCAGTATCTCAAGCACTTGTGATCTCAAGCACCTTTCACTTGTGACCTTTTAATTGGAGGTGCTAGATATTGTTCTTCAGAGTTGCTACACATATGCTCTGACACTGACTTATGGTCCCTCCCTAAAAATATGGGAATGGAGGAATGGCCTTCTGTCCTTGTCAGGTGGGCTTTCAGAAGCATACCATTGATGCATACCATTGAAACAGGCTGCTAGATTAAGAAAACCACTCTTTTCCTCTAGCAGGGCTCTTATTAAGGTATTGATAGCTCTGTTTTCCACCCTTGGGCACTTCCTCAGATCTTTGTTGTTGTGTGCCTTCAAGGTGTTTCGGACTTATGGTGACTAAGACTGAATCATGGGGTTTTCTGGGAGGTAATGCCTTCCCCTGAGGCACGTGCTATCATGTGGCTTGCCCAAGATAACCAGGTGTGTTCCATGGCTGAGCTGAGAATTGCAGCCTGGATCCCATAGTTCAATGCTCAGATCACTATGCCATGCTGGTGCTCTGTCATCTATCAAACTAAGATGCAATACCATCAGTGGACATGGTATTGTTACAGTCTGGTTTCAGTATCCTTTAAGATTGTCCATAGGGAGAAGTAACAAAAGAAGCAATCCTCTAAGAAGCCGATGGGAAATGCACGTCATATACACATATGAAAGACATTATTGTGAGAGAAAAGTTGGAAATGTAAAACAGAAAAACTGTCAGTGCTTCACAAAAGGATGATCAATGTCCCTTTCTGCTGGTCATTCTTTCAAATATTATTTCATATTCACAGGCAGTCTCTTACCTTGTTCACGTATCAGAAGGAGACTTGAGAAAAGCAATCACACTGCTTCAGAGTGCCACGCGATTAACAGATGGAAAAGAAGTCAATGAAAAAATTGTCACTGAAATTGCAGGGGTGAGTCTAGTGTTTTTTTTTTTAATGGGGGAGATCTATCATATGCAGGTTGAACCTCCCTTATCAGGAATTCCAAAATCTGAAATATTTCCAAAATCAAAACGTATTTCTTTGGCTGATGAAATAGTGACACCTTTACTTTCTTGATGGTTTGGTGTACACAAACTTTGTTTAATGGACAAAAGTATTAAACAAATTCAGAGGTAGCTGTGTTGACCACATAGCAAAGAACAATAACACTCAAAATCTACAAAACAGTGATATCTTCTTTTGGCCAACCAAAATGCACAAACTAAATGATGCAAGTTTTCCAAGCTCTACTGACTTAATCAGGCAAAGTTGTTAAAAATCTTGTTTTTAAAAAATGATGTTAGTCGCAGGCTTGCATTTTGTCAAGATGTTGTTGTTGTGTTGTTACAACTGAACACTAAAGATAGAATCATCTAAACCATTGTATTCCACATCACCATGTATGGATATAAAAGCTGGACAGTGAAAAAAGCAGACAAAAAGAAAATGAACTCATTTAATCTGTGATTCCCCAGCATCATTGTCTTTTTTAATGAATCAGGTGTCCTCATGATGTGCCCAAAAAGTACAACACCCTTAGTTTCCTCATCTTTGCTTCCAGGGAGAGTTCAGGCTTGCTCTGTTCCAGAACCCATTTGTTTTTCTTTTTTTCTGATATCCTCAGCACTCTTCTCCAGTGCCACATCTCTGATGAGTTTATTTTTTTGTCAGTTTTCTTCACTGTCCAGCTCTCACTTCTGTTCTTGGTGATGGGGAATATAATGGCTTGAATGATCCTAACTTTAATGTATATGTTTGAACTTTAGGACCTTGTCTATTTCATTCATAGCTGCCCTTCCCGTTTCTAGTCATCGTCTTATTTCTTGACTGCAGTCTCTGTTCTGATGAATCTTTGATCCAAGTTAGGGGAAATGTTTTGTTGCTGTTGTTAACTGCCCTTGAGTTCATCTCAACCCATGGAGACCTTGTGGGTGAGGCATCTCCAAGACTCACTGTTTTCCACTGCTTTGCTTAGATCCTGCAAACTCAGGCCCATGGCTTTCCAGATTGGGTCCATCCATCTGGTGTGTGGTCTTCTGCTCTTTTTACTACCTTCTATCGTTCCTAGCCTTATTATCTTTTCTAGTGAGTCATGCCTTCTCATGATGTGGCCAAAGTACTATTTTGATTTCTTCATTATCTAAGCTGAGTTTATGTAGATCCTCCGTGGTCACTATTTGTTTGCTTTATGTTCAGCAGTTATCCTATGACTGTAATCCCTAGTGACCACTGAGTGTGTAGGCTAAGGGTAATGGAATTTGCAGCCCAGTACATTGAGAACACTAGGCTAGGGAGGCTGAATCTTTGGTGTGGGGATGAGAAACTGAATCAAAAAGTGGGACCCCAATTTTCACCTGCCCCATCTTTCTGCAGGCTAAGGTGTCCTGTCCTGTCTCAAAAGTATCTCTGTATTTGGCTGAATAGCAGCCAAAGTGGCAATGCGAAATGGAACTTCTCATTGCCATATTGGCTGTATAGTGCTGAACACAGAGGTACTTCTGGGGTATGTCTCCCACACACCTTTTGGGTCTTTTGGATGAAAACTTGTTAAAAATTTGAGGAGGTTGCAGTGGTGGTGGTGGTGGTGGGGCAGCCAGTGCCAGAAAAAATTTGGGTCTGCATGCTGCTGCTGGCCTCACTTTGTTCACTCTGGAGGCTTCACACTTCCAGTTTACAGTAATGAATTTGACCCCTTTTAGATTTAAAAAATAGTGAAGTATTTACTGGGGTTGTTCTAGATATGTCCTTTGGACTTTTGCTTGCATATTAGTACTTTGTTAAACACTTGGCGGTAAAACCAAAGGAAGTGCAGTATATCATGATAAACCCACACATTTATTAATGTAACTTTCTGTTCTAGGTCATCCCTAGAGAAATGTTAGATGGATTACTTGCTTCCTGCCAGAGTGGTTCGTTTGAAAGACTGGAAGCTGTAACGAAGGTAGTTTGCTTAAATGTACATAGTGTGGATTTTAAAATTCCACTTTTCTCTCTTTGTTAGTACGTTGTACTTGCTGTGAGAGGTGATAGTTATGTAAGCACACTGAAACTAAACTCTACTTGACTTTAAGCCAATCACAGTATAACTGTAACATGAACCTCTTGACATTTATTGGGCCTGTGACATTAGAGTGGAACAGTGCTTCGGAGGGGAGAAGTAGGACTCTTAGCTTGCAAAAGTCTCTGCATCCCACTCCATTTCCTACAGTATAGATCTGTGCAATCAATTTCCCCATAAGCAACCCCTCCAGCTTTTTGTGTGTCATTATGTCAGTTTCAGCCATTTCATTTGAATATCATTTAAATTATTAATAGCATCATAGAATCTTTGTGTTGGAAGGGGGACTACAGTGGTCCCCCGGTTTACGAATACCCCGGCCTACGAAAACCCCGGTTTAAGAAAGAGCCGGGGCCGGAAAAATGGCCCCGGTTTACGGAAAAAAACCCGGTTTAAGAAAAGAAAGCGGCGGGAAATTCAAATGGTGCGGGGGTCGGTTTAAGGGGCCCCGGTTTACGAACTTTTCGGTTTAAGAAAGGGGTGCTGGAACGAATTAATTTCGTAAACCGGGGGACCACTGTATCTTGTCCAACCCCTCCTGACATGCAGGAATACACAACTAAAGCACATTCAATATGGAAAGTACTGAAAGGCCATTACATATTTTTAATCATGTGGTGCTCCATCTTTTCCCCCCACTAACTCTTCCGCACCTAAGCCCCAGTGCACTTCTGTGGCCTGGATCTTTAGTAATAGTAGTGGCTAGCTCTTATATTCTCAGGAGGCCAATCTGGCCTACAGAAACTGGTTGAAAGTGATGTCCTTTGCCCCACTCCCTGCTCTCACTATCAAGGTCTCAAATAAAGTTAGTGAGATCTAGTTATACTTCATTATATTTTACTTTTTAAAAAATTAGAGCAAAGACCATCTGTTATAGCCCTTGGCATTGCACAGCATGTTAGGAATGCCACATTAAACTGGAGTCTCTTTTTAAAAACATTTTCCTTTTGTTTAGAAGTGAAACTGGGCAAGCATTTTAGCCACCATGCCAAAAAGGAATAATATAGCAGCTGTAAAGCTGGACACCAAAACAAAAACAGTTAGACCAAGGTATTCACCTGAAATATTTCCTATTTTGTTTCCAACATGTTTTTGGGACAAAATTCTCTTGCTCCTTAGTGGGTCAGGAGGAAAGTAACCTTGAATAGCCTTTTGAAGATTTTAGTAATACATTAGAGGCTTAATTATCCAACATAAACTGGACTGGCTGATAGTTGGATAACCAAAAATGTTGAATAATCCGGAATGTCCAAGAAAAGCCTTAAAATCACTATGAATTGCAAAAGTATTGAAGTTTTATTGCAACAACAGTAAAAGTAAATGTAAAGAAATCACTGATCAACATTGTGATGTACAGTATAAACAGTTCAGTCCTCCAAAAATGTAAAGAAATCACAGCAGCCCCAATGTTGGATAATCTGGAATGTTGGATAACCGAAGGTTGGATAATCAAGACTCGACTGTATTTATTTAAAGTCTTTCCTTGATAAGGAATGCAGTTTGGTCTCAAAATAAATTGTGACTAAAAAAAGAGAAATATTCTAGAGATGACATAGGTGCAGTGTTTTTGCAATTTTGGGGGAGTGGCAGCGGTGAACATTTAACACCAGCTTTATTCTAATGTTGGAATCACCAAAGGCCAAATAAAATTCCTTTGCGGATAAAGGCAGCACTCAGCCAGTTGGCTGTTCCTACTTCAGAACGTAGAATACATTAGGAAGCTGGACTAAATGAGTGGCGAGCAAAATGTTGCCCTCTAGATATTGTTGGACTGCAGTGCTCAGCATTCCTCTTCATTGGCTGTACTGACTGGGTTTGAAGATTGCAATTCAATCTGGAAGGCTGCACTTTCCCCACACTTGGAGTTTGGGAAAGCTGCCTCAAAGATTAAATTGACTGGACTTTTTTAGTTCCCCCCCCCCCTAGCAGTGCTGTATTTTCATAAAGCTACAAACCTGCCTATAAACCACACACTCCAGAACACTCTCTGATGGATTCTGCCTTGTTAATTCAGACTTTACTAAGCTAATTATCTAATTTGTGTTTGAAAGCTCTGAAATAATGGTACAGTGCTAGTGTACAGCAAAATGAGATAGCCCCCTGTTGTCTGAGCCATCAGGTAATCCTCTGGGTATTAGCCAAATCTCATTTAGCTAATTTTTTAGAATTAGCATTGGATAATATGCTTGCATTTTTGGTAACATAATTGTTTCTATTTTCAAGGAACTTATCAGCAGACCTTATGGGGCATAGCAGGGAGTTAATAATACAATAAGCTTTCTATGTGTCTGACTTTGTACTGTTTAAGCCAAGGCATACTTTCAGTTTGTATTAATAAAAGATGTTTGTGGTCTGAGCCAATAATGTCTTGGGTTAAGCTGCTTTTCACAATTTGGTTTTCCCCTTGTAGAACCTGATCAATGAAGGTTATGCAGCTACACAGCTTATCAACCAGCTTCATGATATCATTGTTGAGAGAGAGGATCTCAGCGATAAACAGAAATCTGTTATTGCAGAGAAACTTGCAGTAAGTTTTGGTTACGTGGCATTTCAGTTTTTTTGTAGTGACCGACCAAGCCCACATAATTAGGAATGGACACAAATTATTTATTATATTCATTTTCTTTTGGGAAATTACATGTCTGGGACCTTAACAAATCTTTGTTTTATTGCGACTTAAGGATGTTAAGTGGTTCTCTTCATGAGGAATTTCAACTCATGCTGGTTCACTGTATGAGAAGATCTCCTTTTATGGTAAAGGCTAAGTAGTTGGAAGGGGCTTGAAGAGAGAGGCAAGAGAAATAGCATTGCAACTCATCAGCCTTAAGGAGGACAGAAAGCTTTTAGGGGTGTGCAGGATTGTTTTATACAGGCAAGATGAAAGATACAATGGGCTTACTATTGAGACATATTGCAGTTATATTCTTCTTTTTCATGGTCAGAGAAGCAAAGGAATCAGTCGATCTCAGATTTTCTGGGCTTGTCTTTTCCCGACTGGGAAGGGATGGAGACAGTGCCTTCTAATCACTGGCATGTCATTCTTAGTTTTTGTATGCAAAGAAGAAAATAACTCCTTGAAAGATTTGTTCAAGAATGCCATTTTTAATAGGAAGCATTGTCTTCTGCATTAGGGAAAGATGATGTGCAACTCATTTGACTCGAAGTGTTTTTATGTAATATTTTAAATTTTATTAAGATTAATTTATACTCTGATTTTATTTGGATTTCTGATGGAAATACTCCTGGGGACAGCAAGAGATTCATTCAACTCCTGCCAAAATCTCTTGGCCATCTAATATAGTTATGATTGAACCCAGAAATTGTTAACTTCAGTATTTTTTTTCCTTTCCTTTTGCAGGAGGTAGACAAGTGCTTGGCAGATGGCTCCGATGAGTTTTTGCAGCTGATCAGCCTCTGTGCAGTGGTGATGCAGCAGCTGGTTCAGAATAACTAAAAGTGGTATATTGTATTTGATCCATTTTTGAAATCAGCTTTTTCTATGTTTTTGTACTAAATTGCAACTAGGGCAAAAAGGTAGTGGTGACATTATTTATAATAAAATTGAAACTTTATTGCTACTTTTCATGTTATTGCTAAAATGTTAGAATCATAGAATTGTTGCCATTGCATTTTACACCAACCTTTGAAACTGAAACATTACCAAATTCAAACATTAGCTGTAGTCCTTCCTTTTAACTTTCCTTCAGTTGTGGTGATTTTGATTTAATCCGCGAGCCAAGATTACAGTTGGTTGCGTGTTGGACTATCACTATGAAGACCAGGGTTCAAATCCCCACTTGGCCATGAAACCCACTGGGTGACCCTGGGCAAGTCACACACTCTCAGCCTCAAAGGAAGGCAATGCCAGACCTCTCAACAAATCTTGCCTTGAAAACCCCATGATAGGTTTGCTTTGGGGTTGGCATAAGTCAGAAATGCCTTGAAGGCACACAACAAATGAGAATTTTTATAGAACAAATTCTTGTAGTTCTAGCAGAAAAGAATTATTAAATAGGATACAAAATTCATTAATTGGAAAATGTCTTGTTGTTGCCCAGTGTTATGTCTGAAGCTTCTAGATGTGTTTCATCAGGCAGGTTTTTGTACTGGAAAAGCTTAAAGCAGTGGTTCTCGGTCTTTTCCTCCCTGAGCCTCCCTTTACATTTTTATTTACATGTGCATGCTGCAGCTTCCCTTTGACATAGTCTAGGAATATTTTTTAATGTGCATATTTTATCATTTTATAAGGAAATGTTGTTCAAATTAGAACATTTTTATTTCAGTGAATTTAATGCTCAGCTAAACACAATGTGATGGATGTGTCTGTTTCTGAGTACAAAGTTTACTAAAACAAGGAGTAATATTAGAAAGAGCAACTGAAGATGCTGGGGGAAATGCTTGGGGCAGCAGTCGCCAGAGGCCATCACTTGCTCGGTGAATGGTTGGCAGAGGAATGGTGCGGGGAGTAGCTTTTGCTCCAGCCCACTCCCAAACCATGAACATACACCACAGCCTTTCCTCCATTCAGTGATGCTCAAAGGGATGCTAAAGGAGTATTCCAAGCAACTCTTTGGAGGGTCAGCGGTTGAGGCCAGTGCACCCAGTGAGAAACTGATCCCCTCAGTGTCAACTCTAGTTAGTAGTTGGAGACTGCCAACAAATACCAGGTGCTGTGGGTTATATTTCAGAGGAAGGAACTGGCAAAACCATTCTGAGTATCCCTTGCCCAAGAAAACCCTGAGAAATTCATGGGGCCACCATAAGGCAACAGGTGATGAAGACACGCAATCCTACTGTGGACTTTTTCACAGAACAGTTGAACCAGGGGGACTAGGGACTGAAAGCTTCATTTATGCATTTGGAAATTTAGCTTGGTGGGTGTCCATGCCAAGGAATATCCGAAGGCATGTAGGTTTTCTGCACTTGGGGATGGTGTGCCAAATTCTTCATAAATTTAATCTGGAAGGGATTTTGTTCTACTTTAATTGTATCAACTACACAGGATAGAACGATGCGTAGTGATTTGAATGTTGGATTATGACTCTGTTTGAATCCCAGCTTAGCCATGTAAACCCACAGGTTTACCTACCCTTGGGCAAGGCATGTGCTCTCAGCCTCAGGGGAAGGCAATGGCAAACTTCTGAACCAATTTTACCAAGAAAAAAAACATTAAGTCTAAAACTACTTGTAAGCAAGCAAACACATACATGTAGCATATACTAGAATGCTAAGTGCTTGTGAGAGAAACAAAGTACAGTGGTCCCCTGGGTTACGAAAGTAATCCGTTCCGGATTACTTTTCGTAACCCGGAAATCGTTTCCCGGGGGACCGCTTTAGGGGACAGACCGCGCGGCAAACTTAAAGGGGCGGCGTGGCTTTTCCCTTTCGTAACCCGGGGTTTCCTTTGGATCCCGGGGGCTTTTTGGCGGCCCCGGCGGTTTCGGGTCCCGGGGATTTTGTTTCCCGGGGGACCACTGTATGGTATATTGGAGAAATTGCCCAGCCTCAGAAAACCACTGAGTAAAGTCACTCCTCTGTCCGAGGAAGGCAATAGCAAACCTTGCTTGAAGAAAGCCACATGGGAGCCATCATAAGTTGTCAAAACTGAGTTTTAACAGATCAGTTTCAGCAGCTCTGCCATATTTTTGTTTAGGTAACATTCTGAATTTTTAATTGACCTTAATGAGTCACTCCTGTTTACTCCAACACACAAAACAATCATGACTGAAGCTAGTTCCAAATAAGGTTAGTGAAAAGGATTTGCTTTTTGGAGAACATGCAAGGAACTCACTTAAAACCAGCATCTCCTACTGAAGGGGTTGCAAGAATTAGCCTCTTGGAAGAGGTGGAAAGTTACTATTCCAATATTTCCTTACAACTACTGAAGCATACCAGCTGGCTGTTTGTCACCCCTTGTACCATTATTTATTTATTTTATTTATATACCGCCTTTCCAAAAAAGATCAAAGCGGTTTACAAAAGTGGATAAACAAGGGTTCTCTTGCCTCAGGCAAGCCCTGGTGGAGCTGGGCTTGCCTCTTCTCTCCCTCCCTAGGCAGAGGATGGCAGTTGGTATGGAGGGAGAGTCCTCTTGCCTCAGGCAAGCCCTGGTGGAGCTGGGCTTGCCTCTTCTCTCCCTCCCTAGGCAGAGAAGTAACATTAGCAGTAACATTATGGGCCCATTGCTATAGCTCAAGTGAGGCTTAAATTTTATTGCCCATTTCTAAATTGATGCCTAAGCAAGGCTTATACTGTACTGTTTTATTGGGAAGAGTCTAGAGCAGTTCTCAAAAGGTTTTACCCTTGTGATCCCCTTTTAATATTTGCATGTGGATGTTGTGCTCTGCCCCCCTCCAATGTATAATATGAATATTGTTTAATAGCACATTTTCCTTCACACATTCATGGATATTCACATTTTAATATAGTGGATCCACAAAAACTACCCTTAAGTGTTTTGTTTCTACAACTTCTAAGTCAAAGGTATAGTGGTCTGAGTATTGGACTATGAATCTGGAAGAAACTTGCTCAGCTGTGGAATGCCTACTAGGTAGCCTTGGACAAGTCACACTTTCCAGTCTCAGGAAAACAATGACAAACCACCTCTGAACAAATGTTGAAAACCCTGTGACAGGGTCACAAGTCAGAAATGACTTGAAAGATCACAACAATCCCCAACCTAAGTTCCAAGATTATGTTTAAGTCTCAAGATGGTGTTCAAAAAGCTATCAGGAATATCCCAAGAAGCATCCACCCAGTGAAGTGAATATATAAGTATTTTATTGAACATTCAAACTTCATTAAGACATGTGCAATATGGCAATTTTAATGGGTTTAACCCTAACTAAGACAACAGTAATGATTGCTTGCTGGGGTTTAGCAACAGGGTCCAAATCACGCTTAACACTAATTAAATACTTTATTCAATAAATACATACCAAACAAAAATGCATTTCAATGCTCTTATAAAAGTTTAGTAATTTCGAAAGGCCTTTCCAATTTAGTCTAATATAGAACTATAACATACAATAAAGGTAGGTATGCCAGTTTAACATAGTTGGCTGATTTTATACAGCACTTATACCTTTTAGTCCATAAGTAAATTATTAAATGAAAAAGAACATCTAGCACTACCACTTCTAAAGAACTAGGAAATAAATTTCTAATAAAGAAAAAATTTACAGACCCCATGACTTTCCACCCAACCCCAACAGTCTAAACCCTAAAGAGGAGAAAGCCAAAGGCTCTCCCCACAAAAGCTCACGACAAATTGTCGCTTCGCTTATCAAAAATCTGTATTTCTGATCCGTAATGAGCATTGAGACAAGATTCAATGTATCCCCCAAGAAAGAAGCACAATGCACGTTGTGGATCGCCTAGTCAGCAACAGCGAGCACTGCATTCCAAAAACATCTCATCCCAGGGATTAAATGAGGTCAGCCACATTCATTGGCATTTCCTCCACTGTAGTATTGTAGAAAGTCTCAATATCCCGAAGGATCCTCTTGTCCTCCTCAGTGACAAAGTTTATAGCCACACCTTTCCTGCCAAAACGACCACCACGGCCAATCCTGCACAAAACAGAAAAGATTGTCAAGAACCGACTTTTAAAAAAGGAAAAAAAACCTGTACTTGGGAGATCAGAAACCATTATTAGTATCTACTTCATTAATTTTGGTATCACAAACCCTGTATTAAGAATAGTAATTAAGCTGTGCATAACGCATATACAAAGATTTTATTTGCCAACTTTGAAATACGGAGATATCCCAATTTATCAAAAACACTGCTATATTCTGCTGACACAGACAAGCCATCATTATACTTGTCTTGTCTTGCAACTGGAGAGGTACCCACTCACCCACCCCCAGATCCCAGTTTCTGGAGACCAGAAGCAACAAGTCCTTATCTCACATCACCCCCTTTGAACATGGACAGAGCTTGATGTCAGCCTGCAAATTACAAAACCTATTTTACCAAACAGACTACTCCAAATCAAATTCCTCTAAGGGAAGACCAAATATTTAATTTCAGATACATACGCTTGTTGTCAGTGGGAAAACTTAACATATTGGCAGACCAGACAACTCGATTTTATGGAGTAATTTACAGGGCACACAAGAGTTGACAAACCCGTAAAACTTCTGCCACCACCTGGCCAAAGAGCTTTTAAGACAAACATAGCTCACAACAATCATTACAGAATAAAAGTATATAAATACCAACTCGCTCTTTATTCAAACAGTGTGCCGCTTACGAATCCACGTCCTAAATTACGCCGTCGTTTCTGAGCACCATCTGGTCATCAACTGGGCTAGCGACTCCTGTATTTTTTTACATCAAGTAACAAGGTACAATTTACTTCATTTAGGGAAAAAACCACTAATATAGAAAACAGCTTAGGGAGATAAATTGAAAGTTCTACTAGAAGACACCAGAGAAAGAATCCCACTGTAAGAGGAATCAAAGAGCAGCAGTGAAAGAAACAAAGAAACATCCAACAAAGCAACAGTAATCAAGCTGAAAGAGGCAAATATTTTAATCTAGTATGGAAAACTAATAGCCAATCTAAAGCTCCAAAAGCCCTTTCCTAACCATGATATACACAAAGTAAAATCTCTGAAGAATCTTTGCAAACCAGACAACATGTGCCACACAGAACATTAGTTCACCAGCTGTGAAGCTGTCTTGGTGGCCACTCATTGATGAGTTTCTCAAACAACTAAGTTTTCCCACTGTTTTGTTTCACTGGCTTATCAAAAAGCTCTGCCCCTCCCATCTTCACTTTGCATATACTACACACACTCACTCACACACACACGTTAGTACAATGCAAGAAAAGGAAGGCAAGTTGGAGGGCGTGCAGATTCTGAAGAAACTTCAGAGTAGAAATCCAAATGGAAATTCAACTAACCTGTGAATATAGTTTTCACGATTGGTCGGCAAGTCGTAATTTATAACTAATGATACTTGCTGCACATCAATGCCACGAGCCTGTAAGCAAAGACAGCAGATTAAACAAGAAACTTTACTCTGGTACAGCCTCTAAGTTTTGTTGACCATGATATAGTGATGAACTACAATAATCTGAGTCCACAGTGGAGCATGGTCTTTATTCTTCCAAGAGCTTCAATCAGCTCAGGTTACAACAATCTGAACCAAATAGAACAGCTTTGGACTGGATATGGATGCATGAGAGAGAGCATCTAAGGGTACTTACCAACAAATCAGTAGTGATCAAGACACGGCTTGATCCAGATCTAAACTCTCTCATGATGACATCTCGCTCCTTCTGGTCCATGTCACCATGCTGTATGGACAAAAAATATACATTAACTGATTATATATTTATTTATTGTTTATTTCATATCCCACCTTTCTCCTGATTTACAGACTCAAGGCAGCTAACAAATTAAAAAATATAAGAATATAAAAACTTTTTTAAAAGTATAAATACAGCATTTAAAAAACAATTTATAAAATTAAAAACCTCAAAAACAGTATAGTAATAAAACGTGTTAGAAAACTATGGCCCCTGCAAAGGTAGGAAAAGGCAAACAGAACTGCTTGAGGACCTAGATGGAATTATCAAATCTGCAAAAGGGAAACCAGTGTATGGGGGTGATGACTGTATATAAACCTTAAAATCTGAATTTCACAGCATTTAAAAGCCCAACCTGCATCAGCCTGAAAAAGCCTCACAGCACACACACACACAATTTTTTTTTTTAAAAAAAGGAGAGCAGGGATGGGGCCATCCTGGCCTCTTAAGGGAGAGAGTTCCACTATCTGGAAACAGCCAAAGAGAAGGGCCTCTCTAGATGATCTTAAGAGATACAATGGGCTCAATAAAAGGAGACACAGTCTTTCAAATAACCTGAATCCAAGTCATGGAGAGGATTTACAAGTCAAAACCAGTAATGTGATTTGTGCTCAGAAACAGACCAGAACTTTTAAAAAAACTAATTACATGTTTTACTGAAGTATTCCTCCAATAATGTAGGCATTTACTGTGGTGACTATTTTACTGCATCTACAGACATGTTGTGACTTAGAAAATTACATTAGATGAAACCGGAGACTGTAACATAGTCAACATATAGCATCCAATTTAAACAAATTCAAAGTAGGACTGAACTTTCACTCCACTTGTTCTTACATTAATGTGCAATGTATTTTCAATCAACACCTACCAGAGCAGAGACTGTGAAGTCCCTTGCATGCATTTTCTCTGTAAGCCAGTCTACTTTCCTCCTTGTGTTAAGGAAAATAACAGCCTGCGTAATGGTCAAAGTTTCGTACAAATCACAGAGAGTATCCAACTTCCATTCCTGTGAAGTTAACACATTTATCATGACTACACAAAGAAAGTATCACAAAATAATTTATGAAACCATCGACAATGTCTATGATGAAGTTATCAGCTGAACTGTAACCTAATGCCAAATTCCTAGATATTGTAGTGTTGCACCAAGTCTCTAGACCAGGACACTGGACATTAAGAAAGAGGTCCACCCTTGTCTTTTACTGATCCAGTGCATTTACTTTTCTTCCTGTGTGTACCATGCTAGCATTACTACAGAAGACAAGGCACAAACCCTAAATTCTGTAGTTTTAGCACAGTGCTTGTACAAGAAGTGCTTTCTGGATTATTCAACCTCTTTCTCACCTCTCTCTCCACATTAATGTAGAATTGCTTGATACCCTCCAGGGTCAATTCCTCTTTCTTCACTAGAATACGAATGGGATCGCGCATGAATTTTTTGGTCACTTCCAACACATCCATGGGCATAGTGGCAGACAGCAAAACAACCTAGAACAAGAAACTCTGATAGTTTTAGTCTGAAACTGCTCAGACACTAGCCATCATAATACTAATGTATGAAACCAAGCGTCCTTGTCTGCCGTGGAATCAAAACAGGCAAGGATAGGGGAAACAATTTTGCTTTGTGCAGGGGGAACGACAATGCGGCACTTCACTGCTACACTGTAACTTTACCTGCATTGCTAAAGTGGTCAATCTTGATATTAAGTCTGACCTTACCTGAATGTTTGTGCTTAACTTCTGAAAAATCTCATAGATCTGATCTTTAAACCCTCGGCTCAACATTTCATCTGCTTCATCCAGGACAAACATTTTGATCCATTTAGGTGCTACAAGAAAATGAAACATTCTGGTAATTTGATTTCATGAGAGCAAGAAAATCCAGTGCAATCAAACGTTAAGCTACCAATTAATCTATCTTGTAGGATTTTGTATACAATACTATTCTTGAGATCTTATTTTTAAACTAAGTTTTCAAAACATATCCCCAGCCTCATTTTTAAAGCTAGTATGATACTTCATTACTTACATAGGTAACGCCTGTTTAACATGTCAAATACACGTCCTGGAGTTCCCACCACAATGTGTGGCGCCTCTGCTTGCAATTTCTGCATCTCATTACGAACATTTGTGCCACCAATGCATGCATGGCAAGTGGCACCCATATAATCACCAAGAGCCAAGATAACCTTTTGGATCTGAAACAATAAATTCAATTAAAACTGTATCAATGGAGCTTCCAATGCTAATTTCATTACAATCAGGTTCCTAGTAATTATCCATGTAACTCATATGTGATGACCTAAGTAAGGTTGTTCCCAATTATAAATGCAATCTGAATAGGAAACTTAGCACGTTTGAAGTGGAAAGTGCCCTCAAATTGAGGTAGTTTTCCATTACAGGCAAAGTTTCTGGTATCTTTCCATCAACGGCCTAATTTTATTTTGCATGGGAATGCATGAGAGCATTCACATTAACTAAGTACCAATGGTCTTGCTGCCGCATCAGAAGAATGTCTAATACTCATCAGACATGCAAACAACTGAATTGCCTTTTGAAGGTACCTGGGCAGAGTAGGCCTTTTAGTAATATAAGATTCTTCACAAGTACCTATACTGGCTCTATCCCTGTTACATAATGCAGTGCAGAGTAAGAACTGGAAATAGCCAGGCACAGAAATCCATTTACTTCCTCAGAGCAGATACTGCAATGCTGCATTTGAAACACTTATAGATTACTCTGACACATTTCTACATTAAAAGCTTATACACACTGATGCTCAAACAAATCTAATTTCCAGTGTGCTGCTTTATATTAAACAAAAAACTATACAGACGTCAAACCTCAACTTAGGCTACCTTAGTTGTTTAATGTGTCAGCTAACTGTCTGGAGTCTTGTAATTGCTCCACTACTTTCCTCTTAATGAAATTTAGTACTTTTTGGCACCAAATAAGAAGGCATGAGAATTCCAAAAGTGAATTTCCCCAAGGCCTTTATACATCACAATATTCCTATAGATGTTAATGAGTACATTTAGTATGTAAATACTGCTCAATACAGAACAGACTGAAGCACACATAATGGATTACATACACAGACAGCAAAGACTCATTAACTGGTCACATGCACACTGCAGTTCCATGTTGCACAATTGCATGCATTTTGAATGCATAACATGAGTTTTTCCCCCCTCAATTTATATTGATTTACGTTTCAGTTAAGTATTCTGTACATGCCTATCATCAGTCCTACACAGCTGTGATCCCTTTTCAGTCCAGAACCACTGGCCCATCATCACATGAAATATTTCCCACATATTTAAAGGAGAAAGGGTAGTGTGGCAGAGGCTTGTTCTCCATATTTGCCACCCAGAGTTAAAAGCCATTACAGATCTGCCAAAAATATTAACTGTCCCACAGTTGTGAAACCTGAAACCCATGCAACATGTAAGCAGCTTTTAAACTACACTATCAATACCTGTTGTGCCAGTTCTCTGGTAGGGGCCAATACTAAAGCTTGAGTCTCCTTGAGATCAATCTCCAACTGTTGCAGGATGGAAATAGCAAATGTGGCTGTCTTGCCAGTACCTGACTGAGCCTGAGCAATCACATCATACCCTAAAAAGAGGATAGATATTTACTGCTCCCATACAACACAAGGATTCAGTTTAACTTTCAATTCCTTTACAAGTGATCAGCAGTTACAAATTTTCTACATTTCAGGTCAGTCCCGAAAGATGGTATACCATCATCTCACTTTTCAAGGAAAGGTGTGTTTTTCACCCGCCACAATGCAAAGAATTCAAACCACTAAGTATTTTGCTAATACTTATTTGCTAATACACTTGCTTACCTTTGATACACGGAATAATAGCACGCTGCTGAATAGCTGATGGCTTCTCAAAACCATAAGCATAAATTCCCCTGAGAAGGGATTCTTTTAAATTCATATCATCAAAATTGTCAACGATTTCATTCCAATTGCTCTGCAAGGGGACAATTAAATACATTTTATTTCAAGCATCAACATCTTCTCCCTAAGTAGCTAAAAGGAACGATCCGACACTTACCTCAATGACACCATCGGGGTCCATTCCCTCTGGGCCATGGTCTCTGCCAAATAAAGAAACAAGAAGGTGTCAACCAGGCAGGATGAACAGTTCTTAGGTTCAGATGGAACAGCGACAAAGTGCAGTAATGACTTATTTCAAAGCACTATCTTGCTAGTTTATGCCACATGAATGTGTCAACCGCAATACTAAACTGATAACCAAAAACCACTGCTAGATACTATTAGTGTTTTAAAATCCTGAAACTAGGTAGTGCCATTTTAGCAGAATTGGTTACATACGTTTTGCTTTCCAGCTCATTCTAGGATATGGGGCTATTGCTTTGTCTGAGAATGTAAGTTAGCAGCCAGTATCTTTCCTTCTTGCTTGGACTAGATTTGAGGTGTCCTAAGGTTTTTTTGGTACTTAGCAGGGGAACCAAATTTCATTGTTCTGGTATTGCCTTACTGGGAACCAATGAGATCATGGTCACTGGGCACGTTTCCTGATGAGCAGTTGCCCTCATTTCAGATCTTTCCACCATACTATCTCAAGGTAATATGGAGACTGACTCTTAACACTCACTCTCAATCCCTCCCTTGCATTTTAAAAATTCATTTTTGCCCCATAAAGTCCTGGAAGACTGCATAAAGACTCAACTGCCATCTTGTTAGCCTAATAAAGGTATAACCACAATATGGACTCTTGAACTTGGGATACACCCTAACCTAAATGCTTCAACGCCAGCCACAAGATTTGCAATGCGGCCTCTCGTAAGTCACCACTCAGCCTTTCTCACAATATTGATTACACCTTTCTCAGGTGAAAAGTAACAACATATCCTGCCAAAAGCTTCAAAGGAAAACATAGGTAGAAAAGCTTCCATGTATCTATATAGTAGTGATACTTAACATGGCCTAGAAATTTCATACAGTGTGATGTTAGAAAATGTGTTCAGCTATAAGACACAAGCAGTGACTTTTGCCAAATTAAAAAACAACAACCCTGTTCCTACATTCTGGCTCCAAAATGTGAACAGAGCTTCTCCCCGATTATTTGTATTCCTTCACTTGTGCATACGTACTACTCTTAAACATTTATTCACCAAGCTTATTTCCTACCTCTCCACTGAGGTCAAAATGGAAATATTTCTCCATCTCTCAGCAACCTTGGGAGTGGACTAGGCCAAGGAGGGGAGAGACTGGCCCAAGGTCACCCAAGTGAACTTCAGACTTGAGCCTCATCTCCCAAGTCCTGTCCCCATCCAATCCTCTAACTATTACTCTCTTCCAAGAAAGGATGTTTTTATTGCCACCCCCCTAAGAGCACACTAATAGGAAGGGGGTGTCTTGAGTGCTTTGGGGCAAGTTTCTGGATGCACACTTACGGGTCCCCCCCACACCCCACTATATCCGCCCCTACTCTAGTGAAACAGTCCTAGAGATTTGACTGTTGGCATATTCCATAAGCTGGAAATGACTTGAAAGTGCACACCACCACCAACATTATAAGATAGTCAGAGTGGCTACAGTTTGATTCCCAGCCCAGCCATGTAAACCCACTGGGTGATCTTAGGCAAGTCACACACTCTCAGCCTCAAGAGAATGGCAATGGCAAACCCCTTCTGAACAAATTTTGCCAAAAGAACCTTCTGATGCAGTCGCCTTCGGGTCCCCATGATTCAAAGGAACACAACGCACACTCTAGAACAAGGAAATAAACCGCTTTAGGAGGAGCAACTCCACCTCAGATACAACAGCCAAAATCCATAAAAGAGGGATCCCTTTATTCGGCCTACCCAAATGCACAGAACAGATGTGCATTTTCGGTTGTCCAAATAAAGGCATCTATTTTGGGGTGCCATTATACTTTGCTATATACCCAACACAGCTTATTGCTGTTCTCCTTCAAGTTGTTTTTTGACTTACCACAACCCTGCAGCTGTGAACCTATCATGGGGTTTTCTTGGCAAGATTTGTTCAGAGGGCACTGGCCATGGCCTTCCGAGGCTGAGAGAGTGTGACTTGCCCAAGGTCACCCAGTGGGTTTACATGGCTGAGCTGGGAATCAAATCCTGGTCTACAGAATCACAGTTCAACAGTCAAACCACTTCACCACATTGAATCTGGACAAATCAATATGGGTAAAAGAGACAGAATCTGAAGCTAAAGTGTACATTTGATGTTTTGGGTTATCACTCCTAGAGGCAGAACAGTTGTCTACCGTGTTTCCCCGAAAACAAGACAGTGTTTTACATTTCATCTCCTTTCCAGTATTGTCAGAGACTACTCCATCATGTGGCCAGCATGAATACCCCTGAATATCCACCTAGAATCATAGTTAGAAGAGACACAAGGGCCATCCAGTCCAATCCCCTGCCATGCAGGAATTGACTACATGTGTATGTGTAGATGTGACACCTGTGGCAAAGTGAACAGACAGGATAGCTTTGTGCAACACAGCATTACATGTGATTAGAACAAGCTCATGGCAAAAGACGATGTCCATTGGTATCATCTTGGCACCCTTACAAAGGGTGCTATGGAAGAATGATAGAATCACAGTTGGAGAACGCCCCAAGGGACATCCAGTCCAACCTCCTGCCATGCAGGAATCAAGCATCCCCAAGAGATGGCCATCCAGCCTGTTTAAAGACCTCCATGGAAGGAGAATCCACCATCCTCCGTTGAGGGAGTGTGCTCCACTACCAACTCTTAATCATCTGGAATACTGTGTCTAGTTCTAGGCACCACAATTCAAAAAAGATGTGGAGAAATTGGAGTGGGTCCAAAGGAGGGCAACTAAGATGGTGAAGGGTCTGGAAACCTTGCCCTATGAAGAACGCCTTAGGGAGCTGGGGATGTTTAGCCTGGAGAAGAGAAGGTTAAGAGGTGATACGATAGCCCTGTTTAAATATGTGAAGGGATGTCACATTGAGGAGGGAGCAAGCTTGTTTTCTGCTGCTCCAGAGAACAGGACCCAGAACAAGGGATCCAAGCTCCAGGAAAAGAGATTCCACCTCAACATTAGGAAGAACTTCCTGACAGTAAGGGCTGTTTGACACTGGAACACACTCCTTCCTTGGAGGGTGGTGGAGTCTCCTTCCTTAGAAGTCTTTAATCAGAGGCTGGATGGCCATCTGTCATTGGGGATGCTTTAATTGGGAGTTCCTGCATGGCAGGGGGTTGGACTGGATGGCCCTTGCGGTCTCTTCCAACTCTAAGATTCTAGGATTCCTTCCAAGTGTACAGAAGTCTCCTTCCTTGGAGATCTTTAAAGGCCAGGTGGTCATGGGGATGCTTTGATTGGGAGTTCCTGCATGGCAGGGGGCTTGAATGGACGGCAATTAAGAGGGGGGGGGTGTTTCTCTTCCAAGTCTATAATCCTGATTCTGGGATTCTCTTAGAGCAGCGGCCCTCAGCCTTTGGACTGAAGTCCCAGTTAGCTCTCCCAAATGGATCAGGGACCCTGGGAGCCGAAGCCCGAAACGCCTCCTCTGAACAGAGTCTGGGCGTCCATCTGCTTTCTTTGACCGACGGAGGGTGCCTTCCAAATCCACGCTTTTTCGTGGCCTCGCGGTGGAGCCTCCCCCCTCCCTTCCAGGAGAACCGCCCAAATAATCTCGCGAGAGCTCCTCCCCCGGCGAGGCTTGGGTTGCGCAAGGCGAGGAGGACACGATGACTGACAGCCGGCGAACGCCGAGCCCCGCCCTTCCCTTTCCCTGCCCCCCCCCTTTGAGTTCGGAATGGACTCGTCCTCCGGAGACAGGCGCGCGCGTTCCATCGCCGCCTGGGCGAAACCATCTCGGAAAAAGGGGGGGAGAAATAAGTAGAATTTCTCTACTAGGAATGCGACATTTTAAAACCGAAATAAAGGGGAAGAAACAGCAGAATTTAATTTTTTAAATAAGGCTATTTTGGACCCTACCATTGCAGCCCCAAAAAGGGGAGAATAAAAACAGGATCGATGCATTCCAGGGAAAGGAAAGCAGCCATTTTATACGAAGCCAGGATGGAATAATCCATAGAGAAGGGAAGAAAGCCTCACTTAGCGTTTTAATTTTCTATTTAAAAAGCCCTCGCCTCCTTTTAAAATGCCGCCACCGCCGCCCCTTAAGCCTCCTTGACCCCTTCCCGCTGCGAAATGGCGCTACCTGCTATAGTCCGCGGAGCCGCCTGACATGTTCCAACAGCCGCCGCCGTCCTCAACTGAAAAGGCAGCGCCTCCGCGTCGACCGCCTTTTATACCTCTTCCCTTCGGCCGGGACTACTTTCCACTCGGCGGAGGGATATATGTGGATTGGAACGGGGGAGGCGATGGGAAGGAATATAGCACCCCTCCCCCCCGTTTAGAGGCTCGTGTTGCTTAAAAAGGGTCCCCCCCTCGCCGCTTCTTGAAGGAGAGGGCCCAAAAACGTCACAGAGGTCGGCGAGGAGGGAGGCCAAGGAGGGTCCTACTTTGTGTGGTGAGGCGCGGAGGGATATTGCAGCAGTTGAGGCGAAGGGAGGAACTGCGTCCCCGCTTTGACGCTCTCCTTCTTCTTCTTCCCCTTCAGTTTCGCAAACGGGGTTTCCCTGCAGGGGCTGCTGCTGCTGCTGAGGAGGAAGGGGGAGTGGGCGGGGCTTAGAGGGCGACGGGGGTATATAAAGGGGGGCAGGAGACAAAATGGCGGCCGTTGCTGCCTGAGGGGGGTTTCTGAGGTGAAGCTGGAAGGAAAGGAGAGTTCTCTGGGGCCCAGAGGCAGCTCAAGTGTGGAAAATATAAATTGGAAATGGGATGGGGAAGCCAGGAAGGGCATGGGGTTTGAAAAAGGGTGGAATTGGTTAAAAAACCGGGGAAATTGATTTTAAAAAAAATATATATCCATGATAAAATGGGCACAAAATGTGCGACATGATGCAATTGACTTAGATAAATGGGAGAGAAAAAGGCAATGAAAAATCTAAGTTGCATTAAAGAATATATAATAATAATAATAATAATGCATTGTTTAAAGAATATATATAATATAATAATTATATAGATTTATTTGTATCCCGCCCAATCACGGGGAATCCGGGCGGCTAACAACAGTAAATGAAACAATACAGAATTTACAATAAAGTACAGAATAAGCCCTTCCCCGTTCCTAATCAATACATAACAAATCAATAAACAATATAATACAGTCGTAATTGACAAAACATAAATATTACAGTCAAATGAAACTCATAACTAAACCGTTCCCACTCCCTCAACACAAGTTCAAATCAAGATAATAAAAAATATTAAATCCAAAAACATAGGTTTACCAAAATATATTATGTCATAGTCCCAATATATTACCAGACATTATAAAACACAATAATACCAATTACATTTTTTACAAAAAGCAAAAAAGGCATTTATTATATATAAAATGCACTAAAGATGGCACTTTACTCCTCAAGGACTACCTGTATATAAACAAGGAAATAATAACCTATTATCAATGTAAAACAGATGTTCTACCAAGCAATGGTGGAAACATATATATATATATATAGTGCACTACAGGGGTACTTTACTCCCAAAGATTATTTAAAAATGTATAAACAAATTATCTATTTATTTACTGTATTTATACCCCGCCCTTCAGCCCTAAAGGCTCTCAGAGTGGCTTACAATTATATTATTATTTTTAATTACACAGTTCCCTATCCTCAGGCTCACAATCTAAATAATAACTGTTGGAAATGTAAAACAGACGTTAGACATTCTAACACCAATGGCGGAAATGTGTTAAAATTGAGAAACTTTGGAAAAAATATGCATCAATCGATTGGAAAAAACCAAGAAAACAAGAACTAGTATTATGAGTGCTTTTAAAAAATCTATAAAGTAGGGTAGGTGTATGGAGGAATGTCAAGAAGAAGATGGAAAAAGGCATTGGGTGCTGCTGGAAAAAAACAAGAGAACAAGGAATGCAGGGGAGGGAATGGGAGAAAGTAATAGTGACTTGAGGACAAGTGGTAGGAAAATGGAGGTGAAGACTGGAAAGGGCATTAACAAATGCTGGTGAAACATGTAGCAGCGAAGTGCAGAGTTAAGGTCACTTTGCTCAGACTAGGTAGTTCTCTCTGATTAAATGCAGCAGTGCCTGGGAAGTAAAAGATGGGAAAAGGAGATTCATTTCTCACAGGAGAGCTATGGGCCGGGCCATAACTCAATATCAGAGCACATACTTTGCTTGCTAGGTTTCTCCAGGTGAGGCTAGGAATGATTTGGAGCTGGTGCCTGTCAGCTAGGTGATAATTCTGAGTTACATGGGCTAGAGATCTTATTTATCAAGTAGTTTTCTGTTCCCGTATAAAATCTATTTCTGTTAAGTATGCATATTCCTGCAGCTGCTTCAGAATATTGTGGTGCTGCTTCCTTGCAATCCCATATAATTAAGACAATAATAATACCCAGTATTTGTTCAGTACTTTTAAATACTCAAAGTTCTTATTCCTTTAGTGTGGATAGCCTTAGTGACTGAGCAGAAATGATATTTTGAACTGGCAGCTCTCTGATTCTGTTAGCTAATGCATTACACCAGCAGAGTCTTCACAAACTGTTTTCATGACGACTCCACAGTTGAATCTCCACTCTGCCACAAAATGTATGTATGTATTTACTTATTTATTTCATTTGCATGCAAACCTTTCTCCCAGAAGGGACTCAAGACAGGTCACAGGTAAAAAGCATATCAAAAATGTATTAACTGATTTTAGAATCACGGGACTCTTTCAGACGTGGGAAATTGGAAGTATAATCCAAAGGCAATCCAAACACAATCATGAGATTTCACGTTATTGCGAATTAGAGCTTCTCACGCAATTTCAGGCAAAAGGGAAGTCACTCTGAATGCAATCATAGGTTTCATGTTATTGCGAATTAAAGCTTCTCACGCAATTTCGGGCAATGAGGGGTCATTTTCTGGTAAGGGGAAGTCATTCCGAACGCCTTCCAAATGCAATGGGGATTCACGTAAATTCGCTAAACAAGCGAATTCACGTGAATTTGCACTGGCTGCATTCGAAGTTGGGAGAAATTCCTCCAGTGTGAAAGAGTCCACTGTCTCTCAGCTTAGCTTGCCCCCACAGGTTTGTTGAAAGAGTAAAGGGGAACGAGCCACATATTTTATTTGGAGTCTACTAGTGATTTTTACTCTGTGTTCTACTTTTTAAAAATCTTTACAATGAGGAATTACTGATTTTAACATATATCTATATAGTTGCTTTTGTGTGCCTTCAATAGTTTCCCACTTATGGCTACCCTATCACAAGGTTTTCATGCCAAGATTTGAGGTTTTTGCCTTTGCCTTCCTCTGAGGGTGAGAGAGTATGACTTGCCCAAGGTCATCCAGTGGGTTTTCATGGCTGAGCAGGGATTTGAACCCTGGTCTCCAGAGTTGTAATCCAACACGCTAACCACTAACTCAGGCTGGCTCTCACATGGTATAATAGTAGCCTAAATACCCTAAAGAAATCAGATCCTGTTTGCTCTAAGTCCTGGTTAGTACTTGAGTGGGAGACAGCAATGAATACCAGATGCTTTTGGCTGTGTTTCAAATGAAGAAACTGCAAAACCACCACTGA
The DNA here is from genome assembly GCA_034509955.1 of Urosaurus nigricauda. Classification (NCBI taxonomy): domain Eukaryota; kingdom Metazoa; phylum Chordata; class Lepidosauria; order Squamata; family Phrynosomatidae; genus Urosaurus; species Urosaurus nigricauda. The sequence goes on from JAOEGL010000003.1 coordinate 268,881,047, forward strand.
GTATTCCTTGCCTAAGAAAACCCTATGAAATCCATGAGGTCACCATAAGTCAACAGGTGACTTGAAGGCACATCTACACGCACACATGGTACAATGCTGCACTTCAAGGTTCTCTTCTTTTGCTCCAGAATTTAGAGGGAACCAGGGACTACATTCCACAGTGCTAAAATGACTTAAAAGCAGGAAATTGTATTCCTTCAGGTCTACAGTTTCAACAGGTAATATGAAAAAATTAGGCCTGGTACAAACAGATAGGAAGCACTGTCCTTGCGCCGATTCAAGGGTTCAGGAGTGCTGAACCCTAGCACGTAATGCTGGTGCCATCATGGTGGCCTCTCATCCACAAGGGGACCGCCATGATGACGGACGCACTGTATAGCGTCCAGACATTGCTGGCAGGAAGTGGCGTCATGGCAGCGCTCTTTCCTGTTTGAGGTGCCACAAAAAAGAAGCCGCTCCAGGCAGCTTCTTTTTGGCAATGCATCGGTGCTGCAGCATGTGGCTGCTGCAGCACTGACTTGGGGCAGAGATGGGCGGCATGGAGCTGCCTGTCTGTCAAGCCCCTCAGTCATTTTATTTTATTTTATTGCTCATTGCTAGGGTTCATCAAAGAACATCCAACCATTCTCCAATGATTTGACCCCTGTACATAGTTTAGCGAATGGAAATTCTTCAGAAAAAATGTGTCCTATATTCTTTTTAATTTTTTGAGATTTAAGTGAACTGCTGGGAGATTCTTTTTAAATATCTATTTTCAGTTCAGACTTAGCATTAATTTGTTTTCAGTTTCTGGAGTTCTTGCAGAGCTACTCTTTCTTCTTATATGTGTACATTTTTTTTTTAGAAAACCTTTTTCACACTATCTCACCTGCAAAACCCTTGCATATGTCAAAGCATTTGGTGGCATGTTTTAGTACCCATCAGGGCTGCTGAGGGTGCATTTAGATCGCAGTGAATTTTTGTTACTCCTGAAATATCTCTTGTTTCCTTGAGGTCCCTTGAGACTTAGTGAAGAGAGGGGGAACACACAGTCACTGCCACCCATAACCAGTACCCTCCATGACCATCATTCCCCCCCCCCCTCTTCCCAGGGTCACACAGGATATATATATCCAATCCCTTTCCAGGCAAACATTCTCTGACGATGCCAGCTACAGATACTGGGGAAATGTCAGAAAGGAACTCTTCTAGAACATGGCCACATAGCCTGAAAGCTCAACAAAAAACTATGGATGCCAGCCATGAAAGCCTTCAACTCTTGCTCACTTCTTAGAATTCTTGACTATTATCCCCAAGACCTGTCCCAAATGGCTGATGCTTTCTTTTTCCTTTCAATATCCTTAGGCAATTTAATTAATTAACTTAACTTGGATGACTTTAATTTACTGAATACAGTAATCTAACCACTACTATTGAAGATACATCACAGAAGCTACACTGTTCCACAGAACAATGTTGGAGTTAATTATATTTTAAGTATGATTTGTGCCTATGCTGCTTGAATGTATGAAGTTAACTTTATACTGATCCACTTCCTTGGTCAGCATAGCTCAGTGCTGCCTACTTGAACTGACAGCAGCTTTCAAGGCCTCGGGAGGTCTGTTTTTCATTATGTTCAACTAGACAAAATATATCCAAATTTTTTCTTTCTTAAAAAAAAGAAAGGATGGTGAAGATGTGGAAGTTTAAACCTATGAGAGTGCTACTACTTTGGGAGGGGGGATGGGTGGGTAGGTGTTTTTTGGGTGGTTGTACATAGATGTGTTTTCATGTTTATATATTTGTATTTTTGTATTTGTGTATATATTCAATAAACAAATTTTTAAAAAAGAACACCTAGAATGGAAAGCACTTAGTCACTGAGCCTTGGGCTTTTGAGGAACAGTTGGTGAACAACTTGCTTTAGCTGGCAAATTCTCCTTGTACACATAAACTGGATAGTGCTTAGTTATGAATTTCCACATTTATTTTGAAGTGTGTAGAGACTTTAATGTTTCAAAAGTAAGATATGAAATGAGCCTGAGGCATTCCCTACGACATATGTTAACTCTGGTTAGTTAAATCAGTCAGGTGCAAATGCTGCAAATCCTGTCCACAAGCATATGTTTAAGAATAATTTCAGCTTGATCCATAGTACTGGAAGTTACGGAATGCAAAATGCTTTTTATTTCAGGCAATGACCATCTAGATCTGCAGTGAACAAACCTCCATCCTTTCCATTGATGCTACATTCAGTCAGAGAATGGTGAAGAAGAAGGCAATCCATCAAGGGAGCAGATAATTCCAAGGGCTTGCAGAGCCACACAACAGAAGAAACGATAAGCAAAAGTGCTTGGTCCAGTTAGTCCCAGTGACAAGAGTGTCACTTAGTCATTGCCATAGCAAAATGCTTAGGGCTGAGTGCAGTGTGTGTGTGTATGTGCCAGAAGCAGAATGTACATGTATGTACAAGTAGATATATATATATAGATAGACAAAAGTTTATCACAGTACAGAACATCAGTTCTTCAAGAGTGAACAGAAACACCAAGTCTGGAGGTACAGTCATGTAGTGAGCAAGGCTTTTATTTACTACTGCTTGTATTAGTTAAATTCTTTCTTTCAGTTAGTCTCAAAGGTGCTATAAGATCTCTCCACATACTACTGCTTGTATTGTAAGACAAGCAAAGTTAAAAACACCCTGGTCTTTGAGTTGGGAACAATTTCAAAGAAACATGTCAGCTAGCTAGTCAAACAACATGAGACATTTTAGATTTATGAATATAAGGTTAGGTTAGTACTTGGATGAAAGACCACAACGAATACCAGGAGCTGTATGCTATACAGTAATAACTTTTATTTATAATGCCGTTTCCACCAAAGGGCGGTACAGCAAGGATTTGACTGAAATGCCACACAAATCCATTTCCCAGCGATATGCAAATGTAGCATATCCCACAGTTAGGTTTCTTCGGTCCTGCTCTGGAGCAGCCGACCACCTTTGGAAAAAATCCAGGGACTGGGCCGATTTCATTCACTATAAATTTGTTCTTTTATCCTTCTCACGCGCCCTGTCTATGGCAAAACAGAATTACTATAAATCATTGATCTGCGCCAAAGAGAGGTGCCCACAGCGTTTGTTCTCCTGCTTCAATACACTGCTAAAACCTTCCTCTCCCCCTGTCTTCTCATCGTTTTCCCCAACTGACTTTGCCAACTACTTCCTCACAAAAGTCACTACTATTCTATCTGAAATTGTTCCTCCTGATTTGCCCCCTACCACCAATCTCCTGGTACCTTCTATTAATAAACTCTCTGTGTTTCCACCTGTATCTCTGGATGAACTCTCTACACTGCTAAATTCTTCCAAACCTACAACTTATTCTCTTGATCCTATCCCCTCCCATCTTCTAATCTCTATAACCCTTTCTTTTCTGCCCTCGCTCCTCTGTATCTTTAATCTCTCTCTCTTCGGGCTCCTTCCCTTCGGATTTCAAACATGCTCTTGTTTTCCTAGTTCTGAAGAAACCCTCTCTTGACACCTGTTCTCTGTCTTGCTACCGTCTGATTGCTTTTCTTCCTTTTCTCTCTAAGGTTCTGGAACGGGTAGTTTATTCTTGCTGTCTTGAGTTTCTCAAAGCCAATTCCATCCTGGACCCGTTTCAGTCTGGTTTCTGCCCACGGCACTCTACAGAGACGGCCCTCACCAAAATCTCAAATGATCACTTGCAGGCCAAGGTGAATGGCCTCTACTCTATTCTCATTCTTCTAGATCTGTCTGCGGCCTTCGACACCATGGACCACTGTCTCTTGAACAGCAAGTCTCCTCTTGTCTGGCTGCCATCTCTCAGTGGATGCGGCATCAGCGCTTGAAGCTCAACAGGTCTAAGACACAGCTTCTCATCTTCCCACCTAAGCCCACCCTTCAATACTCCTTTTCTGTTTCTGTTGATGGCACTTCTATTCAACTGGTTCAGCAAGCCCGCAGTCTTGGCTTCATTTTTGATTTCTCTCTGTCGTTTACTCCCCAGATTCAGGCCACTGCCAAGACCTGTAGATTCTCTCTTTAAAACATGGCTAAAATCCATCCATTCCTCTCAGCCTCCACTGCCAAGACTCTGGTCCATGCCCTGCTGGTCTCACGACTTGATTATTGTAACCTTCTTCTGACAGGGCTTTCCTCTCTCTCACCGCCATCCTTTAATCTCTCTCCAGAACTCAGCCGCACGTATTATCACATCTGCTCGCCGCTTTGACCATGTCTCTCCTCTCTTATCCTCCCTTCACTGGCTCCCCTTCCCCTTCTGCATCCACTACAAGCTTTTGTTGTTGACTTTCAAAGATTGGCCCCTCCTTACTTGTCTGAACTTCTTTCTCCTTACATTCCTACTCGTACCCTCCGTTCTGGTAGTCAAGGTCTCCTGTCCCAGCCAAGAATTTCCACTGCCCTGTCCCGGATTCGTCCCTTATCACTTTCTGCCCCTCACTCCTGGAACCTTCTTCCCCCACATATACGCCTCATCACTTCTCTAACCAGTTTCAAAATTGAGTTAAAGACTATATTGTTTAGGGAAGTGTTCCCAGAATTGTGCCATCTGCCCCAGAATGCCTCCTTCTAACTTTGTATCAGAACCCTAGCCCTCCCTGCAGTCATCTGCCTTGGTCCAGGCCCCAGAGGGAGAGAAGAACCACTGGACCTCATCCCCTTTCCCACCACCTTTCCCTTCTCTTTGTTGCTGTCTCTCTTAGATTTGTAAGCCTGAGGGCAGGGAACTGTCTAATTTATAAGATTGTATGTACAGCACTGTGTAAATTTACAGCTCTATATAAATAAAGGTTAATAATAACAATAAATAGCATGACGTTAATAAAGTACCTAATTTAAAGGAGGGACCATTCAGTGAAGATGGTGACCCAAATTATTCTACTGCTGCAATGGATTAGGCAAAACAGAAGATAGAATGAACAATCTGTAGATTCTTCAGCCAAAGTATCTTATACTAAAAGCAGCACTTTTAAATTATGTTGGACTATATTTCCCAGAATCTGCAATAGCCATTCTATCTCCAGAATTCTGGGAAGAATATGCCTCAAGGTGGTTTGTCCATCTGGCTTGTATTGTGTTACTGGCAACATCTATTTTCTCAGGCAGAGGCTTTTCCTATGTATTACCTGATCCGTTCTTTTCTTTTTAAATCCAGGATGTCTAGGATTGAACCTGGGTTTTTCTGTATCCCAAAACAAGTCTGAGCTTTAGTCCTACCAAAGTGAAGATGGTGAAAGTATTTGACTTTAGTATTTGTCACTCCCTATATTTTCTGTTGGCACTATTGTCAGATACTGTTGGGGGAAATGCATAGGTTTTTCTGCATAGGTTGACTAAGCAATGTTTCTACAAGGAAGGCTGATGCACTGCTTTTGTAATACATTTTACTGAGCTAAAAATCTTGACACACTATGCCCTTATAGAGTTGTTCTTAGCAGAGTAAAAACTACTTATCTATAAGAATGTTTTTTACTGTAATAACCAGTTATCAGCCACGGCCATGCTACCTGACTCCTCCCAGAGTAGGGTTTATGGTGGTAGCTTGCAGCAAACAGGTGCTCTTGCTTGAACAGCAAGAATGAGCATTTGATAACTTGCACTGGACTACAAAAATGCATTGATCCCTGCACCTTATTATGTGTGTACTAGTGCTCATAGCAAACAATTTTGTCTTTGTAATTATGTAAAAAGACAGTATCTGTATATTTTTATACAGTTTCAGGAGCCATTTATGGCTCCATTACTGTTACTATATTTCAAGATATTAATAGAGCGTTTGGCTGACAATGAAAATTAGACACAGGACGTGCCCTCGGGCTTTCTTTCTGATGGACAAATTAGCTGTGATTCTTGTCACATGTTTTGGCTTTGTGTAACTGAATTTTGTTTTAACAAGTAGCTGATGAAGGTGGGGCCAGATCAGAGACATGGTGTGGGAAAAAAGGAACTGTATGATGCAATCCAGATAGTCGGACATCTACATAAACATGCATATGATTTTTGCTGTAACTCAGAAGAATGTCACACTGACTTCAAGGGTGTTAAGTTTGAGTAAATATTTTTAGGGCTGGGGTGCTTGATGAATGTAAGGGTTCCAGTTAGAATTTAGAAACTGCCCTTTACTCAATTTGTTCAGTGGTCTGATTTATAACATGCCCCCATAGACTTATTAGAATTTCCTAGCCTTACAGTAGAGCTTGGAAAAGTTTCTTTTGGAGGGATTAGCCTCCCCCCCCCCCGAATCCCTCAGCCAGAATGGCCATTGACCATGCTACCTGAGGGATTCTGGGAATTATAGTCCAAAATAACTTAAAAGTGCTGCTTATCGCATGAGATTCCTTGGCTGCAAAATCTACAGGCTGTCCATTCTGTCTTCTGTTTTGTCTAATCCATTGCAGCAGTAGGATAAATTGGGTCACCACCTTCACTAAATGGTCCCTCCTTTAAATTACGTACTTTATTAACGTCATGCTACATTAGCATATTGCTGAGAAATGGATTTGTGGGGTAAATCAGTCAAATCCTCGTGTATCCTTCTATATATCCTTTGTGCTCCATCTGCATAAGGTAGGTAGGTCATTATTATACAGATGAACAGAAGTCAATAGATAGTGCTTTAGGTTAAATTCTTATACTCAGCCAAGAAGCAAAGAACTCAGTAAGATTTATTTTTGAAAAGACATGTATAACAGGAGTAGGAATTGTGCTATCTTCTCAATGCTGTCGCTTAGAGGTATAGTCCCACAAAATATGGAGACCTGCCCAGTCCCCACCTTAGTGTATAGGAGTGTGCTAACCATGACCATCTCTTGTGTTGAGACCTAACATGTGTTGCCCAACTGGTACAGCTTCTGTCAGATGTTTTCCATTATATGACTGATGAGACACAATTTTGTCTCAGTTTTATTTTAATTGTTAAAAAGTTTATTTTGTGGAGGTTTTGTTCCTTTGTTTCTTCCCTGCTTTTGTAGCCCTTAAAAAGAAATCCCAAACCCCAGGGCTTCTACAAAAGCCAATTTCTTTACTATCTGTTCTTTGAAAAATGTGCATATTATCTTTTTCATTGCTAGAATGTACAGTTCTCATATCTAAACATGAAAGATATAAAAAAGCTATTCTCCAGCCCCAACTGTCTCTCTCCCTGGGTTTGTACTGAATGGCTGTCGGTCAGGGGTAGGGGCACTTGCTTTGTGTGTCAAAAGGTCCTAGCTATCTCTGGGTAACAAAGAGAACGTCTTTCCAAAAATCATGGAGCTATAGCTAAACAGTGTACCCAATACAAAGTTAAATGGCTGAATGATATGATTTGGAATATGGGATTTCCTAATATCATAGTAGAAATTGTAATATGCTCTTTTGCCATATGCTAGATATACTATTCCTGCTGGGTCTGCTGCATAAGCAAAACTAGCTATGACACACAGATGTAACTTTAAACTAATCTTTCTTTTAAAAAATTCTCTTTTAAAACTACTTCCAGGGAGTACTGTGGGTAAGTGATTTATTAGGGGAAGAGGGGTGTTGTTATCCCTACCCCACCTGATGCTTGCTCTGTGAACTGTCTGCTAAGTGTCTCATACACAGGGGTAGCATGGATCTCAAAGGAATTTACTTTTCTGGAGCTGAAATGATATAACTTGTCTCTTACTGACTTTTGAAGTATTTTAGACATTTTGGTTAGCCAATAAAGGCACTGCTCTATTTTGTATTTTGTGTATTTTGCTCCATGTCCAATACAGCTACCCCTGAATATATTTCCTGGATTTAAAGATACCCAATTTGGCTGTGTCAGGGGAAAATTTTACAGTATGGAGCTAATGGACCGAGACTTAATTCTTTGAGGTTTTTACCTCCAACAAAAGTAAAAATGTTTCATTTGGGTTGCAATTGGCATGTTTTATCTATATAGCACCTAAGGGTTTTCCATCAACAATGTAAGATATGCAGAAAACACCATACTACTAGCAAAAAACATCAGACTTGGAACAATCACTAAAGAAATTCAAAGAAGAAAGTGCAAAGGCAGGCCCAATGGTAAACTTAAAGAAAACAAAAATAATGACCACATAGGATTTACATAAATTCCACCTAGATAATGAGCGAATCAAAATAAAAGATTTCCCATATCTTGGATCAAACATTGATCAGAACAGAGATGGCAATCAAGAAATCAGAAGAAGATTAGGAAAGGGAAGGGCATCTATAAAAGAGCTAGACAAAATCCTAAAGTGTAAAGATATACAGCTGAACATGTATTTCCTATTACCATGTATGGCTGTGAGATCTAGACAGTGAAGAAAGCAGATAGGAAGAAAATTAATTCATTTGAGGTATGATGCTGGAGAAGAGTGCGGAGGATACCATGGACAGCTAAAAAAGACAAGTGAGTCCTAGAAGAGATGAAGCCCGGGATCTCCCTGAAAGCCAAGATGACTAAATTGAGGCAGTCATACTTCAGCCACATAATGGCATGACTCACTAGAAAAGACAGCGATGCTGGGGAAAGTGGAGAGAAGTAGAAAGAGCAAGAGAGACCACATGCCAGATGGATAGACTCAGTCAGGGAGACCATGGGTCTGAGTCTGCAGGATCTGAAGAGGGAGAAAGAGGGTAACGGGGCTTGGAGACGTCTCATTCACAGGGTCACCATGAATCAAGATAGACTCAAAAGCAGCTAACAACAAAACAGCACAGGGTCTCCTTGATTCAATGTTTTCTGCCTAAAAAAGGGACAGATAGCTTCACACAGGACAGAGGCAGCCTAGCCCTCAAGGGAAGTTACTTTTCTCTTGCTAACAGAATTGATATTTTATTACCTGTCTTTTATTGCCCTTGCAGGACTTCACAAGGCCAAGAAGGGGAGTGGGCTCTGACTACATTGATATGAAAGTCTAGATCATCTTAACTGAATACAGAAATAATATCAGAGACAACATGTAAGCGTGTGACTCTTATATTTTGACTTTTTGTTCAGTATAATTTTTGCCTGATGAAGAAGCCAGTGAAGCTTCAAAAGCTTGCATGATGTATTTTACAAAATTTGGCTGGTCAATAAAGCCATCGCTCTTGTGGATTTTTTATTTTGTTTTATTTCACCCACTCATCAGGTATTTTAAATGTGTGTTTTTGTATTTGTGTCCCGTCTGGAAAAATGTACTGCAGGAATCTGTGCAGTTTGGAACTGGAGAGTGGGGTTAAAATTGTGGGTGACTTGCCATACCCATTCTTTGCCTGTCATCCCTTTCAAACAGTTTTCTCTGCCTGAAAGGGGAGTTTGACATTATATACATTGGAACTAGTATACCTTGAACTTTCAGGTTTTTCTCTGCATTTACCCTTGGTCTTGGCTGAGATTCCTGTATGACTTCATTAATTGTCCAGTTACATAAACTTGTTACTTTCATGCCTGTATCATGTTTAATAAAGAGATAGGATGGTGACAAAAATTTATTCCACTTGCTTAAGAATAGCATTATCATTTGAAATAGGGACCTGAAAGATGGTGAGAAATGCAAGGTTTGGATGCCTCTTTATTAGGTTTCCAAAGCCAGAATATTGTGCAAAGGAGAGCCAGCGTGGTCTAGTGGTTTGAGTATTGGACTAGGACACTGGGAAACCAGGGTTCAAATCCCCATTTGGCCATGGAAACCTACTGGGTGACTTTGGGCAAGTCTTACATTCTCAGCCTTAGAGGAAAGCAAAATGACAAAGCCTCTCTGAACAAAACTTGCCAAGAAAATGCTGTTAAGATATTCACCTTAGGGTCACCATAAGTCAGAAATGACTTGAAGGCACACAAAAACAGCAATAAAAATATACAGTAGAGTCTCGATTATCCGTCCTTTGGTTATCCAACATTCCGGATTATCCGACGTTGCGGCTGCTGTGATTTCTTTTAATTTTCTGTGATTTATTTTAATTTTCTGTGATTTATTTTAATTTTCAGAGGACTGAACTGTTCATACTGTACATCACAATGTTGATCAGTGATTTTTTTTTACATTTACTTTTAATGTTACTGCAGTAATACTTCAATACATTTGCAGTTCATAGTGATTTCAAAGCTTTTCTTGGACCCTCCAGATTATCCAACATTTTTGGTTATCCAACTATCAGCCAATCCAGTTTATGTCGGATAATCAAGACTCTACTGTGCTAGTGATCTCTTTAACAGAGTCCATCCATCTAGCATGCGGCCTTCCTCTTTCTACTTCTCTCCACTTTTCCAAGCATTATTATTTTTTCTAGTGATTCATGCCTTCTCCTCTCCTGATATGTCCAAAGTATGACAGCCTAAGCTTTGTCATCTTGGCTTCCAGGAAAATTTTGGGATTGATCTGCTCTAGGACCCATTTGTTTGTCTTTTTGGCTGTTCATGGAATCCTCAGCACTTTTCTCCAGCATCAGATCTCGAATGAATTGATTTTCCTCTTACCATTTTTAACTGTTCATCTCTCACATCCATGCATAGGTAATAGGGAATATGATGACTTGTATGATTTTAACTGTTGTGCTGAGTTGTATATCCTTGCATTTTAGGATCTTCTGTAGCTCCTTCATTGCTGCCCTTCCCATTCTTAATTTTCTTCTGATTTCCTGGCTGCAGTCCCTGTTGCTATCAATGTTTGATCCCAGGTATAAGAATTTTTTATTCTATTTCCTTATTGTCTAGTTCAAATTTGTGTAGGTTCTCTGTGGTCATTATTTTTGTTTCCTTTATGTTCAGTAGTAAGCCTGCCTTTGCACTTTCTTCCTTGATCTTCCTTACTAGTTGTTGGAAGTTTGTGAGTTTTTCTGCTAGTACAGTGGTCCCCCGGGTTACAAAGGTAATCTGTTCCGGATTACCTTTCGTAACCCGGAAGTCTTCGTTTCCCGGGGGACTGCATTAGGAGACGGACCGCGCAGCCGATTTAAAGGGGCCGCGCGGTTTTTCTCCTTCGCATCCCGGGGGATCCTTCGGATCCCGGGGGATGTTTTTTGGTCCTGCCGGTTTCGGTTCCTGGGGATTTCATTCCCCGGGGGATTCGTAAACCGGGGGACCACTGTATTATGGGGCCATCTGTGTATCTTAAACTGTTGATATTCTTTCCTCTTATTTTCACTCCTCCTCCTTCTGTGTTCAAGCCTGCTTTTCATACAATATATTCTGCATATAAGTTGAACAGGTAAGGTGAAGCCCTGTCTGACCTCTTTCCAATTGGGAACCATTCTGTTTCTACCCTGTTTCCCCAAAAATAAGACATCCCCTGAAAATAAGTCCTAGCAGAGGTTTTCCTGAATTGCTAAAGGCCTCCCCTGAAAGTAAGACCTAACAAAGTTTTTGTATATAAATATATATACAGTGTATAATAAATGTTCTTTTTTTTGTTCAACAATAAATGTGAATTCTTCTTCATGGAAAAATAAAACATTCCCTGAAAATAAGACCTAGTGCATCTTTAGAAGCAAAAATTAATAAAAGACACTGTCTTATTTTGGGGGAAACATGATACATGTTCTGCCCTGACAGTAGCCTCTTGTCCTAGTACAAATTTTTCATCAGGACTATAAGATGTGGTGACACTCCCATGACTTTAAGGGCATTCCACAGCTTTCCGTAACTATGCAGTCAAATGCTATATACTAAACTAATTATATGGTATAACAATATAGCATACTAATATAAAATTTAGTTTCAGTTCTTTTCCAAGTGCAGATTGAGGTGAAAAGTCCATTTTGCAATTCTGTCGAAAAATATTTGCAGTGCAAATGCACATTGGAACAGTATCTGTTTAATATTGCTGTGTGCAAACAAGCCATTCTTTTGCATGTGAGAGAACCAAGAGAAATACTGCCCCAGAAGTGGTGTTGCCATAGTTTTGCTGCTTATGAAAGAGAGAAGGGAGGAAGAAAAATCCTCTCCTTGGATTTCCTCTGCCAGGAAAAAAACCCTCTGTATAAGATGATGGCAAAATGCAGACTCACAAAGATAGTTGTGAGAAGTTGAAGAGAAAAAAACAAACAAACTGTGGCCTTGATGCTTTCTTAAAAAGGAAGATTGTGTCTATGCATGGAAGAGATCAAATATGAAAAATACCAATGACTAGCATTCTTCTTCTTGTTGTTTAGCTACACAGAGTTGCAGAAAATTATGAGTAAGTTTGGAGTCACCCGGCTCTGCAGAGGAAATGTTATAATGAAAGAATGAGGTGCTTTTTGTGATATTTTTCTAGAAGCTCTTTCCTGCTGCAGGAGCTGTCTTGCTGGCACTGCTGTAACAGAAGCCCTGCTGTTCGGAGGGCAATTGAAACTTGAAAGCTATTCATTGCAGCATGGCTGGCTGATGATGAGGAAAACGAGAAAGTAATGCTAAATATACATGGACTGACTTCATCAGGCAACATGAGCTCTTACACTTCGTAGGGAGAATTTGTCAATGTTTGCCAGTACTTGTCTTTTGTGCCACCTGATACAGGCATATGCTTATGAAGACAGGAAGAAACTCTGTTGGATAAAACCAAACTTTAATCTATTCTGGCATCCATTTTCCCCCATAGTGGTCATCCAAATACTTTTGGGAAGCCCATGGCCAAAAGAGGGGCAAAACCTGTGAACTATGAGTCATAGCTATAGGAAATGACACAGCCATTTCCTATTTGCCATTAAATATATGGGAGGACTGCCACCCCTAGTACTTTCTGTAATAATCCAACACTGGAGTGAAATTTTGTAGAAAATGTAAATAGAAAATGGCTACAATGCAGCTAAGAGGGGAAGATACAATACTGTATAAATCTGGCATATTTTTGTTTAGTATCCTATGTGCTTGTGCTGGTCCTATTTTGACTTGTAGCAGAAAGATCTGCCTCCAACTCTGCCCACAGATATACAGAAGTTCCCAGTGCTTTTTGTTGTGGTTGCTGAACCATTCATAGCTGTTTGTTCTTTTTTTTCTGCAGCACTCTGCAGTTCTCTTATTCTCTCACTTCCCTTGCAGTGCCTTTGGCAGTGGATCAGTTTTGCATTTGCTGCTCTCTGCCAGTGAAATACTGGCAGGCTTGACTGAAAAAATTGTAGTTTTCTAACTCTCTAATTTCACCTCAATTATTTCCACATCAGGACAACTGCTATGGCATCCGTGTGCCTTCCAGAGAGTTCTGGAGTCTGCTCTATTCTAGGCAATGTGCTCTGTTCACAGGAGTGTTTCCCTGGACTGAACTATTGAGCTTTACTGTTCCCTCGAGTGAGCTTAGAGCACACCTAACACAGCCGACACGGGTCTCCAAGACAGCTTATTGCAGATAAAAATTATTACGGTTGTTCAAGTTGTGATTTCCAAGAACTTACTGATCTTCTGAGAAACTGCTGTAAGATTCCAAAATTCTTTGCATATATTTAAAAAACTAGTGCACACAAATAATGAGAGATTTTGACTCTTAGATAACACCAGCCGTTTCCAAAGCTTTATTGTTAGCAGTGTATCCAGAAGCCTGCACAGTCTGGCTAAAAGCAGCAAAGCCTCCAAAAGAGCATCTCAAAAAGAGTCTGGCAGTTCTCTTGAAATCTTAAGAATTTGAGATTTGGATGTTTTGACATCCTTCTCATCCACAAGGTGCAATGAGAGACATGAAGTATGGAGGGTCATTTTTAATACAGCCTGCTTCTAAGTCAGTCTTTTCAGGACTATTCCTCTCTTCCCAAAGGTCAGGAAATAAAATCCAGGAAGCTACAAATGAGTTAGTCTGATTGCAATGCCAGGGAACATATTAGAACATATTATAAAGGAATCTGTTTGTTAGTAACTGGATGACAATGCAGTGGTAAGTATGAGCAAGCATGGGTTTATCAAGAATAAATCATGCCAAATTTAATATCTTTTTTTTAATGAGTCACTACTACAGTAGACAGTGGCAGTGCTTTAAACATTGTTTATCTGGATTCCTCCATTAAATTTTGATTACTAAACTGATTAAATGTGCAATAATAGGAAATACTATCAAATGGATTCATAATTATTTGTTAAACCATGTTCTGGAGCTGAAACTCTTCAATATTTTTTTTAAAAAAATCAATTATGGGTTGGAGAATATCCTTATCATGTACGCAGATTATTCAAAACTGGGAAGTGTAGTTTACACATTTGAATGTATTTTCTTTTTCATTTTCTTAATGACCAACACAGGGACTCAAAGTGGCTAACAGCTAATTTAAAAACAATAAAATTTAAAACAGTACAACAATAAAATGTATAAATATAAAAAAGGCTCTCAATAAACTAGGAAATTGGGCTGAAACTAATAGAATCAAATTCAGCAAAGGCAAATACAAAATTCTACGTTTAGGACACAAAGGTCATATGCAAAGGTATAGGATGGGGAATACCTATTAATCATAGGGTGAAAATGGCCCAGCAGTGTGATTTTTCAAGAAAGAAGGCAAATAATATTTTAGCCTGCATTAATAGAACCATAATTTCTAAATCAAGGGAAGTGATAGTCCCAATATATTATGCACTAGTCAGACCTCATTCGAAGAACTGTGTTCAATTTTGGGTGCTTTATTTTAAGAAGGATATAAACCAGTTGGAGCAGGTTTGAAGAAGACCAACAAGATAAGAGGCATGGAGAATAGACTCACCACAGCCTTTATGTGGTGATGAGATTGTGTGTTCCTGTGAGGAAAGATGTTACGCTGCTGATGGGGTCTCCCATGTGAGACGGGCTTTTGCTGAGGATCCAGATAAAATGTGCCAAATAGTAAATGGCTAGCAGCGGTGGTGGTGGGGGATGAGGAGGAGGATCTCTCAGAGACAACAACAATGACAGCATAACTAACACTTGTTAGTACCGTGCAGAAGGAGGCATGGCAAATCCTTTTTGAATGGCTTTTGCCATGAAAACCCTATGATGAGACAGTCTAAAATGAAATAAGAGATAGTGTCTGAAGATGAGGCTCCCAGATTGGAAGGTACTCAGTGAGCTACTGGGTACAGCAGAGAACAACTGAGTCGTGCTGTGGCTCATGATGCAACTGGACTCAAGCTGAAAGGAAGTTCATCTGTTGACATGCTCAGTGGTGAAAGGAAAGTCTGAAACTGCACAACACACATTATAGGAAAAAGGAATGTGGGAAGCATGAGCTAAGAGAAACTAGACATAGGATTTTATCACAAGAAAGAGATTGGGAGTTTATCCCGTGAATATCCTGGAAAAATCATGAAATTATGTTAAACGATTTCACACAATGTTGCACAAAACCCACCATTAAAGTGGTCACAAAGAAGCATTAACGTGCATCTTTTTACTTTTGGGATTTTAATGACAATGCATTTCTGGTATCATTAGCGCAATTACTTGCCATTTTCATTTTATTTGTGAGATGCTTTAAATGCATTTTAATCTCTCTTCAATGCCAGAATTAGTCCCAGTGTGATAAACTCCATAGTAAAACTAGAAGTGAAATGGATAAACATTGCAATGCTTGGGGTGAGTGAGCTAAAGTGGACAGGATTGTGACATTTTGAGTCACATAATTACATAGTTTTTTTCTTTTTTCTCAGGAAATGAAAATCTAAGAAAAAATGGGGTGGCATTAATAGTGACGATTGCTGTAGCAAAAGTTATAATGCAAAGTCTGACCAAATAATACCAATAAGACTTGTGGGAAAACTCATCAATATAACTATAATCCAAGTTTATGCTCCAACTACAAAGGCAGAAGAAGAAATTTATAGAGCCTATGCTGGAGTCCAGGAGGAAACTAATCACATACCAAAACTGGACTTATTGTTGATCATGGATGATTGGAATCCAAAGGGTAGAAAATGGAACAGAATCAAAGATTGTCGGAAAATTTGACCTAGTTTCAAGAAATGAAACAGAAAAGTGACTGACTTTTGCAAGCCCAACAGTTTGTTCATCACAAGACATTCTTCAAGCAACCGAAGAGGGAACTGCATACATGGGTGTCAAATCAAATAACTACATAATTGCAGTCAGAAACAGAGAAATCAAATAGCTACATAACTGCAGTCAGAAATAGCAAAAGTAAAAGCAAGATGGGGGCAAATTGTGGCACAGACCACAAAGTGCTCATATCACTCTAAATCACTAAAACTATTATACCAAAATACATCCTGAAAAACATCCCCATAAAATGTAAAGTCTGTGTACAAAAATAGATTTGCACTATTAAGCCTAAAAGAGTGGGAACCAGAATATCTCTGGATTGAAGCCAGGAACATTGTCAGGGAGAAATGCAAAAAGACAGTATCTGCACCAAAAAGAAAAAGAAGCCTGAATGGATGACAGATGGAACTCTCCAGGCAGTTAAGGACAGATGGAAGATTTTCACACGGGCATGGGATAGGGATGAGATCACTCACCCCTCCTTAACCCATCCGTGTTTGCGATGGTGCAAAAGGCTTTCAAATCATAGTGCTGATCCCACCATTAACCTGTCATTAAAGTGGCATTGCATTAATGTGAACTTCTGTTAATGCAAAATGCCAGCCAATGTCACTTTAATGACAGGTTAATGAGATAATGGTAGCATCTGCACTACTTCATCTGAAAGCCTGCTTCACTGCACTAATTCACTTTCATTTGTGCTTCCCGGATGGGACAAACACAAACCCAGTTTGAAAGTCCTTCCTGTGATCGCACGCGGACATGATGGGACAGGGATGAGACATTCCTTGTCAGATAATCCCCACCAAGTCAGAACCCTGAATGCACCTGTTCAGTAATGTGTGCACAGAGACAAAGAGAACTATTGTAATGATCAATGCAGAGAAATAGAAAGTGACAAAAAAAGGGGGGGGGGGGGGAAGAAAGAAGAATAAGAAATCCCTGCCACAAGATTTGAGAAATCAAAGGCAAATTTAAAATGAATGGGGATGCTATATGACCAGTGGGGGAACACATTACATGACTAATTATAAATAAAAAGCTGATTAAAACAATACACTGAAGAACTGTATAAAAGAGATCAAAGGATGACCGTTTCATTGAAGGAACAACCATTTGAACATGAACCTACACTTTTATAAAGTGATCTGGAAGCAGCAATCAGAGCACTTTGGAGAAATAAATCACCAGAGTAGGCATACCAATACAGCTGCTTCAAATTACAGAAGTCAAAGTTGGCGTGATGGCAGTTAACAATATAGAGAATAAAACATATAAGAAAAGTTTGAAGGAGCTAGGCATGTTCAATCTGGTGAAAAGAAGATTCAGGGGCAATATAATTGCATTGTTTAAATAGATCAAGGGCTGTCATAGAAGAGTGGGCAGGTTTGTTCTCTGCTGCTCCAGAGGACAGAACCAGAGCTAATGTTTTAAGTTACAAGAGGGTAAATTTAATAGATTTTGATTGAACATTAGAAGGAATGTCTTGATGGATGAAGAGCAGTTGATGAGAGTGATTCATCAATGGAACCAATTACTTAGGGAGGATGTAGTGTCCCTTTCTCTGGATGTCTTCAAATAGAGGCTGGACAGCTAACAGTTGGGGATGCTTTACTTGGACTTCTTCCATTGAGTGGCAAGTAGGATTTGATGGCCTATGAGGCCTTTCCTACGCTGTGTTGTATGATTCTATTACTGCTCAAATAGGGCTTCTGATTTCCCATGTATGCTAGAGGCCGTGTAAGGCATATAACACGGGCGTGCTGTATTACCCAGCAGCTCGCATCAAAGACCATTACCAAAGTCTATAATAAATGATATACAGATTTCAGATAGCTTTTCCAAGTTTCCCAAGGATCTGCCATCTCTGAATACAACTAGGCAGGAGCAATGAAGTCCCTCTAGAGGAAATTCTTCTTTTGAGTGGATTGTGTTTTCTATAGTATTTGTGCAGAAAAACATGATTTTGGTCCACTTCACCGTTCTGTGATTCATGTGTTGTAATTAAGGGCAAGTATGTTTTTCTTTGCTTAAAATGTGTTTGGCAGCAGTTGTTACACTTCTGATCTGTTCCATCTTCAGCATTCCTTTTCTTAGCTAGATGTTAATCATTTTCTTTGCAGCATTCAGAATTTAAACCCTTGTAAAATTTATAGCCTTTTATCTGTGGTATTCTCACAACTGACCAAGCCACCTTTTCATCCCTTGGCCATGGTGGTATTCTTTGAGTGTTTTTCCATTACGGTGGCATTTTCCTGATTGGGTGTATTGTGGCATGTAAAACTAGTGTGCTATGCAATCTGAGAACAGACCACCCCTAACTTATGACACTGAGACATGGTTATTCTCTTTCAGTGTAACTGAAAGTGACCTTATCATGGGGTTTTCTTGACAAGACTTGTTCAGAGAGGGATTGCCTTTGCTTTCCTCTGAGGCTTAGAGAGTGGTCAGCCTAAGGTCACCCAGAGGGTTTCCATTGCTGAAGGATCATTTGAACCCTGTTCTTCAAAATCATAGTCCACTGCTTAAACCAATGCAGCCATTTGGGTGTCTCTCTTCCATTTAATTACCATATATACGTGACCATAAGTGGATCTCATGTATAAGCCAAAGGCAGGTTTTGGGACCCAAATCATGGATTTTGATATGACCCATGGGTAAGTCGAGGGTAAAACTTAGGGGCATCTAACAAAGGATGCAAAGGACGAAGCAAAGGAAAGTGATGCCAAACAACGTAAAAAATTCCAGAAGGCCTTACTGTTTGTGCTCATACAAAAGGCTGGATGGATGAGAAAATAGAGGGGGTTCAGTGCTTCCAGTGCAGATGACAGTCTTCCCTTTCACCATAATAATTCCTTTTTAAAATGAGAGTTAAAATATAGTACCAATATTGATGCCTGGATAAGTCAACTTAGGTTTTTTGGGTCAATTTTTAACCTACATTTCTAGACTTACGCATGAGTATATACAGTACTTAAAGTAATTTTGCTAGTGGAGGAATTATATAATTTCATAAAATATCTCAACAGTATAGAATTTGATGCTTTGGCAAAACCTGGCAGAGTTGCCTTGCCAGGAAGAGCTGCAGACAGGGCACCGTTGTCATGTACACAATCCTCTATATTTGTATCATTTAAAATAAAAATGAGTTGAAGTCTCCACTGTGTGCTGCACTTGAGATGATAGTTTTAGGCACTGATAAAAGAGGACAGCCTCATTTAGTAGGGCAGACTAGCATAATATTTTGGCACAGAAGAGGTTTGCTACATGTTTATTTGCAAAAACCCTTTTCTGCAAGCTTGCACAATCAAGAGGGCTGAATGGAATTGGCAACCCAAGAAGAAAACACACACACAGTCACACAAACAAACACAGCTGAGAGAGAAGAGAGATTCTAGAATAAGCCCAGAATAAGCTGCCATCTAATGGCCAGACTGTGGAAATGCTGGCTTGTTTCAAGCAGAAAGATGAAGTTGTCATTGGCAATTGACAACTTCAAAGTGTATCAATCACCCAAATGTCTGCAAAATTTCCCCCAAATATTTTTTTTGTTCGTATAGGTAACATCCCTGTGTTCCAACACTTCACTCACAACATTTTAAAGTAGTGCTTGTGCCTTAAAATAGAACCCAGTCCTGACTTCTGGATGCTCACTTGAATCCAGCCCATACAATTTCATTAGTGAAGCATACATTTCCCTTTCCTTTTTCAATGCCTTCTGCAAGTTAGTGCAAATTAATTTTTCAAAACCCCCAAATATATCTCTTTTGCAATTCCCAGTCAGTTATGCTTTAAAACCATTTTCCTGAGCTTTCATAAAGGTTTGGGGTATGTTTCTCCTTTTTAATTTGGATATTTTCTGGTGGTGGCAGGATAATAAAGAAAGCTAGCATAGTCTGAAGATGTTGGTGAAACATCAGGAATAAATTCTTCTAGAACATGGCCACAGAGCCCAAAAACCCCACAAAAAACTATGGATGCTGGCCATGAAAGCCTTTGACTTCACAGCTACCATAGTGATGTATGTAACTGAATTTATAGCTTTGTGTTGACTTCCTAAATTTTTGAAGGAAAAAAAATCACTTTTAATACAATCTGAAATTCTGGGTGTAGTTGAGAAGCTTCCAACCATGAGACTTTTGAATAGGCGAATGGGCACCCAGTAACATTTTCTTTAAAATGTCATGAGTACAATATTTCTATTTGTGTGACACAGAAAGTGAAGGTGGAACTTGTATAAGATACAAACGCCAGCCTCATAAACAGAAATCTATCCTTTGTCCACCTACTTCCTCATCTTCATGGAAGTTCATGTGTTCATATGATTATGCCTACTTGGTGAGTTATTAAATACAAGCCTGAATTAATATAGTTATAATTATGTTGGAGAGAAGTACCTGGCCTCTGAAGTAGAGGAGAAAAATGAAGAGGGAAAGTTGGTAGTTAAATCCCTAGCTCTTTTGTATATATGGGGAGAGGCAGTTAGACACATCTGTATGTTATAGTGAGACCAGAGATGTCTGGCAAAGAAACAGATGAAAACTTCTACAACAGATTTTAAAAAAAACCAGTCACAAAAAACTAGTGACATATGTACAGCCATAACTTTGAACACTGGCAATGTTTGACCTGTACAGCCATCTATCACTGGTATGGGAAACATATGGGTCACTCAGGCATTGCTAGATTGCAACTCTTATCATTGGCTATCAAATGAAGGGATGTTGGCAGCAGCAGTTCAACAACATCTAGGGAGACACATATTCCAAAGAGAAAGCAATGTTCTATAGAGAAACATGTGCTAGGATCCTGGGAGGTGGTGTGGCTTTGATCTTTGCAGGCTGTACACATTGATAGTCCAGGACTATATAAAAAAGGCAAGCTGTCAGTGCCTGTAGGGCATTAGAAGAAGTTGGGGGATCTGTCATTTTAAGACATTTCACTTTTATATACTTGTGACTCTTAAGTTGTGACCAGCAGTGGGGCAGATGGGGCATCAATAATTGTTTTTGGCCAAGTCTTCAGTCACTGTCCCAGTTAACTGATCTTCAGTACCAAAATGTTTGATGCATGATTTTTATTTGCTAGATCCAAGGAAGAGAGTACAGCCAGATTTACTGCATAACAGAAAGAGTGGATTACATTATGCATTTCATATTTGACATTTCAGTTCTAGTATAGTTCTACTGGCTTAATAAAATTATTTGCAGCATATCAGGAACAAAATAGCAATCAGATGCCAGAAGCAAGCTAAGGTCACAGTTGAATTATTTCAGAAAATGACTGGCTAACAAAGGCTGCAGGCAAAACTTAACATTATTTGACCAATGTGGTTGCTATAGAAGTACAGTGACCACCTTCTGTTCAAATAAACACAGGTTTAACCACAAGGATGAGTGATTCCGCACATTTGATATGGAACCCAATGCTGATTGGGAGACATCAGTGACATCGTGATTCTTCACCCTGCCCTTCTCTGGGACAGTTTGGTAACTTATAAAATCCTTTTAAACAGTTTCCCCCTATTTTTTATAAAATGAAAATAACAAATGTTTAAATAGATAAAAAAGACCCCCTGAAACACGGTGTGGAAGAGACATGATTGCTATCTGAATTAATGTTTAAACACTTGCTTTGTGCACCTGCCATTTCTGTTGAAAAGGTAGGAGGAAACCAAGTTCACCATGCCTTAAAAAAACTCCTCATGTTAATGTTATGCTTGTATGCAGCCTTAAAGTTCCAAGAATTTCTTCACCTTAACTTTTGCAGGCTTTTAGGAGTTCCTGAAGAAGTAAACTGGATTTTGATTTAGGATAGAGCATCTGCAAGATCAAAATCTCCATTGTGTGTCTGGATGGTGGCTGAAGCTGTTTCCTGGGGTTCAGCTACGTCTTCTTCACCAGGTAAAAGATCTTCAAGCACAAAGTCCCTAGGGTCTGGAAGAGGTGTTGTGGGAAGTATAATAGGTTTCCATGGTTTTCCTGGGCATTTTGGAGCAGGGGGTTCTGGCAGATCTGGCAGTCTGTCAAAAAGAGTAAATGGAGGCACAGTGCTACGTTTCAATGGGTGCCCAATAAAACTTTCATCTAGATTTGTTGTTATAGTTTCCTCTTGCCCTAGGGAGTCGGAAGCTGCAGGCAGGATTTCATCTTGCTTTTTTGCATCTTCCTGTAATTCCTCAGAGGACTTAGTTTTTGGCTTTTTATGTCCATGTTTGTGGCCATGTCCACGTCCATGCCCTGGCTTTTCAGTATCACTTAACTTTTCTTCAGCTAAGGGTCCTCCAGTAGAAGATACCTGTGCAATGACCGCAGCCTTTCGGAAAGGGGTGAAACCTGGAGGCCTCCTAAAATACATCTGGAAAGCCACAATAAAATGCTTACTTTATTGACTTGAAATAGCCCAAACCATCCTGAAAGTCAAGAATATATAATAACGTGCAAACGTTACACTTATAGTAACTACCAATATAGAATGAAATGTATATCACTCACTAACCCACTGATCAGACTGAGGGTAAATGTACACTGTAGAAATAATGCAGTTCGACACCACTGTTGTTGCACCATCCTAATGGAATCTTGGGATTTATAGTTTTACAAAGTTTTTGGCCTTCTCTGCCAAAGAGTACTGGTGCCTCACAAAACTACAAATCCCGGGATTCTTTAGGATGGAGCCATGGCAGTTACAGTGGTGTCAATTTTTTTTTCTTTATTTTTGCAGTGCAGATGCACCATGAGTCCAGAAAATGTTCCTTCCCCACATTCCTTCTAAAATAAAGACACTTCTCAACTTTGTTCAGCTTTTTGAGAGTACATCTATGGAACAAACATAAAACTGGTTTAAATATGGTTTGGTTTTCCTAAGTAAAAATCTAGTGAATGGGAGCTTTGTGAGAGCAGTGCCACATCTCTAATTGAATTCCCAGCATATGCACTTATCTGCAATTCACAGGATTATTTAAATTATAGTTTTAGAATGTATATATGTTTATAGTACAGATGTGCCCATAGTGTCAACAGAAAGATGGTCCCAGGGTTCACAAGTGATCTCCTCCTCCTCCTTTGCACTGTATTTGTTCTTTAAATCTATGGCCTAGAGAATTTTTTTCAAAGAGAATCTTTTGCCCAGTTCAGTAAACTCTGGCAGATCAGAAGGAAAGGTCTCTCAGATGTATTGGGCTGGGCTTAGGACATTACAGGACTTCATAAGAAAAGTACACCTTGATTTTAGCTCTGAAGGCTGCAAGGGCTACTTCAGAAAGGGGATGACTGCTACTCCCTGGGTGTCTTGAAGGTGTATTGCAAGCTCACAGGATGTTCGTGAAGTAAAGAATGTCAGGCAGGAATTTTGTTTCTCTGCTATCATGTAGTTGAAAACTGCTTTGTGGATTTGAAATAGTTAGGAAAGTTACTTTTATGGACTATAACTCTCCAAATCTCTCAACCAACATGGGAGACCACCTCTCTAAACTGAAATGTCCAGTAGCGCCTTGCAGTGGCACCAGACAGTACCTTTTTCAATTCACACAATTACCCTGAAGAGGAAAAACCTTGCTGACCATGGGTTTCTGGGAGCTGTGGTCCTAAAAAAATAATTTTTCCAAGTACTGGTCTGACTAATGGAAGTTTTACCTTGATGTTTGTCCCTGCTACTTGCAAGTGCTTTGTCATCTCTCCTTAAATTTGGTCACTGCATATTATCTACAATAAATTGACAGTCAGTGTTTCTGATCATCACAGCCTACGGTAATCTGTAAATTGGATCAATGGGGGGAAAAAAGGTTGTTGGCCGTCTAAAATTTGGAGTTCCTTGGCTAGCAAGAACATGCTAAGGCTTGTTTAGTGACCAAAAAAGATGATTTATGACTGTCATTGTCACCATTTATTTATTTAATCATGTTCATACATATTTTTTTTGGGGGGGGGGGCGAAGTGGCCAATCTCTTGGTGTTGCTATTTCCCCTCTGCCACAAGACCAGCCAATCAAAATATTGTCTTGTTTGAATGTTGTTTCAGCCGAGCCAACTAATAGATCTGGATCAGATCCACAGTGTCATGTTGCTTTTTGATCAGTGATTTTCAGCATTTGGTCCTTCAGAGGTCCTTTAGATACAGAACTCCACAAAGCCCCAGTCAGTAGGTACAGTTTTTTTTTTCTTCCCTGAGCTTCAGGGGAAAAAATGCGCTACATTTTCCTTTTTCCAACGTGTGAGACTAAAACTTCCTGAATCCTGCAGCCAGCATATTCACTGGCTATAGTGGCTAGGGGATTCTGGATATTTTAGTCCGAGCTCATACTTTTTGTTATTTTGTATTTGGTGCACATTTATAAATAATTAATTACAGACACTCTCTTAGCCTCAGAGTCAGGGTGGAGAGATGTATTTTCATACCATTGTAAGTGATTCCATCTGACATGAGACTGTGATTGTAACATCAGCTTTTTTTTGCCAGGGTTGCTCCCACACAGAGCTTCGACAGTATTGTGATGCCTGTCACCAAAACAAAATTGAGCACAAACACAAGATGAAATAAAATGGGCCATATAATAACTGAAGATGCCATAAAAACTTGTGTAATCTTTTGTGGAACTTTTGATTTCTTTTCTTCAAAACATTGCTTAAAACAACAACAACCCAGCTTCCTTAATAATCTCAGCACATAAGTTCTAAACAGTATCATTTGACTTGCACTCCACAGTAGCTCTTAAACTCTGATCTCGGTAGCCTAACATTAGCAACATTATTAGCTTAACATTGGGACAGTGGGCCCTTGGTATCCATTGCTGGGGTTTGGTTCCAGGGATCCCTGTGGATACCAAAGTCCAGGGATGTCAAGTCCCATTAAATATAATGGATAGTAAAATGGTTTCCCTCAAATAAAATTGCAAAATCAAGCATTGCTATTTAGAATTCATATATGTGTGTGTGTGTGTGTGTGTGTGTGTGATATTTTCAAGCCGTGGATGCTTGAATCTGTTGACAAAGAATCTGAGGAAAAGGAGTGATGACTGTAAAGTCAATACCTTATGAAACAAATAATTATAAAAATTAAAACCTTGCAATTTTGTATCCATTTAGTACACTAAAGCTTATTACAACTTAAAAAGGCAGACACTTGTCAAACATTTTATGATGAGACCTTAGATGTTAAAACCTTTAGACAGTGAAAGACTGTGATAAAGGAAATGAGGTATTACTTTACTTATCATTCCAAAATGTTCCTGTTTTATGACCAGTCATAATGGGTTTTTGTGTGTGTATGAAGAGAAAGTAAATTTAATTCAACAGGAAAATATTGCAATAGCAAATGTTGGCTATGTATTACTTAGAAATATTACTGCAAAAGATAGTACTGTGACTTAAGTGTAGGTCTGCACTGCAAATAAGTTTAAATCAAAGCCGATTGGATCAAGAAGGAATTACTGTTGCATTCAAAATTCTGTATTTAAGATTAGTTTCAGCTCTTTGAAATAAAATATTGGAACTACTCCCAGTAGCTTACACCTGTGTCTGTTATGGTACAGCTGTCATTCAGTTTAGGAACCTCACTCTTGGAGCAATTTGTCTCCTTAATTCTGAATTCCATTCGATACATTACTCCAGCCACAATCTGAAATCCAAGCAGAAGGATCACTAGCCATTGCTGTAAATTTTTATTATAACAGAGTCAGAGTAACATCAACCATGTAAAACAAAATATGTCCTATCTTATCACCCTGGGAAGAATAGGAAAGGGATATCTTTTGTGTGTGTAAACTTACAGATGCACACGATTCACTTTAAGGCCATTTGTTCTATCAGCCTTGTTGTGCCATCCCTCCACTGTGTGCTGCTTTGCCCTAGAGCTTGGAAGGGTCTGGATGACAACTTCCAAAATCCCCCAGACAGCATAGCTGCTGGCTCTCCTGAGCAGTGCATTCTGAGAGTTTAGCAAAAATAACATACAATCCCCAAGCTCTGGACTATGGGAACCATCACCCACAGCCATTACTGGAGTTCTACTCCAAAAGGTACTGTTTTCAAGCTTTGGCTTATGCATATGCAGAGCTGTAATCAACTTAACATGACTATTTGCATGGGCAGGAGTGCAATAACTTCTGGAAGGCTGTATTTAGCCTACTTATAACATCAACCACTTATGGTTGAAAGGCAGCTTCAAGACCCCAGCTGTCCCTTCCTAGGTTTCTTTATTCTTAAACAGCACTTGAACTGGACAACCCATCAACTAAAGGAAAGCAGAGCTTCAGATGGTGTTGAACTACAACTCCCATTATCCATCACTGATGTGTATGCTGGTAATGGCTGGTGGGAAGTGGAGTTCAACAGCATCTGGAGAACCAAATGCTTCTTCATCCCTGAAGCAGAGGGAGAAAGGTAAGCGCAATCCAAAATGTGTCTCAAAAACTTTGAGAGACACCTCCTTTTTCACAAAGAAATGCTACAAAGAAATACCCCAAACAATTAAGCATTTAACATATCGTACACTTGTTCCTACTTAGTTTCTTTTTGCATTTTGAATGTAGTCAAAACCAAACAGGTTTACCATTGAATTGTGCATTATCATGCACAAAAACACAGGGTCAAAACTTAACAACTCAACTCTAAAACCATTATCTCCAGTCTCTAACCCCTAGGGTGTCTTTCACACTATTCAATTATAGCACTTTGATCCCACTTGAATTGCTCTCACTCCATATTGTAGAATACTGGGATCTGTAGTTCTGTGAGATATTTGGCATTTTCTTCCAGAGAATTTTAGTGCCTCACTAAACTATAAATCCCAAGATCCCACAGTATAGTCCTGGGGCAATTAAAGTGATATCAAAGTAATATAATTTTGTAATGTGGCTATATACCAAGAATAGGGAAACATTTTCCACAGTGCTATGTTTCTGAATTTGGGGGTTGGAGTGACACCTGTGACTTGCAAAGTATGTTTTGCCCTTCCCTGTTTTACAACCCTATGTAAATGTTATGTTTTCTTATTTAAAAACAGTGGGTGGAAAATAAAGAAAATAATAATTAAGGAAAATGATAAAAACATTCATACTGAATAGTGTCCTAATCTGAACCTGACTTTCTTAACTAAATTGAAATAGAAAAGTAGCAGCAGAGATCAGACCTGGACTGTAGCTTTTGTTACATTGGTAATTCTAAAAAAGTATTTATTGTTGCTTTCATTGTTATACTTCTCCAGAGAAACAAACAGTGGTTCCTTCAGCTGTGGACTATCAGTTGGAATTGACTTGGGACAGCCAGCACAATATTCACCGTGCTCTACTGTAAAAAAGAAAAGAAAAAGCAGAAATGATAGATTTGATCAAAGCCCAAGGAGTGCCTATCTTGAATCCTATGTAATTTTCACCACTCAGGCAAATTTCAGTTCTATTGAAACCTATCTTATTATGCTATTTGGAGTGCAGTTTTGTGTTGTGCACTGTTGTGCACATGTAATATTCCTAGTGCTAGGATGATGTATTGTGCCTTATCACAGATCATTCTTGAAGCACTAACTAATCTGGACTGGGGACAACTCTTGGATCTCCAATCTTTCTTTAAAAAGTCTGAGGCTGCATTCTGAAATGCTGCCACTAGGTGCCGGTATTTCTTACCTGTTCTTTGGCTTGCGAAAATTAATTACAGTTAACTCTCTATGTTTGTGGCTTTGACTTTTGTGGATCTGATTATTTGCAGATTTCATTAATATGTTCTCTCTAGGAATCTCTAGGTCCTCCAGGGCAACTCTGCTGGTAATTGACCATAGAGTTGCACTGGAAGACTTAGAGTTTACTAGAGAAAACACTTCTCTAGTCATTTGTAGGGCCTCCAGTATGATTCTATGGTCAACTTTTGGCAGATGTTAACCATAGAGTTGCGCTGGAGGACCTAAATATTCCTAGAGAGGAGTTCTCTCAGGTAAAAACACAGGGGCAGGAAGAGGCGCCCTCGCATTATGATTAATAATAATAATAATAATACATTTTATTTATACCCCGCTCTTCAGCCAAAGCTATCAGAGCGGCTTACAATTTGTTAATTAGACAATTAAGTCCCCTCAAGATGGTGGTTGAAGGGAGGGCTCTTCTTGTTTCCAGCAGGAGGTGGCCTGCCTCTCTCTCCCCTCAAGATGGTGGTTGAAGGGAGGGCTCTTCTTGCTTCCAGCAGGAGGTGGCCTGCCTTTCTCTCCCCTCAAGATGGTGGTTGAAGGGAGGGCTCTTCTTACTTCCAGCAGGAGGTGGCCTGCCTTTCTCTCCCCTCAAGATGGTGGTTGAAGGGAGGGCTCTTCTTCCTTCCAGCAGGAGGTGGCCTGCCTTTCTCTCCCCTCAAGATGGTGGTTGAAGGGAGGGCTCTTCTTGTTTCCAGCAGGAGGTGGCCTGCCTCTCTCTCCCCTCAAGATGGTGGTTGAAGGGAGGGCTCTTCTTGTTTCCAGCAGGAGGTGGCCTGCCTCTCTCTCCCCTCAAGATGGTGGTTGAAGGGAGGGCTCTTCTTGCTTCCAGCAGGAGGTGGCCTGCCTTTCTCTCCCCTCAAGATGGTGGTTGAAGGGAGGGCTCTTCTTACTTCCAGCAGGAGGTGGCCTGCCTTTCTCTCCCCTCAAGATGGTGGTTGAAGGGAGGGCTCTTCTTGCTTCCAGCAGGAGGTGGCCTGCCTCTCTCTCCCCTCAAGATGGTGGTTGAAGGGAGGGCTCTTCTTACTTCCAGCAGGAGGTGGCCTGCCTTTCTCTCCCCTCAAGATGGTGGTTGAAGGGAGGGCTCTTCTTACTTCCAGCAGGAGGTGGCCTGCCTTTCTCTCCCCTCAAGATGGTGGTTGAAGGGAGGGCTCTTCTTGCTTCCAGCAGGAGGTGGCCTGCCTCTCTCTCCCCTCAAGATGGTGGTTGAAGGGAGGGCTCTTCTTGCTTGCAGCAGGAGGTGGCCTGCCTCTCTCTCCCCTCAAGATGGTGGTTGAAGGGAGGGCTCTTCTTGCTTGCAGCAGGAGGTGGCCTGCCTCTCTCTCCCCTCAAGATGGTGGTTGAAGGGAGGGCTCTTCTTGCTTCCAGCAGGAGGTGGCCTGCCTCTCTCTCCCCTCAAGATGGTGATTAGGGTTAGGGCATGCAGCATTTGCACGCTATCGAACCCTAACACATAATGGTGCCTGTGTCATTACGTAACACCGTTTAGATGGCGTATATAACGACGCTGCAACTGCGCAGCTTCTAGAAGGAGCTGCACAGTTGTGGCAGAGTAAAGGTGCCCAATGGCGCCTTTTCCATTTATTTCGCTGCAAATGCGGCTCTAAAAAGGAGGGGGGTTTCCCTGCTCCTTTTTTTGCTGCACAGCTTCACTACAGCGTCTGTTTATGAGTTAAGGAAGTGGCAGTCACAAACCTTCAATCTGGCACTTTTGTTCAAGATTTACAATCGTGTTTCTATAGTCCACGTAGCTTTCGACATGACAGCTGCCCATGTGCTGGAGGAAGACAAAAAGTAAGAAAAGGAAAGATGAGAAGAATGTTGAACACAAAAGCAAACACGGCCTCTTGCGGTTTGGGTCTCAAACTCTGAGTGGTCTTTTTCATGGTACACTATCAAAGTACTGTGCTTTAAAACCATTCAACTGCCATGATTCAGCCTTGTAAGACTATGTGGTTTACACAGGGGCATTTATAATTTTGCTGCAGAGAGCTCGAGTGCCTCAATAAACTACAAATTCCAGGATTCTACAGGATACAGCCATGGCATTTAAAGTGATCAAAGTGCTATCAGTGTGTAGTGTGCCTTTCAGAGTTAGGAAAAGGTTTGGTTTTATTTTTATATATCTGAAGGCCAGTGTAGCATAGTGGCTTGAGTATTAGAGTATGACTCTGGAAACGAGGGTTCAATTCCCAACTCAGCCATGGAACCCACTTGGTGACCTTGGGCAAGTCACATTCTCTCAGTCTCAGGGGAGGCAATGACAAAGCTCCTCTGAACAAATCTTGCCAAGAAAACCCTGGGATAGGTTCACCTTAGGATCACCATAAGTTGGAAATGACTTGAAGGCACACAAAACAATGTCTGTCTGTCTT
Source organism: Urosaurus nigricauda (assembly GCA_034509955.1). NCBI lineage: Eukaryota > Metazoa > Chordata > Lepidosauria > Squamata > Phrynosomatidae > Urosaurus > Urosaurus nigricauda. The sequence goes on from JAOEGL010000003.1 coordinate 268,911,003, forward strand.
GCAATTTCCAGAATCCCCCAGGCAGCAAGGCAAATAGCAGTAACTGAAGAGGAAAGAGCATGGTCTGATTTCTTTCAGAGACATAGAATAAATGTTTTATTGTAAGTAGAAAATGACCAATTTTTAACTAATTTCCAACTTTGACTTTTCACCAAAACGTACCTGCTGAGCAACTCATCTATGCCAGGACATCTGAGCTCCCACCTCATTGTTACTTCTTAATCCCAGTTAAGGTAATGATAAATGTTTATGCTTTCTATATTTCCATTCCCACTCACATCATTCATTACATCCTCCCATTATAAGCATGTATATAAATATTTGCTAGCTAAGGCATGGCTCCCTCCATTGATCTGATGTAGCAGGATACACTCCACAAAAGCTTATGAAAAATAAAACTTGTCAGCTTTTAAGGGTAGATACTAGAACCTATTTGTTTGTTTTTGCTGCAAAATACTAACACAGTTGCCTCCTTGAAATCTTTAAAAGGTATTTCTTTGTGTAAAAAAATCTTGGCCCTAATAGCTAATAGGAAAAGGGATAAGTTAAGATGTGCAAAGGAAGAGCAAGCAAATCTGATATTTTCTTAACCCAAAGATCTTTCTCACAGTGCATTAGCTGGTAAATTCCAGGTAAGCCTTGCTGGGATATTTATCTGTCTGTTTATTTTCCTGCATCATGTGTGTGACATTTCTTGAAGTTTCCCTCCCACTGACTGCATCGCAGATATGTACTGCAGAGGATTAGTGAACATTTTCCTTTTTATGGAAATCTCTATTTGAACTTAAATTTCTCGCTGTCTTTTTATTTTTGTTGGCAACCATGCCAATGCATCTCTTCCCTGTTAAGAGGAAAAGCAGAGCTTATTAGACAGCTGTTTCCTGAAGTGCTTTTGGCTGCACATCAAACAGTCCTGAGAGGAAACTGATGTAGCCCAGTACTTAGACAGGAATTCTGCTGCCTTTGCTCAGATGTTGTTGGAACCTTGGTCAAATCTCTCCCTGTTCCCCTGAATTTCTCCTCATCAATTTTTCCAAGTGAAGAAATGGGAATAAGAGTGGCAATGTAGACTCCAATGATATATGAAGAGAGAAATCCCAGAGGTACAAGCATGGTTTAGGAAAGGCAGAGGCCCTAGGGGCCACATAGCAAACATACAGTGCCTAATGGAGCACACCAAGGAATTCCAAAAGAAAATCAGCATATGCTTTATAGACTCTAGCAAAGCCTTTGGACACACATATCACAAAAAGCCATGGAATGCTCTTAAAGATATGGGAATGCCACTACATTTGATAGTCCTGTTGAGAAATATGTACTTAGGACAAGAGGCAACTGTTAGAACAGAATATGGAGAAACAGAATGGTTCTCAGTTGGCAAAGGGGTCAGGCAAGGTTGCATATTATCACCTTACCTGTTCAATTTGTATGCAGAAAATATCACACAAAGAGTAGGTTTACACTCAGAAAAAGGAGGATTAAAGATAGGAGGAAGGAACATCAACTGTCTAAGATATGTGGATGACACCATACCACTAACGGAAAACATCATGGACTAGGGGCAATTACTAAGAAAGGTTAAGGGCAAAGGCAGGATTGTTGCTGAACATAAAACAAAATAATGACCATGGAGGATCTACATAAATTCAACCTAGGCAATGAGGAAATTGACATAATTAATGAAAAAATGGACATAATGGATCAAACATAATCAGTAAGGAAACTGCAGTAAAGAAGTAATAAGACTTGAAATGGGAAAGGCAGTGATGAAAAAACCAGGCAAGATCCTAAAGAGTAAAGATATACAACAGAGCACTAAGGTTAGAATCGTCCAATCCACCGTATTACCCATCACCATGTACAGATGTGAGAGCTAGACAGTGTGTCTCCCATTCCTATTCTCTCTCTCTCTCTCTCTGCACACACACACACGTGTAAATAAACCTTATGTTACACAGGTGGCATACATTTCCAGTGACCTCTTAAGAGACAATATCCTGGGGGTACGCATTTGAACCTTCAGAACATCTCATCGTTGAGTTGTGATATACAACTATGTATCAATATGTATAAAGAAGAACACTTACACCTGTTGGAGAAAGTTCGCAGTCAGGAGTAAGATCTGAAAACTCAGCTTTGGAACAATTTGTTTCTTTTATCCAGTAGTCAAATTTGTATTTCCATCCAGCAACCAGCTAGAAGAAATATTTAGAAGAGGATGCAAGTGAGTTATTAAAATACCTGTTATTTTGAGAAGAGGTATGGAGGGGAGTCGGAAACAAAAGCATTACTCTCCCAACAAGAATTCTAACCCTCTCAATAAAATTTTTCTTCAGTCCCCAAATTTATAGCATTGCAGTAACTTCAAACTTCAGTTGATCATTTAGAAACAGAGTGAAGGCATCCAAAGAAAAGGCTGGTGACATTAACCAAGGGAATGCAATCATAGCAAATATATGAGTTCTAGTGTCTCACTCTCTGCAGTGCTAGAAATATAGGGAAAATTTCATTGCAGGAACAGAATTCATATCTGAGGGTGTAAAGGCCTCATTTTGTCCCCCTGTAGTTACAACTCTGCTATAGAGCAGAAAATGATTTGCATGTAGAACAGATTGCATCATTACCATCACCAGCAAGAGTAGACTTTATTAATGCTGCAAATCTGAAAAGTAGATTATGTGAAGCAATGAGAGGAGGGAATTTATTGCCTTTCTCTGTAGAGGTTCCAGAACACCCAGGTTTTGGAGATAAGGCCATAAATGTACCCCAACAAACCTACTTCTGCAACATGAGTAAGGCTAATAATAACAAGAGATCTACAAACCTGACGTGCAGCAACATCTACTCCTATAGAATCAAAAAGGAAGAGCTGATGACTTTCGTTATTAAACAGCTGCATAGCACGCTTCATAATGGGGACTAATTCCTCGCTCTTGCGGCTTATGCTGTGCCAGCAACCAAGGCATTTAGCGCGGGATTTGGTCACCTTTCCTGGTCCTGAAAAGTAAGCAAATATAAAACACTGTGCCATAGTTGGCAAAAGACACCACTTCAGCTTCATTGTCCAATATACAAACAGGTCAGTTTATTAGTAAGAATAATATTGGAAGGGGGTTTGGGATGGGGGAATAAACAGCTGGGAAAGAATCAGTAAAATAATGCTGGGAAATAGGTTACACTTTCCTCAAATGCCATAATCCCAGTACCAACAGCAACACACAAGTTCTCCACCCACAGCTGCTCTAAGATCTTCAAAGAAGATCAGATGTTTTGGCTGTCATAGTCCTTCATCATTGACTATGCTTGGTAGCACTAGTGGGATATCAGTTCTGAAAACATCTGGAAGGCCATAGTTCACTCTTTTGCAGCCAGATTTAAACATCTGGTGCATTCTGGCCATTACTGTCTTAATGAGCAATATGCATGTTGAAGAAGACTGAATAAAGGAGGAATGAGATGGATGACATAGCAACCGAAAGCACTGTTAATCAGAGATGGCCAGTATGTGGCTCAGCAGATGTTGGATGGCAACTCTTATAAGCCTTAGCCAGCACTACCAAGAGTGAGAGGAAATGGGATTTGTAGCCCACCGACATCTGGAAGCATACATATTGCTCATGCACGAAGTACATGTATGAATGCACTATTGCTGGGTTTGAAGTTGGCTATTGTACTAAACATTTCCATGTGTGCCTTTGTAGTATTCATCATACTGCTGTAACACACACATTGACCATCCCAATGAATGCAAATATTGACACCATGTCTCTCATGCAGTAAATCCTGTTCAATAGAATTGGCGGGTAGGGAAAGGTTGCTCGTGGTTTTCACTTTTCCAAATGCCACAAAGATTTTCCCAGGCTTTGGAATCAGAGCTGCTTTTCTCAGCGGTGCACAGCTAATTTTAAACTACAGAAACAAGCTTTGAAAAGCTTCCTGTGGAAAATGTACTCTGGTAATTTAATATTAAGACAGTGATGTCTAGCTTTATACAGTATGTATGTCTGAAATCCAGCTAGAAAGATTTGCTGGGAGAGATCAAACTAGGTACTTATGGAATGAAGCATAACTTAAGTGCTTTTGGGTAGTGCCACGTTCTCAGTAATCTGGGAGATATTTCAAACAATAATTTAACTTGCTACGGCACTAGCACAAAATTTATGCATTTCCACTGCCAGCTCTGAGATGAGTGCATAAGAAAGTCAACAAAAGATATTGCAGATCCTCATGCCTGATCTATATTGATCATTCAAGAGGGTCACTCCTGTTAGATTGATGGGATGGCAGTACTCCCCTAGTTGTATAAAAAGGATAAGATTTGGTTGGGAGATGGGTTATTGATACCTTTGGCATAAAATGACATATGTATCATGAGTGTGTGTGGTCAGGATGACAAAAGTTATAAATGAGAAAGAACACATAAGTTCGGAAAAGCTGCAGGAGTTTGCTTTTGCTTGAGCCAACTGGGGGACAGCAGGACTGTCCCTGCCAAATCAAGACAGTTGGAGGGTATGCTGCTCAAGCCTCAGATGAACCTGAAGGGCTAGTTCATTGCTCTTCTAAAAGAAAAATGGTCCTAAGTTGATTTAACTTTTTTTGAAATTCTAGGGCATGGATGGGCAATTGTGGAAGGTTAGGGAGCTGCATTACCACCCCCCCAGGAGACACTGGAGGGCTGCATCTGGTCCAGAAAAAGCAAAACAAAAAACAATGCCTCAAACACCTCTGGGGGCATGGATCATTTTTACCATGAGGTGATATGATAGCCCTGTTCAAATATTTGAAGGGATGTCATATTGAAGAGGAAGCAAGCTTGTTTGCTGCTGCTGCAGAGACTAGAATGCGGAACAATGGATGCAAGCTGCAGGAAAAGAGATTCCACCTCAACATTAGGAGGAACTTCCTGACAGTAAGGGCTGTTCGACAGTGGAACACACTCCCTTGGAGAGTAGTGGAGTCTTCTTCCTTGGAGATCTTTAAGCAGAGGCTGGATGGCCATTTGTCGGGGATGCTATGACTGGGAGTTCCTGCATGGCAGACTGGGGTTGGACTGGATGGCCCTTGGGGTCTCTTCCAACTCTCTGATTCTATGATTCTATGTTTGGGATTCAAAAAAGGGCTCTTCTGGTCTGCAAAATGTGGTGGGAATGCATCCCAGATCCCCAGTGAACATTTTGGGGCAAAACAATTTTTTTCCTTGAAACTTTTTGCACTATTAGGTGTAAAGAAAGGTATCAATATTGTAAAGAGGTTTTATGTAAATATAGACTTGCTTTGTCAAATTATATCAGTAAAATAGGTACATAAAGTATGATTGCATAGAAAGAACTAAATAATACCATATGTATGAGTTGAAGTAAAAGAAAAAAATATTTTAAGAGTAAGGACTTTATCACATGGTGGAAAATTGGGGGATCCAAAAGGCATTATCCAGGGAAAGTCATGTGATCGCGGCTAAGATTATCACACACATTGCGATTAGAGAGGGTTCATCCCAGGAATAACCAGGGAATAACCAGCAACAAATCATTCATGGGATTTCCCCGTGAATGATTTGTTGCTGATTATTCCCTGATTATTCCTGGGATAATTAATCTTAGCTGTGATCGTGCAACTTTCGCTGGATAATGCCTTTTGAATCCCCGATTTCTCCCATGTGATAATGTCGTAAGACTCAATATAGAGGATGCAGTTTGTCTTTATTGTTTTTACTGTTAGTGCTTAGTTTAGTAATTGCAATTTATATGTTATGTTTTGTTGCTATATATGTAAATACAGGTATTCCAAAATCCAAAAAAATAAAATAAAATAAAAATGTGAAATCCAAAACATTTCTGCTCCCAAGCATTTTGAATAAAGGAGACCCTACCTGTATTAACTTTCAAGCATTCCTAGTGACTGCCTTATGATTTAGACTATCTACTGAGCATTAATTTAATTTACAATGTGCATACCTGTGGTAATTCTGCATTTTTGGAAAACACTGGAATAGATTTGACTATCATCGGTGTGAATTTCAGCTGAACACTCGCCTGAATCCTATAAAGAGAAACAAGCAAAAAGGTGGTCTACTTACCATTTCTCCACAGGAGGAATCAAGCTGTAACTTTCTTAACAATGTTTCAGCATGCTTATCCAACTAACAGGCATTACTAATGAGTATTTTAGAAGGCACCGTTCCGTCCACTCTCCTTAAGGATTTTCTCATTAAGAAAAAGGACATCCAGGCATGGCAACTCTTTACACAAATACATTTCCTGAGATCCTCTGATTTCTTTAGACCAGGACTGGGCAAGTGTTGGAGATCCACTAGCAAGGGACTTCAGAGGGTCTTAAAAATGCTTATAATCAATTCCCAGACCACTTTCTATTAAAACAAAGGCCTCTTCTGGGACTAAAACAGGGAAAGGGTTGCAAAGCACAGCAAAATTGCTCCTCCAAAATTATGCTCCAGTAATGCAGCATGGATGAATTTTAGGAGAATACATTTTTCAGTCACTGGCTGCCATTTAGCTTCTGGTCTGAATTCAACTAGCTAGTGATGACATTTAAGGCTCCAAACAGCCCAGGGCTTTGATACTTGAAGTCACACCTATCCCTATACTTACCTGCAGGAGGACACTTTCTTTGTTTCCCACTTGTGGGGTGATACAAAGTGAAAGGACACAGGAGAGGGCGTTTTTGGCACCCTGATTGCGGAATGCCCTCCCCTTGAAGATCTGAGTGGTGCCAAGCCCAAATGTGGCTTTTTATTAAAATCTCTGGAGACTTTCAGAATATACATATACATAGTTTTACATTGTTTAAAGAGATCTTGTAGCACCTTTGATACTAGGGAGATTATCACAGTGCCAATTCACCCATGGGATAGATGTGGGATTATTTGACACTCAAAGATGGATTTTATTGCACTGCCCTGTATCTGGGTGGTATACATCATGTTCTTGAAAAGCTGCGCAAGAAGCCCGAAATGGGATGCATACTGCCCAGTGCAAGTGCAATAAAAGAACAATGCAAGAAAATCCATCTTTGAGTGTTAAATTCCACGTCTATCCCATGGGTGAACTGACAGTGCCTTAATCTCCTAACTGAAAGAAAGAAGCTGTTACCTTGAGCTTTTGTAGTCTTGAGTCTACTTCTTCAGATGCAGTTTTGCAGTGTTGTTTTAAAATTGATTTCAGTTGTTGTTTTTAAAATGGTTTTAACTTGCTGTGATGAATATATTTTCATCTTGTTCAAATTGTTTATCGTCTTAAGTTGGAAGGGTTTTAAATTGTTTAAATTGTTTATATTATAAAATGTACTGAGATTCAGTACATTCAGTAGAGGGCAGGGTATTATTTTACTAAATAAATACATAAATAGATAAAACTTTCTAAAAACTTTGTGAGGGGTCCTGGAAGGTCTTAAGGAACACAAAAATGGCCCCATAGTCTCACACTTTCCCAACCCCTGCTTTACACAAAGGGTCAGCTGAATGTTTACATCAAAGGGAAAGCAAGGACACACACACATATATCCAAAACACACTGCAGAAATAATCCAGTTTGAGGCTTGTTTAACTGCCCTGGCTCAGCGCTAGGGAATCTTGGGAATTGTAGTTTATTCCGGCACCAGAGCTATCTGACAGAGAAGGTTAAATATCTCACAAAACTACAGTTCTCGAAATTCCCTAATGATGATCCAGGGCAGTTAAAGTGGTCTGAAACAGAAATATTTTTGCAGTGTGTTTTGGACCACATGCACATACACACATGGATCACTGCTAAAAATTGAATAAAAAAGGAAGAAAGTTTAGCCATTGTTTGTGGTTTTATTAAAAAATAATAATGTTCACCTGCATTTATTGTTATCAAAAATCATGTGGGGTATTTAAAATATTGCTGGCGTATTTGAATCTTAATACAGAACCTTGATATTCTTGCTCACTTCCTAGAAAGACTGTTTGGACAAATCTGATATGGAGCTAATAGTGAACATATTGATGTATGCAAAATATGAGATTTAGCATGGAAGTGAAAGTCCCCATTGTGCCAGTAGTAAATATCTTCATTCACACATCCTAGTTCAGAAGCTGAATTGTCTTAGCAGTAAAGGCCCTGCACCTATAGATAAAGGTAAAGGTAAAGGTATTCCCTGTTGACAAGGTTGTCAAGTCGTGTCTGACCGATCTTGCAGTCAACAGAGTCTGCATCTTAACCACTTGAGCCATTGTGGCCCTCTACTTATAATCCTGTACCTGTACCCTATACCTATAAACAAGACAAAATCCCCACTTTTGTGCCATCACACAGTTGGCTGTCATGGGACTCTTTCAGACGTGGGAAATTGGAAGTATAATCCAAGGGCAATCCAAACACAATCATGGGGTTTCACGTTATTGCGAATTAGAGCTTCTCACGCAATTTCGGGCAAAAGGGAAGTCACTCTGAATGCAATCATAGGTTTCACGTTATTGCGAATTAAAGCTTCTCACGCAATTTCGGGCAAGGAGGGGTCATTTTCAGGTAATGGGAAGTCATTCCGAATGCCTTCCGAATGCAATGGGGATTCACGTAAACTCGCTAAACAAGCGAATTGACGTGAATTCGCATTGGCTGCTTTCGAAGTTGGGAGAAATTCCTCCAGTGTGAAAGAGTCCACGGTGAATGAATAATTGGATCCTATTAGTGCTATATGGACCACCAATCTGAACGGCCACTGCATGGTCCATGGGGACCCATCAGCAGTGCCAGTAGGCTTTGAACAGTATGGTCTAGCTGGTGGACTTGAGAAAGGTAGTTCTCTCTGGTCTTCTCATCTGTTCCACAGCTATGAGCTCTTGTACACATGTGCAAACAATCCTATGTGCTATTACTTGCCTAGGTGTTCAACCAGACCTTGAAAAAGTTCCTTTTTGATTACAACTCCTAGATTTTTCCAAACGGCATTGTCACTGGCCATGTGGAGGGAGGTACTCTGAGAACTGTAATCCCAGAAAGCAACTTTTACAGGTGCTATGTGCAACCTACATAGCCTGAAAAAAAGAAGGTTAAAAGTTGGCATGATAGCCATGTTTAAATTTTTGAAAGGATGTCATGTCGAGGGTGGAGCAAATTTATTTTCTGCTGCTCCAGAGACCACGATATGGAGCAATGGATTCAAACTAGAGGAAAAGAGAGTCCACCTGATTGTTAGAAAGAGCTTCCTGATGGCAAGAGATATTCGACAGCGGACGATGCTTCCTTGGAGAGTGGTGGAGTCTCCTTCTTTGGAGGTTTTTCAACAAAGGCTGGATGGTCATTGGTCAGGAGTGCTTTTAATGTGTATTCCTGCCTGACACAGGTTTGGAATGGATGGCCCTTGTGGTATCTTCCAACTCTATGATTCTATGATTCTGTTATTTTTCCTTAGCACCCTTTGTAAGGGTGTCAAGATGATACCAATGGACACAGTCTTTTGTCACAAACTTGTTCTAATCATATGCAGTGCTGTGTTGCACATAGCTATCCTGTCAGTGCACTTTGCCACAGGTGTCACATCTATGCACAGAAGCTGAAATACTTACTGCTTCAGAGGGTGGTAGGAACTCACAATTTTGCCAGTGAACACTTCCTCTGAGAGGACAAGAGGTTTCTGCTATTTGATACTTGATGTGGAAATTTTTGCCGGGGCCTGCCTGAAAAAAAGAAACACTGAGATAAGGAGTCATCATTTTCATAATGAGAGATTAAGCAACAAATTGTTGGGAGAGAAAGAGCTTTCAAAGGGATTTCTTAATGGTGTTTCTTCAGAGTGCATATAATTGCATCAAAGGAAGGCTCTCCCTCATGGTCACAAATGAGTAAGACTTTGGATTCTTTTCAATATTGGTAAAATACTCTTTTAAAAGTGTTTACAGATTGCTGTCAAATTTTCCAGAAGCCTTTGGGAGATAGCATTTTTTAGCCAGACAACCTGGATTGCCATTTTGAAAAGCTGCATGTACAGGATGTTTGTATCCTCTCACTTTGCACAGATGCAAACTGGGACATATGTAGCTAAGCATCATCAGAATGTGACCAAAATGGGGAACATTATAAACAAGGAAGAACATACAAAAAAAATGGCTTGTGATCCAAATTGATGAATTGATTCGACAGCAAAGCATGTTTCCCACTACATTTGCCCTGATTGCATTTTTCCCCTGTAAAATAACCCACTTGTGGTCCACGTTCACAAATGAATCAGTTCAAAACGTCCCACTCCAGCTGGCCAAAGGGCAAATTTAAATTGATTCCAATCCTCATCTGGTTCACACTTGCACAGAATCAATTTATTCAAAAAGATGCGGAAAACATCAGCGTCAAAAAGACGCGGGTTAAATTGGTCTAGCACATGGCCCCCCTCGCCGAATCACATCAGTGGGATCATTTGAATGGGGTCAAACCAAATTGTGATCCGGTTTAAAAGGTAGTAGGAATGAGGCCTGGGACATATTAAAAGCAGCTAAAAAAGTGGAATGAGAGAGGATTAATTGGAACTGTTTCTGCTAAAACAGTGTAAGGATGTTGCTGGACTCCTACTTGAAGTTTCAAAACTGTTTTACAAACTGTGAAGAATGAAGTCCAAATGAAACAAGATGGGAGCAGTCAGTTTCATCTGCTTTTTTATGCATCTCCCATGGTCACATATAAAGTGGGGTTTGAAATTTGATTTTGATTTCGAAAGGGGCACATAATTGAGAGGGCCTCTCTATATTGAGTTAATTCAAAGCATATTTCTCCCCAGCCTAGCTTTTAGGCAGAATAAGGCAACTAGCCTCAAGACACAGGGGGAAAGTGGTGATAGCTTCTTGGCTTTTTCTCATGACTTTTTGAGCTTTTTCAGAGTTGTGCACACCCTATAATCTCCCTGAGGTGCTTTCCCATTATCAGTGAGATACAGTTAATGTAGTTACATGTTGTGTGTCTCCAAGGAATTTTTTATTTATGAAGCCCCTAAGGTGAACTTATCATACCAGTAGGATTTTCTTGGCAAGTTTCTTCAGAGGGATTTGCCACTGCCATCCTCTGAGTCTGAGAGAGTGTGACTTGCCCAAAGTCACTCAGTGGTTTTTTTATGCTTGGGCAGGAGTCAAACCCTGATTTCGAGAGACATAATCCAACACTCAGACCTCTTTGCCATTTTTGGTAATGACTGCAATTAAGTCACATTTAAAATGTAATGTAGCAAGCTTAATTGATATTACCTTTTTGGTGCAAAAAGCAACACTGATTACTTTTAATGTTAACTTTAACGGGCATTTTTAGAGGAGTATGCCAAATTCCTTATCAATATTAAAGGGTTTCCTCCCCCTATATAACAAAATAAAACGAAATAATAAAAAATATTGACAAAGCAATGATTAACCCTAAGAGTTCAATGCCAACAGTAATGAATTGTGTGTTTGCAACAAGTTTCAGAGTTCATTACTTTTTAAAAGCAACTGTCCAAGCTCTCTGTAAACTTTGGTAAGGCAAAGTCATAATAATACAGTATAATCCCTATGGATTAAAGGAGGTACAGCAACAGTTCAAAGTACTATATAAACTATAACACTAGTTAAAAACATATCCGATCAAGTTACATTGGAAGCAGCAGCACAATTGCATCATTCTGTGTGTTTTTTTTTCTTTTTTGAATCGTAGGATTGGGAAAGAAGAGACGTCTCCCTGTCATGGTGCTAGAACTTGAGCGTCAGCAAATTAAAATGACCATCATCATGATAAATGTCTTGTTCTACACACTGTCTCAGTAATTGCTATGAAATTCTTGTGCGGCAAGTTGCTAGTTCTAAAGGGTCTAAAAATTTGACATGGACCTAGCTTATCTTTTTGTTGCCGTCATTGCAAAGTATACTTACTGTTCTGCGGGCTGCAAGGATCATTCTCAGTGCAAATAGATTGCCATCTTTTTGGTCGTCATTATGTGCCTTCACTGCTAGGTCCACAGCATTGAAGACATCAGGGTCATCACAGTCAGCGTCTTCACCTTCAAGAGGAACAGCCTGGCAATAGCAAAAGGTGAGGACTAGTAGAATGAAGAATTTCATAGCTGGACAAAGAAGGTTTCTTAGCAACCTAGGGATTGAGGAAGGGGGAGAAGGAATTCCTCAAAAGACTAAGGGGGCAATCTCTTGACGGCAGAGACGTTCTTGTTCCTTTGCAACTGAGGAAAAACTGAAAGTGGTCAGTAGCGCTTGAGGGACTCTTCTCATATCCTGTGTGCAGTGTAAATAACCTTTGGGCCTTATCCAAACATCTCTCTCTTTTTAAACCTATGCTGTTATGACACCAAGTTTGTCCACCTGCCGTTCAAGTTACAGGACGAACTGCAGCATGTCACGGTCAGAACGTAGCCTGCCAACTCAGGGTCAGATTTTGGGAATTGTCAAACTTTTTGCAGACTTGTAGATGATAAGATGATTTAAAATTTGTCATGTTTATGAATACAAAGGAATTACAACCTGGATCTTCAGCTGTTTGTATGACTGTCTGTGGCAGAGCTTGTGAAAGTTGCTTTTTGGATGGCAAATCTCAGAAAGTATTGACAACATAGTGGATTCAGAGACTTATCATCAAAAAGTAACTTTTCTGAGCTCCAGGGACAGGGAAGACATGGCTGGACTGCAGTTCCCCTTTATCTTCCATGGCAAATCTGCTATGGTTGATAGGAACTGCAGTCAAACAACATCTGGAAGGCCACATGTTGTCTACCCCTCGTACATGAAAACCAAACTGTATGTATAAATACTGATTATCTCAACAGATATAAACATATTTAAGGGCTGGAATCATGTTTGCAGTACATTCCCCCTAGAGAAGCAGCTGGACATTTTGTCTTTTGTAGAATTTCCACATACACTTCAAGACTGTGGAGGCTGAGTTGTACATGTGGTGTCACTGGGCACGCAGGTGTGCCTGTGAAGCACATATGATTTGCACTGGATGTGCAGGCAATACACATGTGCATTTTGGTTGCAATTTTGGGTGTGTGTTCTGTCGTGTAACATTGCCATTCAATACAGGGCTGCCTAGTTTACACTACCCAACTCTTGTGCAGAATTTCAGCCATGTTCCTATTTATAAGGAACAAAAATGTATTACAGAGAGAAACTAGAATGTAAGGATGTGTTCTAATACCCATAAGGGGCCCTCTGTATTCTGCCCTTGCAGTCTTTGAAGGAAGTAGATTCATGAAGCACAAGGGCAGTGGAACCCAGGCAATAGTCTAGTGGGGATGAATTCCCAAGATGCCTTGGGTGGCATAGAACCTGCTAAGACCTACAAGGAAAAACTATTTGGTGTGGTAGATAAAAAATTGCATTAGGTTTTAGACCAAGCAGAGAAACATGCACAAATCCTCCCATATCAAAGAAACACCTAGATGAGGTGGATTTGTTGTTAATCACATCTCAGTTGATCCCAACTCATGGTGGCCCTGTGGATGAGACATCTCCCCTTTCCTCCACTACTCTGCTCAATTCATACCTGTGACTTCCCTAATTGAGTTTATCCATCTAGTGTGAGGTCTTCCTCTTTCTATATCCCCCACCTTTCCTAGCATTATTATAGTTTCCAATGAGCCATTTCTTCTCATGATATAGCCAAATTATAAATGCCTCAACTTCATCATCTTAGTACAGTATTAAATTCTAGACCAGGAAGAGGGGCAGGCTAAACCACTTTACTGGGTTATTGGGAAGATAAAATGGAAGCATGGATAGGATCTGTATATACTGTTCTGAGGTCCCTTGAGGATAAAATCATAATACACAAATACAGGTGCGCTATTGGGGTCAAATAGCACCACTTCCCCATTAGAGACAGAATTGTCAAAAACTAGTGAGGTATATTCAACAATGATTGTAATCATTATGTTATTACTCTATATGCTTTGTATAAACGTAGAAGAAACAGGAAACATATGGCCCAAGACTAGAAACTAGCCTAGTGATCCGTTTTGTGTTCAGACTCAAAGGATGGGAACTGTTTAGCTGTAGAAGGTCATCTCCTTTGCATGCAATGGAGGATCATCTGCTTTGCATGCAAAAAGTTCCTGGTTCAGTCCCCAGTATCTCCACCTAAAACTGGGAAAACTACACCTCTTCCTTAAACAGTGGAAAGCAGCTGCCAGCCATTGTAGCATCAAACTTGAACTAGATGGAACAATCCATGGGCCAACTCACTGTTCCCACTGCTGTGGAACTAACATTGACCCTTGAGATTTTGATACTTCAGGATTAGCCGGGCTTTAGAAAAGTTGCTTATTTGGGCTGCAACTCCAAGAGTTGACTATGCTGGTTGTGGAATTCTAGGAGCTGTAGCCCCAAAGAGTAGTTTTTCCAAGCTTTTTAGCCTGATTAGAGGGAGTTCTTCTGTATTACCCTCATCAGCAGAGCAATACCTACCTGCTGCACTTTAGGTTCTTCATGCTAACAATCTCACCTTCCAACTACTGGCCAGGGACCTGGGATAAGATCTGGGTACTATAATCCCCAGAGCAGCCTAGCCCTGATAGAGATCAAACAGGTCATACTAAACCCAAAAGAGGATTTTCAACTCAGACATGCTTTGAGGAATATTCCCCCCCCCCCCCCAATAAACTCATAGTATTTTGTTTACACAGAGACTTTATTTTTCTGCATTTCAACTTATGGGAATGGTACCATATGACTGGTGTCAATAGAGCTATGTCTTTATGGGATTACAGGTATTTTCATTTAAAGACGTGCATTTTATTGTGTAGATCGTGGTGGGTATAATGATAACAAGCCTGCCAGTGGATTAAATTTGGGCTCCCCTGGGCAGGATTTTGATTCTGAAAGAATATCTGGAAAAGGCTGAATAATTGGTTTATCATATATAGGTTTGCCATGGACATGAGGTTTCTTGGGCCTTCCATGTGGACGGTTAAGGAAATGTGCAGCAGGAGCTTGGAGAACATCATGTTGACTCAAAACTGGAATATAATAGATGGGATCATTGGTGTGATGATGGAAAGGATGATGATGTCTGAATGAATCATGCTCTTCTGAGGAGGCTCCTCCTTGTTCACCTGAGGTGTCATTGCACTTGTGATCATGATGGTGCCGGTGCCCATGTTTGTGAAACCAGTGAGGTGGTTTTGGTTGATGTTCACAAATGCTATCAGGAGGGCAAGGAGGTCGAGGAGGAGGAGGCCCAAGAGGAGGTGAGGGATATTTACTAGGAGGAAGATGATGTGGGCCTCCAGCAGGTGGAGGAGGGAGTTGAGGTCCAGGAGGTGGATGGCTCAGTTCTGAAGAATTGTGGTGGTCTTTGGGCCCTGTATGGCCATGGTGATCATGGTGAGGATGTGGTGCACATCTATGCCCATGTCTATGTGTATGCCCATGACGATGGCCAAAATCATGATGGTGGTGGTGAGGATGGTGAGGAGAATGGTGGTGGTGGTGATGGTGGTGGTGGTGAGGATGATGATGCCTATGTGATGGACTGGGAGGTCTGCATTCATGCTTAGATACAT
Organism: Urosaurus nigricauda; assembly: GCA_034509955.1. Lineage (NCBI taxonomy): Eukaryota > Metazoa > Chordata > Lepidosauria > Squamata > Phrynosomatidae > Urosaurus > Urosaurus nigricauda. Next base: position 268,926,510 of record JAOEGL010000003.1, read on the forward strand.
TGCAGTGATGATATTCTCCTGAATCATTGTGGAAGTGGTGATGATGGTAGTGGAAAGGATGCCTGCCATACTATCCATAAGCAATTCAAAGGAACACAGCCGCCATTGAAGGGTGCAGGCAATGGACATGAGAATTAGAAACAAAGAAAAACTGAATTAGTTAAAAGTCCATCACAGATGATCCATCTTTACTTAATCGATCTGTACAGTATATCTAACTAGTTTCACTATCAAACACAGCTGTTGTACCTCCCAGCCTTTGAACTATTGTCTACTGTTTTGTGTGGAGTTGGCTTCTGTTTAAATGGCCTTTGCATGTCACTACTCATGAACACCACTATCCACTCTCCCTATGGTTTTGATGCATGCCAGTGTCACACATTTATGTACTGGTTGATCCTAGCAGAACCCAAGCATGGATGAGAAGGGTGAAGTGTACTTCACTTATGCCTGAAAATACAGCCCATGCTAAAACCCCAACACCATGGGGGTGGGGTGGGGTGGGGTGGAATGGAAGCTGTTATAAATCATGCTTGAGGATATTTCAAGGGAATCTATGTCATTTGTAATCTATGCACTCATTGTCCAGTTCTTGTGAGATTGGCTATAACCAACCAGAAGGTGTGATAGAGAACAAGCAGCATTCTAAACAATGAATTGCTGGCAAGTCTAAAGTGGGACTTGTAGTCTTGGAGACGGGGGGATTTATGCTCTTCTGTGTGATACACTCTTTCAAGAACTGTCAGTCTCAGAGTTCTTTATACAGAAGCAAAATAGATGTAAAGGTCAGCTGGTGGATGTGACAACACACCATAACTATCAAGAACACTAATCCATGGGACAGTGGAAACCTGTGTTTTGGATCTATCCTACTGTTGGTTTTATTTTGGTTTGATATGCTGATAACACACACATGATTCTAACTTGGTATATATATATATATATATATATTCATATTTTGCTACTATGCAATTGTTCTATTATTTTATTTTTGTGCTTTATTTTTAACTGATTGTAAATTACCTTATGAAGTTTAGTTAACAGATAATTTAAAATTGCAACAAAATGAAATAAAACACTAAAATATCTGAGTAAAGGCACCTTGTCTGCAAGGGGATATAATCCATAATTTTGCAATGAAAAATGCCCAGAAGAAAATAGTTTTGAACTAAATTGCTCAATTTATAAAATGTTCACTGCTGTGCTGGTCCATTAGAACAACTGCAAGAACAAAATAAGAATACTGACAGGGTAATGGCTTTATTGGGATCGATCCAAAAAGCTATAAAATTTACCAAGACATTTTGTCAGAAAGTTCTTTACGCTGAATATTATCTAAACAGAAGTAGCAAAAAGTGTTTGTGTTTTCTGGGGTATGGTATGTTTCTTTTTCTTTTCTTTTCTTTTTTAAATAAAAGAAGCCCATGTGTGTGCCAAGGTGTAACTTCAATACGTATGTAGAAAAAATTATTTTCCAAACAAAAATAGAAATATTTCTTTCATAATTTATAGGATTGCAGGGATAAAATGGGATTGTGGAAAATGCTGGGGATTAGGCATGTTTCAGAATTCTGTACGGGACCATCCAAAATGATAGGTGGAGCCCTGGGTTCATAAACTCTACACACAACACATATCAGATTAATCTAAAGTGGGACGCTACTAATCATAATGGACATAGACATTTGTTCCACTGTATTTGTACTGTATATCATTTTCCAGAGAACATGAGAAGAACATTGTTGTCTTCCCATCCTGCTTTCGGGTTTTCCAGAGGCAACTAGTTCACCATTATGTGAATAGACTGCTGGAATAGATATACCTTTGGTGTGATGCATTATGCCTCTTACGTTCCTATGACGCGCATGTTACAATAGCAGTATGGAGGAAACACTATAGGATTACAGTTGCAATTCAACTTCCACTGTGAGCACTGTGTATATGAAATCAGCCATTTGGACATTGTGAGGCATTGAGAATATGCATTGAATGCACTCCATCCCATAAGGGCACTTTGTTCACACAGCCCCTGGTTGCACCAGTGATTGGACATTTTTGGTGCTCACACAAGGTGTCTAAGATCTCCCAGCATAAGTGGCAGTGGTGGCAAATACTAACAGTGGTGGGTAGAGAAAGAGAAAGGAAAAAAAAAAAGAGGCAGCTCTATTTATAGTTGTCTATCTCTTCAGTGCTTTGAGAGGTGCTTGGACCCATAGGTCTAAGAGAGGGGTGGCTTGTTTGCGAAATAGCTAGTAGAAAAGGCACAGGTGCCACCCTAAAGTTTCTGAGGGCCTCCTGGAGGCTTGCCACTAAAACAACAGGCAGCTGTCAACAGAAAGTGATGGCTGATCCTTATGTAGACAAAGTGGAACACACATTGCCAAATATTTATATGATCTCTGTCCATATGGACTACTTTGTAGTCTACGTAGGTGTAGCAAAGTGGAGGGAGGCAAGATGGATGTCAGGTGCCCTCTTGGGTGGGGGAAGAGCTGTACCATATATTTTTCCTGCACCATTTTGTCTCTGGAAGGGTGCATCCACACAATATAGATTGATGTTTGGCACCACTTTAGCTGCCATGGCTTCATCCTACAGAATCCTGGGATCTGTAGTTTGAGAATTTAGCAAGGATACACATATTGTATACTGAGGAATTGTTTCTTGTTTATTATTTACATAGGCAGGCCACTGAAGAGGGCTTCGGCCGAAACGCATTTGGCCTTGTTTTTATCTCTTTATTGTTTATTTTGTATTGCCATTGGCGAAAATAAGGGGTGTTATTTTCACCCTTTTTGTTGCTCAATTGGCCTTTTTTCAGGACTAATTACCCTGGCATAGAGGTTTTAATATTGTTACCCATTATCTTCCTTAGCATTTTTATGATATTAGTGGGGTATTTACCCTTTTAGATAATTACTTTGGCCTCAGGGTTTCATTTCATTTCGTATCTTATCCGTCAGAACCCTTTCGTTTTTGTTTTGTTTTGTCTACTTTGGGTTTTCTGTGTCACAGGGACTGTGGTTGGTCTGTGTGTGTGAGTTCTACTTGTTTTTCATTGAACATTACTTTTTAAAAGGGTTTTTGAAATGAGAGGGAATATATTGGGGTCAGTAATTTGTATTCATGCTGCCTGCTGATATCCCCAAGCTTTACAACAATGGCGGGAAGGGGTCAGTAGGGAATGTCACTTACAGGAATGTCGTAGATTTCACAGAAGTTCAGGTCAACTTCATTGGGGTCTTTTGTATCTTTAATTAATTTTCCTCTACAGAATCCCACATGCTGCAGAGAAAAGAGAAAGAGCAACATATATTTGTGCAGTAGCAACAGGTAATACTAGATGTGATGCTGAAGATACTTTCCCGAGGGGATGGGGAAGACAAATCCCTTATTCCTAAATGTCATTAACAAAGCTTAGGCAAATATTTGTATTATGCTTTTAGCTTGTTTATGTGCCTCATGTCCCAGGAGAAGATAAACTGCTCAGATTGCAGGAAGTTTAATCATTAAAAGTTTTTCATCCCTGAAGGACTCATTCTTCCTCTCCTGGTGACTGGGGCTTTCTCCATGCTCTTTCCTAAACCTCCTCCTCCTGGGACCCTCTTTTGTAGTGAGCAATGCTACAAATCAAAAGCTGGCATCTTTGGGCAAGTGTTGAGGGCCAAAGGACTCAGAGGGGCCCATCCCTGGCCCTGCCAAGCCTTGATGGCTCATTCTGCTTTTTTGAACAGAAACTGTGGTCATACTCTCCAGGTGTCTGAAGTTGGCAGGAACAGTCATGATTAATTTTCTCTCATCTCAATTTTTCAGCTGCTTTTAAAATAGCCCAATTTCTCTCTTTTCCTCCCACTTTCCCCCTTTGTCCTCAGCTTGCTTCATTTGTTGCAAGCAGAGTTCAAAGTGCAAAAGTAATTTGTTGTAATTGCTGTTGTTGTCATGTACCATGAAGTCATTTTTGTCTTATGTTGACCCAAAGGTGACCCTATCATTGGGTTTTCTTGGCAATTTTTTTCAGCGGGAGTTTGCAATTGCCATCTTCTGAGGCTGAGAGAGTGTGACTTGCCCAAGGTGACCCAGTGGGTTTACATGTCTGAGCTGGGATTCGAACCCTGGTCTCCAGAGTCATAGTCTAATGCTCATAGTTCAAGCAGGGTGGGTGGGTGCAGAATCTTGCCCTTTCCAGCAGGCTGAGGCAACAGCAAAGTCCTATAGCCTTTCCTAGCATGTGGTTCCTTCTTTATAAATAACATTTTCCACCATGAACACACTCTGATGTTGCTCGGCCACAAGTGTCCCAGTTTTCATTTGTGAAGTGTTCAGTCAGGCCTTTGAGAATTATTATTATTTTGGAGGAAACAGGCCTGTATAATGTAATAGATTTTATTTCTTGTTGCTGTTTTAATGGTTTATTTTTTAAACTGGCCTTTATTTTTATTTTTTTGATACAGGTTGAGTCTCCTTAATCCAGAATTCTTTAGGTATTGTAAACCTCCTGCACGTTTGTTTCTAAGTTGTACCTGAAACATCAATGAATTTTGTGTTGAGACTTGAGTCCAGGCTCTAAGATATCTCACTGTGAGATGCAAATATGCCAAAGGGAGACCCAAATTGTACTGTAGTTCAATTGCTTTTTAACTTTTGTATGGTGTTAATTTTTAACTATGTTTACTTTAATTGCTATAAGTTGTCTTGAGTCTCACATTGGGAAAATACCAGGATGTAAGCAAATGTAACAACAACAACAACAACAACAACAACGCATTTATTCAGGATGCAGCACTCCAAGGTTTCCTGAAAGCTAATGTTCTTTTCAGCTGTCTAACTCTGCTTTAAAGGAACCATCCATAGTACTGATCCTTACTCTTGGATAACTCCTATAAAGTTCAGACTGAAACCAGGATCAGATGCACTGCCATATTGAAATAATAATAATAATAATAATAATAAAAATATTTGTATCTCGCCTTTCCTTGTTTTGGATCAAGGCGGGTAACAACAGAACCAATATATGAAGTAAAATACAGATATTCATAACAACAGTAAATAAAAACATAGCAATAACAAATCCCATCCCCCTCCCTCCTTCCCACTCTAAAAACAGCATATAAGTTAAATCTAAAAAATCAAGCTGGTCAAATGAGGAGAGCTAAGTGGATGAGCAGTTAAGTTTCCTCAGTTTGGGAAGGCCAGCCGGAAGAGATCCATTTTTATTGTCTTTTTAAAGGCATTTAAGGATATTATAAGGCGGACTTTTAGGTCATTCTAAATTTTTGGAGCAATGGCTGGAAATGATCTCTGGGAAGTCGGCCTCAGTCTGGTTTTCTTTGACTGAAGCAAGTTCTTCCACAAGATCAGAGTGTGGGGGAAGGATTATATGGAAGGAGGTGTTCCCTCAGGTATGCTGTCCCCAAGCCATGTAGGGCTTTATAGGAAGCCATCAGCTGTCACTGAGCCAAGCTCCACCTTGGCACACATTGAGCAGTGTCACTGCTGTCCTCATAAGATAAGAAATCCAGTTGGTTGAGGTGAGGTCAGAGAATAGCAGTTACTGGCTTTGCTCAGCTATGCAAGGAAAGAAGGGGCAGAGATTTAGTGCTGACTGAATGGGCCAGACATTTGGTGATGTTGGGAGAGTCAATGACAGGGCTATTTCAGAGGGGCCCACTGAAATACGGTGCCATGGCTGAGACGCTCAATCTGTTTCAGGTTGGGCTTTGAGAAACACAACCTGAAACATGTTTTCAATTTATTTTTAAAATTTATATAGAGATTTCTGTTCCAGTCTTCTGTAGCCCATGTACCACTCACAGAAATTTACTATAATTTAAAGTTGGTACTGTATCTATGATTGCTGTTGTGTGCCTTCAAGCTGTATCTGACTTATTGCAAGATTTAGATCAAAGCTGCAGCAATTTCAGAAGGAGTCACGGGTCTCAATATGAATGATCAGCCATCTAGAATATTGTCGTGATTGAAATATTCCTTATTGATTATCTAGACATGTCTTGTATAATTTGTTGTTGTTGTTGTTGTGTGCCTTCAAGTCATTTCCAATTTATGGCGAGCCTAAGGCATGACCATGATAGGTTCACCTTAGGATTGCCAAAAGTTGGAAATGACTTGATGACACACAACAAAAACAAAGGCAAGCTCATCACAGCATTTTCTTGGCAAGATTTGTTCAGAGGGGCTTGCCATAGCCACCCTCTGTGACTTGCTTTAGGTCATCCAGTTGGTTCCCATAGGCAAGCTGGGATTCAAACCCAGGTCTCCAGAGCAGTAGTCTAATGCTCAAATCACTACAAAAGGTTCAAAGCATGGCAGCCAGGCTTATTACTGGGACATCTAGGAGAGAGCGCAACACCTGGGCTCAGGTCTCTCCACTGGCTGCTGATTAGCTTCCAGACACAGTACAAGGTGTTGGTTTTAACCTTTAAAGCCCTACATGGCTTGGGTCCATCCTATCTCAGGGACCGCCTCTCCCTGTATGATCCCCCCCCCGCACGCTACGGTCCCCTGGGAGGAACCTGCTACAGCCTATGAAAACCAGGTTGGCGCAGACCTCCCAGAGGACATTCTCTGCTACCGCCCCCAGGCTATGGAATGGCCTGCCGGATGAGATCTGTCTTATTACAACTCTTGATTGCTTTAAAAAAGAAGTAAAGATGCATCTCTTCCGGCAGGCCTTCCCAGAAGCTACGTAACTACGTCTTTGTATTTCTTGGCTGTTTTAATCTATATTAATTTAATTCTATTTGAAGGGGCGGGAGGGCAGGAATGGGTTTGTAGGAATTGTTTGAACTATGACTGTTTTAAACCTTGTTGTACCCAGCCTCGATTGCTTGGACAGAGAGGCGGGTTATAAATAAAACAACTTCTTCTTCTTCTTCTTCTTCTTCTTCTTCTTCTTCTTCTTCTTCTTCTTCTTCCACCATGCTGGACACATTACAGTATATATTATATTATGCAAATCTTTTGTAGTATAAAATCCTTCTGATTAAGTTCATACCTGTACTTCTGTTTAGTTTGGTTTTAGGTAGATTAGGTGTTTTTTGTGGGTCTGATGCCTGACTCAGTTAGATGCCATGCTTCTGTTGCATAGGTGCATACTCTCTGTAGATCAGCTGCATGGGATTTTTGTCCCCTTTATTCCATATTCATTAGACCTCTTTAGCTTTCTACTTACTGCGTCTCGGCCATGTAGAAATTCACATTCCGACACATCCGTTGGAACTGTGGTTCGAAGGCAGCTAGTTTCTTTTATGGTAAATTCAACGACATATGCTGTACGACTGCCTATCTGCATAAGATGGATAGCATGCAAGTCAAGAGCATTAGCAAAACTAACTGAAATACCAAGAGTCACCTTGCTAATTGTACTAGACTATGGCTACATGGCAAATGTAAGCAGCTCCATTGACATGGCTACTGCCAACATATAGAAATGTACTTGTTAATTATGCTGTGCCTCTAACATCTATTTGATGAAGGGCCATAAAAAGGTGGTTGTGATGGTGGTGGTGGTGGTGGGGGGGGAGGGTATGTTCTTTTGTAGAGCATAAAAAGTTCCACATATTATTAATTAATACAATAACATACTAAAGCCTTCCATCACTGATCAACAGTGGAATGATGTTCTGGCCTTTGATTCCATGTATAAAATTTCAGTGAGTATCCCACAGGTTAAGTTGGGTGGTGCACTGATACTTACTGCAGAAAAAATCTTCTGGACTTTCTCCAGCTTGAAATAATGTGTTTGATTGCTCTCCTGATTGTATTTCTGCAATATCTTTTTGGCTTCTTCATTGTAATTTTCTGCATCTTCTAAGACTGCCATTCTCACTGGACAGTCCTTACATTCATATAATTGTGGTGGAACTGTGGAAAGTGTACAGTTATGAATATTTTAACACTACTGACTTCTGTAGGTACAGAAGCTGATTGGTTACACTCCTCATAATTGGATGAAATTAGTTTTAATAAAAGTGAAAGCTCAAGTTGCCAGTATTCTTCACTTGGCTCCCCCAAGGTCAGAGAGGCCCCTTTCTCCCATGTTGTGCCCAAACCAGGGGGAGTCACATGTAGGCTCCAAGGTCATTTTTAAGCCCCCAGTCCCCAAATCCCATTTTTGAGCCAATTTTCAGGAGGCCTTGGGTATGTTTTATGGCTGTGAGAATGGCCACTGGGCTTTAGGATCCCTTTCCGTTTTTAAAAGAAAGACTCCATGGGTCACTTCTTAAAACAGATCCATCTCCCCCTCCCAATTTGGCTGGAACATCAAATGGCCTTTGGAGGAATTTGGGGCTGTCATGTACCATTTTCGGAGTCCAAGTGGTGTCTCTGTGTGTGTGTGTGTGACAGAGAGAAAGAGAGAGAGAGAGAGAGGTGGCCATTTGAAGTCCTGAGGGTTGTGGCCCCCAGCTTTATGGAAGTTGCCTATTCCTACATTAAACCATGGCTTAGCATGATGTGCAAATGAAACTGTCTGCTGTTAGGGCTGCCTTTTCTTCTTATGGAATCAGTACCAATTATGCCGTGGCTTCAATGTCAGGGATGTGGTTGATCCACTCAGTGCCTTTTGACATTCGGAATAAAACTCAGAGCAAATTCACCCCACCCCTGACACAGAAGCCAGGAGTCTCCCCTGTCTGCCTGTGAAAGACTCATACAGTACCACCAAGCCCATACATGTCAATTGTGGTTGTTCACCTTTCCTCTCCCTCTTCTTCTGAACTGTGAACACCATGTGAAATATTGTGCTGAAAGGAAGATCGTTGGTCCACCTGAGGAGTCAGGATCCTGAAAGGTATCCAGATGTGCTGATTCCTCACACTGGACCTGAGTGCCATGCACACCAATAGCGCTATATAAATATATAAATAACCTTGACCAGGACTTATTATTATAGCAAAGATCAGGGACATCAAAAGGGGTGGGTGGGGGTGCTGGACACACCAGGTGACAACCTAATGTAAGTGACACCAGTGCTCACCAAACATCTGCCTTTTGGCAGAAATGGGTTGTGGCATTCACCTGGATCCTTTTGAAATGCTGAATAGATGAGGGAGGGGGATAAAGCTCAGCAGGAAGAGAAAGGAGAGAACCCAGTTTTTTTTTTAAAAAAAATTAAAATTATTTTAAAATTTCCTTTAAAAATCACATCTTAACACATTTAACTTTAACCACATGAAACAATGCATATATAAATACATTTGGGCTGTGTGTACAATATTGTAATTTAAAGGTAGCATTTGAAATTTTGCTAATTGTTCATGTCACAACTATTACCATTACCATTATAAGGGAAGTAGGATTTATGAGTAACATTAGGATGAAATACTTTACTAAGGATTCTGTATGGTGTGGTATGGGAGGAAGTCAATGGAAGAGGTGACACCACAAGTTATCACACCAGATGATGCCAAACCTATAGACACCACTGGCAATGACAGGGCCGTCTTTGGACAAAGAAAGGCAGAAAGAATATTAGCTAGACAGATAATGTGGGTATAGAACTGAAAGCTGGATCCTAATCTGCAAGCTGGGGATCTATCTATCTATCTATCTATCTAGTATCTATCTATCTGTCTATCTATCACCTACCTATTTAATTTTTATCCTGCCTTTCCTCTTGTGCAGGATCCAAAGCACCTTAGAAGCAATTGAAAACTGGGTACAGCTAAAATATTATTTGCACAAAAGTTTTTTTTAAAAAATTAAATAATGTTAAAATGACAAGAATGGGTCTAAAAAGACTGAAGTAATGGACTGATAGACCAAGGTTGTTGGCTTGTGGTAAGGCAGATGGGGATAGTGAGACGTGTAGCCCAAAACATCTGAAAATCACCAAGTTTTGGAAGATATGTTTACAACTGACATCTATATTTGATATATATATATATATATATATATATACACACACACACACACACACACAGTATATATATATATATATATATATATATGGCTGAACTAGATGCCCTTGAAATCAGCCGAGAAGGTTGTACATATGTTGACAATGAGGGCTGAGCTTCTAAAGCGGAGATGGGAATCATACTCTCCTTCAGAGTCTGTTGGGCTACAATTCCCAGCATTCTAGCTCAGTCAGCCCAGGCAATGGTGGAGAATGCTGGGAACTCCAGTCCAATGGAATCTGGAGAGATGTGTGATTCCCACTTTTTTTTCCTAGAGGTTTATGATCCTAAAGTATGTTTGCACTCCCCCTGAGTGCCAGGTCTTTTACACAGTGCCTGTACCTGGGCTCATGGTGCAGTTGTATCCATACAGTTTCTCTTGCTTGGAAAATTGGTTTATATACACAACGGCTTTACATTGTCCAAACTCCTGCAGAAGACAAAAGAGGAGGAACCTGCCTTTTAAAAGCTGTATTTTAAAAACTGTACGAAGTCAGGGAAGTGTTTTTTTGGTTGGGCAATATTTGGCACATGATTTACAATCCCTTCAGAGAGTTCTTTGTTCAGCATAAAACGTTGTCATGTATTTACATCCCAGTTCTCCAAGTGGTGAGAATTCTCAGAGTGGAAATGCTTTACCCAGAGTTTGGAAACAGTTTGTTCAGGGATTTACTAGAAAGGAAAAATGTATCTGAAAATTGTGAGACTTTCCAGTTCCTTCTGCTTTGATTTTACCTGCATATTCCCCAGTTAGCATCCAAACTCTTTCTTGAAATATCCCAGGTTCCTTACTCCACCACTTGTGTTCTTCCCCCTGCCCCCCCCTCCCCAGACCAAATGCCACATCTAGGCTGCATCTGCACAGCAGGGTTAATGCGGTTTGACACCACTTTAACTGGGATTTGTAGTTTTCTGGGACATTTAACCTTCTCTGCCAGAGAGTTCTGGTGTCACAACAAACTACAGATCTTAGGATACCACAGCATGGAACCATGATGGTTAAAGATGTGTCAAGCTGCATTAATTCTGAACTGTGACAGCAACCCTAAACTCAGGTAACATTTCAGAAATTGATTTTCATCCATTTCAAAGAGCCTATAAGAGAAGCTGTAGTCAAGGGCTGAAGCAACATTAAACTAGTTAAGCATTACAGTTGTTTTGCTTTAATGTTGATATTCTTCTTTCCCTCACTTATACTCTGTTGAATCTGTGTCCTGAGGTGGATCTGCACTGTAGAAATAATGCAGTTTGACACCACCTTAACTGCCATGGCTCCATCCTACAGAATCCTGGGATCTGTTGTTTTGTGAGCCACTAGCATTCTTTGGCAGAGAAGCCTAAAGACTGTAAAACTACAGACATCAGGATTCCATATGATGGAGTTACAAGACTTAGTGTTGTCAAACTGCATTATTTCTACAGTGTACATGCATCCCTGGAAAGAATAGCTGTGTTGTACTAGTGGTGACCATCTTAGGTAGTTCCGGAAAAATACAAACAGACAGACAAGCTGAGATAGATTTGATTTTGGAAAATGCTGGGTTCATTTAAAATGACCTGGGAGGTAGAAATGAAAAGTCCTTGATAATGCCAGGAGTTCCCAGGAAATACTTTGGAATGAAGAAAATGTAATGTGGATGTCTAAAATAAAATTGGATTGTAGAGGAACAAAACCTGGGACTTTCAGAGATTCTTTTTTTCCCTTCATCTGAACTGACTCTCAGATTCATTCATTGCCCCTTACTCTTTGAATTTTAAAACAATAATTTTAAAATTTATTATTTCAATCATTAAATGGCAAGAATTATAAATGAATGGGTAATGACAACCATTTCATATTACTTTGTTATTTTCAGGAAGATTTTGGAGAGGGGATTGGGCATTTTTTTTGTAATTTGAAATGTCAAATTACTGTGGTATGAATGTGCTATTAATGATCAATAAATCAAGTGTATATTTTCACAAAAATGTTTAATGTTAATAACTTGATTAATGCCAATGAAATAGCTTTAAGAGTAGCATCCTCAAGCTCTCATTTTACCTGGGCTCTTTTCCTTTTTGAATTAAGTTGCTAGATATTTGTGGTGTTTTGAGATATATGGTTTATTTACGCATATACAGTGTGAACCCAAGCAGCCATGTCTTTAATACCAGTTTAAACTCATTTCTTTAACAAAAGCCATCAACTCTCTCAGGACTAAAACCCAGACCCGGCAGGTTCTTTTTAGGGCACACGTGGGGTGCCATTGGTGTGCTTGTGCATGATTATGTCATCTGTGCGGTGCGGCGCAGGTGTTATCATAGTGCACCCCGTATACAAAGTGCCAGTCTGTACCGGGCTGGGCCTTAGTTTGGGATATACTGTTCTCTATAACACTTTGGATGTGTATTTATACAGTGCAAAATGTGTTACACATCAGGACCCATTGTGCCTAGGCACAACAGGGACACATGCATTGGGACGGCACTTGGCAATGGTTCTGATTGTATATCTATGTTTCTGTTGCTATCATGAGAATATGAATGTTGCACAATGGCTTAATTCAACTTGACATGATTGTGTGTTGATTTATGACAATGTAACTTCCCAAGAATTTGCCAACATTTGATAAATTCAAAATATTTCAAGATTTCAAAATTCAGTCTCATACATCTGAATTAATTTCTCCTCATTTTCCCCATGGTGTACTCATGGAAGTTCTAAAAGGTAGAAATGGTTCCCTAAGCAGCTGGTGAACTGAGAACTACATTGGCAGCACACATGTAAGCCACCCTCTTCATGTGGATTGTGCTCCTTTTATGCCTTCAGTTCTTTGGCAAGTTGCAGAGGTGTGAGAAAGGACTGTATTCTGACTTAGCTCAATAGTGCCCCCCAGGGGAGCTGATAATTTAGAAGCCTGCCAGCTATCTGAACAGGAAAAAAAGAACTTCACACTGTACAATGAGCTCTATACAAGTAGAGCTTAAGCTCCCCCCTCCCCGAAAACAGCCCACCTAGTTAGAATTATCTAGTACTTTTTCATACAAGTTTGAAATCATAACAAAGATGGTCCAAGCTGCTAAGTAATTTTCTGATTTTCTGCTTATGCCACCAACAGTAAAAGTGAAGGTAATTTCCTCATTGAACAACACCCCCCCTTTCATCAAATTAACAAATCATTCCTCCACTATGAGGCTGGCATTCACTGATGTCAGATTCCAATATAGCTCGGACTTTGCTCTTAGTCTGGCACCACTGTGCCAAAAGGCTGTTAGTTATTAAATAATATCCCTCTTTCTAAAGCAGAAATAGACATCTGGCCAATTTGAGGAAATTGGTGGCAGGCTTTTCTTTTCTTTTTCACCATATTGGTAATCCATGCAGATCCCAGAGAAACTCTGGGATAGAAAATTGCCCTTCCACCACTAATAATAATAATAATAATAATAATAATAAAATTTTTTTATTTCTAGCCTGCCCCTCTGAACGGGCAATCAGGGCAGGGTACAAGAGAAGTTAAAAACATCACAATTAAAATATCCAATCCCATTCCCACCCCCACCCCCCGCCCTTAAAAAAGGATTAAACCAGAAACAAGTTAAAACAATTACAAATAAACAGAATCAACAATGTCACACTAAAAACTTCCTGAGCTGTTTAACAGGATGGAGACTAGGAACTAGCAAGAAGTTTAGAGCCAGGAAATGTTAGACGTTTCCCGGGAAGGCCTGCCGAAAGAGATGCGTCTTCAAGGCTTTCTTGAAGCTGTCAATAGATGGAATAAGACGCATCTTGTCCGGCAGACTTTTCCAAAGCTTGGGGGCGACTGCTGAAAAGGCCCTCTGGGAGGTTTGCACCAACCTGGTCTTTCTGGGTTGTAACAGATTCCTCCCAGAGGATCAAAGTGTGCGGGGGGGAGGGGGGTTCGTACGGGGAGAGACGGTCCCTTAGATAGGATGGACCCAAGCCATGTAGGGCTTTATAGGTTAAAACTAACACCTTGTACTGTGCCCGGAAACTAATCAGCAGCCAGTGGAGAGATTTTAGCACAAGTGTCATGTGCTCTCTCCTAGATGTACCAGTAATAAGTCTGGCTGCCATATTCTGGACCAATTGTAGTTTCCGAGTTAAGCACACGGGTAGCCCCATGTAGAGTGCATTGCAGAAGTCCAGTCTTGAGGCTACCAGTGCTTGTATCACAGTTCCCAGATCCTTCCTCTCCAGGAAAGGGCGCAGCTGGCGGATCAGCCAAAGCTGGTAACAGGCACTCCTGACCGTCGCATTCACCTGACTAGTCATGTGAAGCAACGAGTCAAGGAGGATCCCCCCAAACTGCGAACACAGTCCTTAGAGGAGAGTGTGACTCCATCAAGAAATGGAGATTATATTCCCAAACCCGGTTTCGGGCCTGTGACTGTGAGTACCTCTGTTTTGCTTGAATTGAGTTTCAATTTGTTTTCCCTCATCCAATCCATTACTGCCTCAAGGCAACGGTTGAGAGGAGAGACGCCATCTGAGGTCTGAGTGGACGATCTTGTCATGGAGAGATATATCTGAGTGTCGTCAGCATACTGAAGACACTGAGCTCCATGCCTCCGAATGATCTCACCCAGCGGCTTCATGTAAATATTGAACAGCATCGGGGACAGGATGGCGCCCTGACGGATGCCACAATTAAGCTCGATCTTTGAAGAGCAACTGTCCCTGAGCCTCACCCTTTGGGATCTGCCTGAGAGAAAGGACTGGAACCACTGCAGCGCGGTGCCACCGATTCCCAACTCTCTCAGCTGATCCAAAAGGATGGCGTGATCTATGGTGTCAAAAGCTGCGGAGAGATCCAAGAGCACGAGCAGGGTCACACTACCCCTGTCAATGCTCAAGTGGAGGTTGTCCATCAGAGCAACCATGGCAGTCTCAACTAGCGTTCCCTACTGCTAGTACATTATGGCTAAGGTCCTGTATTGGCAAATACAGCTACATCAACTGAGCTCTGTCGTACCTATTTCTGCCAATGCCACCTGGCAAAAACCTACCTCTTAGGCCAGGTAATTCTTCAGTTGAAGGGTTTCTGAGGCAATACCAATCAGGATGTTGGGAAATAATGACTGCAGTGTTCTTTTGGTTGTGGGATGCATTGAAACCAGCAGCTGGAGAGACCTCTATTGGGTTCTGCTGCAGCTGCTTGTCTCAACATGCAACATGTGACTGGGACAATGTTGCAGACATCATTCCCCAATGCCCCAAACAACAGTACAATACATTGGAAACTCTTTGATTTGGGCACTGCCTGGCTTAAGAGGTTGGCTTTTGAGGCCACATTTGATCTTTAACAGCAGTCTACATGACTCCTAAAAGTTACAAGACCTTCAGTCTAGTTTATGATCTCATAAACATTAATAGAATGCTGGTCTATGTTTCAAAAGTAAGGGATAGGGAACGGGAACGGGAGAGAAATTGCTTTATTTGGCAAATGAGTAATATTTTCTAGTTACTTTCAAAAGTTGCTTTCAAAGAGCGTTTAAGGCCACACTTTCTTGCAACTGTATTGGTATTTGTTGTTTTGTTTTTACAGTTCCTCTTTGTATTGCATTTGTAACAGTTCACTTTAATACACGTTTTAAAAAGAGGGGTTTTGACAGGATTTTATCAAGTTTTATGCCATCCTCTTATCAATTCTAAGATTTTTTTTAAAAAGGAACAAAAATAATGACAAAATACTGGGAGAAATATGATTAACACAATCAATTACTTTTAGAAACATAGTAAAGAATATTGACAACAAATTACTTTTTGGAAGGTCTTTAAAAGTAATTTCTCAAGCCCTGCAAAAGTAAGATGAAAAGAGCATACAATATTTTAGGGTGGGCATTGTGAAATTCTCCATGTGTTGCTGGACTCCAGCTACCTGAAAGCCTAACCAGCACAGCCAGTGCAGAGGACTGCTGGGAGATGCAGTTCATCAGCATCTGGAGGACCACATTATTTGCATCCCTGCCATAGGGAAACACCTGCTGCGATTACTTGTTCCTGCTGCTAAGTGCCAAACTGATTGTGATGTCAGGTGCATTCAATGTGTCTTTCCATTTGGCATTTCTTTACTTGCTTTTCAAATGCAAATTGCATCTTTGGAGAGAGCTTAGAGTTAGTGGGATCCATCTTTGGAGAGAGCTTAGAGTAGTGGAGGGAGAACTATAACCCTTTCTTCTCTGCTATATCGTGATCTATATAGTGATGACATCTCATGGGACTTTCTTCTATCAAAAATTATTGGAAGTCATATTTTGTGTTGATTCTTCACACCACTTTTTTTCTGAAAAATTCAAATGTGGTTACCTAGATTCATGAAGATTTTGATTGTGATGTACAATCAGCCATCCACATTTGTGCTCTCTCTAGGTCCTTCAGCATGACTCTTCTGGAATCTGACCATAAAGTCACACTGGAGGACCTAAAGTTTCCTAGAGAAAACACGTCTCTATGCATTTGTAGGTCCTCCAGTGCAATTATGTGGTCAACTTCTGGTAGATATTAATCATAGAGTTGTACTGAAGGACTAGAATTTTATAGAGGTATTTTCCCTGGTTAAAAAAAATGTGTTTTTTAATTTGTGTCTTTTCCAGTTTCCATTCCATTTTTATGGGGCCCTGCATCCCTAATCCCAGTGAATGTGTGCCCCCAACTATAGATGTAAAACATTTCTATTGCATATCTACTGCTTGTGGATGAATTGATTGTTCATGTACTTGTATGGCATTTCTATTTATCCATTTCTATTTTGCTTAAAGCATGTTGGGATACAGTTTGTTTATACAGACTGCCCTCCTTATTAATGGATTCTGCATCCATAGATTCAACCAACTGTGGTTCAAAAAAATTCACATATTTCCCTGGCCCCAAAAGCAAACCATGATTTTCCTGTTTTATATAAGGGACACCATTTTACTATGCCACTGTATATAATGAGACTTGAGCATCAACGGATTTTGATATTAATGCAGTGAATGGGTTTGGGAACCAAACTTTAGATGATACTGAGGTCCCACTATAATTAACAATCAGATATACTCTTTTACATTGTTGAATATCATATGTTTATAGTATCTCTTTATATATAGAATCATAGAATCATAGAAATTAAGAGTTGGAAGAGACCACAAGGGCCATCCAGTCCAACCCCCTTCCTTGCAGGAACTCCCAATCAAAGCATCTCTGACAGATGGCCATCCAGCCTCTGCTTAAAAACCTCCAAGGATGGAGACTCCACCACCCTCCGAGGGAGTGTGTTCCACTGTCGGACAGCCCTTACTGTCAGGAAGTTCTTCCTAATGTTGAGGTGGAATCTTTTTTCCTGCAGTTTGCATCCATTGTTCTGAGTCCTGTTCTCTGGAGCAGCAGAAAACAAGCTTGCTCCCTCCTCAATGTGACATCCCTTCAAGTATTTAAACAGGGCGATCATATCACCTCTTAACCTTCTCTTCTCCAGGCTAAACATCCCCAGCTCCCTAAGGCATATACCATGGTTGTTTTCAGAAATTTATCATAGTATATCCTTTACATATGTATGATATAATTTTTAGGATGGCCTCCACCTGCCCCTTTTACAGCCACACTGGGGTCACAGCAAAAGCATGCTGCAGCCCCAATCTGGCTTCTTTTTGCACCCTGCAAAGGGCACATCACCTGTGGCGTCGTGGCTTTAAGGTACTCTGTTAGTACTGTGTCATGCGGATGCAGTGCCAGAGGAGCGCTGTGATGCTGCGTGCTGTGTGGAGTGTCACTTGGCATCACACCGCCTTGGGATGGAGCCAGGGTGTGCGTCATATTATTATTTTTATTATTAAGCTTTATTTATATAGCGCTGTAAATTTACACAGCACTGTACATACAATCATTCGAATTAGACAGTTCCCTGCCCTTGGCTTGCAGTCTAAAAGACACAACACAAAAGGAGAAGGACACCATGCCCCGACTCTGCTCCTAAGCTGGCCTTTAAGGCCAGTCTGCATAGCCCCTACCTTAGCATTTTTCTAGCCCTTTTAAAATAACAGCCTGAGAAAGATTCCACTTCTAAAATGGGCATTTCTTTGGGGCACCAATGGTGCAAAAGACCTTTTGGCATCCCAGTATAACTTGCCCCTTAGTTGTGAAAGCCACTGAGAGAATATCAATCATTTCTGTTACTCATTAGCCTCACAGATGCTGTTACTTGCCGTATTGCGGTAGAATGGCCTGTCTCCACAAGATGACCAGTGCTTCCCAGATAATACAAGACATTCTGTATCCACCACATCAAGAGTTAAGTACACGACAGATGCGTTTTCCTGAAAGGGGTGAGGGGAAGAAGAAAATACAAGTTTGATTTTATACTGTTTTAACTAGGTTATTTTAATTGGTTTTTAAAAAAAAATGTTTTAAAAGGTTTTTTTTTTATCTTGTGAACTGCCCTGGGTCCCATTTTGGGAGAGAGGTAGCATAAAAATGAAATAAATTAAAAATAATAAATAAAAATCAGATGGGACTTTTAGGGTATTTAATCTTCTTAGAGTTATAATATTCTGTGATGCAAAAGTGCAATTACAGTGATGCACTGTAACTAAAGAAAAGGAGGAAGGGAGAAAAGAAGGATATTATTTAGTTCTGATAAGTTTTGGTATTCCAAAGAAACCTACTCGAGGGTGGGAATAAAACGTTACAGCTGGTGCCAGCAATTGTCAGAAAATAGTCTGGGACAATACATATATTATCTAGATTTCTTTAAAAGAACACACACACACCCTGATAACTACAGCCACAAGTACCGAAACCTCCTGACACATTTGTCCCATCAGGAGGAGGACACAGACATTTTTGAAGGTAGAGTTTCCTTAATGTATTCATGGGACAAAATGGGCACGTGAAAGTATCCGTGCCAGTGAAGATTGTCAGGACAGGATCTTCATAAGCCCTGAAATCACAAGCTTAGTAAGCCAATAATTACATTATTCCTTTTCAAGTCATTGTAATATGAAATATCATACTCTAAACACAGTAGATTGTAAAGGAAGCCTATGGCCCAGCAATTTGCAGTTTGTTTTAAGCAAATGTATTAGTTTTCCTCTTGGGGAAACCCCTCTGTCAAGAGTGGTGAACCTGCAAGCTTCCAGATGCTGTTGGACATCAGTAACCATCAGTCCTGGATAGCATGTTACATTGTCAGACTTTATGGGAAATGTAGTCCAACAACATCTTAGAGGGCCGCCGGTCCACCACCTTTGCCTCATATGATGATGATAATTATTATATTTTATTTTATAAACGACTATTTACAAACCACCTTTTCTCCAGTCTTGGACTGAAGGTGGCTTACAAACGTTAAAAAGGATACAGTTAAAAAAATGTACAGTTTGCCCCCCATGTCCGTGGGGCTGTTTCATTTAAGCATGGTTAGTGAGAGGGAAAGGTCTAGGCATTGGGAGGGTCTCTCTAAGCATCTGGAAGTCCTTCAGCACAACTCTGTGGTCAACTTTCACCAGACATTGACCATGGAGTCAGGCTGTAGGACCTCCAGATACTAGAGAGGTATCCTTTCTAGGCATTTTCTAGGTCCTCCCATGCAATTTCGTGATATTCTATGGCAGTTCACCATTATTGTAGTTTCATGTGTAAATGGAAAGTCCAGGAACATGTGTCTCATGAATTTTTGGGGCGTGGGGTCAACCTGTACATCATATAAAAGTTAAAAATAGAATTAAACTATTGATACAATAAAAAGTTGAAAACAAACAATTTAAAAGAACAACAAATATGAGCAACATAGCATATGAAAGGCCTAGCCTCCCCTGAGCAATCAACCATCAAAGTTTTTTGTGTTTTTTGGGGGCAATGTGGCTGTGTTCTGGAAGAGTTTATTCCTGATGTTTTACCAGCATCTGTGGCTGGCACCTGCTAGCGAAACGTCAACAATAAACTTTACCAGAATACAGCCACATAGTCCCCCCCCCCATAAAAAATCCAACAAAAATCTATGGATGCCAGCTGTGAAAGCCTTTGACTTCACATCAACCATCAAAGGCCTGCTGAAAGAAAAAACATCTTCACCTTCCTATGAAAGGATAACAAGGAGGAGGGCAGTGTCTAACCTTTCTAGGAAGGGAGTTCTGGAGCTTGGGAGCAGCCACCAAGAAGGCCCTCTCCCATGTTTCCACCAGAGGTGCTTGTGGGGGTGGTGGGACCATAAGAAGGGCTTCCATAGAAGCTCAGGGCAGAGGCAGATTCATATGGGAGAATACAATCCTTCAGATAACCTGACCCTGAAACATAGAAGGCTTTGTAGGTCATAACAAGGGAGTTGCATGATCTCTTTATAAAGGATATATGATATAAATATTATGTAAAAGTTTTTGCAATTTGTGTAGAATAAATAAGACAAACACTATGGAAGTGGTCCAATAAGGAGTCTTTGGTCCAAAACACACTGCAGAAATAATTCAGTTTGAGACCGCTTTAACTACCCTGGCTCAGTGCTAGGGAATCCCGGGAATTGTAGTTTATTGTGACATGAGAACTCTCTGACAGAGAAGGCTAAATGTTTCACAAAACTACAGTTCCCAGAATTCCCTAGGATTGGGTCTGAGCAGTTAAAGCAGTCTCAAACTGCATTATTTCTGTAGTGTGTTTTGGACCTTTATTTCTGTAGTGTGTTTTGGACCTTAGTTAAGCCAATGGTTCATTACCTGAAATCTGAAGATACACTCATCCAGTGAGCCAGTCACAGCAATACTACTTACCGAATGTTGTGTATAGGCATCAGCAACACGCAACAGACTTAAAATGTAGCCATCTCTGCGATGCTTGTTGATCAAGTCAAGAGCCACCCCTGCATCTTTTTCTATCTGGGCATCATTGCAGTCAGCAGGAGCTAAGGCAGGTGGGCTTTCAGCATTAGAGCAGAGCAGCCCTGTAATAAACACAGCCACTGCTAGCAGCTCCATTGGACTCTCCACTGCAGACTGGCTTCCTGTCCTTCTTTCTTCCCTGCTGAGTCAATGTAAAAAAAACCCCATCCAGACATACACAGGTTGATGTTCGAGAGGGCAATGGTTTTTTAAACAGAGAAGAGCATCAATGAAATTAAAGCCCTTTGCCTTGATCTTTGGTTGAGAATAGCAAACAAAAAATGAATGATTTATGGAGCAAGCAGTCGAGAGCGGGAGCCCAAAGGGGTTCAAAAAAGAAAGAAAAAGAATAACATGCACAACATACAAGCAGGCTGAAATAATGAGGGTGGCCCAAGTGTTAGAAAAGGTAGACATGTTGGTACATGGGCCCAATGGGGGAAAAAAAGAGAGAGAGATAGGCTTTGGCGTACTTGGCTATTCTGCCCATCAATAATTTTATTAGCTAGGATGCACTGTAAAAGGAACAATTCCATCAAAATTATCATATATATTCAGTTTTCTAGTCCTCATTTTTGTGAGGAAAACTGTAGAAGTGTGGGCAAAGCAGATCATACCAACCCAGACCCTGAAAATAGGGTAGATTCAGCCTAAGTGGTAAAAAATATTGGAAAATTACCTTTTTGGGTTTGTAACTCCCAGAATCCTGCAACCAGCAAGGTCACTGACAAGGTGGATTCTGGTAAGTTTATTTTCAAAATGCAAATTTCCCATGCTTTCCATCATACATGTTCAGAGGCACATCCAATCAGTAATTTACCCAGGGTATATATTTGTAGCAGTTGTTTTCACCATGGTGAGATTAGAGCTTGCAAAACTCTGTTACCTTCTAACTAGAAGAACATGGTAAGCACAATATTCCATTCTGTGTGAGAATCAGTTTAGAGGAGAGGATGACCACTAGGTGCCCAAGAGGCCACAGGTTGATCAGACACTGCATTTTGGCTACCCTTGGTCTAGTGTGCCAGGCCTGTTCAAAGCTAAGGTCCCAAAGGCAAATAAACCAGGAAAGTAGGTGGCATTTCTGTCTCTGACCCATCTCTGCATTTCTCAGATGAAAACTGGGACACTATTAATGAGGAAGGGCATGCAAGCTAAGAGAGATGGTGGCAGTTTGTATTTGCCTGTATCTACCGGGCAAGGCAAACTTCCACCCCACCTTTCCTCTCTCCCCTGCTCAGTTAATTGGGTGTAAACTACTTCTGCACTTTGAGATTGATCTACAGAAACTGAAATGAGGTGGGGTGAAAGAGGGAAAATGAATCAGGAAAGAGAAACTGGTATATTTTAAAAGCAGCTGAAAAACTGGAACAACTTAGAATTAATTTGAATTGGGAAAGTTGGAAGGTATGTGTCTATATAGCATGACCAGTCTACTTTGCAGAATCACAGAACTGTAGAGTTGGAGGGGTATTCAAAGTTTATCTAGCCCAACTTATTGCTGACACAAAATACACACCTAACACCTGCCTGATGGATGGCCATAACAATTGTTACTATTCTCCAGGGCAGGCCATCCTGGTGTTCAATGGCTGTAACCACCAGGATGTTCTCCCTCCTTATTAGTTGATTAGTGGATTTGTAATTGGTTGACAGACCGAACCCAATGGTTCCTTCTCATCCTGGAGAGAAGTGACTGGTGGGGTGCCACTGGCTTTTGTCCTGGGTCCAGTGCTATCAGCATTTCAGCATTTTTATCCATGACTTGGATGATGCAATAGAGGGCATGCTTATTAAATTGGCAGACAGCACTAAATTAGGAAAGTTGCTAATAACTCATAGAATCATAGAATCATAGAATGATAGAGTTGGAAGAGACCACAAGGGCCATCCAGTCCAACCCCCTGCCATGCAGGAACTCCAAGTCAAAGCATCCCTGACATATAGCCATCCAGCCTCTGCTTAAAGACCCCTAAGGAAGGAGACTCCACTACACTCCGAGGGAGTGTGTTCCACTGTCGAACAGCTCTTACTGTCAGGAAGTTCCTCCTAATGTTGAGGTGGAATCTCTTTTCCTGCAGTTTGCATCCATTGTTCCGCGTTCTAGTCTCTGCAGCAGCAGAAAACAAGCTTGCTCCCTCCTCAATATGACATCCCTTCAAATATTTGAACAGGGCGATCATATCACCTCTTAACCTTCTCTTCTCCAGGCTAAACATCCCAAGTTCCCTGAGGCGTTCTTCATAGGGCAAGGTTTCCAGACCCTTCACCATCTTAGTTGCCCTCCTTTGGACATGCTCCAGTTTCTCCACATCTTTTTTGAAATGTGGTGCCCAGAACTGGACACAGTATTCCAGGTGGGGCCTGACCAAAGCAGAATAGAGTGGCACTATAACTTCCCTTGATCTAGAAACTATACTTCTATTGATGCAGCCTAAAATTGCATTGGCTTTTTTAGCTGCCGCATCACACTGTTGACTCATGTTCAGCTTATGGTCTACTTGGACTCCTAGATCCCTTTCACATGTGGTCTCATTCAGCCAGGTGTCCCCCATCCTATATCTGTGCATTTCATTTTTCCGCCCTAAGTGCAAAACCTTACATTTCTCCGCATTGAATTTCATTTTGTTAGCACTGGCCCAGCTTTCTAGTCTATTCAGGTCATTTTGAATTTTGATCCTGTCCTCTGGGGTATTAGCTACTCCTCCCAGTTTAGTGTCATCTGCAAATTTGATAAGTATGCCCCCAATTCTGTCATCCAAATCGTTAATAAAGATGTTGAATAGCACTGGGCCCAGGACAGAACCCTGTGGGACCCCACTGGTCACTTCTCTCCAGGATGAAAAGGAGCCATTGTTGAGCACCCTTTGAGTTCGGCCACTCAACCAATTACAAATCCATGTAACTGTTAACTTGTCTATCCCACATTTTGCAAGCTTGTTTGCAAGAATGTCATGGGGAACCTTGTCAAAGGCCTTACTGAAATCGAGGTATACTATATCCACAGCATTCCCTTCATCTACCAAGCTGGTAATTTTATCAAAAAAAGAGATCAGGTTCGTTTGGCATGACTTGTTTCTCTGAAACCCATGTTGACTCTTTGTGATTATGGCATTGGCCTCTAAGTGTTCACAGACTCTCTGCTTAATGATCTGCTCTAGAACCTTTCCTGGAATTGATGTCAGACTAACTGGACGATAATTGTTGGGATCCTCTTTTTTTCCCTTTTTGAAGATGGGGACAGGATCAGAATTCAAAATGACCATAACAGATGAGAAAGCTGAGCCAAAACTAACAAAACTGAATTTCACCTGTAAGACATGTAGGATACACTTGAGCAGTAAAAAGCAATGTCTAAATGTAGGATGGCTAATACTTGGCTTGTCATCAGTACATGTGAAAGGGATCTAGGAGTCTTAGTGGACCACAGGCTGAACACGAGTCAGAAGTGTGATACAGCAGTTAAGAAAGCCAATGCAATTCTAGGCTGCATCAATATGAGTACGGTATGTAGACTGAGGGAAGTAATTCTATTCTGTTTTGGTCATATTTCACCTGGAATATTCTGTCTGGTTCTGGTCACTACAGTTCAAGCAGGATATTGACAAGCTGAACTGTGTCCAGAGGAGGGCAACTAAAATGGTGATAAATCTAAAAATCATGTCCTATGAAGAGCAGCTCAGGGATCTGGGTATGTTTAGCCTGGAGAAGGGAAGTTTAAGATGGGACACAATGCCCATGTTTGAATATTTGCAAGGATGCTGTATTGAAGATGAAGCATACTTGTTTTCTGCTGCTGCAAAGACTAGGACTAAACATTATGTAGAACTTCTTGAAAGTTAGAGCAGTTTGACAGTGCAACCCCCTGTCTTGGACGGTGGTCGAGTCTCCTTCGTTGTAGGTTTTTAAACAGAGGATGGATGGCCATCTCTTGAGAGTGCTTTGATTGTGTTTTCCTACATGGCAGGGGTTTGGACTGGATGGCCCTTGTAGTCTCTTCCAACTTTAAGGTTCTATGTTCTTCTGGAGCAGTAAAAAAGACCTTCTCCCCCATAGCCTCTCCAATATTTGAAGACCAATTCTTCAATCAAACTTTTGAGGCCACTGATCGAGGGGGGCTTTCACAGCTGGGTCCAAAAGGAAGATAGAATCAGTAAAATTGTTACAGAAATCAGTTGAACAAGAAAAGCTGTTCAGAAGAAGAACAAAGTAAAGAGAATAAATTCTGAAGATGAACACTGTTCAGGCTGAGACAGTATTGCCTTGTATGCTTGAGAATAATCCTTGTGTTGCTGATTTTTTAATTCAGTATGTGGTGTGAGAATTTCAGCTCCAGAAATTTCTGAAGTTACATTTCAAATGGCCCCTGAAGAAGGCCATTGCTGGCTCATCCATTCCTGCAGTAACTTCTCCAGATGAGCAACATGTGCCTTCAGCCTCTCCAGGACTGCTACATGCTGCACATGTATTCAGACTGAGAAAATATTACAGTGGAAAGAGGAGTTGCAAAATGTTGGTTAATTTGGCATGGATACAGCCCTAAGCATGGGAAGTACTCCAAAACAAACAATGCTTTCAGCTCTGTACAAGGATAAGAATGGGTATTGCACTCAGTGCCATTGGCAGTACCTTTCCACCATGGGCCAGGAGCATCTCACATGACACGGTGTGGCATGTACCCGCTGGCTTTCCTCTGTTGATGAGCTCTGAGACAAGGCTCTTGAGAAGCCCTCGGCACTGCCCTCTCTCCTTGATTTCTTTTCCCTGCTTGGACTTGCAATGGCAGCAACAGTTCTCCTAATGCTGCAAGCCAGGAAGTAACAGGAGTCTTGAGAGAGGAAACAAAGTGGAGGAAGAATAACGTACACTGGAGCTGGGATGGAGCCTTCATGTAGATTCAGCCACGATGGTGTCCAAGCTATTTAAAAGAGTGTTTGGTGGGGACATAACCTTTAAAGCCCTACATGGCTCGGGCCCATCTTATCTCAGGGACCGCCTCTCCCCGTACGATCCCCCCCGCACACTTTGATCCTCTGGGAGGAACCTACTACAGCCTATCAAGACCAGGCTGGCACAGACCTCCCAGAGGGCCTTTTCTGTGACCGCTCCCAAGCTCTGGAATGGTCTGCCGGATGAGATGCGTCTCATGACATCTTTAGATTGCTTCAAAAAAGCCCTAAAGACGCATCTCTTCCGGCAGGCCTTCCCCTGAAATTCCCTATCCCCGGCTTCGGTCCCAGACTTTGATTTCCTGCCTATTCCCATGTTTCTGATCCTCACTTATGACGTGGCCACATAAGGAAGGGTTAGGATGTCGTTATATGTTTTTAAATAATTACTGTTTTAATCACTGCCGGTTTAATCTATTTTAAGGGGTGGGAGGTTTGGAAACGGGTCATGGGATTGTTTTAATCTATGTTTTTTTTTTTACTTGTACCCCGCTCCGAGTGTATGTACAGAGGAGCGGGCTATAAATAAACTATTATTATTATTATTATTATTATTATTATAAGTTTAAGTGTCATGGCGCTAGGGGAAACGTCTCATAGATTCATGAGATATTTATTGGTGGTGGGGAAAGGGTATTTATGAGGTATTCATTTTCAAGGACTTGTAGGAAGTACCATTTCATAAATGCCTCATAACTCTCCCTCAATGAATATCTCACAAATCAGTGTGGAATTCAGAATTTTCTCTAGTACAGTGGGCCCTTGGTATCCACTGTGGTATCCATGTGGATGCCAAAATGAGTGGATGCTCAAGTCCCATTATATATAGTGGTACAGTAGGAATGATATCCCTTATAAAAATAGCATAATCAAGGCTTGATTTTTGGAATGAAAATGCACACACACATTTTCAAGCCACAGATGGTTGAACTCGTGGGTTCCATAGATACAGAGGGCCGACTGTACAATGTTTCTCAATTTTTCTTATTTCGTTTTTCTTATTTTAAGCTGTGGGAATTTAGAAAAAAATTGGCTCCTTTTCTCTTGCCATTGGAATATCTTTCTTGGCTCTTCAAGGCCTGGGACAGGGTAGTAGTGGTTTCTTCGAATAGGGAAGAAAAATTTGCTGCTCCTGAAGCAACTTCAAGAAAAAGATGAGAAGATCCTCCGCGGGAGAACTCCTTTATCTCCAGCTAGAGAACTCTACTTATGTTTGTTCTGTTTCTCAGTGGGTAAAGTACCAGGACCTAACACTGTCCACACAAAAAGCTCTTGAACTCACTCTAGTTGTTATATCCATAGCTTCTCTTCAGATAATCTCTTAGAATTTCCTGGGCCAGATAGCAAATAGGGGCAGACTGGGCCGAGGGAGGCACAGGTAACTGCAAAGAGACTCTTTCCTCGCTTTTAAAAGCTTCTATATGGGGATAGAGTAGAGTTGCTGGATCTCAAGGCTTTTGGCTGGGATTCCCTGAGTCTCCAGTTGAGGAGACAAATCTAAGGGTGGAGGAGGAGAAAATTTGATTTTTGTGTCTGAGGTGGCATTAATTCAAAGAGAAGGGTTTTGTTTTGGGTTTTTTTGGTATGTGTGTTGGATTTGCACAACTTCTTTGCACAACTTGTAAAAGTTTTAACCAGCCTGCTAAAGATACCCTCCCCATACCATCTTAACGAAAGACAGAAAACAACAAAATGCAGGCATCTTACTAACATCTCTAATTTTTCTCCTGTTTCGTATATAACATCTTGCCTGATGAAGAAGCCAGTGGAGCTTCGAAAGCTTGCAGCAAGTAGATTGTGCATTTTTGTTGGCCAATAAATGTATCACTATTTGGTGGTTTTTTTGTTTGAAATTACTTTGTTGAGGGACTGGGAAAGGGATTATTTATGAACTTCCTTTAACTTGTAACACTTTTATGTTTCCCATTTGACTGCCATTGTATTTATATTGGTTTTTTAAAACCTGCATTGTATTTTCTTACTGTTGTTAGCTGCCCGGATTCTCTGTGATTGGGCGGGATATAAATAAATCTATTATTATTAGCTACCCCTGCATGTTTTTTGTAAGAGTTTTTAAATTTTAAATTTAAACATGTAATGTTTTTAGCTTTTTGAAACTGTTTGTTTTTTAAACTTTGTGTTTTTAATGGCTCGGGTCCATCCTATCTGAGGGACCACCTCTTCCCATACAAACTTCCCCGCACACTTCGGTCCTCTGGGAGGAATTTGTTACAGCCCATGAAGACCAGGCTGGTCCAGACCTCCCAGAGGGCCTTTTCAGCTGTCGCCCGTAAGCTGTGGAATGACTTGCCGGACAAGATGCATCTTACTCTTATTCCATCCATTGAAGGCTTTAAAAAAGCCCTAAAAACGCATCTCTTCCAGCAGGCCTTCCCAGAAGAAGTGTAATACCTCCCGTCCTTGAAATGCAGCTCCTGAGTTTTTCCATCTTTCTCTTGCATTTTTTCACCCTCATACAGCTAAGATCTCCAGGTTGGAACTTTTGTTGCTGTTTTTGACTTTATTTTTATTTGTTCATTTTATTATTTTTAATTTTGCTGTGATTTAATCCTGTTTTAAGGGGGGGGAGTTGGGTGATGGGATGGGATATTTTAATTATACTGCTTTTTTAACCCTGTTGTAACCCACCCTGATTGCTTGTTCAGAGGGGTGGGCTAGAAATAAATTATTATTATTATTATTATTATTTGTACTGTTTTAACATGGACTGTTTTAAACTCTGTTCGCTGCCTTGAGTCCCTTGAGGTGGGATATAAATAACAACAACAACAACTTCAGCACACCAAGAAGGCAGGAGTGAGGGGAAGGCAGAGAGCTGATATATGCATGCACATGGCCTCACTGTGGAAATTGGAGCAAGGCAGGGAGCGGATTGCCAATGTTCTAACTTCTGAGTCTTGTTGTACAGGCTCTGATGGAAGCGGTGTAGGTAATGGAGAAAAAAATTCTGTGGGCCAACTGTGGCAGCTGGCAAAGAAAAATTCTCCTTATATAATGCGTGCTTGGAATCTGTAGACTCTGAAGATTTGGGCTGGAATTCACTAGGACAATTAAAAATGTGTAGCCCATTCGCGACTGGTTCGTTTGTTACCCATTTGCGACTGGTCCGTATTTATGATCCCTGTGTACTCTTTGCTCTAGGAAATACATCTTGTTGCAAGCTTTCATTTCTGACTTACAGCGACTGTAAGGTGAACCGATCGTGGGGTTTTCATGGCAAGTTTCTTCAGCGGGGACTTGCCATTGCCATCCTGTAAGGCTGAGAGAGTGTGACTTGCCCAAGGTCACCACTTCCACGACCAAGCTGGGATTGAAACCCAGAATCCTAGTCCAGTACTCAAACCAAAACATCATGCTGGCTCCATCTAATATATAGGAGAGTAAACAGTTGATAGAAAAAAATATCTGTACTTGGAAGAGGTATCCTTAAAGCTGATACTCATGTGTGGGGGTATGCAGAGAGATATCCTCCTGGATGCTCACTTATAAGAGACAGGCATTAATTTTGACACCTTTTTGGTTATCAAATTCCCCTCTCACTTTTTTATAACATATTACCTGCTAACCAAGTTTTATTTTGATTTCAGTCCCACTTCTCAAGATTTCCCTCATGCTACTTTCCACAATCAGCTGTCCCAGAAGCAGTTCTGGGTGCCTCTTAAATGCAGATCAGTATTTTGTGGTGTGCCTTGCCTCTGCAACACCACGAGGACTTTAAAAGGGCCTGTGTCAGTTTAGTTCCAAAGACCCTGGCCTATATCTCAGCTTTTGAACTGGTAATCTCAGGGAATAGGAAGATGGCAACTCATAACCCCTTAGCTAGGGAGATAAATTTTGGAAAAACTGCTGCAACAGTCCCCCCACCCCCAAGCATGGGGCTTAACCCTCTACTGCCCATGTGTGGTGATCTCAACCTGTATTGGGGCCATTAAAAAAGAGCTCTTGAATCATGTATTTAATGCAATGTGTAGTTTAGCTCCGTAATGTGAACAGAAGCTAAATTTTGCCTGCTGCAGAACATAATGCTTTTCTTTTCGGCATTCTTTCCATTTTCCCCAATGTCAGGATCTGGGGAGTTTAACCCTCAGATAGATTTCTCTGAGCAAGATGGCATGAAAGCAATAGTCTTACCATGCTCGTTCCTGCATTGGCTATCCAACAATGCTTCCCATTGGTGAGGTTTGATTTGAAGGCCCTTTTCTTCATGTTCAACTATGTACAACCAATGTATTGATGGAGAATGAACATGTGCAGTGGCTGGCAATTTTAATTAAGGAGCACAGATGCCCATTGCTAAAGAAATAAAGTAAAGCTTTATTGCAAGGATTCCATTAAAGTTAGGAAAACTTCTCCAGACAGGGAAACAGTCTCTGGAAGTGGCAAGAGCTTTCAGTTCTTTTTGTTTAGATTTTACCTGTATACTTATGGTTTTGCATCCAAACTCTTTCTTGAAATAACCTGATTTCTCTTAATTCCCCCTCCCTGGTGTTATTTCTCTTCCCCTCCTACTGATCTCTTGTCACACACTGGCTGCATCCATACTGCAAAAATAATCCAGTTTGACACCACTTTAACTTTAACCATGGCTCAGTGCTATGTAATTCTGAGAACTGTTGTAAAGCAAAGCTCTGGTTCCCAGAATTCCATAGCAATGAGACATGGCAGTTAAAGTGGTGTCAAATTGGATTGTTTCTGTAGTGTGAAAACAGCCCTAGACCCAGGCAGCAAACAGTTTTAACTTGAGGTAGTTGGAGTACCACATCTCCGTACCCACTATTTTTTTATTTGAATTGATATTTTTACACACAAATTACTTGTATAGATCTATCTCTATCTTCTGAGGAAGTAGGCTCAAGTCTACAAAAGCTCATGCTACCAACATTTTCTTTCAGTTAGTCTCAAAGGTGCTACAAGACCCTTTTTCATATTGATTTTCCAGACTAACAGGGCTATGTTTTTGAATACTACCACTGTGGAAGAAGATGAAATTGATAGACTTGTCAACTCTCTCTGTGCATCCTCTCTGCCATTCTCCCCTTCCCCAACCACATCAACAAAGCCTTACTTGCAGGGAGATGAAGCCATCATCAGCCCCAATCCCTGAAGATGTTATCCTTGGCTAAAAATGAAGCAAATAATGCAGAGATGTCTTGCATGGGGCTTGCAGTGAGAAAACATGGGGGAAGGCAGGGTAGGGTAACAGAGAGAGCAGAGTGCTAGGCCCATTTATGTTGGTCGTAGCATTCTTCTGGGGCTGACGCAAGCAGGGGAAACCCTCATTTTGAGATCCATTCTATAATGTACACACAAATTAGTAAGTAAAATCTGATGAAGAGGACTCTTAGGGTTTGAAGTACACACACTAGATGAAATTTGAGACAGGTAAATTTGCTTGTTCAGATATCTTCTCCCCTCTTGGATAAAACATGGGGGGGGAGTTGTCTTTACCACCAAAAATATCCAGTCATGAGGGGAGCAGAATGGTCTTTCCACCCTACCACCCCATGTTCTGTAGTATGAGGCACTTTGCTGCCAGTATACCTATCACTTAAAAACAAAACTCCTGACTTGACCCCAAGCTTTATACACTGA
This sequence comes from Urosaurus nigricauda, assembly GCA_034509955.1. Classification (NCBI taxonomy): domain Eukaryota; kingdom Metazoa; phylum Chordata; class Lepidosauria; order Squamata; family Phrynosomatidae; genus Urosaurus; species Urosaurus nigricauda. Next base: position 268,957,843 of record JAOEGL010000003.1, read on the forward strand.
GAAAACTGACAAATGGATAAAAATCAGCAGTTGGCGGTTGTTTCCACGTCAGTGGGATGATGATTCTGGTCTGGGTTGAAGTCCAAACTATAAAGGAGCTATCCAAGATGCCAAACTCTATGCCCAAGACACATTTAGCATCTTGGATGGCTCCTTTATAGTTTGAACTACAACACAGAATTGATTTTCATTGACGTGGGAACTGTGCACCACCTCTGATAATGATGATAGTTGGCTGACTCATGTCTAGGTTGAGCTAAATAGCAGACAAAAAGTGCAAGAAACACCTAACTTGGGCTGCATCTACACTGCATAACTGATGTAGTTTGACACCTCTATTTGCCATGGCTCAATGCTATACAATTCTGGGATTTGTAGTTTGATGACATATATAGCCTTCTCTGTCAGAAAGCGCTGGTGCCACAACTACAAATCCCAATATTCCATAGGATAGAGCCATGACCATTAAAATGGTGTCAAACTGCTTTAATTCTGCAGGGTGGCAGCAGCTTTAGTAAAATGCTGTCACTTGTGCAAATTGTTGTTAATGGTTGTACATCAAGGGTTCACCTGGTACCATTGCATGAGTTCATACAATGCAAAATCAAATGGGAGAGTATTGCTTTTTGCATTGAGAAATTCAGCAAACTATTCTATACTTCCTTCTTCTAAATGCTTCTCTCATCCAGAAAGGATATTGTGTCTCATCGGGCCAAGCCCCTTAGTGTTCTACATTACTCAGTTTGGGATTGTGTACCTCCTGGGGGTGTTTTTATTATGGGCCTTTGAGGTAACTGAAAGCCAAGCATGTTTACTGTGCTCTCTCCCGGACATGTATCTGATTCTGAAAACCCAGCAGGGTAGGGAGGAATGTTTGAGCTAGTAGGCTTGGTCAAGCCTGGCTGCCCTGTTGGTGTTTGCATTGGATGATGGCCTTTCTCAGGATCACTGGGACTACCAGGAAGTTTGGACTTGGGGATTGGTTCTGGCTCCTGCACTTGTGGGGGGACAGGTTTCCCATCCAGTGGTTCTGCTCCAATTTCTGGTAAGGTGTGGAGAGACACGTGTTCGTTTGAAGGGGGAAGTATTACCACCCGCCCTACTGTTTTTACTTGGTCCCTGTCAGAAGAGGGATGTTGATGCTGTGGCTCTTGGTCCTCCCGTGAGTGATCTCTATGATGTTTTTTGTGTTTGTGAGGACCATCATCATGATGGCGACGGTGGCCATCACCGTGGTGGTGGGAGTGGCCACCATGACGACGGTGGGAGTGGCCACCATCGTGATGGCGGTGACCATGTCCTTTCCCTCCTTGGTGATGATGATGGTCATCTTCATGGCTTTCATGATCAGCATGGTGTTCATCCCTCCCAGGTTGTGCTCCAGATTGTGGTTCGCCACCTTCTTGTGCCTAAGAGCATGAAACATAAGGAAGATCTGCTTAGTGGGTGTTACCAGTAGGATGCCCAAGGACAAAGGTACTTGGCTGTTCTGTGTCTGGTACAAGATGGGATGCGGTGGGGTGGGGTAGAGGCAGGAATGTTTGTTTACTTGCAAGTCTGCCCTAGGCTTGTAGAAACTGTGTGCTGCATGCACCATGACAACTTGCTTCTAATGGATCAGAAATAATAACTTTCAAACTTTCAAAACATCTGTTCATTCATGAACAGATCAGATTTAATATTAAATACAGACCAAGAACAGGGTGAACTGATAGGCAAACAAAAAAGAGAGACCATTTCTGTATAATTTGGTTGCCACTTAATGTAGCTCATCAGATTCATGCATGGATTTAGTCTTTCTGGGTTTCTGAATCATGCTTGCACCTTGTCAAAGTTACCTTTTTTGGACAAGAACTCTCAGAATCCTTCAGCTAGCATGCCTGCTAGTTGGAGGACTGGGAGTTATATAGTTCAAGAAGAGGGAAATTCTTCATGTTCATATTTATATACTATTCATCATCATAATCATCATCATCATTATTTGCAAATGATGTGTAATTGAGGCACATACCTGTGGTGGGAAGAAGTCACACTTTATAGTGATAAATTTCCGATTTTCTATCTGGCTGTTTACCACAGAGCCTTTGCACAGACCTGTTTCCTAGTGGGGCAAAATATATATTTTTTCAGCAGATCATTTGAACAAGAAACAGCTTTAAATCAGATTTTGGTTTTTAATATCTACAACTATCCTTCCACAAAATAGGATTCGATACAACTGAGCTTGATGCTGCAGCAAAGGAGATGTAATTTCTCTGGGCATGCCCACAATACAAGTGACTTAAACTACATCAACTTGTTTGCTGTGCGCTAGTAACCCTGGGGAGTGTAGTTCTGTTGGGACCAAGGCCAGATATCTTTGCAGCATCTCTGGAATTTTTTGGCGAAAGCAACATACTTGAAGTGGAATACAATGAAAATATGTTCAAAATGTAGATATGTTGCTTTGCGTAGGTTTGAGTGTGTGAGCTTGTGACCTAGAATATCTCACCTGTCTCTTTGGTAGCATAGATCTTATGATTTGTCTTCCATCTCTGCTCCAGCATATTGCTGTCAGTGATTTTATCTCCCACAAAAGTCTGTTGTGATCCACTTTGAGGACCTTTGCCCTTGCTTTCTTTCTGATCCCTTGGGTTGCATCTGCACTGCAGAAATAATGTCCTTTGACACAGTTTTAACTGCCATGGAAGTTAAAGAAAGGTGTTTTTCCAGGAATCTCTAAGACCTCCAGCATGGCTCTATGGTCACCACCCATTGGAATTCATTCATTCAAATAGGATTTGCTATTATCTGCAGTTTTGCATTTCTATTGTAAGTCTGGGAATATATCTTCCGTGGATGCAGTGTCTATCTCTCATTGTGTGGTGTGATGCTCTGTGCCACACCACACAGCACGCAGCATCATGGTGCTCCTTTTGCGGTGTGTTTGCATGACACAGTCCCAAAGGAACACCATAAAGCCTTGGTGCTGCAGATTTCGTGCCCTTTCCAGGGCACAAAAAGGAGCCCATTTTTGCTGCTCCTTTTTGCACTCTGGAAAGACCAGATTGGAGCTGTGGCATGCAGTTGTTGCGGCAACAATCTGGCTGTAAAAGGGATGGCTGGAGGCTGCCCCTTCAGGGCTGTCTATACAGCCCCTAAGTCTTGAAAGATATTTTTTGCCCTGGCAACCCTTTGTGCAAGATTACCTCTGCTGCAGCCATTCTGATGTAAGATCTGATCTCTGAACATTGATGAAAACAAGGACATGAATGGGGATCAGGGAGTTCCCAAGGGAAGCTTTAGTGTATTATATCAGCCAGAGGAATACATCCTTGAAGAATATAATGGAAATGGTTCCAAAAATGGCAAGTTTCTGCAAAGAAAAATTTTCTGTGTGAGACAATGCCTGGAGAATTAGTACTTACTGCAGTTTCAGCAGGGAGGAGAGGGCACTTGGAGAGGTCAGGTACAGGCCCACTTTTGGAGCAGGATGTCTCCTGGATGACGAATTCCACAAAGCTTGAAGGACCAACAACCCACTGTGAAAAGTTCAAACACAATTGGTTAGAGAGTTTTCATTGTCTGGAAAACCTACCACTCATGCAGCTCAATATCCTAATTCCCCGTATTAGATAGAAAAGTTTGACCTATGCATTGGTGGCAGAGAGGCATTTCCAGAAAGCAAAAGAACAGCTTTTAATCCAACTGGATGGAAATGGTTGCAATCCCACATGGCTCAGTGTAGTGTAGTAGTTCTGCACTATGCTGATGTCACCTCTTGGAATCTACTGTAGAGATCCATGCTCATTTGTGCCTGGAGGAGGGTGAAGCTCATAAAAATGTCTGGCTATGTTCCTATAGCCAGATGTAAAGTGATTGCCTCCTCCATGAGATTCACCAGAGTCCTCTGGCAGTCTTCACAAGTGACATGCTCTCAGTCTCATGGGAAGGCAATGGTAAACCTCCCTTGAATAAATCTTGACAAGAAAACCTCATGATAGGTGTTTGCCTTCATGTTGACTTAAGTCAGAAACAAATTGAAGACACACACACACACACACACACACAACCATCTATAGTGTTTAAAATATAGGGTGCTTTGATTCTGTGTTCCTGCATGGCAGGAGGTTGGACTGTATGGCCCTTGTGTTCTCTTCCAACTCTATAGAGTTTATCACATGACAGGAATTGGAAGTATAATCCAATGGCAATCTGAACACAATCATGGAGTTTCGCGTTATTGCGTGAAAGCCGATCACACACATTTTCTGGCAATGGGAAGTCCTTCCGAACTCAATCGTGAGGTTTCACGTTATTGCGTGAGAAACTATCACATGCAATTTCGGGCACTGGGAAGCAATTTCAGGCAGTTCCAAACGTGATGCGGTGTCAATACGCAATCATGTAAATTCGCTGACCTAGTGAATTCACTCAATTGCGAACTGGCCCCACTTTCATTTCTTTTGAAATTGAGAGAAATTCCTCCCATGTGATAATGTCCTATGATTCTATGAAACCATTTAAAACTAATTAAAAGATAGACTGTCAAAAAAATTGAAAAAGCAGCACATCATTACACAATCAGTTCTCCAAAGCCTGACATAACAGGGAGTTTTCACTTTCTGGCAGAAAGGTGCAAACACACACTTTTGTGGAATTGGTCCACTTCATCAGATCTGCTCCAGGTATCTGATGAAGTGCATTGATTCCATGAAAGCATATGGTAGAAATGTCTCCAACTCAGTTATTCTCAAAGGTGCTAATGGATACTTTAATATCTGAAGGGCTGTACTTTACCCACTCCTGCAGAAAAGTAATACAAATAGTATATCAAATGCACCTTTTAAATAATATCTAATCTCAGTCTTACCTGTGAAGTGGCTCTGGTTACATTGAGGAGGGCAAAGTAATGAAGATGATTACTTTCTGCATTGAATTTGGCAAGGCTCTCAGCAGCTGCTTCTTGAAACTTGGCTTCTGTTGGGTCACCAGCTAATGGGCAGTCGGGGCATAGTTTTACAATAGCTGCAGCAGGAACTATATAGCAAGGCGGGGGGAGAAGCAAATTAGGGATTCAGTTCTTCACAAAGTTAGCAATGAGTGATTTCAGCCATTTTCTTCCTGCTGCAGCCTTTTACTGGATACATGCATTACTGAACTGCACAAATCTAATTCTCACAGATATTAATCCATTTACAAGGGCATAAGTTCCCAATAGGTCTCTGGCCAATATCATTTTTTTAAAAAAAAAAATGCTTAAGAACACTCACCAATACAGCACATCACTTCACAACATGTTACAGGTTGAGTCTCTTTCATCCAAAATGCTTGGAACCAGAACTGTTTTGGATTTTGGAATGCCCGCATTTACATATATAGGCATAATGAGATATAGGTTTTTTGTGGGTTTTTTTGGGCTATGTGGCTGTGTTCAAGAGGAGTTTATTCCTGATGTTCCACTGGCATCAGAGAAGATGCCAGCCACAGATGCTGGTAAAACATCAGGAATAAACTCTTCTAGAACACGGCCACATAGCCTGAAAAACCCACAAAAAATGCTGGCCATGAAAGCCTTCAACTTCACGTAATGAGATATCTTGGAGATGGGACCCAAGTCTAAACACAAAATTAACTTATGTTTCATGGGCACTTTATACACACAGCCTTACACATTATTTTAAAATAATTTTGTGCATGAAACAAACTTCGTGTAAATTCTAAGTCTTTCATTGCTGTCAGCCATAGGTTTTTGTAGGTTTTTCATGTGGCCATATTCTAGAAGAGTTTGTTCCTGACATTTCTCCAGCATCTGTGGCTGGCATCGTCTCTGAAGATGCCAGCCACAGATACTGGTGAAATGTCAGGAACAAATTCTTCGATAACATGGCCACATAGCCTGAAAAAACCCACAAAAACTAAAGTTTGTGTAACTTTGAACCATCAGAAAGCAAAGGTGTCACGATCTCAGCATCCATGGGAAAAAAGTTTTGGTTTTTGGAATATTTTGGATTTTGGATTTTGGAATTCCAGATAGCTGTACTGCTGCATTATTAAATTTCAGTTCTGAGTTTCAAAGGCCTCCCTGAACAAAAGGTTTTCACCTGATGGTGGAGAGAAAGGAAGGAAGGGATTAACCAGACTTCCTATAAAAGTTCCAGATGTTGGGAGCAGTTACAGGGAGGGCTGTGCTCACCAACTGTACCTGTTAAAGTAGTGGGACCAAGAGAAAGTCCTCCCCTGCAGTAAATGAATAAATAAATGGTTGAGCAGAATTTGCAACCTGGTCTTCTGGCATCCTACCCCAGGATTGAAACCACAATATATGTTGGCTCTCAAACTCTTGATTCACATGAAATATGAACCAGCTACTTGGCTATAGTTCAAGGATCAGAACAAGATGGATTTTTCTTTTTCTTTTTTTTCTTTTTTGGCATATGAAAGTGAAGTTTGTTGTCTGGCAGTCCATAGTTACACTTACATTGCCTTGGTAGAACTGTATTGGGAATATTTTTAATAAATTTACAAATGTGTTATTCTACATTTTAATATACATTTATTGCTTTTATAAAACATTTATAAGTGTGTACATGTTTAAAATGCCATAGGACATGCTGGGATTTTGTTTTCCTGCCACAGATTAACACAGTTAACATTTTGTAAAATGCAGTGGGAATGGAAGTGTGGAGTGTATGCATTTTTCTTGCAGTGTTCTACTCGAGCAAATTTATAGAAATACATACGTGGGCGTAAAACACAGTCATAGTTGTAGAGAAAGCTGAATTCTTTATTCTTATCGACTTGAATTGTAGTTTTACACTGCCCATAAACCTAGAAAAATGAAATGGTAGATGATATTTATAGAGTAATCTAATTTTCTTCATAGCTATAGGGTACCTAAGCTAGGAACCTTTGCCTTCCTCACCAATATAAGGTCCACCTTTATCAGCAAGATGCTATACAATCACTTTTTTTTTTCAGGTACAGTACTTCATTTTATTTCTTCCCAGGCTTTCAATCTTATTCTGGGAGTTGTAGTCCAAAGATAACTTCAAACTCTGGTTATCACTGCTCATTGGTGGGAGATCACAGTGATATTCCTCACTCACTTTCCTAATTGGAAGAGCAATATTGTAATTTCTGACATAACTGAATGCTAATTCAAAAGTTATTATTTGCAATGTAGTTTCTGTCTGTCTGTCCATCCATCCATCCATCCTCTTCTCTCTTCCCATCCATTATTCCTCCCCTTGTCTCAAAATGTCCTCTGAAGCAATGGTGTCTTTAAATCAGTAATAATGATGGTGATAATAATAGTCTTATACAGTTTACCCAAACCTAAACCTTCCAACATTTCACAGATGAAATCTGGGAAGCATGTAGCCAAGCTTTTCTGCTACAGGAGCAATCAAAGCAGATTACATGGTTAAAAAAGTATACAATACATATAATCAATAAAAAGAATAAGTTAGCCCCCCCTCCAAAAAAGGAGTTAAACACAATACAATTTAAAATTCAATCTGTTAAAATAACTATTTGTAACAGTAGCCTACAAAGAAAGATGGAGGTAGGTTACATGGAGCGGGGATAGTTCAATATAGCCAAATTGATCTATTCAGGGAAGGCCTGCCCAAAGAGATCCGTCTTCACAGCTTTTTACTAAAATTACTAAGTTACTAATGAAGAAGAACACACACGCTAGGTGAGGCTGCAGCCATTTTCTTTTGCCTGATCCTACAGGGAAAGGAAACATTCAGGGACTCCTTCAGGGAAAGGAAAGATTTCTCCTCTACCTCATGCTGAGTCAATTGAATGCAAACTATTTTTGCAATTCAAACTTTTTTTGCAGCAATTGAAGTAAGCTGAAGACAAAGGGGGAAAGTGGGAGGCAGAGAGAGAAACTGGGACATTTTAAAAACATCTGAAAACGTGGAATGATTAATCAGGATTGTCTCTGCCAAATCTGGACAACTGGGGGGTATGTTGTAGGTCTAATTGTGTGTGGGATCTGCAACAAAATATGACTCTGGAAGATTACGGTGTCATACCCTAGGCTGGACATTAATAAAGCTGCTCAGTCATTTTGTGAGCCAGATCAAATACTTACGGTCTCATGTGGAGGCCGGAAGGTGCAGTTTTTCCACAATCTCCTGCTCAGGACATGGCAGTTAGTTTCCAGAACATCCAAAGTGAGATAGAAGAGAGAGCCACTAGGTCCCTACAGATGGAAATACAAAAGCACATAATTTAGGAGAGCTTGAAGAGCCAAAGTAAAAAACAAACAAACAAAAAAAACAAAACCAAAATATGAGCACGTTTAGCCAAAGGAGGAAAGGAGTGCATGCAAGTCAAGCGTACTTCTTGAAAACCTGGAAAAGGTCATGGGCTGTCTGTTCAGGAGCATCCCAGAGGCTATGGTTTCTGGGCCAAAACCTGAGACCTAGGGACAGCTCCGGTGATATCATTAAGTGTTAAGCATTGTGTAGCAACCGCAGTTGGTCACAGCTTGCCATTCAAACATACAGAGAGACAGAGAAACTATTTTCATGTTTGGAAATTAAATTTGAAATTGAAAAGTAATAGTTCCCAGATCAAAGTGAAATAAAGGGATTGCACCTTCTAACTGACTTAAGGAAATGAGATAAGCCTACTAGCCAGAAATGGATTCAGAGCAGAGTGGCGGGTGAATCCTGGCATCACAATAACTGGGAGCGAAGGCAGAAGCTAACCAAGTAAATACATAGTGCCCTCCTGGAGAGTCTTTGCAAGCTGGAGCAAAAAATCAGTTTACCTTGCATTTTATGGGAAGCACGTGCTTTACTATCTGAGCTGGAGATCTGCACACAACCCTTTCCTCTTGCTTGGAGTTGCTAGAGAATATGCACCCTTGTCTCCTGCCTGACAGAAAACCAGCATGGTGTAGTGGTTTGAGTGTTGGTCTAGGATTCCACAAAACCAGAATCTGAATCTGCACTGAGCCATGGAAACCCACCTTGGGCAAGCCATGCTTTGGAGACTCAGGACCAGGCCCTGACACCTAGAAACCCTAACAGGGATTAGGTGCAGCAATGGGGTAAAGGCAAATTATGGGGATGTGGGTTTGATAAATGTGCCAATGTCCTTTTAGGGAAAGACAAAAAGTCTGCACATGGCCCTTTGATTACCTCCTTGAAATGTGGACGCAAGTCAGTTTGCACTGATGCCCACAAACATTCATTCATGTACATTTTCATCATAACTTTAGAATTACAGAACCCTAGAATAAATCTGTTCCCTGTATGCTCCCAATAGATGCTTTGATAACTTTTTCTTCAAAACCTATTAGAGGGGAATTCCAAGGCTGCCCCAAAAGACTTTGGTCCAAAACATATTGCAGAAATCATCTAGTTTGACACTGATTTAACTGCCCTGGCTCACTGCTAGGGGATCCTGGGAATTATAGTTTGTTGTGGTATCAGTCTCACAAAACTATGATTCCCATAATTCCCTAGCATTGGGCCAGGTTGGTTTAAGTGGTCTCAAACTGGATAATTTCTGCAGTGTGTTTTGGACCTTACTCAAGTCCAAAACTGCTTGAAGACTTAAGATGTTTCTATTCATGCTCATATTTGGCCAAGCTGGGAAAAGTTACTTTTTTGATTATAACTCTTAGAATTCCTCAAAGAGCATGGTGAGCATTCCAGCTGGAGGTGTGGTGAGAGCTGTAGACCAAAGAAGTAAACTTTCTCACCTCTGTTATCCTGACTATGATTTCCTGAAATTTTATGGCTGTTGCCCTTCCTGCTATGACACCATATAAAGATTACGTCCAGACAAGAATTTTGGTGGTGCAATTACCCTGCCACATCTACAGAATTTTAATGGTGGAAGAGATACATTTATCTTTCTTTTCTAAAATGATTGATTTTTTTTACAGTCTTGTTTTGTCTTTTTCTTTTCTCTAAAACAATCAATGGAGTTTATCATACAATGGAATTTGGGGGTATAATGCAATGACAATCCGAATGCAATCATGGATTTTCCATTATTGCGTATTATAGTGTCTCATCCAATTTCGGTCAATGGGGGGTCATTTTTGGGCAATGGGGAGTCATTCTGAACACATTCCGAATGCAATTAGAATTCACGTAAATTTGCTAAAAAGCACTTTACAAATGTGCACAAAAAACTCAGTATAGTCAATGAGGGGAAATGTGTGTGAGCAGTGTGTAAAACTCAAAACCTCCAAAGTAGAAAAGAACCAGCTATGAAATGAAGAGAGTCTATGCTGCTCTTGGAGTATTCTGGCCCCAGATTTCCCCCACCTGCTCTCTTTGATGGGTGGCTGTCTTCCCACAAGGTCCCTGTTCATCACTCAAAGCCACTGCTGAGCTCAGAACGAAGTGTCCAGTACTGAGCGCCTCATTTTTACTTCACAGCAACTGGGCACCTCACATGGGACTGTGAGTGAAAGCAGATGCCCTTGTCACTGTAAAGAAAGCCAAAAACCCACAGCAAAAGTGGAGTTATTTAAATGCAGGTTAGAGGGAGAAAACCCCAAATTGGGTGTGAGTGTTGTGAAGTCCACACCCAATTCAATCCACACCCAATTTGGGGGTTCGTTCCTGCATCGTATAAACAGGACACAGCCCTGGGGGAAAGAAGGGTAATTTGTTCATATAGAGAGGCTCATAGACTTGATAGAAGTGGGCATCATAAAGGGAAAGACAGAATAGTTACAGAGCTCTTTCCAGTGGACAGAGCTAGGAGTCTTCACTTGGGAAGCACCCATAATACCTTGTGTGTGATCTGTGGGAAGGACTTGGATAGGTTGGCACTCTCTGTGGCACCACCTCTGAGGGGCACCAGCATCTGCTCAGGGCAGTTGACCAACAATGGATCTTCTTTCTCTCCTCCCTTTCACCCAGCATTTATGCAGCATCTTTGAAGAGAGATGTCTCTGAATGGAGCAAAAAGAACAAATTCAGCACCAGAGACTTACCTGTGGGAGTTCGCGGGCATCAAAGATCCGCTGGAGACCAAACACGTAGCCTGTCCTTCGATGTGCATTGAGCTTGTTGAGGGCTGCTTCTGCAACCGCCTTCACCACAGAAGAATTACATGGAGGGGAACTTAACTGAGTAAAGGGTGATGGCTGCACTGGAACAGCCAAGGAATAAAATAGCTGTAATGCAAGCACAAAAGGAATTAGAAGGGCCATTTGGAAATTCTTGTGAAGAGTGTACTTTAGAAATGGATTTAAGTTTCTTTATATATTTGGAAATGGGTCACTAATATTTGTTCTTCTGCTGCACATTGGCCCTCACCTTTAAACCTGGACATGTAGACCACAAACAATGACTCAACCATTAGATTACATATTCACAGGTTGACACAGACTAGTGTCATGACCATTAATCCATGCCCTTGGTTTTAAACCAGAGGAACACTGCTGTGAATAATGGCATTTTAATAAGCATTCAGAATATATATATATATATATATATATATATATATATATAATAATCAGCTCTTATTGTTAATGCTGGATGAAAAGGAAAAGGCAGAAAGTGAAATCTTCAGCAGATGTATTTAGAAATATGTTTTCTAAATACAAGTGTGGGGAAGTGTGGTTGCAAAATGGCAATGAACACATATTAGCTAACCAATGTACATTTTTCTATTTGCACTGTAGTGTGGGTGGTTTGTTGTAATGTGTGTGTGTTTGGGAAATCATTACATGGACAAGCTACTTGGAAGTATGCAGAAGACAACCTGCCCCCTCGATCCTTGTCCATCCGGGCTGGTCGTCCCGGGGGGGAGACGTGCTGAGAGTGTTTCTTCGGAATACGATCAACGCGTCCCTTAGGGAGGGCATCTTACCATCTTGTCTCAAGGAGGCGGCGGTTAAGCCCATCCTGGAAAAGCCCTCCCTTGACCCCCTGGGCAGAAACAACTGCAGATCAGTGTCCTTGCTTCCATTTTTAAGCAAGGTGATCAAGAGGGCAGTTGCCACCCAACTCCAAGCAGTCTTGGATGAAGCCGACTACTTCGATCCATTTCAAACCGGCTTCAGGACAGGACATGGAGTGGAGACTGCCATGGTTGCTCTGACCGATGACCTCCGCTTGAGTATTGACGGGGTAGTGTGACCCTGTTAGTGCTCTTGGATCTTTCAGCGGCCTTTGACACCGTAGATCACTCCATCCTTTTGGGTCGGTTGAGAGAGTTAGAAATTGGAGGCACTGCTCTTCAGTGGTTCCGATCTTTTCTCTCTGACAGATCCCAAAGGGTGAGGCTCGGGGACAGTTGCTCCTCCAAAATCGAGCTTAATTGTGGCGTCCCTCAGGGCGCCATCCTGTCCCCAATGCTATTTAACATTTATATGAAGCCGCTGGGTGAGATCATCTGGAGGCATGGAGCTCAGTGTCTTCAGTACGCTGATGACACTCAGATATACCTCTCCGTGACCAGATCATCAGCTCAGTCTTCAGATGGCGCCTCCCCGTCTTGTGGCGGTAATGGATTGGAAAACAGATTGAAACTAAATCCAGACAAAACGGAGGTACTAACAGTTACCGGTCCGAAACTAGGATTGGGAATACAGTCTCCAGTCCTAGACGGAGTCACACTCTCCTCTAAGGACTCTGTTCGCAGTCTGGGGGTACTCCTTGACTCTTCGCTTCACATGACTAGTCAGGTGAATGCGACAGTCAGGAATGCCTGTTATCAGCTTCGGCTGATACACCAGCTGTGCCCTTTCCTGGACACGAAAGACCTGGAGACTGTGGTACATGCTCTAGTAACCTCACGTCTGGATTTCTGTAATGCGCTCTACATGGGGCTACCCTTGTGCCTAACCCAGAAACTTCAAATAGTTCAGAATATGGCAGCTTGCAAAATGTATATTGTTCATTTTTGTTGGCCCAATAAAGTTATCACTGTATAAAGTTATCACTTGAACATCAAGTAGAGAGCACATAACACCAGTGCTCAAAGCTCTCCATTGGCTGCCCATTAGTTTCCAGGCACAGTACAAGGTGTTGGTACTAACCTTTAAAGCCCTGCATGGCTCAGGCCCATCCTACCTTAAGGACCACCTCTTCCCATATGAACCACCCCACACACTTCGGTCCTCTGGGAGGAACCTGCTGCAGCCTTTAACAACCAGGTTGTCGCAGACCTCTCAGAGGGCCTTTTCAGCTACTGCCCCTAAGCTCTGGAACGGCCTGCCGGACGAGATGTGTCTCATTACATCACTGGCTAGTTTCAAAAAGGCCTTAAAGACGCATCTTTTCCGGCAGGCCTTTCCTTGGAAGGAGAGAATGGAACATCTACTCCCTGTCCTGAAAACATAATTAGAACTGGGAATTAATTTCATCTGTCCCTCTACCTATTCTGCTGAATATATTTAATGCGGTCATGCACATGGTTTGTTCATGAGTTTGCACATTGTTTTAACAACTGTTGACCAATTTTAACTGTGTTAATTTTAAATTGTCTTGATTTAATTCAGTTTTAAGGGGAAGGGTTGGGGAGGGATGTGATTGTTGTTTTTACTGTGTATTCTTTTATTTTGCTGTACCCCGCTTCGAGTATTTTATTAGAGGAGCGGGCTATAAATAAACATTATTATTATTATTATTATTATTATTCACTCATGAAAATTCTTTATAAATCTTCATCATGGACTATGGAGGTGGAAGTTATATGTATCCCAGTCTTCTGTATATTTATTGAAAATTGGGCTTACTCTCAAGTAATTAAAGCATGCTTACCTGATCTTCACCTGATCTTTCAAGACGTTTTCTGTTAAGGTACACATATAGACTTGCATAAGACAGACTTTAGGATATTGCCTTCTAAAGATCTAGCCTAGAGCTGGTTCTCATATCCCTTCTTCCTAAGGAGGGTTTTTGCTTCTGCTGTAACTGCCTAAAGGTGTTGGTTAAATGCTTCTCACTCATTTTCAAAGAAAGTATCTTTATGTCTCGCAAATGGAATTTAACATTTATTTCCTAGACTTTGAGATTGAGAATCTCCCGTGCCCACAAGAAGGAAGAGGAGCCTGCCTCCATGAATAACCCTCCATGCCATCTGAACTGAGAACAGCAACAACGACATCTTGACAAAATGCAGGCCCATGACTAATATCTTCATTTTTGTCTCCCTCCTCTATGATTTTTAACACCTTTGCCTGCTGAAGAAGCCAGCAGAGTTTCAAAAGCTTGCAACATGTATATTGTTCATTTTGGTTGGCCCAATAAAGTTATCACTGTTTTGTCAATTTGGGATGTTATTGCATTCGTTTTATTGCACCCGACATAAAGAAGAAACAGGCTGTACTCTAATACAGTATTGGAACTGGTCACTTGGAGGAACCAGAGACCATTTTAGTGGATATTTCTAATCTTTAGGATGCCTCTATCTTCCAATGCAAAAAGAGTAACAGCAAATGTAACTTGTTAGTAACACGTAATTTAATGAATCCAAACAATGATAGCTCTATTGGGCCAACCAAAATGCATAATTATATGTTGCAAGCTTTCATACTCACACTGGCTTCTTAATCAGGCAAACAGGAGAAAGAAATTGAAGATGTTCGTCATAGGCCTGCATTTTCTGTTTCTGGTCTTAGTTCAGATGGTAGGAAGGGCTATCTGCAGGCTGGCACTTCCCCGCTTTGGCTATGCAATCACTGGTAGTTTTTCAAAGTCAAGGAAATTTAATGTCCATTTGCAATTCAAAGAAGATGTTTCCTTGGAATCCAGCATGTCTCATTCCTTTGTGAAGCCACAGGGTCCTATGTAGGTAGAGAACACTGGATTTCTCAATAAGTCTTTATGTTTTGTAACAGGAAAATTTTAGGTGATGTAGAGGTAAAGCATACCAATCAGTCCCAATATTAGAAAAAAATGCTTTACCTTTGTTGGAGGCAGAAGGCTCAGATGGCAAAGTCCCACTGCACTGGCTCTTTCCATAGGATTCCCCTGTGACGGCTAAAATGAGGTATCTTGAAGTGCAAAAAATATCTAGGGGTAGCCATGTTGGCCATTTAACAAATCCAATAACACCCAAACAGTGATACCAATCAAAATGCACAATTGAATTTGCAAGCTTTCATTTAATGAGTTACCTTTCTGGATAGCATCACAATAAGGTCCTGTTAGATGATCATAATAATGAGTAAAGTGACTAGTTACCTTTAAGACAGTAACACTCTAAGGAGATTACCACACAAGGG
Source organism: Urosaurus nigricauda (assembly GCA_034509955.1). Taxonomy (NCBI): domain Eukaryota; kingdom Metazoa; phylum Chordata; class Lepidosauria; order Squamata; family Phrynosomatidae; genus Urosaurus; species Urosaurus nigricauda. The sequence continues at coordinate 268,973,045 of JAOEGL010000003.1, forward strand.
TGCAATTTCTTTAACTCAAGAATAATGCTATTAATGAGTTTATTTCTGCTTTATCTTTCAAAAGAACAGCAGTCCTTGTTTTGTGATTAATGTTTCCGGTGTCTGTTTTTTTCACAATGCACATGACTCATCTCTAATCCCCTTTCTTCCTGCTTTGTGCATCCATTTTTAAAATTTTATGTTGATGAAGACTGAAAACCAAACAGATGGTTGCAACACATTTAAATCCCATATGTTGGCAGAGAGTGTTGAATTAAAGTGTAATTCACCAAGAAAACACGGAACAACAACATCATCAACAACAACACCCTAAATAACAAATCCAGTTATTGCAATCAAACTCTGTTTTGTGGATTATGATAATTGCTAGAAATATATACATAAATAGGTAAACTAACAAGAATTAATTGAAGCCAGCCTTCTTCACTAAACTAAAAGATCCATGATGTAACAGAAGCAGGGATAGGGGTTTATGGCTCACCCATTTACACCACCTTGACCCCGCAATAACATTACTGTAGTGCTAAAACAATCTGCACTTGTGTAATCATGTGAATGTAGCAATATTGGCGCTTATTGAACATTATCTCTCATTAATGCAAAATTGCGCTGTAATAACAGTATAATGCTGGATCAACAACAGCTGAGTGATGATGTTATGTGAAAAGGAGAGGAATCATAGGTTGTAACTCCATTTCAATCCCATCACTAGCTCCTTGTGTGGTAATCTCCTAAATTATGACAGGCACATAGTAATCAATATGTGCCCAAAGAGCATTATATCAGGTATAGTCTGAGATCTTTTTAATGATTTATGATGGTGTAAGTTGGACTTAGGACATCACAACTCATTCCGTCATTGTTTCATAGATCAGAAGTCTGTTTCTACCATGCAGTGACCAAAATCTCTCCCAAATCACACCTTGTGTTCAACACAGCAGTCCACAGTATAACCATTTCCGTGTTATCAGCCAGTAGGGGATGAGTAGGGACTTATCTGGTTATTTTCTCGTAGCTGTAAAGACATCATCTGCAGAAAGCTCACAAGAACCCCTTGTTGCAATGCATCCATGGCTGTGTTGGAAAAAGGGGGCTGATGAGTTCTGAGAGATGTAGCTATGTGATTCACGTACAACTTGTGATGCAGAATCTTGGCCATACCTTCCTTTCCTAGATGCTGTCGCCTGAAAATACTTAGGTATGTCTCAGAACTGTTGAGTTTAAGTGGAACTGCAACTATTCATCTTTCTTATCGATTAATTTAGCCATACAGTTCATATCACACAGAAATGTCTGAACACTGGCTGTGTAGGAACAGGAACCTTGTTGAATGTTCAGCTGCAGCTGGTGAAAGGATGAACACAAAACTTTGGGCATCACCACCCTTAAGTTGGTGTCTTGATGAAATTATTGCTTTCATAACATTTAAGGCCATTATACTACAACTACATATTCATTCTCTGCCTGGCCTACAACACATGCCTGTTGTGAGGATGAACTGGTGGGGACCAGAGTATTATGTTTTGCTCAGAGCTTGGAAGAATTCCAGGATATAAATGCCACTGAGAAAATAGATAGGCTGAGGCCTTACTTCAGAATTGTATAGAGTAACTTACAAATGAATTTTGCTATGCAGTCCTGCTGTTAAATGGCAAAGTTGAACAACTCAATCAAGACACCAAAATGTGCCAATGAATGCACATGTGCATGTACATCCATGCACAATGTGAATCATAGAGATCTATGGGAAAGGAACAGCTGTATATGCAATGGCATTGCACAGGATGACCAAAGGTCTTCCTGTTCCTGGACATGTCCTATATTTCAACCTCATGTCCAGGGTCTGGGAGGAATTCCATAATGTCCTCTATTTTGAGCTATAGAACCTGTCCTTTTGTCATCCAGTGTCTCAGCAGGCAAGCAAGCAAGATGTAGTTCAGGAGATTTATTGCTACTGCTACTGCTGCAAACAGGTTACTAGTTTTCGCTAAGCAAGAAACATGACCAAAATGTTTAGCTTACAACAATACACTCTAGTGAATACAGAAAAACTGTTGAATGGCATGTTCCCTGTGTATGGGAAGAGTGGAAGGAGTGAGAAGACTGTCACTGACTATGTGATGGTTTTATTAATATGTGTGTGTTTTCTGACTGAGGTGTGGAAAGGAAAGGGGGATCTAGGTTACTGAAGGATATCAGTAGCACAAAGGGGAAGTTTGTGTGTGAAAGTGCAGTGGTCCCCCGGAAGTCGTTTGCAACCTGGGGATTTTTTTTTATCCCGGGGGCTTCTTTTTTGCCCCCAGCGGTTTCGGGTTCTGGGGATTTCGGATCCCGAGGGATTCGTATCCCGGGGGACCACTGTGTATGATTTTGGTTGAGAGAGAAGCAGGAGGGATGAGAGAGCAAATGGGAAAACTAAAAGCAGAAGTAATAATTTAAACGTACATTCAATAAAGAGTTTGTTGCTAGTAAATTTTAAGCATTTGTTTTGCTCAGAGTTCTGTAAGTATATTGCAAGCTAACAACAATATACAACAAAAATATGGTTGAGTACATGATATAATACAGAATATGTAATATAGCTGTGAATAAACCATATGAAATGAATTTATATTTATGTTCGTGTTTTTAGCTTTTATTTCGTAATAGCCTATATTTTTCTTGAATATCCTACATTTTGTGGTGACTCATCCTCCTTTGGTCACTAGGGGCATTACAAGTGCAATTCTCTTTCTGTAATTTTGAACTAAATGTGGATGCTTCCACACTGGACAAAAATGTCCAAACACTTCCATAAGGAAACTTATGCATGCATAAGATTCTGACCACAATATTTCTGAAATATTACTTCTCTCCAAAAAACCTCTTTGTAAAGATATAATAAATGTCATCTGCATAGATTTGGTTTTTGTAACAAAAAGCAATTACTGCAGCTGTTCCATGCACGTGAATTCACTTACAAAAGCCTCCCAGAGATCAGTACACAACCATCCTCTTCTCACCATGTTTGCTGCAGATGCTACTGTGAATTTCCTTTTAAATGGACTTTTCTACATATTTGTCCAATAAGAGACATGTCACTGTGAAATTTGTCAGTAGCATAACCATAGAGGTGAAAGCAAGGACTGGCAGTTGACAACATGTCATTTCTCAAAAACAAAATTCTTCTCTCTAATTCTGCTCAAGTATCTGCCAAGCATTCTCTTAATCCAGTGGAAAAAATAGCGTTTGTGATGTGATTTAGAATGAGGGAGTGGAGAGAGTGCATCTACCTACACTGTAGAAATAATGCTGTTTGACACCACTTTAACTGCCATGGCTCCATCCTCCAGATTCCTGGGATTTGTAGCTTTGTGAAGCACCAGTACCCTTTGGCAGAGAAGGCTAATGACCTTGTAAAATTACAAATCCAGCATTTCATAGCACCAAGTTACAGCACTTAAAGTGGTGTCAAAGTGTATTATTTCTACAGTGTAGATGCACTCTAAGGACTTTATCACACCGCCTCTGGTGTCTGACTTACCTCTTCCAAATTTGAGCCAAATCCGGAAATTATGCTGATTTTATCACATGGATTTCCCCCTCAAAACGGCTTCCCGTTGCCTCCATTATTGAATTCCGGCCCCATAAGCCATTTTTTCCAAATCAGAAGCTTCAGAATTAGAAAAAAAGGCCACCAAAGCAACTTACGAGGCCCAAACTCAATGGCAACAGGAAGCCGTTTTGAGGGAAAAGTCAGTATGATAAAATCAGCATAACTTCTGAATTTGGCTCAAATTTGGAAGAGGTAAATCAGGCACTGAAGCAGTGTGATAAAGTCCTTAATCTAGCCTCTTCCTCCTCCCCTTTCAATGGAACCATTAAGCTCTGTTAAGAATGCATGTTGAGGATCTATTTTTATTATGTAGCACTATAAATGAGAATTGTGCTTCATAAACCATATGGTGACATGTTGCTGCTTGCAATGAGCTTACAATTTATTTTTTCTCCAAAAAGGACAAGGAGAAGGAATACCCTTCACATTTATGCTTCCCTGCAACAGACACATTTTCTCTCTGCTATTGGGAAAAGTATAAAACATTTTGGGGGAAGCATTCTCTCTTTAGGTTCTCTACACTGTTGATTGATCCAGCTTTTCTAAAATTTAATAACTAGACCAACTCAGAAATATGTATGCTCTCATCTCCTTCTGTGCATGAGGTTCCCAAGCAAAAGTAAGAATGCAAAAGTAAGAAGATGGCAATGGCAAGAAAACACCATTATAGCTGTAGGGACGACTTAAGTCAGAAATGACTTGAAGACACACAATAACAGCAATAACAGCAACAACAAACTACAGTTTATCCTGTTAACTACAGTGGGTGGGTCCCATATTGAGAGAAAGGCTGAATATAAATCAAATGAAATGAATGAATGAATACTATCTGCCAGACACTATTCTGTAATTGTCAGCTGATCCTAATAAATAAGTTTGTATTAATTTCTCCCTCCTTCTTTCCCCTCTCTGTTTGTATTGACACACTCATGTATAGCTATGGATCAACATAGTTTCCCGCATCTTTGGCCTCTTCTTGAAACTGTGCAAATTTTTATGGTTAGGCTGCCTTCTCTCTCTCTCTCTCTCTTTCTTTCTTTCTTTTTTAGCAAGACCACCCTCTTTTAGAACAGCTCTCCTCCAGTTTTGCCAGGTCTCCTCTGTCTGATAAAACGGAGGCTGAGAAAAGTGTACCTGTGTCCAGCCCGTGGTGTACTATGCACACAGCTAGTGACTGAGGTGCTTATAGAATTATACAATCATAAAATTGGAAGAGATCTCAAGGGCTATCCAGTCCAACCCTCTGTCATGCAGAAATGCACAGTGAAACAATTCTCGACAGAAGGCCATCCAGCTTCTGTTTAAAAATCCCCAAAGAAGGAAACCCCACTACACTCCAAGGGAGCGCATTGCATGATCGAACAGTTCCTACCATCAGGACGTTTTTCCTAATGTTTATGTGGAATCTCTTTTCCTGTAACTTGTGTCCATTGCTTCGTGTTCTCATCTCTGGAGCAGCAGAAAACAAGCTTGTTCCACCCTCAATATGACATCCCTTCAAATATTTAAACATGGCTATGATGCTAGCTCTTAACCTTCTCGTCTCCAGGCTAAACATACCCAGCTCCCTAAGATGCTATCTTTCTTTTTTCATTCACTCTGGAACTTGTGGGATCCTCTATCAGTGCCTCCATTCTGCTCCATCTGCCCATCTGTTGGATGTAATTTCTGCCTTCCCAGTTCTCTGGTTATGGTTTACCATATCCTTCCATACATCCAGAGGTGAAAGGGGAGGCAAAAAAGCAAGGAGGCTTTTGCATTTAATGTTTTATTTTAGAAGCACCATTGTTTGGTTTTCTTACACTCTGAATATAGAATTCCCAACTTTGCCTTTGCAATATGACATAGCATTTTTGGACAGTGGAAATAATAAAAAAATCTTATATGGAGAAGACACCTGGTAAAGGGTTTTTGGTCATTTCTGACCAGCACTGTGTACATTCTTCCTTCCAAACAATCTTCACAAACCACCACAACAGATTCTGGACCAAAGTTTCACATGTTTGCTACCAGAATTGTACAGTATACAATTTATAATATTATATCATTTGTACACTTTTTTTCCTGCTACTGAATGGAAAGGTTAGCAAACTGTGCACCAGATAGACTCTCCACCCCTGTAAAACCATAAGTTTAGTTCATTTTTCCTCTTTCAGGTCATATGATAGCACTTATAACTATTTCCATGCTTTCCACTTGGCGATCACAAGGACTAGAAACTTTAAAAATAAAATAAAAATGACAGTGGGGACAGGAGATACTAAATCTGTGGGAAGCACCACAATATTCATAAGTAGAAAGGAAATGGGCATATCACACATACAGCCCTTCAAAGAAGAGGGAGTAAATGCTTGCCAATTATAGCTGTGATCTATCAGGGTAAAGTCTTCTTTGAGTTCAGACATAGAGGGTCATAAAAGACATTTCATTAACTAGGTGTTTCCATGACTTCTTTTGTATATCCACATCTGTGGGCTTTATTACAGGGTCTTCCATTATTAAATTTTAAAATGGTGGTATTTTCCTGGACACTGTTGAAGAGGGGGTAGTATTGGTGCCACTGGATCCACTGCCCTTTTGACCACAGGACTTGCAACTTCAACCACAGCAACTTCAGCAGAGTGGGACTCGTGTGATGCATGTGTGTCATTGTGGGAATGTATGAGGTCAAGCACAGTGTGGCCAACTCCAGGGGAAGGAATTTTCTTCCCTAAATGATGCTCAGTCAGGTGGGTGTGGGAAAGTCCAGCCTGGAAAAGAAAACCATCATGATTAGTTTGCCTGCGCCATTGACTCAGATCTCTTTCACATTGTTCAAGGAGAGCACTTCAGTGACACTTTAACTGGCATGGCTACATCTTATAGAATCTGTAGTTTGGTGAGGGACTTTTAATCTATTGTAGAAAACTACAAATTCCAGAATTCAATAGGATGAAGCCATAGCAGTTAAAAGTGGCATCAAACTATAGTGTGGCGTAATGTGAAAGAGACCCTAGAATGCAATCTTAATTCAGATTTTTCTGTTTAGAGGACTGGGTTTGTGTACAGACTTAAGAATGGCTTAAAATGGATTTTGAGGTGCACATCAAGGCTGTCACAACCTCCCCCTATCCAAACAAATCAGAAGAGACAGCAGAGACAGATGATGGGAGGCAGTATCACAGCAAGGCCACATCATGTGCCTTTTTGGTTTTTGTTTCCAAATATTTAGTGAGGCATAAATATCCTGTGTAGGCAAATGCTTAAAACAGTTGCTTCAGTTCAAAGCTTGAAAAAGTTATAGTCCAGCATGAGGGGACACAAATGTGAGATACAGCTATGATAGTCTCCCATCTAACCCTTTTCTAAGGATGCCACCACACTGCAGAATTAATGCAGCCTGACACTACTTTAACTATCCTGGCCTCATCCTAGGGAATCCTGTGGTTTGTAGTTTGTTGTGGCATCAGAGCTCTCTGACAGAGAAAGCTAAATATCTTTAAAAACAAACAAACAAACAAACAAACCAAAACAAAACTACAAACCCCCAGGGTTCCATTGCATTGAGTCAAACTGCATCATTTCTGCAGCATAGATGCAGCCTAAACTGTATTCTTGCAAACTTAACCATTTCCTGGTTAGTAGAGACTAGAGGGATCAGCAGACAAGCATCCAGCTATTTGTTTATAAATGGACGCAGAGCAATGACATCCTTCACGTGGACTCTGTAAATTTACATAGCGCTGAACATACAATCTGTAATTAGATGGTTTCCTGCCCTCAGGCTTACAATCTAAAAAGACACGACACAAAGGGAGAAGGGAAAGATGCTGGGGAAGGGGATCAGGTCCAGCAGCTCTTCTCTCCCTCTGAGGCCTGCCTATCACTATACATCCAGCTATAGAAAAATACCAGGATGTTTCTTTGCCACTCCCTCTACTTTCTACCAACCAGGAAATGGCCAGATTTGGCAGGCTGCAGCTGAGGCCTTGTCTACGATGCTGAAAATGCTGCCCTCTCTGATGTCCTCATGGCCTACAGCTACTTCTGGGGAGGAACTATGCCCTCTCCCCTCCTATATCCCAACTTTGCATATGGAAAACTCTTGTGCTTCCCAAAAAGCAATCCCCCAGAACGATCTCAGGTTCATTGTGTGTGTGGATAATTGGATTTAGTTAGCTGAATCCAGTTGTCCATACACCAAGAGCCATGCCATCCCTCTTTGCCATGCTGCGTAGCATGAGGAAAAGGGATGGCCCCTTTTCTGGAGCTTTATGTAATAATAATAATAATAATAATAATAATAATAATAATTTATTTCTAGCCCACCCCTCTGAACGAGCAATTGGGGCAGGTGACAACAAGGTTAAAAAACAGTACAATTAAAATATACCATCCCATCACCCAACTCCCCCCCCCCCTTAAAACAGGATTAAATCACAACAACATTAAAATCAATAAATGAGCGTATAAAAATAAAATAAAAACAGCGACAAAAGTTCCAATCCGGAAACCTTAGCTGTATAAGGGTGAAATAATGCTGGAGAGAGATGGAGAAGCTCAAAAATGCATTTCAGGGCCGGAAGGTGTAACACTTCTTCTGGGAAGGCCTGCCGAAAGAGATGCTCCTTTAGGGCTTTTAAAAAGCCTTCAATGGATGGAATAAGACGCATCTCATCCAGCAGGTCATTCCAAAGCTTAGGGGCGACAGCTGAAAAGCCCCTCTGGGAGGTCTGGACCATCCTGGTCTTCATGGACTGCAGCAGATTCCTCCCAGAGGACCGAAGTGTGCGGGGAGGTTTGTATGGGAAGAGGTGGTCCCTCAGATAGGATGGTCTGCCCAGCACACTGTTATCTTTGCTGAGGTCAGAACGTGGCACCTGTGTGGTCAATAAGAAAGGGTAAAGTGACCCCTTCTTTGTTGATCATATGGGTGGGGGGTGCCTCTTTGTGACCTCAGCAGAAGCAATGGCTACAGCCTGGCTCTTGCAGGGAGGTACATGGCTTGCAAGGTTGCAGCAATTGTGGTGGCACCGAGGGGAACAGGCCAGTGGGACTGATGTAGTGTCGGCCCTGCTGGCCAATGTGCACAATGATGTGGTGTTACACTGGATTCAACTGCATGCGTGTGGTCACCATCATGGTTGGTCTGGGGTCAAGTCCAGGGCATAATGCTCCAGACTTGTTTTAGATTAAGTAGCCTGTGTAGCCGTACCCTGAGAGAAAATGGATTTATGTGAGGAAGGGAATTTTAGTAACTGGGTAGAGAATTCCCACCTCAGCAATAAGTTGTAACAACAACAACATAAGCTCTGAACTAGGGAACACTGCTGTGGAAATATGGGTTGAAAAAGAGGTAAAGGAAATTAAGTTGGGTATTAACAAGCTAGGAGGATTAAATAATCATAGACAAATTGCTGAAGCCTGACAGCTGTAGGAATTGGTGCAGAACTTGCAAGGAGAAATATATTTTGGAATATAATTCTAAGCATGCACTAGTACTGGTTGCATTCTGGGATTTGTAGTTCCTCCCCCTACCCTGAGCTAGTGCAAGAGGACTGGAGATTTTGCCTCACATATTAAACTGCCAATCATGTGGTGTCTACAGTAGGGTTTTTTTTTTTTTTTGCCCCACACTTCATCAGCCCTTCTCAATTTACATCAGGGCAGCAATTTCTTATGTTTAGAAAAAACGGGTGGAAGAATTCCTGAAAATAATGTTTAGAGTTTGTACCTGTTGGTCATAGATGGTACAGTCCACGGCATCTGCAGGAGGAAATTTGGCATCAGCAGGACCAGCGACAGTCCTATCGAAAATGGTGGCTGTGCAGAACCCAAAGTGCTAGAGGAAGAAGTTATGATATGATTCAGATGTCAGGATGAATATACTTAGCCATTCCACAGTATTTAGGGAAATCTCACATTACTATCAATTCCATAGGGACAAAAAGAAAAAACACAGCAAATAGGGAAATAATCTGGGCAAAATCTAGATTAAAAATGACAAGTGCAGATCACTGGGACTACAATGGCTTTTGCCAATAACAAATGGAATACTACACATTCTATAGATAACAAGTTCACTCTACATATAGATAGACACCATGGCCCAGATACTACATTGCTTCAGTGCAGAGTAAATTGTCCACCAAATCAGTTACATTACGCAACCCCTATAATGCATACTAGCATATGTGGATCAATGCCCAGTGTGCATGGCTGACAATCTGTGATGCAATTGCAATGTGCAAAGGCAGTGCATAGAAGCAGTGCACATTCACATACTACTCTCTGTACTTTAATGTGCTGCAATTCCACTTATGCCATTGTCAGCTAAATGAAACTTCTGTGCATTGTCTGCCAAAAAATCACCTTGCGTGCTTAGAGCAACCCAGGCCTGAGTACATTGCTAACAGGATGTCAGACTATATTTTAACTCTTTATACTTTTGCATCATAAATTTAGAACATGTGAATGGACCATGGGGATTGTGGTTTATAAATCACTATAAACTACTACTGGCCATCTAAGGGCTGAGCATAGCTCAACCTTAGTCTACCTTGGTGATTCAGTGAAAAAAGCAACATGCTCTGGTTCTTGAGCTTACGAGGATTTGGGAAGTTACTTTTTTGAACTACAGCTAACATGGCTCTTCAGCTCACATGGCCACCTATTGCAGTGGATTCTGCAAGCTGTAGTCCACAGCAATTTTACTAAGCTCTGTCCAGCACCCTAATAGTCCCCAGTCCTCTAGTCCAGTAAAAGACTCAGGAAGCTTGTTTGTCAAAAAAAGAAAGAGCAAGTGTTTTTTTTACCCCAAATAATTCCGCATTCAGTTCAATAGGAATGAAACTGTGTCACTCGTCCTTACCAAGTGTTCGCCTGTTCCCAGGTGGCAGTCTTCTATGTGATCCTTAGCTTCTTGGGCTGTGCAGTTGGTGGCAACAATTGCAAACTCCACATGGGAAGCAGGGGGCAAATGCTGGGAAGAAGAGAACAGATCAGATTTTAGCTGTCCCTGGGTTAGGAGTCCTTCCAAAACTGATCAGAGAAACAGTCAAATAATGGAATAACCTAAACAGCAGTGTGCAGAAAAGCCACCATTTTCACGTAGCTGCGGCACTTCGGTTCACTCTGCACCCCCCTCCCCCAATCTGCTTATGAGGAAGCCTTATACTGAGTCAGAATGTGGGTCTGTCGAGTCTGTATTACTAGGGTTTCCACATCTCAGGGTCTGATCCCTCTTTGCCAGACCTCAGGGGAGGAATCTCAGGGCAAGATAGCAGTGTTAAAAACACGTGTGTATGTATTTTCCTCATTCGTCATACATGGTGTTTTTTTTATTTGAATGGCATACTCTGACAACTGTGCTTGATGCTTCATGTATTGTGCTGCTCTTTGTAACATTGGTCTCCTGTGACATTACTAGTCACCTGACCATAGGTTTTGGCTATGAAACCTCAGGCCCTGGGATAGTCCTGACCTGCCAACTGTATGTATCACCTATTTTTTTGGACTGCTGCTCCTCTTTCTTGGGCAGAGATTTTTTTCCATTAGTCTCCCTGAAACCTATTTTAACTAGAGATGAAGAGGATTGAAAATGGGCTATTGTTGTTGTTGTGTGCCTTCAAGTCATTTCCAACTTATGGTGACTGTAAGGTGAAGCTATCACAGAGTTTTCTTGGCAAGCTTTGTTCAGAGGTTTGTTTGTTTTTTAAAAAAAATACCCCGGGTTCCCCTCCCTCCAGCATCGCATAGTGGTTTGGGCATTGAACTATGAGTGGAGACCAGGGTTCAGATCCTAGCTTGGCCACTGGGTGACCTTGGACAAGTCACTCTCAGCCTCAGGGGAAAACAATGACAAACCTTCTCTGAACAAATCCTGCCAAAAGAACACCCTGATAGGTTCACATTAGGATTGCTTTAAGTTGAAAATGACTTGAAGGCACACAACAACAACAACAACAACCTTCACTCTGCCCTCCTTTTTCGTCCCCTCTCTTCCCACTAAGCACATGTCACATGGAGGCTGCTTCCACACTGCAAGATTAATGCATTGACATCCCCTTAATTATCATGGCTCCATTCCATGGAATCCTGAAATTTGTAATTTGCTGTGGCACCAGGGTTTTCTGGCAGCAAAGGCAAAATATCCCACAAAATGCCAAATCCCAGAATTCCATCGCATTGAACCATAGCACAGCTAAAACAGTGACAATCTGCATTCATTCTACAGTGTAGGTGCAGCCCTGGTCTCAGGCAATTTTACAGAAATTGACTTTTGCCAATTTCCATTGAACTCTTTTAAATTATTATTCAGGTGTTAAAGTCAAAATGTTAAAGGGATTTAGCAATATTGTTGTTATTATGTACCTTCTAATCATTTCAAACTAATGGTGACCCCAAGATGAACTTATCACAAGATTTTCCAAGGTTTCATAGAAATCATAGAAATTTAGAGTTGGAAGAGACCACAAGGGCCATTCAGTCCAACCCCCTGCCATGCAGGAACTCCCAATCAAAGCATACCCGACAGATGGCCATCCAGCTTCTGTTTAAAGACCTCCAAAAAGGGAGACTTCTTCGGAGGAGGTTCATCATTGCCATCCTCTGTGAATGTGACTTGCTCATGACCATCCATTGGGTTCCATGGCCAAGCTGGGAATCGAATCCTGGTCTTCAGAGTTGTAGTCCAATGCTCAAACCACTATGCCACACACTAGTTAATTATTAGGATTATTTTCTTCTGTTACTAGCATTTCTCTTTCCCTTGCTTGGTCTCTGTTGAATCGGGGGGGGGGGGGAACGGCTGTTTCTTGGCTATGGCCATCTTAGCTAGTTCCAGGATAATACAGACATATAGCCTGCCTTAGAGAGGTACATTTCATTTCAGAAAATAGTGGGTTATTTTAAACTGACTTGGGAAGTAGGAATAAAAAGTCCTTGACAATGCTGGGAGTTCCCTGGGAATACTTCAAGATGAGGAGAATATCATGTATATCTCCAAAATGTAATCAGTTTGCACAGCAGCAAAACCTGGGACTTTCAGAGACTTTTTTTCCTGTCTAGAAAGGGTCTTTGATACTTACAGTGTGTTTCCCTCTTGAGATCTCAAGGAGCTTGTAGTAATGGTTTGTGTCATTTCTAGCATTGAACTCGGAGAGAGCAACATCGACTGCATTCACCACACCGACATCATTCAGAGGTGATATAGGTGTACAGTCAGGGCAAAGTTTTCTAAGGTCTTCCGCTGAGTCTAAGTAAGAAAAAGAGAGAGGAAAAACAACAACCCATATATTACTCATTTTTAAAAAGCTGGTAACATTTGCAGCCAGCAACTCCTGAGCATTTATGATAGCTGGTTAGTACAGTCTTTCCTCTGTAGCCACAGATTCTTTATCCACTGATTTATGCATCCACAGCTTGGAAATATGGGATGCCATTTTCCTATGTCATTGTATTTAATGGGACTAGAGCATCTACAGATTTTGGTATCCACAGGGGGGTCCTGGGGTAAAACCTTAGTGGACACCAAAGGCCCACTGTACTTGCAGTTTTAGTCTGTGGTAGGAAAAACAAAGAGCAGAGTATTTTATTTATTACATTTTCATTCCAGCTTTCCTCCAAGGAATTCAGAGTGCTATGCATAGTTATAAGGCAATGTTATCTTCTAACTTTGTGAGATAAACTGGAGTATAGGTCTTTACCACACTGCACAATTATACCACTATGATACCACTTGTAATTGCCATAGTTACATTCAGTGGAATCTTGGGAATCCTAGCTTCATAAAGTATTTACAATTCCTTGCCAGAGAGTTCTAGTGCCTCACCAAGCTACAGATCCCAAGATTCCATGGGATGCAACCATGGCAGTTAAAGCAGTATAAAAATATTATAAGTTTATATTGTGCAAGAGATCAAAGATGGACAAAGAAATCCAAGGTTGACTAGTGGCTTCATGGCTGTGTGTGGTATGAACTGCAGTCCCCTCCATCTAAGTCCAGCTTTCTATTAACTACAATTTACTGAAATTAATCTAAAATGACAAAAGCCTAATTGCAAGTGATGCAATAGCGACTTGTTTTTTTGGAAAGGGTTTTTTAAGGGTATTATATATACATGTTGATGTGTGCTTTCAAGCCGTTTCCAACTTATGGCAACCCTAAGGTGGCCCTATCATGGAGTTTTCTTGGCAGGATTTGTTCAGAGAAGGTTTGCCATTGCCTTCTACCAAGGCTGAGAGAGTGTGACTTGTCCAAGGTCACCCTGTGGGCTTCATGGCTGAGCTGGGAATCAAACTCTGGTCTTCAGAGTCATAGTCCAGTGCTCAAACCACTACACTATGGTGGCTTCTCATATATATATATATATATATATCTGCCTGACCTGTATATTTATAAACAAACAAACAAACACAAATATTACAAAATTCCAGGAGGCCTTCTATGACCTTGTACGCATGTTTATGCCTTTAAGTCGCCTATTGATGTATGGCAACCCTAGGAATTTCATCAGGTTTACTTAGCCAAGGAATACATAGAATGAGGTTTGCCAGTTCCTTCCTCTGAAATGTAGCCTATAGCAATAGCAATAGCAAATACTTTTCTCTACTATTTACCAATGAACTAGCATTCCCTAAGTGGTTTGCAATATGTAAGCCAATTGTCCCCAACAAGCTGGGTACTCATTTTACCGATCTACTAAAAGATGGAAGGCTGAGTGGACCTTGGAGCCCTCCTCTAGGATCCAACTTACAATGTTGTGGCTGCAGGACCGGCATTTAACCACAGTGCCACCAATAGCACCTGGTATTCATTTGCTGGTCTTTCATCCATGTACTACCCAGGGCTTCCAAGATCAGACAGGATCTGTTTAACCCTATCCTATGTGTTGTGATTACGATCACCTGCCCTGCAGCTGCTGTTAAAAACTGACACCACAGTTTTAATATGATTACACAGTTCATGAGCTGAGCCAGCATGATTTCATGGTTTCAGTGTTGGACTACCAGGTTTTCTTCCATCTGGTAGTCCAACATTGTAACCATGAAATCATGCTGGCTCAGCTGGAAGAAATTAGAATTGGTTGAGATACATGGACCAATTAAATAAATCAAAGAGACCTGTTGAAATGCAATCCTTGAATGATCTGAGATCAAAAGGAAAAGTGAATTACTGGTTGTTGTATTTTCAGCTTTACGAGAGGTTCAAAACTGATCTCAAAGCCACTGGAATAAGCAAAACCAGAACTGAATTAGAAGATATTTTGTGGTCAAAGAAAGGTCCTACGATCTCTGCTCTGTATAAATGTATGTTAAAATATTATACAGAAAATGAATTAATTAAGACAAATATGGTGTCTTGGGCTCAAGACATGGGAAAAACTTTAGATTTGAAACAGTGGGAAGATACATGGAAGAAAAGAGAAAAATATACTTTGTGTCAGGATATAAGAGAAAACTTTTATAAAATAGGTTATCGCTGGTACTTGACCCTGGTGAAAATTTGTAAAATTTATGGGAACTCCAGTAATAAACGCTGAAAATGTATAAAGAAAAAGGGAACATTGTGCCACCTATGGTGGAAATGTAAAAAAGCATTAAGATATTGGTTTAAGATTTGTAAAACAATTAATAAGATCTTGAATATCAAGTTAGAAATCAAGCCCGAAATATTTTTGTTAAACATGGTAAATGAAGAATTGGGGGGAAAAAAGTGTGGTTGTATCTTATTTTACATGATTTGTGCCACCAGGATAGTATATGTGAGATATTGGAAAAATAGAAGTGTCCCAAATATAGAAGAGTAGTTATTAAAGCTTAATGATATGATTGATTTAGACAAACTAACAAGAAAAATAAGAGATGAAAAAATTGACAGTTTTGTGAATGTGTGGAAACAAGTGACAAATTATTTAGAAAAAAATGCGGTTATTTAACAACATCAATCTCAAAGTTTGGTTAAAAAATAAAATAAAATAAAATAAAATAGTATTTCCACAAAAATTAAGATATCAGGTTATAGAGAATGTACCTCAAATTAGGGTGCTGTGTTTCATTTTGCAAGCAAATTATATATTCCTACATTCATTCCTACAAAAAAAATCGTTTTTGCCCCAGAATGCATCCAGCCACGAACCCCTGAGCAATAATAGTGGTTACCTGGAGATGAGTGACATTTGGTGGAGAGCACCTTAAAGTTTCCATCAAGACTGAGTAGTTTGACATCACAGTCTCCTTCAACAGCCTAGAAGTTCAAAAGATAGAAGTTATAGAGGAGAAAGGGGTGAAATAAGTAATTGTGCAACATTTCGCTAATCACCCACAACAACTTTTGGAAGAACACGTTGTAGTTGTCTCAGTGGGTTGAATCAAAGACCAACAGAGAAAGAGAGAAAAACTTGGATTGTTTTTGTAAACTGAAAGAAAGTTGGGCTGCATCTGCAATGAAGGATTAAGGCAGTTTGACACCTCTTTAACTGCCATTGCTTAATGCTATGGGATTCTGGGGTTTGTAGTTTTCTGAGGTTATCCCAAGGTCTAGCTCTCTGCACCCCTCCTTTTTTCTGATATCAAATTGATATCAAAAGGGATGTTTTAGGCAGGTAGCCGAGAAGGCACCTCAAGTGCGGGACACTAGCCATATCATATAAGGACTTCCATGGCCATATGAGGAGATCCAACTGGCTCATAATGGGGGAAACCAGGACGCTTAGCCAAGGATAGATCAATCAAGATCGGAATCTGCATAATCCCTTCGCTGATAGGAATGATAGTGGGAGACCTGGTTCTTACAAAAGAACAGCAAGTCCAAGATTACCTCCCTCTGGGAGTGAGGTTCCTTTGTCCAGAGACATTTGCAGGGATTGTCCAGCCATTAACAGATTTCCAGTTCTATTCTTCCCTCCTGAAAAGTTTACCCTAATCCCAAAATCTGCCCCAGGATATGTTTTGCCTATAAATATGCCCTCCAAGACACCTCCAATTTGGTCTCGCTGGAGATTCAGACACACTCTGTCAATATCTCACTAGACACCTCAGCAACTGTTGGTGAACTCAGATCCACAGGCAGCATGCTGAGCCACGTTCCCATCATAAAGCCTCCCTCTCAGTTGGAACCTCTGCTTCTGGAATCAGTATCGTCCTCTGCAGTCTTGAAAGTCACTATCTGCTACCACCTTTTATATCATTCATTCTTATATGGTATGAGAGTGAGTGTCTTTGCATGAGTGGTGATTCCCTTTGATCTACGAACAAAACTACATTTGGACCTTGCATTCTGGAGTTCTGCTTCTTGAAACCACTATATATAGGCTTGATCCCTGTTTTTAGTTGCCCAAAGCCCTCTCACTAATAATTCCCTTAAACATTGATTATGGGTGCTCCCTTGGAGCCCTGCATTTTAGGCAACAGTGAGATATTTAGCCTTCTCTATCAT
Organism: Urosaurus nigricauda; assembly: GCA_034509955.1. Lineage (NCBI taxonomy): Eukaryota > Metazoa > Chordata > Lepidosauria > Squamata > Phrynosomatidae > Urosaurus > Urosaurus nigricauda. The sequence goes on from JAOEGL010000003.1 coordinate 268,990,057, forward strand.
AAAACCTTGGTGCCACAAGAAACTACAAATCCTAGGATTCCATAGCATTGAGCCATGGCAGTTAAAGCAGAGTCAAATTGCATTATTTCTACAGTGCAAATATAGTCTAGGATGAAAGGCTGAATTCTCCCAAAATGATATGGCAGAATTGGATGGCTAATACCCCTCTGTGGTTGAGTCATCCTCTAGAATGATTAATCAGAAGTGTACTAAATGATCAAGCCTTTGAATAACAAAGATGAACTTCAATCTATCCTATGCATTCTTACTTGAGAGTAAGCTGTACCTTCTTTGGAGGTCTTTAAACAGAGGTTGGATGACTGTCCCTTGGGAGTACTTTGATGGCTCTGTCCTGCATAGCAAGGGTTAGACTAAATGACCCTTGTGGTCCCTTCCGACCTATGATTCTGCACTGAACACGTGGAGGGCACTGCTAACTGCACAATGCACTTGTAAGGGTCTTCATTCAGTGATAATGGACGGGGAAAGTATGTGGCTCTCCTCCAGCAAGTACAGTTGGCCCTCTGTATCCATGGCTTCAACCATGTATGGTCTGAAAATATTCACACACACACACACAAATTCCAAAAAGCAAAACTTGATTTTTGCCATTTATGTATGGGACACCATTTCACTACTGTCCATCAACATCTGGAGGGCTGCATGATTCCCACCCCCAGCCTAAAACACGCATTAGGAATTATACATATGTGCATATCATCAGTGGTGGAGGAAAGCCAATGTTGCTCCCACACTGCAGTATTAATGCAGTTTGACACTGCTTTAACTGCCATGGCTCCATTCTATGGAATGCTGGTATCTGCAGTTTGTTGAAGCACCAGAGCTCTCTGACAGAGAAGACAAAGCTACAGTCCTAGTCTTGGGGGCAAAGCTTTGCTGGACCCATGCAGGAGGGCCATGCTATCCACTTTTGTTCAGGGGTAGATTTACTTACAGCTCATTCACATTACATAATTATAGCACTATTATTTCACTTTAACTGCCGTGGTTCCATCCTGTGGAATCCTGGAATTTCCAGAACCAGGGAGTAACATTTAGAATTCTCAGCCAGATCAGTCTGGTCCCTCACTAGACTAAAAACCCCAGCATTCCATAGGACACACCCATCACAATTAAAGTGAAATAATAGCACTATAATTGGGTTTGGGTAGTGTGGGTGGGCTTAATTAACTCCCAACACTCTTTCCAACCAGCAGAGATACAAAGTGAATGTACTGTGATCTTGCAGAGATGGTCTAGCAAAGCACAGGTAGCAGGCTCTGCATCTCAGAATCCCTTGGTTTTAAGGCAGTGACACCACTCATTGTCCCATTTAGTCCCAGTGTGGCAAAGGGTGCAGATACTCACATGCTCCATCTTTGACCTTACAGTACAATTGTCAGCAGGCAGTGGGTTCAGCACATGGCATGTGGTCTCTAATAAGTCTATCTCAAGGAAGTATATCTCTCCCGATGGCCGCTGGGAAGAAAAGGAGAGAGAAGATCCTTAGAACTTCTGTAGTTGTTGGGTTTTTTTTGTCTCTCATGAATACAATTTGTTTATGGCTGAGAGAATGAATGTATGAATATACAACCTAAAGCCCATGTATAATACAACATAAAACCATGCTCTATGATGAGAGACTTAGGGAGCTGGGTATGTTTAGCCTGGAGAAGAGAAGGTTAAGAGGTGGTATGATAGCCCTGTTTAAGTATTTGGAGGCTAGAGCAAGCTTGTTTTCTGCTCCTTCAGGGACCAGGACACATAACAATGGATGGAAACGACAGGAAAAGAAATTTCACCTCAACATTAGGAGGAACTTCCTGACAGTAAGAGCTGTTTGAACACACAGTGGAACACACTCCCTTGGAGAGTGGTGGAGTCTCCTTCTTTGGAGGTCTTGAAACAGAGGTTGGATGGCTATTTGTTGGGAGTGCTTTGATTGTGTCTTCCTGCAAGCCAGAATGGGGTTGGACTGGATGGCCCTTGGGGTCTCTTCCAACTTTATGGGTATGACTTGAAGATTGGTAAGGCATCTATAGAGATCTGGCCAAAGTATTTGAGGATAGCTTGGACTTCGATGTGCAATCAAGACCCATTGATGGTACAAATGATCTACCCTTGGCCGAGATGAGTGTTGCTAGAACTGGTTTGTTAATAAAAATTCAGCATAGAATAATAAATTCTATTATGTCTTGTCATATATATGAACATACAGTGGAATAGCTTTCTTAGAGGGAGAGTGGCAACATCTATTTCACAGCGACATTTTGTTACTAAAGGAGATTATCAGAGTCAGACTGAATCTGTATGATCCTGACATTGAGACTAATTCAATCCAATTCAATGGTGGCTGGTGGCTATTGTGTCAAGGCAGGGAAGATATCATGGGCCAACTGTATAATAAAATAAGAGCTTGGGCAAGTTGCTTGGCTGTTCTGGTGTGGGGATTCTGGGGGTTGCAGTCCAAAGAAGAAGAAGAGAGAAGAGAAGAGAAGAGAAGAGAAGAGAGAACTAGTCCAACTCTGACCAGTAAAGTGAGACTAGAAAGTCTGCTCAGTACCCAGTTTACCCCAACATTTTATTTATGCAGCACTTACCCTTGGCAAAACCTTGACATTCTCAATTCTGTTAAGGACAACCTTATATCCATGAAGAGTGTGGCTGTTGATGTGATTCACAGCAATGGCTGCTGCATGTTCTACCTCTGGATCATCGCAAGCAGGAAGTCGAGTGTTCAATGGAAGGACAGGAGGGGAGGTTGTAATGGATCCTAGGATTTGGCCAAGAAGGACTAGAGCCACTAGTGATTTCATGGCTCACGTGTGCAGATGATCTAGAAAAGAAATGTTCTCTTGGGAGGAGGGAAAGGTAGAAAGAGCCAGAGCAGGGCTCCCATTTATAGACAATTCCAACACAAACCCCACCATTTGCAAACACGAAAGTTTGCAATCTTTGTCCTGGGTCTGGAGAAAGATGGCAAACAAGAGAAAGAGAAAAGCAAATACGTGGGCACACTGAGTCAAAGTTTTACTAGATAAGAGGGGGGAAAATGCTAAGTCTGCTAAAATAAAGATGACAAGAGCAAAAGACACAAAACCATACTTTAAAAAACAACAACCCACCAACCTTCTATCCTGTTCTTCCGTGTCAAGGGGCTGGCATGAATCCACTCTGTGTTTCAGTTCGAACTTTAAAAAAGCTATCCAAAGTGTTGAACCCATTTTGGGGGATATGTATCAGCACGTTGAAGTGGTCCTTGAAAGTCCAGGCTAAAACTGACACCTTCACTGGCAAGGAAGCCACCAATGACTATCAATAATTCCTCAGATATATATGGCTAAACCTCAAAAAGAATAATGGAAACTTATTCCCTAGTCCACCTAAGAGGTGGCCTCCAGCTGCACCGGATCAGGGCTGCGGTAACTGCATACCGTGGCCCCGATCTGGCCTTTCCGCTCCTTTTTGCGCCCTGGAAAGGATGCGACAGCCATGGCACCATGGTTTTAAGGCACTCCTTTGGTGCTGCGCCATGTGGACAGAGTGCCAGAGGAGCGCCATGACGCCACACACCATGTGGGGCACTACGTGGTGTCACGCTGCCCTGGGGGGTGGTGTCAGGGCATGCGTCATGCACCCAGGCTGGCCTTTATGGCTGGTGTGCACAGTCCCTAAACTTCTATGTTCATGCCATCCTTTACTAATGCCCACCTTCATGCCTACAGTCTTTGAGGGAACTGATTCACAGCCTAATGGTAGTGCGGGTCCTGCTTTTAAATACTCTTTTTAATGAATTTAGGGGTGGTGTAGCAGAAAATCTAGAACGCCAAGGGTGCTTTGGCAGAGATTTCTTTTGCACATATTGTCCAAAATCCAAGATCAGGTCCAAAATCGTAGAGCAATGGGCTAGGCTCATTGAATCAACTGCTGAATGGTAAATCAACTCTTACATAAATCCTCTTGATTCAACAGGTCCACTCTCGGCAGGATTGGCATGATGAAACTTGGACACTACCTTACTGACAAAGATTGCAAAGAAAACCAACATTGTTTTATTTTGCCACAAATGTTGAAGGGAGGAATGAAGTTTCAGCCCCCCAGCAAAGGGCAGAAATATTGCCATTCCAGATTATTTGGATTTCAACTTGTAGAATTCTCAGTTGTGTGGTCAATTGTTAGGGATTACTGTACTTTAAAACATCTGAAAGGTAGACAATTTCTGAAAAAATAAAAGAGAAAGACGGAGCTGGCAGATGAGACCTGATTGCAGAAAAACAGGGAGGGCCCTGGAAGTGTGTTGAGAGGCAGTAGTGGATAGGTTGTGAGAGATATTGTCATATCTTGATGGCAAAACATTTGTGGGGACAACATGGATAGATTTAGAGCAATTTTGGAAGAAAAAGAAAGAAAAAAGTCAAAACAAAATCAGTTTCTCAAATCTTCAGGAGAGTTATTTTCTTTTTTTGGTCCAACCATCTTCATAGACATGTCTGATGGGAACAGAATGGTTTCTTCCATCATGGCAAGCTAAGATGAACCTATTATAGGATGTTAAAATGGGGTTGCCCTTTGAGGCTGAGACAGTGGGACTTTGTCCAAGATCACTCAGTGGGCTTCCAAACCAATGGGGTGTAGTGATTTGAGTACTGAATTATGACTTTGAAACCAGGGTTTGAATCCCTGCTCAGCCATGGAACCCCACTGGGTGATCTTAGACAAGTCACAATCTCTCAGCCTCAGACAAAGGCAATCCCTTTCTGAACAAATGTTGACAAGAAACCTCCATGACAAGTTTACCTTAGGATCCCTGCAAGTCACAAAAGACTTGAAGGCACACAGTGTTCATCTTAGGGTCACCATAAGTCAGAAACAACTCAAATGCATACAACAACAACAATACCTTTTCCCTCCCTCTCCAGACTTCTACTCAGTCCTTTGCCTTTTTCTATTCCACTGTTTTCTGGTGACTATTAAGCTCCTGTGCTCCCTCCCTCTTTTCTATAGCCTGCCATTTTGTCGTCCTCCACTCTGGATCTAAATGCAACAACCATGTCTTTTTGAAAACTTTTAGCTTTTTACAATAGTGTGGCCCTTATTAGAAGCCCTTGCAGCATCATCTTCACCTCACATGTTATCCAGGTTTAAGGCTTGGCATTTCTGCTATAACAGGCTGCTTTCTGTGCACCATCTCTATTATACTATCACACATTTGGCAGGAAGTGGATAGAATCACACAAAACTAGTTAGATTTTAAGAGATATATTGGTAAACTGTATTCTGATGGCATACTGATTTCATTAGCCAAGATCTTATTGGCTCAGTGTGATTCCCTGCCAGTGTATTTCTGGTTGTGAGAGGGGAGGAGGCTCCTCCATCTTTTCCAGCTGCACAAAAGCAGCCAGATGGTTACTATGCTGTTTTAGTCCCAGACACTCCCAGGAATGTGTCTAGGTGGCATCTGGCTACCTTTGTGCAGCTGGGGAAGAATGATCAGCAGCCTTCCCAGACAAGATAGTAGATAACTCTGGGTGCTATGACCAAAAATGTGCCTACATTGGCATTAACCAGAATTATGCTGGTTAAATCACCAAATGTATTCCGACCGTTGTATTGTATTTAGTTATATTTCATCAATTCATTGCATAGTCGCTTTGATTGTCTATTTCAATGTTATAATAAGGTATGGTCCTGTCTATTTACTTTACTTTACTTTATTTTACTTTACTTTTATTTTAATCAGAGTCTCTGGCTGCTTCTACACTGCATTCTACAATGCAGTTTGATGTTAGTTTAACTGGCTCAAAGCTAAGGAATTTGGGAATTAGTAGTTTTTAAGCTATTTAGCCTTCACTGTCAGAGTGCTCTGGTGCCACAACAAACTACAGATCTCAGGATTCCATAGGATGGAGCCATGAAATTTAAAAGTTTCAAACTGCATTAATTTTGCAGTGTGGCAGCAACCTCAGTCTCTTTGAGTACCCATCAGTACTTCCGAGTTTGTAAGCCCATCATCCAAAATGTGGAGAGAACGACCAGTTTTGGATGTGAATGGCCAGGTCCTGAAATTTTACCCCACATTTAACTCATAGTAACATCTTCTTTGTTATAGTGGTCTTGGTGGTGTTTTGTCCTGATCAAGTAGAGTAGTCTTATTTTCTGATTACTGAGCAAGGACAATATGGGATGGTTGATCATGTTTTATGTAACACAAAGACGGGGGGGGGGGTGTCCCCTAATCAGCAAGGGCATCAAACAACCTCAAAATCAAAGGCTCATTGTTAGATGAAGGTTAATGAATGAGGTTTAAGTCAACAGAACCGGCTCAGTTCTTAGAAAAATGGCCAACACCAATGGGGTTGTATGTCATCTGTTACAAGTTCATGGCCAGAGAGATGCAGATAATTTTTTTTAAGATGCAAGTCTTTTCTCCCTTGTGCAGGTTTACCGTCCCAACTGTAAGGGCCTCTCATGTTACCACTATAGTACCCTGAACACACCTGACCTTGTCTTGTCTGATTTTGAAAGCTAAGCTGGGTCAGGCCAGATTAGTATTGAGGCAGAAGATCAACCGAGAATGCCAGTGATCTCCAGGTAGGACTAGGAAACAATCCTGCTAAAAAAGGAAAACCTGGAAAGCCACAGCTGCCAGTCAGTGTTGACGGTACTGGGTTAGATGGACCGATGGTCTGACTCTATATAAGGCAGGTTTATCCTAGCACTTAGTGGCTGAGAGACATATATGTTGCATGTAGCTAGGTCCCCATAGCTACTTCTTCTGAGGCTAGCCCATCCCAAAGTCACCTTGTAAGCAGCACAGACCCCTAGCCTAACACAACCATTTCGGTGCTGTTGGAGAGTGAGTGATCAGTGGGGATGCATCCAGCTATTTTCCTGCAGCTAGATGTGCTGTGACAAGTGGGCTGTGTAGTGTGAGCTGCACTGCTTACAAGTGGGTTTCAGGCAGAGAGTTTGGTCACTGCATGACTAGAACAGAATGCCAACCTCCTCAACAGAGATTATCAGATGGGGGAAATCAGGGAATAAAAAGGCATACTCCCAGCAAAGTCACTTGGTCATACTGAAGATTTTCTGATGGCGTCATACTTATTTAGGACTTAACCCGTGAAAATCCAGGAATTCTCCAGCAACAAACCATTCCTGGGACTTCCTTGTGAATGGTTTGTTCTTGGAGCATTCCTGGATCTTCATAAGTCCAGGATAAGCCCGATGTGTCTTCGGCATGATTGCACGACTTGGCTGATAATCTGATAATCTCCACTAACCAACAAATGGTTTCAGTTCTGTAGAGGCACCAGATTCTGTCAGGTCTACCAAGATGTCTTACTCAAGTGCAAGTTCCACTGCTGAAGTGGCTAGACATTTTAGTCTGTCGCAGAGCATCCACATTCAGTTCAGGTCTTTTGAAATGGAGCTGTGTATGTGGCACCACCATGTATGCAGATGTTCATGCACATATCAATGCACAAGTCAGCACATATTATGCAGTGCACATGCTGCTGAACATGCAGTGTGCATTGGGTTGTGCAACATGGGCATACAACACAGGAGTCACATTGCACAGTCACACACAGTGAGGTGAGAATCATATTGCTTAGTTCTCCTTCTCCTCCTTCTCCACTCCCGCTTTTCCCTCCAAATTGAGATGCAAAGCAGCCTACAATGTAAAAGAACAATACAGTTTAAAACATGAAATGGTGGCACCCCTCCTGCTTGGTTTTGTCTTTGCTGGTGGCAGTGGCTTCTTGTGAGGAACCGCCACCACTGTAGCAAAGCAAGGCCAGAAGCACTCACCCCTTCTCCCCAGTCGGAGGAGGGTCTTATCTTCTGGGGTGTTGCCCAGTGTAGGCCTCACCATCACACCCCTCTAGTGATGCCACAGGCATAAGAAATGGGAAGGGCAGCCATGAAAGAACTAGAAAAGATCCTAAAGTGTAAAGATATACAACTGAGCACAAAAGTTAGAATCATCCAAGCCATCATATTCCCCGTCACCACGAACAGATGTGAGAGCTGGACACTGAAGAAAGCAGATAGGAAGAAAATCAACTCATTTGAGATGTGGTGCTAGAGAAGAGTGTTGAGGATACTGAGGACAGCCAAATAGACAAAGAAATGGCTATTCTTATTCTTATTTGGGGGCAATGCTTTATTTTGCCCCATCCCATCTACACCCATTTACAGCAGCAGTAGAAGTAGTACTTTCCATATGATTCTGTGTGGATGTGAATGGCTTGAGGTGAGACAAGGGAAGGCTGAGTGGTCACCACTCACACCCTGCCAAAAAAATGAATAAAAAAAGAGTACAAATGAGGATACAAGCTGCATAAAATGTGCATGTGCTAAAAAAAGGTGCATTTGCTCATTTATTCGTACAATCGCAAACCAAGAAATGATTGCTGTAACAGAAATACAGGAGATTATTGCACTCCCTTTCCTCCCAACCTCAACGCTGGCTGAAACTTTTGAAAACTTTTTTAAAAATGGGTGTTATTGCACAACTCTGTGCCCAGTCTGGAGGCATCGTGTACCTGATCTTGGCATCCTGTACCCGATCCATACTTCTCCTGTCCTTTCCAAAGAACGGGAAACTCAAAAAGTACCAGAGAAGTATGGATTGGGTACAGGATGCCAAAACTGGGTATGTGATGCCTCCAGACCAGGCACGGAGGTGTGTGATAATATCTGTTTTTAAAAAGGTTTTCAAAAGTTTCAGCCCGTGCTGAGGCTGGGAGGAAAGGCAGTGTGATAATATAAGGGATTTGTGGATGGGTGGCTTATGTACTGGAGGAGATACAGGACAGATCTTGGGAAAGTAACTTTTCTAAACTCTGGACAGAATGGAGTTGAGATGGGACTACCTCCAGAGTGCCCTAACAGTTCTGGGAAATGTCAGGGCAGGACTACATGCCTTTTAGCAGTTGTTTCCACTCCTGCATCCAGTTGTCACCTGAATATTGGCCCAGGTTTGTTTCTGGTTATAGTGCTAATACAGATTTGCACATTTCTTTTCAACCACTCTTCTCATGATCTTACATTGTATATGTATCTGTGTTTTCCTGCCATCCTCTTCATCCTCTTCGTGAACTCAGTACCACCCCCACATTATACTCCCATTCTCAATTTTCCTATTTATCTATTCATTGTATATTCATAATGCTAAAGTGATACAAGGTTGTATCTAGATGGGGCAAATAAGTCAGGAAGTTATGACAGTTGGTCATGTAGTTTGTTGTTGTTGCTGCGGTGGTGGTCATTTCTTTTAACTAGTGGTGACCCTAAAGTATTTGAAAAATACACACAAAGGCCAGAATCCTGTTGATGACTTTCACTGGCCTAATCTCTAGTTGTGCCAAGTTCTTTTTTAATCGTTGTGCAAGGAGGTGTTTAGTGCCTCCTTGTGCAATGCCTTTGCTTCTGGGTTCAGTTTCAGCAGCAGCCTTTGTCTGCAGAACACCACCATAGGTAGATATGCACAGAATTATGTTTTGCAAACAGGCCATCCAGAAGTTATCTAGATGCTTTAGCCATGCATACAAAAATGCTTACATCTGAAATTTTTGAACAAAAATTGCATACATTTTGGGGAGAACACATACACAATACCAATTTCATGGTGGGAAAAAATGGGGGGGGGGGAATATTGCAACCCAATAAGAAATTGAGATGGGAAGCAAATGCTGATGGGATTCAGAGAAACGGAGCCAAAATAAGACTGGCAGAGATTTTCACATGTCTAATGAAGAGGCCCCTTATGGATGATTCCAGATGGAGAAAACCCAGATACAACAGAGCAGCTATTTTTGTCTTAGGGGATTTTTTTTTGAAGTAAGAGAAGAGGGGGAAAATTGGTTGGAACACTAGAAGAATGTTAAATGCAGTAGAAAGCTTTCTGTCTTTTAATTGCATTTTCTTTTTTTAAGGAGGCATTCACACTTTCTTTTTTTACTGAGGAGATGCAGATCTCCATGGTGCTGCAATACCGAATTGATGCTCCTGCTACGTTTACTGTGATCGAATCTCTCCAAGGCATTTTAACCTGGTCCAGCATTCACACTGGTGCTGCTTTGCATCAGTATGGTGGCTCCTCATGGCTAGGAAGAATCCCAGAGATCCTGACTGATTTGGTAGTGTATTCACATTACCAAAGATCTGCATTGTTCCAGCTCTAAAAAAAGATGTGGTTAGGTATCTGGTGCAAGTGGGTTTTTCACACACATAAACCACAAACCACGCTAGGTGCATTCGGAGCCAGTGTGAATATTGCAGAAATAACCCGGTTTCACACTGGGTTATTTCCATAGGGTGAATGGGCCCTTGGTGTAATTTTGAAGAATTTTAATATTGTGAATAGTCCACATTTTACTGTTAAGTTTTACTATGTTTTTTGCTGTATCGTTTTCTTTTATGTTGTAAGTCGCCTTGAGTCCCAACTTTGGAAAAAACGGGGGACGATAACAACAACAAACAACAATATAGAAGGCATCAGTGTTTGCACCCACTGTAAAATTCCATGACAGTTGCACAACAGAACACCCATCCTAGAAGTAACCCACTGAACTTCTCTGAATAAATGAATGATGTTTTTTCTCCCTACCGTTATCTTATCTCATTGCTTTGGGTGACACTTTAACTTAGAGTGTAGGTGGATTTCACATGTTTCTGTACAAAACTGAAAAGGGGCTCAAATTTTTCCACTGGGGGATGCATCTACATCAATTGACCATGGACTGTGATTTAACCCATAGATATGGCCTAGTCAATAATTTTAGTTCCTGAGAACAAAACTATGGAACAAGACATTCCCTTCACTATTATGCACAGTCCACCTCAACAGCTACATCAGTTAGCAAATTCCTTCTGTCAGCAAAACCCTTTAAAATTCTGTTGATGACTGCATTCCCTCTGGAGAAAATCTGTGGGGATTTGCTTTTGTCATTCTTCCACACAGTAATATATAATTCCAAAGGTTTTCTTTCCTAATGGGGGAGTTTGTAAGAGCTTTTGCACATCTTTTGATAGTTTTTTGAATTCCAGGATTATTTCTAAGAAAAAAAATAGTTTGTGAGAAACCCTTTCATTTTTTGTAGGGAAAAAAAAAAGGGGGGGCTTCCTTTGCAGAAACATTGAGAGGTTTTTTTTTTTTTTGTTTTTTTTTGGAAAGGAGTCAAAAGGACTTCACAGGAGTTCTGAAACTGTGAAAAATCTCATAGTGGCTGACACTTTTCAAGGGGTGTCTCAATGTGTTCAATGTTGTGAGTATTTTAACATCCCCGGTAAATTGTCAGGGGCCTGTGCCATCAATGGGTAAAGCCAAAGACAGCTGTGGATACACCCAGAACCAAAACTATGCAGGACTTCCCCTTCTCTCTCTCTCTCTCTCTCTCTGCCACCTTTCTTCCTGCCAATACTTTTCTCCCATTATTTCTGACAGTCTTCTGTCTTCCACCCCCATCTCTCACTTTTTGCAACCCTTTCTCTTTCCATGCTACCTTTTTTCTGTCTCATTCTTTCTGGGTGCATCTATACTATAGAAATAATATAGTTTGACACTGGTTTATGTACTGTAGCTCCATCCGATGGAATACTTGCATTGGTAGTTTTACAAGGCCTTTAGCTTCTCTACCAAAGAGTGCTGATGCATGATAAAACTACAAACCTCAGGATTCTGTAAGATGTCAACATGGCAGTTACAGTGGTGTCAAACTGCTTTACCTCTGATGTGTAGATGCACCCCTTCTCTCATTTTCCCATCAACCCTTTTCATTCTCATTTGGCCACCCCTCTTTTTATCCCATTCCATTTCTCTCTCTCTCTTTCTGCTACCTCTTTCTTTCACTCTCCACCCTTTTCTCTTTCCATCATCCCTTTTCGCTCTTTCTCTCTCTTTCTCTTCCACCCCTTCTCTCCCTGATGCACCTTTTTGCTCTATTTTTCTTTTTGCAACTCTCTTCTTTCTTCCCTCTTTGCTCCTTCCACTACCTCCACACTTTGTCCTCTACCAGGAGACAGACAGACAATTCTTGCCAGAGGTCTGAAATAATCATTTGCAGAGCGTTTTTGAAATTAGGCCAAGGGCCACATAAAATGTGGTTAAGGACTCTGTAAAGACTAAACTGAGCTGGAAGTTGTCTGCCTCTGCTATATGTGTTTTGTTGGATATAGATTCATTCTGGAATGATTCTGGGTTATAATCCAGTGACAGGGAGGAGAGGCATGGAATGGTGCTTACTTCCCAAAGTATTCTGTAGTTCTGATAGCCTGGAAAATCCAAGCAATGTGCTGGCTGAAAAAGCTGCTATTCAGGGTGCAGCTACAGTGTGGAAATAATGCAGTTTGACACCACTTTAAGTGCTGTAACTCCATTCTATGGAATCCAAAAAAGCCACACATATAAATATTAAATCCATCCTTCTCAACCCTGCTCATAATGGAGGACTTTTGGAATCCCTCCTGGACAAGAGGTTAAAAGGGAGGATAGGTCTGTGAAAGGGAGGTCCCAGTCTGGTCACCCTAAGCCAAAAATACTCATATAGATATAAATCCATGCTGCTTAGTCCTGCAGCTAATGGAGCATGTTTTAGAATCTCTCCTGGATAGGAGGCTGGAACGAACACACAGACAGACAGACACACATGATTTACATTTGCTGTACATGCAACCTGCTGCTATGCAATGGCATTGTAACCTGAGTGACAGGGGTTAAGTTGGAACATCCATGCCCCAGATGATTGCAAGATGACTCCTAGATACTTAAACCATCAAACATGTTCAAACTTATGCCTATCTACAACCCAAAGACAGAAGGTCTGATTCATTAGAGGACTGGGGATGATGAAACAATTAGTCTGAAGACTAGAACATCAAGAATGAAAAACTCAGAGCATGTCTGACTGAACAAATTGGAAGGCCAACTCTTGGAAGTTGATAGCAGCAGCAATAAAAGCTTACTTCTCAGCCACCCTTGCATTTGCACAGAGTTGTCTAGCAGAGCAGTAACTACTAGTTGGGGTTCCTCTACATTCTGCCCTACAAGTACAGAATGGAGACCACTGATCAGCCTTTGTACAATGTTGCAGGCGAACTTGCTCAGATCCCATCTCAAAAGCATGCAAAAGGAACAGCCCTGGTTGCACAGCGGTTAAATGCCTGTACTGCAGCCACTCACTCAAAACCATAAGGTTGCGAGTTCAAGACCAGCATAACGGCCAAAGCTTGACTCAGGCTTGAATCCTTCCGAGGTTGCTAAAATGAATACCCAGATTGTTGGAGGGCAAATAGCTTACAGTTGTAAACTGCTTAGACATTCCTTAAGGGTATGAAGCAGTATATAAATGAAGCTGTTTGTTTGTTTTAGTTAATACAGGTCCACTGGGTGTAATGTAGGCTTCTGATTGTTGCACAAACTGCACATTTCAGTTTGTGCAACCAGATAAGTGTATAGGATTCTTGGAAAGATGAGGGTCTCCACATGAATGCTGGACCTGTGTACACTCCTTCTGTACCTATACAAGCACCCAGAAAGGCAATGGCTGGGTGGGTAAGGGCCAGTACCTCTCTGCAGCAAGTCATAAAAGAGGGTGTGAGGGATGAGGGCTGCACTGGGTGACACCCCAGGAGGGGAGTGACATCACAGAAGAGGGCGGTGACATCCAGTTGCCCCCCTGCCCCCTGCAGGTGCTCCTTGGGTCCACACGGATATTCCTTGGGACTGTGTGGGTGCCACTTCGGGCCGGGGGGGTGTGTCTCCGGCCCAGGAGGGTGGCGGGTGACTGTTTTCCTGACTTACGTGGTGCTTCCCTGCCTGAGCAGTTGTTTCTCCCACCTGCATAGCTGTTTTCCCAGCCCACAAGGCACTTCCCTGGCCTGTACAGCCATTTCTCCCACCCGTGTGGCCATTCCTCCCACCCCCATGGCTGTTTCTCTTGCCAGCGTGGGTGCTTCCCACTCCCAGAGATCCCACCAGAAGTCCTGCCCAGAAGTCTTGCCCCTCCAGAAGTTCTGCCCCCATACCAGGTGACACCTGATGTTGGATCCCCATTGCCATCAGCTATGGTTATCCTTCTGGGCTGACTCTCCAGGATGGTACACAGGGCTAGGGATGCAACAAAAGTGCCTAGTTGTTCATTAAATATATGGGATTTTTGTTTTTCGTGATTCTCATGTCAAGTATTTATGAACTCTGAAATTTGGTACCTGCTCTTTTGAGGTGTGAGAATTTGGAAAAGAAGCAATGGAGCAATTTTAGGTGAGGGGAGGTGAAATCCACTGGGTCTGCAGGGGTGCCACTTGGGACTGCGCAGATGCAGTTTCCTTCATCCAATTCTAAGGAAACTCTTTTGGTACTAAACCAGTGTATTCTGTCAGTAATGGAGTGGATGAAGGCAAACATCTTAGTGCTTAATCCAGAAAGACAGTAATGCTTCTGGTCAGTTGTAATGCTGTAAGCCACCTTGGTTTCCATATTCCGAAAAAGGTGTGATGAATAAATGAATAAATAAATCTAAAATTAAGAATGCAGAGGGGAAAATATTTGTGCTATTTAAAGGTGGGCACACCTTCCTTGAATCAGAATAGTGTATTCCACTAGAAATAAGTACAGCCTTGGCAGAATGTCCACCATAAAGTGCCTGATAGCTGTTTTTTCCAGAAAGCTGAGTTGCCAGCTCATCATAACTCTGAAATAATTTCCCTTTCAGTTTAACACTAGTGTTATCAACTTTTTCACTACTTGAATTTTGAAGTACAGTACTGAACATTTTATGAGGGGAAAAGTGTACTGGGGGAAAAAAACTATGATAGTATCAGAGGATAGGTCTCCCATTTCTGATAGATCTGGTAGCCTCAAGTCTACCACAATAGGTATTTCCCTAGTGGGTAGACATGGTGCTTAGATAATGGACAGAACTATAGCTTTGCATTTAGCCTCGTATCTCAATTTTTACAAGGGCTAGAAAGTTGCCTTTTAAAATAAATTAAAGCTGGGAATCTGGGAATTAAGGTTCATAGGGACAAGACTCCTCTCCTGTCCTCTGGACATCTGTGCCAGTGTTCCTCAAACTAGATGCTGACCCTGCCATTTAAGATGGCATAACATAAGCCCAGGAAAGCTTACGGCCTAATAAAGTGAAACATGTAATGTGTCGGAAAATTATGTTGATTTTGTTGCAATGGACTGCCAGAGCTATGCCCCTGGAAATGTGCAGCTAAGTAAGTAGCAATAGCAATTTCTTTCCAGGAGATGGTGGTAGTGTTGCTCAATATAAGCCTTTTTTATAAAGTCCAAAGAGAGCTTTTTCCAAATTTTGGTTCCTTCAGTTATATTCTGCAAGGTTATACAACAACACATCTTTTAGAAGGGGGAAAACTCATATGAAATTTCAAAGTGCCATCACAACTTTATACCTGGCCAGTCCTCTGGAAAGTGCTGTAAACCACCCCCACAGCTTTGGAAGGAAAGATGAGTGCAATAAAGAAACACAGGATGGACTTCGTAAATTTTAGATCTGTTTGCACACAGTTATCAAAAATTCTCTCTGACTTACAGGGCTAAGGATATGCACTTGGAACTGCTTCTCTGCAGAAAAGGGAAAATATGGGCTTCGGCTATTTCTGGCATAGCCCTGTGGTTTCTTTTTTCAGAATACGCTTTAAAGTCCTTTCTGCTCTCTGGCCTTCCTCACTCACCCTGCCTATGTGGCTTCATTTTCTTGTCTTTCCCAGCTAGGTTGGCGATCTTTGCTGCAAGCATGAACCTGAGTTGTGAGGAGCAATTTGCTTTTTGGACAGAATTTGCAAAGTATAGTTGCTCCATGTTGATGCAAAGAGCAACATGTATACGAAGATAAATGTGTTTCGCAGTTTGGGCTGAGAGGTGTTTATGCTGGTCTCAGAGAAAATCACCATTTTTCGTGCTCCAGAGATGTAATCAAAGATCTGCATATTTTCAACAACTTGTGGGAAAAGTTGGCCATTGTATTTGTTGTTGTTAGTTGCCATCAAGTTGGCTTCAATTTATGGGCAACTCTAAGAAAGGGGGACTATCAAGACACCCGGTCAACAACAGCCCCACTCATCTCTTGCAAGTTCAGGGCCTTGGCTCCCCTGATTCAACCAATTCACTTGTAATGCAGTCTTTTGTTCTATTATCTCTCACTTCACCAAGCATTATTGTCTTTTCTAATGAGTCATTTCATCTTATGATGTAACCAAAGTACAATAGCCTCAGTTGAGTCATTTTGGCGTGTAGGGAAAGTTCAGGCTTGATTTACTCTAGGATTTGTAGATTGATGAGGTATTTAGCATTTCCTGTTAAGAGAAGTGCCTTACAAAACTCCGAAACCCAGGATTCGATATGATTCAGGCATGGCACTTAAAGTGGCATCAAAGCACTATAATGAATAGTTTGAAAGAGAGACTTCACATCTTTATTTTGGCACAATCTGTCATGGATTGCAATCCACTTCCTCAGACCAGTGATGGAATACAGCTAGGGTTGGTGTCATCCCAATATGGTAACTCATGCTATCATCCCCAGGCTGCTTACCAAACCCCATAACCACCCCCCTCTATCAGCCAAGCTGCCTCTAGTGGAGGCTTCGTTCTGTTGCTTTATGGTACTCATTTCTGGGTCTGGTGACGCTGCTGGGTGGGTGGGAGAAAGAGTGGTTATATCATAAGTTTCACTTTCCTGCCCAGCCAGCAAAGGTAGCCCTTCCAACCAGTGGCCACTGAGGGTGAGGTGGGTTGCCACTTCCACCAGCCAGGGTGATCTGACATCGTCCTTTTCCAGAACATGTCCTACATTTCAACTTTTTTGTCCAGGAGGAATTCCAAACTGTCCTCCATTTTGAGCATGACTAAGAAGCATGCATTTATATTTCTACAAGTATTTTTCACTTTTATTTTGTCATGCCTGGCAGTTTTCTTGAATGTCCTACATTTTACGGTGCCTTCTCCTCCTTTGTGGTTAGGTCATCTGGTCACCCTGCACCTGGCACCCTTTTCCAGGTCTGGTGTGGCTGCTGGGTGAGCAAGAAAGGATGACAAATTGCTTTCTTGCCCAGCCAGCAGACCTGGAAGGCAGCTCCTACCACTCAGCAGCCTTTTTCTCACTTGATCTGCAACCCTACCAGACCTGGAAGTTGCTGTTGGGTGGCATCAGCATCCTACCCTCACCAGTGGCCACAATTGACGGACAGCAGAAGCACCTTGGCTGGTGGAGGTGGTGGTCAGGAGGGTCCTGGGATAGATGGAAATGACCTCCCCACTGGGCGGAGATAACCAAAACCTCCGCACTGTCATGGACGGATCACTTCCTGATCAAGATGGAACTGAAAGCCACTTTCCGTCCCCCCGGGGGTAGTGGACCCATTAGAATGGTCCGCCCTCGAAGGCTAATGGATCCAATTGGTTTCCAGAAGGCCTTAGAGGGATTA
The DNA here is from genome assembly GCA_034509955.1 of Urosaurus nigricauda. Taxonomy (NCBI): domain Eukaryota; kingdom Metazoa; phylum Chordata; class Lepidosauria; order Squamata; family Phrynosomatidae; genus Urosaurus; species Urosaurus nigricauda. Next base: position 269,007,513 of record JAOEGL010000003.1, read on the forward strand.
AAGGTTGGTAACGCTGGTGATCCAGTCGAAACCTTGGTGAATACTTGGAACACCGATCTTCCCAAGGCTATCGACGCGATCGCCCCTGAGCGTCCTCTCCAACCCGCTCCCAATCGTAAACCCTGGTTCACAGACGAACTCAGAGAGATGAAGCGGGTTGGACGACGACTAGAGCGCAAGTGGCGGAAAACTCGCCTCATGTCCGACAGAACTCGCCATAGGCAGCATCTTCGCGCCTATCGGAAGGCTTTGCGTGCAGCGCAGAGACTCTTCTGCTCTGCACGCATTGCGTCTGCAGAGTCCCGTTCAGCAGAGCTGTTCAGGGTGGTGGGGGAACTGACGCAGGTTCCTCCTGCGCCGAACCCCCTACTTGACCCGACGACAGCCTGCTGTGACGCGTTTAACACCTACTTTGCAGATAAAATCTCTCGGATAAGAGACGACTTGGACGCCAATGTTTTGTCAGAATCCATTGGCGAGGTGTCCAGCAACTCCGTTGCTGTCAGTTTACTGGATGAGTTTCAATCGGTGAGTACCGATGACGTGGACAAGCTCCTTGGCAGTACTCGGAAGACGACATGCTCCCTCGATCCATGTCCATCTTGGCTGGTCGTCCAGGGAGGGGGCGCATTGAGGACATTCCTTCGGGATGTGATCAATGCATCCCTCAGGGAGGGCACGGTCCCATCGTGTCTGAAGGAGGCGGCTGTCAAGCCTCTCCTGAAGAAACCTTCCCTTGATCCCCTGGACAGGAACAACTACAGACCAGTGTCCTTGCTCCCATTTCTGAGCAAGGTGATCGAGAGAGCAGTCGCCTCCCAACTCCAAGCTGTCTTGGATGAAACCGATTATCTCAATCCATTTCAAAACGGCTTCAGGGCAGGACATGGAGTTGAGACCGCCATGGTTGCACTGGCTGACGACCTCCGCTTGAGCATTGACAGGGGTAGTGTGACCCTGTTGGTGCTCTTGGATCTCTCCGCGGCTTTTGACACTATAGATCACTCCATCCTTTTGGATCGGCTGAGGGAGGTAGGGATCGGGGGCACCGCTCTTCAGTGGTTCCGGTCCTTCCTCTCTGGCAGATCCCAAAGGGTGAGGCTCGGGGACAGTTGCTCTTCCAAAATTGAGCTTAATTGTGGCGTCCCTCAGGGTGCCATCCTGTCCCCGATGCTATTTAACATTTATATGAAGCCGCTGGGTGAGGTCATTCGGAGGCATGGAGCTCAGTGTCTTCAGTACGCTGATGACACTCAGATATACTTCTCCATGTCCAGATCGTCAGCACAGACTTCAGATGGCGTCTCTCCTCTTAATGACTGTCTTGCGGCGGTAATGGATTGGATGAGGGAAAACAAATTGAAACTGAATCCAGACAAAACGGAGGTACTAACAGTCACAGGCCCAAAACCAGGCTTGGGAATACAGTCTCCAGTCCTGGATGGAGTCACACTCTCCTCTAAGGACTGTGTTCGCAGTCTGGGGGTACTCCTAGATTCGTCGCTCCACATGACCTGTCAGGTGAATGCGACGGTCAGGAGTGCCTGTTATCAGCTTCGGCTGATACGCCAGCTGCGCCCTTTCCTGGACATGAGGGACCTGGAAACTGTGGTACATGCTCTGGTAACCTCACGCCTGGATTTCTGTAATGCGCTCTACATGGGGCTACCCTTGTGCTTAACCCGGAAACTTCAACTGGTCCAAAATATGGCAGCCAGGCTTGTAACTGGAACATCAAGGAGAGAGCACATAACACCGGTGCTCAAGGCTCTCCACTGGCTGCCAATTAGTTTCCGGGCGCAGTACAAGGTGTTGGTTTTAACCTTTAAAGCCCTACATGGCTTGGGTCCACCTTATCTCAGGGACCGCCTCTCCCCGTATGAACCCCCCCGCACACTCCGATCCTCTGGGAGGAACCTGCTACAGCCGGTGAAAACTAGGCTGTCGCAGACCTCCCAGAGGACTTTTTCCACGACCGCTCCCAAACTTTGGAATGGTCTGCCGGATGAGATGCGCCTTATAACATCTCTTGATTGCTTTAAAAAAGCTCTGAAGACGCATCTCTTCCGGCAGGCCTTCCCTGAAACCTTCTAGTTCCCGGCTCCGAAACGGGACCTATTTTGACCCCTTGCTTGGTGCTATTTTTACCCTCATCCAAGATCTATGAGGATGTATTATGTTTTTAATGTTGTTATGGTTTTAAATTATTACTAATTTAATTTATTTTTTAAGGATGGGTGGTTGGGTATGGGTTGATGATGTATTTTAATCTGTATGTTTTAATTTGCTGTACCCCGCTCTGATTGTGCTCTACAGAGGAGCGGGCTAGAAATAAAGATTATTATTATTATTATTATTATTATTATTATTATTATTCTCTGAGGTATTGTCCAGTGTGGTCCATACTCTCACCACCCCTGTGGTGCCCCTGATGGTACTTCATCATGTAATGATGAAATATTTTAAATTTTTAAAATTTTATTAAGATATTAAAATCCTACACTATATTGTACCATCTCAAGGTGTGTACAGTATACAGTACTATTAACCTATTGAAACATTATAAAACACTAAGAAAGGTAATACTTTGTCAATGCAATGGCACTAAGAAAGGTAGTACATTGTCAATGCAATGGACTGCTATGAACGAACTAGACAAAATCCTAACAATATACAGTTGAACACATTTAGAATTATCCAAGCATTGTATTCCCTATTACCATGTATGGATGTGAGAGCTAGACAGTGAAAAAAGCAGATAGGAAGAAAATTAATTCATTTGAGATGTGGTGCTGAAGATGAGTGTTGAGGACGGACATCCAAAAAGACAAACAAATGGGTCCTAGAACAAATCAAGCTTGATCTTTCGCTGTTTATATTTTTAGTCTAAAAATAAATGTTCCCAGACTCTGCCCAGAGTCTTCTGTGCTGTCTGTCCTATCCTTGAATACTCTGAGTTTCACCCCAGTGAAGCCTACATTACTGCATTTATTCAGCATCATTTCCAGTGCTTGTGAGTTTGACACCAACCTCTGCACCATACTGCTTCTGCTTGTGTTAAACTATCATCACACAGTAAAAAGAAAAACACAACCTATATATGATCAGGAGTGCTCTGTTATCACCACGTGTTCCAAGATGAAGCCTTGACATTGGGTGCATCTACATGGTGGAAATAATGCAGTTTGACAGCACTTTAAGTGGAGCCACTTTAAGTGGAGCACTTTAAGAGTAGTGAGTGTTGAACTAAGACTAAGGTTCGATTTCTAGCTTGGCTATGAAACCCACTTGGTGACCTTTGGCAAGTCACACTCTCTCAGCGTCAGAGGAAGGTAATGGCATAACCTCTTCTAAACAAATCTCACCAAGAAAACCCCATGATAGGTGCGCCTTAAGGTCGCCATAAGTTGGAAATGACTTGAAGGCAAACAATACATTCACAGCTCCATCCTATAGAATCCCAGGACTTGTAGTTTTACAAGTCTTCTCTGCCAGAATCCCAGGATTTTGTAGGATGGAGCCAAAGCAGTTGGAGTGCTGTCAAACTGTATTATTTCTACAGAGATGTACCCATTAAGAACCTAATTACTTAATCGGAAGGGATCCACAAGGCTGATCTAGTCCAGCTTCTACCAGTGCAGGAATCTACAGCTGAGTGATGGAATCCAAAGCTAAGTCTGCAACAATAATATCCACTAATAAGGCGGGTGTTGATCCTTTGGAGTTTTAGGAATCAGAACCTAGCTCAGATTAAGCCTTTTTTTCACTGCAGAAAGGACACCAAATGGCCATCTTTGTCATGGGGCTATGATTTAGCTCTAGTGGCTGCCTTTATAAAGGCCTCTCCTCCACTGTAATATTTTTGCTCTGTTGAATAGTAATGCCAGTTATGGTCTGCTGTCTTTTTTGCAAGCTCAGCTGCCATAATAAATATAGGAAACGAGTGCCATAAAACTGGAAGAAGCCTTGTTGAAGGTTGATCAATGTATTCTTCAAACTGTGATCAGAGGATATAGAAACAAATTGGCTGGGACTGCTTGGTTGTTGTTGTTAGTGTGAATTATATCAGCTTGGCTGTTCTCTCGAGAGCTCAGAGTAATTCCTCCCCGAGGCTGTTTTCTGTTCCTTTGGGTTTACTGACCTGGAGTCCATTATAGCTGTTAGAGCAGTTGACCCTTGGAGTGTATTCCATTAGCATGTTAGTTATCTACTAAAGTGAGAGATTTTTCCCCCCTGTGTAGGTTCAGTATTCAGAGCACTGGAGGTGATTCACATGCATCCATTTAAAATGGCAGTAAATTGTCCAAGGAAATCTGAATTTCATTAGTGCTTATGGAGGAGATCTTTCTGCATGCTTCACTTTCAAAACTGATCAAATTGTGTCATATTATTGAAAAAAAAAGCTTGCTAAAGAGAGCAGTAAAGTGTATCCACTGGGGTTGGTTCCAGGAACCCCCCCCCCCCCGCCTCCATGGACAACAAAATCTTTGGATGGTCAAGTCCCATTAAAAATCATGGCATAGTAAAATATTGTCCCTTATATAAAATGGCAAAATGAAAGTTTGCTTTCTGGAATTTATATATTTTAAAAATATTTTCCAGCTGTGGATGCTTGAATCCATGGATTAAAAATCTATGGATACGGAGGGCTGACTGTACAAGGCTCATCCCAGCTAAGGGCTGACACCGCTTTAACTGCCATAGATCAGTGCTGTGGAACTCTGGGATCTGTAGTTTCTTGAGATATTTAGCCTTTTCGGTCAAAGAGCTCTGATGCCACAGCAAACTACAGATCCCAGGATACCATAGCATGAAGCGGTGTCAAATTGCATGATTTCTGCAGTGTAGCTGCAGCCCCAGTTTGCATATGCAAGTGAGTTAGAGACCAGATTTCCACCAATTCAGTCTCATCAGTGGCAGCTGGTGGATTCCATTCCATTTCAGTGAGGCTTTGGGTTTTAGAATGAATTTGAAAGGAACTATCCAAGGTGCTGAGGCCTTGAAAGCTTTCATGGCCAGCATCCATACTTTTTTGTGGAGCTTTCAGGCTATGTGGCCATGTTCCAGAGGAATTACTCCTTCCTTCCCAGGGTCACACAGGATATATATATATCCAATCCTTTTCCAGGCTATCATTCTCTGAAGATGCCAGCCACAGATGCTGGCGAAACGTCAGAAAGGAACTCCTCTAGAACATGGCCACATAGCCCGAAAGCTCCACAAAAAAGTATGCTGAGGTCTATTCTTCAATGACCAGTGTGGATTCACAATGCCACTGGTGTGGAAGCCATCAAGAGTCATTGAATCTAATCCCTCCATGGAGAAATAGAGTCCATGGGCTTCTTGCAACTCCATAGGCCATGGATGGGCAGTTATGGAAGACTCGGGGTCTGCATTAGCCCACAGGAGACCGTGGATGGTCACATCACCCACCAAATCCACCTCCACAAAAAAATTTATCCCAGGTTTGACCAGACATCCTCCTTTTCCAGGACACATCATACATTGCAGCCTTCTGTCCAGAAGCAATTCCAAAATGCCCTCCATTCAGAGCATGACTAAGTAGCATGAATATATATATTTATATGAGTGTTTTGAGATTGTATTTTCTAACACCCTCCATTTTCTTGAATGTCCTATGTTTTGCGATGCCGTGATCTCCTTTTAGGGTTATGACATCAGGTCACCCTGATTTATTTCAAATACCTCCTGGGGGACAGGGGGGCATGTCTGTTATGTTTTTGGCATTCTTTGGCCATTTAAGACCCAGGAAAGGCCTTTTTAAATAACAAAAAGTGAGTGTCCTTCACTTCCGTTGTTTCAAAAAAGGTCTCCCTTGCCCCTAAAATGGCCTAAGGGGGACCCAGCAAAGACCTTATTATTCAGAAAGGCCTTCAGCAACTAACTGGGTATAAATGAATGTGATGGGCTTTAGATTTAATGGTTTTAATGGTTTTTATTAATGCTAGGTTTTAAAGAGGGATCTCAAAATATTTCAGTGGATGTTTAAAATTAGTGCATAATTTAATATTTACAATTTACTGTGCTTTACTGAGGTGTTTTAATATCTTGTAAGCCTGGGAATTTGGGGGGAAAGTGGGATATGAATAAATAAATACATAAACATGAACAAGTAGCTCCTTGATAGTCCTTGTATGGGTCAGATTAACAGCAGAGTAGATGGAAACTTGGTCATTGTAATGGTTACAACAGTATAATTACACTTTACTACATCCTATCAGATCTTGGGATTTGTAGTTAAGAGAGAGGCATTTAGAATCATAGAATCATAGAATCATAGAGTTGGAAGAGACCACAAGGGCCATCCAGTCCAACCCCCTGCCATGCAGGAACTCCAAGTCAAAGCATCCCTGACAGATGGCCATCCAGCCTCTGCTTAAAGACCCCTAAGGAAGGAGACTCCACTACACTCCGAGGGAGTGTGTTCCACTGTCGAACAGCCCTTACTGTCAGGAAGTTCCTCCTAATGTTGAGGTGGAATCTCTTTTCCTGCAGTTTGCATCCATTGTTCCGCGTTCTAGTCTCTGCAGCAGCAGAAAACAAGCTTGCTCCCTCCTCAATATGACATCCCTTCAAATATTTAAACAGGGCTATCATATCACCTCTTAACCTTCTCTTCTCCAGGCTAAACATCCCCAGCTCCCTAAGGCGTTCTTCATAGGGCAAGGTTTCCAGACCCTTCACCATCTTAGTTGTCCTCCTTTGGACATGCTCCAGTTTCTCCACATCTTTTTTGAATTGGGTGCCCAGAACTGGACACAGTATTCCAGGTGGGGCCTGACCAAAGCAGAATAGAGTGGCACTATAACTTCCCTTGATCTAGAAACTATACTTCTATTGATGCAGCCTAAAATTGCATTGGCTTTTTTAGCTGCCGCATCACACTGTTGACTCATGTTCAGCTTATGGTCTACTTGGACTCCTAGATCCCTTTCACATGTGGTCTCATTCAGCCAGGTGTCCCCCATCCTATATCTGTGCATTTCATTTTTCCGTGCATTTTCTGTGCATTTCATTTTTCCGTGCATTTTCACAAAATCTGTGCATTTTCATTTTTAGAATTCTCAGCCAGACAGCTTTAATGCCTTACCAAACTATAAACCCCAAGATTCCATAGCATGTAGTTAAAGTGGAATCATAGCACTTTAAGTGTATAGCGTGAGTGGGTCCAGGTTTCTGAGATGGTCCAGAGGGAGCCTTAGAGCTTGTCTACACCAGCCATAGTACTCTGGGCTGCTCCCAGAGTATTCTGGCCCTGGAGCTGCCCCAAATCTGCCCCCATTACCTCCACATTCTGGAGTGATGCCAGGTGGCTGTCTACACAAGGTGCTGCCATCCGGTGCAGCTGCCGCGGACACAGCTTGTTCCCTCTGAGATCAGAAACAAGGTGCCCAGTGTTGATTACATTGCTGAGTGTTTTGCTGTGACCTCACAGCGGGTAACTTGTACCAGTGGCAGTGAAAGCAGATGGCATAGTGGGACGCAGGTGTAAACAGCCACATGGTACCGCTCTGGAGCGCTCTGGGTTTTTCTGGAAAATCCAGATCAAAAGGTTAGTCTCTTAAATCTGTTTTAAAGTAGGGTTGGGGCAGATTTGGTGTGGAACTGGTTTCACTTTGCGAAGATAGCCTACACTCGCAGCAGGACTTTGACTCTGTGTTGAGAAGACAAAGCACCATGAGGGTAAGGGGGAACTGGTTTAAATGCCCCATGTAGACATACCTTTAGAACACCCAAGAAAGAAAGGAACAAATGTCAAGATAAATAGCATCTCAAGAAGCTAATAAATAACTTTTATGTTTCTCACAACAGTTGGAGTTGCTAAAACACACACACACACATTCAGTAGGACTGGTGAGACTGATGGAAAGATCATCAGTCTGATTGCATTTTTAAAATAAAATACAGTGTGTCACACTAATCCAAAGGATAACACAATTCTGTTAACTCGGGAGTTATTGGAAAAACAATGAAAGGGGGAAATGACATGCTTAATGTTTGTTGTTGTTATTGTTGTTGTGTGCTTCCAAGGTGTTTCTGGCTAATGGCAACCCTAAAGGTTCTATCATGCAGTTTTCTTGGCAAGACTTGTCATTGCCTTCCCCTGAGGCTGGGAGTGATGTTGTGACAATGTTGTATGCCTTATCAATAATATCTCTTTCCCTGTTTCTACATTTTATTTATGAGTGTTTTCTCCCTGGTGAAGAGCATCTGGATATGTTCTGGCTTGTGTAGATTTACTACTCAAATTCATATTTTAAAAGTAAAAAGAAACTCTTTTGTCTTCCGTTTGCTCTTTTACCAAGACCCATTCATCAGCCTAATGTGGGTGAGCCAACACAAAGGGAGAAAAGAAGAGTTATTTATTATCTTACTTATTTTTCAATGCATAATTCAAGGACAGAAATATTTTCCCAGAGGCAACACAAGTTTATTTTCTTAATCAACTGTCCTATTTTATTTTTCATGATGGAGAAAAGCTTGTGGGAAAAGAAATGCTCAGATTTGGGAATGGTCCAACTTCTGAATCCAAATTATTTAGGTATTGGGATAAAACAGGATTAAGTCTATAGCAGCTTAAGAGTGCAACATTTAAACACAAAAACCAGCTATCTACACTGGGTCTTCATATCCTGGCACTACTTTTCTGTTGTGATGGTCATTATAAAAACAATGGCCACAGATGCTTTATATAACTTACTGCTGAACATGAAGAAAACAAATATAATGGCCATGGAGGATCTACATAAATTCAACCTAGACAATGAGGAAATTGAAATAAAGAGCTCCTTTCCCTTGGATCAAATATTGGCCAGAATGGAGAGTGCAGCCAAGAAATCAGACAAAAACTAGAAATTGGAAGGGCAGCTATGAAAGAACTAAACAAGATCGTAAAGAGTAAAAATATACAATTGAGCACAAAAGATAGACTAGTCCATTGTTTTTCCCATCACCATGTACAGATGTGAGAGCTGGACAGTGAACAACGAAAAGAAGAAAATAATCTCATTTGAGATGTGGTGCTGGAGAAGAGTGCGAAGGATACCATGGACAACCAAAGACAAACAAATGGGTCCTTGAACAGATCAGGCCTGAAATCTCTCTCAAAGCCAACAAGATAATCAAATTGAGGCTGTCATACTTTGGCCACATTATGAGAACGCATAATTTATTATAAAAGACAATAATATTAGGAAAGATAGAGGGTAGCAGAAAAAGAGGAAGACCACATGTCAGTTGGATTGACTCAGTCAAGAAGGTCACAGGCCTATGTTTTCAGGACCAAAGTAGAGAAGTGGAGGACTGCGAGTGGTGTCCTGGAGAGGTGTCATCTACAGGGTCACCATGAGTCAGGGTTGACTTGAGGGCAGTTCACAACAACAAAAAGGGGGCATTATAAGAGAGAGAGAGAAAGAGAGAGAGAGAAAGAGAGATTTTCCTGTTTCTCTCTCTCTCTCTCTGCCTCTGTGTTTTTGGGTATATGAGTGAATGGCAAACTTTGGCTGGCACTTACTGCATAATACTTAGTGATATCACCAGGGGCCACCCCAGTTTTGGTTTTGGCCCAGAAACATCAGGGACGATCCTGATCTGTCAACCTTACCTAGAGATAAAAGGCAGCATCAACATGGCAGAATTAATGCACTTTCCATTCAATGCAATGGAATCCTGGAATCTGTAGTTTTATGAGATATTTAGCCTTCTCTGTCAGAGCGTTCTGGTGCCACAAGAAAATACAAACCCCAGGCTTCCATAGGAAGGAGTCACAACAGTTAAGGTGGTGTCAAACTGCATACATTCTGCAGGGTGGCAGCAGCCAAAGCTACTAGGGAAAAATATTGTTTGATGGTTAATAGATGCATCAGGTGTTTACAGCAGAGAAAAGCACACATATAGCCTTTTCATTTGACAGACATCCATCTTCCTCACAGCTGAAACACACAGGACTAGCCCCAGTGGACAAATATCAAAGAATCCACATAACATCCTGGGCATAAATATTTAGGACAATGCTTTCTAGAAGTTTCTGGTAGATGTTCAAATGGGTATGCAATGGGAGGAACAATATTTCAGCTCTCTGGCAAAGTAACATTCCAACTGTGGATCTAAGATCCTGGTCAACCAGATGAGGCACAGCAGACCACTTGCATTTTACCTTCTTCCTCCATCTGCCACATTAATTGAAGCGGCAGCAAAATTAATCTGGATTCTTCCACTCATTTGTTCCTACAAGTGTAACAGAATCACTCAGGCTTGCCTTGACAAGGACTTCCTGAGCCATAGCTAGTCTTCACATATCAATGAGACCAGAACAGAGAGACTAAGTAAAATTAATTGCAATGGAAGTGACACATATTATAGGCTAAACTTCATAGGAGTTAACAAGCCTCAATGAGAATCATGATGAATATTCTAGACAAATGCCCTACAGTCATGATCTATTGCATCACTTCCACTGAGTGGCATACCCCATGTATCTTTCATGGGAATCAAAAGTCCAAAACCAAAGTGCAATGAACAAAAGGGTTCAGTATAAGGGCTGGAATTAATCTTAAGGAACAAGTCATCCTTTCTCAGCCCTCCAAATGTATTAGCCTGGCTAAAGTGGCTGTTCCCAGATCAAGATGAAAGGAAGGGATTATTCCTTATCACCTATTTAGGGAGGTGGGAATAAGGAACATTTAATCTAGCCTGCTTGCTTCTAGCCAGAAGGCAAATGCAGAATAGGGGGTGAGCCCTGGTACAATAAGTACTGGGAGGGAAGGGGGAATCCAACTAATGAAATTCCTGGACCCCCTGGAGAGGGTTTGAAAGTTGCAGCAATAAATCAATGCAAGCCTTGCAAATTGTAGCAAGCTGCTGGTCCCCTAGGGCTTGTCTACTTGGTTGATTTTTACCCCAAATTCCCTCTGGGTTCACCGAATCCTGTTTACATGATGCAGGGCCAAAATGCCAATCAGGTCTGGACTGTCTTCACAATCCCCACACCTAATTTGGGGCTTTCGCCTCTTAACCTGCATTTAAATAACTGATCTATTGCTGTTGGTTTTCAGTTCTCTTTGCAACGATGGCAGTAGCTGAGGTACCCTTGGGGCTAGAGTACTCTAGGGGCATCCCAGAGTATTTTGGCAAGTGAAGATGGGGTCCTAGCTGAGCTGGAGATTCACACAGAGTCCTTTCCTCTTACCCAGAGCTAACCCTGCTAAAACTGGAGAATCTGCATCCTTGTCTTCTGCTTGGAGAATACCCATGAGACCTGGAGACTCCTGAGTCCTGAGATCATCTGACCTCATCTAATCATCCTCAAATATGTTTTAGTATGAGGGCTCTGACTCCAATGCATAAGAGACCATGGTTCTCAGAATCCTATGGGCATGTGTCAAAAGCCATGCAAACCTTGATCCGCAATGGAGTGACTTCTAATGTCCACTGTTCTATTGCTGATATCTGTACTGGGCTCCAAAGGTTGAATAAGATGAAACATGAATTTGAATGAGAAACATGAGAAACAGGAACCTTATCTGACTTCTGGAAGTGCATGAGTTTTGCATCATGTACCACTTAGCACAGCCTTCCCCAATTCAGTTACTTCCAGATTTATGGGATTACATCTTCCAGCATCCCCAGCCAGCATGCCCATAGCAATATGCACTGGGGAGAAGCCATCAGATGGGGGAAGGCTGATGTAGCACATTGGACTAGAAGTGTGTAGGAGAGGGGGATGTTTTTAATTTGTTGCCTCTTTTGTATTAATATGCATTACTTTATTATTTTGTAGAATGTACACCATACGCAGGCTTATTTTTATCTATCTTTATTTATTTTATTGATTGTTATGTACAGCGCTGTGTAAATCTACACTATATAAAGTGTAATAATAATAATAATAATAATTTTCCATCTCTTCAAGAGCTTGAAAAAGTTATGTTTTGGGACTCCCAATTCCTAGGATCTCTGAATGATTTGGTATGGGATTCTGGGAGTTGGAGTCCAAAGCTTCCACGTACTAGATCTCTCTATGGCTGCATTGGCACTGCAGAAATAATGCAGTTTGACACCTATTTGTTTGTTGTGGCATGAGAGCTCTAACAGGGAAGGCTAACTTTCTCACAAAACTAGAAACCCCAGAATTCCATAACATTGAGCCATGGCTATTAAAGTGGTGTCAGACTGCATTGGCCCTGCAGCTGTAGATGCAGCCCCAGCTTCTGTGTACAGAAATTGTATCCTGTGACTGCTAGATGATTTTGCCATTATGGAGGATGCTCACCAACTAAAATCATTCAGAGATAAGGTATTAAAGGAGATAGAAGAATGGTCTGATAAGTACTGGCAATCCCTTCCATCACTTAATGAAGGTTGTCTGTTTCTTACCTCCCCCGTCCTACCGACTACTTGCAGAGTCTTCTCCTTTTCTCTCCAGGATTTTTTTTAATATAAAAAAACAAATGAGGCCCAAGGCTTTCATTAGACTCTCAGCTATGGGAGCATTCATCATGTTACAGTCCAAGATCTGCAACTCCTCATCTGGTATATGCTTTGCTGTCTTTGCAGAGAAAAAACCCAGAGTCTGTGTATTAATGCTTTTCAACTTCTACTTTTTCTGTCTGGCACAGATGGATGATGCAGAAGGAAAGGTTAAAGAGGTGAAGAGAAGAAGAAGAAACAGAAATGCAGCCAAACATTTTGAGGAACAATCGAGGCTGACATTCCTTTTCAGAATGGCCTCTTCCATTTGAGTTATCCTTTTCTGGGGGGATGGTTAGTGCTTGTTAACTATAATGGCTTCTCATCTGTTGGGGAAACTTTACTTGCATTATTCCTTTGCTTAATGTGTTCCTTTTTTCTCAAAATCATTTGTTCAACTTTGTCCCACTTCAAAGGATGGTTGAAAGAGTGATGGAGGAATAAAAAAACAAAGTACAACTTGAAATTTAAAAGAAAGAGAAAGAAAACATTACATCAACATTTATTTAATTTTAAAAAAGAATGTTTTGAATTGTAACATGTTGATGTGGGGGAGGTCTTCTAGTTTTTTTAAAAAAATAATAATAATCTAGAAAAACTCACATAGCAGGGTACAAACTTCAAGAAGCCCTCAAGTTTGTGCCTTGTAATTTGAGTTTTGCTTCAGGATTGGAAAGGGAGGCATTAGCAACAGGGGTGACCATGGACTCCTTTCCTTCTCCATTTGCAGAAGGGAAGGGGTCTGTGGCCACTACAGCTGCCACCAGCAATGGCACCTTTGTTTCCTGGCCCAGCTGGCAGCCCTGCCCCTGCCAGACCCAGAAGGAGCTGCTGGGCAGCAGTAGCCACCCATCCCCAGCAGTGGCCACAGAGTGAAGAAAGCAGAGGCACGCTGGTTGACGTGTGAGAGATGTGAGCTATGTGCCAGGCAGCCTGGTGACAGGATGAGTTACTACACTGGGTGACACCAACTGTAGTGATGCCAATGGAGGTATCTAATGAATTTCCACCATTCCCCAGAGTAGAGATGATACAATTAGAAGTATAATCACCTTATTACCACAATAATCGGCTGCGAAGTAAAAGGGTGTGGGAAGATGGTAATGTGATATCTGCATGACATAATTTGCGATCCAGGTGGTAAAAGCCTCCAGTTCAGTGACACTATTAGTAAGAAATGGAATAATTGTCCATTTAAAATAAAATAAAATAAAATAAATGAAGGCAGCTTGATTATGAAGGGGAAGGTCATTTGGCATCTTGCCACTGAGATAAATCGAGGGACATTTACTGTGACTACTTAACATTAATTTTGCTCGGGTTCTGAGCTTGCAAGTGCAGAACACAGAAATGGCAAGGGGGGAATGGCCTCCTTGACAGAGAAGTGTCTTTTGAATCCACTTAGACAGTGTCTGCAGCAATATTCTTGTCATGTTTCATTTCATTTCATTTTATTCCTTTTGCATTTGACTTGAGGCCCCAGGTACTGTCTTCCAGCATTGCTCATCCACAAATATGTCTCCCTTTGTACATTGCATGTGTGGATTTCCTTTGGTTTTCCTTTGAAATTTACAGTGAATGTGTAATAGTTATGCTTTTGACTGTGCTTTTAATAGCCATGTTTTTATGGTACATTTTGATCAAGATATTATTTTTGAGATATTTGATTTTTTTAAAAAAATCCTCTTTTGGTTGAGGTATGTCTGGCGTGCAGCTGTTCTGTAGCTATAACTCCTGGTGCACTCCTTCCCAACCTATCTTTCAATAATGCAGGCAGTCTTTCCCCCACAAGACCATTTCTATGTGACTGGAGAACAAGGGGATTAGTGGAGAACTGGGTATGTGTCTGGCTATTTTCCAGGCATCTTCAGAGACCTCTAGTGGTCCTCAGGACATCCTAACAGCTCGTCCAGCTACGGGAAATTAGTTGACCATTTCTTCACTGCTCCTGTCTTGGAAAGAACCTATTAGACTGGAAGCCCTATTGCTTTGATCCAGCGTGGTGTGCCTTTTTGTGTGTGGAATCCAATTTGTGTCATATGTTTGTGTAAATTCCCCTATATATATGCTTGGGGTTTCTTTGGATGTTGTGCAAGCAATGTACAGTTGGCTCCTCTGTATCCACAAATACTGCATCTATGAATTCAACCATCCATAACTTGAAAATATATTTTTTAAATTCCACAGGCAAACCTTGATTTTGCCATTTTACACAAGGGACACCATTTTACTATGCTGTTTTATTTAATGGGACTTGAGCACTCACAGATTTTGGCATCCATGGGGCAGGGCCCTAGAACCATACTCCAGTAGATACCTACTGTGTTCCATTCATGATTGTGTAGATGGAGTTCCATAACTGTAAGCATTACCCAAGGGCCAAAATCCTGTTGCTAGTCCCAATTAAAGTAGAGCCATGGAATCAGTTGGATTTACCTGTGTGTTGACTCTCTATTGAATAGTTGGTTGACCGGGTCTACTCTCTTTGGGATTATCTAACAGGTTTCCAGCCATGCAGTTTTGCATTCTTGAATGATGCATAATTGTTCATCTATGCCTTCAATATACCATTTCCTTCACTGGAGGTATATATTTCGCATTGCACCGTGGGACAATAAACAAACACACTGGCACATAGACAGTTTGTTGTACAATGTACTGGGAGTAGTGCACCCAGCAGGTAACCATGTGAGGGTAGATGCACACTGTGTAGGATCTTGACACATTTCTTCTTGTATTCTTGTTTAGGCAGTATGGATTCAGTCAGCAAATAATTTCCAGTTTGTGAAGAATCAGTCAAGAATCAATGATCTGCAAGCAGCTTAGAATTGCTTGTTGGAGACCTCCTGATGCTTGTGGAGAGTGATGTTTCTGCCTTTGAAACTGCTAGCTCCTTTCCTGCTCAGCCTATAGATATAATCCTTGATCAGAAGACATGAAGTTATCACAAAACTATATATCTGCAGCTATGTCTGCTGGTGCTACATCCCCCCAAAAACCTTGTAAGCAGCAGAGTCCCCCCCCCCCCCCAACACAGTCATTTTTGTGTTTCTGAAGAATGGGGAATCAGTGGAGACACATCCAGCTATTTTCCTTTAGCTGAATACACTGCAACAGGCATTTTATGAAGACCTTCAGGGATCCTTAGGAGGTTGTTGAAGATCACATCCTTGCAGCACATCCAGCTACAGGGATATAGCTGGATGTGTCTTCCCTGATCTGTTCAGTCTGCAACAATATGGAAATGCCATGCAGGTGGGGTGGGACAGGACTACTTAAAAGGTGAGTTATTGAGGGGATTTTGGTCATTGTGTGGTTGGAAAAGAACTCCAGCCTTCAAAACAATAAAAAAGTGAACTGTGATGGCATAAATCCAACTTATGCCATTGTAATCCACCAGCAGGATGAGAGCCATTATCTTTGTAATGAAACAGATACTCTATTATAAAAATGCCATAGGTTGCCAGGACTCCTTCATAGGAATGTTAAACTTTGCTTTTCCCCTCAGGATTTTTCAGGATTGCTTTAGTTTTATATTCCTGCATGACAGGGTATGGCCTTGTGGTCCCTTCCAACTCAATTATTCTGTGGATATTTTCCCCATTCCTATTCCTTCATCAGAAGGAATCTTTTCCCTCATAAAAATGTTTAAGAATCTTCTCCTGCCTAGAGAGGCGTTCAATACTATTCTTTCGATTCTGTGGCACACATTAGTTTATTATTTTTATACATTTATTTAAAAACACTCAAACAACAACATCAAACAAACAACACACATTAGTTTCAACACCTTACCAGAATATGTGAGGATGTTCTCCAAAACATCCATCGATTTTTTGAAAGACTGCACATAAGGGAAAGGTGCATCTAGAAATTTATTTGTTTTTATCTGTACAGATACAAAATGCCTTTTCTATTTTGTTCCAAGAAAGAAAGCAGATAAAGTGGGAGAGGTGGAGAGGGACTAATCATATGGCAGCAAACCCTGAAACATCACCATAAAATGTTTTGTTGTGCTCAAGTTGGCAGATGCGGTCCTTTCTGATGAGTTCATATTTCTCTTTCCGCTACAAGGCTATACATCATTATAGCATCTCTGTTCATTTGGGTCCTGGCTCTGTGAATGAGTCATCTTCGTCAGAAAAGTCTCTGTTGGCAGAGAGAGCGAGCGAGTGAGAGAAAAAAGGAGCAAGTTTTATTAACCACCTGAGGATACAGTTTTAGGAGCACACTTTTAATCCCAGACTGAAGAACATGCTATTAATACACTTCAGGAAGGCAGAGTCAATTCCTAGAACTGCTGGATTGTGGAGCGATAGCAGACATCTCTCGACTCTAAACTATGATGATCTAGAGGTTTTGCCTCACAACAAGGAAGATTTAGAAGAACATTTTGATATAAACTGCAGTCACATTTAAATATTCTTTCATACACACACATAATCTCTCTCTCTGTGTAATTCACTTGTGCCTCTTTACTTGCACTACCATTTCCCTGAAAATAAGACATCCCCAGAAAATATGATGTAGTAGAGGTTTTGCTGAATTGCTAAATATAAGGCCTCCCCCGAAAGTAAGACCTAGCAAAGTTTTTATATATAAATATATGTACAGTATATAATAAATATTCATTTTTTTGTTCAACAATAAATGTGAATCCTTCTTCATGAAAAAAAAAAAGACATCCCTTGAAAATAAAATGTAGCATATCTTTGGGAGCAAAAATTAATATAAGACACTGTCTTATTTTGGGGGGAAACACAGTATGTTTTGAAATAGCCTTGTGGCCATGAGTAATAAATTTATTATTGCGGTTTCTTGCAGTGAGTTTGGCCTCTGCAACCAGACAGTTGGTTAGAGTAGGGTTGCTATTTCAGGATTTTACCAGGCCCTGCGGTTTCCAGGGAAAAACCTGAGACCTAGGACAGGGGTGTCACTAGGAGGCTGTGGGTCGCACCAGGTGATACTCTTTGGAGGCGTGAAGGGGGGGGGGTAGAATATTGCCATTCTCAGTAGGCTCAGGCAAAAGGAAACTTCTGCAGCTTTTCCTAGCTTCTGTGTTCTTCCTCATTAATAATCTTTCCCATCTTGACCACACTTTCATGTTGCTTGGGCATGTGTGTCCCAGTTTCTATTGCTGAAATGCTGGAGGGTGTGCAATCTAAAGTACATGGCATAAAAAGGAAAAAAGTGTTACCCAAAATGCTGGTGTCCCGGGAGGGCATCCACAGATTAATATGGTTAGGGGAATTTTAATAGCTCAAATTACGTTTAGGCTGGGGACAACAGTCGGCCTTGGGATTGCAGCCTTATGTATAACAGTTCCAAATTACACAGAACTCCAAAGGCAAATCCAAATAGGTTTTGTAATTTTATTAAGAAAATAACATGTGCACACACACACACACACACACTCATGCACACACAGAAGAACTAACAGAGCAACGGTGATAAACGTGAATAGTGGAGGCCTTGCTAATGGCAATACATTACCGATATTGAAGTGAGGTTCAAATCAATGGGAACCTGGAACGGAGAAGGCTCAGTAGCCACCGAGGCAAATGTGGTGGCCTGCTTATTGAGGCGCCTAGTAGAACTGACAGAGTATCTGCCTGGTTACAAACTAGACCAAATTGCTATTGTCCAGGAGGTCATATATATACTGAAAATCATGTCCTGGGGCAATAGTCAAGGACTGAATAGATTAACTCTGCTAAATGGTTTTCCAGGAAGAAATAATGATCAGGAGATATAGTAAATGTTTCAGACAATGGGTGTGAATATCACAGGCAAAGGAAATCTTGCGCTCTTAGGGAAGTGTCCTTTGTCTGTGTATGTACCACCATATCTTTTGGTCAGAGTCCTATCATCACCCTCTATAGACAAAAGGGATTATGTTGATGTCTTAGGCAATCTCATTGTGGTGGACGCCTTGCTTACTTCATTGCTGGAACCAATTGGATTATGGCCAGATTTCCACCTTGGGGTTGCCTTTACAGGTTCTCCACAGGCACTCACCTCAGTGTCCCTTTTAATAATAGTTTGATATCAAATATGAGGAAGGGGTAATTGAGGCCTGGTCCTGGATTAGGAGAAGAGAGGAAAAAGAACAAACCTTAGGTGCAAGTTCTTTCAGTTAGAGTACTTATAATGATGAGACGGGATGGGCATAATTCTGATAGCCTGAGTAAAAGCCTGGCAGCTAGGTGACAGCTGGGAAAGACCCAATGCAGCTGGCATCTCAGCAAAATAGATGAAATGGAATAGTGTAACTTCCTTTCCTCTTCTCTGTGGCCATAGGTGCTACTACTTTGACACTTGTTCCCTGCAGTGAGAATCAATTGGATAATGCAGAGCTTTTAAAGAATAGTATAATAATACTTTAAATAAACAAACTGCATATGAGAGAATCCCACAGGAAAGACAAGAATGGCTAAAGATGAATGGAGTTAATCTAACAGAAGTAGACTAGTCTTCATGATGTTTCATGATGTTCATATTCTTACTGATGCTGGGATAATTTTTCACCTGAAAGTAGCATTATTATCCTCCTGAACCTGTGTTGCTGAATATTTATTCTTTCAGCTGTTTGACAAGTTGCCCAATCATGCCTTTGTTTGTCTGAACTAGGACTTTAAAAATGGTCTTTCCCCCCTTTTCTGTTCAGAATAAAATAGATCTTAAAAGTAGTAATGTAAAGAAACCAGCAGATGGCAGTGGGGTCTTGTCATTCTTCCATAACCTGTAGTCTGTGCAAAGTTGAAAATATTTTGTGTGTGTGCATTCAAGTCGCCTATTGACTTATGGCAAGAGCCATTGTCTTCCAAATCTAGCTTATACAGTAGCTGCTTGTTTTTGCTGGTGGCCACCTATCCAAGTACTAACCAGGCCTGACTCTGCTTGGCTTTGAAGATTAGACAGGATCTTGTGCCTTTAGCACATGAAAAATTTACATTTGCTGTTACATAAATACACACACTGTTTAAATGAGCAGCCAAGAATTTCTGCTCAGAACATCGCAGCCTTTCTGACCCTTTTTGGGATCAAGGTGTAATTTCATTCAGGCATACTGTATTCTTTGGGCATACCCTCCATACTATCTTAACTGAGAACAACTACAACATCTTGACAAAAAGTAGGCCTACGATTTCAACATTGTCATTTGTCCTTCCTTCCATCCATTTTATTTTTAACACCTCTGTCTGAATAAGCCGCCCGTGGAGATTCAAAAGCTTGCATCCTGTATTTTGTGCATTTGAGTTGGCCAATCAGGGTATGTTATTGTACTTTGCTGTATGGTCAAGAAGGCTACCCAGAGTATGTTTTCTGCCAAAGTTAAGTCCAACTGCCATTCCAGTACATGAGCTGGGGAGGGGCTTCTATCTTGTTTTTCATCCCCAGAATGCCTTGTACTGGCCCTTCTTCTTAACCTTGTTTTAGGGAATTCATGCATACCATGTGCTGAGATTAGAGTTCCCAAAAACGAGTTACAAATCATGTTACCATCTCCCCACAACCTGGGCATAACACAGTTTCATTTCAACAGTAACACAATGAATGGAAATGGTGACGTCTTTTTAATGAAACAACTAGGTTTTTCATGACTTATTTCAAACTTATTTTAAAAAAGCACTGTTAGAGCACTTTTGAATGGAATTTTACATATTTTTGCTATTATCATCTACCCTAATCTTGAAAAGAAAAGTAATACAAGAGTAACTAGCTATGTAACACATCACACATAGAAGTATGGAATAATTTGAGGAGCAATAGTGTAGCAATGATTTACGTGGGGGGAGGGGCTATGCAATAAGTCATATAACAAATAATTTTTGAAAAATAGCTTTCCAAACTTTGGATGTTATGATGGCCATAGTGTGAATATGTGCCCTTAAATCAGCTCTGAGTTATGAAGAATCTTGGAATGAAAGACCTCCAACAGAGAAACCAAGTGATGTATTCAAGTCTTTGAACATATCTAGATTGGCAAAAAGAAGTGTGTTCATGGCTGCATGAAAGTCTAGCCTTTAGATGAGAAAAAGGGAAAGTGTGCCATGAAAATGCTTTTTTTGCGTTTTAGGGGAGAAGAAGCGCCTTTAAAAAGGTGCTGGTTTTCCCAGCGTCTTTTTTAAAAACTGCAGAACAGCACAGCTCCATCTAAAGGCTGTGGTGCAGCTGCTAAGCATTAAGGAAAAGGCAACTTCATGTCACACTTTCCTGCCAATCTAGATAGCCCCTTTGACTCCAAGTCTCAAGTCTCTACCTTCAAGTCTCAGGTCAGGTCCTAAGTCCTTGCAAGATTCTTCAAGTTGATTCTCAAGTCAAGTCTCGAGTTGATTCTCAAATCTGGGAGCTAATTTTACCAGAAAAAAAGGAGGTGGTGGAGGAGTGTGCTTGTGTGGGGCTGGAGTTTCCGTAAGTAGAAAATCAAGAAGACAGGCACCAAGTTAGGTAAAACAAATACTTGGATGGGTTAGACAAATGTTTTAGGCAATGAAACTGAGGTAGAAGGATTCTTCTAAAGATTTTCAAAAGCTTTAGAAGGCTCCCTTGATAGGGAGTGCAAACAGGCTGCTGAACAGACCTGAACCCCTGCCACAAACCCACTGCCTAAACCATGTGCTGTTTCTGGATGAATTTAGGCCAGCAGAGTGATTGCTAAAAAGATACAAGTCTCAAGTCAAGTCAGAGCATCATTTATTGCCAAGTTGAATCCAAGTCAAGTCACTGAAGCAACCTGAGTCCAATTTGAGCCTGAGTCAATCAACTCAAACCAGCATCAATGTAACAAGTTAGCTTAGATCTTGCAGATGGCAGGGCTGTGGCTTCCTTTTTGGTTCACCTGTAATGAGAGCACCCTCTTCTCCTCCTGCCATGAAATTTTCCCAGAGTTAAAACCTTATTCAACAGGCCATGTCATCACATGATGTGCCCCAAGCATGATAGCCTCAGTTTAATCATTTTGGCTTCTTGTGAGAATTCAGACTTGATTAGCTCTATGATCTATTTTTTGTCTTTTTGATGGTCCATGATATTCACAGAGCTCTCCTTCAACACTACATTTTAAGTGAATTATTTTCTTGTAAAGTTTCTTTTCTGTCCAGCTTTCATATTGATGCTGCCACATGGTCACTTTGTTGTTGATCTTTGCGGTCAGTTTGACTTTGATTTAGGGCACCTCTACAAAACAGAGACCTCTGAGAGTCCTGGTCACCAATTTCCCTGGTCAGGTTTTGCAAACTTATTATTACTTGTCTTGTTGTTCTTTGTCTCTAGTCCTCACTTTGTTCCTCGTCCTGCATTGAAATCCCTCAGTACCATCTCAACCAACAACAGAGTAACATTTGAGAGAGAATATAGGTCTGTGACTCTAACATCTTTACCTCCCCCCCCCCATAAGATTTTGAACATTTTTGCCTGATGAGGAAGTGACTGAAGCTTTGAAACCTTGCATGATGCATTTCTTGCATTTTGGTTAGCCAATAAAGGTATCACTCCTTTGTGGCTTTTGTTGTATTTTTCTGTTTTAAAAAAGTAATGCCCAGGAATACATCTACTTTATTAGTTGAGGTAAACCTGGATTGGAAATTTCCAGCAGCCAGGCCAACTCACATGACAGAAGTCTACAACTCTTCACTACAGAATGAACATAAGTGGATTGACTGAACCAATCCACTTGTAATGCGGTCTTCCTTTTCTCCTACTGCCTTCCACTTTACCAAGGATTATAATCTTTTCCAGGGAGTCATATCATCTCATGATAAGTCCCAAGTACAACAACTTCAGGGTTTAAAAAGGAATTGGATACATCAATTGGCTAGTATGAGCTGATGGGGCCCTGAATCCTTTCTGTGTTTTAGAGTATGTCTACATGGGCCATTTCTCACCACCCTCATCATGACCGGTCTACAAGATATACAGCAAAATCCCCGATTCAAATGTGGACTGTCTTCACGAAGGAAGACCAGTTCCACACCAAATCTGGAATCACAGAATCATAGATTTGGAAGAGACCACAAGGATCATCTAGTCCAACCCCCTGCCATCCAATCAAAGCATCCCTGACAGATGGCCATCCAGCCTCTGTTTAAAGACCTCTAAGGAAGGAGACTCCACTACACTCCAAGGGAGTGTGTTCCACTGTTAAATAGCTCTTACTGTCAGGAAGTTCCTCCTAATGGTTTTTTGTGAGGTTCTCGGAGTATGTGGCTATGTTCTAGAAGAGAGATGCCAGCCAGAGATGCTGGCGAAACATCAGGAAGAAACTCTTCAAGAACATGGCCACATAGCCTGAAAACCCCACAAAAAACTATGGATGCCAACCATGAAAGCCTTTGACTCCAGTCCAAGCTGCCCCGATTGCATCTTATAGAGGAGTGAGATATAAATAAATTTTATTATTATTATGTTATTACACATGCCTCCTAATGTTGGAATCTCTTTTCCTGCAGCTTGCATCCATTGTTCCGGGTCTCCATCTCTGGAGCAAGCTTGCTCCTTCCTCCATATGACATCCCTTCAAATATTTAAACAGGGCTATCATGTCACCTCTTAACCTTCTCTTCTCCAGACTAAACATACCCAGCTCCTTAAGTAGTTCCTCATAGGTTTCCAGACCCTTCACAATTTGGGATGGAAATTTTTTACTGTACTGTTTTTTAATTCTGTTGTACCCTGCCTCGATTGCTTAGTCAGAGAGGTGGGCTATAAATAAAATTTATTATTATTATTATTAGTCACCCTCCTTTGGACACACTCCAGTCTGGTTTTTTCCTGCTTAATTGTTCTTGCTGTGTGCCTTCAAGTCATTTTCAACTTATGGCAACCCTATAACTTATGGCTTTTCTTGGCAAGATTTGTTCAGAAGGGGTTTGTCATTTCCTTCCCCAGAGGCTGAGAGCATGTGACTTGTCCAAGGTCACCCAGTAGATTTTATGGCTGAGTTGGGAATCAAACCCTGATCAGCAGAGTTGTAGTCTCTGAAACTCAAACCACTACACCATGCTGGGAAACACATCCCTTTTTGTTCAGGATTTTGAAGGAAAATCTGGAGCACTCTCTAGTGAAGCCAGACTTCTGTCTACACATGCACCTCAAGTGTCTTTCTTCACATGCTGGGTGCCTCATTTCTGGACTCAGAGGGAGGAACTTCTGCCAGTGGTGCCAGCGACAGGCAGCACAGTGGGACATGTGTTCAAATGGCTGCCCAGCAGAATCACCATGGAATGCAGAAATAATAGGGGAATCTGGGGCAGCTCTGGGCCGGAATACTCCAGGAGCACGCCAATGTATGCTGGATGATGTAGACATTTCCCGAGTCTGCTAAGTGCTGAACATATTCTAGGGATAAAATTTTACCTAAAACCTAGAGTAGATTCACAGCCTCACTGACTATCAGCCATCATTGCCATAAGCGGGTAGATGTGACAGACAGCCAGTGTGGCATAGTGGTTTGAATGTTGGACTACGACTCTGAAGACCAGGGTTTGATTCCTGCTCGGAATGGGTAAGTCACATGCCCTCAGCCTCAGGGGAAAGCAATGGCAAACCCCTCTGGACTGGATAGTCCTTGGGATCTCTTCCAACTCTATGATTCTATGATTCCCTTGGAAAGTGGAGGAGTCTTCTTCCTTGGGGGTCTTTAAACAGAGGCTGGATGGCCATTTCTCAGGACGCTTTGACTGAAGTTTCCTGATGGCGGAATGGGGTTGGACTGGATGGCCCTTGAAGTCTCTCCCAGCAATATAATTCTGATTCCATAATTATAATTATAATTAAGATCCTGTGATTCCCTCAGAGAGTAGTGGAGTCTCATTCTTTGAAGGTCTTTAAGCAGAGGCTGGATGGCCATCTGTCAGGGATGCTTTGATGGAGAGTTCTGTCATGGCACAATGGGGTTGTACCAGATGGCCCTTGGGGTCTATTCCAACTCTATGATTCTATCTTGGCCCTGACATGGTCCATCATTAACAGAAAAATAACAAAAACAATTCTTTAAATACCCATATATTAATTTATATTTACATATATATTATGTATTTACAAATATATATTATTTATATATATATATATATATATATACATACACACACACACACACACATAATTATATATTATATATGTATATATTACATTTATATGTATAATCCCACACTTTCTACAAGCGCGTTGATGACTAAAAAAGCCGATTCTTTTAATATATATATACACATACATTATATATTTACATATATATAAAATATATCTCAAATACATATTATATATATATATATATATATTAAATATATTACATTTATTATACATTCTATATTTATTTATAATATATATAAATATATAGCATATTTTACATATACATAATATATTTCAGATACATATATATATAATAAATACATTTATTGTATATTCTATATTTATATATAATATAATATAGTATGTATTTATTACATATATATATATATATATATATAAATTATATAGTGTATATATATATATATATATAGTATATATTTACCTATATCTAATATATTTAAAATACATATTATATACATAATAAATATATTACATTAATCATATATTTATATACAATATTTAAACATATATATATATATATATATATATATTTAAATATAAATATACCTGATACCCTTCCCCATCACCTTTCCCTTCTCCTCTTGTGTCGTGTCTTTTAGATTGTAAGCCTGAGGGCAGGGAACCGTCTAATTATAAGTTTATACGTACAGCACTGTGTAAACCTACAGCGCTATATAAATAAAGGTTAATAATAAAAGTATATATTTATAAATATACATATACATAGAAAGTATATATTTAAATATATAAGTTATAAGTTATTCTTCCTTTCCTCTCTAAGGTTCTGGAACGGGTTGTTTATTCTTGCTGTCTTGAGTTTCTCGAAGCCAACTCCATCCTGGACCCTTTTCAGTCTGGTTTCTGCCCACAGCACTCTACAAAGACGGCCCTCACCAAGATCTCAAATGACCTCTTGCAGGCCAAGGCGAATGGACTCTACTCTATTCTCATTCTTCTAGATCTGTCTGCGGCCTTCGACACCATGGGCCACTGTCTCTTGCTTGCCTTACTTTCCAACCTTGGGTTCTCCAACTCTGTTCTCAATTGGTTTAAGTCTTACTTGTCAGACAGATCTTTTGCAGTAGTCACAGGGGGTCTGACTTCCTCCTCTGTTCCCTTATCTGTTGGAGTCCCTCAGGGCTCTGTCCTAAGTCCCCTTTTGTTCTCTCTATACACACTGTCCCTTGGTAAACTCATCAGTTTTTTTGGTTTCTCCTATCATCTGTATGGTACTTCTATTCAACCAGTTCAGCAAGCCCGCAGTCTTGGTTTCATCTTTGATTCCTCTCTGTCGTTTGTTCCCCAGATTCAGGCCACTGCCAAGACCTGTAGATTCTCTCTCTACAACATTGCTAAAATCCATCCATTCCTCTCAGCCTCCACTGCCAAGACTCTGGTCCATGCCCTAGTGGTCTCACGACTAGATTATTGTAACCTTCTTCTGACAGGGCTTCGTCTCTCTCACCTCCATCCTTTAATCTCTCTCCAGAACTCAGCCGCACGTATTATCACATCCGCTCACCGTTTTGACCATGTTTCTCCTCTTTATCCTCCCTTCACTGGATCCCCTTCCGCATCCAGTACAAGCTTTTGTTGTTGACTTTCAAAGCCCTCCATGGACTGGCCCCTCCTTACTTGTCCGAACTTCTTTCTCCTCACACTCCTTCTCGTACCCTCCGTTCTGGTAGTCAAGGTCTCCTGTCCCAGCCGAGGATTTCCACTGCCCTGTCCCGGATTCGTCCCTTCTCACTTGCTGCCCCTCACTCCTGGAACCTTCTTCCCCCACATATACGCCTCATCACTTCTCTAACCAGGTTCAAAATTAAGTTAAAGACTATAATGTTTAGGGAAGCGTTCCCAGGATTGTGTCATCTGCCCCAGGATGCCTCCTTATAACTATGTATTAAGAAGCCGTGCCCTCCCTCCAGTCCATCTGCCTTGGTCCAGGCCCCAGAGGGAGAGAAGAAGCACTGGACCTCATCCCCTTCCCACCTCCTTCCTCTTTTCCTTTTGCATTGTCTCTTTTAGACTGTAAGCCTGAGGGCAGGGATCCATCTAATTTAAGATTGTATGTACAGCACTGTGCAAATTTACAGCGCTATATAAATAACAATAGTAATAATGATATGTATATTATATATATACACACACACAATGTTACATTCATTATATGCTATACTATATTTATTATATACTATATATTATATATAGTATATAAACTAAATATACTATAATAATACTATACTATATATACAATATTATGATAAATATAAATGTATGTTATATACTATAATAATACCAGAATAATGTAATAATTATTCAAAGAAGAATGTCTAATTATAGTATTGTAATAATAATACTCTCTCTCTCTCTCTGGCTTATTCTTCGCTAATGAAGATTCATACTATAATACGTATACTATAGTAAATATAAATGTATATTATATACTACAATAATACTATAATAATTATTATATTATATTATTAGTATAATACTAGAATAATATAATAATTATTCAAAGAAGAGTGTCTAATTATAGTATTATAATAATACTATAATATATATACAATACTGTAATAAGTATAAATGTATGTTATATACTATACTATAATAATCATTATATATTACATTATAGTATTATTATAATACTAGAATAATATAATAATTATTGAAGGAGTGTATAATTATAACAATAATATATATTATACTATAGTAAATATAAATGTATGTTATATACTATAATAATACTATAATAATAATTATAATAGTTCATTATATTACATTATAATACTAGAATGATATAATAATGATTCAAAGAGGGGTGTACAGTATTATAATAATACTACAATATATATACTATACTGTAATAACTATAAATGCATGTTGTATATTTGCATATCTCTTTGCACGTGTCCTGCAAAGACCCATCTGTCTTTATAAGGGTCCAAGTAACGAGGAGGAGGACCTGAGCGTCCTTGGAGCCCTGGAAGGGATCCTGGCAGCAGCAGCAGCAGCAGCAGCAGGTGAAGAGTGACGTCACACGGAGCAGCACCGGCAGCAGCCCTTGCCCCTCCCTCCCTCCCTCCCGGCGAGTGACGTCACTGAGCGGCGCAGCGACGGCAGCGCGGAGCATGCGCAGTAGGCCGCCACGACGAACGAGCCGCGTCGCGGGGGGATGACGTCACGGAGGAGGCCTTGGAAGGAATGGTTGGGCCGGTCTTCTTCTTCTTCTTCTTCTTTGCAGTCGCAGAAGCCGCAGAAGCCGGAGCGTGGCTGCACGTGAGGCCGGCTCTGAGGGGACGAGGGGACTGAAGGCCCCTCTCTGTGGCCGGGAGGGATGCGCCCAGCGCCAGAGGTACAGGAGGAGGAGGAGGAGGAGGAAGGAAGGGGGCGGGTCCCCGGTTTGGTGCTGGAGGCTAAGGCTTCCCTCTTCCTCCTTTCTCTCTCTCACTGGAGATACAGGGGGGCAGGATGGGGGGGGGCCTAGCTCTGCACTCCCAACACACAGGCATCCTTCAGCATCATCAGGTCCTGGGGGTGGGCCTACCTGGCAGGGCTGGGTGGAGCACCTTCTGTCATGCTGCAGCCCACGCAGCCAATGCGATCCCAGGCTCCATCACTAGCAAGGAAGATTTACATACATATATATACATATATATATATAATAGGTTGAGGAATATATTTGATATATATATATATATATATATATACACAGACACATAAATGATAAATATATTACATATAATATGTTTAGGTATATATATATATATGATAAACAATATGATTTTAATATTATATATATATATACACCTAAACATATATATATATATATTTATATATTTAAAAGTAATAGCTTTATCATATATATATGATAAACAATATGCTTTTAATATTATATATACCTAAACATGTTTAGGTATATATATATATACCTAAACATATGATATATAGATACCTAAACATATGATATATATATATATATATATATATTAAAGTAATCATATACATATAATCTTAATCATATACATATATGACAATATGTTTTTAATATATATATATATATATATATAATATGTTTAAAATATATATACACACACACACATATATATCATAAAGATATTACTTTTTAATATAAGATATCTGTCTATCTATATATATATGCACACACACACATACATATTATGCTTATATATATATATATATATATATAATAAACATTATGCTTTTAATATATACATATTATATGTTTACGAATACATTTATATACAGACAGACACACACATATGTATAATAAAGATATAACCTTTTAATACATATATAATATGATTATGAATATATATTATATATATGATAAACATATTGCATTTTAATATAATATTTTATATATAACATGTTTATGAATATATTATATACTGTATATACATATATATATATGTATGATAACCATGTTACATTTTTTCTATAATATAATATTATATATATATATACTGTATATATATATATATATATATATACACACACACACACATTTATAAACAAATAGAAGTACCACTGTTCCACCTCACTGCTGCAAAAAGCAACTGTTTGACTAATTAATAATAATAATAATGAAAACTTCATTTATATCCCAGTTTTCTGTTGCCAAACAATCAAAGCAGCTTACATCTAAAAATCAGTCCAATGTACAATACTCTGTACATATAATATCCTTGTCTCTCCTCAAAAAGAATCAAACACATTGAAGTTAAAATTTGTCTATTGAAATAAATGGTTAATAATAAAATAATCAAGTGGGCTGAATGGTTGGTACATGATACATAATGGAAGGGGATTAGTTTTTCATGTTAAACTGGGACGTTGGGGTTTGATTCCCAAGATCCCCCTGTGGATATCAAAATCTGTGGAAGCTCAAGTTCCTTTAAATATAATGCCATAGCAAAATGATGTGCTTTGTATGTCATGGTTTGCTATTTGGAATTTATACTTTAAAAAAATTTTTTTCAAGCTGTGAATGCTTAGCATCCGGATCTAGGGAAATATCTGGGGGCATGCTTGTCAGATTTGCAGATGATGCCAAATTAGCCTCTGCTTAAAGACCCCTAAGGAAGGAGACTCCACTACACTCCGAGGAAAGAGTGTGTTCCACTGTCAAACAGCCCTCACTGTCAGGAAGTCCCTCCTAATGTTGAGGTGGAATCTCTTTTCCTGGAGCTTGCATCCATTGTTCCTCGTTCTAGTCTCTGGAGCAGCAGAAAACAAGCTTGCTCCCTCCTCAATATGACATCCCTTCAAATATTTAAACAGAGCTATCATATCACCTCTTAACCTTCTCTTTTCCAGGCTAAACATCCCCAGCTCCCTAAGTCGTTCCTCATAGGGCATGGTTTCCAGACCCTTCACCATTTTAGTTGCCCTCCTTTGGACACGCTCCAGTTTCTCCACATCCTTTTTGAATTGTGGTGCCCAGAACTGGACACAGTATTCCAGGTGGGGCCTGACCAAAGCAGAATAGAGTGGCACTATTACTTCCCTTGATCTGGACGCTATAATTCTATTGATGCAGCCTAAAATTGCATTGGCCTTTTTAGCTGCCACATCACACTGTTGACTCATGTTCAACTTATTGCCTACTTGGACACTTCTAGCTTTAGTGCTCAGTCTGTTGTATATCTCTGCACTTTAGGATCTTGTGTAGTTCCTTCATAGGTGCCTTCCATTTCCTGGTCTTCTTATTTCATATCTTCAGTCTACATTCTGATTACTGTTTAATCCAAGGGACAGGAAATAGCCTTAGCATCACCATAAGTCAGACAACTTGAAGGCACACAAAAACAAAAACAAGCACCAGTTTGGAGGGGTTGCATCAGTACTGTACTGCAGACTTCAGGTTTTTTGGAACTACCTGAGGTTTTTGTCTCATTCTGTGTTTTTCTTAAAAGTCAGATACAGGTTGGAGCATTCCTTATCCAAAATGCTTGGGATCAGAAGTATTTTGAATTTCAGATTTTTTGGGATTTTGGAATATTTACATATACATAATAAGATATCTTGGAGATGGGACCCAAGTCTAAAAATGAAATTCATTTTACATTTCACATACAGTTGGTCTTTCGTATCCTCAGATTCTTTATCTATAGATTCAAGCATTTGCGGATTGAAAATACTGTATTAAAAAAACAAACAAACTATACACTCCAAATAGCAAGCCTTGATTTTGTCATTTTATATTAGAGATACCATTTTACTATGCTATTATATTTAATGAGACTTGAGCATCCACTGATTTTGGTATTCTCCTCAGGGCCTTGGAGCCAAACCGCAACAGATACCAGGGACCCACTGTACGCCTTCTATACATAGCCTGAAGGTAATTTTATGCAATATTTAAAAATAATTTTGTGCACGGAGCAAAGTTTGTGTTCACTGAACCATCAGAAAGCAAAGGGGTCACTACCTCAGCTATTGATATTGGGATAGATTTTGGAATATTTGCATATACATAATGAAAAATCTTGGAAATGGAACCAAAATCTAAACACAAATTTCATTTTATATTTCATATGCACCTTAATCATACAGCCTGAAGGTAATTTTTCTACAGTATTTTAAAAATAATTTTGTGCATGAAGTAAAGTTTGTTTACACCATCAGAAAGCAAAGATAGAACAGCAATGCTTGGTTAATCTAAATGAATTTAAGTCTCCAGGACCCAGATGAACTATGTCTCTTCCAATTCTATGATTCTGTGAAAGGTGTTACTGTCTCAGCCACCCATGAAAAAATGTTTAGTTTTTGGAGTATTTTGAAATTCTGGATAAGGTAGAACCAATCTGTTTTAGAAACCTGAGCTCCACTCAGGTATAAAACCAATACACTTAAATCTAAGAAAAGTTCTGGACTCAGGAGGCCATTTCAAGCACCAGAACTGAACTGTGGTCTTCCACAGAAAAATCTTCCACGTCTCGCCTCTTCTTCCTTTCTTTGCATCAGTATTATAAATGCAATCGCAGTTAAATACTTGGAAATCTTTGCCACTTGACTCCAGAGCTGTCAGTAAATCACAACCTACCTTTTGCCACCTCTTTCTTAATGCAAGGGTGGGAATTGTGCAGCCTTTCTGATGTGGTTGGACTGCAGCTCCCAGTACTCACTGTTTGGTGGAGCACTTGCCTTGACGTGTGTCAGCACCCACTTACTCTGTGGGAAAGCCTTGGTTCCCTTGCATGATTTACCCTGTTCTAAAGGAAGCTTGGTAAAGCAGGGATGGGAACTATTTGGCCCTCTGGAAGTGGTTGGACTGCAAGTCTGGCGGGTTAAGGCAGCATAGACAATGGTGAGGAATACTAGGGGTTGTAGTCCAACCACAAATGGAAAACTATTCTTTTCTTATCCTTGCTGTGAAGTAAGAGTGAGCAATAGGTTTCCAGCTGTTTAAAAATGATAAATCATGCAAAGTAATTCAGGCTTTTCATGAAAGAGGAGTTTAGTTTTGAGATATGTAAAACTGAGTATTCCAAGAAACAGTGGGGTGAACCTTTTCTTAGGGATGTAAGGGCCTTTACCAGATTGTGGTTTGGAGAAGCTTATCATTGTGGAGCAGTTGGTGTTGGGGATGAGGAATGGAATTGGCAATTAATTCCTCTGAAGTGGGGTGTCTGGAGAAATATATGTTATTTCTTTGGTGTACTGAAAGTGCATTTTGGAGCAGGAGAAGCAATAAACTTAGGGTAATGATGATGAAGACAGTGGTAGTGTCAGTAAAAAATCCTTTACCCAAAGTTTATTTAGTCTCATTCAGAGGAGGTGGTTTGATTATTGGACAAGGACTCTGGAGAACAGGGTTCAAATCTCTGCTTGTCCATGGAAACCCACTAGATGACCTTACTCTGAGCATCAGAGGAGGGCAAAGGCAACCCCTTTCTGAGCAAATCTTGCCAAGAAAACCCCATGGCAGAGTTGCCATAAATTGGAAATTACTTGAGGGGACTCACCAGCAAGACTGAATATATTGAATAAATTCTTGGATTGAAAATCCCTTTGATTAAAAGCATCCATTCTAGTTGGTATAAGAATTTTATTTGGGCCCTTGTGTCCACAGAATTTAGAACCAAACATTTGACATTGAAGAACACTTTGATGAGTAAGAAAGGATACATAAAGAATTAGGGACTGATAAAAAATAATGACCTTAAGTGTGCCCAGCAGGGCCTATAAGAGAGGGATTCAGCCGATACATTGGTCCAAAGTCCGGAAAGCCCAGGAAAGGACTGTGAATTTCTGATGGCCCATCCCTCAAAAACAAACAAACCTTATAGCTCTGTTCCATTGCATTATTTCATAAAGGTTAGTCAGGTTTGGGTAATTTAAACCAGGTTGGTTTAAGATTAGCCATCACATTCAATTATGCTTTTACAGCCATACACCAGAAACTGTCTAATTTGTTCATATTTTATCATAACCATATTTTTTTTACAAAGAAGGACAATCTACAACTTTAATATCACAGGTGGTCAGACTTCCTCCTCTGGTCACAGGTGGTCAGACTTCCTCCTCTGTCCCCTTATCTGTTGGAGTTCCTCAGGGCTCTGTCTTAGGTCCCCTTCTGTTCTCTCTTTACACACTGTCCCTTGGTAAACTCATCAGTTCTTTTGGCTTCTCCTATCATCTGTATGCCGATGACACTCAGCTGTATCTTTCAACCCCTGACCTTTCGCCGGGGCTCGAACAGCAAGTCTCCTCTTGTCTGGCTGCCATCTCTCAGTGGATGCGGCATCGGCGCTTGAAGCTCAACATGTCTAAGACAGAGCTTCTCATCTTCCCACCTAAGCCCACCCTTCAATACTCCTTTTCTGTTTCTGTTGACGGCATTTCTATTCAGCCGGTTCAGCAAGCCCGCAGTCTTGGCTTCATTTTTGATTCCTCGCTGTCATTTACTCCCCAGATTCAGGCCACCGCCAAGACCTGTAGATTCTTTCTTTACAACATTGCTAAAATCCGTCCTTTCCTCTCAGCCTCCACTGCCAAGACTCTGGTCCATGCCCTGGTGGTCTCACGACTAGATTATTGTAACCTCCTTCTGACAGGGCTTCCTCTCTCTCATCTCCATCCTTTAATCTCTGTCCAGAACTCAGCTGCACG
The DNA here is from genome assembly GCA_034509955.1 of Urosaurus nigricauda. Classification (NCBI taxonomy): domain Eukaryota; kingdom Metazoa; phylum Chordata; class Lepidosauria; order Squamata; family Phrynosomatidae; genus Urosaurus; species Urosaurus nigricauda. The sequence continues at coordinate 269,041,230 of JAOEGL010000003.1, forward strand.
TATTATCACATCTGCTCGCCGCTTTGACCATGTTTCTCCTCTTTTATCCTCCCTTCACTGGCTCCCCTTCCCCTTCCGCATCCAGTACAAGCTTTTGCTGTTGACTTTCAAAGCCCTCCACGGACTGGCCCCTCCTTACTTGTCTGAACTTCTTTCTCCTCACACTCCTTCTCGTACCCTCCGTTCTGGTAGTCTAGGTCTCCTGTCCCAGCCGAGGATTTCCACTGCCCCATCCCGGATTCGTCCCTTCTCACTTGCTGCCCCTCACTCCTGGAACCTTCTTCCCCCACATGCACGCCTCATCACTTCCCTAACCAGGTTCAAAACTGAGTTAAAGACTATATTATTTAGGGAAGCTTTCCCAGGACTGTGCCATCCGCCCCAGGATGCCTCCTTTTAACTTTGTATTAAGAAGCCATGCCCTCCCTCCTGTCCATCTGCCTTGGTCCTGGCTCCAGAGGGAGAGAAGAACCACTGGACCTCACCCCCTTTCCCATCACCTTCCCCTCTTCCTTTTGTGTTGTCTCTTTTAGACTGTAAGCCTGAGGGCAGGGATCCGTCTAATTTATGATTGTATGTACAGCACTGTGTAAATTTACAGCGCTATATAAATAAAGGTTAATAATAATAATAATAATAATAATAATAATAATATGTCATGTTATACCATTATCTTTATTCAGAAGACTTAATTGGGAATGTAAGGTCCATTTGGTCCATTAAATCCTCAGTTTTGAGAGAAGCCCCACCATGCTGGGCTCGAAAACAGTCTTGTTTTACCTTGCAAAATTTCTCTCAGAGGCTTTGGTATCTAAGCATGGTGCAGTTAAGGATTAAGTTTTTTTTCTTCAGAGAAAAAGTGAGCTTTCAGGTGTGCTGCGGAGAAGAGGTGCATTGATGTTCAGGAAGAAAGAGCTAAGCTGCAATGCACTGCAGCCTTTCCTCATCTGATGCCCTTGAGATGTGTTGGATTGCATCTTCTACAATTCCCCATCTTGCATGATCTGTAGTCCCAACACATCTCAAGGGCACCATGGTAGAGAAAGTCGAAATATTATATGGTGTACAACAAGCTATGTGTGGTACTCTTGTCTAGTGAAGGGTTGAAGGTAGGAGGACTGAATTCTTTTTCAGTTTCCCTTTTCTGCTCAGGAACTCTCTTAGGACACATGAAAGAAGGTTAATCAGAAACACTTTTTTGCATGTCTTTGTCTAGGGGCAGGGACTTTTACATTTTCATGGAAGTGCATGTCAGAGGAAGGAGTCTTGTAGTGTTTTGTTTAAGTAATAGTCAAAGGGTTTGTGTGAAACTTGTGTTCAAGGAAGTGTTAGAACTCAGAGCATATTCTTTTGTTATAACTAGGACCCAGGGTCATCCAGTGAAACTGATTGGTAGGAGATTCAGGACAGAAAAAAGGAAGTAATTTTTCATACAGCACATTTGAATTTATGAAACTTGCTGCCACAGGAATGTGGTGATGGCTACTACCTTAGCTGCCTTTAAAGGGAATTGGGCATACTCATTGAAGAGAAGGGTGTCAGCTCTAAGTCATCTATTTTTACTGTGTTTGAATGTTTTAATTTTTATATATATGCTTTTAACTGTTTAACTGTACACCGCCCTGATCTTCGGAAGGGCGGTATAAAAATAAAATTTATTATTATTATTATTATCTTGATCTTCAGAAGTACAATGCTGCTGGATGTGCCCTGCTGAAGTGTAAAAGTTTGAGACAGGTATCCTGCTTGTGGACTTTGTGAGATGTATCTTGTTGGCCATTGTGGGAAACAGGATTTTGAACTACACCTATCCCTCCATATTTGTGGCTTTGATATTTGCGGATATGATTATTCAGTGCAGTCCTATGGTCAATGTCTGTCGGATGTTGACCAGAGAGTTGCACTAGAGGATCTAGAGATTCCTAGAGAGGTGTCCTCTCAGATAAAACATGGTGTTTTTGTTATTTGTGTTTTTTCCATATTCACGGGGGTCTTGTGCCCCTAACCCTAGCGAGTATGGAGGGGCAAGTGTATATTGACTTTTGGTCTGATTCATCAGGGCCATTCATATGTCTGAAGAATTTTGCCTGAGGTTCGCTTTGTTGAGAGCAAATATTCTTTTTTATATGCAAAGTGAAGGACCTGGACTTGGAAAGTAATAACTGGTAAATACAGAGAGAGAGAGAGAGAGTTGTCCCACTGTGTCTATGGATTCAACAATCCACAGCTTGAAAATATTGTCTCCTCCCCACAAAATATTCCAAAAAGCAACCCTTGATTTTGCCATTTTATATATGGAACACCACATTACTATTCCATTGTATGTAATAGGATTTCAGCATCCATGGGTGTTGGTGTCCACATGGGGTCTTGGAACCAAACCCCCGCAGAAACCAAGGGCCCCGTGTAATTTGCTTTCAATAAACTGATGCAGTTGAGCAAAAACCAGAGAAGAATAATGGAGTGAGCAATTGTAGGTTGGGAGTATGCACCTGCTGAGAACAGTGATAATCTCAGTGATCTTCTTGAGGTCTTGATGGAATTCTAAAGACTGTAATGAATTCAGTAGCTTTGATTGGGAGTTCCTGCATGGCAGGGGGGGTGGACTGGATGGCCCTTGTGGTCTCTTCAAATTCTATGATTCTATGATGTTAGTGCAAAGGACAAATTGTGCAAAATGTCTGCCACAGCTCCTTTAGATTAGAATCCAACAAGCTTTGGTTAAGATGTACATTTGTGTAAGTTGTTGTTGTTGTTATTTATATACCACTTTTCTCCTGGTATAGGGACTCAAGGAAGCTAACAAAATTTAAAACACTACAACCGTGGTGGCACGTGAAGCCATTTTTTGTGGCATGCGGAGGGTGGGGAAGAGGAGGAACAGGCTCATGCCTGTTTCTCCTCTTTCCCAGCTGTCCCAGGCTTTCAGCTGCCTCTGGATGAAGTCCCGCTCCAGAAGTCCCACTCCTGGAGGTCCTGTCCCTGGAAGGTCCCTGGAGAACTCCCACCCTGGAAGACCCGTTCCCCCAGAAGTCCTGCCCCTGGCAGAGAAGGCCTTTTGGGTACTTGGTCCCTAAAAGGTTGGCTATCACTATGTTACAAGTTAAAATCAATAAAAAGCATTAAAATGTAAATACAAAGTTTAAAAAGCAATGATGCCTCTCAATGCATCATGCCAGAGATCCCTTACTAGTTGGTAGCCTTGGCAGAATAATTCTGATTATGCCTACAACTTTTCTAAAATTTTATTGATTCATGAGAAAACTTTTTTTGGTGATCAATACAGGGTGTTTCATTGCTTCATAATCTTAGCAAGGTCATGGATGCTTTTTTTATTGTGGTTGGACTGCTTCATCATTCTATTTCCTATCTAATTTTTACAGATGTCTTTCCTATTGCCTTTAACTAGAGATATTTCTTGTCACTAGTATAAACCCCTACTTTGCTATGCTATGTAAGAGGGTTCAAATAAATTACTTGTAATGTTAATAATCAATAGTTTCCTGTGGCATAGTAGTTCTGCAGGTTGTGGTTATAGATGTTCATTACTTGTGAAGTGATGTGTTGTAGTTCAGATATGTTTTGAGTTATTTATATGCTTCATTTGTGTAATTTGCTTTGAGTAAACTGATACATTTGAGCAAAAACCAGATAAGAATAGATAAGTCTTAAGTCTGATGTCTTAAGTAATGCTTGTTGAAATTGGTGAGATTTCAAGACTTTTCCAGTATCTTTGAAACACAGTTTGCAGAAACACTGACAGTTGTAAAGCGCTGGCTTACTGAAGTGATTTGGATTGCAGTCCTGGGCATGCTTAGAAGTATTTCTTGTTGAAATCAGTTGGACTTCTGAATTAACATGTTCAGGTTTGTGCTGTAGAACAGCTGAAAAGATGAAAAACATGATTGTTGAGTGACTTGAAGTGTAAGATAACAAATTGCAAAAAGGATTTTGGCATGACATAGTGGTTTGAGTGATGGAGTACGACTCTGGAGACCAGGGTTCAGTTCCCAGTTTGGCCATGAAACCCACTGGGTGACTTTGGTAAGTTCAGATGCTCTCAGCTTTGGAGAATGGCAATGGCAAACCCCCTCTGAAGAAACTTGCCAAGAAAATATCATGATAACAATAACAAATTGGCTAAAGTGTAGAGGTAATTTGAGAAGAGAAGAACTAGCTTGAGATCTTGCTTTCAGAATTTTTTTTTCCTTTTCTCCATTCTTTCCTGCCTTGTAAAGTTGCTTTCCAGGTACTGCTCAATGTTAGTATGGAAATCTAGGGCCTTTCACATTTCTGCACACCCCAGGTTTATGTTCATGAAGTACATAGTGGTTTGTGTGAAGGTTGTGTGAGAAGGTACAGGACAAAGCTGATGCAAGTTGTTCTTCCCGTCTTCATAACTGGAGGCTTGACGTGTAGCTACAAGTTAGTATCTTATGACTTTGGGACAAAGTCTAGGTTTTAGCATATTCAAGGTGAGACAACAAGAATTTCAGCAACTTAGAGCTGTCTTGCATTTGACAATTCATTTGGTAGGCATAGGCAGTCAGGAATTCAGCACAGGCAAGAGCATGAAATATCATGCAGTTGAAGTGAGGTGGTTGGCACAATAAGGAGAGATTGTTTTCTAGTGCAACCAGCCTGGAAACAGTGATGGGTTGCTATGTTACTGCTCTACAACTCTTCTTTGTGAAAGGCAGTTGTATTTTTTTTTACTAGCCAGTATGGCAGCACATGTCACTAGCCTTTTGGCAGGTTAATAAAAGTTGTTAGCCAGCATAATGTAGTGGTTTGAGTGTTGGACTATGACTCTGAAGACCAGGGTTTGATTCTTGGCTCATCCATGAAATGCACAGAGTGATCTTGGGCAGGTCATTAGGAGGAACTTCCTGACAGTAAGGGCTGTTCGACAGTGGAACACACTCCCTCGGAGGGTGGTGGAGTCTCCTTCCTTGGAGGTCTTTAAGCAGAGGCTGGGTGGCCATCTGTCGGAGATGCTTTTATTTGGAGTTCCTGCATGGCAGGGGGTTGGACTGGATGGCCCTTGTGGTCTCTTCCAACTCTAGTATTCTATGATTCCATATGCTCTCGGCTTCGGGGGAAGGCGGTGGCAAAATCCCTTTCAAAAAATCTTGTCAAATAAGCTCGATAGGTTCGCCTTAGGGCTGTCCTAAGTTGGAAATAATTTGAAGTACTTTTGTTGCTTATAGCCTCTTAGATTTACAAGGTGGATTTAGGAGAATTTGTTGGAAAGCTTGTAGTTTTATATCCATGTTCTTCAATGTAATGCTCTGTCACATTGATATTTGGTATTGATAACTGTGCAAGATGTGAATGCTACAATCTGCAGGGTGTTCTTGAATGCCATCCAGTAGTGTAGAAAATATAGGTTAACACTCTTCTGTATCTGGCAAAATTACATGATCATACAATTGAGAAGGACCACGAGGCCCATTTACGCCAGCTCCAGCCATGTAGGAAAAACAACAACAATGAAAGTTCATCTGAAAAATGCCCATCTAACTTCTGGTTAAAGACTTTCTATGAAGTCCACTACTACCATTTGATACGTGAAACAATTTTTGTTGTTAGGAGTTCATTGGAACAAAAGAATTTGGATACTTCTGTAGTAGCAACGTTTTGTGCCACAAAAAAAAATCACATTTGCAGTTCTTGCAAAGTAAGACTTCTCTGAAACCATGAACTGAGACTGATGTACAAAATAACAAAATATTGTTTTTTAGGGGAGAGAGAGTTAACATACAACTGAACTCCCCCCCCCCCTAGCTTTTTACAGCAGTGCATGTCTTTCTTCCTTTCTTAAGGAGTAGGCTTCATGGTTGTATATACATTTTTGAAAATGATTGTGCATGATCTGTCTGTCTCTCCTTCTGCTCAATTCCCTGTAGATCAGAGCTGGGCAAAGTGCTGGCCTAAGACTGCATGTGCCCCCCAGGTTATGTTTTGGCTCTTGAGCCTTCCAGACTCCCCAGGCACCTCCTTTTTTGGATAGGAGCAGTTACTTACTTTTAAAATCGGTTGCAGTTTGCTTCGCCCTCCTGCATTTTTAAACATAGTCTTCATTTTTTTATATATAACCAGAGATGGACTTCTGGCCCCTTCCTGGCTTTTTTGTTTGTTTGTTTGTTTGCAGCCTATATGGCTGCTGGAGTGACCCACAAAAGTAGTCTATCTCTGCTGTAAATGGACAATTATATCTTTTCAACACCCACTTCTACTGTTTTGAGAATGGAATAGCCATTTAAAAAAATTAATTTTAATTAGAGTAGAACTATTTTGAAAAAGGCTAACAATAATCACCATCTTGGCTTGGATTAGAGGCTTCTCATGTGTAGCCAATATTTAGCCTGCTTTGTATTATGGTGTCTTGCTCCTTTACCAACTTCTGTAAGTAGGCTTGCTGTTCTCATTTTCATGATAATTATGCTGCTCCACATACAAAAAAAGTTGCTTAGATTAGCCACAGTCCTCTGGCCACATTTTTCCAGTGAGCCTCCTGGCACTGACTAAGTTGCCCACTTCTGCTTTTAGAGTTTGCTTGCATAGCTTTTGTTACTTGCCAATGCTGTGGTCAGTCAGTAAATGTTTGTCTTTGAATGACATGTCTAATTTGCATTTTTGCTATTTTGAAAAAGTGCTGCCTAGCAGACTGAAGTCTTATAGAAACAAATTGAAGCTGTAAATAAATTTTAAATATGTAAAATGAAGAGATTGCACCCAGCTTTGTTAGGTAGAGTCTCATGATGATTTGTGCCATGTGAAAAATATGCTGTATCTATTGTCATGAAAGGCTTTGAAGTGTGGGTAGAGAGCTCTAGTAAGGCTTAGGCTGCTTGTGGAATGTGCAGAAATTTCAAGGCATGAGAATTTCTGCTGCTCTCTGTTCTCTGGGGCAATGAAAACAGGCTAATGAGTTGAACTTTCTGTTCTCTTTGTGCCACCATGTTAGTTCTTTGATGTCGCACTTGGGTATTGGCATGGACATTCCTAAATGGTGAAATGTTAATAAGCTGTGTGTGTTCAAAACCTGCTTATTTGACTAAAGCGTCTTGTCCCACCTAAGCAGCCTGGAGTGCACACTCCCCACGGTGTTGACAATGTTATGAAGTCATGATTTGGCAGTCTGGAATCAAAAGCAAGGCCTGTATTGGGGAGAGTGAGATTTTTCTGGTTCCCATCGGAATGAAAAATGGAAAAACTAGCTAAAGGGGTGGATAAGTGTGAAGCGGGCTGAGCTAGTGTGTTATTTCTAATGAGGCGTATTAAATGAATAAAAATAAATTTGAGGGGTTTTGTAGTCTACCTTAGTACGATAGAAATGTGGTACAGACGCTTCTTTATGAAATGATTACATATGGAGTACTATATGTTTCTGCTATAATTTCATGATAGACTACTGGAGTTATAAAATAGAAAACAACTGAGGAAGACTTACCATATATACTCAACTATAAGCCTACCTGATGTATAAGTTGAGGGCAGGTTTTGGTGCCAAAATTACAGATTTTGATATGGCCTGTGGATAAATTGAGGTTAAAACCTATGGGTATGTAACAAAGAAGCCAAAGGATGAAGCAAAGGAAAACAATGCCAAAGAACTTACAAAATGCCACCAGGCATAACTGTTGTATTCACACTAAAAAATGGATGGATTAAATAGTAGACTGGGGTCAGTGCTTCCAGGACAGATAACTCTCTTGTCTTTCACCAGGGTATGGTTCTTACATTGACTTGTGGATAAGTTAACTCAGGTTTTGGGGGTCAATTTTTGACCAACCTTTCTAGACTTACACATGAGTATATAAAGTATTTCCAGAGAAGGGTGACCAGAATAGTGAAAGGTCTGGAAACCAGGTTCTGTGAGGAGAGAGGCTGGGTATGCTTGGTCTGGAGAAGAGAAGGTTAAAAGGTGATATGATAGCCCTGTTTAAATATTTGAAGGGGTGTCACATTGAGGACGGAGCAAGCTTGTTTTCTGCTGCTCCAGAGAATAGGACACGGAACAATGGATACAACCTATAGGAAAACACTTAAATCTTAGGAAGAACTTCATGATGGTAAGAGGTGTTGGAGAGTGGAACCTCAGAGAGTGGTGGATTCTCCTTCTTTGGAGGTTTTTAAACTGAGGCTGGATTGCTATCTGTCAGGAGTGCTTGATTGTGTATTCTTGCATGACAGAATGGGGTTGGATTTGATGGCCCTTGTGGTCTCTTCCAGCTCTGTGATTCTGTGTTTCTGCTTTTGGACTGTTGTTTAAAATTAGATGTGCTTATACCACAGGCTGTAAAATATACACTCTGCATCAATAGTAAACTTTCTTCCGGTTCTTTATGATAGCTTGCAAAGTTCACGACACTTGTAGTTTGTTGCATAAACTGGCACAGTAGGAAGGTTACTTACTTGAATACCTTCCATCCTGTGATTCACTAATACAGTATAAACATCTCTTGTCTTCAGCAGTGTTCTGGTGCAATTTCTCATCATGATGGCTAAATCATATTACCAAATGCTAATACAACAAAACTTCAGAGGGTCTGAGAAAGATACAAAATACCAGCTAAAAACAGGGGGGAAATCTATGTGACGGTGCAGCAAGCGCCTTCTGCATTTAAAACTTTGAGTTTAGAGGTTTGCATTTGTGAAATGCTGCAGCCTGTGAAATGTTTGCAAAGAGTTTGAGTTCCAAAATCCCTTTTTTGCACTGTTTTGATGTGTTTTATAACTTGCTAAAGGTTTGATTGCATTTATTGGTTCTTGGCACCTGCCAATTATTGTTTATGTGTAACAGTTCAAGCTTGCTCCTCCCCTTTTTCTGGGGACCTGGAAAGGGGAAGCCATTTTTCCTCTCAATCGACTACCAGAGACTCTAAAGAGTGGACGTGTTGGAGGGCGTGCTAGCCAGGCCTTGGTCAGGTCAAGCCATCTTCCAGTATGTAATCCTTCAGTCCTTGAAGTTTGCACAGCATACTCAGCATAACGCACAGTTGAGTGACACTGAGGAGCTTTGGGCGCCCTCAAACAGCCAGTTGATAACAGAGGAAGGTTCCCTGCCTTCATTTAGGCCATCTGGCTGGGACTTTGAGCACCCTTGCCTCAAAGTCAAAGAGAGAGAGAAACTTTGGTGAGCCATCCGGCTGAGTTCTCAGGACCACAGTTACTAAGGACTCTAAAGTAAGCTTTTTGTTTGTTTGTTTAATAAAGAGAAGAAACCCCCTTTTTGCTAAAGTAACTTTTCAGTCTGGTCCTTGGGAGCCCCAAAGCTTCTAGAGGAGGGCAAGAAGCAATCCCCCGGGGAGAGAATCACCACGTCCAAGTTCCTTTGAAACCATATAGCCCGGGCGCGACGGCACAATCTAGTCACGTCCAACTAACAATTACATAGTGAAACTGAATGTAACCTACACACTAATGCAAAAGATGCAGATAATTAACATGAAGTAAATATAAAGTAAATTTAAATATTACAGTCCATAATACAGATGAATATCGTAACAAATGTATTGTCCATTAGTGTAAGACATGTGTCCTTTAACAGTTGTGCTGAAAGGTTAGGCAAACTTTACTGAAAAGTCATAGTAAAAAGCTGTGCTTGTGATGTATTGTAAGGAGTTAAATAAGCTTTACTAGTGATAAGCTTATAAATTGCAAAGTCAATCTTTGTTGAACATTTGTTAAAGGACACATGGCTTAAAGACTAATGGACAGTAAATTTCTTATGATATTTGTTGTATTATGGACTTTAATGCATAAATATATTTTATATTTACTTCATGTTAATTATCCCCTCCCTTTGTATTAGTGTATATGATACATTCAGTTTTACTATGTATTTGTTAGTTTATATTACAAGTACATTATATTGTTTATTTATTGATTTTGGAGGTTAGGAATTCTCACATTTTGTGTATTTCTTATTTATTTATTTATTTATTTATTTCTTATGAAGTTAGATATAGGTTGATTCTCTGTATATAGAATTCCAAAATCCAAAATATTCCAAAACCCAAAACTTTGTTCATGAGTGGCTGAGATAATAATGTCAGAAAGGAACTCTTCTAGAACATGGCCACATAGCCCGAAAGCTCCACAAAAAACTATGGATGCCGGGCATGAAAGCCTTCGACTCCACAATAACACCTTTGCTTTTTGATGGTTTAGTGTACACAAACTTTGTTCTATGCAGAAAATTATTTTAAAATATTGTATAAAATCATCTCCAGGCTATGTGAATAAGATGCATATGACACATAAAATAAGTTTTGTGTTTAGTTTTTGGTCCCATTTCCAAGATATCTCATTATGTATATGCAAATATTCCAAAATCTAATACACTTGTGGTCTCTAGCATTCTGGATAATGGACACTTAACCTGTATTATTCCCCTGAGTTTAGTTTTAAATTGTATTATCTTTAGACTTAGAATATGCCTTTGAATACTAGTTTGGAAGAAACAACCATAAAGATAAAAGTTATTGCTTGCAAGTTTCCAAATGGTACCTGGTTTGGATTCTGTTAAAGACAGGTTACTGGACTAGTAGGCTTCTGGTCTGATTCAAATTCTTAGTTTTTGATGTTTTTATAATTTTGGCTACAATAGTTCATCTAAAAGGTCCTTTCTTACATCCACTTAACTGTGACTTTCAAGGGCATGGGGCAAGTAACCATGAAGTTTCATGGCAACCATGAAAAGTAGCGTATTTGAACAGGGGACAAATATTTTGAACTATTAGGCTGAATGTCACTGATCCTGTCTTTTGGTTTACTGGTACATTCCTTCCTCTCTGCCATATCTTAGACAGATGGACCTGGGGGTAAAAACCCAAAGAAAACAAATGGAAATGACTTTTCCAAGGTTTTTTCTTTTCATTTGTCCTATGTTGGAAATGTTGGCATACATTTATGAGGAAAACCCTCCTGTGAAATATTTTTTCTAATGAGCAGCATACTAGGAGACAAGGATTTATTTTGTTCAATTCAAAATTCAGATATATTGCTAATTGTTAGTATGTACTATAACATTCAGACTATGTGTCATTTGAACAACAGCGGTCTCACTTTCCTTGCACCCACTTTTAACTATCAGGATTATTTGGTACTTCCAGAAAATTTCAGATAGGATTTACCATTTAGTAGTTATCACTCAGATGATTTCAGCTTCTAAATATTGTTCGTATATTGACTGGCTTATTCATTTTTCAGAGATAGCTATGTCAGTCTGTTTCACCACTGCATGGATCAATAATGGGGAATGAAATCCTCAGGCAGTATCCATTGTCCAAAGCACACTGCAGAAATAATCCAGTTTGAGACTGCTTTAACTGCACTGGCTTAGTGCTAGGGAATCATGGGAATTGTAGTTTATTGTGGCCTGACAGAGAAGGCTAAATGTCTCACACAATTAGTTTCCAGAATTCCCTAGCACTGAGCCATGGTAGTTAAAGTGGTCTCAAACTGGATTATTTCTGCAGTGTGTTTTGGACTTTTGGGAATGGTTAATTTTAACATATACACATTTTGTATAAGAATGTGTTTAGCATTTTCTCTTTACCTATTAACACACATATATACACACACAGGTACACCCCATGCACACCCCCTTTATCTCCAGAACCAGGGGGATTAAAAAAATTAAAACAGATAAGGTAAAAACATATAAAAAGTTACTGTTAAAAGTAATTAAACAATAGAATAAAATTGTCTAAAATATTACCATTAAAAAGGAAAAAAATTGAGAGTACATCACACCATTTAAAAAATCCTTCCTTAGACACAATTCCCAGAAACCTGCAAAAATAAAAAAAGATCTTTGCTTGTCAAAAGATCCAGGAATCAAGTTTACCTAGCAAGAAGGCCCCTAACTGTGTGTCACCAGACATGCTTGTGAAGATTGTTGACCAAGGAAAAGGCAGATTTCAAAGCCCATACAAGCTTATATGGAAGTGTGTGGTTCTTCAAATGCCCTGGGCGCAACTAGTGACTCATCTAGTCTCCTTCCTCATTCTGTTAGTGTTTTCTACAGATGTTGTCCATCTCTACTGTACATACTGTATATGAGAAAATAAATTATTGAAATTAATAGGATGTATGTCCAGGGTTGCATCTGGACTGCAGAATTCATGCAGTTTGAGTCCAATTGAATAGCAGTGGCTCAATGCTATGGAATTCTGGGACTTTTAGTTTTGTGAGATATTTAGCCGCCTCTGTCAGAGAGCTCTGGTGCCACAACAAACTACAGATCCCAGGATTAAGCAGTGTCAAACAGCACTATTCTGCAGCCCAAGTAGACATATGTGTTTGTGGGCACTTATGGGGGTAATTTATCATTAAGCAGTGATGGTTTAATTCTTAGTAAGCATCTGTGGCAGTGCTCTCTAAATTTCACAAATATGCCTGACATAAATTGATAAACTAAGTTATCAATTATGCATTTTATGTTTTTAGGCATTAAAATAAGTTTAGCTTTGATAAAAAAAAATTAAGAATTACACGTATTTCAGTTTTCTCTGAAATCTCAGTGCATTTGTTATCTTGTTTCCAAAACTCTATTTTTCTCCTCTTCAATGGTTTCACAGTTTTTTACATTTGAAATTTGGTATCCTCTAAGAAGTGGCATTTTACATCCACACATAAATTTATGTTCTAGATGTATTGGCATTTTCCAACATCATTTTGGACTGGTTCTGCATGCAGATGGTACTAGGAATATTCTTATTTTTTGTTCATCAAGCTGCCTTCTAATACCTCCTCCATAACTATGTCTTCTGCAAATTGGCATATTTCTAAAGTCTGACACCTGCGCTTTTATAACCAGTTAAATCTTCACCCCTTAATTCTTATTTGTTTTTTTGTTCCCCCCCTTTTCCCTCATGCACCTCATCTTTGTTCCTTTTTTTTCTGTATCTACTGTCTTTGAGTAGGGACTTGACTGTACACTTGTTCTTCCATACTTTTCAGGATGACCTTTATAAGACAAAATGCTGATTGTTCTTGTGTCTAACTGTAACAAAAGATAACTTCATCTTTTGTGAGGCTATTGCATTACATTATCAACATGGTATCCATACAGTTGTCTGAAAAGCTGAGGGTGAGATCTAGTTATAGGCACTGAAGGCAAAGGAGCACTGGGTCTAAACAATCCAGGCCTCAGTTTATAATGCTGGTCTGTAAACCTAAATGCTAGCTCTAGTAGACACTTTTTACCAGTTTGAGTAACAATATGTTTTGGATTTTTTCCTATATTATATAAAGGGATATGGCATAGTTTCAGTTTGGCCTCCAAATGTACTTTTGTGGGCTCTCCTGGATATTTTTCTATCCATAAAAGGTCTTTCCAGGAGATGGAAGTGACTCCCCTGTGGAGGTTTGGGAGAGGGCAAATCTGGTCCCAGAGCCTCTACAAACATCACTACAATAACACAAAAATCTACAATGCAGTGATACCTTTATTGGACCAATCAAAATGGACAATATACATGTTGCAAGCTTTTTAAGCTAGTGCAGCTTCGAAAGCTTGCAACATATATATTGTGCATTTTGGTTGGTCCAATAAGGGTATCACTGTTTTATGGAATTTGGATGTTATTATGCTTTGCTATCTGGCCAAGATGGCTGCCCTGGATATGTTTTAAAGAAACATAGGGTATTCAGATGGACTAGTTGTTGTTAGCTGCCTTCTAGTTGATCTCAACTCATGACAACCCTGTGAATGAGACACCTCAAATCTCCCCTATTCTCCATCTCTTTCATCAAGTCCTGTAGATTCAGGCCCATGGTCTCCCTAATTGAGTCTAGACTGAGATAATAATAAAACATACAAGGAACACATGTGATACTACTACTGTTTTCCAAGATTCACCATTTGACCCATGTACATATAAGTGATTTGCAGTGCATGTGTGGAAGATGTATTTCTGAGCACATGCCTAGCCAAGGAATTTGTTGTCAGAATTGAACTAATAGTCCTTTCATACAAAAATCCATGCTTGGTGTTCCCTCTTAAAGTTTCTTTCATGTCATCATGATAATTAAGGCTGCCTCCGCACTGCAGAAATATTCCAACACCACTAACTGCTGTGGCTCCATCCTGTGGGATTCTGGGAATTGTAGTTTATTGTGGCACCAGAGCACTCTGACTGAGAAGGCTAATTGTCTCACAAAACTACAGTTCCCAAAGTAGTGCCAAATTGGATTATTTCTGCAGTGCAAATGCAGCTTTAACAGGACAAGACACAGGATTTGTAGTTAAACAACTGGGCATTAGAAGTTTTTGGTGATCTTCTGCAAAGTGCCTGGTGATCTATCAGTAGATCCCAACCTACTGTCTGTTTGCTTCTCCATCAAGCAGTAGTGCCATGTGAATAAACATGTAGAATTGATAAAGCACAAGAGTTTGGAGAAATAAAGACTAGAACTAGAGTTTGGAGAAATAAAGACTAGATCAACAAGTCTAGCATTTAAAAAAAAATCACCCTAGGGAAGCTAACTGAACACAAACATTCTTAACAGCCAGCAGACTACTAAATCCACTTGCTAGTCTCAACTACAGCAGATTAGTTGTATCAGTGGCATTTATATGTGTTGACTTATTATTGAACAGTTAATTCAGTGTGTGTGCTCCCGTTGGGACAGGCAGTTTAATTTAGTTCAAAATGTTGAGTTTCCTGCAGTGCATTGATAGAAGGAAAGATATGAGTGACTCTGGCCCAGTCAAATGACACACTGATCAGGATTAAGAAGAAAGTTGGCCTCTGGCATTGCCCTGCCGTCTTCAGGAAGCCCCTGCAAATGATTCTAAACTGTTGCATTATTATAGGGTTGAAAACAAAATGTGATGGGGAGAGGCCTCTCTAAAATGTAACTTATTTTCCTTTTACTGTTGCAGCTGCACTTCGAGATCATAATGCAGCAGAAAAATGAAAGAACATAGAAAAAGTTTACAGCGGAGAAGTCGGTTGCTGGCCGGTTGGCGACGATGGACTGTGGGATTTTGGGGGCTAAGGCAATACTACTTCCAAAGGAAGCGTCCTTCTGTACTTAAAAGAAGGAAGCGAAGCAAATGGGCACCCACGAGCCTGAAACAAGCTGAACTGTGCAGAAGAACGGCTCTTTGGAGCCAGAGAGGCGGGACTCCAGTAGTGCAAATTACTCCTCTAAAAAAGCAAACCTTTATGCAAAAGAGATTGAAAAACTCTTGGTGCAAAAGTGGAGGGCAACTGGCAGGGGCAAAAGAACTTTTCAGGAAGGGCTTTCAGGGCAAACTGCTGAATCAGCACAGTGGCACAGGAATTGGCTTGGAAGCATGCCAAGGCAAGCGCTGTGGCACTGAGACTACTGTTACAGTTTCTCCAGGAAAAGAGGGTCATCATACACGGAATGGGGAAGCACACAGTAATGTCAAGAGCCATGAAGTTGTTCTTTTAAATAACTCACAAAGAAAGTGCTGCTGTCGAGGACGAAAGCAAAATGGAATCAGTGGCCTCTTAACAGTGAGGGGAAAGCCAAGATTTAAACAGTGTACTTTAAAAAGAAGATCCTTATTTATGATGTATAAGAAACTTTCTCTGGTTAAGTTTCGGATTAGAGTTGCAAAATCTCATCGCAAGCTTTGGAGGGGCAAAACGTGCAAGTTGAACAAAAGCAAGCTGGGTTGGGTGGAGAAAGTGACCAGAGACCGGCAAGAGGACCTCCACCGAGGGACCTTTGCAGGTGGTTCTGGGACCTTGTCATCTTCTTGGAAATCAAAAAGTGACTCTCCCTGGGCCTTGCTCAGTTTGTCAGATATGAACAATCACATGCCACGAACTTTAAGTGAAGAGAGTCAAACACATCGGACCGATAGCTGCCTCACAGAGGATGCGCTCTTGCAGTGTAGGGAGCTCCTTACAAAGGACCTTGCCTCCAGAGACCAAAATGGTATTACTGAAACCTACTTGCCAGGGTTATGTGCAGGAGCTTCTTGTAGAGCAGAGACTGTGCATGTGCACAAAGAGGAAAAAGGGGAGGCGCCACAACCAGATGGCTGCCCTGGTGATATTTTCATCTCTGTAATGGAGAGAGAGATCTCTGTTTCAGGTCTGGAGGGTGCAGAGTCTAATCAGGCTATGGGTGCTGATGAGATTGTGCTGGAGCCCGCCAAGGTGGACTTGGGCCCAAATGACAGCTTTGTCAATGGACCTGTTCATGTGGAGCTGTTGCAAAATGAAGATAGCTGTAATCAAATGGAAGTGGAAGGACCTGTAAATGTGGATAACATTGGTACAGAGCTCTTAGATCACCCATACTGTAAAAGCCCTCTTGATGAACCTCTGAGAGGAAGCACAGGACAAAAATCAGGGACCCCAAAGAGTGGCAAAAGAAGCAGCCAGAGAGCTTCTTCCGTCAGTGATGAGCAGTTGGCTGCGTGGCTCTGTGGTATATATGTATACTCCTTTCATGCTTATTATGGGTTTTGTTTGGATATCCTAGAACTGTGGCTCTCCCTCTTTGGCCCTCCAGATGTTTTAAGCTTCAGCTTCCATAAGCTCCAGCCAGCATGGCAATAAGTCAGGGAATTGTGGAGTTGAATCCCAAAATGTCTGGAGGGCCTAGGAATCCTGCCTTTCTTATATGAAATGTGAGTGCTTTTTTCTAGCTATAGCTGTTGTACTCTTTGCTTGTGGGACACTTCAGCTGGGCTGTCCTCATTCCACTGAATCACCTCCTGCAGCCCACCAGGAGTACAGTCTGGCAGGCCACAATATCCAGCTCCTTGGCTGTCTTTGGCTTGTTGGGTTACAAACTGTACGGCATGACTCTAGGTTGATAGTGCAAAATGGTTTTATGATGTCCCAATACTGTAGTTACATCTGATAAGCTTAATAGGGGAGTTTGGAGAGAAAGATGGCCCATCTTCAAAATAAATAAAACTATTTGCCAAATACCGCATATACTTGTGTACAAGTCGACCTTATATATAAGTCGAGGGAAGGTTTCAGGGTCAGAATCCTGGGTTTTGATATGACCCGTGGATAAGTCGAGGGTAAAACTTAGGGGGCTATAAGGAAGGCTGGAAAGGGGGAAATACCACTTCCGTCCCTCCTTCTCTGGACCTCTGCTAACTGATTGAGAAAGGAAGCAACTGGTTTTAAATGGAAAGTTGTTTCCATAGGAAGCAAAGTCTTGCAAAATGGAGTGGATAGATGGTTTTAAATGGAGAGTTTTTTGATAGGAAGCAAGGTCTTGCAAAAGGGACCAGAGAGAGAAGCAAGTGGATTTAAATGGGGAGATTTTTCCTTGGGAAGCCAGGTCTAGCAAAAGGGAGCAGAGAAAGAAGTAAGTAGATTTAAATGGGGAGATTTTTCCATAGCAAGACGTCTTTCAAAATGGAGCAGAGAAAGAAGTAAGTGGATTTAAATGAAGAGGTTTTTTCATGGAAGCCAAGTTTTGCAAAAGAGAGCAGAGAAAGAAGTAAGTGGATTTAAATGGGAAGATTTTTCCATGGGAAGCCAGGTCTTGCAAAACGGAGCAAGAGAAAAGCAAGTGGATTTAAATGGGGAGATTTTTCCACAGGAAGCCAGATCTTGCATATGGGAGCAGAGAAAGAAGTACAGTGGTCCCCTGGTTTACGAATCCCCCGGGGAACGAAATCCCCGGGATCCGAAACCGGCAGGACCACTAAAATTCCCCCGGGATCTGAAGGATCCCCCGGGATACGAAAAAAAACCCGCGCGGCCCCTTTAAATCGGCCGCGCGGTCCATTGGAAATAGCGGTCCCCTGGGAAACGAATACTTCCGGGTTACGAAAGGTAATTTGGAACGGATTACCTTCGTAACCCGGGGGACCACTGTAAGTGGATTTAAATGGAGAGGTTTTCCCATAGGAAGCCAGGTCTTGCAAAAGGGAGCAGAGAAAGAAGTAAGTGGATTTACAAGGAGGTATCCAAAAGTTTTAATGATCACCTTTAAAAAAATTTGACAGAAAGTTTGTTTTGATTTGTAGTTGTTAACGTATCTCTATGTAGTCACTATCTAGATTTATACATTTTCCCCAGCGTATCCTGACCCTCCAAATACCTGATATTGTAGAAGTCTGCAGATTTCGCCTTACAAGGGGGTATCGTAAAGTAATAATTATCACCCGGAAGTTATTATGGCATATTGATGAAATTGTGTCAGCGTCATCATTGGTCCTTAAGTGCACGTTGCTGAGAACATCAACTCATTGTGTCCTTTATTTCTGTGGTTGGCTCTGCCAGAAGTGACTAAAGTGTAAAATCCTTGTGAGGCGCAATCTGCAGGCTTCTACAATATCAGGTATTTGGAGGGTCAAGATATGCTGGGGAAAATGTATAAATCTAGATAGTGACTACATAAAGATAAGTTAACAACTACAAATCAAACCAAACTTTTGGATACCCTCTCATAAATAGGGAGTTTTTTCTATAGAAAGCCAGGTCTTGCAAATGGAGCAAGAGAGAAGTAAGTGGATTTAAATGGAGAAGTTTTTCCATGAGAAGCCAGGGATTGCAAAATGGAGCAGAGAGGTAATAATAATAATAATAATAATAATAATAATAATAATAATGTTGTTTATTTCTAGTCCGCCCCTCTGAACAAGCAATCGGGGCGGATTACAACAAGGATTAAAACAATGTCAGTTAAAATATTCCGTTCCCTTACCACCACCACCACCACCCCCTTAAAATGAGAATTAAATCACAATGGAATTAAAACAGTGACTAGCTAAAATAATTAATAAAAAAAAGTTTAGGGAAAATGGACCCAAAGCCAAGATTGTGCAGAAGTGGAAACGGGGAAGGGAGGCTGGGGAAAAAAAGCCACTCTGAAACCTAGATTTGGAGCCGGGGGATGTTCACATTCTCTGGGAAGGCCTGCCGGAAGAGATGCATCTTTAGGGCTTTTTTGAAGCCTTCTAAAGATGAAATAAGACACATCTCATCATCATTCCACAACCTGGGGGCGAGAGACGCATGTGCTTTTAAATGGGGAGTTTTTCCGATAGTATTGGAAGCAATGGTTTGCATAATGGACTGGAGGGGAAGGAATTGGTGTTCAGTGGTGATTGGAGTGTCAGGCTTGCTTGCTTTATGACCCTTCTAAGCACTGCTGATCTTTTGACCCTGTTTACCCCAAAATTTTAGGGGCAATTTTGGGGCATAAATTTCTCGACTTATAATCAAGTATATACGGTGGTAGTTAGGTCCCAGAACTTAATTGTTAGCACAGTAGCCAAAGCCAAGCTCTTTTTGCCAGAATGGAAATCCAGTACTACTGTGATCGAATGCTATTAACAGAATGACCTCTGCTTGAGGACACAGAAGTTTGGAAAGAAAGTTTAAAAAGGGAATTATTCTTAAGAATTTTTTCTTTGCTTCTTTTGGCCACAAAAATTTGGGAGCATCCCCATTGACATAACTTGCATTAGTTATATGTTCAGCCTTTTCTTTCAGTATGACAGTCAGTATTAAGTTAGAGAACTGGAATTGGTCATTTAATTCAGCCTTCCACAAGCGTTTGCCCTTTTATTGTATTGCAATTCCCACTCTCCCCGGCAGTGATGATGATAGGAGTTGTAATCCTTTATCCCACATTTGTGGAGGGAATTGAGTTGTGAAAGGTGGTATTACCCATTCTGAATATACTACTACAATTCTGAAAAAACATGGTGTATGTATGGGTTATAAAAGAACTGTGAAGTGACATTTTGGTCACTTAAAAAACTTACTTTCTATTGTTATCTAAAATGCACTGGTGCATACAGATTTATATTTGCTGATGCACATGACTGAAAAATGCCTTGGTGTAGCTGACAGTTCTGGTGTAACTGTTTGCATTTATGCGATTTGTGGGAGCACACTCAGAAAATGGTTCTGTCAAAATGGACTTGACAAAAAATCATTTTGCCAGCTGATCTCCACTTCTGGCAATGTATGGTGAGATACTTCATCATGTATTTTTAGCATTATTTGTTTCCTTTTTTATTTGTTCAATTTATATCCTGCTTTTTTCTCAAGATGAGATTCAAGGAAGCTTACAAGAATTTAAAAAAGATTAAGCCAATACAGATCCAAAACACACTGCAGAAACAATCTAATTTGAGACCACTTTAACTCCCCTGGCTCAGTGCTACAGAATCCTGGGAATTGTAGTTTGTTGTGGCAGACAGAGAAGGCTAAATGTCTCACAAAACTACAGTTCCCAGAATTCCCTAGCAGTGAGCCAGGGAAGTTGAAGTGGTCACAAACTGGATTATTTCTGAAATGTGTTTTGGACCACAATCAGCCCTTCATATCCATGTATTCTTCATCCATGGATTCAACTGTCCAGTCGTTCATGATTAGATTTTAAAAATAATAATCTAAAAAGCAGCCCTTGATTTTGCCATTTTATATAAAGAACATCATTTTATTAAGCCATTATATATAATGAGATCTGAGCTTCCACAGATTTTGGTATCTATGGAGGGATCTTGGAACCAAACCCTAGTAGATATCAAGGACCCACTGTATATTGGTTTACAGAAGTTAAAAAGTAACAATATTATTTTGTTTAAAAAAGCTGAAAAACAGTTTAAACATTTAAAACATATTCACAACACAGATGCAGGTGCACATAGTTTGAGTCCATATTTGTACGTGTTTGCTATGGAAAACACAAATTAACACAGATTGTTATAAATGTAAATAATACTTTGCAACAGAAGGCCACATGCACTCCTAGAAATGTTGAATTGCCCTGCTGATTTCAGATTTTGCTAGTACTGTACTGGGAAAATATGACTGTCTTCTATTTAAATACAACTTTTCTCCTGGAACATTTTGCATTCTTCTTACATGGAGTCAATGTTCCCAACACTATTTTCACCTTGGAGTGTCACCATGGTAGTTCAGCCCTGAAATATGCATTGAGGCCTGCCATATTCCTGAATTTTGTGAGAAGCAATGGTGTGTTGGAGACACTTGTGTAGCCCACAGTGTTGAAATAACATGCGTGCAAGCATTTCTCTGTACTTGATAGTTCCAGCTTTCCTATAGAAGCGTATATAGGTGTTTATAGATACAGACACATGCAGTTTGAGTTCATAATTTTACATGTTTGCTATGGAAAAGTAAAGGTAACACAGATTGGTGTGGAAATCTGTTGTAAACATGTAGCACTTTCCTTTTTTATAATTTTAATTGCAAACAGAAATTATAAAACAGGAAACACAAAACAAACCATACAAACATTAATACAAATTTAACAATCACTATTCTACAAACATACAGTACTTCCTTTCTGATTTCCGTAGTCTCTAATTTACAAAGAAAGTCATACCTTTTACTTCATTCACTCTAATTGTTTTCCTTACTATCTCTGTCTAATTTTTTGACTGATTTTGTAAAGTCTGTGGAATTCAGAAGTTAATTTCTCATTCTGAATTGTTATTTTAGATGTATGACTGTATGGAAAATGATAAGCTGACATTGCTACTTAGAAATGCCCTGGTAGAAAAATTGGATAAATATTGGTGTAGGATGTATAATTATTTGAATTCATTATAATTCAGATATATCAAATGCAGATAAATAATATTCAGATGAATAAATCAATAAGATAGAAAAAGTAAACATGTAGCACTTTCCTAAGCCTTGGGTGGCAAACTTAAATCTGGGAAACCCATGATGCAATTTCTTCCTGGCAAATGAAAAGGATAAACTTGAACTGTGGTAATGTTTAATGCTGTCTTTCTCCTTACTGTTTTCATCACTTCATTAAGTAATATGCACAAGGAAGATTTAAGATTGCATGTCCCTTCTCTTGTGCCTCACTTTATGGCAGAGAATCAGTAGCTGGATTTTGCAAGACAGTTCTTCAATAAGAGAAATAGGCAAAATGCATTTACTATATAAGAGAAAAATGCTCATCCAAATGTATATGTTAGTGAAAATAAATACAAAATCTGCTATGCTAGTAAAAATAATATATAAAATGCCTGCCTTGGGACACATGTACAGGAAAATAAATACAAATTTTCATATATTTTTCTAATATAGAAATAGGTCATCCAAAATGCACAAAACAACAATATCTTTATTGGGCTATCCAAAATGCACAAGATATATGATGCAAGCTTTCGAAGTGCCACTGGCGGCTTCATCAGGCAAAGGTGTTAAAAATCATACAAGAGAAAGCAAAAAACAAATGATGTTAGAGTCACGGGCCTACATTTTTGTCTAGTCATTATTGTTCTCAGATAAAATGGTACAGAGGGATAGCCATGTACGCAGAGGACACTCCTCTTTTTTGGCCATGTGGGCTCTTGGAGTCAAAGAATAATAAAGTCGAAGAAATAACATTTAAACTCCATTAACAAAGAAAAAGAAATTTCCTTTGATATCCAGGCTGCCTCTGTCCTACATGAGACTACCCACTGCCTTTTTAGGCAGAGAAAGTTGAATTTCTCAAGAAGCCTCTGTGCTCTTGCATTTGGAATATGTTTAGGTGATATTTAAGTAAATTATGCCAAATGCAGTCCAATTAAAAAAATGTTTGACCATTGTTGGAGGTAGAAGCTTCAAAGAATTAAGTCCCAATCCCTTGATTACTCTTCTTTTGGATTCCCCTCTTCTGGCTTCAGTATCCTCAAGCCTAGAAAACATATCCAGGGTAGCCATGTTGGGCACTTCATACTCTCTCAGCCGCAGGGGAAGGCAATGGCAAAAAAATCTTGCCAAGACAACTCCATGATAGGTTGGCCATAAGGTCTCTATAAGTCAGAAATGACTTGAAGGTGTGCAACAACATCAAAAAAACAAAACAAAACAAAAACAACAAAAAAACAATGAGCTCTGTTGGCCATAGAGGAAAGTCTAATAACATTCAAAATTCACAAAACAATGATACCTGTTGGCCCAGTAGACGTGTCATTGTTTTGTCATTTTTGGATGTTGTCATTCTTTGTTGTATGGCCAATATGTAAATTCTTGCATATGTTTTATGGAAATAGGAATAGAACTGTCTAATTATAAGATTGCATGTACAGCACTGTGTAAATTTACAGCGCTATATAAATAAAGGTTACCGATAATAATAATAATGTAAGTTTGAAAAATTAAAAATTAAAATTAAAGGAACTTAAAATAACACATTTGTCCATCACTAGTGGAGAATTCCAGGTTTGATTGTATGTAACATTTGTGCTGTAGAGATGCTAACAATGGCACTAATATGTTTAGCCCAAGTATGGTTCAAAATCCCAGCTGGCCATGGGTGGAACTATTGCTGTAACAAGTCAGTAAGGAAACCACTAGATTTTAGAAGGCAAAGTACCAGCACTACTAAGATATCAGTGAGCCAGTGTGGCATAGAGATTTGAGTGTTGGACTGCAACTCTGGAGACCAGGGTTCAATTTCCAGCTTGGCCATGAAACCCACTGGGTGATCTTGGGCAAATCACATGCTTTGAGTCTCAGGGGACGGCAATAGCAAATCTCCTCTGAACAAATCTTACCAAAGAAACCTCATAAGTATTCTAGTACTTTAAACAACCTTTGGTTCACCTTGACTTGGACAAACCTTGGCTTGCTGCATGAATCATTTGTTATGCGAATACTCCTCTTCCTTCCACTCTCCCATTGATTCCAGTCTCACAGTAAAATCTCCCTTGTAAACACTTTCACTCCCTCTTTCCATTCAGCCCTGGCTTAAAACTTTCTTACAAATGTTCCTATCCCCTCCTTCCATTCAACTAATTTCAGTCCTGGTTTAAAATCTCTCAAAATCTCTCTTCTATTCTGTCACTAACTCCAATCCTAGTTTAAAATCTGCTTCTGAAAACTCCCACCCTCTCCTTCCATCCTCTCACTCACTGCATTCCCATGTTAGAATCTTGAAAATAATGATGATGATGATGATGATAATAATAATAATAATAATTATATTTATTTGTATCCTTTCCCCAGAACTGGGACTCAACAATATTAAAAGAACAATACAATTAAAACCGAAAATAGGTGCATTAAAAAGGAATTAAATTATTACAATATTAAAATAGATTCCTATTAAAAGAATAAAATACATTTTAAAAAGATAAAACTGTTTAAAACACTTTAGAATGAAGCAAAACCCCAAAGCAGCTCCATCAGGCCTTGCCTGAAAGATGGAGAGCCCTCCCTTCAGTCCTTCTGCCCTGATCCAGGGTTTAGAGGGAGAGATGAAGCACTGGACCTGATCCCCTTCCCCTCCACTATTCCCTTCTCCTTTTGTGTTGTGTCTTTTTAGATTGTAAGCCTGAGGGCAGGGAACCGTCTAATTAATAAGATTGTATCTACAGTACTGTGTAAATTTACAGCACTATATAAATAAAACATAATAATAATAATAATAACAACAACAACAACAACAAAGTGGCCCTTTACAGGAAATGCTAGCACTCCTTCCATCTCCTCACTCACTCCATTCCCAGTTTAAAATCTTTTCCTTTGCTTACATATTCTCCCGCCCTATCTTCCATTACCCACTCACTCCAGTTCTGACTTAGAATCTCATCCCTCACATGCAAATTCTCCTATGCCTTCCCTTTCATTCTGATCCTGGCTTAAAATTAATTACTCTATAAGTGTGTGCCCTCCCAGTAGTGCCAGATGTTGAATGATGATCTCCACCTTGCTGCAATTCCTCATCCCTGGTCTAACTATTGGTGATGAAAAGGTATATGTCATTGAATTGGTGTGTACAATGGCTTTAAGAGTCAGCAAGTGAGCAAACATGCACACAAGTGTTTCAAAAGGATTTGGCTTACATTTCCATAGTTCCT
Organism: Urosaurus nigricauda; assembly: GCA_034509955.1. Lineage (NCBI taxonomy): Eukaryota > Metazoa > Chordata > Lepidosauria > Squamata > Phrynosomatidae > Urosaurus > Urosaurus nigricauda. Next base: position 269,066,047 of record JAOEGL010000003.1, read on the forward strand.
TCTTTGAATATCAAATTGACTTGATTTGAATGCAGTTTGACCAGTGTAGAACCTTTCAGACGTACTTTTTATGGACACTGAATGGTTCATTTTTGCATTCTGATTATTTCTGCGTCCTCCCTTTTCCTTGCAGTTTTCAAAATGGGATAAAATTAACAAAGTAGATGTGCTCCTGGCGGGGTTACTTCTTTCACAGAAAATTAGGTGCTAGAGGCATAAATAGCCTGGGAAGAATGGGGATAGTTTCATATATCACAAAAAGCAGTTCAACATGGTTCTGCAAGCACTTTCTAGAAAACTGGCAGTACGCACAAGTGAAATGAAATAAGGTCAGATAAGCTCTGTATGAGTATACAAAAACATTGGACCTTTTTGAAACCACTTTAAAAACTTCCAAAATGCATCCAGGAATGCCCCCCCCCACCTGTACTCACTTTTCTTATGATTTCCATTTGCACAGTCATACTTGTACATTTTTAAACATAATGCGAGTAGCTGGTGGGGTAGGCTAATCTGCATTACCATTTTCTCTCATTTGCTGTTTATGCATGCTCAGTAAGGGATTATGGAGGTAGCTGCAGTTTACCTTGCCTATTGTAAGCAGCCACACAGTCTACAATAGGATTGGCTAGAGTAGAATCCCATTCTTTCCCAATTCTTTCCCAATGCAATACTTTATTGCATTGTTCGTTGCAGACTCGCTGCTGCAACTGTCAAAGTCTCCATTTCTACTCCCATTCTTCAACATTTTCCTAATGCCGCTGCTAAAAAATCTCCAGCTAGTCAGAGGACAATGACTAGAAGGGGCTTAAAAGACTTTGTAAATAGGAGTTGTTTTTGTCAGATCCATTGTTGACTTGAGGTGTGCCTATACTGATTTGGGAGAAATGCAATCAGATTGCCATCAAATTATTTGTGTTTGCTGTGTGTTCCTTTTTTATCTCTGCAGCAGTGCAGTGGTATGCAAATAGAACCTCAGTTCAATCTAGGTGGTAGGGATATATGTGTCTTCTCCCAAGCCATGTAAATGATGACATGCTGAACAGAATCATTCATGTTTTGCCTGGAAATATGTCACATCCAAGATGCAATTATTTAGGCACTGCAGCTGTGCGACCCCAATTCATTTCTCTTCTTTTTCAAGACACCCTATATCTAGCTGGAACATGTAGTATACTGACAAAAATGGCCCCTTACTTTTTGTAACATAGCTTATGACTTATTTAAATTCTTGCCCCCCCCCCCCTTTTAATGAATTCTAGTGACCTACAGATGCATTCAGCTTTCTGTGGTTATTGGGGGAGGGGAGTGTTGGTTTCTCATAGAAAATCTTTTTCTTGCAGCAGCAAATGCTGAAATTAATCAAAACCTGTATTGTTGTTGCATTGTTTTGCCAATTAACCGTGTATGTTAATTTTGTGCTTGCTTCCTGACCTGAAGGCTGATTGTGAAAACTCATGCATAGTAACACATACTGGTTCTTATGGCAGTGGTAATCTGTTAAGCCTGTATTTATTTTTTACAAAAACATCATTTTTATTAAAGGATTCCTAGATGAAGTCATGAAGAAATACGGCAGTTTAGTTCCTCTCTGTGAAAAGGATGTTATGGGAAGATTAAAGGAAGTCTTTAATGAAGACTTTTCTCATCGGTTAGTAGCTCTTTGTATAATTTTTAGTTCTCCTTGTTTGTACTCCAAATTTCACATGCTGCTTTACACAGCCGCATCTCAAATGTACTTGGATAACTTAACGTTGTCTGTCTTTTTCTTGGCTTCTTTAATTCTATTCCAGGAAGCCATTCATCACTAAGGAAATTATGAAATATCAAACGAGGCATCCCAAATCTTCCACATGCAATTTCCGGGTCTTCTATAATAAGCACATGCTCGATATGGATGATCTGACAACGCTGGATGGTCAGAACTGGCTAAATGACCAGGTGAGAGCAATTTAAGCCTCTGTTTTTTTTTGTTTTTTTGTTTTTTTGTTGTTTTGTTTTTGTTTTTTAAAGTATGCTTGAGTTGATATTTTGTAGTTCTGCCTGGTTGTTACAGATTTTTAGTTTGTGAAATCGAAGGCTTTCATGGCTGGCATCCATAAGGTTTTTTGTTGTGTTTTTCAGGCTATATGGCCATGTTCTAGAAGTGTTTATTCCTCATGTTTCACCTGCATCTGTGGCTGGCATCTTCAGAGAATATGATTTTTGTTTTCTTTTGTGGGGAGGAGGATGGGAAAAAATTAATCAGCTTTTGTGTGCTGTTGTATCCATCTGGTATTACTATATGTACATATATTATTATTTGTACAGTTCAGAGAGCAAATGTGGTATAGTGGTTTGAATGTTGGACTACGACTCTGGAGATCAGATTTCCGAACCCTGCTTGGCCATGGAGTCCCTCTGGTGACTTTGGGCAAGTCATATTCTCTCAGCCTCAGAGAAAGGTAAAGCCAAAGCCATCTCCAAAGAGATCTCATGAAGAATACCCTGTGATAGGGTCTCCATAGGTCAAAAACAACTTGAAGGCTCACTACTACTACTACTACTACTACTACTACTAGTTCAGAAAAGGACTGCAGGGTTAGATAGAAAATTATTTTGCAGTGTAACAATTCCTTAGCCTAAAATAATTCCTGATCAGATGGTCATCCATATATATTATTTATATATATAATTCAAACTCTTGCTGTTTTGAGGAAGAATAGCCTTTGAAGGTAACTAAATTTTTAGGTAGGCATTTTCATGTTCAGATGGAAGGTTGTTTTTTCCCCCAAACAAACTTTTTTTTTTTTAAACTTAAACTTAACTACAGACGTCTTGCAACAAGTTTTTAAGAAAACTAACTACACATCATATTATGAAGATACAGTGGGGCCTTGTTGTCCAGGGTGTGTGGTTCCAGGATCTTTTATGGATACCAAAATCTGTGGATGCTCAAGACCTAAAAAATTGTAGCAAAATTGCATCCCTTATATAAAATGGAAAAACAAAAGTTTGCTTTTTGGAATTTCTGTGAGTATTTTCAAGCCATGGATGGTTGAATCCATAGATGCAGACTCTGTGGATATGGAGGGTGAATTGTATTAAGACTCCCACATTCACTGTACCGCATGTGAGCCGTTTCAGCCAGTTTGTATTCTATCTTATTATTATTATTATTATTATTATTAACCTTTATTTATATAGCGCTGTAAATTTACACAGTGCTGTACATAGAATCTTGATGAACAGTGATCAAATGCATCACTATTTCTTCTGCCCAGTTAGCATACTACTGGAAGAGTGTGCATGTGGTTGTAAAATACAATAAAATCTGAAATGAACCTCACAGGGATGCCTTTATTAGGCAAGACAAAATGTTAATAATATTGTATGCCAGCCTTCAAAGCTGACTGGTGTCTTCATCCGACAAAGTTATTAAAAATCATTCAGGAGAAGAAAAGTGATGGTGTCAGAACTGTTGTCTTTTTTGACATGCTTGCTTAAGATAATGTTAAAGGTGGTCCTGGGGACTTGGAAAGCTTGGATAACTTATTTTGCAACGTTTGTCTGGCTTAATAAAGGTATTGTTGAGATGATTGAGATTTTGATGCATTTTGCTTCCCACTCAGATCCTAGAAATGTGATTTCTATAGGGAATATGTGTTGGAGTATCATATGATCAAAGAAATTTTGATCCGTTAAAATGTGTGATCAAATCTGTATACATTTGTATGAGAATCAGAACAACAATTTAGAAGGAGACAAACACAGACTATATTTATGTAGTAGGAATAATCTTAGAAGATGCTTTACCTTTCTTTCACAGTGACAGTGCTGTTCCGTTTCATAGATTTTTGTCAATACTTAATGGTCAAATTAAGAAGATGTTCGTAATGGATATTTAAGTTGGGCATCCATAAATCAGATTGCATGGCAGGAGCATCCTGATATGATGGAGAAAAGGGTGCCAAGTAGCAACATGCCCAGAGCCTTTAACTCCCACTGCAAGAGGATACATCCATGAGTCACATTGCAGACTCTGGTAGAACAAATTTTCCCATTGTCTGGAGGTCCCCCATGACTACATTAAGTTTGGGCATGGGAGTCTCTGCGCTTACTGTTTTGGCTTTTTTCCTTGTACAGTGGTCCCCCGGGTTACGAAGGTAATCTGTTCCGGATTACCTTTCGTAACCCGGAAGCTTTCGTTTCCCGGGGGACTGCTATTCGCAATGGACCGCGCGGCCGATTTAAAGGGGCCGCACAGTTTTTTTTCGTATCCCAGGGGATCTTTCGGATCCCGGGGGATACGTTAGCGGTCCCGCCGGTTTCGTACCCCGGGGTTTTCGTACCCCGGGGGATTCGTAAGCCGGGGGACCACTGTATCTGCAAAAGGCCCTGCTGTCATTGTGTGTTTCTGAAGAATTGAGAATTGCACCTGGAGCTGCCAGTAAGCCCAGCTATTCTTTCTGGTTCCCTGTTCTCAATTGCTTGATTGGATTAATCCGCCCCTTTCCCCCCACTAATATATGAATTATGATTTCTAGATCTCAAATATGCTCATCAAGGTTGTAATTAAATTGTATCTGTGTGCAGCAAAAGCACAGAGGATAACACTACTCCAACTTCCAGTTGTACTGAGTGTGCAGAGCAGCAGGGTAACACAGTCTCCCAGCAGACAGGAAACTAACTAAGGTCTGTTGGATGCTCTCTCTCTCTCTCTCTCTCATTTTGTGTGTATGTGTACATATGTGATCAAAGAGAAAGAGAGAGATTTACCTGTTCAGAGCATACTGCTAAGAATTAGTACTCAAATTTATTTGATTTCCTCTTCTCTTCCCTTTCCTGTTGCATCTTATCTGTTGGATTGTGAGCCTGCAGGCAGGAACTGGCTTGCCTTTTAATTTATGTGCACGACTTAGAGAACATTAGGCCCTTTAAGGCAGTGATTTGCAAACTTTGGTGTGCTTCTGTGCACTTTTAAGTTGTTTCTGACTCATGGCCACCCTATATCAAATGTGTAGGACTATTGATTCTGCTCGCTGTGACTTCTGGGACTTGAAAATCAAAACATGTGGAGAAACATAGGTTGAGAAGGACTGATTTAAGGGATGATGGCAGTGGTGGTAGTGAACTCAAGTATGTGTGTATCTCACAGCGACATAGAGCTGAGCTTTCAGATGTAACATCGAGTTTTTGTTATTTTATAGTCGATTGTTAACTATTTCCTTAATAAATATCAGAGATCCTAAAACATAGTACAGTAGCAGAAGCTACATTTTCATCCTATGGTTTTCTCATCAAACATATATGTGTTTTCTTATAATTGTTATGAGTATGTTTGTGATCAAAACTGTTGTAAATCAGGACAGTTTGGTTGGTAATGCTTTGATACTCTACTGTTCTGGACTCTCACAATTGAGATTAATTTGGATCACTAGAAGCTTGATGTTTTTGTTGAAAAGAAGCTGAGATTCCTCCATAGCTGGCACAAAATTATGTTGTGTGTTTTGTTTTCTGCTTTTGAGTTAGTCTTCAACTTAAATTCTTAGTGGCTAACTCCCATAGATAGTAAATGATAAGTATATTTCACTGTGGTGCTGATTTTCTTGTTTCTGGGTTGAAAATGATTGGATTCTCACAGTGTAACAGGATGGCTTGATTTGTATCAAACTAAATATTTTAATTAGATGCAAATACGACAGTGAAAATCAAAACTCTAGAACTGAAATGTCTAATCTATGCTAAGATGACTATGTACTTTTAAAATCAACATTCTTACACAGTGGAATGGGAAAATGAATTTTGCAAAGATAGTCAATTGCACCAATAAAATAAGACAAAACCCTAAAGCAAATATCTGTGACAGCTTTCTTTTCATACTTGTCCGCTACATTAGGTGATATTCTGCATCACTGCTTAAAAATGAGAAGTGAAAATTTTCTTAAAGATGTGAGCTTGGGACATGCTCTGTTTGTTTAGGAAAAAAATATTTGCATACTATTTTATGCTCATATGTCTAAATCCCCGCAGCTGCGTTGATTAAGTATGGAAGTCTGTATGCACAGTAGAATAGTAGCCTCTTTCTGGATTGAGAAAATAATTTTCACTTCAGAAGGGGTGAAATCCATTAGTCTGGCAATAGTCCAACAAGTAATGTATCACATCTGTGTTAAACTCACAAAAGCAGGTTGCATTGTTTGATAACTGCAGATTGAAAGTCTCTGAATCTTCTCAAGTCTAGACAGATCTGTTAAATCTCAAATGAATGATTTGCCTTCAAGTAAGGAAGAGGCCCAGTTAGTTCCTCTCCAGTCCTGCCATTTGAGCTTGACTGCTGTCATACTAGCGTCCGTATCTGCCCAAGGTTGAGAACCTCAGATGAAGAAAGCCAACTATTTATCACATTTGTTTCCTTCCTTGCTTCCATGAAGTTTAGGATGGCACAAGCAGCCATGGCCATTTCCTCTTTGCAAAATTCCTGTGAGGAACATTAACTCCTTTCCTAGTTCAATCCCCATGATATGTCCATTGAAATGCAGTGATTCATGTATATACTTTGATGAAAAATAAAATATCTTTTGGTACAAGCCAGATAGCTCAGACGAAATTGCCACCCCCTTCTTCTTGGAACAAGACATAATCATTTAATTTTCAGAAATCCTTCACATAATTTAATTCCTGTAAACATGCTTTCTGGAAAAGGAGTGGAAATAAGAAGGGATTGAGAATATAGAGTCGTTTTATGAGATAAATTCCTAACCTTTTGTTTCTGAACTGTGTTTGTATGTGAATGCCATCAGAACAGAGAAAGAGATTGTTTTTTCACATATAAGAAAAACTATTGCTTATGACTGTCTCATGATCTCCTTAGGGGAAGAGTTGGACATATACTGGCACAAAGTGTATATGGGTAGTTTACAAAAGCTTCTCCCCATGACATTGCTTGGAGCAATCTTTATTTAAACACTTCGGCTTTGGATATGTGTGCATATGGATCAGTTCAATGGTACTACATGAGAAAAAAGCATAACGGGGCATCGGGCATACAATTCAACTACTGTATGAGGGGGTATCCAAAAGTTTTAAAGATCACCTTTTTAAAAAATTTACAGAAAGTTTGTTTTGATTTGTAGTTGTTAACTTATCTCTATGTAGTCACTATCTAGATTTATACATTTTTCCCAGCGTATCTTGACCCTCCAAATACCTGATGTTGTAGAAGCCTTGAGATTGCGCCTCACAAGGATTTTATACTTTAGTCACTTTTGGCACAGTCAGTCACAAAAATAAAGGACACAATAAGCTGATTTTCTCAGCAACGTGCACTTAGGGACTAATGATGACACTGAAAAAATTTCATCAATATGCCATAATAACTTCTGGGTGATAATTATTACTTTACGATACCCCCTTGTGAGGCACAATCTGCAGACGACGTCTTCTTCTTCTTCTTGTTATTATTAATTTTATTTATATAGCGCTGTAAATTTTCACAGTGCTGTACATACAATCGTAAATTAGACGGATCCCTGCCCTCAGGCTTACAGTCTAAAAGAGACAATGCAAAAGGAAGAGGGGAAGGTGGTGGGAAGGGGATGAGGTCCAGTGGTTCTTCCCTCCGTCTGGGGCCAGGCCCAAGGCAGATGGACTGGAGGGAGGGCACGGCTTCTTAATACATAGTTATAAGGAGGCATCCTGGGGCAGATGGCACAATCCAGGGAACGCTTCCCTAAACAATATAGTCTTTAACTTACTTTAGAACCTGGATAGAGAAGTGATGAGGTGCACATGTGAGGAAAGAAGGTTCCAGGAGTGAGGGGCAGCAAGTGAGAAGGGACCGAATCCGGGACAGAGCAGTGGAAATCCTCGGCTGGGACAGGAGACCTTGACTACCAGAACGGAGGGTACGAGAAGGAGTGTAAGGAGAAAGAAGTTCGGACAAGTAAGGAGGGGCCAGTCCATGGAGGGCTTTGAAAGTCAATAACAAAAGCTTGTACTGGATGCGGAAGGGGAGCCAGTGAAGGGAGGATAAAGAGGAGAAACATGGTCAAAGCGGCGAGCGGATGTGATAATACGTGCGGCTGAGTTCTGGAGAGAGATTAAAGGATGGAGGTGAGAGAGACGAAGCCCTGTCAGAAGAAGGTTACAATAATCTAGTCGTGAGACCACTAGGGCATGGACCAGAGTCTTGGCAGTGGAGGCTGAGAGGAATGGATGGATTTTAGCAATGTTGTAGAGAGAGAATCTACAGGTCTTGGCAGTGGCCTGAATCTGGGGAACAAACGACAGAGAGGAATCAAAGATGAAACCAAGACTGCGGGCTTGCTGAACTGGTTGAATAGAAGTACCATACAGATGATAGGAGAAACCAAAAAAACTGATGAGTTTACCAAGGGACAGTGTGTATAGAGAGAACAAAAGGGGACTTAGGACAGAGCCCTGAGGGACTCCAACAGATAAGGGAACAGAGGAGGAAGTCAGACCCCCTGTGACTACTGCAAAAGATCTGTCTGACAAGTAAGACTTAAACCAATTGAGAACAGAGTTGGAGAACCCAAGGTTGGAAAGTAAGGCAAGCAAGAGACAGTGGCCCATGGTGTCGAAGGCTGCAGACAAATCTAGAAGAATGAGAATAGAGTAGAGTCCATTCGCCTTGGCCTGCAAGAGGTCATTTGAGATCTTGGTGAGGGCCGTCTTTGTAGAGTGCTGTGGGCAGAAACCAGACTGAAAAGGGTCCAGGATGGAGTTGGCTTCGAGAAACTGAAGACAGCGAGAATAAATTACCCGTTCCAGAACCTTAGAGAGGAAAGGAAGAAGAAAGATTGGATGATAGCTAGACAAAGAAGAGGGGTCAGAATTGGGGAAAGGAGAGCATGTTTGAAGTCAGAAGGGAAGGAACCCGAAGAGAGAGACAGAAAGATGGGGGTAATTTTTTCTAGCCTTTATGGCTGCAAAAGATGTTATTGAGAGTTTTTTTTATCAATGACGCCTGGAAACAGATACCAGAGATGTGGATGAAAAAGCTGTCCAGCAACTAGGGAGTGGGATTTCAGAGTCCAGCCTGACTCACTGCTATTCCCTCCTCCTGGCAAAATAAGGTGAAATTACGGCAAAAGTGTGTAACTCTACCATTTGTATTGCTTGCAAAGTGAAGCTTTCTGTAATATGGAATTAAAGACTATGCTGAATATATTGATGCTAATCTGGCACACTGAAAGGAGAGACTGGGAATATTGGTCTGAATCCTATAGGTAGTGGCAGCCAGATAAAATCCATTGAAGCAGTTTACAAAAGTGTTGGTTACTCATTTGCAAATAGGCATACACTGTGTGCATCTGCAAAGTATAAAATAGACCTAACGTACAAATGTGCAATACCAAGTTAACATAATTCTTCATGAGGTCCATGAAATGTGCTAAACAGGGAAGGATTGCTCAAATAGATATGTTTTTACATTCAGTAAAAAGGAATAGTTGGAATGTGTTGAAATTCTAATGGTAGATATTATTACATCAAATATCCTGCTTTGTACAGCTCCTCAATAGACATCAAGAGTATGTGGTACTACCAGGAGGTCTTCTCCAGATGATCTCAAAGACTGAATGGTTCCATAAGGTAGTGAGTGAAGTCTTGGGTCATCAGTTCCCAAGTTCTGACATATCATTTAGCAGTTGATTTATCAAATCAAACCAATTTGGGAATAGCAATTGAATTTAGGGTGTTGAGGTAAATACCCTGCACTGTGGGTATTATCCACTGTTGAGGTTAATAACTTCCACTGTGATGGAAGAATTCCAAAAATTGAGGAGCAGTGTGTCTCTCTCCTATTACAACTTAATTATCTAACCTCTTTCAGATCATCAATATGTATGGTGAGCTAATAATGGATGCAGTCCCTGAAAAGGTAAGCTAGCCTTCTTCTTTTTGTCTTGCATTTTGAAGAATTAGCTAAATAGAATAGGAAGAGGAGTGACATAAGTGTTATCTCCTTTTTAGAAACAGTACAAAACTCACTGTGGTGCCATGCATTCCTTAGAAGTAGGGATTGCCAGAAAGCAGAGCTTCTATTGTCTCTTGCTGGGTGAACTTTTAGCTTGACCTCTACGGTGTCATGCACAAAGGCTGTTTTCAGGTTTATAAATCATGATGTATAAAGATAATAAATTATAAGCATAGATTCTGACTAAACTTTGGGGAGAACCTACAATGACAATAAATGCACCTTTGGAAAGTGATAGGCTATCCTTAGTTGGAGCTTTTCAAACAAAGGTTGGATGGCCACCTTTTAGTGATACATTAGCACTGGATTCCAGCATTGGTGCAGGGTTATATTAGATAAAAGTGGTGGTCCCTTCCAGCATTGTGGATTTTGTGGAGATGTGACCACACAGTACTATTTTCCCATGATTGTGTCCATGGTTTTGTAGAAATCCAAGTTTGCATTAAGCCAGAGTTCCTTATTTAGTACTAGACGCATTGTTTGCATTTGATCCCTTTGCTCACTGACCACCTTTTGTCTTTATAGGTTCATTTCTTCAACAGCTTTTTTCATAGACAGCTGGTAACCAAAGGATATAATGGGGTAAAACGATGGACAAAAAAGGTATGTATCTTCTTAATAAGACTGAAATCTTGTAGCTGGTGAGAAATGCTGAGCCATTTTAAATGGGAACATTTGTGTTAGAAGCGTTACTGCATACTGTTTCATAATCTTGGCCAATGTGGTACTATGTCAGTATTAGCAAAAATACATATTTCAAAGCCTTAGTTATGTTAGGGGCTAATAGCATAGCATGAACCCATTCACTGGATCTTTTGCTAGAAAGAATGTTCTGGTGTTGTATGAGTGCCTGATGATGCGGTAATTACTGACATCTGGTGGGTGGAAAATACCTGGTGAGGATCTGAATTTGTGAATGTATCTGCAAAAGAAAGAAAAGAGGTGATAAAGCAAGCTCAGAAAACAGCAGGAGACACTCATGGTGAGTTTTGGGCAGGCACAACAGCAACAACAACAACAACAAAACCCAGTACCTTGTATTATACATGACACTATGAGGGAAAGCATTTGGATCCACATTCTTCAGTGCTCTTTTTTATTTTTATGTTAGGTTGTATCAAATCTAAAGTGTTCTTTGCTTGCAGGGAGAGGTCCCAGTTGGGATCTGGGTGCATTTTAAATACACCTGAATTCTCCTCATTCTAATGCACAATTCCTTATGTGGTCAGGAGAAAATGGAATTGTTGTTGGCATGGAGTGGGGTTGAATTGAAAATTGAACTGAGGTGTGGGAAAAGAAATGGAGGGAATGGGGTGGAATATTCTGGAAGAAGGCCTGCCTAACCAGAATCTTGAGCATTCCATGCTTCAATATTTTGTTGCAGGCTCCCTTATGAGTATTCACAGGCATTTACCAAACAGGCAGATTTTATTTCTCTCTCTCTCTCTCTCTCTTTTTAAAAGAAGTTGCTTGAGGTTTCCCAGAAAATACTTCCCTCTATTGCTCATAAGCATTTCATCTTTGTTTGGGTGAGTGTAGTAATCATTTCCCATAGCTTGGATCAAACATTGATCAGAACATGGACTGAAGTTTAGAAATCAGAAGAAGGTTAGAAATGGGAAGGGCAACTGTGAAAGAACTAGACAAAATTCTAAAGTGTAAACCTATTGAACTGAGTACTAAAGTTAGAATTGGCCAAACCATTGTACTCCCCATTACCATGTGAGAGCTGGACATTGAAAAAAGCATATAGGAAGAAAACTAATTCACTTTGAGATGTGATGCTGGAGAAGAGCGCTGAGGATACTGTGGTCAGCTAAATAGACCAACAAGTGGGTCCTAGAACAAATCAAGCCTGAACTCTCTCTGAGGCCACATCATGAGAATGCATGGCACATTAGAAAAGACAGTCATGCTGGGGAAGGAAGAGGGCAGTAAAAAGGGGAAACCTGCATGCCAGATGGATAGGCTTAGTCCGCGAGATCATGGGCCTGAGTTTACAGGACCTGAGCAGGGAGGTAGAAGATAGCGGGGCTTGGAGACAATTCATTCACAGGGTCGGCGTGAGTCAATGTCGACTTGAAGGAAGCTAACAACAAGAGCAATAGTGTTCCCAGATGAAATACAAGACAGAGCTCCTATATCTTTAATAGTTGTGTAGAAGAGGGAATTTCAACAGGTGTTGCATGTCATGCAAGCAACACCTACTTAGATTAGCAGCACTTAGCATTATACATTTCTATACTGTTTTATAAGTGGACTCAACACACTCTCAGTGTGAAGTCAAAGGCTTTCATGGCTGGCATCCATAGTTTTTTGTGTTTTTTTCAGGCTATGTGGCCATGTTCTAGAAGAGTTTGTTCCTGACATTTCATCAGCATCTGTGGCTGGCATCTTTCTCTGAAGATGCCAGCCACAGATGCTGGCGAAATGTCAGGAAGAAACTTTTCTAGAACATGGCCACATAGCCTGAAAACCCCACAAAAAACTACTCTCTAAGTGGTTTACCGTGTGTAAGCCAATTGCCCCCAACAAGCTCAGTAGTCATTTTACCAACCTATAAAGGGATGGAAGGCTGAATCAACCTGCAGCCCTGCGGGATCAAACTCATAATGTTGTGGCTGGAATACCAACATCAGCAGGGCACCCTGGTGGGACAGATTCCCTCTTTTGCACAACCATTAAAGGTACTGGAGGCCTGTCTTTTATTTTCACCTAGTGATCCTAGACTGGTGGGCAAAGCAGAAGTGAAATGGAAAGGAATACTGCTGGGAATAAAAGGTGTTGCAGTTGTTGAGTGTGCTGACCCTGTGTATTTATTCTTAACTACACAGCTATTGTAGCTTCCTCACAGTTGTCAACCGCTGGGGCATTTTAAAGACATTCATAGAATCATAGAATCATAGAGTTGGAAGAAACCACAAGGGCCATCCAGCCCAACTCACTGCCATGCAGGAACTCCCAATCAAAGCATCCCAGACAGATAGTCACCCAGCCTCTGCTTAAAGACCTCCAAGGAAGGAGACTCCACTACACTCCGAGGAAGTGTGTTCCACTGTCGAACAGCCCTTACTGTCAGGAAGTTCCTCCTAATGTTGAGGTGGAATCTCTTTTCCTGCAGCTTGCATCCATTGTTCCGGGTTCTAGTCTCTGCAGCAGCAGAAAACAAGCTTGCTCCCTCCTCAATATGACATCCCTTCAAATATTTAAACAGGGCTATCATATCACCTCTTAACTTTCTCTTCTCCAAGCTAAACATCCCCAGCTCCCTAAGGCGTTCTTCATAGGGCAAGGTTTCCAGACCCGTCACCATCTTAGTTGCCCTCCTTTGGACATGCTCCAGTTTCTCCACATCTTTTTTGAATTGTGGTGCCCAGAACTGGACACAGTATTCCAGGTGGGGCTTGACCAAAGCAGAATAGAGTGGCACTATTACTTCCCTTGATCTAGATGCTATACTTCTATTGATGCAGCCTAGAATAGCATTGGCCTTTTTAGGTACCGCATCACACTGTTGACTCATGTTCAACTTATGGTCTACTTGAACTCCTAGAGACCTTCTTGTCACTTCTTTGTTGTTATCTGCTTTGTTAATTTTGAAAGGGGGGGGGGTTGGAATTGGGGATTTTTTGGGGGGATAATTATTGATTGAATATAAATTTTGTGTTATGCTTATTGCTGTTATTGTAGTGTTTTGTTGTTATTGAATTGTTTATATTTTATTATGTATTGCTATGTTATATTTGCTTATTATTTCATGTTTATTGTTAATGCCTGTATTATTCCCACTATTGTAAGCCGCCTGGATTCCCAGTTGATTGGGAGGGGTATAAATAAATCGTATTATTATTCTGTTTTGGTTAAAAGAGTCACATGTGGCCAGTGGGGCTCATTGTGAATGTGCAAAATGGAGTGGATGTGGCTTCTCGAGTTGGGGGTTTATTAACCTGCTGATATATACAGCAAACAACTGAAAAGTATGTGTAGTGTGACAGAGATGTGAAATATAATTCTAAGATTGCAATTATGTTCTAAGGTCAGGGGTGAACCAAGTGTGGCCCATAGGCTCAGGGCCATTTTTGTGAATCCTCAGGGACCCAAAGTGTAATTTTTATTTTTACAAAAATCTATTTCTTTCCCCAAAAACATTTTGCCTTAAAATGTCCTAGGGAAGAAGTTAGGGGCTATTGAAACAGATCACTCCTAGGTCTAAAATGGCTCAGGGAGACCTAAAACATGATTTCAGAGTACCTATTAGAAGACATGATTGATTAGAAAAGACAATAATGCTAGGAAAGGTAGAGGGTAGCTGAAAGAGAGTAAAATTGCGTGCGAGACGGCTAGACCCAGTTAGGGAGGTCACAGGCCTGAAGTTGCAGGGCCTGAGCAGAGCAGTCGAGGATAGGGCAACTTGGAGATGTCTCATCCGCAGAATCGCCATACGTCAGGACTGACTCGAGGGCAGTAAACAACAACAACATGCCCCTCGGAGGATATGTAGACAATTGTTTTTTGGTTTTTTTCCCGAATGCATAGGAGTGGCAGCCCTCCATGGTCTTCTGGGATGGTAATAAAACCCCCCTGCACCCTTCCACAGTTGTCAAATGTTGTTATAAGCAGGGTTTAAGGGCTGAATGCATGAAGTATCTGTAGCAACACTTGGTTTAAATTGGAGTTGCGTAACTTGTGGCTCTCCAGATATTGAACTGTAACTTCCATCAGCCCAAGCCAGCATAGCTAATAGAGGGGGATAATGGAATTAGCAACCAACAGCTATTTTGGAGAGCTACAAGTTGTCAAGTCCTGATTTAAATCTGCTTTTCATTTCTTGATGATTTTAATCTGTTTAAGTCACCTTGATTTAAAACAAGTGCACACTGCAGTGCTCTCATTCACAACATTTTCAATGTTCTGCTGTCCTGTAGTGCCTCTGTGTAATACATACCGTAAGTACAGTACTTCTGTAAAAATGTGATCTCTTCAGTAGCTTGCATGGGCTAACCTCTCCAAATTCTTTTGGAGATAAAGTCAGTCTTTTTTGTAAGTATTCATTGAAAACAGGGCTTCATAAATTGAAATGTACCCGTTCTGCTACTTGGAATGGGAAATTAAATTGGATTTTGTTACTTATCTTGCACAGAAGAACTCTGCTTTTGTTTCATTCATGCTTTGTATGCCACATTTTGAGTTCAGCTGCAAAGGCCTGTCTCACCCGACTGGATTTTAATTAAACTTATGGGTGCATACACTTTCCCCTTTTACATTGCAATAAGAGCATCTGATTTTTACCCTTGCAAAGAAGTTGCTTTTGTTTCCTCCTCAAGCACTAGTTGATTTCTTCTGTATGATTTCTGGGTACTGATGCAGTGTATTGGTGTAGCTATGAATCAGGAAGCCTCCAGTTTAAATCTCATCTTTGTCATGAATAAATAGTGACTGAGTTCATGAATCCAGTTACTAAATGGTTAGACCTGTTGAATCAGTGAGAGTTACGCAAGTGTTGGCCTATCTGCCATTTAGCAATTGTAATGTAATGTGTCTTCTCTGATTTGAACTAACAATTGGATATAGCTGTTGAGCAAGGTTCTTTCTTCTTAGTCCAAGTATCCTACCTGCAGTGTGTCGTAATACTGACGTTGGCAGCATCCGCACTGCAGAAATAATGCAGTTTGACACCAATTTCAGTGCTATGGAATTCTGGGAACTGTAGTTTTGTGAGACATTTAGCCTTTTGTATTAGAGAGCTGTGGTGTTACAATAAACAACCATTCCTAGAATTCCATAGCATTAAGACAGGGCAGGTCTTTCTGCGTGCAAATTATAGAATCAGGAATCCTGGTGGCACAGTGGTTTAATGCCTGTACTGCAGCCACTCACTCACAAACCACAATACCAGCCAGGGCTCAGGCTCGACTCAGGCTTGCATCCTTCTGAGGTCGCTGAAATGAGTACCCAGCTTGATGGGAGCAATTAGCTTACAGTTGTAAACCGCTTAAAGACTGCTTAGAGTGAAGTGGTATATAAATGAAGCTGCTATTGCTATTGCTATAGAATACAGAGTTGGAAGAGACCTCAAGGGTTATTCAGTCCAACCCCCTGCCAGGCAGGAGCTCACAGTCAAAGCATCCCCGACAGATGGCCATCCAGCCTCTGTTTAAATCTCTATTTAAAAACCACACTCCAAGGAAGTGTGCTTCAGTGTCAAACAGCACTTATTGTCAGGAAGTTCTTAACCTTCTCTTCTCCAAGCTAAACATCCCCAGTTCCCCAAGTCTTTCCTCATAAGGCATGGTTTCCAGCTTGTCAACATCCTTTTTGAACTGTGGTGCCCAGAACTGGACATAGTTTTCCATGACCAAAGGCCTGACCAAAACAGAATAGAGTGGCACTATAGCTTCCCTTGATCTACACACTATATTTCTATTGATGCAGCCTAGAATTGCATTGGCTTTTTTTAGCTACTGCCTCACACTGTTGACTCATGTTCAACTTGTGGTCTACTAGGATCCCTTTCACATCCTAGGTCCCTTTCACACATAGTCTTGTTAGGCCAGGTGTCCCCCATCTTATATCTATGCATTTCATTTTATGTTTCTTCCTGTGGAAATTCATTTTGTCCACAGTTTGAGAACCATAGCTTTAAGGAGTGGAAGAAACCATTTAGTTTAACCTTGTAATGACATCCAAGACTGATGCTTCAGACATTTCACCAAATGGTTTTTTTAACATGTTTCCCCTTTTCCCCCATTGTGGGAATGGTTGTCTTAATCAATTGCTCTGCTAGGCAGGAAAAGGATCTCAATTTATTTCTTCAGAAGTAGATTCTCCACTGTGTTCACAGAAGCAAAAGTTGTGAAGTGAAACGTTGGCCTCAATTCTAAATCTCCTGAGAACAGTGTAAAATATCTGCATGTGGACCTGTTACACTGAGCCATATATCTCCCTGATAAGTTCTTGATGCTTCCCCACATGGCTGTTCCATGCTTTATAGCAAGCAAACAGGTTTGGAGATGCATTTGGCTACATCCCCGTAGCCAGATAAGAATTGATTAGCACCGAAATCTGAGGGTTTTTTGGGAAGTTTCAGGGGCCTTCCAGTAATTATGCTGGGTGCTGTGAAGGGAGGAAAGGAATAACAACCCTTCAGTACCAAAAAAGGACATCCATGTGCATAAGGGAAATGTGTGTGGATGCCCCTAACAGAATGCTGACCTTTCTCTAATACCACTTCTCCGAGGATGTCACTAGATGGTAGGAGAGGCACTGGCATGCTGCTGAAAACTCCAACCCAGTCTCTCATTCTCCACTGTATGATTATAAAGCTTTATACAGAATATACGGAGCATATGACGGTACTAAATATAGGACCATGTCACTGTGTGGAAGGTAGTAAGAATAGTGGAGAGGCACTGTTAGCATTGTGACATGTGTATCCCTCACTGTGGAGGAAGAAGAGGCTCAGAGATTCTTCTCAGTGTCATCCCTGCACCTGTCACAACATCTAATTTTACCTTGCATTGAAATCCTTGCTCACCTGCTAATCTGAGTCTTCTAGTTCCAGTTCTGACATACCTGTCTTGATCCTCACCATCATTCAAAACGTGTCATAATCTCCATTGTTACCTTGGCAATGCATGAACTGCCTAACCTCAGCCAGTATTTTAGTTGGGTGCTATTGCAACAATATCTTTAAAGAGATGCTCTATTTTCATGTGTGGGACCATATTTCTTGCCTTTAAGTACAATTAAAAACAGAAGTTCAATTTTAAAATGAGGAGAAACCCCATGTTGAATATTGCTGAGCTCAATAAATACAGATCAGCATGCTAAACATTTAAGGAAATGTGTTCCGGAAAACCCTAGAGAGGAAGAGCAGATAATAGGAGACAGACCTGTTGGCTATGTTGTGCAGTTCTCCTAAAAGGATATGAACTCTACGCATTTTTGGTAAGTACGGCTGTCTGCTGAGAGAGAATTTTGCCAGTGTGTAAGATGGAGTAACCAGCTGACACTAAGAACTGCGTGTTTTCAGAGTTGTTTAGGTAGGTAGCAGGGTTACACATGGGCTAAATGTGCCACTCTGCTCGACTTTGTACACACACAACCCTCCATTGTAACCATCACAAGGAGTGATTCACTTTCCCCTTTTACATTGCAATAGGAGCATCTGATTTTTACCCTTGCAATGAAGTTGCTTTTGTTTCCTCCTCAAGCACTAGTTGATTTCTTCTGTATGATTTCTGGGTACTGATGCAGTGTATTGGTGTAGCTATGAATCAGGAAGCCTCCAGTTTAAATCTCATCTTTGTCATGAATAAATAGTGACTGAGTTCATGAATCCAGTTACTAAATGGTTAGACCTGTTGAATCAGTGAGAGTTACACAAGTGTTGGCCTATCTGCCATTTAGCAATTGTAATGTAATGAGTCTTCTCTGATTTGAACTAACAATTGGATATAGCTGTTGAGCAAGGTTCTTCTTAGTCCAAGTATCCTACCTGCAGTGTGGCGTAATACTGACGTTGGCAGCATTCATTTGTTTTATTTTCCCCCACATCATTTCTAAAAACCATATAGCAGGTAGATACTTATTTAAGGTGATGTATAGCATTTCACATCACTGTAATTCCTAGTCTTGGTTTCCTTCTTTCAGTTCTTTTTATAGGAATGAGTGCTTCATGTTTGGCACTGTGGGAAATTAAAAGAGACAATCTTTTTGTCTTCTTTTTTCTTTCTTTTTTACTATTAAAGATGGTTTCCTCTGTTTTTAATTGGATTTTTTTGTCTGCTATCATAAATTGGCAAAAGCAAATAGGTTCTTTATACTTCTGGTGCACCTTATAGTTGAAGGCCTTGTAGTTCCATTTGTAACAATAATATTTAAAAAGTAAATTCAATTTGTAATAATTTCCTGAATAAACTGTACCTTTAATAAATCAAATATGATACCTTTATGCCAAGCCAAGTTGTACACAGCATTTTATGCTGCTTTAAGTACCAAAATGACTTTCAGTCTGTAAAGGTTTCTAATAACTGCATTTCCCCCATTTTTTCCCCTATAATTTTATTTCAACCCCATACCACCAATAGGGCAAAAATGCATTTTCTTCCCATGGCTTCAAAATTCTTGGGAATTTTACAACTCTATGCTGCCAGATCTCATACTCTAGGCTAGGTAGGCCAAGATCCACGTGTTCAAGAGGTCGAAAGGGAAGGATAGTAGGTGAACAGTGCAGTAGGGAGTGGCATGGTCAATCATACTAGTTAATGGTGTGCAGCTTAACTACTTTCAATTTCTTAAGCCGAGCTCATAAGCAGGAGGCTCTCATTCTGTATATGAGAGATGGATGCTCTGTTCTTTCCACCAAATACAGTTGGCTCTTCCCTTATGCGGGGGATCCGTTCCAGGCCCCTCCGCGTAAGCGAAATTCCGCGCATGTTCAAGCCCCATAGGAAGTAATGGGACTCGTGTACACTGCGCACCATGCACACACACACCATTACTTCCTATGGGCACCGTGCGTCCACTTCCGGTTCTGGGCTTCCACCGTATGCTGGAAACCGCGAAAGCCGCGCCCGCTTATAAAGCGGGTGCACTGTATACAGTCTGAAATGGAAATTCCATATGCAGGCCCATGTGTGCAACAGTCTAGCTTGTATAGCCTTTATTCTTTTTGAGGAAGAACTGTGCAGATACTTGTGACCACATTATAGGATGTGATTTTAAGAAGCTGCCTTATTTATTTATTTATTTATTTCCTTATATCCCACCTTTCTGCCAATATAGGGACTCAAGGCGGTGAACAAAACTATGAAACAATACACTTTAAAAACAGTACAACAATATTAAAATATATAAATATGAAATTTAAAAACAATTAAACAATTATTATAAGTGTTAAAATAGTTATAAATTAAAATATAAAATGTTAAAAATACAAACTATTTTCTGGGCAGTGTGTTGTCTTGGTTCCTTTAGCTCTTTATTGTAAATACCAACTTTAATTGACTGTGCAAGGTTTCAGACAGGGATCTCTCCCAGTTCTACCTGGAACTGCCTGGGATTGGACCTAAGATCTTTTGCATGCAAAGTATACATTAATTTTCAGCCTTTTCTCTTCATGAGGTTGGGTGAGATTGATTTCCTCTCTCATGACATGCTGATTCCCCATAGAATTTGTGAGCCAGGGCCGATTCTGCACTAGATCCTGCTCCCCTTCTTGCAGGGTCTTCTTTGGAGTCATAGGAAGCTGCCTTACACTGAGCCAAATTAATGGTCATGTATAGTGGGCCCTTGGTATCCACTGGGGTTTAGTTCCAGGACCTCCATTGATAACAAAAAATGCTCAAGGTCCATTATATACAATGATGTAGTGAAATAGTGTCTCTTATAAAAATAGCAAAGTCTTTGGTTTTTGGAATGTGTGTGTGTGTAATATATATACAGTATAATATTTTCAAGCCACAAATGGTTGAATCCATGGATAAACAATTTGTGGATACAGTGGGCCGATGGTAGTTTATTATTGTCAGCTGACTGACAGGTTTTGTAGAGGCTCAGGTAGAATTCTTTCCTAGCTTTTCCAGATGATCTCTCATCTGCTTGGTCTTTGAAAACATATGTGATCAAGTGTTTTCTGGGTGGTGTGAGGGTATGCCACATTGAAGTAATGACCATGAGGCCTCAAAACCTACTTACAGAAGCTGAGAATACCATGAGTGCCAAATCTGATGTTTTTGGTGCTGTCTATGCACACAATTATTTAGCATGAGGTTGTGTGGGATGGTAGCTTGGATGTGTTTTTTTTCTTTTTCTGTTGTTGCTTTGCATGGAATAGTAACTGAGATGATTGGGACCATGGGACCTGCTTCACATTTCACAGCAGTCAGTGGACCAGCATTAAGTATTAAAGACTTGCAGCCTGCCTTGCAAAAATGTTAGTCCTATTCATTAAGCTGCAATCCTTTTCACCTGCCTTGGGCTATTTCCGTCTCTTCCTATGCCTTCCAGATCTTCACTCGTGGGTTGTATGCTGAATAGCATTCCTTCATTGGTGTTTGACTGTGGCATGCTGGCATATGTATTTGTGTGTTGAAGGTTGTCTTTTAGAAATTCTAATTTCATGCTTAAAAACCAACACATCACATCGCACACTGTAAAAAAATATTGATTTTGAATAATTTAGAATGAAGATATGTAGGGCAGTAGCCATTGCATGTTTTCTTGAAAATAAATTGAAGCGTCTGTTTAAACAAGCAAATGGTGTCAAATAATCTGCATCTGGGAAGGAAAATAGAATTTCAAAATGATTGTGTAAAAGTTTGGCCTACATAGGGAACACCGAAGGTGGCAGAGTAGATTGTTCTGCTTTACGTTGTAGTTGAGCATTTTAGTCTCTCTCTTAATTTCATTCAGGTGGAAAATGTTCAGAAATCAGTTACTGAATTTTTGAAAAATATTTTATATCACCTTTCACCTTTTGAACTGAAGCCCTCCTCAGCAGTTCATGAAGTAAAAACCTGAAAACAAAAATGCATATAAAATCCAGTTAATTAAAACAATATAAAGTATTTAAACCATCACAGACAGTGTAGGGATAAAAATCAGCCCGGAACAATCAGTCTAAGCAGCCATGTTCAGCAAAGCCACTGGTGTAGAATGCTGGGAATGTTGTTCTTCCCCTGCAACCAGAAGTTTGTGATGGGGTTCATAACAACTGCCATACTATTGAGGAGAATTTTAGTCCGTTGACCACCATACCTGTGTACCTTGCCTGGTTGGCTGATACGAACCTGATCTCTTTTTTTGATAAAATTACCAGCTTGGTAGATGAAGGGAATGCTGTGGATATAGTATACCTCGATTTCAGTAAGGCCTTTGACAAGGTTCCCCATGACATTCTTGCAAACAAGCTTGCAAAATGTGGGATAGACAGGTTAACTGTTACATGGATTTGTAATTGGTTGACTGGCCGAACTCAAAGGGTGCTCAATAATGGCTCCTTTTCATCCTGGAGAGAAGTGACCAGTGGGGTCCCACAGGGTTCTGTCCTGGGCCCAGTGCTATTCAACATCTTTATTAACGATTTGGATGACAGAATTGGGGGCATACTTATCAAATTTGCAGATGACACTAAACTGGGAGGAGTAGCTAATACCCCAGAGGACAGGATCAAAATTCAAAATGACCTGAATAGACTAGAAAGTTGGGCCAGTGCTAACAAAATGAAATTCAATGCGGAGAAATGTAAGGTTCTGCACTTAGGGCGGAAAAATGAAATGCACAGATATAGGATGGGGGACACCTGGCTGAATGAGACCACATGTGAAAGGGATCTAGGAGTCCAAGTAGACCATAAGCTGAACATGAGTCAACAGTGTGATGCGGCAGCTAAAAAAGCCAATGCAATTTTAGGCTGCATCAATAGAAGTATAGTTTCTAGATCAAGGGAAGTTATAGTGCCACTCTATTCTGCTTTGGTCAGGCCCCACCTGGAATACTGTGTCCAGTTCTGGGCACCACATTTCAAAAAAGATGTGGAGAAACTGGAGCATGTCCAAAGGAGGGCAACTAAGATGGTGAAGGGTCTGGAAACCTTGCCCTATGAAGAACGCCTTAGGGAGCTGGGGATGTTTAGCCTGGAGAAGAGAAGGTTAAGAGGTGATATGATAGCCCTGTTTAAATATTTGAAGGGATGTCATATTGAGGAGGGAGCAAGCTTGTTTTCTGCTGCTGCAGAGACTAGAACGCGGAACAATGGATGCAAACTGCAGGAAAAGAGATTCCACCTCAACATTAGGAGGAACTTCCTGACAGTAAGGGCTGTTCGACAGTGGAACACACTCCCTCGGAGTGTAGTGGAGTCTCCTTCCTTAGGGGTCTTTAAGCAGAGGCTGGATGGCCATCTGTCAGGGATGCTTTGACTTGGAGTTCCTGCATGGCAGGGGGTTGGACTGGATGGCCCTTGTGGTCTCTTCCAACTCTATGATTCTATGATTCTATGATTCTATGAAACAGAGTCCAGGCTTGTGCGTTGACAATAACCTCCTCAGTTGCAATGGATACCATGTGTTGGGTTGCAGTTTCTAGCATTCTACATAATTGGCTATACTGAATAGGGCTGATGGGACTTGCAGTCCAACAACATCTGGTAAGTCCCATGATTCTCACTCTTGCTTTACTGAGAAGTGGCCTTTCAACAGAACAGAACACAGTGCTCATTTGAGGGTAGGGTGATCCTTCAAGGAAACTGAGGCATTCTCAACAACATCTGGAGGGCCACCCTCAGCTTAAATGTTAACAGGCAAAGGGATCTTGTAGCACCTACCTTTGAAAGTAGCTGAAAGAAAGAAGCTGGTAGCATGAGCTTTCATAGACTTGAGCCTACTTCTTCAAAAGCATAACTATTAAATGTAAATAGTTTAATTGGTATAGAAGTATGCAGAAAATATATGAAGGTCTGGACTCAGAGGAAGGAGGAGTGAAGATAGGAGGAAGGAGCATTAGTTATCTAAGATATGTGGATAATGCCATACTACTAGCGGAAAACATTGCAGACTTGGAAAAATTACTAAGGAAGGTCAAGAAAGAAAGTGTACAGTCAGGCTTACTGTTTAACAAAAAGAAAACAAAAATAAAGCCCACAGAGGATCTCCATGACTTCAACCTAGATAATGAAGAAATCAAAATGGTAAAAACATTTCTGTACCTTGGATCAAATATTGATAAGAATGGAGATTGCAGTCAAGAAATAAGAAGGCTAGGATCCTAAAGTGTAAAGATACACAACTGAGCGCTAAGTTTAGAATAATCCAAGCCATTATATTTCCCATCATCATGTACAGATGTGAGAGCTGGAAAGTGAAGAAAGCCGACAGAAAATAAAGTTATTAGAGATGTGTTGGCAAAGAGTGCGGAGGATACTATGGATGGCCAAGAAGTCAAACAAATGGGTCCTTGAACAGATCAAACCTGAACTCTCCCTGGAAGCCAAGATGATGAAACTGAGGCTATCATACTTTGGCCACATCATGAGAAGGCATGACTTCTAAGAAAAGACAATAATGCTAACCACCACCACCACCACCATCATCATCATCATCTTTATTTCTAGCCTGCTCCTCTGTGAAGCACAATTGGAGCGGGGTACAGAAAGATTAAAACATACAGATTAAAACACTTCATCAACCCATTCCCAGCCACCCACCCCTTAAAAATAGATTAAATTAACAATAATTTAAAACAATAACATTAAAAGCATAATTCATCCTCTATGGTTCTTAGTTGAGGAAAGAGATAGCACCAAGCAAGCTAGGAAAGGTGTAAAAAAGTAAAAAGAAAGGCTACATGCCACATGGATGGACTCAGTCAGGGAGGCCACAGGCCTGCATCTATAGGACCTAAGCAGAGCAGTGGAGGACAGGGAGTCTTAGAGATGTCTCTCAGGGTTGCCAACTTGAGGGCAATTCATGATAACAATATAGAACATGGTATAGCTGGTATAGAATATGGTAGTGCATTTAATGAAGACCAAGAAGAGGAAACACATCACTTCTGCTTCTTAGGCTGCCTGCCCATTAGCTTTCAGGCCCAGGTCAAGAGGACACTTAATGCTGGAAGGCCTAAGCAGGAATGTAGGAAGTTAAGAAGTGCTGCTCTGCAAAATTTAGAAGCCTTATGAAGAACATACCTCTGCCAAGAACAACCATTTGCCCTCTCCCTGGGCAGCCCACAGATGGGGAATGAGAAGGGGGCACCTGCCAGTAAAACAAGAGCCCTGGTGGCGCAGTGGTTAAATGCCTGTACTGCAGCCACTCACTCAAAACCATAAGGTTGCGTGTTCAATACCAGCCAGGGCTCAAGCTTGACTCAGGCTTGTATCCTTCCAAAGTTGCTAAAATGAGTACCCAGCTTGTTGGAGATAATTAGCTTACAGTTGTAAACCGCTTAGAAACTTCAGGAATAAACTCTTCTAGAACATGGCCCACATAGCCTGAAAAACCCACAAAAAACTATGGATGCCAATCATGAAAGCCTTCGACTTCACATTGCTTAGACACTGCTAGTTCAGTATGAAGTGTATATAAATGAAGCTGTTTGTTTGTTTGTTTTTTTGGCCCTGCCCTCTAGCAGGCTCCTAGCAATAGATTCTGTCCATGAGAAAATGAGCCATTCACAGAGTAAAAGGTTCTGCAGCCTTCATTTGAGCCCTGACAGTGGTTAAATGACCACATCTGAGCCGCTTCTCTGTTGCCTCTGCTTGCTGATAAAGGTTTTAATGATATTTTGCTCTGTGTTCTGTGGCATTGGTGAGATGCCACCTAATATTGTAAACCATCTTGAATAGAGTATTAGGAAGGCAGGTAAACCCGATGTGTATAAATAACATCTATGAGAAGCAGGCAAGGATGTTATTTCATGCTTCTGGATACAACAAGACATCATGTTTCGGTGTGTGCTGTGTCTTTGTACCCCTTCCTTTGCCATTTTAGCATCTACAATGTCTGAGCATGTGATGTTGCAGGAAGGGGTCAAGGACAAGGAGCAAAACTGGGCTGATATGTGTATGCTTTCCAAGTAGCTTTCAAATGCCTGTTGGGCTTTCTTCCTCCTTCCTCTTATTACCATGAGGTTATTCTTTGATTTTTGTTACTCCTGTTTCTGGGCCTTTGGCTGTGCTAATGTTTGTGCCTGTAGCAGCTGCCTCCCCTGCTTTCAGGTCTGTTTTGACCTGACATTTTCTTGCAGTTGCCTTGCCCTTGTCAGAGCTGCTCCTGCTATAGCCGAGTTACTCATCTATCAGTTGCAGCCCTCCTTTCTCTCTTCCCCCTTCCATCTCTGTGTCCTCATTCTGCTGTCGATTGCCCAGGTGCATGACTACTTCTGAATCCGGTGCAGCTTTAAGCACACAGATGGTACTTTGTAGATTTGAATTTGCAGTTGAAGGGTACTTGAAGAATCCGTTGCCTTTGACAAAATGTGTGTTCTTTGGAGTCGGAGGAACTCTCCTCTGAGGCTTTGCTCATTTGGGAGGGACAGGATGAGAGACCTTGTTTCTGCTTAGATGGCTTGCTTATAGCCAGGTTTGACTTGCAGAATTGCTGTGTGAACTCAGAGCCAGGGATCTTAATTTTCTTTGCCAGAAGCCACAAAAAGAAACGGTCCTCCTTTATCACCTTTTTATATCCTTTGAGGAGCTGAGGATACAGGGCAAGGCAGGAAGGATCTTCTTTTGTTGCAATTTATTTTAGTTTTATTTTTCTTATGATCTGTACATGCTACCTGGTTAAAAAGCTCCCAGGGCAGACCACAGTTGGATGTAATGACTGACCAAAGATTATCCAGTGGCTTTCATGGGTTAGGGCATGTCTGAACTTTTCTCCCAGCCTAATGCTGCCCATTACACTAATTTTATAAGTCTGATGCAAACAGAATAAATGACTCCAGGTAACATTATTTGTGAAGTTCTGTATCTGAACAAATAAATTGATTTGGTACAGCAGATGTATGCCAAGATAAGTTTGCTTGGGGGTATTCATAACCCCTACATTGCTAACTCCCCTCTTCTAATTGCCAGAATACAAAGTAGTGTAGAGCAGTGGTAGCAAACCAGATCTCCAATTGTTAGACTGTAGTAACCATTATTTTTTGCCATTGAACATGCTGTCTGAAACTGATAAGATGTGGAATCTAACAACTTCCATAGGGTAGAGGTGTCTCACCCCTGCCAAAGCAAAAGAGGTATGTGCTGGAGTTTACCACACAGTTCTGTGGCTTAGCCTTCACTTACCTAGTGTGCTCCAGATGTGTTGGACTACAGCTCCCATGATTCCCAGCCAACATGGCCTTTGATAGTCTGGCACATCTAAATAAGTCTAGAAGGAAGCTGGGAAGACCACAAGGAGAAACATTATTAGATCTCTAATAACTCTTCCTAGATATTATTCTGTATCAAATGTTAAAGAATATAATTCAATTGGACATCATGTTGCATTGTTTGGATGATGGATTCTCTCTTTTTGTTAGGTTGACCTCTTCAAGAAGACTCTCTTATTAATTCCTATTCATCTGGAAGTCCACTGGTCCCTAATTACTGTGAATCTCCCTAACCGAATTATTTCATTTTATGACTCTCAAGGCATTCATTTTAAGTTCTGTGTTGAGGTAAGAGCAACTGATACAGCTGTTCTAATAATATGTTTCAGTCTTTCCTAAAACAAGACTTGGTCCCTTGTTCTGTCAGATTTTGTTAATTTTCAGCAATATTTTGGAAGGTAATACTTGCTAAATCTATGAGTCACAGATCCTCTTTGGCCAAAAGGGGAGAATGTTAATTCTCTCAATTTTGTTGCTATAGGAACTGGCCTAGAGCGAGAACTTGGAAACTTTTAGCATTGGCATGTTAAATTGTTTTTTTTAAAAAAAATGTTTCTGTTAAAAAACTGAAAGAAAATCACAGAATTACTTCATTATGTGAATCTTTATTTACACATGAATGTTTTATATTTTTTAAAGTTTAAATTACTAAAAATATCCCAACCCTCCAGATTACCCCCAAATAATGAACTGAATTTCAAAAATGATTAATCATCATCATCATTATTTTTAAAAAGGCCATTGGTGTTTAATTTTTAAAATCACACATTTTAAAATGTTGTTCATTTTCATTCATAGTTGTGTAATTCTTGCAAGCATTAAATTGATCTATGGAATAATAATAATGAAGTGAAGATAATACCAGTAATAATAAGTGAAGAAATACACCAGTTCTTAGAATCCCAGATATCTTATTTGGTGGATAACTTTGTCCTGAAAGTTGTGCAGACCAGTGCTTCTTGGGTTATTTTATCTGGGGGATTGGCAGTTATTTTTTCATAGTGTGCTAGGGACCATCACTATATTTGTGATCATTGGCTACAAGTGGTTTGTGTGTGTGTGTGTGTGTGTGTGTGTGCATGTGTGTGTGTGTGGAAACTTTCCAGGGACTAGCAGCCAGTGGTTCAAGGACTGGCATGGGTCCAGGGACTGCTACTTTGAGTAGCATTGATAGAAACAAAACTGCACATCCTAAAGTTCTTTTCACAATTGAGTTGCAACAACCAACTCTAGATTCAGTTTAAGCCAACCTTTCTTCCCATGGCACATTTTGCACAAAAAAATTACGCAATAATGCAGTCAGGCTTATCTAATGATCGCCATGTTTTCTCTAACCTAGAAGATGCTTCCTGTCTTCTTCAGCCTTATTTTGGCTATGTTCATGAAAGCATTGTTTCCATTCTAAATACTGTATACACTCATGTATAACTCTAGAAGTTTAACTTAAAAAATTGACCCAAAACTCTAGGCCGACTTATCCATAGATCAAGGTAAGTACAGGCTAGGAGCCCTGGTGGCGCAGTGGTTAAATGCCTGTACTGCAGCCACTCGCTCACAACCATAAGGTTGTGAATTCAATACCAGCAAAAGGACCCAAGCTTGACTCAGGCTTGCATCCTTCTGAGATCACTAAAATGAATACCCAGATTGTTGGGGGCAAATTAGCTTACAGTTGTAAACCGCTTAGACACTGCTTAGGCGGTATGAAGCGGTATATAAATGAAGCTGTTTTGTACTGTACTTGTATCAAAAAAGGAACCATCCAGTTCCCTTCTCTGAGTAGAGTGGTGAAAGATGAGAGCTTAGCCCATTCTGGGAGAACCTAAAAGAAGTACCGAACCCCCTATTCTCTCTGCCATGGCACCGCTTCTGGGTGGGAAAATGATGGTGTTGGCGGGTCTTTGGTGCTTTCCCAAAAAAGCACAGAGAAGAAGATGTTTGTGTATTTTCCCTAGCTTTTCTGGTTTAGTATCAGGCAGAGTTATCACATTACATTTAAAGGCTATAATAATTGTTAACATAGTTGCCATTTGCTTTACCTTTCCATCCTTTTTGACATGTGCTTGTGTTCTTAGCCCCACCTGTGCCTGGTCCTCTCCCTCAAACATTGAACAGCCACCATTTATTACATTTCCCTCCTCATCTACCCAGACTTTACAGTGAGCATTTCCCTCCTCATCCATTCAGGCTTTACAGTGAGCACAACCAATTTTGTAAGTTCTTTGGCAAAATTTTTGTTTGCTAAGTTTTACTTTTAACTTATCTACGGGCCATATCAAAATCCATAATTTTGGTCCCCAAACCTGCCCTTGAATTATACATGAGGTTGACTTACAATCAGGTATATATGGTAGCTATCAATTTGTGCCTATTATCTATCACAGTTATATCCTGCTCCTTCCTATAAATATATCACAGCAAATGTATACAGGCTTGTTACAAAGATGAACTATATTAAGCTCCATTGGGCCCTTGATACTGAGAATTAGTGGCTTCCTTGGGCTCTACTCAGCATGCTTTGTGAACTTAAGTTTGCCTAGTGCAAGCCATGGCCAAGTAAGGAATTAACCCCAGCTTTGTCCAGTTTGAGCTAAACATTCTTCACTGTATTGCATTGGAACTTATGCCTCACTTGCAAGGAAACCTCTTTTCATGGAACAGTTTAAGTAGCCCTTATTCATATCCTCTCTTTTTTAAAAGAACATACGGAAATACTTGCTAACAGAAGCTAAAGAGAAGAATCATCCTGATTTCCTTCAGGGTTGGCAGACTGCTGTTACGAAGGTAAGGACCATCTGTGCCTTTGGAATGGTGCCTTTGTAAAGTAAAATGAAGTTATGCAAACAGGACATCATCATGGGCGAGTGAAGTTCTACCTTTGTCTCAGGAAACTAAGAGTTTTTGTGGCACCCCTTGAATAGGAATGGCTAGTAGTACGAAGCAAAATAATTGGGATATTATGCAGAAGTAGGGTGGGGCAGGCTCACCACATGCTCCACCGGTAGCACTCTGCAGTCTTTTAGGCCTTTGTGAGGACATTGTGTTTGAACACACAGATGTCCATTTTCGGAAATTTAATAGTTGCAAAATTTTGGTGGACCTTGTTTGCAAGTGGGAAGAATATTCTAAAGCTGTGCATAGTAAGGTGCTGGAACTCACACTGACTGCACCTGATTTAAATTTTCCATTTGTGTCTTCTTGCCCTGCATTTCTGCTTAAGAGGTATGACAGTATAAAATGAATGTGTCCTCCTTCTTGCTAGGCCAGATCTTGAGACCAATTAATATATTTTTCTGTGAATAGGCATATTCTGTGCAGATGTGATTTTTATCTTGAAAGAGTCCAATAAGGAGACCATTGAGTTGTGTTGGAACCATACATAGTGTAATACAGAAAATATCCTCTAATACAGTACTCAAATGCATCAATGCTAAGTAATTTTATTGGACATCCATATGAGGATGGTAGAGAGAGTTCATGGTTCTTTGTCTTATGCAGACTTGTAAGCTGACAGAAATGCTGTTTTATTGTAGAGGCCTGAAACAGGCACCTTCTAGATCGGGGTGGGCAGACTTTTCTTTTGATTTGGAGTTAATCTCTTGAGCCCTTGTGGTGCCTGAACCAAAGTAAGCAAGCTTATCCCTTCTAAATCTTTTTTCTGTCTCTTTCTGCATCGTGTTCTCTCTTGCCTTGTTCTAGATTGGGATGAGGAAAGTGTCGCTCACAAGCTAAACCTCCTCTTGTGGGTCCCCCAACACTCCCAGCCCCCCTGGCACCTCGAGCCACCCAACACCTCACTTTAAAAAAGAGGAAAATGCTGCAAATTAGCTGTCACATAATTTTGTACCACATGGTTTGTCTTTAAGTTCTTTTTAAGTCCCCACCCATCCATGTAGCCCCCAAAATGCCAACTGAAAATCTGGAAATGGAAAACAGAAGTGCTTTCTGGTCATCTCTAGATCATAATTTTGGCCTTTATCTTATTGAAAATTATAGTTTAGCCCATCACAGGTGATTGTGAATAAAAAGTGCCCACCCCTGTTAAGGAGGTTTAAGCCACAGTTCTATGAACTCACCAGCTGCCCATTGTCAGGCAGCAAATGTGACTCTCAGCTTCCAAAAACTGATCTATCATGAAATGAAGATGAAACTTGAAGGACAGCTTTCAGAAACATTACTAATCTATTATTGGTGCCATATGGCCTAGCTACTCTTGAACCATAAAACCTTTCTATATTCAATAAAGATGGGGAAAAGAGCAAGTCTGATAATGATGTTTGTCCAAAAAGTCTGTGGATTTATGATTTAGCTAGAGTTGGTTAGTGAATTTTAAACAACAGTGGATAGCATGACAGATAGAGCAGGAGATCCCACATCTCATGGACAGCTTTAAAGGTGGGGAAGATAGCTTTTTCTTATGGAGCTATCAAGACTGCCACATATACAACAGTTCCTCATAACTAAATGCAGTCAGTGATAAAAGGGAACAACTTGTGTGAAGTGCAAACGAGGGAATTTGTGACTTGCGTAACCATATCCTGTCATAGCTCCAGAGAGATAAAATGGGTCATTGAACATCTGACAGTCTCCCAGTGGTTCCTTCCTCACAATAAGATGTCTTGAACCTTTATTGCCTTAGGAGGATGATCTCCCACTTGCATAGCTCTTTTGAGAAGAGAATGAGGAAGGTAGTTTGAGGTCTAGGACATAACCCAAATGTAGGAATGTTTGGTGGCTTTTCTGTTGGGAGAAGATGCGTTGATGAAACTAAAAAGTTTAGATTTTTAAAAAAAACAGCTTTGTTTTATTGGAACCCCTGCAATGAACAAGACTCTGTCTGCCTCTCTACTCACTGCTCAGGGCCAAATCTGCTTTTAGTTATGTTTAGTTTAGTTATGAAAGTTAAGACCCATCCCTGCAAAGTGTGCACTTACAGGGATGCAGTACATGAAGCAGCTATCAACTTGCAATTTTGGACCTGCTGCTCTTGAGGATGTACATGGTGTTCCCTATAATCTTGTTTCATTTTAACAACATTCTTAGTGTGTACACCATATTTTAATTATATTAATAATATTTATTTATTTATACCCCACTCTTCAGCTCTAAAAGCTATCATGTATCTAGTACACCATGTACTAGTTAGCTAGTGCCAGAGCACATCTTCCTTCTAAACAAAGCACAGCTGCTGGGTGTGCTAAAGAACATAAGAACAACCATGCTGGATCAGACCAAAGATGTACCCTGTCTGAAGGAAGAAAGAGGCTGCTGCCGCGGCCCCTTTCTCCCAGGGTCTTTGCTTCGGCTATCTAAAAGCTGCGGCAAAGACCTGCCCACAAAAAGGAGCTCCGTTTGGAGCTCCTTTTTTGCTCTGTGGAAAGGGCACGATTTGCGCCCTCCCGCGGCGCAAAGGCGTCATGGCATGTACAGCACGTCTAAAAGCTGCGCACGACATGATGCCATCATGGCTCATCCGTATGGACGCCACCATTTAATTATGGTGGCGCCCATACGCGCTAGGGTTCGGGAGGGTGTAAACGCTATGCCCTCCTGAACCCTGTTTGCGCCACAAACAGCCCTAAAGGTGCTCTTTCACGCCCATCTAGAACGGGACACTGTGTGTAAGGAATCCCTTTATACTTTCCCTCTAAATGAGCTGAAGGCATTGTCTGAAAATGGAGGTCAGTAAAGGCTTTTCTCAAGTTATGAAAGTTAAGTCTTGGGGCTACTGTTGGAAATATTATTCCCTCTTTATAAGGCTGTACCATGGAGAGAATGATTGCTTTTGGCTGGCAAGCAAATTTTCAAAAGAAGCTGACTGAAAAATCCTACCTCTAATAGACTATTTTTCCTTAGGAGTGATTGAGGTCTGGACATTTTCAAAATAGGAAAGGGGTAATGATATCCAAAAGTGGGCCCATCCACCCTTAGCAATTTGTTCAGTAAAACATTGTTTTGCTAAATTACTATTGTCCAAGCTAGTCTTTTACCATGGAGTATAACTGCTTTGAGGATTCCAACCTTAATAGTAATAGGGGCAGAACTTTGGACGCAAAGATTTTTAAAATTGGGCCCACCAGGGAACCTCTATTGACCCTTCCAAAGGTTAGTATTGCTTTTACTATTCTGTAGGCTAAAAGCTTTGCTGCCTCTAAGTGGCATTTCCATTTTCCATTATAGGAAAAGTGTACCCCTAGGTATTTGAAACTGTAACATTGCTCAGTCAGATGACCATCTAAGTACCATTTGTGGGGAACTTCCTTTTAGAAAAACCACTACTTTAGTTTTGGATTGGTTAATAACCAAGTTCTCCTGTCTGCAAACCTTACCTAGTTTTCATAGAAGTCTCGTCAAACCTATATGATTGATAGATAAGAGGGCCATATATAACAACATTTGGATTTTCCTGTTTCCATAAGAGGTTGGAAACAATCTGCAGAGCTCAAATCAGAAACGAGATAGTTCACATAGAAATTAAACAGAAAGGGGGCCAACAGGCAACCCTGTCTGACACCTTTTTGAGTTTTGACTTTACCAGAGAGACCAACCAACCCTCACGATTAAGTCAGTGTGTGAATGCAGTTGTCTCAACAAGAACAAACTTTTGTCTATGTTTGTGAGTGACAACTTCTCCCAGAATCTCTGTCTGTCTATTAGGTCAAATGTTGAAGTGAAATCTACAGAGGCAACATACAGACTTCCTCTCGATTTAAAACCAGTATACCCAACAACAGGTTTAACTTTTGATACTGAGAATAGCTTTCTTGATCTTGTGGACACCTTCTGCACTCTTGGTGGAGGAGAAGGCTATCCGTGCCTGCCAGTCATTAGGGCTGTATGTGACTTAAAGCTTTGAGGGCAGGCTCCCACTTGCTGGGAAACATGAACAGAGTGCTGGATATGAGATATGACAGGGCTGCACAATATATGGCCCAAAAGCCACTTGCAGCCTGCAAGGATTTGAAACTCCTTCACTTCCTGGCTTTTCCCCAAGAAGACGTCCAGGCAGAGGAGGACAGCATTATAATAATTAATAATTATTATTTAATTAAACAAACACAAACAAACAAGCTTCATTTATATACTGCTTCATACCGCCTAAGGAGTGTCTAAGCGGTTTACAACTGTAAGCTAATTTGCCCCTAACAATCTGGGTACTCATTTTAGCGACCTTGGAAGGATGCAAGCCTGAGTCAAGCTTGGGCCCTTTTGCTGGTCTTGAACTCACAACCTTATGGTTTTGAGTGGGTGGCTGCAGTACAGGCATTTGACCACTGCACCACCAGGGCTTATTAAGTAATTATTAAAATAGTTTAATCGTTAATTTATAACTTTACTTGGAAAGTGAGCTGTTAAAACCCCATCTATGGCCTGAAGATGTTTAGCCTATTTTAATTTCTGCCCCAACCCACTGCCAAGTTTTTCAGGTCTGTGATAGGTCTAATCTAGCATGACTCTTCCTCACAAATGTCTCTGTGAGACATTGTACTTTAATGGTTTCAGTGTTGGACTAGGAATAATAATAATAATAATAATAATAATAATAATAATAATAATATTTATTTCTTACCCGCCCCTCTGTAAAACAATCGAGGCGGGGTACAACAACGTTAAAAACAGATTACAGATTAAAATAATTCAAGAATTCCATCCCAACCTCCCCCCCTTAAAATAGGATTAAATTAGTTAAGTTTAAAATTAAATTACTAACAATAAAAGTACCATACAACATAGTACACAAAACCGCAATGCTGGCCACAGCATGGGTAGCAATAAAATACAGAGGGGGGGGGGGGATAAGGAGTTGGGAATTGGCTGAAAGATTTTAGGAGCCAGGTAGATTATACAGTTTCAGGGAAGGCCTGCTGGAAGAGATGCGTCTTTAAGGCTGTTTTAAAACAGTCTAGTGATGTGATGAGACGCATCTCGTCCGGCAGGCCATTCCATAGCCTGGGAGCAGAAGCAGAAAAGGCCCTCTGGGAGGTCTGCGCTAA
The DNA here is from genome assembly GCA_034509955.1 of Urosaurus nigricauda. Taxonomy (NCBI): domain Eukaryota; kingdom Metazoa; phylum Chordata; class Lepidosauria; order Squamata; family Phrynosomatidae; genus Urosaurus; species Urosaurus nigricauda. The sequence continues at coordinate 269,100,898 of JAOEGL010000003.1, forward strand.
CCTAGTCTTCATGGGCTGCAACAGATTTCTCCCAGAGGACCGAAGCGTGCGGGGGGGGGGTTCATATGGGGAGAGGCGGTCCCTGAGATAAGATGGACCCAAGCCATGTAGGGCTTTAAAGGTTAAAACCAACACCTTGTACTGCGCCCGGAAACTAATCGGCAGCCAGTGGAGAGCTTTAAGCACAGGTGTAATGTGCTCTCTCCTAGGTGTACCGCTAACAAGCCTGGCTGCCATATTTTGAACTAGTTGGAGTTTCCGGGTTAGGCACAAGGGTAGCCCCATGTAGAGCGTGTTACAGAAATCCAAGCGTGAGGTTACCAAAGCGTGCACCACTGTTTCCAGGTCCCTCTGATCCAGGTAGGGGCGCAGCTGGCGTATCAGCCGAAGCTGATAACAGGCACTCCTGACTACCGCATTCACCTGACTAGTCATGTGAAGCGACGAATCAAGGAGCACCCCCAGACTGCGAACAGGGTCCTTCGAGGAGAGTGTGACTCCATCTAGGACCGGAAGATGTATTCCCAAACCTGGTTTCGGGCCTGTAACAGCTAGTACCTCCGTTTTGTCTGGATTGAGTTTCAGCCTGTTTTTCCTCATCCATTCCATTACCGCTGCAAGGCAGTCATTAAGAGCAGAGACGCCATCTGAAGTCCGAACCGACGATCTGGTCATGGAGAGGTATATCTGAGTGTCATCAGCGTACTGAAGACACTGAGCTCCATGCCTCCGAATGATCTCACCCAGCGGCTTCATGTAGACATTAAATAGCATCGGGGACAGAATGGCGCCCTGAGGGACGCTGCAGTTAAGCTCAATCTTGGAGGAGCAACTGTCCCCAAGCCTCACCCTTTGAGATCTCCCAGAGAGAAAGGACCGGAGCCACCGGAGTGCGGTGCCCCCGATCCCCAACTCCCTCACTCGACTCAAGAGGATGGAGTGATCTACAGTATCAAAAGCCGCCGAGAGATCCAAGAGCACCAGCAGGGTCACACTACCCCTGTCGATACTCAGGCGGAGGTCATCGGTCAGAGCGACCATGGCAGTCTCCACTCCATGTCCTGTCCTGAAGCCGGTTTGAAATGGATCGAGATAATCGGTTTCATCCAAGACAACCTGAAGTTGAGAGGCAACTGCTCTCTCGATCACCTTGCTCAAAAAAGGGAGCAAGGACACTGGTCTATAGTTGTTCCTGTCCAGGGGGTCAAGAGAAGGCTTCTTCAGGAGGGGCTTAACAGCTGCCTCCTTCAGACAGGATGGTAAACAGCCTTCTCTGAGCGACGCATTGATTGTATCCCGAAGGAATACCCTCAGTGTGTCCCCTCCCTGGACGACCATCCAAGATGGACAGGGATCGAGGGAGCAGGTCGTCTTTTTCATACTTCCAAGAAGCTTGTCCACGTCATCGGTACTCACAGGTTGGAACTCATCCAGCAAAATGACATCAACGGAGTTGTTGGACGCCTCATCTATTGGTTCTGGTGGAAAATTGACATCTAAGTCGGCCCTTATCCGAGAGATTATTATTCTGCAACCCGAGGGTTCAGATTCTGACTCAGCCATGGAAACCCACCTTGGGGAAGCTAGGTCAGCCTTAGTGGGAGCCTGAATAAATCTTGACAAGCAGGGTCCCTGTAAGTCAAAGTCAACTTATTTATTTATATGTATTTATTTAATTTATATCCTGCCTTTCTCTCCAGAGGGACAGATAAAACCTTTAAAATTATTATAAAATTTAAACAATTAAAACATTTATATATAAAATCACATAAAATGTACACAATAAAATATAATATAAAATTACATAAAATATAGTTAAGTTAAAAACAGACTAAAAACCCACCTGCTCCATAAAACCACATAAAAATGTTTTTAACCTGGCGGCGAAAGGCCAGCAGGGAGGGGGCACACAGCAACAACAACAACAATAACAAGGTATCTTTCCTTCCCTACTCTTCTCTAATTCCTAACATTGATATGTTTGTTGGACTTAATTGCAAACCTTCCATACAATGCTTTTGCAGGTCTTTGAACCTGTTAAGGAGGAGAGGTGTAGAAATCAGTATTCTGTCTAAAGGAGCTTTGAAACAAAGTCTTCTTTGAGCTCTTCGCAGGTGTGTGTGTGTGTGTGTGTGTGTGCAGGCAGTTATGCACAGGTACAAAATAAATGGTTCCTGAGTAAAGCAGATAGCAATGTTCAAATATTTACTTAAAATAATTGAGAGGAAACTATCCTGCTGAGGTCATTAAAATTTGGTATTGGGTTGGGAGATGTAATTTGTTTTCTATTATAAAATATGTACTTGTGTTAAATTCCTTGGCCTGATCCATACAAGGATCTGAGCATCTCTTGAGTACAAAGCCCTTGCCATGTGTTGCGTGACTTGGGTAGGCCTGTCAAAGGAACTCTCAGCTTGGTTTACTTTAGAACAGGGATTCTCAAACTGTGGTCCTCCAGTTGTTTTGGACTTCAGCTCCTAGAAACCTTGGCCGTCTTGGCTAATGGTCTGGGATTCTGGGAGCTGAAGTCCAAGACACATGGAAGGCCAGTGTTTGGAAATCACTTCTTTAGAGGAACAGTGCTACTCAAATCTACTACTTAATATTGTTGTGGGTTTTCTTTTTGTTAAACTGATTTCTCACCCCTCCAAGCAAAATTTTCCACTGAGTAATGACCAGATCTCTAGCTGGGAGGCAGATGTACCCCTCACCGCTGTGGATTGGAAGCTTCGAGTGATGTACCTGCCACCACTGCATTCCACCACTGGAATGCAGTGGTGGCAGACCTTCCCTCTGTTTTTTAAGAAGTGGTGAGGTATGAGTTGTTCTCTCCCCAATTTGGTTGCTACACCACGATAGTTCAGATAGAGATGGTATGTATAAAAGCATCCAGACACAGACTCAGCAGGTAATGGGTATCCTCCCAGATCCTCCTGGGAAAAAATTGAGAGGAGTGTGAGAGGTTTATCTGTCCACCTTTGGGCAGGTTTTTCTCAGCATGATTGACAGAGAAGGGGAAGAGCATAGCAACTGGTTTGGAGATCACTGTTGCCATAGCTTGGGGAAATATGGGGCCCAGGTATTTATCTGGTTTATTATTTATTTATTTGTTTACAATATTTATAACCTCATCCTTTTGCCAAACAAACTCTGAGAGTGAAAGGCTCCTATACTGCCTGTCAACAAGTTTTCTGGGCAGATCACCAATAGACCTTAAAACCATAAAGGAGAAAAGTAAAACCCATTAAGCCCAAAAGAGTTCTTTCAGGACAGAGTGTTTTCAGTCCTGGCACCAGCTTTCTAAGATCTCAAGCTTTTTTAAAAGGGAAGACAGCAATGAATGGAAACAGAACTGTGTCCAGTTCTGGGCACCGCAAATCAGAAAGGATGTTGACAAGCTGGAACATGTCCAGAGGAGGGTGACCAAAATGGTGAAGGGTTTAGAAACCAAGCCTTATGAGGAGACACTTAGGGAGCTGAGTATGCTTAGCCCGGAGAAGAGATGGTTAAGAAGTGATATGATAGCCTTGTTTAAGTATTTGAAGGGATGTCATATTGAAGATGGAGCAAGCTTGTCCTCTGCTACACCAAAGAATAGGACATGGAGCAAAGGATGCAAGCTACAGGAAAAGAGGGGGTTGGACTGGATGGCCCTTATGGTTTCTCCAAACTCTAGTATTCTATCAATCTGGGTTCTTATGTATGTAAAGAAAACTCTGCCTCTCAGCTATGATCCTTACCTAGATAGTAGCAGTGATATGCCTCCTAGCAAGACAGAAATGTGGCTGGATTCAATCTCTTGGCCCTTGTCATGTGTCAGTTGGCAATGTAAAAATGAGGAATTCTGGAAAAGGCTTTGTATACAAGAGGAGCCCAAATTCATTCTTCTGAACCTCTCCAGTCAGGGCTAGGAAAGACCTCTGTCTGAAACCGTAAAGTATGACTACCCTCCAGTGTCAATAACACAGAAATTGATGGATCAGTGCTTTCCAGAGCTTGGAAAAGTTCCTTTTCGCAAATACAACACCCAGAAACCTTCAGCTGGCATGACAACTAGTCATGCTGGCTGGAGATTTCCAGGTGTGGCAGTCCTACAAAGTAACTTGCCCAAATTCTTTGTGTGTCAGAGGTGTTCTGAAGTGGTCTTTCAAGGATTTCTCATTTCTGTACTCAGAGAACAGTTTGGAATGGGCACCTGAAATCCACATCTGTCCTAAACTCTGTTCTGCTTCCCTTACAGTGCATTCCACAACAGAAAAATGACAGTGACTGTGGAGTATTTGTGCTACAGGTAAGGATATCACTTTTTAAAATCTTTAGCTGTCCCTTTCTACAATCTTCTGATGGTAATTTCTGGTCCTGGTTTCTAAGACCTCTGCTAAGACCTCTAAGACCCCCTCTTTTCTGAATTTTCTCCCTCAGTACTGCAAGTGCCTCGCCTTAGACCAGCCTTTTCAGTTCTCCCAGGAAGACATGCCTCGAGTACGAAAAAGGATTTACAAGGAGCTGTGCGAATGCCGACTAATAGACTAAAAAGCAAGAGAAGGAGGGGGGAAAAGCGCTCCTGCTTCTGGCATTTTTGAAGAGCTCCAGCTGGTGTTTATGTACTTGAATTTTCTGAAGAACTTCCATGAATTTCAAACCTGAGTCTAGGCGGAGCGGAGTGGCCAACATAATTACCTCAACCTTTTTTTCCTGACATGCTCCTTAACCAGTGGACCTGCCACAAAATATTCCCAGTGTCAGTTTTTTTTTTCTAATGTTCTTTCCTGTATTTAATATTTATTATCTTTGACGCATGTGCATAGGCAAAGCATGCGACTAAAAGAGAGAAGTATAAAACTGTAGAATTGGTGCACCTTTGAAATGTAGCTAGAATTGACAAGAATAATACAGGTTAAGCGTCTTTTTTTTGTCTGAAAACATGAAACATGCATGATCCATTTTCCCCTTGATGCAATAATGCTTTGAATGTACAGAGAATTCCCAATGCCATAATGAGAGCAGATAGACCTCTTTTTTCTTTTCTTTTTTTTAAAGAAAAGAAAGTTGGATCATTGCTCCTCCTGTATCTTTTTTTTTCCAATTCCTATTCCATTTGGAAGAAGACAGATGTGTTGGAAGATAGCCTATATGCCTAGGTTTATGGGAAATCCATCCAAGCTGATCACTTCAGTTTTTAAAAAACAAACAAACAAACAAACAAAAACATTTCTATGGCTACTAAATCACCATCTTCCTATGATTCAAAAGCAATCCCTTGTACAAGAGACTCTTTAGTGCTAATAAAACATGGAGATGCTGGTTTTGTTGGTGTTGCTCGTAGATTTTCTCTGGAAACATCATCTATGGTCCTGTTCTCAGGGTGATTTGTAACACATTGGTGGGCCCACAGAGCATCTCTCTGCCTTTTTCTGTTTCTTCTCTCCCCTTTCATTGCCCCTGTGCTTGTGCACTAGCAGCGTCGGTGACAGGGTCAAGAGAGCAACTTCATCTGAGCATCTGCAACTTCATGGCTTGCCAGGGAACCTTAGGTGTACACAGCCTACCTCCATTTATCAGTGCCTCTCTCTGTGAGGTTTGCTAGTTTCCAAGTTTTAGGGCCAATGTAATAATTTTTCCCAGGCAGAATACTGTGTGCCTGGAATAAATTTTGCAAAATGTAGATAAAGTTATTTGTGTGCTTGCCGAATGTATGATCTGTTCAAATCTTTGAAGAAAGAAGTGGCTGCGAGTTATGCCAATGGGAATGGGAGGTGGGGAGAGAGATTGATTATTATATCTACATCATGACTGGGTAATTTTATCCCTTCAGATCCTTTTTTTACTGGAACCTCCATAATCCTTCAGCATTTTCTATCCTGGTTAAGCAGAGGGTAATTGGAGGCCAAAAACATCTGGAAGGCCATAGTTACCTACTCCTGGTTTACACTGGGTGCAGATATATTATCAGTCTCTATGTTGTGTGTGTGCGTGTATACACAAATGCATGTGTGTGACAGTAACTTGACTTCAGTATTTTTATGTTACAGCTGGACCTCCATATCCACAGGGGGTCTGTTCCAGACCCCCTCGTGGACACCAAAATCCATCATGCACAAGTCTTTTTTTTTAATGGCAGAGAGGTATGGTGCCCATGTGCCCGCTAGCATTCCCACATGCACACACCACCATTAAGAAAAATGAGGGCTTGCCATTCGTGGGTGACTAAATCTGCAGATGGCAAGTCTGTGTCAAAGAAGGCAGACTGCATTTGGAATTTGGATTTGTGTTTTCCTGCATTATTCACCAGATTTTTGGTGAATCATCCATCAAATATTTTGCTTTGCATTATAAAAACATGGAGAGGAAGGGGATATAGGATGGAGGGGAGGAAGGTAATAAGAAGCTTGTGGTGCCTTTAAGATTGTTCATTATGTGGCACAAAGTTAGCCATCTCAGTTGTGAAACGTCTCTCCTGAGCTTTCATAGAAAATTTGCTATTTGGAGATTAACTGTTAGGAATTTAAAAGGAAGTGGTTCATCCTGAATCCCTGGCATCACCTGCAGCAGCTTTCCCCAGACTGGGTCCCTCCAGATATTTTAGACTACCAGAGTGGACCATGCCTTTGGATGATGGAAGTTGTAGTCTAAAACAGCACAAGTTTGCAAGGTGAAACTAGCATAGTTGTACTTGGAATTCCTTACAGATAGGGAAGTCCCAACATGTGTTGCTTCGAACCCCTGGATTTTCCATTTTGATAAACCAGGCATGACAAAATGTTGCCCATGGGTTACAAGTGTGGCCCCAGAGGCCTCTCTATGTGTCAGATTTTTTTATGTGTGTTTCTTTCCAGTAATATTCCCCTCCCCCAAAGGGAGTGAGGACATTTGCCATGTTCCTCCCACTGGGGCAGTTTAGGCCTAGGAGAATAGGAGACGGTGGAGGTTGTAATCCCATGTCCATTTATTTGGGATTTAGCCTTACCGAATGCAGCATAATTTGCCTCTGAGAGAATATCTACAGGACTCTGTTGCGTCTTAGCATTCTTTCCAAGTAGCTACTAAAGATAGATAAAGTCCTGGAAATATACAAGATTCCATTAGAGAACTGTGAAATTTTTGGCAAGCTTTTAGCATTGTATATTTACTTTTACTAGCTTTACTTGCAACCAGCTGAACATCTTACCTGGATTCAGGAGGCTGACAAACCTCTGGAAAAATGGAACATTGCCCCCCCCCCCACGCCACCAACCTTGCCTTCAAACCATTTGTCATGTAAGCCTAGGACTAGTAACATCCTTGTCTTTATTGCATTCTTTTTTGAAAAACAACAACAACCCTGTCTTTGACAGGGAGGAATAGTGTACACTTGTTAAATATTTCTTACCGACAGTAAGTGCTAGAAGCCAGATGATTAAAATACAGAATCGTAAAGAGGCAGCTCGGGCTTCTGCCAGGAGCAATAATTGCTATTTATGTGTAATGGTGATCAGCAGTAAAAGACCAGCCGTGTTTGATTGTGGCAAAGATTAATGGGTTTTTCAAGCAACAGTCTACAAGGATCTTGGCCTTGGATGTCATCATCTGAATTTGTGTTCTACAGTCCATGTAGTTAGGAAAAAAACACAACCCTGAAGTTGGCACAGAATGCTTGGTTTTTCTTGATAAACAATCTTCACTTTTTCGTTTGAAATTTCTGGCTTGTATGTGTTTGTGGAATATAGGAACATAAAGCTGCTGGATGCTTTTTTTTCAGAAGCATTTTTATTTCAAACTTCATGTAAAAACAAACAAACAAAAACATGATGCCAAATGCAGTGTGCTATCCTTCTTCCCTCCCCTCTTTCTCTTCTTACATTATAAGTTGAATACAACCCATCAGGAAAGAAAGCAATAACATTTTAACCTGCATTAATAGACTATAGTTTCAGTCAAGGGGGAAAATATGTGTGTGTGTTTGCCTTCAAGTTGTTTCTAACTTACTGTGACCCTAAAACAAACCTTTCATGGGGCTTTCCTCACAAGATTTGTTCAGAGGAGGTTGCCTTTGCCTGCCTCTGAGGCTGAGTGAATGTGATTTGCCCAGGTGACCCAGTAGGTTTCCATGGCTGAGTGGGAATTCGAACCCTGGTTCCCAGAGTCATAGTCTAATACTCAAACCATACTACGCTGGCTCACTGGGACTATTAAAGGAAGCAGTAATCCCACTATATATTGCACTAGACAAACCTCATTTGGAGTACTGTATTCATTTCTGGGCATCTTATTTTAAGGATATATGTATGTATATATATTATAGACAAATGGAGTGGGTTCAGGGAAGGGCAACACAGATGATAAGACTTGTGGAGAACAAAACCTATGAGGAAAGCTTGAAGGACTTAGGCATGAGAAGACTGACAGATGACATGACTGCACTCTTTATCTAGAGTTATCAGAGAGGAGATAAGACCAAGGTAGCATGAGGTCTAAATTACAGAGAGTAGATTTTGGTTGAATGTTAGAAGGGACCTCTTGATGGTAAGAGTGGTTCAGCAATGCAACCAATTCCTTAGGTGGTGGGGTAACTGTCTCCACATCTTCAAAAATAGGCCGGGACAGCTACCTGCTAGGGGATGCTCCAGCTGGAGTTCTTCCCTGGAGCAGGTAGTTAGATTTGATGACATATGGGACTGCTTCCAGTTCTGATTCTAAGTCTGCTAGGTAGGCTAAGCTCAGCAAAAATGACAGGCACCAGGCTTTTCATTGGATTTGCAGTCACTTTGCATTTACTTTTAGTGCTTTCTTGTGAAAATATTCACAGTATGTTAACGAGAACTAGAATCCTTGTGGTTGCGCTAGTACTTCTGACATTACATAAGGAGGTACCACCTTAGGCAACAATATTTTCCAGGCTACTGGATGGTACCTGGCCACAGCTCTGCCCTCCTGACCTAAGCAGTCATTAATTGAGTGACTGACTTAGAAATTTCCCTTTCACCACTGCTTAGCACAGCAGCTCATTATACAGCTTTTTTGGTGCCTGGAGCTTCGCATTACTGAATGCTCCACCATGTTCATATCAGATCTCAGCTCATCTCCCTGACATCGTTTTACCCACCCGGGTCTCAGTTTTAATTGTCATGAGAGGGAGTTTCAGTCATGCAGTTTCCAGCTTGCAGTCTGAAATTTGTTTCTGGGTGGTATCAGTTTAAAAAAAAAATCAGCTGTTTTGTTCTGAAGAGGAAGAGGACACCAGTATGGCTTTCCATAGTCTACCCTTCAAGTGCAGAAGTATGTGTTGCATGATGCAGTGGAACTACAGAGATGCATGGAACATAGCCCTGCATATACTCCTGGAAGGCTTATTCAGAAAGAATTGTGCAAAAGTCTTTGTTCATATTTGGTTTTCTCTGTATTTTCAGAGAAAACTACCAGCCCTTGTACAGAGACAGTGTTTTGAATAGGCAGTTCTGTTGTCTGCAGTGGAAGTGATAGAATGCCTCAATCACTCTCAAGGAGTTATGCAGGGAAGCATCTGGCAGCCTCAGAGAGATCCCAAACAAATATTTCTTCTCGTCTATTGGCAGTTCTCTTGCACTACATTATTTTGAGTGATCAATGCAAGAGCTCTTCAGTTCCTTTATACTTCATTCTTCTGAATAAGCTAAAAGATCACATGCAGTATACTGCTACTGTATTGCCTGCAAAGTTGCTTCATCATAAGGGGATCACTCCCCCCACCCTAACATGACAGTTTCTATGTGAACAGATATTGCAAGCACAGTTGTCTATACTCCTAACAAAAGATCCAAGTCTCTAATTGACACCAACTTGTAAATAAAAGAATTAAATCACATACTGTCACATACCTTTCATTTTATTTGGCTGCATTGGCTACTGTCTGGTATTGCTTGCTAACCTGTAAGCAGATTATTGCATTCATAAAGTCGAGAAACGTGGTTTTAAGATGCTTAAGAAGCTATTTATGCATACAGTATTATCTTCTGTGCTAACAGAATTTTCCTGAAAACCAGTATGAATTGCTACAAGCCGTGGCAGCCCATTGAAGGATGAACCTTTGCATTATAGTACCCACTGAATATACTTATGTACTGAGCCATCTGGTCAATCTTTCCTGGTAGGTCAAAGTATCTTGTTGACTTGTGCTATGTTACTTACCTCTTTTTCATCTGTTGGAGCAATTTGGACAGCTGTGCACAGGGGAAATCATAGGTGAGTTTCGATAAACTTGGCTGAAGTTTTTCAAATCCCCCAAGTGGTATCTCTGCAATTGCTCAAGAGCTGATTTCCATCATTTGCAGAGCAAACTGTTGTCATTAACTTCTGACCTTCCAAATTCAATGAAATGAAAGTGGGTGCCCTTCTGTCAATCTTCAGTGTCCTCTTAGAGGTGGGTGGGGATTTCTTGTCTGATTTATAGAAGCGCAGACCTTGAAAAAGGATGGGCCGTAGATCTTGCTGAAAGACCTCTACTGCAGCACCTCAGACTATCATCCTCTCTTGACAATTTTATACTAAATTCTCCACTACAGTTAGAAGAGGCAATTACTATGAGATTTCAAATTGCTGCTATTTTACCTTCTGTAATGTCAGAATTGCATTGTGTCTTTTCATAGAGTTTTGAACTAAAACACCAACAAATCTGCATTAGATCAAGCCTTTACATGTGAAATGATATTCCTCCAGACTGGCGCTAAGACAATGACAAAGATCTTGGTCCGAGTAAGTGATGTACTAATAAATAGCGATGTTTAAATATAATAAAAGAGTTAGAATAACATTAAAAGTGATTAATTAAATATTTATTTTTTGTAAGTGATTATAGATCAGCTGTGTCCAAAAACATTAAAGTGATGTGGATAAATCTTAATCTATACAATACACAAAATGCAAATACTTTCATGATGTTCAAGAAATAGGATTAAAGAAATTGGTCTTAAAGCATACTTTAAGATTTTCATAATGTCCAAGAAACACGATTAAAGAAACAGTTCTTAAAGCATACTTTAAGACTTTCATGATGTCCAAGAAATAGGATTAAAGGTCTTAAAGCAAATCAGCCCCAAATTTTCATTAGAAGTGAAGATGACTGAAGTGAAGCTATTGTGCTTTGGGCATATCATGAGACAACGTGACTCGTTGACAAATATAATAGTAAAATGGAAGGCAATAGGAGAAGACAGAGACTACACTCCAAGTGCATTGATTCCATGAAGGAAGCCACAACCCTGAGCTTATAAGGCCATTGCTTTCCCCTGAGGCTGAGAACTTGTGACCCAGGGGGTTTCATGGCTGAACTTGGAATCGAACCATGGTCTCCAGAGTCATAGTCCAATACTTAAACCACTACACCATGCTAATCGTATTATTTTGTTATTGTTCAGGGCCTTCAAGTTGTTTCTGACTTACAGAGATTCCAAGGGGATCCTATCATGGGGTGTTCTTGGCAAGATTTGTTCGAGGAGGTCTTGCCATTGCCTTTCCTTGAGGTTGAGAGTGTGTGACTTGCCTTAGATCACCCAGTGGTTTTTATGGGTGAACAGGGAATTGAACCCTAACCTCCAAAGTCATAGTCCAGTAGCATTTAGCAATAGCATTTACATTTCTGTACTACTTAATAGTAAACTCAGCACTCTAAGTGGTTTACAATGTGTAAGCCGATTGCCCCCAAGAAGCTGGGGACTCATTTTACCAACCTACTAAAGGATGGAAGGCTGAGTCAATCTTGGAGCCCTGGGATTGAACTCAAACCACTATACCACAATATAACATAAGATAAGATGATAATCTTGATGGTTGCATTTTGTCATCCATAGGCACTTCTAATGCCACTGTATTCTCATTGGATTATTAATTACAATATTTTACCGGTGGCCAAAGGTACAGATCCATGAAACCATCAGAAGAAGCCACTGAGATGGCTGAAGCAGGAAGAACGGCATTGGAGGGGGTCATTTAGTCCCTCATCAGTTCTATAAGCCTGTAAATCTACGGACCAAAGTGAATATATTCCATCTGCTGTGGATTTTGCCCCTTTTAGGCACTTAGGTACCATCCCCCTCCCATTGCTTTTTTGTACAGATCTGGGCAGGCTGCCATACAAGTTCTGGAGGCCTGCACTATGTAATAGACAAATTGGGCCTCTGACCTGTGCTTTCTTTTTCCCCTTTTTCTTTTAAAAGTACAAATGTATCACCAGCTGCTTTGAATTCTCAATATGTGCAGCACTTTACAATCTCACTGTTTAAACTTCAAAATGACAGAAGGGAAAAAAAGATTTTTTTAAAAAAAAAGGTTAAGACAAATGCAAATACAGCTTATGTATAAAACTTAAAGGATGGCAAGACCTGGAAGAGAAAATAGCAACTTTAACAAATTGCATCTGTTTCTTCAAATCAAGCTGTCCAAATAATTTGAAGGTTTGCTTCCTTCTATGCAAGAAAGAGGGGAGGGGAAAAATCAAGATCTTTATCTGTTTTCTAGCATTATCTGGGGGAAAAAAATCAAATGGCTTTTTCACTTGAAAAGCAGCAGGCCTGCAGGTATACATATTCATTGAAACCCCATTTGATCTTGGCAGGTTTTTCTTCCTCCTCTTCTAGCAGGCCATATTTCATGCAGCCATAATTCTGGTTTTTAAAAATGTGGTGGATTTAAAGAGTACCTAGAGAAGGTGTAATTCTTCAGCTGCAAGAACTCGGTTAAAGAATGGCCAATGGATTTGTGTGTGTATATGTGTGTGTGTCTTTGGTCAGGATCCATCCCTCAACACAATTTTCTCTCACCTAGCCTAAGGTGGGGTTTACAAATTTCACATAGCTTTAATGCTCAGAAAAATCTCACCTGCACAAGTCCTATTTGAGATGGAAACAGGTATGGTCATCTCACTTTTCCAAACAACAGGGGTGATCAACTCCAGATGTTTTTGGACTGTAACTCCGATAACCCCTCATGTTCCCTAGGGATTAAGTGAAGACGTCATCCAACACATCTGGAGGACCTCAGGTTGGGAAAGGTTGCCATATACCATGCAAGCTATAACCATTAATACATGCAGTTATGTTTGTTGCTGTTTTGTGCCTTCATTACCGTACCTTCAAGTTGCTTCCATACCAAATTAAAAATATTCGATAGGCATGTGGAGGCCACTATCAGTGCATGTTCAACCATATCTGCATAGGCCTACACTGTACAGCCTTTTGTGTCATACATGTGGATACAAGGGTAAAATCAGCTACAAAATCTGAAGACTGTCCTATGCTTAGTGGCCATGAACCTTGCTTGCATGTTAGGAATACTGAAAGCTGAAAGAAGGCTTTGCTGTTGTGGTTATTTTTGGCCATGCCTTGTTTAATTTTTTTAAAATTAAGATTTGGTTTCTTTTTTAAAAAAATTAAAGAAAAACAAGCAACAACATATACAAATCACATCCATTACTCACTCACGCCAATGCTCATTCATTACAAACATATTTACAGCTATTAGTTATATTCATTCATTGCTTCCATTGGAAATGTTTCAGCAGATCAGTTTTATCTCGCTAGTTGCTACAATTTTCATCTATGCCATTTCTGATGATATAGTTAATGAAATATCCAGTTTTTGTGTACACACACACACACACAGTCACCTGCATGTACATGTATTTACACACCTGTTCAAAACTTCTTTAAGACATTCTTGAATTTCTTAGTTAATACTGCTATTTCTTACATTTCATGTCATTTAGTCAAATTTTAAACCTCAAACAAAATTCTCTCCCCATTCCTGGGACAGATACTTAAGCACTGTTTTCCAGTCTGAAAAAAGGTTAATGTTCTGAAGGAACCATGAGGACAACTCAATGATGTACAGACCAGGCTGGCCCTACCATTAGAAATAGCAAAACAGCTACCTCAGGTGGCATCTGTCATCCCCAACTGTTTTTGTGCTGCAAGAAGAGTGATACATGTATGTACAGAACATAGAAAAGTTTCTTTGTTGGACTGGAGCCCCATGCCTCTGCAGCCAACATGGCCACTAGCCAATGCTGGCTCGGGAGCCCATAACCTTCCATCATTTCACAGATAAGAACTAGGACATGTGTGGCCAAGCAACATCAGAGTGTGATTAATTTCTTAATGAGGAAGAACACAAGAGCTAGGAGATGCTGCAGTAGTTTGCTTTTGTCTGACTCTACAGGCAAAGATCCCACACCCTGTTCTCTCCGCTTGCTGAGCTCAGTCTGCTTTTACACTTTGATCTCAGTTTGCAGCAACTAAAATGAGCTGAGGGAAAGTGCGATGGAGAGCAAAAGAGAACCTGGGACATTTTTAAAGCAGTTGAAAAGTGGGATGGTGGACAATACATCGGGACTCTCCCAGGCAAATTGGGGAAGATAGAGGATATGGAATTCTGGGGGTTGTTCAAAAAAGTAAGGTTCCCCAGCCTTTGGAAGGGATGTTCACTTTGCTGGACATGCCCTGGATACCCCATTTAAATGGCATAAGCTCCCGATGAACAATCTGGCAGAGGGGCAGCCTATCCTCAGAGTTGGAGTAGAGTCAACTGCCAGTCCAACTGGCTTCTAAACAGTGGAAGGTGGTTCGGTACCATTTTGTCCTTAGCCAGAGGCAGCAAAATATATTTGCTTCCTGCCACTTCCTTTGTCATAGTCAGCCTAAGAAATTTTGCTGCTGTAAAGAAGGGTCTCAATTGGTGAAGTTTGGAGCCCTTTTCTTAGATCATGGGTTGGTACTTGTGGCCCTCTCAACTGCATGTTCCATCATCATTGTGATTAATTGCATCCTTCTGGAATCCTGGACAAACCTGGGAGAAGTGCTGTTACTTTCTTTTTAATCACATGCACCTGCAAAACAAACACACAAGCTTTTTATTTATCTGCACTTACACTGCAGAAATAATACAGTTTGACACCACTTTAACTCCCATGGCCAGTTGCTATGGACTTCTGGGATTTGTAGTTGTAGTGAGATGTTCAGCCTTCTATGTCAGAGAGTTCTGATGCCACAGCAAACTACAAATCCCAGGATTGCATAGCATTGAGCAGTGCTAATGCAGCCTCTGATTTTCATTCATTTTGTGAGTCAGATCTTACACCCTTCTCCATTGCACATCACTACAGATCAGCCAATCACCCCTTTTCTCTGAGCAAAGGGGACATGCCTTTGGCATTGAATTTCCCAGACATTGAATTGTTTTAGCTAAGTTTGCTTTGCAGTCATGACATTCAGCTGGACTGGAGGGGCTCATGAGAAATTATGTGGAGCCTAAAATGTGGGATTAGTGATGCTTCCCTCCCCCTGAGTCGAGGAAGGAAGGGAACGAAAGAGAGGAAGATAACATAGGATATTTGGCCCAGGAGATGAAGTTGGAAGACAGTTTCCATTTTATTATATGTCTTGACTATTTCATCTTCACACATAGACATGAAAAATTATAGTGGTTTTCTCAGAATCTTCGTGTGTGTGTGTGTGAGCAGGAAACAAGGTTTCCCATAAAAACCATTTTTTAAAAATGCAGAATAATTTCTCCACTGCACTTTGGGATGTTTGAATGGTAGGAGAAATATGTACAAAATTCCCGCTGGTCTTTTATTCATACCAACAGAGATTACCAGCTGTCAGAAACCCTGTTTTTTCAGCCTGCAAATGAATAATGGTGGATATTCTTTCCATCCCAGAATGGAAAGGCTACCACTTTCTTACCATGGACAAAGCACAACAGAGGCCAAGCTGGCTACAGGAACGAATGCTCTGACTGTCTTTCAGTAAATTATTTTGAGCCCCACTTACCATCGCCTGCTCTCTCCACCCCAAACCAGAAGGGATTAAAAAGAACTGGTAGATGGTGCCTCTAAAACCAGCTTGGCCAAAGGACCATAGAAGAGCTTTCTTAGGTTTTTTTGGTACATCATTATGTATAACGCTTGGATCGTAGGAAACGCCTTAGACAAGCCATGCTTCTTAACCTATGATCTGTGGACCCTCAGGGAACCATGATGTCCTTACAGTGGGTCTGTGATGACTTAAAGGCTGCTCAATCCACCTCTAGCCCACAATGGAGTGGCCACGTAACAGGATCCAAGGGGGAAACTGGCTGACTGGGCCAATGCATTGCGATTCAATCTGCTCCAGCCCAGCCACACACTGGTGGGAAGAAGCAGGAGAAAAGTCATCCCCTTCAGTGCCTCTAAGGATAAATTTAACAGATGGTCTAATTGGTTCAGTCTTCAGGTATGATGATGATGATAATGATGATACATCTTGAGTTACTTCTTGGGGGTCTTCAGCAACAAAAGACATTTAAAGAGGGTCTCTGGTAAAGAAAAGGTTAAGAACCATTGGTGTACATCTTTATGCTTAACCCTTGGACCTCAGGAAATGCCTTAGAGCTTTCTCATTTTGGAAGGTGGTGGAGGAGAGATATGCTCAATGTTTCATTTCCCTTTGGCCGCCAGATGTCACTCCAGTGCTATAAAACTGCCTTTGACTGAGATTCCAGGGATGTGGTATTTGTCAAATGGCTAATTAACAGCAAAATCTTCTGATGTTTGTAACCTGTCATATTAGCAACCAGTATGTTCACTCACGAAACCTGAAATATGCAAGTCTGTTTTTGAAAGCCTCTTGCCATCTGTCAAATCCACCAAACGGGCCTTTGTCTTAAATATACAAAGAGCACCCTTGATTTTGGGGGTGGGGAAGAACTATTTCAGAGTTGAGTGCCTTGCATTATTAAACGGCACCCCTTCTCCCCCCCAAGCAGCCATCTCCTTGAATTCTTTCTCTGTTTGATTATTTCATGCAAGCTCTTTGTATGGAATAAATGGTGCTTCCTGTAGTCTGTGATTCCTTGCAAAATGCACAGTTGCAATTGATGGTGGGATCCAGTAGTGTGACTTTTATTTTAATAAGAAGAACAAGTTTCTAGCCCATGTGGGACTCCAGATGCTTTTGAAAATATGGGTGAGCAATGCCTTGAGAAATATTCGGAGCTGAACATGGGGAGAGAGCCAGTCTGAGTGCTGGGCTATGACTCTGGAGACCAGGGTTTGATTCCCTCCTTGGCCATGAAACCCATTAGTAACCTTGGACAAATCCAAATGCTCTCAGCCTCAGGGGAAGGCCATGGCAAACCTCCTCTGAACAAATCTTGCCAAGAAGACCCATGATAGGTTCACCTTAGGGTTGCCATAAGTTGGAAATGACTTGAAGGCACTCAACACACACACACACAACACAATACTTACTTCCAGTTAGAGTACAGCCATTGAACCAATGGGATTTACTTACATGTTGATACACCACTTAACAACTGATCCAATGGATCTTCTCTGCTTGGGATCCCTGCATGTGGCTGGTTCATTGCTGCCCATGAAAATTGCACCTTCATGATATTTAAAAAAAAAAATGTTTAGTGCATTAAGGTCTGCTGCCAGATGGTTTGAGCTGGCATGGCCTCAGTATAATATGGGAGGCCAGAACAGTTAAAAGAAAAGTAGTTGAAGTGTGATACTTGTAAAATACATTGTTAAATGGTTTTCACATCCTCCACCAGGAAATGAATGTGTGCCCAGCCAGGGCAAATAGAGCCTGTGGAGATCAACAGCCAGTTGGTTGATGCTCTGAAAGGGAAGGCCAGAATAATGTTTAGATAGCTGTGGACCTTGAATAAGTTTGTATTTCACTTGGTTGTAGATAAGCTTGATGCAGCTTTTTCTCCTCTTTAATGTTCTTGATGCATTTCTATGTTGGGTTTTTCCCTGCCTCTTCCAGTGAGGTGGGGATGTTGGAACATAGAATGTGGTGGTTGTTGCTAAACCTTATTGAGAAAAATGGACAACTACTACTGAATGCAGGGCTATGAATTAAGTTTCTGTTTAATACCAGCAGAATGTACAGCTTTCCTGGCATGTTTTCTTGAATGAAGGCGATGCCAGTGTTGGAAAGGTGGCAGATAACCTCTCAACTAATCCAGTGGCTATTCCAAGGATATTCTGGTGGCTTTTCCAGTCAATGGAAGTGGATCTGTGTCTACCTACTGGTGGCACTGCAGGCAAATGGGAAAAATAAGGCTGAAATGCTGGAAATGCTGTTAGATTTGAAAACAAGGTGCCGCATTTTCTAGTTAAATTGCTGCTTTTTCCTGCTGCCGCACAGCTGAAATTAGGGATACTGCAGTTAGTTTTGTGGAAGGGAAGGTAAAAACCTACAGGAAGGAGCACCCTGAGGAGGTGACATAGTTTTACTCTTTAAATACCTTAAGGGCTGCTACAAAGAGGACAGGGCAGGCTTTTTCTCTGCTGTCCCAGAGAGTAGGACCAGAACTATGGTTTGGCATTACAGGAGACTAGACTTTGAATTAACATTAGGAGCTCCTTGGCAGTAAGAGTGGTTCATCAATGGAAACCAACTGCCTAGAAAGATGGTGGGAATCTCCTCTGGATATCTTCAAAATAAGGCTGGACAGCTACTTGCTAGAGATGCTTAAGCTCAGTAGTTGCCAAATTTTAGTCCCCTAGATGTTTTGGACTTCAGCTCCTGGAATTTCTGACTCTTGGCTAAGTTGGCTAGGGCTTCTGGGAGTTGATGTCCAAAACACCCGAAGAAACAAAGCTTGTGTTAGGTGGAGATCCTGTGCTGAGCAGGGGGTTGGACTCAATAGCCCATGAGACCTCTTCCAGCTCTATAATTTGAAATGATTTGCACAACAGGATTTTGAATGTCTGTTTATGCAAGTGTTTAAATCAGGGTTGGGAGTCATGCATATCTCCACAAGTTACTGGACTGTAGATCCCATCAGCCTTTCAGCATTGCCAATATTGGGGAATGTTTGGAGTTGTGGTCCAACAGCAGCTGAAGATGAGGCAGAATTATTATTTGGGGAGAATAACCTCATTTTCACCCCTCACCCAGGGGCAGAAAATTGCTCCAGAGGCTCTCTACAGGAGGAGGGCAAAATGAGAGCATAATGTTTTTATACAGCCCCTGTATTCAACCATTGTTGTAACTGAAAACTTTAGCTGAGCATTTTGCAGCTAAAAAAAGCCAATATAATCCTCCTAGGTGGCACCAATAGGAGTATAGTGTCTAAATTATGGGGAAGTAATAGTACCACTCTATTCTGCTTTGGTCAGGCCTCACCTGGGATATTGTGTGTGTCCAGTTTGGGAACCACAACTCAAGAGGGATATGTGGCAAGAGGAGGGTGACTAAAATGGTGAAGGATCTGGAAACCATGCCCTATGAGGAGTGGCTATGGGAGCTGGGTATATTTAGTCTGCAGAGAAGATTTAAGAGGTGACATGATAGCCATGCAGAAATATTTGAAGGGATGTCATATGGAGGATGGAGCAAGCTTGTTTTCTGCTGCTCCAGAGACTAGGCCATGTATTCAAGCTACAGGAAAAGAGATTCAATTTACACATTAGGAAGAACGTCCTGACAGTAAGAACTGTTTGACAGTGGAACATACTCCCTCAGAGTGTCCTAAAATCCTTTTCTTTGGAGGTTTTAAACAGAGGCTGGGTGACCATTTGTCAGGAGTGCTTTGATTGAGAGTTCCTGCATGGCAGGGGTGGACTGGATGGCCCTTGAGGTCTCTTCCAACTCTATGAATCTATGAATTAGTCCCTGAAGACTTAATACAAAGGCATGTTTTTACTTGGTGCCAGAATGAGTACTGTGTGGCACTGATCAGGCCTCTAAGGAGAGAGTATTCTGTAACTGGGGTTCCAGAGCAGAGCAGGCCCTCTCAAATGTGCTTTGATTGTGTAGATATTTGGTCCAAGAAATGGAAACTTTTTGACTATTTCAGTTTTCTTATTATTTAGCATGAACACATTTGGGAACTGAAGGGACATTTAATTTTGGACAGGGGAGAATTTTTACTTGGGAATAGAGAGAGCCGGCATAGTGTAGTGGTTTTAGTGTTGGACTAAAGCTCTGGAGTCCAGGGTTCGACCCCCAGCTTTGCCATGAAACTTACTGTGTGACCTTGGCCAGATCACATGCTCTCAGCCTCAAGGGAAGGCAATGGCAAACCTCCTCTGAACAAATATGACCCAGAAGACTCCATCTTGGGGTCAGCCTCAGTTGGAAACGAGTTGAAGGCACACAGCAGCAACAGCATTGCAGTGGGTTGGACAGGATAGCCTTGGTGGTCTCTTACAAATCTGTGATTCAGTGATTTAAAAAAAACAATTTAGGCACCCAAAATGAAACAGCAGGCAAAGTGAGCAAGGGAACGAGAACACAGCATACATAAGAATTCTAGATGTGAATCATTTTCAAAGTCTTATTCTGTCCAGTGCTAGAAACTTGGGGACTAGAGGAAAATTTCATTAGTGGGGCAGAATTCCTATTTGTGGGGCTCCACTGTGCTCCCGAGGTAGCTACATCCCTGTGACTAGAGAGCCACCCAGTGTAAACAATACAACTAATGGCACAACTAGGAGTTACACCAGAGTAACACCCCAAGAGGATGCTGACGACTGCATTTAACAGTGATTTCCCACGTGAAGCGTAGCCTGTACTTCTGCCCTTAATGGCTGGTGCTGAGTACCTATTAGTCTGTCTTAATTGGTTTTGGTACATGTATTTTAATAGGAATATTATCACAGTTTTATCAGGTTATAATTGGCTTTTAAAGTCTTTTTCCCCATCCTAAGTCCTTGGGAGGAGATAGGTGAGAAACTGAAATGAATGAAATAATTAGAGGATAATTCACAAGCCTGGTCTAGGTCTGTGCAAAGGCTTCGTTGCCTATAGATCCCATGAAGTTCAGAACCTTATTGTGTGATGCATATTTTATATGGTATGTTCAATATATCTTTTTATTTTTACCGTGTGTGTGCAAAGCAGTACCCAGCATTACAAGTTATTAAGGCAGACATAGCTATAATACAGAAATCTGTTCATTCTCTCTCAGACAACTGTGCCAAATCTTGGGGCTAAGTTTCTGCCTCAGGATCTTCTGCATCTACTGATTCAATTATCTATGGCTTGAAAATATTCCAGTATTTTCCAATAACATTCTTAAAAATTCCAAAGAACAAACCTTGATTTTTGTCATTTTATATAAGGGATGCCATTCTACTGCACAATTGTATATAAGTAATGGGATTTGAGCATCTATGGATTTTGGTATCCACAGAGGGTCCTGGAACCAAACTCCAGCAGATACCAAGGGCCCACTGTATATCTACCCTTGCATCACAAACTTGGTCAAATAGAACATTCTCTTGGTTTTCAAGAAGTTGCATGTGAGACCTAGGGTGGATTCAATACAGTGCTTAGCTTGGCCAGACAGGGGAGCAAGAAACGAAAAATGCAGAAGGCTAAACCAGAGTTTAAAAGCTTGAGTTTTAAAAAGATGCCTTATGGACATCCATAACACCGGAGCAGGGCTGTTGGTGTCTTCTATGTCAGTGGCACAGAAAATACATTCCAGGTTTTAGCCCGAAGTTTAAAGAAGCTATCTAAGGGTCTAGAGCAATGGTTCCCAACCTTCCTAATGCCATGCCCCTTTAATACAGTGCCTCATGTTGTGGTGACCCCCAATGATAAAATTACGATGTCTCGGTTCCTAAGACCATCGGAAATATGTGTTTTCCAGTGGTCTTAGGTGGATACTAAAGGGGTCGTGACCCACAAGTTGAGAACCACTGGTCTAGAGCCTATCCTCTAAATAGTTTCTATACCTTGGACAGCTTCTCTGAGGTTGTGACTAAAACTAAAGGTGGCTTCACCTTCCTGACATGGAAGCCACCTGTGTCCACTGCTCTGGAGCACTGTGTTCTTGCTAGAGCAGCTTGATTTAGAATTTCTGTATACCCTAAATGGCTTGGATCCATCTACCTGAAAGATTGTATCTCCCTACATCAGCCTACCTGAGTTTTAAGATCTGCAGGGGATGGCTTTCCCTTAGTCCCACTGTCAGATGTTTGGTGAGGACATGGGATATGGCCTTCTCAGTAGCTGCTCCCAGGCTTTGCAATTCCCTTCCATGGAGGTTCTGTCAACCTTCTTCCAGCTGTCTTTCCTTCAACAGGGAAGGAACATCTTATTAGCTTTTGGTTTTTAAACTTGTTGCAGCAGACAGAGCTCTTAATAGGATTTGTTCTGCCCATATCTTTTCATTATGTTTTAAATGTTTTTATGTAAATTTTACATAAATGTACAGTGGGTTCTTGTTATCCGCTGGGGTTTGGTTCCAGGGTCTCCTGTGGATAACAAAATCCGTAGATGCTCAAGTCCCATTAAATACAATGGCACAGTAAAATTGTGTCCCTTATATAAAATGGGAAATAAAGGTTTGCTATTTGGAATTTATACTTTTTGGAATATTTTCAAACCATGCACGCTTGAATCCGTGCATAAAAAAATCCATGGATAAGGAGGGCCAACTGTAATTGTGTGTTAAACTTGTGTTTTTAAATGAATTTTTAGGGTTTTTTTAATGCTGAAGTTTGTTTTAACTTGTTGCAAGCCACCTTGAATCCTGTGCTTGGAGAAAGGTGGTATATACAACAAACAAACAAACAAAGATAAAGGAATGAAGAATCAGTGCTAATGCTCCCAGAACCCTCCAGCCACCATGGCCACTGGCTTCATTGGTCAGGGGATGCTGGAAACTGTAATCTAAAATAGTAACTTACATGCATTAATTGTTGTATGCAACAATTAATACTTTCCCTAGTCCTCCCTCTCGTGTAGGAGAAAATGATTTCTGTGCAGTACTCTAGATGCACTTTGCAACATCTTTCAGGAAATTATTCTACATAGAAATAGATGTGGTTTTTCTCCACACACAAAAGAACATGTTTATTGTGCCGAAAATGTGTTTCCTCTGCAGGGAACAGTGCTTTTTCTGCGAAATATATTGTGTTGTGTTCTTGAGACATGTCTGCACAAAAAGCATGTTTTCCATTTGGAAAAGATGTTTTCAGTAGAAAAAAAATGTTTAATTTTGCATAAAAACATGGGTTTTGCACAGAAAAAACACTCATATTTTTTCAAGGAATAATTCCTCCCCCAGACTTTGCAAAGTGTGAAGATCATTTACCATTGCTTTATTCTTCTTGGAAGAGGTTTCTCAAGTGTTGAGAAATCTATTATTCTTCTGGAAAAGATATAGGGATGTAAAGAAATATTCTTTCCTTCACTACTGTATCACACCTGTTTATCCCTTTTACAAGGGAACAACAGACCTTTAGGATCTAAATGTTGAATGTGAGGCAATCCTTGCATTCTTTTTTTTTAAAGTGAACATCACACACAAGCTTCAGATCAAATCAGCAGGCGTCATGCCCTTTTGCCAAAAGTAAAATCAAATGCTGGGTGTGTATTACACAATTGGCTCTGTTACAAAGCATTCAGCTGTTTGGCTCAGGCACCCTGTCCTGCAAACAGAAATATGAGCAGTGGATCAGCCATTTTCTCCCATTGCCCCCTCCCTCCCTCCTCCCCGACTCAATGAATAGCGAGTGGTGACACTCATTAAATTTCCTACCCAGAGTTGACTCTCAGTTGTGTGAGTTAACTTTCCAACAGACAGCAATGAGCAGGAGATATTTTGAGGTGAGCTGGACTTCTGAGGCCGCTGCTGCCACACTGGACTCTTTCATACAAGGCTAAATTGGAAGTATAATTTAAGGTCAATTCGAATGCAATCATGGGTTTTACGTTATTGCGAATTAACTCTTTGCATGCAAATTCGGGCAAGAAGGAAGCCAATTCGAATGCAATCATGGGTTTTACGTTATTGCGAATTAAAGCTTCGCATGCAAATTCGGGCAGGAGGGGGTTATTTTCGGGTAATGGGAAGTAATTCCGAACGGAGCAGGGGTTCGTGTAAATTCACTAAACAAGCGAATTTACATGAATCCGCATTGGCTCCATTCGGAGTTGGGAGAAATTCCTCCCCGTTTGAAAGAGTCGACTGTAAAATTAATGTAGTATGACACCACTTTAACTGTCGCGGTTACATCTTATAGAGTCTGGTTATCTGTGCTGTGGCACCAGAGCTCTCCATCAGAGAAGGCTAAATATCTCACAAAAGTACAAATCCCAGAAATCCATAGCACCGAGCCAGGGCAGTTAAAGTGGTGTCAAACTACATTAATTCTGCAGTGCAGATACAGCCCTAGTGCCTCCCCAAACATCTTCCCATATTCTGTTTGGTGGAGCCATGGCAGTTAAAGTGGTGTCAAAGTGCTATCATTTTGTAGTGTGAAAGACATGGGGTGCAAAGAGAGGCCATCGGAGGCCACCTGGGAAGCCATTTGGACCCACTCTCAATGTCTTTGCTGATACTGAGTGGATTGAGCTCCGGAATGGGGCCTCAGCTTTACAAAGCGGGCCTGGTCTCTCTCGATCAAACCAAGGCTGTCAGATGGCCTGTCGCAATGGAAAGCCACCTGCCATGTCGTAAATTAGTAAATATCCCCCAAATGTTCTGTCAAAGGTGAAGCAAAATTTGAGCGTTACACAAAACACATTTTCCCTGTAAATTATTCATCGGCCAAAGCATCTTTGAACTCTCCAGCGTGAGTGTAACTGACAAGTGTAGGAAAGGGGATTAAGGCAAAGGGTTCTCAGCTTGACACTTATGCAAATTTTATTCACATTTCTCTCTTTCTCCACGCAAAAGCCCCAGTCCAGAGCATAAATGGACAGCTCTGCAAAGTATTCCCCCATCGCCGCTCCATTCTCTATGTGACTACAACCCTGGTTAAGTGTCCACTAGAATTGTTGGGGTGTCATCCCGCAGTCATTGTCATTGCTGTATACCTTCAAGTCACTTCCAACTTATGGCAACTGAAAGGCAACCCTGTCATTTTCTTGGCAAGTTTTGTTCGGAGGGGCTTTGCCATTGCTGTCCTCTGAAGCTGAGAGTGTGTGACTTACCTTGAACTCTGTGTGCTTTGCAATGACAATTGCATGGCCCATGTGCCTCTCCTCATAAAGGTCACTAAATGAGCAGCAGACAAAATAGGGGTCCTTGTCTTGTGTGTGTGAATTGGCTTGTGTGTGGGCGTTGTTTGTGTGTGTCTTTAAATAATTCACACTCCTCTTTGATGCTGTTTGAAACACGTTCTTGGGCTTGCCAGCACACCCCACCTTCTTATCTCAGGTACCAGGGAATTCAAGACATTTTGTTATCAGCTGAAGAGAGTTTTTGGAAGCTCTAAAATATATGCATGTTGCAGGAAAAAAGGAAAATTAGCTTTGGAACATTCCTAGAGTATTTCTTTCTCTCTCTTAATGCTAAGGGAGGGAAAGGGGGGTGGATTAAAAGAAACAAAAGAAGAGGTAGAGAAAGGAAAGGAAAGCAGGCATAAGAAGGAAACAGGGAACAGTTCAGTGGATGTGCCCTTGTTTTGCATGCCAGAGGTACTGGATTCAACCTATTGTCTCTCCAGTGAAAAAGATCTTGAGTAAAAAGTCCTGTGAAAAATCTTTTTTTCCAGTGGAATGATTGGCAGCCATATATTGATGATGATGATGATGATGATGATGATAATGATATTTCATATCCCGCTTTTCTCCCAGTATAGGGCTCAAGATAGATTGTTGTTGTTGTTGTTGTTGTTGTTGTGTGCTTTCAAGTCGTTTCTGACTTATGCCGACCCTAACGTGAACCTATCATGGGGTTTTCTTGGCAAGATTTGTTCAGAGGAGGTTTTGCCATTGCCTTCCCCTGAGGCTGAGAGAGTGTGATTTGCTCAAGATCATCCAGTGGGTTTCATGACTGAGCGGGGAATCGAACCCAGGCCTCCACAGCCACAATCCAACACTCAAACCACCACACCACACTGGCTCGCATGGTGGTTTACAACAGTTGAACAATTAAAAGTTCACAGCAATTAAACTATCATAAAATTAAACCCAGTTGAATACACAAACCATTAAAAGCAACATCAACAACAAATAAAATTCTAGCATATTGTACAAGGCCAGGGTCTCTTAAAACAAACAAATCAATTCTCAAAGGCGCACCAGAATAAAAAGTCCGTAGAAAGATAGTAAAGAGGGTGCCAGTCTTGACTCTCTGAGAACAAAGTTCCAGGGTCTAGGAGCAGCCACCAAGAAGGCCCTCTAACATGTTGCCATCAGAGGTACCTGTGATATATGTGGGACAGAGAGAAATGCCCCCCTAGAACAACTCAATAAATGGGCAGTTTCACTTGTGAGAACATCTGTCTATCTGTCTATCTATCTATCTATCTATCCATCCATCCATCTAGCTATCTATGTGATTTAGATACTGCTTTTCCTCCACTCAGTTTAAGGTAGTGTCCATGGCTCTATTCCTTCTCATACTGTCTTCACAAGAACCCTTGCAAAAGCTACAGGTTGCTGCTACACTGCAGAATGAATGCAGAATGACATTGCCTTAACTCCCATGGCTCCATCCTATCGAATCCTATTGAACACTTCCACAGATGCTTACTCAGAATTAAACCATTGCTCCTTAATGATAATTACCCCCATAAGTGCCCGTAAACACATATGTGTTCTTGGGCTGCTACTGCATTGCAGAATTAGTGCAGTTAGACACTGCTTAATCCTGGGATCTGTAGTTTGTTGTGGCACCAGAATTCTCTAGTGAAGGCTAAATATCTCATTAAACTACAAATCCTAGAACTCCATATCCTTGAGTCATGGCATTTGAAGCGGTGTCAAACTGCACTGATCCTGCAGTGTAGACACAGCTCTAGTGAGTCTGTTGTTTTTGTTGTTGCTATTATTTATACTCTATACCAACACAAGACAGTTAAAAAGAATAATGAAATTAAACTATCAACGGTACTAAAAACAATTTAATGCACTCAATCAAAACTAATTTAAAAAGCAATTTTAAAAACCAGCACAATTGAAAGAGCATTATTGTGGTGTTGTTTCCGATTTATGGTGATCCTATCATGGGGTTCTCTTGGCCAGATTTGTTCAGAGGAGGACTGCCATGCCTTCTCCTGAGGCTGAGATAGTGTGACTTGCTCAAGGTCACCCAGTAGGTTTCATGACTGAGCGGGGAATCAAACCGTGGTCTCCAGAATTGCAGTCCAACAACATTCAAACCACTACACAAAAGAAGATTGTGCCCTCTTAAATGCCCTTTCTTTTAAAACATTCATTTCTCAAAAATCTCTCAGAGCAACAAAAGCTGTGAACAGAAATACAACAGGAAGGGGGGCATGTTAACCATCTGGATGGGAGTTCAAGAAACTGGGGAAGCCACTCAGAAGGTCTTGTTTTATATCTCCGTCAGCTGCTTCATGTTTCGTGTGGACAAAAAACCTGGACCCCTCAATTCTCAATCCAGCATTTAATCACTGCAACCTACCAGCTCTCATTATAGTCAATGTCCTACATTTCTGTCTTGCCTCCACAGCACACATTCTTTTTCTGTTTTCTTTTTTTAAAAAAATGGTCTCATTTCAGTACCCCAAATCTGTGCATTTCTCATTGTGTATTTCTAGAAATCTCACTCCTTGACAACATAATACTCATTACTGAATGTTCAGAATGTCTTTTTGCCGACAGTGGACAGATTATGCGCTATGAAAGCAAGGTCCCTGCTGTTATTCCACCTGAAATACACTTTAAAATACTGGCTACAAGTCTGAGTTATTCCAGAAAGTAAAGAAATAAGGATTGTGGGGGCTTCCAGTTAAACAGTTATGAAAAAGCAAACATGGGTGTAGCAATGGCAAAACAAAATTCAATTACAAATGGATCACGACTAAGGAAACCATGGTAGCCGGAAGATTCTCAGACTTGAAGTCCATAAAAGCAACCTTTTTCCAGGCACAATATTGTTTGAACCGCCATAAAATTCTGTGAATGAGGCAGGTTAATTGCCCAATAAATGCTTCTTTGTGTCTACATTCTACAATCTGTGCCTCCGTTAAGTACAATTGGAAGACACAGTCCCGTGTGTGCACCTGTGTGTCTCTCTGTGTATCTTCAAGCCACTTGTTGACTTATGGCAAACCCATCAATTTCATCGGGTTTTCTTAGGCAAGAATACTCTGTTTTTGCCAGTGCCTTCTTTTGAAAAATAGTCCATAGCACCTGGTATTCGCTAATGATCTCCCATCCAAGTACTAACTAGGGATAACACTGCTTAGCTTCCAAGATCAGATGGGATCTGGTGCATTCAAGGTTTTTAAACACCATACAGGGATGATAATACTGACCTCCCTTATATGGCCCTGAAAGGATTGCTGTGAAAATGTAAGCAAAGTCCTGGGGATTTCTGCAAATGTTAAATATTATTGTTGAATCCCTCATTGTGACTACTGGGGAAAGGGAAGGAGCTGAAAGTCTTACACCGGACAGAAGTACAAGGCATGTCTCTGAACACAAGATGGATGGCCATGCTTGCTGGGAGATCATGGGGGTTGTAGTTCAAAATTAAATCTTACAAGCTGTGGCGGGGATATGTTATATTGATGGGTGATGATTTTATTTCAGTTTCCTTTTCTAAAGAATTTAAGCAAATCCACAACATCCTTCATATTTGGAATGGAAGGATCTGTCTGTCTGTCTGTCTGTCTATAAAATGAATATGGAACAACTGCTACTGACAGATTTAATCCATCTGGGCTCAGGGATTTAATTGTCCTGGATGGAGTTTCATTCCTCCAAAGGGAGCAGGGGTGGAGTTCCTGGAGCCATCTCTTATCACCTGAGAAAAGGTAGACTCCATGGTCTGGAGTGCTGAGGTCAGCTTTGACTCATTTGGGGGCCAGCTCTCACTAACCTTTCAGCTATGGCTTTTCTTGGACAGGGATAACTACACGAAATGCTGAAGAAGTAGACTGAAGTCTATGAAAGCTTCATAGACTGAAAGCTATGAAAGCCAACTTCATTCTTTCAGTTTGTCTCAAAGGTGCTACAACATCTCTCTACATACTTAACCACACTAGTTCATGCACTACTGGTTGTGTCTCCCTCATCTGGAATTCTGAAATGCAAAATACTGTATTTCAAAAACCAAAACTTTTTTCCTGGGTGTCTGAGATAGTGACACCTTTGCTTTCTGATGATTCAGGATACACCAACTTTGTTTCATGCACAAAATTATTAAAAGTATTATGTAAAATTACCTTCGTGCCATTTGTATAAGGTGCAAATGAATCTTGTGTTTAAACTTGGATGTCATCTCCAAAATACATCATGATGTATGTATATGCAAATATAGGTATTCAGAAATTCAAGCCAAATCCAAAATCCGAAACACTTCTGGCTCCAAACATTTTGGATAAGGGACACTCAACCTGCAGTAATTTTCGTATTAGACTAGTGCAAGGTACTCTTTGTGGGACTACCCTTGAAGATGGCAGAGACATTGCAGCAAGTGCAAAATGCTGCAGCTTGACCATTGATCAGAACAGCATCCAGAAACCATATTGTTTTAAAGGGTTTGCACTGGCTACTGATATGATTCTGGTCTGAATTCAAGGTATTGGTCATAATGTTTGAAGCCTTAAAGAACGTGGGGCATTGATAATTTGAAGGATTGCCCCTCCCCATATAGGCTAACTGACGTCTGTTGAGGGAGATCCTAAAAATAAAAATTAAAAAAAAAACCAATCTAACCAAAAAGTACACTGGTTAGGGCATAGGGCAGGGAATCAGGTTAAGGAGAAACGTAGAAGAGAATGCAATGGCAGAAACTGCACCAGTTGCACTATTGCAGAGACATGAGATAATGGCTGCTCTCAAACTGGTATGTTTCCATTTTTATTAACTAATGTAATTATAGCAAAAACACGGCTTGTGTGTTAATGTCCATAGAGTAAGACGTCTCTCTCTTTCTCTCTGAGAGAGAGAGGGAGAGAGCTCTGCTTATTTAGTCCTAGCCTTCCATGTCCTGAGTTCTGTTTCTTGGCCACAAGGGAAACTGACAGAGACTTGGGAAGTGACTTGTATATAAAGAGATTATCACAAGTAGTAGTTTATGGCAAAACAGCCGCACTGACATTTAAAGATGAGCACAGTTGGAAAGAGGGTGAAACTGAAATGGTTTTACTGAGAGGGCAAGTAAGGGCAAAGAAGTACAGGGCACTTACAGGACAAATAGTCTTTCATGTAAACAGCAAAATGAAACAAAATGGAAAGTGAAAAGTCCTTTGACACAAGATGAGTTTATAAGGTTTCAAAGCATCTGTTCTTGTTTTTTTTAAAAGGGCCTGAGCATGAGAGCATTGTGAAATATAAAATATAAAATGCAATCGCTAACAATTGTTTGTCTGTTGGGAAGGATAGGCCAGCATGAAAGATCTGAAGTTTCCTTCTTCCCCCACCTGTTTTTTGATTTGCAGCATGATGGTCTCTTCCAGCCATTAGAGATGGCTTTCAGCAATTTCAGAAGTGAAAAGGTTTGCGGGAAAGGGTACTAAGTGATACATACTCTCCAACTGTCCTGATCTGGCACAGGTTAATCCTCTGTCCTGCCAGATTAATCCTCTGTAAATGCAAACAAAGCAAAAAATGTTGCTTGAAAATTAAGACACAAGTTTTAGCTAAAGAGGCTGTTCCCAGGTAACAATGAAATAAGGGAATTATTCTTTCTTGTTTAATTAGGGAGATGGGATAAGTAACATTTAATCTGGCCTATATTTTATTATTAAACATTTAATCTAGCCTGAGTACCAGTGTGGTGTAGTGGTTTGAGCACTGGGCTATAATGCTGGAGTTCAGGGTTCGATTCCCTGCATGGCCATGGAAACCCACTGGGTGACCTTGGGCAAGTCACATACTCTCAGCCACAGAAATCACTGTGATAGGTTTGCCTTAGGGTTCCCATAAGTTGGAAGTAATTTGAAGGCCAGCAGCAACAAATCTAGCCTACTGGTTTCTAAGCAGAATGTGGTGTAGAGCAGTGTGGAAGATGCGTCCTTGGCACAACAGCAACTGGAGGTGGATGGGAAATTAACTACCATAAGTGAATGCATTGACCTCTGGAAAGTCTTTGCAAGTTGCAACAATAAATGAATTAAGCCTTTCAATTTATAGCAGCAGCTAGCTGAGCTGGAGATTTGCACAAAAAACATCCTCTTACCTGCAGGTGAGCCCACCAAAACTGGAGAATTTACACTCTACAGCTGTAAAGATCCTGATCCTTGGCAGATGGGGGGGGGGGGGAACAGTAGCAGCATCCCATGTCAGATAGATTGAAAAGCATTGGTTTAAGAGTCCTAGTCTGCTGCTTCTCTGTGTTTACCATAAAAGGAGTTTGCTTGATTCTCTCTTAAGCAGTGTGTGCAAAGTGTGGTTCTGTGTCCAAATGTGACCCATGATAGAATCATAGGATCCTCAAGTTGGAAGGAGGCTCATGGGCTATTGAGTCCAACCCTGTGCTCAATGCAGAATCTTCAGCTAAAGCTGGATCCCCTGCAGGGAGCTGTCCAGCCTCTTTTTGAAGACATCAGAGGAGACCCCACCACCTCTCTAGGCAAGTGGTTCCACTGTCAAACTGCTCTTACTGTGAAGACGTTCCTTTTTATGTTCAATCAAAATTTATCCTTTTATAACATCAAACCATTAGACCTGCTCCTACTTTCTGGGGCAGCAGAGAACAAATTTGCACCCTTCTCTTTGTGTCCCCCCTTGAGGTATTTAAGGAGTGTGATCGTATCACCTCTCACCAAAGTGAGCATGCCCAGGTCCTTCAATCTTTCTTCCTATGTTTTGTTCTCCATCCTTGTTGCCCTTCACTGAACCTGATCCAGCTTGTCTATAACCTTCTTAAAATTTGGTGCCCAGAATTGAAGTAAATACTCCAGATTATTTTTATCCCTTCGACCTCTCCATACTCCATGGGCTGCCTGTGTTTTCTGGCAAAAAATAAAAAATTGAATTACTTCTCCTATGACCTTTTTACACTACTCAATGATAGCATTATGATTCCACTTTAGCTGTTCTGGCTGCATCCTATGGAATCTTGGGATTTGCAATTCTGGAAGGAATACTTAGATTTCTCAGATGGAGAGCTCTAGTGCTTCACCAAACTACAAAGCCCAGGATTCCATGGGATACAGTAAGAGTACTACAACTGTGTATAGTGGAAAAGCCCCTGGTAACATCAAGAAGTGGCAATGCATCCTTTCAATAGTTGCAGTTACTCTCAACACATCAAAAATTTATGTTTTCAAAAACCATGAAAATTGGATTTCTGGGCTTTTCTGGTCCCCCACTACATTTATTGGAAATTTTGGTTGTTAATGCAGCCCCCAGAAGATCCTGGGACCAACACACACACACACACACAAAACTGACCCCCCCCCCAGGCCTGCCACAGTTTTCGGCTCCTGATGTTACGATCAGGACACAGAAAAGAAAGTCAGTATAGAAATAAGTTGTGGAAGTTATTGCCACATCAATTGGTGAAGAGGTCTTAAAGGGGGGATTGGACAAACGTATCTAGTTAATTATCGTTACAGAATTTCTCTCTTCCCAGTAGATTCAGGCAAAAGCAAACTGCTGCAACCTCTCCTACAACATTCTGATGTTGCTTGGCTGCATGTGTCCCAGTTTTCATCTGTGAAATGTTGGAGGGTATGAAGTCACTCTGTATCTTTTGTCATGTACAATTTGAAAGACAGTGTCTCCCATATTAAGCCTGCCTGAATTTGGAAATCCACATGGGAGTGCTTTCTCTGTCTCACCGTCATCACTAGCATGACTGATGAGGATGTGAGAGAGGGTCTTCTTGGTGGCTGCTCCCAGGCTGTTGAATTCCCTCTCATGGGAAGCTATATTGTCCCCACTTTCTTCCTGCTGGCAAGTGAATGCCTTTCTCTTTATTTAGCCCTTTGAATATTACCTGTCTGTGGCAGAAAGTCCTTTCACTGGGGCCGTCTTTATATCATTATGATTATATTTTAACTTCCTGTTAAAAACTGTTTTAAATGGATGGTTTTAATCTTTGTTGGACTGTTTGCTTTTCAACCTTTGTATTATGTTTTGTTTTAACTGCATTTTGCTTTAACTCAAATTGTGAGCTGCCTTGGGTCCCATAATGGGAGAAAGGTGGGGATATTTATTTATTAGATAAATAAATACATGTCTATTTTGGTCCTCAGACTTTCAGAAAAGATTGCAAGCAGCTTTTCTCTTCCTCCCAGGTGGAATAGACCAGAAGAAATGAATACAAGCTAACAGGAAGAAATAAAACAACAACAACCCAGTCATTGAATTTGGACAACTCCAAAAAGAAATTGCCTGGTATAGAATTTGCAATGCCCATCTGTGGAATCTGCGTGCTATATAGGAACACAGTCTGGTATCTAATGTTAGAGAAGATGCTAAAGAATCAAGACTCACACCCCTCTGGCAAAGTTCTAAAAGTCTGTTCTTTCTCTCGCTTTGAAAATTATTAGCTTGGACTCTCCGTGTTCTTTGTCAGAGGGGAGATTCTGTCTTCCACAGCCCAAATGAGGCCCATGCAGGTCTGCTGGTCTTTCTGATTTTGGTTCCCAATCAGTGCATAAAGGGCATAAATCCCCCCCGCTCCCCGTACCGCTCTGCAGCTGTGGCGGTCTGAAATAAAGGGGTTGTCTGATAGCTGTACCAGCAGCTGTTTGTTATCCCCGTACCACTCAAGGGTATCTTGACATAAAAAGCAGGCATAGCAACATAAGTAGAGCAGTGACAATAAACAGAATGGCTTGATAAAGAACAAACCCTGGCAGACAAAGGCAGCTTGGCTTTGTTTAGATAAAACAAAGCGACAAAAATCAGTAAATGTTGCCATGTGGCTCGGGGAATAAATGAAAGGCAGGGTGGGTGGAATCCCAGTGAATAGAAGGAGACTTCTCCCAACTTATCGGTGTGATGGTCTCTTTCTGACTCTGGTTTTTCAGCTCCTGGAGACAGATCTCGAAATGATGTCATGCTTCAGTCTAGGCCTATAAGTGACCCATCACCCATCACCCTGCACGACTGAAAGCTTTTACTGGGTGGCCAAGAGATTTCAGAAAGTTGAGACTTTCAGCCCCTTCCCCCCTTTTTTTCTCAAGAAAGGAAAGCAAAGAAGGCATCTGAACTTTAAGTCTGGAGACAGGCAGAAGCCATGGACATCCATTCCAGGATCTCTGCCAGGAAGAGAAGAATTCATTTGTTATCTGTGGATCCCAGAAGTCAGTAGTGGTCAAAGGGATGGTCTATGGACTGGTGCTGGTCCATGAGCCATCAGCTGTTGGTCCACGGAGAGTTTGTTAGACATTATGTCTTAAAGGAATGGATAAGTCAAAAATTAAACACAATTAGCTGGCATCTTGTACTGAAGTTACAGATTTGTAACCTAGAATTACAGATCTGTAGCTGCTCTGAATTCACGAATCCTACATATCCACTATCATGGCACTATCACCATGATTATAAATCCAGCCACCCAGCCAGTAGCTGCACAAAGCAATGGAAGTTTGTTCTGCTGGTGACCAGGATACAGCAGGATGACATTTTTGGGGTGCGATAAAGGGTTGTGAGAGGAGTCCTTCTTCTGACTGTCCAAGCCTTACTTGCTGGTATGGAAATATCATCTTGCTGTGCCCCAGTTACCCACAGAACTAACCATCACTTGGTGTGGCTGCTGGCTCTTAAGGTAGGTTTGGGGGGTTGGACCCGA
Source organism: Urosaurus nigricauda (assembly GCA_034509955.1). Lineage (NCBI taxonomy): Eukaryota > Metazoa > Chordata > Lepidosauria > Squamata > Phrynosomatidae > Urosaurus > Urosaurus nigricauda. The sequence goes on from JAOEGL010000003.1 coordinate 269,135,527, forward strand.
CAACTTATGTAGTTATGCATTCATACTCAAAAAGGCAGTGTGGGATATAGACCCTGGTGTCATGGCTGGAAGGTTGGACTAGAAGCAGTGAGACCTGTTTTTAAGTCCACGCTTGTCCATGAAAGTGTCTCAGGTTGCTGCCACACTATAGAATTATTGCAATATGACACAGCTTTAACTGTTGTGGCTCTGTCCTATGGTGTCTTTGTATTTGTTGTTTGTTGTGGCACCAGAGTTCTCTGACAGAGAAGGCTAAATAACTCACAAAAATACAAATCCCAGAATTCCATAGCACTAAGCTTTAAGGCAGTTAAGGTAGTGTTAAACTGCATTAATTTTGCAGCATAGATGCAGCCTGAGAAGCCTTGGAGCAGTCATTCTCTGTCTTGGCCTAGCCTGGCTAGGTTGAGGAGAAAAATCTTAACAAATGTGTACTACCACCTTATTCCACCACTGGCCAGACTGATTTGGAGTTCCACAACATGCCCTGCTTTTGCAGCCCCGATATCGGTGAAACATCTGAAATGTTTGGGTTGCATGATAATAAGATGAAGAAGAGCATAACTGGAGAATGGCACGTACTGAAATTGCATGTGTAAATGAACCACCAAGAAATGTCTGAGGCTGCTACCACACTATGGAATTATTATAGTTTGACACAGCTTTAGCTGTCATGGCTCCATCCTATGGTGTCCTGGGATTTGTGGTTTGTTGTGGCACCAGAGTTTTCTGGCAGAGAAGGCTAAATATAGAGTAGAGCAAGATGAGAGCATATGAGCATCTTGAAGCAGGAGTTACAGAAGTCTCCAGAGAGTGAAAGCATGGTCACGGACTGTGGAGATGTACAGTCTGAGTTTGGATGTGTTATAGTTGGGAAGAGTAGAGGACATCCAATAAACTTTTGAATTACTATTCACAGCCTATATAGAAGCATCTAGTGTATGCTAGCTCCTATCCCTTTGTGTGTTTGCTTTGTCTGTTAAGAAGCGTTTGCTCTATTCTTCACCAGATTAATTTGATTCCTCCATTCTCCAAGTCATTCATCCATTCTGATTATGTTTTGGACCCCCTTTGGTTCTAGTGGCTCACACATGGCACATTCTTTTATTGACAAGAACAACTTCCACATAATAAAGTGATTTGAGCTGGAGCCCTCCTGAGAAAGTATTAAGCAATAAATACTTGGTTAGCATCTCCCAGCAGCTGTTCTGTGTTTCAATAGATGTAAAGACAACTTTAGCTTAAGATGTTGTGATGGAGCGCTCTCCATTATCAACACGAGACAGTGATCATTGCTCTACAAAGCTTCACATTACAATGATTTTGCTATATAATTGCTTTCATTGGAGGCGTTTGAGTGGGGGGAATAAAAGTTTCTAATGAACCTCTGAGCATATCTGGACAGCACTAGAGCTGTAGGAGTCCTGTGTCAATCAAATGGTCTAGCAGAAAAATGATCCATTTCTCTGTGGCTTTCCCTATAAAGCAGAACACAGATATTATTTTTGAATGCTTTTGAAACAATTGGTCACTTTTTGAGTTTACTCCCAAGCAGGTCTACTGCCAGATCTGAAACAAAGTACAAACTCATCCACCCAGAGGCAATTAATATGCTAACTTTATTTTAATTCTTAATGAATCCCACAAAGTTTTAAAAAATAGACATACATTCCACTTGTATCTTGCTAGGTTCTCATCTCAGGTCCCTATGCTTTGTTAGACCACTAGTTCCCAGTAATGCTCACCATTAGCCATGCTGGGTGGGGGATTTTGGGAACTGAAATCCAACATCTATGGATCCCACTTTGGAAACCACACTTCTACATTGTAGAGGAATACATGTAAGGCTGGTGGTTTGTGTCTTTATGATTATATAAGGATTAAACAAATTTACAGGACCGTGGAATGTGTAATAAATTAGAAAGAGAGGGAACCTGGATTTATGAGTTTATGGAACAATGTATTTGAACAAACAGGTTCTTTTCCTCTCAGATATGCTGGATTTTGGAATGCATGTGGCTTCCTAGCTCCAAGGGTTCCTAGATTAAATGGATTATCTAGAGCTGGCTTCAGGCCTGGCTATGGAGAGAGACAACTATGGTTGCCCTGGTAGGTACAAGATTATGTCCTGTTGGTTCTGCTGGATCTCTCAGTGGCTTTCAATACAATCAACTATGGTATCCATCTATGCCACCTCTCTGGGATGTGACAATGTTTTTGGTTTTTTGTGGAGCTTTCGGGCTATGTGGCCATGTTCTAGAAGGTTTCCTTTCTGACGTTTTTCCAGCAGGGCATCTTCTCTGAAGATGACACATGACATGGCCACATAGCCCGAAAGCTCCACAAAAAACTATGGATGCCGGCCATGAAAGCCTTCGACTCCACAATGTTTTTGGTCATTCTTGAAGGGGCAGACATGGAAAGTTGTCCTGTGGGATACATATTCAATACCTGGCTTTGGCTTTTGTGGTCCCTCGGGGCTTGTCTCTATGATGTTTAATATCTACTTGAGATCACTGGGAGAAGTCCCCTGAAGTTTTGGAGTTTGATTTCTCCAGGATGCAGATGACACTGAACTTTATCTTTCCTTTCCATCTGATTCCAAGGAAGCTATTTGTGTACTAAATTAGTGTCTGCTCTCAGTAATAGACTAGATGAGAATGAAAAAACTGAAACTTAATTCAGACAAAACAAAGGTGGTTCTGGAGAGTCATAAGGCAGATCAGGGAACAGGGAGTCAGCCTGAGCTAAATGGGGTTACATGCCCCTGAAATCTCAGGTTTGCTACTTGGGTGCACTGCTGGACTCAGATCCAAGCCTGGATGCCCAGGTTTTGGAGTAGCCAAGAGTACATTTGCATAGTTAAAACTAGTGTATCAGCTGCACCCATTTCTTGTGAAGTCAGATTTGACTATGGTAACAAATACTTAGATTATATTAAGTTTGGATTATTATAACACATTTTATCTAGGTCTGCCTTTGGAGACTGTTTGGAAGCTTCAGCGGGTCCAAAACACAATGCCAGGCTGCTGACTGGACTGGTAACAGAGATCATGTAACTGGCCAGTTGGAACAGTTTTACTGGATAACAGTCCATTTCCAGGCAGAATTTAAAGTGCTAGTTATGTGTTTTAAAACTGTATGGCTTGGGTCCACACTGTCTGAAAAACTGTGGACCTTGTTGCACAAGGCTCTTCTTCCGCTACAATAGTTGTGTTTGTAAAAACACTATTCAGTTGGGATTGCTGTCTTTCCTTGCACACCTTCAGAACCATTCCTGGTTCTGAAGTGTCCATTTGTACAAAAACCTTACTGCTTACAACAGCATTTGGACTGCCCACACACCCACTCCTCCTCCAAGACATTATCTCCACCCCTTTCAGTTTGGAGCATGTGTGTATGTGCGCACACACACACACACACACACATGTCCCCCTAAAATATAAATGAAAACAGCCAAACAGCCTTACCTTTAAAAGTGAGAGCTTCTTGATTGGGATAGATCAGACTTCCCGGTCTTAACTTGCCGAAGAAAGTCAGCAGCTACTGACCTATGGCTTTCATGTGATAGGGATTAGTATTGTGTGTCTATGTGTGTGATAGAGAAAGAGGGCATTAGTACACCCTGGCATCATAGGAGTTTATCACACGGGAGGGAATTGCCCAAATCCTGCCGATAAACAGGATTTAAATTCAGGAATATCCTACAAAAGTGGGATTGTTTTCAAATGACATTGGGCTAATTGAGCATTAACATGACATTAACCCATGCAGAAAGTCACAAAATTGGTCTGCTTTTTACTTTTGGGAAATTCTGAAATTAAAAAGCAGTGCAATTTTGCACACTTTCTGCACAGGTTAATGTTGCATTAATGCTCAGTTAGCCCGTTGTGTCCAAAAACAATCCTGCTTTTGCAGGATATTCCTGGGATTTAAACCCCATTTATCCACAGGATTTGGGTGCTTTGCCTCCTGTGTGATAAACTCCATAGAGAGAGATTCTGTAATAATAATATAATAATAAAGTTTTATTTCTATTTCTATAGATGGGGCTGGAAAAGGAGATGGAGGGCAATTAGCAGTTTTGGCTTTTCCAACAAGCCACAGTTGGCAGGGGAGGGTGGTGATTTGGCAACTGATTTTTTTTTCTACAGAAAGAAAGTTTAAATATTTAGTTTTTTTGTGGGTTTTTTTGGATTATGAGTTCATTTTCTAGAAAAGTTTATTCCTGACATTTAAATGTTTCTTTCCCAATTGAAAGGGAATCAATTTGAAGTGTGCACACCTTCTCACTCTCCCTTGATCACAACATTTCCACAACCAAAGCATGCTCCCTGACCACCCCAAATTGACACAAAAGCATAATTGAACTTTTGCACAGGAAAGCATATAACAACAGAAGTGGGAAAGGAAGACATTAACAGATTCTGTTTTAAATAAATTCTTTTCAAATTGTCTCATCGGAACACAACAGAAGAGGCACAGTGTCATACGATAAGCCCAAACCAATAGCGCTGTTATCCAGATGTAATTGTGATTTACCTGCCTCATGCAATAGGGCTCTATCTCTTCCTAAATGAATCAGCTTGAGTTTTCAGATCTTTGGGGAAGGGCTTTCTTATAGTCCCATCAACAGCACATGTCCTGTCCTTTTCCTGTTCTTACAGCATAATTGCGATAAGATTTTCATATGATGTTGTACTTATCCGGACATTATCCCATCTGGAAAGCAAAATTGACTGCGATCGTGTGAAAGACTTTCATATGACATTGCGCAGATCCCATCATTGAAGTGACACTACCTGGCATTTTGCATTAACGGGAGTTCACGTTAATGCAATGCCGCTTCAATGATGGGACAATAGTGCTGTGATCTGAAAGCCTTTCTCAGGATTGCAGTCAAAGATGAGATAAGGACAGACACTTTTGGCACATTGGAGAGAACCTTTTCAGTGGCCACTACCAGGCTGTAGAACTCTATTCTAGGGAGGTCTTGTTATGCTACTCTCTGCTCCCTTTCTTCTCGCAGGCAAAGGCTTTTCTATTTAGGCAGGGTTTTGATTTGTAATTGCATGGCAGAATGGTGCTTGAAAGTGGTGTGTCATGTCTTTATCTTGTGGCTGTCTTTGAAGAGTGTTTGGAAACTTCAATTGGTCCGAAGAGCTGTAGCCAGATTGCTGATTTAGGCTGGCTACAGGGAACACACAACTCCTTTGTTGCAACAGCTCCACTGGCTCCAGCTCTGTCTTTAGGCACAATTCAAGGTGTTGGCTTTGACCTATAAAGGCTTCTACAGCTTAGATCCAAGTTATTTGAAGGACTGTATTCTCCTTTATGAATCAGCCCATACTTTGAGATCTTCCATCTGTCTCACCGCCTTCAAAGATACATCTGATGGGAACATGGAAGAGGGCCTTCTTAGTGGCTGCCCTGATTCTGGAACTTCCTCCTAGAGAAGTTAGCTTGGCATCCTCCCTGCTTTCTTTTCACAAATAAGTAAAGACTTTTCTGGTGGTGCAATGGTTAAATGCCTGTACTGCAGCCACTCACTCAAAACCATAAGGTTGCGAGTTAAAGACCAGCAAAAGGGTTCAAGCTCAACTCAGGCATGCATCCTTCTGAGGTCGCTAAAATGAGTACCCAGATTGTTGGGGGCAAGTAGCTTACAGTTGTAAACCGCTTAGATACTCCTTAGGCGGTATGAAGCAGTATATAAATGAAGCTGTTTTTGTTTGTTTGTTTGTTTGTTTGTTTCAACTAGCATTTGATGAATGATTCTACAAGGCCCATCTCACCTAACAATGCACTGGATCTTGCTAATTGTTGTGCTGGTGTATGTGTGTGTGTTTTGGTGTGTGTGTGTGCGCACATATGCACCCATGCATGTTTAATGATGTATCTTTTAACTGGGTTTAATTTTTTTGATTGTTTAACTTTGTTTTAACTTTTGTATCTTGTGAATTTTTAACAATGTGCTCTTTAATTTGATGTAAGCCACTTTGAGTCAATAATAATAATAATAATAATAATATTTAAAATGTTTTAAATAAAAAAATAAATAATAAAGTTTTAAATGTAACTTAAACTGTTTTTAACCATCTGCTTTTGAACAGAATCATTGTTTAATTGTTTATACTTTTGTAAAATAATACTTTCACTTAACTTTTATTTTAAATTATGCTAAACTGCTTTGGATCCCATGCCAGGAGAAAAGTGGGGTATAAACTGAATATATGAGTTAACAGAATAATGGAATCATAGAGTTAGAAGAGGCCTCAAGGGCCATCCAACTCCATTTTGCCATGCAGGAATACAAAAAGTACTTCCGACAGATGGCCATCTAGCCTCTCTTTAAAAACTTCCAAAGAGGAAAACTCCACCACACTCTGAGGCAGTGTATTCCACTGTCAATCAGCTGTTACTATCACAAAGTTTATAGGCAAGTCATAAATAAATACATTTAACTGTGCAATAAAAGGAGTTTTCTAAGCAGCTTTCATGCAGGCATCTCATTCAAGGTTGCTACCACCATTTAACTGTGCATTTAGATCCCAATAAGATTAGGTAATGATACTTTGTTAATACTAACAGCTTGGTTGTTATTATTTGATGCATCACTTTCCAATCTCCCCCATCATTCTCCTAACAAATATGACCCACATCATAACAGGATGAGGCTAATGTGAATTTAATTTAAAACGGAAGCATTTAGATTAATCTAAAGATGGCAACCCTCACCTGAAACACTGCAAAGCTGAAGAAAACAGCAAAACAAGTCTTAAACAGAAGGATATGCTGAATGACAGCCAAAGTCATTTGTGCAGTTGTGTTGTCCCCATTCATTTTAATTAGTACAAATAGAGATATTCCCACTTGGCTGTGCCCAGAGTTTGGAAAAAGCTGTTTTTTTAAACTATAATTCTCTTTCAGCCATCATGATTAATGGTCAGGAATTCTGGAAGGTGTGGATTGAGCATATCTGGGGACACAAGATGGGAACTAATTGAATTACAAAATCCCCAGTGATCCTGGTAGTTGTAGAATACCCCCCCCCCCCCATGAATATAACTTCAATAAATGATGCAAATTGACATTAAACCAATGCACATATGGGGTTTTGGTTTCCAGTACATAAGCTTTTAATTTTTGTGAAGGATAGGAACAGGCATGGGAAAGAATGTGAGAGACTCTTAGTGGTGAATGCTTATTGCATGGGTGGACGTGTTGGTGGCTGCAGAGTGACTTCCATCCCCTTCAACTATTAGAACCTTCATTTCTATCACCTCTGGTTTCTGAGCAACTATAATTATTATACATAATTACAACTTTCCTATAATGGTGTGATTTAGAAACATATGCCATACCCTCAAATGTTTCACAGATGAAAATCGGGACATGTGTAGCCAAGAAACATAGCCACAATTATCCATGAGGAAGAATGCGCAAGATAGGAAATGCTGCAGCAGTTTGCTTTTGCCTAAACCTAGAGGGAAGGGCAAGACTCCATTCCCTCCTCTCTCCCTGCTAAGTTAGCTGAGTGCAAACTATTTTTTCACTTTGAACTAAATGTGCAGCAATGGAAGCAAGCTGAAGGTAAAGTGGGAGGGGGACAGAGAAACTGTGACATTTAAAAAGCAGCTGAAAAAATTGGACTATACAAAGGATAGTTTTCACTTCTCCAGTAAGTGGTTTGAGAGCTTTTGATCCAGACGTTTCTGACTTTTCATCCCAAAAAGGCTGTGGGCAATGTACCAAGGCAATAACAATTTTGTGTAATGTGCAGTTATATTTTTACTTGCTGTCTCTTTATAATTTTATACAGCCACTGAAGAAGGTCTTAAGAATATGCACAGAGAGAAACACATCAGGCTTTGTCCTCAGATAAAACAACTATCAATTGACCATCTTGAAACATATATCCAGTTTCTTCTATGCCTGCTCCATTTAGAGGTCTCTTTGGGGCTTCAGAAAAGGGGGTTGATAACATTTACACAGTTTGGATATTCTATGCAAATTCACTCTAGTTGATGGGAAAGGGACATTCAATGGGAAATAGTGATTGGGCCTAGCAACTAGGAATACTGGACAATATTATTTTGCTGTCCTGCCAGAATGCAGTATACTGGCCAGACCAACAAAATAACCAGTTGATTGTAGCCCTAGGAGGTGTTCAGAAATGAATAACATCTCTCTATGGGTGGGCAAGATTTTTGTTGTTGTTGCTGTTTTTACTGTTCTAATAGCTTTGGAAATAGTGCTTAAATGAATGTATCCCAAATGAACTCTTCTCTTTTCTCTTCTCTAAGAATTAGATGTTGTTGTCAATAGCATGCAGATCTTTTTTATAGACCCTGTCAAGTACATCTCAGGAGAAAAAATTCCCAAGCCTTTAACTTTTCCTTCTATGTAATTCACAAAGATGTCTCTGTCTCCTGAGCAGGTTTTGAACAGCTTGAAGGTGCCATGTCCCTTAATGAGAGCAACCTTCCTGCCCTTATTGGAGATGAATGGCTAAGAGAGATATCGAAGACAGAGCTAGCGATATTACACTAGCACAATCTGGACTGGAAGGAATGAGGGCAAAAGTGAAGGAAATTCTTCAAATTTTGTGCTTCCAGAATTCAAAATGATGTATTTGGCACTAGTTGGGCAACTCAATAATGTATGCAAATGTATCTTTGCAAAGAACTGCTATGTTTGCACACTTCATTCTGTCTACAGTGCTCGAGCTCTGCTCAGTTTTGAATTTTGTGAAGGGGCAGGAGGAGAGAGAAAAATAGGTCTAGCAAGAGACAAAGAGAGGGAGAGATGGGGGAAACCACAGACAATCCACTCCAGTGAAACTGAAATAATGTCAGACACACTGTTCTCATCTGCAAACAGATAAGAGGAAGGTGGGTTTGTGCATAGGAGGAGATGATCTTTCAAATATTCTGGGCTTGAAGCAGAAGTGGGCAATGATGCTAAGGGAAGGTGACATTTTTTGCCTCAGGATCTCCCAATGGGTCATACTTGTACATCCAGGTACACTGTAAATAAGGTTGTATGACCTCTACTCACCGTTTTCAGTCAACCAATCCATGACTGAAAATAAAGTTTTTGGTAGTGGTTTGGGTTAGACTGTTGAGGGTCTGAGGATTTTTCAGGCTCTCCAAAGTTGGATTCTGGGGCCTTGTGCTGCTCACAGGCTACAGTTTCCCCCAACCCATATTCTAAACCATTCAGGACTTGGCAGGTCCTCACCAGCATTTTGGGTCATACTGCAGAAGCAAAAAGAAAAAAAAAAAAGGAAATGAGTGCAGCCATTTCCAAAAAGGTGCTTCATTTGTCCCACCTTTGCTTCTGCAGTATGCAGTACTACTTTTCCATGGTGGTGGGATTGTGTGCTCCTCTATGGCAAGAGAGTATGCTGAAGGCAGCAGCACTGCTAGTCAGGTCTTCCATATCAGACAGGCTTTTGCTGAGAAGCCAGACTAAATGTGTCAAACAGCTACTGGGCAGCAGGAGTAGTGGATGTCAATGTACAGTCAATGTGCATTTCATTCTCCAAGAAAGGGGAACCAATAATCATAGAACCATTGCATTAATTTCCCATGCAAGCAAAGTGATGCAGAAAATTCTACAACAAAACTTTTATCCTATATGGAGTGAGAAATGCCAGATGTTCAAGCTAGGCGCAGGAAAGGAAGAAGCACTAGAGATCATATTACAAATATAAGTTGGATAAAGTGTGCACAAAAGAATTTCAGGTGAAATTCAGCTTGTGCTTTCTATATTATTGCAAAGCTTTTGATTGTTTAGATCATGGATAACTATGGCTTGCCCAAGAAATGGATGGGCCACAACACTTGATTGCCCTGATGCTTAACCCCTACTCTGGACAAGAAACTACTGTCAGGATAGAATAACGAGGAATGGAAGAGTTTCTAGTTGTCAAAGGCTGCTTTTTATCCCCTTGTTTAACTTGTATGCTGAATGTAGCATACTACTAACAGAAAATAGCTAAGACTTGAAATGATTACTGAAGGAAGCCAAGAAAGAAAGAAAGAAAGAAAGAAAGAAAGAAAGAAAGAAAGGGCAAAGGCAGGTTTACAGCTGAGCATTAACAAAACAAAAACAGATGATTTATATAACTTTAAAGCAGATGATGAAGACATTGAAATAGTTCAAGGGTTTCCATTCCTTTGCTCAGTCATTAATCAGAATGGAGACTGCAGTCCAGAAATCAGAAGAAGACTGGGATTTGGAAGGACAACTATGAAGGAACTAGGCAAGATCCTGAAGTGTTAATATATTTAAGTGAATATGAAATTAGGATTATCCATGCCATCATATTTCCCATTTCTATTTATGGTTGTGAAAGCTGGGCAGTGAATAAAGCTGGTAGGAGAAAAAAACAACTCCTTTGAAATTGGGTGCTGGAGAAGAGTTCTATTGCTACTATAGACTAAGAAAAATAAATGGTTCCTAGAGGAAATCAAGCCTGAACTCTCCCTAGAAGCTGAGATGACTAAACTGAGACTTGTACTTTGGCCATATAATGAAAAGGCACAACTCACTAGAAAAGACAAGAGTGCTTGGCAAGGTAGAAGTCTGGAGGAAAAGAGGAAGACTGCATTCCAGAAGGATAGACTCAATAAAGGAAACTGTGGCCCTGGATCTTCAAGACCTGGGCTGGGCTGGGCTGTTGATGACAGAGTGACTTGGAGTCAAAGTCAACTTGATGACATCAACAGCAACAAATCTCATTTGTGCTTCTTGCATATGGCACTTGTTAACTGTGTGGTTGCCTTCTAATATAGCTGCCATTTCTAATATTCTAATATAGCTGTCATTTCCAAATACTCTTTATGGACATGTGGAGTTCAATAGTCCAAATGTGATGTAACCAACAAAGCATGATCACCCTGGCTAGATCTGGATAGCTGAGAAACCTGTGAATTTTACATGTTTGGGCATTTATTTGTTATTTCATAGACAAGCATTCAATTATATGTGAACATCTACTTATAATCTGATGGTTATAGCCCCTGGGTTCTCAGAGTGTGCAGAGTGCCAGACAGAGGAGGTGTTTGGAATGCTTTATCATCATCTCCTTCAGCATCAGATTACATGGCAGGGAGTAAGTCAGGGAGTGGTGGGGAGTCTGGTGCTTGGATAGGCATGGTGCCACTTTGGGAGGTGGTTGGAGCAAAGGTTGCTGCCCAACTATTCCTCCCAATGCACAAGCTGAAGAGGAGGAGCAGTAATTGGGGTAAGCTGTGTGCACAATCATGATGCAACTGATGCAAATTTGATTTTTGGTAGAATGGTAAAAAAAAAAAAAAAGGATCTTATTGCACAGCTTTTAAAATCGACTTACCACTCCCGAATTGAATACCCAGCTTTGCAAATCGGCTGGCTGAACTTCGATTCTATCTGGAAGTTACATAGGATGCACCCGCCCATTGGCCTTGGCAGCAAAAAGCTATGCGATAGGATCCTGATGCAACCCAAATTAGAATCCAATTCAGGAGCAGTAAGTCAATTTTAAAAGCTGTGCAATAAGCTCTGTAGACAAAACAGGAAACTGTATTTTAAGCCAACCCCTTTCCCCCCCAGCACCCCAGCAAATCACTGCATTCTCTATAAGGGAGGCTTTCCTCTCAGCCCTCTTCAAGCTCTGATATTTCTCTGTTGATTTTGTTGGGGAAAATGGATTTTAAGCCACCTCTATTTTTGACCCCTTTTCTTCACAAAGAATTGGAAGCCAGGATTTGCCACCACCGAGCCTTTTGCTCTGGAGAAATGGTCCTGATTCAACTGAAGCCTGCTTTCCCACTCCCAGTGCCCTTTTCCTACCCCATTTCTGTACCTCCATTGTTCCTCCCATTGCAAAGAATGGGGTTTACTGTTATCTGCAATTTCATGTATGCATGGTACTTCCCTGATATATCCCACACAGATGGTGTGTGTATGATTTGTACTCTAAAATTTTAGTACTCTATAATGAGGATGAGATGCTGTCTAAATTAAGGAACAGAAGAAGTTAAATATCTTTAAATGAGAGGCATAACACAAACATTTCAACTTGACTTTTTTTTTTAAATGTTGTTGCTATATACCTCCAAGTCACCTAAGATTTATGGCAACACTGTCATTCAGTTTTCTTGGTAAGACTTGTTTAGAGGAGAGTTTCCCATTGCCTTCCTCTAAGGCTGAGAAGTTGTGACTTGCCCAAGGTCACCCAGTGGGCTTCCATGCCTGAGCATGGATATGAATCCTTGTTTTGTGTGAAGATAGCTTACTGCCTTAGTTTTTCACTCTGATGGTTGTCCAGAGGCAAGCTATTGAACAGAATTTTTGAGCAGAGACATGAGGTATTCTGCTTTTTGCTTGAGCATAATCATCCAATGACAGGGCTTTATTGCAACTTGGATTTCCTTTTGAAACTGGCATATCTTGCAGATATATTTGAAAAATTAAACATTCTGAACAACTCCCTTCAGAAAAATGAAGCAGCCGTACTTCACTGGAATGATAAAGTTCAGGCTTTTCTTTTTTTAAATGACAATGTTGAACAAATGGTTTGAAGAGGAACAATTTGAAAATGTTTCCTACTCTTGATAACATGCTTAAAGAAACAGACCTTCATGTACTTCCCTCACAGGACTCTTTCACACTGGAGGAATTTCTCCCAAGTTTGAATGGAGTCAATGCGAATTCATGTGAATTCGCTTGTTTAGCAAATTTACGTGAATCCCCATTGCATTCGGAAGGCGTTCAGAATGACTTCCCATTACCCAAAAATAACCCCCCCTTGCCCGAAATTGTGTGAGAAGCTTTAATTCGCAATAACGTGAAACCTATGATTGCATTCGGAATGACTTCCCTTTTGCCCGAAATTGCGTGAGAAGCTCTAATTCGCAATAACGTGAAACCCCATGATTGTGTTTGGATTGCCCTTGGATTATACTTCCAGTTTCCCACGTCTGAAAGAGTCCACAGATGGAAACTTATTTGACTGACCATCTAGTCATGTTACAAGCACATTTTAAAAAGTATTTTTGTGAAAACTTTGAAGCATTGAGCTGGATGAAAAATCCATTGGAAAATTCACCACAGCCAATATCATCAAACATGACTGATCAAGGCCATCTTATTGATCTACAGACGCTAGTTTAAAAATAAAATTTAAAGATAGCTTCTTGACAGAGGTTTGGATTAATGTTTGACAAGAATATCTAACATTAAGTGAAAAGGCTATGAAAGTAAAAAGGTTCTTCTTCTTTTTTAACTTTTCCTTTGTGAAACTGGATTCTCAGCTCTGGCAAATACGAAGGATAAATATCATGCAAGACATCACCAAAGTACTGAAAGTTGCTGTTTCTAATATTACTCCTTGATTTAGTAAACTTTGCATTCAGAAACAAACACATTCATCACATCAAGTATAAACATTTTTTGAGTTGCATACGAATTTATTGAAATAAAAATGCTCTAATTTGAACAATGTTATTTCCCTGTTGTTGTTGTGGTGGTGGTGTGCCTTCAAGTTATTTCCAACTTATGGCGATCCTACGATGACCCTATCATGGAGTTTTCTTGGCAAAATTTGTTCAGACGAGGTTTGCCATTGCCTTCCCCTGAGGCTGAGAGCATTGCTCAAAGAAACTAGTGGGTTTCATGGCCAAGTGGGGAATTGAACCCTGGTCTCTGGTGTCATAGTCCAACACTCAAACCACTAGGCCACACATAAAATGTTAAAATATGAGTATACATAAATGGGTGAATGAAAATGCACACACTAAAAAACAAAATAGTTTGATTCATAACTGTGTCAAGGAAAGTGGCGGCATGCACAAGTAGATGTGAAAGGGTTGCAGAGGGAAAAGATGTGAGAACCACTGGGATAGCCATTTAAAAAAAAATAGTGAGAACCATGCCTTTTACAAGGGAGTGAATGGTACTGGAACTTCATCCCTAACACACATTCACCAGAGTCCTGTATGACTCAGTGTAATGTGGTATTTTGCATGCAGAAATATGCTACAACTTGCCATTCACTGTCCCTTAGACTCACCATAGAGTTGCTTCAGCCTCCCAGCCATTCCATGACTGGTGGAGGAAGGGGGTTGGAGAAATATCTGGCTATGTTTTTGCAGCCAGATGTGAAATGTTTATATTTATTATTATTATATGGCCTAGTGAAGTCTGTTGGGATCTTCCAGAGGTATCACTGGATGATATAATTTCACACCTGGGTAATGGGACATAGCCTGATCCTTCTTTGATCCTTTCCCAGCTCTCCACCAAGCAACGAATGGCTATGCTATAATAAGTCTTGGGGAAGGTTTTGGTCATTGTATTGGGAGGAAGGGGATAACAACCTCACAATCAACCAAATAAGCATTAACAAAATCTTGACTTATGCCTGTGCATGCCATTATCAGGATGTCAGCCGTAGTAGTCTACTGAAAGCCACGTGGGTGGTGGGTAGGAAGGACTAGCACTTCCCAGAGATGTGGCTTCCCCCAATTATATGGAACTCGTTGCATTTATAAGACCATTGGAAAGGATGTGGCTTCTTTGCAATTGAAGTCCCAGGTTTTCATCACTAATATTACCAAAGGTCAAATTAAAGAGAGAGATGAAAGTTCCCCCCTTTCCAGCTTTTCAAAACAGCATTATTTGCTTCAATTTTCAGCTGATTTTGTTCCCTTTAACCTTTTGCATTTCCTTTCTTTAGCAGTTCAAACAAGCTTACTGGCAGAAAAGTTGCAGCAAATGAAAAACATATTGAAAAGGCACAGGAAACAAAACATAAAAATATGTAGTTAGGAACACAAGAGGTGTTTCCCTCCCACCACTTTTTCCCCTACACCTGGTTGTATCTTATTTTATTTATTTTAAATCTGTATATCCTGCCTTCTGGCTTGTAATATTTGCTCCCAAGGAGGCTGACAGAAGATTAAAATATACGACCAATCCATAAATCAAGTAAAATGAAGATAACAGCAAAATCAATAGTATGAAAACCAATCTGTCTTGATAGCGCACATCGCAGAACATATGTGAGGGTCACATTGTAAGGGTATGTGTTTCTTCAGGTATTCTGATACACTGGTCACAGCAATGACTGGACGTTTAGATATAATTATTAAACACTGAACAGGAATATAATGACCAAGACACTATATCAGGTTTGCACAGTATAAATCTACAAAAGTGGAGCTATGTGTTGCTTTTGCTACATGACATTTGTGTTGTGCAGCTGAACCCACAAATTTACATCATAATGCAAAACCAAATACACAACGTGCATCCATATGCAGTGTGTAATGTGCATGCATTTGAGATGCACTTCCATGTAAAGTGTACATCTCCATGCACAATATGCATCAGCATGCACAATGATACTGGATCTGCAATTCTACTTCTGCAATATGGAACTGAATGTGGATGTTGCACATTGAACAAAAATGACCAATCATTTCTGAAGGGGAAACTGCACTGTATAAGACACAAACAGGATTTCACACCAATATATTCTGAAGCTGATTGACATGTTGCTTCCATAAGCGATGTAAGCCATATTTAGTCATGTAAATCCTAATTTTTCCCCAGCATAGGACATACTTTTGCCTTTTTCAGTAAAAAAGATCTAAACTAAATTCTGGACTAGTGGTTTTATTTAAAGTGGCCATATGAACAGAAAAAGAATAGTCTTACACACACTCCCAAAACAGGACAAAACAGAACACCAATCTGCATAAAATTTCAATTGTTAATTTTTATGTACCTTGGGCAAGTCACATGCTGTCAGCCTCAGGGAATGGCAATGGCAAACCTCCTCTGAGGTTTTCTTGCCAAGAAAACTCCATGATAGTCTCACCTTAGGGTTGCCATAAGCTAGGAATGATTTGAAGGCACACAACAACAACAACAACAACAACAACAACAACACAAATGCAATATTACAGATAGTAGCCAGTATTCTGTGTCACCTGCTAAGCTCCCCTAGTCCAACCCATGCCCCAAACTTGATTGAAATGTCATTCACCCATGTTTCCTTTTACCCCTTGGTAGAAGGGACCTCCTCTTCCTCATGTAGCTGATGCCTGGTAAAGTAGTTTGGAGGGAGAGGTCCAATTGTGGTAATACTGTCACAGTTGTGAAAAAGTTGCAGTCATAAATATGGAAAGTTATCTATAACTGTTCTTAGAATCATAGAGTTGGAAGAGACCACAAGGACCATCCAATCCAACCACCTGCCATGCAGGAAGTCCTAATCAAAGCATCCCTGACAGATGGCCATCCAGCCTCTGCTTAAAGACCTCCAAGGACGGAGACTCCACTACACTCCGAGGGAGAGTGTTCCACTGTCGAACAGCCCTTACTGTCAGGAAGTTCCTCCTAATGTTGAGGGGGAATCTCTTTTCCTGGAGCTTGCATCCATTGTTTCGTGTTCTAGTCTCTGGAGCAGCAGAAAACAAGCTTGCTCCGTCTTCAATGTGACACCCTTCAAATACTTAAATAGGGCTATCATATCACCACTTAACTGTTTCTTCTCCAGGCTAAACATACCCAGCTCCCTAAGTCTTTCCTCATAAGACATGGTTTCCAGACCCTTCACCATTTTAGTCACCTTCCTCTGGACATGCTCCAATTTGTCAACATCCTTTTTGAATTCTGTATTCATTACTGCTGCTTACTCACAATTGTGATACTGCCGCAATTGTATATTGCTGCAATTATAACTGTTTACTGGGCATCGGCTGCATGGTGAAAGGGCAGTCCATTCTGCTGGCAATCATTCTGCTGGAATGATTTTTTTCATCAGGTTTGGGAAGGTTGGGTCAGAAGATAGAATACTGGTCATTGTTTCTAATTTAATAATAATGACCTGTCACTTTGCTGAGTCTTTTGTCTAGGTACCAACTGTAGGAAGGCAACATCAAAGTCCCTGATGTTCCTCCTTATGGTTTTCTGTCTTTCAATCTGATTTGGACTAGACATTCCTTGAAGTAGACATCTTCAAAAAGAGGATTCTCCCCTGAATAACCCATTAAATAGGGACACAAGACCACTCTACTTTAAATGGAGTGCAAGTAACTGTGAACTGGCAGCTAAAAAGAAATGAGATGCTAGGTCACATGAACAAAAAGTATAGAATACAAATCACAAGAGTTCTTGGGGCTGCTGTAAGTATGTGAACATCCCTTGATGTATTAATCCATGCAGATATGCAATATTAAAGCAGAAGCATGAGTGGATGTGGTTTATCATGGCATCCACAGCACTAGGATAGGTAGTATTATGGCATGTAGCTGCAGCCATGCAGAATGATGTGGGATAGAGGTGCTTGCTAGAAATAGCATTGCCCCACACACCCCATTCAGCATTTCAGATGAACACCAAAAAGCCAAAGGATGATTTCTGTCAGACCTAACAAAATCAGAATCTCCCTTTCATCTTTTATATTTTCCTAAACATCTTCTTGGGACTCTAGATCTCATCTAGGTGTTGTAAAGTCTTCAAAGCATCATTTACAATCAGTCCCTCCCATCTTCTGGATATCAAAACAAACTCCAACTTTTGAAAATCTTTCCAGGTTCTATTGTACATTTAACTTCCCATGGAACTCTCATGGATAAAAGGTATAAATATCACTTCCATAATGAAACCTTTTGGCAGCAGTCACCACAGCCACAGTGCTTTACAGTTACCCGCATGCATGATGACTGGCATCCTCATGCTCTGGTCTGAGTCCTTTGTTCCCTTCCTTCCCTGAAATGTGTATTCCCAAGTCTCATGGCTTGCATCCTCATACTTCTCAGCTTTCTGTGGACCTTCAAGAACAGGTAGCTTACTGCCTCATCTGACTCTCAGTCTCTGCTGTTCCCTTTCAAGTTTCTGTATTTGTAGTTTTTTGTGCGTTTTCCAGGCTATGTAGCCATGTTCTAGAAGAGTTTATTCCTTTTTTTGTGAATGGGAATTATTTATGTGTACACATTATAGAAGTTTCTGCATAACAGTACAATGTGGAAACTCCATTTTCAGTTCTGCAGCTGGCTAGTTACAGAGAAGCAATTCCTCAGCAACACTAAAGGGTAAAAGCAACCAGTTCCAGCAAATAGTTAGCAAATATCTGTTTATGCAAAAACTGACCATGCTGGCTAGGAGATTCTGAGATCTGTAGTCCAAAAAAGCAACTTCCTCAAGCTCTGCATGTTATGTCACAGATGTTGCTTGACTGTATCCAGCAGTGACCTGGTTTTGAGGGAGCTGTTATCTGTTTGTGAACAAGATTGGAGGCCAGGTTGGGAATAGATAAGTCTTGGATGAGAGTTATGTCATTTCCAGAAAGTAACTCACCACTGCAGGTAGAGTAACTGATCCAGCCAGTCTAGCATCTTTAAATTCTTCCTGCCTTGGTTATGGGCCCACCATGCCAGCTGCGGCCATGGGATATCTTAACCGATATATACTTTGGCACTTCACATTCATATGGGAGTAGTTGGCTGAGCCAGCACACAGCGTGAAACAGGTCTTTGTTCCATGATTTACTTCAGTGAGTCTCTGCTTGCAAAGGTAGGATGAATAACTGTAGACTATTAAAAGGACAAACCAGCAATCGGATGTCTCCAGCAGGGCTGTCTCCTGCTTAAAGAAATCTTAGTAGATTAATTGCAACTGTTTGAATTAATGTTTCTTCCATGAAGGATGCCTAAATTTTCTGAGACCAAGTGTGGGGTAGGAATGCGTACACTTAGAAAGTAGAACCTGTGAGGTGGGTCAAGCAGACAGACAGACAGACAGACGCAAAGCAGTGATTTATTCAAGTCTTTTACTCCAAGTCTCAAATCAAATCTCAAGTCTCCACTTTCTTATCTCAAGTCAAGTCTCAAGTCTTTGCAAGAAACTTTCAAGTCAAGTCTGGGACCCAACTTATAATATATATATATAGAGAGAGGTGGTGTATGTGTGGGTGGGGTGGAATTTCAATAACTAGAATATCAAGAAGATGTGAACAAAGTAAGGTTAAAAAATGGGCAATGTATCAAAGTTGCATTTTAGAAAAAATGAGGTCTACTTATTCAGCAGCCTGTCCCTGCTACATATTGGAGGAGCCTTCTAAAGCTCTTCCTAAAAGCAACAGGCAAGATACATCTCCATAGCAATGGGTGGTGGGGTACATTTCTTGGATTGGAGCAGCAAATGTGTTAGGCAACAGACTTGAGGCAACAGACTGAGGAAGTAGACCATGTCTACAAACGATTATGCTACAACTTCTTTTGCACAGTTAGACAGAAAGGTGCTACAAGAATCCTTTGCATACTGTTTTTCTGACTTCATGAGGAGAGTATTCCATAGATGTAGTAATACAGCTGAGAAAGCTCCTGTGCTTGTTGATAAAGACACAGCGTACCAGTGTTTGTTCTCATGAGCTGGAGTCACAGGCAAAATGGTGTAAGAAGAGAATCTCCTGCAACTATTTGGATCCCAAGTTATTTAGAGCTTTAAAAAGCAAGCATTTCTTGTACGTTCTCCATTGTCCGGAATTTAAATTAGCAGAAGGCTCTTCCATTCCCATTTCCATCCCTACTGTTGGCCAGGTCACGATGAGAGCCATAAATTCTACTGAAGAAGTTTTCTTGGCACAGAGACAAAGTGGCACCTACCGAATTTCTGCTTGTCATGCAATTTGTGAAAGGCACAAGAGAACTTTCAGAAGGAAAAAACTGGGGGAAAATATTCTGTCTTCTTTTCTTGTCGGCTGACACCGAGAGGGGGTTACCTGGATAGCAGCAATATTTCCAGGCAATTTGGTGGTCAAGGAGGCTCATGTGTGCTCCACAACATCAGCCTGAGGTAACTGTCAGGCAGAAACTCAAGGTAACAGATCAACAATCAAGACGAGGCTGCCATGCAGAAGTATTTCTTCTGAGCTGTGTCAAGAAGGAGCCATCAAAACCAGTCATGAGAAATTACTCCTCGCTGCTTCAGGCCCCCAGTGGCTAAGAGCAAAATGTTTTACCATCCTTCTTTCATGGTTCTGCAGGCATAGAGGTTCTCAGGTTTAACAATGTCGGTTGGCTTGGTGTCAAAAGGCATAAGGTTCCCTTTAAATAGTGTGAAGCAAAGGTATTGTGGAGGAGAATTCTCATCCCAGGATGGTTGTTTTCTTCTGCGCAATGAAAATCTTCCAGAAGGAGAAGCTAAAGTCCATGTAGCAAGACCCACTAATGCTCACCATGGGACTTGCGTGTTAACAGATACACGTGTGGAAACACAAGGATGCCAATTCAATTACCTTCTCACTTCGTTCTTTACCACCTGAGTAGAAATGACTAAATTTCTGGAAAATTTCAAAGCCATAGTAGCAGTGGGTTCCCTGTCTCTTTCCTTTATTTTTTTTTTTCATTTAAAATTGGATGAAAATTGTAAAATATGTCATTCTGCATCAAGTTACTTTTAAAAACTAAATAGCTGTTTAAATAATTAATTAACTTAGAAAAATAAGTTGTGGACCTCCAAAGTAGTTGCAGTTATCATTATAATTTTAAAGATAACTCCTTATTTCTCCATTTCTTAAAGAAAACCCAAGCAACTACTTTGAGATACTTTAAAAAGAGACATGTACGTGTTTTTCCTCCAGTAGTACTAGACACAACACAAACCAGGATTTAAAGGATGTGATACTGCCACAAAAGTGAAGCTTTCCTTTATTAAGTTAAAACCAGAATGTAATGTAGTTGGACCTTGGTTATTGGAGACAGGAATTAATTACAAATAACCAATTATTTGTAACTGGTCACTGCCAAGCTGAGGATTAAACTCTGTGTCTACTGATGCCTATTTTGAAGGCCAGTGGCTCTTCAGGGTCACTGGGAAAGGTCAGCACCAACTTTTTGAAGGGATGCTGAACCTAAGACTTTCTATAAATAGTTGTCCCTCTGTATCCATGGCTTTTACATCTATGGATTCAGCCATCCACAACTTGAAAATATTTTGTGTGTGTGTGTGTGTGTGTCCAAAAACCAAACCTTGATTTTGCCACTTTATCCAAGGGATACCATTTTACTACTCTGTTGTATACAATAGAACTTGAGCATCCATTGATTTTGGCACCCATGGGGGGTTCTGGAACCAAATCCCAATGGATACCAAGGACCCACTGTACAAGACATGTGTGGTACCACCAAGCTAGTCTTTCTTGCTCTTGGATTATTGACCCCATTTTCATAAGTACAGCAGATTTTATATCACCTCAGAAGCTCACCTACTTTTTGGCATTGCCTCCTCTGTCCTTGATTGGCATCGTTCATAAATTCAAACAGAGGTTCACACTCACACCTAAGGCATTTTTGAAATAACAGTGTTAGGACTAAATGGACACCCAGTCTTGACCTTTGGACACCCAATGGGATACATAAAATGTAATGAGTTTACTCCATGATTCCCTGGTGGTGCAGTGGTTAAATGCCTGCACTGCAGCCATTCACTCATAAACGAAAAGGTTGTGAGTTCAATACCAGCCAGGGGCTCAGGGTCGACTCAGCTTGGCATCCTTCTGAGGTTGCTAAAAGGTGTACCCAGCTTGTTGGGGCCAATTAGCTTACACATTGTAAACCACTTAGCAAGTGCTTAAGTGCACTGATAAGTGGTATAGAAATGTACTTGCTTTTGCTTTCTATTGCTATTCCCATCCCTGCTTGGTGCTTCCAGCAAGTTACTGCAAAGCAAAAAGAAAAATAATCTCCAAGAATATATCTTTTGCAATTCCAGATCACTTGTGCTTTTTTCAATCAATTTTTCAAAGCTTTGATAAGAGTTCTAGGGCCTTTTCTTCTTTTCAGTTCAGGTATTTTCTGGTGTGGATAGGTGAATAAAGATGGCTAGGATCATAATGTGTGCAAATGTATTTGCAGCTCTGTATTTAATCAGAGAAGATCTACAGAGTCAACCTGGACAATGGTGAAATTGAAATAGTAAAAAAGTTCTTGTACCTTGGGTCAAGCATTGATCAGTATGGTAACTGCAGCCGAGAAATAAGAAGACTAAGAATGCAGAGGGCAGCTATGAAAGAATTATACAAGATTGTAAAATATAAAGAAGTACAACTGAGCACAAAAGTTAGAATCATAAAAGCAATTGTTTTTCCTATTATCATGTATGGTTGTGAGAACTGGACAGTGAGGAGAGTGGATAGGAGGAAAATCAACTCATTTGAGATGTGGTGCTAGAGAAGAACGCTCAGGATCCCATGGGCAGCTAAAGAGACAAACAAATGAGTCCTAGAACAGATCAAGCCTGAAATCTCCCTGGAAGCCAAGATGAAGTTGAGGCTGTTATACTTTGGTCACATCATGAGAAGGAATGACTTATTGGAAAAGATCATAATGCTAGGAAAGGTGGAAGGATGTAGAAAGAGAGGAAGACCACATGCTAGATGGATAGATTCTATTAAGGAGGTTACAGATATGAATTTACAGGACCTAAACATAACAGTGGAAGATAGGGAGTCTTGGAGATCTCTCATCCACAGGGTTGCCACGAGTTGGGATCAGCTTGAGAGTGGTTAACAACAACAACAACAACAACAACAACAACAACATCAAATTAATCCCTCCTCTTTTTAAAAAAACTAAAATCATTTTCAACACAATCTTTATGTCAGGACTTTATGTAGCACAGAAGTGTCCACCCACAAACCCCTTGAATGGAAGTATGGATGCCCAGTAACCATTTATTTTTAAATGTCCTACGCAGCCCTTGTGCAAAAGGGTAGAGTAAGAGAACTCATCAAAGTAGGTGTTACTTGGGAAGGTACTATTTCCCTCCCAGAATGTCCTGGGCATCACACCATGCCAATACCCAACCCTACCATTAGGCCATTGAGGCAGCCACCTCAGAGAGGAAATTTATAGTGTCACAAAAAGGGCAACAAATTCTTAGTTCTTTGACATATTTATTATTTACTATCTGTAAGGAGGAGACATATCTATGTGATTTTTTAAAAAAAGTGTTTCTGTGGCATATTTTCATGGTCATGTAGTAATTGTCCTCCTCCATAGGTATGTCCTTCATGAATAGGATTGCCAGGTCAAGATTATCCCAGGGCTGCATCTCCACTGTAGAAATAATGCAGGTTGACACTGCTTTTACTGCTATGGCTCTGTCCTATGGAATCCCAGGATTTGTAGTTTTTTTGTGGCACCAGAGCTCTCTGACAGAAAAGGCTAAATATCTCACAAAACTAAAAACTCTAGACATTGAGACATTGAAACAGTGTCAAACTGCATTTGATGCAGCCCAGGTCACCTAGGGATGGCTTCTTATGATGTCACACTTCAACTAGTACAGAATATGGCAGCCAGATTGGTCTCAGGTACATCCAGAAGAGACCATATAACACTAATCTTAAGATGACTTCACTGGCTGCCTATCAGTTTCTGGGCCCATTACAAGGTTTTGGTAAACCTTTAAAGCCCTAAGTGGCTTGGGTCCAACCTATCTCCAGGACCGCCTCCTTCCGTACAATCCACCCCGCACACTCAGGTCCTCTGGGATGAATCTGCTTCACCCTTTAAAAACTAGACTGTCTGCAACTGCCTAGAGGGCCTTTTCAGTCATTGCTCCCAGATTATAGAATGGCCTGTCGGATGAGATCCATCATATTACCTTCTCCTTTTGTGTCATGTCTTTTTAGAGTGTAAGCCTGAGGACAGAGAACCGTCTAATTAAAACAATAATTGTAAGCCACTCTGAGAGCCTTTAGGGCTGAAGAGCAGGGTATAAATACCATAATAATAAAAAATATTACTACCTTAAACAGCTTTTAAAAAGCTGTTAAGATGGATCTCTTCTGGCAGGCCTTTCCTGAATAGATACCTGGCCACCAAAAGACAACCCACCTAGTTGACCTTTGATGGGCTAAAGTTACTGTCTATCTGTTATCTGTTATTATTGCTACTGTTTTTAAGTATGTTATTATTATTATTATTATTATTATTAACCTTTATTTATATAGCGCTGTAAATTTACACAGTGCTGTACATACAATCTTAAATTAGACGGATCCCTGCCCTCAGGCTTACAGTCTAAAAGAGACAACACAAAAGGAAGAGGAGAAGGTGAAGGGAAAGGGGGTGAGGTCCAGTGGTTCTTTTCTCCTTCGGGGCCTGGACCAAGGCAGATGGACTGGAGGGAGGGCACGGCTTCTTAATACATAGTTAAAAGGAGGCATCCTGGGGCAGATGGCACAGTCCTGGGAATGCTTCCCTAAATAGTATAGTCTTTAACTCAGTTTTAACTGTAATTGGTTTAATTGTATTTTAAGGGGTGGGTGGGGTTGGGGGGTTATGTTATGGAATATATATTTTAATGCTGTAAGCTGCCCCGTAGAGCAGAGGGGCAGGATAATAATAATAATAATAATAATAATAATAATGGGGAAAGTCCTGGTGAGGTTACAAAGGCAATGTTACATGGGGCAGCCCCTAATGGAGTCATTAAGCATTGAGTATTAAGCACCAATCAGAGTTGCACATAGGACACCATTCAGATAACAAACCAACACACACTGCCTGAGATGAAGCTATGTCACTGATACAATATGCAACTATGTTAGGACAGGCTCAATATCCCATTGCATGGAAGAGATTTCTACTGCACAATGAAACACTGCAAAAGAAGGGGACATCTTTGCAGTCAATCACAGGGTAGCCATGGCTTGCCACTGCCCTCCCTTCTGCATTACCAGTATCCCATGACACTGCTATCACCACACAAGGACAACTTGTACTGCAAAATGCTACCCATGCCTCCTCATGCAATGATCCTGATAGTGTAGCAATGACAAAACTCTCCCCCTCCCAGAATATGACCATTGCACAATGGCCCCCCACTTTTAAACTGTGCAACCAAAAGTTGTTTTATGATGTCATAAACTTCCAACAGGATGCCAGCCAGCAAGTCTAACAAATGAGAAACACACATAGAGAGACTTTTCAGGGCAGCATTCTCGTCCTGAGATTCTTCCCCTTCATGATAAGGACCAGAGAAGAGGGGGCAAAGCCTGAGATAGAAGGCCAGCTCTTGAGATCAGGAGCCCTTTTCACGAATTATGTGCTGTGTGAAGAAGCTTGTTGTAAGGTGGAAACTGTGAAATCAAATAGAAAATACAAACAGCAGGGAGGTTTTATATGGAAAAGGCCATTTTTGCATCTCTCTCTCAGGAAGATGCTATGCTGAGGATGTGAGATGCTCCCTTTTTGGTGGCAATTTTCTCCCCCTCCTACCTACATGTTCCAGGGGCCACATAAAAGCATTTGGGAGCCATGCGGAACCTGGGGGCCACATGATTCCCACCCTTGAATATGCGCCAGGTCTTTGGAAAGAATGATTCCCACTCTTGCATATACACCAGGTCTTTGGAAAGAATGTATATGATTTTTCCTCTGTCTTATCAATACCATGAATCGCTTACCATAGTGATGCTTTCCCTGGGTTTGGATTACAATTAGAAAATGTCAGAGCCTCGTTATCATTTAATTAGAGTCACATTTCAGCAGCAGAAGAAAGAGGAGGGGAGTCCAAACTCTGCCTTTGTGTGGTGAAATGAGGAGAAAGTGGTGATTTGAAGCAGCTGTGAGCAGTGGCAATGTTCCCAATTCCGGGGCCTATAAGGCCCTGAAGTTAGACTACAATAAAAAGGGAGAGCTTTCAGAGAGAGAATGTGTGTGTGAGAGAGTTGGGCTGAGACCTTGGCTGCTGCATCCAGCCAGAACTGCTCCCACATCGGCTGGGCGATGCTCAAAACTCCAGGCGAGTCCAGTAAAAACAAGCAGGGCTGTCAAGGCATCCTTCCAACAGCTGAGGGGGTTAAAGCAGCAAACACAACACAAACCAAAATAAACAGAACCTCACCCTGTCAAGAGGTTTTTATCACTCTACAGGGAGGGATGGAGGCAGGCAGGCATCTGAAAAATGTTTTTTAGTCTTTTTTCAGCATGATGTTTATTTTTAAGCCTTTTAACATTTTTTCGGAGGGAGCTGCAAGACTCCCCC
Organism: Urosaurus nigricauda; assembly: GCA_034509955.1. Lineage (NCBI taxonomy): Eukaryota > Metazoa > Chordata > Lepidosauria > Squamata > Phrynosomatidae > Urosaurus > Urosaurus nigricauda. The sequence goes on from JAOEGL010000003.1 coordinate 269,161,582, forward strand.
TCTTCCTCTGTTCCATGGAGATAGACTTGGGCTGGCTTGGAAAATGCTTTTCATGGTTTCCCTTCTCTCTCTCTCTCCTCCCTCCGCAGCTTTATGAGATGTTAATTGAGAAATGCAATAGGCACATAATTGGTCAGATTCAGTAACAAGCACTTTGCAGCTCTATTGCGGAGCAAGTTTAGACAGAAGTAAGAAATCCGTGGCACTTTCCTTGTGGTAGGAATGCAGCCAATGATGCCTTTGATGCCATTTCAACTAATGAAGAGGATCTATGCTATCATTTGTAACTTATTTTGTACATGCATGCATGTAATCTATGGTGGAAGATTCTGGACAGACAGAAATAATTACTTCTGCACAGAATGGTCACACTTCTACAGCAAAGTTGCTCAGCATATATCTCCCAATGTGGAATTACTCATCAATTGTGCTATGCAATCCTTTTGTTGAATGGCGACGTTGTGCAACCAAATGCACAACTGAATGTGAAGTGTATTGTCAATTTCAGCAGGGCAGGTGGATACGTATACGCTGAAAATGAACATCTGCATGTGCAGTGGCACCAGATGCACAGCAATGCTTCTGCTTCTTGAATTTAATGTAGACATACAGCATTGGAGCAAAAATGTCCAACTGTGTGCAGGGGAATGTACACACGTCTCCAACTGTCCCAGTTTGGCAGGGACATTCCTGATTATTCTTCTACCATCCCACTTTCCTATCTGCTTTTAAATGTCCCAGTTTCTTCCCACTTTCCCTCTTCATACTCAGTTTACTTCAGTTGCTGCAAACTGAGTTCAAAGCACAAAAGTAGTTTGCATTCAATTAGATCAGCAGTAGAGAAAGAACAGCAGAGGGAGAAATCTTGAATGCATTAATAGATTTATGTTGGTCACATAAGCAGAATCTTGCCCTTACCAGTAGGCTCAGAAAAAATGCAAACTGCTGCAGTAAATGGACACCTTGTAGGCCTTGCCATTCAATAACAGAACAATACACAGATTAACATGCAAATCATCTCCTTTCAACCAACAATGTATATACTCCACTCTCTTTCATGCCAGCATTCTCTGAAGATGCCAGCACAGCTGCTGGTGAAATATCAGGAATAAACTCTTCTAGAACATGGCCTCATAACCCGAAAAACCCACAGAAAACTATGCTGCAATATCTCTTAGCTTATGTTTTCTTCCTTATTGGTAAGTTTTTCCATCTTGATCACACTTTGATGTTGCCTGGCCAGTGGCCACAGGCAGCCCAGTTTTCATCTATGAAATGATGGAGAGTATGTACACATGCATAATAATAATAATAATAATAATAATAATAATAAAAATTTTTTATTTATACCCCGCTCTTCAGCCAAAGCTATCAGAGCGGCTTACAATTTGTTAATTAGACAATTAACTCCCCTCAAGATGGTGGTTGAAGGGAGGGCTCTTCTTGCTTCCAGCAGGAGGTGGCCTGCCTTTCTCTCCCCTCAAGATGGTGGATTCCACCAACAGGATTCTGGCCAGCGAATAATTTATTGAAGGAATTTGCTGCTCAAGTTATTGTGATGGCCACCAACTAGAACAACCAGGATTAGACAAAATAATGGAGGGTGAGTTTACCCATGGCTACTAGTTATGATAGCTACATATGACATTGTATCTGAGGTAGAATCACTGAAATGGGAAGGGATCACCAGCTACCACAGGCACCAATTGAGCACCCTTCTCAAATGTAACACAGAATTGGATTCAAATAGGCTCATAAACACAATATACCTTAGGTTTTCTTCATTTAATGTTAAAAGATGAATCTATCTTGCTCTAGTAAATGTTTCTCAAGGACTGTCCTTTAAGTTCTGACAGGGTGACCAGATGTCCTCCTTTTCCAAGCCTTATTTATTATTATTATTATTATTATTTTTACTATTCTCTCTGGCTTTTCTTCGCTAATGAAGATTCAGGAAGGACTCATCCTTATTATTGTTGTTATTTATATAGTGTTGTAAATTTACACAGTGCTGTACATACAATCATTTAATTAGACGGTTCCCTACCCCTAGGCTTACAATCAGAGAGAGAGAGAGAGAGAGAGAGAGAGAGAGCTGTAGATAAAGTATAACAACAACAACAACAACATGGCTTAGAAAAAGATCTTACATTTCAATCTTCTGTTGAAGAGGAATTCCAAAATGTCCTCAATTTTGACCATGGCTAAAAAGCACGTTGAGTAACACCACTTTTGCTGTTCCCCTTCGAGAAATCCATCTATGTGGCAGCCTGCCCTCATTGCAAATAGGGGATAGGATGGATCCTTTTAAACTTCATTTTTTCTAGGAGCAGCAGCAGGCAAGACTTGCCCTCAGAACTTGGGGTGCATTTGTTTTTTGGAAGGGAAAAGGACAGCAAACATGTTAGGCAATGGGCTGCTTGAGGACACAATGCAAATGTTGAAAGTATTTTTTCCTTAATTTCAGCACAATGGACAAATCAAAGGGATAAATCAAATGTAGATTTAGTCAAGGGTTTGTTGCTAGTAAAGTACAATTTTAAGCATTTGTCTTGCTCAGAGTTCTGTATTGCGAGCCAACTAGGCATTTTAATGAAGATAAGTTCATCCAAAAGTATGGTTGAGTACATAATAAAACATAGTATATGTAGCATCGCTGTAAATAAGCCAAATTAAATGAATTTATATTTATAGTAGTGTTTTTAGATTTATTTTGTAATGCCCTACCTTTTAGTGCTTTATAGACAAACAAAACAGCTTCATTTATATACCGCTTCATACCGCTTAAGCAGTGTCTAAGCGGTTTACAACTGTAAGCTACTTTCCCCCAACAATCTGGGTACTCATTTTAGTGACATTGGAAAGATGCCAGCCTGAGTCAAGCTTGAGCTCTTTTGCTGGTATTGAACTCGCAACCTTATGGTTTTGATTGAGTGGCTGCAGTACAGGCATTTAACTACTGCACCACCAGGACTATAGCAAAGCCTTCAATTGCATAGATCATGAAAAGCTATGGAACGCCCCTAAAGACATAAAGTGTCAATATATTTGATAGCCCTGATGAAGAATCTGTACTCAGGACAAGAGGCTACTGTCAGGACAGAATACAGAGAAACAGAATGGTTCCCAATTGGCAAAGGAGTCAGACAAGTCTGTATCCTCTCATGCTATCTGTTCAACTTGTATGCAGAATGTACTTTAGGGAGTTTATCACATGAAGGAGATTGGGTGTTTATCCTGTAAATATCCCAGAAAAATTGTGTAATTACACGTAATGATTTCACACAATGTTACACAAAACCAGCCATTTAAATGGTCACAAAGAAGCATTAATGTGCATCTCTTTACTTTCAGGATTTCGATGGCAATGTATTTCCGATATCACTTTATTTACACAATTGTGTGTGATAATCATTTGCGCAATTACTCACCATTTCTGTTTCATTTGTAGTGTGTTTAAATGTACTTTAATCTCTCTTTAATGCTGAAATCAGCCCCCGTGTGATAAACTCATAAGAAAAGCAGGCCTGGACACAGAAGAAGGAGTCAAAATAGGAGGAAGTAATATCAACAATCTAAGATACACAGATGACACTATAGTACTAGCAGAAAATCTCACAGACTTTGAACAACTACTAAGGAAGATCAAGGACGAAAGTGTAAAAGCAGGCTTACTGTTACTGTTTAACATAAAGAAAACAAAAATAATGACCAAGGAGAATCTACACAAATTTAATCTAGACAAAAAGAGAGCTTTCACATACAAAGTCCTGGCTACCCTGAGTTCCAGACATTCACAGAATGAGGTTCTCTACCTTTTAAATAGAAATAGTAAAAGAATTCTCATACCTGGGATCAAACTTTGATAGGAACAGGAAATCAGAACAAGAATAAGAATGGGGAGGGTGGCTATGAAAAAAAAAACAACCTAGAAAAGATTCTAAAATGCAAAGATACACATTTGAGCACAAAAGTTAGAATCATACAAGCCATTGTATTCCCTGTTACCATGTATGGATGGGAGAGCTGGACAGTTAAGAAAGCAGATAGGAATTTGAGATGTGATGCTGGAGAAGAGCGTTGAGGATCCCGTGGCATCATGAATCCTGTTTAGTTATTATGATTTAGGATTCATGCCATGAGGATTGTGGGGCTGAGTTGTTAGGGGGGAATAGATATAGATTTAGATGGGGAATAATGACAGACAGAGCCAGAGTGGAATGGGTAATGCCTTGGGAATGTAAGCTCATTAGCCAAGAATGCATTGGAAGTTAGCTACCAGCCGAGGCCTGGTTTTGAAATGGACATTTAGTGTGAGGAGGGGCTCTGATGGGATATATAGTCCATGATTGCTATGTAGTTATTTTATAGAGAGGGTAACATAGGTATCTTACATAAATAATGGAGATTAGTAGTTATAGAGTTTATTGGACACACACGGTTGGTTGTTAAGATGCATAGACATAAACAACTTGAACTGTACAACCTCAAGGCCACAAGTGCCCGGGTAGTGATAAGGGCACCTGGGAAACTTAATTGCTTGTTAGAGAATTTGCCAAGATCCGGGGAGGAGAGGTCTAATGAATTACATCATGGTTTTCACCCGCGCGCGGGAAGAGAGATCCAATCCTGGATCATATTGACTCTGGGAGGAGGGAGGTTGGTAAAAATCTATAAAAGTATTGTCTATGTAGTCCTTACTCAGTCTGGTCAATGGAAGTCTACTTTTCATCTCATATTCCTTCTTTTCAACAAAAGCTGTTACTTTGTTTTAAAGTGCTGCTTGACTTGATTTGGAGTTCATATGCTGGTGAAGTCTGACACGTGGACAGCTAAAAAGACAAAGAAATGGGTCCTAGAACAGATCGAGCCAGAAATCAATCTGGAAGGCAAGATGACAAGACTTAGGCTGTCGTACTTCAGACACATCATAAGGGAGGACTCACTAGAAAAAACCAATAATGCTAGGAAAGGTGGATGGAAGTAGGAAGAAAGGAAGGCCGCATACTAGATGGATGGACTCTATTAAGGAGGTCACGAGGATGGGTTTGCAGGGTTTAAGCAGAGCCGTGGAGGACAGAGAGTCTTGGAGATGTCTCATTCATAGGGTTGCCAAGGGTTGAGATCGAATTGAGAGCAGTTAACAATAACAAACCTTTTTCTTGAATGCCCTATATTTTGTGGTGCCTTGTTCTCCTTTGCTGTTATGACATCTGGTCACTCTGTGCCATCTTGCTGGCCTTTGCCAGGATTAGAATAACTAGTTTGTTCCTAGTAGTAAGAAAAGACTGTTTTCTGGAAGTGACAACATTTCTAACTCTGAGGGGGAACCAGCCAAATGCAGTGTCTCTTTGGCTTGTCATTCATTCCTTTCCACAATGATCTATTCCATTCTGTTCTTTGAACCACTCTGCTGAACCTCCTGCCCCAACCACTTAATAATATCACACAATCAGCTAGACAGTGGCCCCAAGTACTTTCACACCATAAATAAGAAAATAATTAAACATTAAAAATACTTATCACTCATTATCATGCTTCATATCTTGGGAAATAAAATATGGGGGGGGGGGGAAGGACTGTGAAAACACTAGCTGATTAATCGTGAGCCGAGTTTTTGGCGCTTAACAGCATGCAGAAATTTTTGCTTCATGAGTAAACTTTATTTTTCATTGCCAAGAGCTACAAAAGGCTCCATTACCAGCCCTGCATGAGGAGAGTAAAATGGAGCTGCTTCTGAGGCAATTAAGGCTCATGTGTCACTTTGGTAATAATGCAAAAGGGAATAAGGCCTTGTTCCAAAGAACCTGGACGATGTTGGTGTCTGGTACCACAGCAGGTCTAAGGATGTTTCTGAGGTAATGTACCTTTGCCTCTCTTTCTTGTTCCTTTTCACACTGGTATTGGTGTTCTTTCAAATGATGCTGGCATTTTTTACACCAAAGGTTAGGAATTACCTTCCCTAGGGCTCAAAATCATTGCTTTTTGATCACCTTTCCAGATGTACGAATTTGCTCACGACTGTTTGGATTTGGCAATGAAAACTCCCTTTCAAACCTTTAGTTTGGAAATAATTGGCGCTTTGTGACCAATCTTCATTAAGAGGCATGGTGTGGTAGAAAACCAACAGGAAGAGTTCCATTTCTCACTGTGTTTTCTTGGCCTCCTGCAGTGGATTTCCATGAATAATCCATACCATCCAACCTTTTGCAAATGAAAACTGGGACACATGTGGCCAAGGAACATTGGAGGGTGGTCAAGATGGCAAAAAGTATTAGCGAAGAACACAATCTAAGAGAGACTTGCAGCAATTTGCTTTTACCTGAATCTACTGGGAAAGGCAAGATTTCATCCCTCCTCTCCTCTCTCCCCTGCTGAGTTGAGTGCAAATTACTTTTGTATTTTGAAGTTAGCTTTCAACAACTGAAGTAAGCTGAGGACAAAGAGAAGGAGGAGGACAAGGAGGTGGAGAGAGAGAATGGGACATTTTAAATTCAGCAGAAAAAGTGGGACAGCAGAGAATTAACTGGGACCATCCCTGCTAAATTAGAACAGTTGAGAGGTATGAAAATCTGTTGGTCACCTTGAATGTTGTGGAGTACTAGTTGTCTTTCCTTTCCTTAATAATGGGTACAGAAGAAAACTGGCAAGCAGTGCATTTCTTTTTAATTGGCTGAATGTGATCTGAATATGCTGCACCAATCAAATTCCTGGCAGTTGTATTCTGTGCTAATTAAAGCTTCCAAAATGTTTGACACCCCATGAAGAATGTATTGCAGCAATCCAACCAGGAGATTAGCCAAGCATGGATAACTGTGGTTAGATCCTCCTTTCATAAGAGAGTTCCCATCTGAAGAGGCTTGATGTAGCTACTAAAAGGCAATTTGACTCAGCGTAGCACCATCAGTCTCCAGCGATGAATCTGGATACAAGAGTGCCCCCCCTTCAAAATTATGGGTCTGCTCTTTTTAGCAATAGGTAAACTTCTTTCACTGAACCTAAGAATAATCCATGCATCTTGACTAGATTCAGCTTCAGTTTACTGGCTCTCATCCAATCTGTTTGGAAACCAGGTGCCTATTCAGCATTTCTGTTGCCTCATTGACAAATTCAGATGACAAGGCTGGGTGACTCTGCTATATCAGGATGAGTGTAGTCCTGCAAGCTACATGAAAATTTCCTCATTACTTTGTAGACGTTAGAGATGTGATGGAGGCTGAGATCCTACATTGGGGGTGGTAGATACCGGAGACATGTGAGTATGTGTATCAGTCAGTGGGTTTGCAATATAGTGTGGTGCTTAGATATCCATTGTGTAGTTGTATGGAGATGTCCAGAAAGTGAACTCATTCTGTTGGTAGCTCCAGGCAAAGACTGATGGTAGGAATTGTTGAAATTCTGGTGGAATGTCTTCAGTGAGTCTTCTCCATGAATCCAAATTATGAAGATATTATCAATGTACCTCAGGAACAGGAGAGGTTTCTAGGTGCAGGAATTAAGATAGCATTGTTCCAGGTCAGTTGTGAAAATCTTGGCAGATTGTGATGCTGTGCATGTTACCACAGAAGTACTGTCAACCTGAAGATATACATTACTACCAAAAGTGAAGTAGTTGTGTTTGAGAACAAACTGGTGGGCCTTGGTGGCTAGGTCTGTCATAGTCCCATCTGGAATGATGTTCCTGACAGCCTGTAGTCCATCGATGTTTGGGATGCTGGTATAGTAGGCCCTTGGTATACACGGGAGTTCCATTCCAGACCCCCCACGTATACCAAAAACCACAGATGCTCAAATCCCTATTGTCCTCAATGGTGGCACACATGCATGGGTGCAGCCATTGGGGACAAAAGTCCCTCTCCTCTCCTCGCCTCTCCTCCCCTCCTCCCTCCATTCCCTCCCTTTACTTACCTTCTTTTGTTGACGCCACTGCCACCGCCACCATGTGAAAGGCTGGGTGCTGGCGTTGGAGGCCTTGAAGGCCTCGTGCTGCTGCTTGGCCTCCGGACCTTGCCACCGCCATGGAAGGGCTGGGGGGCGGTGCTGCAGGCCTATTGGCCTCCAATACCACCCCCGGATCTTTCTTGTGGTGGCAGAAGCAGTGAAGAGGCTGGGCAGCAGCTCTAGAAGCCTTCAAGTCCTCTAGCGCTGTCACCCAGCCTTCATGCCACTGCTGCCACTGTAAAAGGGCCCGGTGGCGGTGTTGGAGGCCAAGAGACCTCTGGGTCCTTCAGTGGCAGTGAGGAGGCCGGGTGGCAGTGCTAGAAGCCTTGAAGGCCTCTGGAGCTGCCACCTGGACTTTTCATCACCGCTGCTGCTGCGAGAAAGACCCGGGGGTGCTGTTGGAGGCCAAGAGGCCTACAGCACCAGCCCCTGGCACGCCGCCTTTCGCGCTGCAGTGGTGGTGGCAGCGGCAGCAAAAGAAGGTACGTAAAGGGAGGGAAGAGAGGGAGGGAGGGAGGCACGGAGGGAAGGGAGGGACGAAGGAAGGAAGAAGGGAGGAAGGGAGGAGATGAGGGGAGAAAAGGAGAGGGACTTTTGCCCTAATGGTGGCCCCCATGCACATGCACCATGAGAACAAAATGGCGGCTTTGCCATTTACGTATGCTCAAATCCATGCATGGCAAATCCACGTATAAGGAGGCCCACTGTATATTGGTATTTCACATTCATAGTGGCTAAGGTGGAGTTCCCTGGGAAGCTGTGGATGGACTGTGATTTCTGCAGGAAGTAGGTTGTGTCCTTCACTTAGCATGCATCTGAAGAAGGAGAGTTAAGTCCATTAAAGTTTATGCTACCACCTTCTTTCCCTCAGTTAATCTTAAAGGTGCTATTTTGTTGTTAGTGATGATTTAGTATTCTTTGTGGAACTGAAATAAATAAAAAATATTAAAAAATAAAAATAAAAAAAGCCAAAAGAAAATCCCTTTGCATACCAATCCAGATTAACTCTGGTAAGTCTGAGAATGCTTTATTCTATGAGGAAATATGTCCAAGCAATATGTGTATTTAAAACATGTAAACAAATATACACATTTGGAAAAAAATAAGCACGTAAAGGCACAGATTATTAGATCTCATTTTTAAAGAAAAGCCAATGGAACAAAGCAAAGACTAGTCATGAAAGAGGGAAAGGGAAGGTGTCTATAGAGGCGGATTGTATAGATATGCACATCAGTACTTATGCCAGGAGTCATCATTGCTTTAGTTTCCAGATCTCAGAGCCTGATCCCTATTCTCTGGTCTTGGGAGCAAAGGGGAGAAATCTTAGGGTGGATGTACTGCCTTGTGTGTCTCTCTGTACATGAATGTGTGTATATTTGCTGAAGTGATTAGCAAACAGAATTAAAGAGAATAAAATAAACACAAACATTTAGGCTCCCACCTTCTTCACTTGCTAAAGGTTCTCTGTTTCATCTTTAGAAAACGAAGAAGGCAGAAACAAAAAGGTTTTGCTTATTTTATATTGTTTTAGTTCTGTTTGTTAATCACTTCAGTAAATATATACATATTTTAGTGATTAACTGCATCCTTCTGGGATGCAGGATAAACATGGAAGAAGTGCTGTCAGTTTGCTTTTCAATCACACACTCACTTTCTCTGTTTATTAAACTTAGCAGTGTTTTACTTGAATGGAACACACTGTGCAACTGTCGTTGATACTTGATGTATCATCCTTATAGCATCACCAGGGTCTGCCTCGATGAATAACATGAGTTAACAATATTTTATCAATATTTCTCTCTCCTCTCCCATTTTTACCTTTCTCCTCAGCCTGCTTCATTTGCTGCAAACTGAGTTTAAAGTGGAAAAGTATTTTGTATTCAATTAACTCTGCAGAGAGAGGAAAGGAAGGGTGTAATGTTGCCCTTCCTTGCAGGTTCAAGCAAAAGGAAACTGCTGCAGTCTCTCCTAGCTTGTGTGTTCTCCCTCATTAGTAACTTTTGCCATCTTGACCACACTCTAATGTTGCTTGGCCAGACATGTCCCAGTTTTCATCTGTGAAATGTTGGAGGGTAAGAAGGTGGCCAGCTCTATGGTGAACAATTCTGACCACTTTTGATAAGTCAACAGTAATTGAGGGGTGATATTGAGAATGGAGATGGAAAGGCTTCTCTAGACAGCAGGAGGGTTTGGGCCATTGCTATTCTAGTATGCAAGACCTCACTTCCACCAGAAACAATGACTAAGGAAGTATCATGTCACATGAGTGTTTTTAAAGGCATATAAGCTAAACTTTATTTTATTAAAATATCAGCCATGATGATTTCCTAGACTTTATTTTAATCATGAGCCAAACAACAGACTCATGGGTAGGATCCTAAATTGCCCTCTTTGGGGTTTGCAAAACTTGGCATGTGTGCAGGTGGATATATGGACAAACAATGTTCCATTTGGTCATGTGTTTCCTTGCTGGAGAAAATTGCACATTTGCCATCTTCAGTGGCCAATAAATTCTACCACAAATCTCTTCGATTTACCAAAGTTATTTGTGCATGACGAAACTCTGCGAGTTACTATTCCCCAACCCAAAACACAGCCTTGGAAGCAGGGGGAAAGTTCAGGTTGCTATGTGACACATGTGTGCAAGTGACCTCATTGTTTTGCTCTGGGATGGCTAGTTTGATGACACCACGGAGAAGGGGCTTATAGCAGATGGTCAGTTTGTTATCCAGGCTCCTAACAAGGTTGTCCTGCCTTAGAGAACAGCTGGGCTTCTATAAAGGAAGACCTAGGCTAGAGGCAGATTTTTTTTTTTTTTTAGTAAATGGAAAATGTTGCAAAAGACTCTTCATTTCCCACAGTGTACATGCACACAATTGTTGAAGATGTATCTGGAGGCAGTTTTGGGATGGAGGAGAGTGAGAAAGCTGAAGCTATATCCAGACAGGATGGAAGCTTTGTGGCTAGGGACCCCAGTTGATAGGGACCCTGGAACTGGTTTTTTTTGGGGGGGGGAGTTATGAGGGCTCAGCATCAGAGGACAGGTCATTACTAGTTTTCCTTCTTTGTGAGAATTTTTTTTATAAAGTGATAAAAGCACAGAATAGATTGAAATCATCATCACCATCATTGTCATCGCCATCTCAGTCTTCGCCCAACAGAAGCAGATAACAATCTGACTACAGTTCAAGCAATGTTTGTTGTTGGATGCCTTTAAGTTGTTTCTGACTTATGGCAGACCCCAAGGTGAACTTGTTATGGGGTTTTCTTGGCAGGACTTGCTCAATTTGCCTTTTGCCTTCCTCTGAGACTGAGAAAGTGTGAATAGTCACACAGTGGGTTTCAATGGCTGAGTGGGGATTCTAACCCTGGTCTTGGGAGTCATAGTCCAATGCTCAAATGGTGCAAGGTGATAAATATTAGAAAACTGAGTAAATAAAAATAATCTTTAACTATGAATACCTTTACAAGTGCAATGTGTATTTATGAGAGGGTATCCAGAAGTTTTAATTATCATCTTTTTAAAAAATTGACAGAAAGTTTGTTTTGATTTGTAGTTGTTAACTTATCTCTTTGTAGTCACTATCTAGATTTATACATTTTCCCCAGTGTATCTTGTCCCTCTGAATACCTGATATTGTAGAAGCGTGCAGATTGTGCCTGATGAGGATTTTACACTTTAGTCACTTCCGGCACAGCCATTCACAGAAATAAAGGATGCAATGAGCTGATTTTCTCAGCACTTAGGGACACTGACAAAATTTCATCAATATGCCATAATAACTTCTGGCTGATCATTATTACTTTCAATACCCCCTCGTAAGGCACAATCTGCAGGCTTCTACAATATCAAGTATTTGGAGGGTCAAGATACACTGGGAAAAATGTATAAATCTAGGTAGTGACTATATAGAGATAAGTTAACAACTACAAATCAAAACAAACTTTCTGTCAATTTTTTAAAAAGGTGATCATTAAAACTTTTGGATACCCCTCTTACAAATCTCCTCCATGTGTTCATTCTATCTTACTGCTAAGTAAGTGTGCATAGGACAGATGGCATTTAGTCTTTGTTATTTTTGGAGGGATGATTACTAGAATAACTGTCAATATTTTTAGTGCTTGATCATTTAGTACATTTCTGACTCATAATTCCTCTGGGAGCTCAAGTGACTCCAGGTCTTGGTTATCCAATTTTACTTGAACACTTTTGGGAAGGGCTCAGCCCATCCTTTCCTAGTCTTGGGGGTGGTGGACTTGAGCTCCCCTTGTTACAGGATCCCTGTCAGCTGCTCTGAGCAGATTGGTGTAGGGTTGCCAGGTCAAGACTATTTCAGGTTCTTAGCTTTCTGGACCAAAAGCTTAGGCCTAGGGACTATCCCTTGTGATGTCACAGGCAGCAGCACCTAGTGATGTTATTAAATATGAAACATTAAGCATCAACCACAGTTGAACAACTGAAACATAAAAATGGCAAGCCTATACTTTTCAAGACAATGCTTTCACCTTGAGATTCCTCCCACTTGATCCATGGACTGGAGATTAGATGAAGGTCTTGAAACTCAAAGCCAGGCCCTGAGATCACTGAAACCTAAATGCAGCCAGTTTTGGATTTGGGTGTACTTGCTCACAGTTTGGATGTTTTTCTGGACACATGGTATCTGGAAGCACAGGTGGAAGCAGCAGCCAGAAGTGCCTTTTGCCAGGTTAAGCTACTCAACCAGCTGCCACTGTTTTTTTTTGTTGTTGTTGTTGTTTTTTTACAGATGATAGATCTAACGTAAGATCATGCATAGGCTATTTATGTCCAGGCTAGATCAGGCACTCCATTTTCCACTAATTTTCCTCTTCACTAATTTTCTTCACAAAGGAAGCAATGAGTAATTTCATCAATTTTCTTTTGATGCAAGAAAGTCTTCAAACACCACATAGTTTTTGTAGCCTATTTGAAATTCAGAGCTTATTCTGCACAAAACTGTCATCCTGTTGTTTTGCACAAAAAACCCCAAGATTTTATGAGTAGGAAATAGCATTTTCTGTGGACAGAAATGTTGGCTGGAATCCTCAATGGCAGTTAGAAAATTATAACATTATACTCCTGTGACTGTTACACATTCAAGATCTCTACGTAGCCCCTAGTTTTAATAATCTGGACTGAATCTGTGTTAATCTTTGTTGTTCAAATGCATCTGATTAAGTTTGAATGGGTGGAGGCTGCCAAAAAAACCACTTAACTTGGTATAATCGATATCGGGGTTTTTCCTGTTTTTAAAAAAGATTTGCATCATCAGCAGTGTAAATAACTGATGTGAATAGACCCAGCATAAATCAGGATAAAATTCTGCATGCCTTGAACATGTTTCAAATGCATTTGCATCATCGACTCCATCTTTTTTCACAGTACTGGCACGTGTGAGCAACAGAACTCTCAGAAATGCACATAGATGCATTTCCATAGTATGAACAACAAACTCAGGCTTAAGTCTGCTTCCTCATTCTTAAACTCAGAATATATTAGTGAGATTATCCGCATAGTAGTATTTAAAAAGTCGACGTCTGAATTACCCCTCAGTCACTGCTCCCTTTGCATCCAGTCACCTTGAGAGCAGCAACCAAGCAGCTGGCTGAGCAGAGACTGAGAAGTCTTTTGCCCATGCTGCCCTTGCAGCAAATACCAGTGTAGATGGGAGGCTTCTCAGTTGCTGCTCTCTTTTCATCTGGTCACCTTGGGAGCTGCAACCACAACCAAACATCTGGCTGAGTAGTGATTGAGAAACCTATGTCAGCATGCATGAGGGGCTTCTCAGTTGCTCCCAAGTTCATGCTCCCAAAGGAAGAAGCTTCTTCCCAATGAGGAAGAATCTCAATCCTTCTTTGTCAGGGTGGAAAGGGACAGAACTAGCTTCCCACTTTTATCTCTGGAGAAAAAGGACTCTCAATCTGAAAGAGATGAAGGACTATTTTGAAGAACTGACCCCAGATACTTATCCCCATCCTCCCTAGAGACATGCCCTCCCCATACAGCTTCAAGTTGTCTCTCCCTCCCCACATAAATATTGTTTCTTCTGCTACCTTTCTTCTTGGCCTATTCAAAGAAAGAGAACAGGAGCAGTAGCACAGCTCCAACCTGCCAGCCAAGCCCTGACAAAGGTCACAAAACTTAAGTAGAGTCCCAAATGTTAGATCTCCTTTTCGTCACTGCTTCTCCCCACCACCACCACAAGCTCTAATTCTTCATCCCCACCATGGTCCCCAAGGCCCTTGGTTCCTCTGCTGCATGCCAGTATTTTGACTGAAGGCCCCCTTGCCACTCCCTTTTCCCTCACCACCCCCTTGGATCCTTCCACCACCTCCAGGGAGGTGATACTGTCCTCTTTGGGACTCACTGCTCTAGTGTGCCAGAAGTGTGACAGATTTGCAAGAAGCCATCACTGCTCTTTATCTGAAATACAGGCTTTCGAATACTTTTGATATATGTGTCCTCAAGCTGAACCAGACATGTGGATAGGGAAACACAAAATCATAATGGGCAGAGGCTGCCAACTAGGGAAGAAAACAAAAACGAACAAAAAGGCCCTTATGTAAGTGTGAAAGGAGACTGTGTGTGCCTCAGGACACACTTAACTAGTTTAGCCACCCGTTAGAAATCTGTGTTTCCCCCCATGGCCTTTGCAGCATTCCTTACAGGAAGAAAACAAAAGAAATAACTTTTAAATTCAGCCAAGGCAACTTCTTTTCTATCTGGCAAAAACAAATTATTAATAACCTCATAACCCTAAGTACCTAATTTGTCACACTTGCCAATCCTGTTTACTCGTATCAAAATGGTCTGTGTGTTCTGTAGGCATCATGAACACTCTTTAAAACTGCCTGCAAAAATGTTCTTGAAATAAAATTACTGCATTCCCTGGCTCAGTTCTGCTGATGAACTGAGAACTGGTTTGGATTACAGTAGTTGAGGCAGGGAATTTACAGCTTTGAGCTTCCCTTGTACCCCCAGATAGAACCATTTTCTAATGACACCTCTTGCATTATGCTTTCCGCATCTTTTTTTAGAACCTGCACCTCAGCTGTGTGTAGCGAAATGTTTCACCCAGTATCTCCCTTTCCTCCTCTTCATACCATTCCCTTCAACATTTCACATATGCGAGCTGGAATGGATGTGGCCGAAGAACATCAGAGTGTGGTCAAGATAGCCAAAGCTATAAATGAGGAGGAACACAAGCCAGGAGAGGTTAGAGTAGTTTTCTTTTGCCTGAGCCTATTGGGAAGAGCAACACGTCATCCTACTTTTCCCCTTTTCTCTTTTCCCCCTGGTGACCTAACTGAATGCAAACTACTTTTGCTCCTTGGACTCAGTTTGCAGCAATTGAAGTAAGCTGAGGAAGACAGGGGAAAGTGTGAAGAGGGGAAAGAAACTGGGACATTTTAAAAGCAGTTGAAGAAGTGGTATGCCAGAAGTCTGTCTCTGCCAAATCAGGCCTGTCCCTGCCAAACTGGGGCAGTTGGAGGGCAGTCATAAACATGCCTGATCTCTCATCTGTTTGTGGAAGTTAAGAAAGGTTGAGCTTGGTTAGAACTAAAGACTGTCAGAGAATACCAGGGATGTCCAGGTAGATTTAAGATTTAAGAGGATAAGCCCTTCCTTTGTCATCTACATCTTTAGACATCAGAAGGAGAGAGAGGCCTGCCAGCTCCATCAGGCCTGGCCTAGAGTAAGATAATGAGCTCTCCCTTCAGTCCATCTGCCTTGGTCCAGGCCTCAGAGGGAGAGAAGAACTGCTGGACCTGATCCCCTTCTCCACCACCATTCCCTTCTCCTTTTGTGTTGTGTGTTTTTAGATTGTAAGCTTGAGGACAGGGAACTGTCTAATTAATAATAATAATAATTGTAAACCACTCTGATAGCCCTTAGGGCTGAATGGCTGGGTATAAATATAATAAATAAATAAATAGATAGATAGATAGATAGAGAATTTTAAAAAAATTAAATTTAAACTTAAAAATTTAAATTTAAACTGGGCTATATGGACCAACAATTTGGCTTACTGTAAAGCAGCTTCCCGAGTTCCTCTGATGTGCCAGTTCCTTTCCATTCTTTCTGCCAACGTGCTAGTCTATATATCTGGAGACTTCAAAAATATAGCTGTGTTAGTCTGTAAAATCAGTATGTAAAGAGCTCTTGTAGCACCTCTGAGACTAACTGAAAGAAAGAAGTTGGCAACATGAGCTTTCATAGACTTAAGTCTACTTCCTCAAAAGCATCTGAACAACTAAACTTAAATCTCCAAAAGCTCATGGTGTCAACCTCTTTCTTTCAGTGAATCTCAAAGGTGCCACAAGATCTCTTTACATGCTGAGTATACATAACTGCTTCTTCATCCTCCCCCCATAGAATCATAGAGTTGGAAGAGACCACAAGGGCCATCCAGTTCAACCCCATTCTGCCATGCAGGAACTCCCAACTCATCCATGACAGATGGCGATCCAGCCTCTGCTTAAAGACCTCTAAGGAGGGAGACTGCACTACACTCCAAGGGAGTGTGTTCCACTGTTGAACAGCCCTTACTGTCAGGAAGTTACTCCTAATGTTGAGGTAGAATCCCTTTTCCTGCAGCTTGCATCCATTGTTCCGCGTTCTAGTATATATTAGGAAGATCAGGGGGCTGTACTGGTCTCCTTGTAATTCACCACCATACAATTTGTTGCTGCTGTGGCTACTGTTTCTAAAATATGGCAGCCAACATTGTGCTTGTCATTGCTGCAGCAGCTGATGAAATTTGGTTCAGTGGCTACTGTGGTTTGGCGGCCTTTGTTGTGAAGGATGGCTCTAGGTTGCTCCCTTGCACCATAGTGTCCTGTGGATGTTGAAGGTAGAAAATACACTTATTTTCCTGAAATAACAGGAAGGAATATAAGAGAGGAAACTCCCACAATTTGGACAGAGTAGATGGCAGAAGCCAGGATGTAACCATATCAGGAGTGGGAGGATTTGAGTTCACAAAATGAGTGAGGGAGCAGCTTGTTCTCTGTTGCTCCACAGACTAGGTTTCAAACTACAGGAAAAGAGATTCAATCTAGAGATTGGGAAGAACTTCCTCTGATGTCACAGGCTGCACCTGCGCTGCAGAAATAAACTGGTTTGACACTTCTTATCTGCCATGGCTCAGTGCTGTGGAATTCTAGGAATTATAGTTTGGTGGGGTAGATTGGTATGGAAAGTGATGACAATTAACCATTGATGCAAATGTACAAAAATTCACAGCAATGTGCATAATACACTTATAAGTAGACTAGCCTTCTGTTAGCAGCAACTGAAATAAGCAGAGGCCAAAGGGGGAAGGTAGGAGTAGGAAAGAGAAAATGGGACATTTGAAAGGCAGCTGAAAAAATGGGACAACAAAAAATGAATGAGAACTGTCACTGGCAAATAGGGACAGTTGGAAGGTAAGTAGTTGTGTCTGTCCCCAATGATACCAATCTCTGCCCTTTTCTTAGCTATCTCTCCAAGTTAATAGCCTGCTAGCTAAAGAAACACATCACGTCTCTGATGAAGTGGGTCGTAGCAATCCATGAAAGCTTATGCTATAATAAAAATTTGTTAGTCTTTAAGGTGCCACAAGACGCTTTATTCTTTTTATTCCAATATACATGAATTTTCCTTGGCTGTTAAATTATCACTGTTGCTGCTGTTGTTTCTCTTAGCTATGTGACAGCTCTAGCTGTCATTTTTAAAATATTGTATTTTATATTGTTTTAGTAAGATTTGTCTTACTCTATCCAGCAAATCACTTCGAGGACTCTCTGCTTAGGTGAGAAGAAGGAGGATATATTTATTAAAACAGGGCACAGTCTCTTCCAGCCTTGGATCACCAGATACTTTTAGTTTACAAATCCAATTATCCCCAGCAACAATCCAGGTTTCTAATGAATGATGGTACTTATAGTCTAATCTTGTTAGGTTGCAAGGTTGAGAAAGCTGATGATAATGGAAGAGAATGTTTTTTGTCACATGATTTGCTGTCAAGGATGGGGCAAAAAGCTTCTTGCCTTTGAGTATATCTACACATCAATTACAGCAGTCTGACCACTTTAACTGCCATGGCTCCATCCTACAGAATCCTGAGATATGTACTTTGTTGGGGTACTTAGAATTTTCTGTTATCGAGTTCTATCCCACTTTTTTGTGATAGTGCTAGAACTGTACAGTTTCAAGTATCTCATAGAATCATAGAATCATAGAAATTTAGAGTTGGAAGAGACCACAAGGGCCATCCAGTCCAACCCCCTGCCATGCAGGAACTCCCAATCAAAGCATCCCCGACAGATGGCCATCCAGCCTCTGCTTAAAGACCTCCAAGGAAGGAGACTCCACCACCCTCCGAGGGAGAGTGTTCCACTGTCGAACCGCCCTTACTGTCAGGAAGTTCCTCCTAATGTTGAGGTGGAATCTTTTTTCCTGCAGTTTGCATCCATTGTTCCGAGTCCTGTTCTCTGGAGCAGCAGAAAACAAGCTTGCTCCCTCCTCAATGTGACATCCCTTCAAGTATTTAAACAGGGCAATCATATCACCTCTTAACCTTCTCTTCTCCAGGCTAAACATCCCCAGCTCTCTAAGTCGTTCCTCATAGGGCATGCTTTCCAGTCCCTTCACCATCCTAGTTGCCCTCCTTTGGACCTGCTCCAGTTTCTCCACATCCTTTTTGAATTGTGGTGCCCAGAACTGGACACAGTATTCCAGGTGGGGCCTGACCAATGCAGAATAGAGTGGCACTATTACTTCCCTTGATCTAGACACTATACTTCTATTGATGCAACCTAAAATTGCATTGGCCTTTTTAGCTGCTGCATCACACTGTTGACTCATGTTCAACTTGTGGTCTACTTGGACTCCTAGATCCCTTTCACATGTTGTCTCATTCAGCCAGGTGTCCCCCATCCTATATCTGTGCATTTCATTTTTCCGCCCTACGTGTAGGACCTTACATTTCTCTGTGTTAAATTTCATTTTGTTAGCTTTGGCCATCAAAGAAAAATCCAAGGATTCCATAGGATGGAGCCAGGACAGTTAAAATGATATCAAACTGTTATGCATATGTAGTGTAGATACATGAAAAGACCTAAATCAAGGGTGGGAATCATGAAGCCCTCTAGATACAGGTGAACAGGAGCACCCAGCAGCCCTAGGCAGTATAGTCAGTGGTGAGGAGTACAGTTGAACTACATCTAGTGGGCTCCATGATTCTAGGCCTGAAAAGAATTGTTAGCCCAAATAGGGTAGACCCACTGAATAGTAGGATTTGTCTTTATGCTGACTATTAATTCAGCTATTAATTCAGTGGGTGTATTTTGTGTAAGACTGAGAGCCAGCGTGGTGTAGTGGTTTGAGTGACGGACTATGACTCTGGAGACCAGGGTTTGATTCCCAGCTCAGCCATGAATCCCAATGAACAAGTCCCATATTCTCAGCTTAGGGGAAAATAATGGCAAAACTCCTTGTAACAAATCTTAACAAGAAAACTCTATGATAGTCTTGCCTTGGGTTGCCATAAGTCGGCAATGACTTGAAGGCATACAACAACAAAGCAACTAGATGAAAGCCTCACATTTATTTCAGTGTGAGCTTTCAAGGAATTAGTGCAGTTTCTTAGATGCATAGAGTACAATGAGTGGAACAGAAAGGAGGAGGGTAGAAAACTTTATATACTGTGGACATGGGCTCAAACTGCCTTTGTGCCTGTGTCCCATATGCATATGCTTATACTCACCAGCACAGATAAAAATTGGGCCCTGTGGGGTCAAGCAACATCAAGCTAGAGGATGCTGCAGCAGCTTGCTTTTATCTGAGCCCACTGGGAAAGTAAGATTTGGCCCTCTCCTTTCCTTTCATGACTGCTGAATTAATGAGGTGCAAACTATTTTTTCACTTTGAACAGTCTGCAGCAAGTGAAGTAAGCTGAAGACAAAGGGAGCAAGTGGGAGAAGAGAGAAACTGGGACATTTTAAAATAGCTGAAAAGTGGGGCAACAGAGAATTAATTGGGACGGTCCCTGACAAACTGGGACAATTGGAGGGCATAGCTTAACTGAATTACTGGCCAGAACCAGTATATCTGGCCCTCTCTCCTTTGCTCAGCAAAAACTGTGGCTGCAGTTGAAAAGTTAGCTGATGACCCAGAAATGTAGAGTTTTGCAAAGATGTAAACAAAATTGCATAACGGAGTTGTAGATTATCTTGGGGGATAACTAAAGGATAGTTTCATAGCATCTCTGTGCTGTCTGACTCAGCCAGTTATCTGAACTGGAATTTATAGTGGGAAAGGATAAAGAGATAATGTTGATTAAAGACTGTAAGTAAGTTTGGCCTCAACTCCTAACTTAGAATTTTTGGCTATCTTTTCTGCATTCCAAGACAGGATATGAGTAAGGCTTGGAATGAATACATTGTGAGAAACTTATTAGAAGGGTCCTACTGGAGACCACCTTTCTATTAAATTCTGTCTCTTCTTTAGATTGTCTTCTCTGAGGGAAGTAAAAGAGAGGACAGAATGGTTTAGGTCTAGGATGAACTCTCAGTTTGTGTGAGACATAGTAGAACTGGGTATTTCTTTCCTTGAGATCCTCTGTTTGAATCTCATACTCGGATTCAATGCCC
The DNA here is from genome assembly GCA_034509955.1 of Urosaurus nigricauda. Lineage (NCBI taxonomy): Eukaryota > Metazoa > Chordata > Lepidosauria > Squamata > Phrynosomatidae > Urosaurus > Urosaurus nigricauda. The sequence goes on from JAOEGL010000003.1 coordinate 269,182,177, forward strand.
AGCATTTTTGTAAGTCAGTCTCTTAAACCACGAGGACTAGGAACTCATGTTTTAGAAGTTGTCCTAGAAAGCTGACAATATCACCCCCCCCCCGGTGCGAAAATGGAAATTGGCTGATATTCAAGCCTCATTGGCTTGAATGGCCGTGTGCTTCCCTGTGTGCCATTTAACCCTCCCTGCTTTCCAGTCTGAGAAGAACCAAGATCGCAGACTCAAAGTCTGTGAAAATGGATGGCTGACTGTATTTACTTTCCAGTGACCTATCACAACAGTGGACATGTTCAATGGGGTTAGGGCCCAGGACCTTTGTGAAAGTGGGAAAAAATGCCAATAAAGAACCCACTATTTTTTTTACCCAAGAGAGCATCTCTCTAGATCCTCTAGTGCAACATTAGTGTCAACATCTGCTGAAAGCTGACCATAGAATCACACTGAAAGACCTATAAATGTCTAGAAAAGTGTTTTCTCTAGGAATCTCTAGGTCCTCCAGCATGACTCTATGGTCAACTTCTGACAGAGATGTGCTGGAGGACCTAGGGATTCTTAGAGAGAACATAATAATCAAATTGGCAAATAATCAAATTTGCAAAAGTCAAAACTACCAATAGGGAGGGCTGACTGTAAATGCAAGATAGATGTGTGCATGTTTTGTGCTTTGAAGTCATTTTCAACATATGGCGATCCTAAGGCAAGCCTATCATAGGGTTTTCTTGGCAAGTTTCATCAGAGAGGATTTGCCATTACCATCCTCTGAGGCCAAGAGAGTATGATTTGCTCAAGGTCACCCAGTGAGTTTTCATGGCCGAGTTGGAATTCAAACCCTGGTCTCCAGAGTCACAGAAGATTTTCGGACCAATGCTTAAGTGCTGGTAAAATGCTGATAAATCATTTAGGAAGAGTTCATGTGGGAAAGCCTGATGCGTTTCCTAGATGTCAGAGGATTGTTGGCTCCCCTCCAGCATCCCTGAAACGTTTGGGGAGAGGCAAATTCCTATGAATGCAAAATTTCCATTCATAGGAATTTGCCTCTCCCCGAACGATTCAGGGACACTGGAGAAGAGCCTACGATCCCTTGATGTTTAGGAAGCATGTCAGGCTTTCACACACATGCTTCCTAAATCATTTTGCAGCATTTTATCAGTGCTTAAGTGTTGGTCTGAAAATCTTCAATGTCCAATGTTCAAACCATTACATCATGCTGGCTCGCTCTATCTATCTATCTATCTATCTGGGGAAAATTCCATGTGGTGACAATTATTATTATTATTATTATTATTATTATATTTATATAGCACTGTAAATTTGCACAGTGCTGTACATACAATCTTATAATTAGACGGATCCCTGCCCTCAGGCTTACAACACAAAAGGAGAAGGGAAAGGTGGCGGGGAAGGGGATGAGGTCCAGTGGTTCTTCTCTCCCTCTGGGGCCAGGACCAAGGCAGATGGACTGGAGGGAGGGCACAGCTTCTTAATACATAGTTAAAAGGAGGCATCCTGGGGCAGACGGCACAATCCTGGGAACGCTTCCCTAAACAATATAGTATTTAACTTAATTTTGAAACTGGTTAGAGAAGCGATGAGGCACGCGTATGGGGGAAGAAGGTTCCAGGAGTGAGGGGCAGCAAGTGAGAAGGGACAAATCCGGGACAGGGCAGTGGAAATCCTCGGCTGGGACAGGAGACCTTGACTACCAGAGCTGAGGGTACGAGTAGGAATGTAAGGAGAAAGAACTTCAGACAAGTAAGGAGGGGCCAGTCCATGGAGGGCTTTGAAAGTCAGCAACAACAGCTTGTACTGGATGCGGAAGGGGAAGGGGATCCAGTGAAGGGAGGATAAAAGAGGAGAAACATGGTCAAAGAGGCGAGCGGATGTGATAATATGTGCGGCTGAGTTCTGGACAGAGATTAAAGGATGGAGGTGAGAGAGAATAAGCCCTGTCAGAAGAAGGTTAAAATAATCTAGTCGTGAAACCACCAGGGCATGGACCAGAGTCTTGGCAGTGGGGACTGAGAAGAATGGACGGATTTTAGCAATGTTGTAGAGAGAGAATCTACAGGTCTTGGTGGTGGCCTGAATCTGGGGAACAAACGACAGAGAGGAATCAAAGATGAAACCAAGACTGCAGGCTTGCTGAACCAGTTGAATAGAAGTGCCATCAACAGATACAGAAAAGGAATATTGAAGGGTGGGCTTAGGTGGGAAGAAGAGAAGCTCTGTTTTAGACATGTTGAGCTTCAAGCGCTGATGCCGCATTTCTTTGTCCATTTGAGGGAGCAACTCTGCCAAAACATGCAAACACAAATACATACACACACACACACACACACACACACATACACACACAGAATATCATATAGTCAGACTCTCAAAATACACAATTCTATGCTTGATTACTACATTCTGTGCTCGGAGAGGCATCTTTATGTAGTCAAGGAGTGTGGGTGAAGCTTTGCTAGGAGCAAGATGCGGGGATGGAGTTGTTTTTTTCTGCCACAGTAGAACTGGGCTGCAAAATCTACCTTTTTTGGTTCTGCTTAGGAGTTCTTAAGCAGTGTTTTAGCAGGAGGTAACTTCATCCCAATTGCATCCTTTGTATATATCAAAAAACTGTGTATCTCGTTAAACAAATGGGTTCCTTTGCTGTGACTAAACCAATCCACATGTATTCATCCTCCCACCATTGATTTATTTAGAGGAAGCCTAGTCCTCAGAGGAACTTCTCTGTCTCTTCAGCAAGCCTGTGTGTATTATTCTACCCCCTCTCAATTGATTAAAAGTCAGCACTCTCTCTGAGCAAAGCATCTCACAAGGGGAGCATTTGCATTTGAAAGGCAAGGGAGGCCTGTTCTCCTGGAGTAAGAGGCTCATTAACAATTGCAGAAATACTTTGAACCATAACCTCCCTTCATTACTTAAGCTCAGCTCTAGATCCCCTTGCGCTAGACTTCACAATCAGATGGGTGTGGTGTGGCAGACTGTGGCTGTAAATTACCTTTCGAGCCAGCAAATTCTTTGTTTCCTGTTTGTAAATTCTGCATGAATCATGATTTTGGGAAATAGCCATTTTTGACTTCACCCTGCTATTAGGAGGGTATCCTAATTAATTTTCTATTAGCTGTGACAAAAGAGAGGTGGACACCCTACCACCCACTCTCAGTATATTCCAAAATTACAGTTGTAAAATATGTGCAAAATAAATATCACCAGTGTTGTAACAGAGAGAGCCATTGTGGTGTAATGGTTTGAGTGTTAGATTATGACTCTGGAGACCTTGGTTCATATCCTGGCTTAGCTGTTACACACACTCAGGGCAAGTTACACACACTCAGCCTCAGAGGATGGCAATGGTAACACCCCCCCCCCTTGAAGAAACCTGCCAAGAAAACCTCATGATAAGGTCTCCATAAGTCAGAAATGATTTGAAGGCACACAACAACAACAACAATACTAGGAATGTAATTTTTTGTTAATTTTCTTCTTGAAGTAAGTGATGAATAATTTTAGAAGCGTTCTTCTTATTGTGAGAAAATATTTGAAAATTGTATAGTCTTTGAAGAATATTCACATGGTAAGAGTTATTCTGCTGAAAATTCACAAGGCACTTAGAAAGTGAAGAAAAAAGGGAAAGAAAATGGGGCTGAGATGCTTGTTGCTGTTAACTGTCCTCAAACCGACCTCATCTCATGGCGACCCTGTGGATGAGACATCTCCAAGTCTTCCTGTCTTCCACCACACGCTTAAGTCTTGTAGATTCATGCCTTTGACCTCTGTAATAGAGTCTAGCTTCCTCTCTTTCTACTACCTTCCACCTTTCGTAACATTATTTCCTTTTCTAATGAGTCATGCCTATTCATGATATACCCAAAGTACAACAGCCTCAGTTTGATCATCTTGACTTCCAGGAAGATTTCAGGCTTGATCTTTTCAAGGACCCATTAGTTTGTATTTTTGGCTGTCTATGGTATCTGCAGTACTCTTCTCCAGCACCACATCACAAATGAGTTGTTTTCTTCCTGTCTGCTTTCTTCACCATCCAGCTCTCACGTCCATATGTAATGATGGGGAATGCCATGGCTTGGAAGATTTTAACTTTAGTGCTCAATTGTATATCTTTGTTCTTTAAGATCTTCTCTAGATGTTTCACCACTGTCATTCCCATTCCTAATCTAGTCTCGATACTTATTAACGTATGATCCAAGGTTCAAGAAATCTTTAACTATTTCAGTTTATAATGCAGTGTCTAATTTAGTTCAAGGATGGAGACCTTTTCTTTCACAGGGGGAGGGCAAATTCTGGTTCTCTGAAGTTTCCCATGTGGCCATGCCACTTTCCCGTGAGATATCTGTTTGGAAATTTCCCAGTCTCTCTTTTTTTACTTTCCACTTCCACATACCAATTCTATAAGTTTGAAATGGTGCTCCTAAATTTAGTTAGTGGCAGTAAGGGTTTTAATCTGAAATATGCTGGCAATATGATGGCTTTACCATCTTGCTTTTGGCCCTGTCTACTTCTGGAATGGAGTCTGTGAGAATTTCTCTGAAACTAAAATTGGTCTAGGGCTTTCTGCTGAAAGAGGTTCCTTTGGTCAGACTCATCATGTTGTATGCACCTGTTTCATATCCTCCAACATTTCACAGATGAAAACTGGGACATGTCTGGCCAAGCAACATCAGATGGTGGTCAGGATGGCCAAAATTTTTAAGGAGAAAGAATGCACAAGGCAGGAGATGCTGCGGCACTTAGCTTTTCCTTGACTCTACAGGGAAGGGCAAGTCTCTCCCCCTCATTTCTTCTCCTTCCTGCTAACAGAGTGCAAACTACTTTTGCACTTTGAACTCAGTTTGCCTCAGTTGAAGTAAGATGAGGAAAAAGGAGAAAGTGGGAAGAAGGGAGAGAAACTGGAACATTTGAACAGCAGTTGAAAAAGTAGGAAGACAGATTATTCATTTGGACTGTCTCTGCCAAATAGGGAGAGTTGGAAGGTATGCATTTTGATGGTGCATATGATACCAGCCTCTCTCCCTTCTTGCACTATTGCAGAAGGCTTCCCTTCTCAAAATGCTTCTTCATCCTGTTGATTTTAAAAATAATCTTCTTTGGAGGCTCTGTACTCACTCACTCAAATGCTTGAGTCCATGCCTTCTACATATTTTAAAGAAATGGCTTAAAACAAAATCGGCAGCAGTGCGGCAACCCTGCCTGTAGAATGATTCTCTCTCTCTCTTCTCTCTCTCTCTCTTTCTTTCTTTCTTTCTTTCTTCTGATGCAAAGAAGGCAATAGTCTGGGATTCTTTGGCAGCTGTCAAAGGGTTGACTTTGATGGTGTCTGTCCCCCCCCCCCCATTTCTTCTGTTAGAAAACTGTTCTTGCTTCTGTCAGCATATTTCTTTCTCCTGGAGAAGATGAATTCATTGATACAGCTTGCTTGCTGTCCACATATTCACAGTTCATGCGCTTACATTTTACATAAAGTAAAAACTTGGTAAGAGGAAAACACATCCTGCACTTCTTCAAAGCTAATGTGCAGTAAATGTATTCCTTCTGACAGTGACAGGTATTTCTTATTAAATTGCTGCTCGTTTCTGTGCATGGGTGTGTGTGCAAACTAGGTTTTGCTTTAAAAGCATTATTTCTTTTCCTGAACCTAGACAGGGCTCTAGTTAGATAGGCCTAAGCAAAGAAGAATTAAAAACAAAGCCCAGAAAATAGATAAATTTATCCCATTCTGTCCACTAAGCAATTCAAGTTGAAAGATCAGAAAGCATAAACAGTGGTGTTGAAGAGAAGGCAGAGAGGCAAAGAAATGTCTTGTAAAATCTCTTGTCCCTTATTTTTGTAATGATTCCAGGTGGGAATATCTAGTCTTTTATTAACATCCTCTGACCTGAATTGCAAGGCTCCATCCACCTTTTGCAACAGCCTTGTGTGAAAGGCAGGTATTAAAAACACCCCAAATTGTATCTTGATCACAGCTCTGGAACTCACTTCTCTCCCCTTCCTTTTTCTTCTATTTGGCATGACAAAGAGGGAGCAGGAATAAATGAGAGGCTGAATAAAAAATGCTGAAAGGTTTTATATTTCTGCCAGGCAGAAACGGAAATAATTCAGTAAGCTGGAAGCCTGTGCCTTCCATTTGCATCGTAAAAAAATTATAAATATACAGACTTTGTCTTGTGGCACATCTTTTTTTTTCTCTTTCAGAGTGAAATATTTTCATCCCCAGCTCGTTTCAGCTTCATTTTGGTACTTTTCAGGTGTACTAGAAGGCTGCAGGCATATATTCCCAGTTAGCTGATCCAAAGGAGCCCAGATTTTTGTGAGTCCTTGGTATACCCTGTGGCTATACTAATTAGAACAACTGTGATCATTTCCAATCTGGGATATATGCAAAAGCAGTCCAGTGCATGGAAATGTTCTCATCTGCTGATACTTTCACTGAAGTTGCATACCCAAATTATAGAATGATAGATTTGGAAGAGACCACAAGGGCCTCTGACATTTCACTTATGGAAACCAGGACAAGCAACATGAGCATGTGGCCAAGCAACATGAGCATGTGGTTAAGATGGCCAAAGTTATCAATGAGGAACAACAGACAAGGTAGGAGAGGCTGCAGGAGTTTGCTTTGCCTGAGCCTGCTGGAAAGGGCAAGATTCCAACCCCCCTTCTCTTCCTCATCTGTTGAGTTCATTGAATGCAACTGGATGAATGCAACTTATGCATTTTCAACTCAGTTTGCTAAGGACAAAGGGGGAAAGTGGGAGTAGGAAAGAGAATATATATAAAAATATTATATATGAAAAAGTGGAACAACAAAAGATTAATGGAGACTGTCCTGGCCAAATTGGGACAATTGAAGGATACACAGTTGCCTGTGCTGCTGAAAAGGCAAGCAATTTTTGAGTGGTCAGTTTTTGGTGAGGGATCTTGGGGGGCTTTGGAAGACTGCCAGAAGGCTTGCGGGGCTGAAGAAGTGGAATTTGTGGAATCACAAGCAGCCTGTGGATGATACTTTCCCCACCCTCCATCTAAAATTTTTCTTTTGAGCAACCTCCTCCAAATGGGACCCTCCAAAGTATAGCTCTTACCATTCCCAGTAAGGAAGCTGGGAATGGTGGGAGCTGTAGTCCAAAGCATCTGGAGGTTGCAAGACTGGAAAAGCCAGTTTTTGAGGAGAGATGGATAATGTTGGAATGGATAAAGTAGTAACTTCATGAAAATACCAGGCAGTTCCTTTTATAAACTTAATGTTTTGAGCTAGTCTTTTTAAAAAGTAGACTAGCTCCTGAATTCGTGGTTAAATTAGAACTTTTAATTAATGACAAATCTCTGATTCTGACAGTGTTTCCCTTAATTGAAGAGACAGCTTCATTCTTCTGGGGATTGAACATCTTCATAAAGCATTTATGATGAACCAACACAAGTGTGAACAAATGTTTTGGCTATCTGTGTGCATACCTCGCCCTCTTCTATAATTTACATTGCAGATGAGTTGCTAAAATAGCCTGTTGTGCAAACGTGGTTTTCATTTCTTTCTTAAGGCGCACTAGAGGTGGAATTAATTGGAAGGGGGATTTTTGTTGTTGTTGGGGAAGAGAAAGCTTTACAAAAGATCCTATTACTTCCAGTGGGACTTTCTCCCAGTTTGGTGTTGCCTTCTCATTTGGTTAAGTCTATAGAGAAGTCAAGTACAATTTTGCAATTATGAGATTCATGAAGGGCATTTTAAAAGTAAAGAATGAGGACAAATTTGATTGACAAGCCTAAGAATTTAAGGGTTCATATGTATTTTTTTCTGAAGCAGTTTTGATTCTGATGTGATGTTACAGAAGTGAAAGAAAAAAAAAGAGTACGTAATAAAAATACTCAAAAAATATGAGTGGTGGCAACTTAAGAGTAATGAGGAAGTCTTTGCCTCTACCTTCAGCACCTTAGAAAAGGAGCAATGCTATAAATTTTGATAATATTCAAATCAATGCAAATTAAATCACTTGTTAATTAGTTGAAAGGAAGGCCATTAATCAGCAAACAGTTCTTTAATCAGTGGACAGCTCTAATTTTGTCTCAATTCAAATTTCTTTTATTCAAAATCATATTCTCTTAATTATAAAATTATTTTGGGACCTTCCCTGTTATAAATGGTGTTGTATTTAGAGATTTAGGGAATGGTTGGGTAAAAGGTTATCAATTTAGGCAAAATCCACCATCTCCCTCGGGAAGGAGAACGAAAGTGCTACAATAGCATGTGGAGAGGCAAGGAGAAAGCCACTTCTCTCTCACTGCATGTTAGCTTTCTTTTGTCATAGGATAAGGCTCCATGACTCAATGCTATGGAATTCTGGAATGTGAAGCTTTGTGAGATTGTAGCCTTCCCTATCAGAGTGCTTTGGTACCCCACTAAACAAGAAATCCTTAAATTGCATAGCATTGAACCATGGAAGTTAAAGTGGTGTCAAACTGCTTTATTTCTGCAGTATAGCAGCAGACACAGAAGCATCCTTTGAACTGACCTACCTCAGTGCTTTCAAAGTAGGAATTTAAGTTCCAAGGGGAAGAAAGTGCTCACAGAGGAGCAGATTTTTGTTGAGAAAATTTCATTCTGGATTTATTAAAAAAATGCTTGCAGTTTGCTTATTGGCTCAACAATACACCATATGAATGGAGCCACTTTCTACCATATCCTCAGGAAATCAGGCCCTTGAGCATCTCAGTTCCAAACCATTTAGGGACTGGTATTTTAAGTTGTACTTGGAAGCAGGCCATAATTTAAAGGAGGAATGACATGGCCTCTTTTCCATCTTCAGATTCAATGATCAGAAGGATGAATTTATTTCTGAAGCAGTGACATAACGGATGTGTGACCAGCTACCCTATAAAATAGTACAAGCAGTTTAAGCACATGCAACTGATTTCTCATGGAGACACAAAGTCATAGGCCTTTATCAGATGAGTCTTGGTCACACCTCAGTCTTGCTGCAACAATATTATTTAAGAGACTGAAAAGAAGTTTTTTAAAAAACTTCTACTTCTTGCTATCCCAAATATAAAGAAACCTGTGAATTGTGGTAAATGCGTATCAAAAATGAACTGAATCAAAATGTTCACTCATTTGTTCTGGCCAAATTCAATAGGTACAGCTATTTCTAACGCTTCAACATGTGTTGAAGATGAAGACTCACTCAGAAAAGAGAGGTAGCAAATGTACCACCAACTTGGTTGAATACACAGGAATTTAAAGCTGGACTTTTAGGAATTAAACACTCAAACCACAAGGTCTGGGTGGATGAATTTGTCAGTTTCAGTTTCTCTTATATGTAATTTTGTAAAACAAAAATCTCCAGCTTTTTTCTTTCCTAAATTTTGGGATTTTAGTAAACTATTGTAAAAAAGTAACTGAACTGAAATTCTGATTCATATTGAGCCAGAGGTGAAGGTACCTGTTGTTTGCAAGTGTGTCCTGCCTTTATTATGACATCTCAAACAAACAAACAAACAAACAAACAAAAATGGGAGTTGCAACTTCATCAAGACCCCCAGATCCACTGAGAGCTGTGTAAATCTAAATAAAGGACCATTTTTATGCCCCAGGAAGAGTGCAGACAACCAACTCAATCAGATGTTGCTATTATTTAAGAAGGAAAATTATTAGCTTTCAAGTCTTGCAAAATTTTACATTTGGATTGTAGTCACATCTTTATTGAAGACAAGCAACAGACTGTGGAGTGGATGGGTAATGAATGTGAATTTTGCATATTCCCATCTTGGCTTTGCAAAGCAAGTCCCTTGGCTACCTTGTCATCATGTCTGCTCACACTACAACTTTTCAAACAAGCTTTCCATCCTATTTTCTTTACTGCCTGCTGCCCCCTGCCCCCAATTAATGAGAAACTTCAATGCTTCCATGGAATCTCTCCAGGTTCTCATTTCACCCATTTAGGGGCTCTTCACATCAGCCATTAAGGCCAGTCTGGGGGCAGAGTTGGGCCATCGTGTCCACATGACTCACACCCCAACTCCACCCCCAGGGTGCCGTAACATAAACACCAGATAAGTAGAGTTGCAACTGTGAAATTATGTGTAAAGGTTACAGGGAAAGTAACTTTTTGTAAAGTGTCCTGATTGAGTCATAAGTGGGCTTTAATTATTCATGCGTTCGTTTGTCTGATTGCTTGAGATTCATTTGTTTAGAGTTAAGATTGGCCAATAGAAAGCATTTTTGGAAATCCTTTGTGTAAAAACTATAAATCCCATCATCTTGCTTTTTTTCTGGGTCTCAGTCTTTGAAAACCTGAATTTTCCACTGAGGACATTTTTATTCTATGCCGGCTGAATAAATCTAGAACTTTTAACCGACTCTGGCTCCTCTTGCCTTTACTCCACTTTGTCATGCTGAGGACTGGGTGAGCAGTCCTAGCCGAACCCATTTTTCCCATTACATTACCGCATGCATCTCTACATGCACGTGCGGTGTCACAGCACTCCTCTGGCGGACGCAGTACTAAAGGAGCGCCATATAGCCATGGCGCCATGGCTATTGCATCCTTTCCAGGGAAAGGCTGGATTAAATTTACTTCTCTGGAATATAATTCCAAGAATCCTCCAGCCACCATGCTCACATAGGAGTGTTTGTGCAAAGAAGCCAAGGGGCTGCGGCGTGTGGTTGCCACAGCCCAATCAAGCTAGGAAAGGGGTGGTGTTGTGCCATCCCTTAACGGCAGCGTGCAAAGCCCTAAACTTGGAGCATGAGGAAAAGTTGCTGAAAAGGCAAAAGAAAACGGCCCAGGGAGAACTCTGTCCCAGTGGGAACCTTCTAGTGGTGCAAATAATGAAGAGGGCCAACATGGATTGAACAAGAACATGCGCAGTGTGGACTGCAAAGTCTGTCAGTGGATTTGATGCAGATCTTGAAAAACTTGGCTTCTTTGCACAAACACTCCTATGTGAGCATGGTGGCTGGAGGATTCTTGGAATTATGTTCCAGAGAAGTAACTTATTGCTCTGAAAAATATTAGTGTGCCTTTTGTTCTTCATAAGGTTTGGTTTCCTAGACCTTTGATCATCTTGTTCACCATTCTCTGGACTCATTCCAGCTTGTTGATATCCTTCTTGAACTGTGGTGAACTTGAATCTTGTAAAAATAAACTCTTGTTCAGGTCTATGACCATACAGTAATGAATCGAATTGAACTGGAAAGTAAATTCCAGTGATCCGTGAATTCTGTTAAGGACAACTCTCCTGAATCTCCCACCAGTAAGCTTCATTGGATGACTCTGGGTTCTAATATTATGTCAAAGGCAGAAAACTTTCTTTGTACCATATCTAACTGTATATACCTCTGTGTGGTCACTCTTTCTTCTTCATCTTTTGCCTAAGCTGAAAATTGTCAACTATTGTTTTCTCATAGAGGAGTTGCTTTGATCCCTTAATTATTTCATTTACCTTTCTGCACCTTTTCCAGTTCTATAATTATGATGTTGTTGTTGATGATGATGATAATCATCATACATTTCTTATCTACCTCTCCCTATGGATCAAGGAGGCAAAGAAGAGATTAAAATACGCCAACAAACTAACAGGTAACACACTCAAAAAACACAAACAGCAATTTAAAAATGCATAATCAGTTAAAGAACATAATATTAGTTAAAAAACATACACTGGTCCTTGGTATCCACTGGCGGTTGGTTCCACTGTATTCACTGGTGTAAAAAAATGCTGCCTCTTTTATAAAATGGCAAATTCAAAGTTTGCTTTTTGGAATTTATATTTTTATATATTTTTTCAAACTGTGGATGGTTGAATCAATTGATAAGGAATCCAACTGTACTTATTAAAAACAATCAGTTCATAATTTAAAAATCATCTCGATAGGCCTGCCAGAAGAGAGATCTATAATGCTCTCTTAAGCTCAGACACTGTATCCAGCTGTCAAATCTCTCCCAGCAGGTCATTCCACAATTTGGGGGGTAGCTGATGAAAAAGTTCCCTGGTTAACAGTTGTCAACCTGGTCCTGGCTAACAATTTGGAGGGTAGCTGATGAGAAAATCCCCTGGTTAATAGTTGCTAACCCAGTCCTGGCTAAATGAAGTGTATGCCTGCCATAAGGCCTGAAGGTACAGGGTGGATTATATTGGAGAAGGCAGTCCCATAGGTAACCTGGTTCCATATAGAAGAAAGAATTTTGGGAGGTGTGCCTTGTCATATTAGGAGCCAGCATGGCTAAGAAAGTTGTAGCTGCTGATATAGGGGATGCAATTTTTCTCAGAGATAGAGCATGTTGAAACAGATATGGCTCTCCCCACCATCTCTTTAGACTGAAGGATTGAGGATTATTTGCCATTTGTCAGCTAATGTGTATCCGTTTGGAGGTCCTTATGGTCACCTGGGCTCACAGGTTGTGATCAACAGTGTAGTCCAAACAGGCAAAGTTAGCATCAAGACCATCACTGAAGCATTGTTAAGTCTTGGAATCTCACAATATTTAGTATGGGAGAATAAGAAGGTGTTTATAGGCTACTTTATTATACGCAGTAGTAGATATACATATATACTTCCCTCTGAGGGACGAAGATAAACTTTTCAGTGTCTAGGCACATTGCATTCACTACATTACATTGCATCATACATCTTACATGATATTAGGGTGTCCTCCTAATCCATATACTACATACCGAGCCAGTGTGGAATAGTGGTTTAAGTGTTAGACTATGATTCTGAAGACCAGGGTTTGATTCCCAGCTTGACCATGAAACCTGCTGGGTGAACTTGGGCAAGTCACATGCTCTCCACTTCAGGGGAAGCCAATGCTAATTGGCAAACCTCCTCCGAACAAGTCTTGCTGAGAAAACCTCATGATCGGTCCATTTAGGGTTGCCTATGTCATTTCTGACAAAAGGAACAAAATCTGTATACCATCTGTGGAGGAAACACACAGACATCCATGGAGAATAATTATCTTTCTTGGGCATTACAAACTGACTATTGCAGTATCCATGATATCTATAGGCACTTACTTACCATATATGAAATATATCATTATTATAGCCATTATCTCATCAGTATTGGTTTACCAGCAAAATGCAATCTGAATCCATACTCAACCTGTAACTCCACCATTTGCCTGTATTATGCTAGAACAAATAAACTAATTGTGGAAACTGCAGAGAAGCAGATCCTGGCTAAACATTATTTGAAATTTAAAAAAAAAACTGCTTTGAGATCAGATTTTGGAATGTTTCTTTTTAAAAGGAACTGGTTACTTGATTCACTTGTTACCATTATTGCACTCCAGAAATGTATTTTGCTCAGTTGTGTGTGTATGTGCCTTCAAGTCACCTGTTGGCTTTTGGTGACTACATGAACTTAATAGTGTTTTCTTTGGCAAGGAATAGAGGTGGTTTGCCAGTTCCTTCCTCTGAAATATAGTCTACAGCACCAGGTATTCATTGGCAGTCTCCCATCCTACTAATAACCAGGCTGTCCCTCCTCAACTTACAAGATCAGACCTAATTTGGTGCCTTTAGAGTTTTTGCTGAGTTACTTGCCATTAAAATGTTCTATTAGTTACTATTGGAGCAATGAAAAATATGGGAGAATACTCACTGGTCCTTGTAAATGGCCAATTCAGACATTGCACCCTGGAAATTCTGGAAAAAAATTTCCCTATCATTTTCTTACCAGATTCCTTGCAATACAAAGCCCTCCCTTCCAGTTGGAGATGGGATTGAATTTTAGTCCGACATGTCAAACATTAGGTTTGTAGCTCTATATAAACAGACATTTCTGATGACTGGCCATTCAGTAGACAAATTTAACTGAAAATGAAAACATAGGCCTGGTACAAACGGGTGGGAAGTACCATCCTGGCACTGATTCTAGGGTTTGGGAGCTTGCACCAACCACACGCTCCCGAACCCTAGTTGGTACAGATGCCGCCATTATGGTGGCCTCCTGTCAATATGGGGCATGTGTGTGTGTGTGCCATGATGATACAAGCATGGCACAGTGTCCGCACATCATGGCGCTGTGCTCGCATCATCAATGTATGACAGTAAGCCAATGGTGCACTGGTGGCATTGGCGCCATGTCCCAAAAAGAATCCAGTTTTCCAAGTTCTTTTTGGTGCGGAGGGTTCCCGCACGGTTTGATTGCTGCGGACTCTCTCTGGAGGAAAAACTGGCACCTCCAGCCCACCCTTTCAGGGCGGTTTGTTGAGCACCATAGGTGAACTTTCAAATAGTATTTTTTAAATAAATAAAAAAAATCTAACCTAAGGATCTTTTCACGCTATACAATGCCAGTGCTATGGTTCCACTTTACCTGACGTGGTTCCATAATATGGCATCTTGGGATTTGCAGTTTGTTTGGAGTTCTCAGACAGAGAGCTCTAAACTCTGCTAAATACAAATCCTAGGATTCCACAGGATGTAGTCATGGCAGGTAAAGTGAAATTATAGTGCTATATTTCTGTGGTGTGAGAGGGCCCTAGATCTTTAGTGCAGTTGAAGTTGTCAGTGTTTTGTCATTTCTTCTCCCTAGTTATGTTGTCTCACTCTTTCAGACTCTTTTTCTTGTGCATGTTGCTGGCTTCAGCATGAGATCACCATCCCATTGAGCATTCTCTCTTCCTTTCCCAACATTTATACTGAGTCAGCACACGTATCTGGAAATGAATAACTGGCAGTCACTCCATTCCCATTATGCTAGAAAATAGGAAATTATAGCCAACACTGTTACAAACAAACAAAAGTACCACTGTTCCAACTCATTGCTGCAAAAAGCAACTATTTGACTCATTACAGTGGGGCCTTGGTATCAGCTGGGGTTTGGTTCCAGGACCCTCAGTGGGTACCAAAATCCATGGATGTTCCAGTCCCACTAAATGCAATGGCATAGTAAAATGGTGTCCTTTATATAAAATGGAAAAATCAAGGTTTGCTTTTTGATTTTTTTTTTAATTCAAGCTATGAATGGCTGAATTGGTAGATAAAGAATCCCTGGATATGGAGGGCAGGCTGTACTTTCCAGCTATGCTTAAGATGTAGAATGATAGAATGATAGAGATGGAAGAATCCAGAAGAGCCAGCCAGTCTAGCCCCCTTCTATGAAGGGATACACAATCCAAGCACGCCTGACAGATAACCATCCACTCTCTGTTTAAAATCCTTCAAAGAAGGAGATTCCACCACACTCTGAGGCAATGTGTTCCACTGTCAAACATCTCTTTCCATTAGGATGTTCTTCCTAATGTTTGGCTGATAGCTTCAATGTCACTGGTAATATATAAGCTATCTCCCAGGGTTGATATGCCAGTATCTTACAATGGAAAGATAATTGGCCTAGGATAGTGCTGACATCCTGATGCATTGGACTGATACTCCATGCCTTCAGAATTGTATCATGGACTGGTACCATATTTGTGCCTATTAATTACACTTTCTTCTTTACTTTTCTGGTAACTCACTGCAAATTGGCAGCTGATGGCTCATGGACTGGCATTGATTCATGGACTACCACTTTGTGTATAGCCTGTTTCCCTGAAAATAAGACATTCCCTGACAATAAGACCTAGTAGAGGTTTTGCTGAATTGCCAAATATAAGGCCTCCCTCGAAAGTAAGACCTAGCAAAGTTTTTGTATACAAATATATATATATATATATATATATATATAAAATAAATATTCTTTTTTTTTGTTCAACAATAAATGTCAATTCTTCTTCATGGAAAAATAAGACATCCCCTGAAAATAAGACCTAGCGCATCTTTGGGAGCAAAAATTAATCATAGAATCATAGAGTTGGAAGAGACCACAAGGGCCACCCAGTCAAACCCCAAATTAATATAAGACACTGTCTTATTTTCGGGGAAACATGGTAGATAATATTCAAGATATCTTCTGACATTGTGTAGAATGATCCCAGTTCCCAGCATCTCCAGGTAGGGCTCATAGAATCCTACCTGAGATCCTGGATAACCAGTACCAGTCAGTATACACAAAACTGAGCTAGATGCTCTAACCTGATATAAAGCAGCTTCAAACATATCAACTTCAGGGTCAAAAGAGCTTTCGATATAAGGAATTTAAATATGGAAGAAATGGAAATAGACAGATGCTTCTATTTAGGGGTTTGAGAGCTTCCTCTTAAAAGTCTGGGTTTGAATCCTGGTGTATACAGCAATATTGATGCTGTATTTGGGTTGATGCCTCTTCTTTTGTCATTTTTAACAGCTGTGACAGGCAGGTAAGCCACGACACTCTCTGTGTCAGGAATAGCTGTCCCGATTGAATTTGACACATTCACACATTTATTAATCTTTTTGATGGAAAGAACCTGAGGAGATCTTTTTAAAAACAGATTATAATTTGAGAGAAAGTAAAGCTGACTAAACATGATTGGGATGGAAGAGGGAGTCTAACAATTCAGTCAAATGCAAGATTTCAAATGTCCTGGGTTTGTTAGGGAAGAACGGCTAGGGCAAAGCAAACAACAAGCTAGGGTCACCTGGTGGCTTGCATGTCAGTGCATTTTTAGTTTGAACTTTAAAGTTGCTACCCAAAATCTGAAACCTATTTTGGGAACATTGTTCATCAACTTTTAGAGCTCCTTTAATGTTCAACCTGGGATGGATTCATTGCCCTGTTGGAATTTATTCACTACCTTATTGACAGGAAAACTACCGTTTGCTTTTGCAGAAAGTGTATGGGATTGTACTGAAGTGGACCATAATAGTATTGTTGAAGGAACCTCCTTATCATGTATGATCAACACAGGCAGAAATCTTAGACCATCTTGGGGATATCTAGTCTGTATCTCTTTCCAAGAGCTAAGGTCTCTCTTCACAACATCTCTTACCAAAAGAACTGCCCAAAGAGTCCAGGCTTCCTTTGTGGGGTGATTGGTGGTTTGATATTATGATATGTCAAGGTCTTCCTCTTACTTTGGGTGTGGGTGTGTATATATGTGGGTGTGCATGTGAGAGAAACAGTGATGTATTGCTTCCAGCCCTAATGTTACATAATCTTGTTCTCTGAGTAATGTTGCTAATGCCAAATTGGGTTTTTATAGCCTCAAAGGCGTTTGGACTGCGGGGAAAGTTACATTAGAGGAAATGAAAGCGTCTCAGGATGGAATGATGGTGTCGGAGGCAAGGTACCTACAGCGCTGGAGGATATAATTGGAGCCCAGGGAAAATGTAAAAGGAAAAAAAGGTGGTAGAGGAAAAGAGAGGGAGAGATGGGCTCAAGGCTGTGTAATGTTAATGCATAAGTAATATCTTGCTCTTTTCACTGGATTCCTGCAGACAGCTTCTCAGAATGATTTTCTTTTTCTTCGACAGTGTGGCAGATTGCAGGTGAATGGAAGGCACCATCTGAGGAAGTGTTTGAAAGTGACACTCGACAGCTTTCTCCAGCAAGGATGACGCTAGAAAAGGAAGCTTTCCTTTTATTCAGCGTCAGGCCCAAACATTGCTAATGAGAAACCTGGGCTTAGTTTGCCATGGCAACATTATGCTCCCAGATATCTGCGAGTGGGGTGGAGAAGGAAACAGCTACTTCATACGACTAGTTCTGTACACTTTCCCTCATCTAGGATTGCCAGAGTGAACCTGTGCCTTTAAAGGTGGTGCAGAAGAGGGAATTTCAGCAGGTGTTGGCTTGCAGCACAACCAGGTAGCAAGCAACACCTTGTTGGGGGAATGCTAGGGCTCCCCATTTCTGGCCTATATAAACTGAAATGAACAATCACTGGATACACAGGGATACCCTCCTACAGTCAGCTTTCCATATCCAAGGATTTGGTATCCACAGCTTGCAAATATTTTAAAAAAGAAAAGAAAACCCAAAGCAAAGCTTGATTTTTACTTTTAATATAAGGGACACCATTTCACTCTTCCATTGTATATAATGGGACTTGAGTATTGATGGATTTTGGTGTCTATGGCGGGTCCTGGAACCAAATATCAGCAGATACCAAGGGCCCACTGTACTTTTTTTCTTGATAGCAATAACTGATCTGTGAGAATTGCTACAGAGTAATGGTTAAAGAGCTGGACCTGGAGAAGGGAGATCAAAATTCATATCTCTCTATGCTCATAGAATTTACCAAGTGACCTTGGGCTACCACTACCTTTCAGAAAACCTACCTTATGGGTTGAGGGCATTAATAGAGAGAGGAAACACCAGGTAATTGGGGCATGTGCTTTCCTAGTTCAGTAGCAAAAAAGCAACAGCAACATTAATAATAGTATTTTGTCATGCACAGGTACTTCCAGAGGTATTTTCAACAGATCATCATTTCATCACAGTTATTTTTTTCTTTTGGTCATTGTTCTTTTACTGATGGCAAAAACTACAGATGTATGAAAGTACTATAGGAAGCCTGCTATAGGATCCACAGGACAAAATGCAGAGGAAAATAAGCATTAAAAATGTATTATGCTTTTGTATAGTTTTTCATTTGTACTGTTTTTTAATAAATTGCTTTAAGTCTCATTATTTGGGGGGTGGGGGAGGTGGGATATAAATGACTAAATGAAAAGCAACAATAGTAACACTCCTCTGATTTCTTGACCATAGCCTCTATTTTCAGTACTAAATATAGAAAATCTTACCCTATTTTGATGTCCTCTCTACTCACTTTATAATTAAGTAAATCATCTGTGGCTATTCCTTTTGCTTTCTCCATGTTTAGCTATAATCCTGCTTTTGTACTTTCTTCCTTAACTTTACTCAAAAGTTGTTATAAGCTTTTCTTATTTTCTGTATGCAATTTGACATCCTTGTATATGTCTTAAATTATTGATGTTTCTTCCCACAATTTTCACCCCTCTTTCCTCTGAGGCTGCATCAACCAACTGGGGTAACACACCCCTGTATTAGATGAAGTGGGCAAAAACGTTGTGCCAAATAACCCCTGTTAGTCTTTAAGGGTAGATACTATTGGGGAGATAAGAGTACACACTAAATAGTCTTGTTTTTCCTGAAAAAGACTAGTACATGTACTCCTTTGAAAATTCTGAATGGTAAAATATATATTTTAAAACAAGTGCCAGTTCTATGTTGCAGATGTACTTCTTCCTCTTAACACCATCCTTGTACTTCTCTTTGATGTAAATCCTTACATCTTTATCCTGCTGTTTCCCCCCGACTGTTTAAACTGTAGAAGTAAATGATATTCCTAATGAATACAGATTTATAAATCTCCTGTGCATGTTTACGTAGAGGTAAGACCCATTGAACTTAGCAGGACATATGTGTGAGTAAACAGTTCAGATGCCCATACTACACACTCAGGACAAATAAATGTGTAATTAGTCCTTAAAAACAAAAAAGATTTTTGGCCGGAATCCTGTTGGGCCGTTGTGTGCTTGTAAATGGATTTGCATCTGCAGGAAATAAAACTGCAAAGATGTGAAACATTCGTATCCAGTAGAGGGCTGCTGTTTCATAACTACATAGCAGAGCCAGCAAAGGGACCAATGTGCATTGGGATAAAAGTGAATTGGGAATCATTGTGCTATGGTCCCTGATGCATGTTGAGCACTTTTGCTGGCATCCCATTATGCATCTTTGCAATTCAGTAACCAGGTTTTTTAGCACCTCTGCTACTTGTTAAGCGTTTGAAAATTTACATTAAGAGAAAGGTCATATGAGATTCTAGTTTTTATCATTTCATTATCACTGTTTGAATCCATTTCCCCAAAATCTGAAAATTTGCAGCAAGCATCTGTCTTAATAAACTTCCATCTCTCGTCTCCTCTAGTTTCCTCGCTGCTCCGCCTTTTATCATTATGAGGCAGCTTGGGGAGGTGACACCATGGAGCAGTGAACTGCATTGTAACCTTCCTCCTCCTTCAGTTGGTGCTGCTACCTTGCCTCCTTCACTGTGCTTCTTGCCCCCATTCTTCCCTCTCTGGACTCATGTATGCCTCTCCTATCGACTCTTTCAAACGGGAGGAATTTCTCCCAATTCCGAATGGAGCCAATGCGGATTCATGTAAATTCGCTTGTTTAGCGAATTTACCTGAACCCCTGCTCCGTTCGGAAGGCATTCAGAATTACTTCCCATTACCCGAAAATAACCCCCCCTTGCCCGAAATCGTGTGAGAAGCTTAAATTTGCAATAACGTTAAACCCATGATTGCATTCGGAGTGACTTCCCTTTTGCCTGAATTTGTGTGAGAAGAATTAATTCGCAATAACGTGAAACCCCAGGATTGCGTTTGGATTGCCCTTGGATTATACTTCCAATTTCCCACGTCTGAAAGAGTCCTATGTCTCATTTTTCTTCTTTGCAATCTGCTGTCACCATCCCCCACCCTTTCCCTTCTTCCTTCACCTTGTGAGATCACATTTCTTTGGTTTATCACACAGAGATTGGGGAACAGGAATGGGGCGGAATGGAAAGGTAAGGGGAACGGGGCGGAATTGGGGGGAAATGCATATTATTGCATGGGAGAATGCTGCCAATGCTGCCAGGAATCCCAATCCATTCCTCATCAGTCCCACAGCAGCCGATTTTGAAGAACTGTTCAGAATCGTTCTTCAAAATTGGTTGCTGTTGGATGGATAGGGAATGGATTGGGGACTGTCAGCAGAATCAGCACCATTCTCCTTTGTGATAATTTCCCCCATTCTGCCTCATTCTCCAAGCCCCATGCGATAAACATATCTGTCTACTACTACTACTACTACTACTACTATTATAATTATTATTGTTAGCATTATTGTTAGCATTGTAAGCCTCTCGAGCCATGAGGAGAGGCGGGTAAATAACAACAACAACAACAACAACAACAACTACTACTACTACTGTTATTTACTTATTTACAAGTGAAAGAACAAGAAAACAGTTCCGTGCAGTCAGACTTACAATCTAATCAAGACATGACACAAAAGGAAAAAGGGATGGCAGTGTGGGAGAGGATTAAGTCCAGTAAATGCTATATCTTCTTCTCTCCTTCAGAGGTCACAGTAGTGGCAGCTGGGATGGAGGGAGGGCCTTTCATCTGTTTCTGGGCCTAGGTATGATGAAGCTGTGCTTGCCCCTTCTTTTCTTCCTTCAAGGCCAGGGCAGTGCCACTTGGTATGGAGGGAGGACCTCTCATCTGTTTTGGGGCCTTGGCATAGTGGAGCTGTGCCTGTGTTTTCTTTTCACCTTGCCATGCTAGGGCAATGGCAGTTGGGATGGAGGGAGAGCCTTTCATCTTCATCTGGCCCTTGGCATGGTGGAGCTGTGTCTGCCTCTTCTCTCCCTTCAAGGCCAGGACCGTGGTAGCTGGGATGGAGGGAGGGGTTCTCATCTGCTTCTGGGCTTTCTCATGGTAGAGCTGTGCCTGGTTTTTCTATTCTCCCTTCAATACCAGGGCAACAGCAGTTGTATAGAGTTAGAGCCTCTCATCTGCTTCTGGGCTTTGGCATGGTGGAACTGTGCCTACCCCTTCTTCTCTCTCTCTGAGGCCAGGGCAGTGGTAGTTGGGATGGAGGGAGGGCCTTACCTCAAGCCTACATCTTTTGCTCCTTGCACTCTTTCACAGCACCTTGCAACCCTCCCTTCCTTCATTTCCACTCATCCCTTTGCCTCCCTTTCCCTCATTTGCCTTGCCTCATACACTCACAATGCTTCTCTCTCTGTTTCTTGAACTCCATTGTTCACTTACCCTTCCCTTGTATTCCCTCACTTCACTTTGAGGCCTCACAGGGCCTCTCTGCTTTTTTTCTTGCCCTCTACAGCTTGTACTATTCACTTATTGTCTCCTCCTTCTCTTCTACCCCTACAGATGGGAATCCTGTGGTTATTTATTTATTCTATTTCAATATAAAAATGTCAAATGGAATCTGGAGGCAGATGGCACAAAATCTCGCAACTTTTTACCCAAAGAAGCAAAGTGTCTTGAGCCATCCAATGGTGTGCCATGAAACTACTATCATAAAATGAAATGACGGTCAGATGTGATTGAGCTTGGCAGGGAGGCTAGAGATTTCCATTTCCACTAATAATGGCTTTTATCACCTCAGCTCCATTAAGGGACATGGCTATGGATGATGTCAGGATTTTCCTCCATGTTCTGTGCCATTACAAAGCTGTAGTTTTTCTGGATCAATGAACACCAACTGGAAGTACTGCAGAGTTTTATGGGACTGTTGCTGTGTAGTCTGTCTGTCTGGATAATTGAGCTGTGCCTGCTTGTCACAGCTGGCCTTTGATCCATGACAGATGTGTCCACGAACAAGAAGGATGAGACAGAATCATCAAACCATGGGGCAACCATTAATATTGACTCTCGGAAAGACAGAGAAAGTGGTATATGGGAGGAACAGAGGTGCATCCATAGTAAATCTTTACAGAACACAATAAACCTATAAAGCTCTATAGAGCTTAGTTTCAGGCTATCTGACAAACCATATGTTCCCAGATGAGTCTGTCTGGATTCTGAGGATCTCAGGCCCCATCTGCACAGGCTAAATAAACCAGCCTTTCCCCAACCAATGATACACAGTGCAAACCCCAGTTCTAGTGCAAACTGACTGGACGATGTCCAACATGTTTAGCACCAGAACTGGGGTAAACCCCTCTTAACACACACTTTGTTTCAGATCTTCCCTGAGGATCCAGAGCCCTCCATTCCAACACTAAGTGGCTGTTTGAAATGCATCCCACTGTACCACCAAGTGTGGTGGCCACTGTGGGCCACTTGCTTTGAGGTCAGAACATGGTGCCCAGCCATGTGATCATTGCTAGGAGCTTTGTTCTGACCTCAGAGTGAAGTGATGGGCCATGATGGTGGCTGTCCTAGGCAGCACATAAGGATGCGCATGTGAACAGCCACCTAACTTTGGTAAGGAGGGCCAAGGTAATGGAGAGAAGTCAGGGCCAGGTTAGTCTGGGTTGCCCCCAGAGTATCCTAGCCAGTGCAGACAGGACCTCAGGAGAAGACCTTTCATTAGTCCTACCACCTTCTCAGTTATATTGTGTTGGGGCTCTTAGGATGTGAAATTCTTTTTCTAAGGAGACTAGAATGGCCCATTCCTTACTGTCTTCTTTTATTCCGATAAGATTGTGATTTTGAAGTTTTTAATGAAAGGGCTTTTAATCGGATGCTGTAGTGCTGTTTTTAAACTGCTATTTATTATTTTTAATTGTATGTTATAAGTTGTTTTTAATGCTAATGACAGTTTGATTACATTTTAATGTTAATCTTTTGTAAGCTTTAGCTGTATTTATTTAAGAGAATTTGCAAACTCTCTTGAATTCCAGTTTTGGGGGAAGAGGCAGGACAGAAAAAAATGTTAATAATGATATAATTAGTATTATTATTACCAGCTACTAACATTGCTAATATGACAGTGCTCTGACTACTCTATTCAGATGACAGTTACAAGAACCTTTGCCAAACTGTCTTGCTGTAATTGCTTTTTGCCAAATTCTTTGCAAGACATTGCATCCTGATTATGCTATATGTGTGTGTTCTATTTTGGTGGAACAACTTGAAATCATTCATAATTAACTAGACATTCAGATGATGAAATATAACAATTGAGAGTGTTACTTTTTTTTTTGGCTGCATGAAGCATTTGGTAGGAAAGCATTTGTTGAGCCTACAAGACAGATGGCAGAAAAGTATTTTATTCTCAGAATACGTTCAAGTAAAATGTAGTTGACTACCAAAAACTCAGTCTATTCAGCCCCTTCTCCATATATTTGTTTGTTTATTAACCTCAGTCCCACAACCAAAAGAAACTCATGGTAAGTTCCAAAACTGAAATGTTTAAATGATAAAACCCAATTAAAACAAAATGGCAGCCATTTTAAGTGGTAAGTGTGTGGATTTTTAAAATCTCTTGGGGGAGTGTGTCTGTTGCAGAGGAGGAGGAGCTTCTGTGAGTCACATCTGTGAGTCACAAGTGGGAGGAGCTAGGAATTCCCCCCCCCCCCAAACAGGGTGAAGCACAACTTAAGGAGTAGAGGAGCTGTAAACTTTGTTTTTTAGAGGTTCTCCTTTGGATCTCCCCCTTTTTAAAAAGTGCTTTGAAGGGTTCCCCTCCACCTCAGAGGAAGTGAATACAAGTTAGAAACCAGGGCATCTGTATAAAGTAACATTCCCAGTAGGTTGAAATCACTGATAGAGTTTGGTGAAATAGGACAGGACATCAGGGGCCTTTGACATTGGTGTTTACCGGGGGATATTCTTCGAGGAGGAAGCCCACAGTCCTCTTTTAGTGATTCCTTAATACTTCTCAGTATGGGCACCGAGGGAGCGGCTGCAGTCACTTGCAACACTTGTGGGATGTTTGTCTTCTTGCCTACAGATGTGGCGAACTTCACATGCCCCAAGTGCAAGTTGGTAGCCCTCTTGGAGGAGAAAGTACAGCAGCTGGAATCCAGGGTAGCGACACTTCAGCATGTCAGGGAGCAAGAGGTTTTCCTCGACACAACGGAAGGAACGATCTTGGAAGGGGACCACACAGAGAAAGTCGCTGGGGGTGAGAAGGTCACTTCATGTACACAGGAGGCAGACAGCTGGAGGAATGTCACACAGAGAAGCAGAGAAATCAGAGGTAGCAGTAGAAGCCTGCAGCTACAGAATCGTTTCGAAGCCCTTTCACTTATCAAGGAGGATCAGGAAGAGCAGCACGGACAGACTTCAGGGACACAGCAGGGGAGCCTGGGAGTTCCATCGCAGGGAAGAGTTGCTGCTAAGCCTCAGAGGAGGCGCGTGGTTGTGGTGGGGGACTCCTTGCTGAGGGGTACAGAAGCAGTGATTTGTGGGCCCGACAAGATGTCTCGTGAGGTGTGTTGTCTCCCTGGAGCAAAGATCCGTGATGTGACGGAGAGGCTGACAAGATTGGTGAAATCTACTGACAAATACCCCTTCCTTTTGGTCCACGTGGGAACGAATGACACAGCAAGACACAGCCTTCACAATATCAGAAGGGATTACGAGGCTCTGGGGAAGAAGCTGAAGGAAACGGACGCACAGATTGTCATCTCGTCTATTCTACCAGTAGAAGGGCATGGTCCAGGAAGAGAGAGGAAAATAGCAGATATCAACAACTGGCTCCGCAGATGGTGTCGCCGAGAACAATTTGGATTCTTGGATCATGGGTTGCGGTTCCATGAGGAGGGACTTCTAGCAAGGGATGGGCTACATCTCACGCCAGTTGGAAGAAACGTTTTTGCCAACAGTCTGAAGAATCTGATCAGGAGGGCTTTAAACTAAGTGACCTGGGGAAGGGAGACAGCAGTCTGGAAGGCAAAACGGCTAGAAAAAATAGTCAAACTGACATAGGGGGAAGAAGACAAACAGTGCAAGGACCCAACAATAGGAGCCAAAAAAACATGCACAGGCATCAAGTAAAGGGGACACATGGTCTTAGATGTCTCTACACTAATGCACAGAGCATGGGAAATAAGCAAGATGAACTTGCACTCCTAGCACAACAAGGGAAATATGATATAATAGGCATCACTGAAACCTGGTGGGATGAGTCTCACGACTGGAATATAGAAATAGAGGGATATAACCTTTTTAAGAGAAACAGGCCAGGCAGGAAAGGAGGAGGAATAGCATTATATGTCAAGGATATTTACACCAGTGAAGAGGTCCAGGAAATCAATACTGGAAGCCAGGTGGAGAGCATCTAGATAAAAATTAAAGGAGAGGGAAACAACAGGGATGTCACTGTGGGAGTCTACTACAGACCCCCAAGTCAGACAGAGGAAATGGATGATGCCTTTCTAGAACAGATGACCACACAACCAGGAAGGAGAGATGCAGTAGTGATGGGGGACTTCAACTACCCGGATATTTGCTGGAAGTCAAACTCAGCGCTATCCTCAAGATCTAGAAAATTCCTCACTTGCCTGGAAGACAATTTCATTGTCCAAAAGGTGGAAGAGGCAACAAGGGGATCAACTATTTTGGATCTGATCTTAACCAACAGGGAAGACCTAGTTGATGGGGTGCAAGTGGTGGGATCCTTAGGTGGGAGTGACCATGTCCTCCTGGAGTTTGTTATACAGTGGAAAGGTGAAGCTAGGCATAGTCAGACACGCATTCTAGACTTTAGGAAAGCTGATTTCAATAAACTTAGAGAAATACTGGGGGTGATCCCATGGTCAAGAATACTAAAAGAAAAGGGAGTTCAAGATGGATGGGAGTTCCTCAAAAGGGAGATACTAAAGGGACAATTTCAGACAGTTCCAATGAGGAAGAAAAATGGGAGATGTCTCAAGAAACCGGTATGGATGACTAAGGAACTTACAAATGAGCTAAGTTTTAAACGGAACATGTATAAAAAATGGAAAAATGGGGAAATCACCAAAGAGGAATTCAAACAAATAGCCAGTACATGTAGGGATAAAGTCAGAAAAGCTAAAGCGCAAAATGAACTCAGGCTTGCTAGAGAGGTTAAGAACAATAAAAAGGGCTTTTTTGGATACGTCCGCAGCAAAAGGAAGAAGAAGGAAACAGTTGGGCCACTGCGTGGAGAAGATGGCCAAATGCTCACAGGAGACAGAGAAAAGGCAGAATTGCTCAACACCTTCTTTGCTTCAGTCTTCTCAGGAAAGGCAAAGGGTGCCCAACCTAAGGATGATGGGGCAGAGGACAGAATAGGGGAATTTCAGCACAGAATAAGTAAAGAAACAGTACAGGAATACCTGGTTAATCTAAATGAATATAAGTCTCCAGGACCAGATGAACTACATCCTAGGGTATTGAAAGAACTGGCAAATGTAATATCAGAACCAATGGCAATCATCTTTGAGAACTCCTAGAGAACAGGAGAAGTCCCTGCAGACTGGAGGAGGGCAAATGTTGTCCCAATCTTCAAAAAGGGAAAAAAAGAGGATCCCAACAATTATCGTCCAGTTAGTCTGACATCAATTCCAGGAAAGATTCTGGAGCAGATCATTAAGCAGAGAGTCTGTGAATATCTGGAAGATAATTCCATAATCAGAAAAAGCCAACATGGGTTTCAGAGAAACAAGTCATGCCAGACAAATCTGATCTCTTTTTTTGATAAAATTACTAGCTTGGTAGATGAAGGGAATGCTGTGGATATAGTATATCTGGACTTCAGTAAGGCATTTGACAAGGTTCCCCAAGACATTCTTGCAAACAAGCTTGCAAAATGTGGGATAGACAAGGTAACCGTTACATGGATTTGTAACTGGTTGACTGACCGAACCCAAAGGGTGCTCACCAACGGTTCCTTTTCATCCTGGAAAGAAGTGACAAGTGGGGTCCCACAGGGCTCTGTCCTGGGCCCAGTGCTATTCAACATCTTTATTAATGACTTGGATGACAGTATCGAGAGCCTAGTTATCAAATTTGCTGATGACACGAAATTGGGAGGAGTAGCTAATACCCCAAAGGACAGGATCAAAATTCAAAATGACCTGAATAGACTAGAAAGCTGGGCCAAAGCTAACAAAATGAAATTTAACACAGAGAAATGTAAGGTCCTACACATAGGGCGGAAAAATGAAATGCACAGATATAGGATGGGGGACACCTGGCTGAATGAGACCACATGTGAAAGGGATCTAGGTGTCCAAGTAGACCACAAGTTGAACATGAGTCAACAGTGTGATGCAGCAGCTAAAAAGGCCAATGCAATTTTAGGTTGCATCAATAGAAGTATAGTGTCTAGATCAAGGGAAGTAATAGTGCCACTCTATTCTGCATTGGTCAGGCCCCACCTGGAATACTGTGTCCAATTCTGGGCACCACAATTCAAAAAGGATGTGGAGAAACTGGAGCATGTCCAAAGGAGGGCAACTAAAATGGTGAAGGGTCTGGAAACCATGCCCTATGAGGAACGCCTTAGGGAGCTGGGGATGTTTAGCCTGGAGAAGAGAAGGTTAAGAGGTGATATGATAGCTCTGTTTAAATATTTGAAAGGATGTCACATTGAGGAGGGAGCAAGCTTGTTTTCTGCTGCTCCAGAGAACAGGACTCGGAACAACGGATGCAAACTGCAGGAAAAGAGATTCCACCTCAACATTAGGAGGAACTTCCTGACAGTAAGGGCTGTTCGACAGTGGAACACACTCCCTCGGAGGGTGGTGGAGTCACCTTCCTTGGAGGTTTTTAAGCGGAGGCTGGATGGCCATCTGTCGGGTATGCTTTGATTGGGAGTTCCTGCATGGCAGGGGGTTGGACTGGATGGCCCTTGTGGTCTCTTCCAACTCTAAATTTCTATGATTCTATGATTCTATGATTCTAAAAACATTTGGTGTTTTTTGTTACACTGCAATAACAAAATTAACAAATATGGCAAAGTGTGTGTGTGTAGTAGCTACTATTCAGCAATTCTCCAGCTTCAAACCTAAGTTAAAGTTATTTGAAATTAGAGATGCAATGAATGGCCACAAATCAGCACTCTCTATGAGATTTCTTAACTCTTGCACAATGAAGCTAGAATGCTGTTGGTGTTGTACACATGTGTTACACATACAACTGTACTACTTCAGTTATTGTGTAATGGATCTATTGAATTCATGGTGGCGTATGTGGCGTTCCCTAAGTGTAACCATTTCACAAGTGGGTTTCCATAGTCAAGCAGGGATTCAAAACCTGATCTCCAGTGTCATAATCCAACGCTTAGACCGTTACATCAAACTGCTCTTATACACAGTCTTACATAAAAGCTTACTGGCTACATAGCTTTTAGAAATTAAATAGCAAGAATAAATATATGAACATCTTGTCATTATTATTTTATTCTTTATTCTAAAAAAAGAATATCCTGTAAGCCAATGGATAACTGTGGTCCTCCAAATGTTTTGGTATTGCAAGCTTCAGCATAGAATTGGCCATGTCGGCTAGATATGAGTTGCACTCTAACACCTGAAGGTTTAGTTAGTCATCCTGATTTAAAGTATAAATAGTTAATGTGTACAAACATTTGAGTTTAAAAGAGATGTCATGCATTATTGAATTATTGTCCTGATTATTCATTCTTAATCCTTCTTAAAACATAAGCATGGCTTGGGGGTTAACAAATTAAACTTACAGGACTCTATAAAATGATTATCACACTACTCTGTTATAGTGCTGTCATTCCACTTTAAGTGCTAGGGTTGCCTCTTGTGGAATCCTGGGATTTTCAGTTTAGGGAGGAGCATTTTGAATACTCAGCCATAGAGCTCGCCTCTTAGGCTTCACTAAACTACTAACTCTAGAATTCCACAGAAGGCAGACATAGCAGATAAATGGGAATAATAGTGCTAGAACAGTATAGTTGTATCTTACTAGGATCCTGTATAGCAAAGTGTAATCATTACACTGCATTAACCCCCAGGAGGGCTACACACCATTTCCCCCTTGAATCATGCTAAATAAAATATTCCATAATTAATTTTCTTTCTTTTTTCCCAATTTTTCTTGGTCTTTTTCCATCCCCCTCATTTCCCCCATTTTTTTCTCTTAAGAAAAAAATGGAAAATAACTAAGAGAAAGTGTTCCCCAGTAGATCTTAGGGCTCTGGTAGGTTCATATACGGTTTCTCAAATAGTCTAGACCTAAACTGTGTAGGGCTTTATAGGTCATAACCAGCACTTTGAATTGTGCCCAGACATGAAGCGGTAGCCAGTGAAGCTGTTTCAACAACAACTCCCTATAACTGGCCCCAGTGAGCATTCTAGCTGTGGCGTTTTGAACCTGTTGAAGCTTCTGAACAGTTTCTATCCACTTGAAATGTAATCTTCCTCTTTTTTTACTGCCATCTACCTTACTGAACATTATTGAGGAGCCCTGGTGGCACAGTGGTTAAATGCTTGTTCTGCAGCCACTCACTCACAAACCAGAAGGGAGTTTATCACACAAAAGAGATCGGGAGTTTATCCTGTAAATATCCCAGAAAAATTGCAATATTACACAAAACTATTTCACATGACATTGCATAAAACCCACCATTAAAGTGGTCACAAAGAAGCATTAAAGCACATCTTTTTACTTTCGGGATTTCAGTGACAATGCATTTCTGATATCACTTTACTTGCTTTATTGCATGTGATAATCATTCACGCAATTACTCACCATTTTCGCTTTATTTGCGGGATGCTTTATATGCACTTCAATCTTGCTTTAACACCAAAATTAGCCCCAGTGTGATAAACTCCAAGGTTGTGAATTCAAAACCAGCCAGGGGCTCAGGGTCAACTCAGCTTTGCATCCTTCCATAGGTCACTAAAATGAGTACCCAGCTTGTTGGGGGCAATTAGCTTAAAGTTGTAAACTGTTTAGGAAGTGCTTAAGTGTACTGATAAGAGGTATAGAAAATGTACTTGCTGTTGCTATTGCTATGGTCTTTTCTAGTGAGTCATATCTTCTCATGATATAACCAAAGTACAATGGTTTCATTTTAGTCATCTTGGCTTCTGGGGATAGTTCAGGCTTGATTTGCTCTAGGACCCATTTATTGGTCTTTTTAGCAGTTCATGGTATCCACAGTACTCTTCTCATGCAAGATGCAAGTTGCAAGGGATGGCAGTGGGAAATTGTTGCTGGCTTTTGTAGGAGTGTTTGCTGCCCAGCTTAAAAAAAAAAAAAAAGTGTTCCTTAAATTGCTCTTCTGCAAACTGCAGGCTCCCATCATTTGCAAGTTACTTTTCTCCTTGCATGTCCTTATAAGTTAGTCTTGGGGTAGATCTTCCTGCCAGGTGTAGCGATGAAAACTGATCTGAAGACAAGAATAATAATTTTTTAACACTATCTCAGCAGATTTTGTTCTCTTGATAACCAAGTAAGTGTAACCTTTGGCTATTCTGCCCCTTGGATGATTTCCCAGGTCCCATGGTAATTTTAAGATGATTCATCAGGCTTCCATTGGGAACTGTTAACATCCTTAGATTTAACACTGCCTCTCATTCTAAAAGCTTCTTCCCTTCCCTGCATCTCAGCAATAAGAATTTTTTAAGGTTCATTAGCCAAAAGATTTCAAAGCAGCTCACTTAGCAAATGGCTCTCAGACCTGACAGTTCTCCTGTGTTGAGGAGGAAACATCTACAACATAGTGCACTATCTCAGCATTTTAGAGAGGTGTGCAACCTGAGATCGATTACCTGGGTTGCTGTGTGATGTGCTGGAATATTCATAAACATCTCAGTGGTTGGGGAAATGAATTTGTCAGCAATGGAATGTTGGCAAACAATCCAGATCCAGTGAGATAAGTGGAAGGGCAATGTAGGACTGTAAACACCCTCCTCAATGCACATGGTGAGAAGAGGTGTGGACAGCTGAAAACACTGGAAAGGTGAATGAGGAATGGTTCCATCAGTAGAAAAGAAGCAGGTACACCAGTGGCTGGATGTCTAAGGAACGTAAGTGGATGGGCACAGAACAGAAGAAGTGAAGGTAGAATTCTAGGAGAGACAAGAGCACACGAAGGAAAAGAGCAATAAAAATGGAAAACAGACTTTAAAAAAAAGACTCCAGAAATAGTAGTGCAGAAGTAATATTGTCCAGCATCTGAGGCGTTGTTCATAGGGGCCAAATAAAATATCTCCCCCATCCTCTTGGCAAGGAGTCTGGATGATGCAGGGCCCAATCCCCAGCTGTGGTGCAAACTATCCAGACAAAGTCCAGCCCTTTCAGCACTGAGCCTGATGTTAATTTTTTTTAAGCGTTACCTTTTGCTCTGGTTCTTCCAGAGCCCTCAGTGGCAATGCTGGGTGGCTGTTTACAATGCATCCTGCTGTGCTGCCCAGCATGACTGCCACTGGTCTGAGTATCTTCCTTTGAGGTCAAAACAAGGTACCCAGCCTCAGAGTGAGTGACTTGCACCAGTGATCACACTGCCTGGCAGCACAGTAAATAAAGCTGCCTGGTGAGGCAACTAAGTGCCCAAGGGTGGGATGGGAGCATCATGGTAGCTTTGGGGCCAGAATATTCCTGTGTCAAGATCCTATGCTGAGGAGATAGTTAACTTCATGTGCTTGGAGTTTTATAGCACTTGCACAACACTGCCTTGTTAGTGAAGTGTGGCACTGAACAACAGAATATGCATCCAAATGTTCATGTGCTTATTCATACACAGTATGCAATGCAAAATATGTATCCCTGCACATCATGAATCCACTTCCATGCTTAATCATGCAGAATGTATACCAGGTACAGTGGCACTGCAAGCACATCGCCGCTTCTGCAACCTTGGAGTACAGACAACTGTTCGGCATCAGATAAACATGTCCAACAGCTTCTTTAAGGGAACTTGCCTAGTCATAAGACACCAAAAGGATTCTGACCATGGTATCTGGAACTGACTCAGTTGCAAATATTTTGCAAAAGATGCATGGATCATCTACCTCCCACTTGATCTAAGCCCATTCCAGACAAACTCGCAAGCTGCGAGTCAACCTGTCTGAAGATATCAGGCCTGTGTGGAAAGTTGACAGGAAGGTATGGGTGATAGCATAGCTCTTAGATGTGAAAGTTTATTATAAACTCTTTTGAATTCATGCTTAATCCACCCAGGAGAACAAAGAAGCCAAAAAGTAACCCCACATAATTTCCTTCAGCAGCATAAAGGCACATGCATAACATTATGGTCAGAATGGAAGCTCCTCTGACCCCCAAATTGGTTCAACTGACCATACATTCAAAAGAAATGGGCAAGAGGGCTTTCCCCTTGCTGGCTTTTGTGTCTTTATTCTAATCAGAAGCAGAAAACTTTCCTGCTTCTGGAAGAAGCAATGCATCAAAGTGATGGTCAAGCAAGCCGGAGGTGACAGCTATTGAATTGGTACTGCCAGTAGGTTGGATCACCATTAAGTGTATTTTTATGGCTTGCTGGCAGGACAGTGACTTATAAAACATCATTATGGAGGTTTTTTTCAAGTATGGCTCTTCATTGCTACCATTATTTTTCAGAGTCACACACGCACACAGAGTTCGATTCTTTTTCCTAAGTGGCAGATGCTCCATTAGAGCTGTGAACTAAGGGGGTACGTGTCCTGCTTTACAGAAGGCATCCCCCTGTTTGAAACAATGCTGGGAGACTGTCCTTTTCTGAAGGCATCCTCTGTTTCAGAGGTGAGGAAAATGCAAACTAGGGGCTGTACATGGTCCTGAGACCCACTTTTGAACTCCCTGCCAGTCCCCCAAAATCTGACAACCGCTCCAGTTTTTCTTCAGGATAGAGGGTGTGATTTTTGGCTTATTTTGCCTCCCAAACAGCAATGAAAGCCCAAAAAATACTCAAAAAATGCTCAAAAACATTCCACAACCCAGGTCTTCTATGTGCATGGCTGGAATCCCATTGGTGTCTTAGGGCCGGTACAGACTGGCCCTTTGAGCCACCCCCATCACGTGCTAGGGTTGCCTCAGGGTGAGCTTCCACGTGCCCCGCAACTCTAGCATGTGACGGGGCATCATCACTGCACAGCACCATTTGCATGGTGCATGCAGCAATGACATCACAGCTGAGCAGCATCTTTATGGCACTGTGCAGCTGCGATGTAGCATAGGTACCCTATGGTGCCTGTTACCTTTATTGCATCACAGCTGCAACTCAAAAAAGGAGCTGGGTTTCCCCTCTCCTTTTTTAACTGTGCACCTTCACTGCTCAGTTTACTTGCTGGAGTGAAGGTGTGAAGTTAAAAAAAGTGGCACCAGACTGCCCTTTTGGGGCAGTCTGTAAAGCCCCTTAGACATGTGCAAGTTTCCCTATGGAAGTAGTCGGTTACTTTTGTCTGATGCACAATGTCCAAAGCCAACCAAAAGTCATATAAATGGAGTTATACATATGGTATCAGTGCACATGTGGATGGCCAATGTATATCTGTCTATCCTGAATGAAACTGACAGTAGTAGCCCTTCACATGTACCCCAGGGAAAGGGAAAGTAGGCTGGGGGATTGCCACCCCCCAAATATTCTGGCAGAATTGGACCATTAAGTTTGACATTATTAACTGCCATCAAGTCAACCTCAACACATGGTGACTCTGTAGATGAGACATCTCTAAGACACAGTTGCTTAAGTTTTGCAGACTCATGCCTGTGGCCTCCCTAACTGTGTCTAGCCACCTAGTATGTGGTCTTCCTCACTTTCTACTACACTCAATCTTTCCATGCAGTATTGTCTTTTCTAATGAATCATGCCTTTTCATGATGTGACCAAAGTACGACAGCCTCAATTTGATCATTTTGGCTTCTAGGGGTGTTTCAGGCTTCTGAAAGACTCATTTGTTTGTCTTTTTGACTGTCCACAGTATCCTCAACCCTCTTCGCCAGCACCATGTTTCTATCAGCATTTTCACTGTCCAGTGCTCACATCCATATATAGTCATGGAGAAGACTGTGGCTTGGATGATTCTAACTTTAGTGCTCAATTCTATACCATTACAAGACACCTATGTAATTGAGCCTTCTCAGGTGTTATCAGTCAGTAGGGTATTAAATGCTCAGGTACTAAGAAAGGCTAAGGTAGTAGTTGTCATTGAGTCCTCCCAGGAATAATAAGGCACACTTACTTGAGAGTAAGCTACACTGAAGACATGAAGTAAGCTACATTGAACACATTTGAGTAACCATTGTTCCTGCAAGTGCCTTCATATTTAAAGATGCTGGAAGGATACTGGGTGAGAAAAGACATTTGGCCTCCCCTTGCAAGTACCTGAGAGCCAACATGGCATAGTGGTTTGAGTGTTGGACTACTGAGTAACATTGGAAGCCAATGGAACAAATCTTGCCAAGAAAACCCCATGACAGGCTCACGTTAGGGTCGCCATAAGTTGGAAATGACTTGAAGGCACACAGCAACAATGCAAATACCTGCAAGTAGGCAAAATTAACAAGCTGCCTGCCAATGTTGAAGACTCCTTCCATCTTAAAAACTGTTCTGGAGTCTTTGCTCTTTTGATTGTGCACATTTGTTTACAGATTCAGTTGTGCGGTTCCATTGCTCAGTGTTTTCATTCAGCAAAAGTTGCATAGTGCAATCAACATGTAATTATGCTCTGTAATTCCAATGCAGGATTCTGGCCCCTGTGACTACCACTAATTTAACCTTCTAGGTATTCAATATCTGCACAGGGCCATATCTCCAAAGGGAAATATAAGAAATGCTTCAGTATTCAGTAAAAAGTGCCACTGCACCCTCATTTTGCTGCATTGTGTCTGGTATTCTCCCTCACTATTCAGTGTAATTAAAGCAAATATGTTAATGGAAAGCAAGTTGGGGCCCTTATCGTTTCCTCCTGCAGCAGATGAGTGTACCGATAAAACACACACTTGTTTTAGAAGCTCCACAGTCTGCCAGGAAGAGCCACAAATTCTATTAATGTTGTTGTACAAAACAGGAGGATTTAGAATGCAAACACAAAACTCTCCTGGGTCAATTAGGCTCTTTATAATGGTATTGCTGGAAATAGGAAAACAAACAGTTTGTATTTGTTATTGTATCATCACATAAAAGTGTCCTATGCAAACTATCTTTGCGGGTGCATTACAGTGGAAACGATGCATCATGGGAGTCATTTAGGACCAAGAGCTACTAGGATGTGCTATGCTAAATAAAGCACTGTCCAGATGCATCATTTATCATCTATCTCCATTCTGATTTAGCCTATTCTTCCTTGGGTTTACAAGGGGCCAATCAGTCCTGCTATTCACATCAGAGGTAGGAACTGTGCAGCCCTCCAGAAGTTGTCACACTGCAACTCCCAGCATTCTTCACCCTTGGCTATGCTGGTGAAAGCTGCTGCGACTTGCAGCCTGACAACATTTGGAGAACTGCACACTTCCCATCGCTGATTCAGTGGGTACAATGCAAACATAAAGCATCTGAGTTGTGTAATCACAGTAGAAACAAGCTTGATGTAATTTGCTCACATAAATTTTTTTATTTCCTAGAAGGAAACCCCAGTTCTACATGTCAGAAACACAGTCCAACTGTGTATAGCACAAATTGGCTGATGCCTGTGTCACCATTAGGGTGTTCCTTTATCCTGAACAGTCTTTCAAGGTTTAAAACATTGCCTGTGTGTAAATTACTTCCTCTCAACCAAGGCTCACACAGTATGTATACCCCACACACCTCTATGCCACCATTCTCTGAAGATGCCAGCCACAGATGCAGGTGAAACGTGAGGAATAAATCAGCCCTGGTGGCGCAGTGGTTAAATGCCTGTACTGCAGCCACTCACTCAAAGCCATAAGGTGGCGAGTTCAAGACCAGCAAAGGGCTGAAGCTCAACTCAGGCTTGCATCCTTCCGAGGTCACTAAAATGAGTACCCAGATTGTTGGGGGCAAGTAGCTTACAATTGTAAACTGCTTAGACACTCATTAAGGGTATGAAGCGGTATATAAATGAAGCTGTTTGTTTGTTTGTTTGTTTGTTTGTTTTCTGGAACTACAGGTCCCAGAATCTTCCAATGATCAACATGGTGGATGGGACCTTTTGGGAGCTGAAGTCCAAAAATGCAGTTTTAATGTTAATTTACTCCCAGACCTCCAGTGACTACACCAGAAGTCCAGGAAAATTACAATGCTTCCAAAATGGCAGCCCAGTGCTGCCCAGAAGCTCCCTGCCTCCTAGCCACTAGTTTCTCCTCGATGCATCAAACTGAGGTTACACATGGGGACAGAAAGGAAAGCCCACTCTCAGTGCTCCCTGCTTCATCTACACTGGCTGATCTCCCTGCTTCATCATCATTGAGTAAAAGCTTGGTTTCTATTTCCTTTTTTAAAATTTTGGTGCACCATCAAAGATGGTTTATTAGCACACTTGGAAAACTGAAATGTATGCTTTAAGTATTTGCATTCCCAAATACAAGGATCTATAGAGGAGGGGACGAATTTGATTTGCATTTTGATGCAAACATAACCTGGCCAGGAATCCTGTTGTTGTTTTATTCACATTTAAGTCCCATCACAAATGCATTTCTACATTTTTGGCCATTGCATAACATCAATATTTGCTTAAGTTGAGTTTTACAACTGTAACTGTTACACTTGCAGTTGCACATTCTTGGGCAATGCTGTACAATGCTGCTGTACTCCGCCCCGATTGCTTGTTCAGAGGGGCGGAATAGAAATACTTATTATTATTATTATTATTATTATCAACACCTACAGTGTACCACTAAATGGGATTTCAGAGATAGCCATTGCACATCCTCTGTTTCACAGGGCAATAAGCGAACACACTTGTAGATACACAGTGTTGGTATTCAGCAGAGAAGTGGCATAGTGCAGCTACCAGTTAACTATGTGACTGTGGATTTATGCAATGCAAGCATGATGTAGGATCTTGATCCTGGTTTCTCAGTTTTGAGCCAATATGTGAAATGCAGTTAAATTTCAAAATTCATACTTCTTTGAATTTTCCAATGCAGTTCTGCAAATGATGAACACACACACACACACACACAAATGGAAAAGGATCTCTAAAGTGTGTTGTGTTACAGTGGCTGATGATGATGATGATGTTTTATTTATACCCCGCTCTTCAGCCAAGACTATCAGAGCGGCTTACAATTTGTTAAACAAACAGCTTCATTTACAATTGTAAGCTATTTGCCCCCAACAATCTGGGTACTCATTTTAGCAACCTTGGAAGGATGCAAGCCTGAGTCAAGCTTCAGCCCTTTGCTGGTCTTGAACTCGCCACCTTCTGGTTTTGAGTGAGTGGCTGCAGTACAGGCATTTAACCACTGCGCCACCAGGGCTACTTGCAAAAGATGTGTATATTAGGCAGAACTATGTTTAAAATACATGTATTTAAAGAAATATGTGCACTAATGTGTACAAATTTTCACCTCAGCTTTAAATAAAAGGAAGGGAGGAGTGAAAGAATCTGGGAGTGCTTTTACATTTAACAAATTTCTTAAATATCTTGCTCTTAAATGTCTGAAATATATTCCTCCCCCACCATTTATTTTGTGGTGCTGAAACAGACTAACATGGCTGTTTCTCTGAAAATGGCTACAATTAACTTATTTTAAAATAAGTTCTCTATGTTCAGAATAAAACTGTATTGAAGATTAGAAATATTCATTGAGTTTGAGATGAACCAAATTCAAGACTGCAATTCTTGAAGTTCAGGACAAACTGAACTTACGTAATACTGGCAAAAGGAGAGAGAAATGAAAATTGACAGATTTTTGCATGCTTCAACTTATCATATTTCAAAAGATTTTCCATACCTTGGCTCAGTCATAAATCAGTACAGAGACTGTAGTTAAGAATGCAGAAGAAGACTAGGAATTAGACGTGTAGCTATGAAAGAACTAGATAAGATCCTCAAGTGTAAAGATAAATCATTCAGTAATAAAGTCAGGATTGTCCATGCCATCATATTTCCAGTTTCTATGTCAGGACAGTGAAGAAGCCTGATAGGAAGAGAATCAACTCATTTGAAATGTGGTGCTGGAGCAGACTTTTGTGGATACCATGGGCTGCTAAAAAGAGAAATAAATGGGTTCTAGAGCAAAGTGAACCTGAACTCTCTACAGAAGCCAAGATGATTAAATAGACTGTAAGACTTTGGACATATCATGAGAAGATAAGACTCACTAGAAAAAGACAATAATGCTTCATAAGACAGAA
This sequence comes from Urosaurus nigricauda, assembly GCA_034509955.1. Lineage (NCBI taxonomy): Eukaryota > Metazoa > Chordata > Lepidosauria > Squamata > Phrynosomatidae > Urosaurus > Urosaurus nigricauda. The sequence goes on from JAOEGL010000003.1 coordinate 269,220,743, forward strand.
GATGGCAGAAAATGAGGAAGTTGACAAATTCAGTCAAGGAAACCATGGCTCTGAACTTTCAAGACCTGATATCAAGTTAACTTGGCAGCAACTAACAACAACAAGAGGCATGAAACAGATTTACTCAAAAGGAATGCAGGACTGGTCATGGACTGTGATTACCAATATCTTTGATGGGAAACTCCGGTTTGTCACTATAATGTCTGATCAGTCTCTCAAATTGGAGGGTGGGGTACCTGCATTAAAGGAAGGACCAATTGTTCCTTCTTTTCTTTTCTTGTTTTTAACAATTGACCTTGAGCTATGATTTAGACTGTCGATTTCATCAAGATGTAAGATCTTATGTAAGCAAAGCTTAAGTGATATTTTTGGTTTTAGAATTCATCAGCTTGCAGATGGGGTGTTTGCTTAGATTCGCCACAGCGATAGTTGCCTGTAGAATGCCAGAAAGTAGCAGTGCAGATTAAAATTGAATGTTTAACATTTAGGAGAGTGTGATTGCTTAGTGTAATTAACAGTAGTGGGCCAGAATGAAACCAGGGAAGACAGCACAATACTGGAGAAGAGCTCAAAAAGAAAATTCTAGGGACTTTGTAGTACCTAAGAAACCTTTTTTTAAACTCCCAAGTCTTAAAATATAATTAGTAGTAGCCTTCTGGTTTTTTTTTAAAATGCAGTCATTATGGGATACATGCAAATATGCATGGATGTAGAGGTATCCATGGTAAGAGTGAGAAAATATGGAGTACTGGCAAAAATATGAATGGCTGCGCTGCTTCTCTATATTTTCAAATTTAAATGCATCCCCTTGCTCATCCTCACAATTTTCAGATTGTTCAGAGACAGTGTAAAGGAGATGGGCATTGCCTGAGGTCAGTGGGGCATTAACCTGCACTGATTATACTGAGAATGTTAAAAGAGCTGCCCAAGGCATTATGCCCCATATAGGTGTCACCTAACCAGTACAAAAGAATATATATGCTGGTTGAATTTTTTGGGACTGGGAAAAAAAGCTGTCCATGAATGCTCAGAGACAGGGGTAATGGGTACAGGCAGAATTTCATTTCACTTTGTGCTTTGCAAGTATCCTTCGTATTCAGAATGAAGGAGAACTTAAAAGTTAGGGGGTGGGAAATCACATGTGGGAGAAAGTAAAATTGACAGATTCATCTTTCTGGGTTCAGCGGTTTGAGTACTTGACTCTTAAAAGTATGTATATTCAGCTATATTAGTGCTGAATGAATGTTATCATTACTTTCATTCTTGAGAGGATCCTCACATTTAAGATGAATCCAGGCAGCTACACCTTGATACCCTCCATGCTGTAAATAACTTCGCCAGTTGAATCTGGCAACAACAAATGTGAGATAATTGTGTTTCAGTCCATTTTGAAGGATTTATTAAAAATCCACAGGTATCTCCATATTTTGGAAAGCAAGGATGTGTGATTTAAAAATATCTGCATGCAGGAGAAAATAAGACTGAATGGATTTCTCATCCCTCCTCAAAAGTACAAATAAATGAAACTAAATCAGACCATTGGTCTGTGTAACTGAATACAGTTGGTCTTCCTTATCCACAGATTTTTTATCCATGGATTTGAGCATACACAGACTATGATGATCACAAAATTGACAGACCGGCAGTTCAAGACCCAAGCGCTTGTGTTGGCTCCCATCACTAGTCCCAGTTTCTGCTAATCTAGCAGTTCGAAAACAGGTAAAAGTGCAACTAGATAAATAGGTAAGTTCTGCACCTAGGGCGGAAAAATGAAATGCACAGATATAGGATGGGGGACACCTGGCTGAATGAGACCACATGTGAAAGGGATCTAGGAGTCCAAGTAGACCATAAGCTGAACATGAGTCAACAGTGTGATGCGGCAGCTAAAAAAGCCAATGCAATTTTAGGCTGCATCAATAGAAGTATAGTTTCTAGATCAAGGGAAGTTATAGTGCCACTCTATTCTGCTTTGGTCAGGCCCCACCTGGAATACTGTGTCCAGTTCTGGGCACCACATTTCAAAAAAGATGTGGAGAAACTGGAGCATGTCCAAAGGAGGGCAACTAAGATGGTGAAGGGTCTGGAAACCTTGCCCTATGAAGAACGCCTTAGGGAGCTGGGGATGTTTAGCCTGGAGAAGAGAAGGTTAAGAGGTGATATGATAGCCCTGTTTAAATATTTGAAGGGATGTCATATTGAGGAGGGAGCAAGCTTGTTTTCTGCTGCTGCAGAGACTAGAACGCGGAACAATGGATGCAAACTGCAGGAAAAGAGATTCCACCTCAACATTAGGAGGAACTTCCTGACAGTAAGGGCTATTCGACAGTGGAACACACTCCCTCGGAGTGTAGTGGAGTCTCCTTCCTTAGGGGTCTTTAAGCAGAGGCTGGATGGCCATCTGTCAGGGATGCTTTGACTTGGAGTTCCTGCATGGCAGGGGGTTGGACTGGATGGCCCTTGTGGTCTCTTCCAACTCTATGATTCTATGATTCTATGATTCTATGATTCTAGGTACCACTTTAGGGGAAGATAACAGTGTTTTGTACACCTTGGCATTTAGTCATGTTGGCCACATGGCCACTAAGTCATCTTTGACAATGCTGGCTCCCTCCACTTAGTAACAGAGATGAGCACTGTCCCTTACAGTCTGACACAACTATACAATCTTGTCAAAGGGGAAACCTTTACCTTTACCTTTACCTTTACTTTTAAGGTCTCTTATCCATATGGTTATATCTTTTTGGCTATGGCTTAATGCCCACACTCAAATCACAGTTGCATAAGTGGAATTCCACAAGTATAACTGGGGCATACACAGTTGTACATGTTGGGATTGGGTGTAACAACTCATCAGTGCCTTCAGTGTGCCCCTTGATTCACTGGAATTGCAGAAACAGCAGGGACATTTGCAGATAGGCAATTGGTGACACAATTCAGCAGGAGGATGGTATAGTTCAATCACCATGTAATTACGTGAGTGTACATTTACACTACTGAAGAGTGGTGTCAGATCTTGGCTGTTAATTTTACTAATTGGTCTGATGCATTGCTTATTATAGACTCCAAAGAGCACCAAATTATCTTGCAGTTCAAGGGGACCCTCAAAGCATCATGTTGCACTGCTTGATACAATCTTGGGACTGATCCCAGGGTCAGCTAAGTATTGCATATAGTTGTCTGCCATACAGCTGCCAAAAGACATCACGTGTCACTACCTATTGTTATTGTGTGCCTTCAAGTCAGTTCTGATTTAGGTCATGGTTTTTTGTGTGTGCAAGATTTGCTCACTGGGGGTTTACCTTTGCCTTCTTTTAAGGCTAAGAGCATGTGACTTGGCCAAAATCATCCAGTGGGTTTCTATGGCTAAGTCAGAATTTAAATCTTGGTCTCTAGAGCTGTAGTCCAAAGCTGGCTTCAATACCTATTACTACAGTTATTACATTTCCCTAGTAGGAGTACCCATGAGCCAGCTGTACTATTGACTATTACCTTTATTATGTTAGTGTCTCTATCAGCAGTGGAGTGCAGATTTTGAATAACATTGTAAGCTGCCCAGAAAAAAAAGCCTGGTCTTCTCTTGTGCCTTTAACAGAGACTTGATAAGATGAAATCAAAAGGTAACATGGGAGGAAGTATTGACCACACTTCAGTGTATGCACTTGAAACTGCAAATATCTGCCCTTCAACCTTCAGCTAAAGGCATAAGAGCAAGGAAAGCTAGGAGCCCATGTGTCACATTTCTTTCTCATGGCTACACTTGTTATATTTTGAATGCCATCCATTTGAACCCCTTTCCTCTTCTTGGCACTGTGTGTGTCTCTCTCTGTGTGTGTAGTGTCCAGTGAGTGGACACACAACTAAAACTAGTACACGTATAAACATTTCAGCCCCTTGGAAACTTATTATGGGCTTTACTCCCTAAAAGCATAGTTGTAGGTTTGCATTTTTATTTATTTATTTTGTATTTTTCACTTCTTGTTTTGAGGGGGAAAACAAAAGTATGCCCCACTGAACTAATCCCAGGGGTGGTGAAATGAGAGTATTTCTTGCTGGAAGCAAGAAGAGCCCTCCCTTCAACCACCATCTTGAGGGGAGAGAAAGGCAGGCCACCTCCTGCTGGAAGCAAGAAGAGCCCTCCCTTCAACCACCATCTTGAGGGGAGAGAAAGGCAGGCCACCTCCTGCTGGAAGCAAGAAGAGCCCTCCCTTCAACCACCATCTTGAGGGGAGAGAGATGCAGGCCACCTTCTGCTGGAAGCAAGAAGAGCCCTCCCTTCAACCACCATCTTGAGGGGAGAGAGATGCAGGCCACCTCCTGCTGGAAGCAAGAAGAGCCCTCCCTTCAACCACCATCTTGAGGGGAGAGAAAGGCAGGCCACCTCCTGCTGGAAGCAAGAAGAGCCCTCCCTTCAACCACCATCTTGAGGGGAGAGAAAGGCAGGCCACCTCCTGCTGGAAGCAAGAAGAGCCCTCCCTTCAACCACCATCTTGAGGGGAGAGAGATGCAGGCCACTTCCTGCTGGAAGCAAGAAGAGCCCTCCCTTCAACCACCATCTTGAGGGGAGAGAAAGGCAGGCCACCTCCTGCTGGAAGCAAGAAGAGCCCTCCCTTCAACCACCATCTTGAGGGGAGAGAAAGGCAGGCCACCTCCTGCTGGAAGCAAGAAGAGCCCTCCCTTCAACCACCATCTTGAGGGGAGAGAAAGGCAGGCCACCTCCTGCTGGAAGCAAGAAGAGCCCTCCCTTCAACCACCATCTTGAGGGGAGAGAGATGCAGGCCACCTTCTGCTGGAAGCAAGAAGAGCCCTCCCTTCAACCACCATCTTGAGGGGAGAGAAAGGCAGGCCACCTCCTGCTGGAAGCAAGAAGAGCCCTCCCTTCAACCACCATCTTGAGGGGAGAGAGATGCAGGCCACCTCCTGCTGGAAGCAAGAAGAGCCCTCCCTTCAACCACCATCTTGAGGGGAGAGAAAGGCAGGCCACCTCCTGCTGGAAGCAAGAAGAGCCCTCCCTTCAACCACCATCTTGAGGGGAGAGAAAGGCAGGCCACCTCCTGCTGGAAGCAAGAAGAGCCCTCCCTTCAACCACCATCTTGAGGGGAGAGAGATGCAGGCCACCTCCTGCTGGAAGCAAGAAGAGCCCTCCCTTCAACCACCATCTTGAGGGGAGAGAAAGGCAGGCCACCTCCTGCTGGAAGCAAGAAGAGCCCTCCCTTCAACCACCATCTTGAGGGGAGAGAAAGGCAGGCCACCTCCTGCTGGAAGCAAGAAGAGCCCTCCCTTCAACCACCATCTTGAGGGGAGAGAAAGGCAGGCCACCTCCTGCTGGAAGCAAGAAGAGCCCTCCCTTCAACCACCATCTTGAGGGGAGAGAAAGGCAGGCCACCTCCTGCTGGAAGCAAGAAGAGCCCTCCCTTCAACCACCATCTTGAGGGGAGAGAGATGCAGGCCACCTCCTGCTGGAAGCAAGAAGAGCCCTCCCTTCAACCACCATCTTGAGGGGAGAGAAAGGCAGGCCACCTCCTGCTGGAAGCAAGAAGAGCCCTCCCTTCAACCACCATCTTGAGGGGAGAGAGATGCAGGCCACCTCCTGCTGGAAGCAAGAAGAGCCCTCCCTTCAACCACCATCTTGAGGGGAGAGAAAGGCAGGCCACCTCCTGCTGGAAGCAAGAAGAGCCCTCCCTTCAACCACCATCTTGAGGGGAGAGAAAGGCAGGCCACCTCCTGCTGGAAGCAAGAAGAGCCCTCCCTTCAACCACCATCTTGAGGGGAGAGAAAGGCAGGCCACCTCCTGCTGGAAGCAAGAAGAGCCCTCCCTTCAACCACCATCTTGAGGGGAGAGAAAGGCAGGCCACCTCCTGCTGGAAGCAAGAAGAGCCCTCCCTTCAACCACCATCTTGAGGGGAGAGAAAGGCAGGCCACCTCCTGCTGGAAGCAAGAAGAGCCCTCCCTTCAACCACCATCTTGAGGGGAGAGAGATGCAGGCCACCTCCTGCTGGAAGCAAGAAGAGCCCTCCCTTCAACCACCATCTTGAGGGGAGAGAAAGGCAGGCCACCTCCTGCTGGAAGCAAGAAGAGCCCTCCCTTCAACCACCATCTTGAGGGGAGAGAAAGGCAGGCCACCTCCTGCTGGAAGCAAGAAGAGCCCTCCCTTCAACCACCATCTTGAGGGGAGAGAAAGGCAGGCCACCTCCTGCTGGAAGCAAGAAGAGCCCTCCCTTCAACCACCATCTTGAGGGGAGAGAAAGGCAGGCCACCTCCTGCTGGAAGCAAGAAGAGCCCTCCCTTCAACCACCATCTTGAGGGGAGAGAGATGCAGACCACCTTCTGCTGGAAGCAAGAAGAGCCCTCCCTTCAACCACCATCTTGAGGGGAGAGAAAGGCAGGCCACCTCCTGCTGGAAGCAAGAAGAGCCCTCCCTTCAACCACCATCTTGAGGGGAGAGAGAGGCAGGCCACCTTCTGCTGGAAGCAAGAAGAGCCCTCCCTTCAACCACCATCTTGAGGGGAGAGAGATGCAGGCCACCTCCTGCTGGAAGCAAGAAGAGCCCTCCCTTCAACCACCATCTTGAGGGGAGAGAAAGGTAGGCCACCTCCTGCTGGAAGCAAGAAGAGCCCTCCCTTCAACCACCATCTTGAGGGGAGAGAAAGGTAGGCCACCTCCTGCTGGAAGCAAGAAGAGCCCTCCCTTCAACCACCATCTTGAGGGGACTTAATTGTCTAATTAACAAATTGTAAGCCGCTCTGATAGCTTTGGCTGAAGAGCGGGGTATAAATAAAATGTATTATTATTATTATTATTATTTGCCCTCCCATAAGAATTCTGTCTCCCCAAATGAAATTTTCCTTCTGTCCCCAAATTTCTATCATTGCAGAGAGTGAGACACTGAAAATCATTTGTACCTAGAATGATTCTATTTGCTGTGTTTGCATTCCCTGGGGAACTTTGCCTGTCACTTTTCTATGGATACCTAAACTATATTCCCAAGTGTTTAACTAAAAAATTGACTTACTGCAAGACTAGAAATTTTGGGACTAAAGGAAACTTTAATGGGGTGGGGAGTATTCTCATTTTGCATCCTCATTTGTCCTCATTTTGTGTCAATGTAGCTACACCTCTGACTAACAAAATGGTTTTCCTCTTGCTCTGGGGGAGAATTTTTGGCTCTTGAGGCTTCTGAGGCTGCATCTACACTACAGAATTAATGCAGTTTAACACAGCTTTAACTTCCATGGCTCAATGTTATGGAATTCTAGGATTTGTAGTTTTGTGAGATATTTAGCCTTCTCTATTAGAGAGCTCTGTGTCACAACAAACTACAAATCCCAGGATTCCATAGCATTGAGCCATGGCTGTTAAAGCAATGTCAAACTGCATTTGTGCTACAAAGTGGCAGTAGCCTTCGAATCATAACTCTTCATTCATTTTGAGGGAATTGTGTGTATGTTTTGAGTCTCAGGGTGTTCAAAGAGGGATCCCAGCACCATCAAAATAGCCTTGGGTGCTATGTGAAGAACCCTTGACTCCCATTCCTACCATATGAGGGAAGAAAATTCCCTGGCAAGCCACTGTGAAATCACAATGTAAAGCTTTAAAAATGCCCTGAGAAAATTTCTGTCCACTCATAGCATTGGTTTTAGCCAGCAGTTAAGAGGGGAATTATTTTAATGAATACATTTCCTCTCAATTGTAGGTAGATAGCAGGATCTCATTAGAATGGGAAAGCAATTAGAGCTAATAAAGATGAACTGTGTGGAGCTGGGTGCATGTAGCAGAACAAGCAGTGAATAAAACACCAGGCAGAGGACTGCCTCTAATCCAGATAAGTGAGTGGAGATGAAAGAAGTGTGCTACGCTGGTTTCCTATGGAGAGGCATGCTTTCTCATCTTCCTTGTCTGATAATTCACCTAATCACAGCCAGGAGAGCAGCTCATGGATTCAATCACAGGGGCAAAGAAGTTAATGGAACGTCATGGTTCCTTCCCCCTTGAAAGGTTTTTAGGCAGTCCGTGCACCAGCCTCTCGATCAATGGTTGAACAATTTTGGGAACGCTCTGCTGTCTGCATCACAAGACTGGTGATAATTAAAACAGGGAGGTCAATCCAAGCAGAAAGATTTACAGGAGTAAGCCAGTCCAAGGCTTGGGTTGAGAGCCAACATCATACTTGGATAGGGTTTCCAGGTCTCAGGGTTGACAGCCTTCCTCCAGTTTTCAGGGAGAGAGGGAGGAATCCCAGGGCAAGAACTCTGTCTTGAAATGTAAGCATTTCCTCATTACTTAGACTTGTTGGCAAAGATTCTGTATTATCAGACAAAACTACAACAAAGGAGCTCTATCATCATAGGGACATCTGACTATTGTTGTTGTTGTTAACTCCCATTGAGTTAGCTCCAACTTATGGTGACCCTGTGGATGGGACACCTCCACACCCCTCTGCTTAAGTCTTGTAGATACATGCCCATGATTTCCCTGATTGAGTCTAGACATCTCTTTCTACTACCCTCTACCTTTCCTAACATTATTGTCTTTTCTAGTGAGTCATGCTTTCTTATGATATGGCCAAAGTATGACAGCCTGATTTAGTCATCCTGGCTGCCAGGGAGCATTCTGGCTTGATCTGTTCTGGGACCCATTTGTTTGTCATTTTGGCTGCCCACAGTATCCTCAGCACACTTCTCCAGCACCACATCTCAAATGAGATTATTTTCTTCTTATCTACTTATTTCACTGTCCAGCTCTCATATCCATACATGATGATGGGGAATACTATGGCTTGGACCTCCTTTTTCAACCTGGGAGTGCCACAGCCAAAGGGTTACTGAGTCACCGCAGTTTGCAGCACTGGGAAATGATTCCTGCAACATTCTCCTGGCCACGAGATGGGCCAGGAACAGGCGGCTTGGAGAAACCTCTTTGGGGTTCTGCTGCTTGGCTTACTTCACCCCATGACTGTCCTAATCTGTTGTTTCAGTTACTTTTTGGTTGTGGCACTCCTTGGCTGAAAATGTAGGTTTTGGAGAGGGTGTTGCATAATGCCTTAGTAATCCTTTGGTTGGAGCACTGAAAATATGGGTTTTGGCATCATGTTCACTTGGTAATGACTGGTAATGGGAATCCCCAACAGTTAAAAGTTTGCAAGTCCAGTTTATAATAAAAATATTTTGTTGTTATACTTTTGATTATTGTAGATGGCTTACTATTTTTTATTTTAATGTATTTCAGATGCTTTATGTGTTTTTCATATCAGAAAAGGAGGATAAAAATCCATACAACAAAACAATCATCACCATCGCCACCACCACCACCATCAGTGGCTGTGAGCATGTCTTCTGTGTGTTGCTTGTCAAAAAGGTAGTTGGCCAAGGTTTAGAAAATCAGTTTAGTTGGCAACCAATATCAACATGCTTGAGAAACACTGAAATACAAATACAGTTGGCTCTCCTTATTCACAGATTCCTCATCCATGGATGCAACCATCCATGGCTTGAAAAATGATGATGATGATGATGATGATGATGATGATGATGATGCCAATACTAGAATATATATTTATTGCCTTCAAGTCTTTTTTTTTTTTTTTTTACTTATGGCAACCCTAAGATGAACCTATCATTTTCCCCCCCAGAGATTTGCCATTGTCTTTCCCTGCAGCTGAGAACATGTGACTTGCCCAAGTTTACCCAGTGGTTTTCATAGCCAAGCGACAAATCAGACCCTGGTCTCCAGAGTCATAGCCCCAATGCTCAAATCGCTATCCAGTGCTAGCTCATATAAGTGTGTGTGTGTACATTCCATTTTATATTAGGGACACCATTTTATTTCACTATTTTATATAATGGGACAAGCACCTATGGATTCTCACTGGCTCAAGTGAGAGGGTGAAAGGGGATGACATGAAGGGGCCAGAGGAGGGAGAAAGAGGACACCCATTCTTTCCCTTTCCCTCTCATCCACCCATGCAAATGAACAAGGGAATGCACATGGCCTCCTGCCTCATGCTCCCCCAATCCACCCCTGTCCTGCCCGTGTGAGTGAGCAAGTGAGGGAATGCACATGTCCTTCCCTCCTCACATTCCCCCATCCCATCACCTTCTAGTCCATGTGAGTGAACAAGTAAAGGAATGCGCACACCCTTTTTTCCTGTCTTTGGAAGCCAAAGTTCGAATCCTGGATTGGCCATGCCCATGTATGTCCACTAGGTGACTTTGGGTTGGTCTCACTTTCTTAGCCTCAGAGAATGGCAATAGCAAATGCCCTCTGACAAAACATGGTAAGAAAACCCCATAATAGGTTTGCCTTAGGGTCGCCATAAGTTGGAAATGACTTGAACAATAACAACAACAACGGGGGCTTTTGCCATTAGGGCAATAGTACTGTGATAGTAAACATGAATACCAAACAGTTATAAATGCATAAGTATAGCTCATGCATAAGTCTAGCTCAAGAGAATGCCAGTTGGTTTTTTAAACACCCTCAACAGCTTCTATCTCAAAGGGTGAGATAGGAGCTATTATACACAAAGAAAACGTTTCTGGGAAAATAAATGGAAAATAGGAGCATTTTGGCTTTACCTTGGTATTAATTATTCTCAACACACTTTTGCACATTCACATCTCTCCCCTGGCCTTGGAGAGAATGGGTGTGCTCATGGAGCTTGGCCTCGACTCTGGGTGCAAACTTGTCCAAAATGAAGACCTTAATTGCCTTCTCCATCTGACAGGGAAGAAAACAGAAGGGAGACCTGAAATTACTCTCAAAATTTGGGTGAATACATTGTTTTCTGGGTGCTTTGCTTGCTATTGCTTGAAATCTGTCTTCAAACCCACTGAAGCACTTGGAAGTCAAAAAAGAAAACAAAACAAAAGCAAGGAAAAAGCAACAACCCTGTACTAATTGGCTAATAACTCTGCCAAAACCAACAGTGTCTTTGGATAATTGTCTGCTTACACGATTTTCTTACAAGCTTGGTGTTTAAATACATCATTGTGCTCCTCGTAAAGTTTAAACTACTCAACACACTACAGAGTGATGGTTCCGACTTATAAACTTTGGAGGCCTTTGAGCTGCCCCTTTTATGAACTGCAAGGTCGTTCAGTAACACACCACCTAAGTCACTCAGTTTCTATTTTTCTAAATTCTCATTGACCAAAGTAGTGGGTAGTGGAGCCAGGGCTCAAAGGGTCAATGTCCCTAGAGGCTTTTTTTTTTAAATTTTTTATTGCAAATGATTTCCAGTATAATAAAACTATCCAATAGATAAAAGGACAGAAAATATATCACAACATAAAGTTACAGAAGGGATAAAAAAGCAAATAGAAAAAGAAAGAAAGAAGAAAATAAAAGAGTAAAAAATTGACTTTCAACTTGTATATGTTACAAAATCTTGCCTCCTCTTCTTTCAAAATATTTTACATGTCTACTACTTATTTGCTCCTGTTGTTGTTGTGACTGTGCACCTTCAAGTCATTTCCAACTTATGGCAACCCTATCATGAGGTTTTCTATGGCTGAAAGTGTGTGCCTAAGGTCACCAGTGGGTTTTCATGGCTGAGCAGGGAATCGAACCCTGATCTCCAATCATAGTTCAATGCTCAAACCACTACACCATGCTGGCTCCTACTAATTTTCAGAACCCACTGTTGACAATTTACCCCCCCCCCTCCTGCAAAAAGACAATAAAATAACATTAATCTTTTCTAAAATTACTCAATGATTTTTCCACTTATTAAAATAGTTAGTTTATCCATCAGCAAAATCAGACAATTCCATTAATGAGTTCTCTTGTGCTGGAATCGTTATGTCTTTCAATTTTACTACATACGTATAGCAATCTTGTTGGTATATTCATATATTGAAGTATTGAAGTCAACTCGTAGACACTTAACAACAGCAACAACAACCTGGATCAAGGAATGGATCTGGCACCAACATGAGAAACATTAGCCCTCTACATGTAGGGAACATGACATGTAGACAAATGGGGATGAGAAGCTTCAGTGCACTGATATTATTTTTTACTACTGTATCTTAATATTTTAGGAATAGATCCCTCCACCCTCCAAAATGTCATGATTCTATAAAGCAGAGGTATGGAACCTCATGAGTCCAAATCTGGGCCTCTGGGTTTTTCAAGATAGCTGTGCCCCCTTCCCCATGACATCATTATTTGCTTGTTGCCCTTTTTTGATGGTTTTTGTCCCCATTCTAGAAGGATGAAATGCATCTTCAGTTTGTGGCAGGAAGAGCTTTAAGCTAAAAATGTTGGCATTTTTGGTTCCACCTTTTAAGCCTCTGGAACCACCCATGCCTGGAATGGGGAGGCAAGAACATATCCAAAACTGAATTAGGACCTTGGGCTGAAAAAGTTTTCCTGCTCTTGTGATAAAGGAACAACCAAGGCTAAAATCCAGATGATATCATCCATATATATAAATTGCCTTATGGATGCAGTGGTGACTTTTTTGGCTGTTGCAAGAATGAATGATTTGTTAGTTTGTTGTTCAGTGTACAGTCACCCCTCCATATGCATTGATTTTTTTTTATCCACTGATTCAACTGTCCACAACTTGAAAATATAATATAATATAATATATGTTCATATATATTTTAAAAAAACCTTCATTTTGCCATTTTATATAAGAGACACAGTTTTACTATGCCATTATATATAACTGGACTTGAGCATTTATGGATCCTGGAACCAAACCCTAGCAGATACCAAGAGCCCATTGTACCACTTGATTCACTGAGATCACAAAAACATCCATTACACATTTCCCAAAGCATAGTGGGGCAAAAACACACAAGCACATTGCCAGGCACACAATCAGCATTCAGAAGAATGGAGTAGCACAACCACCACTTAATGTTGTGTGAATAAATGTACACTAAGCATAGGGCATAGGTTCAGGACTGTCCCAGACCCTGAGATTTGGGGCCAAATGCTGAGATCTAAGAATGACCCCTTGTGAAGTGACAAAGAATGAACCCTGGTAATATTACAAGGAGCAGCCCCTCATGATGTCATTATGTATGATACATTATGAATCAATCAGGGCAGCACAAAATATATTCTTTAAGTCAAAGACACTTAGGACTTTATCACACAAGGCTTGAAAAGTGGAATTAGAGCAGGATGGCAGCCTTTGTGGACGCACCTTATCACACAATGCTGTGTCTGTTGAGTAGCTGATCTGCAGTCTGTCTATTGCTGGAGCGTTCCTTTTCATCGATGGGCAACAACTGTCAATACCCCCCAATCACTGTGCTTTTCCACTGTTGATCCGCGTGGTGTGATGGGGTGTGATTCTGCTGCCCCCCCAAATTTCTTTTCTTTTTTTACTTAATTGATAGCTACGATAGTGTAATTGCACTAAAAATAAAAATAAATAAAAATAAATATAGACTGAAAGGCATGCTGGGACAGGCATATGGAGGAAGGTGGGACTATGAAGGGTCAGTGTGCACAAGATAGAAGCTGGCACAGAAGCAGCATCATGGTGATTTTTAAGATCTGTGCAAGAATGACCCAGTAACTAGTACAGTTGTAGTCCCTTATGAGCCTGGTGTGATAAAGACTGATGAGAAAAATATAGATACACATTCTTTTCAAGACAACACTCTTGCCCTGAGAGTCTTCCCCTCAATCTGAGGACTGGAGACTCAGGACCTGGACCAGAAGCTTGGTAACCCTCTTCTGGGGCATGCTAGGATCTTAATATAGTGGGAATCTGTGCTGATAGTAACTTGTCTGTCATTCTCTACAGCAATACAGCTGGCCTTGAGGCATGTGGAGGGTAAACAGTGAACAAGAAAGGGCACCTTGTATTCCGTCTAAAAAACTGTATGTGTATGATTAGAGACAGGATGAAGAAGAAGTCATTTCCACTCTTGTTTCCATATAAATCTCCTATGATCAAGTATAGTATCTGTTTTGAGAAAAAGCCATCCTCTTGTTTTTCTGTTACTATTTTGGACTCCCCTCCCTCCTTCTTGTGATCTGCTTCATCTTGGCATGGAAATTATTTAATGACCCAATTACTCCTAGCATAGACCTATGCCTGGTAGAATCTGCTTAGAAAGTAGTGAGACCAGAGCAGTCAAATGTGCAAGCATACACAGCAGACTCCCCAGTGCATAGGTATTTGGGGTTCAAAAGGAGCACTTGATCATTAAATTAACTGTTTGTTTTTTTTTTGGGGGGGGGGGTTGTAGCGCACCAAGCGCTCTCTTGTGGCATGTTAACATCATAGCCCATAGTCTCTAAATGACTGCTCTCCCCCAATTAGCTTTGCATTCCTGCTTGAATGAGTTTTCCTTTTACCTTTGGCAGGTTTTGTGGCCCAAGGTGTTTATAACACCCATCTCTCTCTCCAGGCTTAATAGCCTGTAAACGTAGCAACCTGTTGTTCTGCTCTTCTGCTCACTATCTAGGATGAGATATCTTTAATCCTGGGGGAGTGGACTCTTGGAATAGAACTCTTTCTGGCTAACACATGCTGTCTGGAGCCATCAAGGAAATAACAAGACTCTGGAATGCTATAAACAGAGCTGAAAAGCCTGGCTTCATATTTCATACACTGTAGAGAATAGAGCTTCTTTAGTGTTGGATGGGAAGACCTTATCACGAAGAGTCTGGTGGAAAAATTTGATGTTGCAAAGATGACTAGCACAATGCAATCTAGTTGCAACATCTGAGCCACAGATAGTTTCTGTCTAACTATATACAGTCTGCCCTCCTTATCCACAGATTTTTTTATACATGGATTCAAGCATGCACGGCTTGAAAATATTCAAAAAAAGTATACATTCCAAATAGCAAACCTTGATTTTGCCATTTTATATAAGGGACAACATTTTACTATGACATTGTATTAAATGGGACTTCAGCATCCACGGATTTTGTTATCCATGGGGGGGGGGGTGTTCCTGTAACCAAACCCCACTGGAGAATAAGGGCCCACTTTACCTAGTTGCCTTTTGCTGCGATTTTGAGTTGGGGGCCAAAATCGACTGGGAAATCTCATTAACAAAAATTTTGGTATCAGAGGTAAAAATAACATTAGGGGTAGGTTCCTGCACCACAAAACAGAAGAGCAGTTCAACATGTTTCAGCAGTTTTTTTTAAATGCAAAACTAACAATGAATGTGTTCAGGTGAAATGAAACAGTGAAGTCAGGTAAGCGTTATCATAAGTAAATGATAACGTTTTGCGTTTGCTAGAAAAAGAAGACCCCCATTACAGGTGGATAGATTCAATCAAAGAAGCCATGGCCATGGATCTGCGAGATCCAAGTAGAGCTGTTGATGACAGGATGGCTTGGAGGTCTCTCGTTCATAGGATCGCTGTAAGTCAAAGGTGACTTGACAGCAGTTAGTTACAACAACAGAGACCACATGAAGCTTTCTTGAAGGGGTTATTTTTATTTTCACCAGCCTCCATTTTTCTTACAATTACTATTTTGGTGGCTAAGTTCATAGATTTATGTTTCTTTAACAGGCTGGGGGGAATAGTTTAGTGTTGTTATTGTTGTGTGCCTTCAAGCCATTTTCGTGTTACAGCAACCCTAAGACAACTCTATCATAGGTTTTCTTGGCAAGATTTGTCCAGAAGGTGTTTCTCTTCCTCTGAGGCTGAAAGATTATGACTTGTCCAAGGGTTTTCATGAACATAGTCCAGAGTTGTAGTCCAATACTCAAACCACTATTCCACTCTGGCTTTCTGTAGTTTAAACATACTCCCTAGCAATTTTTTAAAAAAATTGTCCAGTTAGACAGAGGATGAGAAGGAAAAAGGGACTGGGAGGCATCAAAAGGCTACCTACTTACCTTGAATATTTTTATCCCATTTTTGGCCTTTGGTTTCCAAGTTGGTACAAAGCAAAAATAAGACAGACCAAAAGCTAACAGTTTGAAATATCAAAATGCAGATCACCAGAGTTAAAATGATACTGGAGTACGCAGAGCCAAATGCTGTTTGACAGAAATGCAATTTTGTTGCTCACTAAAATGTAAGAAGAGATCCAGGCTGGCCACCCTTAGGAGGTTGTTCTACAGTTGAGAAACCATGGCCGGATGTTGACCAGAGTGTGTAGACAGGGTCACACTTTGGAGGGAGTCTTTCTTGGTCAAATGTGTGCTGAACCAAAATCCCTCTTCATCCCATTTTACCCAGCTCCAGGCTAACTGGAGGACCATATCATCCTGGCAGGCAAAGTTATAATCTAATGAAATAACTTCTCCAAGTTGTGATTGCCTCCAGCTACCTTTTAAAATATCAGTTTAAAGTAAAACTTTCAATGTTTTTTTTAAAAAAAAACTGGCATAAAAAAATAACTGGAGGTAATACACCACCAAGACAGCCAGCATGGTATTGTGGTTTGAGTGTTGGACTACAAATTTGGAGATCAGTATTATGTTTTCTGCTAGGAAACCTACTGGATAGCCTTAGGTGAGTCACACACTTTCAGTCCTAGAAAAACCTGTGATAACTTCCCTTTTAGGACGTCATAAGTCAGAAACAATTTGAAGGCATACAACAGATACAGCACCATCATGACCAGAGCTTAGAAAGTCACTTTTTGGGACTACAGCTTCCCAAAATAATAATAATAATAATAATAATAATAATAATAATTTATATTTCCTGCCTCTCCCCATGGATCTAGGCAGGATTCCAACAGATTAAAAACATTACAGAACATCATGAAAATATACATACATTATTTCATACAGTTAAAATCTAAGGACCGCATAACTTTAATAATTATCCATACTATTGTAGCTTTCTATCTAGTTAGCTACTGTCATTCCTTAACCATTCAAAACTGTCATATCAGATCAGCTGGATAGGCCCACCGGAAGAGATCCGTCTTTAGTGCTTTTTTAAAAGTATCTAGAGTAGTGATAAGATGGTTCTCCTCCAGCAAGTCATTTCAGAGTTTCGGAGCCACGGCAGAGAATGCTCTCTTAGATGTTGACACCAATCTTGTGTTGGTGGCTTCCAATAGATTTTTCCCTGATGTTTTGAGGGTGCAGGGCGAATTGTGTAGGGAGAGGCGTTCCTTCAAGTAACTTGGGCCTAAGCCATATAGGTCTTTAAAGGTAACGACCAACAATTTGTATTGTGCCCGGAAGCTGATTGGTAGCCAGTGTAAGGATTTTAATATTGGGGTGATGTGATCTCTTCTTGATGCCCTGGTCAGCAATCTGGCAGCAGCATTTTGGACTAGTTGAAGCTTCTGGACTTGGTACAAAGTTAGCCCCATGTAGAGAGCATTGCAGATATCCAGACGAGAGGTTACCAGTGCATGTATCAATGTTTCAAGGTCCTCTCTGCCCAAGTAGGGACGCAGTTGGCATATCACCCGTAGGTGATACCACGTGCTCCTGGCTGCCGCCTCCACCTGAGATGTCAGCTGGAGCGATGAGTCCAGGAGCACGCCCAAGCTGCATACTTTGTCCTTTAGGGGAAGTGTGACCCCATTCAGGACAGGTTGGGAGATCTCCATCCCTGGGCTGGGAGAGCCTATCACAAGTACCTCCGTTTTCTCTGGATTCAACTTGAGTTTGTTTTTTTCTCATCCAGTCCATTACCGACCAAAATGTTAGTCACTACACTCTCAGCTTGGAAATACTATTTTGTTGGACTACAGTTCTCAGAATTCCACATCTAGCAAAGCCATCGCCATGATGGATAGGAATTAACTCTGGTCATGATGGCTATATATTTCATGGTGATTATGTATTTGGCTTCAAAACCAGTCTGCCTCTCAGTACAGGAAACTTGACTGGATGCCATTATGTACAGATAAGTTTGTTAAATACCCCAAATGCACCAGAACCTATCTGATCTTGGAAGCTAAGCAGGATCAGCTCTGGTTAATACTTTGATGGGAGACTACCAACAAATATCAGGTACCTTAGGCTATATTTCAGAGGAAGGAACTTCCAAAACCACCTCTGGATATCCCTTGCTTAAGAAAACCCAATGAAATTCATGGGGTCACCATATGTCAACAAGGCAACTTGAAGGCTCACACACCTCCCCCCCCCCCCACAACATGTTCACTTAACAAAACTATATAGTTGTACTTTTATGGTCATTGTACATAGAGGGACAAGTATGATGAAGTGGTGTAGTGGTTTGAGCATCAGGCTATGACTTGGGAGACCAAAGTTCAAATCCAGACTCAACCATGGAGTCACACTCTCTCAGCCTCAGATGAAGGCAAAGGAAAACTCCCTCTAAACCCCATAATAGGTTCTTATTGGAGTTTCCATAAGTTGGAAGCGACTTGAAGGCCCACAACAAGAAGAAAACTTGTAGGAAAAACTGGAGACAGATATTATACTGAGTAGATGAATGATTTATTCATTAAAAAACTCACTATGGTTTGGCTTTTACTCTCTAGGCCTTTTTAAAAAATAGGGTTTTTTTGTCCAATAAATGGTGGGAGAGTTTCAGCTTCAGAAATTTCTGAAATTCAAATGGCCCCTGAAGAAGGCATTTGAGAGCATACACAAGACAAAATGTGCTGGGCTTTTTATTAATAAATCACTTATCCATTCAGTATCTCAGGATGTGTCTCCATTTTTTCCTGCTGGTCCAAAGACAACGTAACCCAGGGAATACAAACATAGGAAACAGAATAGTTCTATGTCTGCATGATTTTCAAAGGCTCACTCTCTACAGTACTAGTAATTAGGGGACTCTTATTTGGGGCTTCTTATCTGGAGGGTGATACCCCAATTTTGCCCTCCCCATAGCTTCACCCCTGCACCTCTCTCTTATCTTCTCATAGTGCTCATCCACATGCTTCTGTCATCAGGTTTTGTCTTGGAAAAGCAATGCTAGAAAGATTTCTGCAGAAATCTTTGCTTTTAAAACATGCATTTCCACATTTCCTGACACTCCTCTCCTGTTCTTTCTCTTTAGATGCCAGCTGACAGTCCATTCTGTCTTGTCGATATTCACCAGATCCTTAAAATTGCTCACTGAAGAGGGACTTGTTGGAACGTGTGTGTATGTATTTTTTGGAGGAAGACAGACACACTTTTTTTTTTTAAAAAAAGGCCCTCTTGAAAGTATGGGGGGGGGGGGAGAGGAAGGAATGCAAATGAAAAATGAAGGCAAAAAAAATTTTAAAAAAGAGAGAGAAAAAAAAACAGCAAAAAAGGCATATCTGGAAGACATACAAAGTCTGTGATTAATACATGCTGGAGAGAAGACAATTTTTGCAAAACAAAGGTCTGGGGTCAATAACTTGAGCAACCCAGAGATAAAGACCCACCCACCTTAGAGAGATATCTGGATTCTCTGGCAAGAAACAAAGTGCTAAGAAGTGCTATTTCCTGGCCAATCTAGGTGTGTAGCTGCACCAGCGGTTTTTCTCTGCTTGTGTCTCAGCAAGACTTACCCCAATGCAGATCTGCCTTAACTTCATCGCATGTTTTGGTATGTGAATGAGCTGGTTCACACATTCATTTCCCCTTGATGAGATGATGTGATGACTTCGTTGTGTGAATGGGTCGTTTTACAGCAAATATCCTACAGGAGAAAGCCAAGGTGGTGTGGTGGGTTGGGTGCTGGACTAGGGCACTGGGAGACCAGGGTTCAAGCCCCTGCTTGGCCATGGAAACATACTGGGTGATCCTAGGCAAAGAAGAAGGAAAAGATAAACCCCCTCTCAATAAATTCTGCCATGAAAATCCCATGTCACCATAAGACAGAAATTGCTTGAAGACACACAACACCAATCCTGCAATGGAACTTGGCAACATTGGTTGGCATTTGCAGTGACAGATCTATCAACTGGAGTTATCAATCTATAACTACTTTATGTTCAGTAATACTACATAGTCACCACTGTGGCACTATTGACATGATCATAAATGCCCCCCACAACCCACCTTAACAGCCAGCAGTGGCATTGAGTGACTCAGACCTTGTCTGCATTGGCCAAAAGGCCTGTTCCTTCCCCATTCTGGTGTCATCCTGTTTGGACAATTCACAGCCCAGATCCTGGTTCTGGTGGGACAGTTGTTCTGCATCATCTGGGAAGTTCTGGAGCCCTCTGTTTCTATGCACAATGACTGTGCCACAGTGACTATCCCATCTGTGCCCCATCTCACTGGGCTGCCCAACAGGTCTGTTGTGGATTGGTTGCTTGTTCGGAGGTCAGGAAGAGGAGCACAGAACATGATCATCTCTAGTCCCACACTAAGTGCCCCATAGTGGCAGTGGATGCATCTGGCAACCCAGTGGGATACTTCTACAGACAGCTACTGTGGTGCAGAAGAGAAGGCTAAGGTAATGGAGGCAGAATGGGCAGCTGTGGGGCCAGGATATTCTGGGCTGCCCCTGGAATATCCTGGCCAGCGTAGACAAGGCCAGACATGTGTTCTGCGGCTGATCAAGGTGCAACAGGATGATGCTTCCAGCTCCCTGCCACCAGCAAGAGAGGTTGCAAAAATCAGAAGCAGGACTCCTATTGCAATCCTACATTGCAGTGTCACCTGGAAAATAGTTTTTTATGGAGTTTTCGGAATATGTGGCCATGTTCTAGAAGAGTTTCTTCCTGACGTTTCATTAGTATCTCTGAAGATGCCAGCCACAGATGCTGGCAAAACGTCAGCAAGAAACTCTTCTATAACATGGCCACATATCCCGAAAACCCCACAAAAATCTATGGATGCCGGCCATGAAAGCCTTCGACTCCTCACCTGGAAAAGTCATGCTCCTTTTGTCCTGATAGCCAGCTTTCACTCAATGCTATTGTAGAATCATTCACTGTCTCCCTGCATAAATACTCTTAAAATGACATGCTAGGGTATTTATTGGAAAGTAAACCCATTTTCAGTAGGAGGCCAATGTGCTACATAGGCGACAGTGGGATTATGGGAACTGTAGTCCAAAAAAGAAAGTGACTTTCCCCAGCATTGAGAAGAGCTTTACTATTATCAGATTTATTCATGGGAACCCATCCACTCTGCCATGTGACTAAAACATCAGGATCAATTGTGGGAACCTATTTAAACCCAGGCTATTTAAATCCAGATTTGTTAACAGTTTGTGTAGAAAGCCATGTGTGGGTTTGATTTAAGGCAACAGTATCATGTGTGGTCCATGAGCCTTATGTGGCACTCAGGGCTCTATTTTGTCACTGCAGAAGCCCCCAGACTCATTTTTTTAAAAAAATGCATGAGTCATTTTCCACACCCTAATAGTAAACAGTGGTTGAAAAACTACTGCAAAATGTGATGGTTTTGCCCCCAGAATCTCCCTATTTCAGAAGCTATAAATATACTGGCAGAACACCAACTTCCAAGTAGGCCCTGACCACCAAACTGAGCAGTAGCACAAGACAAGATGGAAATAATGTAATGAGCCAGAAAAAATTCAAAGAGACCAGCTTCTTGTACCTGTTCCAGCCAAAATATCTGGAAAATGGCCAGAAAAGCCAACTTTTTAGGTAGCCAGCCACACCACCACAATCACAGCTGCACAAGACAAGAAGCCACAAGAATCCCTAAGAAACAACTTTTTTGCACCCATTCCTGGAAAATAATCTGCATTCCAGAAAATGACTTGAAAAATTCAACTTTCAAGGGAGCCATGCCATGCAATTCAGCAGTCACAGATGATTAGATGGGTGTGATTGAGAAAGCCACAAAAACTCCACAGAAACCACATCTTTCTGCCTGTTCCAGACATGGTTCTCTGGAAAGCTGGCACTGTGTGCCATTTTCTAGACTATAGTGGTCTTTTGACTGGAAGGGATGCTAAGAAGAGGTTTCTGGTTTGTTGCTGGAAAGGGAACTAGAAAGTAGGGAGATTTTGTGGCTCATGATATTTCTTCCAGATAATTTCGTGTGGCTGGTGAATTTGGTGGGCATGGCTCTCTGAAAGGTTGGTGTTCCAGATCATTTTCTGAAATTTTTTTTTTTCCTTTTGCTCAGATTGGGTGGAATAAGGTCATTCCTGTGGATTTTTTGTGACTTATTGCATCAATGCCACCTAGTCCTGTGCAAACTGAATTTCATGGGTGTGAACTGCTCAGAAATTGGTGTTCTAGGTAATTTTGTTTCCATATGGTTTGTGGGCATTAAGGAGGTTAGTAAAAGCACAATATATTAATATTTGAAATGTTTTATTTTGAAAACAGGCATAAAAAACGCATTCCAGTGCTTCAGGTATAGATCTCACTCAAAACCTGCCAATTTTAGCTAATTCAGCCCTATTTTTTACCTGCAGGCAGCGGGGAGTTTATTACACATGGGGGAAAGTTGGGGGTTTAAATGGGTATTATGCTGTGATATTTGTGCAATCGCAGTGAATATTTTCTCACGCATCACGATTAAAGATGACTTATCCTGGGAATAACCAGGGAATAACCAGCAACAAATCATTCATGGGGAAATCCTATGAATGATTTGTTGCTGGTTATTCCCTGGTTATTCCCAGGATAAGTCATCTTTAATCGCGATCCTGTGTGAAAATCTTTACCGTAATCTTGCAAACATCTCTGGATAATGTCCATTTAAACCCCCAACTTTCCCCATTTTTCTCTGTGTTATAAAGTTTTAGGAGAAGTCTGAGTCACATAAAAAAATAGAAAGGAATCTTGTAATATTTTTGAGACTAACTAATGTAGAGACATTGCATTAGCTTCGCTGGCAGGATAGACTCAGGATAGACTCAGGACACCTGGCTGAATGAGACAACATGTGAAAGGGATCTAGGAGTCCAAGTAGACCACAAGTTGAACATGAGTCAACAGTGTGATGCAGCAGCTAAAAAGGCCAATGCAATTTTAGGTTGCATCAATAGAAGTATAGTGTCTAGATCAAGGGAAGTAATAGTGCCACTCTATTCTGCATTGGTCCAGTTCTGGGCACCACAATTCAAAAAGGATGTGGAGAAACTAGAGCGGGTCCAAAGGAGGGCAAGTAAAATGGTGAAGGGTCTGGAAACCTTGCCCTATGAAGAACGCCTTAGGGAGCTGGGGATGTTTAGCCTGGAGAAGAGGAGGTTAAGAGATGATATGATCGCCCTGTTTAAATACTTGAAGGGATGTCACATTGAGGAGGGAGCAAGCTTGTTTTCTGCTGCTCCAGAGAACAGGACTCGGAACAACGGATGCAAACTGCAGGAAAAAAGATTCCACCTCAACATTAGGAAGGGAAAACAATTAAAAATTATAATAAAAGAAATAGAAAAAGAAAAGAAAACAGGTATTAAAAATTTCAGAGGACAAAATATGGCAGCTGGTGGAGGAAAATGGATGGTGCAACATTTGGAAAAGTTGCACCATGGTGACAGACATGGAGTGTCATTAGCACTTGGAAGACATGCTCAGGATGACTTAATGGCATGATGCAAGAGGCTGATGGAAAGTTGCAGGCACTCATGTCAGAAGATCATACCATGGACAGTGTGTATGGGCGTGACACTATGGACAGTGTGGCTTATTATTGGATGGTTGGTTGGATAGTTGTTGTTGTGTACATAGTGCTATACACACATAATAGTAAAACTGTAAATAGAATTTGGAGAGTCTGAATATTTCTTTAACACTTTGTGCAGTTATAGGTGCTGACTGCACCGCAGAGCCCAGCAGAGACAGACCACGAGTAGTGTGCAGCTCCGACAAAAACAAAGCAATCTCAGCCTGCTTGGGTATAGCACAGGAAAGCAGGGGAGGCAGGGGAAGAAGAGGAGAATCAAGGAACTCATGCTTTGTGACTGCTAGAATATTGGAAATGTAGCAGAAGGGACCTATTACACCAGAGTCAGTAGAACAAAATCAGCAATATTAGAAGCCATTGACAGGTTTTTCTCATCAATGAAAAAGTGTGCTCTACCAAAGACTGAAATGCAAAGCAGCAACCAGAGACACATGACATGGCATAATAAATACTGGCCAAAGATACTTTTATCTTGCTGTAATTGCAATTGACCATTCTCCTGTGATAAAGTCTGTAGTCTATGAAAGCTTATTCTGCCAACTTCTTTCACTCAGTGAGGTGCTACAAGATTCCTTTGCATATGAATAGTGGACAAAGTTCTTGGCTAGTGCATTGAAATAGATACTTCCTGCTTTGTGTAGAGGCCAACAAAATACACCTGAATGTATAAGAGAACTTGTGCATGCACCAACAGGATTACAGCTTATATCTGAAGATGTCCTAAGCAGACATCTAAAAATGTGTGTGTTAGTTAAGAAAATATGCATATCACATACAAGAAGATGTAATTAATTTTCAACTTCCTGTGGAATGTACACAGCAGCATGTGTGGGATTGCCTCCATGGGAGACAGTGGCTTGACTAAGGCAGGGCTTGGAAAAGTTTCTTTTGTCAGCTCCCATGATTTCCCAGCCATTGGTGAGGCTGGCTTGAAGAAGCTGAGAGGTATACTGTACAAAAGAGTAACTTTTCAAAGCTCTTTAAAAAAAAAAAAGCAGCCAGGGAGTTCGTAGCTGAGCTGAGAGACTTTAGGTTTAATCTTCTTTTGCCATTATGCAACAATCATTCCTCTGGTTTGTTTTATTAAATTTTATTTAGTTGGCTTTCTGGAGCTGCCAAAGGGTTGATACCACCCAGAAGACATCTTACAACACCAATTGTTTTGCCTGAACATTTACCACTGATGTGTGGAGGTTTTATGTAGCAGTTCCAAGAAGAGCTGCTAGAACTTGGACTTGGCTTACTCCTTTCGTTGTGTGAAGAAAAGTGGGGGGAGGAGGAGAGGAGAGATTTTCCTCAGCTTGTCCCACCCACCTCTATGAATTTCCTCACAGAATGCCAAACCCTTTACACTTAATGAAATGGGGAAATATGGCAGTCATTCAGTGGGATGAGATGTGGAAATTTCAGGAACACTGAAGCAGCACGAAAAGGCATGAGGGACATTTTCCAGATGTTTTCTCCATGATGTCACCAATAGAAACTCCAAAGATTCACAATACCACCCTGAGCACATCTTCTGATTTCAGAGGCCAAGCAGGGTTGTGCCTGATTAATACTTGGATGGGAGACCATCAGGTAGTAACACAGGAAAGAATTCTACCTGAAATTCTGGAATAGTGTGTTTAGACAAAACGAGATTAAACAATACTGAGACACAGGAATGGACCATAGTTTTGATTCACTTTAAGGCAGTTTTTGATATTCTGGGGATCAAACTCTGTCCACTCATTGCATAACCAAGGTAGGTCCTACTGTGGTAAAGGCATGTAATTTTAGATCCTAGACTCAAAAGTCTTTAAATGTATCTCCATTCTCCTTTATATATCATGGCTGGAATTCTGAAGGTGTCTTATGCATTCTTGAGTCCCCCTATGAAAATGGTTGGACATTTTTCTCCAGCGTGGGACATGTGCATTCAGCTCAGTGTTACAGAAGGAGACTTGCACATGCAGATGTGTGTAGCACATGCATGCATATGAGTTATGAATGGGACATGCATGGACAGGAGATGCACATAAGGTATGCATTCAATTGTACACTGAGGTCATGCTGCATAGCCATGCCACACAAGAACTGAATAGCACAATCAGTGTGTCACTCTGCATGGAGAAGTGCAAGCTATGCGCTGATGTTGAATCTTGGATCCTGTGAATTACATCAGTTACGAAGCACACAAATTATATTTTCCCTCTTTCCTGCTTGCCACCATTTTGTCAGCACTGTAAATGTTTCAACAAGGAGGATATAATTTAAATACATAAAATAAAATAAGTACATTCAGACCAAAATTGAAGGAAAAACTCTCCCCCTCCCAAAGAAATACATGTGGACTTTCATATATTAAACTTTTTCAGTTCTAGCAGACTCAGGGCTGAGGCCTCCTTGATTGAATTCCTCTCTTCCTGCTGCCCTTCACTTTTCCTAGTATTATTGGTTTTTCTAGTGAGTCATGCCTTCTCATGATATGTCCAAAGTATGACAGCCTGAATTTAGCCAACTTGGCTTCCAGAGAGAGTTCTGGCTTGATCTGTTTTAGGATGCATACAGTTGTAGCTTACAGTTGTAAACTGCTTAGACACTGCTTAGGCGGTATGAAGTGGTATATAAATGAAGCTGTTTGTTTGTTTGTTTGTTTTTGGCTGTCCATGAAATCCTTAGCTGTTTTCTTCAGGATAACATCTCAAATGAGTTCATTCCCCCCCCCCCCCCGTCCAGCTCTCACATGCATACATGGTGATGGGAAATACATTGGATTTGACAATCCTAACTTTGGTTCAGTTTTATATCTTTGCACTTTAGAATCTTGTCTAGTTCTTTCCCAATCCTTGTCTTCTTCTTATTTCTTGACTGCAACCCTTGTTCTAATCAATGATTGAGCCAAGTTAGGACATGGTTTCTAGACCTTTCACCATTTTAGTCACGCTCCTCTGGATACACTCCAGCTTGTCCACATCCTTCTTGAACTGTGGTGCCCAGAATGGGACACATTATTCTGGCTGAGGACTGATGAAGCAAAATAGAGTAGCACTATTACTTCCCTCAATTTAGACACTACAGCCTAGGACCATATTGGACCACATTGGGTTTTTTAGCTACCGCATCACACTGTTAACGGGTAGCTGCATCACAGCAGTTGCATTGCAAAAATATCCAGGTGAAGGCAGGGTAGAAATAGCTACCCTTTCTGCCAGGCAGTGGGTGTTAGTGTCTTCTATGTCTGTAAATCCATTAATCATTAAAGGAACTATCCAAGGTACTGATTCTATTTGGAGGGAGTCAATTCAGCATCCTGTATAGCTTTTATGTTCTAAAATCTGGCGTGGATTCCCCGCCCCACTGACATCAGAAAGTCATCTACAACGACCTCCAATGCAGGATGCCTGTGAGATTTTCCTACCTCCATGGTGTAAGTGGATTTGGTGATAGAATCACTTTTATTTCTAACACACATTCATAACTATCCTTACAGAATCTCCCATGTGGGATGTCCACATATAGTTCATGGCTCTGCCATGGTCATGAGCATCTGACTCTGAAATTCTGCTACATTTGTTCTCCTCTTCAATATCTGTCTCAGTTGTGGACTCATAGGAATAGACTAACTTATTATCAAATTTGGTTTTGCTGAATTCCTCATTTTCCAAACCTTTATTTTCTTCACTTTTTTTCTGCATCAATTGGCAATCAAAAACAAAAGAAAAAGAAAAATTCACATGAAAAAATACATTCACGTGCACATTTCTCATAATATATGCATTTTTGCAAAACAATTTTGCTAATACAAGATGTTTTATTTAATATTTTCTCTGACATATACACGTGCATTTTATATTCTTATATTAGCATAAGGACTTTATATTGTTATATGTCTTTAACTTAACTCTGTCTTATGCCAAAGCTATAATAGAGTTTTCTTGGCAAGGTCCATGTAGTATAGCACTACTATTGTCTTCTTTTGATGTTGAGAAAGTGTGACTTGTCCAAGGTCACCCAATAGGTTTATCTGAACTGAGCAGGGATTTGAACTCTGGTCTTCGAGAGTCCTAGTTCAAAACAGACCACTATGTCTTGCTGGTTCTGTTCTTATAAACACTAGCACAACATTCTGAAATATGTGAACACTGAAGTATAACTACATTTTGGCTTGCAAATTGGTTCAGGGAGTCCAAGGCTGCATCTGCACTGCAGAAACAATCCAGGTTGACATCAGTTTAACTACTATGGCTCAGTGTTATGGAATTCTGGGAGTTGTAGTTTGTTGCGGCACCAGAAGTCTCTGACAGAGAAGGCCAAATGTCTCACAAAACTCCAATTCCCAGAATTCCATAGCATTGAGCCCTGGCAGTTGATGTGGTGTCAAACTTGATTATTTCTGTAGTGTGGATGCCTCCTTAGATAATTTTGTATTGAAATGTGAATCTGAACTGAAGACATTTCTGTTTGCCAAAGCATTTGGAACTTCACATTGATACTGTTTTATAATCTTATAATTTTATATTTGATTATATGTCAGCTGCATTAGTAACATTGTCTTTTATCTGTATAATTTGTTTATAATCACTATATACTTATATTTTATTATCTTTAGATTGTATGCCTTTGGCAGGTTTTAATGTTTTGACTGGATTGTTTTTGTAAATGGCAATGTAAATTTATGGCCTTATACAAATAAATGACAATGACAACAATAATAATAAATGGAATGACCTCTCTCCACACTCATAGATCAGAGAGTAATAACATCCATTGATATCATGGCTTTCCTAACACATAGTGCTAACACAGAGCAACAAATGTTCCCTTCCAATGATGAGATAAATAGCTATAATATTTATAGCTGATCAAGATATTTTGGCAGCTAGACAGAAGATTCCACAAATGACTCTCCACCTTCTGGCCAATTGCCTCATTATATTTAATGGTAGGGCCAGCCCTATCTGAAACTGACTGAACCATCCAACCCTTGTGGAAGGGAAGGGCAAAATTCTGCACTGTGAATGAGAGATGGAGAGAAAACTCTGTGAACCTCTCCTAGCAAGGGTGGTAGATTTGGCTTATGTTACTTAAATGAGGTGCCAAGAGTTCCCTTCTGCTTTCAATGTATGTAAAAACAAAATAATCATACTAATAAAAGCCATGCATGCAGCCATTCCATATGTGCAATGCACACCAGGATGTTCCCATGGACATTTTGGGACACCTCAAATAAGAAACACATCAAGGTCACAACGTTCTCATGTACTTTGCAAGCATTTTGTGTGGTTGTGCGGCTGGGAGAGAGGGGACAAAATGAGAACATTGCCTCTCCAAAGGAGATTTCATCCCTTTTCCTTCAGTCCTCAAATTTCTAGCACTGCAGGGAGTGAAATGCTGAAAATTATTCACATCTAAAACTCTACTATGTTCACATTCCCTTAGTTGCTTTGCTCACCCCTTTTTCTTTGGATGTCCAAACTCAGTTTCTAAATGTTGAACTGAAATTTTAAGTTACTGCAATGCTAGAATGGTGTGGACTAAAGGAAATTTTGTTCTTCTTAAATACGAAAGTTAGAATCCTCCATACCATTGTATTTACAGTTTCTATGCATGGTTAGAGAAGAAAGAAGACAGGAAGAGAAGCAGCTTCCTTGAAATGTGGTGCTGGAGGAGAGTTCTACAGATACCATGGATTGTTAAAAAGATAAAAAATGGATCTAGGAGCAGATCAAGCCTGAAGTCTCCATAGAAGCCAACTTGACTAAATTGAGGTGATCATACTCTGACCATAACATGAAACAACATGACACTTTAGGAAAGATGACAATGCTTGGTAAAGTGGAAGATAGTAGGCAAAGAGGAAGATCACAAGGTGGAAAGACTCAACCAAGAAAACCATGGTCCTGAGTTTGTAGGACCTGAAGAGGGTTATTAAGACAGGATGGGTTGGAGGTGTCTCATTCATTTGTTGTTGTTAACTGCCTTCAAGTGATGCTATGGATGTGACATTTCCAAGACTCTTGGAGGACATCTCCAGTCCTCTACTGGTCTGCTTAGGTCCTTCAAATTCATAGCCGTAACCTCCATAATAGAGTCCATCCATTTTGCATACTGTCATCCTCTCTTTCTACTTCCTTCCACCTTTCCTAGCATTAATGTCTTTTATAATGAGTCATGCATTCTCATGATGTGACCAAAGTATGATAGTCTCAGTTTAATCACCTTGGCTTCCAGGGAGGTTTCAGGCTTGATCTGTTCTAGAACTCATTTGTTTGTCTTTTTGGCTGTCCACGGTATCCTCAGCACTCTTCCCCAGAACCACATCTCAAAAGAACTGATTTTCTTGTTATCCACTTTCTTCAGTGTCCAGTTATTGCATCTGTACAGTAATAGGGAATACAGTGATTTCTACTCTTCTAACTTTTGTGCTCAGTTGCATATCTTTACTCTTTATGATCTTTTCTAATTCATTCATAGCTGCCCTCTCCAGTCCTAGTCTTCTTCTCAACATCTGCCAGTGAAGAAAACTCGGCCGAGAGAGTGTTTGTTTGCCCTACCTCCACCTGGGCTTCTCCCATGCCTTGGCTCCTGGACTTAAGGAGGAGAAATGGACCTTTTTCCCTCCTCCCCAACATTTGCCAGTGAAGAAAACTCGGCCGAGAGAGTGTTTGTTTGCCCTACCTCCACCTGGGCTTCTCCCATGCCTTGGCTCCTGGACTTAAGGAGGAGAAATGGACCTTTTTCCCTCCTCCCCAACATTTGCCAGTGAAGAAGACTCGGCTCAGAGACTGTTTGTTTACTCTGCCTCCACCTGGGCTACGCTCATGCCTTGGCTCCTGGACTTAAGGAGGAGTCTTGTCTCCCCCCCCCCACACACACTTTTTTCTTTTCTTTTCTTTTTAGATTGTGTATAGTTCACACTGTTTTAGGACTGGGATGGGGGTTGAGAATGGAGATTTTCTTTTTACTTGTTTTGATATGTTAATTGTTATGTATTTTGCTTTGTCAATTTTATTTTTTGTTATAATTACTATGTATTTTTGTTGTTGCTATAACTGCTTTGTATTTTTGCTTTGTTAATTGTTATTCTCTTTTGTACCCTGCCCCAATTGCTCGTTCAGAGGGGAGGGCTAGAAATAAAACGTATTATTATTATTATTATTATTATTATTATGATTCCTTGACTGCAATCCCCATTCAAATCTGATTCCTTCTCTCTCATTCACAGGGTTACTATAAGTTGACAACAATGTCATGTGTCAAACCATTCAGCCTGATGCCAAAAATGTAGCAGCAAAAGGGCACCCTGAGTCTAGTCTAGTTCTCTCCCATGTGGTCAATTGCCCAAAGGTATCCAGCATATCATTAGATTACTAGACTACCTGATCTCCACTTTAACTAGTAAGAAA
The DNA here is from genome assembly GCA_034509955.1 of Urosaurus nigricauda. NCBI lineage: Eukaryota > Metazoa > Chordata > Lepidosauria > Squamata > Phrynosomatidae > Urosaurus > Urosaurus nigricauda. The sequence continues at coordinate 269,251,602 of JAOEGL010000003.1, forward strand.
ATTACACTACATTGTTGTAACACTATTATCCCACTTTAACTTTATGGCTGCCTCCTGTGGAATCCTGGGATTTGTAGTTTAGTGAGGTCTAAGAGAACTCTGGCTGACAATTCTAAATGCCCATCTGCAGATTCCAGAATTCCGCAGGAAGCAGCCATAGAAGTTAAAAGTGCTACAAAAATGTTAAAGAATAGTTCTGCAACGGTGTAGTGTGATTTTCTTACTAGTTAAAGTAGAGATCAGGTAGAATGGAACACAAGGAAGAGTAAACTAGAGGAGCAGAGTAGGCAAAATGTTTTTTTTTCTCCCTTGATACACAACATTTGACTAAGACACCACCATCTTTCCACAGGGGGAGTGAGCAGATCTGGAGGGGAGTACTTTTTTGGGGATTGCATGTCCCAGGCTCCTAACCATGTTGGCTGAAGGAAATTGTACCCTAAGAAAAGCAATGTTTTCAAACTCTGGAAGTAAGTTTACCAACTTCCTAGGATACAAATGATACCTACAAGCCACCATGCTGTCCTGACATGATGAGAGTAAACTTGCTTCCTCCTGAACCAGCATTTCTCATTTCTCTGCAAGCTCTGAGTTGTGGAGTGGGCAAGCAAGACTTCTCTCAGCTGACATGTCTGCCTCACTTGATCGGCATCTGCCTAGTAAACAATAAAATTCCACTCTTTCTTTAGAACGCCCCTCAATGCCTTTGAGCAAAATGTTTATGTTAAGACTCTCCGGTTTTTGAAGAGCAGGGAAAAGAAGGAGGGGGAAGTAAATTGGCCAGGAGATGCAAAGGAGAAAAATGATAAGGACTATGGGGAGCTTTTTGCAACCTCAGAGTTGCTTATAACTGTTTATACTCTGCATTACTTCCCCTGTGACCTCATCCAAGCTATGTAAAATAACTTGACACTCCCCCTGAAAAATAAATACATTTCTGGGAAATCAGTATCATGCAGAAAAGGGCTATTTCCATGGAAATTTTAACCTTTGATATGACTCCAGCAACCCACACCAAATGTGTATATATAAAAATCTTAGAAAAGGGAAATTATTTTTTTTCCAAAGCAAAAGAAAATACAACAAAAGGAACAAAACTTCATATACTGTCAGCATGACTTTTGGCATGGGGCTTCTGTTGGCATGAGCAGAAACACTATTGAGAGATACATTTTTCCCCTTCTGTTTGAGAGTGAGTTTCTCTCTCCCTCTCTGGAACTGAACAATAAATGTCAGAAGGCAATGATGTCTGAGGATAAGATCAGTCTCTCATCCGAAACATTACCACCAGCACTCCTGGGCAAAACTAAGAAATTTTACTGCCTGAAGTGGAACAGCAAAGAACATCTCTCATTTGTCCACATGAAGGTGTCTACTAAGGCCAGTTAAATTATTTTCAAAAATGAGCCAGAAACGTCACAAAACACCTTTGTCCTTCCATGAAAAAAGCAAAAGCAACAACAACAACAACAACAACAACAACAATGATTTATTTATATCCTGCTCAATCACAGGGAATCCGGGCAGGTTACAGCAAGGGAGATTTTGTTGTTCATAACTGTTTGCTCTCTTTGCCATTTGTGCATTTACTGCTCATAGATTTATTTGGATTCTTGATCTCTAGATTGGCTTGTGTTCCATCTCTTTGTCTATTCCTTGTGGATCTTTTTCTCATGACTACTGGTTTCTCCTAACAGATTTTGGAATGGCTAGGATTTTGCTACTAAGCCTCATTTCAGCCTTGGTGAAACCCATTGGTTACCAGACTTGGACTGGATTGATGGGCTTGTAACTATTTCTCGCTGCTACAGCCTGCTTCTCCTGACACATGTTTCCAATAAACATAAGATCCCCACATTTTGAATGTAAGGGGCTCAGAATAATCCTGGGGACCAATGCACTACTCATTCTTTCCCATGCAATATAGAGCAGCAAGCACTGGAGACAAAAATATCAGAGGTTAGGCAACTGAATCAGTGTCTGACACCATCTGCTGCTACATTCACAAGGCCTAACTATCCCATTCACAAATTTAAAAACAAAGACTAGATTCCAAGCTGTCAGATCTTCTTCTTACATTCTTCCGTCCCTAGACATGGGCTTAAACAGGTGAAAACAAATCTAATTGCATGCCTCTTTGCTCAACTCAGTCTCCTCGCATACCCAATCCAGACTCCTGGCATACTTTTTGAAGAACAGGAAAGTATCGTTCTTCGAAAAATATGCCAGGAGTCCGGATCAGGTGCACGATGCAACTGAGTTGGGCACAGAGGCAAGCAATAAGATCTGTTTTCACCAATTTAAGCCCAGTTCATGCCTATATTGGATGAAAAGAGGCATGAGCTCTTTCAGCAGCCCAGTAGGTTTCATAGCTGACCTGGGAATCAAATCTTGGTCTCCAGAGTTGTAGTCCAATGTTCAAAGCACTACACCACACTGGCTCTCAGTTTATTACCCCTCTCTAAAGTGCAGAAGCCAACTACATCTCTCTAAACTGCAAATCCCAGGATTACACAACAGTTTTTTAAAAAGGGAATCATAGTGCTATAACGTTATAATATGACAGGGTCCTTGGTTTCTTCAGTTACTCACTGAAAGAACAAATTTTGAGATAAATGAAAAGTTAGTGAATTGTCTTTTGCATAACAGAGGGTTGGACTAGGTGATCCTTGTGGTCCATTCCAACTCTAAGATTCTTTTATTCTATGTTTAATTTATTATTATCCTGTTATTCAAAAAATAGCTTCTCCATGAACTCTACATCAACAGAAGGAATGCGGGAAGCCTCAATTACGTTTTAGAAGTGTGACAGATGATCCCACTTTCACACTTCTGCAACAGTTCAGCAATGTTTTACCCACATAAGTGCCTCCATGTGACAAGGTCCTTAGTGTTTTTCAGATTCCATGGGGTGAGTTATGATGCCGAACTAAAAATATCCCCAGATCAGAAGTGTTACTAAGAAGGTGCGGGGTGTGTGGCTACACCAGGTGACACCCTAAGGGATTTGACAACACTGCTCCCTAAACATCTGCCTTTCAGTAGAAACAGGTGTGGTGTTTGCCTGCATCCCTTTAAAATGCTGAAGAGATAGTGTGAGTGGGGTGAGGCTGAGTAGGAGGGAAAAGGTGAGGCCCCAGAGGTTTTTAAAAATAAATTTTAAATTTTAAAATTTTATTTAAAAATAAAAAATCTAATCTTAAAAAATCTTTTTTTAAAAATCACATTTTACCATATTTTAACTTTAATCCCTTGAAATTATGTACATGTAAATACATGTAGGGTGTGAACATGATATTGAATTTAAAAGTATAACTTAAATTTTGCTTTACGCCACAACTATTGCCATTATATTCAGTGATATATAGGAATTACAATGTGTGAGTAACATTAGGACAAAACACAGTACTAAGGATTCTGTATGGTGTGGTATAGGAGGAGACCAATGATCAGGTGGTGACACCTTGAGTTATCGCACTGAGTGACACCAATTCTAGTGATGGCACTGCCCCAGATGGGCTGATAATGATAAAATTTACTTCCAAAGACCCCTTCTTCAGAAGATTCTAGTTGGTATAGTCCTGGTTGAGTGTTCTGCTACTTTTTAGAAGTTGCAGCCTTGTGCTGTGAGCCACAAGGGGAAACTTTGGCCCCTGGCGGTCTTCATCATTGTCCAACCATTGCTTTAAAGCAAGATGGATCAGCCACAGAAATCTTCAGGCATCTCCCAAGGGCTGCTGAAATTAATCTTGGTTTGCATCAGTGAGAACACCTATTAAATAAACTGATCTCAGGCTTTGGCCTTGCTCCATCTTTAATGGTCCTTTGCTTCAAACAAAAGATATACCATTTTAGAAAGGGATTTGATTTTGGGGGGAGGGAGGGGTCCAAGCCAGTCCTTTCAGTTTGCAGAGTAAGGCACTTGCCACAGGCAGAAGCTGCTGTTAATGGCAAATTGTTGGGTTGGAAAGCTGGATGTGACTCCCTTAAACTAACCTGCCACTGTCATGTTTAATGTAGGACATGCGTAATAATAATAATAATAATAATAATAATAATAATTATTTATATCCCGTCCCATCTGCACTCAGTGTAGTGCAGTGTAATAGTGTGTTAAATACTGGTATTAACATTCAACTGTCATTCTGGTCTATTTTTACACACAGAATAGGTCTGGGGGTTATAACGTGTGTGCATGTGTGCGCTTTCAAGTCACCTCTTGACTTATTGTTCCCATGAATGTCATAGTTTTCTTAGGCAATGAATACACAAAGGTGTTCTGCCACTTCATTCCTCTGAAATATAGACTAGTAAATCTGGTGTTCATTGACAATTTCCCACGCAAGTACTAACCAGGGCTGACCATTGCTCAGCTTTCAAGATCAGATGGAATTGGTGCTGTTAGGATAGTTAGGCCTTAGGGCTTACATCCTCTTCAACACTTCACAAATGAAAACTGGGACAGTTTTGGCCAAGCAACATCAGACTGTGGTCAAGATGGTGCACATTATTAATGAGGGAGAAGATACAAGCTAGGAGAGGCTGAAACAGTTTGCTTTTGCCTGATTCTAGTTGGAAGGGAAAGATTCTGTTCCAGACTTCCTTTCCCCCTTCCTGAGTTAATCAAATGTAAACTACTTTTGCACTATGAGCTCCCTTTGCTATAACTAAAGAAAGCCAAGGACAAAGAGAGAAAGTGGGAGGAAGAGAGAAACTAGGACATTTTAAAAGCAGCTGGACAAGTGGGATGACAGATTAATCAGGACTGTCCTTGCCAAGTCAGGGCAGTTGGAGGATATGGGGTTGGCAATCATCCTATCCTTCACTTTATTCCCCCAAATACTTTGGACTAGCTTTACTTCTAGTAAAGTGTCTTCCTTCTGTTGGAAGCTATTTTAATCATTTTCTCAGGTGCCTTTTGGTTATTGTTTTAACCTCTACTGCTTTTTAAGACCACTCCATCCTTTTGGGTCGGTTGAGGGAGTTGGGAATCGGGGGCACTGCTCTTCAGTGGTTCCGATCGTTTCTCTCTGACATATCCCAAAGGGTGAGGCTCGGGGGCAGTTGCTCCTCCAAAATCGAGCTTAATTGTGGCGTCCCTCAGGGTGCCATCCTGTCCCCGATGCTATTTAACATCTATATGAAGCCGCTGGGTGAGATCATCCAGAGGCATGGAGCTCAGTGTCTTCAGTACGCTGATGACACTCAGATATATCTCTCCATGACCAGATCATCGGCTCAGTCTTCAGATGGCGCCTCCCCTCTTAATGACTGTCTTGCGGCGGTAATGGATTGGATGAGGGAAAACAGATTAAAACTAAATCCAGACAAAACGGAGGTACTAACAGTCACCAGTCCGAAACCAGGTTTGGGAATACAGTCTCCAGTCCTGGATGGAGTCACACTCTCCTCCAAGGACTGTGTTCGCAGTCTGGGGGTACTCCTTGACTCTTCGCTTCACATGACTAGTCAGGTGAATGTGACAGTCAGGAATGCCTGCTATCAGCTTCGTCTGATACGCCAGCTGCGCCCTTTCCTGGACACGAAAGACCTGGAATCTGTGGTACATGCTCTAGTAACCTCACGTCTGGATTTCTGCAACGCGCTCTACATGGGGCTACCCCTGTGCCTAACCTGGAAACTTCAATTAGTTCAGAATATGGCAGCCAGGATCATCACTGGAACATAGACCAGTGCTCAAAGCTCTTCATTGGCTGTCCATTAGTTTCCAGGCACAGTACAAGGTGTTGGTACTAACCTTTAAAGCCCTGCATGGCTTTAAAGGTTAGTACCATCCTACCTTAAGGACCACCTCTTCCCGTATGAACCGCCCCGCACACTTCGGTCCTCTGGGAGGAAACTGTTGCAGCCTATGAAAACTAGGCTGTCCCAGACCTCCCAGAGGGCCTTTTCAGCTACCGCCCCCAAGCTTTGGAACGGCTTGCCGGATGAGATGCGTCTCATTACATCACTGGCTAGTTTCAAAAAGGCTTTAAAGATGCATCTTTTCCAGCAGGCCTTTCCCTGAAAGAGGAAATAAATGGAACATCTACCCCCTGCTCTGAAAACATAGATAGAACTGGGAATTATCTCAGCTGCCCTTTGCCTAAACCTGCTGAGTTTACTTAACACGGATTTGCACGTGGATGGTTCATGAGATTGCACTTTGTTTTAATAATTGTTGACCAATTTTAACTGTGGGGCTTTTTAGACTGCCCAAAAGGGGCGGTCCATACTCACCCCTTCTAGCGGCGAGATGAGGCCTAGGCTGCCGCACGGGCAGCCCTACAGACCTCATCCCGCCGCTTTTGGAGGCCGTGGGGAACCGGAAAACTGCGGCCTCCAAGCGGGGAACCGGCAAACCGTGGCTTCCAAGCGGGGTGCAGCGGGCGCTCTGGGCGCCCGCTGCACCCTGCTTCCCTCAGCGGGGCTGAAGGGGGAAAGGGACTGCCACCGCGGCCCCTTTCTCCCTGGGTCTTTGCCGTGGCCATTTAAAGGCCACAGCAAAGACCCGCCGCAAAAAAAGAGCTCCGCGTTGGAGCTCTTTTTTTACGGCGCGGGAAGGGCACGATTGGTGCCCTCCCGCTCTGCAAAAGCATCACCACATGTCAAAACGCTGGGCACGTGATGACGCCTTTGCGGCGCCTCCGTATAGACACCGCCATCTTTAAATGGCGACGTCCATATGCTTTAGGCTTAGGGAGGGTGTAAAAGCTACGCCCTCCCTAACCCTAAAGGCGGGCTTTTTAGCCCTTAAGACGCCTTAAATTGCCCATCTAAAATGGGCCTGTGCTAATTTTAATTTGTCTTGGTTTAATTCATTTTTAAGCGGGGTGGTTGGGGAGGGATACGATTGTTGTTTTTACTCTGTATCTTTTTAATCTGTTGTACTCCGCTCCGAGTATTTTATTAAAGGAGCGGGCTATAAATAAACTATTATTATTATTATTATTATTATTATATTATCAATTTTTGTACTTTTTAATTACATGGTCCATCTTATTATGTTGTTTTAATTGACTGCTAGCTCCCTTGAAGTCTTCTGGAGGAAAGGTGGGATTAAAAGCATTTTAAAATATATGGAGTAACCATCTGTCCAAACTTTTCTGCCTCTGTAGGGTAAACTACATATTGGTAGTTGTGGGCCCCACTTCTTGTGAGTGTTGAGACATTTGCCTGATTAGGTAGGATCCAATGGGACCTGATTCTTTACTTGATACTTCACTCATCCTGAGGCTCTTTTCTCTCAGTAGGGTTTCTGTCTATCCACAGTCTATTCCGTCTAAGCTGGGGCAAGGAGTGGCCAAGAGAAACACAGAAAGGTAGGAGTTAGCATCCTTTTTCCTCTCATCCACCTCCATGCTAAATTATCTCCTACTTTTATCTCACTTTGCCTGAACTCTTCACCAACTTGTGTCCATCACCAACTTGTGCCACCAGCATTGCATAGTAATATAATCCCTAAAGTGTGTCTGTAATTTCAGGGGAAGAATGAAAGGAGACAGTGTCCCACATGCTATGAGATGGTCAAAAACTCTTATTTTTAAACCCCCCCCCCCAACATGTTTTGGCCTTATCAGCAAGTCTCCTTCTCTGGAGGTTTTTAAACAGAGGCTGAATGGCCATCTGTCAGGGATGCTTTGATTCTGAGTTCCTGCATGGCAGGGGGTTGGACTGGATGGCTCTTGTGGTCTCTTCCAACTCTATTATTCTACAATTCTATGATTGGTGATAAAGCCAATATTCATTGTGAGCTCCCCGTGTCAACAAAAAAGAATGGTGAAACCACACAGGAATGGGAAGGGCAGCTATGAAAGAACTAGTCAAGATCCTAAAGAGAAAAGATATAAAACTGAGCACTAAAGTTAGAATCCTTCAAGCCATTAAATTCTGCATTCTGGATGCGAGTGTTGGACCGTGAAGAAAGCAGATAAGAAGAAAACCAACTTTAAGGGGGTGTTGGATTGCAGCTCCTGTCTGTCTAGAGACTGTGCCCTCTTTTTTCATTCCTTTAGTTGAAAGAAAATTAAATATGATTTCATGATGCGATAAGGCAACAGCTCCTGCCAGTACATCTGCATGAACATCCACAAAGGCATCTACAGAGCAAAGGGAATGAATAAGCCCTCCCCTTCTTGCAAACCAGCTGGACTGCAAGATCCTCTGTGCTCTAGTCTCCAAGTGCCAGAGAGCTATAAAACAAATCCATGAGAGTTACATAGAAGAGCAACCAGGAATAATTAAAGGTCTGAAGGGACAGATTTACAAGGAAAGCTTTAGCAAGCAGAATATGTGTGCTTTTGCAAAAGGATGACAAATGGCCTCAAAACAGATGAATGGCCCATGCATGAGAGACCAATTATTTGGGGTGCCATATCAGAGATTGAATGGGGGCAATTAAATAGGAAATGTTATTACGGCAATATAAGTAAGATAAATACCAAGATAGCCTTCTTGTCTCTTCCATCATAGGCTCATCTCTCTAGGGAAACAGTACTGAGGTACTCATAATAAGTCAGATTGTGAAGGAAAATTAGTGCTTGGAGAAAGTACTTTATATAATAATAATAATAATAATAATAATAATAATAATAGTTTTTTATTCCTGTTTTATTCCTGGCCATACTGGCTGGGGGAGCATGGGGTTTGTAGTACAAAGAAAGTAGCTTGTTTAAGCATTGGGACTGCGCCTGTCATTCTATGGGTTGATCCTTCCTCATCTGCTTTAAATTCCAGTTTAGCTGATGGTCAGAATGAGCCTTTTGACTAATTTTAATTTCTAGCTATCTGCTTATTATTTGTTGTTGTGTGTCTTCATGTCATTTCTGACCTATGGTGACCATTAGGTAAAACTATCCTGGGGTTTTCTTGGCAAGATTTGTACAGAGGAAGTTTGCTATTGCCTTTCCCTGAGACTGAGGATATGTGACTTGCCCAAGGTCACCCAGTGGGTTTCATGGCCAAGCTGGGAACTCAACCTGACAGCATATTGTTACAGTGGTTCGATTTCTTTCCTTGGTTAAACTAATAATGGGTAGTCACTTGATCAATAGAACTTGTTATGATTTAGCAGGCAGTCGGTCAGAGGATTGGCAAAACCAAGTTTCAAATCTTTAATGATAAAACTCACTGTAGTGGCAGCCAGTGGCTTCCAAGTCAAGAGTGGGCAAAGTGGTTTCATTTGAGACTTTAAAGGAACTCTACTTTCCATTCCCAAATAAATCCAGGACTCACCTCACCCCTAACTTGGCAGCCATGGACTACCATTTACTGAATGACAGTTCTTCTCTCTCACAGCTGAGCCCACCCCACAGGTTTGTTCTGTTGATGGAAATATGATAGACAGATGAGGGGAAGTGAATGTAATATAATGATGACCTGATTCCCACTACCTTTTAAACCAGATTGCAAATCTATTTGAACTGGTTCAAATGACCCTGGTTCCCACTTGAACCAAATCGCTTCAGCAATTTGGAGAGGGGGCACTAGATCCATTTAACGCACATCTTTTTGACACTGATTTTTTTCCATGTCTTTTTGGATAAATTGATTCCACGCAAATGTGAACCAGTTGCGGATCAGAATCAATTTAAATTTGCCCTTTGACCAGCTGGAGCAAGTCCATTTTGAATTGATTCATTCATGAATGTGAACCACAAGTAGTTATTTTACAGGGGAAAATGCAATTGGGCCAAATGTAGTGTGAAACACATTTCACTGCTGAATCAATCCATCAATTCAGATCATAAACCAATTTATTTGTAAGTGGGAATGAGACCAATTATAATTTCGCTTCACGGTCAGTGTTGTCCTACATGATCAAATTGTTATTATTACACCAGTTAGTGGGTTGGGAAGAGGCAGAGAGAGGTGGAAACCTTTCTGTTTGATCATCTAAAGTAGGATAAGCATCTCTTCCGCTTGCTACTGGAGTCAGTCTGGACTCTGGAATCCTTTTGGTGCACCATACTAGTGGTTGCATTTTTTACAGGGCTGTGTAATGGTGACAAGGGAAGGCAGACAAAATCTCCTATGCAATGGCAAACACTTCTGAAGAAACATGCCAAGAAAACCCCATGATGGGCTCTCCTTAGGGTCAACATAAAGTCAGACAGGACCTGAAAGCACACGACAGCAACAAATATTGGCCCTCTAGTATCTAAATATTTTACATGGAGGAAGATTTAGGTGAGGTGCAGCTACATGTCCTCTAACTACCTAAGAATCCTAAAGGCACCAGATCCCTTCTAGTCTTGGAAGCCAAGCAGGGTAAGCTCTGTTTAATACTTGGATGGGAAACTGCCAATGAATACCAGGTGCTGTGGGCTGTATTTCAGAGGAAGGAACTGGAAAAACTACCCCTGCATATTCTTTGCCTATGAAAACCCTATGAGGTTCATGGGGTCACCACATGTAAACAAGCAGCTTGAATGCAAATAGCCACACCCCACACCCCCAGGTGCCATCTCCCTCTACCATTTTGTTATTTGCTGTTAAGTAACTGGAAAATTCCTCCTCTCCCTTTCATTGCATTTATTCCAATCCCACCCCCCTCTTTTCCTAGCCTTTACTTGAATTAGGATGCATTCTCCTCCCTCGTTTCTGCCTTGAAATTTGTATTTATTTTCAGGATTGATTTTCCATAAAATTTGCAAATTTTATGCCCATATACATTCTGACTGAGAATTGTGGGCTATTGGACTTTAGAATGAAGATTATCACACACAGATGGGATAGAGACAGGATCACTCTCCTGTCTTTATCCCATCCATGACAGGGATTGCGCGAAAGCCTTTCATAAAGTAGTGCTGATCCTGTCATTATCCTGCCATTGAAGCGGCATTGCATTAATGCAAACTCCTGTTAATGCAAAATGCCGGGCAATGCCACTTCAATGATGGGACAATGACAGGAGAATGACGGGATCAGAGTGACATCATATGGAAATCTTTTGCTCAATCACTGTCACTCACACTTTCCAGATGGAATAATGTCTGGATAAGCACAATGCCATCTGAAAGTCTTTCCTGGGATCATGCAGGAAGGATGGGACAGGGACGGGTCAATGATGCCCCATACCCCGTGTGATAATCTCCTATGTTTCTGACATGGTATGCAGCCATTTTAGGAGATTACGTAATGCAGCTTTTAAACTGCAATTAGACATAGGAAAAAGTGGCTTTGGCAAAACTTATCACATGGCACTGCCTCTGATCTGAAGCTGCCGCATCCCCAAAGCACAGTTTGGGCATCCCTGGTGGGAGAAATCCATCAATAAGCTTGCAATTGCACTAGTCAACAGGTGTGAAATGCCACTGCCAGGGCCCGTCAGTCTTTCTCTTGAATTTTCTAAAAGAAAGGAGCACAGAAGAGACTTAGTAGAGGCAGCCCCATCAATTTATGCTCAATACTGGAAGACATGAGTACAGCTAAAAGGGGGGGGGGGGAAGAGAGAGGGAGGGAGACGGAGAAGGAAGGATATTCATCAAGCTCTGAACATATAAAAGTTCACCTCTTAAGACACACTCCACTGATATAGAACCTGGTTGCTCATTCTATAGTGACAGAATATTTATTGATCACAAATTATATAATGGAACAGTGTGAATTACTTTTATGAGCCATGTTGTTTAGTTGGGCATATAAAAGCATTCTGTCTATCAATGATGTATTTATTACTTTTGGGCCTGTCCATGTCTTTTTTTTAAGATTAAGAATACAGTGTATATTATCCCTCATCTTTCTCTGGTATAAACCTGCTTTGATCTTTGTGTGTCCAGAGTTATGATATTTTTAGTCTCTCTGCTAAGATTGAAGCAAATATTTTATATATATTGTAGTCCAAATTTAACAGTCATATTGGCCTAAAGTTCTTGGAGTTGGCATAGTCTCTATCTGGCTCTGATATTAAAGTGATAGTTGGCAACCCCCAAGAGTCTGACCTACTTTCTTTTAGGATTACATTCATTGTCCTTTGTAATGGAATACCTAGATGTTCCCATACCTTTCAATAACAGTTTGAGGTTGGACCATCTGGGCCTGGGTATTTACCAATTGTATACTTCTTGATAGCTTCCAGAACTTCTAGAACTTCTGAAATGGAGATATTTTGATCCATGCTTGTTTTTTGATCCTCTGAGATTCCTGAATTTTATATATATTCTTATTTTATCCTGTGACATTTTTATCTTTCTAAATAAATTAGAATAGTAGTTTTGATTTTTTAAAATTCTAGATTGTTCTGTGACTTTGATAGCTTACTCTCTGTTATTTTAAGTATATATATTTTTATCCCTCTCTTTTCTTAGTTTAAATGCAAGCCATCTCCTTGGTTTGATCAGAAAATACAAAATTCCTTTGTTTTCTAAATTTTAATTTATTTTCAACTTCAGTCACATCTCCATGGAGATTTGTTTCTTAAGCATCTTTAATTCATTAATCATTTGTCTTAGGACCTTATCACACTAGAGGAATTCCACTCAGAAATGGGATTTAAAGTAGATTTAAAGTAGAAAAAACCCACAAATGCAGGAGGTTTTTCACATGATGTTTCAGCAAAACAGAAATAACACAAAAATAAAGTGAACGTAAAGAGGACAAAACTTTTGGAACTTCCCAAAAGTAAAAAGGTGTCTGTTTTGCAGAAACGTGTGTGAAAAACCTCCTGCATTTGTGGTTTTTTTCTACTTCTAAAATCCTGTTTCTTAACAGGACTTATCTAGTGTGATAAGGTCCTTAGAGTGGTTTCTTCTTCCTTTAGTTCCTTTTAATAAGTTTTCTAGTTTTTCATTCTTCTTTTTTCTTATATTCTTCTCATGTCTAAATGAAGAAACCCACCTTGATTTTGCAAATCCTTCTCCAAGAAGGCCTGTCTGTGAGCTCTCTTGAAGAAGAAATGGTTTAAACTGCCCTCTCCAGAAAGCTTTTGAGATGATGGGTATGTGTGTCCTAGCATATTTAAACAGTTTAATAAACACCAACAATCTTGAGATTATTATTATTTTAAAGCTGGTTGCTGGGTGTTACAAACTTGTTGGCTTTAATTTGGATTGTATTTAACAGATTGTGTTTTGTATTTTTGTGTTTTTATTGTTTGTTAGCTGCCTTGTACAATTTTTGAAAGCAGGAGGTCATGGATAAGCCTCTTAAATAATAAATACATGAATACTTTAGAAGAAAGACTTTTTGCAATGGTTTTAAACCCTGAACAATGAATTTTAAAGATTTTTTTTTCAGGAGGCTGTATGCACTTTGCAAATCCTAATCTCTACTGACTTGGATCTTAACATGTTTTCTCTTTCATCTTGACGGCAAGATAATCTTTTGCCAAGGAGCTCTGGTGAATGTCACAGTTGTTATTTTGTGATCTAGCAGTTCAGTTCTTGTAGGTTTATCTCACTTATGTCACTTCTCAGTATCTCCCTTTCAAAAACCTTAGCAAAGGAGTACTTTGTAAGACTGTTTTGATGCAACAGGCCCCCACAAATGATAGCAACCAGGCTGGGAAGAAAGATCCAAAGGTGCTAATGAGGTGTATCAAACTTAATATGGGAGATCCTGACTACTAGACTTGACAAGTTTGCATTTTGGCATCTGTGCAAGATTGTCTTCTCTAGTTGATGGTTTGCAGATTCCAAATGAGGAAAAGCAAGGATAAAATAACCCCTCTTTCTCTGGCCTACTGAGAAAAGTGTTGGTAATGTGACATGAAGCCTCTCCAACTTAACCCTTCTTTTGGGTCATTCAAGCTTGAGGTAGGAAAGAAAGCACTGCTTCCCTGCACTGCACGACTATGGCTGGGGCTGTCCGCCCATTATTCTTGCACATTGACTCATATATTGATGCAGTTGTCTACATTCCTTGCAGAAGAGGCAGAAGAGAAGAGGCAGAAAGAAGATCATGATGTCAATATGCACTCCAGCTGCTTGCAGGGGCTTGTTCTACATAGGGCTACCTCTTTCATTAATGCCAGGCCCTAGGGATCTTTGGAGCCAAAGTACTATAAGAAAGGTAAGCGGGGAAAGTTTCTTTACCTTGTCACAGTCAATTTTTTCATCTCATCCTTCCCATGGAGTTGCCTGGTCCATCTTGGGGCAGCAGTGGTGACACTCATAGCACATTAGTCTCTGCTGCCTGAGATGATAATCTCACCAAGCCTCATAGCACACCCTGTAATGCTTGGACCCTGTAAATGTCCATGCATATACATGGCCCTCAACTATAGTAAGCCAGGGAATCCAGAGACTGCAGCATCAGCTAGCATACTTGGAGCAGATGTGATTGCAGGGATTTGCTAGGAAGTATGTGGCCACCACTGATGAGGCCCTGCTACTTCTGAACCAAAATTTGGCGATGTTATATGTTTGGTTCATGAGTCTCCAAATTACCCAGACAGCATGGCCACTGGCATAACTTGTTTTGTTTTCATGTCTGTGGAGGTCACCTCATAAGGAAAGAGAAGAGACTTATCTGTGGTGGCAAACATTCAACATTATGAGGCCATGGATCCCATCCTAGGGATCATTACTTCCTAGCAAATACCTGCAATTACATCTGCTCAAAGTATGCTATCTGATGCTGCAGTCTCTGGATTCCCTGGCTTACTATAACACACTGTAGAAATAATCAAGTTTGAGACCACTTTAAATGCTCTGGCTCAATGCTAGGGAAATCTGGGAACTGTCGTTTTGTGAGAGATTTAGTGCCACAATAAACTACAATTCCTAGGATTCCCTAGCACAAAGTGGTCTGAAATTGGATTATTTCTGCAGTGTGTTTTAGATCAAAGATAGCAGTCCTAATTGACCATCTATTCTGTTTTTGGTGCTGTTACCTAATTAAATGTCATCTACGTCTTTGTCCATGGTTTGTTGGTTCAAATATCCTGACCGCCTTGGACAAAAGAGTGGAGAAGCATCGAACCCACTTAACAGAAAATCCATAATCCAGTGGAAAAGAGCAAAAGCTTTGTTTTCATGTGGGAGAGCTGGGAAAGTCCTCCATTATCCACCACCTTTGGCAGTCTTAGCAGCACTACAACTCTATCTGAGTTGAGTCTCAATGAGGTGCAACCTGATTGACCCAAAGGGATATGTATTCCCAAAATAAGTGAGGATACAACAGGTTGATGAAGACAGAGGTTTGACAAGGGAAGAACATATAAATAATCTGCTATGTTCAGAGTCTGCAGCTTGGATAATATAAATCCTATGGTATTTAAATACACTTGACTGGTGAAAGTTTCTTTTCTTTTTTCCCCAGTCCACACATACACACACACCCATAAAAATCTCCTGAGGGTAATACAGATATGTCAAGCTTGATTATTATTTCATATGTAGGATATGTTGAAGGGTTGGATAAGGGAGGTCATTGCATTCTCATGGAGAGGGCAGCTTATATGATTAATGACCGGCCCTTGAATTCTCAGAAGGAGAGATGGAAGGAGGAGATACGATCTCCAGTACTCCAGAGAGTCCCAAGACCAATGGATGCTTTTGTTGTCCACCCCTGCTCCCTTTCTCCAAATTGTTGTTCTCTTAGTCTTTTCCTGTGCTACAGCTGAGTCGTTCAAGGCTCCTTTGTTATGCATCCCACTCATATGCTCTCTGCCTGAAAAAATAATAATCATGGAGGCTATATGGGCTGGCAGTTCTTTGATGATGCTGCTGGTGCTGCTGCTGGATTGACAGAAGAAGAGACTTCAAATCATAACCTGATAAAATCAAGAAGATAAAGCAGCACTTTGTAAAAGGGAATGGGTGCACCTCACCGGTAAAGCACTTGCTCTGCATGCAAAAGTCATCATATCTAGCTAGGACTTACAGCTGTCCAAGAGATGATGCCAGTCGTATAAATACTGAAAACAGATGGCTGAATGCTCTGTGCTCATATGAGGCATTTCCCCAGGCACTTACCATATATACAGTTGGCCCTGCACATTTGCAGCTTTGACTTTTGTGGATTTTATTATTTACAGATTTCATTGATATATTCTCTCTAGAACTGTCTAGAAGATCTTCCAACATGGCTCTGCTGGAAGTTGACCATAGAGTCACTCTAGAAGACCTTGAGATTCCAAGAGAAAACACTTCTCAAAGCATTTGTAGGTCTGCCAGAGTGATTCTGTGGTCAATGTCCAGCTGATGTTGACCATAGAGTTGTGGTAGAGGACCTAAAAATTCCTAGAGAGGTGTGTTCTCAAGTAAAAAAAAAAAGCATACAGTGGTTTGTTGTTTGTGATGTTCCCACTTTCATAGGAATCTTGTGCCTCTAACCCCAGTGAATGTGGCTCCCTCAATTAAAAAAAAATGTTTTAAAAATTCAGTTTGATTTTTCCAGTGAATGTGGCACCCTTAATTTTTTTAAAAAATTATTTATTTATTTATTTTAAAATGCCATTTGATTTTCTGTTTCTTAAAGACAGATCTCTCCTGGATCTAAAATGGCATGGCCTCAGAAATATGGCAAAATTGCACCCAGTGGAGGCATGGGTGTATTTTGGCCGTTCCAAAATTAATTAAAACGGGGACGGAGTTACTCCATATCCCCCATGCAATCCATGGCATCCAGTTCTCCACCACTGTTCTAGCACAACACTATAACAATTCATGAAGCATAAATGAAAAGATCTGGTCAATAATGATCAAAGAATAACTCTTTTTTCTACAGACGAGGAAAATGGATGTGGGATATGCAAATGGATAAGCAACTAAACAAGGCTAGCTGTGACAAAGATTATTTCCCCCCTGCAGTTGTCTATGTTCTCATTAAAATATTGGCAGTAAGAAAACAGAGTCATGCTAGAGATTCCTAGGGAGAACTTTCCAGAGCAACTCTATGGTCACTGTCCACTGGAAGCATGGTAGAAAATAGAGAGAACATATGTTTTTGGACATGGATAAATGAAACCATGGATACTGGTCCCACTGATACAAGGGTTGTACTCTACTAAACAACAATAACAACAACATCTGGTGAACAGGGATTTTGTCCTGTTTGTCTGCAGCTAATGTACCACTACAGATGGAGGGGGAAGGGGAAAAAAAACTTGTGCGAGATCTTTTTTATGCAAATGGGTTCCAGTCTAATGGTTTTTGCCAAAGCAAATTATGTTTGGTTTGTCATAAATAGGAACTGACTCTTCCAGGAAAGGTTTGCCTGTCTCGGGTAAAAAGCCCATTTATCATTGCTCCATTGCTCTAAGCTGCCTGGCCTTGTCGGGCGAGGTGTCTTTTGGTTTTAGCCATGGGAAGGACAAGGTCTTACCCCCAAGAAAAAAAAAATGCATCGTGGAAGATGTTGTTAAAGCTAATGAGAGCCTGGACAGCTGCTGTTCATTAGGGATTGCCTATGGGCCAGTAGTAATAGAGACCTTCTTAAATATATCACTACAGTCAAATAAACAGCATCTTGTTCACTCTGCAAAGCTCATGTTGGATCCTGCAGGTTTTATTTATCTGCTTGTTTTATTTATGTTGAGAAAAAGATTGGATAATGAGTATCATCCCCTGGACAGTATGGACTGTATTTAGGCAGCTGGGGGACTGAATAATGTAGTAATAGAGTTTGGCCACGCAGGGCTGCCATTCTGGGAGGTTTGGAGTGGCAAAGATATTCACCAGAGGAATGTTAAGATGTTTTGCAAAATGGACCAAAAATGGTTAAATATTGGGTTTCTCCAGGCTCAGAAAAAACTCATATGGGAAATCCTGTATGAGCAAGAATCTTTGCAATTCAGGCCTTGCTCTGGACAAAAAACATATTGCTAAATTTTCCCAAAGAAACTGACATTTCCTGCACAGGAAACAAGTTCCCCATAAGAAAAATAACATTCCTGGGTGGAAAAAGCTACGCAGAAGAAAAAAAAAACCCCAACCATGCTCGCTAAAGTGGAAGGCAGCAGGGAAAAAGGAGACTGCATTATTGGTTTATTGTTAATGTGCCTTCAAGTCATCTCCAACTTATGGAAACTGTAAGGAGAACCTATCATGGCATTTTCTTTCTTCTTCAAAGGGGGATTGCCATTGGCATCCTTTGAGGTTGAAAGAGTATAATTTGCCCACAGTCACCCAGGAGGTTTCATAGCCAAACTAGGAACTGAATCCTGATCTCCAGAGTCACAGTCCAACACTCAAACCACTACTCCACTGTTGATTCAGTCAAGAAAACCATGGCTGCCCTGAGTTTGCAAGAGCAGGGCTACTGAAGAGTGGGACTCTTGGGGGGGTGGTCTCTCATTCAGAGTCTTAAGTCAAAGTCATCTTGTCGTGGCAAATAATAGCAATGACAACAACAACAGCAGCTCTAATCCACTGACACACACTTTTCTGAGCTTATTATACTTCTCTTCTATGACTGTCAGCTATGTCAGCTATGACTGTCTCTTCTATGTTCTATCAGCTGATCCTGATAAACTGGATGTCATGCAACATACTGCCATTTTTTTTTATATATGCCTGTATCACATGGACACACAGACACACATACTAACAGATGTGGATCAATGTGCTTTTTTTTTTTTTAAGCTTTCCTTCTTGGGCAGCTAGCTGTGGAGACTTTGATCATGAGTGTCCATCCTTCAGAATGCTCTTCTACACTAATGGAGACATGACCGTGGGGCAACTGTGAGACAACTGGAGCTCTGTTGCCAGCAGGACCTGGAATCCATCCTGCAGTTTAGCCTGATCTTGAAATGCACTATGCAAGGTCCTTAAACCTATCTGCTAAATAGGTTGTTTTGGTACTTGTCTGGCTTCAGTTCTAACTGAACCCTGGAGCAGATTCACCATTCCTCTGACTTGGGAGTCACTTATCATTCCTGTTATGTAGTGGTGATGAAGGAGCCGTCCTTTAGCCCTCACCAATATTGGAGAAGGCCATGACTGTAATCACATCTAAACATTGTCATCCAGAGGTGAGGAACATGTCTTCCCCAGATATTGGTGGACTACAATCCCCAAGAGCCCTTGGTGGCATAACCAATAGTGAGGGAGCACACAAGTCCAACAATATCTGGAAGGCCACATTGTCCCACTCTCTGGTTTACTGGATGAGAAGGCCTATGGCAGTCTATTAAAAACAAATGGGGAATAACTAGTTTTTGGTTTCTCTGTGGCAGCCTAGCTCATTGTGTTTCTATTCATGTTTCAGTCTAGCTGTTGGCCTAGGAGGTGTGAATCAGATCAGTTCAGAGTTTAAGGAATTTACTTTTTCGGACTATAGTTCTCAGAATTCCCCAGCCATTGTGGCCAGACATCAGTGAGTCTGGACGGGGAGACAGAGAACAGACTGGTTCTCTCTCCCCACTGTTGGCCATGCTGGGAGTTGTAAGCCAAAGAAGTAAAATTGCCCAAACTCTGTGTCCGTTCTTGTTTGGCACTCCCAAAGATATCATTCTTTTTTAAAATGAGTTTTTATTGGCTTTGCATCAAAGTAACACAATAATACAGCACAGCATTCCTCACAGTGGCACAGACCTAGATCCCTTGGGACATATTTTAGCTTGGGGATAGGAATAAGATGGGCTTCCAGATATTGTTGGAGTGTATCTTTCAGCATTCATCATCCTGGCTCTTCTGGCCACTGCTGCTGAGAGCTGCAGTCCAGCAACCTATGGAGGGCCATGCAATCTCACCCTTTCCATAGATGAAAGAATGGCCCAACCTTAGAAAGAAATGTTGATGCAAACTGTCTGTCTGCACCTATCTAATATTTATGGAAATACTTAGAGGTGCCAAGTTCCACCTATCTGGGCAACCATTTGGGAGACTGGGTGGTGGGAGGAAGAATGCCAGTGTCATAGCTGCTGGCTATGATCGAAAGATTATTTATACTCATTATCCCACAATAAGCAGAACACTGTTAATTTGTTTCTCAATTGGCACTGATGAGTGAAGAGCTTGACTAAGGCAGACAGCAATGACTCTGGATGGGGAGACAGGGAACAGTCAGCTTCTCTCATCCTGCACATGAATTAGTCTTTGTTAGTTTCAGTGACTAATAAAGCTGTCCAAGTCAAGCTCTAGGCTTTGTCCAGATGGCCTGTCACTGTCAGGACTGAAAGTAACATTTCTACAGTCCTCACGGGAGCATGAGAAATTGACTCTTTTTGGATGAGGAAGGGAAGGGGATAGGGATGATGATGATGATGATTAATCTTTATACGCCATCTTTCTCTCAAGATTGGGATTCAAGAAGGCTTGCAAATTATAATGATTACAATATAGTTAAAACACCCCAAAAGTCAACATTAAAATTGAAATACTCTTAACAATGTTAAATTAATTTCAAAATATACTTAGAAAACATATTGGACTAGGTGTTGAACTACCACTTTGCAGGCCAGGATTCGATTCCCTGCTCAGCCATGAAACCCACTGAGTGAATATGGGCCAGTCACATTCTCTCAGCTTCAGGGGAATGCTATGACAATCCTCTGAATAAATCTTGCCAAGAATATCCTATATTAGGTTTGCCTGGGGGTCACAAAAGTCGGAAATGACTGGAAGACACAAAGCAACAACAGCAATTTTTTAAAAAAAAAATCTAGTTAAAAAAGTACAGTTTAAAACAACATAGCATCCTTTTATAAACTCTTTCATTAAAAGCCTTCAGTACTAAGAGTTTGTCTGAATAAAACAGTCTTTGGAAGGACAGCAATGAGAAGCGCAGTCTAGCCTCCGTAGGAAGAGAGTTCCTGACCCTGAGGCCAGGGGCAGCCATTGAGAAGACCCTCTCTTGTTTCCCCACCACCTGTAACTGTGAAGATAGTGAGACAGAAAGAAGGGCCTCTTCTGAGGATCTCAGGGTTTAGGAAGGCTCATACAGGGAGCTAGGGTCTATAAGATAGTCTGGAATTTTATCAGTCATAATCAGCACTGAAATGTGTTTGGATCAGACTACAACATCCAGAGTTTTCCATCCAGTGGCTGTGCAAACTCCTAGAATCCCTGACCATTGGTTATGATGGAGTCTATAATGTTTATCCCATTAACAAACAAGCCAACTTACCTCTTCCGGCTTGAATTCAGGATCCAGGATGGCCCCGGATGTTATCATACCTAAATCGCCATCTAGATGTCACCACCCAGATGCATCCCGGGTAGAAGCCTCTCTCAGCTGGCCAATTTTTGAAGTCAGAGGCTCCCCAACTTTAAAAAAGTGCTGGCTGAGTGAGGTTTCAACCTGGGATGCATCCAGGCAGCAGCATCCTGGCTAGATAGGCGACAATTTAGGTATGATAACATCCAGGGGCACCCCAGATCCTGAATTCAAGCCAGAAGTGGTCAGCCAGCTTATTTGTTAATGGGATTAACTACTAAAATACTTGGATGTCTAAACCACTGAACAAAGGCAGTCCAGCAGAGAATTCTGAGTATTCACAAAATTGTACAAATGACAAACTACAAACTGCAATAATCCATAAGGTAGAGTCATGAAAGCTGTTCTCCTCAACAACAAGTTCTAGTGCTCTCTTATCTCTTGCTGATAATTATTTCTTGCAAGGCATTCAAATGATTTCACCAGATTAACAATTCCCAGGATGCTGCAGGATAGAAGATAATGTAGTACCCAACATGAGCTTTTAGTGACAAACAGTTGGTGGATGAAGTGGTATCCAACTGCTATAATTGGTTAATGTAGAGATAACCCTAGTTTGGAGAGCATTCTCGGTAGATCTTCAGATAGTGCTAGAAATATATATGTAGAGGTGGTGTCTTGGATATGATCTACACTGCAGAAATAATGCAGTTTGACACTGCTTTAACTGCCAGGGCTCCATGCTAAGAAATTCTAGGATTTGTAGTTTTGTGAGCTATGTAGGGTCTTTAGTGTCCTGGCATACAGAACAGTACTATGGTCCGCGGGGTGTTGTTAGGACCCCCATCTCTCATAATTTGAGCTAATTATAAATTCACCTAATTTGATCCTTTTTAACACCAGGAAGAGCTGGAGCAAACAGTTTTGTTTTTTTAAAGTTTGGTTTAAGAAGGGTATAGTCTGGGTTTGACAATGAATGAGCTGGACATTGTCTGGACTGTTCACGCCAGACTCAGGGATTGGGCCCTGCATTGTCTGGACTCCCTGCCAAGAGGATGGAGGGGGAAGCTGGTTTATTTGGCCCATGCAGATGGTCCCATAGTTGTAGCAAGTGAGGTAAGATAATGACTTCAAGGGAAGGTGGGAGAAAGAAACTGGAACATTTTAAAAATGGATGAAAAAGTGAGATGACAGAGGATTAATTGGGATGGTTCCTGCAAAACTGGGATACTTGCGTGGTACGGTCATCATCATGCAGTCTTGAGACACCAGGCAATCTACCCAGCTGTTTGCAGGCATATGTGCTTCAGCTCTCTGGCCTTTTTCTTCCCTGCTCATCATTTGCAGAAATGCTCAACCAACGTTTCCTTAATCCCTTCCGTAAGAGAAGGGTGGCTGTGTGACAAAATCAGGCCAAGAAGTCTTAAAGAACCCTCTAATGCAGTACTGGGAACTAGAGGTAATTTTCACAGGATGGAATGAACTGCTCTTGGAAGAAACGTTTGCCCAAGGCGGAAGATTATATGATGTTTTTCTTTGAGCTCATAACGAAACCGTCTGAAGAAAGGGACATGTTTGTACAATAAGGCAGAGTGTGTGGCCTGGCTTGAGTCCAGCACCACCAGGATAAAGATTTTGCTTTGACCCCCTCCAAGGAGTCTGGAACTTAAAAGTCTTTGTTAAGCTTTAAGAACACAGTTCTTTGGAGGCAGCAGAAGGAGCCAAGATGGCCCTGGCAGTGCCCAAGAAAGAAACCTTAAAGTACAACACAAGCTGTCTCTCTCTCTCTCTGCATGTATGTGTGTCTGTACGTATGCAAAAAATACATTCACAGATTGAAAAAGATTGTAAGGATTATTGGCAAGCCTGCTCAAGACATTTTGCTGCTTGTGTGAATGTCAAGATATCACTGCCCCCTTCTCCAATTCTGCATACAAAATGCAGAATTTGGGAAGCCGATTTTAAAAGTTAATGCATTCTCTGGTACTTGTGATAGTATTTTTTTAAAAAATTAATACTAATTTATTGTTGTTATTGATATAGTGCTGAAAATTAGTTTTTGTTTTTCATTTTGTTGATTTGTGATTTTCCCCCATTACTTTTCTTTTTTGTTCTCTCTCTTTTTTAGTGATAGTCTCAGTTTAGTAATCTTAGCACCTAGAAAGGCTTCGGGCTTGAGTTACTCTAGAACTTGTTCATTTGCCTTTTTAGCAGTATCCATACATTTCTCTCCCAGCATCACATTTAAAATGAGTTTATTTTCTTCCTATCAGCATTCTTCATTGTCCAGCTTTCATGACCATATGAAATATGATAGCATGAACAATCCTAATTTTAGTGTTTATCAAGTGTTCAGGATAGTTCCTTCATAGCTGCCTTTCCAAGTCCAAGTCTTCTTCTGATTTCTTGACTGCAATGTCAATTCTAATTAATGACTGGGCCAAGGTATGGATAATCTTGAACCATTTCAATGTATTCAGAGTCTACTTTACAGTGATGCAAATTGTCTGTGGTCATTATTTGTGTTTTCTTTATGTTCACCTGTAAACCTGCCTTTGCACCTTTTCCCTTGACTTTCTTCAGTAATCTTTCCAAGCCTTTGCTATTTTTTGCTAGTAGTATAGTGTCATCTGCATATATTAAATTAAATTTGTCCAAATTTCACACCTCCTTCTGACAAGTCTAATCTTGCTTTACATATCATATGTGTAGCATACAATACAGCCTTCCCTGACCCCGTTGCCAATTAGAAATCATTCCATTTCTCTGTAGTCTCTCTTGATGGTAGCCTCTTATGCAGGTTATGCATCAAGACAATCAAATGCTGTCACACCCATTTCTTAAGAGTGATCCATAGTTTTTCATGTTCTAACATAATCAAAGACTTTGCTATAATCTATAAAACAGAGGCTGTCTCCTCCACCCCCAAATTCTTTGGTGTACTCTGTTATCCAGTGTACACTTGCAATATAATCCCTAATGCCTCTTCCTTTCCTGAATCCAGCTTGGGCATCTGACATTTCTCACTTGACATGTTAACAGTCTTTGCTGTAGAATTTTGAACATCAGTTTGGTTGCATGGGAGATTAACACAATGGTTCTGCAGTCCCTTTCTTGGGGACTGGAATGTATATTGAGTGTTTCCAAACTGTGGGCCATTCCTCCCCCCCCCCAATAATTGTTGACATATTTTAGTTAGAACTAGAGTAGATTTTCTCTCTATAACTTGAAGCAGCTCTATTGGTATGCCATCTGTTTCTGGTGATTTATATCTCCCAAGTGCTCTGAATGCAGCTTCCACTTCACTTTCTAAAATTGTAACTTCTTTTTCAGATGGTTCTTTTTGAATCTGTCATCCTTTCATCTCTTTTTCTACAGTGTATTGTTTCCATCAGCCTTTTATTTCCACTTGGTCATGTAATGTGTACTCCTGTTGGTTGTAGAGCACCCCCATTCTTGGTTTAAATTTTCCTTTTGCTTTTTTGGTTGCTGTACAAACAGATATGCTCCTTGCTCAGTGGCCCATCTTTCATTGCAACTGACCTTGTCCACATTGGTCCACAATGGAATGTATCCTCATCGCCAAATAGTGTCTGGAGAATGGCAGGCAGTATCCAGACTTGGATGTATGACCAGGAGAAGGCATAATCTTTTCTGGATGCCCACTTCCATGCTCTAGATGGAGATTCAGAAGGATGGTGCCCACCCTTCCTAGGTAACTGTGTCCACTCTAGTGTGGATATAGCTCAGTTTGTGTTGGTGGAAAGGGAGCAGAAGTACATTAGTGGAGTTTCTACTCTGCCAGGCTAATGTAGGATCTGAGCCAGGGTAGGCTGGTGGCATACACAATTCTGGCCTCTGATGAAGGGAAACAGCCTGCGGGGAGAGTTCAGGAGGAATAGCTGCTGCCCAGCCTACTGCAATATATTGCTATAATGATAGTAGGATGTGAACCAAGTCAAGGGCCAAAGAACTTCCTTGTAAAACTGAATCAGGTAGAAGTATGTAATGAGCTCTCTGTGTGGGTGTCCCATGGCAGGGTGTGTGTTATTTTCAGGAAATCCTGCCAAGGCTGGAAAAATGTGGGTAGAAGAAAGGCGACAAGGAACAGCACCCTAAAAAACCTGAGGCTTGAACTTTAAAATTATCTCAAGTTTACCTCTTTATGACTAATAGAAGTCCCACAAGCTTAGGCCTTAGTCCAAATGGGGTAGCCTCATGGCTGCTTCATTTATAGAAAAAAAGAAGAGAATTATGTCCTGAGCTCCAAAGAAAAAAAGATCTCCAAATGTACTGTGTAATTTGGCCCTAAAACAAACCTATTAAGAGCTGTGGAGAGGGAAAGCAACATTGTACATCATCACAGTCCTGGGCAAACCAACCTGTTTTTAATTGCTGTGAAAAGCCATAAGGGAGGCACTAAACCAAATGGGAGTTGTAAAGAGCTCCAAAAAGGTCTCTCCAAACTGGGTAAAAAGGGCAATAAAATACCAGACGAGGTCCGGTGTAAATGTAAAATGATACACATGAAAGTAAAAAGTCAATACTGGACATATAAGCTGTGAGTGGCTAATGACCAAATTGGAATGAGATCCTTTGGTGTCCTTCAGATTTTGTAAGGGACAACTAAGAGTGAGATGTTATGGTGTCCTTCAGAGCTATTTTTGTGGGCTACAGCTCCCAGAAATCTAACAAATAGCATGTTTACTAGTTAAACAAGCTGGGGGATTCTGGGAGATAGAGTTAAAAAACTATTACCATTATATTCAGTGATATAGGAGAATTATGATTTATGAGTAACATTACAGGACAAAACACATCACTAAGGATTCTGTATGGTGTCATCTAGGAGGAGGCCAGTGCAGGGTGACACTATGAGTTACTGCACTGGGTGACACCAACCCTAGTGATGCCACTGGGAAGATGCACTATATTTGTGAGTATGCCCTCCTTAACCTTCTGCCTGGAGACCATACCAGCGGTATGCTCACTTTTTGGAACTGGGTCCACTCTCACAACTGTTGTGGCAGCAACATTTGACCCTCCCGGGACGTGAAACCCACTGAAACAGGGAGAGAATATGAACTTGAATGGTTGGTGCCTTACACTCCTGCTGACTGAAGTATGGTCTTGCCCTTAGTGCATACCCTTCAACTGTTCTGCCTTGGCTGGATCAATCTCAATTAATCTTCTGTCATCCCAGTTTTTTAGATGCTTTTAAAATGTCTCAGTTTTTCCTCCTCTAACTGACCCCACTTTCCTCCAGCTTTCTTCACTTGTTGTTAACTAAATTCAAAGTGCAAAAGCAATTTGCACTCTACTCAATAAAAAAGAAAAGAGAGGAGGGGTTAGAATATTACCTTTTCAAGTAGACTCAGGCAAAAGCAAACTATTGCAACCTCTCTTAGCTTGTATGTTCTCTGTCACAAATAAGCTTTCCCACACTCTGATGTTGTTTGGCCAAATGTGTCCTGGTTTTCATTGTGAAATGTTGCAAGGTGTGTTAGGATGCTGGCCCAAAACATTTGCAGAGTTTGTATATGTGTGAAGGGTGGTTTTTTTTAATGCTCTCCACCTTGCATAGTTATCCACCTCTGCTTTATGTACTCAGTCTCCATAATTCTGCGCTTCCTTCAAGTAATCTAGGAAACTGGTCTGGTCACCAGAAGAAGTGTATCTACACTGTAGGAATGATGCAGTTTGATGCCACTTGAAGTGTTGTAGCTCCATCCTAGGGAATCCTGGGATTTGTAGTTTTACAAGGTCTTTAGCTTTCTTTGCCATAGAATGCTGGTGCCTCATAGAATCATAGAAATTTAGAGTTGGAAGAGACCACAAGGGCCATCCAGTCCAACCCCCTGCCGTGCAGGAACTCCCAATCAAAGCATACCTGACAGATGGCCATCCAGCCTCTGCTTAAAAACCTCCAAGGAAGGAGACTCCACCACCCTCCGAGGGAGTGTATTCCACTGGCGAACAGCTCTTACTGTCAGGAAGTTCCTCCTAATGTTGAGGTGGAATCTTTTTTCCTGCAGTTTGCATCTGTTGTTCCGAGTCCTGTTCTCTGGAGCAGCAGAAAACAAGCTTGCTCCCTCCTCAATGTGACATCCTTTCAAATATTTAAACAGAGCTATCATATCACCTCTTAACCTTCTCTTCTCCAGGCTAAACATCCCCAGCTCCCTAAGGCGTTCCTCATAGGGCATGGTTTCCAGACCCTTCACCATTTTAGTCGCCCTCCTTTGGACATGCTCCAGTTTCTCCACATCAAACTACAAATCCCAGGATTCTGTAGGATGGAGCCATGGCAGTTAAAGTCGTGTTACAGTGCATTGTTTCTACAATGTAAATGCTCTGTGGGTCAGGATCTAGGATTATCTGAACCTGTTTTAAATTTGTGGTATAGGATCCAGTCATTGTTTCTACATGCAGAATTAGGATTGACCTTCATAGAAACCAGAGTGGTTTGGGCACGGAATACAAGACCTCGCCAAATACAATTTATGAGGAAGGATGTTACGTTTGGCATTAATAAGTTAAATGTTCTCTCTTGCTTCCTCAGCTGTGCACCTTTAAGGCATTATAAAAAAAAATGGGGGGAGTACCCCCAGCAATCTTATTTTTGAAGTGTTTGCCATAAAACTAATTGTTCCATCATTTTATAGTTTTTAAGCCACCTGATGAAAAATTGGAACAGTCAAGAGGGAAGGAAACATTGTTTTTTATTTCTCCAGTCATGAAACAATTTGGCAAAGATGGGCCCCTTTCCATTCTTGAGGAGTGGAAACAAGAGAGTGAATATAGGATGGAAGGGGTAAAGGAGCAAAAATAAGCCACTATCCTTTTGTTTTTGTACTTGTAATAGCCATATGTTGAGAACATCTTTGAAAGCTCATCTCTGTATCCCATTAATATGGGAAGTCGAATCATCTGTAACAAGCAACTAAGCTATGGAATGATCTTCTCCAGGAGGTATGGTTGTGTCCTACTCACAGAGCTGGCAAGACATTTTCCTGCTGGAGGCAACAAACAAACAAAACAAAATAGCGTCCATTCTCCATGCTAAAGCCAGTTCAACAGAGAGTTGACTCTTACTCCAATACATAGGTAGTATCAATGCATCACTAGGATTCCAGGTCAAGATTATCCTAGGCTTTCAGATTTCAGGACCTAGGACTCTTTCAGACGTGGGAAACTGGAAGTATAATCCAAGGGCAATCCAAATGCAATCCTGGGGTTTCACGTTATTGCGAATTAATTCTTCTCACGCAAATTTGGGCAAAAGGGAAGTCACTCCGAATGCAATCATGGGTTTAATGTTATTGCGAATTTAAGCTTCTCACGCGATTTTGGGCAAGGGGGGGTTATTTTCCGGTAATGGGAAGTAATTCCGAATGCCTTCCGAATGGAGCAGGGGTTCAGGTAAATTCGCCAAACAAGCGAATTTACATGAATCCGCATTGGCTCCATTCGGAATTGGGAGAAATTCCTCCCGTTTGAAAGAGTCCCTACACCTGAGACCTAACAGTGACTCCTTATGATGTTATGAGTGTGGTGTCACAGCATGATATTTTAAACATCATGATATTTTAAACATCAATTACAGAGTATATAATTTAATTTTTTTTAAAAAAAAAGTCTAATAAAGGAAGGAAAATATACAGTAGGCCCTTGGTATCCACTGTGCTTTGGTTCTGTGATTTATCTGTGGATACCAAAATCTGAGGATGCTTAAGCCCCATTAAATATAATGGCATAGTGAAATTGCGTCCCTTCGATAAAATAGCAAATCAAAGTTTGCTTTTTGGAATTTATATGTTTTTTGAATATTTTCAAACTGTAGATGGTTGAATGTGTGGATAAAGAATCTGTGGATATGGAGGGATGACTGTATGTGAACACATTTTTACATACTGCTCATGCCCTCAGATTCTTCCCTCTAGCCACAAGACTGGAGAAGATGGTGCAAACCCCAAGATTCAGGGTAAATCCTTGAAATTTGGTAACCTTATGTTGCAGTGGACACCAGCTGCTTGGTGGGTGGGAAGGACATTATGGTCCATAGACCCAAAGGGAAGGACATTACACAAAGAACTAATGAATACCTCTCTCATAGCACCCAAAACAACAACACCTGCATGTATAACCTAGGATTGCACATCTGTATATCATAGAATCATAAGAGTTGGAAGAGACCACAAGGGCCATCCAGTCCAACCCCCTGCCATGCAGGAACTCCCAATCAAAGCATCCCTGACAGATGTCCATCCAGCCTCTGCTTAAAGACCTCCAAGGAAGGAGACTCCACTACACTCTGAGGGAGAGTGTTCCACTGTCGAACAGCCCTTATTGTCAGGAAGTTCTTCCTAATGTTGAGTTGGAATCTCTTTTCCTGCAGTTTGCATCCATTGTTCCATGTCCTAGTCTCTGGAGCAGCAGAACACAAGTTTGCTCCCTCCTCAATATGACATCCCTTCAAATATTTAAACAAGGCTATCATAGAATCACAGAGTTGGAAGAGACCATAAGGGCCACCCAGTCCAACCTCCTGCCATGCAGGAACTCCCAATCAAAGCATACCCAACAGATGGCCATCGAGCCTCTGCTTAAAAATCATATCACGTCTTAACCTTCTCTTCTCCAGGCTAAACATCCCCAAATCCCTAAGTCTTTCCTCATAGGGCATGGTTTCCAGACCCTTCACCATCTTAGTTGCCCTCCTTTGGACATGCTCCAGTTTCTCCACATCCTTTTTGAATTGTGGTGCCCAGAACTGGACACAGTATTCCAGGTGGGAACTGACCAAAGCAGAATAGAGTAGCACTATTATTTCCCTTGATCTAGATGCTATACTTTTATTGATGAAGCCTAAAATAGTATTGCCTTTTTAGCTGCCGCATCACACTGTTGACTCATGTTCAACTTATGGTCTTCTTGGACTCCTAGATCCCTTTCACATGTACTTTCATTCAGCCAGATGTCCCCCATCCTATATCTGTGCATTTCATTTTTCCACTCTAAGTGCAGTACCTTACATTTCTCCTCATTGAAATTCATTTTGTTAGCTTTGCCTCAGCCAATAGAAGAAAAGTCTTTGCTTGTGGGTAGGAAAACAGTCTTTGCCTGTTGGTGGAAGGGAATTATCCTGACTTACCTCAGTAATGGCTTCTAAAATGTAGGGATCCAGCCATGTAAAAGCCACCCTCATGGTTTCGGTTTTAGCAGGGAAAGTTTTGATTAATCCTCTGTTATCCCACTTTTTCTGCTACTTTTAAAATGGTTGTCTCCCCACTTTGCCTCTTTGTCCTCTGCTTACTCCAAATGCTGCAAACTGAATTCAAACTGCAAAAGTAGTTTGCACTAAATGAACTCAGCAGGGATGGGAAGGACAGGAGGACATGGAATCTCGCCCAGTCACCCTTCCCTGTAGACTTTGGCAAAAGCAAGATTCCGCAGTCCCTTCTATTTTGTGTGATATTCCCCATTAATAACTTTTGCCATCTTGATGGCATCCTGGTTTTATCTGTGAAATATTGATGGGTATGTCATGCCGTCTGAATGTAGCAGGATTGAGAGTAGGGCTCTCCTTCCAGATGCAGGCAGACTGCTATGGAGGTTGATGGTGCTACAGATATAGGGACATTTTGGTTTGCATAACTACATTGGCGTGGGATACAGCAATAGTCTAGACAGTGGCACAACAGTAAGGGTATAATTGCAGTGGACACTGATGATAATGAAGAAAACAGTGGAACTTGTCTCTATGGTGGTTCTGCATGGGCCAGAATATACCAAGAGTAGCCCAAAATTGCCCCAACACCCCCCTGTTACCTTGGGCACTCCATTGCTAGCCAGACAGCTGTTTTCATTTGCCCCAGCTGTTATGCCCAGCGTTGTTGCTAGTGCTGGCAGAAGTCTCTTGCTCTGTCAGAATAAGGCATGCAGTGATGCTCACATGGGTGGGCACCTCGGTCTGACTTCAGAGCGAGTGATGCGCACCAGCAGCAGCACCAGGTAGCATAGCCGGACACATTAAACAGCCACTTGGTGTTACAACAGCTTCAGATTTCCCTAGAATATCCAAATCAAAATGGTGATTTATTTAAAACCATTGTAAGGGTGTTATGGAGTGGGTTTGGTACTAAACTAGCCATACATCCTATGGACAGTTAACACCAGAACCTGGGATTGGGCCCTGAGTTTTCTGGGCTGCTTGTAGGGAGAATGTTCGGTGGGGGGGGGGGATGTATTATTTGGATAATGTCAACACAACCTAAGAGAGAGCAAGCTATTTTTAGAGCTGCATGTGAGTTAGAAGATTGACTTTTTATAACTACACAGGTGCCTTTCCCTGCTGGTTTCCTTGTCTCTGCTACAGACTGTTCTAGAATGCCTGATAGTAGGGTAATGGTAATGGACATATGAGGAGCAGTGTGGTATAATAGTTTGAGCTTTGGGCTATGACTCTGGAGACTAGGGTTTGAATCCCAGCTTGGTCATGGAAATCCACTGGATGACCTTGAGCAAGTCACACTATCTCAGACTCAGACTAAAAGGATGGCAATGATAAGCCCCTCTGAAGAAACTTGTCCAGAAAACCCTAAGATGGGGTCATGTTAGGGTCACTGTAGGTCAGAAACAACTCAAAAGCACACAGCTTATACTGGTTAGCCCAGATGGGAGTTGAAATCCAACCAGGGATGACACTAGTGAAATGTGGAGAGTGTGGGCCACAATAAGTGACACGTTGATGTGTGGAGGTGACACCACTGCTCCAACAAAAAACTGCATTTCAGCAGAAATAGGCTGCAGCATTTGCCTGTGTCCTTTCAGTGTCAGAGCTCAATGGAAGAGATGGGGTGAGTAGGGTAAAGTTCAGTGGAAAGAAAAAGGAGAGCACCCAGGTTTTAAATTTTTACAAAAAATATTAAAAATAAAAATATTTATTATTATTATTATTACTATTATTATTATTAATTTAAAAAAATCACATATAACCAAATGTCCATTTTAACCATATAAAGCTATCTACATGTAAATTCATTTAGGCTGTGCATATGATATTGTAATTAAATGTATAATTTAAATTTTGCTAATTCTCTCCCACCCCAATACCTGTATTCAATCATTATTTAAACATTAAAAGTTCAGGACAGATAATATTACAATACTATTACAATCTAACACCACATAAACTATACAAACACAGACATTCCCAAGCTCCTCATTTTATGCAACTCTATTTCCTAGCCTATCTTATATTTAATCATCTCTGATCTTATCTTACTTCTCACATCTCACCTTCTTCCCTTACCAATCTTTTCCCTCTTTTCTAAATTTCCTCTGTCCTTATCCATCTCAACTTTTCCTCTCGTCATTTTCTCTCTCTTCTCTTCATCATCTTTCCCCTCCTCTCCTCTACTTCTTTTTCATCATCACTTCCTCTCTCCTTTTCACTTACTGCTACAGTAACTTTCTCACACTTTTTTCCTCCTTCCTCCTATCTTCAACCTTTCTTCCATTGTTTATAGCCATTCTTTTCTCATACTACTATGCATTCTCAAAAAACCTCACCTGAGTTCTTGATCTTTCCAGTTTAGAGCCTATTTCCTCTGTATGTTCCTCCTTTTTCCACCTACTCATTTCATCTATTCACCTTCCCCCCCCCCCCCCATTTATTTCTTTTTCATCTCTTATATCAAAACACTCCATTTTGCTAATTTTTAAAGTCACAACGACTGATGGCCCTCTACATTTGCGGCTTTGTCTTTGGTGGATTTGATTTTTTCATGGATTTGATTAGTATTTTCTCTCTAGGAATCTTTAAGTCCTCCAGCATGTGGTATTTGATTTGTGGTTTTTCCACTTTCACTGGAGTCCTGTGCCCCTAACCCCAGAGAATGTGGAGGGTCCAATGTATGACCATTACATTCAGTGATATATGGGAATTATAATTTATGAGTAACATTAGTAGAAAAACATAACTAAAGATTCTGTATGGTGTGGTACAGGAGGAGGTCAATGGATGTGTGTGTCACCATGCATTTCTTCACCAAGTAATGCCAACCATAACTATGCCACTGAATCCAAAAATACCTGGAGAGCCCCTAATTGCCAAATTCTGTTAGATATTGTATGCCTTATTGCTTGGGATGTGCAGAATGTACTCTTCTTGCCCCACCTTTTGCCAGTGTATGGGGTCAGGACCTTGTCAGTGGTGGCACTAAGCTGTACAAAATAGCTTCTCAGAGAAGCCCACCAGATTACACCAATGATTTGACTTGTTTCTACTTGTTCCTCACCTTTCTCCACAACATCAATCACAGGATGTTGACAGGGCAGTTATATTCCACTTTAACTGCCCTGTCAACATCCTGTGATTGATGTTGTGGAGAAAGGTGAGGAACAAGTAGAAACAAGTCAAATCATTGGTGTAATCTGGTGGGCTTCTCTGAGAAGCTATTTTGTACAGCTTAGTGCCACCACTGACAACACTGTAGTTGTGTAGGGAAAGTTTGTCAGTTTATTGTTTTACATGAGGGTATCTGCACTACAATTATAGTAGTGCCATGTCCCTGTCCTATGGAATACTGGGATTTGTAGGTTACTGAGACACTTAGAATTTTATGATATTGCATCTACATTGCAGAAATAATTCCTACCACACAGTTTTGTGTGACAGTTAGTCCTCCTCCTCCTCCTCCTCCTCCTCCTCCTCCTCCTCCTCCTCCTCTTCTTCTTCTTCTTCTTCTTCTTCTTCTTCTTCTTCTTCTTCTTCTTTCACTGCCTCTTTGTCAAAAAGACAATTCAGGCAGCTTACAATTAAAAGAATCCATACCAAACCCAATATCCCAGTCATCCCCACCCCCTCAAAATCAGTTAAACAGATTGATCATTAAAATAGTTCATAAAATTGATTCAGAGAGTTCTGGTGCCACAAGAAGCTACAATTCTCAGGATTCCATAACATTGAGCCATGGCAGTTAAAGTGGTGTCAAACTGGATTATTTCTACAGTGTGGAGGCAGCCTTAGTGAACTTTAATCCATTTCCTTGAACCACAGCAATGCAAAATGCAGCTCTCTAGATATGAATTCTGAGCATCTCAACCAAACTAGAAAAAAAAATCCCAGGATTCCATTAGAGATTGGCATTACAGTTAAAATGGTATTAAATTCTATAACAATGTAGTACTGAAATATTCTCTGGTCTCTCAAGGCCCAGTCTAGTATTGAAACCATTATAACCATTAAAATACGGTGCACCCTTTAAGCCCTATATTTAATGTCTTTGGTTGTTAAAATTAGACTCCAATTCCTCTATGGTTGAGTCTGTGGATCTGATGTCTCATGGCTTATTTGAATTGGACCAGGAAACTAGATGGATAGACACATAAGGCCAAGTTATGTCCTGGTGGAGATACATCATGCCCTATGAGGAATATCTTAGGGAACTAGGCATGGTTACTCAGGGTATGTGTAGCCTGCCATGTAGGAATACACAATCCAAGCACTCCTGACAGATGGCCATCCAGCCTCTGTTTAAAAACTTCAATGAAGGACACTCCACCACACTCATAGGCATCCTATTCCACTGCCCAACAGCTCTTATCATCAGGAAATTCTTCCTAATGTTGAAGTGGAATCTCTTTTCTTGTAGTCTGCATCCATTGCTCCATGTTCAAATCTCTGGAGCTGCAGAAAAAAAGCTTTCTCCATCTTCCATTTGATATATTTTCAAATATTTAAATAAAGCTCTCACATGTCCCCTCTTAAACTTTTCTTCCCTAAGCTAAACATACCCAGCTCCCTGAGCCACTCCTCATAGGGCAGGGGTTCCAGACCTTTTACCATTTTGCATTGTTCTTTAAAAAGAGTGAAATCACAAATAATGTGGTATCTGTTACTTGTTGCATCCAAAATCTATGGACAACGTGCTGACAGCTTCTCTCCCAGCTGAGGCAGCAAAAAGGCAGTCCCACAACATATTGGGGTCAAAACACACACCATTTTTCTGGGCTCAGGCCCCTGAACCTTAGTTCTTTTACCTGTTGAGTGTGGACATGCTGTCTCCATGCTCAAAGAAGAGGAAGACAGAAAGAGAGAGAGAGAGAAAGAGAGAGAGAGAGAGAGAGAGAGAGAATTCGAGAGAGCTTTGCATATTTTTTTGATTAATGCAATTAACAAAATTAAAGTTTGCGGGATGGGGTGGAGAGGAGGCTTTTTTCTTTTCCTTTTTATTTGATTAGAGATATTCCCACTGCGCAGTCTGTGCAAATGAAACCCAGACTCCATTCCATTGTTCTGAAGCCCTCGGAGAGTGTGTTACCTTTCAATCTCGCACACTAATGCATTTATGGTTGAAGTGTTCCCTCTATGTGTGCGCATGCACAAACACACACACCAACACACACACACACAACTTCCAAAATGCTGAAACTTCTCCCCTCAGGCAGTTGCAGGAAAGATCCTAGAGTCTTGATTAAAGCAGAAGTTTCCCTTAGTAATAAAAGCTTGAATTGCTGTGTGTGTGTGTGTGTGTGTGTGTGTGTGTGTGTGAATCTATGCAAGATGGAAACTGACATTTGGAGAGCTGAGATCTTTAAGAAGCTTTGCAAAGCCAGTAATATTGCAAGGTGGGCATCTGGATTCCCTTACTAAAGGAAGGTCTCTCTTCTTTCCATTTCTAGCACAGAGCACACCCAATAGGTCCTAGTATGTGTGTGCTTGTGTGGGAGGGAGAGGTTTGAGGGTGGAAGGAATAATTTTTGTACATTCCTGTTATTCCCATGTACCAGCATTATGGTCACTATTCTTTTAAGTCTCCATCTCTGGTCAATCATTCGCTGAGATCTTACCTTGTGTTTGCTTAGGGTAAGTCTACATTCATGTAGCTCATGGGTGCTGTTGATTCCTCACCAAGATATCTCCTGCATCAAGGCACCTTCTCTTGCTGAGAATCTGAAATTTTGTCAAGATTTAGACCCATATGAAATGGTTACACTATTGGAATTCCATGTATGCAAACATGAACTGAATATGTGCATTGCACAATGGCCAGAAGAATAAAACTGCATTTCTAAGAGAACTTACACAGATATATAGAGTCCGTTTTTGTCTCCCTGTAAAAATGCTAGTGCGATAAACCAGGTTGGATACATCTAGTACACAAGGCTGGATCTGTTAAGAGACAGACTGAGCCAACAAACTGCTTTGGGCAGCAAGTTTTTAATGTCATAAAAAGAGCAAATTGTTAGAGTAGAGTAGCCCATGAGTTTTTCTGGTAGGCTTTAGGTACAATCCACCTTCTCAGATTTGAGTGCACAGTGATTTGCTGCTATCCCTCAGGCAGCAAAACATCTCAGGATGGCCCTGCTAGCACAGACAAGCATATTTAATTATAAATAGTGAGAACCCTTCCCTGTTAGATCTGTAACTATGCTTATTTTAATCTTTCATGAAAGAATTAATCATTTCATTCCCTCCTCCCTCAGCTAGGCAAAATGATACTTTTTTGGTGCATTTTCCAACCATTTCCCATGTGTCAAGACCATTTTATTTTGCTTTGTTTTGTGAAAAACTTATTTTGAGAATTTCTGTACAGAAAGCAAGGGAAATGGATTCTTTTCTGTGCATGGCTGTTGTTTTTTGCATATAAACAAGGTCCCCTCCCTCAGTAAAATGAGAACACGTCTGTAAATCTCACATGTTTTAAGACTGTGAGATTGCATAGAGGAGAGATGGGAAAGCCCCAGCATGTTGGTCAGATGTGGCTTGTGGGCATTTCCCATCAACTCACAATATTATCTTGCTCTTGTCTCCAATAAGTGATTAGAGACAAGAAGGCATTGAAAGGAATTCTGGCTGGAATCCTATTGGTATCTTATATGAGCATAGTGCTGGTACTGCTATGTTGGGGTACTGCACTTTTTGGAGTAGTGTGTAGTGGTAACAAGGGGATGGCAACAAAAGCACTTCTCCACTGCCCTGCCCATCCCCGCCCATCCCTTGCAACGGAGACACCTTTCCCTCCTGTCTCCCTGTTGCCACTATGTACTATCTTTCCAGCTTGCAAGCAGTTTCAGAGTTGGCATGGCAGCTTCGTATCATTCCTGTCATTGAAATACCCATAGGCATGTTACCTCTGCCGCCATCACAATCACTGGTGCCTATGCACGATAGCACAATGGATTTGCATGAATTTTTTTCAGCATTGTAGGAAAAATTAAGCCGCCTCTCTCCATAAGCTCTTGTCTGTGCATGTGACATTACAACTCTCTGGCTGAGATTTCTAAATGCTTCTCCACAAGCATCATAGGATTCTATAGGTTGCTGCCATGCCACCTAATTATAGTAGTATAATGGTATACTGTGAAAGGGCCCCAGGAGTTTGGCATCCAGATGTGGTGCCCTTCCAGAAGCTAAGCAGGCTTGGGATCTGCTTTATGGGAGGCATCTTAATCGCTTTGGACAAGGGCTGATAGAAATCCAGCTGAAGAGCTGGAGAAATGATTTCTCAACTACAACTCCCAGAATCCCCAAATAGCATAGCTCTGATCATGGACAGGTTTATGTAATATGCTTTGCCTTGGGATTTATATATAAAAGAAGTACAGGCAATTTGCCTCACCTGGGAAAAGCCATGTCTTTTTCTGGAACAGATGGAAAAATGAGGATTTATTTAGTTTTAAGATAGAGGAAGGTCATGAAGAATGACTGGGTAGTGAGAAGAGATCACGTTCAGAAGACCTAGATAAATGAAGTCTCAGTGCAGCAAAACTTCCCAAAAGGGAATTTCCAAATAAAGAGGAATATCAGTCCCACAATTTATTATAATCAGGAAGCCAATTGATTATTTCTCTCTTGCTGATAAATGACCACCAGAGGCTTAGTACTGCTTCCTGCAAACTCACTACAGAGCACTTTTCTATCTTTAATAGGGTTGTTCTGGACTGGGGTAAATGGGTCATGGCTTGCCCTTTCCTTTATGGAACTTACATAGCTCATATTCAAGATCCCCTAATAATGATTAACTGCACCCTCTTTCAGTACATTACTGCATTTACAATCAGGGGCTGCAATGTTAAACATGCTAGGAAACTTAGCTGGAGTTGATGGGAATTATAGTCCAAATGTAGAACTTGGACAAATTTTCTGGGGTTTTTTTTTGTTTGTTTTGTTTTTTCCCCCCCAAAGTAAATTTTGCAAGCTTTGTCCCAAACATGTTGGAAACTGAGGTCACTCTGAAATGTACTGAATGTGGGATGGATCTCTGGGAGAACACTTTCTTTCTTTAGTCCTGTTGAGTTGTTGCTCAGCACTGTTTCTTAAGCACAGGAGCATCTTGTCCTTTTCCATCTCATTTTCCTCAGGGGGAAACCAAGCTATCTGAAGGGGTTCCTGTATATGTGGAGCCTTTCCATAGGATCAAACTCCCTGATTTCCTAAGGGAAATAGTATCAATAACACCTCAATAGGGCTTCTGTCAGCTGTCTGCCTGGATAGCAGTAGAGATGGACAAGAATTTTAGCTGAGAATTTACTCAAATTTGCAAAGAGGTTTAGGTGAAAAAAAAATCAGATTGTAAAAATTGATAGATTTGCCCATCTTGGCCCAGGGCACTCTCCAAAGTCTGGCTTTTAATTTTGGTGCATTTAACCATGTTAATATTAAGTTAAGGTTGCCACCTTTTTTTCTGAAGTGCTCTTTGCCTTTAACAGTTTTAGAGCAAACAAACATAAGCAGCTTTAAGTCCCATTTTTGGGAGACAGGGATATAAAGTCAAGAAATATATAAATATGGATCCATTAACAAGTGTAGCATGGTCCCTTAATCAAAATTTGAAAGTGGGAGAAAGCAAACCTAGCAGATTTCCCCAACTCTCAACAGCACAAACTTATTCATGCCTACTCAGAAGCAAGCCATCTTGACTTCCAAGGAACTTATTGGAGAGATGGCAGAGATGAAAATTAAAACACTTGTAGCCAAGTGTGGCCAGAATTTAGTCAAAACAGTGTGTCTAGGCAAGGAAAGCCCAAAATACTTTAACTGAGAAAAATGCACAAAATGATTAGTGTAAGCAGAAAACCCTTTTATTTAGGTACTTGGCTTAGGAAACACTGGAAAAACTACAACAACCAAACCACTCTACTGGGAAGGGCAACACTACATTCTTCTCCCTCTTGTTAAATTAACTGAACAAAAATTACTTTTTCACTTTGAACTTAGTTCAGTTGAAGCAAACTGATGACAAAGCAGGAAAGTAGGGGAAGTCAGAAACTGGGACATAAAAGCAGCTGAGAAAGTGGGACAGCAGAGGAATAACTGGGACTGTTCCTGCCAAACTGGGACAATTGGAGGGTATGCTACTCCTAGATAAGTGCCTATGGCGTGGTACAGACAGCCCAAAAGGGCCGTCCCCACGCTGTGATTAGGGCTGGGGAGCATGCAGTATTCGTATGCTCCCCAGCCCTAACATGTATGGAAGGTGCCATTTTTAAATGGCTCCATCCATACGGGCATGCTGCCATGACGTCATAGTGCGCCGCATTTAGACAGCGCAGCACGCACCTGATTTCATTGTGCTGCAGGAGGGCACCATGGGTGCCCTTTCTGTAGTTCAAGAAGGAGCTCCAAAATGGAGCTCCCATGCGCATCCTTGGCGTGGCCTTTACATGGCTGCACCAAGGAGCCTGAGGGGAAAGGGGCTCCCCTTGGGAGTGCTGCGGATGGTGGGGTGCAGCTTCAGGCCACAGAGAAGTCACAATTTGCCACTTCTCCATGGGCTGGGGAAGCAGTGGATTGGGACTTCTGGGGCTGCCGGTGAGGCAGCCCAGGCCCCAGTCTGGCACTCAATCCGCCTTTTGGGCAGTCTGTAAAGGCCCTTAATTATGAAACTCTGGGGCAAGCCTGAAAGCTTCCTGGCATGTAAATGACAATAGGATCTGTGGTCCTTTCAGTGAGGCTGTCATCCTCCATCTTTCCCACTTGAGCTTCACACTCAGTAACTTTTACAAACCTTTAAACCACACTTGAGGATGCAGACCACAATACAGTGAAGAAAGAGGTCAAATGCAAGCTTGGAACATATCCATTTTAAATTAAGTTTGCTCACCCCTGTTTTGTCCAAGAAAACAGCAGTGAAAAGCCTTTTGCCTAGGCCTGATTTTAATTTGGATACAATCAGACCAGCCAGCCTGAATTCAAAAAAGCCTGTGAGGGGCAGAGGTGATCAGAACATCTGTGAAAAGCAAGGAATAAAGTCTGCTAGAAGCATGTGCAAAAGTTTGGACTTTAAAAACACCCCAAAACAGACTTACTATATATACTCAACTATAAGTCGACCTCATTTATAAGTCAAGGGCAAGTTTTGGAGCCAAAATTATGGATTTCGCTATGACCCGTGGATAAGTCGAGGGTAAAATTTGGGGGCATATAGGAAAGGATCTAAAGGATGAAGCAAAGCAAAACAATGTCAAATAACATCCAAAAGTCCATCAGACATAACTCTTTATGCTTATTCTTAAGACTGGATGGATGAGAGAGTAAAGGGGGTCAGTGCTTCCAGGACAGATTATACTCTTGCTTTTCATCAGGGGATGGTTCCTCCTTTTAAATAAGAGTTAAGATGCAGTACTTACATTGACCTGTGGATAAGTCGACTCAGGTTTTTTGGGTCAATTTTTTGAACTAAATTTCTAGACTTATACATGAGTATATACAGTACTCAGTTTTCAACGTTTGCCTCAAGGAAATGGGAATGCTCCCTGTTTGACTGCCAAAAATAAATGAAGAATCTGTCCTGATCTACCAGAGGTATCTGACCATAACACTACAACACTTGCCTTGTTGCGTACAGAGTAGAGGATGTGATATAGCCAGTTACCATGCTGGATGGAAAATGTAATTTACCATTCTGAAAACATCTGCAAATAGTGAAAATGAATAACAACCTGCCTGTACCACCTTAAAAACAGTACCAGTGTTCTTGATCAGACCCAAAGAGACCCATTTTGATGGCTCTCTACTCTAATATGAAGTCCTATGTTTCCCAGTGTCTGGATTTGTTTTTCTTTTCCTCTTCCTTAAAATCCTATAAAATGCTGCATCATCTTAGTCATTTAACTATTCTACTAACTGCTACACATACACTGCTGTACTTTTCTCTCCCAGAGTTAAACAATTCCTTATTTCAGCATGCAAACATGTACATTTCACACCTCTTGGAGGGAAAAATATATAGAGGCAATTTTGTAAACATCCATTTAAAGAAAAATGAAAGAGTTAGGATTTACAAATTCCAGAGAAGAGCTTTGTTCCACTGGGTAGATTTTCGCAGCAGCTGATCATATTAAAGGTGGGGAGTGGGGGTGCTTTGAGAGAGTCAATGCCATAATTATGGGCTAAAGTGAAAGTTAAGGATAGGCACGAATGGCATGATGATGCTAAGTACATAACCTTAACCGCCGCACACGCTATCGTTAGGGAAAATCACATTTTATTGGCCCAATAAAACTGTTTTGGATACTGTATGCTTTTATTTTTAAAGTGAGGTTTAAAAATGCCTTTCCAGGTTCCCTCCTGGCTCTCTGCCACGCAAGCTTTGAGTGCTCCATAAATAATAATAATTATAATCATGTTCATGATAGCTTCGGCCCTCTCTACGCATGAATCTCCATTAGCCAGCACAAACTGTGTGTTTTGCACAGAGGCATTGTGCTTCCATTGCATTTTGTTTCAACCAGGCATGATTGGCAGCTAGGAGGATAATTTCTCAGTGGAGAACAGGATGGGCAACAGTTGGCCAAGCACAGCCTCTAGCGCCTAGTGATCAGTTTAAATCTCCCAAAATAAGCTTTAGGGGATTTGGGGGCATTTCTACCATGTCTGGCCCTCTGGATGTGACTTCTAGTCACTTCCATTTGCTACAAAAGGGCTCTCCTGGACCAAAAATCCAAAATGGTTCTGTCACAAAGCCCTCAAATTCTCTAGAGAACATTTCAGGGAATTTGTGGACCAAACATCTTATTTTGGGTGGGTGGGTGGATGGGTGGTATGGTGGACATTCCTAGAACTAGCATGTCAACATTTTAGAACTGGAAAAAGCAGAACCTGGGGAACTATTCAAAGGTGGCATCAGGGCACAGGGACCCCGGCCATATGGGGATTTCCAGAAGGGATAGATTTGGTCCTAGGATCTGCAGCCCCCACCATCTTAGTCCTTGTCCTCACTCACAGGGTTTCTAATGCTGTAATGACTTGGAAATCAATTGGTTTATTGGAATTTATTGGCCACTGGATTTCAAGCACCAAGCCTGAGACCTGGGGATGTCACAGGGGATGGGTGCTGTCTTGCCTACTTCTCAGACCTCCAGTCGGGAGTATGACACAGACAGCAGGGCAGAGAAAGGGGATGGCAGACCTAGCTTTCCAGACACAGGGGTAGAGCAGGGAAATGTGCCCATGCAGGAGACAGAGACACTCAGCCACATGACACAGATACAAACCAAATAATACTGACCACAAATGAACTCATACAAAAAAGGAGGGCTTGCATCAGTCAGAGCATATTTATAGAAAAGGCAAAGACAGCAATCAAGCAACAGCTGTGGAAGTCTGTTGTTAGCCGCCCTCCAGTCAACCTCGACTTGTGGTGACCCTATGGATGAGACATCTCCAAGACTCCTTGTACCCCACTTCTCTGCTTAGGTCTTGTAGATTCAGGCTCCTGACCTCCTTGATTGAGTCTTCTACCTTCAACCTTCCCTAGCATTGTCTTTTCTAATGAGTC
Source organism: Urosaurus nigricauda (assembly GCA_034509955.1). Taxonomy (NCBI): domain Eukaryota; kingdom Metazoa; phylum Chordata; class Lepidosauria; order Squamata; family Phrynosomatidae; genus Urosaurus; species Urosaurus nigricauda. The sequence continues at coordinate 269,294,432 of JAOEGL010000003.1, forward strand.
ATGCTTTCTAATGATGTGACCAAAATATGACAACCACAGTTCTGTCATATCAGCTTCCTGTGAGAGTTCAGGCTTGATCTGTTCAAGGATCCATCTGTTTGTCTTTTTGGCTGTCCATGCTATTCTCAGCACTCTTCTCCAGAAGTATAATTCAAATGAGCTGATTTTCTTCCTATCCATTTTCTTCACCGTCAGCTGTCACATCCACACATGGTAATGGGGAATACAATGGACTGGATTATTCTAACTTTAGTGCTCAGTTGTATATCTTTGCTCTTTAGGATCCTGTCTAGTTCTTTCATGGCTGCCCTTCCCATTTCTAGTCTTGTTATTCTTGACTGGAGTCTGCGTTCTGATCTATGTCTGATCAACATAAATATCCTACCCTTCCCTTTCAAAAGCTGTTGCCAATGATCATCCTTTTTGGACTTGCAACCCACTTTGCTCTTGACTCTTGGCTTCTGAGATTCTAATACTTTGGAACCCTACTTTGGATTTGATGCCTTGATTGACTTCCTTCTCCTGCTGACTCGGACTGGCTTGTCATTGAGAACTCTAAATGCTGGTCTGGAAGCTCTGTTAAGGCAGCTTTATGACCCTTCTGAATTCTTTGCCCTGGCTGATTGCCAAGACAGGACAGGTCCCAGTGATATTACAAAGGTATCGTATAAGTTTTCCACAATTCAGGCCCTATCCCCGAGTCTCTAGTTTTCATGGGCCATCACTCCATGCCTGGAGATGGCCCATGAAAACTAGAGACTCAGGGCTAGGGCATAAATTCTCAAATTTTGGTGGGCTCAGCTTCAGGCAAGAGGAACCTGCTCTGTGCAAATCTCCAGCTCAGCTAGTAGAGGAGCCGCTTGTTACAAGTTCTAAAGATGAATTTGTTTGTTGTTGCAGCTTCCAAAATCTCTCCAGAGAGTCCCTGTATTTAATTAATTCATTTCTTCCTTCCTTCCCAGTTTCTGAAAACTTTCAAACATTCTCCAGATAGCCTGCATTCATACTGCAGAAATAATCCAGTTTGACACCACTTTAACTGCCATGGCTCAATACTATGGACTTCTAAGAATTGTAGTTTTGTGAGACAATAAACCTTGTCTGTCAGAGAAATTGGGTACCACAACTACAATTCCCTAGCATTGAGCCATGGAAGTTAAAACGGTGTCCAAATTGATTATTTCTGCAGTGGTGCCTAAATTAGCTTCCATTCTTCCTAATGTTTCTGGTGCAAGTGCTCACCCTTTTTTCTGCTCTGTACCCACCTTTTGGCTAGAAGCAAGTAGGCTAGATTAAGTGTTATTTATTCCATTTCCCTAGGTTAGTAAAAAGGAATAATCCCTTTATTTCACTATGATTTGGGAATGGTCTCTTAGCTTAGACTTCTCTCTTAATTTCCAAATAGGAAGATTCATTCTTCCTCCTTCCTTTCCTTTCTTAATCACTCTCAATTTCTGTGTGTCTGAATTACAAGCTATTAGTAACCATGGTTGGTACTTAATGCACAATGCTTAATGAGATCACCAAAGCCAGTCCTAGGTCTCAGGCATTAGTCTTGAAGCCTAAGGATCTGGGACGATTCTGAACTGCCACCCCAGTGATGTTAAAAAGGGCAGTTCATGTGCCTTTAGCGATAATCATGATACTTTAAGCATTAGCTACAGTTGTACAGATGGTGCCATTCAAGCACCATTGAATAAAAAAACACCAAGTCTAACAATGAAGAAAAATATATACATACTTTTCAAGACAGCATTCTTGCTTGGGGATTCCTCCCCCTTAAGTACCAGAGACCCTTAAGTACCTTAAGTACCAGAGACTCAGGGCCAGGCACTGAGATTTGAAATCCTAGTTGACTCCTAGCAACAGTACCACAACCAAGTCTGCATGCTTACTCATGGGCATCTAGATGACTATAGGACTCGTGGCTTTAGAAGTTCTATGGCTATTAATTCTTTCAAATGTGTCAGACAATGAAAAAGAGAGGTAGTCAGAGCTATAAACATTAGGGGTCCCTATTGGTATATTTGAGCCCTAGCAAATGCCACAGTATGATAGGGGCTGGTGATGAAGGGTCCAACATCCTGTTATTGACATGTGTGATTGTAAGTCCACCTTTTACTTGCATATGTCTTTTGGGGGAGGGAAATTTGTTGAAAAGGGTACTATTCTCTTCCATTCTCCATAATGACCAACACCTATTCCCCAGGACTCAATGTTTTGCAACAATAGTCCCCTTGATCCCTCTGTGACTGAGGAGGAGTGTGGGAGACCGGTAAAGTGTCTGGCTTGGCTTCAAAATTAGGTGCACACTGATGACACCATCTGCTGAGACTCCCAGTAGATCTTGGTGGAAGATGCCATCAGTCTGTGCATCATAAAAGTCCCCCTATCCTGGTTTACTGGGTAGCAGCCATTGAGAGCAATACAGAGTCTGTTATCTTGTCAGCTGGAGCACACACAGCAGACTGATGTTTTCACCTCCTTTCCATGAGCAACCTCTGGTATGACAGTCAGAAACGGGATTCCTGTTGTAATTCCTCCTTGCACTGGAGATCACTCATGGGAGGCTGGTGGAAATGTCAGTTTGCTGCATCCTGATTGACAGGAGAAGAGATCCCTGTCACTCACAGTGGCTGATGCCCTGTAAAGCAAGATTTACGATCCTTATGTATTCCCTACATTATTGAATATGTAAGGATCATGAATACAAATCAGTTACGGTCGTGAATTCCAACCAATAATTTTAGGTACCTAGCCTCTCCTCCCCAAAGTAATGTACAAAGAATTCTGCTCTGGCATCCTGAGATTTTCAATTCCCTTTGAAGAATTAAGCCAAGCCTTTTAGTCCTATTAATAATCTGGGTTACTGAATTCAGCATTTCTCACTGCCAATGCTTGCCAGTTCTCAGACTGCAGCTGGCATCGGAGGAAGGCAACGCTTCCCATTCATTATATGCACAGTGCAGTCCCAGCCTCCATAAATAGCCCTCGGTGTTTTGCAATGAAAATTGTTTTTAATAGGGAGATTTTGAAAAAAAGTTTTCCTGGATTTTGGATCATAGTGTGGAAAATCCCCAAACTTGTTTGGCTGGCTCCTTTTTTCCTCCTTTCAGACTCTGCTCCCTAAGGGTCAGACACAGAGGGGGTGGCAGAAGCAAAGTGCAAGAGACCAAGGTCTGGCCTGCGCTTCCAATTTCCAAAGGAAAGCCTTTCTGCTAAAATATCTGTAGGGGGCGATGTGGCCCTATGCAATGCTAGGAGTTCTCAGATAACAGGCTTGAATGAGGTCATGCAAAGAAATTTTTTAAGGCAATCCAACTAAATGCTGCTTTAGAAAAATATTTTATTAATACGAAAAACAGCAAAAAAAAATATGAAATGTTGCTAATAAATCCCTAAAGCTTTAGCCATGACTGGAAGTTTTCTTCAAATAGATACTGAGCAAATCTACCTTATTCTTTGTAAAACTCTTAATTGCAAACAGTCACTCGGGAACTGTACAGAAAAGAGGAGCGGGTTATCTCTTGGATTCCCAGGTATGTTGTTCATTGCATCCAGCTGCAAGGCTTTTGCACAGTGAAAAAGCCCAGGAGTGCAGATAACAAGGATGGTCTTTGAAACCTTGGCCATGGCAATGTTAGCGGTTGAAGAGGCAAGAAGATTTTACAACGGAGCAGTGGCTTCCCTCTTTGAAAGCAAGAGGAGTGAAAGCATCACCTGGATTTTCATGGGAGAATCTGTATAAGATTCAGGGGCTGATTTACACCACAGAGTTGTAACACGATGCTCCACTTTAACTATAATGACAACATCTTATAGATTCCTGGGGCTTGTAGTCTGATGAAGCACAAGAGGTCTCTGGCTGAGAATTTTGATTGACTCTCCGAAAACTAAAAATCCCAGGATTCTGTGAGATATTGCTTTGGCAGTTATAGTGCTATAATTCTGCAATGTGAATATGCTCCTGGACTGTTCCCAGGACTGTGCCATCGGCCCCAGGATGTCTCTTTTTAACTATGTTTTAAGAACCCTAGCCCTCCCTCCAGTCCATCTGCCTTGATCCAGGCCCCAGAGGGAGAGAAGAACCACTGGACCTCATCCCCTTCCCACCACCTTTCCCTTCTCCTTTTGTGTTGTCTCTTCTAGATTGTAAGCCTGAGGGCAGGGATCCGTCTAACTATAAGATTGTATGTATAAGGCTGGATGGCCATCTGTCGGGGATGCTTTGATTTGGAGTTCCTGCATGGCCCTTGTGGTTTCTTCCAACTCTATGATTCTATGATTCTATGTACAGCACTGTGCAAATTTACAGCACTATATAAATAAATAAATAAACTAATAATAATAATAATAATAATAATGTCATACCCTCCAGTGTTTCGCATTGTGACATGTGTGGATAAACAAAATCTGTTGGAAGATTTTTTGCATTCTCTTTCCCCCTCATTAGAGATTTTTTGCATGCAAACTGTCCCCTCTCTCTCATTCAAACTAACCATGTGACTTAGGTCACTCCTAAGTTAGTCACATTTGGGACTAACTTAAACACTCTCTCAAAGATTTTCTCCTGCACTGGATGTTCCTATTTTCCTCCTCTTTTAACTTTCTTTGGAAAGATGGTGAGATAAATATTTCTTCTCAACCTGAACAATATATTCACTAGTTAGATTAGGATATACTGTAGCTTTTATGTATACATAGATTAAAGCCATTTGTAACCTTTTGTTTTGAACTACAAGCTATTTGTGTTGTTTTTGGAGTTAGTCTCAGTTCTTAGGGAAGTTAGAGAAAATCAGCTTTTACACTGCTGTTTTAAAGCTAGACCTAACAGGCTTGGCTTTGATATTTTTTGATATTGAAATATTTTTGTTTCCTTATCAAAGAAATCTTACCTGAATCCTTAAGAAACTTAAACTACCCTAGAAAATCAACGTCTGATCAAGATAGCAAATGTTATTAATGAGGAAGAACACACAAGCCATGAGAGACTACAGCAGTTTGCTTTTGCCTGACCCTACTGGGAAGGACAAGAGTCTGACCCTCTTCTCTTCTCACCACATTTGAGTTGACTCAAGGCCTCAACAGACCAGCATAAAGAGCTGGCCTTGGGGTGGAGTGGGGATGTTATCTCTGCACTCCGGCTACCAGGACACTGCCCCTCATGCCGCATCTTCATCACAGTGCTTACATGCACTGCACTGAAGAAGCGGTGAAAAGGCACCGCAGCAGTGACTAGGGTGCCCTTTCCGCAGCGCAAAAAGGAGCCACTTTTTGCAGCTCCTTTTTGTGTTGCAGAAAGGCCAGGGGTGTGGCATGTGGTTGCCATGGCCCTGATCCGGCAAGGAAAGGGGCGGCGTCTCGCTGCCTCTAAGGGGTCGTCTGTACAGCCCCTTACTGGAAACTACTTTTGCACTTTGAACTCAGTTTTCAGCAATGGAAGTAAGCTAAGGGGGCAAGTGGGAGGAGGAGAGAAATGGGACATTTACAAAGCAGCTGAAAAAGTGGAATGACAGAGAATTAATCAGGACTGTCCATGCCAAAATCAGGACAATTGAAGGTATATGATATCTCCATGAATGTGCTCAAGGCCCAAGAAGCAACCAACTGCTACTGTTCACCCATGGCTCAGTTTAAAAGGAGATAGAGGTTGAAAGAGTGGTCAACAGTGAGTGGCCAGATAGCTCTCACTTAGGTTTCTCATGATGCCATGGATGAAGTGTAACTCCAGTGCAGTGCAGTCGGTTTCACATTGCTGATTAGGAGAAATATTGTCACTATATGTGCATCTACACTAGCGAAATAATGCAGTTTGACACTACTTTAACTGCCAGGGTTCCATCCTACGGAACCTTGAGATATGTCTTTTTGTGACGCACCGACACTTTTTTGGCAGAGAAGGCTAAAGATCTTGTAAAACTACAAATCCCAGATTTCATAGGATGGAGCTACAGCACTTAAAGTTGTGTCAAATTGCATTATTTCCGCAATTTAGATGCACCCATGTAAGCCAACAGCATCATGGCCAACAACTGACTTGGACACCATCTGGAAAGGTCTTTCAGACTTGGTGTTGGCTCAAACGGTGACTTTTGTTCTGGGAGAAATAGCACCTGAGGGGACCAAATAACAGCTTTAGGAGCATATATGGAGTGTACTGAAGGAAAACAGCGTGTGGGGAAAGGGGTTGTTTAATTAATTTATTTATTTATTTAAAATATTTATATACACTTGCCCTTCCTTTTTCATGGTGGATCCGTTCTGGCCCCCCTTGTGAAAACAGAGTTTCGCCTATATTCAAGCCCCATTGGCTTGAATATAAGCGCGGGCACACTGGGGTGCACAGGTGTGTGTGCGTGCATAAGCAAGGGACGTGGTTTTCAAAATCATGAGAACGGAGGGAGGACTGTACTGTCCTAAAGATCTTGAGATGGCATACAATAAAACCAACATGACTAATTTAAAACACTATAAAAAGATTTTAGAAAGCTAAAAACACATTAGACGAGATAAAATGCAAAATTTAAATGGACTAAAATAGATCAAGATTTAAAACCATGCATGTGTAAGGGTTTGTGTAAGACCCCATCAGGCAACCAAAGGCTTCAGTGAGCAGCCCTATTTTCACTTGGTTCCAGAACAATGGCAATGTTTGTACCCATTGGGTCTCTAAGGGGAGGGTGTTCTATAACTCAGTTGGCACATGAGAGAAGGCCTTCTCACATATCCTCCCATAATGTACTGCCCTGGCTGATGAGACACAGAGTAGAGCCCTTCTTGCAATAGCAATAGTAGCATCATTTATGTACTGCTTCATACCACCTAAGCAATCTCTAAGCAGTTTACAACTGTAAGCTAATTGCCCCCAACAAGCTGGGTACATTTTAGTGACCTTGGAAGGATGCAGGGCTGAGTCAGCCTTGAGTCCCTGGCTGGTATTGAACTCACCATCTTATGGTTTGTGAGTGAGTGGATGCAGCACAGGCATTTAACCACTGCGCCACCAGGGCTCCTTCCAAAAGCTCAGAAAGCTCAAATCACTACACCATGGTATCTCTCTCTCTCCCCTTCCCAGTAGGATCAGGCAAAAGCAAACTGTCTACAACTTCCCCTAGCTTGTATGTTCTTTGTAATCAATAACGTTTGACATCTTAACCAGACTGATACTGTATGTGTCCTGGCTTTCGTCTATGAAATCTTGAGAGGCATGCATAACATGATAGCCTGCATTGTGTAGTGGTTTGAGTGTTGGACTCAGACTAGGTCACTGGGAGACAACAGTCCAAATCCTCACTTGGCTATGGAAACCCACTGGGTGACTTTGAGCAAGTCACACCCTCTCAGCCTGAGAAGAAGGCAAGGGCAAACACCCTCTGAACAAATTCTACAAGAAAACTCGATGATAGGTTCACCATAGGGTCACTATAAGACAGAAATGACTTGAAGGTACACAGCAACACATAACATGGATGTTAGGTACAACACCATGGTAGCTGCTACATCAACAACATCTGAAGATCTACAAGCTTATTTTTTATTTTTAAGGCAACTATTACCATATTTTTAAAATTTTGCCATAAAATTTAATGCACAAAATTGGTCTCACAAATCCACAAATGGACTCTGAAATAGACAAAAAATTTTTTTTCCGTTTTATAGTGAGGACAGGTGATCTTTTTTTAGCATTCTCATTTAGATCGCAAAGATGAAACAAGTTAAGATTTATATGCCCTGTACAGATTGCTTTTAAATAGTTTTGGCTGGTGTGCCAACTGCAGCCCATCTGGACGCAGCTCGTTCAGAATGTGGCCAGAGACTGAAAAGTGGAACAGAGAAGTGGGGAACTATAGTTTCCAAGGTACCCTGCTGTAATGAGCAATCCTGCTTACAAGTTGCCTTGTGAGCTATAGTTCAAGGACTAGACTGAGTTCCATAGAGCAGATTTCTAAATGCCTCCACACAGTATAAAATCAAAGTATAAATTGAATGGAGCAATTGAAGCTAAAGTGATATCAAACTGCTGGATATATCTGGGTGCTGGCATCATATTTTGTCTTAATCTTTCCTTAAGGAAAGGCATAATACCTTGAGGCTGTACTGACATCTGTCCATTTCTAGGCACAATTTGAAGTTGTTGATCTTTAAACCTCTTTATGGCTTGGGACCAGAATACAAAAAGAATTGCTTTCTTTCCTATAATTGTATTATTCCTGTGAGGTCATTTTTTCCAGCTGTTTTTCCCCTAGATGCCTCTGGAAGTGGACCTCTCTAGTGGCAGCTGGAGGCAGCCAGGTCATGGTTGTTGTGAAACCACTCTGGGTGTTAGTTCAAACTGTAAAGGAGTTATCCAAGGCTCTCAACATATTTTAGCAACAGGGCTTAGTACTGTACCTAGGGTAGATATAGCCTTTAATGTTTAGACTAAAATAGAGACCAGATTCATTGGGCAGTTACACAAAAGCAACCAACCACCACTGAGACCTTTCTGGTGGTAGCACCCTCTTCATGCTAATATTAACCCTTTGTATATTTTAGTTACTGTTGTTGTTAACAGCCCTCAAGTTGGCTCAGGAGTATGGTAACCCTGTGGATGAGACATCTGTCCTTCATGGCTCTGCTCAGGTCCTTCAGATTCAGGTCAGTGACCTTCCTGATTAAGTCTACCCATCTGGCATGTAGTCTCTCTCTCTCTTTCTGTTCCTTCTACCTTCCATAGCATTATTGTCATGCCTTCTCATGTACAACACCCTCAGTTTCATCATATTTACTTCATGTTTCAGGCTTGATCTGGTCCAGGACCCATCTGTTTGTCTTTCTGGCTGTCCATGGCATCCTCGGCCATTCTCCAGCAATACATCTCAAATGAGTTTTTTTTTTTTTCCTGTTGGCTTTCTTCACTGTCCAGTTTTCACTTCCATACATGGTAATGAGGAATATAATGTCTTGGATGATGCTGACTTTAGTGCTCTCCTGTATATCTTTAAACTTTAGGATCTTATCTAGTTCTTTCATGGCTGCTTTCTCCAATCCTAGTCTTTTTATTTCTTGACTGCAATCTTCCTTCTTATCAATGTTTGATCCCTGGGTGTGGGAACTCTTTATCTAGGTTGAACTTATGTAGATCCTCTGTGGTTATTATTTTTGTCTTCTTTATGTTCAACAGTAAGCCTGCCTTTGCACTTTCCTCTTTGACCTTCCTTAATAATTGTTCCAAGTCTGTAATGTTTTTCGCTAGTATTATTGTGTCATCCTCCTAACTTGGATTGTTGATGTTCCTTCCTCTTATCTCCACTCCACCTTCTTCTAAACCTGCTCTGTGTATTATGTTTTCTGGGTACACGCTCAACAAGTAGAATGAAGCCTTCTCCTGACTCCTGTGCCAAATTTTAGTTATATTGGATCTTATTTCATTTGTAAGGTCTGTTCAGTATCAGTGGGTGGGATGGGGGAGGCAGGATATAAAGATAACTACAGCCTTGGAAGGTAGTGAGTGGAGTCTCCTTCTTTGGAGGAATTTAAAAAGAGGCTGGATGGCCACTTCTCAGGAGTGCTTTGATGGTGAGTTCCTGCATGGCAGGGGGTTGGAATGGATGGCCTTGTTTTGCCTTCCAACTCTATGGTTCTGTGATTCCAAGATCATCCACTGCTGCTCTGAGTTCTATTAAAATTCATACTTTTCAAAATGTATGACAACCACAAATTGATGAATTTAATCCTGCTTTTACATGTTGCTTTAAAGTTTGCTATTCCGCTGTGCATTTGTCTTCTTTATATTGTTCCTCGTTTCATCAATGTACGTACGCATACTGCATTGGAAAAAATTTATTTGAAAGGTACAAATTTGCAAATAAATTGACACATTAAAAAAGATATCCCAGTAATCCAGTATTTTTATTCTTTAGTTGCCTGAGAGGGTGTGGGTGCTGGATGATTTATGAAAGCCCTGCTGTAACTACTAACACTCAGGCCCATGCCTCTTACCACAATGGTTGATGGAGGTTTCAAAATTGGGCTAAAAGCCAGAGAGGTGCATGACCTCTTTCTTCCCTATTAGCCAAAAATTGAAGCAGCAATAGTCCTGCTGTGTGTGGTTTTTTAAAAAATATTTCATTCATCAAAATATGCAAACACAGGAAGAAACACAAAACCTGTAAATGTGCTGGCATCTTTCCTAGGTTCTCTTACGGAAGCAGTTGGACATTTTTCTCTGTTAAAGAATGGTTCAAGGTTACAAAACTAAAGTACTCATGTGGAACAATTGTGCATGGATAGTATGACAAATTATTACTCATTGCACATTGAACATATGTATGTTGTATTTGGTTCCTCATTTGGTATCTTCATGGAATCATTGGATCATAGAGTTGGAAGACATCCCAGTAATCCAAGGATCATCCAGTCCAATCTCCTGCCATACTGGAATACACAATCCAAGCACTCCAAACAGGTGGCCATCTAGTCTCTGTTTAAAAACCTTCAAAGAAGGAGAGTCCACTACACTCCAAGGCAGTATATTCAACTGTTGAATAGCTCTTACCACCAGTACATTTTTCTTAATGTTTGCGTGGAATCTTTTTTCCTTTACTTTGAATCCATTGCTCCATGTCCTAGTATCTGGATCAGGAGAAAATAGGCTTGCTCCATCTTCAATATGTGTGTATATGTGCCCTCAAGTGGCCTGTTAACTTGTGATGACTCCATGTATTTCATTGGGTTTTGTTAGTCAAGGAATAGTCAGAGGGAGGTTTGCCAGTTCCTTCCTTAAAATATAGCCTACAGCACCTGGTATTCATTGGTCGTCTCCCATTCAAGTACTAACCAAGGGTAACCCTGCTTAGTTTCCAAGATCAGATGGGATCTGGTTTCTCTAGTCAAAAGTTGTGTAGCAGAATTGGTGTGCAATTCCCCATGAGATGATAGCATGCCACACAACCCTGATGCAGGATCTCAGCCAAGGTATATGCAGAGCTTCAGTGGCTTTCCTGGAATTTTTATAGATTCTATGAATAGAATGCTTCTTAAATGACCACACCTTGGCTATAAAAACTGCCCCATGACTATGTAATAGAGAGCTTCCAATTTCTGTGCAGATTTAAGGTATCTATCATTGTCCACAGCTGCTGTCCATGTTACTAATGTTTCATCCACCCTTCCAATTAAAAATAGAGGTTTCCATTTCCTCCAAATGCCTGTCCAAATCCAAAGCTTGTTCAGCACTAGTCAGCACCTGGTTGTTAACAGGAATTCACAACTGGTTGCTGTTCTGGTCATTTTCATTGAAAGAGCTAAAAAGGTATCTCTTTCTTTCCTGACGTTTCCTAAGGAGCTCCTTGCAAGAAATTAAACCATGCAGTATATCTAATAAAGACTTGGCCCAGGTTTGGGGGAATTCATGAAGTAATGGGCTAGTGGGGGGAGAGAATCAAACCAAAAATGCAGTATTTTCAAAGAGCTTTAAGACTGACAATGGGTTGATCTGGATGTTACAACAAACCATGTTTTATTATTTGGAAACAATCTAAGCCACCACTCATCCTTACGTGGAATCATAGAACTGTAAACTTGGAACCAATTCCAAGAGTCCTCTAATCAAATCCTTGCCAGCTCATGACTCCACATTTATCCACATCCTCTTCTAGCATGGTATAGATCTGCTCTGGTTTCCATTTTCGACCGAACACTAACCACAACTTAGATTAAACATAGCTTCTTATAAACAAGCCAACATCAAATCATGACTTATGACTAACCACAACTGAGAAAGTAATGCTAAAACTGTGGTTAGTTGTAAATGGAAGGGAAAGTTTCAAATCTGTATTTCACAGAAGAAAGGGACCTGCCTGGGCTGTTTCCATTGCTCATAACTTCTGCATTCCCCATGGCTTATTGTAATATCCAAATCAAGTAAACAGGTTTTATGACAACACAAAGTTGCCTTTTGAACAGCTGATGTTTCAATTTGAGCAGATTTTCAGGTGATTGAAACAAAAATCTACACCACTTGTTTATTGGAGGCAATAAAAGACTGAGTATACACACTGTGGAAAATATAGCTTTGTTGTACAGTTTTTAATGATGAGAGGTTGGGAATCCTTCTGTCTCTGATCAAACTCCAATATTTTCTTCAAACGAGTCCATCCATTACACCAGGATATTAGGAATGCATCTGCTGTATTCCCTAACTTTTTTTTGCCATCTTTATCCAGAAACCTCAACTGCTTCCCACCACCAGAGACTGGAGACTGGGCTGAACAGACCCTTCAGTCTGGTCCGGTACAAAAACATTCCTGTGCTGCAACATTTCTACATATTATTTTTAATTAGATCCAGATTCTTTCAACCTCCATCCACTCCCCCACCCCTCAGCTCCGCAACCAACCCCAACAAAAGCCTTTGTCATTAATCCTCTCGACACACGGCCTGACCACAAGCCCCGAGTATTGGAAATCATTTGCCTGAACCTGGCGCTTCTCCAACGTAAAGGGAATGAATGCTGACTCACAGAGCGTCCGTCTGGCTGAGATAAAGCTGCTCTCGCTGCCATGGCTGTTGCCATTGTTGCTGCCACCACTTCTGCTGCTGCAGAAGGACCAACTCTCTCAAAGGAATCCAGAGCCAGGGGGGAAAGGCAACCTTCGCATTCACTGCCAGGGTGGCTGAACAAGCTGCAGGCCCCAGAAGGCAAGAGGAAGGCCTCCTTGCTCAGCTTCCAGCATGGAAGAAGCATCATATCATGTTCAGCTTGGTGAAGAGAAAACTGAGGGGTTACATGAATGCACTCTTTAAATAACACAAGGGCTGTCACAGAGAGGAGGGGGCAGCCCTGTTCTAAGCTTCCTCAGAGAGTAGGACCAGGTCTAATGGTTTGAAGTTACAGGAGCGTAGATTTCATTTGAACATCAGAAGGAACATCTTGACAGTAAGAATGGTTTGCCAATGGAACCAATTCCCTCAAAAAGTGGTGGTGTCTCCTTTTCTGCATGTCTTTCAAAAGATGCTGGACAGCTACTTGCTAAATGCTCTATCTGGACATCCGCATTGAACAGGGACTCCATGCCCCCATGAGGCTCCTTCTGACTGATTCAGTACTGCCCTACAGTGGTCTCTCCACATTCACTGGGTTTAGGGGTGAATGTGGAAAAATTGCAAATAATAAAACCACTACTCTTTTTATCTGAGAGAACACCTCTCTAGGAATCTCTGTTGATCATAGAATTATGCTGGAGGACCTACAAATGCCTAGAGAAGTGTTTTCTCTAGGAACTTCTAGCTTATCCAGTGCAACTCTATGGTCAACTTCTGGCAGAGTTGCACGGAACGACCTAGAGAGTCCTGGAGAGAACACATTAATTAAAACTCCAAATAATCAAATCTGCAAAAGTCACAGCTGCAAATATGGAGGTCCAACCATGCAGTGTAACAGTGCTATTATTCTGTCTTTACCGCTATGGCTGCCTTCTGTGTTATTCTGGGGTTTCTAGTTAAGTGAGGTTTAAGAGCTCTCTGGCTGAGAATTCTAAATGCTCTTCCCTAAACTGCAAACCCTAGGATACTACAGGAGGCAGCTGTAGGAGTAAAAGTGTAATAACAGTGCTATAACAGTGTCGTGTGGTATTGATGACTCTGTGACTCTATAGTGTGAGAGACTAGAATGAGGTAGCAGAGTTTCTGTTCAGAATCATCCCAAGTTTCTGATCCCAAACCTGAGACCAAGGGATGTCATTGTGTTATGCATTAAATAGCAACCATAGTTGCTCACAGTTTAACATTCAAACATGTATATACAGAATATTTTCCTGTTTGGAAATTAAATGTTGACCTAAAGGGCCTGCTCCAAGATGAAATAATGGGATGGTTCTGTCTCACTTACTCAGGGAGATAGGGCAAGGAACATTTGATTTAGCCTATTTGCAGAGCAGAGCAAAGGGTAATCCCTGGGGTCATCCATACTCACTGTTTTGTACTGAGGAGATGTGGATCTGTGCAGTGATATGATACTGATTTAATGATCACACTACATTTTGTGTGATCGACTCTCTCCAACCCAGACTGGCATTCACACTGGAACCACTTGCGGATCAACATGGTGGCACCTCATGGCCGGGAATGGAGCCTAGTGATCCAGATTGATTTGGTACTACATTCGCACTACCGAAGATGCATTCACATACTCTGCCTCCCCCCGCCCAAAGAGAGGGTTAGTTACCTGGTGCCAATGCACTGGGCAATGTTGCTTTTTTACCACCACCACCACCCCCGGCACACCATGATGAATATGTTTGGGGTACAGTGTGACCAACGCTGAAATAAACCAGTTTCCACAATGGGTTATTTCATAGTGTGAATGAGCCCCTGGACTACAGTGACCAGGAGGGAAAGAGGAAGCCATCTAAGCAAACAGATAGACCCATCCTCTTTCAGAGTATTTGCAAGTTGTAGCAATAAATCAACTAAGCCTTGCTCACTGTACCAAGCAGCTGCTGCATTAGCTGAGCTGAAGATTTGTGCATAGCCCTTTCCTCTTGATTCAAGCCCCCCTACCCCAAACCAGACAATTTGTACCCTTGTTTCCTGTGTGGAGATGACCCATGAAAACCTGAGGCCCAGGCCCAGGCCCTGAGATCTGGCAACCCTGTTAAGTAGGTATAGGTGAGATGTTTCAGTATCTTCCAGCTCCATCCTGAATTATGGGTTTGTGAGGCAGCACAATGGTTACCAGGGATAATGTGTTCTAAAAGCTGGCCAAAGACAGATTAGAAAAGCACCACTGTGAAGAAGGAAAGAGAATTTGGAAATGGTCTCTTGTTTTTGGACTGTACCTCCTAGACTCCCCCAGTCTGGAAACTGGTTACCAAAATATGGGCCAGGGATAATATGACCTACATAAACGCTAGCCAAGAAACCCTATGAAATTCATTGGGTCACCGTAAGTTGGGAAATGACTTTAAGGCACATACACACAAAAAAATAGGTCAAGGCAGAGATCAGGGTTCAGAAAAGCACTACTATGAAGAGGAAAAAAAAGATTTTGGGTATGGTCCTTTTTGGACTTCAATGTCCATAATCCCCACTAATGTGGGGATTCTGGGAGTTACAGTCTAACAATGACCCCTATCCAAACTCTGAAAGTAAAAGAGAGAGATAGATGAATGATAAACTCCAGGATTGTTAAGGACGTTGCCGTGGCAGTTAAAGGGGAATACAGCTACATATTTGTGTAGTGTGAATGGGCCTCAGAGAATCAGAGTAATTGGAGTCAAGCCTTTTGATGTGAGCACTGTCGTTTGGACTCTTCTTGCAGTACTTGGTATGACTGGAAATCTGAGGTCACACAGAAAGTGCTGCTGGCTCATGACTACTCTGTCACTGGGGCAATGAATCCAGTCCATATTTGGGTCTGAACTTTAAAGGGACATTCCATAGTGTTGATCTGGTCTCCTTCCAAATAGGTTCAGCACTGTGGACAGCTCCTTGATCCTTCTGAAGATTCACCATTCCATTGACCTTCAATCTCCCAGCCACCACTGATGGAAGCAAGTTTGACTCCAGTTTCCATTGGGCCAGAAAATTTCCTTTCCCTCTCAAAGTTTGACAATAATCCAAAACACATGGCACAAATAAGCTAGTTTGAGACTGCTTTAACTGCCCTGGCTCAATGCTAGGGAATTCTGGGAACTGTAGTTTATTGTGGCACCAGAACTCTCTGATAGAGAAGGCTAAATGTCTCACAAAACTACAGCCCCCAGAATTCCCTAGCATTGAGCCAAAGCAGTTAAAGTAGTTTCAAATTAGATTATTTCTTCAGTGTGTTTTGGACCAATGTTACTTAGAATCATAGAATCATAGAATCATAGAGTTGGAAGAGACCACAAGGGCCATCCAGTCCAACCCCCTGCCATGCAGGAACTCCAAGTCAAAGCATCCCTGACAGATGGCCATCCAGCCTCTGCTTAAAGACCCCTAAGGAAGGAGACTCCACTACACTCCGAGGGAGTGCGTTCCACTGTCGAACAGCCCTTACTGTCAGGAAGTTCCTCCTAATGTTGAGGTGGAATCTCTTTTCCTGCAGTTTGCATCCATTGTTCCGCGTTCTAGTCTCTGCAGCAGCAGAAAACAAGCTTGCTCCCTCCTCAATATGACATCCCTTCAAATATTTAAACAGGGCTATCATATCACCTCTTAACCTTCTCTTCTCCAGGCTAAACATCCCCAGCTCCCTAAGGCGTTCTTCATAGGGCAAGGTTTCCAAACCCTTCACCATCTTAGTTGCCCTCCTTTGGACATGCTCCAGTTTCTCCACATCTTTTTTGAATTGTGGTGCCCAGAACTGGACACAGTATTCCAGGTGGGGCCTGACCAAAGCAGAATAGAGTGGCACTATAACTTCCCTTGATCTAGAAACTATACTTCTATTGATGCAGCCTAAAATTGCATTGGCTTTTTTAGCTGCCGCATCACACTGTTGACTCATGTTCAGCTTATGGTCTACTTGGACTCCTAGATCCCTTTCACATGTGGTCTCGTTCAGCCAGGTGTCCCCCATCCTATATCTGTGCATTTCATTTTTCCGCCCTAAGTGCAGAACCTTACATTTCTCCGTATTGAATTTCATTTTGTTAGCACTGGCCCAGCTTTCTAGTCTATTCAGGTCATTTTGAATTTTGATCCTGTCCTCTGGGGTATTAGCTACTCCTCCCAGTTTAGTGTCATCTGCAAATTTGATAAGTATGCCACCAATTCTGTCATCCAAATCATTAATAAAGATGTTGAATAGCACTGGGCCCAGGACAGAACCCTGTGGGACCCCACTGGTCACTTCTCTCCAGGATGAAAAGGAGCCATTGTTGAGCACCCTTTGAGTTCGGCCAGTCAACCAATTACAAATCCATGTAACAGTTAACTTGTCTAGCCCACATTCTTCAAGCTTGTTTGCAAGAATGTCATGGGGAACCTTGTCAAAGGCCTTACTGAAATCGAGGTATACTATATCCACAGCATTCCCTTCATCTACCAAGCTGGTAATTTTATCAAAAAAAGAGATCAGGTTCGTTTGGCATGACTTCTTTTTCTGAAACCCATGTTGGCTTTTTGTGATTATGGCATTGGCTTCTAAATGTTCGCAGACTCTCTGCTTAATGATCTGCTCTAGCACCTTTCCTGGAATTGATGTCAGACTAACTGGACGATAATTGTTGGGATCCTCTTTTTTTCCCTTTTTGAAGATGGGGACAACGTTTGCCCTCCTCCAGTCTTCTGGGACTTCTCCTGTTCTCCAGGAGTTCTCAAAGATTATTGCCAATGGCTCTGATATTACATTTGCTAGTTCTTTTAATACTCTAGGATGTAGTTCATCTGGTCCTGGAGATTTATATTCATTTAGGTTAACCAGGTATTCCTGTACTACCTCTTTACTTATTCTGTGCTGAATTTCCTCTATTCTGTCTCCTGTTCCATTATCCTTAGGTTGAGCACCCTTTGCCTTTTCTGAGAAGACTGAAGCAAAGAAGGTGTTGAGTAATTCTGCCTTTTCTCTGTCTCCTGTGAGCATTTTGCCATCTTCTGCACGCAGTGGCCCTACTGTTTCCTTCTTCTTCCTTTTGCTGCGGACATATCCAAAAAAGCCCTTTTTATTGTTCTTAACCTCTCTAGCAAGCCTGAGTTCATTCTGCGCTTTAGCTTTTCTGACTTTACCCCTACATGTGCTGGCTATTTGTTTAAATTCCTCTTTCGTGATTTCTCCATTTTTCCATTTCTTATACATGTTCCGTTTAAAACTTAGCTCATTTGAAAGTTCCTTAGTCATCCATCCTGGCTTCTTGAGACATCTTCCATTTTTCTTCCTCATTGGAACTGTTTGAAATTGTGCCTTCAATATCTCCCTTTTGAGAAACTCCCATCCGTCTTGAACTCCCTTTTCTTTTAGTATTCCTGACCATGGGATCACTCCCAGTATTTCTCTAAGTTTATTGAAATCAGCTCTCCTAAAGTCTAGAGTGCATGTCTGACTATGCCTAGCTTCTCCCTTCCACTGTATTACAAACTCCAGGAGAACATGGTCACTTCCACCTAAGGATCCAACCACTTGCACCCCATCAACTAGGTCTTCCCTGTTGGTTAAGATCAGATCTAAAATGGCTGATCCCCTTGTTGCCTCTTCCACCTTTTGGACAATGAAATTGTCTTCCAGGCAAGTGAGGAATTTGCTAGACTTTGAGGATTTGGCTGAGTTTGACTTCCAGCAAATATCAGGATAGTTGAAGTCACCCATCACTACTACATCTCTCTTTTCTGAGTATGTGTTTATCTGTTCTAGAAAGGCATCATCCAATTCCTCTGCCTGAGTTGGGGGTCTGTAGTAGACTCCCACAGTAACATCCCTGTTATTTCCCTCTCCTTTAATTTTTATCCAGATGCTCTCCACCTGGCTTCCAGTATTGACTTCCTGCATCTCTTCACTGGTGTATATATCCCTGACATATAATGCTATTCCTCCTCCTTTCCTGCTTGGCCTGTTTCTCTTAAAAAGGTTATACCCCTCTATTTCTACATTCCAATCATGAGACTCATCCCACCAGGTTTCAGTGATGCCTATTATATCATATTTCCCTTGTTGTGCTAGGAGTTCAAGTTCATCCTGCTTATTTCCCATACTCTGTGCATTAGTGTAGAGACATTTAAGACCATGTGTCCTCTTTACTTGCTGCTTTTGCACATTTTTTTGCCTCCTACTGTTGGGTCCTTGCACTGTTTGCCTTGTTCCCTCTATGCCACTTGGACTATTCTCTCCATCCCTTTTGTCTTCCAGTATAATGTCTCCCTCCCCCACATAACTCAGTTTAAAGCCCTCCTGATCAGATTCTTCAGACTGTTGGCAAAAACGTTTTTGCCAACTGGCGTGAGATGCAGTCCATCCCTTGCCAGAAGTCCCTCCTCATGGAACCGCAGCCCATGATCCAAGAATCCAAACTGTTCTTGGCGGCACCATCTACGGAGCCAGTTATTCACCTCTGCTATTTTCCTCTCCCTTCCTGGACCATGCCCTTCTACCGGGAGTAGAGATGAGATGACAACCTGTGCATCCATCTCTTTCAGCTTCCTTCCCAGAGCCTCATAATCCCTTTTGATATTCTGAAGGCTGTGCCTTGCAGTATCATTGGTTCCCACATGAACCAAAAGAAGGGGATAACGGTCAGTAGGCTTGACAAGTCTTGTCAGCCTCTCCGTCACATGATGGATCTTTGCCCCAGGGAGACAACACACCTCCCGAGACATCTTGTCAGGCCCACAAACCACTGCTTCTGTACCCCTCAGCAAGGAGTCCCCCACCACGACCACGCGCCTCCTCTGAGGCTTAGCAGTGGCTGTTCCTTTTCGTGATACTCTCAGGCTCCCCTGCTCTGTCCCTGATGTCTGTCCCTGCTGCTTTTCCTCATCATCTCTGACAACAGAGAGAGATTCAAAGCGATTCTGCAGCTGCAAGCAGCTCACAGAACGTTCCCTGGTTTCCTTACTTCTGTGTGTGACCTTCCTCCAAGCATCTACCTCTGTTGTATGTGGAGTGACCTCCTCCACCCCAACAACTTCCTCTCTCTGTTTCCCACCCAAGACATTCTGGTCTGATCTGTTCAGGAGATTCTCCTGCTCTCTATGATGCTGGAGTGCAGATATCTGCTCCTCTAGCTGCTGTACTTTCTCTTCCAAGAGGGCTACCAACTTGCACTTGTGGCAGGTGTAGTTCGCCACCTCTGTAGGCAAGAAGACAAACATCCCACAAGTGTTGCAGGTGACTGCTGCAGGGCCTTCAGTGTCCATACTGAGAAGTCTTAAGGAGGCACTGAAACAAGACTGTGGGCTTCCCTTGCTAGACTTGGCCTTTGTTCCCAAGCTCTGTCACTGAGTTCAAGTCACGGGGCCTATAGTTATGTAGAGAGCTCCTGGCTAAAAGCTCCTTCCAAAGGCAAGTCTCTGATTCACTTCCTCTGATGCTTCAGGCCGGCTCCTCTTCTATTCTCTAAACACCTCCTTGACTAGATAAAAAAAAATAAAAAATCAAAATTCGCGCGCCGTTAGGCGCGCGCTTCTGCTAGCCTTGAGTAGCCTTAAGTAGCCTCCCAGCACTGGCTCCCAGAATGCAATGGCTCAAGTGAAAATTAAATTAGATCTCACCCAAGCACATGGACTACAGCCTCCTCCTTTTCTTTCTCCTCCTTAAAGGAAATGCAGCTTCTGCTAGCCTTGAGTAGCCTTAAGTAGCCTCCCAGCACTGGCTCCCAGAATGCAATGGCTCAAGTGAAAATTAAATTAGATCTCACCCAAGCACATGGACTACAGCCTCCTCCTTTTCTTTCTCCTCCTTAAAGGAAATGCAGCTTCTGCTAGCCTTGTGTAGCCTTAAGTAGCCTCCCAGCACTGGCTCCCAGAATGCAATGGCTCAAGTGAAAATTAAATTAGATCTCACCCAAGCACATGGACTACAGCCTCCTCCTTTTCTTTCTCCTCCTTAAAGGAAATGCAGCTTCTGCTAGCCTGCTAGCCTTGGCTCAAGTGTAAATTAAATTAGATCTCACCCAAGCACATGGACTACAGCCTCCTCCTTTTCTTTCTCCTCCTTAAAGGAAATGCAGCTTCTGCTAGCCTTGAGTAGCCTTAAGTAGCCTCCCAGCACTGGCTCCCAGAATGCAATGGCTCAAGTGAAAATTAAATTAGATCTCACCCAAGCACATGGACTACAGCTTCCTCCTTTTCTTTCTCCTCCTTAAAGGAAATGCAGCTTCTGCTAGCCTTGAGTAGCCTTAAGTAGCCTCCCAGCACTGGCTCCCAGAATGCAATGGCTCAAGTGAAAATTAAATTAGATCTCACCCAAGCACATGGACTACAGCCTCCTCCTTTTCTTTCTCCTCCTTAAAGGAAATGCAGCTTCTGCTAGCCTTGAGTAGCCTTAAGTAGCCTCCCAGCACTGGCTCCCAGAATGCAATGGCTCAAGTGAAAATTAAATTAGATCTCACCCAAGCACATGGACTACAGCCTCCTCCTTTTCTTTCTCCTCCTTAAAGGAAATGCAGCTTCTGCTAGCCTGCTAGCCTTGGCTCAAGTGTAAATTAAATTAGATCTCACCCAAGCACATGGACTACAGCCTCCTCCTTTTCTTTCTCCTCCTTAAAGGACTTCAAATCCTACCATCTTCAAGATGTGGAGTATATGAAGGTATGTGTGTGTGTTGTCTACCTTCAAGTCATTTCTGACTTATGGTGACCCTAAGGGGACCCTATCATGGGGATTTTCTTGGCAAGATTTGTTCTGAGGAGGTTTGTTATTGCCTTCCCCTCAGATCGAGAGAGTGTAACTTGTCCAAGGCCGCCCAGTGATTTCATGGCTGTGAACTGAACATTTGTTTCCATAGTCATAGTCCAATGCTCAAACCACTACTTCACACTGGCTCTTTTAGATGAAGGTACCTTATATGTGCCTTTTGTCACATATGATGGACATGTAATAAAGTTAGGACAGATTGCAAACTGAAACAGAAGTAGATGCAAGATCTTTTAAAAATAAAAATACAACTGAAACCTGAGTTATTTTTACTGGGGTTACAAAAAAAGGAAATTCAAGGGTGATAATTTTAAAAGGATACACAATATCATATTGGCAGCAAGGCCCAGAATTGGAAAAATGCTTCCCCACTCAGCCATGAAACCCACTAAATGACCTTGGGCAAGTCACATACTCTCAGCCTCAGGGAAAGGCAAGGCAGATCTCCTCTGAACAACTTTTGCCAAGAAAAGCCAGAACCCAGAAACGACCTGAAAGTGCACAACACACATTAAGTCAGAAGATAGAGAAGATCAAAATATTTGTATCTTCCTGTGTTTTATTGGAAGGGTAAGAATTACATTAAAAAAAAAAAATCTCAGCATCTCCCATCCCTCTGCAGGGGATTTTGGTTTGTATTTTAATGGTTTGTATTTTAATATATTCTGGAGTTGAAGGCTTTCATGGCCGGCATCCATAGTTTTTTTTTAGGAGCTTTCGGGCTATGACATGGCCACATAGCCTGCAAGCTCCACAAAAAACTATCAATATATTCTATTTTAATTTATAACTATTTTAATCCTTAAAATTGTTTAATTGTTTTTAAAATTTTATATTTATGTATTTTAATATTTTGTATTGTTTTTAAGTTGTATTGTTTTATACGCGTTTGCCGTTGTGAGTCCCTATATTGGGACAAAGGCAGGAAATAATAATAATAATAATAATAATAATAATAGGAATTATAGTCTGTTTAAAAAGTGTTAAGCTGTTCTTCTGCAAGGGTTGTGCTGGTCTGTAGCATTTTGTGTACTTTTCTTTCCTAGATCAGCCCTAGTGCCACACAGCACAGAGGGTGGGGAAATACACCAAAGAATTGCAAGCCAAATAGATGGTTGACAAAGCAAGGCTTGACACATAGGAAATGATGATGCCCCTGGAATAGCCTCACATTCCTCTAGATAGGCTTGACTGCACCCCAGCTTTGAAATCTCCCTATGCCCCAGCTGGCACTGCCTGGAAGGCATTTGGTACTGCAATGGTACTTTGCTCCCATCTGGGCTTAGGAAGGATGTATGTCTGTAAGTGGCTCTATTTGTTTTGGCATCACCGTCCATTATATCGTGCCAGTAATGTGAATGGATCTGAGAATGTGATTGCTCTCCTGGGAACAGATTCCCCCTCCCCCCA
Source organism: Urosaurus nigricauda (assembly GCA_034509955.1). Lineage (NCBI taxonomy): Eukaryota > Metazoa > Chordata > Lepidosauria > Squamata > Phrynosomatidae > Urosaurus > Urosaurus nigricauda. The sequence continues at coordinate 269,317,151 of JAOEGL010000003.1, forward strand.
TGCCAAACAAAGAGAAAAGACTTCAGTTTTAACCACATTCCCCCCTCCGCACAATTCTTCCTTCAGCACAACTGAGATTCCTAAATACTTGGGATTTTTCAGTCTTGGGCTGCTGCGACACTGCAGATTCAATTCAACTTCACACTACTTTAACTGTCATGTCTCCATCTTATGGAATCCTGGGATTTGTAGTTCGTTGGGGCACCAGAGCTCTCTGACAGAGAAGGGTAAATTTCACATAAAGCTACAGATCCCAAAATTCCATAGCCTTGAGCCATGGCAGCTAAAGCAGTGTCAAACTGCATTAATTCTGCAGTGTAGATGCAGCCTTAGTATATAAGTGCAGGTTTGGTCAGATCCTCAACATCAGCCTACACCATGGCTGGGCAGCCACATCTGGGCCACATTTGGACTCCAAAGATCCTTCTATGGCCCTCATTCCCTCCAGAATCCTGCAACCACCATTTTACAGCCAGAAATAAAAGGTTGTATTGCCTCTTCTGGACCCTTCCACATTACATAATTATAGTACCACGATTTCACTTTTAACTGTCATGGTTGTATCCCATCAAATCCTGGGATTTATAGTTTGGACTGGAGGTCCCTGGCTGATAATTCTAGAAACTGCATGAAACTCATTTCTCCACATTCCATGGGATTGTTGCCATGGCAGTTAATGTGGAATCACGGTAGTATAGCTGTGTAGTGTGAGAGGGACTCTGTAGTTCCATTGTGCCAATGGAATAATAGCCTTTGAGTCTCAACTGAACCTTACTGGTGCCAGAAAGCAGCATGCTGCTATGTTGTGGTTCTTTTTATATGCCTTGAAGATGTTTCCAACTTATAGTGATGCTAAGGTGAATCTATTACGAGGTCTTCTTGGCAGGTTTCTTCAGAACGGCTTTGCTATTGCCATCCTCTGAGGCTGAGAGTGTGTGACCTGTTCAAGGTTATCCACTGGGTTTCCATGGCTGAGCCAGGATTTGAACCCTGGTCTCCAGAGTCCCAGTCCAATACTCAAACCACACTGGCTCTAATTACTCTTCTAATGTTATTTATTTATTTCTGATGATCATGCTATGTGTGCTGTTGCTCATCTTTCCCAAATCCACACCAAGGAAAAAAGTGCCAGAAGGTTGTAGGGCATCTTTGCAATGCACAGAAGTTAAGAACTTTTTTTGAGAGAGAAAAACTCCTAAGCGGGGAGGGAAACTGCCCACCCCCAAACAACCCAGAGAGGACTATATGCTCAGTGGCCACATGAAGCCTCACTGGCTGATGATTGTGTAGGGTGGCCACATACAAAGCACCATCAGAAAGGACAAAAGAGGAGACTGGGTTCATTAAACTGCATATGCTAATTCATCCATTCATTCACTGTTGTTGTTGTTGTTGCTGCTCTGCCTTTAGTTTGATGATTTGTAGGATCTGGTTGAGAATTCTAAATGCTCCTCACTAAACTGCAAATCCCAAGATTCCATGGGATGGAACCATGGCAGTTAAAGTGGGAAAACAGTGTTATAAAATGGCCTGAAAGGGGCCCTGGTGACTTGTGTAGAATCATAGAATCATAGAATCATAGAGTTGGAAGAGACCACAAGGGCCATCCAGTCCAACCCCCTGCCATGCAGGAACTCCCAATCATAGCATCCCTGACAGATGGCCATCCAGCCTCTGCTTAAAGACCTCCAAGGACGGAGACTCCACTACACTTCGAGGGAGTGTGTTCCACCGTCGAACAGCCCTTACTGTCAGGAAGTTCCTCCTAATGTTGAGGTGGAATCTCTTTTCCTGCAGCTTGCATCCATTGTTCCGCGTTCTAGTCTCTGCAGCAGCAGAAAACAAGCTTGCTCCCTCTTCAATATGACATCCCTTCAAATATTTGAACAGAGCTATCATATCACCTCTTAACCTTCTCTTCTCCAGGCTAAACATCCCCAGCTCTTTAAGTTGTTCCTCATAGGGCCTGGTTTCAAGACCCTTCACCATCTTAGTTGCCCTCCTTTGGACCTGCTCCAGTTTCTCCACATCCTTTTTGAATTGTGGTGCCCAGAACTGGACACAGTATTCCAGGTGGGGCCTGACCAAAGCAGAATAGAGCGGCACTATTACTTCCCTTGATCTAGACGCTACACTTCTATTGATGCAGCCTAAAATAGCATTGGCCTTTTTAGCTGCCGCATCGCACTGTTGACTCATGTTCAACTTATGGTCTACTTGAACTCCTAGATCCCTTTCACACATAGTTTCATTCAGCCAGATGTCCCCCATCCTATATCTGTGCATTTCATTTTTGCGTCCTAAGTGCAGTACCTTACATTTCTCCGCATTGAATTTCATTTTGTTAGAGTTGGCCCAGCTTTCTAGTCTATTCAGGTCATTCTGAATTTCAATCCTATCTTCTGGAGTATTGGCTACTCCTCCTAATTTGGTGTCATCTGCAAATTTGATAATTAAGACCCCAGTTCTGTCATCCAAGTCATTAATAAAGATATTGAATAGGACTGGGCCCAGGACAGAACCCTGTGGGACCCCACTGGTCACTTCTTTCCAGGTTGAAAAGGAGCCATTGTTGAGCACCCTTTGAGTTCGGCCAGTCAACCAATTACAAATCCATGTAACAGTTACCTTGTCTAGCCCACATTTTACAAGCTTGTTTGCAAGAATGTCATGGGGAACCTTGTCAAAGGCCTTACTGAAATCAAGATATACTATATCCACAGCATTCCCTTCATCTACCAAACTGGTAATTTTATCAAAAAAAAAGATCAGATTTGTCTGGCAAGACTTGTTTCTCTGAAACCCGTGTTGGCTTTTTGTGATTATGGCATTCCCTTCTAAATGTTCACAGACTCTCTGCTTAATGATCTGCTCTAGAATCTTTCCTGGAATTGATGTCAGACTAACTGGACGATAATTGTTGGGATCCTCTTTTTTCCCCTTTTTGAAGATGGGGACAACGTTTGCCCTCCTCCAATCTGCTGGGACTTCTCCTGTTCTCCAGGAGTTCTCAAAAATTATTGCTAATGGCTCTGATATTACATTTGCCAGTTCTTTTAATACCCTTGGATGTAGTTCATCTGGTCCTGGAGACTTATATTCATTTAGGTTAACCAAGTATTCCTGTACTATCTCTTTACTTATTCTGTGCTGAATTTCCCCTATTCTGTGTATCTGTTGAGTCTTCTGTCCAAATGCTAACAGTGGATGGTTGGATGTCTGGGGTTATGCCCTCCATTTGTATGTTATTGTTATCTTTGAACTGGACTGAACAACATTTCAAACAAACACTTTCCCCTTAAAAAAAAGGATGCAAGGCCATCAGGAGAGCCAGCATGGCATAGCAGAGCAATGGAAGTCACATCAATATTAAGCAGTGTAAGAGAGGCCCTGAAACCAACTTGAAAGGGGAATTGATACCTCTGTATCATAGTGTAGTGGTTTGAGTGTTGGACTATGACTCTGGAGGGTTCAATTCCTGACTCAGCCCTGAAACCCACTGGGTGACCTTGGGCAAGTCACACTCTCTCAGCCTCAGAGGAAGGCCATGGCAAACCCCCTCTGAACAAATCTTGTGACGAAAATCCCATGATAGGTTTGCTTTAGGGTCTCTATAAGTTAGAAACGGCTTGAAGGCACACAACAACAACAGCAACAACAAATGCCATTATACTATTGAGAGGAAGGAATGGAAAACCTGTGAAGGGGGAAAGATAAGGGAAGACTGAAACTGCCGGAACCCAAGTTTACTGCACTGCAATATTGTGTTTCCATTCTCCTGACTGGAGATTGCACATTTCCATATAGACTCCACTATCAGGCTCAGATACCTGAATTTCCTTCCTTGTCAAAGAAAGGTGGGGTGTGTGTATGCGTTTCTGTATTACTGTACTGACAAAACTGATCTGGAGAAAGGATGGAAATATCTAGTACAGCTTGAAAAAAGCTACCTTTTGGGATTCTACCTCCGTAGCAGAGGGAATTATGGAAGTTTTAGCTCAAAAGGTATTACACACACACACACACACACACACACACACACAAGTTCTGGAAACCATGCCCTATAAGGAATGGCTTAGGGAGCTGGGTATGTCTAGCCCGGAAAAGAGGTGACATGTTGGCCAAGTTTAAATATTTGAAGGGATGTCATATTGAGGATGGAACAAGCTTCTTTTCTGCAGCTCCAGAGAATAAGTCACGGAGCAATGGATTCAAACTACAGGAAAAAGGTTCCAGCTCAACATTCGGAAGAACTAACAGCTGCTCCATAGTGGAATATACTGCTTTGGAGGGTGTGGAGCCTCCACCTTTGGAGGTTTTTAAACAGAGGCTGGATGGCCATCTGTCAAGAGTCTTTGGATTGTATCTTCCTACTTGGCTAGGGCTTGGATTGGATGGCCCTTGAGGTCTTTTCCAACTCCATGATTCTATAATTCTATAAGCTCTGGATATGAGAAAAATGAATAAATAATTTTATTGTTGTTGCTGAATGTAGATTTTGCTGTGGCAGAAAGCGAAGCCTTTCCTTTTGTGGTGGGGAAATCACAGAGGCTTTGACTATGGCCTTGCTTGGTTGAATTTAGCTGGAGGGGTTGATTTAAGATAATAACAACAGTAATAACATTTTATTTTCCAAATCTCCCTTCTGCATTTGAGACGCTTCAGGGTGCGCGCACTCTAATGAAAACCATTTCTGCACACATACACACACATCTACACACTGCAACATACATACACAAATGTTTATAATAAAACCTTCCCTCATTAAAATTAACCATGGAAATAAATTAGACGGGAGCCGGGGAGGGGGAGACACCCAAGGCCTAGAATTGGTGGGGGATGGGAAGGAGGGCTTGAAGAAGAGGACTGAATGAGGGGGGAGGGAAAAAAAACTTTTAAGTAATTTTTTGGGTCACTGATAGGGAAAATAATGGTGTCATTTGCACAGGAGGCTTTGGAATGATTCCTCCTTTGGAAGAAATTACCTCCTAATTTTTAATTACAGATGCATAATACCTTGATGAATGGCTGTTATTTACCAGTGTGTCTACTTGAAATGACTGAAAGTCAATTAAAACAGCTTGTGAATTGCAACATTTTACATGGCCAAAATGATAAAGTAGGGTTTTTGTGGGATTTTTTTTTTTTTTTTTTGGTTCTGACCACTCCTCCCACAATACGATGGACAGGTGTGTGGTTTTTCCTATTCAGTTGCAACTGAAACTGGAACTAGATTCTAATCTACACTGCAGATATAATCCAGTTTGACAACACTTTAACTGCGCTGGCTCAGTGTTAAGGAATCCTGGAAATGGTAGTTTATTGTGGCATCAGAGCTCTCTGACAGAGAAGGCTAGATGTCTCACATAACTACAGTTCCCGGAATTCCCTAGCATTGAGACAGGGCAATTAAAGCAGTCTCAGACTGGATTATTTCTACAGTGTGTTTTGGACCTAAAATACCCAGATAGCATATTTTGAGCACTGCAGGACGCTGGACTGTATTTTGGATATGTGGATGACCATCTTCCAGGTTGCTATAGTTGTGCATTTTTGCATGGCAAGTGGTTGGGCTAGGTGGTCCTTGTTACTCCTTCTAGTTCTATGATGCTGTGATTCCACATTGTACTACATAGAGTATGTACTACATAGAATCATAGAATCATAGAGTTGGAAGAGACCACAAGGGCCATCCAGTCCAACTTCCCTGCCATGCAGGAACTACCAATCAAAGCATCCCTGACAGACGGCCATCCAGCCTCTGCTTAAAAACCTCCAAAGAAGGAGACTGCACCACTCTCCGAGGGAGTGTGTTCCACTGTCAAACAGCCCTTACTGTCAGGAAGTTCCTCCTAATGTTGAGGTGGAATCTCTTTTCCTGTAGCTTGCATCCATTGTTCCGGGTCCTAGTCTCTGGAGCAGCAGAAAATAAGCTTGCTCCCTCCTCAATATGACAACCCTTCAAATATTTAAACAAGGCTATCATATCACCTCTTAACCTTCTCTTCTCCAGGCTAAACACCCCCAGCTCCCTAAGGTGTTCCTCATAGGGCATGGTTTCCAGACCCTTCACCATTTTAATAATAATAATAATAATAATAATAATAATAATAGTCTTTATTTGTATACCGCCCTTCCTTCGATCAGGGCGGTGTACAGCATTTTTACAATTAAAAAACATTCCAACCAGTACAATAAAAACATTACAATAAAACAACAGATAAAAACATTATCGTCCCAATGCAGTGTACAATGGTTTGTTCCAATGGCTTATCAAGAGGGGTAGCAATAACAATTAGCAATCAAGGATAAGCCTGATTAAATAAATACGTTTTCAGCTCCTTTTTAAAGTGGGGGAGGGAAGCAGTCAGGCGGAGCTCAGCAGGCAATGAGTTCCAGAGGCTCGGGGCAGATATTGAAAACGTTCTCTTGGTAGTTGTCGATAGCCTAGCCCCTGGGACTTTTAACAAATGTTGCCCGCTTGATCTAAGTGTGCGGGGCGGATTATGTGGGGAGAGACGGTCCTGGGCCCAAGCCATTTAGGGCTTTATAGGTAACGACCAGCACTTTGTATTGGGCCCAGAAGCGAATAGGCAGCCAATGAAGGTCTTCTAAGATCGATGTTATGTGGTGGGTTCTGGATGCCCTCCTTTGGACACGCTCCAGTTTTTACACATACTTTTAAAATTGTGGTGCCCAGAACTGGACGCAATATTCCAGACGGGGCCTGACCAAAGCAGTATAGAGTGGCACTATTACTTCCCTTGATCTAGACACTATACTTCTATTGATGCAGCCTAAAATAGCATTGGCCTTTTTAGCTGCTGCATCACACTGTTGACTCATGTTCAACTTGTGGTCTACTTGGAGTCCTAGATCCCTTTCATATATGATCTTGTTCAGCCAGGTGCCCCCAGTCTTATAATTGTGCATTTCATTTTTCTGTCCTAAGTGCAGTACCTTACATTTCTTTGTGTTGAATTTCATTTTGTTAGCTTTGGCCCAGCTTTCTATTCTATTCAGGTCATTTTGAATTTTGATCCTGTCCTCTGGGATATTAGCTACTCCTCCTAATTTGGTGTCATCTGCAAATTTGATAACTAGCCCCCCAATACTGTCATCCCAATCATTAATAAAGATATTGAATAGCACTGGGCCCAGGACAGAGCCCTGTGGGACCCCACTGGTCACTTCTCTCCAGGATGAAAAGGAGCCATTGTTGAGCACCCTTTGAGTTCATCCAGTCAACCAATTACAAATCCATGTAACAGTTAACTTTTCTATCCCACATTTTGCAAGCTTGTTTGCAAGAATGTCATGGGGAACCTTGTCAAAGGCCTTACTGAAATCGAGGTATACTATATCCACAGCATTCCCTTCATCTACCAAGCTGGTAATTTTATCAAAAAAAGAGATCAGACTTGTCTGACATGACCTGTTTCTCTGAAACCCATGTTGACTTTTTGTGATTATGGAATTATCTTCTAGATATTCACAAACTCTCTGTTTAATGATCTGCTCCAGAATCTTTCCTGGTATTGATGTCAGACTAACTGGATGATAATTGTTGGGATCCTCTTTTTTTCCCTTTTTGAAGATGGGGACAACGTTTGCCCTCCTCCAGTCTGTTGGGACTTCTCCGGTTCTCCAGGAATTCTCAAAGATTATTGCCAATGGTTCCGATATTACATTTGTCACTTCTTTTAATACCCTTGGATGTAGTTCATCTGGTCATGGAGACTTATATTCATTTAGATTAACCAGGTATTCCTGTAGTATCTCTTTACTTATTCTGTGCTGAAATACTCTTGTCCCCTGCTCCACTGTGCTCAGGTTGAGCACCCTTTGCCTTTTCTGAAAAGTCTGAAGCAAAGAAGGTGTTGAGTAATTCTGCCTTTTCTCTGTCCCCTGTTAGCATTTTGCCATTTCTCCACACAGCAGCCCTATCATTTCCTTCTTCTTCCTTTTGCTGCGGACATACCCATAAAAGCCCTTTTTATTGTTCTTAAACTCTCTAGCAAGCCTGACTTCATTCTGTACTTTAGCTTTTCTGACTTTACCCCTACAGTTGCTTGCTATTTGTTTGAATTCCTCTTTGGTGATTATCCCATGTTTCCATTTCTTAAAAATGTTCCATTTAAAACTTAGCTCAGTTGAAAGTTCCTTAGTCATCCATACCAGTTTCTTGAGACATCTCCCATTTTTCTTCCTCATTGGAACTATTTGAAATTGTCCTTTTAGTATGTCCCTTTTGAGGAACTCCCATCCATCTTGAACTCCCTTCTCTTTTAGTATTTCTGACCATGGGATCATCCCCAGTATTTCTCTAAGTTTTCTAAAATCAGCTTTTCTAAAATCTAGAATGCATGTCTGACTATGCTTGGCTTCTCCTTTCCATTGTATAACATTTGATTGAATACTTGTCATCATTCTGGTCCATTGTGGTCCCAATGTGGTGGGGTAATGAATAGCGGAAGGAAGGAAGGAAGGAAGGAAGGAAGGGGAATATTGGGAAAGTGTCATTTTACTTGGGTAGGGGCAGTGAGGGGGAAAAAATCTCAGAAATATTGTGAAAAAATGGCTCAGCTCTTAAGTCAAATAACCAGTTTGCTAGTATGCAAAAAGATCTTGTAGCACCTTTGAGACTAATGACAGGATCACATTGCATACTGATATTTCAGACTAACATGACTATTTCTTGGAATTCTACAACCAATTTACTCTTCCACTTTAAATTTACGTGTAACTGCAATGTTTGCAAACATGACTTTTTAAAACTATGAGGCCCAGAAGGCTCCAGCCTGCAAAGCTCAGGGGTTGGTAGTTGAAAATAGTAACTTTTCAAAGCTTTAATAAACAGGTGCACTTACAGCTAGATTACAACCTTCAGTGTGGTTTGTGCAACAGTTAAATAGTTAATTTTTTTTCCTTTAGGAAACTCTGGATGAAGTGATTACCACTTATTTCAATGAAGTTGCTCATTAGGTTTAAAATAAAAAAGGCAGACCGTTCACCTGAAGCATGAGGATGACGCTATAACTGAAGGTTGAACCAGTGTTCAGATTACTGAGTTATACTTCTTTTTATTTTGTAGCAATGGAGAGAGAAGGCTGGGTCACTGCACAGGTGTAAGAAACACCAGTAACTACAGTTTTTAATTGGTGCTCTGCTGAATTTTTGGACAGGATAAAAAGATAAACCCAATTTTTAAAAAGGAGAAGTTTCAACTCAATGTACCACAGGGCAATTCTCTTTTGCATTTTCTGGATAGGAGGCTCATTTCAAAGCAGCAGAAAGGGATTCATTGGTGTGTACCCTTTCTCCACAATGCTGCTGGCTATTATTTGCAAATTTTCTAGAATTTTCCAGGATAAGATAATACGATATTGGGGCATTTTAAGGCACATTCTAGGAAAATAATGTAATTCCATAGGGTTGCTACAGGGGATGGTGGCTGACTTCCATAAGTTGCTAGGATAAATCATAGAATCATAGAATCACCCCCCTGCCCTTGGATTTGGTCACCATGTATCTAGAAACAGCTAAAATGATCCCTTTTTGCATCTTACAAACACAACTGTGAAGAGGGATTTTGGTGGTTTTGTTTTTGTAAGAAATTTGAGCTCCTACAATTGACGTCAGTCATTTCCAAACTGGAGATAATCTGCACCTCTCTGTCCCTGAGTTCTTGGTTCAGCCAGTAGTGACTGATGCCTTCCATTGTGGTGGGACTGTGAATTCCTTCTGGGTTTCAGGATGAACTTTAAGACCTGAATCCTATCAGAAGGGGTGCATCTACACTGAAAAAATAATGCAGTTTGATACCACTTTAACTGCCATGGCTCCCTTCTACAGAATCCTGGGATTTGTAGTTTTGTGATGCATCAGAATTTTCTGGCACAGAAGGGCAAAGACCTTGTAAATCTACCAGGATTCCATAGGACAGAGCTACAACACTTAAAGTGGAGTCAAACTGCATTATTTCTACAGTGCAGATACTCCCTGAGTCACAATTGGAGTAAATTCACTGAGTAGATTCATTGTGAGTCAAAACATAGGCAAGCCCATCAATTCAATCGGTCTATGCTAGTTGGGACGAACAGATCTATCCAAGGTGCTGAACTAGAACTCCAAGCTGGCAGGAAGGGACATTTGAACTGTGATGATGGTGGGGATTTCTACAGATACCACAGGCTGCCAAAAGACAAAGCAATGGGTCTAAGAGCAAATCAAGCCAGAATTGTGACTGGAAACTAAAAAGTATAAACTGAAGGTATTGTACTTTGGACATATCTTTTAATGATATAGAATCATAGAATCATAGAGTTGGAAGCAACCTCAAAGGCCATCGTCTAGCCTCGTGCCATACAGGAATACACAATCAAAGCACTCCTAACAGATGGCCATCCAGCTTCTCTTTCAAAATCAACCAAGAAGGAGTCTCCACCACACTCTGAGGCAGCTGTTCTACTGTCAAACAGCTCTTACTGCCAGGAAGTTCTTCCTAACACTGAGGTGGAATCTCGTTTCTTCATGAGAAAAGATGAAAGAGCAGGAGGAAGTAAGGAAAGAGGAAGGCCCACACTACAAGTGGATTGTTGCCATCAAGGATGCCACAGAAGTCAATGACCTGGGCTCTTGGAGGTGTCTCATTCATAGGGTCACCCTAAGTCCCAGTTGATTTGACAGTAGATAATCACAACAAAATCAAACAACTTGGATAGCTCCTTGAAAGTTCGCACAACAACAAAGAAAGAATTCATTGCCTCACTGCAATTGGAGTTGCCACCAGGTCCAGCCCAGATGTTTTGGAAAATATTTCTTCCCCTTTCCCTATCGATTCCTCCCCTGGGGACTTGAGGCAACTAGGCATTCATTCAGCATTGCACTGCTGATTTCTCCTCCACCCCCATTCCCTGGCCGTATTGCATTACAGGCTCCTGTCTCTGACAATTTGCTCTGCACCAGTGCACAAGGGACTCCAAAGCTTTGCTGTTTTCCACAATTCTCCCTCTGGATGACACACCAGACTTCCTCTCTACCCAGTGGCTAAGGAACCAGTCAGGGGAAAAGAAAGAGCCTGGCAGATTGCTCCCCCCTTTTGTGACCCCTCCTTCCCCACTCAGTACCCCAGTGACTTGTTTAATGCTCCTGAGATCCTGTTGTGAATAACAATGAGTGGGGGAGGCAGAGTGGTTTCTTTGGGTCACTGCTATTGTATACAAACAATATTTTGCTCCTTCCTTTTGGTCTGTCTGTCTAAAGAAATTGCTACCCCCCCTGCTGTGATTTCTCCCTAGAAATGCACAGACAGTTTGTGGGCAGTGATCTTCACAGTCTCATGCTCTTATGTCCCAGATTAATTAATTAATGAAGAATAAATACCATCCCCTGGTTCTCTGTTAATAACCGCTAGACATACAAATGATGAAAAGACAAGTTCATAACGATTATCTGTGGCCTGCAACTCCAGAGATGAACTGCTGGGATGTAATAGAATGTTTGAGAACATTCTAGCAATGCAGTGAGAGTGAAAGTGAGAGATGCATCCGGAATACAATCCTTCCCAAATTGGGTGTCCTTGTGGCAAGCTGGACTGCAGATCCCACCATTCCAACCATCATCCTGGCCACAATGGGGATTGTAATCCAAGCCAACTGGAAGGTGCTTGGTTGGGACAGGTGGTTTATTTATTTAATGTTTAAGACTTCTATAGTTGCTGTAAGGGAAGGTGGGTTTAGCAGGAAGGGAAGTTCCCGTCCAGTAGCAAGACATGTCTATTTAGGTCCAATGCATAACTTTCTAAGTCCACTGTGTCTCTGTGGGTTTGTCATTAAGTAAGCAGCCCAATTTCCAGTTAAATCTTAACAGGAACATCCAGAACCAAAACACGGAAGCAATATTGAGCTCCAAAATGTCCCCACTCATTAGGACTAGCTGGAGGATCTGGGGAATAATAGTATAAAATATCTTTCTGAAACTTACTCCAAAACCATTTTGACAACCCAGGCATTGTTTAGAAGTTTGTCTTCATCTATGCAGGTGATACAGTTGTGCACCAGGAGCAGTACAGTACCTTCTATAGCAGGAGTGAAGAAGCAAAAGCCCTGGGGCTAAATCTGACCATGCTGGGATCCCGGCCCTTCTGGAGTTCCTTGGATAGCTACACGCCCTTATCTATGACATTATCTTTTGCTACTTTCCTGCTGTTGTATAGATTTTCCCCATTCTCAAAGGCAGAAATAGCTCTCCAAAAGCTCAGTTAATAGCAGTAAGATCTTGTTGTTCTTGTGACTTGCTATGAAATCAGCTTTGGCAACCCAATGAATGACAGCCCTCCAATGGTGGTCATCAACAGCTCTGCTCAGATTTTGCAAATTCGGGGTGATGGCTTCCTTCATTGAATCAATCCATGTGCATCTCAACAAAGCTTCTCCTATATTTCTTCTCCTGCATGATTTTTAACAACTTTGCCCGATTTTGTGCATTTTTGATTGGCCTAATAAAGCTTCACTGTTTTGTGGCTTTTGGATATTATTGTATTTCACTATAGCTATTTTAATTTATTGAGTGAGATGATATTTACCACAGGCAGAACATAAAGTTCCATTTATGTACTTATGCTGGAGGTCTATTTCTGTTTCTTAATAATCTAAATTGAATTTATGCAAATTTTCTGTAGTCATTATTTTTGTTTTCTTAATGTTCAGCATTAGGCCTGTCTTAGCACTTTCCTCTTTGCCTTTCTTTAATAATTGTTCCAAGTTTTTGTTGTTTCTATTAGCAGTATGGTGCCATCTGCATATGATTGTTGATATTCCTTCCTCCAGTTTTCATTCCACCTGCTTCTGAGTCTATTCCAGATCTGCATATGATGTTTTCCACACACAAGTTGAACAAATAGGGTGATGGAATGCAACCTTAAGACTAGAATTGGGAATGGCAAATATGAAAAAACTGGACAAGATTCTAAAGTGAAAAGACATAAAACTAAAGTTAGGATAGTGCAAACAATTGTATTCCCCATCATCATGTATGGATGGATGGATGTGATAAGAATAAAATGAACTGATTTGAGATGTGGTGCTGGAGAAGACTGATGAGGATGCTGTGAATGGCCAAATAGAAACAAACAAACAAACAAACAAAACAAACAGCTTCATTTATATACTGCTTCATACCGCCTAAGGAGTGTATAAGCAGTTTACAACTGTAAGCTACTTGCCCCCAACAATTTGGGTACTCATTTTAGCGACCTCGGAAGGATGCAGGCCTGAGTTGAGCTTGAGCCCTTTTGCTGGTCTTGAACTTGCAACCTTATGGTTTTGAGTGAATGGCTGCAGTACAAGCATTTAACCACTGCGCCACCAGGGCAAACAAATGGATCCTTAAACAGAAGATGCCCAAACTTTCCTTGGAAACCAAGCGGTTTAAATTGAGTTGGTCATATTTTGGCCACATCAAGAGAAGACAGAGTTCACTTGAAAAGGCAGTACTGCTAGAATCACAGAATCATAGAATTGAAAGAGACCACAAGGGCCACCCAGTCCAACCCCCTGCCATGCAGGAACTCTCCATCAAAGCATCCCCGACAGATGGCCATCCAGACTATGTTTAAAGGCATCCAAGGAAGGAGACTCCACCACTCTCTAAGGAAGTGTGTTCCACTGTCAAACAGCTCTTATTGTCAGGAAGTTCCTTTTAATGTTAAGGTGGAATCTCTTTTCCTGTAGCTTGCATTCATTGTTCCATGTTCTACTCAATGGGAAGTAGAAAGAGAGGAAGACTGCCTATTAAATGGATATATTCAATCAAGGAAGCTACATTCCTGGGCCTGCAGGACCCGAACAGAGCAGTTGAGAACAGGGGGTATTAAGGTGTCTCACTCGCGGGGTCACTATGAGTCAAAGATAGCTCGAAGGCAGTTAACCACAAGCTAGGAGGGCTGCCTGAAGCATCCCCTAGCCAATTAGTAGTATCCAACCCCATGGGTAATGGAGCTGTACAAAGGCACCACCTAATATCCTTTGCACAACCTGAGAGGAAAAGCCCTATTGCTTTGAGAGGTATTGGTCAGTAGTTGTACTGGCTGAAGGATTCTGGGAGTTTTAAGCTAGAATCCTGTTGATGTATTGTGCATGTGTAAGTTCCCCTTTGGAAGCAGTTGGACAGCTTTGGCCAATGTGGAATGCTGACTTTCAGTTCAATATTGCACAAGCTGTGCCACAGATACACACTGTGCTGTGGATTGGGTTCGGTTGCCATTGAACATGAGGATGTGTAAACCTGCATGCAAAGAGAATCAATTTTGGCCAATGTCATATTTATACATGCAGTTCAAGGCTGCATAATTAGTGCCACTATGGATCAAGACACACATTGCATTGAGCATTGGGTTGGGTTGCCATTCTGTATAAAACTTGTAAAACATAATCAGTTTGTAACTCTGCATGCCAGCCCAGGCTCTAGCCTGAAATGGAAACATTCTCTGTTTCTACTTACTAGGCTTAACATGATGTGTAACCCTCAGTTATAGGATTAGAATCCCCTCCCTGCCATTGATACAGTTTGTGGAAGAATATGGGGAAAGACAAACATTTGTTGTTAATTGCCATCAAACTGATTTCATCTTATGGCAATCACATGAGTGACTGACTTCCAAGAACACTGGTCAGCAGCTGCCCTACTCTGGTCTTCCAAAGTCAGGGCTGTGACTTCCTTGACTGGGTTAATCCACCTATAATGTGGTTTTCCTCTTTTATTATTACTGCCTTACCAAGCATTACTGTTTTTTCTAATGAGTCAAATCTTCTCATGATATGTCCAAAATATGAGAGTTTCAGTTAAGTGGTTTTGGCTGCTAGGGAGAGTGTTTGATTTGCACTAAGACCTACTCTTCTTTCTTTCTTTCTTTCTTTCTTTCTTTTTTCTTTTTTTCTGTAGAGAGGTACATAAAAGGTACCATCATGCAAAAGTGCCAATGTGGCATAATGGTATGAGTGTTGGACTATGACTCTGGAGACCAGGGTTCCCACTCAGCCATGAAACCCACTAGGTGACTTTGGGCAAGTCACATGCTCTCAGCCACAGGGGAAGGCAATGGTAAACCTCCTCTGAACAAATCTTGCCAAGAAAACCCCATGATAGGTTTGCCTTAGGGTCACCATAAGTTGGAAATGGCTTGAAGGCACACAATACATACACACATATGCAGATCTGTAGAACATTCCTCTATCATCACATTTCCATTAAGATTATTTTCTTGTTATCAGCTTTCTTCACTGTCCAGCTCTCACAACCACAAATAAAAATAAGAAGATACGATGGTGTGGACAATCCCAATATTATTATTCAGTAATATTATCATTACACTCTTTAACTACCAGGTTTGTGCCCAGAAAAATGTGGTTAATTGCACAAGTGTCCAAAATTAATCGGGTGAAACTACTGATGGGGAAGGAATTCCATTCAATTTTGGCTTGCTTTTGGACCATGACAGCAAGGAGTAACAAAAGCAATACTTTTAGTGATGATTCTTTAAAACCCTCAAGCCTTCTCTGTAGAGGACACTAGAGTTTATTAAAAAAAAATCCAACTCCCATAAAGGCAGCTCACCGAGGCAACTGCCCTCCCTTCCTTTTTTATGACTGAGGGAGAAGTGCCAATGGGGAAAAAAGAGGAAATCATTTTCTTTTTATGGAAAGGTTTTAACGAGGCTCTCTTCCCTTTGTCCCTTTCCCAAAAGTTGCAGGAAATAACTGGCTGACAAGTTTAATCCATTGCTGGCTTTGGGCCTGCGGCTTCTGCTTCCAGGAGGCTCACCACCTCACACCCCCCACACCCAGACCAAGGTAGGGCTTAATAGAAGAGAAAGGCACAGGGCAGTCAAGACGAGTTCACCTCCTGCTTGCCGGGGGACTCCCAGAGCACCATCTTGCTCTGACAGGAGTTTTAATGGAATAAGTATGAACGCGCATCCCCAGAGAACCCTGACTCGAAGGCAGGTTTGTCCAAAAATATATGAGCTGTACAAGTTTTGGAACAGAGCAAGGAGAAAAAGAAGTTCTGGAAAGCAGACAAAAACAGACTTTCTGCCAGCTGAGGATGGTACCCAAATCTTGCTTAAGCTTTGATTTGTTTAGGTGGGGTGGGGAGGGACTCAGCCTAGGGCAAACGTAGAAGCAATTGGAGTCTCCTTCCTTAGAGGTCTTTAAGCAGAGGCTGGATGGCCATCTGTCAGGGATGCTTTGATTTGGAGTTCCTGCATGGCAGGGGGTTGGACTGGATGGCCCTTGTGGTCTCTTCCAACTCTGTGATTCTATGATTCTATGATTCTATGATCATAGCTTGGGGAAGTTGCTCTTTTGGACTACAGTTCCCAGAATCCCCCACCTGGGTAGGGCATTCTGGGATTGTGGAAGGTTTATTACCCAGAAGTAACATTTCCACACTCATCACTGAGAGGCTCTGAGGTTAAAATGTCCACCATTTTAATTTCCCAGGATACCTATGTAAAGGGTATTGTGGGAAATCAAAGGGGTGTGTTTTTTTCTGGGTGGGAAAGTGGTGGAGGTAGGAGGACTTGGAAATCATAATTACCGGCTTTCTAACATGCATATCTTGCTATTCTTAACAGGTGCAGTTGGCTGACTTGAGACAGGACTTTTTCAGTAGGGGCACCCAGAGTATGAAATTACTGTCCTAGAGAGGTTTGGATAGCTCAGTGTTAATAATGACATTGTTGCATCAGTTGTCCAGTTTATCAAAGCCTTCTGCTGGTTTGGTTTGGTTTTGGAATGGCATTTTAATGTTGTTGTATACCTTCAAATCATTTCCAACCTATGACCCTAAGGTGAACCTATCATAGCATTTTCTTGGCAAGTTTCTTCAGGGTTAGTCATTGCCATCCCCTGAGTCTGAGAGAGTGTGACTTGCCCAAGGTCACCCAGTGGGTTTACATGCCTTAGTTGGGTCTTCCTTAACACTCTTCTGTTTTATCTACATTATTTATTTTTATGATTCTAAGACATGAGGTGGGTAATTTTAAAGTAAAAAACATTAGCTGAGATTCTGTACCACAAACATAATTATGAACATTGTCCCTTGATCAGACTCCCCAAACCTATCTTAATAGCCAGCAGCCACAGTGAGCAATGGAGGTCTGTTCTGCTAGTGACTGGGATGTTACAAGATGATATTTCCAGACTATTTGCCTGAGAAATGTGCAAGGCAATAAGATGTTGAAACAAGGGACCCGCTTCTGATTGTTGCACTATAGCTTGTTAGCAAGAGGTGCCTGAAAATGTCATTTTGCTGCACTCTGATTGCCAGCAGTGCAACCCCGCAATGCTCATTGTGGCTGCTGGGTGTTAAGATATTGTGATCATGGTAATAGTGCCAAGATTGTAAACATAAATACCAAACAGTTACAACTGCATAAGTCTAATTTATGTATTTGTTACTGTTCAGCAGGATGCCAGCCTTGAATCCTGTTTATGAATAAGCATATATATCACCTGTGACATGGAAGTGCTTACATAAAACCCCAGATGTATGAAGGTTTGCTGCAGTTGTTCAAGGCCTAAGAAGAGGCACTTTGCATGTTTAATAGGCTATTTTAAAAGAATCATTTCCTGTTTTTGAGTCTTACATGTGTAACGTGCTTTCATACACCTATGAAAGCACCTATATGTTATTGTCCAATTCAGAATGACCATCTCCAATTCAGGTTGGCAGAAGTGGAGTTGTGCATGCAGTGCCATTGCACAGGCAGATGTGTGTTCTTGGCTGAGGCATATCCATCTATCTTTGCTGAAATGGTCAGTAGCACCTTGTTGTTTGCACATTTGGTAGGGCAATGTTGCCATTCAACCCAAGGTTCACGTAGCTCAATCAGGCCTCAATCCAGCATCCTCTTAGTGTAGCATGAATACCTGCATGCAGACAATATGTGATGCCAACACGACACAAAATCTCAAACAAAACAGCAACACTGTAGAACACATGTCTGTGACTGGGTGCCATTGTACAATGCATAACACACAGTGCACAACCACAATGGACAAAGTACAACATGTAAAGACAAGACACAGATGAATATGCTGTCTCCATAACTCCACTTCTGTTACAATCTGTGACTTTTTGATCCTGCATACACAACATGACATGCCTGTAATGTCCTGTGTGTGTGTGTGTATGAGAGCCAGAGTGGCCTATGGTTTGAGTGTTGGACTACAACTCTGGACACCAGGGTTTGATTTCCACTTTGGCCATGAAACCCACTGGGTGATCTTCGACATGTCACGCGTTCTCAGCCTCAGAGGAAGGCATTGGCAAACCTCCTCTGAACAAATCTTGCCAAGAAATCCCCATGACAGGTTTGCATTAAGACCACTATAAGTTGGAAATGACTTAAAGACACACAACAACAACAACAACAACAACAACAAACACCTTATTTATAGCCCGCCCCTCTGAATGAGCAATTGGGGTGGGTTACAACAAGGTTAAAAAACAATAATATTAAAATATACCATCCCATCACCCAACTCCTCCCCCCTTAAAACAGGATTAAATCACAACAACATTAAAATCAATAAATGAGCATATAAAAATAAAATAAAAACAATGACAGAAGTTCCAATCTGGAAACCTTAGCTGTATAAGGGTGAAGTAATGCTGGAAGGAGAGATGGAAAAGCTCAAAAATGCATTTCAGGGCCAGGAGGTGTTACATTTCTTCTGGGAAGGCCTGCCGGAAGAGATGCATCTTTAGGGCCTTTTAAAGCCTTCAATGGATGGAATCTCATCCAGCAGGTCATCCCACAGCTTAGGAGCAACAGCTGAGAAGGCCCTCTGAGAAGTCTGCACCAGCCTGGTCTTCATGGGCTGCAGCAGATTCCTCCCAGAGGACCGAAGTGTGCAGGGAGTTTTGTATGGGAAGAGGTGGTCCCTAAGGTAAGACGGGCCTGAGCCATGTAGGGCTTTAAAGGTCAACACCAACACCTTGTACTGTGCCCAGAAACTAATCGGCAGCCAATGGAGGGATTTAAGCACTGGTGTAATGTGCTCTCTCCTAGATGTACCAGTGACAAGCCGGGTCAAGCACAAGGGTAGCCCCATGAAGAGCGTGTTAAAGAAGTCCAGACATGAGGTTACCAGCGCATGAACCACAGTTTCCAAGTCCCTCATCTCCAGAAAAGGGCGCAGCTGAAGCGATGGGTCAAGGAGTACCCCTAGGCTGCGAACAGAGTCCTGAGAGGAGAGTGTGACTCCAAATAGGACTGGAAGTTGTACTCCCCAAACTGGTTTAGGGCCTGTAACTGTGAATACCTCCGTTTTGTCCGGATTGAGTTTCAATCGATTTTCCCTCATCCAACCCATTACCGCCGCAAGGCAGTCATTGAGAGGGAAGACGCCATCTGAGGTCTGAACTGACGATCTGGCCACAGAGAAATATATCTGAGTGTTATCAGCGTACTGATGACACTGTGCTCCGTGCCTCTGAATGATCTCTCCAAGCAGCTTCATATAGATATTGAATAACATCGGGGACAGAATGGCTCCCTGAGGGATGCCACAGCTAAGCTCGATTTTAGATGAGCAGCTGTCCCCGTGTATCACCCTTTGGGATCTGCCAAAGAGAAAGGATCGGAACCACCTAAGAGCGGTGCCTCCAATCCCCAGTTCTCTCAGCTGATCCAAAAGGATGGAATGGTCTATGGTGTCAAACGCTGCCGAGAGATCCAAGAGCACCAACAGGGTCACACTACCCCTGTTGATGCTCAGGCGGAGGTTGTCAGTCAGAGCAACCATGGCGGTCTCCACTTCATAAGCTGCCCTGAAGCCGGTTTGGAATGGGTCGAGATAATCAGTTTCATCCAAGACATCTTGGAGTTGGGAGGCGACCGCTCTCTCGATCACCTTGCTAAGAAAAGGTAGCAAAGAGTCTATAGTTGTTTTTGTCCAGGGGATCAAGAGAAGGCTTCTTCAGGAGGGGCTTAACTGCCGCCTCCTTCAGAAAAGATGGAACAATGCCTTCCTTGAGGAACGCATTGATCACATCCCAAAGGAATGTCCTCAGTGCATCACCTCCCTGGACGACCAGATAAGATAGACCCAGATTGAGAGACCAGGTCGTCTTTTTCACAGCTCCAAGAAGCTTCTCCACGTCATCAGTACTTACTGATTGAAACTCATCCAGTAAACTGACAGCAACGGAGTGGCTGGACACCTCAACCTTGGCTGCTGAACAAATATTGGCGTCCAAGTCACCTGTAATCCGAGAGATTTTATCTGCAAAGTGGGTGTTAAACGCCTCACAGCAGGCTGCTGTAGACTGTAGTAGGGGGTTTGGCACGGGAGGAACCCGTGTCAGCTCCCCCACAATCCTAAACAGTTCTGCCAGGCGGGACTCTGCGGATGCAATGCGTGCAGAACAGAGAGATCTCCACGCTGCACGCAAAGCCTCTCCATAGCTGCAAAGATGCAGTCTATAGCGAGTTCTGTCGGATGGGAGTTGAGTTTTTCGCCATTCGCACTCTAGCCAGCCCGTTGTCCAGCCCGCTTCATCTCCCTGAGGTCTTCCGTGTACCAGGTTTTTCGATTCGGAGCGGGTTGGAAAGGAGTGATTGTGTTGATAGCCCTAGTGATGTCAGTATTCCATGTTTCTACTAAGGCCTCAACAGAGTCGCCGGTGTTCCCAACTAGCAAACCCTCTAGGGCTTTCTGCAAATCAATTGGTTCCATAAGCCTTTGAGGGCGGACCATTATAATAGGTGTGCCACCCCCGGAGG
The DNA here is from genome assembly GCA_034509955.1 of Urosaurus nigricauda. NCBI lineage: Eukaryota > Metazoa > Chordata > Lepidosauria > Squamata > Phrynosomatidae > Urosaurus > Urosaurus nigricauda. Next base: position 269,337,945 of record JAOEGL010000003.1, read on the forward strand.
GGCAGAAAGTGGCCTTCAGTTCCATCTTGATCAGGGAGTAATCCGTCCATGACAAAGTGGAGGTCTTGGTTACCTCCGCCCACGGATACTCCTGCTCCGTAGTAAAAGCCCCATCGAGTGTATGACCTACACAATGCGTGGGCCCATTGACCAATTGGGAGAGGTTCATGGCTGCCATGGAGTCCATGAACTCCCGCGTCGCTCCAGATAGCTCTAACAAACTGGTTTCAAGAGGGATATTGAAGTCGCCCAGAACCAGAAGTCTGGGTGACTCCAATATCAACTCAGAAACCAGGTGAGTCAACTCGGTTAGGGAGTCTGCTAGGCAACAGGGTGGCCAATATAATAGCAGAATCCCAAAACTGTCCCTGGTCTTCCCACTAAGGTACATACACTCGATGTGGGCTATTTTCCGGACAGGCTTCCTGATGAAGATCATGTTGGTTTTATGGACTATGGCCACACTGCCCCCCCCCCCACTTTCCCTTATCTGCTAACTGACTGTGTACCCGTCTGGAAGCGCTTGTGCCCACGTGGCAGCGCTGGCATCATCCAGTCAGGTTTCAGTAAAACATGCCAGGTTGGCCTGTTCATCCACCAGGTATGTGTGAAAAGTGTGTGTGTATGTGTGTGTGTGAAAAGAATGACAGTGCAGTTTCCCCTGTTGCAATAATACAGGATAAATTGGGGAAAGGTAAACACACCCATCAATACATCTACCTCTCCCCTCTTTCTCCTGTATTATTGTAACCAGAGAAAGTACACTCTATTGTCTGCTTCTTTCTCAATCAAAACATCAGTGCCAGGTACCTGATGGAGACAGGATGTATGGCCTGCCTCATCCTTACCTGGCCTTTGGAAAGCTGTGAAGGGGTATAACCTTCTCTCCCCAAATGTTTTCCTGTATTAAGCCTGGGCTATGAAGATTTAACCAAGCTTCCATTAATGGTAAGAAAGCAAGCCATCCATAAAGCCAAAGCGAACACCCAGTGCCTTTCCCCCCATTTGCTGCTTGAATGGGGTTATTCAGAGTTCATAACCCAGATAAATAACTAGCAAATATTTGTTCAGTATTTAACAAGAATTATGGACAGTTTTGCACTCTTGAGTTTCATCAGGGAGTTTGTGGTCAACTTCTGCTTTCTACCTCTGCGACTGTCCACTGTCCTGATCCTTCCTTCCCCCAGGCATTGGGAATATCCAAATGTGTATAAAATGAGAATTTTGTGTCTTTTTCAGTTTTTAGTGAGCCAAGTTCTTTCTGCTCTGTTTCAATGACTGGAGCAAGAGCTCTACTTATTTGTCCCCAAGGGAGGGAGAAAAGCTGGCAAGCCTTCTGGTGTCTTTCTATGGGGTGCAAATTCGTAGGGTCTCACCCTCTTGGGTGCAACCTCCCAAGTTGGCTTGCTGCTTTCTCTGCACCTTTACTTACCTTGGGTTTAGCAAAGCGGCTTGACTTCAGGTCTCTCTCTCTTTTTCTTTTCAGTTTCAGGGTATTCACCCTGCCCTGATAGGCCAAAAACAATTCTGAGATGCCAGACATTTGTGGATTGATGTGAGTCCAGGTAGATGGGCAATGCCCTTATTTTGCCTTCCCTGTACCTAGACCCTTATGACAGGTGATTTGCAGGGTATACTCTCTGTAATGCTAGAAATTTTCAGATTGAAGGAAAATTTCACTGGGGAGGGGGATGAGGATTCTTATTGGGGGATTCTTATTCTCTCATTTTGCCTCCTCTGATGCCAGTTGATGACAATCTTGAGGTCTGTTCAAGTCTCAATTTTATTGGTTTCACCTCTGTGCCTACATGTTCCCTTCTGGGTAGTTTGCACCAACAGGACTATTAACTCATTGGTTCATATTTCATATAGAGACATGTAGATGCCTCTTGTGGAATTTTGTGTCCTAATGAAACTGCTTTGGGCTCCCACAAAATCTTTTAAACTTTCTACCCTGGAAGGAACCTAAATGTCCATCTCAAAATTTGGTCCCTTGGTGCCTTGCAGTTGAATGTGCAAATTGCCTTTGTCAAAAGGGATTGTGTCTGAGATAATGTGAAGTGATAACTAGTTCTGAGTTGTGATGTCCCCTGTCATCTCTTGGGTTTGCTCAGGTGAAAGACATCATGTTGAGGCTTACATTCTAACAACAGCAACAGCAATAACTACTACAAGATTAGCAGCATGAAAAGGAAGGAAGGAAGGAAGGAAGGAAGGAAGGAAGATTTGAAGGAAGGAAGATTTGAAGGAACAGACAAATACAACCAAGAGAATACTAATAAAAAAGATACTGGCAGTGGACAGGAAAATAATCTTGGGAGGGAAAAATTGTTTTTAATGGCTGCTTTCCTATAAACATTTCACTACTCTTATCTTGCATGTGCATAAAATAGCACTTGAAGAAAAAATTAATGAACAGGAGGGCACTTTCCTGAAATCAGCTGGTGAAGAGGCTGAAATCTTGTTTCTATTTTATGAACATATAAGTTCTTTTGTGCATGTGGTTGTCCTTTTTTGGCCACTGTGTTACATCCATATGCATTTCACAGTTGCATAAGCAGAGTTCCATATTTGTGTAACTACTGCAAATACATTTGGGCATTCATGGATGGCGAGCAGCCATTCATCAGTGTGTTTCAATATACCACTTGTTTCATTGGGACTGCAATAACAGCTACTGTGAACTGTTTTATTTCACAATGGGACAATAAGCATCTTCTCTGGCATATATGCCACTGGTTTCTCCATGGCCACATTCAAGTGAAGGTACTGTAGGACTTTTACCTTGTATAACTTCATGAGTGCAGATTATGAAAACATGATGTAGGATCTCAACCAGAGTTAGGTGGATTTGAAACATACTTTTCCTATTCAACCACACTTTCTTCTATACTCAGGATGAGGGAATATTGGTTGCTCCAGAATTTTAGGATGTCTGATCCTAGAAGCACCAACAAGCATGGGTAATAGTATTGGATTGTAGTCCACAGCATCTGGCCAAAGATACAATAGTCTTGGCGTATTCAGAATATCTCTCTATCTGTCTGCTCATCTGTCTATCCATCCATTCTACAAGAATTGAATGATTTGCAATTTTCCCCCCTGGAATTGTGGAGTCATTTTGACGTTAGACTAATGGCTGAGGAATATCTGCATGTCTGCTATGGAACTCTCAGACTTTGCAGAGGATTTGGTAGATAATATTTCAAAGGTGTACCCTCAATTCATGTAGAGTATTAACAAAGTCTTTATTTCATTCAGGCCTTTTACAAGGTTCCCTCTGATATTCTTGTAAACAAGCTAGTAAAATGTGGGCTAGACAATGCTACTGTTAGATGGATTTGTAATTGGTAGGCCAAGCAGACCTGAAGGGTGCTCACCAATGGCTTCTCTACATCCTGGAGAGAAGTGAATAGTGGGGTGCCCCAAGGTTCTATCCTGTGCTCAGTACTATCAACATCTTTATCAATGATTTGGATAATAAATAGAGAGTGTGCTTATGAAATTTGCAGATAACAACAAACTAGGAGGAGTACCTAATATCACAGAGGGCACGATCAAAATTCAAAATGACTTTGAGAGATTAGAAGGCTGGTAAAATGAATTTCAACAGGGAGAAATGTAATGTCCTGCACCTAGGGGTGAAACAGACAGACCTTTTGCATTGGCTTGGGGGCAGCATCAGACCATGACGTTTAGAAAACGCACACTTCGATGCCACCCCCAAGCCACATGGCAGGCAGCTTTGCTGTGCTCTGGCAGCATGTTGTTTATATGCCACATGCCACAGAAGCACCGCAAAGCTGCAGTGGCAGCGGAAAGCCTTTTTTTTTTTGCCAGCTCAAAAAGAAACAGCATTTTGCAGCTTCTTTTTGTGCCAGTAAAAAGCCAGATTGTGGGGTGTGACATGTGGTTGCCATGGCCCCAACCTGGCATCCAAAGTGGCAGCATCAAGCTGCCCCCTCAGGGCCATCTGTTTTGGCCCTTAGGCAGAAAAAAAATGAAATGCATAGATATAGGATGAGGGACACCTGGCTTGATAACAATACATGTGAAAGGGAACTAGGAATCCTAGTAGACCACAAACATGAGTTAACAGCACAATGGGGCACCTATAAATACCAATGCAATTCTAGCCTGCATCAATAGAAGTATAGTGTCTAGATCGAGGGAAATAATAGTACCACTCCATTCTGGTTTGGTCAGACCTCACCTGGGTCTAGTTCTGGGCACCTTCTGGTTATTGACAAACTGGAGTGAGTCCAGAAGAGGGCAACTAAAATGGCGAAAGGTATGGAAATGATGCCCTATGAGGTATGATGCCCTATGAGCCCTATGGGTATGTTTAGCCTGGAGAAAAGAAGGTTAAGGGGTGATATGATAGCCCTGTTGAGATATTTGAAAGGATGTCATACTGAAAATGTAGCTAGTTTGTTTTATGCAGTTTCTGAGAATAGGACCCAGATTCCAACTACAGGAAAAGAGATTCCACCTTAACATTGGGAAGAACTTTGTAACAGTAACAGCTATTTGACAGTGAAATAAGCTGCCTCAGAATGTGGTGGAGTCTCATTTTTTGGAGGTTTTTCAACAGAGACTGCATGGCCATCTGTCGGGGGTACTTTGATTGTGTGTTCTGGCATGGCAGGGGGTTAGACCAGATGGCCTTTGAGGTCTCTCCCAACTCTATAATTCTATGAAAGTCTTCTGGGCCTCTGCCTAAGGGGACAGTGTATTCAAAAGACTATGTACCTCCAGTGCACAGCACAGCGAAAGAACCTCCTGGAAGATTCTTTCAGGGCAGGCTTATCCAACAACCTTGGCCTCATGCACTGTGGCATCATTGATAACTCCATTTGAAAACCTTCAGATTGAAAGATATCTCTTTGTTCCTTGTAACCCCTTTATATGAGGTGCTTGCACTCAGAATAATTGCTCTTCCCAGCTATAGGTGTGTGTAAAGTGTGGTGGGGATGGGGGAACAAGAAGCTTTAGATATTTGCAGGCTATCATGGCATCCCTTCCCTCAATTTTTGAACACACTTAGCTGATGCCTACTCAACCTTGACAGATTCAGCTCTTTTAATCTTCAAAATCAATCCCTCCAGCTCTTTAATCGGTTCCCCTTCCTTGGTACCCCCCCATCTCCCTCAACCATCATTTCCTCCTCCTCCTCTTAGCATTGAATTCTCTCCAATTTGTTGACATTTTCTTGGTACCAAAATGCCCGCAATTTAACAGAGTGTTGCAGGTGCAGCCTCATAAGGGCCTTTGAGAGACTTACGGCTTCTCACTGAGGGAATATTGCTTTCCTGCTCCTCCATCTGAGATGACTCCCCATTTGCTGCCCCCAAATTACATCGGTTCCTTTTGGACCTGCCATATTGTGTGTTTGTTCTGTCTGGATTCCAGTTGCCTGGTAAATTACCCCGAAGCCCCTTTCCCCTTGCTTTCCTTCTAATTATGACAAACATGCAGTACATTTCACAAACACTTCCTCAAGGATGGATATGCCAAAAAATAAAAAGAAGAAAAGCAAAGCAAATACCCTCCCTAATTTTGAAGCCATCTCCTTGCCAGTTATCCTCATCTTTATTTTTTTCCGTATGTATGGAAATGTGTGAGGAAAAACATGGCCAAATTGCACTGTTCTAATTAGAATTGTTTCTGTCTTGCAAGAGGGATTGGAGGTTATTATTTATGAATATGAGTCGGTTGGGGGGGGGGAATTCCAAGCACCATCTGTTTGTGAGAGAACAGGAAGAATTTCAATGGGCTTCAGACCTCGAAGAGTAATGTTTGTATAACAGGCTCATAAAATCAATTTCTAATAGTTACAGGTGCCCCCTAGGAATTTAAATAGTCTGTTAACTAAGTTATTCCATCTGCTGGAGAAGTATATTAAGAGCACAGTGTAGATAGTGGCAACATTTGCTTGTATCTTGCGTAGGTTTACTGCACAGAAACATTAAACAACCCACAACAATCTCCAAACCCACACCCACAAGACACATTTAGATATACTTATGGATGAAGAAGCTTTTGTTTCTCTGGTAGTAACCCCTCAATCATACACTGGGTATTTTCTATCGAGGCACAAACACTGCCCAGGCACCTGCATGGGCCTCCAGGAAACATAGAAGCATTGCTGAGATAAGGGGAATAAATTTAGTTATTATGTCTACAACACTTCTTGGTGTATGAAGCATCCTAGAATTCACAGCTCATTTATATTCACAGCTGCTTTGTGAACCTAGTTGGAGCTGGGCTGAAATACAGGGACTGAGTTGACCACAGCAAGTCAAAATAGCCTACCGTCACAAATTTTGTTGTCGAGGGGGAGCATGTAAATCTGTATTTCCAGCACCTCAGTATCACCTCTGGGCTGAGTGACACAACTGCTGGGGTATGTAAGTTGCATGCATACAGTACACTACAGAGTCAGTAAGTCTGTACAACACAGGGGTGGCCCCCCATGAGAAAGAACGAGGCAGATTTTGGAAAGCAGCAATGGCAGGTTGCTGTCTCCTTCTCTGAGTTCCTGACCATTACTTTTTGTTGCAGGACAGAACTGTCTGTACCATATAAGCTTTCTTGATTCAAATGGAAGGAGGAGTGCCACCCACAGACAGCATGAAGCCCATCGTTCTTTTTGTAATACTTGGCCCCTCAACAGCCCCTTCAATTGTATTTTATAGCCTCCCCCCATTTTGGAAAGCTATCTATTGTAAATATTTTTGGATGGGTGTAAGAAGCTGCAGGGACTCATCAGGACAGAGCTTGCTGGCATACTCGAGGGAACCTGGAGGGATAGGAAATCTTTCCATAGCCACCAACTGACCAATTTAGCAATCTGTCACAATAAATTTGTCCTTCCCAGTAGGCGCAGACAAAAGCAACCTGTTGCAGTCTTTTGCAGCTTGGTTGTTGTTCACTAAATGTGTGTGTGTATGCCCTCTAGTCACCTTTAGACTTATGGCAAGCCCATGGATTTCACAGGGTTTCTCTTAGGCAAGAAATACCCAGAGATGGTTTTGCCAGTTCATGTAGCTTACAGCACATGGTTTTCATTGACATTCTCCCATCCAAGTAAAAACCAGGGCTGACCCTCCTTCGTTTCCAAGATCAGATGGAATCTGGTGCCTTTAGGGTATTTACACCTTTCCTAATTTTTGACATTCTGATGTTGCTTGACTAGATGTGTCTCAGTTCTCATCGGTGAAATGACAGAGGGCATGCCCTCCTGTGCCAGTCAGGAGAGACCAGTAGAGCCAGCAATACTAAAGAAGAGAGAAGGCAATTCACCTGTTGGCCTCAACAGGGTAATTTGAAACAGTGGGGTAAGAGATGACAGTAGCTTGGAAGAGCTGGCCTTGGAGGATAAATTCTACCTTTGAAGAGCTAGCCAAGTAGATAAATTAAAAGGGAGGCAGAAACACATAGGAGAGGAAGAAGGAGCCAGCTTGGCTTTACAAGCACATTGGCCAGGCTGAGTGAGCCATGCCCAGCAATCCTTCCAAGGAGTACCATGCCATGAACAGCTGCAGGCAGCATGATGGATGGCCCAATCTGTGTAGGAGTCCAAGGAGACTACCCTGAGCTGGTGAGTCCAGAGAGAACCGGCTGGATCCATCAATGAGAAGAGTTGGATCTAAGGGGGTTGGACTTTTAGAACCTTATGGGAAGGTTCACCACAGGAGTCTTTTGCCTTAGATGAAGAAAGGCCAGGTACTTGCAAAGGCTGTGATGTAATACAATGCATTTGGAGAGGCCTTGCTTGGGTGCATGGCAGATTGTAACTCAAGGTCTACTTAGTCCAAGTTCAGCCTCTCAACCCCTACACCACACAGACTTCTTATTGCTAACTATGTAATTCTCTTGTTTATCATTAGAATCAGGGTTCATTTCAATTTGGTTGTATTTTATATTTGTTTTAGTAAGCCACACTGAATTTCTGAGTTTATCACAGAAATACAAGGTGCAAAGAGGAGGAACAATGGGTCTACACATTCATGGAAATAATAAAAAACTAGTAAATATATCAGGGAAACATCTCTCTTTTTACCCAATATCTGAGCACCAGAATTCTAGAAAAGGACAGTGCAGGGATGTAAATATGGGGAAAGGGGCAAAATGAGGACATAGCCCTCCCACGGCTTGGTGTAGTGGCTTGAGCATTGGACTGCAACTCTGGAAACCAGGGTTCAAATCCTTGTTCAGCCAGGGAAAACTCACTAGGTGACCTTGGGCAATTCACACATTCTCAACCTCAGAGGATGGCAATGACAAATTCCCTCTGAAGAAACTTGCCAAGAAAACTCCATGATAGGTTCACTTTAGGGTTGTCATAAGTCAGAAAAGGTTTGAAGGCACACAACAACAACAACAAATTAGAATTTTGCTGTCCCAATATAATTTTCCTGGAGTCCCCAAATTTCAAGCATTTCAGAGAGGGAGACATTGAAAATGTGCATATTCCCTTAGTAACTTTGCCTGCCTATTTGGATGTCTAATGCACATTTTTAAATGCTAAGTGAGGTTTTCAATTACTGCAGTGCCAGAAGTCTGGGAAAGAAAATTTCATGGGAGGGGGCAGAATTTTTATTGTGTGGCACCCCTCCCGACAAAGCAATAACTCTGCAAATGTATAGTGTAGGATTTTCGATTCAAAGCTGAAAAGGACAGAAGAAAATATTTGGGGATATTTGTTGTATTCTGGTTCCACCAGGGGGTGTTTTTTGCAAAATTCCTCCAACGTCACTATCTGCCTGTCCTCATTTTCTGTCCCCAGTGGACTAACACAGTGTCCAACCATGTGAGCATCTGTCTGGATACAGTTGACTTGCTTAGTTGACTTGTTGACTTTGCCAGTGGATGTGCTCAAGGCTTTATTTTAAAATCTTGGCAATGTTGATAAATGACAAGCATTGAGTATGGAGAAAGAGTCTGGAAGAGCAGGGGCAGGGAGTCTCTTGTTAAATTAGGCTGGCCTGTGGTTGCACCTGACCTGTGGATTGATTTATTCAAAACATTTATTTACTGCCTTTCACACCACTGGGGCCCCAGAGGTGATATATAGCAGCTAAAACCATTTGATATTAAATATAAATAACTAAAACATTTTAAAACAGGCTTCAAAATTTCTTTTAAAATAGTTTAAAAGAGGTATACTGGTTAAAACAGCCAGAGCTTGTTTTTTTTTAATGGTTTTTTTTGGGCTATGTGGCCATGTTCTAGAAGAGTTTATTCCTGATGTTTTGCCTGCATCTGTGGCTTGCATCTTCATAGAATTCTGGCATGGAAGAGAGTTGGGTATACATCAAGAGTACTTTGGATATAAGAAGCAAATTGGAAGTCAGTGTAATTCTTGCACAAACAGTAAGCCATGGTATCCGAAGTGTGCACCTAACAATAGTCTAGCCACCAGATGTTGTCCTAGATGAAGCTTCCAAATAATTTCTGTTTCTCTCATGTTATTAGAAAGTCAGAATACAAGTAAGCAAGTAATTAAAATAAACTTTGAGGTCAGCTTCTAGGAGCCCTCTCATTCACAGGGTTGACATTACCATAAGTAGGGACATCACTGTGGGGGGTGCATGGGTGCAGGCCACACCAAGTGACACTGCTCCCCAAACATCTGTCTTTTGGCCAAAACAAGCTGTGGTGCCCTTTAAAATGCTTTTTAATTTTTTTAATTTTTTTTAATTGTTTAGAAAATTAACATTCTTTTTGATATTGTAATTTAAAGGTATAATTTTAATTTTTCTATTGTTTGTTAATTAAGTTCTTTCTATTGTTGCCATTACATTCAGTGATACACGGGAATAGTGATAGAATGAGAAAAGCCACTCCAGTGGAAGATGGAGGAGCTACGGTTGAAGGAGGGTGTCATCATATGGGCTAGTGCTCTGTCCTCAACCACCCAACCTGGAACGTGTTCCTGATAGGGCGCAGTATGGAGGAACAATGGGATCTGCCTGTCAACAGGACAATTGATCTTTTGAATTTTGAATTAAATCAATTGATTTTTTTTTAGATTGTAAGCCTGAGGGCAGGGAACTGTCAAATTAACAAACTGTAAGCTGCTCTGAGAGCCTTTGTGGCTGAAGAGCAAGGTATAAATACTCTAAAATAAAAAAAAATGAATCTGCTCCAAGTTTCAGCCTGAATTTTTTTAAAAATGTCCAAGATGCTGAACTTATTCTGTGGATATAGTCTTGCACATTGGCTGACTCTTTAAAGTTTGCATTAAAATCCAGAGTGGATTCATTAACTTACTGGCGGAGAGCCCCAGGTGTCACTATAGAGGAAGCGGAGCAGTACATGCACCTAGAGATGGGTAAATTTGACTGCATCCACATCCTTATTCAAATGTAAGAATAAAAAGGAATGAAATTCTCAGCCATTGTCAGGTGAATGGTTTATCCTCATTGTCATCTTCATTGTCATCCTTATCTCCATCTCATCTTTCTCCCAAAACTGGGACTCAGAGAAGTTTACAATTTAAAACACACACACAAAAAGTGAGCATTGAGTCACATGGAGGTTGGATTAGATGGCCCTCAGTCCTCCTAACTCTATGATTCTGAGGCAATCACATTTTTCAGGAACCCACTGTTTCTCTCAAAAATATACCTCCATCTTAAGAGAAGTGTTTATTAAGGGAGTAGGAGGTCCAGGGAACATCATGTTGGCTTCATTGGTGCCAGATCTTTAGGTCCCTCACAGTAATATGCACTGATTGAGGCCATGAATCATTTCCCCATACACACTGCCAATATAATTATTTGTGAGCCTTCCCTCTCTTTTACGATTCTGTTGTTTCAATAAATCCCAACAGCCTTATTCCAGCTACTCATGCTTTGTGAGAACACACTGACATGACAATTTTTTCTCCCCCCCCCTTTTTTTTTCCTGTTTCCATTTCTAGGAATCTAGGAATAATATTCCAAGCAGCTTCTCCAATGCTTTCCTGTTGTGTTGCCTTTTTTTCTGAGGCAGTCTGACACAAACTAGAGATTTGGAGCTGGGCTGAAATACTTTTTGAGGGGATGGGTGGGGATCAGAGCTGCTATTTGGACCAAGGACAGGAGTGGAGCAATTGTTGACTGTTACTTACTTGATGTTTTTAAAAAATGCATTGTTTTTTTTCCGTTCACAGGTCTTCTCTGTAACTGGCATGGAAGAGCTAAGTGGATGCTGACAATTTATAAGAAAGGAGGTTTGTTTTGCGTTTCATACCAGTACAGCCAAATGACCCTTCTTGCAAAGGCCCTGATGCGTATCAAATGTATGAAATGTTCAGGGAGGTGGTGGAAAGGGGTGATGGATTGTGGCTGTCTATGGACCTTCTGGTGTCATCCTTCCAATGTGGCAGGAAGGGAGAGGAAGGATTCTAAGATACATTGTGACACTAAAATAAGTAATGACATAGGGCAGGATAACCTAGCTAATCTTCATAGCTGACATAGGTTCAAGACAGATAATACTGGAGAGACAATGATTGCTGCTTCCTCTGCTGCGGAACCCATCTAATAGCTTTTTAACAATGGAATCACATGGGGTGGATGATGTTGAAACCAAAATTACTTGAGATTTCCTCTCCTTCTTTTATTGTTCTGTACCTTTCCCATGGCTCCACAGATCAAACTCCTTTTCAATCCAACCCCATATCAAACATTTACCATTAATTCTTGAGCATCTGTACTGTTCCTACTGCCATGGTCTTCAAGTTGTTACACTGTGTGCATTTTCCTGCTTGGTGTTGTGGTCCATATGCACTAAAAAAGCCAGCAAAAAAGTTATCTTATCTAGTTAGTAAAATAGTAGTGAAAGTATTGGGCACACAGGGTGGAATAGCCATTAACTGGATGTGCTAAAAGAGCCAACCAAAGTTACGTGGCTGTTAGGGTTAGATGCATTGTGCCTACTCCATCTGGAAGCCGTATAATTTTGGCCCTCAGGTGAGTTCATTGCCTTCATATAGTAACAACTGCAAGAATTATGTTCTTTCAGGGAAACCTGCCACCTAGTGACTGAAGACTGCATCACAAACTTGAAACACATTTTTAGAAGTTTTGGTGCATGAGGTGATTACGTCTTGCTAGAAATTTTAGCTAATGAGAAATTCTAAGCCACTTTTGAAAAGAGTGATGTATGCGTTTGTATATATTTGTGTGAACAGATGGTTCCAGAACTGGGGATCTAATGGCAAAAAAACCAACAATAACAACAACGATGTAGTCCACAGACTGGAAGAAATAGAAAAGGGCAGAAAACTGTTAGCTATTTAATTTGTTACTGTTGTATTTTTTTATTTCTAAGGAGTCATGTTTTTCTCTAAAGCTAAGCTGTCAACTCTGCTGGCATTGGATAGTGCTTTCATGAGATTTTCCACACATGTACATGAAAGAAAAGACCAGTACCATTGCAGCAACAGCAATAGCAAAAACTGTTTCACAAAAGATTTTATTTCACAAGATGTATTTTATGTAAACCCCCCCAAAGCAATCAATTTTTTTTAAAAAAAAATCCATTGTGCAGTTTTTGCAAAAAAATGTCCAGCAACCAGAAAAGTTAAAAAGGCACATTTTTTTAAATCTAACATTAAGAAAACCTTTGAAATGTTTCATTTTCACATGTATTTGCTTCCCTAGAAGGGATGGGAAGATATTTTCTGTGTCAACAGAGGCTGAATCTTTTAAATATATAAACAGCCCACCATATCTACAGATTGTGCATCCATAGTTTCAATCATCCATGGCTTGAAAATATTTTTAAAAAAGATCCAAAAAGCAAACATTGATTTTGCCATTTTATATAAGGAGCACAATTTTACTGCACCACTGTATATAATGGGACTTGAGCAGCCATGGGTTTTGGTATCCATGGAGGGTTCTGGATCCAAACCATAGCAGATACCAAGGGCCCACTGAACATCTTTACCCTGCCTCCCAAAGTCTCCAGTTGTCATAAACTAAGAGGAATTGGTTGGGGTCACTGAACAGAAAAGTTTGAAATAACTGGGACACAATGCCACACAAATAGAATTCTGTCCCTCCCATGAAATTTTTCTTTGGTTTCCAAATTTCTAGCATTACAGAGAATGAGATGTTGAAAACCATTTGCCCCTAGGGTTCTTCTTTTGCTGTGTTCACTTTCCCTTGGTCACTTAGCCTGTCCCTTCTCTTTGGATGTCTAAACTGCATTTCTAAATCCTCAGCTGAAGTTTTAAGTTACTTACTAGTTACTACGCTACAAATTTGGTAACAAACCTTATTTGGACAAGGAAAAGTTTGAGATTTGGACAAATCTTATTTAGGCGCAACCCCCTGTAGCTACAGCCTTGGGTTGATTTGAATCAACTTGTTGCCCATCCCTTCAAAATGGTGATAAATCTTTGATAAATCCTGCTGATAAATCCTTTGGCTGTGCTCTGGTTTAGAGCCATGACATACTGTGGCTCTCACAGAGCCAAAGAACAATGTAGGGAAGCATGAGGACAGGCATGTGTGAAACATGGGCTTATATACACACACAAGCACAAGCAAATGGAGAATATGTCAGAGAATGGTATGTGCAGCTAAAGAGAAAACTCTCGAGTGGAGCCACTTGGGGGTTTCCATTTCCTTGTTTTGACATCAGGGTAGAGCTCACTCTCTCCACAGGAACATCTGTTTCTCTTTCCTAGCCATGTCCGCAGACATCAGGGCCACATGAAGAGAAGGGCAAAGCCCGAGAGGAAGAGTGGCACGCATAGCTAATCACAGGCCCGGCCATGCACTGCTGCTGTTGTTCAGGCATACATTCTCCATCCAGCTGGCCTTGCCATAACAAGACCCGGGATCCATTTTGAGGCAGGCGGCCAAGCTGGCAGGAAGCCTCACCTCTACTGACACTCTGCTCCTCTGGTTTCACTTCAAAGCCTCCTCGCAGCTGCTGAAAGCCCTGGGAGTTACAAGAGAGACGGTGGGGATGCAGGATAGCTCATGCCATTGACTTTCTCTTGAGGAGCGTCAAGTGGCAACCCAAGCAAAAAAGGAGATTGGTAGAAAAAGTGGCAATAAATCAAGCAAATTGCATTATGCAGATGAGAGGGACCTCCTTGGGGGAAGAGTTTAGCAGCACATTTGTAGGCATGTTTACTCAAAATTTAAGTCTCAGTATGTTAAGCCTCAGTATGTTGTAGTGGTGTTATGTTTGAGTGTTAGACTATGACTCTGGAGACCAGGGTTCAAATCCCAGCTTGACCATGTAAACCCACTGGGTGATTTTGGGCAAGTCACACTCTCTCAGTCTAAGAGGATGGCAATGGCAAAACCCCGCTAAACAAATCTTGCCAAGAAAACCCCATGATACATATGCCTTTGGGTCACGTAAGTCAGAAGCAACTTGAAGGCACACAAGAACAACAACAACAACAACAACAACAACACTAATAACAACATGTTCAATATTAAGCTCTTCTTCAAATATGTTGTAGCCCTTCTTAGGGTATATTTGCACTATACTGTTACTCTGGCTTCATTTGCACCAGCCAGGATACTCCAGGGGCAGCCCTGAGTAACTTGGACTCAGAGCTGCACTAACTCACCACCATTACAAAGGCTATCCATTGTGGCACCAGGCAGATGTTTGCATACCCATCCCACTGACCCACCTGGCACATCACTTCCACTGCACATCTAAGAACAGAATGAAGCACCCAGTGTCTATCACATGGTTGGGCACCTCATTCTGGCCTCAGAAGGAGTGACCCATGGCAGCAGCAGCTGCAGACAGCACAGTGGAATATGTGCCAGGTGATGGGGGGGGGACTTTGAGGCAAGTTCAGGGCCAGGATACTCTGGGCTTCTCCTGGAGTATTCTGGTCCATGTGGACACCACCAAAGTGTGACACACGAGTAGTGGTAGAGGGAAGATAAAGGATACAAGTTGGGAGGTACACAATGCTACTCAGGAATAAGCAGGCACAACCAAAACAAAAAGAACTGGAAACTCTTTAAACTTCCAGAGACTTTTTTCTCCTCCAGCTGGGGAGATCCTGAGTCTCTCTTTTGCCAGAAAGATTTCAAAGGCCTTGAACACCCTTTATCCTACTGTTGGACAAATCAAAGTAACAGCCCCAGACCATAAATATTGGGTGATGTGAAAAGGCATAGTTAAATAACTGGTAAATTATTTAATGTCTTATTATTGCATATTTACTATTATGTTTCTGGAAAGGGAATTATTTGATTCAAGTGCATATAATACACACACACACACACACACACACACACAATTTGTTACATTGCCTCAGGCAGCTAGATATCTTGGGCAGACCCTGGCTGTAAACTATCTTAAACCATTCATTCCCACAGAGCTCAGCACTGAAACATCAGGAATGGGAGGCTAAAATATAAACAGGAGAACTCAGTGTCTGAATACTGCAGTGAGGATCGTACACTAAAAATGCCAATAATTTTACCCTCTTAGCTGGAGGATACAACAATCAATCAGTGAAATCTATAACCTTAAAGAATACACAGAGGTTATAAATATTGCTAATACATATTAAAAACAAAAAGCACAGCAAACAACATTGCAGTGTTCAATGAATTTTTCTCTACCTTCTGCAGCTGCTGCTATAAACAAAGCAACTGTGGCCACATCTGCACTGCAGAATGAATACAGTTTGATACCGCTTTAACTGCCATGGCTCAAGGCAAAAAACAAACAAGCGATAAATCCCAAGATTTCTCAGGATGGAATCATGACAGTGTAACATTTATGAATTATTGGTGTGCTCCATTAGGAGGAGAAAAAGAAGAGGCTGTACTTACTAGTTCAGAAAGAAGGAAAGAATGGGGACTGGAGAGGGGACAAAGCTGGGTTTGACAGGAATAAGACTTAACTATCTGACAGAGGCTAAATATCTCACAAAACTACACATCCCAGAATTTAATAGCTTTGATCCATGGCAGTTAAGGCAGTGCCAAACTGCATTATTTCTACAATGCGGATGCAGCCCAGGCTTCTTCATGAAGGAAGCAGCAAGAAATTTTAGCAATATTCTTCCTGCAGTAAGAAAGTCTTCGAAACTTATGCAGTTTTCAAAGCCTATTCACAATTCCAAATTAATTTGGTACAAAATTTGCACATGGGTGTTTCATGCAGAAAACAGCATTTTTCCCCCACTGGAAATGATATTTTTGCACAGAAATATTTCCTGTTCAGAATAAGCTGTTTTTCTTGCACAGTTTGATAACAGTTTGACTGCCATGGCTATGGAATCCTGGAATTTGTGGGTTTTGTGTCACCAGAGCTCTCTGACATGAAAACTAAATATCTCACAAAACTACAAATCCTACTATTCCATCGCATTGAGCCATGGCAGTTGAAGTGGTGTCAAACTATGCAGTGCAGATTAGATCTTACAGAGGTCCTGTCTCTTCCAACATTTTCTTTTCAATTAAGGGGGGGGGGAGTGTCGCTAAGCAGATAAAACATTTTCTCCACATTCACACCCCAACTCTGAGACCGGGAGCAAGAAGGGGGAGCTCTAAGACCCTTCTTTCACGATATGAATGGAGCAAGTGGGGCTTTAGCTCTCTCTTGAATAACAATTGCAGTGAACAGTTATAGTCACATAACAGATGGTTTCCGAACTCAGATGGATGGTTGCTCTTTCCTCAGCCAAGGATGTGGTGCAGACTGTGAAATGGGAAAGGATGAAAATAAACTCTGGGTAAGAATGCAAGGGGGGAGGAAAGATTCTTTATAAAGTTCATCTTGCCTTATCTGGTGAGTCCCTTACTTAACCTTATCTGGCTAAGTTCAGCTTGTCTCTGATATGGATTTGACCACAGTCACATGTGTTGGTATTCACATCTTGTACTGATTACTGCGAGTCTGGGCAAATTGTGGCCTATTGGCCAAATGCAGGTCCAATTCCCTCATTGCTGTTGTGTGTCTTTCAAGTCATTTCTGACTTACAGCGACCCTAAGGCAACTCTATCATGGAGTTTTCTTGGCAAGATTTGTTCAGAGTGGGTTTGGCTTTGCCTTCCTCTGAGAATAAGAGAATGTGATGTACCCAAATTCACCCACGGGTTTTCCATGGCTGAATGGGGATTTGAACTCTAGTATCTAGAGTTGTAGTCCAATGTTCAAAACACTACACCACACTGGCTCTCTCCAATTCACATGCTGGCACACTCACACACACCATCAATATATAAAGGACTGTGATCTGTTTAAGGACACAGACCAACAATCTAGCACCTTCTCTTCCCTTTTCCCACACGTCTTTCTGAATGAGCCCATAGGCTGGAACTGTTTCATTACTGCTCTTTTAAAGTGAGTCTGGAAACCTTCCTCAGTTGAGAAGAGTGGCCAAAAAGCTTGCAGGAAGGCCTCTCCTTCTCTGGCATAAGCCTGCCCAGAACTTGAGATCTGCAGGCAAATGAGCTCTAGTGTCCTTATAAGCATCAAGGCTAAATAGTTTCACTACTGCTTGGCAATTGAAGGCAGGGATCGGGGAAAAGGAATGCAATTATTTGCTAAAGTTGTTTCTGAAGGAAGCAACAAGTAAACTGAGCAATCTTCTTCCCACTGGGAGAAAATGTTTGAAAACTGTGCAGTTTTTAAAGACTATTTGGAGTTCAGAACTAATTCTGTACAAAATTCACATGTGGTATTTTTGTGCAGGGAGAACCAGTGTGGTGTAGTGGTTTGAACACTGGGCTATGGAGATCAGAGTCTAATTCTTCCACTTTAGTGTAAAAATCCATCAGGTGATCTTGGGTGAGTCACATACTCTCAGCCTCAGGAAACCCCATGATAAATTTGCTTTAGGGAACCTAGTGCAGGAAATAGATTTTTTTTTTTTGGAACAGAAAATAATATTTCCATACAGACACATTATTTTCAGCACAGAAAATGCTCTTTCCTGTGCAGAAAATGATTTTACTGTGAAAAATTTGTGCAAAATAAGTCCTGAACTCAAAAATTCTCAGCACTCCAGGGTCCCATTCCCACTACATTTTGATTTGAAGTGTGACACGGGCTATATGACCCTTGTTCACACTTGAATCAACTTCCAATCCTCATCGGATCGATTAGTGGAGGAAAGGACTGGGTTAAAAGCAAATAGCCCGGGCTTTCCTGACACTAGTTTTAAAGTGGTCTTTTTCAGAAAACACAATTCTGAAGCATTTCCAGTGAGTGGGAACTCTGGTCAGAATCAGGGTTTTGGGGGTTTTTTGGAGGGGGGTATTGATAGTAAAATCAATCTTGTTTATTTGCAATCTTGTTTATTTGCAATCTTGTGCATTTGCGATCTTGTGCATTTGCAATCTTGTGCATTTGTGATCTTGTGCATTTGCAATCTTGTGAATTTGCAATCAGTATAATGAAGAAAAAGAAAAAAACACACACGCACACACACACTTGCTCCTGGGGGGTCCTTCCTTCCTTCCTTCCTTCCCCCTTCCTTCCTTTTTTTCTCTTTTTCTATATTATACTGATCACAAATGCACAAGATCACAAATGCACAAGATCACAAATGCACAAGATTGATTTTGCAATCACTACTCCCCACCCATAAAAAAAAAATCCCCTGTGGGAAGGGGATGGGGCGTTAAGGGCTGTCACCTTACATGGCAGCTCCAGTGGGAACGACAAGTGTTCCTGGCTAAGAAAGAGGTTCCAAACAAGGTCCATTTTCATAGTGTGAACGAGGGGCCTTTTGGAATCGCTTTCATAAGCGGAGCACAGCCTGGTTCCAATGTGGGTTTTTCTGCAAGTGGGAATGGGCCCCAGGATTCTTTTCATTGGGGTTTTCTGGAACTCAAGAAACATGCTTTTCAACCATTTTCCAAATATCTTTTTAATATCCTTTCCATCCCTACAGGTAAATAAGCTTTCCTGTAATGAATTTGTTTTTATTGGAATAGATTTCAGTTCCTTTTATTTGATTCTGCCCTATAGAACCTTAAGAATCCATCTTCTAGCCGTGCTCAGATGGTGAGATAACCCTTAATACTCATGATCCATTATTCAGGCATGGGAATGAGAGGTGTTGATCCAGCAGTTATCTGGGTAAAATGTATTCTTTAGGGGTCCAGTTCTACAACTTGCTGAGAGGTGATGCTGGAATCCATCAGGTAGAGGACTGCAGTGCTTCCTGTGCTGTAAATCACCTGCTGTATCCTTTACTACTGATAAAACTTATCTTACAGCTGCGATGAGTGTCAGTTTTTGGTACCAAACAACAGACTGGAAGAGGCATGGAATTACAGCCTGCTCAGATCAAAATACTCCCTCCCAAGGGAAGTCAGGCTGGCTGCATCCTTATTGAGCTTCCAGTAGGTAGTTAAATGTACATTATTCTGTAAGGCCATTGGCTTTTCAGATTGTTTTCCCCTGTTCTTAAGTAACATTCTTAAATGTTCACCTGTTCTTAAATCCCATTCCTGCTGTATCTTTGTATTTCATTGTACCTTGCTTCGACAGCCTTACAGAACTGAAAAACAGATATTTCTGATAAAAAGATAATTTGAAATAATGGAATTTTTGTAAGAGTCTAGAAAGCTCTCCTATGAGCAGTTTTGGTACTTTCCCTGAACCACAATTTCCAGGATTGCTTGAGGAGTGAGCCATGGAGGCCACTGATCTACTGTATATAGGTTTGTAGCATAGACAACACTCAATGATGGGAGTTATAGTCCAATAGCACCTGGAAGGTGGCATGATTCTGTCAGTGCACTATGTTAGCGGATACCTTTTTCTAGGGTTGTGCAGTAGTGGCAAGGAAAAGCATACCCCCCCCCCAAATGAATTGGTAACTCCAAGCAGCCTGTTTTTTCAATATCTTACTTCTTTCATGGCTTTTGTGCCCATGTCCCTTTTCAGAATGATATAACTGGCAATGGCGGTGTAGTTACTCTGGCATAGTTCACTAAGGCTGCATCTGCACTGCAGAAATAATCCAGTTTGACACCATTTTAATTGCCATGACTGAATGCTATGGAATTCTGGGAATTGTTTGTTGTCACACCAGAGTTCTCTGACAGAACATGGCAGTTAAAGTGGTGTTAAAGTGGATTATTTCTACAGTGCAGATACAGCCTAACAGAATCATCCTCATGCAGTTCACAGTAGCCACTAGTGTTTTTTTTCTCAGTGTTCTCAGTGTTTAGTCTCCTGCATCCAGGTGGAAATGGAGCTATAGTTATCCATCATTCTAATCTCAAGACATTTAGCATGCAAAGGAAAAGCTTGGTTTTGCCCAGTGGTCTGGTATTTCTGATCCAGCCTCTTAGGCTACTGGTGTGTTTCTGGACAAATTTAAAGGGCTGGTTATCATCTTTAAAGCCTTAGATGGCTCAGGTCCTGACTATCTAAAAGCTAAATAGCTATAGAGACAGTTTTGTAGAGTGGTTTGAGAGTTCGGCTAGGACTTTAGGAGACCAGAGTTTGAATCCCTACTCTGTCATGGAACATCTACTGGATGACCTTGAGCGAATCCTATTTTCTCAGCCTCAGAGACAAAATGTGTCTAAATATATCTTGAAAATACTATGATTGGATCAGCATAAATCAGTGTCGATTTACAGACATGTAACAAAAAGAAATAGTTTTGTGTACAGTTTTGCAATAAGAAATGCAAAATGTAGAAGAATTGGAGGAGTCAGAGACAGAGCTTGTTACCTAAAGCTTATTTCAATTACTTGACTATACATGTACAAGTCAAGAGCAGATTCTGAGGTCAAAATTATGGATTTTAATATGACCTGTGGATATGTCAAGAGTAAAACTGAGTGGATATAACAAGAGTAAAACGCATGTAACAAAGAATGTAAAGAATGAAGTAAAGGAAAATGATTTCAAAGCACTTACAAACTTCCAGCAGGCATAATTGTCTGTGCTCACCCTAAAGGCTGGAGAGATGAAGAGGGGACTTTAGTCAATTGTGGCTGTGTGATGTGTAGGGGAGATGATCAGGCAAAGGAAGGGCTAAGAAAATACATACAATGTCAAAAAGGACAAAAAGGCAAAATGAAGAAAATGGTGACAACGTTAACAGTGATTATAGCAAAGGGATCTTGCAGCACCTTTGAGACGTAAGTGAAAGATGGTAGCATGCCCTCTCACTGGATGGCCCTTGTGGTCTCTTCCAACTCTATGATTCAATGATTCATAGACTTGAGCCTACTTCCTCAGATGCATTTTTGGGTGATTACAGCTTTTAACTTTAATGCGATAACTTTTCCTGATTTTAACACAGAAAAACTGGCAAACACACAGAAGTGTCTTATTCATATCCTTCAAAGTCCAATTCCTTTGGAAGCACCAAAGAACTATCGTCACCACTTTTCCCCATTCAGGCATTGAAAAAAGGTCAGAAGTGGCGTCAAAGCAAGGAGAATAGATGGGGTCAGTGCTTCTTTTAGATGCTCCTGGGATGGACTGTGCTCTCACCTTTTGCCACTCAAGGGGATGGTTCCTTTTTTAAAATAATGGCTACAATATAATATTTACATTGATCTGTGGCTAAGTTGACCCAGGTTTTTGGGGTCAATTTTTAGACTAAAATTTCTAGAGTTATACATAAGTATATACAGTATTTTCTCTTCCACTGAACTCTTAAGGGCACTTCAGGTCTTGGCTGTTTGTACCACTATCGATTTTGTAGTGGACTGTGGGCTGTTTTCATTGACTTTCTGTTTTGTTTGATGATGGCTGTTTTATTTTCATTTTGTCCTCTGTAATTTTTATAAGCAGCTGTTCATCACCATGACCCTTAGCAGAGATGTGACGGATCGAGTCAGGAGGCCAGGAAGTAAGCAAATCAAGAAAGAAATGTTGCTTTCCTGCTTATCAGCTTTAGACGCCTTTTCTTTTGGCTGCTCACTTTTTCTCCACTTCCTTTGTTGCTTGGTTTGTAGCAGCAGTGTGCAAGCTGACGCTGATGTCTATGTGGGTAAAACAATTCTCTCTCCCAAACACCTTATTTTAAAGACAGAGAGAGAATGAGAGAGACTGGAGCACTGCCAAGACATGCTCAGTGTTGTCAAATATTTTGGCAAGCCTTGTCTTTAATTTAGTCTAAAACATCTTTACTAGGGAAACAGCAGCAAGCGAGCAAAGAGCTGGGTTCCATGCATAGCAGTAGCAGGAGACAAGGCTGCCTTTTTGGGCATCTGGAGAATGTTTGAAGCTGAAACACTGTGCAATCTGCGCATGCTCTGAATGCAGGGTTTGGAAAAGTTCCTTTTTGGGGGCTGCAACTCCTAGAATTACTTAGCCAGTCTGGCCACTAGCAGAGGTAGGATTTTGTTTTGGAGTGCCACTCCTAGAATACCTCTGCGCGCTCACAGAGTTCATGGTCATCACAGGATTCTGGGAGTTATAGTCCAAAAAAGGAGAAACTAAGAAAATTGGTCCACACCTTTTACCTTGAATGGTGCAGAATATGAATCTGCTTTGTCATCAACTTAGAACTTTTCAAACTACACACCTATAACATTTAACTCATCTTCCTCTCATCTTGACCACCACATGCTATTTTTGGGATTGCAGTTCCAAAAAAACTCTGCTCATTGGATCCTGGGATTTCAGTACTAAAAATATGAATAGGGAAGGGAATTATTTTAGGTATTTTATGTCCCACAACCCACAAAACTGGTTTCCATCTCTTAACATACATGGCACAACAAATGTTCCCAGATCCCGGGAGTCATTTTCCGTAAGTGGGAAGAACCTGAAAGGAATAAGCGAAGGATAAGAGCTTTCATTTTGATGAAGAATTTACCAAAATTAACCAATTTCTTTCCATTCTAAATGGAAAATAGTTGAGATTTCAACAAAAACAGATCAAATGTAATTAATAATAATAATAATAAGAAGAAGAAGAAGAAGAAGAAGAAGAAGAAGAAGAAGTGAGAGCGAAACAACCACAGGCCCAGCCTCTGAGTGCATAACTCTTAAAAGGTCGGATTTAAACCCCTGTGCATTCTACCCTGTACTAATGCAGAGTATATTATTGTATATTGAACATGTGGCATAGTGGTTTGAGTGTTGGGCTATGACTCTGGAGATCAGGGTTTGAATCCTAGCTCAGTCATGAAAATTACTGGGTGACCTTGGGCAAGTCACACGCTCTCAGCCACAGGCGAAGGCAATGGCAAACCCTCCTCTGAACAAATCTTTCCAAAAAACAAACAAACACAAAACAAAAAACATGATATTGTTTCCTTAGGGTCACCATAAGTCAGAAATGACTGGAAGGCACACAACAAGGTCTATTATTCTAAATATATTTTTGTAGTTTTGTTTAAAAAATATTGAGCAGCTCCTCACAATAGGAGGTTTTGAACTGCAATTTGCTCTCTTATGCATACATCTGGAATAACATCAACAACAACAACTTTATTTTTATAAACGTGTCTTTTTTTTAAACATATGTGTCAGACATAAGCAAACACAAACCCTAATTTCACCCTTCCTATTAACAGACTTTATATGTATTATTAGTAGGTTTTTCCTTAGCCATTTAAAAAAAATTAAGATTTTATTTTCTAATTTGTAGGAAAAGACAATGCATGCCGCTAAGTTCTTAATACAAAGAACTATAAATAGTGTGGGTCAGTTATATGTTTTATGGTCTTGTCTAGTATTTTTTCCTCCAGTTATGTCTTTTTTAAAAAACAAACCAACATTTAAACACAACATTACATAAAAGGTACCAGCCATTCTTAAAGAGAAGAATAACAGTCTGCATCTGGTATATTGACCTTCTTAAATCAATCAGTGTTTTTCACTATTAAATAGTGAGGTCTGTTCTTTAATATTTTAATGCCTAAATGCAATATCCACTGCCTTTCTCTCCAAATTCAATCCATATTCATTAGTCCTCTCCAAAATCACCAGTGTTGACCATTAGGGCCTACAATTCCAGCTGTCATAAATTCAATGAATGGCATTCATGTTTCAATGAATGTATCCCTATTTGTCTCCTTAATGCTGTATTCCCTTCAGTTAATTTTTCATTTAAAGCCAAATTCCATATTTTCCGCCACCAGATAAACACATCTATTTTTTGTGAACTCAAAGGCTTTCATGACCTGCATCCATAGTTTTTTGTGGTTTTTTTTTGGGGGGGGGGGGGATATTTGGCCATGTTCTAGAAGAATTTATTCCTGGCATTTCACCAGCATCTGTGGCTGGCATCTTCACCAGAAGATGGCCACAGATGCTGGCGAAACATCAGGAATAAACTCTTCTAGAACATGGCCACATAGCCCGAAAAAAACACAAAAAACTATGTCTATTTTTTCTTCAGATTTCCAATGTTTTTGTTATAGGATCAACACTCTGATGTATCTTGTTTGGCTCCAGTCCATGTTGCCAATAACTGTTATGTCCTTTAGCATGAGTTTTGCCAGAGTATCTGCTGGTTTTGTTCTGGACACGAAGGAGATAATTCCTCGTAAGCAAACCGAATAAATTTATAGCACATTATTGCTTTTTGGCATTCATTGCAGTCCATGAGGCTTTCAGAAAGCTCCAGGGGCAGAACATTTGTCTTTGGATCTGCTGAGGTTGCCCATACTTGTTTATATCAAGTTTATAACATTATTCCCCAAACTGCAGGGTGGGGAGAGGCGGTTGAACAGGGACCTTAGAACTGTTTTTAATGTGAGGGGAATCTACATTGGCAGGAAAATCATTATTAATTTTGACTATTTTCAGGTATGATTTTACAAATCAATGAAAACACCAAACTTTGTTTTAAAATAATCACCATGGTTGTATTAAACTGTGTTTTAAATTAGCCGCCTTGCATCCAATTTTGGGAGGAGATGTGGGATATAACTACAGTGAATTGATAAAAATGATTGCCATTGCTGTCATCCAATGGAAGTTGGTAACAATATGAGTACAATGAAAGCAACAGCAAAATAACCACAATTTAGTCAGTGGCATGTTTTCCACCCAGTGCAGATCATTGTTCTAACTACCTCCAACAAAACAGAGGGGAAATGGTAAAAAATTATGAATCTGCTCCTGCCACCACCTCCACTCATCTCCTCTGGAACCCCAGAGAGATGACCGGTGATGGTGGTGGGGAGTAGAAGATTCAGCGGCTGTACATACAGCTCAGATGGGGTGGCATGCAGGCGCCCCTTCTTCAGCCATATCGGGGTCACAGCAACCTCACACCATGGCCCCAATCTGGCCTTCTGAGGGCGCAAAAAGGAGCCACAAAAAGCAGCTTCTTTTTGCACCCTCAAAAGGGTGATGTAGCTGTGATGGTGTTGCTGTATGGCTCCCCTTCAGCACTACATCATCTAGATACAGTGCTGGAGGTGCCTCATGATGTTGTGCATCATCTGGAGCGGCGCATGGCATCATGGTGCACTGGAGGCAGAGTCAGGGCATGCATAATCAGAATGCTGCATCCTGATTCTGCCCAGAGGCTGGTCTGTATCAGGCCTCAGTCCTCCATGTTCCTGTCACTGTTATTGCGGCTGCTCATTTCCTCAGGGGCTATGGAGCCCTGAAGAGACAGGCAGTGGTGGCAGCGAGTCCTACATGTGGATGCCTGAGTCCTCCATGTTTCTGCCACTGCCACCACTCATTTCCAGTTGCAAGTTGCAAGAGATTGGTTGTGGGGATGGGGTGGAGGATTCAGGCCTCTATTTTCTTGTTGCCACTGCAGTTTGATTTTTCGGGGGGGGGGGGAGGGGCACAGTGCCCTGAAGATACAAGCAGTGGTGACAGTGGAGGGGAAGGACTTAATCCTCCACTTTCCTCCTTTTCTTGGAGGATGGAGGACTCAGGCCTACACGTTCCTGCTGCCATCATCACTCATTTCTCCTGGGGGCTAAAATGCCCCAAAGAGAGGAGCAGTGGTGCTGATGGTTGAGGGCTCAGGTCTCTACTTTCCTGTCCTTGCTGACACTCATTTCTTTGCAGGTGTGGCACCCCAAAGAGGCAAACAGCGATGGCAGTGTGCATGTGGTGGCCTGATTCCTCCATGTTCCTGCCACTATCAATACTCATTTCCTCACTGGGGTGAGGCACCCTGAAGAGATGAGTAGCAGTGGCAGGGCATGTATGTGGAAGAATTAGGCCTCCACTTTTCTTCCACTGCTCATTTCCTCAGGCGGCTGTGGGCCCCAAAGAGACAAGCGGTGGTGATGGTGGGGTTGTTTGTAAGACTTAGGCCTCCACATTCCTGCTACCATCACCACTGGTGCCAGGTATGGAGGACTCAAGTCTCCACATTCCCATTGCTGCTGTCACACATTTCCTCAGAGGGTGCAGCACCCCAAAGAGATGAACAACAGCGGCACTGTGTGTGAGTTAGGCCTAAGTCCTTCATATTCCTGTCAACATCACCGTTCATCTCCTCAGGGCAGTGCAGCACCCAAAGAGACCAGTAACACGGTAGTGGCAGGGTAGTGAAGGACTCAGACCTCCCTGCTTCTGCTGCCACTGCCATTCATTTCCTCAGAGGGCCACACTAAGTGACACCCCTGAAGGTGTCACCGGGTGCTGTCCATATCCACCACACACCCCTGATTATGCCCTTGAATTCAGTACATTTCTGGGCTTGTTCAGACTGATCAAAAAGACCAAAAAGTCACAGATTTTGTGTCTGTCCTTTCCAATTATATTTTAGAGATCCATACACATTTTGCTTATCCTAGAATATAGTCTGTCAGCTATCAGTACAATTAGAGACTTTTTAATGCCAGCTCACCAAATCAGTTTAGTTTTAAATTGTGACATTTAAAATCAATCTAGATGTGGCCTTCTGATTGATAATTCCTTGGGGAGATGATCCACTACAGAGAAGTCTTGGGGTCCACTTAGACCTCACCAAACACCTTCCCAAACTAGTCCCTAAAAGTGTCATATTGCCCCACTAACTTCCATTCTGGACTGAGGCTAGGCAAACAATGTTCAAGGCTACCATAGCAGAAAAGAGACTTTGAAGCAGGGATTTCTTTCCTTTAAACTCAATCCCTTTGCAAGGAAAGCGAGCAAGCAATTGTCCAACTGGGAAAGTAACATTAGGACGTATTTTGTTTCCCATACATTTTTAAAAGCCTCATTTAATGCGCTTTAGCAGCCGGAAACGAGGGCAACAGGCGTCAGAAACCGCATCACTCTGTCACATGGTGGGAACTGGTAGCTGCCGATTCTAGCATGTGTTGTAACAAGACGTTTAGTGTCAGCGTATAAATCAAGATCCCAACCAGGAAAACTGAGTCTGAATCTGTCATCTCCTAAGGCAGATATATATCCTTCCCTTTGTAAAGGAATTAAAGGAAACTAATCTGATGAAGTGCTAGGAGAGACTTGCCCAAGGTTGTAGGCAAGCGAGACTGCAGCCCAGCCAGCAATACAAAACCCGAGATTTCCTGCCTTTCTCGGTCCTTTGCCTTCCCCATGCATCCATCTCCCTTAACCTTCAGTATCTGGGGGATAGTTGATCGTTTTGCACAGATGTGGGGATACAACTCTTGAAATGTTGCATATGGGAGCTATTTAACACAGAAGCCTGCAAGTGATAAAGAAAGAAAGAAACCCAAACTTTTCCAGGGAGGGCATTCTCTGCAAAGGGGAGAGACCACAGATATGCTGGAGAGAAAAGAAGAAAGAGTGACTGGGTAGAAGGCAGAACTCCAAAGGCCTCAATCATGGAGTTCTTCTTCTTCTTCACAGGAGTGTCACACCAAATGCAATGAACGATAAATGCAACTAGTTCCCAGGGCTTTTTCTGGAGCCCTTTCAGACTACACAGTTCTAACACCATGATTCCACTTTAACTGCCATGATCGCATCCTGTTGATTCCTGGGATCTGTAGATCAGAACCAGCACTCCTAAAGTGGAATCATAGTGGTATAACTGCATAATGTGAATGGGTTTTTAAATGTTTATTTCTGGATCAATTTAGATTGGTTTATGAATTGACAAATTGGAGAGGTTGGTTTCTGGGGACCTCAGTAGTCGCTGGTGGCCCCCATGTCAGTGGGATTCACCATCTGGGTCTGAAGGCAAGATGCTGAACTTTATTATGTGAGCAACGCCTCCTGAAATTACTTCTTCCACACAACCATTATTTCACCTAGCAATCCTTGACATATCTAATGATTGGGGATAATGGATGTGGTAGTTTAACAACACTGTAGTGGGGGCTGCCTGCTCCTATGTCATTGGAAAGTAAATCTGTCCTGGACAGGGTAACCAGATATCATAACCACAAAGGAGGACAAAGCACAGAAAAATGTAGGGCATTCAAGAAAAAAAATACAAAATAATAATAATAATAATAATAATAATAAAATTTATTTCTATACCGCCCTTCCGGTGATCAGGGCGGTGTACAGCATATGCAGACATTAAAACATCATAAAATATCATAAAACAATGTAGATTAAAACAGTTCAAGTACACTAAAACAATAACACCCATGCTATGTACAGTGGCAAACAATAAGTGGCGTACATAACAAGGCAGATAATGGGAGAGGTCCATTCAAGAGTATGCCTGCTTAAACAGGTAAGTCTTCAGATTCTTCTTGAATTGGGTGAGAGAGGGAGACAAGCGGAGCTCGGTGGGTAGTGCATTCCAGAGGCTAGGGGCAGAGATGGAAAATGTCCTCTTCGTTGTGGTCACTAGTCTAGCCTCTGGGACTCTCAATAATTGTATTGAGAATAAAATAAAAGCTAAACACACTAATATGAATATAAATTCAGTTCATATGCTCTATTTATAGCTATATCACATATTCTGCATTTTATTAAGTATTCAAATGTATTTTTCTAATGAATTTATCTTTGTTAAAATGTCTTGTTGGCTTGCAGTATACTTACTGAACTCTGAGCAAAACAAATGCTTACAATTGTACTTTACTAGTAACAACCCATTGACTGAATCTCCATTTAAATCAATGGTATCCCTTAGGTTGGTGTCACCCAGTGGGGTAACTCATGGTGTCACTCCTTCATTGACCTCCTCCCATACTACACCATACAGAATCCTTAGTCATGTTTTTTGTACTAATGCTACTCATAAATCATAATTCCCATATATCACCAAACATAATGGTAATAGTTGTGACAGAAACCACTTGCAAAATTAAAATTATACATTTAAATTGTAATACCATACACACAGCCTAAATGTATTTACATGCACACAGTTTCATGTGGTTAAAGTAAAAATTTGGTAAAATGTATGGTTTTAAAGAAAATTTTAAAGACATTTTTTAAAAATATTTAGAAACCTGGGATCTCTCTATTTTCCTCTTATTGAGCATCACCCTACTTACCCCATCCCTTCAGCATTTTAAGGGGACACAGGTAAATGCCACAGCCCACTTCTGCCAAAAAGGAGATGTTTCCTTCCCTTATGCTTATTTTAGATGTTAGCATTTTAAATTGTCTGTGTTATTTTTGTGTACACTTTATTTCTTAGAAATTCCCTAGAAGCCTTACAATTGTGTGGATGCTTGTGGTGAGGTGCAAAATTTTCATGCAATAAATAATGGGAAGTATGAAGATGATACTTGCTTGAAACTGTTGAATGAAATGAAATTACATTCCACCCCTAATGTTAACAAGTATCATTTTGGATTGTATTACTATGCTTTTTGTAGTTTATGGGGTTTTTTTTTTTTTAAAAAATCCTTTTTTAATTAAGCCACCTTGAGAATCTTTGTCCAAAAAAACCAGAACAGAAACATTTGAAATTAAAACAACAACAACTCCCCCCCCCCCATTTCTCTGTTGTTTAAATGAAAAGTAAATATTGTAGACATAGGCCGAGTACATATGGGTGGGAAGCGGTGTGCCGGTGCTGATTGAAGACAAGAACAGAATTCAAAAAGTCCTTGATAAACTAAAAAACTGGGCTGAAATTGATAAAATGAAATTCAACAAAGACAAATGAAAAATTCTACATTTAGGCCACAAAACCCAAATGCACAGGGGTAAAATGGGGGGATATTTAGCTCTGCAGCACAACATGCAAGAAAGGACCGTGAGATTATTGTTTATCATAACTTGAACATGAACCAGGAGTGTGATTTGCAGTAATGAATGCAAATATTATTTCAGCTTGCATTAATAGAACATAGCATGTTTAAAAATGGTGGTTTAAGTGTTGAACTATGACTCTCTGTAAACCAGGATTTGAATCACTGCTCAGCCATGGAAATCCATTGGGTGACCTTGGGCAAGTCACACTCTCTCCACCTCAGAGGAATCTTTCCAAGACAATTTCGCTGGCTCATTTATTTTAAACAGGAAAATACATTCTGTGTGTTTGTGTATGTGTTTGAATGACAAGCTGTGAGCAACTGTGGTTGGTCCTTAATGCCTAAGCTTAACACTATCACCAAGGACCATCCCTAAATCTCATTTTTGTGGCTTGGAAATCTCAGAGCCTGCTATGATCCTAAATTGGCAACCTTAAGCATCATATAACCTTGGCTGCCTGGGCAGAATATTCTGAGGGCAGTTGGGAGTATTCTGGCCCCAAAGTTGTCCCAATCTCCACCCCTTACTGGTCTGACATGGGGGAGCTGTTCGCATGTGCACCACTCTCTGTTATCTAGCACATCCGTTACTGCTGTGAGTCACTTGCTGTGTGGTCAGAAGGAGTTGCCCAGTGTCAGTCATATGGCTGGGCACCTTGTTCTGAACTCAGAGCAAGCAACATGTGGCAGCAATGGACATGCCAGAGGGCAGAACTAGATGCATTTTAAACAACCTCTCAGCATTGGAACAGAGGGCTCTGGATCCTCCTAGGAGGATCAGGACTTAGTCCATTTTAAGGGAGTTACACCCTGTGCTAATGGAACAAGTATTGGGGAAGGTCAATGGAAGGCCTGCTGCTGAACATAAAGAAAATAATGACATGAAGGGCCTACATAAATTGAAAAAATGAGGAAGTCGAAATAGTTAACGATTTCTTGAACCTTGGAACCTTTAACACCTTGGAGTGTTAAAACAGAGGCTGCAATCAAGAGATAAGAAAGCTAGTAATGGTAACGGCAGCCATGAAAGAGCAGGAAAGGATCATAAAGAGTAAAGATATACAAAACTGAGCACTGGAATTATCCAAGCCATTGTATTCCCCATCATATGTATGGATGTGAGAACTGGACTGTGAAAAAGGCGGATAGAGAGGAAACCAGTTTGTTGGAGGTGTGGAATTGGGAAGAAGTGCTGAAGATACCATGAACAGCCAAAAAGACAAACAAACAGGCCCTACCCCTAGAAGCCAAGATGATCAAAGTGAGGCTTTCATACTTCGGTCATATCATGAGAAAGTACGACTCATTACAAAAGGCAATAATGGTGGGAAAGGTTGAGTATAGCAAAAAGGGAGGAAGGTCACATGCCAGATTGCTAGACTCAATTAAAGAGATCATGGGCATGAGTCTGCAAAACTTATGCAGAGCAGTAGAGGACAGGGAGTCCTGGGGATGCCTCATTCACAGGATCACCATGAGTCAAGGTTGCCTCAAGGGCAGTTAACAACATCAACATGCAGTGGGATCTCTTTATCCATGGATTCTTTATCCACTGATTCAATCATCCATGGCCTGAAAATATTCACACACAAAAAAAATTTATTCCCACAAAGCATATCTTGATTTTGCATTTTATATAAGGGAAGCTATTTAATGTGTCATTGTATTTAATGGGACTCAAGCAGCCACAGATTTTGGTATCAACAGAGGGTCCTGGAACCAAACTTTAGCAGATACCAAGGAGCAATTTTACCTTGGGTTTGGCACTGAACATGCTGGACATCATCCAGATAGTTTGCACCAAACTCAGAGATTGGACCCTGACTCGTATGGGCCCCTGGCTGAAAGGACAAATGGAGGCTGGTTTATTTGGCCTGTGCAGACAGGGACTTAGTGTTTTAGTTGAGAAAGGACCCCAGAAGGGGTGGTTTTGCATTAAAACCTGTAAGGGGTTTTTCCAGAGCTGTAAACTTACTCCAAAACTGAAACAGTCAAAAGCAGAAGGGTTTTAAAAACTTGTGTGGCTCCTAGACCTGTGAAGGTGCCCTCACGTGCCCTGTTTTTCCTGCATCAACAAGCTAGAGGATATATTATATTTAAAAAAAATTCCTAGAGATTTATACTCAGAATGGTTCATACTGGAAGAATCTGCCCCAAGTCTCATCAACCTCCGCTTGAATGGTAATTGTCCCTGTCAGACCCCCTCGCTTTTGGAGACGGAACAGTTTGTGCTTAATTGCTAGAGGAAACTGTTGATTTAGTCCCCTTTATGTATTTACCCAACGTCGGACATATTCTGTGCAATTATCGCCGTACAGCTTTCTGTTGGGTTACATCTGCCGTCAAGAGGTCTCAGGGGTTTGGCAAAAAGGGAGAGATTAAAGGAAGAAACACATAACTGTGGGCTTTTTGCGAGCGTTTGATTAAAAAAAAGACCAGAGAGGAGAATAATGTGGGACTAAATCAAATTTTATGATTGACTTAGGTGGAGCATGGGAGAACCTAGGAGGCCAAGCTGGAGCACGGGGAAAAATATCTGGTATAAGCATTGAGGGGAAGAAAAGAAACCATTTTCTATGGACACTGGAGCACTTTGAATCCTCTGTTCATAATTTACACAGTTATTACCGTGTCTGCTTGTCTGTAGAGAGCCCAGAGCGCCTACAGGGCTGTATAAAAGATAAATAATAACAATAAAGGCTTGTGTGGTGAAATAAAATATTATCTGACAGTAAAGCACAAGGAGATGGGTTAGGGGCCACACCGGGGCCACACAGCACTTATTGCCTCTTTTTTTTTTTGGTTCAGTGTCCTCCCCCTCCCCCCATCTGTTCAACTCCAAATCCAGATGGAGAGACTTGTGTGTGTTTGTGTGTGTGCAAAACTGAACAAATTGGATAAAACGCTGGTGTATAACCTGAGCTTTTCCTGAACCATGATAGAGAAAGGAAGGGTGGGAGGTGTGGAAGTGAAGATGGATGGTACAGGTTTCTGTAGCCCTAGCCTGGGGATTTGGGGTGTTATTGTTATCTGCAGCAATGGTGAGAGCCCGATTCAATGACCCAGAGTGCAAAGAGGAATGGTGAGGCAGCATTGTGGGAAGGGACAAAATTATTTCCTATTTATTTTCCAATGAATAGGAGTGCTGACATGTGGTCCTGGAGGGACTAGTTTCAAATCCTGGCCTGTATGTCCCAGCTCTATACAATTTCTTCTAACATTTATTCACCTTTAGATTGCAAGGCATTTTTATCCTATGTTTTTGTCTTCCAAACTGTGATGAGCAGCAGAATAACATTCTCTTCACCCCTGTTTTTATAAGCAGTATATGATAAGGGAATCGGTGTGGCACAGTGGTTTTAAGTGTTAGACTAGGTCTCCAGGAACAAGATTTCAAATCCCAAAGTGTTGGACTAGGTCTCCACAAACCAGGGTTCAAATCTATTGGGTGGCCTTGGGCAAGTCATACACTTAAGAGATTACTATGTGGGGCTTTTAAACCACCATTACAGTTGGGAAAAACCTCAGGCTCTATCAATACAAGAGGAAGATGATGGCAATAGGCCTCCTCTGATGAAATCTTGCTGTGAAAAACCTATGATAGGATTGTCATAAGTCAGAATTAATTTGAAGTCTAATAAAAACAAAGATATGTTTCTTTGTCATGATGCTGGGGTGCAGGATTGCAAGATCTCAGGATCTGGTTCTTTTTCTTTAGAACAGGGTGAGGGGAGGAATATCAGGATGAGAGCACAGTCTCAAAAGATGTATCTTTTGGGGTTTTTGTGGGTTTTTCAGGCTATTTGGCCATGTTCTAGAAGAGTTTGTTTCTGACCTTTCATTCTCTGATGAATGCATTCTCTGAAGATTCCAAGCACAGATGCTGGCAAAATGTCAGAAACATCAGAAACAAACTCTTCTAAAACATGGCCACATAGCCCGAAGAACCCACAAAAAACAATGGATGCCAGCCATGAAAGCCTTCCACTGCACAGATATATCTTTATTTTTCCTCATATGTTTGGTTTTTGCATTATTTCAATAGCACATTTTGTGTGACTGTGGTTGATGCTAAAGGTACTAAGCTTTATGGCATCACCAGGAGCTTCCCTTTGTAACATCATCAAGGCCCCTTTCTTGTGATATCACAAGAGATCATTTCTTTATCTCAGGTTTGGACCCTAAAATTTTAGGACCTGAAGAGTTCCTGACCTGGCAACTCTATTGGCAACTTTCCCTATTGGCTGCACTTTGTCTTGGAATCAACGAAAACAACATTGGCACCAGTCCAACCTCAAAGGGGCTGTAAATATGATCATGGGAATGTTGACTTCAGAAGAGAAGCAAATTGGCAGCCAGTGCAGTTCCTTAAGTATTAAGTGTTGTCTATATGTTACTCCAGAAAACCAGTGTGGTGTAGTGGTTTGAGTGTTGGAGTATGACTCCGGAGGGCAGGCTCTGAATTCCCTCTTGGCCATGGAAAACCACTGAGTGACTTTGGGAAAGTCACACTTTCTCGGCCTCAGAAGAAGACAAAGCAAATCCTCTTTCAATAATTCCTGCCAAGAAAAACTCATGGCATGTTTGCTTTAAGGTTGAAATGACTTGAAGGCACACAACTGCAACAGTATGGTGCCACAGTCAGCAATACTGGTGCTGCATTTTGCACTAGCTGTATCTTCTGACTTATCTTCAAGATCAGTCCCAGACAAAGCACATTACAGTAATCTATGAGGAAATTATGAGTGTGGGGATTAGAGTGGCCACATTGTCCTTGTCCAGGAAAGGCTGTAGCTGATGCACCAGTCAGAGCTGGCTCCAAGCACCAAGCCAGAGTCTATTTGGGCCTCTAGTGCCAGAGATGGATCTAGGAATAATCCCAAGCTATGCATCTGGTCCTTCAGGATGAGTGCAGCCCTAATACGGGCAGGGTGCTTATCCTATTGCTGAACTTCCCAGCAAAGACACCATCTTATTAGGATTAAGGTTCAGTTTATTGACCCTCATCCAATCCATTATAGTTTCCAGATTTGCATGGCATCATCTGACTCTGCTGACAAGGAGATGCAGTGCTGGGTGTTATCAGCATACTATGGTACCTCATTCCAATTCAGCTTATGATCTTACTCAATATCTTCATGTAGGCTGCATCTGCATTATACAAATAATGCAGTTTGACATCACTTAAAATGCTATGGCTTGATCCTACAGAATCCTGGGATTTGTATTTTGTGAGGGACCAGCAGCCTTGGGCAGAGAAGGGTAAAAACCACCATTTTCATGATGAATGTGGCCTTTTCACCAGAGTAAAGCCCCTAGAGATGGGTGCTAGGGATGTCTTTAAGTGTTATGCATTGTGTACCAACCATAGCCACTCACCACTTGTCATTCAAGTACACAAAGAGAACACATTTTCCTGCTTGGAAATTAAGATAGAGATCTTAACTAAAGGGGATTTTCTCAGAGCAAGGTGGAATGAAGGGATTTATTTTTCTCATTTATTTAGGGAAATGGGGTAAGAAATTTTAATCTCATCTACTTGCTTCTAGCCAGAAGGTGGAATGAAAGGTGAGTCCTGGCACTACAACAATTAAGAGAGAAGGAGGAAGTTAACAAAGAGTCTCTACAGACCAGTGTTATATGCTGGCATGGGGGCAGCATGGGGGCATGGCTATTCGCACCATCCACCCCCATGCCACTGCATGCCAGTGTCATGCTGTGCACCCAACCATATGGTGGGGGACATTACAGGGCTCCATTGGTGCAGTGTTTAAACACACTGCACCAAAGAAGCACCAAAATGCCACAGTTGCAGCAGTTAGGATGCCCTTTTCACAATGCGAAAAGGAGCTGAATTTGCTGCTTCTTTTTGTGCTACAGAAAGGCCCGATTGGGCCCATGACATGTAGTTGCCATGGCCCCAATCTAGCAAGGAACTGAGTGGCTTCAGGCTGCTCCAAAGGTGTGGTCTATTGAGAAGCCCCTGAGTAAATACAGAGGACCGACGGAGAGTCTTTCCACATTGCAGAAACAAATAATTAAGCCTTGTAAAATGTAGCAAGCTGCTAGTTTAATAGCTGAGCTGGAGGACTGCACCCAGCCCTTTCCTCCTGCCTGGAGCTGAGCCCACCAAGAGAGAATTGTCACCCTTGTCTCCCACCCAGAGATGACCCATGATACCTGAAGACTCAGGATAAGGCCCTGAGATCTGGCAATCCTGCGGACTTAATCCAGTTGTAGTGACCATCCTGGTGGTATGAACTTAACTGTTTTCTTTATGTACTTTGACATACTTTAATCTCAAATGCTGTAATAAAACAAAGCTGACCATAACATTACTCATAAAAAGGGGGGAAATGTCTATAACAAATTGCACCTCCCAAGCAGTGCATGGAACTTCTGCTTGATCGACTCAAATGCAATGGGAATGACAGTGCATCCAATTGTGGTTTTGCAAAGGAATGTTATAGTGGAGCTTGACATAGCTCTTTAGTTGCTTGGTATCAGCCACGGGAATTTGTTGCAGAGCTAACCTGGCTGCCTATGCAGTCAGTAATGGGTGAATATGTGCAGTAGGTTGATGGGGAGCTGGTTTCAGATTTTCCCCTGCAACAGCCAGCCCAAAATCATTTGTGATGTGAGAAGGAAGAAGCAAAAAGAACAAGGAGCTGGCTTCAGGCGAAGGGAAAAGACACAGAAGCTAAGGAGGCAAAGAGGGGTGGTTGGCTTTGTGTTCCCATTTACCAGTGGTATATTAGGTAGCAAGGATGGATTAGAACTTGGGGAAGTTACCCTTTTTGAACTACAAAAGCATTCATCTCAAAGATGAAAATCAGAATCATAGAATCATAGAGTTGGAAGAGACCACAAGGGCCACCCAGTCCAACCCCCTGCCATGCAGGAACTCCAAATCAAAGCATCCCCGGCAGATGGCCATCCAGCCGCTGCTTTAAGACTTCCAAAGATGGAGACTCCACTACATTCTGAGGGAGTGTATTCCACTGTCGAACAGTCCTTACTGTCAGGAAGTTCCTCCTAATGTTGAGGTGGAATCTCTTTTCCTGCAGCTTGCATCCATTGTTCCGCGTTCTAGTCTCTGCAGCAGCAGAAAACAAGCTTGCTCCCTCCTCAATATGACATCCCCTCAAATATTTGAACAGGGCTATCATATCACCTCTTAACCTTCTCTTCTCCAGGCTAAACATCCCCAGCTCTCTAAGTCGTTCCTCATAGGGCATGGTTTCCAGACCCTTCACCATCTTAGTTGCTCTCATTTGGACCCGCTCCAGTTTCTCCACATCCTTTTTGAATTGTGGTGCCCAGAGCTGGACACAGTATTCCAGGTGGGGCCTGACCAAAGCAGAATAGAGCGGCACTATTACTTCCTTTGATCTAGACACTATACTTCTATTGATGCAGTCTAAAATAGCATTGGCCTTTTTAGCTGCCGCATTGCACTGTTGACTCATGTTCAACTTGTGGTCTACTTGGACTCCTAGATCCCTTTCACACATAGTTTGATTCAGCCAGATGTCCCCCATCCTATATCTGTGCATTTAATTTTTGTGTCCTAAGTGCAGTACCTTACATTTCTCTGCATTGAATTTCATTTTGTTGGCCCAGCTTTCTAGTCTATTCAGGTCATTCTGAATTTCAATCCTGTCTTCTGGAGTATTGGCTACTCCTCCTAATTTGGTGTCATCTGCAAATTTGATAAGTATGCCCCCAATTCTGTCATCCAAGTCATTAATAAAGATGTTGAATAGCACTGGGCCCAGGACAGAACCCTGTGGGACCCCACTGGTCACTTCTCTCCAGGATGAAAAGGAGCCATTGTTGAGCACCCTTTGAGTTCAGCCAGTCAACCAGTCACAAATCCATGTAACAGTTAACTTGTCTAGCCCACATTTTACAAGCTTGTTTGCAAGAATGTCGTGGGGAACCTTGTCAAAGGCCTTACTGAAATCAAGATATACTATATCCACAGCATTCCCTTCATCTACCAAACTGGTAATTTTATCAAAAAAAAGAGATCAGATTTGTCTGGCAAGACCTGTTTCTCTGTAACCCATGTTGGCTTTTTGTGATTATGGCATTGCCTTCTAAATGTTCACAGACTCTCTGCTTAATGATCTGCTCCAGAATCTTTCCTGGAATTGATGTCAGACTAACTGGACGATAATTGTTGGGATCTTCTTTTTTTCCCTTTTTGAAGATGGGCACAACGTTTGCCCTCCTCCGGTCTTCTGGGACTTCTTCTCTTCTCCAGGATTTCTCAAAGATTATTGCCAATGGCTCTGATATTACATTTGCCAGTTCTTTTAATACCCTTGGATGTAGTTCATCTGGTCCTGGAGACTTATATTCATTTAGGTTAACCAAGTATTCCTGTACTATCTCTTTACTTATTCTGTGCTGAAATGCCCCTATTCTGTCTTCTTCCTCATTATCCTTAGGTTGAGCACCCTTTGCCTTTCCTGAGAAGACTGAAGCAAAGAAGGTGTTGAGTAATTCTGCCTTTTCTCTGTCCCCTGTTAGCATTTTGCCATCTTCTGCACGCAGTGGCCCTACTGTTTCCTTCTTCTTCCTTTTGCTTCAGACATACCCAAAAAAGCCCTTTTTATTGTTCTTAACCTCTCTAGCCAGCCTGAGTTCATTCTGTGCTTTAGCTTTTCTGACTTTATCCCTACATGTGCTGGCTATTTGTTTGAATTCCTCTTTGGTGATTTCCCCATTTTTCCATTTCTTATACATGTTCTGTTTAAAACTTAGCTCAGTTGAAAGTTCCTTAGTCATCCATCCTGGCTTCTTGAGATATCTTCCATTTTTCTTCCTCATTGGAACTGTTTGAAATTGCGCCTTCAGTATCTCCTTTTTGAGAAACTCCCATCCGTCTTGAACTTCCTTCTCTTTTAGTTTTCCTGACCATGGGATCACCCCCAGTATTTCTCTATGTTTATTGAAATCAGCTCTCCTAAAGTCTAGAGTGCGTGTCTGACTATGCCTGGCTTCCCCTTTCCGCTGTATAACAAACTCCAGGAGAACATGGTCACTTCCCCCTAAGGATCCAACCACTTGCACCCTATCAACTAGGTCTTCCCTGTTGGTTAAGATCAGATGTAAAACAGCCGACCCCCTTGTTGCCTCTTCCACCTTTGGACAATGAAATTGTCTTCCAGGCAAGTGAGGAATTTGCTAGACCTTGAGGATTTGGCTGAGTTTGACTTCCAGCAAATATCTGGATAGTTGAAGTCCCCCATCACTACTACATCTCTCCTTTCTGAGTGTGTGGTCGTCTGTTCTAGAAAGGCATCATCCAATTCCTCCATCTGACTTGGAGATCTGTAGTAGACTCCCAGAGTAACATCCCTGTTGTTTCCCTCCCCTTTAATTTTTATCCAGATGCTCTCCACCTGGCTTCCAGTACTGATGTCCTGGATCTCTTCACTGGTGTAAATATCCCTGACATATAATGCTATTCCTCCTCCTTTCTTGTTCAGCCTGTTCCTCTTAAAAAGGTTATATCCCTCTATTTCTACATTCCAATCGTGAGACTCATCCCACCAGGTTTCAGTGATGCCTATTATATCATATTTGCTTTGTTGTGATGACCTGTGATCAAGTAACATCAGAGTCTGGTTAAGATGGCAAAGATTATTACTGTAACGAGGAAGATCACACAAGCCAAGAGAGGCTGCAGCAGTTTGCTTTTGCCTGAGCCTACTGGGAAGGACATGCTTCTTTCCATCCTCTTCTTTCTCCCCAGCTGGATTGAGTACAGAATACTTATGCACTTTGAACTCCTGTTTCAGCATTTGAAGTAAGCTGTGGACAATGAGGAAAAGAGAGTGAAGGAGGGAGAAACTGGGACATTTTAAAAATCTGAAAAAGTGGGGAGAGAGGATTAATTGCCAAATGTGGACAACTGGAAGGTCCAACTCTATGGTTCTATGATTCTATGTAACATCCAGATTCTACCAACCAGCACAGTTGCTGTCCATGCTGCATGGGCAATTCTGGGAGTGGTAGTTCCCCAAACTGCAACATCCTTGAAATCTGAAGGATTATGTTTTAAAGGGCTCAGAAAAGACCAGCAAAAATGATTGAGAGAAAATAAACCTGAACTATCACCACAAACCAAAATGACTACACTGTGCTGAAAAGCTTTTGGCCCAACCAAGAACGAATGACCTAGAGCCATTGTATTTTACAGTACAAAAGAAAAATCTTTCAAGCTATCATGACAAAATTATGCTCAGATTTTAGGAAGTGGGTCAGGCTAAGAATTTTTCAGCATACTCTCATAGTAGTAATTGTAGTAGCAGTAACAGTAGTGGTAGTTGTTGTTGTTGTTATTATTATTATTATTATTATTATTATTATTTATCTGCCTCTCCCTATGGATTGAGGTGGGGAACAACAGTTAAAATGCAGCAACAAATACACACATAACACAGTTAAAAACACAAACACTAATACAAAATACATCATCAATGAAAAGAGCAGAATGTCAGTTTTAAAAGCATATGTATTAAAAACAATTCATAATTTATAACTCATAATTTAAAAACCATCAGGACAGGCTGGCTGGAAGAGATTGGTCTTTAATGCTGTTTAAAACTCAGCTTATCCAGATGTCAAACCTCTTCTGACAGGTTACTGGACAATTATAGAGCTATAGGGCTATATTCCACTTTAACTGCCATGGCAACATATTGTGGAATCCTGGGATTTATATTTTGATGATGCCCAAGAGCTTTCTGTCTGAGAATTCTAAGTATTCCTCCCTAAACTGCAAATCCCGGATTCCATGTTGTCATGACAGTTAAAGTAGACTACACAATGCTATAACAGTGGCTATGTCCTCACTGATGAAAAACTCAGTTTACCACTGAGACTTCTGGATCTGTGGGGAGGATGAGCTGTCCACACAATTGGCACCCACAATGAGCCAATAATGGTAGCACTGTGTGCACAATTCCCAGGATACCCCTCTCCCTCTATCCCCAGGATACCCCTCTCCCACTAATATTTTAGAGATGTTTTAATCATGTAATGTTGTTTTAGACTGCATGCTGCTTGACAAGTTTTTATTCTTTCACTTATTTTATTTAACCCCTTCTATGTAAAGTGCTGTGCAAACTTTACAGCTCTCTATAAATAAATGTTAATAATAAATAATAATAACAACTGCCATCCTATTAAGAGATGGGGTACTGTATTGATGGTATAGCCATGCCCTGCTTTCAGAACATGGAAATTTACTCTGACTCAGAGACTGAAGCAGGGGACCTGCTGGCTGGAAGCTGCTACTGAACCAGAGCAGGAGGTTCCAGAGTCAAACGTTTCAGAGACAAACCAGAGTGCAGTACATGGATAAGTACAGAGTGCATGGATAAGCATGACTGTCAAAATACAAAAGAAATCTTACCCTTACCTACCTTTGCCAAGCAGAGACAACAAAGGAAGGGCTTGAGGCCCTCAGGACCTTATCAGACGGGAGGAATTTCTCTTTATTGCAAATGGAGCCAATTGGAGCCAATTCGAATTCACGTGAATTTGCTAGTTTAGCGAATGTACGTGAATTCCAATAGCATTTGGAATGCATTCAGAATGACTTCCCATTACCCGAAAATGACCCCCCCCCATTGCCCGAAATTGCGTGAGATGCTTTAATTTGCAATAGCGTAAAACCCATAATTGTGTTCGGAATGACTTCTCTTTTGCCTGAAATTGCTTGAGATACTTTAATTCACAATAACGTGAAACCCCATGATTCTGTTCGGATTGCCATTAGATTATACTTCCAATTTCCAACGTCTGATAAGGTCCTCAGAGGATTTATAGGAAGAAGCAATTAATTTAGCAGCAGCTGTGTTGAATTGCTGATCTATAAATTTGCAGCCCCGTCCTCCAGGAGTTGTGAGAGATTATCTGACCTACTTGGCTCCCTGTGATGTTCTTGAACTCTGTGCTTGACCTAGACTGTGTTGTTGACTCTGGTTACTATTTACCTGACCTGGATATTGTTGAATCCTCTTGTTGGATCTGAAGCTTGTGAATGCACTTTGTTTGGGACCTAAGGCTTTCACTTGTTAAGCAAAGTAAGCGCTGAATTGTAAGCTGCTTATTAGCTGGTACTATGCCTCTGCTATCAGCTGTGTAGCAACAAGCCCTAGGCCAATGCCTGGACTGTGTTTTGGACAGGTATTGTTGTGCTAATGTGTGCTTGTGCAATCTATGTGCATATCTGCAAATAGAGTGCTGCCAGAAAAGAGCCATGCAAACTTAAAAGTCAAAGTGCTGTACTGGGAAACTGGAAATTTCAGGCAGGAGGTTCAGCAGCTTGCCCATCGTCCAATACTTATTTCTCATCCCTGTATGGCCGGCCATGCTGACCACATGCTCAGGAGATTCTCTAGAATTTCTCTCTTGACCCGGAGTAAAAGGGGACTCTTTGTACTCTGGAGACTTGAATTGGATCACAGATTGGGCTCATGTTTCATCTATTTTGGTCTCAAGCATCATCTGAATAGGTCAATGTGAGAATATTTATTTTTCTCCCAGTGGACATCACCAGTGTAGTGTGATAATGATTTAAACTGAAACTAAGGAGATTATTGCATTCTAAATAATGTGATTTACCCCCAACAGCATAAAGTCACTTTTGGGGTTAAAAGCGGGTATTATCACTGCCACCGCCACCAGGTGACTACAACCCGGGTCCCAGCCACATTCAGCTGGCTGCTTTGCAAAAACGCAAAGCTCCCGTTTTTGCAAAGCGGCCAGCTGAGGGCAGCTTGGACCCAGGTTGAAGTTGCCTGGTGGCATAATTTTACATGTTTTTAACCCCAAAAGTGACTGTATCCCTTCTGGGATAAGTTGCATTATTTAGAATGTGATAATCTCCTAAATCGGAGGGCTCTCATTTAGAGAGTCACTATAAGTCAAATGTGACTTGATAGTAAACAAAAACAAACATACCTGAAAATACATCTTTTGTTTGAGGATCAGCAAAACCATGTTTGCTCTCTCAGAGTATTCTTTTGATCTTCATACTCGTTCTGGCACAGGCAAGGGGATTTTGTAGATTAGAAAAATAGTGCACAGACCAAGGACAAATGAGGCTCTTAAGGTATGATACTTGCTCCAGTGTGTTGAGAAACAGGTCTGTAACATTATTACTAAGCTGAGTGAGTGAGAGGCTTCTGCAGGGTCTGGTGGCATTGCTGCTGAAGAATGTTTGTGTCACTTTGGAATACACATTGCCCTGCAATCTAGAAAACACATTTTGATGTTTCAATATCTTTCCTTTGTGAGTCGTTACTGTCACAGACCTGAGTCTGCAAAAGTATTTATTTCAGAGCTCAGCAGTCACTAGTAAGACTGATTTCTGAGAAAGCCATTGCTGTGCTACAGGTGCAGCCAGGAAGCAGGTACAAATCCAGTAGTGAAATTGTTGGGTTGTAGAAGGCAGCGCCC
The DNA here is from genome assembly GCA_034509955.1 of Urosaurus nigricauda. Classification (NCBI taxonomy): domain Eukaryota; kingdom Metazoa; phylum Chordata; class Lepidosauria; order Squamata; family Phrynosomatidae; genus Urosaurus; species Urosaurus nigricauda. The sequence continues at coordinate 269,381,468 of JAOEGL010000003.1, forward strand.
ACCCCATTATTCCCCCTTATCACCTTCCACACCAGTGTGTGTGTATGTGTGTTATGTGCCTTCAAGTCATTTCTGACTTATGGGGACCCTTAGGTGATTCCATCATGGGGTTTTCATTGCATGTTTTGTTCAGAGGAGGTTTGCCATTGCTGTCCCCTGAGGTTGAGAGAGTGCAGCTTACCTAAGGTTACCCAATGGGTTTCATGGCTGAGCAGGGAACTGAACCCAGGGTTATAGTGCCACTCTATTCTGCTTTGGTCAGGCCTCACCTGGAATACTGTGTCCAGTTTTGGGCACCACAATTCTAAAAAAGATGTGAAGAAACTGGAGTTTGTCTAAAGGAGGGCAACTAAAATGGTGAAGGGTCTGGAATCCATGCCCCAGGAGGAACGCCTTAGGGACCTGGGAATGTTTAGCCTGGAGAAGAGAAGGTTAAGAGGTGATATGACAGCCCTGTTTAAATATCTGAAGAGATGTCACATTGAGGAGGGACCAAGCTTGTTTTCTGCTGCTCCAGAGAACAGGACCAGGAACAATGGATGCAAGCTCCAGGAAAAGAGGTTCCACCTCAACATTAGGAGGAACTTCCTGACAGTAAGGGCTGTTCGACAGTGGAACACACTCCCTCGGAGGGTAGTGGAGTCTCCTTCTTTGCAGGTCTTTAAGCAGAGGCTGGATGGCCATCTGTCGGGGATGCTTTGATTGGGAGTTCCTGCATGGCAGGGGGTTGGACTGGATGGCCCTTGTGGTCTTTTCTAACTCTATGATTCTATAGGGCTTTCTAGATTGGCAAAAAGAAGTGTGTTCATGGCTGCATGAAACTCTAGCCTTTAGATGAGAAAAGGGGAAAGTGTGCCATGAAAATGCTTTTTTTGCATTTTAGGGGAGAAGAAGCACCTTTAAAAAGGTGCTGCTTTTCCCAGCTTCTTTTTAAAAACTTCAGAACAGTGCAGCTCCATCTAAAGGCTGTGGTGCAGCTGCTAAGCATTAAGGAAAAGGCAACTTCATGTCACACTTTCCTGCCCATCTAGAAAGCTCAGATTCTCCAGAGTTGTAGTCCAGCACTCAAACCATGGTCCCACACTGGCTCATAGACATTAATCTTATTAAAATGTTTTTCATTCCTTATACTTTGTCTGGGCCATTGCTTTAATAAGGTGAATAGTTTAATTGTATTATAATATTCACTTTTTGTGTTTTTAATTGTATTGTTATTTGAGTCTTGTCCACTTTGAATGGGATTCAAATCAATCAATCAATAACAATAATAATAGATGATGCTCAATTCCCCCCAATGAGACTGAGTTCTGCCTTGTACATGCCAGATTTGTACTGGTCTATGACTGTAATAAAGATATACAATACATGCCAGATTAAGAAACATCAGAACATTTTAGTTTTCTTCTGTGCTGTACATAGAACAAGGGCAGCATTTTGAGCATGAGTGGTGGGTATGAATGAGTAGGATATTAATATACATGGCTTTTAAACCACATTTACAGCAAGAAAATAGCACTTTTGCTGATACTTATTGCATGATGGCACCTTCAACCCATAGCTGCTGTGTCTCCAAAGTGTGGTCGGGGCATCCCTTTTCACTTCATGGGGCAAACTTGTCAATATGTTCCTAGTCACACTTCAGTCACATTAGTCCTCAGGTGTGAAACATTGCAGCTGCAGCAGTTTCACTATTGTCAGTCATGTGTGTCAGTGTCTCCTCCTGTTCCTACTTCTTACTCACTATTCCAAAGCAGGCTGATATCATTATTACCCCCCCCCCCCGCAGTTGGTCCCCCATATGGTATTTGCGGGTTTAACATTCACGGATATGATTATTCATGAGTTTGACCATGCTCCCTTCCCCAGCATGGCCTGGAAGGATGCACACATGCTCTTCCTCCTCCTCCTCCTGCCCTGGGCTTTTTCTCCCTCCCTCCTGACTTAAGCTTCCCCCTCCCCCTCCCAGCAGGCAGGAGAAAAAAGCCAAGCCCAGGACCAGAGCAGTTTGGAAGGGCATGTGCACATGCTCCTCCTCTTCTGTTTTGGGCTTTCCCCCATATTTGCATTTTTTCCCTTTTGCAGGGGTTTTGTACCCCTAACCCTTGTGAATCTTGACGGTAGACTGTATTTCTTTCTTTTTTAAAAAAAACCTCCAAAAACTTAGCATACCTCTGGTTTTGCATTTTAAAAGATATATATATATATATATATATAACAAAAAACAGCAATCACGGTGGGTTGTAGAACATAGGGCAGGGAGAGGGGTTAAAGGGGTATGCAGAACACAGTATGAGGGACTGTTGATGGGAGAAACAGCCCCAGTCATGCAAAGGCAGAGAAGATGTAGAAATGGTTACTCTGAAACCATTGTGTTTCCATTTTATTAACTAATGCTGTTGTGGAGAGAATGGGACTTGTGTGGTAATGTCCATAGACTGTGAGTTCTGCAGCTGAAAGAATGCCTTTAAAATTCAGGCTAAAACCTGGAGCCGATTCATCATCCCACTCACACTAGAACTGCCAGCTACCACTGGGTGGGATATGCAGTAGGTTGGAGGGCCATTCTTGGGTCCTCCTGATCTGATATTGGCTGTTCAGTGCCATTTCCCCCAAACAGAAGGGACACTCCAGTCACTTTGGATAACCTTTCAAAGAATTTCAGGCTATTTCAGAGTGATGTCCACCTCTGCAATAATGATTTTCCATTGCCTGTGACCTTGCAATATCTGATGAGAAGACCATGATCCTGCTCTTCCAGTAAAACCATGGCTCCAGCTTGGACAAGACATCTCCGTAGTATAGCTGAGTCCTGCCAGATGTGGCTCTGTTTCATTTCATCTTTATGTCTGTAGCTATCTGGCCAAGCTGTTTTGCTTTGATATTAAAACATTAAAACATTGGCCAAGATCCTACATCGTGCTGGTGAAGTATAAAGTTTTGCCAAATGCAGCTCCACACATTCCACTCTCCCTGTTCTCTTTATTTTAAATCCCACAGCTGAGTTATCATCCATAGCCATTTAGTGGCCAGGAGAAGATGGGGGTGGACAGGCAGCCTCCAGTTGAGTTCCTGCAGCTGGATGCATGGAGTGACATATTTCATCTGAATGAGGATGCCTCTTCTTCTGGGTTCCTGCTTCTCCATGTGTCTGGCTACAGGAACACAGAATAATACTGTCCAGCTAGCCTCCCCGCCCCCCCGGTCCATGGTGAGGGTAACCTCATACCCTCCAGAAATTTCCAGATGAAAAGTGGGACATGCATGGGCAAGCGATACTGAAAAGTGGCCAAGATGGCACAGGTTCCTCATGAGGATGATTATATACTCATATAATTATAGAATTATATGATTATATAATAGCTTATTTATTTATTTTGGTTTGTGTAATTTGAGTTTATTATATTATTAGCAGTCACTCTCTGTATGTTCTTTAGTTACATTTTTGTATATTATATTTGGTACCTATACAGCTTTTCCCAAGTTTGTTAGGTGTAGTTTATGTATGAAGATGAACACACAATCTAGAAGTTTCTTCAGCAGTTTGCTTTTGCTTGAGCCTACTGGGAAGGGCAAGATTCTGCCCCCTCCTCTCCTCTCTCTATTACTTGTTTCCTTGAGTGCAAACTATTCAGTTTGCAGCTGTTGAAGGAAACTGAGGATAAAGGGGGGACATGAAAGGAGGAGAGAGAAACTGAAATGTTTTACAAGCATCTGGAAAAGTGGGAGGACAAAGGATTAGTTGGGACTGTCCACGCAAGTTCAGAACAACTGGAGGTATGTGGCTAGGATCCAGGATTGTGAGTAAAGAACGTGGAGGGCCACTGCAGATGGAGATACTGAATATCACCATCCACAGCTACTAGAGAATGATATACGCAGGCATAAATTTGAGTCAGGTTGGCATATATCACCAAGTGGATGTCAAGTGTTATGTTGCTTTGTGTTTCTCTTAATAAAAAGTGAGAGCTGCTCATCATCCTATCGGCTTCTGCTGAGTGCTGAGCTGAAAGCAAAATATGCTAGGCTGTGTATGCTTAGGTGCTCCATCTTGAGGCCCAAAGGCAAAATGGAGTATTAAAACTGATTGATTACATAGACTCGCTGTGACATGTGGATTTATAGGAACTGGATGTGCTCATCCAGTGCATTTAATGTTTTGCAAGCCAAATAGAATTTTGAGTTTACCTTAACCCCCATAAAGAGCTGAGCAGCAAGACCAGTCCCAGTGATGCACTTTGTTGCCAGTTTGGAGAGATTCAATACAGTGCCCATAGCAGTTTGAGGAGAAATATACACTCTTTGACCAGCACTATTATCTCAGGGTCATACAGTGAAAATTATGAGCAGTATGTTTAGGATAACTGAAAGCAAGAATCTCCCCATGCGACTCATACAGTCCCAGTTGAAATCATAGTACAATAGTAGTTTGTGAGTTGCTTTCAGTCTAAGTGGCTTTCAAAAGATGTGATAAGCACACAGAGGAATTATGTGTGTATGTGGCTAAGCCTATAACATTGTATTAACAGCGATGCCTAGCAATTAATCCTCCAGGTTCAACAAATGCTGGGGCCAAATGTTCTTGCAGTGCTTGTGAGATATCCTTGGGCGTTTTGGCTTTGCCATTGCTGGAGATGGTGGTGTACAGTGCTGGCAATATCTACTTGTGTTCAGCATCACGTTACAATATTTTTGTACAATGTTGACTCACAATGAAGTCCCATTCAGCTAAATTCCCCTGCCATTTTATTTAAAAGCTTCTTGTTTGTATGATCATATTATAGCTGTTTTTGTTTAGTACTGGGGGCAATGTGGTCTAGTGGTTTGAGCATTGGACAAATGACTCTGGAGATCAAAATCAAGGTCCCTATTTGGCCTTGAAAACCCACTGGATGACCACAAGTAAGTCATGAACTCTCAGCCCCAGAAAACCCCATGATAGGCTCTCCTTAGGGTTACCATAAGTTGGAAACAACTTGATGATGCACAACAACATGGAGAGAGAGTCAGTAATAACAACTTCAGTTGTCCCTTAATTAGTTAGCTTTGGTCTTTCTTGGGCAGAAGTTAATTACTTACTTCATGTCACTTTTTTAAAAAGCTCATTTTGCTATGGCATAATAAACAAAAGAACAGAAGGCAGACTAGTAACTAATGACTCTCATCTTTGGGAAAAGTAGCAAACCAATTAAAGGGGTAATTTATGTCTAATTTATGAATAATTCCCCAGTTATGCTGAAGCTATGAAATGGACTAAGCCTGAAGAAGGCAGCTTCTGATTAAAGGCCCAGTAGCCTTTAAAAACTTCAATAACATTGATGCTGCATTTGTGTTCTGTTTCATCCCTCTCTTCTACTAAATCCCCTCTGAAAAATGTAGGAGAACAATACCAGAAAAAATGGGCTGCAGTACTCTGGCAACAGCATTTTTGGGATTCTCCTTCATTTTGTGTGAACAGCATATTGCAAGTCCAGTAAAACATGCTGGCATGGAAGCAACTTAAATAATGTCTGCTAATCAGAAAATGGGGCTTCAAGACTCTCCCCCACTCTCCTTTTTACTTCTTATGATGACTAGTAGATGTAAATGCATTGGGAAAGATAATTTGGTGCAGAATTATTATTTTTTAAGGTGAGAATACTTATCTAGAGCTGCGGGTAGAATAAGCTGTTTTGCGGTGAAGCTGAATTGACAGCAGTGATGCATGGCATCTTGGGAGGTGGTTTGGAAATCAAGCTACAGCTGAGCTGTTCGACGGTGAGCATTGCCATGTCTTTTGTGCCCATGAGTCTCTTGTCATCCTTCTTTCTGAAAGTAAAATAAGTTTCTTTAGCCAAGCTGTCTCCACCAGCAGCTCTGTTTTGTCGATTTTTTCTTTTCAGAGTAGAATGGGAGCTGGGAAGGAGAACCCTGCTGCTTGTTGCCACTCTTGCGTGAGATTCTTGTGTGTTCCAGAAACCAACACAGACTGAAATGGTCTGCATGGCTTTTTGAAAGGAAGAGATTTCCTCCCCTCTGCTGCCATGGCCACACAAGTAGAAGGTCTGAGTCTCACAAATAAAATGAGCCAAGAGGTGTGGTGATATCATGATGGGTTGAGGATTTTGCTTCAGTCTCATTTTTTAAAAAAATAAGAAGATGAACTTACCATTATTCTCAATTTTCTCCAGACTTGGGATGGAGAGTTTAAAAATTCAAATGTGAGACAAACAAAATGGACAGAGGGCTTTGAGTGCTTGGCCTTAGGACCCTGGGTTCAAATCCCTGTGTACAGGTGTCCCCAGCACACTGTCAAAAAGTGGAAATAATGAAGATGAAGAACCATTATGAATATTACTGTTTAGTGCTCTGGTCTCTAACTTGTGAGGGATGCCAAAGAAAAAGGCCAAACTTTACCCAGAAAAGAATCCCTGACACACATACAGAGAAGCCCTTCCCTTGAACCCAGAAGGTTGTATTTTCCTCCCAGATGGTATAGGCCAACTATTCTTATTCTGCAGGAGACTCTTTCTCATGGCCGGCATCTTTCAGCAGGAGTAACATCTTTTACTCTTGACCAGCCAAGGGAAAGGAGAGACCAGAAAGGGGCCCAAAGCATCCATCAGGTAACAAAATGCCTGTGGGACTAGATTATCCATTTGATTTTAACTCAGCTGTAGCACCTCTAAGAGGGGCAAAGGTGGTACTGTAGGCTGTAGCCCTATATTTTCTCTCCTTAATTTCCCCCTATTACTGTGTTTCCCCGAAAATAAGACAGTGTCTTATATTGATTTTTGCTCCCAAATATGTGGTAGGTCTTATTTTCAGGGAATGTCTTATTTTCTCCATGAAGAAGAATTCACATTTATTGTTGAACCAAAAAAATGAACATTTATTATATACTGTATATATATATTTATATACGTACAAAAACTTTGCTAGGTCTTACTTTTGGGGGAGGCCTTATATTTAGCAATTCAGCAAAACCTCTACTTGGTCTTATTTTTGGGGGATGTCTTATTATTGGGGAAACAGGGTATGTGTTCCAGCCCCTACCTCCATTCTTTCAGAATGGGAAAATGGGAAAACTGCATTTTTTTTTTACCTAAGGGAACACCTCTCTAGGAATTTCTAGGTTGTCCAGCAGAAGTCTGTGGTCAACATCTGCCAAAAGCTGACCATACAATTGTGCTGGAGGACCAACAAATGCCTAGAGAAGTGGAATCTCTAGGTTTTGCAGTGCAAGTTCTGGCAGACGTTGATGTCAAAGCTCCTAGAGGACATATTAATCAAGTCCTTGAATAATCAAATCTGCAAAAGTTAAAGTCACAAATGTGGAGGGGCAACTGCTATTCTGGAGTACAGATGCAGCCATGCGCCTATATTGCTATCCATATATACTTCACATCTTTCTTAACTTCCTCCCTCCCCATGTCCTATGCAATGCTATTTCATTCACTGCCCTCTTCTTCTTTTTTCCCCCTTTTTCATGGAATGACATCAGAAGAGACAAAGATTCATCAAGCCATGTTTGGGAATGTTTGTGAGAGAAAAGAAGGGAAAAAAGGTGGGGTGGAGAGAAGAAGGGAGGTGGGGAGAATAAGCCTGGTCACAGTGGGAAGAATCAGAAAGCTATGGTTCTTTCATGCATGGCATGGAAGGCTGCCTACATCCATGCCCCCCTCCCAGCCAAACGAAACTGGCCAGAAAATGTGACTAGTAGAACTGGGAGAGGGCAGGACTTTGCTAAAGAAGGCAGAACATTACCCACATGGGAAAGAATCAAAAGCAACATGAATTCACAGTATGGTGGAACATATGCCCTGAAGAAGCAACAGCAGTCAGAACAAATTATCACCTTTTATAGTGCTTAGAAAAAACTGCAGCCAATAGTGCAATTGCATGGGAATGGTTACTCATTACTTCAAATACCTGCATATGTCATATAAACAGAGACATAAGACATTTCAACAACCATTTTTGACAATTTTTTTGGACACTGTTAGGTTACATTCACCCCTTTTGGATTTGTCCAAAGATCAATGGATTCAATAGCAATAGCAACAGCAAGTACATTTCTATACCACTTATCTGTGCACTTAAGCACTCCCTAAGCAGTTTTCAATGTGTAAACTAATTCTCCCCAACAACCTGGGTTCTCATTTTAGTGCCCAGTGGAAGGATGCAAGGTTGAGTGAACCCTGAGCCCCTGGCTGGTATTGAACTCACAACGTTGTGGTTTGTGAATGATTGGCTGCAGTACAGCATTTAACCACTGCACTAACAAACTACAGGAAAAGTGATTCCACCTAAACATTAGGAAGAATTTCCTGATGGTAAGAGTTGTTCAACAGTCAAATACACTGCCTCAAAGTGTGGTGAAATGTCCTTCTTTGGAGATTTGGATGGCCACCATCTGTTGGGGGTTCTTTGTTTGTGTCTTTCTGCATGGCAGAGGGTTGGATTGGATGGCCCTTTGGGTTTCTTCCTACTCTAAGATTCTGTGATTCCTAAAAAGAATGGAGTTCTGTGTGGGGGAAAAAAATAAATCAAAGTTGCCTTTATGTTGCTCTTTCAAAGGGTTGAGGTGGATAATCCCTAAGATTTCCCCTGCTCTGCCCTCACAAATCTAGTAGATGAGAATCAGGGAGCTGTGTTGGTCCAGCAGATCAGAAAGCACAGAGCTGGTGAAATAATGCTCCACAGGTCTTATCAGTTCAACTGCAGCAGGGGATTTGTGGGCTAACACATTCTTCAGCATCTTCCTAGGTAAAGAAATGAATGGAATTCTTATTGTTGAACGGTGAACGTGCAGCGCCTTCTGCCAGAACAAGTATGAAAGAAGGAACTGGTCAGCACTCCATGGGTGCTTAGCCATGAACTGGTGATGTTGCCACACTATCAACTCCCAAAACAGTGAGTTGAAAAGCACCCAAAAGTTGGCTGAAACAAAGCAAGCTGTCGTTTTAGTCTTCTAGTAACAATATTTATTGGCTTGCCAGAAACAGTAGTATAGTGTTGGCACAAACCACATCCCAGATGGTCTTAAATGGCATTGAAGAGAGGAGGGAGAAGAGGAAACATCCAAGCAAAGGAACTCCCTATTAGTTCTCCTTCAGGAAATGTACAGGGTCAAAGGGACTGGTGTTAACCCTACCCCACACTTCACACAGAAAACTAGCAGTAAAGTCTCCAGCATAGTCTTAGTGCATAGAAATTAGGCCTGTCCATTGTCTGAACATCTATTTATACCCCAGGCTTAAAGTGAACTTAGTTTCACTATGGTTCCTCAGTGTAATGTAGGCTGCAAAATATATTCGATCGACATTTGCATCTCATCATCTTCCAGTACAATGATGTAGGGTTGACAACTGTGAAAATTAGGGATGTAAACATTCAACTCGTTCACTTCACAAATGAGGATAAATTATTTCCACAGTTTTCACCCCACTGTGGATACTGTGTCTGAGAATCTCCAGTTCCTGAGTGCAATTTGTTTTGTTGCACAGTGAACTGGGTTGTGCCAATCTATGATTGAAGCTCACTCAGTAGATCTATGGAAAAGACTTCTTCTCACCTGCTATGTTTATTCTCTAAGTTTTGTCACATTATATGCTCGATTCAATTTTGGATGCAACAACTTAAACACTCAGAGACAGTTTTTTTTAATACTTTATTGTTTTAAGTTCTTCTTGTCATGCCATGTTTCGTTTATATTTTTGCATTTTAACATGAGATATGTTGTTTCAAAAATCTATCTAAAATTTGTTGAAGCACTTCAGATTTCTGCACTCTTCGTGTTTTCTTTCTGTTTTTACAAAAAAAAAATGGCCTTCAGGATCACAGAATCAAGAATTATTTTATCAGTTCCATGTAGATCACACAGAATTCTCAACATATAGTGGGGCTTTCTAGATTGGCAGGAAAGTGTGACATGAAGTTGCCTTTTCCTTAATGTTTAGCAGCTGCACCACAACCTTAGAAGGAGCTGCGCTGTTCCGCAGTTTTTAAAAAAGAAGCTGGGAAAACCAGCACCTTTTTAAAGGCGCTTCTTCTCCCCTAAAACACAAAAAAGGTGTTTTCATGGCACACTTTCCCTTTTTCTCATCTAAAGGCTAGAGTTTCATGCAGCCATGAACACACTTCTTTTTGCCAATCTAGATCAGGCCATAGTGGGCCAAGATGAAACATTGCAGTCTATGTTTTATAACTTTACAAATCCATAGCTATACTGAAGAAATGCAATGAAACCCTGTTAGTGAATTGTGAAGATGCACTTCTGGGCTCCAATGTGCATCGGTTATTTGTGGTGAACACTGGATATGTGTGATGTGCATCCAGGATGTCTGATGCACATTCAGCTCCCTGTTGTGCTCTGGGACTTCCTAGCTGGTGTCCTGATGTGCATCAGGGAGCATCTTCACATGCATCAGTGCCCACTACACATTGGGCTGTAAACCATTCCATTGGCTACCATAGTGCAATCGACTCTGTATGTTGCAGCCTCACGACAGATCAGTTTTTGACAAGTCCAGTAACCCCTTAGTTCAGAAATCCAGGCTTCAGCAGTAAAACTTAGAAAACCTTTATTCAGTAGCTAATGATGTTCACCAGAGACATTTGTTATCAGAACTAACCAGCAAATGTTAGCAAGGCATAATTAAAGTACATGTAATTTCAAATCTTTGGCAGGCTACCTTCTCATTCATTACAAAAAGCAAAACATTATTTACTTCCCTTTTTCCCATGTACCCTCCTTTTTTATTCTTCCTCTGCCAACATTCCCAAGAGAGTGGCCTCAACTCCCTTCCATCTGCTCATTAACCACAAAGGAATGTGGTCAAAAGTTTCTAGCAATTAACATCCTATTGTATATCCAATCATTTCCTGCAGTACTGTATAACATATTTATACCAGTAAACAGCAAGCAGGTCAATCTATACCCTTTTAGATTAACATTTCAAACCATGTCAGGCAAGCTCAATGATTCAGCTCCTGACAATTGTGTGCACACATACAACCATTTATGAAGACACAAGTCCCAAGTGGAATGCCTATTGTGGTTGTGCAAGCAGGGATGAAAAATAGCCTTGGGACTCTGGCCTTATCTGCATGGGCCAAAAGGCCCCTTCCCCCCTTCTGTTAATGCACAGCCCAAACCCCAGTTCTGGAATGAACAGTCCAGATGACGCCCATCCTGTCCCGCACCAGAACCGGGGCATAAAAAGGTTTAAACAGAGTAAAAACAAAAAAACAAAAAACATCTCACCTGTTGCTCTAGATCTGGGAAAATCCAGAGCCTTTTATTACCATCAGACACCTCCCCATTGACCTCCTCCCATACCACGCCCTACAGAATCCTTAGTAATATTGTTATTCATAAATCATAGTTCCCATATACTGCTGAATGTAATGGTAATAGTTGTGACATAAACAAATAGCAAAACTAAAAGCATTCCTTTAAATTACAATATCATACGTGTACCCCAAATGTATTTACTTGCACATAGTTTCATGTGTTTAAAGTGAAAAATTGGTAAGATGTGATGTTTATAAAGGAAATGTAAAAATAATTTTAAAAAGTGAATTAAAAAAAACTCTATGGACTCTTTCAAATGGGAGGAATTTCTCCCAATTCCGAATGGAGCCAATGCGGATTCATGTAAATTCGCTTGTTTAGCTAATTTACCTGAAGCCCTGCTCCGTTTGGAAGGCATTCGGAATGACTTCCCATTACCCGAAAATAACCCCCCCTTGCCCGAAATCACGTGAGAAGCTTAAATTTGCAATAACGTTAAACCCATGATTGCATTCGGAGTGACTTCCCTTTTGCCCGAATTTGCATGAGAAGAATTAATTCGCAATAACGTGAAACCCCAGGATTGCGTTTGGATTGCCCTTGGATTATACTTCCAATTTCCCACGTCTGAAAGAGTCCTGTGGCTTCTCCTTTCTCCTCCCACTGAGCATTGCCCCACTCACACCATCTCTTCAGTGTTTTAAATGGAAATAGGCAAACACTACAGCTCACTTTTGCCAAAAAGGCAGATGTTTGGGGAACAGTGGTGTCCCTACCGTAGGGTGTCACCTGGTGTGGTCTGAAGCCCCCTCACCCTGCTAATGATGCCCCTGGTTCCCCTGCTATGGTAGCTGTCTGCACAGACATCCTACTGGGTCACCCAGAGGGTCTACCACTGCAATGGGTCACTTGTTTGAGGTCAGAACAAAGCACCCAGTATGTGACCATCAATGGATGGATCTCAGAAATGAGTAACCCATAGCGGTGGTAGACATGCTGGGCGTCCCAGTGGGATGCTCATGCAGACAGCTGCTAGGCAGTGGAAAAGAGGCCACAGTAATGGGGGCAGGTAGGGGCCAGGATTCTCCAAGCTGCCCCTGGAGTACCCTGGCCAGTGTAGATAAGGCCTTTTTGAGAGAGAGAGAGAGAGAGAGAGAGAGAGAGAGAGAAATCATGCAGTCCTCCGAATATTGTTATGAACTGCAAGTCCTAGCAGTCCATACAGCATAGTCAATAGTGAGGAATGCTGGGGGTTGCAATTCAGCAGCAACTGGAAGCTTGTATTATACCAATAAAGCCCTAGAACAAGCCTGATATTCCAGGGTGCATGTAGATGTAGGACATGAAAATAAATTTTGCCTTAAAGTTTGTGTTAAAATAATGAAGTGAGTTTCTCTTTCTAGTACAAACCAACATAGGTAAGATTGGATGATCTTGCTAGCCAAGGTAGGTTAACATTTACATTTTACAAAAGGCCTAATGGAAATTTAGAGAAATTTGATTTCTGGTGGAAACATAATCTGAACCAAATGTACCAAATAAATCTCTATGTACTTATGAGAAAGTTTTTTTTAAAAAACCCAACCCAACACATGAATGATCATTGACTGACTGCCTTTGGTATGAATTCTTACAAGTAATGGCATATAAAGAAATTATTGGAATGAAATTTTCAATTAAGGGAACAGACTGATTTTGAGAAGGTAATAGTATCTTACATCAAAAGAACATCTTATGTCAAGAATATATATATATACACACACACACTGCTGGAATACCAACATGAAACTGAACCAGTAAAAACTATATAAGTTAGACACACTTATATAGTCTAGGTAGTCCAATATACACTGAAATGTGGGGAAATATATGGAAATTGTTGGAAAGTAAAGTGTAGAATATTTATTACTTCTATTTGCTTACTTTTTAACCCCTTAATATACCATCTTTGTGTTGATATACTACAACACTTTGAATTTCATTGCTTTTTCAGGTGGTGGAATTTTTTTTAAGGGGGAAGGGGTGAGCCAAGGTGAGCCCAGCCTACTTTTTACTCTAAAGTAAGGGCAAGAAAACCTGTGTTCCTTTAGATATTGTTCAGATCCAGTTAGTCTTAACTAGTCTGGACAATGGTGAAGGATTATAGGGGTTGTAGTTCAACCACATGACAATGGCCATAGATTCCTTGGTCCTCCTATAACAGGAAGACATGGTCCACACAATTGTCATTATAGTAGAGCCTAAGTAGTCAATCTTTTCCTCGTGTTCACATTTCAGTACTCTTTTGCTTGTGCTTGATTAACACAAAATAATAGAAATATTAAGAAAATTACAAGCAGAGATCAGAAGATTTTTTTTTTTTTTTTGGACTGTAAGTTGCAGAAACTCTTGGTCCAAAAAATAACTTCCCTAGTCTCTGGTTAGCATCCTATTTTTACTTCCAACTAGAACAGGCCTATTCAATCAATTGTTGAATGGTAAGTCAACACAAAAGTAAAACCCATTAGTTCAATGAGTCAACAAGATGAACATGACATAGCAGTGTGATGCGGCAGTTAATAAAACCAATCTAGGCTGCTTTAATAGTAGCTTAGTATCTAGATCAAGGAAATAGGAATTCCATATTAAAGGGCTGATTAAACAAAAAGGTCTTTGCTTGATAGCAAAAGAAGAGCAGTGAGGGGGTCAGCCTAGCCTCCCGCCAAAGGGAATGCCAGCAACAGCCTGACAGACTGGCACCAGAGGCGGCATCGGGGTGGAGTGGGGGTGTGGCATCCACATGACACATGCCCCAACTCTGTCCCCATGCTGGCATGACACCGCTCACCCCACCATGTTGCAGGCAGCATCATGGTGCTTCTCTGGTGCTGTGTCCAATCTGCTCAGTTCCAGAGTCTTCATAGAATCATAGAATTGTAGAGTTGGAAGATACCACACGGGCCATCCAGTCCAACCCCCTGTCATGCAGTTCAAATTACTTCATTTGTTGCAAACTGAGTTCCAAGTGCAATTGTAGTTTGCACTTCGTAAAGTCAGCAGAGGAAGAGGAGAGGAGGGAGCAAAATCATGACCTTCCCAGTAGACACAGGCAAAAGCAAACTGCTGCAGCATCTCCTTGCTTGTATGTTAATCCTCATTAATAGCTTTTGACATCCTGACCACACTGATATTGCTTGGCTGCATGTGTCCCATTTTCATGTGTGAAATATTGGAGGGTAAAAGCACCAGATCCTGTCTGAGCTTGGAAGCTAAGCAGACTCAGTCCTGGTTAGTACTTAGAGGAGAGACCACCATCGAATACCAGGTGTTGTGGGCTACATTTCAGAGGAAGGAACCAGCAAAACCATTTTGAGAATTCCTTGTGTATGAAAACCCTATGACATTCCTCAGGTCACCATAAATCGACAAGTGACTTGAAGTCATGCACACACACATGCACATAGGACAATGGGAAAAATGCTTGCACAACCATTAGTGGGTGCATGAGACAATATGGGTACAAATAGCTTTCTTTAAGTAAAATAATAAAATAAACTAAGGAAGTTGTTGTATGGCCCTACAAGGTTTAGGGAGGACTGTAGGCTGATGTGCTCAACAATGGCTCCTTTTCAACCTGGAAAGAAGTGACCAGTGGGGTCCCACAGGGCTCTGTCCTGGACCCAGTACTATTCAACATCTTTATTAATGATTTGGATGACAGAATTTGGGGCATACTTATCAAATTTGCAGATGACACTAAACTAGGAGGAGTAGCTAATACCCCAGAGGACAGGATCAAAATTCAAAATGACCTGAATAGACTAGAAAGCTGGGCCAATGCTAACAAAATTAAATTCAACGCAGAGAAATGTAAGATTCTGCACTTAGGGAGGAAAAATGAAATGCACAGGTATAAAATAGGGGACACCTGGCTGAATGAAACTACATGTGAAAGTGATCTAGGAGTCCAAGTAGACCACAAGCTGAACATGAGTCAACAGTGTGATGCGGCAGCCAAAAAGATCAATGCAATTTTAGGCTGCATCAATAGAAGTATAGTCTCTAGATCAAGTGAAGTAATAGTGCCACTCTATTCTGCTTTGGTCAGGCCCCACCTAGAATACTGTGTCCAGTTCTGGGCGCCAAAATTCAAAAAAGATGTGGAGAAACTGGAGTGAGTCTAAAGGAGGGCAACTAAGATGGTGAAGGGTCTGGAAACCATGCGCTATGAGGAACGCCTTAGGGAACTGGAGATGTTTAGCCTGGAGAAGAGAAGGTTAAGAGGTGATATGATATCCCTGTTTAAATATTTGAAGGGATGTCATATTGAGGAGGGAGCAAGCTTGTTTTCTGCTGCTCCAGAGACTAGGATGCAGAGCAATGGATGCAAACTGCAGGAAAAGAGATTCCACCTTAACATTAGGAGGAACTTCCTGACAGTAAGGGCTGTTCGACAGTGGAACACACTCCCTTGGAGTGTGGTGGAGTCTCCATCCTTGGAGGTCTTTAATCAGAGGGTGGATGGCCATCTGTTAGGGATGCTTTGGTTGGGAGTTCCTGCACGGCAGGGGGTTGGACTGGATGGCCCTTGTGGGCTCTTCCAACTCTGTGATTCTATGATTCTATGTACAATCTCTAGTAGCTGCCAATTTCTGCAGTAAAATAACTGATGCTTATTATTACTGGAAGAGCTGATGTGAATGTTACCATGCTGGCTGGAGATGATGGGTCCTGTAGTCCAACACACTTGCACAGACTGGGTTGAGGGAAGCTTGTTGTTGTTGTGTGCTTTGAAGTCATTTCCAGCTTATGGCAAACTTAAGGTGAACCTTATCATGGGGTTTTCTTGGCATGAGGTGGCTGCTCTACACTTACAAATTTGCTATATTATGATAACTGGAGTGGGGAGGTGGTTGTTCACAGAAAGAGCAGCTTAAAAATGGAAAGACTAAATTCACTAATATATGGTTGTAGGCAACTTAAGTTTGGACAAAAAGTGGTGGCAATTTTTAATAGCTGTTCATATGGTAAATGAACAGATATTATGTTTTCATTAGCTATTGTAAACATCCTTGGAAACTTTGAACTGGAGGCAGATACGGCATTGTTTTTAATAAGTAAATAAATGAAAATGGATCACGAAGAAAAATGGAAGATGTCTCAAGAAGCCAGGATGGATGACTAAGGAACTTTCAACTGAGCTAAGTTTTAAACAGAACATGTATAAGAAATGGAAAAATGGAGAAATCACGAAAGAGGAATTCAAACAAATAGCCAGCACATGTAGGGGTAAAGTCAGAAAAGCTAAAGCGCAGAATGAACTCAGGCTTGCTAGAGAGGTTAAGAACAATAAAAAGGGCTTTTTTGGATATGTCCGCAGCAAAAGGAAGAAGAAGGAAACAGTGGGGCCACTGCGTGCAGAAGATGGCAAAATGCTAACAGGGGACAGAGAAAAGGCAGAATTACTCAACACCTTCTTTGCTTCAGTCTTCTCAGAAAAGGCAAAGGGTGCTCAACCTAAGGATAATGGAACAGGAGACAGAATAGAGGAAATTCAGCACAGAATAAGTAAAGAGGTAGTACAGGAATACCTGGTTAACCTAAATGAATATAAATCTCCAGGACCAGATGAACTACATCCAAGGGTATTAAAAGAACTGGCAAAGGTGATATCGGAGCCATTGGCAATAATCTTTGAGAACTCCTGGAGAACAGGAGAAGTCCCAGCAGACTGGAGGAGGGCAAACGTTGTCCCCATCTTCAAAAAGGGAAAAAAAGAGGATCCCAACAATTATCGTCCAGTTAGTCTGACATCAATTCCAGGAAAGATTCTAGAGCAGATCATTAATCAGAGAGTCTGTGAACATTTAGAAGCCAATGCCATAATCACAAAAAGCCAACATGGGTTTCAGAAAAAGAAGTCATGCCAAACGAACCTGATCTCTTTTTTTGATAAAATTACCAGCTTGGTAGATGAAGGGAATGCTGTGGATATAGTATACCTCGATTTCAGTAAGGCCTTTGACAAGGTTCCCCATGACATTCTTGCAAACAAGCTTGCAAAATGTGGGATAGACAAGTTAACTGTTACATGGATTTGTAATTGGTTGACTGGCCGAACTCAAAGGGTGCTCAACAATGGCTCCTTTTCATCCTGGAGAGAAGTGACCAGTGGGGTCCCACAGGGTTCTGTCCTGGGCCCAGTGCTATTCAACATCTTTATTAACGATTTGGATGACAGAATTGGGGGCATACTTATCAAATTTGCAGATGACACTAAACTGGGAGGAGTAGCTAATACCCCAGAGGACAGGATCAAAATTCAAAATGACCTGAATAGACTAGAAAGCTGGGCCAGCGCTAACAAAATGAAATTTAACACAGAGAAATGTAAGGTTCTGCACTTAGGGCGGAAAAATGAAATGCACAGATATAGGATGGGGGACACCTGGCTGAATGAGACCACATGTGAAAGGGATCTAGGAGTCCAAGTAGACCATAAGCTGAACATGAGTCAACAGTGTGATGCGGCAGCTAAAAAAGCCAATGCAATTTTAGGCTGCATCAATAGAAGTATAGTTTCTAGATCAAGGGAAGTTATAGTGCCACTCTATTCTGCTTTGGTCAGGCCCCACCTGGAATACTGTGTCCAGTTCTGGGCACCACATTTCAAAAAAGATGTGGAGAAACTGGAGCATGTCCAAAGGAGGGCAACTAAGATGGTGAAGGGTCTGGAAACCTTGCCCTATGAAGAACGCCTTAGGGAGCTGGGGATGTTTAGCCTGGAGAAGAGAAGGTTAAGAGGTGATATGATAGCCCTGTTTAAATATTTGAAGGGATGTCATATTGAGGAGGGAGCAAGCTTGTTTTCTGCTGCTGCAGAGACTAGAACGCGGAACAATGGATGCAAACTGCAGGAAAAGAGATTCCACCTCAACATTAGGAGGAACTTCCTGACAGTAAGGGCTGTTCGACAGTGGAACACACTCCCTCGGAGTGTAGTGGAGTCTCCTTCCTTAGGGGTCTTTAAGCAGAGGCTGGATGGCCATCTGTCAGGGATGCTTTGACTTGGAGTTCCTGCATGGCAGGGGGTTGGACTGGATGGCCCTTGTGGTCTCTTCCAACTCTATGATTCTATGATTCTATGATTCTATGATTTAATCTATTATGAATTACTGGAATGTGCACATATTTACATATCCACTTCAAGTGGCAGCAGCTCTCCACAGTCTTCAGTCAAGGGCCTTTTAACTGGAGATGTCAGGACTTCATGCATCACTTTCTGAAATTTAAAACAAACTCAATATTTGTTTTTAAAAGCACAGCATAACCAGGCCTATCCATTGTGTGACATATCATGCTGAATGTATCCCTCTAGATCCTCCACAGGGGACTAAGGCCTGAAAGAGTAACTTTTCCAACCTCTGGATTAGAGCTACCTTGCTTTACATACCTTCCAACTGTCCTGATTTGGCTGGGATAGTCTCAATTAATCCTCTCACCCCACTTTTTCAGCTTCTTTTAAAATGTCCTGCTTTTTCTCCTGTCCTACCATTTCCCACCTGTGTCTTCAGTTTAGACTTCAATTGATGTAAACTGAGTTCAAAATGCCAACATAGCTTTTATTCAATTGGCTCATTGGGAGAGAGAAGAAGAGTGGGCAGAATATTGCTCTTCTCAGTATGCTCAGGCAAAAGCAAACTGTTGCATCCTCTCCTAGCTTACGTCTTCTTCTTCCTTAATAACTTTTGACATCTATAGCAATTTCTGATGTTTCTTGGCCACACATGTCTCTGTTTTTATGAACGACATGTTGCAGGGTCTATGATTATGGATGGAAAGAATATTCCCAATTGTTTATGATCTTTTCCCAACAATTAGGAACCATACTGGGGTTCCCCCAGTGGGTCTCATGGTCAAGCAGGAATTGAACACTGGTCTTCAGAATCACAGTCCAACACTCAAACCACTATGCCAAAGTGGCCCTCATGCAACCATAGCAACACAGAATTAAAGAGTTGGAAGCAATGAAAGGTAATCCAAGGGCCATCTTGTCCAACCACCTGTCATGGGTGTCTGAACAACTAAAGCATTCCTGAGAGATGGTCATTGAACCTCTGTTCAAAGACCCCCAAAGTAGGAGAGGATAGCACCTTCCATTTATTCCACTGTCAGATAGCTCTTAACAGTAAAACAGTTATTCCTAATGTTTAGATGGAATCTTTTTTCCATTGATTCATGTTCTGGTCTCTGGAGTAGCAGAAAGAAAGCTTTGTTTTACTTCACTTCAAGGATGGAGTGTTATCAGGACATTCTCTAGAAGAATGCCACCAAATAGGCTGGCTCCAGATTTCATACCTAGAGCCAACTTGATCAAATCAATGGGACTTAAGTTGGTCATGGCTCAACTTAAGTCTCCTGATTTTAATGTGTCTCCTCAAAGTATGATTTCATCTGGATCCATCCCCCACATCAGACATATTCTGGTTTCTGCTTCTCCTTTGAGCTTATAGACCCTGGCTACTCCATGGTCCTGACCCCATGCTGGAAACTTTATCTCACAGAACCTGTAAGCCCTCGATCTCTGGAAACAATTTAGCACTGGGGACGTGGCTATTAATTTAAATCGATTACAGAAATCTGAACTAAGCCGCTTATAAATCTTCTGACCATCTCTTTAGGTTTCACTCTCAGTTGTTTACACGTTCTTTTTCTTTTTTCCTCAAGTCACTTTTATTGATTCCTGAAGTCAGGGATATTATGAGCCCCGGCTTTTCTTTTTTGTTTGTGTGGAATACGGATGGCTGACACTTCTACTGTTCCACGAGTATCACTTTTCAGAGCTACTGAGAGTGAGAGACAGATGATGTTAGGTTTCAGGTACAGCCATCAAAGGTTGGCGGTTCAATCAAGTTTGACATCATCTTCCACCGAAATCAACCTGAAGGCAAACGGTTTGGTTTTGATTATCAGCCCTCGGGGGCTGTACCTAACCTATATCGGAGCTGCTGCTGCTACTTTACCTGAATTGGAGCGACCACAGATGGTAATTATAACGATAAGTGCTTACAGATTTCCTAACAACAAAGATAATTTGTTTTCTCCATGCCTTGTTAGAAGGGGAATTCTGTTCTGGTAACTGGGTGGCTTGCGAATCAGGCAGTGCCCTTTCACCTCTCTTGTCCCCAGCTTGACTGCAGCCCCCACAAACCCAGTGATTAGACACTGATCCAACAAGCAGGGGTCTCCGGGAGGCTTTGAGGCAGAAGGCTGTTGTGTTCTCAGTTCCCACTTTCCAATTTTGTGGGCAAACAGACGTGAAACCAAAGACTTCTGTTGCAAATACCTCCGGAGCCCCAGCCCTTCTGGCAAGGATGAGTTTCACTTGAAAGAGGCTCTTCCTCTCCCCCTAAACCCCTCCACTGTATCTGGTTGTGGAGGATGGTTAGCAAAGCACAGAGAAAATGGCTTCCTAGGCTTTCTATCTCTTTTAATGTGTGGGGTCAAGATCTTGTACTAGGATTTTGCAGTGCAAACCTTTCAAGCGTGGAGTTACCCATTAAGAATGCTATGCAGCTCTTATGTTGAAGGGCAATGTGTCCAACCAAGACACCTAATGTGTAACTGGATGTTCATCTGTGACTGTGGTGTTGCTGCAAGTATTCTGCTTCTTCAGCATTGAACTCAGAGAACTGGAGAACCATAGAGCTAGAAGGGACTGCAAGCCCCATCTAATCCATGGGAGAATACACAAATAAAACACTCCTTAAATTTAGCCATTAAAACTCTGTTTCAAGATCTCCAAATTAGGAAAGTTCATCAGCTTCTGAAGCAGTCTGTTCCATCCCATAACAACCCTTACAGTAAAGAAGTGCTTCCTAATGTTTAAGCGGAATCTCTTTCCTTGTAATTTGAATCCATTGGTTGGTGTTCTAATATCTGGAGCAGCAGGAAACAAACTTGCTGCATCTTCTACATGCATCTCTTCTGGTAGGTAAATATGGCTATCTGGATCTTCTCTTCTTGAAGCTAAACATAACCAGCTCCCTAAGCCATTCCCTTGGTTTCCAGGTCTTTTACCTTCTTCGTCGTCTTCTGAACATGCTCCAGCTTGTCCATATCCTTCTCGAAGTGTGGCTTATCTGATCTGGTTGTTTCATTTCAACATGTGCATATTTTTAATTTTGAATAAAAAGTTTGCTGAAACAATTTGAACTGTTTTTTTAAATGATGTAGAAATCTGATCCTGCTCTTTCCATGTTATTTCTGCCTCTGACTTTTTGTTAAGCAAGTAATGCCCAGAAAAGTGTGTGTGTGTGTACTGTGTATGTATTGTTTGGAGTGAGGTTAGTTTACCTGTGAACCAGCATGTAATGATTTGAGCAATGGGCTAAACTTGGGAGACCAGGGTTCAATTCCTTGGTTGGCCATTGAAACCCAGTGGGTGACCTTGGGCAAGCACACAATCTCCCCCACAAAAAAACTTAGTGGATGTGCAGACTGTCCCTAAGGGGCGGCCTACAGCCTCCTCCAGCTGCACCAGATCAGGGCCACGGCAAGCACAGGCTGCAGCCCTAATCTGGCCTTTCCTGAGCACAAAATGGAGCTGCAAAAAGCGGCTCCTTTTTGCACCCTGGAAAGGGCACGATAGCTGTGGTAAAACGGCTTTGAGGTGCTCCCTTGGCACTGCATCATATAAACACATTGCCAGAGGAGCACCATGATGCCACACACCATGTGGAGTGGTGTGTGGTATCACACCACCATAGGGGCAGAGTCAGGGCATGCATCATATGGGTACCATACCCCGACTCCGCCCACAAGCTGGCCTTAATGGCCAATCTGCACAGCCCCTCAGTGATAGCTTCATTTTAGGGTGATCATTAGTTGGAAATGACTTGAAGGCACACAACAACAACAACAAAAACAAAAACAACAACAACAACGTTTACCTGTGAGTAATGTCCTATGTCATTTGAGTTTGACATTTCACATGCAGTTGATGATGGGCACTCACCTTCCACGTTATAAATTCAGGAGTTTGTTTGGTATCAGATTTTTAAAATGTCCTTCATTTCTATATTGTTTGCCTTTCTGATTTAGAATAGCCATTCTTTGTTTACTCCAATAATTAATAGTATGCAGAAGATGAAATACTCTTTAAGCATCTATCTGGCCAGAGGCTGATTACCAACCTGTCTTTACTTCTCTCTTTAATACTGAGATAGCAGGTAAAGCAGGTCCGAGAAGAAGATGGCATCCCCTCCCATTCCATGTACAGCAGTCAATTGGACTGTTGGCTGCACATTTTCTTCAATAGTAGTGATGAGCGGGTATCCTCCACCAAACCTGAAAGTAAGGGGCCAACTCAGCAAGGCAGGGTAGGCTTGTTGCCCTCAGTTGTCTCCTCCAACACTTTGCTGCCACCTCCCAATATTTGTCTCCTGGAGAGAAAACCTCATTCTACCTAATGGTAGGGTTGGCTACTTTTTGAATGCATTCAACCACATCCAACAGTGGCTTCCAGAGGGGAGGTACACTGAATATGAATCACTGGTGAGCTGCAGCAATTACCTCCACATCTTAGCTGGTAAGGCTAAGCAGAAGAATCCGTATGGCCACTGTGGGAAATGGGAGACCAGTGGCATGTCTACACAGGCCAAATGAAGTGGTTTCCCCCACCATCCTCATTATGATGTTCCTTCACAACAGAGGGCCAAAACCCCAACTCAACTGTGGACTGTCTTGACAACATGCGACTAGTTCCACATCGAATCCAGGTCATCCCTGCCTTACACCAGTTTAAAAATATTTACCTTTTGCTCTGAATTTCCCAAAAAAATCCGGGCACTCTAGAGTGACATCGTGTGGCTGTTTACATAGTGCCCTGTTGTTCTGCTTGGCATTGCTGTCACTGGCATGGGTCATTTTCTCTGAAGTCACAATGAGGCACCCAGCCATGTGATCAAAGCTGGGAACCTTGTTTTTAACCTCAGAGAGAAAGACCTGCAGCAGCAACAATGTTGTTATTAAAGGGGTGGTACAGACCACCCAAAAGGGGTGGTCTGCAGCTGCCCGAAGAAGCAGCGAAATGGGGCCAGGGTTGCCTCATCAGCAGCCCCAGAGGCCCCATCCTGGCGCTTCTGAAGGCCACGGGGAAGCAGCAAACTGCCG
Organism: Urosaurus nigricauda; assembly: GCA_034509955.1. Lineage (NCBI taxonomy): Eukaryota > Metazoa > Chordata > Lepidosauria > Squamata > Phrynosomatidae > Urosaurus > Urosaurus nigricauda. The sequence goes on from JAOEGL010000003.1 coordinate 269,404,896, forward strand.
CGTCCCTGTGACCTGAAAGTGGGGTGCAGCAGGCACTCTGGGCACCCGCTGCACCCCACTCTCCCCAGCAGTGGTGAGGGGAGAAAGAGGCCGCTGCCGCAGTTGCTTTCCCCCCTGGATCCTTGGTGTGGCCGTCTAAAGGCTGTGCCACGAACCAGGCACACACACAAAAAAAGAGCTCCATTTTGGAGCTCTTTTTAGTGCCATGGAAAGGGCACCATTGGCGCCCTTCCACAGCACGATGTTGTCAGGTGCTTGCAGCATTGTTTAAACGCTGTGTGCACCATGACAACATCATGGCACGCCTGTATGGACGCCGCCATTTTAAAATGGTGACGTCCATACACTTTAGGGTTAGGGAGGGGGTAAATGCTGCACCCTCCCTAACCCTAATCACGCCAGAAAGAACCCTAATTGCACCTCTTTGTGCCCGTCTGTATCGGGCCATGGTGTTGTCAAACTGCATTATTTCCATACTGTAGATGCTTTCTAGGACTCTGGAAGATCATGGTTCAAATTCCTGCGTGACTGTGAAAAGCTACTGGGCAAGTCACACTTTTTGTGCCTCAGAGGAAGGCAAAGGGAAATCTCTTCTGAATAATCTTGCCAAGAAAACCCTGCAACAGGGTCACCATAAGTCTGAAACGACTTGAAGGCACTAAAAAATAGACAATTCCTATTCTTTTTGTGTTATTTCTGCCTCTGGTATCAAATCTTCTGTTAAAGAAGTGATGCACAGAAATGCATCTACTTTGTTAACAGGGGATATACCTGTTTTCTTTTTAAAATGTTAAAGCTCTGCAGGAGCAAATTATGATTCTATTAAGGCCATTAACCTATTTCCAAAACTGGAGTATCAGTTAGAAGTACACAAGCATGGCATGAAGGTAACAGTCCTTCTTAACTCTTCATCTTCAGTGTCTTGTATTGATAGGTATGCTGGCCCTGAATGAGAAAGTTTTCTTTTGCTACAGTAATTAACAACTCTATATTGATAGCTAATTTTTGGGAGGGGGGACCCCTCAGATTTATGGGAAAGCACAATTGGGCAATGTATAGTATCACATAAAGAAGAAGCCCTAGAAAGCAAAACTTTATTTAAATAAAGGATTTGTTGGAATGCTAGGAGAAATGTATTTAAAGCTGGAGTCAGTTAAAATCAATTTCAGCAGGCTAGACCAGATTAGAAGTGATATAAAATACACTATCATATTAATTAATGTTGTCTTCTTAGGTTTTAAAGAGTATCCCCATGAAAGTTCAATCTGCTTTGTTTTACATATCTATATATTAACAAGCAGAAAAAGAACAGCAAAGTACCATTTCAATCCAACCCATAAAAAAGATGTAGCAACTTGTAATAGATGCACGCTCCATGAATCTCAGTGTACATGTGTGCCTTTAAGTCACCTGTCGACCTTTGGTGACTCCATGAATTTCAAGGGGTTTTCTTAGGCTAGGAATACTCAGAGGTGATTTTAGCACTCCCTGCCTCTGAAATATAGCCTATATAGCAGCCAGTATTCATTGATGGCCTTCCATCCAAACACTAACAAAGGCTGATCCTGGTCAGCTTCCAATATCAGACAGGATCTGAAATCTTTAGAGTATTTAGGCCTTTATGATTGTTTTCGAAAGTCATCTAATATGGGTCATCACTGCAATCTGTAGTAGGGTAGCATAATTAAATTTGACTTTTTTAATCACCCTGGAGCCAGGGTGGTGTAGTGGTTTGAGCACTGGACTATGATTCTGGAGACCAGGGTTTGAATCCCAGCTTGGCCATGAAACTCCACAGGGTGACCTTGGGCAAGTCACACTCTCTCAGCCTCAGAGGATGGCAATGACAAACCCGCTCTGAAGAAACCTGACACCCCCCCCCCCCCAATTGCTAACCGGTTTAAAAGGGGGTTGTTCACACCTTTTCCTGACCTGAATTCCGGGGTGTGTGTGTGTGCGCAAATCTTCCTTAACCCAGTGCTTTTTGAAACAGGGATTTCAGCATGTCTTTTCAAAAGAACTAGTCTTTTTTTACCAAACGCCAATGGGAACACACTGTTGATTCAATTTAGAGCACAGGAAGGGAGGAATTAATGTTCATGGGGTGGATCATGCCCACCCCTTTGCTCTCTTCCTGCTAGCCAAAGCCAAAGCCAAAGCCAAAGCCAAAGCCAGGGAGGGGGTTCTCCAGGGAACATCATTACACGATATATTTTTTTTAAAAAATAATAAAATAAAATTGAACAGCTTATGCACATCTTTGCTATTGCATGGCTGCAGTAGGCCACACCTTTAAATACTCGCATCATCAGTATGACAAAAATGATTGACATTTTTTAAAAAAACCTATCAGTTGGGCTGGGGTTAGAGGTCATTTTTTCCTCTTTCCCAAGAAATAAAACCACAACAGACTCTGCTCCCAAGTTGGTGCAAACCAAAGCTCTCATGCACATATTATATTACATTTATGCCTCATATTTAAATCCAATGGGGGTTTCTTGGCTGAGAAAGTGTGACTCTCCCAAGGCTAACCTATCCCAGGGTTTCTTGCTAAGGGTTGTTCTGAGGGGCTTGCCATTGCCATCTTCCAAGGCTGATTGGAGGGGGGGGGTCGCCAAACAGTGTGACGTAGATGTGCATCATTTTATTGACAGTTTTTTTTACACATACACACCCTCCGAGAACAACCGAAATTCAGCTCCATGTTAAACTGATATAAATGGTAATGTGAACTTCAACAGGGTTAAATTGCCATGGAGAGATTAAATTGGGATAAACATAATGGGAACGTTGATTTGGTGTTGCATCATCAAATCTCCCCAGATCTATTTGTCACAAAAACGCTAGTGTGAATGAGCCCTCCGTAAGTTGGAAATGACTTGAAGGCAGACAACAACGACAATTGGCAACAAAAGCACAGCTTAAAACCCTCTCCTCACGGATTTTCCTTTTGATGACTTCTTCATTCCCTGACATCATTGTATCATTTATTAGGCAGGAGTTCTGGAGGCAAAGAAAGGACAACTTTCCCTGAGCTTTGGGGAAGTATTCAGAAGAACTGATAATCCTATTACCCTTGTAACATCTGCCTTGACTTAACTTCAGCTTTCTCTTTCATACTTTCCTAACTATCTGGGGCCCTTTAACACTGCACAAATACAGCACTATGATTCCCCTTTAACTACCATGACAACATCCAATAAAATCCTGGAATTTGTAGTTTGGCTGAGAGTTCTAAACATTTTTCCCTGGTGCCTTACTAAACAACAAATTCCAGAATTCCATAGGATACGGTAGGATCCAGCCAAGTCATATAAAGAGGAATCAAAGTGCTATAACTGCATAGTGTGAAAGGGTCACCAGAAATATATCTGAAGTTTTTAGTCCAGCCTGGGCTGTTTCCACACTGCAGAATTAATGCAGTTTGAAACCTCTTTAAATGCCATAGAATCCTGGGATTAGTAGTTTGTTGTGGTACTAGAGCTCTCTGACAGAAAAGGCTAAACATCTTATAAAACTACAGATCCCAGAATTCCACAGCATTGAGCCATGGCAGTTAAAACAGTGTCAAACTGCTTTAATTCTGAAGTGAAGATGCAGCCCTAGCGCTCTCTCATCCTCAAGTGTAGCAGATCCAGTGATGGGATTTTCTGGTCTTCAATGGCAGCTCACCATGAAAAGGCTTACACCTTGTTCTGCTCTGCTAGTAACTCCTAAGCGGAATTTTGTTCATATACTTGGAATAGGGACAGCTAGATCAGTCTATTTCTGGTCTGTGATAGTTTTTCATTTGTTCCACCCCAGGTCTGTTCCATCCTATTTTCTGCAATTCCTGTCTTTTTTTTTTTTTTTAAAGAAAACCAAGAACATTTGCATTTAAATTGCATGCAGTTTCTCTTAACACATGCATTTTGGGACACATTTCCTAGTAAAAATATGTGTGCTTGTGCACAGCCTCCCTGGCCTAAGAACTATATCACAGAAGACTGCAATTTGAACCACAGTTGTGTTCCAATCCATTGATTAACTTGGGAAATAGCTTGAAAAGGTTATTTGGGGGACTCCAGCTCCCAGAATCCACCAGCCATATAGTAGCTACTGGCCTTGCTAGATGGAGAATTCTGAGACTCGTGGATAATTCCTAAGCTCTGCTCTTTTTTCCTCACTAGATTCTGGTCAAAAGGGCTTTATACAACATTGCTGATGAAAACAGCTTGTTTGACCAGGGATGTCAGATAATGAACAAAAGCAGAGCATTTTTAGAGAGTATTGAAGGAATGGAATCTAGTGTGGTGTCTTGGTATGAGTGGTGGGCTTGTGTGACATCTACACTGCAAAGTTAATGCAGTTTGACACCACTTTCTGACATGGCTGAATGTTATGGAATTCTGGATTTTGTAGTTCTGTGAAATTTTTAGTGGTGGTGCTATAACAAACTATGAATCCCAGGATTCCATAGGATGGAACCATGACAGTTAAAATGGTGTCAAGCTGCATTACTTCTGCAATATGGCAGCAGCCATAGTCTTTGGATGACCAGGTTTCAAATACCCACTTCGCCACGGAGACCCATCATTAGACAGCTTCAAAAAGGCTGTCAAGGCGGATCTTTTCTGGCAGGCCTTCCCCAGGATAAATAATCCTGGCCTCAGGAACCCTTTGTTGAGGATTCCCTGTTATTCCCCAGGAACATGCTGCATGATTCTGCTCTTGTCTGTTGTTACTGTATTGATGTAGTTTTTAAATTATTAGTTTTACATTGTAACTGATTTAATATCTTTTTAAGGGGGGAGGGATATTGTTCATTGATGTAAAAAAAAATGATGTAATGCTATTTTAATGTGTAAGACGCCTTGATTGATCTCAAAGGGGTGGGGAAACTCACACTCTTTCAGCCTAAGAGGAAAGCAATGGCAAACTTCCCCTGAATAAATGCTACCCCAAAACACCTACAATAATGGTGGAGATAACTTGAAGTCATATAACAGCAAACACCTTGTTGCTAGCCTTGGCCTTTAAAGGTCAAACAATCTGGAATCAGAATATCATTGGAGGGTGCATCTACACTGTAGAAATAATGCAGTTTGACACCACCTTAATTGCTTCAGTCTCTTCCTATGTGAACCTTGGATTTGTAGTTTTACAAGGTGGTTCATCTTATCTGCCAGAGTGCTAAGGTCTCACAAAACTACAAAGCACAGGATTCTGTAGAATGGGGGCATGGCAGTTAAAAGGGTTCAAATTGCATTATTTTTTCAGGGTTAAATTCCCAGTTTAGCTAATGAAACCCACTGGGCAACCTTGGGCATGTCACATGCTCTCAGCCTTGAGGGGAGGCCTTTACAAATGTTCCCTGAACAAGTCTTGCCAAGAAAATCCCATGATAGGTTTGCCTTTTAGGTTTGCCTTTTGTCACCATAAGTCAGAAATGACTTGAACGCATGCAACAACAACATGACATAACTGAACTAGACCTACCATTAGACAGAGAGAAGAAGTTGTCTCAAACATAGGGAAGAAGCAAGAAAGGCCATAGCTGTTTAACCAGTCAAGGCTGGGCTGTGGGTCCATTGTGTCCTACCTTGCAAAGGAGAGTCCTCTCTTTAGAGACATTCTTTATCTGAAGGGTTCTCCAGTTTGAGTTTGCTTTTGTTGAGTCATTTCAAGTCATTTCTAATTTACAATGATCCTAAGGAAAACCTATCACAGGGTTTTCTTGGTAAAACTTGTTTGTGGGGGGAGATTGCTTTTGCCTTCTTCTGAGGCTGAGAGAGTACAATTTGCCCAAGGTCACCCAGCATGTTTGCATGGCTGAGTGGGGATTCAAACCCTAGTCTCCAGAGTCATAGGAGATTATCACATGGAAGCTTACCATCATTAAAACACCGCTAAATCTCCCTAAAGTGTGATGGTGTGATTGCCAGTTGCGCTTGTCCCCTGTCATTAAATCATCATGGAGGTGTCCCTTCGTCTCTCTCATCATTAAAGCATTTGCAGAGTAGCCATTTCTCCAATAATGGAAGTTCCCATTGTTGGAGAAATGGCTGCTCCACAAATGCTTTAATGATGGGAGAAGCAAGGGGAAGCCTCCACGAGAATGTAATCATGGGGGACAAGCACGACTGGTAATCACATCGTTGAACTTTAGGGACAATTTAGCGAGATTTTAATTATGGTAAGACTCCATGTGTTAAACTCCATAGTCTTACACTCAAACTACTGCACCACCCTCTACTCTAGTTGGGACTTATCTTGAGCTTGAAGCCAGAAAGTAGAAGGGCATAGAGGCCCAGTGCAGAAACTGTTATTTTTTTACAAATTCAAACTCTTTCCCTGACCCTTTTCTTTTAAATTCCCCAGAACTCAAGGAGACTGTCTGTCTGCTAAGTGGCTGTTGGCATAAAAGGGTAGGTCCTCTTCTTCCCCACCCTGCTGTGCCCCCTTTTTGCAGACGACCTGGTTCTTTGGGAGAGAAAGCGTCTAACTTTCTCCTTGAAGGTGACCCAGCGTTCAGGTTGTTAGTGGAAGGAAGAAAAGGCTTGTCGGTGCCTATTGATCTCAGACAATTGGAGATGTTCCCACTCAGCTGCAGCCCCACGTGAGCACGAAGAAGACACAAGGACTGAGCCCTCGGCGAGAACAGTTGGTTTTGTCTGATGGCTCCCTGTGCTGTTTGGTTTGGAAGAAAGCTGACACAGTTCCTGCGCAAGAGTACTTTGGCTCAAAATTTGAAGTCACTTGAATGTCTGCCAATGTTTGCACATGCAAAAGACGTGGCATGGCAGTCCTTTAGCTTTGTGAGAGTGATTTTGATTCCCTTGACAGTATCCTGGGGTGTAACTGCAGGTTTGGGGGAGATGGTGGCATTGCTTTTGGGAAAAAAAATTCTGACAATGATGAAATTTTTCTTCAGTTCCCCCAATTTCCAGCATTGCAGAGAATGAGAGAAGAGCCAACATGTTGTTGTGGTTTGGGTGTGACTCTGGAGACCAGGCTGTAAATCCCTGTTAGGCCATGGAAACCCACTGAGGCCCTGTTCAGTCTGGCCATTAAGGCTGGCCTGGGGGTGGAGTCAGGGAGTTGCATCCACATAACTCATACCCTGACTCCACTCCCAGGGCACTGTGATATCACTCACCACTCCAGACGGTGCACATTATCATGGTGCTCCTCTGGTGCTGCATCCATATGATGCAACACTGAAGGAGTGCCACCAAGCTGCAGCAACATCGCTATGACGCTCTGGAAAGGCCAGATTGGGGCCATGGCCCTAATCTGGCTGAAATAGGAGCAGCTCCATGCCATCCCTTCGGGGCTGTTTGTACAGCCCCTGAGTGACCTTAGGCAAGTCACACCCTCTCAGCCTCAGAGAGAGGCACTGACCAAAACCCCTCTGAACAAATCTTGCCAAAAAACCCCTGTTATAGGCTCGCCTTAGGGTGACCATAAATTGGAAATAACTTGAAGGCACACAACACCTTCTTCCGAGGTCTTTACACAGAGGCTGGATGGCCATCTGTCAGATTTGTTTTGATTGAGAGTTCCTGCATGCAGGGGGTTGGATTGGATGGCCCTTGTGTTTCTTCCAAATCTATGATTTTAACAAGAGAATGAGATTCAGAAAATCACTCATATCTAGTACTCTTATATTATATTCCCTTGCAGAGAGCCAGCATGGTGCAGTGGTTACAACTCTGGGGACCAGGGCTCAAGTCCCACTCTGCCATGAAATCCACTGGATGACCTTGGGCAAGTTACATGTTCTTAGCCTCAGAGGAAGGTAATGGCAAACCACTGAACAAATCTTGCCAAGAAAACCCCACAATAGGTTTGCTTTAGGGTTGCCATAAATTGGACATGACTTGAAGGCACACATCACAAAGGGCTGATCTAGACTGGCAAATATCCCTTGATAACTGGGGTAATGGCATGTGCCTGTACAGGTGAGGTTCCACTCTTTCCCCAGTATTAAATCAAAAAACTTCATCACACCAACCTGCTGTCCCACTACAATCACACTGGCCTAAGAATGGCAGCAACTGACTTGACATTGAAGAGATCTGTAAGATGTCCAAACTGATGGTCTGCAAATGTTCCAGTGAGGCTCTAGCAGGGGATGTGATGGTTCCGAGGCTTCATCGAATCACAGACCTGGAGGCTGACCCCAAGAGCCAATGAGTTTAACTTGCTTCCCTCCACAAAACTGTACTTCCTTTGTTCTTTCCTTTTAGCACTCTGCCTTTCTTATCTGAGAAAGTCAATGTGGTACAGTGGTTTGAGTTTTGGATTAAGACTATGAGAATCTACCATAGAAATCCATGGTTTCCATGCTATATTGTGCTTATACTGTGTAAATCTACACTCACATAGCTACCTGGTGGTCGTGCTACACCATCTTCCCACTGCATACAGACATTGTGCAACTGATTGTGTATTCACAGTGGCTTTTTCTGCAACCTTAGTGAATCAAGTGGGACCTTGAAGGCACTGAAGAAGAGTTACATAATATCCAAGAATGCAAAACTTCATATTTCCAACTAGCACAGACCCATTCAATCAACAGTTGAATAGTGAATCAAAAAATAAGTAAATCCAATGGATCCAATGGATTAACACTAGATTGCACAGACAGTAGGAATTAAGCCCACAAGAAATGATTACTGTTCCATGAATTGAATATGTCCATTGCACAATGACCAAAAAAGTACAACCACATGTATAAGGAAACTTACAGATGTACAGGACACCAATATGATTCTTAACAATAATAAATAAATAAATAAATAAATAAGTAAATAAAAATTGTTGATGAATTAAATGCCTTTGCTTTTATGATCAATAGACTAGCTTGGCTGAACTAGTTAATACTGACATGTGCATGCCACTGCTAAGATGTCCATTCTGGAAGAGCCAAGCTGCATTTTGTCCGTCATGTCTTGGAATATCTAAAATAGCTCCTTCATTGAGATGGACAAATCTAACAAAATTATTTTCCATCCTGAGCCTCAAAGAGATGCTGTACTGTAGCTAGGCAGGATGTCTGCTTGGGAGCTGCTAAGTTGGAGCAAACATCTCTGGGTTATACCAGCCAATGGTTTGCCTCAATAGAAGGCCTGTCCGTATGCCGATATCTCAACAGAAGTCCCTGAGTTCTTTAATATTTAAAGTTTGGCACATCTAATGTGAGTGTTGGATTTCAGATCCACCCATTAATTTACTCTTGAGCGTGCTGTCACTGTGAACACTGCCAGGGCTGCCTGCAGTTCAGCCCTTCTTTCTTGGAATTGGTTTCTGTGTGCCTCACATCACTTTTAGCAACCTCTTTTTTTTTTAAAAAAAATGTTTTTTTTTTAAAGCAACACACCCTAAACATGGTCATCTTCAAACTATATGTGTTCCTTCTCTCTATCTCTCTTTCTCTCTCTTTTGTCAAACTAAACAAAACACCAATCCTCTAAAAAATGATATTTCCAGATTATTCGGTGCCAAGGTTTGGAAAAGATGACACAAAAAAACAGCATGTTTTGCAAAATTCACATTCCATGGAATTAGCTAAATGTCCTCCTCAATCACATTTAGGTCCTGGCGTAGCAAAGAGAGTGTCAGCACAAACAGAAAACATTTTGAAATGTTGTGATCGGGTAAAGAACGACGCTTGCTGTCTTAATTATAGCTTTTATTATTTGCAAACAGAATTGAGCCTTGGGCTCCAGAAGGAGGGAGAGGGGAAGAGAGGATATAGCTGGCAGGCGTTTGTTAACAGGCGAAGAGAAGCAGTTCATTAAAAAAAAGTGCTGGCTGTATTGTTAACTGGGACAAAATAAGCTCCAAGCTTCACTCTCTCCCTCCACACATGCATGCATACACAAACACAAATACACACATACAATCACTTTCTCATTGGCATTGGAAAAGAAAACAATTGGGATGGAAACAATGAGATTGAAATTCACAAGGTACATGCAGAAGGGTAAATTTACATACATTTATTTATTTAAAAATAAATAGAAAATGGTAAAGTCCTACATGATTTGGGCCCAGGTTATCTGTGGCACGTCCTTCTCCTGTATAATTCTCCCTGCACCCTCAGGTCCTCTATTGACATTTACTCTAGTTAGCCAGGACTAGGTTGGCAACTGGAATGACTTGCTGGAAGAGAATATATTATCCAGGCTGAATCTTTAATGCATCCTAAGTGCACCTGATTAAGTTTTTTTTGGGGGGGGGGCTGCAAAAAAACTCACTTAATCCAGGATAATTGATATTGGGGTTTTTCCCGAGTTTTTTTTTTTTTTAAATAGAGATCCACATCATTGGTAGCGTGACTAACCAATGTGAATAGACACCAATAGATCCAGGATAAAACTCTGCATGCTTTGAACTTGTTCTGAATGTATTTGCATCATCCACTTCATCTTTATTTGAAAGCTTGCACATGTGAGTAAATGAATTTGCAGAGAGGCACATTGATGCAGTTCCATAGTGTGAATAACAAAACTGGAAAGTGTGAGTGAGATGATTCACATCACTGCGCTACAAAAAATGATCCCTCTGACAGCATTAAAGACCAGTTTCTTCCAGCAGGTCTACCCAGATGTTTTTTAAACTGTAAATATTAAATGGTGCATTTTAAAATGTAGATTGTTTTAATATGTATGTGTCTTGTCTGTTGTTTTGAACTGATATGTGTTTTTAACTGATGTTATGCATTTGTTGGTCTGTTGTTGTTTCCCTGGTCAATCCATGGGGAGTAGCAGGTAATAAATCACCATCATCATTACCGTTATTATTACATTCTTTAGCTTAGGGGGAAAAGGATAAACTTACAACTAAAGGCTAATTTGCTTCATCACTTCTTTTTTTCTCTCTTAATTTTGGTTTTGTTGTCACTGTTGTCTCTTTCTCCTGTTTGAGTTGACCTTTAAATATTCAGCTGACTCAGAAAAAAGATTACTGAAGACGTACAAGCTGGAGATTCCTTGATGTGTTGGTGTCCCACTATAGGAATGGCTGGACGTTTTTGTCCAATGCAGAATGATCTTATTAAGTTCAAAGATGTGGAAACAGAGGTGTTTATGTGGTGCCATAACATACCATGCGTGGATGTGATTTTGGTGGCACAATGATACAATTTGCCGACAAGGTGATGTAACAAAACTGTCATGTAACTTTGTGAACATAAAGGTGTGTTCTGTCTCCTCAGTGTCGGTTCTCTGGCATAGTCTCCTTCAATATATATTTATATTTCAGATGGAACCAATTTCAGCATCACAAAGACACAGAAGAAACACAAAGATACACAGGTGGTCAATGCAAGTCCTGATGCAATGTCAGCTTTCGTCTCCTTCTTGAATTCACACCAAATACTGCAGCAATTTATTTTTCCTTGCACACAATCTACCCTTAGGTGGACAAAAGCATTTTTGAGCTCCTCCTGCTTTGTAAAAAGGTACTGCATAAGAATTATGCATTTCAGTCTTGCTTATAACAAAGGTTATTGTTTGACCAATAAATATTATTGCTTCTCCACCATTAATTATCCAAAGGAGGAGAAGGACTGAAATGCACACATTTATACGAGTGACACTTGGATTGATAGAAGTGCATATAAAAGAGATCTGGGAGTCTTAGTAGACCACAAGCTGAACATGGTTTGATGTGGCAGCTAGAAAAGTCAATATGATTCTAGGCTGCATAAATAGGAGTATAGATTGAGAAAGTAATAGTACTACTTTACTCTGCTTTGGTCAGACCTCATTAGGAATACTGTGCCTATTCCTGGCACCACAGTTCAAAAAGGATTGGAGAGTGTCCATAGGAGCAGACCACAGTGGTGAAAGATCTGCAGCCCATTCCCTACAAGGAACAGCTAAGGGAGCAGATTATTTTAACTTTGAGAACAGGAGGTTAAGAGGTAACGATAGCCATGTTTAAATATTTGAAGGGATGTCATATTGAAGATGGAACAAGCTTGATTTCTGTTGCTCCAGAAACTAAGGCATGGAACAATGGATTCAAACTAACAGGAAAAGAGATTCCACATAAACATTAGGAAGGACTTCCTGATGGAAAGAGCTGTTCAACAATGAAACACACAGTCTCATAGAGTGGTGAAGCCTCATTCATTAAAGTTTTTTAAAGAGAGGCTGCATGGTCATCTGTCAGGATGCTTTGATTGTGTCTTCCTGCATGGCAGGGGGTTGGTTTACATTGCTTTTGTGGTCTCTACCAGCTCTATGATTCTATTCTTAGAACCTAACTATGAAAACCTGTATCTCCCCATATAAGCCTACCTAAGTGTTGCTGTCTTCAGAGGAAGCTTCCGCTCAGTCCCACCACCATCTTGGACTTACCTGGCAAGGACACAGGTGGCTGCTTCCAGGCTATGAAATTCTCTCCCAAGGGAGGCTCAGTTGATCCCCTTTCTGCTTTCTTTCCATTAGCAGGTAAAGGCATTTTTATTTAAACAGCCTTTAACAGGTTGGTGCAAAAGGATTTTTAATGCATGTGCTGTATCTTTTACTATGTGTTGAATGTGGTCTTAATTGTTCAAAGTAATGCTTTAATTGGATGAGTTGCTTATTATATTAACTTAATATACTGCTTTAGTTATTTTGCTTGAATTTATACCATAAGCTGCTTTGGATCCTGTATCAGGAGAAAGGTGCTGCTCCATGAATTCAAATTACAAGGGGGGAAAAAAGATTCCACCTGAACATTAGGAAAGAGCCAGTTCAGTGTAATGGTTTCAGTGCTGGACTAGAACTCCAGGAGAATAGAGTTTTAATCCTCATTTAGGAGTTTATCACACAGGGGAAATCCTGTGCAAAAGTGGGATTTAAAAGCTGGAAAACCCCAAGTGGGATGATTTTCACACACATCATTGTTAAAATGGTGTTAATCCGAACAGAAAGTAGACAAAAGCTCTTTTTTTACTTTCAAGATTTTCCAAAAGTAAAAAGGAGAGGCTTTTGTCTACTTTCCGTTCAGGTTAACATCTCTTTAACAATGACGTCGTGTGAAAACCTCGTGCTCTTGAGGTTTTTTTTACAATTTAAACCCCCATTTCTGCATGGGATTTCCCCTGTGTGATAAACTCCTTAGTCATGGAAACCCACTGGCTGAACATGGGCTAGTCATACTCTCATATTGTCTTAGAGGAAGAAAATGGCAAAGCTCCTCATAATACATCCTGCCAAGAAAAACCCATGATAGGTTCATCTTAGGGGGTCACCATAAGTTGGAAACCACTTGAAGGGACACAAAAACAACACAAACATTAGCAGTGGCATCGCAGGGGGTCTCACTGAGGCTCACCCAAAAAGGGGGTGACCTGCTTGGGCCCTCCTTTCTTACCATGGTGGCACTTCTCACAAGGAGGCCTCCAATGCCACAGCAAAGGAAAGGTCCAAGTGCACCCATTTGGCCACCACTGGTCTCCTGGCAGCCCCTTGCATTGTTACACCACTGAACCTTAAGATGAATATTCTAACTATTCAACAGTGGAATAGACTGCCTCCGAAGTTAGTGGGCTCTTATTCTTTAGAAGTTTTTAAGCAGAGGTTGGATGGCCATCTTTGGGGAGTTCTTTTGCTGTGGATTCCTGCATTGGAAGAATACTGGATACTAGATGGCCCTTGCAATGCCTTCCAACTCTATGATTCCATAACAAGGCTGCCTTTCTGGAGATATCTGAGAAACTTGGAGGACTATCAGAGATTACAGTTTCTACTCTGATTTTTGCTGTGAAGCCAAAAGAAATTGTGTTGTTTCCTTGGGCAGGATTTTTTTTTAAATACCTCTCACTCCAGATATTGAATTCCTCTTAGCCTTTCATCCCAAGGGGATTTTTTTTTTTTTTTGCGGGTTCTAGGCATGGCAATGAATGACTCAGAATGCGCCAACCCCACTATGAATGCAGCCTCTCTGCTTTCATTCCTGTCTTCTCCCTCCCTGGGAAAATGGTTCAGGTTTATGAATGAGAAGACAATAAACTTAAACATGATTCTCAAGGGGAAAATGCTGAGGAGGTAAAATGGCCACCTGACAAAGAGGTCAGTTTAAACAATACAGATTAGAAAATAATGGCACAGCATTAGCTGCAGGGTAGTAATGGAATGAATTAATTATTGAATAGGGAACAGATTGCTCTGGGCATTGAGTTAAGGGAAAGAAACCTGTGTACTATGTGTAACAAATCTTTTCTTATTTACTTTAACAAATAAAAGAAGCAGCCTTTTCCATACCCTTCAACGTGTCACAGATGAAAACTGGGACATGTCTGGCCAAGCAACACCAAAGGGTTGTCAAGATGACAAGATTACTCATGAATGCACAATTTAAGAAAAGCTACAAAAGATTGTTTTTGCCTGAGACTACTGGGAAAGACAAGATTCTGACCCTGCTATCATCTCCCATATACTGAATTAATGGTGTGCAAACTATTTTTCCGTTTTGAACTCAGTTTGCAGTAACTGAAATAAGTTGAGGACAGAGGAGGCAAATGAAATGGAACAGAAACTGAGACATTTGGAAAGCAAATGAAAAAGTAGGGTGATTAAATGGGACTGTCCCTGTCAAATCGGAGCCAAAGATGAAATGAAAATATATGTACTTCTTTTGCAGAAGTGAGCTCTGACCCTCATAATAGAACCCACATGCCCTGAATGAAGCAGCTCATGCCCAGAAATATTATCACAAATGGTAAAAAGGAATGGTGAAATGTGTCCTTATCAACACAAGTGCAACAAATCTTGGACAAGATCCTAGGTGAAATTGGTGAAGTGTAAAGTGCCACAGGCAGTCTTATGCGTTGTCCTGTGGAGGTATGGGAGGGCAAATGTGGCCAGATGGCAAAAGCGTTGAGGGAGCTTTCTTGATGCACTCCCCTCATGGCCAATTTGGGGAAGGGGCAGAGCTGTGCCCAATACTATCAGCCAGTTATCAGGCAGCTGGGGGAAAACATGTGCAGGGAGGTACTGGAGAACTCCTTGCACAATGTCAAAAAGTAGCTCTGCTAGCATATTCCCCAGTCTATTTATTTTTAAAGGATCATAGAATCATAAAATCATAGAATCACTGGGGCCATGAAGTCCAACCTTCTGCCATTCAAGAATACACAACCAAAGCACTCCTAAAGTTGCCTATCCAACCTCTGTTTAAACTCCTCCAAAGAAGGAGAATCCACTAGCCTGCAAGGCAGCCCATTCTTACCTAAAGATATTCATTAACAGCCTACACCGCTACTTAGGTATGTCTACATAACAAGTCAACGGACTCTTTCAGATGTGGGAAATTGGAAGTATAATCCAAGGGCAATCCAAACGCAATCATGGGGTTTCACGTTATTGCGAATTAGAGCTTCTCACGCAATTTCGGGCAAAAGAGAAGTCACTCCAAATGCAATCATGGGTTTAACGCTATTGCAAATTAAAGCTTCTCACGCAATTTCGGGCAAGGAGGAGTCATTTTCGGGTAATGGGAAGTCATTCCGAATGCCTTCCGAATGCAATGGAGATTCACGTAAATTCGCTAAACAAGCGAATTCACGTGAATTCGCATTGGCTGCATTCGAAGTTGGGAGAAATTCCTCCAGTGTGAAAGAGTCCAACATCTCCTATTTAGCTATCAGGTGCAAGGAGGAAACATTTTACTCCTCTCCCCATGAGCAAGGAAGACTGAGACAAGGACTTGGAACAGGGGTCCTGCTTTTGGTTGTCAAAGCCTTACTAAAACATTCTTCTCCTTGCTCTGTGCTGAATGGGCCTCCTTTACTTGATTAGACAGCCAGCTCTTAAGATGGGCTGGGGTGAAATATATCTGATTTTGCAGTAAGACTACAAAATGCCAGCTGTGCTTCCTATTGTTTAGGTGGAATCTATTTTCTTGTAATTTGAATCCATTGGTTTGTGTCTGAGAGTGGATATACACTGTAGAAATAATGCAGTTTGATTGTCCTTTTACTGCCTTGGTCCCATTCTGCAGAATCCTGGGATTTGTAGATTTGTGATGCACCAGCACACTTTGGCAGAGAAGGCTAAATAACTTGTAAAACTACAAATCCCAGGAGTCTATAGGATGGAGCTACAGGACTTAAGGTGGTGTCAAACTGCATTATTCCTACAGTGTAGATGAATCCCTAGTCTCTAGAGCAGTAAATAACATCATCTACATGCCATCCCTTCAGACATTTAAAGATGGCTATCATGGTATTTATTTATTTATTTATTTATGCTAGACTTCTGGTTTTTCAAAAATGGGATTTGGGTTCACAACAAGATGATGATGATGATGATGATGATGATGATGAAAATGATGATGATAATAATATTATGTATTTATGTTCTTTTTCCTCGTGGAATCAAATAGGATTACAAAAGAAAGGTATCAAATGCAAACAAGAAAAATTGCCTCCTCACCAATTGTGTAGCACAACAAATATAATAACAATAAAATAATTATACAAAAAGCAGAAATAAAAAAGAATACAACAAACAGAGGATTGTCAACATACTACGTAGGATCTACATTTACTTTTAGCCAGAATTGTCCCAGTTAATCCTCCCACCTTTTCAGCTACTTCTATAATGTCCCTGTTTCTATCTGTTTGTTTTTTTCCATTTCCCACTTCAATTTCCTTCAGTTTCTGGAAACTGATTGAAAAGGCAAAAACAATCTCCACTCTAAATTCAGCAAGGGAAGAGAGGAGGAGGGAGTAGAGTCTTCCTTTTCCCAGTAGGCTAAGGCAAAAGCAAGCTGCTGTCCTAGCTTGTGAGTGCTTCCTTGTTGATAACGTTTGCCATCTTTACCATACTCTGAGCTTGCTAGGCCACAAATGTCCCAGTCTTCATCTGTAAAATGTTGAAGGGAATGCACCAGAAGATTATCATCATACATACTCCCCTTCCTGTGCCTTGTGATCCCCATGGAAATACATCTCCCCATGCCTAGGATTATTCTATTCCTGAAATGGCTGCTAGCCATGAAATTAATGTAACATGTCATCAGGTCCCCCTCCCCAACACTGCATGTTTGGAAGGGAGGGGAAAATCTCTGAAAGATATTAAAATGATCAGGCAAGAATCTAAGGATAATATTGACTTTAGCAGTATAAATGTACCTTGCAGAGGTCACACTTTATTTTCCAAGAATTACCAAGATAACAATCAAGTCTGAACTTTCACTGCCGAGATGAAAGGTTTCCCTGTCTACTAGCTTGAAAAGGTATGAATCTGGGGGAGAATTCCACATAAGGTGAGAATGTTTCTTCCTGTGAATATTCAAAACTAGTGACACCAAACTGTGAGGGCTTTCTCAGCTGTGGCACCCAAGTTGTGCAATGCCCTCCCCTTGGAAACCTATTTGGCACAGACACTGGTTTTATTTTTGTGCCAAGTAAAAACATGGACTAGAATCCTGTTGGAAATTATCTTTGTAAGCGGAATTTAACGTCTGCAGGATTTAACACTGAGTAGCACCATAATATCTCTATTCCAGTAAAGGGATGCTGTTACATTAGCATTTACATTTGTTGTTGCTGTGTGCCTTCAAGTCATTTGAAACTTATGGTAACCCAAGGTGAACCTATCATGGGGTTTTCTGGGGCTGAAAGTGTGACTTGCCAAGGTCACCCAGCAGGTTTCCGTGTCTGAGTGATGAACTGAACCCCAATTTCTGGAGTCCAAGTCCTACACTCAAACCATTATGCTCAAACCACTGCACAAAAGGACCCATTAGTATCTGGATACCAGCTATGGAGTGCTGATGCACATTGGTAGATTCCAATGCACGTCAGGACGCTCTTCCCAGCATTGGTTACACATCTTTGCAGTTCATTAACAGGGTTTTTAGCATGTCTGCTACATAGCTAAGTATGCATAAAGTTGTGTAATGTAGACTGTGTAAAAGGATTACGGCTGTGGCTTTCTATTAAAGTCTTTGGGGCCTAACTGATTTATTCCAAAAAGTCTATGCAGATTGCTTTAACCTCTTTTAAGCTTTTTAACATGTTTTAACCTGTAAGATGGCTTAGGACTCTTTCAAACGGGGAGGAATTTCTCCCAACTCTGAATGGAGCCAATGCGGATTTATGTAAATTCGCTTGTTTAGCGAATTTACATGAACCCCTGCTCCGTTCGGAATTACTTCCCATTACCCGAAAATAACCCCCTCCTGCCCAAATTTGCATGCGAAGCTTTAATTCGCAATAAGGTAAAACCCATGATTGCATTTGAATTGGCTTCCCTCTTGCCCGAATTTGCGTGCGAAGAGTTAATTTGCAATAACATAAAACCCATGATTGCATTCGAATTGACCTTAAATTATACTTTCAATTTAGCCTTGTATGAAAGAGTCCTTAGTATATTTTTTGCATTTTAATACTATTTTTACTGTTGTCTATTGTGGTGTAATGGTTTGAGTATTGGACTAGGTCATTGGGAAACCAGGGTTTGAATCACAGTTTGCCCATGGCAACCCATTGGGTGAGTTTGGCAAGTCATACTCTCTCAGCTTCAGAGGATGGAAATGGAAAACCACCTCTTATGAAACTTGCAAAGGAAACTCCATGGACCCCTTAGGGTCCAGAGGAGGTTTCCAACTGCCTTCCTCTGAGGCTGAAAGAGCATGACTTTTCCAAGGCTACTGAGCCTTCATCCACAGTGCAGAAATAGTCCAGTTTCACACCACTTTAACTGCCATGGCTCAGTGCTGTGAAATTTTGGGATTTGTAGTTTGCTGTGGCACCCAAGCTCTTTCACAGAGGAAACCTTTGAGATTGTTACATTAGCTTTGGTGCTGGGATAGATGCAGGATGTAACTTTCCTAAGGCAGATCTTATCACATCCACCCATCACAGGGCAGTATGCAGCCCATATGCAACCCAGGTTCCTCTGGGCTTGTCCTGTATCTTTTCAAGAATAAGAAAATCACATTCTTAAAAAGCTGTGAGAGAAGCCCGGGTTGCATACAGGCTGCATACTGCCCCGTGATGGGTGAATACAATAAGATCCACTTTAAGAAAGTTACATCTATCCTGGAAGCAAAGCTAATGTGATAATTTCCTAAATGTTTTAAAACACTATAATTCCCAGAATTCCATAGCATTGAGCCATGCAGTTAAAGCAATGCAAAACTGGATTGTTTCTGTAGTGTGGATACAGCCCCAGTGGGTCTCATGGCCAAGCAAGAATCCAACTCTGGTTGTAGTCAAACACTCAAACCACTATGCCACACTGGCTCTCAGCAATGAGGATAAAGATGATGAAATGGGAATGTTAATTGCAGGGCTTAGAAATGCTTCTACAACTTCTGCACCATCTGGAAACCATGCCTCATGCGGAGTGACTTAGGGAGCTGGGTATGTTGAGCCTGGAGAAGAGACTGTTAAGAGGTGATATGATTGCCCTGTTCAAATATTTATTTGAAGGGGTGTCATATTGAGGATGGAGCAAGCTTGTTTTTCTGCTGCTGCAGAGAATAGGACCCAGCACAATGGATGCCAGCTACAGGAAAAGAGATTCTGCCTCAACATTAGGGAGGAAATTCCTGAAAGTAAGAGCTGTTCCACGGTGGAACACAATCCCTCAGAGTGTGGTGGAGTCTTCATCTTTTGAGGTTTCTAACGGAGGCTGGATGGCCATCTGTCGGGGATGCTTTGACTGGGAGTTCCTGCATGGCAGGGAGTTGGACTGGATGGCCTTTGTGGTCTCTTCCAACTCAATGATTCTATGATTCTAACTCCCATTATTCCTGGCACTGCCTGCAGGCTTTCAGCTTGCTCACTGCATGCTATGAACACAAAAAGAGTTCTGGGTGGCAAACAGATGCCTTACCCTGTTGCAGTCCATAACCATTTGCATCATGACATCTAAAGCTTGGTGGGTGCAAATGTTCGGTGTGGGCCTCCCTTCTAACTAGGGCTTCTTGTTAACAGAAACAAACCGCTCCCAGGCACAGCTTGGTATTAAATAAAGAACTAAAGAAAATCTTTATTAGGACCCCCCTTCCCATTTTATGCTTCATATAGCTCTGAATCCCAGTAACAGTAAAGAAATACCCATCACATTTGGACAGTTTCTCGCTGTTTAAACATTCTTATCGAATTTTATTTCTTCTTTTATCAAAGCGTTTTCTCTCCCCCTTCTTTTCTTTCTTCTTTTTATTCTTCTCCTTTTCTTTTTCTTTTCTTTTCTTTTCTTTTTTTCTTTTTTTTTTCTTTTTTTTTGCATTGTGCTGGGAAGATTTCTCTCTTTTTTTCTTCCCTCCCCATTCCTAGTTTATCTATAATTCAGAACATTTTTACACTTCGGTTATAATTGACTTTTCCATGCCACGGTGGCTCAAACAATAACTATTAATATTCAGCAGTCTATAGCGATAAAGATTTCCATTTACTCTTTTATATATTTTTCAAAATCTCCACGTGGCTGTATGGCTATACGGCACATTATCTGGCGCAGTTAATATTAAATTTATTCATATTTATTCTCCATTGTCCCATATAGTCATCTTAAAAGAATAAGCACTTATTTTATCCCCGCCACCACCACCCATGTGCAGACATCTGATTTGAGCATTGCTATTAGTGAAGAAAAATGTATAAATCAGGGGTATTTTTAAGGGTGATTCCTTGCGGGTTGAAGATCTCTTCAACTTGACAGACCCTTCGGCTTCAAAGCCACCATCTTATGGGTTGCCCTTGTGACCTGTTTAATTTTCATATGCCTGTCGAAGCGTGTGTGTATGTGTGTCTGTGTGTTTAATACAGAACAAACTCATTTCTCTTCCTGCCTTGGGGAAAAACTCTTTAACACATGGATGAGGGCGACTACAAATTGAGACTTTTATGGACAGAATCCAACATAAAACAAAGCCTGCCTAATCCCAACTGAACAGCAATGGATTTAAACTCTGGGTTGGACGACAGCCCAAAGCCTAAAGCCTATTTGGAGTCCTAACTAGAGCAAACCCACTGAATCTACTGTTGAATGGTTGGTGAACACTTAAATAAATCCAATTGATTCAATAGTTGTATTCTTCTTGGGTCTAATAATAGGATTCCATACCCTCCAACTGTTCCAATTTGGCAGATTATTACTCCATTGTCCCACTTTTTCAGTTGCTTTTTAAATGTTCCAGTTTCTCCCTCCTCCTCCCACATTCCTCCTTTGTTTTCCTTTTCCTTCAGTTGTTGCAAACTTAATCCAAAGTGCAAAAGTAGTTTGTACTGGTTAAATTCAGCAGGGGGAGAATTGTCCTTCCCAGCTGGATGGGGCAAAAGTCAACTGCTGCTGCCTCTGTGTGTTCCCCCTCATTAATATCATTTGGCATTTTGACCATGCCATAATGCTGCATGGCTGCTAATGTCCAAGTTTTAAGTTGTGAAATGTTGGAGGGTAGGCAATTCAGATCCAAAACTGTCCACAGGTTGATTCTTGGGAATAAGTACAATAGGCCCTCAGTATGTATGGATTCTTTATCCATGGAATCAAGCATCAAGCATCCATGTCCTGAATATATATATATATATATATCTCATTTTATTTTTTTATATCCTTCCTCTCTCTCTCTCTTTCTCTCTCTCTCTCTCTATATATATATTTAATGGGATTTTGTTATCCATGGAGGGTGAGGGGTGGGGGCTGGAACCAAACCCCAGCAGATACCAAGGGCCCATTATACTGTTGAGTTCACAGCAGATTTTGGATTACATTCCCAGAATCCCTAAAAGCAAAAATGTCCAAATCCTCCTCCATATTCAAGTTTTGGTTTACAGTTAAACATGCACAGAATCACAGTGGGTAAAGTGGGTCCCTTTCTGCATTGTGGGATATTATCAAAAGTCTAATCTGCACTGCAACAATAATGCAGTTTGACAATTAGAATTCTGGGATGTGTAGTTTGTTACAGCACCAGAGCTCTCTGACTGAGAAAGCTAAATCTCTCACAAAACTATACATCCCAGAATTGTATAGCATTGAGCCATGGCAGTTAAAACAGTGTCAAACTGCATTATTGCTGCAGTGCAAGTTAGACCTAAATCACTCACGTTTCCATTAAATCTAAGTACTATTGAACAATTATTTTGAAACTTTGAAAAGTGTTTTAGTATTAATTGAAAGATCAGCAAAAAAGTTAACTGTCTACCCCAAAGGGGGGAATCACTGAAATGACAGGGTGAGAGGAGGTTGAATCAATGTTTATAATTTGTGCAATACACCCTTTTCATTGAAGTATTGAAATTATATTATTTCAATATATTGTAAAACTATAGATGAAAATCATAGAAGCCTCTTAATTTTTTTAAGGGCAAAAAGTTTTTATACAGATTGAAATATGGTTTTGAAAACTGTGATAATTAAATGGCTCTCATGGGAAAAATGAATAGCAAAGAGGTGCCAAAGAAAATGTGTGAACAGCATTTTCTGCACAAAAAGTAATATTTATGTCCAGAAATATTATTGTCTGTGAAGAAAATGCTGTTTGCTGTTTTCTTTCCTTTCCTCTAAATGTAAATATTTTCTGCACTGTAAATGCTGTTTCATGTGCAGTAAACACTGCTTTGAGTAAAAAAAATGGCAAGTTTTCTACTTCCAAAATGTGAAGATTCTTGTAAGTCTAGGATTCTTCTTGTCAGAGTTTCCCAACACTTGAGAAAAAAGACTTTTGGACCATTAAAAAAATTCTTTCCATCCCTAGAACAAAGAAGATCCTAGCCATGGTATTAAAGTGAATTTATTTCCTGCGAGAATGGGATTTTGGGTTTGGATTGCTTTCCTGGGAAAGTTTGCCTGGGCAACCAATGTGCTGACCACAGCTATATATATTTTGAACTAAGTTGGAACAGCAAGGGGGAAATTCTGCTTCTGGAACTCAGGTGCCATTTTGGAGAAGCTGGTTTGATTGATGCATTTGCATGGGTGCAAAAAATCCCTCAAAATGGCCAAGCACATGAGTACAGAAATGTCACTCAGAGTCCCCCTGAAGCAGGGACTAATATGCTTGCATTCGTCTCCTTCACAGGCAGCCGGCGCATCAGCAGCCACCAGCTTGTGCCATGACAGCAGGCGCCTGGCCTGGTATTAATTGTGACTCGTGACCACCAAACTCATGCCTGTAATTATGAAAAATGCCCTCGGCGCGAGGAAAGTGGCAAGTTTGTGAACTGCTCTCCGCAGGTTCAGAAACAATGACTTTCCCAGGCAGGTTCTCTCTCAAGATCCTAGAAGAACGTGAAGGAAGGAGAGCCAGACTGATTTCACAGCCAGCCACCCACAAAGCCAGGCTGTTCCCGATGGTGCCTTTGCCTCCGCTTCACGGCTAGTTAAGGGCTAGCTAGGTTAAATGAGCTACCCATTAATCTTGGCCCTGCCGGGGCCCAGAACTGCGGGATGCAAAGGCACACACACGGAGCAGATGATTTATCGGCATCCTGGGCTTGTGCCCCCATCTCTTGCTTGCTTGCTCTGCACAGCAGCTGCCAGAGTTTACCCAGATCTAGTGAGCCAGTGGTTGAACTGGAGATGGATAATGATGAAGCCAGCCATTCAGCAGGCATTTGGGAGGAAGGATCTGCTTCTGAGGCCTTGTCTGCACTGGCCAGGATATGCTAAGATCATCCAAGGGTATCCTGGCCTCAGACCTGTCCTGACTTCCCCCATTACCTGGCTGTCTGTCTCCCTGCTAGGGCAGTTAGCTGCATGAGCATCCTGCTGAGCTGGGAGATCCAGGTCCCAAGTCTATACTGAAATATGAAACTCTCTGGGTAACCTTGGACCAATAACCATTTCTCTCTGGCTTGGTCTGTTGTTGTTGTTGTTGTTGCTGCTGTTGTTATTGTTGTGTGCCTTCAAGTCATGTCTGACTTACGCTGACTCTAAAGCAAACCTATCATTGTTCAAAGGACATTTGCCATTGCCTTCCCCTGTGGCTGAGAGCATGTGACTCGCTCACTATCACCCAGTGGATTTTCATGGCCGAGTTGGGAATTGAACTCTGGCCTCCAGATTCATAGTCCAACACTCAAACCACTATGCCATGCTGAGGTCAACCCTTAGAGGGTTGATTTGAGGGAAAGTGTGGAGGAAGACAGCCATGTTTGCCACCTTGAGTTCACTGAAGGAAAGATGGGATGAGGAGGAGAAGAATGATGATGATGATGATGATGATGATGATGATGATGACCCACAGTGTCTTTTGGGGTCCTCCAGAGGTTCCTGCAGATGATGTATTTTCTGTCCAGCACCCTAGAAAAACCAGTAGGATGTGGTATCAGCCCTGGTGGTGCAGTGGTTAAATGCCTGTACTGCAGCCACTCACTCAAAACCATAAGGTGGCGAGTTCAAGACCAGCATAAGGGCTGAAGCTCGACTCAGGCTTGCATCCTTCCGAGGTCGCTAAAATAAGTATCCAGATTGTTGGGGGGCAAATAGCTTACAGTTGTAAACCGCTTAGGCACTCCTTAAGGGTATGAAGCGGTATATAAATGAAGCTGTTTGTTTTTTGTTTGTGTCACTGATCTCCCACTCTCCAACAACATGTAAATGGCTATGCTGAGACAGGAGACTGCACCCTGAAAAAGTAGGCATGAGGGAGAATTTTGGCTGTGTGCAGTTGGTGAAGCATCCTGTCCCCTCAAGCAACATGGTGCTAGGGGACTCAAAATCTTTTAATTGTTAATTTTTAAATTGGCAATTTTAAAAAAATTGTTTCAGATCCTGAATCAGGGGATGTATGTCTGGCATATAGCTATGTCTCTATAGCTAGATCTCCTGATAGTATCTTGACAAATCTAGCTCCCCTCATGTTTTTCCTGTAGCTAGACGTGCTGCAACAGGCATCCACAGTGCCCTTTGGGGGTCCTCCAGAGGTCCCTGCAGATGATGCTTTTAGAGCCCATCCACTTACAGAAAAACAGCTGGATATGGCACAACTGATCTCTCCACTCTCCTGTTACTCAAATTGCAAGGGTTCTGGGAAGGCACTCACAAACAATATTTAATGGGGAAATTTTATTAGCTCAATTACAGCAGTTGAGAGGGCTTGGGCAACTCAGAGCTGGGATCAAGCCTGTGTGTACCCATTCCAAGAACTCTAGAGTGCAAGGTTGAAATATAGTTTTATTTGTAATCAAAAGGGAATCATCATTCACACAGAGACACTCACTCACTCACTCACACACATCCAAGAATTAACAATATAATAGGCAGTAGCAGATAATGACTTTAGGGATTGCAAAGGGTGATACTGAACCTCCAGTGGGGGGGATACTGTGAAGTGAAATGGCTCAGCAAGCTGCCAATGGATTGTGGCATGGCCAGCAATGCTAAGGAGTCAAGTGAGATACTGACAGAGTGTCTGTGTGACCTCAAGCACCACCAAATTTGGGGTGCCTAAGCAAGCATATTTATAAGACAAAACCTGTCTGGGGCAGATTTTGGGATTAAGGTGATATTTCCAGTAGGGAAGAATGAGAAGTAAATTTGTGAATGGCTGGGCAATCAGCACAAAAGTCTCTGGACATTGGAGTTTCACTTCCAGAATGAAATACTCTTTGTTCACTTGTAAATATTAAACTGTACAACCAACCAACACTTCTATTAATGGAGGGATTATGTGGATTCTGATCTTGATCAATCTATCCTAGCAATGTTCTTTGGTGCTTCCCCCATGCTGAGCCTCCCAGATCTCCTAATATGATAACAGATCTCCCTATATTGCATTACTGGTTTCCCACATTGGGGGTGCCCTAGTGACTACATGCCTGAAAAGATCACTTTGGATATCAATTTTATATCAGAAAAGAGGAAGGGTGACCATGCTGTAGTGGGAGGCTGCATCCCTTCAAAGTTGGATTTGAGGGAGAATTTTGGCTGTTATCCACTTGGTGAATCATTTTGAGCTCCACAATGACAAATAAATAAATAAATAAATAAATATGACAATACATACACTCTTGTAACTTGCTAATACGATGGGCAGCCAATATTTTGTCAGTTGCCACAAAAGCTTTCATTAGTCAGTTGAGAACATATACTTTGTGTGGCGACTCATATAGACAGCAGCTATCCTGCTACCACCAGATAAGACTTTGGCCTGAAGAAAGAAATGCGAAGAAGGAGCTACACCCAAGCACATTGAAGGCCAAAGAAATAAAGCAAAACTGAATGTGGAAGAAAGCAAAAGTGACAGATTCATCCCATTTAGCAGACAAAAGGCTTTGAGTACTTTGGCCTTAACAGTCAGGATTCAGTTCCATGTGTATTCCGCCAAGTTTATGGTGCTGAATAAGATTGCCACCACTTGCTCCTTATCATTAATCTCTACATGGCAGGCAGGTATAACATGGTTTTCTCCATGCTGGGAATAGCTTTAGCGTTTCAATTTGGTTGGGGCAGATTTGGTTTTGCACCAACCAAATTGAAAAGCTATTCCCAGCATGGAGAAAAATTATTGCCAAACTGACAAATTTCTTCAGAAATGGGATAGAAAATATATTGATATTTTTTTGGGGGAAAAATGAATGTGAGGAAAATGGAGAATGCCCAGTTCTTCCATTCCCACTGTCTATTCTCTATGCCAGTAGCCAAGTTGAGACCTATATGGATGTATTCTTCTGCTCATGTCTTTCATGCCAATTATCAGAAATAACAGTCTGCAAGGTCAAGCTCCTACTATTTATACCAAGCTTATCCAATCCACAAGTGTTTTACTGTCTGCCAATTACAGGTGCCAAAAATGCATCTGTCTATACCCTCCTCCACCTTTAGAGGGCACTATAGCATAAGTACATACAGCCCCAGGTTTCCAATCCTGAGATTGCTTACTGGACTCTCTGATCTATGGATTCCAGGGTATTCCAAAATAAAACAGGTGTATGCATTATCAAGGTGGTACACTTAAATATGTAAGTTGTGAATCTAGTTTGCATAGATAGGATATGGCAAGATAAAGCCACTGCTTGCAACAACTGCTGGATTTTTTCTTTATCGGACACAGAAACTTTGTATGGTTAGTGTGTAATGATGTATTTCCCTTGTCTTAATGTTCTTCTTGGCCTCTGATCAGAAGTAAACATCATCCGCCTCTTATTAGCCAGTCTGGTGCTATCTGCTCCCAGGAGCAATTGGGAGGCAAATGAGTAAACGCAGCAGAATTTAGTAAGTTTTTTGTAAATATATATAAGGAGATCTAATGATAATTTCTCTGCCCTGAAAAAATGTACTGTTACTCAACACGTGGAAGGTAATTAGAGAGGAATGGAGCTGGCGGTATGGGATGGGAGGGAGAAAAACATTCAAGGAGCCATCACTATGGAGCCGTAATAACAATTTAGATTCCATTTAGATACAAGTGGCTACAAGTCATGTTTCAATGCTGAATCAATTGACATAGACAAATGATTTAATATGGGAAGTATTTGTTTGAATCAGAGGGCTTGGACACAGACTATCAGCGAGTAGGAGAGAGAATACAAGCTAGGTTGAGGCAAATAGGAGAGAATTCAGCAGGAATTCAGGATGCTCAGCAGCAGACATAGCTCAGGGAGAAAAGTAAGAAAAAAGCTCTTGTTGTTGACCACTAAATTCTGGGATAGCTCTCATTTGTTATTGGTTGAAAGAAGGGAGTTGTTTTGGAACTAGCATGACTGAAGGATCTATCCTGTGGTTTCAACATCAAACTAAGATTCCAGACTCCACACTTTCTCTGCCTTAGAGGAAAGCAATGGCAGCCTTCCCCTGAATGAACCTTGGCAAGGATAGGAATGTCATAAGTTGGAGTTGGCTTGAAGGCATGTGTGTTTTGTTGTGAGCCTTCAAGTTGTTTTTGACTTACGGTGACCCAAAGGTGACCCTATCGTGCGGTTTTCATGGCAAGCTTTGTTCAGAAGAGATTTGCCTTTGCCTTCCCCTGAGGCTGAGAACTTGGCTAAGGTCACCCAGTGGGTTTCATGGCCAAACCAGGAATTGAATCCTGGTTTCCAGAGTCACAGCCATATGATGGATTGTACTGGGGATTTTTACTGGGAATTGTTGTTTTAATGCTATTATTAGGGTGGAAGGGAGATAGAGAATTTGAATTGTTAGATTTTACCATGTTTTAAATTTGTCAGTCTGTTTGATTTTTATTGCTTTTTAATTGTTGTTACCTGCCTTGATCCAATATAGGGAGAGGGGGGATACAAATAAATATCATCACCATCATCAATCTATCATTATGATAGTCCAACACTCAAACTAATATACTCCTTGATGGCATGTAATGACAACAAATCCCATGTAGGATGGAGTCTAGTTTACAAAACACAAACTATTGGTTTTGTCCCCTCTTATCAGGAAGGCCTCATCAGACTCAGTTTCATCAAAATATGGGGATGCACTCACCTATGTAAGGCCTTGATAGGGCAGCTATGAGATGAAGGATAAAGATGTACATGCCAGCTCTCACAATAAATTCATTTCACTATTTTCAATGCTAGTAGCATGGTCTAATTTTATGTGTGTGCCTTTGAGTCTCTTCCGACTTATGCTGACCCGAAAGTGAACCTATCATGAGGTTTCTTGGCAAAATTTGCTCAGAAGAGGTTGGTCACTGCCTTCCCCTGAGACTGAGAGCATGTGACATGCCCAAGGAAACCCACTGGGTTTCATGATCAAGATGGGAATTGAATCCTGCTCTATTTAGTCAAGTCCAACATTCAAACTACCACACCACGCTGGCTCTGGAGTAATTATAGGGAACGAGAGGGGGGAAAAATCTGTCTTTTCCTCTTTCTTCTGTACTGGAATTTATTTATTTTATTTTTTAAAAAATTGAAGCTCATAGGATCAGGTTGCACAGTGGTATTTAGAGAAAGAAAGACAACAAATCACCAGTTTGCTACCTCTTGAGACTTCTTGCAAGAAAATGCACATCTCATTCTACAGCAGTGATTACCAAACTCTGGCCTTCCAGGTGTTTTGGACTTCAGTTCACAGAATCCCATGCTACTGACCAACATGGCTGAGGCTTCTGGGAGGTGAAATCTCCTGTCTGGGAGGTGAAGTTTGGGAATCATTGATCTATCGACAACATTCACATATTTGCTATGCTCACAGGGTGTTTCTAAGAAATAAAGTATGCGCCAAAGAATGCATATATTTTAAAATGCACATCATTGGGTGGGGGAGGGGGGTTGAGATTGAAAGAAAAGTTAGTCATTAGGAAACATTGTGTAGATTAGTTAAAATGAGGAAATAAAGGTAAAAATTAGGAAAAATGTGTCTAAAATTGTGATTCTGAAGGAGAGGAAAAACACACAAAGACTTAAATTCTACTGCTAACAGTCTCAACTAGAGCTGACTTGATAGAATTTACCCACATGTTAACTCACCATTAAACAGTTGGTTCAGTGGGCATATACTAGTTTGGATTAAATAAGGACAAGAAGAAAATGCAGGTAGGATTTAGGAAAACTCAGTGAAATGAAGACTGAGCCCCAAATCTTTTTGGTGACTTAGGTTGTCTAACCAGATTGTGCCATTATAACAGCATTCTCTGACATTGCACAAGGAGGTATTTTATACCACCTTGCACAATGGTTTTCCCCAGGCTTTGCAAGAGCAGCTGCATGCCTGCTAAGCACAGCTCTGACTTCTGACCCAAACACACCTCTGTCTTCCATCTCTGTCCTTCACTGGCTCCATTAAACAGTTACTTGTGCCATACTCTCTAACTGTCCTAGTTTGGCAGGGACAGTCTAAAATAATTCCTCTGTCATCCCATTTTTTTCTGCTGCTTTTAAAATGCTGCAACTTCTCTCTCCTCTTCTCACTTTCCCCCCTTTGTCTCTAGCTTACTTCAATTGTTCAAAGTGCAAAAGTCATTTGCACTTACTTACCTCAGGAGGAGGAAGAGGAGAGGAATCTTGTCTTTCCCAGCAGGCTCAAGCAAAATGGCTGCAGCCCCTCCTAGCTTATTTGTTCTTCTTTGTTAATACCCTTTACCATTTTGACCGCATTTGATGTTGCTTGGCTATATGTGTCCTGGTTTTCATCTGAGAAATATTGAAGGGTATGTTACAGGTGGGTCTACACTGGCCAGAATGCTCTGGGTTGCTCCTGAAGTATTCTGACCTCAAAGCTGCCCCAAATTTCTCCTATTACCTGGGCACTTCAAAGTGATGCCAGATGGCTGTCTACACTCCTGACCGGCTGTGTCTTCTGCTAGTGGTGACATGGCTTGCTCCCTTTGAGGTTAAAAATTAGATGCCCAGCATTGATTACATCAATGGATGCCATGTTGTGACCTCAGAGGGACCAAACTGTGCTGGCAGCTGTGGGTGGCACAGCAAGATGTGTATATAGACATTAACCTGGTGTCGCTCCAGAATGCTCCAAATATTCTTGGACAATTTGGAAAATTTCCCAAAAACCAATTTGGAAAATTAAAAGGGGTGAAACAGAAGGGCAGGAAAAAGTGGCTTGAAGCTGCCTTTTCTAAAGCCACATTGAAACCTCACCAACCGCACCACTGGCTCCCAAGGCAGCTGGAGTGCTCATGTCATGACCACATGACATGGCTTCAAGCCAAGAAGAAGTGGGAAAAAGCTGCTTCTTTTTGAAATGGCATAAGGTGCCTAGAGGGCACTTTCCTGCTGGCTTCAAGGCATGTGTCATCTACATGCCACACCTTCAAGCCAGCCTGGAAGAACCTCTTTTTGCCTGTCTGTTTAGCCCCAAACAGACAGTCTGCAATTGAAGACTGAAGACATTTGGCCCTGTGTCATGAAGACAAGGGGATGCAGGTGGGGATCAGTTCATTTGGCCCATGTAGACATGCATGTCCACACTTTGGACATTTGGGCCTTCACATATGTACAGTGGAAGAACTTAACATTCTCAGCCTGAAATATTTTTCCCATTCCTCGTGCCACTGAACTTTGTTGCCTAACCTTGTGCCTAGTTGGTTAAAGTTGGTCCCATTGTGATTTGAACTGATAAGTCTTACTATGTTCAGTGGAGATTTACTTCAATGCTTGCACAGGTTTGGATAGTATCTGTGCAGAGCCAGGTCTCTTAATTCTTCCAGATCAGGCTGCTAGTCTTCATTGTTTGTTTGAGTCCCAGGCCTGGCGTCTGTGTGTTTTCTTAAAAACAGAATAGAGACATGTTATGAGTGCAAGTGAGAAAGCCAGAGAGGCTGTGTGTGAGTGAGAGATCCCTTCCAAGATAAAGTAGTAAGTAGCCCGTCTTGGCCAAACATCTCACACAGCTGTATAAATATATGTAACCCGCCATCACCTCGCCAATCCCGTCAGCCGAGGGGGATTGGTGACACCACCAAACGCTTTGCTGTCGTTAGATAATTGAGCTGCTGATGTTAAGAAAAGGTTATGTCTTTCTCCCCATAGTTTTTCTTGTTAAAGCTCTGACACAGGTTTGTTACCATAATGGTAATAAAGTCCTCCCTAGGGAATTTTAGCAAATCTTCCCAGGGGTATTTCCCTCACCCCCCTGTCTTTCTTCCCTTCACCTCTTCTTCTCCCTCTTCCTTTCTTCCTTAGGAACTGCCCTGGTGCCGCTCTCTTTTTGAACCCTTCAACACTGAAACTGATATGGCCTTCCCCCATTGCCCCGGCTAAGACCTGATCTCCGTGTCGAAGAGCACAATCGGACCACCAGCAACGCAGGCCCGACACGGCCTCTCTCAGGCTTCCAAGACAAATAACGAAAGCCAACAGTAGGGCAGGGTTGACACAGAAGAAGAAGGAGGAGGAAGAGGAGGAGGAGGAGGAGGAGACCCAATGGAATGGCTGTGCACATTCAGTGTTGGAAAAAGTGTATCCAAATTCTACACAATTGTCCCAAACAAGAGCTCCTTGACTATTGAGCAAATTTTCTTTTGGACTGCAACTCCCAGGAACCCATAATCAGCAAAACTGGAACCCAACATGTCCAGAACAGAGGAAACTAAGGGCCTCCATGTTAATGAAGCAGTGAACCCATAAGGGTTTTAATCCAAACGTTAAGGGCACTATGTCAGGAGCCGATGTTATGGAGTGGTAGATTTCAGCACTATAATTAGCTTCTTTAGATCTCAAATTCAAGTTTCTGTGACACTGAAGAAATAATGCAGTTTGACACTGCTTTGACTGTCATGGTTCCGTCCTATGGAAGCCTTGGATTTGTAGTTTGTTGTGGCACCAGAGCTTTTTGACAGAAAAGACTGAATATCTCACCAAACTATAAACTCCAGAATTCCATAACCCTGGCAGTCAGAGTGATGTCAAATTGCATTAATTTTGCAGTGTAGATGTAGATGCAGTTTAAGCTCCAGAATGGATTGATTACCCCGGTAAAGTCAGAGCCATCAGCCTCCTCTGGTGCAAAATAGATTGGAAATGGATGGATTTAACTTTAACATTGACAACACCCAGAATCCCTTAGTCTGCTTAGCTAGTAGTCACCTTGCTTGGGGGATGCTGGCAGCTACAGTCAAAAAAAAAAAAAAAAAAAAAAAAAAAAAAAAAAAAAAAGACAGACAGACAGAAAGAAAGAGGGGGAATTTTCCTTACGATCTGCCCAGAAGGGACAACACACTGCAACATTTTGTTGCAGATCTCAGTGGTGTTTTTATAATGTGTAGACCATCCATAAGAAAGCAAGTAATTGCATCCAGTCATAAAATGAGCAAACAGGGGGAGCAGTCATCATGTTCCTTGGGCCAAGGAGCCCATCACTGTTACTCCCAATCCATACTATACCAAGAACCACATGATGGCCTCATTCCCACTTACAAATAAATCGATTTGTGATCCAAATTGATGGGTCAATTCGACAGCGGAGTGTGGTTTGCATTGCATTTCCCTTGATCACATTTTCTTCTTATAAAATAACCCACTTCTCATTTGCATTGACCAATGATTTGATTCCAAAGGGACCCTCTTCAGTGGATGATCATCTGATTACGTCATAAAAAAGAATCAATTCCAATCTGCATCCTGTTCATACTTGTACTGAATCGATTTATTGCAAAAGACTCAGGAAAAAATAGCATAAAAAAGAAGTGGGTTTAATGGGTCTAGCTCATGGCCCCCCTCTTCAAACTTTTTCAGTGATTTG
The DNA here is from genome assembly GCA_034509955.1 of Urosaurus nigricauda. NCBI lineage: Eukaryota > Metazoa > Chordata > Lepidosauria > Squamata > Phrynosomatidae > Urosaurus > Urosaurus nigricauda. Next base: position 269,437,997 of record JAOEGL010000003.1, read on the forward strand.
ACTCAAGTGCAAACAAGGGTCATTTAAACCACTTCAAACAGGTTTGCAAGCCAGTTTAAAACATGTTTGCCAGTGAAGGCAAAGAATTTGCTTTGGGTTGAAGTCTGAACTAGAGTCTGAAAAATCTAAGCTGTTGAAGCTGTTTTGAAAATTTGGCTTGGCACTTTGGACACCTAAGTTGAGACTAAAAACCAGAGCAGATTCACAGTCTCACTTACATGGAAACACCCCTTCACACACACACACACACACAAAGAGAGAGAGAGAGAGAGAGAGAGAGAGAGAGAGAGAGATCTGCATACATTAAGGATCCAAAATTTGGAGGAAGGACTCCATTGATTTCAAAACAGCATGTCTCAGGAGTGTGAAGCAAATTTGGCCATGACTGAATTTCAAAGACGACTATTTTCATTGTCAGGACAGTAGTGCTTCTCTCAAGGTAGCTCTGGTGCAATCCCAAACTGGAAAACATGATATCTCCTGCCTCATTGCATTGATGGCTAAAATTAACCGGCATAGATTGGATGGGTTGGTTGTATCTTTTGGAGCAATCTGACGATGCTTTTGTGCTGGCTGTGTGTGGTTAGTTTTGCAAAGGGAAAATGCATTTGTTTTCTCATGAAAAACACAACCATCACCGCTACCAGAAAACCAGACTGATGTCTTTGTTTTGGAATGGAGGTGAGATTAGGGGCCTAGGACATTACTGCATGCAGCTTTTAAACTGCAATTACATGGGGAAAGGAGCAATTTTGGCTATACACGTCACATGCCTCCTCCTCTGATCCATAGTTACCATGTCCCTGACCTATCCCTTTTCATTAATGGGGAAACCCATGAATGACTTGGAAATTGTGCAAGTCCTCAGATGCAAAATGTCACTCCCAGGGCAGCTGCACAATTGTTAGACATGTCTTCTTTCCCCTCTCCCCCTTGCTATTCCCTGATTATCTTTATTTATTTTTTCTATTTCTTTTCCTTCTTTCTTTTTTTAATTTTTAAGGCGCTGATCACATCAGCAAAGCTTCAAAACTGCATTGATAAAATAAACAAAACAAAAGCAAAACAAAGCATGCTGGGTAGGGCATAAGTCAGGGAGGTGATGTTCAGAGAGAGGTCAGGAAGAGAGTGCAATAGGAGTGTAGTAGGAGCAACAGCCAGTTTTGCACAATTGAGAGAAGTGAGGTCATGGTTGCCTTGAAAGCACTGTCACCATTTTTTTAGAATAACCTACCATGGTCAAGATGACAAAAGTTATAAATGAGGAAGAACACCCAAGCGAGGAGACACTGCAGCAGTTTGCTTTTTCTTGAGCCTAATGGGAAGGGCAAGATTCTGCCCCACTCTGTCTGTTGCTGAATTAATTGAGTGAAACCCTGAAATGGATTCACCATCCCACTGCCATGGGAGCCATCAGCCACTGCTTGGGTTATGTGGGCCACCCTGAACTCACGGGAAGAAACAAAAAGAGGATAGAAATCTAACCACTAAATGAAACAACTCTGGAGTCGCATGCTGCTGCCTATCCTAAACAACCCTGGTCTCAACATAGAATAAATCTCAATTTGTTCTGATTCATTTCTTCTTTCTGCAGCTGCGTTGAACTAAGTTTTGTGGGATCTCAGCTCAAGACTTTCCCCTGGTTTCCCAGAAGCAGCAGGAAAATCAACTTTTGGTCCTTCTCCAAGTGGGATTCTCTGCCACTAAACATCTTGACACTTTGGGATTTTGACTGTTGTTGCTTCTTTCATCCCTCATGTAAATCTTCTCCGCCTGGTGTGTTTCAGTCTCACCATGCTAAACATGGTGTCACCAGGGGACGGAAAAAAAGAGGCAAGCCATTTACATGGGTTTTCCAGAAAGAGATTTGAGTCGGAGAATCAGCCGCCCAAAGGGAATTTATGTAGCTTATGGTGGGACGAGGCCAATTCCTGAGCTCTGAAATTCTTTGGTTTACTTGGATAACCATAAGCCACTTTTCGTATCCACGTTGTTTAGATAAGCATTTCCTAGTCTTAATGTGGCTCACAAGAAGATACAAGGGATGTTCATTCCTGAGGTTTAGAAAATGCTTGAGATGTTGGCACAAAGCTACAGTGTTTCCTTGAATGATCCTTAAAAGGGGCCAAGAAAATATAGGTTCATTTTCTCCCATTTTCTTCTCTCTGTATATACATAATTTCTTCAAAAGCAACATTGTGTTCTGGTTGCTAAAGGCCAGGAGTGGTTGATATATATATTCGCAGTGCTTTGTCTGTTTGTTTGTATTCCTGAGAAGGGCTTCAAGGATGATGTGTAATGTGGGTCAAATATTCAGCACACCTTTTAAAAATTGGGGGGAGCAAATATCCCTCTGAAAATTATGGTTCAGATCCAAGTAGTGTGCTGGTGAACTTTAAGAAGTCATCTGGAAGAGGAAAAACTCACTGGAAGTATCGAGACATTCCAGATTCTTTCTTGTTTTGATTTTACCTATATATTCCCAGCTTTGCATTCAAACTTTATTAAATATTTTGGCTTTTCTTCATTTCCCCCTTCCATGGTTCCTTGGTTTCCAACCAATCAGAAAAATTGGTTCCAAACTGTGGCGCAGTTGCCAAAGGCATGTGCATTACCTCCATCTTGTGGGATTTTGCAACCTTATTTCCAAGTTGTCGTGCCATTCCCAATGCATGGAAGACTTGGTGTTTGTCTGATTTCTCGTGTATTAGTGCCACATAGGGTCTGAGGAATAAGGATGGAAGGTTGAACTGAAATGTGATCGGGCAAGGGCACCAATGGAGTCAGATCTCACACCATTTGCATTTCTTTGCCCCTTGACCGATGTCACATACCATTCATAGAATCATTCATTAGGCTGATCTAGACTGGCAAAAAGGGGTGTGTTCATGCCTGCATGAAAGTGTAGCCTTTAGATGACCCACACTGAAAGTTTGGCATGAACGCACTTCTTTTGCATTTTAGTGGGGAAAAAGCAGCTTTAAAAAGGACCTGCTTTTCCCAGCTTCTTTTTAAAAAGAGTGTAACTACGCAGCTGTGTCTAAATGCTGCAGTGCAACTGTGCAGTTTTTAAAGCTCCCAAACTCTAGCTCCAGCCCTAATCCGAACCCTAGACATGAACAATAGCAACTCTGGGATGCTATAACTGTTATGCAACTGCGCATAAAATGTCAATTCATTCATAAAATAAAGAAGCTTATTCATAAACTTAAATTGTAACGGATTTAATATCTTTTTAGGGGGGGGATGTAGTTTGTTTTATTGATGCAATAGCATTTTAATGTGTAAGCCGCCTTGATTGATCTCAAAGGGGTGGGGTAATAATAATAATAATGGGGTTCATTCATGGTGCACCGATGCAACTGCACACTTTAAAAAGGGAAGCAAAATCACAATGGTAATTTGACAGATCTTCATAACTGCACAGTTCATGTGTGATGTACCTGCGCAACTGTGCAGTTTGCAGCTGGCAATACAATTGCCTGTATGATGTACCAGTGCAACTGCACAGTTCACAGCCGGCAACAACAACAACAAAAATATTAAAGGTTCAGTGCGGCCAAAAGCCCCATTCATTGCCACTGGTGCAGCTGCTCCGCCTGTGTTTCTAGCGTCCTGATAGCTTCCAATGTAGTTGCTGAGCAACAGAAAAGACTTCAGATAAGTCATCCCCACACCTCCTCAGTGTAGCTGCCCTATGCCTTTTTATTACACACCTGGGACTTGCAGTGCAGCTGCTAAGTATTAAGGAAAAGGCAACTTCATGTTACCCTTTCCTGCCAATCTAGAAAGCCCCATAGAATCATAGAATTGGAAGAAACCTCAAGGGTTATCAAGTCTATTCCTGTGCCATGCAGGAATGCACAATCAAAGCACCCTCTGACAGATAGCCATCCAGCCTCTATTTAAAAATCTCCAAAGAAGGAATCTCCATCACTTCTGCAGAGTTTTGAGAATCCAAAGCGAGGGCCACCTCACACCGGCAACCCCTGTCTGACCCTTCTGAGTCCATCCAAACCACAGTGGCGGTTTGTGGGCTTCTCTCTTATTTCCCCCCAGCTGTTATCCACCTGGGAGTTGGCTGGATTCCTAAGAGGTAAATCATGTCACTGAAATGCTCCCCTCCTCATTAATTAGAAAAGTGAGCCTCTGATTTGCTGCCAACATTTCAATTTGGTCATTCACCCCTCTTTTTCTCCTCCCGCCCCTTACCCACTTTCCACCTTTCCATTCTGCAATGCATCTTGACTTGTGCTGAGTGATTCCCTGGAGTAATTTTAAGAAGCTCAACTTCTTACAAGGAACCAAGAACTTTGTTTGTGTATTGTATGCAGATACGTACACATACACACAAGTTAGGCAACTGGGACCTTGGTCCCTTATGATGCTCAGAAGCCAGAAAAACATATGAAAGGCAGGGGGAGAGAAAGAAAGAGAGAGAAATAGAAAGGTGGCGTACACTTCTATGGACTTCTTGCTCAGAAGGGGCAGTTTATTGGGTAACACCTGGAATGTATTAGGCTTGGGATACAGAGTCAAGTTTTTCCCGCCTGCAGGCAGCTGTAGTATAAATAGCGGCATAGGGTTTGTTTTGACTACTTCAAATTGTGCAGGTTTCATGCCCTGAGAATTGGGAGTTAGGAGCTGCTGTTAACGTAATAATCCCCCTCCCTTCCCACTTTCCTTTCGCCATCGGGAATCTGCACTTCGTTCTTTTTTGCATTCTCTGGTTCTTTCTTTGTCCCCCCCCCCCCAGCAATTTCCCATCTGTTTATCACAGGCCTCCTCTTCTGGGAAAGGCAAGAAGAGGGGGCTGAAGTGTTATTTCAGCTTTGGACATGGAAGGGGAGAGAGGGGAAAAGAGCTGAGCTCTGACATTCATAAATGGGGAGAGGGAAAGGGGCAGAGCCCCTCAAAATACCAAGCAAAAGCATGAGATGGGCTCTTAGGATCTCTATCACACCACTCACCATGAGCACTGTGATCTTTAGCTTAAAATGGTGATCTGCACACCCCATGCTCTACTAATGGAAATATCAAGCTCTTTAGCAGTTGTTCTTGTTATGTGCCTTTATCACCTCTGACTTATGGTGAACCTGTCATAAGGTTTTCTAGTCGAGAGGTATTAAAATGAAGTTTGTCATAGCTTACCTTTCAGGCTAAGAGTGTGTGGCTTACCCAAGGTCACCTACTGGGTTTCCATAGTTGAGCTGTTATTCAGACTCCTAGGTGCTTTAGAGTCCTAGGTGCTTCTACACTATAGAAATAAGGCAATTTGGCAGTCCTTTAATTGTCCTGGTTCCATTCTACAGAATCATGGGATTTATAGCTTGGTGAGACATGAGCACTCTGTAGCAGAGAAAGCTAAATACTTTGTAAAAGTACAAATCTCAGCATCCCACAGGATGGAGCTATAATGCTTAAAGTAGTGTCAAATTGCACTGACTCGACAGTGTAGAAGCACCCCTAGTGCAACACCCAAACCAGTACGCTGCAGTTATTCTCTTCAGCAGCTATACTGTGAACCATAGTTTGGTAAAAGATCCCTTTTTGGATGACAATTCCCGCACAAGGGTAGTGAGAGATGTAGTAGGCCAAAAAGGCATTTTTGTAGCTCTATTCCATCATATTGGAATATGACTCAACTCTGTTGTCCTCTATCTCGTCCTGAACATTGGTTTCACCTTGGTGAAGGGGGTTGGGTGTGGAGCACCACCTTTGCAGATAAGAGGTCCTGAGTTCAGTTTCCACCAACTGCAGTTAGAAAATCCCTGGTAGCCCAGTTGGGGAAGGCCTGGAACTGAGCCCATGAAGCTAGATGGTCCAATGGTCTAGTTCAGTTTAAGTATAGGAAATTTCTTACATTCAAACATGCATTTCCATCTCCCACTTCCTTGGCACCAGTAGATTACAATTCATACTGGGCCATTTTTCACTTCCTAAAGAGGAAGAGTGAGAATTTCATTTCAGGTTGGTTTTGTTACGAATTTACCCACCTTCACACATTTCTTCATATTTTGGATTGGAAGAATTTGTGATTTTAAAAAACAAACAAAAATAAACATAAACTAAGAAATTTGTCCTTTCAATCCCAGATTCCATTTTAGCCCTAAATTAGAGCTGCAACGTCTTTTTTTGCTGAGAGGCTCCTCATTCTTAACATCTGCTTTGAAGACAGTTAACCACTCTGTATTCCTGAAGCCTATCGAATCTGGCTGGTGCAAATTTCTGTTCATTTTTGAAGAATTAACCAAATTTGCACTTTTCTTCATATTCAGGATTCAGAAAACTTGAGCTTCAAACAATTCAAATACATCAGAAAGTGAAGCTAATGCATTTTTCTAGCTGTTGCATCCAAAAATGACTCTCTCTCTCTCTCTGTGAACAGGCTAGAATGTTGAAACTTTACTTTTTATATATATTGAATCTCCCAGACTTTCTAGTGTCTATGATGACTGAGGGATTCTGGTTTGTTTGTTTTTAATAGGTTTTTTTTTGGACCTCTAGAAAGGGATTTTGCACATCACAAAAAGGGTTTTTTCATGTAATTAACTACTTTACAGCAGAATTAGATAATATATTCAGCTTCTTACCCCCAATACCGAGAAAACATGTGCTACCCCTGCCTAGGTGAACAAGGTTTTATCAAAGGACAGATGTATGGAAAATTCTTATGATGATGAGGTGAGGACCTGGCATCACTTATTATAAAAGTATGGGGTATCCATGCAAATGAAGCATATTTCCATTGAATCCATTCTGGGTTGCCCAGGCCAAAAGCATCCCAGGCCCTGAGATTTCAGAGCCAAGATCCAGAGTAGGGGTGTAAATCTTGGTTAATTTAATTCTCAAATGAAGCAAACAGTAATTGTAACAATTTTCTTCCCACTGTGAGAAAATCTACTATATTCTCTACACCCAGACACACAAACACAAACCCCATATCTGAATTTTGCACAGAATAAGTATTGAACTATTAAAGTTCTAATTAGACCAGGATTCTCCTTGCAAGAATTTCCCAGTAATAGAGAACCACACTTTTTGACCATTTTCAAAATATTTTGATGAAACGTTCCCCTCTAAACTAGGGATAACCCCTTTAGATGTTGTTTGACTGGGCCTTGATCATGTCATCCAGCATGACATTTTAAGTTGTTTAGACAAGTAGCTCAAAGAATGAAAATGAAGTCTAACACAAATGATAAAACATTTCTCTGGCTGGAAATAAAGTTTTCCAAGTTCTGCACTGAAGAGAAAATGATACAGTACATTTCATCCAGCTCTGTTTTTATACTTTTGTACGTACTGCCTTAATAGTGACATAGAGGTTGTAATCTGCTTTGAACAGAAAGTATTCTACAGTAGGCATTCCAAACCAGCCTATAGTAGCAGTGTGACCAGTGATGTGGGCATACCCTCCAACTGTCCCAATTTCCCAGGGACCATCCCAATTATTTATCTGCTATTTCACTTTTTAAACTGCTTTTAAAATGCCCCAAATTTTTCTTCTCCTCCTTCCATTTCCCCCCTTTGCCCTTAGGTTATGTCAATGCCTGCAGACTGAGATCAAAGTGTAAAATTAGTTTGTATTCAATTAACTCAGCAGGAGGCAGAAGTGGAATCTTGCTCTTCCCTGTAGACCCAGGCAAAAGCAAACTGCTGTTCTCTTCTACATTTTGTGTTCTTTTTCATTAATAACTTTTGCCATTCTGATTTGGCTTTGCTATATAAGTTCTAATTTTCACCCATGAAATGTTGAAGCATATGTGTGGGCTGGAGCAAATGTGCACAATATAATGCATGCACAATTTTCAATGCCGTGTTCTCACTTTGCCAATACAACCCTTGCCTTCAGCACAGAGTCCAACCCTGTGACTCTTCCAGGAATCCTGGTTTGTGCATAGATTCAGCCAGTGGCCAGTCACTCAGGCTAGCATGTGTGGGGCACCACAGAGTGTGAACATACATGTGTGAAACTGGCAAAGCTGTGCATCTCTGATACTAAAGGCAAAAAGGCCAAATGCCACAATAAGGTTAACCAGATTCTCTAAGAATCCCATGAACCCCACTCAGATTATGGAAAGACCAGGTGGCTTGTTCTTTCATTGTGGTTTGGCATCAGCATAAATAGAGATGGAAATTGTTCTCTATGCTGAGCTAAGTGCTCTGTTTTAATCATTGTACAGGAGGAAGTAAAAGTGTGTGGATTTAGAGGTTGTATAACTTACTCTGGTCTGTTTTTCAGCTGGTCTCATGAGGTTTAGAACTGGAGCCTAAAATCAGAGTCTAGATTATAGCATGGAAGGTACATTTTTTAGACTGGTGCCAAGCTGGGCCTGGAGATTCTGGGAGTTGTAGTCTAAAATAATAAGGTTTCCTGGAGGGGGGGGGTGCCTGGTATATTTGACACCTGGGGGAGCTATTTAAAAAGCTGCTGAGTCCTCTGTTTCTTTCACTGCCAGTGCCACTGCATGTTTCTCCCACTGCTCCTCTTCGTAGGGGGGGGGATGTCGGTGCCCTCCCCCCCCCAAGAAGCAAGCATTGGCAGCAGTGGTGGTGAGAGTGGCAGTCCAAGTTCTCCATGTTTCTCCAACCGCTATGACTAGATAACACTCCATTCTTCTGTGGTGTTACCCAGTGAGGTCCACACACCCTGTGCACCCTCCTAGTGATGCCCCTGAGTTTTCCCAAGTTTTTATCTAAATGCTAGTCCTAGAAACAGGAATACAGGATTCAAGTCAAATCTCAATTTCAGTCGCAAAATTCTCCCAGTGTTTAATGTTCTCTGCCCCACCTACTACATAGGCCTCTTGTTAATTACTATTCTGGATCTCTTTGGTGAAAATAAGAAGATAAAATTGTCTGTCTAAACTGCACTGCAGGAAAAAAAAATGCAGTTTGATACCCCTTTAACTGCCATGGCTATATACTATGGAGTCCTGGGTTTTTAAGTTTCTTGTGACACCAGAGGGCTCTGAAATGGAAGGCTTAATATCTCACAAAACTACAAAACCCAGAACTCTATAGTACGGAACCATGTCAGTTAAAGTAGTGTTAAACTGCATTATTTCTGCAGATCTGAGCTGGACAAGGCCAAGAAACTTTTGTTTCAGCACTCTCTTTCCAAAAGTGGAACAGCAACTGTTCTTGGGAAGCTTACAAGGTCAGTGAAGAAGATCTGTTGTTCTTGTATCTGGCAATGCTATCATTTCATACTTATTTCACAGAAATGAAGAACTTGTTCTTCTTCTCCAAATGCCATCAGATTTCATCTCTGATCGGCCCCAGAGCCAGCATGGTATAATGGTTTGACCATGACTCTGGGGACCAGGGTTCAAATCCTTGCTCAGTCATGGGAACCTAGTGCATATCACAATTTTTCAGCCTCAGAGAAAGGCAAGGGCACCCCGCCCCATCTGAAATAATATTGCCAAGAAAACCTCATGATAGGTTCACCATAGGATGTGACTTAAAGGGACAAAGCAACAACAATAACAGCCCTAGACAACATGACAAATCACCAGAAATCATGGGAATTATAATCCAGAAACATATGGAGTGTCACAGTTCCCCCTTACATGAGTTTTTTTGGCCTGATATCCTACACCATGCTTGTGTAGTGTGCATATACAATCGTACAGTTCTGTGGTGGTTGTGCTACACTGCTCATATGCTAAATACCTATCTTGTGCAACCAATTACTTATCTGCTAATGTTTCTACTTATAGTTCCTTTGTTCAATGGGAGATGCACAATGGTTGCTTCTGCAATTCCAGGTAATTAAGTAGTACACTGAAGGCACCAATGAACAGTTATGCACCATCCAGGAAAGCACATTGCATCTGTTACACTTTCAAATGTATTCTTAAAATATAAAGGTTCCTCCTTTGATGTGATTGTGTAGTCATATCTGACTGGAGGGGACAGTGCTCATCTCCATTACTAAGCTGAGGGAAGCAGCATTGTCAGATATGACCCGTGGTCATGTGGCCAGCGTGATTAAATGCCAAGGTGCACAGAATCTGTTACCTTCCCACTAAAATGGTACCTATTTATCTACTTACACTTTTACATGCTTTCCAACTGCTAGGATGGCAGAAGCCGGGTCTAGTGATGGGAGTTCACTCCGTCATGTTGCGTTTGGGTTTCGAAATGCTGATCTGCCCATCTTGCAGTTGTCAGAGTCGGCATCTTAACCATTAAGCCACTATGTCCCTCCAATGTTGGCTTACGCAGTGGCCAAAAAAGGTAAAAGCATAGATATAAGGGGGGGTGGGGTGGCAACCAACAGTATTCCAACCTTGGAATGTTAGTTTATGAGATGATCTACTAGAAATTCTTATTACAGCCCTGTCAGGTAGATCACTATGATTAATTCCATGCTTTAGGACTGAATCAGAAAGTGTGTGTTGGGGGAAAAATGAAGTGGGCATTCATAAGCTAACTCATTCTCTTACTGAATATTCCTATGAACTTATTCAGGCATAGACCCATCCAATGGGTCTTACTTGCAAAGTATGAAGAGGATTGCACTGCGAGATGGAAATCCTATACACCTGAGTTGGGAATCATGTGTCCCTACAGCTACTGTTGCTTGGTAACCACCAGTATTTTTCACCATTGGCTATTCTGGCTATGGCTGATGGGAGTTGCAGTCAGCCTTGTCACCACCTATGTTGGCATAGATACACAATTGTGGTATACCAACAGGATTCTAGCTCCAGGTCACTTTAAAGGAGATAGATTAAAGTACTAATGTCAATGCCTAAGGTCATCCAGTGAGTTTCCATAGCTGAGGAGTTTACTGCATTGCCAAAAAACCCGACTTACCCCTGCTGTGTTGAAATTTCATTTGGGATAAAGTTGGGTATTATCATATGCAAAATGCCCGGCTAATGTCCAGCTAGAAGCTGTGCTCAGCCGGCTGATTTGCAAAGCTGGGAGCTTCCTGGTTTTGAAAAGAGGCTGGCTGAGTGCAGCTTCGAGATGGAAGCTGGCCAGGCTGCACTTGGCTGGTGGCATCAGCAGCATTTTACGTATGATAATGCCTGACTTTATCCCGAATGAAACTTCAACGTAGGAGGGGTAAGTCGGGGTTTTTAGCAATGTGGTAAACCCCTGAGTAGGGATTTAAACCCTGGTCTCCAGAATCAAATCCAATACTCAAACCACTAACCATACTGGCTCTGTAACCATTTGACATAAGATTAATCCTATTGTTAGTCTCAAATAGAATAGATCCATTTAATCAATTATATTTATGTATGTGTTGACTCATCATGCAAAAACTGATTGGATGGATCTACTGTGACTGGGATTTGTTGTCGTTTTTCTGTTCCTTCAAGTCAGTTCCAGTTTCTTATAATCTTATCTCAGGATTTTCATGACAACATTTTATTAAGAGATAGTTTAAACAACAGAATTCCAACCATACAGTTGTACATTCTTGGATGGTGTGTAATTGTCTGTCGATGTCTTCAATATACCACTTGATTTACTGGGATTACAGAAGCATCTACTGTGCATTCCTCATTGCACAATGATATAAGCAGGCCTATGGGCAGATGCATAATCAGTTATACTGTACAATATTGTCATTAAGAAGAAGGATGATATGGCTCAATCACCACACAACTACACGATTCTATAGCCTCTCAGCCCTACTGATGGAGATATATTGAATCAAAAGGAGTTTGCCATTTCCTTTTAATGCCATTTCTTGGGGAACAGAAGCACCTGGGGCCTTTGTTAAGTTACACAATGCAACACTATGATTACACTTTAACTGCTATGCCTGTATACTATGGATTCCTGGGATTTGGAGTTTGGGGAGAAACAAGAGTTCTCTGGTTCAGAATTCTAGCCACTGCTCTCTAAACTGCAAATTGCTGGTTTCCATAGCATGTTGCTATGACTGCTAATGTGCTATAATTTTGTAGTGTGAAAGGGTACTGGAAAAGTGCTCATGAGCTTGTGTCCTGTTTAGGAGCAGTGACCAAGGAAATGTCTGCATGGGTCAAACAAAATGACCTGCCGCCACCATCTTCTTGGTTGGAAGGCCAGATGACAAGTCTCGCATGAATACAGTCATCCCTCCACGTTCATGGGGGTTAGGAGTGAAGGACTCCCATGAATGTCAAAAAATTGTGAATAACCCCTCCTGCCAGTTACAAGGTGGTTGCCTTTCTTCCCTCTCCCTGTCACCCTGTTGCTGGATCATCTGTTACAGACTGGCAGAGAGGGGCTGAAGAGAAGTGCACATGTGCTTCTCTCTCCCTTCCGATGCCTCAGAGAACTTGCCTGAGGTCTCTGAGGCATCGTAAAGAAGGGAGGGGAATAGTATGCACTACTCTTGCTCCTCCTCCAATGCTAAGCAAGCTGTCTGAGGCATTGGAGGAGGCAGGAGAGAAGTGCACATGTGTGTGAGTCCCTTACCTCCATTCTGATATCTCAGAGAGCTTGCCTGAGGTCTCTGAGGCACTGAGTGCATACACCCTTCCTAACTGCTTCCTCCCTTCTGGGTTTCTCCCCCACCCTAAGGGGAAAAGCCCTGGAGGGAGGAGATGGGGGTAGTGCATGTATGCCTGCCAAAGTCACGAATGTGGAGGGACAACTGTAGTCTAGATGATGTCTGGCTCATTCAGCATTAAACCCAGGGTATAACCATTTTAAAGCAGAGCAAAAAAGAAGTAAAAAAAAGTCACTAGACGCTCCAGAGACAGACAGCATGGCACAGTGGTTTAAGCATTGGCCTACAGTTCTGGAGGCCAGTGTCTGATTCTCACCTCAGCCATAAAACCCACTGGGTGACCTTGGGCAAGTCACATCCTTTCAGCGTCAGGGGAAGGCAATGGCAAACCTCCTCTGAACAAATCTTGCCAAGAAAACCCCACGATAGGTTCACCTTAGAGTCACCATAAGTCAGAAACGACTTGATTGCATACAACAACAACAGTTGCTCCAGACTTTCTCAGAAGATCCAGAGCCCTCAGTTTTGATGCAGGGTGGCTGTTTAAAACACACCCTGCTGTGCCATCCAGCGCAGCAACTGCTGCTTCACATTGGCCATCCTGAGGTCAAAATGAGATGCTCAACCAAATGATCATCACTAGAAGCTTTGTTCTGACTCAGAGAGACTGATGTGTGGTAGTGGCAGCATCACTGGCCAGCATAGTGGGAGACACATGCGAACAGCCACCCACCATCAGAATGGAGGGATCCAGATAATGGGGTGAGGTCAGGGCAGCTCCAGAGACAGTCTACTTTGGACTGCTTCCAGAGATAATCCTGGCCCATCCAGACACCACCCTAGAAGTGTCTTATTGCCACTGTAAGAAAAAAAAATGCTAGGCTGGGCTCATTCAGCATCATTTTTCTTACATTTTTTATGATCCTTATCATTCATTCATTTATTTTATAAAGAACATATTTTTATATAAAATTCATACAGTGAAGAAAAATAGTTATAAATAAACCTTCCTTGTGCCCCCCTCCCACCTTTCTTCTCCTTCTTCTTCTTTAAAGGAGCCATTTTAATCTGTGGAGTTAGGCATGCCACATCATGGTCATTTGTCAAAGCAGTTTTATGGCAGGTGCTGCTCGTGGCATCTTCTGGCAAGTGCACAGGTTGTGTGAGGCTGGATGGGGCCAGGCAGCTGGGAGAGCCCAGCAAGATAAATAGTCAGATGTTTCAGGAAATGCAAGTAAATTTTATGGTGAGTTATGGCTCTGTTTATTGAGGAAGGTCCCAGGTGGGGTGTGAGTATGTGAGAGACAGTAGAAGCACTTGCAGCTGAAGATCACACTGAAATAAACAGGTTTATTTTTCCCCTCCCCATTGGGGTTAGTCCTAACATTTCCTAGTCTTTCTATAAACTTTGGAGGAGGATTTGATTGAGACCCCCTCCCCAAGAAAACCAAGTTGATATTTGTTTTATCTTGTTTGCCTTGATTAGATTTGCACATGTGCAATATAAATTAACATTGGTTTCAAGCCGTTGGATAGCTGCTCCCAGGGAATGTTGGGAAACGTCATGTCAGTGAGAAACTAGCATCAGTTGTCTTGGGAATGGAAAGTCAAGTTTTAAAAATAATTCATTCATTGTTATTATAGCTACCTCTTTAAATGTAACTCTTTATTTTCCTGTTTTTCAAGAATAGCTAAAATAGTTAGCTACAAGCAACTGGTCTGTGGTCCAAAAGACTCTCCTTTGTACTTCTTGTCACATCAACACCCACAGCAGACTCCCAAGATATAAAATAAATATAGAAGCAAACAAACATGAGCCAAAGTGCTTGAATTGTGTGCTATTTCTTCTCCACTGTTTAGTGGGGCCTCAGCTTTGTCATTGTAAAAAATAACTTTAAAATTGCAGTTACACTGCAAAAATAATAGCAATAGCAGCTTCATTTATATATTGCTTCATACCGCACTAAGCAGTCTCTAAGAAGTTTACAACTGTAAGATAATTGTCCTCAACAGGCTAGATACTCATTTTAGCAACCTGAGAACATCTCGTGAGCTCAGGGAGGTGCTTCCTTGATTGAATAAAGCCACCTGTGCTGCATTCTCTTCTTTGTCCTATTACTTTCCACTTCACCAAGCATTATTGTCTTTTGCAGTGAGACAGGTTGCCTCATAATACATCCAAAGTATGACAGCCTCACTTTAATCATCTTGGCTTCCAGTGAAAAACGAGGCCTGATTTGCTCTAATGCCCACTTATCTTTTTAGCAGTCCATGGTATCTGTAGAACTTTTCTCTAATACTACCATTTTGATTCATAAAAGAGTTGTTGCTGTGAAGAAAATGTTGCTGATACAAGGTGTAAGAAAGGAGCAGAATATGCTTCCTATTTGCATGTCCTTTTTTATTGCAGGGGGATTCGTGCAGGTGGAGTACAGTCAGCCCTTTGTATCCATTAATTCCATGGATTTAAACATCTACAGCTTCAAAATGTTTTTTTTTTAATATATGGAAGGAAATGTCAGCAGAGACCATAGACTCATTGTAGATGCTTTTAAAAAACTTCTCATGGCATTCTCCAAGGCTGCCTCTGGCTCCATTCTGGTGGTGTCCACTTCTATCTTACTAGTGAGAGGATGCAGGTAGCCACAAGCCACCACATGGATTATTCCTGGCATTGAACAGTGGTGTTGAATAGGACAGGATCTCTAACTTCCTGATGCTGAAAGGAGAAGCAGGCTTGAGCTATTGGCACATGAATTTTCCCACAATGCCTCATGACCCCATCCCCCATGTTTTATCACAAACAGGGTAGGGCAGAGGTGTTGCGGGAAAATTAAATTAGTGGGACCTCCAAGCTGGGCCTTCCAAGATCTCTCTCCCCTTGTCCCAAAGAGTCACATGCCATGTTCATTCAAGATTTATTTTCCCACCATACAAGACGTCAGAAGCCCAGTTCCAAAGATCAGTTTCTTCCTGCTTTGCCTAGTGCCATGTGCATAACCACACAGTTCATCATAGAAAGCAACAGGGACAACCTCAATGAGATATTGGCTGAAGATACATTGACACTGGCCTTGAAGTGTGATGGCACGATGCATCAAACCAGAACTGACAAATTTTATGTAATTGTGGAAGTCATTCCAAAATCTGGTTGTGAACAGCAGGACTTTCTAGGAGCCAGTAAACCCTGCCACCATTCTGGAAAGTGCTGGATGAAATTGGCAATGCTTGAAGTACATAATTGGGTCCAAAGCAGCTAGATGTACCCTCATGCATGTATCCCTCTTGGCCACAGATGGAGTAGTCAGATAGTTGGTTCCAATAATATACAATTAATATATGGTTCTGGCAATAGAACAGTTAACAGCAGTTATTTTAATTTGGAGTTTATTTTTTTTCTCATTTAGTTGTCTGAAGAAATAATCTCATTCCTGATTAAAGCCTCTCTTGTAAACTGCACAAACATCTACTTCTTGCAGCCCATTTTATTTGCCTACAGCACAAAATGTGCCCAGTCAAACATTAGAATGATGCCTACCATGTCCTGGCACCAGATCTGAGCCTGGTCGTACACAGTGATGCCCTGCAGCCTTCTCAAAACTGACACCCTCCAGATAAATTGGATTACAAATCCCATCATCCCTCTCAGCATGGTCTGTGTCCATGCTGGTGTGGACTGATGGCAGTGGCATCCAACACATTTAAAAGGCACCAGGTGGGAAAGGTTAGACTGCTAACCTTGAAAAGTGTTCTGGGACTGCCCTTGAAAAGTGTTCTGGGGCTCTACTGCTGGTGCAAAATGATGTGGTCAGAGTACTGTTGGTTAGCATTTTAGGAACTACCATCTCACCAGCCTTGCACCAATTGTACTGACTTTCAATTTGTTTCTCAGGTCAGTTCAGGGTATTTATTTTGCCCTGTATGTGTGTATGTGCCTCAAAGTCACCTGTTGACTTATGGAGACCCCATCAATTTCATAGGGTTTTCTGAGGCAAGGAATCCTCAGAGGTGGTTTGGCCAGTTCCTTCCTGAATGGTTTTGATCTACAAAGCCTTGGCCAAGACATCTGAAAGACCTTTTCTTCTCATACAAATGTGACCAAAATCTGTGATCCTCAGAGGAGTCCTTATTGTCTGTCCTGCCACAAGGAAAAGCTAAGCTGCTAAGTATACAAGCCAGGGCTTGTAGTGGTACCCTGACAATAACCTCCACACAAGAGAAGTCTGGGTGGCCCCATCCATCTTGATGGGCAGCTAAGACTGTACTGTATTATTTTGTATGTAAGTGACAGAGACAACCTCAACAAGATATTGGCTGAGATACATTGACACTGGCCTTGGAGTGTGATGGCACAATGCATCAAACCAGAACTGACACATTTTATATAATGGTGGAAGTCATTCCAAAATCTGGTTGTGAACAGCAGAAGCCAGTAAACCCTGCTGCCATTCTGGAAGAAATTGGCAATGCTTGAAGGATCTTCTAGGGGACCCTATATATTACCTCTAAGGATTCTTGGTATGGGGGCATTCTTGCTATGTTACTAACTCCCAGCCAGCAATTTTAAGGCCAAGAGAGTTCCTTTCTTGATCAAAAGTTACTTCTGGTTTACTTCCTGTTTTTAAAAATGGCATATCCTGGCCCACAAATGTTACAGGTAGGCCAAAAACATGGCAAAATGCAACCACATATGACATTTAGGCAAGTCGTTATTTATTTTTTTTGCCCCTGGAGGTCACAAACATGGCCCAGGGAGCTGCATGTGCCTCATGGGCCACACTTTGCTGACCCCTGTTTTAGATCAACACAGCCCCCTGCACTTTTGGTCTCACTGTGGGGACTGTTGCTCTAGGGACAGTCCTAGTGAGGGCTTGCACTTCAGAACTGACCACTACCCCACTGTATATACATGTTTTAAATAAAAGAAAATGAACAAGGTGGTTATATAGAAATAAGAAGATGCTTCACATTGCTTGGAGATAACTTTCAGCACCACCCACTCATGTCTGTGTATATTGGGGTCAGAATCTTATGGTTTCCCAGACATGGTTGACTGCAATTCCTATCAGCCCTAGCCTACATATTCAGTGGGAAGGAATGCTGGCAGTTGCAGTCCAACAACATCTGGAGGGTTGCATGGATTCCCATTTCTGGAAGCCAGCTGCTTTCAAAAGGAGAAGAGCAGGAGTCAATAAGGAAATGGCTGCCCTAGTGACATCACATATCCAGATCAACCAGTAAAAATGCATGGTGTTTCTTTTTTTTTTTTTTTTTAGTCCACTTTATTTTGAAAGCAATAAATTAAGGAAGCAACTCCTCCGGCCTTAGCTGCCCCTTGCCAAAAAAGACCTTGGAAAGAAGGAAGAGCCCTGTATCCTATTTATTGGTCTACATCAGCTGCTGAATGTTTTATTACCCAGCTGTTAAAGTCCAGGTAGAAACTGTGCACAGCGGTTGAAAGAAACTGAGTTGCAGAGGAAACAGAGAATAAGTTTCAGTCAGTATTTGCCTAGAATTTCCTCCAAGCAAGGAAACCTCCTTGGCTCCTTGGAGACCCATTTCCAAGAATTCAGCCCAGGTATTCATGCTCATTTTCCTTTTTATACTGCTTAAAAGACATAATTGAATGAAACCAGCCTTGATGTTAACTCTGTATGTCTAGAACTTGACATTCCCCTGGATGCCTGGTGTCTAAAAGCAGGAGCCTAGTAACATGAGCATCTCCCAGTTCTTGCTCCATCCTTTGTGCAGAGAGAACCACAACCAGTGGACTGTTGTGGCTTTCAATGACATTTCTTGGAGGAGTCTGATAAAAGAGGAATGGGAATATGGGGCCTTGAAAATGGTCCAAAACACACTAAAGAAATAATCTATTTTGAGACCACTTTAACCTCCCTGACTCAATGCTAGGGAATTCTGGGAAATTTAGTTTTGTGAGACCTTTAGCATTTTCTGTCAGAGAGCTCTGGTGCCACAATAAACTACAATTCCCAGGATTCTCTAGCCCCGAGCCAGGGCAGTTAAAGCAGTCTCAAACTGGATATTTATGAAGTGTGTTTTTGACCAACGTCATTGGACTACACCATCTTCTTCTCTGTTTTCTCTGCAACCTTAAACAGAGGCTAAATGGACATCTATCAGCAGTGCTTTGATTGTGTATTCCTGCATGGTATGGGGTTGGACAGGATGGCCCTTAGGTTTTTTCCAACTCTATGATTCTGTGATTCTAAGTTCCATGGTTTTCCACCACTGGCTATTCTAAGGCTGCTGGGAGTTCCACTTCAGCAACTACTGTATTGGGGAGCTATCCATTCTGCATCTCTAAGGGATAGAAATATCTGGATTTACATAGTGGGGAGCCCCAATATGTGATGGCCTATGAAGCATCTTGAGATCTAGGGATGATCCCTTCAGAGGTCACAGGGAACAGTAGTCCAACAACATCTAGAGGGCCCCATGATTCTCAACTGTGGTTTAGAAGCATCACTGAAACACATGTGTCAGAAGTGATGGACTGTTGCTGCCATCACTGCTAGGAGAGAATCTCACACTAAAAAAAAACACATCCCCCTGGAGAAATTTGCTCAAATAGCCTCCTCCAATTTCTTTGCCAAATGACCATTTTGCACAGCTCAGAACAATGGATACAAGCTGCAAGAAAAGAGATTCCACCTCAACATTAGGAGGAGCCTCCTGACAGTTTTTTGACACTTCCTTGGAGAGTGGTGGAGTCTCCTTCTTTGGAGGTTTTTAAACAGAGGCTGGATGGCCATGTGGCAATGGTACTTTGATTGTGAGTTTCTGCATGGCAGGGGATTGGACTGGATGGCCCTTGGGGTCTCTTCCAACTCTATGATTCTATGTTTGGACTAGAACTCCTCAAATCTCACGGCTAGCATGGCCTACAGCCCAAAACATGTCACCTTGTTGTGGATTTTCCCTGGGATTGAGGGCTGTAGGGGCAGAGAGGTTGACACAGAGTGTCCATGACTATTGTCTGAATCTTCAGTGCCGTAATGAGCAGGGTGATGTGATATCTCTTCCAGGGTTGTGTGTTGGCTTTCACAACCCTTTAGAGCACCAAGAGAGTGGGAGGAAAATATAACAATATAAACAACGCTTTATGATGGTTCAGGGCGCAGGAAACATGAGGATCAAGAAGGATTAAGATGGTTCCTCAGCGGCTCCCCCCACCCCACATCAGCAGTGAAAAAGGCAAGGTAAGGATTTAGTCAGCAAGCTCCTTGTGTTGCTGTTTGGGGAGGGGTGGATGAAGGATTAGATGTAATGCCAGCTGTTCCTCCCCAAGAAAGAAGATATCAAGATCCATACGCACTTGCACGCCTCCGCAAACAATCTAGGATGAAAAACTTGCTGGGAGCTTAGCTTGAGTCAGCTTTGAGGATCTAGTGGAATATTTTGAAACTGTTTCCAGCACTGATGTTGAGTTTCATCTTTCAGTTTAAAAAGAAATTAAATAATAATGCGTGTGATTCATTATATTTGCATAATGTTTTCTCCACGTGGAATACTTGAGGAATTTAGTTCTGTGGACTTGGGAACTTGAGAGGATAACTACACTGCACAATAATCTCTTTACTTATTTTGTTTATTAGTTATGTTTATATCCTGGCTTTTGCTCAAGTTACCTCCCAATCTGGATCTCCTAAGTCCAAACACATTTCCAGCTACCACAACACTATATTGTCTCATGTTCAGAGCTTGGTAAAAACACCTTTTCTGAGCTAAAACGTGACCAATCCCCAAGTCAAGACAAGTAGTATGGTCATGCTGGCAGTGTGATTTGTGGGGTGGTACCCCAGATAGTAGCATTCTGACTTTTTGAAATTATTTGTTTGGAGTTGTATCCTAACTCTGTTCTTTCAGAAACAAAAGGACACAAGAACATTGAGAACTAAGGAGCCTTGGGTTGTGACTGTCCCCATAATGATAATTTTGACATGAAAGTCACATATCCTATATTCCCATTCATTTCCCAGAGGTCTATATATGAGTTTACATCTAACTTTGTATCTAAGGCTTGTGTTGTAATCTGCTTTGATTTTGCAAGAAAAAAAGCTGCATAGAAATAAATAAAATAATAATAGAATAATTTAGAGCGTCACTATAAGTCAAATGTGACTTAGAATCATAGAATCAAAGAGTTGGAAGAGACCACAAGGACCATCCAGTCCAGCCCCATTGTGCCATGCAGGAATTCCCAATCAAAGCATACCTGACAAATGGCCATCCAGCCTCTGTTTGAAGACCTCCAAGGAAGGAGACTCTACTACACTCCGAGGGAGAGTGTTCCACTGTTGAACAGCCCTTACAGTCAGGAAGTTCTTCCTAATGTTGAGGTGGAAACTCTTTTCCTGGAGCTTGCATCCATTGTTCTGGGTCCTGTTCTCTGGAGCAGCAGAAAACAAGCTTGCTCCCTCCTCAATGTGACATTCCCTTCAAGTATTTAAACAGGGCTATCATATCACCTCTTAACCTTCTCTTCTCCAGGCTAAACATCCCCAGTTCCCTAAGTCGTTCCTCATAGGGCATGGTTTCCCGACCCTTCACCATTTTAGTCGCACACCATTATAAATTATTATTTATAATAATAATTCCACATAATCATGCAGATGGGGACAAATGGGATGGGTGGGAGGCATTTTGAGAAGAAAATATGATAGAAGCTTAAAAGCTATAACAGACTCCTGATGTCTCCCCTGTTTTACTCTTTAACAAATGGCCTGTGCCTATTCTACACTTCATCTTTCTTATCTGGAGAAAAAGTATTCACCTTTCAACATGTACGCAGTATGCAAAGTGAAGAGAGCAAAGTGTGATGGTATGTGTTGCCCAAGCCCTTTTTTGTGGTTCCCGGAGCTTCACAGGGGTCATTACCTGTTTTAATTTTTTTTTAATTACAATATGTTTTTTAGAATTGTTATTGTGAGCTGCCTTGGGGAGAAAGGTGGGAGAGAAATTAGATAAACAAATAAATACCCCCCCTTTGCTCCCAAATACCCTCGTCATGTTTCCTTCCCCAGGGCCATTTTAGGGGATATCTTTTTTAAAACAAATAGTGAACAGGAAGTGACATATGCTGTCAAAAAATATGTTGTCAAAAAAGAGGCCTCTCTTGGGTCACAAATGGCATGGTGAACATGCTCTTCATGCTCCTTAGAGAGCATTTGGTGGGAATTAAATTAATTAATCCATTTGGGGGGAGCTGCAGTGGGAATGTGCAGACTTCCATGGTCTCACAAGGGAGGGCAAATGCAGACCCCTAGCATCCCACAGTTGCAAGCACAATCTGCATACATTTTGCATAATTAAGCCTGAAAGTCATGGAGAGGGCCAAAGAGGGCTGATTTACAGAGATTTACAGGGCTGTAAACCCTTTCCCCTCAGCCTTAAAATACTACCCATGTGGCTTTTAGGATGCCATGGTGCATGCACTCTCAAGCCTATCTTCTTGTTAATAAGGACCAGAAACTTGATGGGAGGGAAGAAAGAAAGCCTCACCTCTTCTTATATACTAGGGTTGGAAAGAGTATTTGAAAATATATGGAAAATGTTTTTTAAAAAATATTTCTCAAGTGTTGGGAAATCTTGAGAATTTTCAAAGTTTGGGCCTTATTGTGAATAAAATTTGCACATCGTTTTGTGTGCAGAAAACAGGCTTTTCTGTACAAGCCGCAGGTTTATTTATTTATTGTGATATTTCTACTTTACAGGCAAAATAGTATTTGTGCACAAAGAACAAAATATTCTTTTCTGAGTAGAAAATGATTTTTACTACACGGAAAATACTGTTTTCTGTGCAGTGAAAGACACTTGTGAATTTTGCACAGAAAGAACCTCTAACTCCGAATAATCATTGAAAGCTACCATTCAAAGGTGAAAAAATTGTTGACATTACTTGTTCCCTTCAATAACTAATTTAACTTATAATTTCATCCCTATTATGCCCAAAATAGCTTCTCTCCTTCTCAGACACTTGAGGAATAATTTACTAGGCAAGTATCCTCACCAGGTAGGACTGTGTCTGAGACGAGATATAGAGCAGGCTCCAGCCTATGATCTTGGCTGATGTTTCACACACTCAATCTCATCTCCTTTCATGTAGAATTAGTGTTGCTTTATTAAATCATTTTGTTGGATGCTTTTACACACTTTAAAAGGAAATCTTGCACTGGACACAAGGACTTGGCAAGTCTGAACTCTCTTTTTAGTCTTGACACGTCATTATGTCCTTATACAGCTATGAAGTTGGGCGGTCTCGACAACATTTCTTCTTTCTGCTGGCCTGTGTGGCCTCTGCAGTCCAGAGGAAGTGACAGGTAGATGAACGATGAAAACCATATTGAATTAGGAAACTGATTTTTGTTGTTGTTGCTTTCTCTACACCATTTTCCTTGGATGAGTTTTGCAAGTGTCAAGACTGACTGTATACTTCACTTGAAACAGGACACTGTCTCAAGCAGCAGGCCTTGGCAGTGTCTAGTACCACCAGTGTGAGTACCATGGCGACTTCACATTCAGTTTTAGTCCAAATATTAAATGAGGTGTCTAAGTTACTGGGCTGTATCCTTCAAATCCACTGTTATAGTTGTGTGCCTTCAGGTTGTTTTTGACTTTCAGCACCTTGGATAGCTCTTTTGAAGCATAGATGAAATCCAGGAGTAGATTCACCATCTCCACTGACATGAAGCCTATTATCTGATGTTGGCTTCCCAACTATTCTTGTAGGTTTTTTTTTCTTTTTTGGAGGAAAAAGTTGTACATGCTGTACATGCCTGTGCTGTGTTCCCCACACTAGCCAACTCCCTCAGTTGTGGTGGAACCAAAATTTGGAAAAGGTACTTTGGATGCTAGAATTCCACAAATCCCTTACCTAGCATGGATAGATTCTGACTGGCAGATTCTGGGAATCATAATCCAGAAGTAATCTTGGAGTCCAAATTCTGGAACTCTGAAACCACTGGCGATGTGGTAATAAGACTGAATTGCCAGTTCAGCCAGCTGCATAGAGAAGAACTCAACACATTGTTCTTTACTACAGGCTGCAAAATATCTTGACCATTATCTGGCTAGTGGTCTCACTGCTGTTGGCCCAGATATATTAACATGCTGGCACCTATCCAGAGGAGGGTAACCAAAATGATCAAAGTTCTGGAAACCAAGTCCTGTGCAAAACAATTTAGGGAAGTGGGCATGTTTAGCTTGGAGAAGAGAAGACTGAGAGATGATATGATAGCTATCTATAAATATTGAAGGGATGTTATGTAGAAAATGGAAGTCTTTCTGCTGCTCCAAAGACTAGAATATAAGCCAATGACTTCAAATTACATATCAAGTGATTTAAACTTGAGGAAGAACTTCTTTATTGTAAGACCTATTTGACAGTAGGGTAGACTGCCTCAGAAGGTGGTGTACTCTCCCTCTTTGGAGGTCCTTAAACGGAGGTTGGATGGCAATCTCTAAGTTACATGCTACACTGTTAGAGTACTATTATCCCACTTTAACTGATATGGCTACCTCCTGTGGAATTCTGGGGTTTGTAGTTTAGTGAGGCTCAAAAGTTCCCTGGCTGAGAATTCTAAATGCCGCCCCCCCCCCCTGCTAAAATGCAAATCCTAGGATTCTATACAATGTTGCCATGGCAGTTAAAGTGGAATAATAGCATTATAAGGTGCAGTGTGATAGTGCTTTAGCTGTGTATTGCCAATTGGCGGGGGTTTGAACTAAATGCTTTTTGTGGTCACTTCCAGTTTTATGATTCCATGCTTATATATGAGAGCAAGCATTTCCAGTTTTATGATTAGATGCTTATATATGAAAGCCAGCATGATGTAGTGGTTTGAGCATTGGGCTATGACTCTGCAGACCAGGGTTCAAATCCCAGTTTAGTCATGCAAATTTACTAGGTAACCTTGGGCAAGTCACACTCTCTCAGTCTCAGAAGATGACAATGGCAAACCTCTGAAGAAACTTGCCAAGAAAATCCAATGATAGGATTGCAGTAGGGTTTTCACAAGTCAGAAATGATTGAAATCACATAACAACACAAACATGCTTATATATAGGGTTGTCATTTTCTCTCACACCCGGGCTTTCAGATAGAGCAATTTTAACTGCTTGAAATTCAATAGGCGAAACGTTGTGGTGGTATCCCAATACTGCAAAAGCACTTGCCAGCAGAATTTCTACCTACTCTGAAGCTGGTAAAAGCACAGGAGCCTTTGGTGAAGACCTTTGAAGGAAATATATGACGCTGCTTTTGGGAAATGAAGTTATCACCTTGTACTAATTTATCTGAAAATTATTACCAATTTCTTGCTGGATGGTACTTAAAACCATGGAGACTTCAGAAAATTTATCCTGATGTCAATGCTTGCTGGTGGCATAACATTATTTTAGAGGATCTGGTGGATACAGTATATGATTTATTTTCTTTATTAAACTTATTTATAGACTGTCTTTCATCATGAAAGATAAGAAGGCAGTTTACAAAATGAAACCAGTGCAATTAAAATAAGAATAAAACACACAATAACCTGTCTACTAAAATTGGTGGCCAGGATGGGGTGATAAATAAGAATGTTTTTCTTGACCAGTGAAACCCCTGTGCCATAGATGCCCATTATATCTCTAAGGCAGAGGCTGGGAACACACCGTCCTTAAGGTAACTCCCAGATATCCTAGGACAGCACAGGCAATGGTGAGGAAAGGTGGAAGTTAAAATCCAACAATATCTAGGGGTCTCCACTTTTTCTCTATCCCTACTCTAACAGGAGACAATTTCACAATATATAGGAAACCTCTTAGAGAATGCCTACATAGTATTTTCTGAATAACTGGCAGATATAGATTCCTTCTGTCCTTGTTGCCAGGGGGATGGAGGAGAGTAACAACTGGTAGTTGCCATTCTAGTGGGGCAGTGGATCAGTTCCAGATTTTAGTCTGAAATTCAAAGGAAATATCCATGGCACTAACTCTGTTTGGGATAGCATTCAGCACCATGGCTAGATCCTTTAGAATAATGCCTGGAGTAGATTTATTGCCCTACTGGGGCTGCTGGTATACCGTATAAATAAAGCAATCCATGCTTGATTTGCTTCTGTACTATTTATTTTTCTTTCAGGTGGTCTATGGTATCCTGAAGGCATCAAATCCTGTCTGATCTCGGAAGCTAAGCAGGGTCAGCCCTGTTTAAGACTTGGGACTCCATAAAGGAAAACGAGGTTCTGTAGGGTATATTTCAGAGGAAGGAACTGGCAAAAACATCTCTGAGTATTCCTCGACTAAAAAAAAGCCTATGGAATTCATGAGGTTACCAGAAATTGACCAGTGTCTTGAAGGCACACATGCACACACAAACAGTATCCATATAACTCTCTTCCAACACCACATTTCCACTACTACAAGTGGAATATACTGCCTTGGAGAATGGTTGAGTCTCCTTCTTATGAGGTGTTTAAACAGTGGCCATCTGTCAGGAGTGTTTTGTGTATTCCTGCATGGCAGAGGGTTAGATTGGATGGCCTTTGTAGTCTCTTCTATGATTCTAAGTTCTCTTTGGGGTGATGATGACTGACCTTCCTTGGCTGGCTTGTGGGTGACTTGACATCAGCCTCAAGGCAGGATACCAGCCAATGGTGATAAGCAATTAGATGCACAATTAGAACAAATCAGCCTGCGTAGGCAACTAGGCATGCATTACATTCCCTCTGACAAACAGAAACATGATTAATGTCATTCCCTCTACAATGCACCAATAAAATAGACAGAGAGGCTTGTGCCAATGACCTGGCATTCACTCATGCCAACAGATGGAATCGTGATGGGTTCAATTAAGACACTACATTGCTTCAGTAAGACTCTTTTGCCTGTTTTTGCTTGGCTTTTTTGCACAGAAGCAGGACAAGGCCAGCAGCTGCTTCCAAGGACACAAGGGGAAGACCACGATCCTTTTCATGCCGATGGGGAATCCAAGGAGAAGCCAGAGTCTGGGAGACAGCCTGCACTATATTTTATGCTGGTTGCTATTACATAAGCTATCAATAAAGCCCAAACTCTGGAAGGAAAGGTGGGGTGGTGAAGGTTGGGGCTGTAAATCAGAGGGGAATAGCACGCATGATCCATCTGGAGAAAGGTGGGAAGTTCATCTTCTAACAGCCGGTGTGTGTAGGAGTCCCATCAGAAAACTCAGCACATTCCTCTCTTCCTACTCACTTGCACTGAACCTTCTCTGCATTGACTCGAAAGTTTTGTTTTTCACCATGTTATGGCCAGTGGACAAGAGGGACATAGGCTGGAGATAAGTCACAGCTTCTTTGGAGATAGTGCTGTGTGCCAGTCTCTCCCCCCTCCCCCCCCCCAACCTCACCAATGGTGGAACAGGTTTTTCAGAGTTTTGTATGATTTCCAAAAGTTGCACACCTTGTTTGAGTAGAGGAAATAGTGGGGTGATACCCAGGGAACCCATGCTGTTCTCAATCTACTTTCAGCTAGTTGAGGAAGATGGAGAATAGTTTTCCAGAGAGCTGGATGCAAGGTTGGAGCTCTTCTTCTGCCCCTGGAACACTTTGGGCCTTCATCAACTGAATAAAAAAATGCAAAAGGCAAAGACAAGGACAAAGTCATTTTTTTTTTCCTAAAAAAACCCCCAGACTTTTTATAATTTCAGCATTCCAGGGGGATGGGCTGGAACCTATTTAAACAGTTTATTTAAACCTATTTTAACAGTCAATTGCCTCTCCTGGAAGTTTCCAGGAGAGGTGAGTCATATTTTGTAGTCAGAAAAAGGTCAGTCCAAGGTGTTTAGAGTAGCCCAGGGCCTCAAAGGCAGCCTTGAGGACCATGCTTTACTCACCTCTAGCATGTACAGGGCTATGCTCACCACAACAGAAGGCAATGCTGAGGCCTCTGGATAGCCTGTTGGGGGGTCTTGTGCGGCTGCTAGGTGAGCAAGAAAAGAAGGCAACACTCCCCAGGTATACACATCCCCTCTGGGGTGTCAGCTGGTTCTGACCCCTGGGTGCTGAAATCCAAAACATCTGAAGACAAGTGGACCAGATGTCATAACTGCAACGGATAACAAGACACCACAAAATGTAGGTCATTCAAGAACAATGTAGGACAATACCAAATGAAAGCTAAAAAAACTAATATAAATGTAAACCCATGCTTCTTAGTCAGGCTCATAATGAAGGATATTTTGAAATTCCTCCCAGACAGAAGGTTGGAATGTAGGACATGTCCTGGGAAAGGAGAACATCTGGTCACCCTGTCTGAAGAGCCAAAAAGAGAGAACCAGTGCTGTGGATAGCCTTGTGCTGTAGAGATCTTGTGACCACATGGAGGCCTCATCCATTAATTTGAGGTGGGACGTGTAGATCATCTGGAGGCGAGTTGGCATATTAGAGATATCTTGAACACATTGTCTGATGATACCTTCCATGAACTTCCAGGTGTCTTTCTATTGGCTTCCTGGACAGATACAACCCTCTGACTGTTTATCTGACTTATCTCCAGACTTGAAAGAAAATTCTGAACATGTCCTGGGTTTCCACCAGATGCTGACTAGAAGCCTCCCTCGCAGCCAAATATTCAAGAAACAGAGCCAAGTCAGGCAAAAGGGAGATAAATCTTTAACTCTCTTTGGCTGTGCTGGGACCTTATTCTTGATTAATGGAACTCTGAGATTCCACTCTCATTGCACCCTTTCCTGAATTTGGGATTAAATGTTCGCTTCAGTGTTTCTCTCCATTACAAAATTCAATGTCAGCGGAAACTGCATGCAGGTGAATTTCTACCAACAGACCCACTAAGTCCTCAGAGCATGTTAGTGTGTGAAGGTACGTGTGTGAATATTATACACAAAGCCTATTTCATTTGTCAGCACTATGTATCCATAACAGAAGTTCCCCAAAATGTAGTTAGCTGAAGAAGATGCACAAGTACCTCTGAGCCAGGAAGACCACTATTGTGGTCTTTTAGAGCAAATTCTTTTAGAGCAAATTGTGGACTTTTAGAACAAATTTCACTACCTAGAAAGATATTCCCGAGTCTGTTTTTTAAAAAAGAACTTTATTGATTTAACTCTAACAAAACCATCACAAATTATTCCATACGAAGAACTATACTACAGCTGGGCTCCTACAAAAGACAAATGCAAACAAACCATATCGAGGACTTCCCATGCTCTGCAACTGCAGACATGGGCATTAAACCTGTATTATACTTTTTCATTGTTACTATTAATGTGTTCTACACTCATACCAAATACTTAAGGAAAAGGAAATATTCAAAAACTGCAGACACAATCTCCCCTCCCCTTCCCTTCCCTCTTTTTAAAAAATTGTATGAATGGCAACCAATCCTTTACATAACTATATATCCATTTTTCTTTAACATACATAGTATGTCCATTTCAGCCAGTTCCAGCATTTTCAGTATCCAATCTTCATTTAATGAATTATGAGTACTTTCCCACATACTAGTGTATTGCAGCTTTTTAGTGCATCGTCTTATAATTAGGCTGCATCTACATTCCAGAAATAATGCAGTTTGATGTCACTTTAAGTGCTATAGCTCCATCTTATTTAATCCTGAGATTGGCAGTTTTACAAGGTCTTTAGCCTTCTCTTCCAAGGAGTACTGGTACTTTGCCAAACTATGACCTGATACAGATGGCCCAAAAGGGGAATCTGTGTAGCAGGATTAGGGTTAGGGAGCGCGCAGCATTTGCACCCTCCCTAAACCTAGCACGTAATGACACCTGCATCATCAGGCAAAGCCTTTTAGATGGCGTGCATAAGCACGCTGCCTCAACTGCGCAATTTGATAGAGCTGCGCAGTTGCAGTGGTGGAAAGGCACCCAATGGCACCTTTTCCTTTCATTGTGCCGCAACTGTGGCACTAAAAAGGAGTGGGGTTTCCCTGCTCCTTTTTTGCTGCACAGTTTCGCCGCTGCATCTAGCTGCTGTGGCAAAGTTCCACAGTAAAAAGGAGCGGTTACAGAACGCCCCTTTTGGGCGGTCTGTAAAGTCCCTACAAACCCAAAGATTCTGTAGGATGGAGCTTTGGCAGTTAAGGTGATGTCAAACTGTATTATTCCTATAGTATAGATACACACTCATCCACCTAATTTGCTCATTTAGCAATACGAATGAGACTGTATAAGGCACCTAGACTATATACAAAGGCTGAGATCTTTTATGGCATGGTATAGCATAATAGTTACCTACAAAGAACTATACTATACCTGGCCCTGGTGGCACAGTGGTTAAATGCCTGTACTGCAGCCACTCACTCAAAACCATAAGGTGGCGAGTTCAAGACCAGCAAAGGGCTGAAGCTCAACTCAGGCTTGCATCCTTCCGAGGTCGCTAAAATGAGTACCCAGATTGTTGGGGGGGGGGGGGCAAATAGCTTTCAATTGTAAACCACTTAGACACTCCTTAAGGGTATGAAGCAGTATATAAATGAAGTTGTTTGTTTTGTTTGTTTTTGGCCATTGAAAATGTTCAAACTTTCTGTTAAGCTGCTCAGTGCCCCCTGCACAGCCATTCTGTGGCTGGTGGAGATGGAGTAGATCAGAGAAACACCTGGCTATGTCACCATAGCCAGATACAGAAGGATTACTTAAATAAGGGAGGGGGGAAACCCAGAAGTTTTTTTTTTTTAAACAAAGGCATATGGGGGCATTTTTGCCATATTTTTGCTCCTTGACCAATTTATGTCCAGGAGAGGTTTTTAAAAAGCAGACACTTCTACTCTTCTGGGATTTTTTTTACCTAAATTGCCCCCAGGGAGATATAAAAACATGGATGAAATATTCCTTACACCCACAGAAGGCATGTGGGGGCAAATAAATATTTACAGTGTGTGTGTGTGGGGGGGGTACATAGAAGCATAGAGTTGGAAGAGACCACAAGGGCCATCCAGTACAATCTCTTGCCATACAAGAATCAAAGCAGCCTGGACAGATGGCCATCCAGCCTCTGTTTAAAAATCTCCAAAGAAGAAAGCCCTACCACCCTCTGAGGGAGTGTGTCCCACTGTCAAACAGCTCTTGCTAACAGGAAGTTCTTCCTAATGTTGATGTGGAATCTCTTCTCCTGTAGTTTGAACCCATTGCTCTGTGTCCCATTTTCTGGAGCAGCAGAAAACAAGTTTGCTCCACCCACAATATGTCACTCCATCCACAATATGTCACACAGAAAACAAGTTTGCTCCATCCACAATATGTCACTCATTTAAACGTTTGTTTAAATATGGCTATCATGTTACCCTTTAAACTTCTCTTCTCCAGGCTAAATATACTGAGCTCCCTAAGTCTCTCCTCATAGGTTATGGATTCCAGACCAACAGACCCACTAAGTCCTCAGAGCATCTTCTTGGGAGTCCCATGCTAAGACCTCTGGCAGATCTTGGAGGATGATGTTATCGTTCTGCAACTGGCTACTGGAACATAGCCAGATGCTATTCCACTCACACTGTGCTCTTTCTAGGCATGGCATGGGCGGTTAGGTGTGTAGCTACAATGGCTAAACAGTAAGACAAGCTGGTGAAATTTTGGTTTTTGGGAGTAGAAGGGAACACCAACCTCTGCAATGTCCTCTTCAAGACATGAGCAAGTGTGAGGTGGAACTATGGCCAATGCAATTTTAGGCTGCATCAATCGAAGTATAGTGTCTAGATCAAGGGAAGTAATAGTGCCACTCTATTCTGCTTTGGTCAAGCCCAACCTGGAATACTGTGTCCAGTTCTGGGCACCACAATTCAAAAAGCATGTAGAGAAACTGGAGCAGGTCCAAAGGAGGGGGACCAAAATGGTGAAGGGTCTGGAAACCATACCCTATGAGGAACACCTTAGGGAACTGGGGATGTTTAGCCTGGAGAAAAGAAGGTTAAGAGGTGATATGATCACCCTGTTTAAATATCTGAAGGGATGTCATATTGAGGATGGAGCAAGCTTGTTTTCTGCAGCTCCAGAGACTAGGACCCGGAATAATGGATGCAAGCTGCAGGAAAAGAGATTCCACTTCAACATGAGGAAGAACTTCCTGACAGTAAGGGCTGTTCGACAGTGGAACACACTCCCTCGGAATATTGTGGAGTCTCCTTCCTTAGAGGTCTTTAAGCAGAGGCTGGATGGCCATCTGTCAGGGATGCTTTGATTTGGAGTTCCTGCATGGCAGGGCGTTGGACTGGATGGTGCTTGTGGTCTCTTCCAACTCTGTGATTCTATTATTCTATGATTCTGTGACTAAGCATGCCACTAACAAGATGTTAGCCAGAGAAATTCCAGAGTTCTTATTTCTAGCCCTGGCCCTTCCTGGTAATCATACATTATAAAAATGGATAGTGCAAATGTAAGGAACATGTGCATCATATACAGTGATGGGTAAGGTTTTCCATATTGGTGTACAGTGGATCCATTCTGGGTTTTAGCTTGAATGCTGAAGTGGCTAACACTGCTGGTCCACTGCAGAATTAATGCAGTCTGACACCACTTTAACAGAGTCAAACAGTGTCAAACTCCATCCTATAGAATTCTGGGATTTGCAGTTTGTTGTGGCACAAATGCTCTCTGACAGAGAAGGCTAAATTGCTCACAGAATTCCATAGCACTGAGCCATGACAGTTAAAGCATTATCAAACTGTATTAATTTTGCAGTGTAGATATATCCTTAGATGTCGGGTACTATCCCCCAAATAGTTCCATGCCTTCAATGGCTATTTTAAAACATGGATTATGACCTGGAGCAGATTCATTGCAACACCAGTATGGGATCTACTGACCACCACTGGGAATATGCTTGTTCAGAGGGGCGGACTAGAAATAAATATTATTATTATTATTATTATATAATAGGAATAACTCTTCAAGCGGATGTAAGCAATGTAGATATAGTGGAAAATCCCTGTTTACCTCTCTGTATATGTGTGAAATGTTGACAAACTACTGTGATGGATTACAGATCTTGGGCTAAATCCAGTTGTTGGTCACAGTGAGAGCTAAATCTAAGGACCTTATCAGACGGGATGAATTTCTCTTTATTTCGAATGGAGCCAATTGGAGACAATTCGAATTCACATGAATTCGCTAGTTTAGCGAATTCACGTGAATTCCAATTGCATTCGGAATGCATTCAGAATGACTCCCCATTACCTGAAAATGACCCCCCCCCATTGCCTGAAATTGTGTGAGATGCTTTAATACGAAATAATGCAAAACCCATGATTGCATTTGGAATGACTTCCCTTTTGCCCAAAATTGTGTGAGATACTTTAATACGCAATAATGTGAAACCCCATGATCGCATGCGGATTGCCATTGGATTATGCTTCCAATTTCCATAATCTGATAAACTCCTAATACAGTTGAATCATTGGGATTCCATGACTGGAGGGAGGAGTGGCCTGCCTGCGTAGATATCCCTCCATACCATCTCAACTGAGAGCAACAGCAGCAGCAGCAGCAGCAGCAGCAACAGCAGCAACATCTTGACAAAATTCAGGTCTTTGACTAACATTGGTATATTTTCCTTTCTTCTGTATGATTTTTAATACCTTTGCCTGGCAGGTTTGCCTTCCTGCTCTTTTACTCCTCTGGTTTTAATCCAGAACAGTGGGTTGTGTTTCCTGGTCTTATGTGCCTTCAAGTCACTTCCGACTTATGGTGACCTAAATACTCATGCGTCTCTTCCCTGAGTAGACTTCTTCCAATGGCTATCAGTTTGGGACAGGACTGATTACAAGCTTTCGGTTCTGGTATTTAAAGCACTGCACTTTAAATTCTCCCAGTATCTTGCACCTTGGCTAATGTGGTATGTACCATCTAGGCATTTAAAATCCACAGGGAAAGGATTATTGCTGGTTCCTTCAATGCTTACAGTTCTATCAAGGCAGCAGGCCTTTCATGAGCTGCCTCTGCATTTGTGGAACAGTCTTCTTTTGTATTTCCCTCTGGCTGGAGGAAGCTCTTACCCATTTTCATAAATATTAAGCTGCTGAGTGTGCCTAAAATGGTCAAGATGGGTAGTGACCAAAGAGGATTTTGTTTTTAGTATATTATTATTTATTATTTATTTAATTTCTATCCTGCCTTTCTCCCCAAAGGGACCCGAGGTGGCTCACAATAACAATTTTAAAAAAATGTTTCAATAAAAAACTTAAAATATCAGCTAAAACATTATAAAATTACAAATATTAAAACCACAATAAAAGTAGAAAACCCATCCCATGATTAAACATTTAAAGCCTGCCTGAACAGAGCTGTTTTTACCTGCTGATAAAAGGCAAGCAAGGAGGGGGCCAGCCTCATGAAAAGGCATTCCAGAGGGCAGGAGCAGCCACTGAGAAGGCTCTCTTGCATGCCCTTACCAGGCAAGCCTGTGATAGTGGAGGGACCGAGAGAAAGCCTTCCCCCGAAGATCTCAAGGCTCTAGCAGCTTTGTATAATAGGATATTATTTTAGTGCAGTTGGCCCTCCATATCCATGGATTTTTTTATCCATGGATTCAACCATCCATGGCTTGAAAATATTCCAAAAAGATATACATTCAAAAAAAATCCCAATTTTTACTATTTTATATATGGGACACCATTTTACTGCACCATTGTATATAATGGGACTTGAGCATCCATGGATTTTGGTATCCATGGGTGGTTTCTGGAACCAAATCCCAGTGGATACCAAAGGCCACTGAATATTATAGTGTTGTGTTTTATTGTTTCATTCTTGATTATATATATCTGATGGTCCCTCCTTTGATGAATGGTGTTATAAATAAATGTTGTTGATGTTGATGGTGGTGGTGGTGGTGGTGAAGAAGCAGTAGAGCTTTGAAAGCTTGCAGCATGCATTTCGTGCATTTTGGTTGTTCCTATAAAGGTTTCATTGTTTTGTGGGTTTTGGATCTTATTGTACAATGTGGTAAGTGTTGACATACCACATTCCTATTGGTTCAATGGGTCTCCTCTAGCCAGGACTAATAATTGTATTTAACCCTTTATGGTCAGGCTCTAGTGACATCTACAGTTACAAAAGCAGTATCCCTGTAACATCTTATTGGCTTTCTCTTTCCTTCCTTGTTTGCAGAAAAGCTCAGTTGTCTCACAACTCAATCTGCTCAGCTTCAATAGTATTAGGAAGAAAGAATGAGAGGAGGTTGAAAGGGAGATAGTTTCTTAACTATTCAAATTATGGAAGCAGGAAGTTGAGGTAATTATTTCATTACATTTGAGTTATGAGGGAGGGAGGGAGGGAGGGAAGGTGACTGGAGGACTTCAGTGGGATGCAAATGTAGAAACTGTCCCCTGCTGGCAAATGAAGAAATGATGAGAGATTGTGATCAACATAAATATCTGAACACTTTCTACAGTCTTCCCATTCCTGGATCCAAATCTAGAAAGGCAAATCTGAACACGTTCAAAGTTCAGTGCAATCATTCATAATTAATTGAGCATCTAAGTGCATTGGGTTTCATTTGTAGGATTAAACAACGGAATGCATTTCTCTCCCAACAGGAAATGGGGTGTCATCAATGCACATTCATACTATTTATTCTTTTTTTTAAAAAAATAATAAATTTTATTTCCATATTAAAAATTACAAGATTACAAAAATAAATAAAGAAAAAGAGAAAGAAAAAACATGTAAAAATATACAAAACTATCGTAGTCATTTGACTCTTTATTCTAATAAATAGCCTTAATATCGATCCTGAAACATGGACAGTTGCTGTCTTGTATCCCAATGTCAGCACAGGCTTCTGGTCCTGGGAAGCTTCCAATACTGACTGATTGAACAGTTGGTTGATAGCATGGAATATTCATGAACAGTCCAACTTGTCAAGTGAGCAAAGCTGTCAGATGGTTTGCAAACCAGCTTCTGTGAAGGAAGCCGAAACTCTCAGATGGGCTCAGATAGAAAGCTTGTACAGATTTTGAGGAGACGATGGTGGAGCAGGGTGAAGACTAGATGGGGGAGGCACCCTAAGAATTAGGGAAAATAAAGGATCATTGCTCAGAGACAAAGCAGATGGAGCAGAACAGGTTTAAGGAACAGGCACGGAACCAAAGTTACTGTTAAGATATAAGTTGTGGCTGATGGCTTGGAAGCACACTGGAGTTGTTTGGGGTGTTTTGGAGGTTGCTTTCGTTATGAGCCAATACTTACCTAGCATACATACCCTACAGGATGTAGTTCATTATCTCAGTGGAGACACCCATGCTGAGGTTCTTTTTGAAGATGATGGAGCATAGGAGTCATGGCACCAGGGAAGGCGGATTAAGGTGGATAGAGGGTTGGCAGCATGTGGCACCTGCTTCAGCATTCCTTAACAGCCAATTCAGGGGAGGTTTGCATTGCCTTCCCCTGAGGCTGAGAATGTGTGACTTGCCCCAGGTCACCTAGTGGGTTTCATGGTCAAGCTGGGAATTGAACCCTGGTCTCCAGAGCCATAGGCAAACACTCAAACCACTACTGTATGCCACATTCACTCACTGCAACACTGAAGTTGCATATTATCAATTTCCACATGCGGAATAATGCTGCGATTGCACTACTCACCGCTTGGGTTGAATGTCAGCATTGCACAGCTGATGCACACCTGAATATGTGATTAAATTGTACATCTCATATACATTGTATGCACATTGAGGCGTACATATGCACAAATTTGTCTTCACAATCAGGAACTGAAAGTAGACATTCCATAATGGGCATTCCAGAATTCCACTTCTGCAGGGGACTATTCATTTACAGCACACCAATAAGATTCGGGCCAAGTCCTCCTTACCCAATTTTATAAAATGCAAATATGCTGACGCAGCCCTCCCAGTTACACAGCATAACGTAATATGAACTCAAGCCTAGGTTTCCACCATCTAACTTAATCCAATCTACCACACCTCCTAGTCAGTACTTTGTGTATATATGTGTTAATTTCCATATTACAAGTGGAAGACAGGTTGATGTAGGGCAATCTAAGTATTTGGGAGTTGTGTTAAAAGTGAATTTAGGATTTCCCACTTCACATGCTTGTCTGTTAGATGACACCAGTATTCTGGTCTTTTGTCTGAAGGTGTGTCATATATGCCACAAAGCATAGCACAATGCACATGGCATAAATGTGAATGGAATGTCTCATATTATTGGAATGAACTGTAAAAACAGCATTAAAATAATAAAGAGTAAAATTCACCCTTAAAGGGGCATTGAAAATTGAGGTTTTTTCTTTTTGAAGAATGATAGCATATTAGCAATTCAACCGCATCAGGAACTCTCTTTTGTATTTGATAATGACCCTGGCATGTAACTGGTGCTCATCTTCCTTCCTAAAGTACTTCTTGTATTGTACAAGTACATAATTTCCTAAGTAGCAAATTATATGGGGATGAATCATTTGGCATTTAAAATAAATAACTTTATGCTTCATGCTATAGTTACAGTATTATACAGATCATTCAGCAATGCTTTTAACGTACCTGAAATAGTGAGGAAAAAAAGAGATCAAGATTAAAGTTGCTATTGGAATGT
Source organism: Urosaurus nigricauda (assembly GCA_034509955.1). NCBI lineage: Eukaryota > Metazoa > Chordata > Lepidosauria > Squamata > Phrynosomatidae > Urosaurus > Urosaurus nigricauda. Next base: position 269,475,022 of record JAOEGL010000003.1, read on the forward strand.
CTCATTTTCAGAAATCTCGATTTATGTATTTTTGTTAGGGGGAAAAAAACTTAGTATGACCTGTAAGGAAATTTGAATCTTTTATATGCATTATCTCAACTTCTTGTTTCCATACTTAAATCATGAGGGGGATTTTCTACTTCTGGAAAATGTCTTGTATTTATTTTTATTAACGGTTCTGTTTCTTCCTCTGAGCATCCTTAACCTTGAGTTAATTAAGTTTTTGGCTGGGAATTTCCTTCATATTTTAATAAGACACATAAATTACATTAAGAGTATGAATTAGGTTCCTGAAGGTCTCACGGCCCCCTGAGATTTAGCAAATGTTGGACGGCAATACACAGAAAACCTTTCACAACAGATCAGGCCTCTCCGTGAGTTCTGACTAATTTCCTAATCTTCTTCCAGGACATAATTATAACTGGGCCCCTTATCGACAATGCCTGTTTCACAAAGTAGGGTTTGCAAGGCAAAGCAGGAGAATTTGGGCCGCTTATGCCATGTGGATGCAGATAATACCAAGCCTGCAGTTTTCTATCACTGGAAAACTCTTTCCACTGTGAACGGGTGAAAATTTTAGTTAATTCTGGTTTTGATGAGAATTTACCAAAAATGTTAATAATGTGCACATTTCTTCATATTCTAGGTGGAAAGAACTTGAGGTTAAAACAAAACTTTTGGATATGGGAGCAAGTGAAATTGACACTCCTTTTCACTCTGAGAAGCAGCATACCATGTGCATACCCTACAACTGTCTTAATTTGGTGGGGACAGACCTGTGCCATTCCACTTTTTTTCTCTGCTTATAGAATTGCTCACTTCCTCTCTCCTCCTTCTACTTTCCTCCTTTGTCTTCAGCTTATTTCAATTAATAAAAATTGAGTCTGCTGTCACGCTGCAAAATTAATGCAGTTTGACAGCACTTTAACTGAAATAACCTGAAGACAAAGGAGGAAAGTAGGAAGAAGAGAGAGAAACTGGGCAATTTTATAAGCATCCCATTCTTGGAATTCTGGGATTTGTAGTTTATTGTGGCACCAGAGCACTCTGACAGAGATAGTTATATATCTCATAAAATTACAATTCTCAGAATTCCATAGCATCAAGGCAGTTAAAGTGGTGTCAAACTGCATTATTTCTACAGTGCAGATGCAGCCTCAAAAGCAAATTGCTGCAACATCTCCTAGCTTGACTCTTCTTCTTCTTCATTACTAACTTTTACCATCTTGACCGCACTCTGATATTGGTTGGCCACAATGTGTCTCAGTTTCTACAATTTGTTCCTAGTTGGAGGATATGCACGTAGCAATTTTCAATTAATATTATTTATTAAACCCTTCTGAAACACATTACAACATGAAACTGAACTTAAACACTCTAGGTTTGTCTGGGAGTGTGAGGAGGTAATGCTGGTACCAATTGTTCCTACTAACCTCTGCTCCAAAATGAATGCATTTTCTTTCTGTTCCTCCAACAAGGTCCGCTAGCACTGATATCAGGACCCCTGGGAGATCCTGGAGGATGTCTGTCACTGTACACCCAGCTGTAAAAAGAAATAGCTGATGTGCAAGAAAAACAACTTAGAAGCTATTAACAAAATGCTTGAAAAACATGTTGTTGTTGTTGTTTTAAAAAAGTATTGGGAAACCTTGAAGAATTGAGAAAAATCCTGTACAGACAAAATTCTCTGCAGTTTGGGACTTCTTCAACACAAAATTCACATGTGGTTGATTGGCAAAGAAAACATTTTCTGTGCAGAAATATTGTTTCTGTTTCTGTGCCGAAAATGCTGTTTCTGACACAACAAATGTTATTTTCTGTGCAAAATAGCCACCTGTAAATAAGCCCCAAATTGCAAATGGGTTTTAACAATTGTATAGCTTTTCGAGACTTCCTTGCATGGGGAGGAACATTGTTTAAATTATTTGGTGCTTACTCTGAGAAGAAACTTATGGAAAAAATACATCTATAATAACTGGATATTTTCTTCCTCTCTCCTGCAGCTGGCACTGGCAACAGAATGGCCATGTTTCAGGGGTACAGAAGAAAAAAAAAAGGGGGGGGAGGAGAACTTGGGAGAGTTTGGAGAAGAGACATATCATAGGTATACATATACAACTCCTCATCCATCTGTCCTTGCCCAATTTGGCAGAGAATTCCTGATTAATACTCTGCCATCTCACTTTTTCAGCTGCTTTTAAAATGGCCCAGTTTCTCCCTCCTCCTCCAATGTTTGTCCTCCCTCGCCCACCAGTCTACTTCAGTTGCTGCAAACTAAATTCATAGTGCAAAAATTGTTTATACTCCTTTAACCCAACAGGAGGGAGAAGAGAGGTGCAGGTAGAGTCAAAAGCTCAGTCAAAAGCAAACTTCTGCAACTTCTCTTAGCATATATAATCTTTCTCATTAATAACTTTTGCCATCTTGACCACACTTTGATGTTGCTTAGCCACAAGTGCCCTGGTTTTCATCTGTGAAATGCTTCAGGGTATGGGATAATGGCCACTGTGTTCTGGTTTGCAAGTTGATTTGGGAAATGCAAACTTGGTATGCATTTATTAAAACCCAAACTCAACAAAATTCTCTCTTTTTCCTGGTGATGGAGAACTCTTATTTATATTGAAAATAGGGAGATCCGATTTAGAACTCGATTTATATTGGGGGGAAAAGGAGATCTGTTTTGCTTCGGAAATATACTGTAGATGAATTCAGACAATTGACTGAACTTTACTTACATGTCGGCTAAGATGCTCTGCTCTCAAAATGCTCTGGAATGTTCCAGTGAATGCTCAAATGTTTTCCTGGTCATAATGACAGTGCAACTTAATTCCTCTGCTTTTCTTATAAATCTGAGAGCAGGAATGTACATTAGTAAGTTAGAATTGAAAGCTAGTTGGCCCAAAACAGAGTGGGCCTCACTGCACTCTTCCTGTGAAAATGAAGGCAACATCTTTAGAGGATGATGAGATGTAGTTAAACATTTTTGTTCCTCCATGATTGGAAAGTGTGTCTATACACACTTTTCAAATATAATTGTTAGCTGCTGCAAGACTTTTTGTCCCTGAGAGAGAACCCCTCCATCAAACTAGCACTTTTTTTTGCTAGCATCACAATGTATCACATACTAAAAAATAAGTGCTACTTCTCTCCCATTAACATTTCTTTCATCATGATCTACCCCTCAGAAGAGTAATGCAATAGTTTCCACAATCAGATTTGTAAATAGCTCTGAGACCCAGCGTGGTAGAGTGGTTTGAGTGTTGTACTGTTACTCTGGAGATCAGAGTTTGATTTCCCCACTTGGCTGTGAAACCCATTGGGTGACTTTGGGCAATCCACATGCTCTCAGCCTCAGGAGAAGGCAAGAGCAAACTTCCTATGAGTAGATGTTGCCAAGAAAATTCCATGCCTTAAGGTCACCATAAGTTTGAAACCACTTGAAGGCACACAACAAAAAGAACAATTGTAAACTTCAAGGCCTGTGGGTCATCCCAACCAGCTGCAGATTCTTCAGGCAGGGCAGTCTGTCATTAGAAGGATAGTGTCCCTTCCCAGTCCCAAAAATCCACAACTGGTATATTCTGTGTTGGCTTCCTCTGGTACACTGAATTTTACATGATTTCTAGGTATTAGATATGAGACTGCTATGTGTGTATGGACTTTATCACACATGGGGAAAATCAGGGGTTTAAAAGGGCATTATGCAGTGATATTCACATGATCACAGTGAAGATTTTCACACGCATCACAATTAAAGATAGCTTATCCTGGGAATAACCAGGGAATAACCAGCAACAAATCATTCATGGGGAAATCCCATGAGTGATTTGTTGCTGGTTATTCCCTGGTTATTCCTGGAATAAGTCCTCTTTAATTGTGATGGTGTGTGAAAATCTTTACTATGATTGTATGAATATTGATGGATAATGCCAGTTTAAAACTCCGATTTTCCCTGTGTGATAATGTCCTATGTGTGTGTGAGAGAGCATAATTGGTAAACTGCGTGCCATTAGAATGATGGGAAGAAGCTGGATGAAGTTGTGGGTCTCATTCCAGAAGCCCAAACACACTTCTAAAAAGTGTGTAAAAGTGAAAATATGCATCCAAGGAAGCAGGCTCAAGTCTACAAAAGCTCACACTACCAACTTCTTGTTCGGTTAGTCTCAAAGGTGCTACAAGATTCCTTTTCATACTGGTTTTCCAGACTAACACAACTATGTCTTTGAACACTTCTGTTGGGCCATTTCAACTGTTCACCTTTACCTTTCCTCTCAACATTAAGTGTTGTTTCTTTTCTTTAGTTGTTTTTAATGGCTCTCTGGAAACCTCCAGGGCTATAGGTCAAAAGAAGACAGTGTCATATTCCAAGGTGATCCTTCCAGCACATATGTTGAGGAAACAATCTCTGGACTGTTTAGCTCCTCCTTCCCAGAGCAATGGGGAATTCAGAGGAGCCTTTTGTAGGATCCGTTTCCCTTGCACGGAAGAGAGCGCTAGAGCCCTGGGAGCAAAATACACTGTACATGTCAGCCACTTGAAACAAAGTCCCAACAAGCCTCCTCTTTGTTACTAAAGACCCCTGGGAAATGCCCTTTACCAAAGAGAAAGAGGCAGGAATGTTTTACCCTTCCCAATATTTCCTCCTCCTTCCCACTGCCTTTCCAGCGTTCTGGTGCTCACAAGCAGGACTGAATTATGCACAGGTAAAAATAGCTATGTGTGGGTCAAGCGTCCATCCCCTCAGGGTGCAGTAAATTTCAGCATGCCAGCCTATATACCATGAACTATATACCCTTTTCCAATTTATTACAAGGGGATACTGAAAGGTTCTAGGCCCAACCCACTTCCCAAAATTTGAGCACAGTTTTGTCACTGTATCTTGAAAGATTGTTCTTTTGTATTGTAAACTGTCAACCTGCAGGATTGTAACTTTAATTTCTAATATTTTCCCCAGATCATTAATAGAACCATGCCAATTAAAAGTGTGTAATTTTCAAGTGCTGAACTCTGGGCCATCATGCAGTTCCTCTTCCTTCAGAAACAACTCTAAAGGAAATCTGTGGGTGTATGATGCAAGCATCGAATGACAGGTGTCCATCATACTCAGCTGGGAAAAAGTGGCATGCAAACATTCAGCATTGAGATTTTGAGACCAAAGATGCAGCAAGGTCTGGGAGTTCTTCAGCAGTGTCAACTCCTGAAATTGTTGAGGGTGCTTATGACCTGGTTTTCGCAGGTTGATGAATCTCAGCTAGAACAATTGCTGAGACACTAGAGATATTTTGGAAATGCATTCAGTTATAATTCATGAGAAGTTAGATATGCAGAAGCTGTCAGCCAAGTGAGTGCCAGAATGTTTGAATGCTGACCAGAAATGAAATTGACTGGATGTTTTTGCAGCATTTTGAGCAAGTTAGTGATAATTTTTTGAAACAATTCATCACTGTTGACAAAACATGGTTACGTCACTATGATCCAGAGACCAAACAATAGTCCTTGCAGTGGAATCATGGAGTTCTCCATGACTGAAGAAATTCAAGACACAAAAGTCAGCAGGAAAGGTTTTGGCAGTGTTTGTTTGTTTTTTGGGATAAAGAAGATATTTTGATGACTAACTATTTTCAGAAGGGTCAAACAGTCAATGCAGGATCATATTCTAACTTGCTGTGCTGATTAAAGGAGACATTGAAGGAAAATCAGCAGGGGAAAGGTGCTCTTTTTTTGCAGGGCAATGCACCTGCTCAGAGGGCTGGCAAGATGATGGATGTTTTGAAGAAATTGGGATATGAATGCATAGACCATCCATCCTATTCATCAGACTATTCACCAGCTCCATCTGACTATTTCTTGTTTCCAAACTATAAAAAGAGTTTGAAAGGAAGGATTTTTTTCAATGTTTCACAGGTGATAGCAGCAGCAGAGCAGCATTTCAGTGATCAGACGAAAGCATTTTTTAAGGATTAAAGAAAGCTGAGAAATAATTTGCAAAGTGTGTAGAACATCAGAGAGAATATGTGGAATAGCACATAAATTTCATGGTTCTAGGTCATTCCCTTCTTGATCAGCCTGAGAACTTTTCCGTATTTTCTCATAATAAGCCACTGCAGCTGCCACCCAAGACCATTCTATCTTTTGCAGAGGACGGGAAGGTTAAGAGGTGTGTCTGATCACATCCCTATTTGGTTTTACCCGCCTTCAAGTTGACTTCAACTCATGGTGGTTCCATGTATAATATGTTTCCAAGAGAACCTATCTTAAATTTCTCTGCCCAGGTCCTGCAGGCTCAGGGCCATAGTCTCCTTTTTTGAATCTATCCATCTTCCTCTCTTTCTGCTGCTCCTACCTTTCCTATCATTACTGTCTTTGTGAAGTGAAGGCTTTCACAGCTGACATCCATAGTTTTTTTGTGCGGTTTTTTGGGGGGTTATGAGGCTATGTTATAGAAGAGTCAGGAATAAACTCTTCTAGAACACAGCCTCATAGCCCAAAAAACCCACAAAACAATATTGTCTTTTTTAGTGAGTCACACCTTCTCATGATATGGCTGATGTACAGCAGCATGAGTTTGGTCATCTTTGCTTCCAGGGAGATTTCAGGCTTGATCTGATCAACAACTCATTTGTTTGTCTTTTTGGCCATCCATGGTGTCCTCAGCACTCTTTTCCAGTTCCACATTTCAAATGAATTAATCTTCTTTCTCCAAGCTTTCTTCACTGTCAAGCTCTCACATCCATATATGGTGATGGGAAATACTATAGCTTGGAAATCCTCATAGCCAGATGCAATGATGACATCAGATCTGAGATCACTGTGATCCTCCAGGAGTTTCACCTCTGGTTGGGTGGACGCAGCCAGACCCTTTTCCAAGCCTGCCTGCTTGCTACAAAGCACAGAATAGAAGTGAGCAGTGGCATCAGAGGTTTAACACTAAATTGAGGGAGGCTAAGGGCACTGAGCAGAGAGGAATATCAACCACTGCAGCACCCCCCAAAAAAGACATTATTCATTTATTTAATTTATATGGTGCCTTTCTCCCAAGTGGGACCCATGGCAGCTTACAGAAGGAAATTAATTAAAATCTATAGTGCAATTTTAAAAACAATTAAAATGTTCTCAACTAAAATAATATACACTTATTTTAAGCATACAAAAGTTAAATATATATTGTTAAAATTATTTTTAAAAAGCCTCCTTGTTGTAGTTACATATTAATAGCCTGTTGGAAAAAAGGGGGGTTGCATAAAGGAAATATATCTGTGTAATAGAATTCTAGCCCGTGTGTATGTGAATTTGAGAGAAATTTGAGAAAAAGATGGGCTGGCAGAGGAATAGTTAAATAACACTTAAACACTCTTTCCTGAGGGTTTTTCAAAATGGAGGAGGGACCATTTTGATTTTGGCTGTAGCATCACTTGTAGTTTGTTTCACATGATGTGCAGTTTTTCTCTCTCAGGACCACTGTTCAAATAAGTTGGAACAGAGCAGCATCCATGCAATGCTAGTTCCAAAACAGAAGATGATTAATTAAAATCAATTAAGTCTGCAATTTTTTTTTAACAAAATGGGGATTCGATTGCATTTATATTTAAACTTAATGGTTTGATTTTAGCTGGACTTTCAGCCTTAAAGTAACTACAGAAGTAAATTAATTATTAAGTTATTGATTAAAAAAGTGGGAGACTGCACTAAAGAACAAACAAATGTTTACATGTCCAATCTGGTTCTTTAACACACATGCATAGGTTTTTTGATGGAGTGGATGAGAAACAGGGTTTTCAAAAATGTATGCAGTTGTTTCCTTCCTTCCCAAGCTCAAGGCAGGGACAAAGGGTGCCTTTGAGTAATGGCAACAATGGCATTTTTTTAGTTTCATTCTGGTAAAGATTGTATAACAGGCTTTTAAATTAAACTTAAATGGCAATTAGACACAAGTGATATAATTAATTTATTCCACTTCTAATGTAAATGTAATGGAATTGGATTTTTTAGTTTGTTAATGACTGATTTAAAAACTCTAATTCAATCATATTTACATTAGAAGTGGAAGAAATTAATGACTGAATAGGATCCAGCATGGTACAGTGGTTTGAGCATTGGACTATGACTCTGGAGCCCAGGGTTTGAATTCCCCGTTAGCCATGGAAACCCACTGGTGACCTTGGACTAGTCACAGTCTCGCAGCCTCAGAGGATGGCAATGACAACCCCTCTTTGAAGAAACTTGACAAGAAAAACCTGTAACAGTGGCCTGATACAGACCCCTGCTTTGCGGTGGCCTGGGGCCAAAATTAGGGCTGGAGAACATGGAGGGCCTGCATGCTCTGCATTCTCCTGGTGCCATTTTGGGGTGTGCATGTCCAAACGGTGCGCATGCCAATGAAATGTCTTGTGTGCCCCGTCCAAATGGTGCAGTGCACAAGAGACATCTCCGTGCCTCTCCAGGGCGCTAATGGTGCCTTGCATAGGCGCAGAAAGGAGCTGCATTTTGCAGCTTCTTTTTACAGCAGATTGTTGTTGTGTTTGTGCGGTTGCTGCAGCAAAGATCTGGAGGAGAAAGGGGCAACCTCTGGCCACCCCTTTCTTTTCATCTGTAGAGCCCCACTGTCACCTTAGGGTTGCCATAAGTCGGAAATGACTTGAAGGCACACAACAAGAACAACAATTGAGTATGCTCATTAAAAAAAATCCAGAATTGATATGGTGCTGCCTTGTGTCCCGTTTTTTGGAGAAAGGTTGGATAATAATAATGAGTATTAGGAGTAGGAGTGAAGTGTCACTTCTGATCATGTTGGAGTCACTGGCACACCTCTTGGGAGTGCAAGAGTAAAAAATGCCTCTGTTCCCCCCCATAGTTGCCCACATCTTAAAGAGGAACAGAGTATATCTTCAAACTGAGTACCATGTTAAATCAAACCTTCAAAATAGAGGACAGTCAACTATAAAGCTAGGCCACCCTTCTGTGCCCTATTTTCTGATTTGGTAATACATTTTTCCAAAATAAAAAAAGGGGGGGTATTCTCACCTTAACTCAGCAGTTCTGATTACCAGTCATTCTGTATTTAACCCTGTCCTCTTCTTCCACTCCACATTTCTCCCTAGTATGACACACACACATGGACACACATACTCTTTGTTCCTTGCTGCAAAATATTATTATTTTACAGGTTACATTCCTAAAAAAATCAGGCTATGGTTTCTTTTAGCTAGTGTTAGTGGAAGCTGAATCTCATTAAGAAAATACCCAGTCAGTACTTATCCTTCCCTTCCGTATACACACATGGATATGCACACCTATCATTGCATTATTTATCTTCCTTCTTTCTGTGATGTCAGTAACACCTCTCCGTTTAATATTATTGGAACATTTAATTAATGTGTTGTTTGTTCCCTCTTCTGGATAATTAATCGGAGGCGTGAGATGAAACCAGGCCTCACACGGCCCTGTAGCGTTCCCAGCTGATGCTGTCCTCTGTCTCGATATATTATTGTTGCTGTTGGTTTTATGGCCCTTTCCCTGGTTTTCAATCCATATGACAAGGCTCTCAGCCAAAGCAATTTGGATTCATTTTTCAAGCAAAGATACCAGAAGACAGACAATGAACCCTTAACAACTTTACAAGAAAATCAGGGGCGATTATGAGGCATTTTACCACACTCTATTAATCTGCTAATTCTGCCCCCTTTCTCCTTTCAAGTGGTCTGTTTATCTGGCATTAACTCCATTCCTATAAATCAAAAACTGCGATGTGTGGGTTGGACTCAAGAGGAAACTATTTACAAGAGACAGGGTGGACCTAAGGACATGCAAAAAGCCCTGCTGAATCAGATGAAAATCGCATCTAGTCCACCATCATCTGGCATCCTGTTGGTGACATACGGAGCCATAAATTCAACATATGCTTGAGTATGTTCTTTTGTGGTCACAGTGGAAAGAAGTATTCTCTTGTCCCAGAACTATAGGCATCTTCATGCCTCTCCAAGGGTTCTTTTTGGTATCGGACACTGACACACATTCCTGCTACAGTATAAGCTTTATTGGTGGTAAATGATGCTGCAAATTGTATGAGGTAGAAAAACATCTCAGCCCTTTCATTGATGGGTTCATACATTCCTTCACACTCAATGGTACAATTAGGCCCCCAAACAAACTCTACCCAGACTATCTCTTTGCCAGTGATCAAATTCACCATCACTTGAATATGTAGCGAGTCCTTAGGCTGGGGTGCATTCCCCCACATAATGGCAAAGGAAAATGGAATCCTAAAGTTAATATAGTGCAAAAATCAACAAATTAAATCAGAGTGCACAAGCATGACCTTACTCCCCCCAGTAGCAATCATGCAAGAAAGTTGTTGTTGTGTGCCTTCAAATCGTTTCCAAATCATGATGACCCTAACGTGAGACTAAAGGGCTTGGCACACCGCTGCTAGGAGGTGGCGCTGCACTGCCCCTGGAATCCCTGGTTTGGGACACGGCAACTGTATACCACACCCTCAACCCAGCAATTCTGCAGTGCCAAAAGAAGCCGCAAAAAGTGGCTTGTTTTTGTACCTTGGAAACGGTGCACTAGCTGCTGCACTAGCTGCCGCTGTGGCTTTTCCATGTTTTTTTGGTCCAGTGTGTGACAACGTGCAGTTGGTTGGGCAGCATGACACTGGCATGACACCAGCATGGAGGCATGTGGCATGTGGTTGCCACGCTCCCACTCTGCCCTCACACTGGCATTTTTGCTGGCCTGTTGAGGGCCAGCAAGCTGTAGGGGTTTGAACGACTAGACTATGATTCTAGAGATGAGGGTCTCATTCCCTGCTTGGCCATGGAAAGCCTTTGGGTGACCTTGAGCAAGTCACACACTCTCAGGCCCAGAAAACCCTGTGATAAGGTCACCTTAGGATCTTCATAAGTTGGAAGTTACTTGAAAGCACGCAACATCAAGAAGGAAACCCTATTGTAGGTTTTCTTGGCCAGCTTTGTCTGGTGTGTGTGTGCGTGCTGTTGGCTTCCTCTGTGGCTGAAAGAGTGTGACTTGCCCAAGTGGGCAAGTCAGTGAGCTTGCATGGCTAAGAAGGGATTTGATCCCAGGATTCCAGAGTCATAGCCTATCTCCAAAGCCACACTGGCTGTCATACAAGCAATTAGCAACAGTGAAAAATTCACTCTGCCATTCTGTTTCCAATCTTTATATTCCCCACCCCACCCCAGCCTCATACTGAAAAGCAAATGCAGAGGTATCCAACAAGTTCACTAATACAAGCTGACTCTTTCATGTCACTGGGCAGCTGGTAACATTGATGCTAACAAGGACCCTGTGTGCCTGGTGCCAGGGGCCCAGCTCACTGCAAGCATCTGCTACCTCTTCCGCACAATGACCAAAGGACACACAAGACTCACCTTCCTCCTATTCTTATTTCTTATTTCTATATTTGTTTAATTTCTACCCCTCCTTTCTCCCAATAAGGGCCTCCTAGTAATATACTGCAAGTTTAAAACAAGATACAGTGAAAATCTAGATGGTACAAACATTTTTTTATCATGTCAAAAACAAACATGCTGTAATTTAAAAGAATGCAAAATCATTTGAAAAGACAGAACAATAAAGATACAAAGCAGCACACGGATCCTATTAAAAGCCTTTTGCTTTCAATTATCAACTGTGATAAAACTGCTGATAAAAATACAGCACACATCCCTATACAAAGACACTTCTGCACGACTAATTAATCATGAAATCCTTTTTTAAATAAAAAAATCTTTACCTGCTGGCAAAAGGAGAACAAAGAAGGGGTTAACCTAGCCTCCTGGGAAAGGGAATTTTACATTTCCAAAGGCAGCTTCCCATGATGAGTGATGGTTCCTCTGCATCTCACTTTGAGGGATCCTCCAAAATGCATTAATTTGGAAAATACCCAGTAGAAACCTGTTGTTTTAATCAATGGGGGCTTTTAGGATCCACGCCTGTGGAGTAGAGAATCTACTCTGGGACTCAGCCTGAAAAGACAGTATCCAGAGCCTTTTCGGGATAAGTATGACCAGGGTTCCATTCCCTACTGAGCCATGAAACCCACTGGGTGACCTTGAGCATGTCACATACTCTTAGCCTCAAGGGAAGGCAATGGCAGGCCTCCTCTAAACAAATCTTGCTAAGAAAGCCCTGTGATAGGGTTGTATTTGGGTCGTCATGAGTCAGAAACCACTTGAAGGCACACAACAACAATGACAACAACAACACCTTGAATAGCTTCTTGAAAGTTTGAACGAAGCACGGGTTCAACACTCAATTGATATGGAGCCACAAGGCATCCCTGTTTTTAATTCCTAGATAACAACAGACATTCAGAGTAAGAGAGGACTTTCATCTTGGTCCTATAGCAATCATGATGATTATCATCAGGATCAGGACTTTTGTAAAGTAAAGGCGCTGAAACATGCTGCCTTATAGAGTAGTGGCGTCTCCTCACTTTGGAGGAGGTTTTTAAATAGAGGCTGGATGGCCATTTATCGGAGGTGCTTTAATGGTTGGGACCTGGACTGGATATCCCTTGAGGTCCTTTCCAACTCTGTTGTTCTATCACTCTATCAATATTCTTGTACTGAAGATTCCAAAAGTAGTTAATTGGGATGGAAGCTAGATTTTTTAAAAACCAAATGTTTGCTTTTCCCTATTTCTCAAAAAAAAAAAAAAAATCTGAATGCTACAAGTTCTTGTCCCATGGTGCAAAAGTTATTTTGCAAAAATTCTGATTAATTCTGCTTTCATCCCCCTCAGCACCCACAACATCCTGAAGCAACAGCATGAGGTAGAGGATAAGCCAGCATTTGAACCATGTGATCTTCCTCCACCACAACCATGCCAAGGAGCTAGTAAGCTACATGCCTGTAACTATACAAATGGCATTTAAACATTGCTGCTACACCTTCTAAAGGAGTAAAGCTAGCTCCTGTTAAGTTACAAGCATTATTTCATATAGTTATACATTTTCTACTGGAGACAAGAATTTTTTTAGCCAATAACAAGTAGTTTATTTCAGTCTCTGGCCACGATTACACAGGGGCAATTGTTTTCTATTATCAGACAAATTCATACATGGATATTCTTGCCACACTCTATCACGCTTTTGCATTACTCAATGGAGTTTAAATAACTTTAATGTACAAGACGTGGCCAAGAGGGCCTTATCCAGATTGAGAAGAGTATTGGGCCTATAGAAACAGTGAATTCTCTTGCACATGCTTAATACAGCCTGTTTGGTTTCACATCAAGACTTCCAAGCATCCCAGACATCTTGCATGTAGATGGAGAGCTAGCCCATACCATCCAACTGTCCCAGTTTGGCATGAACAGCCCTGATTATCCATTATCCCATTTTTCTTACTTTTCTCAGCTGTTTTCAATTGTTTTTTATGTTTAATCATATTTCATTCATAGTCTTTATCCGTTTTATTAGTACAGTCGTCCCCCGGGTTACGAAGGTAATCCATTCCGGGATTAGCTTCGTAACCCGGAAGCTTTCGTTTCCCGGGGGACTGCTATTCGCAATGGACCGTGCGGCCGATTTAAAGGGGCCGCGTGGTTTTTTTCTTTCGTATCCCGGGGGATCTTTCGGATCCCGGGGGATATTGTAGCGGTCCCGCTGGTTTCGTACCCCGGGGTTTTCGTACCCCGGGGGATTCGTAAGCCGGGGGACCACTGTACTGTGTATCTTATAAGAGAGTGCCAGCATGTTGTAGAGGTTTGAGGGTTGGTTTATGACTCTGAGAGGCCAGGCTTTGAATCCAGGTTCAGCCATGAAACCCACTGGGTGCCTTTGGGCAAGTCACACTCAATAATAATAATAATAATAATAATAATTATTATTATTATTATTTATAACCCACCCCTCTGAACAAGCAATCGGGGCAGGGTACAGTAAAATATAAAAACAAACTTAGCCTCAGGGGAAGGCAGTGGCAAAACCCTTCTGATGAAACTTAATAAAACCTGGTTCACCTTAGTCGGAAACAACTTGAAGGCACACAACAACCACAATGTCTGTCAGAGAGCTTTGACAAATATCTTATATATATAAAAAATCTCTCAGTTGTGGAGGTAAATTATTATTATTATTATTATTATTATTATTATTATTACTATTAACCTTTATTTATATAGCGCTGTAAATTTACACAGTGCTGTACATACAATCTTATAAATTAGACGGTTGTTGTAGGATATAAGTGAAATCAATGAATAAGTGAGATGAAATCCTATATGGCCTTGATGTAGGAGTAAGTTACAGTGTTGGGCAATCCCCACTTACCAGGTGGCAGCCACTGCAAGCAAGAGAGTTTTGTTCCCCCATTGCTCAGAAAACAACCCAAGTGATTTCCAGTGTGACAGAGATTCAAGCCAAAGCAAACTGCTGCAGCCTTTCCCAGTACATGTGTTCTTCCTAAGTAATTTTTTTAAAAAATAAAACCTCTGATGTTGCTTGGCCACATGCATCCTGGTTTCCACCTGTGAAATGTTGGAGGGTATGCATTTCATGTAGTGACAGGCTACTCATTTTTGAGAGCTACCTGGCAGGCAAAAACAACATGGTCTGAATCATGCAAAGAATAGCTGCATTTGTTGGATTTGCCTGGTGCCAACGGGTGAGAATTTGGTTTTGGTTCATTCTGGGAGAAATTACTAAAATGCATAAATGCATTTGCATTCAAAATGGAAAGAACCAGAGGTTTTTAAAAAGTAATAAAATCAAATGCATGAGAAAGAGAAGCTGACAGATTTCCCCATCCCTATAAAAGCAACACTAACTAAAGTTAAAAGTGATCAGTTTCCTGTGTAGTCTGTACTGCCGGATGGTGTGGTGTGCAATTCCAGCACTGTGGTATGCTGATTAGACTCACCATGGTTGGAAACTCATTTAATAAACTTATAAATGTAGTAAATTATAAATGGGTATGAAAGGTGCCTGAGGGAGGAAGATGAATACACATGGCTCTGTTAGGCAGAAAAAAGAGCATGGCGAGTGGAGAAACTGGTTAAACTAGAAAAAATTGAGTTCAGACAGGAGGTTTTGAATGAATGGAAGAGGGGAGTATGCACCAGCCTCCAGCCCAGGGTGAAAAGGGACTAATAAAGACATCCAGAGCATTTAATCCACACTTTTAAAAGGAGCAGCCAGAATGATCTGAATAAAGGTGGATCAACGTCCTTAAGAAGAAACTTTCAAAAAGTTAAAGCCCTCGCACTTTCCATTCACAAGAGCAGATAATAGAGAATGTGATGCATAAAGTTCCTTTTCATGTCATAGAATCATAGAATCACAGAGTCGGAACAGACCACAGGGACCATCCAGTCCAACCCCATTCTGCCATGCAGGAAAATATCTTCAAAGCACTCCCAATAGATGGCCATCCAGTCTCTGTTTTAAAACCTCTAAAGGAGGAGACTCCACCACTCTAAGGCAGTGTGTTCCACTGTCAAACAACTCTTTCCATCAGGAAATTCCTTCTAATGTTGAGGTGGAATCTCTTTTCCCCGTAGTTTGCACCCATCGCTCCATGTCTTATGACTTTATCATACAGGACAAATCAGGGGATTTAAACAGTGATTTTCCTGTGAAAATCACGTAATCATGATTACCATTTTCACAGAATTTTGCAATTGAAGTGCCATTATCCTGGGAATAAACAGGCAATAAACAGCAACAAATCATTCATGGTGAAATCCCGTAATAATGTGTTGCTGTTTACTGCCTATTTATACGGAAAAATGAAATGCACAGATATAGGATGGGGGACACCTGGCTGAATGAGACCACATGTGAAAGGGATCTAGGAGTCCAAGTAGACCATAAGCTGAACATGAGTCAACAGTGTGATGCGGCAGCTAAAAAAGCCAATGCAATTTTAGGCTGCATCAATAGAAGTATAGTTTCTAGATCAAGGGAAGTTATAGTGCCACTCTATTCTGCTTTGGTCAGGCCCCATCTGGAATACTGTGTCCAGTTCTGGGCACCACAATTCAAAAAAGATGTGGAGAAACTGGAGCAGGTCCAAAGGAGGGCAACTAAGATGGTGAAGGGTCTGGAAACCTTGCCCTATGAAGAACGCCTTAGGGAGCTGGGGATGTTTAGCCTGGAGAAGAGAAGGTTAAGAGGTGATATGATAGCCCTGTTTAAATATTTGAAGGGATGTCATATTGAGGAGGGAGCAAGCTTGTTTTCTGCTGCTGCAGAGACTAGAACGCGAAACAATGGATGCAAACTGCAGGAAAAGAGATTCCACCTCAACATTAGGAGGAACTTCCTGACAGTAAGGGCTATTCGACAGTGGAACACACTCCCTCGGAGTGTAGTGGAGTCTCCTTCCTTAGGGGTCTTTAAGCAGAGGCTGGATGGCCATCTGTCGGGGATGCTTTGACTTGGAGTTCCTGCATGGCAGGGGGTTGGACTGGATGGCCCTTGTGGTCTCTTCCAACTCTATGATTCTATGATTCTATGATTCTATGATTCTATACCCTGGATAATGGTTCTTTAATCACGATGTGTGTGAAAATGTTAATTGAAATTATGAGATTTTGACAGGAAATTTGCTGTTTTTAGCCCTCATTTTTCCTGTGTGATTAAGTCCCTAGTCTCTGCAGCAGCAGAAAACAAGCTTGCTCCATCCTCAGTATAACATCCTATCACCTATTTAAACATGGCTATTCTGTCCCTTCTTAACCTTCTTTTCTCCAGGCTAAACATGTCCAGCTCCCTAAGTGCTCCTCATAGGGTCTGGTTTCCAGATCCTTCACCATTTTGGTCACCCTCCTCTGAAGCAACTGAAGATGAGTTTATGCATGTAACACAATGAGGAGTGAGGGATGTAAACAAGGACAAAGATCCAGGTACAGATCACTGTTCAATAGTGAAGTACATTAAGTGTTGTTGGATGAGTCATCCATGGTGTCTGGTGGTTTCCATGTCAGTGAAGTGGTGAAACCACATCGGATTTTAGATCAAACTTTAAAGACATTCTCTGGGGCAATACAGAACGCCCAAAAGGGGAGGTCTGGTGGCCCTTTTTTTGCTGCAGCAGCTAGACGGTGCGGTGAAGCTCCTCAGCAAAAAAGGAGCAGGCAAACAGAGCTCCCGAAAAAGGCACCATTGGGCGCCTTTCCACCGGTGCAACTGCAGATCTACATCTAGCAGCTCTGCAGCTCCGCTGCCGCCATTATAAACACCATCGAAATGGCATTCGGGAATGGTAGCAGTGCCATTACATGTTAGGGTTTGTGATCATGCAAACACTGCGCGCTCACGAACCCTAATGGCACCGCCCAGGCACCTCTTCAGGCCCATCTAGATCAGGCCTTTGTGGATCTAAACAATATCTTTGAAATAGATTCCACAGCTTCGATAGCTCTTTTCCTGTTCAGACTGGAAATTTTATCAGTCTGCTCACACAAAAGCTGCCAGCTGCAAGCCACTGCCTCTCAGCCTAAGTTTCCTTCCAGGGTTGTTGTGAAGATTAAAAAAGGAGGAGGGAGAAATTGTGGCCAGAATACTGTTGGGGATTTCTGGTGTCTTAAAGGCACCATGTCCCATCCGATCTTGGAAGCTAAGTAGGGTCAGGCCTGGTTAGTGCTTTGATAGGAGACTGTCAATAAATACCAGATGATGTAAGCTATATTTCACAGAAAGAAACCTCTGAGTGTTCCTTGCCTTAAAAAAAACCCTCAGCCTTGGGACTCATGGTGGCTTACAAAGTTCAAACATCTACCAATAAAAATCACTGGATATTAACAAATACAACATTTAAACCACAATTAAACTATAGAATTAAAAGCAATTTAAAAACATAATCATAATCCTAGGCTGTCTCGGATGAGAGCTCCAGGGCCTAAGAACAGCCACCAAGAAGGCCCTCTGCTATGTTCCACTGGATGTACCCATGAGCAGAGGTGTAACTATGGGGAGTAGAAAAATGAGGACAATAGCTATTCCTAGATAAGAATTCTGCTGTCAAAAATGCCATTTTTGTTCATCCCCATATTTCTAAAATGCCAGTAACTTAAAAATTCAAGGTGAGTGTTTAGAAATACACTGTAGGCACCCAAAGAAAAAGGGGAGGCAAATTATCAGGCTATGCAGACATGGCAAATATAAGAATACTGGGTGTGATTGATTTTGAATGTCTTGTTTTCTTCAAAGCTAGAAATTTGGAGACTGTAGGAAAATTACATTGGGAGGCAGAAGTCTTATTTGGAGGGCAATACCTTGATTTTGTTCCCTCAATCAAAGAAGCCATGGATCCGAATCTGCAAGATCTGAGTAGGGTTATTGATGATCGGATGACTCAGAAGCATCTCATTCATAAGATCACCATGGATCAACTTGATGGCAGTTAACAAGAACAGCTACAGCCTGCTTGTGAAGTTGTATATTATACTAGCTTGAAGAAGGAGGCCTCTGAGACTCTCTGGCTACTTCAGTTGTCTCTGCAAACCCAGTGAGTTATCTAGTGGCCATTTTGCTACAATGACTCTCAGTAAGACTTCCAACTACATATATCATATACTCACTGAATCTTCCCTCAGATTGGCTTAAAAAAATAATTCAAGATGTTCTTGTTTTCCTACTAGAGGACCAGGGTTTGAAGACCCACTTGACTGTGGAAACCTACTGGATGACTTTGGGCAAATCACATTCTCTCAGCCACAGAAGAGGTCATGGACAAACCCCCTCTGAACAAATTCTGCCAAGAAAACCCAGTGATAAATGTATTGCTGGATTTGCTTGGCAGAATTTGTTCATCTTAGTGTCAGAAGTCAGAAATGACTTGAAGGCATGCAACCACCACCACCACCACCACAAACATTGGACAGCTTGCTCAGGTGAAACCCTTACTCAGTGAACAAGTGATAGAGAGGCATCCCCCACTGCATCTTTGTTCCTAGTCTGATCCTCCCTATTGGTTTCTGCATCTTATTTAATAAAGCCTCTCCCCTGGGCATAGCCAAATTTCATTGTGCTTCACTGTTAGATATTGTCTCCACAAGCCAGGATCCTGGTGTCTTCTTCTTTAGGTACAGTTGTGAAGATGATGCAGTTAATTACAAAGTTAATTTACCTATGCAGTGCATTAGGGTTCAGCAACTTCATTGGATGCAGGTTAGGGAAAGAGATGGTGTAATTACTTGGCTAAATTAGCTCAATCCTCCTGTGGTAGTTGCATGCCCAAAGTAATGAATATTTGTTTTCCCATGCACAGGAAAAAGAATTGCCATTAACATATGCATAAGTCTTCCTTTAATGCCTATGTATTGCTTGATTGAGTGTGGAGGGAATATCTCACTCTTCATGCATGTCTTAGTCATGCTTTGCAAACCGCTCTTTCACGTGATATAGAGCAGTGATTCCCAAACTTAGGTCTTCCAGGTGTTTTGGATTTCAAATCCCAGAAGCCCCTGCTAGCTTGGCCAATGGTCAGGAGTACTGGGACCTGATTTCTAAAGCATCTGGAAGACCAAAGTTTCTAAACAGCATATGTTCCAAGCTGCTTGTCGGGATGTCCATGCAGACAGCCACTATATTACAGAAACAGAGGGTTCTAGATTTTCCCTGAAAAATGCTGGAGTATATAATGTTAAAAATTTGAGTTAAGGCTGTTGACCCCCATTTCTGGTATGAAATGTGTTGGATATTATCCAGACTGTCTGCCCAAGAACTGGAGTTTGGGATGTGCATCACCCAAAGAGAATGATGCCAGAAGAGGGGGGAAACAGGCCTTTTGGCCAATGCAGACAAGGCCTGAGAAAAGAAAAACAGTGACATCAGTTAGTCCGCAAAATATCAGGACCCTTCCACCCTATCCTATTACAGAGCAATGACTCCACTTTAACTGCCATGGTAACATCTCATGGAATCCTTGGATTTGTAGTGTAGAGAGGGGCATTTGGAATTCCTAGTTCCTCACTGAACTACTAACTAAGTTCCATAGGATGCCACCATGGCAGTTAAAGTGGGATCATGACAATATAATTGTGTATAGTGTCTATTGCCAAGATAGCATAGACTGACCAGATGTAGGATGCTAGCTTCCACAGGAGGTTTAATTCTCTCACTACGCCTACATACAAATGCATGTGTATTGAATGTAAGCTGAGTTGCATCTCTGTTGCCTCCTAGAAGTAAGGCATGTATATGCACAAGCTCACAGGCATGTATATGCACAAGCTTATACATGTTACTTTTGGGACTATGGCTCCTACAATTTCCTGGCCGACTTGGCTATCTAAGATTGCCAGATGTCAAGGCTGAGTCCCAAGTCTCAAGTTTTCATAGGTCATCTCCAGATGGGAGACAAAGGTGCAAATTCTTCTGTTTTTGTAGAGTCAGCTCCAGGCAAGAGGAGAGGGATGTGTGTATATCTCTAGCTCAGCTAGGGCAGCAACCCAAAACCATACTCTTCCAGAGCATGGCCACATAGCCCGAAAGTTCCACAAAAAATCAAAACCATACTCATTAAAAAATAATCCCACAAATACAGACAATATGACACTCTATTAAAAGCTCTTTTCTGTGAACAGTCAGTTCCCCAAATCCAGTTGAAACAAAAATAACATTACCTTCTGCTGGGAGGACATCATGGAGCGCATCAATCTAGACTCTCTAGGAAGGAGGTTTCAGAACTTGGATCAGCCTCTGAAAAGGCTGATCCACATTTGGAAGTTTGGTAAAGTTACTTGTTTGGTAATAACTTCCAGGCTACTCAACTCAGCATAGCCACTGACTATGCTATCTAGAAGAAATTAGCATCTGAACTCTATAAAAATTAACTATTCCAAGCTCTTGGACCACCATCATTAATACTAACAGAAATATCAGCTTCACCTGGCATAGAAACTCCTACGTTCACTTTATTGTCATTTCTCTTTCACTTGGGTCTTTCTCTCCACCTCTTCCTTCTACTTTTTCTCACTGGCTTGGTAGCATGGAAGTTTTTCCAGATTCTCTCTCTCCTCATTTTACTCATATTCTCTCTTTTTTGACGTAAAATACCAGCTTGGTAGATGAAGAGAATGCTGTGGGCGTATTAAATCTTGATTTCAGTGAAGTCTTCAACAAGGTCCCCCATGATATTCTTGCAAACAAGTTAGTAAAATGTGGGCTGGGTAATACAACTGTTAGGTGGATTTGCAATTGGTTGACCGGCCAAACCCAAAGGATGCTCAGCAATGGCTCCTCTTCACCATAGAGAGAAGTGACTATCTGGGTGCCACGGGTCTAGTGCTGTCCTGGGTCCAGTGCTGTCCTGGGTCTAGTGCTGGTTAACATGTTTATCAATGACTTGGATGAATGAATAGGGGGCATGCTTATCAAATTTGCCAGTGACACCAAATTAGGAGAAGTAGCTAACACTCCAGAGGACAGGATCAAAATTCAAAGTGACCTTAATTAGTTAGAAAGCTGGGCCAAAAGTAATAAAATGAATTTCCAGCTGGGAGAAATGTAAGGTACTGCACTTAGGCAGAACAAATGAAATGTACGGATATAGGATGGGGGACACTTGGCTTACCAAGACTAAATGTGAAAGGCATCTAGGAGTACTAGTAGACCACAAATTGAACATGAGTCAACAGTATGATGCGGCAGCTATAAAAAGCCAATGTGATTCTAGGCTGCATCAATAGAAGTATTTAGGAGGCCCTGTGAAGAACTGAATCTCTGAAGCTGTCTACAGCTTCATCTCTATGGAAGATTAAGGACCTCTGCCACCTAGTGACTAAAGAAGGTACTATGGGCTCTATTCCCTGGGCTCCCTTGGTTTCAGTTGTGACGGTTAGATCCTTTCTGCAGTGTAGAGGACACCCACCAACTGATGCATTTCTTTTTTATTCATACTCGTGATGAAGCCAGCAGTGATGACAATGACACCAGTCTTGAGAGTTTCCCAGAAAACACGCTCACCCTTCAGTCTGAGAAACGTTTATGAAGAACAGCAATAATGAACCATTTATTCTATTTAAAGAAAGCATAAAGGATTGTTTCAAAACCAGCTGTTTCACAGGGATTAAATGAAACCTAAGGTTTAATACAGCAAGTTTTCTAACACTCAAGAGGACAGCATGGGAGTTACTGTTTTCCCCCCTTCTTTCTTTTGCAGTTCTGTTTCTAAAAGGCAAATCTTTAAATGGATAATTAATAGGACTTTTGTAAGGAAAGGCATTCTTTGCCCAAATCCACCTTTGTTTGATCAGGGGCTGGTCCGCTGGCATTTCACAGACTGCTGAGGCAGACAGATGGTGCCTCAATGAGTTTGGTCCCTACTGCTTGTCTCTTTCTAGTGAGACACAATTTATAACATACAAGGCCAGCACTTGACTGCTTCTTTACTAAAGAAGGAGCCAGCAGACACAAGAAATGCAGAAAGCTGATCATGTGGCAGAAACTCTCCTTGGGTGGATGCCACCCCTGCAGACTGAAGATGGTGAATGGCTGAATATCGTCCCATATTTTTGACCAAAAATGACAAGGCAGAAAGAAGGGTTCTATTCTATCATTTTCACTGGCAGATTTCCATGTGCAGGAATTTGTGAAGGATTGGTATGAAATATAGGATAGTGCAAGCTGGTTTGGTGTATAGAAAGACAACATGATATAGGGGTTTGAGTGTTGGGTTAGGAGTCCAGGAGGCAAGGTTTTGAATTCCATCTCAGCCATGGAAACCCACTTAGTGACTTTTGCCAAGTCATACTCTCTTAGCCTCAGTCACACTCTCTCAGCCTCTCTCAAACCTCCAATGAGTAAATCTCCTGAACAGAGAAAAGGTTTAGGAGCAGCAAATATGGATTTTGTGACTCTTTAACAAAAATATCGGGCTTTGTAAAAAAACAAACAAACAAAAAACATGCTGTATAAGTTCAGTGCTTGACTTAGTGCTAAGTCCCTCCATTTTATGCAATTTGCACAACTTTACATGATTTGCACCAATACACAGATTCCTGTAAAAAAATCACATTCTATTTTAATACAAATGGGAGATTATACATATTTCAGGCACATGCCATTTTTGCAATGTTTTTATCCATAGTTCTCCTCCATTTCCACATTGATCTACAATGGGGGAAGGGGGGAACTTCCTTTCAAAATACATATTGAAATGTATTTAAATGCATAATTTGATTAGAGACGGACAGCTCAGTGTTTTTCCAGTGTCCCATTTCCACATCTATCTGGTTTTGTTCAAACCCTGAAGCAAATTCATGTGATTTGCTAATGCATTTCCCACAAAATATTCATTTGTCTATGCATTTCACCTTGCAATATGTATTTTATATGCATTTAGTCCTCAAATACAGTGTTTCATATGAATTTTCAACTAAAACACCCATTGTATGTGCTTTTTGGTATATTTTTGAGCCAACTACTTTAGTGAAAAATTCAGAGAACTGCAAAAATCAATGGATAGCTGCTTTCGGAAACACTGAGTTTAGGAAGCATGAATCAGGTCAATTCACTTCATAATGCAGATTGTATAAAATCCTTAAGAATCTCCTAATTCTGATATATTTAAACCTGTGCTGAACCAACGTTTTATTTGAGAAGCAATAGTGGACTAAAGAAAAAGAAAGGAAGAAGAACTCAATATTTTCAAGCAACGAGGAGAAAATATCACAGTTTTCAGTAGTTGGGGCTTACCAAAAGAGAAAGATCAGCATTACTCTTTTTTCAACAGAAATGCTATTTCCTTAAATACCTTGCTCCATCACTGCAAGCACTGGAAAGAAATCAGAACCTGGAAAAGCTACTTTTTAAATTACAATGCCCAAAATCCCCCAAGCAGGATAGTTAGTAGTAATGCTAGCTGGGATGTCAGGATGGCTAAATTTAAGACACAAGACAGAAGCAAAACTACTGCTGTTTAGTTGCTAGGTCTCCGAGCACCCACATTTGAGAATTTCAGCCCTTGAGACAATTGTTAACATGTCCTGCCCCTCCATTTTTGTTGACTGAAAATAGGGTCACAAAAATGGAATTAGATGTTTGGTTCAGCTTTAATTTAAAGTAGGGAAAGAAACACAGTCAGTTCCTTTATGCTCCACTGTCTTCCCAAATTTGTATGGAAAGCAGTACCCAAAGCATGATGCTCTTAGCTTGTCTTGCAAGTACAGTCAGCCCTCCACATTTGTGGCTTTGACTTTTATGAAATTGATTAATATATTTTCTCTAGGAATCTATAGGTCTTCTAGCACAACTCTGTGGTCAATATCCACCAGATGTTGCACTGGAGGACCTAGAGATTCCTAGAAAGAAGACTTCTTTAGGCATTTGTAGGTTCTCCAGTGCAATCCTGAGGTCAGTCTCTGGCAGAAGTTGACTATAGAATTCTTCTGGAAGAACTAGAGATTCCTAAAGAGGTGTTTTCTCAGGTAAAAAAGTGGGGGTTTTCTTTGTGATTTTCCCACTTTCATAGGGGTCCTTCACCCCTAAACCCAGTGAATGTGGAGGGCTCACTGTATTGCATGAATCCTCATAGAGTTCAGCTGATGTTCGTAAGCCTGGATGAGAATGCTTTGTTTCTCCTGTCACTTCCCCATGTGGGAGAAGGGGCAAAAACACTCAAGTCAGGTTCCCAGATGAAGGTTGTTGTTATGTGCCTTAAAGCTGCCTTCGACTTATAGCAACTCTCTCATAGCAAAAGCAATAGCAATAGCAAGCACATAGAATCACAGAATCATAGAATTATAGAGTTGGAAGAGACCACAAGGGCCATCCAGTTCAACCCCCTGCCATGCAGGAACTCCAGTCAAAGCATCCCTGACAGATGACCATCCAGCCTCTGCTTAAAGACCTCCAAGGACGGAGACTCCACTACACTCCGAGGGAGTGTGTTCCACTGCCGAAGAGCCCTTACTGTCAGGAAGTTCCTCCTAATGTTGAGGTGGAATCTCTTTTCCTGCAGTTTGCATCCATTGTTCTGAGTCCTGTTCTCTGCAGCAGCAGAAAACAAGCTTGCTCCCTCCTCAATATAACATCCCTTCAAATATTTAAACAGCGCTATCATATCACCTCTTAACCTTCTCTTCTCCAGGCTAAACATTCCCAGCTTCCTAAGGTGTTCCTCATAGGACATGGTTTCCAGACCCTTCACCATCTTAGTTGCCCTCCTTTGGACCTGTTCCAGTTTCTCCACATCCTTTTTGAGTTTTGGTGCCCAGAACTGGACACAGTATTCCAGGTGGGGCCTGACCAAAGCAGAATAGAGCGGCACTATTACTTCCTTTGATCTAGACACTATACTTCTATTGATGCAGCCTAAAATTGCATTGGCCTTTTTAGCTGCCGCATCTCACTGTTGGCTCATGTTCAATTTATGGTCTATTTGGACTCCTAGATCCCTTTCACACATAGTTTCATTCAGCCAGATGTCCCCCATCCAATATCTGTGCATTTCATTTTTGCGCCCTAAGTGCAGTACCTTACATTTCTCCGCATTGAATTTCATTTTGTTAGCGTTGGCCCAGTTTTCTAGTCTAGTCAGGTCATTTTGAATTTTGATCCTGTCTTCTGGAGTATTGGCTACTCCTCCTAATTTGGTGTCATCTGCAAATTTGATAAGTATGCCCCCAATTCTGTCATCCAAGTTATTAATAAAGATGTTGAATAGCACTGGGCCCAGGACAGAGCCCTGTGGGACTCCACTGGTCACTTCTTTCCAGGTTGAAAAGAAGCCGTTGTTGAGCACCCTTTGAGTTCGGCCAGTCAACCAATTACAAATCCATCTAACGGTTACCTTCTGTAGCCCACATTTTACAAGCTTGTTTGCAATAATGTCATGGGGAACCTTGTCAAAGGCCTTACTGAAATCAAGATATACTATATCCACAGCATTCCCTTCATCTACCAAGCTGGTAATTTTATCAAAAAAAAAAAAAAAAAAGAGAGAGAGAGAGAGAGAGAGAGAGAGAGAGAGATCAGATTTGTCTGGCAGGACCTGTTTCTCTGAAACCCATGTTGACTTTTTGTGATTATGGCATTGGCTTCTAAAAGTTCACAGACTCTCTGCTTAATGATCTGCTCTAGAATCTTTCCTGGTATTGATGTCAGACTAACTGGACGATAATTGTTGGGATCCTCTTTTTTTCCCTTTTTGAAGATGGGCACAACGTTTGCCCTCCTCCAGTCTGCTGGGACTTCTCCTGTTCTCCAGGAGTTCTCAAAGATGATTGCCAATGGCTCCAATATTACATTTGCCAGTTCTTTTAATATGTAGTTCATCTGGTCCTGGAAACTTATTAACCAAGTATTCCTGTACTATCTCGTTATTATTATTATTATTATTATTATTAAACTTTATTTCTAAAGCGCTGTAAATATACTCAGCGCTTACTTATTCTGTGCTGAAATTCCCCTATTCTGATTTCTTCCCCATTATCCTTAGGCTAAGCACCCTTTGCCTTTTCTGAGAAGACTGAAGCAAAGAAGGTGTTGAGTAATTCTGCCTTTTCTCTGTCCCCTGTGAGCATTTTGCACACAGTGGTCCTACCGTTTCCTTCTTCTTCCTTTTGCTTTGGACAAAAAAAGCTCTTTTTATTGTTCTTAACCTCTCTAGCAAGCCTGAGTTCATTCTGAGTTCATTCATAGCCCTAAGATCTTCTGGGGAAGGTTTTCTTTTGGTTCAGCCACCATCACAGGCATGCCTGGTGAGGATACAAGAGTGAGCCTTCTTGGTGGCTGCTCCTGCCATCTGGAATGCCCTTCCATGAGAAGCAAGGCTGGCTTCCTCCCTGTTTGCCTTTTGTCGGCAAGTGAAAATGGTGTTATTCAAGCAGACTTTGAATGTATAATCATAGGGTGGCTTGTGCGTTTGTTATATAGGGTGGATGTCATGGTTTTATTGTGGTTTTAATGTCTGTAATTTTATATTGTTTTCTGATGATATTTTTAATTGCTTTATTGTAATACTTTTTTGGATTTTTATTTGTGAGCTGCTTTGGGTCCCTTTTGAGGAGAAAGGTGGGATAGAAATCAATCAATCAATCAATCAATCAATCACATTTCTATATTGCTTATCAGTGAACTAAGCAATCCCTAAGTGGTTTACAGTGGGTAAGCTAATTGCCCCAACAAACTGGGTACTCATTTTAGCAATCTACAGACAGTTGCAAGGCTGAGTGGACCCGGGATCTAACTCACACAACCTTGTAGCTTGCAGTTCAGTCTTTTAACCACTGTGCTACCAGGGAGTAGGATTTTCTTGGCAAGATTTACTCAGAGGAAGCATGCCACTGCCTTTCTCTGAGGCTGATAGACTGTAACTTGCACAGTGGGTTCCATGGCGTCTATTCAAACCCTGGTTTCCTGGAGTCCCAGTCCAATATTTGAACTACTGCACTATGCACTATCTGAGTTGAAGTATCCAGTGGAAAAACTTCACCCATGACTTTAGACAACAATGCAATGAAATAAGGAAGCAAGCCTACACCCCCTGAAAGCATATGGCCCAGGGAGAGTTGGTAATAAAGCATCCAGATCCAGATCCCAACATGATTTTTATCTTGCCCTGAATTTAATTGATATGTGCTGTGTTACAACATTTGGGTAAGTGAGAAATCCAGTAAACAACTATGCTCATGAGAATCTGAGATGGGTGGCTCAAGTGATATCTCAGAAGACTTTGGGATGATCAAGCATCTCTGCATCCTTATCTGATTTTGTCCATCACAGCCACACGGTTTGATGGTATTTGCTGTCAAATAAATGAGAGACATCCAAGATCCCAAGTGTTCATCTGCCCTACTCAGATCTTGCAAGCTGAAGGCTTCCATGATTGAATCAACCCGCCTGTGGTGTGGTCTCCCTCTTTTCCTAGTGCCTCCCACTTTGCACATCATTATTGGCTTTTGCAGTCATGTCATCTCATGCTATGGCCAAAGTATGACAGTCTCAGTTTAATCGTCTTGGCTTTCATTGAGAGTTCAGGCCTGATTTGCTCTAGGGCCAATTTATTTGTTTTTTTGGCAGGGTATCCATAGAACTCTCCTCTAACACCACATTTCAAATGCATTTATTGTCTTCCTGTCAGCTTTCATTAGTGTCCAGCTTTCACACTGTGAGGATCTGAGTCCCTCAACCTTCCTGCCATGTTTGCTAGTCATTTGAATTTTTTGTTTCATATCACTGGATGCTGGGATATGCCATGGTGGTATTGGATGGAAGGGAATGGTTAGATATCCTGGAGATGGTTAACAAGCAGATGTGAAGGGGATGTGATAGGCACTGACACAAGAGTAACCAGCGGGGCAGTGTGGGAATGTGAATGTTTTGATCTTATGACAAATGGGGTGTGAGCACTGGAAATGCTTTGAATTGCTTTGTGCAGAGCATCGCCATACTGTGAACTGCTTTGGCTTCTGAATAAAGCTTGCTGTTTAACACTGATGTTGGGTTTCTGAGCAAATGTTTTCCAGTACAGGAAACACATCCATACATAGCTGCTGATGGTGCTGTGTGTGTCTTTAAATAATCTCCAACTATGGCGGCCCTAAACTAAACCTATCACAGGGTTTTCTTGGCAAGGTTTGTTCAGATGAGGTTTGCTATGCCTTTCCTCAAGGCTGAGAGCATGTCACTTACTCAAGGTCATACAGTGGGTTTTATGGCCCAGCAGAAATTGAACCCTGATCTTCAGATTTATAGTCCAACATGCAAACTACTATGGCTCACTGCCTCTTTACCCACACATAGATCCACATGATATAGGGGATTTTCCTAAGGACCCTTCCTAGTATCATGGTTCTGAAGACCACAAAGCCAGGCATTAACTGAAATACTAATTTACTTTATTAAAGAGCAGGCTGCTGGCTGAGAGATGTATGTATATGGGCACCCTCACCTTCTTCCTCCTATCCCTATGGAAAGAAGGAGTGTCTTGTCATTGTCCTCTTCTTTCTCTCTGTCATCCACCACTGTCATCATTCATTCATCAGCACTAGGGACGCTGGTAAAATTTGCCATGGAATCTGCTGGTTCCATACTTTCTCAGTTCCAAAGGAGTGGCATTTTTATACTGCTGAACTGTCTTGCCTTAGTGGAATCTGTGGCTGGGTAGGAAGGAGCCATTGCCCTTGAAATTTATGGAGATATTTAGATATATCCCTGATAAAAATATTGTTGCTGTTAAAAGTGATGGGTGATGATAAAAATATATTATATTTTATTTTATTGATATTCTGCCTTTATCCTAAATTGTACTCAAAGTGGCTTGCTAAAAATACCTTTCAACAAAAAGTACTCTATTTAAAACACACTTAAAAACATCACATTAATATAACAAGTTGAAAATAGAAAGTCATTAAAAATACTAAGTTAAAATAGAACATTAAAACACACACAGAAGCAAACACCCCAATAAGAAGCATTCCTGGGTGCAGTTACATATTAAAAGCCTGCTTGAAGATAAAAAGTTTTTGCCTGCCTTTCCATCTGAGCCTCATCTGCATACCCTCAAACATTTCACAGATGAAATCAGGACACATATGGCCAAGCAACATCAGAATGTGGTCAAGTTGGCAAAAGTTATTGAAACCTATATGCTTAAATGATGCATGTGACCAACATGGGAGGAACTGCTCTAGAGCTAAATACCAGAGCAAAATAACCCCCAGGTTGCTCTGGTTCAAGCCAGAAAGTGCAGACTATCACACCTGTATGCAAACAGTGTGGAGATGGGGAAGGGATAGCTGAGCCACCCGCTATTGTTGCCCATAGGTCTTTTTGCCAACTAACTGCCAATTGATTGCACATGACTGGTCATTTGCACCATCAACCCATTTACATTATCAACCCATTGCCCCATTGTCCCATCTCACTCCCCATGAAGGGAAATCATGACCAACATTAGGCTGCCTGACACCAAAATACAAAGGAATTAATAATAACATTAAAAAACTGGCCAGTTCAACAGTGGGCCATGGGAAGTGGGGGAAAGGAGGCATGTACAGGAGGCCTCCACGATCATGCTGTGCCAATGTGTCACTGGCTGCACCAGTGTGCTGCATAGGTAGTCAATTGCTTGTGCGATTGAGTGAGCTGTTGCATGGTCTGGAAGCTGGGCAAGACATGGGAGACGATTGGTGACTGCTGGTGGCATGTCCATGTCCATGTGCTCATGTGTTTGGAGTGGAAGAGGAAAAAATAATGGCATAGTGCAGCTTCTAACCATGAATACCCTGTTTTGCATCCTTGCAGACTAAGAGGGGCAGTGCGAATTGCCCGTGGTTTTTCAACCAGTTGTGGTAGTTGGTGGTGCGGTCACTAGGTTCTCTCTGCAAATCAGGAAACCATTTTCTCTCTATCTGCTCAGCCCCTGGAACATTTTAAAAGCAGCTGAAAAAAGTGGGGCAACCAAATCAGAGCAGTCGGAGGATATGCTTCTAGAATACCGCCCTCTGAGGGGTCATTCAGACAATGAAAATAATTCTTGTTAAATGTGGGTTAAATCTTTGTTGTTCACATGCATTTTGAATGAACCTGAGGGAATTTTTTTGGGCGGACGGGGGCTGCCAAAAACTCAACCTCGAATGAATGATCTCATTTTTCACCCCAAGTTTCCTAGAAGATTCACATTGTCAGCTCTGTGGATAACCAATGCGAATAGACCTGGGATAAAATGGGATAAATCTCGTGTGCATGTGTTTAATGTGTTTTGAATATATCTGCATCATTGATTCCATCTTTGTTTGCAGTGCTGACACATGTGAGCAACAGAACTCTCAGAGATGTGCAGAGATGCAGTTCTGATAAAAATAATAATAATAATGCAAACAACAAAATTGGAATGATGAGTGAGCTTATTCATATAGTCATACTAAAAACAATGTCTGAATAACCCCTGCTTTGCCTAGGGTTGTGAGATCAGAATCATCCCAAGCCTGATATTTCAGGCCCCAGTTCTGAGACCTAAGGGGGCTTTTTAGATTGGCAAGAAAGTGTGACATGAAGTTGCCTTTTCCTTAATGCTTAGCAGCTGCACCACAACCTTTAGATGGAGCTGTGCTGTTCTGCAGTTTTTAAAAAAGAAGCTGGGAAAACCAGCACCTTTTTAAAGGCGCTTCTTCTCCCCTAAAACGCAAAAAAAGCGTTTTCATGGCACACTTTCCCTTTTTCTCATCTAAAGGCTAGAGTTTCATGCAGCCATAAACACACTTCTTTTTGCCAATCTAGAAAGCTCCATTGATACCTCCTATTGATGTTCCCAAAAATATACACAAAGAATCAACATCAGTTACTTGGAGCAGGTAATTCAAATCAGTACTGCCAAGTCTAACAAATGTGAAAAGTTTTATCTGGTTGGAAATTCAGTTTTACAAGTACTGTGTCAAAAAGAAAGTACACTCACTTTTTCCAGCTCTGTTTTTAACACATTTGCAAGCACTACTTTTCAGGATACATGAGAGTTGTAGTCCAACCAGGAACGTAGCTACAGGGAAGCAAAAGGAGGGCGTGTTTCCCATGCCAATAAGAATTGCACCCCAGAAAATATACCTTTGATCCCCAAATTTCTAGCACTGCAGTTACTTAAAACTTTAGTTGAACATTTAGAAATACAGTTTACACATTCAAAAGAAAGGGACAGGCAAGAAATACAGCCACAGCAATTAGAAGAGTAATAGGTGTGAATGATTTTCAGATTCTCACTCTCTGCAATGCTAGAAACTGGAAACAGGCACTGCATACTGGGAATCCTAAAGATGATTACCCTCATGGTACAATCACCCTAGGTGCCCACATTAAATGAATGAAGGAATGAATGAACACACACACACACACACACACACACACGGCTTACACTATGTGAACCAGCATGACATGGTGGTTTGAATACTGGAATACAACTCTGCAGACCAGGTTCAATTCCCAGCTCAGCCATGAAATCCATTGGGTTACCTTGGGCAAGTCACATTCTCTCACCCTCAGGGGAAGGCAATGGCAAAACTTCTCTGAACAAAACTTCTCTGAACAAATCTTGCCAAGAAACCCCCATGATAGGGTCACCTTAGGGTCACCATAAACTGGAAGCAACTTGAAGGCACACAATAGCAGCAGCAGCAGCAACAACAACACAAGACACATACAACAACAACAACAATAACACAAGACACACAAATGCAGGTCTAGAGGTAGAAGCTGCACGCTGAAGATGCTGGCTCTTTTCTGGCATGCATTGGTTATAGGAATGGGAGCATGTTAAGTATCAAAGCGAGACAAATGTGTGAACAATGTTACTAAAGTGTGTGTGTGAGAGAGAGAGAGATGAAGGAAGAAAGTGAGAGGAGGGGGCACACCACTAGAAGAGTTTGTTCTCACTGGTTACTGAGAAACAGCAGACATCAAGTATTTGTTCTGAAGTGTAATTTCTTTCTTTAAAAAAAAGCAGCTTAATGTTCTGTTATAAAATAGCCAGGTTCTCTCAAGGGACCTTGATGAAAATACCTTGTTCTGGTATTATTGGCTATCCTCTCAGACTATTTCCACACCGAAAGGGAGACGGCCAAGTTTGACTCCCCTTCCCTCCCCTTCCTGCACACTTCTACCTGATCCCAGCTAAAATGTTGAGCTGTGACACTTGAGGTAGTCTCCTTTTGGCACAGCATCGGGGTTTCTGCGCTGCTCTCCTCCTGTGTTGAATTGAAAATGAGCTCCTTTTCCATGTCCTGAACAAGGGGCCCACACTGCTTGGCTTATTGTCTATTAAACTCAAGAGGTGAGCACATCAGCCTGTGAAATCAGAAATATTTACCATCAGAAATATTTACCACAATATTTACCAGAAATATTTATATATAAGAGGTGGTGGTGGTGGGGTGGGGGCAAGCAAAGCTGAAATCCCATTTTCTCTTTGCTGTTTGACGGGAAATGGTCTGTCAGTGCCAGGCAGGGCTCTCCCAGAGCAGCGGCTGAATTCATTATAGAACCAATGCTTGGAGTCAGCACTTCTGGGGGAAAAAAGCATTTGTGAAGCAAAAAGGGTCAAGGCCCATGCTCAAAACTCACTGGGTTGGTTCCTTCCTTCCATTCTCCTCCCACCCTTATATCCCCACCACCAGGACACATTTTCTATATTCAGTGACTGGGGGAGGTCTGCAGGCTTTCCCTTGGCTGAGAATTTTGCAGCTGGGATATCCAAGGCCCAGCCACCACCCCAAAGACCACACAGGAGCCCTACTCTCTTCCTCCTGCTCTTTGACTCCTAAACATGCCACTTTCGTTCTGGGGATTTGAGTTTCCATCAGGGTCACTTTGGTGGCCCCTTCTTCTTTACACTGCCATTACCATGGCTGCTTAACTTTCCAGCCTTCCCTTCACTCGGAGCTTTCCCTCGACATTAGAGAGCGCCTGTTATCACCTACAGCGCAAGCACGCTTATTAGACCATTGGCCTTGTGGTTTGCCTTTGTGTTCCTCGAGACCCCCACTCCCCAAAAGGGGGGTGCGAGTGATAAGATTTCCCCCTCCATTAAAACATCAGTTACAATTCTTAGTGCTCCCTTTGGTCTTCCTCCAGCAGCCCTTGTCAAAGAACATGTTTTCTTAGTGACACAACTCCAGAGACCCTCTGGGTCAGCATCCATGAAATTTGCTCCCGTAAGAACAGAGAATAATTAAATCAACTTACCAAGTTTTATGTTTATTTGTGCACCTCCCATTTTTTAGTTGGTGCTCATTGCAAATGCATTCATACTACTTTGGTAACAGTTTCATTCCACTTTGCCATTGCTATCCTTGACCTCACTAGCCAGTACTACACTTTAATCCTATTGGCTGGGGTTTTTATCACAGTGTTGCAACTTAGGGCATATAAAGACTTTTTAAAAGTATATATTTTTATGGTTACCAAAGAGGAGGAGGAGGAGAGAAAAGAGAAGAAGAGAAGAGGTGGAAGGATGGGGGAGAGTACATATTATATGAACATGGGTTAGGATGGCATATACATTAATATAATCTGACCATATCTCCAGAAAAATTCGAAACTGACATCTATAAAATCTGCATTCATGCATAGCTAAACCAGTAAGATCTTTTGGCCCTTAAAGAATGAATGGTGAATATTTATCTTTCTAACCTTGGAATAGGCCTTTTTGTATGTGTGTGTGTGGGGGGGGTGCAACAGTAAAAGCATGCAGGATCCTACAACATTGACCCTCAATTGAATTCAGCATTGCAGGAATGTAATTGAAAAGAACACGTGCACCTAGAAATACCGGAATTTTCCCAATGCAAAATGAATGCACTGGAACACATCCAACCAAAAAGAGGTAATAGCTGAACATGCCCCCATCATATGCAGCAAGGAAGCATTATCTGCATTACATCACCAACATTTTGTTGAAGAAAAGGGTATATTGACAATTTGATTGGTTTTGCTTTCCATCCATTTGTAATGAGGAAAGGGTGAAAAGAAATCACCTTCTGGGGGAAGAATGTCAATGAAATTTAGCCTTGGGGGTTGGGCAGTTCGGCCTTGGGGGTATGGGAGTTTTAGTAAAGTTTAGTTAGTGGCTGTACAGACCCAGATCGGGGCTACAGCAACCACACTCCACGGCCCCGATGTGGTTTTTCTGTGGAGCAAAAAGGAGCAGCAAAAAGCAGCTCCTTTTTGCACCATGGAAAGCGTGCTGCCATGGCTTTTCTGCTCTCCTTTGGCAAGACGCAGTGCCAGAGTAGTGCCATGATGCCACACGCCATGAGGCGCAGTATGTGGTGTCATGCTGGCATGGGGGCATTAAAAGACCATTTTAAAAAAGTATGGCATTTTCTAGAAGATCTCCTCCCACACCCTGACCATTCGCCATTCAAAATCTTGTTGAAACAAAAAGATCTTAATTTGCCTGTGAAAGGACAGCAGGGAATCTGCTAGTCGAATCTCTTTTAGAAAGGAGTTCCTGAGCCTGGGGCAACCACCAAAAAGGCCCTCCCTTGTATTCCTACTAAGAGAAAAAGGCATCCCTAAAAGATCTCAGAACATGGGCAAGTTCATATGGGAGAATATAATTTTTCAGATAGATGTGTGCCTTCAAGTTGTTTTTGAACTACGGAGATCCTAAGGTGAACCTATCACTTCAACTTTATTTCATTTATCTATTCCTGTGTGTCAAGGAGTTGGAATGAATGGTCCTTATGCTTTTTTCCAACTCTATGATTCATTCCATTTATACTCCACTCCACTTTCATCAGAGCATGAGGCCCAAGGTGGATCACAAAGCTGAAGACAAGATCAGCTAAAAAAAACGGCAACAAATATCAAAGAACACTTTTAAAACCATCACATTAAAATCTATTTTTTGAAAAAAGTATAAAATCATTGAAAAACATGACCAAGTTAAAAAGAGAGCACACCCACTCCATAAAAAGGCTGTCTGCATGCAGATATTTATTCAAAGCCTTTTTGAGCAAAAAAAGCATTTACCTGATGGCAGAAGATGGTCAGACAGGGGTCCAGTCAGTGGCATACCTAGTACATTTGACAGATCATTTTTAAAATACCCTCCCCATCTATCTTCAACAGCCTTTTCCAGGTCTGTCGGAGGTCTGGAAAAGAGAGGTGACTTGCCTTTCTACATGTCCAGAAGATCCACCAGACTCAGCAGGCAGCCCCTTCTCACCAGCACACTGGGTGATGTGTCATGTCTCCTCATTTGGTCTAGACTCCCTGCATCCCCATTGGGTGGAAGGGAATTGCACAAGATTAATATAACCACTGAGAAGTCTCTCTCCCTTTTCCACACCAAGAGAAAGTTTCCTCTAAGGATCTTAAGACTCTGCCAGGTTTGTATAGAGAGATGCATTCTGTCCTATCTTGTGGACAAGCCAGGAGAAAGTACAAAGCAAATTTATTTATTTATTTATTTATCTGTTAAAGATGAGACAGTAGCAGATTCAGTTGTGTCCAGAAGTTTACCAAGCCAGTTACAGTTCTCCAAGTCAGGCTGTCCAAGTTAGTAAGGTACAGCAAGACAGCGTAAGGGAGTCTAAGGGAGTATCTGGAAGCATGATCAGTTTACAATGCAAGGTCCGAGGTCCTTCAGAAAAATAAGCCAGGAATCAAGAGATAAGTTGCTTTCTCCTGCAAGGTCAGTTGTCAGCAACAACTTCCTTAAGGAGTTGCTGGATTATTTATGGTCTAGTAGCCTCTTGTAGCTGTTGCCTGATTAATTAGCATTTCCAATATAAATGCTCCATGCCTGTGTTGTGGTTGTTGCGGAGTGTCTCTGGTGGCGCAGTGGTTAAATGCCTGTACTGCAGCCACTCACTCAAAACCATAAGGTGGCGAGTTCAAGACCAGCAAAGGGCTGAAGCTCGACTCAGGCTTGCATCCTTCCGAGGTCGCTAAAATGAGTACCCAGATTGTTGGGGGGCAAATAGCTTACAATTGTAAACCGCTTAGACACTCATTAAGGGTATGAAGCGGTATATAAATGAAGCTGTTTGTTTTTTGTTTGTTTTGTCTCAACAACTGACATGTCCCCCTGTCCTTCTGTTCCCCTTTCTGTACCATAGTCTGCACAAGGCACATCCCTCTTTCCTTCTGCTTCACTGTCTGTATCAGAGTCTGAATCAGGATCCTGGGAACTCATATTGAACCTAAGCTGTATTTTGCAAAATGTTTTACAGAATGTATTCTGCAAAGAAATAAATACTTAAATACTGCAGAAATAAAGCAGTTTCACACCATAGGCCCCATTCTATGCAATCCTGGGATTTGTAACTCAGTGATGTCTATCAGAGAGCTCTTGTGCCTCTTGTTGTGTGCAAGTCATTTCTGACTTATCACAACCTAATCATAGGATTTTCTTGACATGTTTCTTTCAAGGGTGATTGCATTGTTATCCTCTGAGGCTGAGAGAGTGTGACTCACCCAAAGTCACCCCGTGAGCTTTTGTGCTCGAGCAGGAATTTGAACCCTGGTGTCCAGAGTCATAGTCCAATGCTCAAACCACTATGCCATCCTAGAAACTACAAATCCGAGGATTCTGTACAACAGAGACATGGCAGTTAAAGTCGTGTCGAACTGCTTTACAGTATTTCTGCAGCATGGATATACCCACAGTCAGCCTATAGTTCAATAAGAGAGTGCATGTCTAGTGTGGAGAATGCTCTCAAACCAATCTGTTGCACAATCAGATAGACTGGGTACCAGAGGTGTGAAACATTTTTGTCCAATATATTTCTTTACAGAATACATTCTGTAAAACATTTTGTAAAATACAAGAGTTGCTGACAGCCAAAGTAGACAATAATAATAATAATAATAATAATAATAATAATAATAATTTATTTCTAGTCCGCCCCTCTGAACAAGCAATCGGGGCGGATTACAACAAGAGTTAAAAACAGTTACAGATAAAATATCCCATCCTTTCCCTTACCACCCCCCCTTAAAAAAGAATTAAATCACAATACAGTTAAAACATAGAATAGCTAAAATAGGCAATAAAAAACAGCAGCAGGGAAAACGGACCTAAGGCCTAGGTCATCTAGGAATAAGGTACAAGGGAAGGAAAGCTGGAAAAAAGACGATTCTAGGGCCTAAGGTTAGGCTCAGGATTGGAGCTGGGTGACAATGTATTAGGTAAATCAATGCTCCAATCTACAATGTAAAGCAGTGGTATATGTTCCAATATGGATGCTCTTGGGTGCAGACATGGTAAAAGAGGAGGAAAGTTAAGTTTTAAAAAGTATTGGCTTTCATAAGCTGATAATGAAAACGATTGCCTTTAAATTCATCAGTAAGATCTAAGCTTTGCAGGGTTTCCTTTTCCTTTTGAAAGTACAAGTCAAATGTTTCTCCATATATTTTGTTTTATAGACATTTCATCATGCCTTTGGTATGTTCTCATTATGGAGACTTTTCACAAGTGCACAAAGCATAACCGAGAAAATACACCACAGCTGCAAACTAACTTTTAGGGCACAATGGTCTCAATGTCGGATTCATATACAGTAGATTTTGCTGACCCACTGAAGCGGAGCATTGTGAGATGGGGAACTGTAGCCTTATAACCTGGAATAATATTTATTGCATGTAAACCTTGTTACATCACATCTATGGGCATTGCTTAGGATGGCTTGTGTGTGCATGTATGGCTACCATGATATGTTTCAAATCCACATTTTTATTAATCCATTGCAGTATTATAGATGCAATATAAATTTGTTGCATTTGCATTCCCTTGCTTAAATATCAATTTTAAAAAAATCTCCCAAGACCAACAACAAGACAAAGCATAGTTTGCTTTGAAAAATGTTGTATTTCTGAGTCTTGCCATGCATTTTGGCAAACAAGGGATACAAGGACATCATGCCTATCCTTGGTGGGTGGAAATACATATTTGAAAAATTCACCCAAACATCACCTAGTCAATGAGGAAAACCTGTTAAAAATTGTTACCATGTGAGGAAAAATCCATTTTAAAATGTGTGTATTTAAAAGAAAAAAAATATGCATGAATTTCCATGGAGAAGGAATGTTGCAACCTGATATGGAATAGGAAGGGAATGAGAATGCCATTGGGGTTCTGGGAAATGCAATGAAAACATGATTGACAGAGTTTCACGTCCTTATGTAGCACCATAATGTCTGACCAGCTCACTAGTTTTAATACCCTGAGCGTCTTTTGCTCTAAACAATCAAAAGGGCCGCATGCCAAAGACACAAATCCGTCTGCTCATACTAAGAGTGACTCAGATTGATGATAACATTGCTACACTTGTTATGACAGTGAATTCCATACTGTGTACATGAGAAGCTGAAATGTGGCTTGAAAAAACCTGATACTACATTTGGGAGCCACACTTTGGGAAGAAATTTTATTTCCCAGGAGCACCCTCTGGACACTTACAGATACTAGAGATGGCAGTAGAATTCAGAGACATAGCCATGTTAGTATGGAATATCAGTATGCAAAAGGATCTTGTATCAGCTTTGAGACTAAAGCCAAAGAAATTGTAGCAAAGTGTTCATAGGATTACTTCCTCAGATGCGTGGAGTAAACTGGTGCCCAGGAAGGACCTTTATAAGCAGATTGTATGACTAGTCATAAAATGCAAAACTTGTGGGTATGGTGATAGGTAACTAGTTCAGCTTTAATTATGGTCATTGAGGGACAAAGGAAGGAAAAAAAACATGTTGCCTAAGGCCAGGAAGAGAGGCAGTGTGGTGTAGTAGTTTGGGTGTTGGAGACTAGAGTTTGAATCCTGGCTTGATTTTTTCCTTAACTTCCAAATAGAAAATAATGATTGACACTTAATGACATAACCAGGGACAGTCCCTAGATCTCAAGTTTGATCCGGAAACCTCTGGGCTTGGGATGATCCTGATTGGCAAGACTATCCTCCCTGGTCTTACTGGGGGCCACACTCCATTAAAAAATCAATATATTTTCTTTGCACATTTTTTCCAAAAGCAGAGGTAACCAGAAGTTCATTGCTAGCTTTGAAAAAAGACAACCCAAAGTTCTTCTTCCCCAAAGGGCCTGAGACTCTGTTTTAATGTCAAGCTCCTTCTGGAGCAGCAAATCAATTTTTTTCTGTGACAAATGGGGAACCATAAAAACAGCCTTGGGTAGGCCAGCAAGCCACATTTCATCCCTGGCTTAAAGCCATGCTTAGACTGGGGAACTTCCTGTCAAACGCATTGGGTCTCACTTTCTGCCACTGTGCTAATTCATTTCCCCACTACAAGAATTTGGCCTACTGATCTGTTTATTTTAATCTTAACTTTAATCTTAATTTAATCTGATATATTAATTGGAAGTATTTTGTCTGCTGCTTCATTTTCTCATTGTTGGTTGCTATTGAATTCTATTATTATTTCAATATGACAGTACGATGAGCATATTTGGTAATGCAGACACCTGCCCATATCCTCCAACTGCCCCTATTTGACAGGGACTGTTTTGTTAATCCACTGTCATCCCACCTTTTCAGCTGCTTTTACAATGTTCCAGTTTCTCTCTCCTTCTCCCACTTTCCCCCTTAATATTCAGTTTATATCCATCAGTGCAAACAGATTTCAGCATACAAAAGTAATTTGAACTCAATGCAGCAGGGAGGAAGAGGAGAAAAGCAAATCTGGCCTTCCCCTGTAAACACAGAAAATAGGAAACTGCTGCAGCCTTTTCTAGTTTATGTCTGCTTTCTCAGTGATAATGTTTGCTATCTTAACCAGACTCTGGTGTTGCTTGACCACATGTATTGTGGTTTTGCCTATCAAATGTGGGAAGGGCTACAAAATGTTGGAGGGCCTTCTCCTGCAATACAAAGAATGAAATAAACCAATAA
The DNA here is from genome assembly GCA_034509955.1 of Urosaurus nigricauda. Lineage (NCBI taxonomy): Eukaryota > Metazoa > Chordata > Lepidosauria > Squamata > Phrynosomatidae > Urosaurus > Urosaurus nigricauda. The sequence continues at coordinate 269,515,333 of JAOEGL010000003.1, forward strand.
TACACCACTGCTCCAGGGGTTCTATTCTGTTTTCTCTTCTGTGCCACGTTGTCCCTTCTTCCTCTTTGGCAAGAGCTGTACAATTCTGGAGATGTTTCTGAGGAAAAGCCCTGGAAAAAGAAAAGAAAGGAAAAGAATTAGCGAGGAGTTAAGGGGGTTGGAGCCGAAGCCACAAGGGCGAGAAGGCAGCTCTGCTCCTGCCATGTTCCTCACAGACAATGACTGGGCCTCGGACACTGGTGGTTCTGTTTTGCATCACAATTTTTGAAAAGTCCTCAGAGAGTCTAGTGATTTATGTGAGGTCTTTTCATTTGAGGGAAATAAACCATCCGCCAGACCTGAATGAAATCTACACCACTTCATTTTCTTGTGGAATCAGGATTTTACCCATATCTGAGGCTTTCCACTTCGTTCCAAGAAAAACAACCAGGGCTCTTTCTCACAGATGCTTTCTCTTCCATTTCTAGCTCAGGGCTGTTGGGAAGAAGAGGGTCAGAGTTTCCCCCTTTGGAAACCATGTGGCAAGCTGTGTGCTCTTTCATTGGTCCAAAGCTAGGAAGAGACCAAATCAAAGAATTTGCTGCCCGTTTGGAAGCCAGAGCAGCTGCAAGAAGAGCCAACAGCAATTCATTAGCTTTTGAGAAAGACATCCTTCACCCCATTTCCTTTAATGAGGATTTTCTTTCATCCCCTTGCTTTTTTTTATTTAAAGAAATGCAAGAATCCCAAATGACATATACATTTTTCCTCTCTGTAACTTGATAAAGCAGAAAGAAGTTTCAGCAAAAACATGAATGATGAAATAAGAGACACAGCGGGCCAATGGACAGAGAGTTTGACAAGGATCTAGTAGACCAAGAATGAATCTCTTTCTGTGCTATGAACTCACTTTGCTCCTAGCCAAGGAGTCTATCGCATGTAATGTTCACACTGACCTGGGCATGGGATGGGGATTAGGCTAGAATGGGTTAAAATTGATTATACCGCAAGCAAAATTGCTACTGCACTGCCGCCGAATTATTACCCATCCTCCAGAAGTGCTCTGGTGGCCGATTTTGGTACGATGGAAAGTTTGGCCACCAGAGCACTGATGAAGGATGATGGTTGGGCAGCAGCGCAGCAGCAATTTTGCATGTGGTGAAATCAGCTTTAACCAGTTCCAGCCCAATCCCGTCCTGTGCCCAGCATGAAAATTACATTCAATAAACTTCCAAGTCTTCCTCAGCCTTAGTTCTACCACCTCTGAAATGGGAGTCCATGCAAAGAAGTTGTTCAGGTATAGCTACTGCTTCATGACAAAGTTCTTCTCTTGACCACTTACCACTGGCAAAACCAACAAAAATAAAAACAAAATTGCCACTGGGCATTCTTTGTGGTTTTTAATGCTCCTGTGGGAAGTTACTGAGTACATGCATGTATAGGTAAGGATATGGAGATGCGAGGGAAGGTTTGACACACCTTTAGAGTAATACATATAAGCGTGTTTTGAATTGTAGCCATTTTCATGATCAGTGTGGGCAAAAATAGTCTAAAATTGTGCTGATTTTTTTTTAAAAAAATTGGGGTGGAATGGGATGCTTTGGGACATTGGTGGATTTCAGGGGCCACAAAAATGAGGCCTGGGGCCCCATGCAGACCAAGGATAACACAATATCCATCTTTGTTTTCAGTGAAACAGAGCCAGGGCTCAAGACAATTGCTTGATACTTCCCCAAACAAATTGTGAAGTGATTGTCCTTTGGTTTTTATCTTTCTCTGAATGTTGTAATACAGTGTTCTGCATCATCTTAAGAAAAAAATTCTACATTAGGGGAAATTACATACAAAAAAATATAATAAGAAAAATTGCTGCCAAAAATGCATATATTGGTGAAAATGTATACAAAAATCAGTATGGGGGGAAATACTCATTAAATGCATGTGGAATTTCACACCGTTTTTCATTAAATATTCACAGACTGTTGTAGAAATAAAGAAGATCAAACATGTGCTTGGAAAAATTGCAATGCAAGAGGCAGATGTATTAGATCCATGTTACATTTTACAGGTGAAAACTGGGGCATATATGGTCAAAGTACATGAGTTTGTGGTCAAAATTGTAATAGTTACTAGTTAAGGAGAAAACGCAAGCAAGGATTGGCTGCAGCAATTTGCTTTTACCTGAGCTTTTTGGAAAAGGTGAGATTCCACTTCTTTCTCTCCTCTCTTCTCCTCCTTAAGGAGTTATTTGAATTACTTTTGCACTTTGATCTAAATTTGCAGCAACTGAAATAAGCTGAGCACTAAGGGGGAAAGTGGGAAGAAAAGAGAGAATCTGGGACATTTTAAAAGCTGTTTCCCTCTTCCATCTCTTCCTCTCCTCTTCCATCTGCTGGATTACTTTTGCTGAGTTTGCACCAAAGGGGGAAAGTGGGAAAAGAAAAGAAGTTGGGATATTGTAAATGACAGAGGATTAATCAGGACTGTCCCTGCCAAATGGAGACAGTTGGAGTGTATGAATGTAGGCACTTAGAGAAACCAAGATGATTTGGAAGTCCTATTGAGCAAGAGGGAAGGAAGGGCCATGTTCACTTTGATGGCATCAGAGTTTGAAAACATTACTTTGGGGCCTTTAGCTTGCACCATGGGCACTTTACTCTGAAAAGCAACATTTCTGAGCTCTGAATGGGATGACCAGCTTGCTCTTGCCATGAAGGAAAATAACTCAGAGAAAGAACAGAAACTGTGTTGTGTTGTATATAGAGTTGCCATTTGTCCCAGAAAACCTGGATAATCCTGGATTGAGGGGACTAAAAATGTTCTGGCCGGCTGTGCCAACTGAAGCAGTAAATCCCAGATTTCTCCTTCACAGACTGATGGGTAGGTTAAAATATGGAGTGATGATGAACCAGGAAACTGTAAAAAGACCAGCACTGGCAAGAGCCTCATCCTGCCTTACAGGCTCTGGTTGCTACTGCACAAGTGTCGCATTGCTGTCTTATTTTTCCATTCCCTCCCCATATCCCCTGACAGGCTCAGAAGGTGGGAAAGGAAAGAAAGCAAGCAGAGATGGCCTTGTGTTGTGTAGTGATTGTGTTGGTGGCTTGAGCCTAGGGCTAGGCAGCATGGTGGAACGTTGCTTCCAAACAGTCTTGAGAGAGTAAAGGAAGTGCCTTTACTCTCTGGGGCTGTGTGGAAGCCTCCATCTCTGCACACCAGCTGGAGAAAAAGGAAGAAATAAAGAGGCCTTAGCTTACTGAGATAGAAACAAAATGGTAGGTAAAGTGCAATGATTAATGTTTTGAATTTGTGTAATCAGATTGTAAATTAACATTATGCATACTCATAATAATTTTCATTATATGCAAATTAGATTCCCAGACATGAGAAACAGGAATATGGCAACCCTAACTGTATACTGCAATTGAGCCCTCAACATGACAAAACTAGGGACACTCTGTGTCTGCAGGTCTGCAATGAACAACCAAGCCATGCAGTGTGGTAGAAAGAGAAAGCTTTGTATAAGGAAGCTACCTTTAACAAAGGTCTTTGATTGGTGGAAGGAACCTGGGGCAAGGATGAAACAAGAACCATCCAAGGGACTATAGCCTACAGTCTGAAGCAATAGACTAGAGATTTTTGGCAAAAGGAAGGAAACCAAACAAAGCTAAAAGCCAGACAAAAGTGAAATGAAACAGAACTAGGAGTATCCTGATACCAGAAGAAACTAGATCTAGAAAGTGGGCAAGCAGGTTGAGTTTAAGAGCAATACCCTTAAGAGGGAAGGGTGCCAGAACAAGCAAAGAAAGAGGAGGAGGCATGGAAGGAAGGATGTGAGTTTATTCCATTGCGTCTTAAATGCATTTCCTAAAGGCTGGAGATGCCAATCATTTTTCATCTGGGTGAAATAATAAAAAGAAAAACTTTTTGCAGGAACTGTGCCTTTAAAGAAAAAAGTACTGGAAATGGAAACAATTAGCCAACAAATCATATTTACTGCCATGTGGTTACATCATCACATAATCGCAACAGTAACATACACCTTTAGAAGACAACCTCAGGTGGGGATCCATGACCCACAACCGTGTCACAATATGAGCTAATGTTGGTGGGTCATCCCAAACTGCATGATTTGAAGAAAAGGAAGGAAGGAAGGAAGGGGAATGGGGGAATAGAGAAAGAATTCAGAAAAAACAAAAACAAAAGAATAGACCAAGAAGGAAGAACAGAAGAAAGAAAACTAATTTGTTCCAAATATTCTGTAATTTTGATATTTGCTTTGGGATACACATATTTGACACTGATGTTTCATGTCAACTGAATGCTTTCCAGAACACTTCTGCCTGTTCAATTGTTTGTTTCTCTTGGTATCACTTTCCTTCTCCTGTGCCCTCACTGTCCTTGGCATCTGCCCGCACATCAATTTTATCCAAGTTATTTTTTTCAGAAGTATCAACCATTTGTGTCTTGATATTGTCATTCATATGCCAGGATGGATGGACCATCTGGACATTCCAGCCAATCCAATTAAATGGCAAATAAAGCATTGGGGAATAGAGGAGGAGGAAGAAGGTGAAAATGGTCTAAAACAGAAATATATTCATGATTACAGTTGTAAACCGCTTAGACACTGCTTAGGCAGTATGAAGCGGTATATAAATGAAGCTGTTTGTTTGTTTTTGTTTGATTGTCAAAATGCCCCCCCCCCCGGAAGATTCACTTCTGCTCTTACGAAAATCAGCATTGGGACAGGGCAAATAGTTATGCTTACTTTATTTTAAAAATAGCCCATGTTTCAGGTTTGGCTTAAATGCTTGTCTTGGGTCTGGGAAGTTTAAAGGCCATTGCTTTAGAAGGCTATAGTCCATTGGGGAATGGAAGAAGGGGGGGAGGAGTCATGTTGATTTTCTTAAGCAACAAAAATGAACCAAGTGATGAAAACTAGCTTTGAAATGGCCTCACTGCCAAGGCGTTTCAAGTTCCATGCTGAGGACAAATTCCATAAATTCATGCAAACTATGCAGTCATTCTTGATATGCTTAAACCCGCCCAGTTTCTATATGTTTGAATTTTAGCAACCATGCATATTCATGACGGAGACCTTTCCCTGTGAGAGCCACCACTGTATAGATTCCGAGTCAGCAGCCAGAATCCAACAAAGGAAATAAAATGATATGACACCTCTCCAAATCCTGAAAGCCGACTTTGCTGGTCTTGAATGAAGAAAAGAGGGGGGGGGGGATCACTTCAGATATGCTCCGTAACATGACTAGATGAATTTGTTTCAAATATGATGTGCCCTCTGAGTATCTGGTTAGGTTTTAATCCCCAAACACTTTGTGCATTAATCCTAGATGGGATTCCTGGACTCTCCAGTGTTACAACCTCTCCACATGCCATTTTTTTTTCTTTTGCAGGATTTAGATATGTTGATCCCAATGGAAAAGAAATGAAGGGAGAGGATTACCTGGCCCCTTCCACTCCACACAAGGGAAATGATATAATTGGGACTGTTTGGATTTAGAAATTAAAATAATTTGGGTTTGCTCGGTAAGGTTCACACAATGTCAGCTTCCATCACGCCGACGAGAAACAGAGGCGCCATGGGAGTGAGAGGTTTGACAGTTCCCCCAAATAACACCCCCTTTTACTGGACAAGCTGCTTTTATTTTCATTTTTCTCTTCCCTGTTTATTGTTTAATCAGAGGGGGGTTTCCTTGCACACTAAACAAATCTGTTTGCACTTTCCCAAAAGGTGGTGGAGGCCCTTGAACAAAATATGCTCTGCACCACTTCCCATGACCAGTTGGGTTTTGGTTAGAAAGCTCAAAATTCCTGTTGCTGCTAGATCTGGCATGTTCCTTGATGATGTGACACAATTGCCCTGAGTATCAAACTTCAATGCAGGTTGAATTTCCCTTATCCAGAATTCCAAAATCCAAAACATTCCAAAACCCAAAAACATTTTTCATGCTGAGATACAGTGACACTTTAGCATTCTGATGATTCAGTGTCCAGAAACTTTGTTTCATGCACAATATTATTTAAAATATTGCATAAAATTATCTTCAGACTAAGTGTATAAGGTGTATATGAAACATAAATGAATTTCATGTTTAGACTTGGGTCCCGTTTCCACTATATCTCATTAGGTATATGCACATATTCCAAAATCCCCAAAATTCTGAAATCCCAAATACCTCTGGTCCCAAGCATAAGGGAGATTCAAGCTGTATAAGCCATACAAAGGCAGTATTCATTGAAATATGGCTATGAACACTCTGTGCATATGCCCAGATTCTACTCTGAAAGATGGAAGCTGCAGAATATAAGTGCATCTGAACCATACAGTAACAGAAGTCTGATGCCACTTTAATTCTCACGGCTCCATTTGCAGAATCCTGGGTGTTGCCATTTTATCAGAATTCACTGCTAGGGATCTCTAGTGCTAGTGCATATATTTCTAATACTGCAGAGAGTGAAATGTTAAAAATCCTTCACATCTAGAACTCTTTTATTGGCTGTGTTCACATCCCCATGGTTACTTTGCCTGCCCCTTTTCTTTGCATGCCTAAGCTGTTTTTCAAAATACTCAACTGAAGCATGACGTTACTGCAATGTGTTGTTTCCTTTCTTGATAGGAGAATGTTAAACACTCTTGTTCTTGGAAGTCTAGATGAACCTATACCAGGCTCTGTGGTGCAAGATATTTCATTGGTTGTCCCAGTCAAGATTTTCTTCCTTCAAAACAGAGACTCTCTAGTGTTATGTCACAGCCCTTTGCAGGTCTCTGGCCTTTCTTCACCTAAGGCAAAGAATCCCTGGAGTAAACTTTCCCTTCCTCTTCGATACAGCTCCCCTTAATGGCTAACCAAGCCAATTTCCTCTGGGTTTGTGGATACAAGGTTGGTTTGCGGGGGGGGGGGGGACCTGTTAGCTGGGCCATCTTCAACATACCTTCAGCTGCTTCTGGCATGATGTTCACCAGATATGATGCTGGGCCTGAATTTGTCTAGCCAGGCCAATTTGTTTAGAAAGCATTAAATCCATCAGCTAAACAAATTCAGAAAATCAGGCTTCAGTAGTAAAAACTCAGCAAACCATAGTTCCATACCAGAGACATTCACTGTCAGAACTAAATGACAAGCATTAACATTTCCTAATTAAGCAAAACACAATTTCAAATTCATCGTGGGCTCAATTCTTATCTATTACAATGGATAAACACATTTCCCATTACCACCCCTTCTTGCTTCTTTCAGTCCATTCTCACAGGAATGACCTTAAACAGGCTTGAATCGTACTTGCCTCTTCTCCAGAGTTATCTCATCACTTGTGGCTGAAATCATCATGCTGCAATAACTGTTTTACTACTGCATAACCCATCACTTAACCGTCCCAATATTTTATGGCAGGACAGTTGTAGGTGTATCTCCTGACATAAAGCCAAGCTGACCCCTACTGCTTGTGCCTCCTTCTTTTTTAACCCACCCTTCTCACTAGATTTTCCAAGGTAGCCTGCTAAAGCCATGCCCTTTCTCAGCTCCTGCAATTTATCCTGCTGAGACCTACAGGCAGATGTGTTCCCTTCTTTCTCCTTCATTGTTGCTGGCTCTACTGGTTCCTCCTTCTTGATGTAGAAAGTCTTCTTATCCCTCCAGCTTCTCTTTGGAAATGAGCAACCTCTACCCTTAATATTACACAATGCTAGACATTTGGGGGCTGAAGGAAAAAAAAAATCATAGGAAGCCCATTCTTATTTGGGAGGGCAATGCCTTCATTTTGTTCTACACTCCTTAGTGACAAAGGTGAATCTAGGGGTCCATTCCCACTACATTCTGATTTGAAGTGTGAGGCAGGCTTTATGATCCCCATTCACACTTGAATCATCTTCCAATCCTCATTCAATCGATCAGTGGAGGAAAGAACCGGGTTAAACACAAATAGCTGGGGCTTTCCTGACACTAGTTTTAAAGTGGTGTTTTTCAGATAACACGATTCTTAAGCGTTTCCTGTAAGTGGGAACATTGATCAGAATCGTGTTTATTTGGGGGGGGGGGTGGATGGGGTATTGATCGCAAATGCAATCTTTTGCAAAAGCAAAAGAGTGCATTTGCGATCAATTTGAAGCAAACACACACACACACAAATCTCCTCCTGGTCCTGGGGAACTTCCTTCCTTCCTTGATTCCTTCCTTCCTTCCTTTTTTCTTTCCTTCCTCCTTCCTTCTGTCCTTCCCCTCCCTCCCTCCCTCCCTCCCTCCCTCCCTTCCTCCTCCTCCTTCCTTCGTACCTTGTTCCTTCTTCTCCCAGGGCCGGCGGGGCCTCCATGGCTTCAAGCAGGCCTCTGCTGCTTCTCCTGGGGCCAAGGGTCCTCCGGTGCTGCTGCTGCACCAGTTGGAATGGGGCGAGTGGCAGCAGCATAGCGCCAGAAGCGCCAGAAACGCTGCCAGCCTCGGGGAAGCAGTGGAGCCCTGGGTGAAGCTTTCCCGGGGCTGGGGAGGCCTCTGGCACTGTTGCTGGGCCTCCGCTGCTTCCCTGAGGCTGAAGGTGCTTCTGGCGCTTCTGGCGCTGTGCTGCAACCGCGCGCCCTGTTCCAAGGACTGCTGGAGAGCTTCAAAAGGGGTCCTGGGGCACCGGGTGAAAGGGAGGAGGGCTACTTGTCTTTTCCTCCCGCTATAATGGGAACGACAAGTGTGCCCTCCCCAAAAATCAGTTCCAAACAGGCCCCTTTTTCATAGTGGGAATGAGGGGTCTTTTGAAATCGATTGAAGTGGCGGAGCAGACACGATCCAGGATGCACACTATTCCCTCAGTGGGAATGGGCCCCAGTAAGATACCAGACAATCTGCTTTTTCTTCCAGCGGGAGTACAAACCCATCTAGAATACGCTGCATAACCATTTCTTAAAGCACCTGACTTGCCAAGGTTCACCTTAAGTTTACTTTTTGCACTCTTGTTGTTGGGTGCCTTTAAGTCTTCCTATGCACCCCTAAGGTGACCCTAAGGTGAACATATCATGGAGTTTTCTTGGCAAGATTTGTTTAGAGAAGGCTTTCCATTACCTGCCCCTGAGGCTGAAAGAGTGTGACTTAGAATCATAGAATCATAGAGTTGGAAGAGACCACAAGGACCATCCAGTCTAACCCCCTGCCATGCAGGAACTCCCAATCAAAGCATCCCTGACAGATGGCCATCCAGACCTCTAAGGAAGGAGACTCCACCACCCTCCGAGGGAGTGTGTTCCACTGTCGAACAGCCCTTACTGTCAGGAAGTTCCTCCTAATGTTGAGGTGGAATCTCTTTTCCTGCTGTTTGCATCCATTGTTCCACGTTCTAGTCTCTGGAGCAGGGAGTGTGTTCCACTGTCGAACAGCCCAAGGTCACCCAGTGACTTTTGTGGCCAAGCCGGGAAATTGAATCCTGGTCTCCAGAGTATCTGACACTTCTGCTTCCTCATCTGATGGAGATGAAGATCACAGAGACAGTTAAGTGTCACCAACATACTGAAAAAATGAAAAAGAAATGTGGGGAAATCTGTAAATTGGGGATGGGGATGGTATGATTTCCATCCCTCATATAAACGTTTTAAAAAATAGCAATTGAAAGAATATTCACTAGCTTTCATTTCCCAGGGGGAAAATCAAATGGGTTTTCTAACACTTGGTTGAGGAACACTAACAGAGGCAAGCTTTCTGTGCTATTTTAGCCCAGTATTTGCACATCTCAAAGTGTTTCTGAAAAAATATGCTGTGCAGATAGGTTTGATTGGGGTTTTTCTTGTGTATTAAAACAGTGGGTTTTGTGAAGGAAGTAAACAAAACAAACAAAAAACATAATCCCAAATGGTAGAGTGTTGTTGTTGTTGTTTTGGGTGCAAAAACACACCTTTTTTTTTGCATAAGAACACTGTTTTTAGAAACAAACATGAGATCTGTGTTCAAAATGTGTATGTGTTTGGAGGAGTGGGTTGCACATGTGCCTAAACTTAAGGGGACTGCCCAACACAAGCCATGGAGCTGACCTGACCCTTGCCTTCACTCAGTCCCCATTTCTAGAACTGACCAGAAATAATAGGTAGGGACAAAACAGATGTATCACCACCCCATTCCCAAGCAGTCCAACAATATACCTTGTTTAATGGCATTACAAGCCACAGAAAAGTCAAGGAGACTCAACAGAATCCCATCATTACCTTGGTCTCCTAACAATGGTCAGCCAAGGTTGTTTTGGAACTAAATTCAGGCTTGAATCCAGATTAAAATGGATCCAGATAATCCACTTCTCCTAAAAGTCCCTAGAATGAAACCACCCACTTTCTTAAATACTTTACTCAAGTAATCCTATGTTTAATGAAATTTCAGCTAACTAGAATATGAAATGGAGAGCTGCAGGATGTACATTAAATATAAGATTAATCCGATACAATGTACAAGGGAAAGGTCCAACACCTGTTAATCTGGGAAATGTGCCATGCTAGCTGTGTTTAAATTGTGATTAAAAGCTACAGGGTTATTATTTTTTTCATTTTAAAATCTTTTTTAGTTTCCGTAAAATATATTAATGAAAAATGTCCTTGTGGTTTCTACATATGTGTTGGTGATTTGGTTAAGGAAAGGGCAACCCATTACTATCAGAGTTTGAGATTCCTGTAAAATTCATTTCGATTAAAGTTCTCTTCATTTAGTAAGAACTGTGAAGAGCAGTCAATGGCAGCTAGTATTGGTGGGACTATTAGACTTCTCTGAAATTTGGGCTGAACTTTATTGATGCTATTTAAGGTGCTGAACTTTGTAGGCTGCCTCAGTTTTGATAGTGTCCAAATCAAGGGAAACAGTACAACTCTTTTCTGCTTTGGTGAGACCGCCCTCCCTGAAATATTGTTTCCAGTTCAGGGCACTATAGTTCAAGATGGGTATCAACAAGACAGAACGGATCCAGAAGAGGGTGACTATGATGGGTTAAGAGTATCGAAACCAACACCAATGGGGAAGGATTGAAGGAGCTGGCTATGTTTATCTTGGAGAAGGAAAGGCTGACAGCTCTTCCACACTGCAGACGTAAAACAGTTTGACACCAGTTTAACTGTCATGCCTTCATCCTGTAAAATCCTGGGAATTGTAATTTGGTGAGGTATTCAGCCCAGCCTGTCAGAAAGCTCTGGTGCTTCACCAAACTACAAATTCCAAGATGCTACAGGATAGAGTCATGGCAGTTGAAGTGGTGTCAAAGTGCTTTATTTTTGCAGTATGGATACACCCTGAGAGGTGGTATGATAGCATTCTTCACATATGTGAAGGATACCTTCTGGAATATTTTCTGTTGTTACAGTGGATAGGATCTAAACCAATAATTGTTTTCTGTTGTTGCAGAGGATAGGCTCTAAACCAATAATTCAGATCGCAAGAAAGGAAATCCCAATAAAACATTATGAAGTACATTGTGATGGACATAGCTCAGGAGTAGAATAAATCACAATAGAAGGTGGCAGATCATCTTTCGCTGGAGCTTTTTAAACAGAGGTTGGTTGGCTGTTCACCAGAGGTGCTTCAGCTGTGGATTCCTGCACTGGCAAGGGTTTGGATTAGATGGCACCTGTAACCTGTTCCATTCTCTGAACATTAGCACCAAAATAGAGATAGTGCCTTAGATAGCTTGGTTAAAACTCACTGGGAACCTGGAACGGTTCCTCAACCCACTGGAATGGCAGCACTGACCACTACTGACAGCAGCTCTATGCATATTTTCCCAGAAGGACTGCAGAAGGCCTAAATAGCCTGAAGGAGCCAGCTGTCATCTGACCTTAGAAGCTAAGCAGGGTCAGGCTTGGTTAGAAGTTAGATGGGTAACCAACAAGTAATAACAAGCAATGGCAATCCATCTCTGAATAGTCCTTGCCTAAGAAATTCATGGGACTGCTACAAGTCAACAGATGACTTGAAGGTGTGTGCATATGCATGCGTACACAAACACAGGCAGGTGTGCCTACATTCAGTGCAATTTAAACCACCATCACCCATGCCATGTGGAGGACTGCAGTCATATTTTTGTCCTGGTCAGCTGCATTTAAGAGCTCAAAAACCTTCTCTCTGTTAGCTGAAAAACTGTAGATTTCAAACACCAGACCAAAACACTCTGCTGACATTAAATCCTGTCAAAACAGAAATCAAGATACTTGTCAGTTTAAAAAGGAGAAAGCTGTTTTCTTACAATTAGTTGACTCAGAGCCTTATCACATTAATAAACAAACCAATCTCACATGGATTAGAAAATTCAGTGTTGAAATAGCAAAGGTTGTAACACTGTGTAAGGCTGTCATCTCTAAAAATAAAGTCTAAAATCTGGTCCTTGGGTGGAGGTGAGCCTGGGATGGACCGCTCAGAGCATCTCCAGTGGTACAATTAATGGGTGAAGTCAAACAATGTTTGCCAGATCTGAGAGTGGCACCAAGCAAAAAGCTCCTTATACTTGTATAAGCTGGATGGACTGCCATGTAGTCATCAAGGACAGCATTTGTCCCAATTCCACCCCCTGCCTCCCAAAATACAAGAAAACAGTCTACCTAAATATTGGGAAGAACTTCTCAACCTGTTGGAGAGTAGAATAGATTGCCTCAAAGGATGGTGGATAGTCCTTCTTTGAAGGCAACTAGAATCACATTGGAAGACACCACAAAGGCCATCCAGTCCAACCCCCTGCCATGCAGGAACATAGAGTCAAAGCACTTCAGACGGATGGCCATCCAGCCTCTGTTTCAAAACCTCCAGAGAAAGAGACTCCATTACTCTCCAAGGCAGCATGTTCCAATGCAAAACACATCTTACCATTAGGAAGTTCTTCCTAATGTTTAGAGGGGATCTCTTTCCCTATAGCTTGGATCCATTGCTCCATGTCCTAATTTCTAGAGCAGCAGAAAACAAGCTTGCTCCATCCTCAATATGACATCCCTTCAAATATATAAACAGGGCTATCATGTCACCCCCTAACCTTTTTTCCTCCAGGTTAAATGTACCCATCTCCCTAAGTTGCTCCTCACAGGGCATGGTGGTTTCCAGACCTTTTACCATTTTGGTTGTCCTGCTCCAGACACATTCCAGCTTGTCAATATCCCTCTTAAACTGTGGTGCCCAGAACTGTAAACAGAGGTTGGTTAGCTGTCTCTCAAGAGTGCTTTAGTCATGGATTCAAGCATGGGAGGGGGTTGGACATTGATCATGATGATGGTGGTGGTGGTGATATTTATTTCTATTCTGTTATTTTTTGCAGTTTGGGACTCAAAGAGGCTTACAACAATTTTTTTTTAAAAAAAACAATCATACTGTTAAAAAAATCCACAAAATACAAAAGTTAAAACAAGATCAAACAATCTATAATTTTAAAATCAGATTAAAACACATCTATACTTAAACACGCATACACATACCAGAACAACAATTAGCAAGATCTAGCACATTATTTTGGTGGGACAGGCCCAAATCAGAAAAGGAATGCTTGCATCTGTGCCAACTGGGCAACAGTGAAATGATTCCTTCCCCTTAAAAATTGTTCTTCTGTCATTCATAAGTGTCATAATTTATTTTTATTATAACCCAACCCGCCCCAAAGGGCTCGGCAAGCATAACAATGTGTCAACTTTTCTATCTTTCCCCTGCATGATCACCAGAAGTGTTTTCATAAAAATATTTGATGCAACTTAATGTCTCTTAACAAAGGCAACTGTTGTGACAGGATTTTTGCCAACAAAGTGGAAACTAGAGAGCTGAAGAGATACAAGGAATTACCAGAGTTTGGAAACATTACTTTTGGGCTACACCACCCACAATGCCCCAGACAGCCTGGCTACAGGCCTTCGTTCTGAATCAGCCTTAGTTATTGACCATGAGGCATAGGTGATTCTGGGATTTGTAATCCAAACAGTAACATTTCCAAATTGTGGGAGTTACATGGGAAAACAAAACTTGTGAAAGTTATTTTTGGTCTACAGCTCTCAGAAATTCCACAGCTAGCATTGAACCTTCAGTGGATGAGGAATTCTGGGAGTAGTCCAAAAGAGACATTTCCAGCTTCGTGAAGTACTTTCAGTAGATCAGCAGAAGAAACAATAGAGGATGGTCTACAAGGACAAATTATCCCAAATTCCCTGCAAGTCTTGCTGCATTCTGTTTACATGATGCAGGGCCAAAATCCTGAATTGGGTGCAGACTGTCTCCATGAAACCTACACCTGATTTGGGGCATCCTCTCCCTAACCCACATTTAAATAATTTACCTTTTGCTGTAGCTTTTATGGTTCTCTTCAGAGCAATGACAGCAGCTGCCTTCACTTGTGGTCTTTGCAAGTTGCCCACTGCCACCACCATGGGCATGAGTCACTCGGAGGTCAGAACAAGGTGGCGAGCAAAGACTAAGTCCTAGTGGCACAGTGGTTAAATGCCAGTACTGCAGCCACAAGGTTGTGAGTTTGATCCTGAGGGGCTCCAAGGTTGACTCACCCTTCCATCTTTTCATGGGTTGGTAAAATGAATATCCATTTTGTTGGGGGCAATTGCTTACAGACTGTAAACCGCTTACAGAGTGCTGAATTCATTGATAAGCAGTATAGAAAAGTACATGCTATTGCTATTGCTAAGCATCAATAAACATGGCTGGGTGCTTCTTTCTAACCTCAGCAGCGGCACTGGGCAATGAACAGGGACCAAGCAGGAAGGCAGCTACCCATTATTTGCTGTGAAAACCCATAGCAAAAGAAAGCAAATAAGGGGGAATTCAGAGGAAATGCCAAGGAACCCAGAATGAAGACAAGTCCTAGAAGGGTAAGGAATACTCACAAATGAAATAAAATTATGAGGAATAGAATAAGATTTATATCTTTATGAACAGAAAATCCAGAGCCAATTTCCCAGTGGTCCAGACTCACAGCCCCTGTTACCAGTTGGCATTCTATGTTACAAGTGTGACATCTGTCAAATTTGAGCAGTTATTTGACACGCTCATACATTTGAAGAGTGCCTAAATCGTAATCCGTAATCCTAACTTGATCATTATATAATTTGTGTCTAATGTGTGTCTAATTTGATCACCTTCCTTCCCTGATCCTTTTAGGTACTTCCTTCTAACTATAAGATTGTATATACAGCACTGTGCAAATTTACAGTATAATAATAATAATAATAATAATTAATAATAATAATAATAATAATAATAATAATACTTGCCAGAATGGCAGGAAAGGTCACCTTTCACAGGGTCACCATAAGTCAAAGCCAAATTGATGGTCAATAACAACAACAACTTTCTAAGCTTTGGAAGTGGGAGAGGAGAATACTCCACCTATGGGTAAGAGAAATATCTGAATATATTTTGGGGGTGTTTACATATAAAATGCAAGTCATATGTGCTTTTCGTCCCTGGATTCTTTGTAACCTCTAAAACAATCTAATGACCAACCTTGAACATGTAAACAAAACAGTGGTCAGAGAGAGTTCAGGTCATTATTAAAGGGCAAACTAAAGATGAAAACCCAGCTAAATTCCATTTCTACTCACTACTTGTGTTTCAAATACTTCTGAGTTTAGGAAGTTCTCGTGGCAATTTTCTCCGCACGAAGCACAGTTCTCAATAGCATTGGTGACATGGTCCCCTCTGAGCTTCCGTTAAGAAATGAAGCTGATGCACCATTTATCCCCTTCTTTAATCGTTAATATGCCCTTTGCATAAAATTGGACCTGATAGCGGTCCCCAAATAAGTCACCAGGGGCATCACCTCCCCCGCTCCCCTATCTCATTATGAATATTTTTCCGTTTCCCCTCCATTCTCAATTCAGCTGGGGTGACCATGTCACCGCCAAGCCAATTAACTTTCCAAAGTAAGGCTTTGAAAGATGCTGATATAAATTCTTTTTCTGAAATCAAGCAATCTTTAATCTGCCCATTTCCTTCCTCCGGAGAGAGTGTGATACATACTACACAAAACAGCAATTACATTGGATTTGTGCGAGTTCCTCGGAACATATCTTTTTTTTTAGGGCTTACAGTTCCGTAGTCTGTAGAGGCCCTTGATGCTGCAAGATTTCCTTTACACAATCACAGGTCATTATGGTTTTTCCCCCCAAGCAGTCTGAATCTAATTTACAGGCTATTAATTTTCAAAAATCACTCTTCTTTTATGATCTTTCTCCCTCCAACTCTGATTTGGTCTGAGGCAAAGGGTGGCGAACGCTCGAGGAACAAATGCATCACCAGTATGACCTATGAACTTGGAGCTGTTTAGTTCTGGGTAGAGCAGAACAGAGTGAAATAATCACATTTCTTTTTGGAATGCTTTGACAATTTGGAGTTTGTGCCCCTCCCTCAGGGAACCTCTCTTTGCTTTTGTTTTGTCTCTCTTGCCTTGATTCGTTTCCTCACAAATTGGGATATGACATCATGTGACGTGATAGTATCAAACCGAGCTGAATTTGTATTTCAAAACACGTTCTCTTCAGTCATCCAGTTTTGGCCACTTGGCTGTTTTTACTCTGCCCATTTTTCTTAATTAAATACTCATGAGAATTTCACATGTGGAGCATGCAAACGGGGGGGAAAAGTCAGAAAAAGTTTCATATCTCTAAATTATGAGCAATTGCAATTTAAGATTAGCTTTTGTTCTATGGGAACACATGAAATGTTCTGCTTCCTGATCTTTGGCACTGGTCATTTTCGTAATTAAATACCAATGAAAATGTTCTTTGTTGGCATTCGTACCATCGACATATATCTAAGTCTTCCTAAGTCCAAATTAAAAAGGTTTCTGCTTAGCTCTCATTCGAGGTCAGGGAGAGCTGTTTGCTTAAATTGCAACTAGAGGATTCTGGCAGTTGTAGTCCTTATTATTGCCATTATTATTGTTAATATTGTTCTTAATATCATGTGTTTTTCTCAGTTTGGAGCTCAAAACAGCTTACATTAATTAATTAATTAATTAATATATATCTTTTTCATAAATTGGACCAAGGGGGGCTCACAAAAGATCCTTCAAAAACAATGCAACTTTTCACACAAAATAATCATATCAATAAAATAAATTAAAAATGCAAAATAACTAAAAATGTAGAGTACTGTGCTAAATACTTTCAACAATCAAAACAAACATAGCTAACAATTCACAGCTTACAAAAGTATTGTTGTGTTGTTTTGTACCATCATTTCATTTGTGACTTCTGGAAACCCTATTTCAGGATTTTCCTGGCAGAATTTGTACATGTTGTGTGAGGGTACCTTTGCCTTCCTTGGATGCTGAGAGAGAGTGACTTGTCTGAGGTCACCCAGTGGATTTCTATAGCCAAGCAGGGATTCAGACCCTGATATCCCAGTCTCCTAGTCCAACCCTTGAACCACTACACCCAACTGGTTATAAATGAAATTAAATGATCAAAAAAGTAAAAATAGTTAAAATCATAAACCATGAAAAAGATATCAGCTAGATAACAACAATTTTGCACATTATGCAAGGTCTGTTCTGTCTAAGCAGTCCATCTTCAAAGGCCTGCTGCAACACAAAGGTCTTCATTTGCTCATGGAAAGATAGCAAGAAGGATGTTAATCTAAACTATCTGGGAAAAGAGTTTTAGAGTCTGTAACTTTTCCATGCTCTAGTCAATAGTCACCCAAAAGTAAGGACATAACAAGAGTCAAAGCCCTGTCCACTTCAGCCTTTTCATCACACAGAATGCATCCACACTGCAGAAATACTATAATCCAGTTTGACACCACTGACTGCCATGGCTCAATGCTATGGAATTTTGGGATTTACACCAAAAACCAAATTCCCCTCAAATCTGTGCTGATCAGGACACATGGTGCATGGCATTTCCTCCAAAACTGGTGGCAGAATCAGGACATATATGACACACAGAAGGGCCATCCAGTCCAATCCCCTGCCATGCAGGAATAGACAATCCAAGCACTCCAAGAAATGGCAATCCATCCTCTTTTTGGAAACCACCAAAGAAGGAGTCTCCACCACTTTCTGAAGCAGCACATTCCACCGTGAAACCACTCTTATTGTGAGAAAGTTATTCCTAATGTTGAGTGGAATCTCTTTTCCTCTTTGAATTCATTGCTCTGGATCCTATTCTCTTGCTCCATCTTCAATATGACAAACATACCCAATTCCCTAAGCTGCTCCACATGCGGGCATGGTTTCCAGACCCTTCACCATTTTGGTTGCCCTCCTTTGGACACACTCCAGTTTATCTACTTCCTTCTTGAACTATGGTTCCTAGAACTAGCAACAGTATTCCAGCTGAGGTCTTACCAAAGCAGAATAGAGTGATACTTTTATTGCCGGCCACTTCACAAGCAGGAAAAAAAAATCTTTATTTTAATGTTGTTCCAAGTCAGGAAGGTAAATGGTATCTGATAATGATCTGTCCTGGAGCTGTGGGAAAGGCAGTGGTGGTGGGAGCAAATAGCAGACCACAGCAACATCCACATAGACCACTGCTGTAGATAGGTGTGGGAAACTCCAGGGCGGTTGTGGGGCAGAAAATATTTGGAGTCCATTTGGACTTTTCACCTAACTGTAGACTTGCCCTTAGACTGGGAGACTGCATTCTCCTTCCTGGAATTCCCAAGGAGAATTGCTGCAGCTTGAAGCTCAACAGCAGAGCACAGCATGTTGACATCAGAAGTCCAGCCAGACAGCAAATATTTATATAAGACACATAGCCAATCCAGAGACTTTATGTTGCTGGCCAATCACAGAAGGCAATGTTGCACTCCTGTCTTATTTTCTGTGCCTGAACAAAGCTCTAAAATTCTGCACACACATTCATGGGGTTTTAAGTTCCTGATTCATATTTTGGTGTTCTTGGCAGTACATCACATTGTATTATCATAAATACATTATAACTAGTATATCTATCATAAGTTAAATCAATATGTTATTAGTATATCATATCAGATGCCCTGGAGTGCATTTAAACAACCATGTGGTCACATTTCATGTCATTTCTGGATTGTGTTATCTTGAAAGTCATGTCCAGTTCCCATACATATGTGCTTCTACATGCTGAAATCGTATATCAATGTACTGTATATCAACTCTTTATATATCAACTTGTATATCATCAAATTTTAAATCAACTTCTAAAACTATGCTGACTAAATATATATTGTCCCTTGGTGCCACACATATTCTATAGGAATAAGATACAAGAAGTCCTTGAACTGTGGTTACAGTGCCGATAATTTGTTAGTGTTAACATTGACAGTGGGAAATGAATTCGTTGGTGGGAAGAAGAATTTTTGATTTGATGTCTTCATTAATTCGTTAATTAAATCAATGTTTGTTTTTAAAGATGCTATGGTCTTTATAGGGAATACCATGCTTGGCTATCAAAGTTGCCTCCTTGTGGAACGTTTTGTTTTTAGCTCTTTTAAAAGAGCCCTTGCAGTTTTGAAGTTCCCATACTTACATTATCTAGAAGTGTTGTACTACAAATGTGACAATCTGGTTGATGTCTAAGGGATTTTTAGTATAGCACATCTAGGAATTTCCATGTTGGGAAAAGCTGTTCTAAAGTGTGGAATCTAACAGCCTGTTCAATTAAGTTTTATTACTTAATTTCTCTTCTCCTTTACCCACCCCCCACCAACATGTATACTGTTCCTCCACCGTTCAAACCCCATGGACTATGTATCTGTGTTGGAAAAGGCTAATAAGGAATTGCGCATTACAGTTAAAGAGCAGTACTGAAGTGCAGAACCACTTCATTCATCAACAAAGATCAGCTGGTGAATTAAAGGAGAATTCTTAGTCAGAAATATTGGAATGCCTCTGACCATATGTAGAACATTTTTCTGAATAATTGTATCATCCATCCCCCAATTCATTTAAAATTAGGTAGTGTGGTCTGCACACAGTATCTCTAGAACATATGTTTTGTGCCCAGTAGTCAAAGCCCTAAATTCAGTCTCTGTAACAGAGGAACAGTAATGGTTGTTACTTATTGTTGGGTGAAGAGGGAAATCCATTGACACATAACTTAATAAATTGAACTGATTTTTAAAGTTCTGGTAGAGAATGCTCCAACTGACAAATTAATTCATTCAGACTTGAAGGTAGGTAAGTAGTGCACAAGTAGCTGTGACACAGCAAACAGATTTCTGAACCATAGATGAGGCAGCTCTAGCTTTTGAACATTTAAAAAAGATACGTAAAGAAGTAAAAAGGGTGAACTTCTTGTCCAGGAGAAGAGCTAAATGAGGTTATTGGGACAGCTTTACTTGTAATAAACTCCTTAGAAAACACAAACTCAGAAGAGGGAGAGTGCTAGAATTCTGTTAAGAAACAATCCAGAACACTGTTATTTCTTGAAAGTACAGATTTAGGGTGAACTTCATCACTTAGCAATTAAATATTAAACCATGGCAGATCATAGAGTCCCATAAATATCAGTAGCAGATTGTATGAAACTGAGTATGAAGGCCACCAGCTTGGATGGTTTTAAAAGAGGATTAAGCAAATCCAGAGAGGCCTGTTAAACAGATGTTAGCCATGGGAAGACTGTACTCTTTAAAGGTGGCTAAGAAATGCCTTAAATAAAAAATAAACCTGGACATCACTATAAAGGGATTGAAAGAATACATTCAAATGTTCTGGTCCCTTAAGTAAGAAAGGATGTTTTGACTACTTGAAAGAAAAAATGGTCAATTTCCACTGGAATTTTCATGTTTCAGGAATTTTTTAGTGAAAAATGTGTCCATCAAAAGAAAACCACCCCAATTTTACACAGAATTTAGCATCTTATGCACAAAAGTTACTGTTTTCTGTACAAATATGTTCTCTTTTGTACAAAACCAAGCTTTTTTTTTTAAATGGAAATGAATTATTTGCAAAAGGCTCAAACTCCTCCTCCTCCTCCTCCTCCTCCTCCTCCTCCTCCTCATAATAATAAATGCAAAATCTCTTGTTCTCTTGGCCAGGAAGGATAAAACTTTTTAAATCCATCTTTCTTCCATA
Source organism: Urosaurus nigricauda (assembly GCA_034509955.1). NCBI lineage: Eukaryota > Metazoa > Chordata > Lepidosauria > Squamata > Phrynosomatidae > Urosaurus > Urosaurus nigricauda. Next base: position 269,536,315 of record JAOEGL010000003.1, read on the forward strand.
TGAGAATGAAATAACCAAAGATTTACATGCCTATTTCCCACTACGGGTCAATGTCATAATAGAAGAGTAAATTGATATCTTGATTTCTTGTGTGTCATCTTTTTCTTCCAAGTCTCGCGTCTGGCACTGAGAGCCCGCAATGGTGACACTGATCCCTGCTGTCATGTAGCACAGCACCTCACAAGCTCCATGGGCCCAAACCTTGACTGTTATCCATTGGTGCCCAGAAAATCATGCTTAGCTTATAGCTTAATGCAAGAGGGAAATGAAGGGAGGAGAGGGGAAGAGATGGAGAAGGAGAGAGGGAGGAGTGCAAACAGCCTCGGATCTCTAAGTCAATCCCTTTAATAATTCCAGCCGCGTCGTGCCTAGCCTAGCCTCTCGCTTTGTATACGTTCGCTTTGTCAAGCATTCCCTTACGTGCTTTTTTATCAGTAAGTGTATTTACAAGGCCTTCATTACTTCCTAATTGTCCGCTGCCTCTTCTCTTTAGTTATCTTCCCAAAGAGCAATTAAAAAAAAAGGCAATTCGGTAACAGCCATTTTAGAGTTATTCATTTACTCCAGACCAAGGCTGGTTGGTTAATGCATGCAGTGTCTACAGCCAATCGTTCCCCTTTGGTACCCATAAAAGGCCCTTGTACTCCCTGTAACCTTTTTTTTATTCATACTAACTCATCCTCCTCTTTAATTGTCTTATCTTTTCCCCTATAGCCTTTAGTCAACTCTGTATATATCTGTTCTTTTTTCTCCTTTATCCTCTTCCCTATCTTGCTGCAGGCCTTTTTTTCCAGCCCTCCGATCATGGGTTTCTGAAACAATCCCATCAAAAACCACTTTCCTTCTACTGTTGCAAGGCCCCGAGGGTGCTGGTTTACCAGAAATGATACTCATGCTAATGCTAATAAAAATATGTATTTATTCTCTGATGGTCTTATGCAAATGAATTCCATCCAATGGCTTATTCACAAGGTTCACTAATCTATTCATTATAGTCACAGCTTGCGATTTGTCACAGATGTCCCATGGTCTTGTTTCTGCTCTCCGATTGGATGCCTGAGCAGTTTTATTTAAAACAGGATAATAATGAATGATGTATGAATTTTTCAAATAAACCCTTTATCTTGTTGGCATAAATCAGACTTTCGGGATTTGTAAATGTTTCTGACACATATAGACTCCTTGTGATCATGCACTACTGGTCACTGACATGTGCATACATACACAAAATGGTTGGATGAGTGTACAGTTTAACTCTTTAAGTGAAAGTTGTTTCATTGTTGTACTTGGGGCTGGAAGATACCAAAGCTATTCTGTATCCTTCAACCTCCCCTGCCACATTAATCATTTCTTCTTTTCATTTACCATACAAGGTAATATCCTGCATGCTTTTCATTGAGCAATGATCAAATCACCAGAGTCCTGGAAGCAAAGAATTTGCTGGCTAACTTACTGTTGAATCAGTAAGTGAAATTCAACTCCCTTTGTCTCTCCGCACCCCTTCCATGTGCAACCAGAGATAGCTGAAGATGAAGATGTACCCCCAAATTCCCAAAAGGCAGATTGTCTCTTCTCTTTACTCACTGAGGTGTAAATCTAGGTGTAAAAAAAAATATTCTTGTCTTTTAAAACATTTTCCCCAAATCCCACTCACTTGACCAAATCCTATAACTAAAGAGCAAAGGGTTTGGGATTACCCCCATTGGCAGTATAATTTACTAAGAAGAAGTGAAAGGGCAGGCCAAACTCCATTGGGCCTGTCCTAGATTAAGAAGCAGAGCCCTTCCTCCATGACAACACCATCTGGCCTAGGAGGGAGTGAAAGGAAAGGGGAAACTCCATCGGGACTGTCCTAGATTAAGAAGCCTAACCCTCCCTCCAGTCCATCTGCCTTGACCAGAGGGAGAGAAGAACTGCTGGACCTGATCCCTTCCCCTCCACCATTTCCTTCTGCTTTTGTGTCATGTCTTTTTAGACTGTAACCCTGAAGGCAGGGAACCATCTAATTAAAAATAATAATTGTAAGCCGCTCTGATAGCCTTTAGAGATGAAGAGTGGGGGGTATAAATAAATAAATAAATAATTTAAAGAGAAAATATAGCAGTCATCCCATTGTGAGGAAGACTATGGAAAAGCAATGCTGCATGCTTACTCAGTTTGCTTACTGCATGCTTACTCAGCTTGCTGTCTACAGTTAGTCCTCCACATTTGTTGCTTTGACTTTTGTGGATTGGATTATTCATGGATTTGAGTAATAGGTTCTCTCTAGGAATCTCTAAGTCTTTCAGTGTGACTCTGCCAGAAGTTGACCATAGAGTCATGATGAAGGACCTAGAGATTCTTACAGAAAAAACTTCTCTAGGCATTCTTCAGCATGTAGATTCTCCAGCATGATTCTATGCTCAACTTCCAGTGGATGTTGACCTTAGAGTTGCACTAGAGGACTTAGGGATTCTTGGAAAGGTGTTGTCTTAGGTTAAAAAAAACACCAAAAAACCCACAAAAAACAAAAACAAAACCAGTGTTACAATTCATTATGCTAACATTTGAAGTTTCACTGGCCTCTTTATCAGGTAGAGATGTTAAAAATCATACAGGAGAAAAATGGTGACAATGTTAGAGTTGTCCTACATTCTGTCTGAGATGTTGTCAGTTAAGACAATATTGATGGATTTCAATGCGGGCTGAGGCCACTCCCCTTATTGGCCCTGTGAAGACTAGGGACAAAGAGCAATAAAAGGCAGGTAATAAAATGTTAGCTTCATTAACAACAGAAAAATAACTTCTCTTGAAATACAGCTGTTCTTCCCCTGTACAAAGCTAACTTGGTAATGTGACTGAAATTGCAATACCTGTCTTTTATTGCTCTTTGTCCCTAGTCATCACACGGCCAATAAGGGAGTCGTCCCTACCTGCCCTAAAATTCCTCAGTACCATCTTAACTGACAACATCTCAAACAGAACATAGGCCAAAACTAACATAACCACCATTTTGTTCCTGTGCAGTTTTAAACATCTCTGCCTGATGAGGAAGCCAGTGAAGCTTCAAAAGCTTGCATAATATATTTTAGGCTTGGAGTTGGCCCAATAAAGGTATTGCTGCTTGTGGATTTTTTTATTTTGTTGCATCTTTCTGCACAGTCAACATAGTTGCTCTGTTATATATTTTCCCCTAGATCATCCCCATGTTCAGTATAAATAGAAGACTGTCCTTGGTAAAGTAGGACAGATAGCTACTATAGAGCAGGGCCTGCAAGCTGAAACTCTCCAGGGTCTCAGAAAGGTTTTTCCATCTCTTCATATTGCTTGATCCAGAACTCAGAAAATTTACTTTTTAAACTGCCTTTCCCCGACCGCATAACCACTTGTCATGTTGACAGGGTATGTGTGTTGGGGAGTTGTAGTCCAAAAGGGTAATTTTTAAAAGCTCTGATGTGTTCCACTCCCTTTCCTTTCAAGTGGAGATACTAAGGACTGAACATGAAACATTCTGAATAGTAAGCATGTACCCTACTTCTGAGCCACAGTCTTTATGACACTATGAATTCCCTCCTTTAAATTGGCATTTGCCACAAGAGAGACAATTTTGCCCTTGTTGCATGCCACTCCAAAATTGCCAAAATGGCTTTTCCTTTTCTTGAGAGTGAAATGTTTTCCAAAATGCAGAATGCATGAGTGGTGTAGTGGTTTGAATGTCAGACTATGACTCTGGAGACCAGAGTTCAATTCCCAGCTTGGCCATGAAATCCACTGGGTGACCTTGGGCAAGTTACACTCTCTCAGTCTCAGAGGATGGCAATGGCAAATCCCTTCTGAAGAACCTTGTCAAGAAAATGCCATGATAGGTTCACCTTAGCGTCACCATAAGTCTGAAATAACTTGATGGCATACAACAACAACAAATGTTTTTTCTCAGTGGTATTTTTACACTGTTCACAGGGGATGGGAGACCTTTGGTCCTCCAGACAATATGGATTTCAACTTCCAGTAGCTCCAGCCATCTGCAGGCAAGGGACTATGGGAGTTGTAGTAGAAAACATTTGAAAGGTTTTGAGCCTTGAGCCTTCTCTGCTTACCCTACTAATTTTAGAATAGATCTTGATCCCAGTTCCTTTCCTTTGACCTCCCAGCATTCCTTCAGCAGACATTGGCTAGCAGCTGCAACATGGTACTGGGTCTTTGTTTTTTTTCACCATGTTAGGTAGTCCAGTCAGCCCCTCAGTTGGCAGAGTTTTGGTTATAGATGGCTTTCAGTTATTATTAATGTTTCTGCTTTGCTTACCCAAGTGCTTATAAGGTCCAATACATTTTCCGACCTGTCCTGACACTATTGTTTAGAAAGATTCATTAGGACTTTGGCTGGAAATTATAGTGACAGATAGAGCTGGGTAATTTATGTTTTTTTCTTGAAGGTTGCACAATTATTCAATAAGTGTCCTTCCTTCCCCTCCCTCCCTTTCCTCCCATCAACCCTCCCTCAGCCACTTGTTGGAAGTAAACATTGCATTTCTTTGTGGAAAAACTGGCTGTTGAAGAAGTCATATGTCCAATATAAACCCTGAAGTGGGCCCTTCAGGGGTATTTACTCACTCTTTCCAATATGTGCCCATGACGGCAAACAATTCCATCTTCAGAAACAAGGCTTCTTTTGCTTTGTTGACTCTTCTAGCCAATCCTATTACAGGGGCTCATGCTCTGCAGAAAGAGCCCTGCAAAGCTCCAAAATCAATCATTCATTTTGGCCATGGTGTGTATGTATGTGTGTGCGTGTGCAGGAGCAGAGCAGGGTAATGAATTTTGTCTCTGTGTTATGTTGTTTGCCTTCAAGTCCCTTCTGACTTATGGTGACCCCAAGGCAAGCCTATCACAGGATTTTCTTGGCATGTTTCTTCAGAGGGGGTTTGCCATTGCCATTCTCTGAGGCTGAGAAACTATGACTTGCCCAACATCACCCAGTGGGTTTCCATGGCCATACACGGACTTGAACACTGCTCTCCAGTCTTAGGAGATTATTGCATTGAATTTAAAGTGACTTATCCCCAATGGAATAAAGTTGCATTTAATTTTAAAAGCAGGTGTTATCATACACAGCCTCAGCTGGTTGAGTGCAACCCATATGCAGCAGCTTGCCATTTTTGAAAAGTCACTAGATAACTGTGGTTGGGATCTGAGCTGTATATGGGCTGCACTTGCCTAGCCATGGCTACATGTGATAATATCCACTTTTAAAATTAAATGTGATTTTGTCCCATTGGGGAAACATCATTTTAAAGCGTAAAAACTTAACTCTGAGCACGTAAGTGAGGTTAATCCATGCTATTGTGTACCCCTCACCATGTATGAATGTGAGAGCTGGACAGTGAAAAAAGCAGATAGGAAGAAACTTAATTGATTTCAGATGTACTGTTGGAGAAGAATGCTGAGGATATTGTGGATGGTCAAGATCTCAAACAAATGAGTTCTAGAACAGATCAAGCTGGAACTCTCTCTGGAAGCCATGATGACTAAATTGAGATTGCCATACTTTGGCCTCATTATGAGGAAAAAATAAATCATTAGAAAAGACAATGGTGCTTGGAAAGGTGGAAGGCAGAAGAAAGAGAGGAAAGCCACATGCCAGATGGTTAGACTCGGTCAAACAAGACATGGACCTGGACCTGAACACAGAGGTTGAGGACAGGGGGACAGGGGGACATGCAATGCATCAAAGTCCACTTGAGGGCAGCTAACAGCAAAGATATAGGTATGCTCACCTAAGTTCCATGAATAAAAGCTTGGAATCTGTTTGTACATCTGTTTATTATCATTATTGGTGGCCTAACCTTGCCATGACTAGAACTGAACTAGCTAAAAATAGCACTTCATGTATGTATGGGATGTTCCATGTTTTGACTGTTCACTACATAAAATTTCTTTGCATGTATGAAGTAAGCATGAAGGGGAACATAAGTATGCCAGTTCTCTCTAGATAGGAACCTTTTTATAAGGAAAAACATTCAATTATACAGTGGTCCCCCGGGTTGCGAAAGTAATCCGTTCTGGGATTACTTTCGTAACCCGGAAGTGTTTCGCAACCCGGGGGACCGCTTTAGTTAATGCACAGCGCGCTGGAAGCGCGCTGTTTTAAAGGGCCCAGGTTGCTTTTTTCTTTTGCAACCTGGGGATTTTTCCGGATCCCGGGGGCTTTTTTTCGGCCCTGGCCATTTCGGGTCCCGGGGATTTCATTCCCCGGGGGCTTCATATCCCGGGGGACCACTGTACACTCTTTCACTGCACTGCATCTGGTAAAGGCTAGAAAAAGCTTGAGAAAGTGAGTCTGTGAATTACTATTTAGACTACTATCCCAGTCCTCAAGGTGCAGACAAATAGTCTGGTGTACCCAGTGGATGACTTTCTCTGCACATTAATATTCCTGCTCACAGAGAATGAGTCAGATGACTAATTTTTCCCAAGGAAAATCAGTACTTTTGCATAGTGTTGCAAACACTGGACTGCACAAAGCATGCATGATGGGTCAGTCGGGCCCCTATAGATATCCAGGATCCTCTGCAAGTGGATTTATGTAGTAATAGCTTGGATAGGAGAGCTAGTGTGGTATCATGGTTTATGCATTGGGCAAGTCATACTCTCTCAGCCTTAAAGGAAGGCAAAGGCAGAAACAGAAACCCCTTTGAAAAAAATTTGCCAAGAAAATCCCATGATAGGTTCAACTTAGGGTTGCCATAAGTTGGAAACAACTTGAAGACACACAAGAACACCAGCTCAGGTAAGAATCATTAGGCAGCATAGCTCAATGCTTTCTTATTCAGAAGGAACTGTCATTTGTGCCGGTGAGATTTACAGCTTTTTCACAGAATAGTAGAATGTTAGCGTTGGAAGAGACCAAAAGGGCCACCAACTCTAACTCAGTCATGCAGAAATATGCAGGAAAACCACTCCTGAGAGATGCCCATCTCCAAAAGATGGAGAACCCACCATCCACTGAGGCAATCTAATCCACTGTCTAACTACTTTTACAATAAAAAAGTTCCTCTAATATGTAGGTAGAATCTCTTTTCTTGTAGTTTGAATTCATTTTATAAGTACATTGTGTGACACCTGTTTTGACCAATCAAATGGTCTCTTGTTGCTATCACAGCTCTTTCCCTATATTTTTAAATGTGTGAATCAATTGTAAATCAATATAGGTAAAGAAATACCGTTATTTCTTTTAACTTTTGTTTCATTATGTATGTTTGCCTCTAGCATGTCCTGAACTATTGACTGCCAGTTAAAATAAGCAACTGCTTTGAGGGAATTCTGGACAAGCAATGACTTCTTCTTTTCTTGCAATTACATTGAAGTCCAGACTGTCCTTTCTTTCATCACAGATATTTGGGGGGGGGGGGGGGGTCTGTAGCTCAGTATGAGCAGAATTTCTCCTCTGTCCAGTCCTGACATGCCCAGGAAATAGACTACGGATGTTACTAATCAGGAGATTAATCAGAGACGTCAGTATGTTTCCTGAGCTATCTGCCTAATGATTTCCAAAAACAACTATAGAGCAGAGGTGGCTTAACAGGGTACAGTTTGCTCTCTTTGCTCTCTCTTGCTCTCCCCTTCCATTACAGCCTCCTGATACTAACATTTTCATTCATGCACATGACTCTCCTAAATTCTGTCTTCACTCTAACTAAGGTACATTGGAAGTTTCCTATTATTGAGTTAGACCATTGATCACATAGAATCATAGAATCAAAAAGTTGGAAAAGATCTCAAGGGCCATTAAGTCCAACCCCTTGCATGCAGAAAGACACAATAAAAGCATCACAACAGATGGCCATTCAGCCTTGGTTTAAAAACCTTCAAAGAAGGAGACTCCACTAAACTCCGAGGACAGTACCTTCTGCCATGATTGATAATCCCTCTCTGGAGTTTTAGACAATGGTTTTTCCAGCTCTGTCTAAAGACAAGGCCAGATGATCAAAAATTCTGTGGGTGCAATCGCTCCAGGACCCTCCCTAGCTAGGAGCCCATTGTTGAAGGAAAAAGGTGTTGCCTCCTGCCCCCCCCTTCTTCCTGAAGCTCTCAATGTTTCTGGTATCGTGCACCTTTTGTGCATTACTTGAGTAGCTGAGTAATAATACATAGGAGCAAACTTTAGTCTCATTAAAATTGCAGTACTGGAAATGGGTTCACGCTTAGAGATGTCTGTTTTGTTTTCTATTGTAATACTTAGCATTTAGCAATATCATTTCCTTTTCTATATTGCTTCATAGTGAATTCAACCCTCTCTCAGCAGTTTGCAATCTGTAAGCCAATTGCCCCCAACTAGCTGGTTACTCATTTCACTGACCTGTGAAAGGACGGAAGGTTGAGTCAACAACAACAACAACAACAACAACAATAATAATAATAATAATAATATTTATTTCTTACCAGCCCCACTGAGCGAGCAATCGGGGTGGGATACAACATGTTAAAAACATATACAGTTAAAATCTTCCAAACATACCCACCTCCCTCCCCTTAAAACAGAATTAAACTAATCATAGTTAAAAAAAATCAGAATCTAAAATACATGATCTTACAAAGTCCAATGTAGGCGGCTGGCCAAGGTTGTAATAAGACACATCTCATCCGGCAATCCTGGGACAATAACAGAAAACCTTGGGGCCTTGGGATCAAACTCACAACCTTTTGGCTGCAGTATTGGCATTTAACCACTACGCCACCAGGGCTCCTTAATTTCTGTGTCACCAAATTTAGAATAGTTCATGTGTGTGCATAAAGGAGTCCTTATTTTAGGAACTGCTGCAGGACTCAACCAACTTAGGGGCTGTAAAGATTGCTTTAAATGGGTGGTCGGCAGCGGCCCCTTTACTTGCTGGATTGAGGCTGTGGCAACCTCATGCCACAGCCCCAATCTGACCTCTGGAGAGTGCAAAAAGGAGCTGCAAAAAGCGACTCCATTTTGGGCCCCTCCAAGGGACGCCATAGCCACAGCAGTGCAGCTTTATGACACCCCTTTGGGCGTCATGATAGCACAGACTGTGTAGACCGGTGCACACCAAAATGGCACCCTGAAGGAGGGGGGAGGGCATCCAGGGTGCAGATGCTGAACCCTAACCCTGCCCACAGGCCAGCAAAAAGTGCCAGTCTGTCAAGCCTCTTAATTTAGCCTTGCTTTGAGATACAGAAAACCACATGCTCCACCACTAATCTATGATTCTTTCCGTGCACTAGGGTCAGGCTGTATGTGACACATGGGCTTAATCCAGCCTCTGACAAACTGGCCCAGTCCTAGCTATCAGTCCCAAAGACATCCCACCTTCCGAATTATATACACCACCTATTTTCTCCTATGCAAACCAAGATAAAGGCAAAGGGCTCTTTATCTCTTCATTCCATGTTTTTTTTTTATTCTGTGCCTTCAAGCTGTTTCCAACTTATGAGAACCCTAAGGTAATGAATTTTGTATCTGTGTTGTGTTGTTTGCCTTCAAGTCCATTCTGACTTATGGTGACTTCAAGGCAAACCTATCACAGGGTTTTCTTGGCAAGTTTCTTCACAGTGGGTTTGCCATGGCCATCCTCTGAGGCTTAGAGATTGTGATTTGGCCAAGGTCACCCAGTGGATTTTCATGGCTGAGTGGGAATTTTAACACCATTCTCCCAGAGTCATAGTCCAATGTGCAAACCACTACGCCTTGCTTCCTACCATTGTTAAACAATGTTAAACTAAATGGCAGGAAGAACTAATAGTAAGATCTCCCAAGCAGTGGAGAAGACCCCAAGGAAGTTGATAGACTTGCTTTCATTTGATATTTTTTAAAGTGGAGGTTGTGTGACCATCCATCATAAATCATTTAGTTTAGAATTAGTGCACTCATGGGGTTAGACTAGATGACCCCTTCCAATTATATGATTTTTGGAGGTTTTTTTCTCCACATTCTAGCTCTTCCTTATGTACCAAGATTCAACAAAAGAAGGCAGCTGAGGCAAGTAAGCAGAGTTCTGCCAAGGCCTTAATTGTTCTGCTCATGATAAGAAAGAGTTGGAGAATAAGTGGAAGTTATCACTGCTGATGAAGCCAATGTTCCTTTTATTTCTGCTTCAGTCCAAGTGCATTGTTAAAAAAAAACCCACTCCAGAAAGTCTCATTCTTAACCAAATGAATGGGCAGCCAAATGGCAAAGAATGTTTAACATAAATAGTCAGTGATGGAAAAGCTAAACATTTGGTATCTTAGATGAAAAAAAGACATGTGCCAAAACAATATACATTCAAAAATTTTTGCATGAAGATGATAATTATCAGACTCAAAGCAAGTAGAGAATGAAAAACTGAACCCCATCATGTTCCTCTTATAAAAAGTCTTAATTAAAATGCTTTGTTGGAAGCAGCTATTTTTGCATAGAGAGAAAATCCCCTGTTGATGGCAGTGGTTCCTGTTCATATTTAAAAAGAAAGCAAAACAATGTATTTTTCTTTCAATAACACATTAGACATCATATCTGGTTTGGAGCAAGGGAGGAATGTGATAGTTGTTTCTAAAAACTACACATGCAATGGAGAAAGTGGGAAAAGCATTTTTTTAACTTTCCTATAGCCTGGAACTTGGGGTCATCCAATTAAATTAGTTGGAAATAGATACTGGCCAGACAAAAGAAAGTATTTCTTTACACAATATGTAGTTAATTTATGGAATTCTCTGGCACGAGATGTAGTGATGGGCATAATCTTAAAATGGTTGTTAAGAGGAAAAATGTGGTGGGTCAGGCTGTATTATTTATAACAGCTATATAGCCATAGACCATTTTTTACTGAATGCTTGGGAAAATACTTCTTCTTCTTCTTCTTCTTCTTCTTCTTCTTCTTCTTCTTGGCTGAAACCCAAGTTCCAAGTTGGCTGGGAAGGTCTCAGACCTGTAGATGAAAAGTAACTTTTCCAAACTTCCTCAAGCTCTGCTGGATACCAGTTGTTCAGCAGCAAAAGCTGGGGTGAAGAGAAGGTTATTGCTTTCCTCTTCTGATTTTGAGCCTCCTTAGAAAGAATATGGAGTTTATCAGACAGGAGGAATTTCTCTTTATTTCGAATGGAGCCAATTGGAGCCAATTTGAATTCACGTGAATTCGTTAGTTTAGCAAATTTACGTGAATTCCAGTTGCATTCGGAATGCATTCAGAATGACTTCCCATTACCCGAAAATGACTACCCATTGCCCAGAATTGCGTAAGATGCTTTAATACGAAATAACGTAAAACCTATGATTGCGTTGGGAATTACTTCCCTTTTGCCCGAAATTGTGTGAGATACTTTAATATGCAATAACGTGAAACCCCATGTTTGCGTTCGGATTGCAATTAGATTATACTTCCAATTTCCGTTGCCTGATAAACTCCAAGGTCTCTCTCTTTCCTTTTCATCTTGGTTGCTGACCAGTGTTCTGAGATTGTAATTTCCTTTAGATCTCCAGATTGTCTCAGAATTTCTCAGACCAAGTAAGGACATACCTACAGACAGTCTGGGGCTGGAGGAATCGCAATCTGGCTTCCTTGTCCCCTCCGACATTTCAGAGGTGAAAACTGTGATATATACAGCCAAGCAACAATACAGTATGGTCAAGATGGCAAACACACAAGTTTAAAGGCTGCGCCAAGGACAAGGCGCAAAAAAATACCTCCGTTCTGGAGCTCTTTTTTGCACCATGGGAAGGGTGCACTTGGTGCCCTCCTGTGGTGTGATGTTGTCTGGAGCACGCAGCATTGTCTAAATGCTGCATGTGCCATGACAACATCATGGTGCGTCCATATGGACGCCACCATTTTAAAATGGCGGTGTCCATACGCTTTAGGGTTAGGGAGGGTGTAAATGCTGCATGGTCCCTACCCTAAAGGCACCCTTTAGAACCCTAATCGCACTTCATTTTGCCCATCTAGATTGGGCCAAAGTTTACAATATTGAAGCAGACTGAGTGCAAAGGAGGGGGAATTGGGAGGAGAAGAAAGAATACTGGGGTATTTTATTGCAGCTGAAAAAGTAGGATGACAGAGGATTAATTGGGACTGGCCCTGTCAAATTGGGACAGTTGGAAGGTATACTTCCTTTGAACCATCTAGCCTGCCAAAGAGTAAGTGTAGAAGAGAAAAGCAAGCCCTAGGTCTAATTAGTTTTGCAGAAATGATGCAGTTTGACACCACTATAACTGCCATGGCTCCATACTATGGAATCTGGGATTTGTAGACACATTTAGCCTTCTCTGAAAGAGAGCTCTGGTGCTACAACAGACAAAAATTCTATAGCCATGGCAGTTATAGTGGAGTTGCATTATTTCTGCAGCGCAGATACATCCTTAACTTATTGAAGGCTACAGATGGAATCAGAGTGAACTCAGCCAACGTAGGAAGCAGGACATTCCCCCCCCCCCACATGCCGTGGTTGCCTTGATGCCAAGTTCTCGAGGCTGAAGATGACAGTGTTATGGAAAACAGGCCAGCTTATATCTGTAAATACAGGCCTGCAGTATTGAGGGGGGGGGGGGGGCTTGTGACAATTGTCAGACTCAGCGAGAGCTAGCTTGGGAAACTGGGAAAGGGAGAAGTGCACCAGCCCTTCCATGGGAGGCTGGTGGAGAAGGGAGGCAGCACACCCTTCTCTTTCCGACCGCCTTCTCCCGTTTTGTTGTCCTCAGACCTGTTTACATATTTTTCCTCTTGGGTATCCTTTCCATGGAATTTCTCCTTCCCTTCCCTTCCCTCCTTTTTTCTCTCCCTTCCCCTCAAGAACTCTTTGTGAGCAGCTTTGAAAGGCCTGAGTGTTTACCCTGGATTGGCTTGTGGTATTTCATTTGGCTTTGCACTTATTCCCCTCCCCAGGTTGTAAGGGAGAATTCCCCAAAGCCATCTCCATGGGCTGTTTGGTCCGGATTTCAAGGCCTAGGCCTGGTATCTTTCACGTGTCAAGTTTGCTTAACTAAAGGGCCGTTGCCAAGTCAACCCACTTCCCAGCAAGCTGGGCTGTGAGGTGACAAGTTGCTAACGTTTCCTCAGCTGAGTTTTACCGTTGTACTTCCCCTTCACTCTCCAGACCCAAGAAAAGAAGTCAGACCAGTCACCTGAAATTCTTTGGGTGTTTTTTTTTTTGCCTGAGGAAAACAAACAAACCCTAAATTCACTTCAAATGTTGCTTTAGGTGAAATTTCAGTGGCAGCCATAATAAATAAAATGAAGTGCACCAGAGGTTCTCATAGAAGGTTTGGTGTTGTTTTTAGAATAACCAGCTCTTTAAAATGACTTTGGAGGAGTGAAATTTGGAGGATCCTGTTTTCTCTCAGAATCTGATTATCTTTTCTGGGGTGCAGAGCACAATATTGCTCAAGCCAAGCAAGCTTGAGATCCTGGGTCCCTATTATAGGTTTTGCTCTTATTGCCATTCATAATTTATACTGAGGGTTCTGCTGAATTCCGCCCCCCCCCCCCCCCAAAATCCAGAAGCTGGATTGTGTTATGTGTGAAATGTTTCATGAACCCTGTCTGCTTATCTGTTTAAAATTATTCTACTTGGTGCCTGTTCAAAGCTGCTACTTTCCCCTTTCTGCAACTTTGGCACCATTTTCTTCTGAAGCAGGGGATTCTTCCAGAGGAAATCTCAGGGTTAAGGACCACATCAATGGTTTGACTTTTGGGTGCAGTAAAGGATTTGGGACTGCGTTTGGCATGGTTTACCAAAACATCTAAAATTTTCCTAATGCAAAAGCATGGAGGGTTTCCTTGAAATAGGGGCTGTACAGACCAGCCATAAAAAATAAAGAGAGGCCTGGGGGTGTAGTTGGGGTGTGGCATCCACACATCTAGATGACACAGCTCCAAAGGAGTGCCAAAAAGCTGCGGCACCAGCAACCATGGCGCCCTTTCCAAGAAGCAGAAAAGAGATGCTTTTTGCTACTCCTTTTTGCGCCATGGAAAGGTGAGATCAGGGCTGAGGTGTGCGGTTGCCATGGCCCCGATCTGGTGCTAAAATCTGTACAGCCCCTGTAGAGTCAGTGTTCTCTGCCTTACAAGAGGGGCTGCAACCTTACAAGGGATGGAGACATTTGGGATCTCTGAGGAAGTATCGTTTTGTGTTGCTAATGGGATTCAAATTTTACCTCTTGGACTTTGGGATGCTATGTTCCCAATGGCACATGGCCAGAAGGAGGAGGGACCAGCTTGCATACTGTACCTATACCTACAAAGAACACCAACAACATCTTGAGAATATACAAGCTGATGACTAACGTCATCATTTTATATATTTTCCCCCCTATATGGTTCTTATTGTCTTTGCCTGATGAAAAAGCCAGCTGAGCTTATAAAGCTTACAACATGTATTTTGTGCATGTTGGTTGGCTGAATAAAGGCATCACTGTTTTGTGGATTTTGGATGTTATTGTATTCGAAAGGAAGTCATATTGAAGAAGGGACAAACTTGTTTTCTGCCACTCCAGAGAGCAGGATATGGAACAATGGAATCAAACTAAAGGAAAAGAGATTCCAACCAAGGAGTTTATCACACAATGGGAATTGGAAGCATAATCCAATGGCAATCTGAACACAATCATGGGATTTCATGTTATTGCGTGAAAGCTGATCACGCACATTTTCAGGCAATGGGAAGTCCTTCTGAATGCAATCGTGAGGTTTCACATTATTGCGTGAGCAACTGTCAAACACAATTTTGGGCAATGGGAGGCAATTTCGTGCAGTTCCGGACGCGATGCGGCATCAATATGCAATCACGTAAATTCGCTGAACTAGCAAATTCACTCAATTGTGAACTGGCCCCACTTTCATTTCTTTTGAAATTGAGAGAAATTCCTCATGTGCGATAACGTCCCAAACAAAGAGCTGTTTGACAGTGGAATACGCTGCCTCGGAGTGTGGTGGGATCTAATCTTTTGGAGGCTTTTGAACAGAGGTTGGATGGCCATCTGCTAGGGGTGCTTTGATTGTATATTCCTGCATGGTAGAAGGTTGGATTGGATGGCCCTTGTGGCCACTTTCAATTCTGGGATTCAATGATTCTATGTACATATCAGAATATATAAAGGATCCAGATGGTTGCTGTATTCATGACCATTGGGGGAGTTTTGCTGGTGGGGCTGGAAGTTGCTACTACATTCTTTCAGCATATGAGGAACTTTATATCAATCTTCTGTAGACAACATGACAGCAGCATAAGGTTTCAAACAGTCATTCGACTCTGGCTCTATGCCATTGCTAGGCCAATCCAAAATTTGATAAAGTTAGTTTTGAAAATGAACGAGTTATGTTACTCATTGCTCTGGTCACACAACAGGTTGTTACTGTGATCCAGAAGGAAACTTCCTGGATTACTAATTACTAACACTATTACTGTTACTCTTGTGCCATTGAAAAATACAGCAAAATGCTTTATAGTCTCCCCCTATGTTTAAAGGGCCCCATTCATTCCCCTCCAGTTTAAAGAATGAATGGGGCCCTTTCCACATTGAAAGGGAACCCCAATCCATATATGGACAGGGGTTTCCCCTCTTCCCCATTCATAAAACCGAAGGCGAAGAGAGCCTTGTAGAATGCGCATGAACTGTCAAACTGAAAAAATAATAATAAAAAAATATAAGAAATAAAAAAATATATTAAAAATACTAAAATAAAATACAATAAAATACAATAAAATTACTAATACATAAAATACAATGAAATAAATAATAAATAAAAACTATAAAATAAAATAAAATAATACAACAAATAATTAATAAAAAAATACAGTAAAAAATATTTTAAAAATGCTGGAGTGCCCGATTTTGCGGGAGAGGAAGCATGTTTTGACCCCTGGCCTTCTCCCCTCCCCTGAACTTGACCTGATCATGATCGGAGCCAAGTTCACATTCCCTGCAAACTGGTTTCTTCCAAAAGAAACAGTAAATATTCCGCTTTGGGAGAAACTGGGTTATGGGGGATTTGCCCCACTATGCGTGTGCAAGATCCGGATTCAGTAGTGTTAAAACTGGTTTCAGTCTGAACTTCTTGATTTTAAACTGGTTTGCTAACCGGTATATAACGTAGTCTGAACGGCCCCATAATCTCCTTGTTCATCACACTTTGCCAGCCTGGTTGTGTGAGGTGATTTGCAAAGGACAGATGGATAAATGGTCCCGCCTAAGTTTGATCAATGGGTTGGAATAATTAATCTTAAGTTTCCTTCAGGACTTTAAATCAAAATACACGAATTCTAAAAACATCACTAGTTGACCACCTCCAGCATCATCAATTTCCAACAAGCAACAGTAGTGACAGAAGATGGTGAAGGGTCTGGAAACCAGGCCCTATGAGGAACGACTTAAAGAGCTGGGGATGTTTAGCCTGGAGAAGAGAAGGTTAAGAGGTGATATGATAGCCCTGTTCAAATATTTGAAGGGATGTCATATTGAAGAGGGAGCAAGCTTGTTTTCTGCTGCTGCAGAGACTAGAACGCGGAACAATGGATGCAAGCTGCAGGAAAAGAGATTCCACCTCAACATTAGGAGGAACTTCCTGACAGTAAGGGCTGTTCGACGGTGGAACACACTCCCTCGAAGTGTAGTGGAGTCTCCATCCTTGGAGGTCTTTAAGCAGAGGCTGGATGGCCATCTGTCAGGGATGCTATGATTGGGAGTTCCTGCATAGCAGGGGGTTGGACTGGATGGCCCTTGTGGTCTCTTCCAACTCTATGATTCTATGATTCTATGATTCTATAAAGTAGCTTTTGCTTGTTCTTAGACCACATTTGCATTGCAGAAATAATGTATTTCGACACTGCCTTAGCTGCCATGGCTCCATCCTATGGAATCCTAGGATTCCCTTTCTGGGAATCCTAACACCAGAGCTCTCTGAGAGAAGGTTAAATAGCTCACAAAACTACAAATCCCAGAATTTCATAGCATTGATCCATGGCAGTTAAAATGCCGTCAAACTGTGTTATTTGTAGTCTTAGGAGATCACATGCACAATTTTTGCCTGATCCAGGCATGGGACGGGATCAGGCTGCAACTGGGGTAAATGTGAGTCAGCGCACACAAAATTGCTGGTGTGCTTCTGGCTGACCACCACCCGTCTCCAAACCATGCTTGTCCCACCAATATTGGTAGTATGGAAGCTTTCCGTCCTTCAAAATTGGCCGGTTTGGGGATGGGTGGTGGTTGGCCAGCAGTGCAGAAACAATTTTCTGTGTGATAACATATGTTTTCCCATGTTGCAGCCCAATCCTGTCCCATGCCCAGATCGGGCAAGAAAGTAAACACAATAATCTTCTTAGAAAGAGCTTCAGAAAGTTATTCTTTGAATCTACAACTCTCAGAAGCCCCCAGCATAAGTGGTATGCTGGCTTCAATATTTTCTGAATTGCAGTCCAAAAACAGGAACATTTCCAAGTTCTATCCTTAGGAAGACATGTGTGTGTGTGTGTGTGTGTGTGTGTGTACGTGTGTAGACATCTGTACATAGGATGGCCTTTTACGTAGTACCAAAGGAGAGTGAAAGACAGAGAAAAAGAGAGAAGTATCACCAAAAGAAGAACCAATGAAATTAGAGATTAATGTCATGCTCTCTTTTGAAGACTCCTTCAGCAAAGAGCTCACACTTCTTGGGTCTGGGAATGGCAGAGTGCTGTCTACCCTCATGGACCCAGGGTCCTCAAGGGTATAGGTGGTTGCATGCCTTCATGGAGGTGACTTATTCCAGAACTGAACAAAGTGGCTGAATGTACATGGGAGCAATACTGCTTAAATACTAGGGCTTTGGATTGAGACCCATGGATAAAAGTTTCAATATTTTATTCCACTTTAGATTGGTAAATGTTTGTTAATCAACAAAAACAAGCAGTAATGTGTGTTGTGTTACTTCATTCTTTAAGTGAGGGTTCAGTGTTTGAGTGTTCCTAACTAACAATAAGATTAAAAGAAAACTTCTCTTCATTACATAAATACAGCATGGCAAGAAGGCGGAATCCTTTTCCTTGACAATAATTTGTTCATGGGTTTTTAATGGAAATCTTCCTTCTCTTCTATGACTGAAGCGATACAGTCCAGGAAAGGCTTTTATTGCTTTGTTTCGCAGATGGAAAGAATAAGCCTCTGGTTTATCCTAAACTGAAAGATATAGTAAAGCATGATGCAACAGTCCTTGCACTAAAAAGTCCTTGCCTCCCCAGCGCCGGAACATCGCCACAGCTGCGCTGTGGGAAAGACTCCTGGGGCGGAGCGCCTGTGAGAGGGGCGCTCCCTTCAAGAAGCCGGCTCCCCGGGCCCCAGAAGCAGCCTCCCCAGAGCCGGAACATCGCCACAGCTGCGCTGTGGGAAAGACTCCTGGGGCGGAGCGCCTGTGAGAGGGGCGCTCCCTTCATAAAGCCGGCTCCCCGGGCCCCAGAAGCAGCCTCCCCAGCGCCGGAACATCGCCACAGCTGCGCTGTGGGAAAGACTCCTGGGGCGGAGCGCCTGTGAGAGGGGCGCTCCCTTCATAAAGCCGGCTCCCCGGGCCCCAGAAGCAGCCTCCCCAGCGCCGGAACATCGCCACAGCTGCGCTGTGGGAAAGACTCCTGGGGCGGAGCGCCTGTGAGAGGGGCGCTCCCTTCAAGAAGCCGGCTCCCCGGGCCCCAGAAGCAGCCTCCCCAGAGCCGGAACATCGCCACAGCTGCGCTGTGGGAAAGACTCCTGGGGCGGAGCGCCTGTGAGAGGGGCGCTCCCTTCAAGAAGCCGGCTCCCCGGGCCCTAGAAGCAGCTGGGCTATTATCTCTTCAACACAGCTGGGCAGCGGACTTGTGACTCGAGAATGGAGGAGCAGATATCGGCGGGAACTTCTTTTTGAGATGGCCCACCGCTATCTTTAACCCCAGACGCGAATAATACAATCAACTGACCTTTCGGTGTGCATAGGCTCATGGGGGGAGGGTTTATTAAGGGTATTGTATTTGGTATTAGTTTTATCCAGTATTTTAATGTTGTAACTAGGCAGTAACACAATTGTTGTTGGGGAGATAAGCCTGATCGAGTGTGCACATTGTTGAGGTTTAGGGATAATAGCGGCCTATATCCCTTATACTATCTGATTCCAACTCCAGAGCATGGACATCGGGAAGGGGGCATTAGAGATAGTAGCAGATAACTTTCTTAAGAGGAACGGAGCTCCTATTCAAGTAGTGTGGGGCAAGGGGAGGTATGGCGGTAGGAGTAAGGACCAGCGTTACAGGGGAAGGCGAGATCGATGCTTAATATCTATCTCTCCTTCCAGTCCTACTCCTAACCAAACGGATCTGAGGGTCACTCCAACCGTACCACAAACCCTGTCTCTGCTCCTGTGTAACGCCAGATCCATTAAAAATAAGACCCACATTCTCTCTGATCTAATAGAGGATAACAACTGCGATCTGGCGTGCATAACCGAGACCTGGCTTGGGCCTGAAGGGGAAGCTGTGTGGGCTCAGGTCCTCCCCTCCGGGTACTCGGTGAAGGACCAGAGCAGGTTAGGTGGGCGGGGGGGGGGGTGTTGCTTTGGTGCATAAAAACACCTTGTCTCTAACCAGGAACCATGTTCGTCAGACTTCCTATATCGAGTGTATTTACCTGACCCTGAAGGCTAGAGACAGTCTAGGGATTCTGTTGGTCTACCGGCCACCCCGTGCGCTAACAGACTCCCTTAACGAGCTGACACAGTTGGTCTCGGAGCTGGTGCTGGAGTCTCCCAGGCTTTTAGTCCTGGGAGACTTCAACATCCCCTTCGCGGCCAACAATGTTCCATCTGGTGCGGCTCGGGAATTCATGGACACCATGACAGCCATGGGCCTGTCTCAGCTTGTCACGGGCCCAACGCATTTTGCGGGGAATACACTTGATTTGGTTTTCTGCACGGACATGGAAACTCCGTGGGCGGAAATCACCAATATCTCCGCCCTGTCATGGACGGATCACTTCCTGGTAGAGGCAAGCATCAAGGCTTCAACCCAGATCCCCCCCGGGGGTGGCGGACCTATTCGAATGGTCCACCCTCGAAGGCTGATGGAACCTGATAGGTTCCAAGAAGCCCTAGAGGGGTATATGGTTGGAAGTGACGGCGACACTGTTGATGCCCTAGTTAACATCTGGGACACGGATCTCTCCAGGGCTATACACAGTATCGCTCCCAAGCGCCCTCTCAGGCCTGCTTCTAAAAAGAAGCCCTGGTATACCGAAGATCTCCGGGCAAGGAAGCGGGTCCTGCGACGGCTAGAGCACGCCTGGCGGAAACACCAGCGTTTATCCAACAAGGCTCTCCTAGACCTTCATTTGGAGGACTATGGAGAGGCGATACTAGCAGCTAAGAATTCGTTCTATGCTGCTCGTGTCGCGTCCGCGGAGTCGCGTCCAGCAGAGTTGTTCAGGGTAGTGAGGGAGCTAACTCAGCTCCCCCCTGCCCCGAACCAGATCCTTGAACCAACCAAGGCCTGCTGTGACAAATTTAACAACTTCTTCGCGGATAAAATCTCTCGGATAAACGAAGGTCTGGACACCAGGGTTGAAACAGAAACCAGAATAGAGGCATCGAGAGCTTCCGTGGACTTAGTTGCACTGGATCAGTTTGAGTCTGTTAGTACCGAGGATGTGGACAAGATCCTTAGAAGTGTTCGGAAGACAACCTGCTCTCTCGATCCCTGTCCCTCGTGGCTAGTGGCCCAGGGGGGACCGGTTGTAACCACATTGTTACACCGGATCATCAATTCATCCTTGAGGGAAGGGCAATTTCCTGAAGATCTAAAATTGGCCATTATAAAACCTATACTGAAAAAGCCCTCCCTCGACCCCCTGGTTCATAATAATTATCGGCCAGTTTCGCTGCTGCCATTTTTGGGGAAGGTGATCGAGAGGGCGGTTGCACTCCAGCTTCAATCGATCTTGGATGAAACGGATTTTCTAGATCCATTTCAAACCGGTTTTCGGGCGGGCTACGGGGTTGAGACTGCCATGGTCGCCCTGGTCGATGATCTCCGTCTGGGCATCGACAGGGGTAGCGTGTCCCTGTTGGTGCTCTTGGACATCTCAGCGGCTTTCGATACCATCGACCATGGTATCCTTCTGGAACGCCTGGCAGAGGTGGGAATCGGGGGCACTGCGCTCCAGTGGTTCCGGTCCTACCTCTCTGGGAGGTTCCAGATGGTGCAGCTGGGGGACGTGTGCTCCGACAAGAGGGCCCTTACATCCGGGGTCCCTCAAGGAGCCATTCTGTCCCCCATGCTATTTAACATTTACATGAAACCGCTGGGAGAGATCATCCGGAGGCATGGGGCGCGGGGTTATCAGTACGCTGATGATACCCAAATAGTCTTCTCTATGTCTCCGACTGATGCAGTGACCAGGGATGGCATCGCTCCTCTTGTGGCCTGTTTGGAATCGGTAATGGACTGGATGAGGAAAAACAGACTCAGCCTGAATCCAGAGAAAACGGAAGTACTCGTTGTGGGCTCCCCCGGCCCAGGTTTGGAGGTGGTTCCACCAGTCCTGAACGGGGTCACGCTCCCCGTGAAGGACACTGTACGCAGTTTGGGGGTGCTCCTTGACTCGTCGCTCCATCTTACTTCTCAGGTGGATGCGACAGTCAGGAGCACCTGTTTTCAGCTTCGGCTGATACGCCAACTGCGTCCCTACCTGGACCGGGGGGACCTAGAAACAGTAGTACATGCTCTCGTAACCTCTCGGTTGGATTTCTGTAACGCGCTCTACATGGGGCAGCCTTTGTATCACACTCGGAAGCTACAATTAGTGCAAAATATGGCAGCTCGGGTGGTCACTGGTGTTTCCAGGACCGCCCATATAACACCTATTCTGAAAGATCTCCATTGGCTGCCTATCCGCTTCCGGGCTCAGTACAAAGTGCTGGTCGCTACCTATAAAGCCCTAAATGGCTTGGGCCCAGAATACCTACAGGACCGCCTCTCTCCACACAATCCGCCCCGCACACTTCGATCCGCGGGGCAACAGCTACTTAGAGTTCCAGAGGCTAAACTAATAACAACCTCAAAGAGAGCCTTTTCCATCTCGGCCCCTAGCCTCTGGAACTCCCTCCCCACTGAGCTCCGCTTGGCTGCCTCCCTCCCTGCATTCAAGAAGGATTTAAAAACATACTTGTTCAACCATGCGTACCCTTGACATCTTCGCACTCTTGAGTCCCCTTCGTCATTGGTTTAGACCTTGATATACTGCCGCTGTAATTTGATATATTGTCTTATCCTTGCTTAATGTTTTAATTGGTTTTATTGTTTGTATTGCCTGCTTTTATGTTGTTCACCGCCCTGATCGTAGGAAGGGCGGTATACAAATAAAATTTATTATTATTATTATTATTATTAAAAAGAGAGGAGGGGAACAACTCCCTTTTCATCTCAACAACTCCTATGCTTGTCCCCTAACAGGGGGGAATATTCTGGAGACTGAGAACTGAGAAGTGGGTGGAAGCAGAAGAATGAATTCTTAGTTCATAAAATGTCACATATCTATTATAATGAGAGTGATACAGCATTCTCCAAGTTCAGTTCAGCCATCTCAGCAAGCTTATTTTCAGATACAAAGCTGGGTTTGTCCTGAATGAATCTTGCATCCAAATCCCTTGGTCCTTCTCAGTTTACCAGTTTGGACCTGGTTTAAACTAGGCTCAAACTAAATCATTGAATCATAGAATCATACAGTTGGAAGAGATCACAAGGATCATCCAGTCAAACCCCCTGCCATGTAAGAAATCACAATCAAAGCATCCCTGACACACATTGCACACCTACACATTCACTTGGCTTCGCATAGAAATGGAAGTCTAGAGTCTACATCTGCTTGTAGGAAAGGGCATTCCTCATCCTTTTGCCATAGCTAAAAACAAGATAAGGAGGAAAAATGAATTCCCACCTCACATCTATTTCTTGCTGGGATGGTTACCAGGGCTTGTCCTGCACTACAGGACTGGGAAGGATATTTCCACTTTATATTTTATTTTTGTAATAATAATAATAGAAGAGATACAAGGACTCCCTGAAACAACATATCAAGCTTGGCCAAATTGATCACCAACAATGATCTGCCCTGGCCTTACATCGGGAGGCATGGAGACGCACTATCCACAATGCTGCAGCCTCATTCAAGAACTCACGCTGAACAAGTCTCGAAGAGAAACGACAACGCAGAAAGAACCACAACTTGGAAACATCACCCAAGGAGACTTTCTGCTGTGCTTTCTGTAACCGGACTTGCTTATCTTGGATCGGCCTTTTTAATCATCAACGCACTTGTAGTAAGCGTGGGATAAGTCCTTCCTGAATCTTCATTAGCGAAGAAAAGCCAGAGAGGAGAATAATAATAATAATAATAATAATAATAATAATTTTATTTCTTATCCACCTCTCCTAACAGCTTGAGGTGGGTTACAACATAGTTAAAACACAATCATTATGTAAAATACACAGATTAAGCTGCAAAAAATACACATATTAAAAGAACTATGCAATATTTATATTACTATACGTAGAACAATAATTAAATACAAAATTCATGATTAAAAACTGCCTGGATAGGCCTGTGGGAAGAGATGGGTCTTCAAATGTGTCTTATCTTCTGACAGCTGGTTTAGCCGTCGGATCTCTTCATGCAGTTAGGATTACTAACTTGGCAAGTAAAAGATCCTGTACAGAGTAATTGTCACCAGGGTGCCAAAGGAGAGAAAGTGGGCCAAAGTATGTTCTGTACCCATACACTCTGTGGGAGCCGGTGGTTAAATCTGAACTTATCTGTGTTCTCATGGAAGCAAGACAGGGAGCAGATGCTTGTTCTGTCTGAGACAGGTCCTCTTTTCACCACCAACCACCAAGGCACTGTGCTATACTCACTCTGTACAGGACTTTGGTATGTGATGGAAAACAGAAAGGATCTCATCTCAGCTCGCCCTAATATGAAGCCAAGAGTGCTCAGTCCAAAGAAGGAGCCTCCAAGCCTGGAATCCTTAATTCCAAACTGTTCAGTGCCTGTTTTATTCCTTTCTGTATGAATGAATGCCACGGCAGTCTCGTGAATCATTTCCAGTGTTGTCTATGCTTTACGCCCCCCTGAAAAGCCGAGCTGTATTTCTGCTGCTTTTGTAAAGCCCTGCAGAATTTATGCCCACCACTCTACATTAAAACATTTGCACTCTTTATTCAATCCTTTTAGATTTATGTCCGCCTCGGCCTACCCTGCTGACAACAGTGCCTCAGATGAAGTGATCCGAGGGCCAAAGTAAGGGTTTATTGTGATTAGAGATGATTTGGCCCCTCATGGTGATTTCTGACCAGAAAGAAGGAAGAGGGTGTGCATGTTTGAGGGAAGAAGAACCCTCTCCTTTTATCAAACTCCCACACACCCCTCAAGCTCCAGTATCAATGAATCTTTAAACAGGAAGAATAATTTTACAGAACAGAGGGTACTGGTGAAGACATTTAACTTTAAGAACTTGTGACAGCTTGTGAAATGAAGAAGTGAAATGTTTTCTTCTTCCCCTCCTTTTCCTCCCCTGAAGATGGAGAGAATGCTAAACCACCCAGAAAAGGGAAGAGTTGGCCTCTTGGGGCAAATCTTTCAGAAAAGGGCCTTGTGGGCGAAGAAGGCCAAGCTGAACAATATAGAGAAGCTAATGAGAACAAGAAAAGCCATCCTCTTCTTATCTCCCAGAGACTGAAACAGCTTTAGGAAGGCAGAGGAACCTCCTCCTTGTTTTAGCATTCGAGGAGAGAAAGGAACATGTTTATTATTTTGTTGTCAGGCAAGGGTCCCCCCTCATTTTACTTATCCGAACATCACCACCAGATCAGCTTCTTTTCTTTAATCTCCATTTCAGAAAGGATATTGGTGCTTAGTAGTATGACATGAGTCTGACAACAAATAACTTTTGATAGAGTAAGTGCTATCCTGTTTTATTTGCCATCTCTTTAAGGCTACAGGCTGTGTTCTGGGGTAATAGCTATAGATCGTGATCCAACATACCAACAAAGAGGGCTTCCGCTTTCATTTTGTGCCTGATCTTTGCAAATGCAGAATACCTTCCTCCTTCAAAAGAAGTGAATAGGTAAGACCCTTCCATAAGTTGTGGATTCCTGCACTTTCTATTTCTTTATCAAATTTATATCCTGCCTTTGTCTCAAATGGGGTTGGTTTAGATGAACCTTGTAGTACTTCACTGCACCACAGTTCTTTGATTCTGTGCTCAATATTACATTTTCAGAGTCAACTTTGACACTCAGTATAAGTCAGAGGCATGTAGTAGATGAGGGTTTGATTCCCACTGGGTAACCTTGGGCAAGTTACACTCTCTCATTCTCAGGGGATGATAGGTTTGTCTGAGGATCACCATAAGTAAAAATTGACTTGGAGGCAACAACAACAAGCAAAGAATGAGCCATTCTCATGTAGTAGTTTGAGTAGTTGGACTAGGACTCTAGGAGGCCATGGTTCGAACCATCACTCAGTGATGGAAACCCACTGGGCAATCTAGGAGAAGTCACATTCTGTCAGCCTTAGAAAAAGGTAATGCCCAAACTCATCTGAATAAATCTTGCTAAGAAAATCATAAATTGGAGTGGACTTAAAGGCAGTTTAACTTTTTAAAAGAAAGAGTGCCATAAGGGTTGAGCTCTATCTCTCCCGAATCAGATCTTTAAAAAGAAGGGACAGTTTTCTTTCATTAAAATCAACAACCTGATACCATAATCCAGTAGCCAGGGCTTGGAAAAAGTTACTTTTGGGAATTAAAAATCCAATAATCCTCCGGCCATCTTGGGCACTCACTGTCTGGGGCATTGTGGGAGATGTAGTCTGAAGTTAACTTTCTCACACTTTGCCAAGAACTACAATAAGAAAGTTAAACACAAATCTCAATAGAACTCAGCAAATTATCATTCTTGGAAAGCCTGGCAAAACAAAATGTGTTTTTAGGCTGCCTCTTAAATTTTCGAAAGTGATGTAGTCTGGCTAGTTTCCCTAAGGAAAACTAAGTTGTGGCACCACTACAGAGAGTTCTGTTCTGTAAGTTGACAAAGTTCTTAGGGAGAGGAATCTGAAGCAGAGTTTCATCTAAAGCAGAGCCAACATTTCTCAGAAGACATTTTTCTGAGGGTGTTACAGCTCTCCCCTCTCCCCACCACTAGCAGCAGAAAAAGAAAGCTGTGTTGAAAGGTCTTCTCTGAATATTCTCCACCATTTGGATTATTCTCCACCATTTTGTTGCGGAGGGTATTATTTTCCCAACAATGTCTTGGAGTCATGCTGGGTCCAATGTGCCATGGAGGATTCAAAGTGACGGCCAGGTTGTCAACAGAGTTCTTGCTATGCCACATACAGTGACAGCAAAAACCAACAACAATTTTGCTGAGAACAGGGAAGAAAGTACCGTAGGTGTGTTACTCCCACTGGTCATGGTGAGATCCATTTTCCAGATTCATTGATAGAGTTTCCAGATCTCAGAGCCTGGGTCTTGCACTCCTTCTCTGATGCTCAGAACAGGGTTTTTGGGAACCTTGAGAATCTCAAGGCCTGGAAATCTCCAGACACTGGACTTACTGCAATCCTGCTAACTCAATGTGTCACAAGATGGAAATGTAGGCCCTGGGAAGATATCACTACAGGACACTCCTCACATTGCCCAAGAAAATAAGGGTTCTTAGTTTAGTGCTGGTATAAACTTCATGCACACCCACTGGGGTCTAGACAAACACTTTTGTTATGGTAATAATATGAATCCCATCTTGGGAGAGAGATGGGATATAAAATACAAGGATGGATGGATGGATGGATGGATGGACAGATAGAACAGATGAGAGATAGATGAGAGCCAACCTGGTATACTGATCTGAGCATTAGAGTTTATCACACTAGAGTTTATCACACTAGGGAGTTCCTGAAGAAAAATGGGATTTAAACTAGATATAAATAAAAAAAAAACCCACAAATGCCCGAAGTTTATCAGAAATAATGCAAAATTAAACTAATGTAAAGTCGAGAAAACTGGCAGCTTTTTACTTTTGGAACTTCCCAAAAGTAAAAAGCTGCTGATTTTCTCTGCTTTACGTCCAGTTTAACTCTTCATTATTTCACTTTGGAGGTCATTTCGTGTGATAAACATCTGGCATTTGCAGGTTTTCTTTAAATCTAAATCTCTTTTAAATCCTGTTTTTCTTTGGGATCTTCCTAGTATGATAAACTCCTTTGACTCTGGAGATCAGGGTTTGATCCCCCATTCAGCCATGGTAACCCAGTGGGTGACCGTTTGCAGGTCTGTAGGTTTTATTGCACAGAGGAGGCAAATGTGATTAAAACATGGTAACAGCATGATCGGAGGGAAGATTATCATGCCTCCCCATGCTTCTCCTCTTTGTGATCTGTGAGTAAACAGCAATGGATGCATCATTGAGTAATAATAGGAGTTTCTATTATTACCCAATGATCTGTCCATTACAGTTTATGCATGAATGGATGAAGTTCACAGGAGTGTGACAATCTTCTCTCCAATCACATCTTCTGATTCTTTTAAAAAGCCTTAAAGATGCATCTCTTCTGGCAGGCCTTCCCAGAAAGACCTTAACTCCTGTCTCTGTTCAGGTCAAGCTTTCCCTTTAATTTATCAACAATTTCTATCTTGATGGCCATGCAATAGTTTGCTGATTTATACTGTAATTTTTATTATGTTGTTTTTAATAGATGTTAATTTAATTCAATTTTAAGGGGTGGGAGGCGGGGTATGGGTCATGTGTATTTTATCTTGTATCTTTTAATTGATGTAACTTGCTCCGATTGGATACAGAGGAGTGGGCTATAAATAAATTATTATTATTATTATTACTATTATTATTATTATTATTATTATTAAGCTATTACCATGTTTTAATCATGTTTTAATGATGCTTGTCTCCCATGTGAAAAAGTCCATACTGTCTCAGCCTCAGAGGATGGCAATGACAAACCTCCTCTGAACAAATCTTGCCAAGAAAACCCCATGATAGCATTGCCTGAGAGTTGCCATAAGTCGGAAATGACTTGAAGTCACACAACAATAGAGAGCAATAGATAGAGAGATAGTGAGATAGGCAGATAGCAAAAAGCCTTTAAATAAAACACACTTGCTTTAAAACAAGATGCATGGGGAGTAGAGAGCATGTTTCAAAGTTAGCACTTTCAAAGATTTATGGGAGTGCTGATTGATTTGATAACATGGTACATACCCCCCCCCCCCATTTTAGAGTAGGAGCTCTTTGTTCAAAGGTGTGTTGTTTTCTGGTTGTTTTGCTGTCTGAATTCAGCAACAAAGTTACAATAATAACAGTATTTTCTTCCCTTCTACGGTCGTTGTGCTCACAGATGCGGTGTATGTGGCTACAGCAGTGGGAATTCTGGCTATGGAGTCCCAAAAAATAATTGGGATATAGCTACAAGGCGGGGAGATGAGGGTGTTTCCCTCTCAAATATGAATTCTCACTCCCCCCATGAAATTTTTTTTTCTCAAGTCCTCAAATTTCAACCACTGTAGTAACTTACATCTTTAGTTGAGAATTTATAGAGTTTACTTTTTCAAGAAAAAGGCAGGCAAATTTACTAAGGGAATATGAATATGAGCACAGTATATATACCAAGGGAACATGAACACAGCAAGTGTAAAAATTCTAGGTGAGAGTAATTTTCAGTGTCTTATTCTTTGTAGTGCTAGAAATTTGAGGACTGAAGGAAAATTTCATTTGGAGGAGAAAGAATTCTTTGGGGGGGGGGGGGGAATGCCTTCATTGCTTTCCTCCATAGTGACAATCTTGGTGGCCCATGGACCATGTGTTGTTCACTCCTGGCTGAATGGCAACAAGGCACCTGCTTCATAGAGCTTTACAGGGCACATGCTGTTCAGGGCACATAATATCCCTGACTCAATCCTGCAACCCTATTCAGTGAAAGAATTTCAACTTATAGGACCAGGTGGATCCCTGCCTGAGGCCTTGAAGTTGAGTTGCTGCCAGATAGACTAGACAGTACTAACCAGGTCACCTGGCTCATTATGAGAATACTTCAAATATTCACCTGTTTATGCCTTGAAAGGGCCTGCAATGTTTATCCTTCACCCTAGATTGGGGAGGAGGAGAATTCCTCCTCAGGCCCGCAGGCAGTCATGAAGCAAGATTTCCATAACCATTAACTTTCTAGTATTCCCTTTCATTCGCTTGCTGGCATGAACCCTTGCAGGTGGTGCCAATAGAAATATAGTCAGGGTCAACATTTTTCCAAGCCTGAACAGGCACAAAGAGCCATTTAAGTGACCAAAACAGGGGGTTATATTAAGCCTCAGGAATTCCACAAGAGTTCAACAGTGGGATTACAGGAGATGTGAATGGCAATAGTTTATCTCCTAGGGCAAATGGATTTCTCTCACCGAATGTGCTCTCAAGGATGCAAAATCAAAGCTCCTCTTTATGAAGCATCACTCTTAGTTTTGACAGGGGATAAGATGAATCTATCTCATCTGTCGATGGCTATTAGTCATAATGGCTAGCTAGAATCACTATGTTCAGAGGCAGTATTCTCTGAAATGTTTGTTGCTGAAGGGGGAGGAAAACTGCTACCTTTGAAGCAGCATACCCTGTTTGTACTTTAGCAAGTACAAAAATCTAAAAGCTTAGAAATTTACTTTTTAAAAAATATTTTTCTTGCTTATTTTATTTTATTTAAGTCCTATTTTTTTTCAAAAAGGGAAAATAATTAAAAACATGCCTATTAAATTGAAAAAGCAGCAAATGCAGATGATGATAGTTGTTGTCCCAAGGCCTCACAAAGTAGCTAGCATAGTAATTGCACATTTAACTCCTTCCTTTTCTGTTATTTAAAGGTAAGATAAATAATAAAATTCACATAAAACAGCTGATTATAGTTATTTTAACAAAACCTCAGAATGCAGCAAACTACTGGCTTGTGGTGGGAAAAAAGACCTTGTCTACATTGACTAAATACCCCAACTTTTCCCCAGGCTCACTATGTCCTGTTTACACAATGGCAGGTCAAAACCTCGAATCAGGTCTGGACTATCTTCACAAAACCCTGAATCGGGTCTGGACTATCTTCACCTAATTTGGGGTTTCCACCCCCTAACCCATATTTACTTAACTCACCTTTTCTCTGAAGATGCCAGCCACAGATGCTGGCAAAATGTCAGGAATAAACTTTTCTAGAACACGGCCACATAGCCCAAAATACTATGGATGCCGGCAGTGAAAGCCTTCGAATTCACATAATTCACCTTTTGCTGTAGATTTTCTGGTCTTTCCGGAGGCTGCCTCATGGTTCCAATTTGCTTGCTGCCACCATCACTGCACACATATTGCTCTGAGATCTGTACAAAGTGGTCAGTATCATTAGCATGGCTTGCTGCTTGGAGCCTCATTCTGACATCAGGGCCATGCAGTGGCAGAGGTGGCGGGCAGTTCAGGACCAGAGGAATGAAGGCAGCCACCATCATCTCACAAAGAAACCTGAGCTGCCCACCAATGCTTTAGGCAAGTCACTCTGAGGCCAGAATGAGGCACTCAGTTGGTTGGGCACCTTGTTGTGGTATCACAACTTGAGACCATGGTAGGGGCAATGAGAATCTTGAGACCATGCATGTGAGGAAAACATTGTCACTGCAGAGCAGGTAATTGGCAAATTCATGGCCAGAATACTCCAAGGAGTATCCTGGAAGGTGTAGACAAGCCTTAAGTGGTGAGGCCATGCAGTAACAAAAGTTTCTTTTAAAAAATAGTTATAATTTTACACTGGCAAATGATTGAAATTGTCTCCTTTTTATGTTACTGGACAGTAGTGGGAATCTCATGGTCCTCTGGCTGTTGTTGGACTACAGCCAGAGTAGTCCAGCAACAGCAGTCCCAGTAGGGGCAATGGTGCAAACCTGGAATGGGTAATAAATGCCTAGTGGAATCTTAGAAGCCAAAGAAAAGAATACATAGAATTTCAAGGTATCTGTAGGTGGCAGAAATTGTTCTTTACTTTTATCCATCATGAGCAGAAGTAAATATGCAAATACATAGAGGTTTACCTGATCTGTGCAATTGATTCAAAATTCATCCTTTTTCAATACAGAATTTGCGCTACTCTGCTGTGAATCCAATTTGTCTTTTGAAACATAGCATAAAAGGTCCTGCTCTTCCTTCATTTCTGCCTGATATCACCCAATAGAATGAAGTTATTCTCGTTAACATAGCAGGTAAAGTGGACAAAATGCAAAATTAGTTTTTCACTTTACCAAAGGGCATCTAAATGGGCACTGTTTTGAATGGCTTTGAAACATTATGGAAATTTGTGACAGTACGGTAAAGTTTTCTTTTTCGACTACACCTATCAGAATCTCCCAAGCTGGCAACGAGATTCTAGGAGCTTCAGCCATAGTATGTGTCTTTCCTAAAAGCTCTAAATTTAGTGACAATAAATGTATCAGTTACTTAAGAAAAGATTCAAAGCCAGATAAACATTGGGTCTGATCCAGAAAGAAGGTACTTAATATGTTAATATGATCTGTATTGCTCAGCATGTTGGAGAAATGTGGCTTGACACCATTCCATTAATCTATTCTATCCAGAGATTGGACAAGTTGCTTTTTGGCACTTTGTTGTTGCTGTTCTTGCTTTTATTGTGTGCCTTCAACTCATTTCTGACTTAGGGCAACCCAGTGAGTTTTCACGACTGAGCAGACATTCGAACCCTGGTCCCCAGCATTCAAACTACACACTGCACCTCCAGAATCCTCTAGCCAGCATGGGTTTGGGGCACTGCAGTCCCCAAAAATGACTTATCCATGCTCTGATTTCATGCACCACAAGCAGATTTGGGGGAAAGGCAATATCATTTGCTTTGTTCCCTTTACCTGCCATGCCATTAAAAAAAAATAAAAAATCCGGAGTCACAGAACTTTCTGTAGAGCAATGCCAGAGACTGGAGAGAGGGGAGGATGGAGGGAACCAGAGCTGCTCCACTGAGGCAGGAAATGGCTCTTGGTAGATGGCAACCATATGGTGAAGTTGATAGATTTGGCGCCTCGCAGGCATTGCTTGATGGCTCCATTGATGACCTGGCAGCATAACAGAACGTGGCTTTCTGATTCCCTGCCAAGATCCTAATTGAAGCCTGCTTGCTCAGTTGTTTGCTAACACCTTCCTTCAATGGCACACACAGAGCCTATGCCTGTGGCAAGGGTTGGAGGCTCACAACCCAGCCTCTGATCCCTGCTGGAGGGCAGTGCCCCTGAACTGAGGTTGTTCTGCATCTCTCCACAAACTGTTTCAGCCTGGAGCTAGGCCCCGTTCACCCATTCCCTTTGAAGACTTGGAGTCAAATCTGTTAGGAGTTTACGGAGAAGCAGGAGGGCTGTGAATGGAGCAACCATGGCTGGTGAGAACATGCAAGAATTTCACCAGAGATCTGGAAAGAATCTGAGCAGAGGAAGAGAAGGAGGAGGATCATTATGGAATGTTTGGAAATCTCTTCCTCTCTGCAAGGACAGGAAGGGAAGCAAACTTTAGGAGTGCAGATAAATGCATCACGTTGTTGTTCCAACAACTCCTTTTACTGTGTAATCCTCACATGTGGGTTTGACTGTTGGACTACAACTCTGGAGACCAGGGTTTGAATCCTGACATAACCACGAAACCCACTGGGTGACTTTGGGCAAGTCACATGCTCTCAGCTTCAGGGGGAAGGCAATGGCAAAACTCCTCTGAACAAATCTTGGCAAGAAAAGCTCATGATAGGGTTGCCTTAGGATCACCATAAGTCAGAAATGAATTGATGGCGCACAACAACAACAACAACAACAAACAAGAAGTACATTTCAAAACTTTTCTTCTGTATTTTGCTTTTCAAAGAAGCCACCCCAGCTGCTTAACTCAAGCACAGTCCCTTTACGCTGTCACTTTGCTTTTTATGAACAGGATAAAGGTGGGCATCAAACCTGAGGCTTGGTGGGCATTTTCATACCTAATGTTTATCTTATCTTCAAGCCTTTCCCATACTATCTTTGTCAATGTTTGATACACACTTAATTCCAAAAGGAAAAATGGGAAGGAAACATTTGTACTACAAGTGAGCATTCTTGACCATGGCTTTTATACTTGCATTACAAACGCTAGAGAAGAAAGTGTTTTTTATTGCCGTCCATAAGTAATGTCACTTGATGTTATGCTGCCAATGGTGTGTGTCATACAGGATCACCATAGAGGTTGCAATTTCAGCTGGAAAGTGATGACATTTTCACACGCACACACACAACCATACACACACACACACACAAGGTCTCATTTATCATACTGATGTGGTGTGTCTTCAAGGTGTTTCGAAATTATGGCAACCATAAGGCATACTTATCACAGGGTTTTCTTGGCAAGTTTCTTCAGAGGGAGGTTGCCAGTGCCATTATTATTATTATTAACCTTTATTTATATAGTGCTGTAAATTTACACAGTGCTGTACATACAATCCATTAATTAGATGGTTCCCTGCCCTCAGGCTTACAATGTAAAATCCTGTGAGGCTGAGAGAGTGTGACTTGCCTAAGGTCACCTGGTTGGTTTTTACATCATACTCCCAAAGTGAGTAAGTTGTTTCTGCTTAGCCTTAGGAACTCCTGACATGGAAAAAAATGGGGAGTATACCTAATGAACAAAACTGGAAGATATTTCCAAAGAAAAATAACCAAGATAATAATAGGTTTTGACAGCAAACATGACACACAAGGAAGAGGAGTGTGTAGGGGAGGGAGGACAGATTCTGAAGAAATTGGGTTTGTTTTGCCATGAGAGAAGAAGAAGAATTGGTGACACAATTGGAGTCATGAAATATTGAAGAGGCTGTCACAGAGAAAATGGAGAATGATTATTTTCCCCTTGTCACTGATAATCAGAGAGGAGACTGAAGTCAGGACATGAGGTTTCAGTTCCAAGAAGGTCAGTTTAGGTTAAATGCCCCCTACTGATTCTGACAGCTGCTTCCAGCCGACAAACTATGGTTTGCACCGATGCATCTCATTTAAGCACAGCATATTGCATTAAGAGAAACAATTTAACTTGAGGAAGTCAACCAATTTGCCTAGCGAGATAGATGGAATCTGTTCTACCGGATGTTTCAAGCAGGAAGGCTGCAGAAGCAGCTGTTGTAGATGGATCCACCAAGACCGCTCAGGAGATTCATCTTCTGGGTCGGGATGGAAAAGAAGTTGTTGGGAGTTGAGAGTCTTAACAAAAGTATCTGTTTTGTACCTCCCGAGACTTCATTGAGAGACACAGTGCACCTTGTCTTGCATGTTTGCACATCTGTGAGGCCTGCCATGCATTTCACCCTGTTGCCACACTGCCAAAATAAAGCAGGTTGACACTATTTTAACCACCAAGACTCAATGTTATGGGATTCTAGGATTTGTAGCTTTGTGAGATATTTAGCTTTTCCTGTAAGAGGGTCCTGGTGCCCCAACAAACTACAAATCACTGACAGTAAACTGAATTTTTATTTTTCATCAGCAAGAGGAGGAGAAGCATTTGGGGATTAAACTACAGTTCTTGGGTGGTATGCATTTTGACTTTGGCCACTGTGTGTGAATGGGGGTATTTGCTGCTCCGTCTCAGGCAGCAAAAGCCTGAGGTTGGCCTTGAATATATCTCAAACTTCCCTGGCTGCTATCTCCTATCCAACAAGGAAAACCCAACTTTGGAGCCCTGAGTAAGATAGCACCTTGATGAGTCCTTGGAGGACTACCAGCCTCTTCTCCCTCCCCAGAGACCTTCTGTAAAGTGAATAAAATGCCACAAATAATGAGGCTTAGACCACAGTCCCCATGGTCCCTGTGGCATAGCCAGAGGGGAAGGTGCTCACAGCATCTCTGTGAAGGCAGAATCTTCTTCATTTTACTGACAGTGCCAGGGGACCGAAAACAGGCCCAACAGTCTTCTTGGTTTCCAAGTAGCACCACTGGCAACCTCTTGGGAGGAGCGGGTGGAATGGCAGGGAGCAAAGGGAGATGGTTGCGACCCCTTGAGAGTTCTTCATAGACTCTCCTCAAGGTTTTTCAGGCATTCAGACAGAACACTCCAAGGACCCTTTTAGGACTGAGTGGTAAGTGCAAAGTCCACACTTCCCCCTAGTTTCAGATGATTATTTCTCTTGAGACCCCAAGCCTTCATAATTCCAAGCCTTGTGAATAATACTTTAAAAATGTATTTTTTTTTTCTGAGCCAACCTCAGGTAGTAAAGGGAATGCTCACTGAGGAATTCTGGGAGGTGTAGTCCAAAAATACTAGGTGGTATTATATAGCCTGGAGAAGAGAACATTGGGAGGTGACATGATGCCCACCTTTAAATATTGGAAGGGATGTCATGTAGAAGATGGAGCAACCCTGCTCTAGAGACTAGGACATCATTCAAAGTAACACCTTGCACCTCTTCCCCCAAAATCCACCTAAACAACTTCCTGATAGTAAGAGCAGTTCAACAGAGGAATGGACTGCCTCGGAGAGTGTTGGATTCTCCTTCTTTTGGAGGTCTTTAAACAGAAATTGCATGGCATGACTCTCCAGGTATTAACCACAGATGAGCAGTTTCAGTATCCCTTCAGTCCAATCAGACTCAGAATGGACAGCCCTTCAAAGAGTGGACATCTTCAAACAGAGGACTGTCATTTCTAAAAGAAGATATGTGGCAACCCAGAAGGGTGGATTCAGGCTTGATCAGTGGTGTCCCTAGGGTTGGTGTTACCCAGTGCAGTCACTCATGGTGTCATCCCCCATTGACCTCCTCCTCCCACTTCACACATCATACAAGATCCTTAGTAATGGTTTTTTGCACTAAAGTCACTTGTAAATCGTAACATCAGATAAAATATAGGATGAGTCTCTGAAAAGAGAATCCACCAAAGCATTAGGAAGAATTTTCTTACTGTATGAGGTGCTTGACAGTGGAAGAAATTGTCTTGGAGGATGGTGGGCTCTCCATTTTTGGAGGTCTTTAAACCGAAGTCATATGGCAATCTTTCAGGAGTGTTTTGGTTGTGCATCCCTGCATGGCATGTGGTTGAAATAGATGGCCTTTGCTATCTCTTCCAACTCTATAAATCTATAATTCTACACACACACACACACACACACACACACCCTACTGTTGTTGTTGTTGTTGTTGTTGTGTGCCTTCTAAGTCATTTCTGACTTGTGGTGACCCTAAGGTGGCCTTGTCATGGGGTTCTCTTGGCAAGATTTGTTCAAAGGAGGTATGCCATTGTCTTCATCTGAGGCTGAGAGAGTGGGATGCATCCAAGGTCACCTATTGTTTCGTAGCCAAGCTGGGAATCGAACCCTGGTCTCCAGAGTCATAGTCCAACATTCAAACCAGCATGCCATGCTGGTTGTCATTATAGGAAGCTAAATCCTTGATTTCATTTGCTGAGCCATTTAAACTGGTTTGAGGAATGTGTACATATACATGTGAATGCATGTATCAGCACCATGGCTTTGTACATCTT
Source organism: Urosaurus nigricauda (assembly GCA_034509955.1). Classification (NCBI taxonomy): domain Eukaryota; kingdom Metazoa; phylum Chordata; class Lepidosauria; order Squamata; family Phrynosomatidae; genus Urosaurus; species Urosaurus nigricauda. Next base: position 269,572,854 of record JAOEGL010000003.1, read on the forward strand.
GTCACTGTTCACTGCCCCTTTCTCACATCTATCTCATTCTCAACCACAATATCTCTCCCCTGTGTCTTTCTCACATTCGTCTCATTCCTCTTTTAAAACCACTACAAAAATCACAACTAAGAGGCTAACTAAACATCTCTTCTGAAACTGTGTGACAACCAGTGAGATGACTGCCTATTATTTCCAAGAAGGCCCTGCAGCTCCATAACTGCTTGCATTAGTCACAAAACCACCCTCCAGAGCTGGAACCACTCAGGTCGTGGCCTCTTCAGCTGGAAGACGGGACTGTAATTTTCCTGCAGTTATTTCCAAGATAACTTACTTTGGATTTTTTTTTTACGATGCTTACAAATTGCAGACATTTAAAAAACATAATTCACAGCCTAAATGGCCTTAAATGTGTGCAGTTTCACCAAAGAGCATAAAATATTTTTAACTGTTTCTAAATTTTAGGAAAGCAAGCACTGTTTATACAGGAACGGACATCAGGGAAGGTGATGTGTGGCTAAGGGGAAGGGCATGAAAGTCTTTCTCATGACCAGGATCATAAATGTGGAGCTACGATCATTCAATGGAATAGAAGCAGAAAAACAAAAATAAATTTCTCATTTCAGTTTGCAACACAGGCATCCTGAGACATATAGCTGGTTGTATAACTTGTAATGAAACAGATAAAGTCATGGACACTTTGGGGCATCCACACTTAACTGCTCTCCCTGTGAAGTCCTCTGTAATAACACTGGCCAAGATCCTATCTGACACTGGTGAAGTATAAAGTTCTACCAACACACTCAAGGAGGAGGTCTAGGAGGGTGGCAGCTACTTTGGGTCATTTCTGATTTATACCACCCTAAGATGACACTATTACAGAGTTTTCTTGGCAAGATTTTTTCAGAGGGAATTTAAGGTAACCCAGTGAGTTTTCATGGACAAGATGGGAAATGAACCCTGGTCTCCAGAGTCCTAGTCCAACACTCAAACAAGTACACCATACTACTACTAGCCAGACAATATTTAAAAAGGAGTTCTTCTGGGACATACTGCCATCCAATCATTGGCTGTTTGGATTGGGATGGAGATGTGCCGGTGTGCCAGATGTTATGTAAGCTTCGAAATATTTTTTTTACAAGGAGGATCTGGATATCTCTTTGTGCAACACTGGGAAACATCCTTATGCTAGTATAAACCCTGATTATGCTAACATATGTCAAGAGGATTCCAGTAAATATCTTCTAACCAAGGTTATCAAAAAACGATAATAACTGTATGTGTGTGTTTGTGGTTTTTTTCCCCAGAACTGTAGTACAAAGGAAGCTGCCTTATACAGAATCAGATCATTGGTCTGTATAGCTCAGTATCATCAGACTTGACTGGCAGCCATTGCTCTCTTGCATTTCAGTTGGAAGTGTTCCTCAAACCTACTTAGAGGTCCCTGTGGTCTTCTGTATAAGTACTAAGCTGGCTTGATCCTGCTTAGCTTTTGAAATCAGGTGAAATAGGGTGTGTTGAGGCTGGAATGGAGCAAGCATGCTTTAATGTTGCACTTGAAAAGATTGACTTATAGATTATAAAATATTTCAGGGCAACGCATGCTCTGTGCTGCCATGTAAGTCATCTTTCTGAGTAGATATGTCAGCAAAATGCATAATCCCACAGTTCAGAATACAGATATATGTGACTCATAATGCTTGCTTCTAATATGCCTCTTCATGCCCCCCCCCCAAAAAAAAACCTCATGGGAAAGGAAGGGATTTCTCTTATTTGTGAAATGGAACATTGAGTTGTACTGCAACAAACTGGCTCCTTAATATGCCAGTGTAAGATACCCAGTTTAAGCCGGTTCCCAAATAGTGATGCAGTACTCCATCACTCACACCAGTATCAAAATAGACTTTGAAAAATCACAAAGGAATATGTGATATCATCAAAATTTCAAGGGGAACAAAGTAATGCGGATGGACCAACCACCCTAAAAAGCTGTGCAAGCCAAATAGCATAACTGTCAGCAAAGAGAAGGCTCATTTCTGCAGCAAATCAGTTTTAAAAAAAAGAATGCTGGTCTCAGCACTATGGGGAGAATGTGGCATGAATTGAGCAGAGGAGGTGAGATTGCTTGCCTTTCCAGTATAGAACCGGTTTGTTTACATCTGGAACCTCCTGAATAGGTTAAGGAATTGCTAGACAGGGCTCCACTGTAAGATAAGCATATCATCTTAAGTCAGCCTGTTTATTAAGTACTTTAGTCCTTTCTGCTTGCTACTTACATATCATGCCACAGTGGTGCCTGAAACCATTTGAGATGGGAAATGAAATGTCAAACCACCACCTATAATGGCACATGAAGAATATGCTCCGGATGGGACAACATGGAAATGATGGTTGGAAGCATCCAAAATGGATGCCATGCGGAGGATGGAATTCTGGTAATTGTAATCCAAAAATACCAAAATGGGACCTGGGGGCATCCCTCCCAGGAAACAATGTAAAACATTTGCCTCTGGCAGTAGCTTTAAGGGAAAGTATCATTTCTCTGGCCTGCAACCTCCTCCATTTTTGTGTTTTTATACAGTTGCCAACTGAAGGGAGAATAGCCTGCCCAGCTACCTCCTGGACCTTTAGCAGAGGTTTGAATTACAGAAATCCACAAATGAAAATTTTTGTGGCCAAGATCTAAATGTGACTGCCCAGGCAACCAAATAGCTCTTAAAAACAATGGCTGCAAAGGCTGGTTCCAAAGTTGGCTGCCCCATTTATCCTTAATTAAAACAAACAAATGAAATCACTGAGAAACTACAGGAGGTTTCAAAAAAAGAAAACCCTTTTGGATTAAGAGCAGATTCCTGGGAAGTTAGACCCACTGGGGAAAGATGAAGACTGGCTCAATTAAGACTCCATCTCCTTCAACAGAGTTCACAAGTGAATGCATGGAATCTCTTGGGTTTCTCGGAGACTATGTGTGTGTCTTGTGTGCCTTCAAGTCATTTCCAACCTATGATGATCCTAAGGCAAACCTATCAGCGGGTTTTCTTGGTAAGATTTGTTCACAGAAGGTTTGCTATTACATTCACCTGAGGCTGAGAGAGTATGGTTTGCCCAAGGCCATCCAGTAGGTCTCATGGCCAAGCGGGAATCGAACACTGCTCTCCAGAGTTGCAGTCCAACACTCAAGCCACTACACCATGCTGGCTCATTTTTACCAAAGCAAGGCAAACAGGCAGTATGAAAATTACTTAACTTAAAATGTTACTGGTTATATTGAGAGAACTAGTGGGGTGCAGTGGTTTGGGTATTGGACTATGACTCTGGACAGGGTTTGAATCCTGGCTTGGCCATGGCAACCCTCAGGGTGACCCTGGGTGTATCATACTCTCACAGCCTCAGAGGATGGTCATGGCAAGCCCCATCTGAAGAAAGTTGCCAAGAAAACCCCATGACAGGTTCACATTAGGGTCACCATAAGTCAGAATTAACTTGAGGGCCCACAACAACAGACAGCAACAGTTAAATCGAAAGGTATATGCAAAACATATGTGCATACATTGCCTAGACTCTGACAACCTAGAGGAGAGTGTCAAGTAAAGGGTCAATTCATCTCACTATCTTCTTGAAGAGAAAGAAGAGGGGGAAAGAGGAAGAGATAGAGGAGTCTTTTATGTGGTTGCAGAAACACCTCGAATGTTCTTTGAGAACATGATTGGCTACTTGGAAACATGGATATATTGATCACCAAGCATTACAACTGGGTGACTGAGCAAATGGAGAAAGTTCTAGAGACAATACATAGGTGTTTATCACACTGGGGCTAATTTTGGCATTAAAGAGAGATTAAAGCATATTTAAAGTATCCCGCAAATAAAGCGAAAATGGTGACTAATTGCACCAATGATTACCATGTGCAATTGCACAAATAAAGTGATATCAGAAATGCATTGTTGCTGAAATTCTGAAAGTAAAAAGATGTGCATTAATGTTTCTTTGTGACCACTTTAATGGCGGGTTTTGTGTGATGCTGTGTGAAATCGTTTGACGTAAATACATGATTTTTCTGGGATATTGACAGAATAAACTCATACTCATCTTCATGTGATAAACTCCATTGAAGGTAGTGGCATGCAAGGAACCCATACTGTCCATTGCTGTAGTATTAAATGGGAGAAGGGGGTGTAGGGAATGCTTCATTGAGCAGGATTTTCCAATACAAACCTTGTTCAAATATAAGGTTGCTAACTGGCTCCAGCCAGTATTTTACTGATCTGGTAAAAGAACCAAAGTCCTGTCATGTTCTGGCTACTGAGGCCCAGCAAAGCATGCAAACTTTAATTTAGATTGAGGACTAAATCTATTTGCTAATCTCAACAGGAGAACACCCACTGAATCAATTAGGTTTACCTGAGTGTTGACAGAGTTCAGCAATTCATTCACTGGTTCATTCAGATATTTATATCCCATTCAATATCATGGAAACAGCTCAAAAGAATAAACATCTTGAATTCTGTTGGTTTATTATGTATACACAAATTCCCCTATAGAAGAATCTGAACATTTTTGATAGATTTAGAGCATCTACCATATATACCTGACTATAAGTTGATCTCATGTACAAACGAAGGGTGGATTGGGGGTAAAAATTATGGATTTTGATACGACCTGTAAATAAATTGAGGGTAACATTTAGGAACATGTAACAAAGGATGTAAAGAATGAATCAAAGGAAAATCATGCCAAGGAACATACAAAATTCTGAGAGGCGTGTTTGTGCTCACACTAAAGGCTAAGAGCCCTGGTGGTGCCATGGTTAAATGCCTGTACTGTAGCCACTCACTCACAAACCACAAGGTTGTGAATTCAATACCAGTAAAAGGGCTCAAGCTTGACTCAGGCTTACATCCTTCCGAGGTCGCTAAAATGAATATCCAGATTGTTGGGGGCAATTAGCTTACACTTTGTAATCTGCTTAGGGAGTGTTTAAGTGCACTGATAAGCGGTATAGAAATGTACTTGCTATTGCTAAAGGCTGGACAGATGAGGAGGAAAATGTGGTAAATTATGGCTGGGTAATGTGATCAGGCATGCATTGCTAAGAAAATGCATATATGTCCAAATGGATGAGAAAACAATGCAAAGCAAATGGCAACTACATTTGCTGTGATTATAGCCTTTAACTTTATAAATTTGCTTGATTTTAACCCCCAAAAGTTAACAAACATACACACATATCTTATTCAGATTCTTCAGAACCTGATTAATCTCAGTGCTCCTTTCAGAGGAAGCACCAAAGAGCAGCTGCCACCAGCTTTTTTATGTATCATTTTTATTGATTTATATACATTAAAACAAAGAAAGAAAGAGAAAGCAAACTTGACAGGATACTTCAGGATGAACTTTGTTGTTCACATCAGGATGAGCTTTGCTATGTCTGTTACATGCAACTCTCAGCTGGTTCTCCAGGTTTATATCACTGATTCTTCTTTATTTACATTAGTAAACTTGGAAGAGATTAAGGGAATCCAGGCTAACTGGTCTGTATCCTCCCATATGAGAATGTCTGAGCTGTAAAGTCTTTGGGGGAGACACTGCTCTCAATCCCACCACCTTGCCAGGCACATCTACTGGGAATGTGGAGAGGACATTTTTCCTGGCTGCTTCCAGACTTTGGAACTCCTTTCCTTGGAAGATAGGATAGCTCCTTCCTTGCTATCTTTTCAACAAGTCAAAACCTTTTTATTCCAACCAGCCTTTAAGAATTTATTGGTTTACAAGAAAAGGGCAAGTTGCACTGCTTTTGTTCTTTATATTAGAATAATATTTTATATAGTTTTAATCTTGTTGTTCATTTATTACTGTTCTACTGTCAGGTTTTAGGATGTCTAACATTATCCTTTTGTAAGCTGCTTTGAGTCAAAGATTGAAGAAAAGACAAAGTATAAATAAAGGGATAGGTGGCTGGGTAGATGGATTGATAAAGTATCTTTAGAGAGGAATACACCACAGAGTAAGTAGCCCCCCTACTCTTTGTTTGGAAGCAGTCATCCTCTGCTTGCAGAATTGGACCGCTTAAGGAATGATCTTTCTGAATGCCAATACAAATTCATCTAATCAGCACCTTCCAGACAAATGTGTGGATTGGAAGTTAATTATCCAGTGCCTTTTGCACCTCCTGAATGGCCCAGTGCAATTCTTGGCTCAGGAAACCCACATTAAAATATGTTGTAATGTATGTAAGTTGAGAAAAAACGTGTGTGAAAATAGTATTTAAATATACATTAAAAAGGTTACATTTGAGTGGATTTGAAAGTATTAATGAAAACAGATTAGTGTGGAAACAGGAAGGAACAGAGTTAGAAAGAACATATGTAAAAATGACAGAGACCAGAAGCCATCGGATTTCCCCATGCCTGCCTTTCAAAAGAGGAAGTCTTTGCAGAAGCAATCATTACAATTTCTTTTGCTTTCAATGAGAAGTGTGTCATCCCAAGGTGGCCCCATGAAAACATTTTACTTGCTGGAGAAAGAGAGACATTGGTTGAGATTCTAGATCAGGACTGAATAGCATAAATATTTGCATGTGAGGCTGCATATTGATGGTGCGATGGAACCTTTGTGTTGAATATTATGTAGCTGAAGATATATAAACAAATTTACAATGCGCAACTGAATGCACATTATATTCCTACATGCCCAACCCCACTTCTGCACCCTTGAACTGAATGCAGGCATTCCTCATTGGACAAAAATGCCAAAACGCTTTCTGCAGGTGTAAGTCACCAACATGATTCTGACCTTGGTATGCCAGCTAAACTTCTGGTTCCATCCATGGTTATACAATATAGACACTTATGTAAGAAGGTATTCCACACACCCTTTATAGAACCATAGAATCATAGAGTTGGAAGAGACCACAAGGGCCATCCAGTCCAACCCCTTGCCATGCAGGAGCTCTCAATCAAAGCATCCCTGACAGATGGCCATCCAGCCTCTGTTTAAATATCTCCAAAGAAGGAGACTCCAAGGGAGTGTGTTCCACTGTCCAACAGCTCTTACTGTCAAGAAGTTCCTCCTAATATTGAGGTGGAATCTCTTTTCCTGTAGCTTGCATCCATTGTTCCATGTTCTAGTCTCTGGAGCAGCAGAAAACAAGCTTACTCCAGCCTCAATACATCCTTTAAATACTTAAACAGGGCTATCATATTACCTCTTAACCTTCTCTTCTCCAGGCAAAACATATCCAGCTTCCTAAGTCATTCATAGAATCATAGAATCATAGAATCATAGAGTTGGAAGAGACCACAAGGGCCATCCAGTCCAACCCCCTGCCATGCAGGAACTCCCAGTCAAAGCATCCCCGACAGATGGCTATCCAGCCTCTGCTTAAAGACCTCCAAGGATGGAGACTCTACCACACTCCGAGGGAGTGTGTTCCACCGTCGAACAGCCCTTACTGTCAGGAAGTTCCTCCTAATGTTGAGGTGGAATCTCTTTTCCTGCAGCTTGCATCCATTGCTCCGCGTTCTGGTCTCTGGAGCAGCAGAAAACAAGCCTGCTCCCTCCTCAATATGACATCCCTTCAAATATTTGAACAGGGCTATCATATCACCTCTTAACCTTCTCTTCTCCAGGCTAAACATCCCCAGCTCTCTAAGTCGTTCCTCATAGGGCATGGTTTCCAGACCCTTCACCATCTTAGTTGCCCTCCTTTGGACCCGCTCCAGTTTCTCCACATCCTTTTTGAATTGTGGTGCCCAGAACTGGACACAGTATTCCAGGTGGGGCCTCACCAAAGCAGAATAGAGAGGCACTATTACTTCCTTTGATCTAGACACTATACTTCTATTGATGCAACCTAAAATAGCATTGGCCTTTTTAGCTGCTGCATCACACTGCTGACTCATGTTCAACTTATGGTCTACTTGGACTCCTAGATCCCTTTCACACATAGTTTCATTCAGCCAGATGTCCCCCATCCTATATCTGTGCATTTCATTTTTCCTCCCTAGGTGCAGAACCTTACATTTCTCCGCATTGAATTTCATTTTGTTAGCGTTGGCCCAGCTTTCTAGTCTATTCAGGTCATTCTGAATTTCAATCCTGTCTTCTGGAGTATTGGCTACTCCTCCTAATTTGGTGTCATCTGCAAATTTGATAAGTATGCCCCCAATTCTGTCATCCAAGTCATTAATAAAGATATTGAATAGCACTGGGCCCAGGACAGAACCCTGTGGGACCCCACTGGTCACTTCTTTCCAGGATGAAAGGGAGCCATTGTTGAGCACCCTTTGAGTTCGGTCAGTCAACCAGTTACAAATCCATGTAATGGTTACCTTGTCTAGCCCACATTTTACGAGCTTGTTTGCAAGAATGTCATGGGGAACCTTGTCAAAGGCCTTACTGAAATCAAGATATACTATATCCACAGCATTCCCTTCATCTACCAAACTGGTAATTTTATCAAAAAAAGAGATCAGATTTGTCTGGCAAGACTTGTTTCTCTGAAACCCATGTTGGCTTTTTGTGATTATGGCATTGGCCTCTAAATGTTCACAGACTCTCTGCTTAATGATCTGCTCTAGAATCTTTCCTGGAATTGATGTCAGACTAACTGGACGATAATTGTTGGGATCCTCTTTTTTCCCCTTTTTGAAGATGGGCACAACGTTTGCCCTCCTCCAGTCTGCTGGGACTTCTCCTGTTCTCCAGGAGTTCTCAAAGATTATTGCCAATGGTTCCGATATTACATTCGCCAGTTCTTTTAATACTCTGGGATGTAGTTCATCTGGTCCTGGAGATTTATATTCATTTAGGTTAACCAGGTATTCCTGTACTATCTCTTTACTTATTCTGTGCTGAGATTCCCCTATTCTGTCTTCTGCTCCATTATCCTTAGGTTGACCACCCTTTGCCTTTTCTGAGAAGACTGAAGCAAAGAAGGTGTTGAGTAATTCTGCCTTTTCTCTGTCCCCTGTTAGCATTTTGCCATCTTCTGCACGCAGTGGCCCTACTGTTTCCTTCTTCTTCCTTTTGCTTCGGACATACCCAAAAAAGCCCTTTTTGTTGTTCTTAACCTCTCTAGCCAGCCTGAGTTCATTCTGTGCTTTAGCTTTTCTGACTTTACCCCTACATGTGCTGGCTATTTGTTTGAATTCCTCTTTCGTGATTTCCCCATTTTTCCATTTCTTATACATGTTCTGTTTAAGGCTTATCTCAGTTGAAAGTTCCTTAGTCATCCATCCTGGCTTCTTGAGACACCTCCCATTTTTCTTCCTCATTGGAACTGTTTGAAATTGCGCCTTCAGTATCTCCTTTTTGAGAAACTCCCATCCGTCTTGAACTCCCTTCTCTTTTAGTTTTCTTGACCATGGGATCTCCCCCAGTATTTCTCTAAGTTTATTGAAATCAGCTCTCCTAAAGTCTAGAATGCGTGTCTGACTATGCCTGGCTTCCCCTTTCCGCTGTATAACAAACTCCAGGAGAACATGGTCGCTTCCCCCTAAGGATCCAACCACTTGCACCCCATTGACTAGGTCATCCCTGTTGGTTAAGATCAGATCTAAAATAGTTGATCCCCTTGTTGTCTCTTCCACCTTTTGGACAATGAAATTGTCTTCCAGGCAAGTGAGGAATTTGCTAGACCTTGAGGATTTGGCTGAGTTTGACTTCCAGCAAATATCCGGATAGTTGAAGTCCCCCATCACTACTACATCTCTCCTTTCTGAGTGTGTGCTCATCTGTTCTAGAAAGGCATCATCCAATTCCTCTGCCTGAGTCGGGGGTCTGTAGTAGACTCCCACAGTAACATCCCTGTTGTTTCCCTCTCCTTTAATGTTTATCCAGATGCTCTCCACCTGGCTTCCAGTATTGACTTCCTGGATCTCTTCACTGGTGTAAATATCCCTGACATATAATGCTATTCCTCCTCCTTTCCTGTTTGGCCTGTTTCTCTTAAAAAGGTTATATCCCTCTATTTCTACATTCCAGTCATGAGACTCATCCCACCAGGTTTCAGTGATGCCTATTATATCATATTTGCTCTGTTGTGCTAGGAGTTCGAGTTCATCCTGTTTATTTCCCATACTCTGTGCATTAGTGTAGAGACATCTAAGAACATGTGTTCCCTTTACTTGCTGCCTGTGCAAATTTTTTTGCTTCCCACTGTTGGGTCCTTGCACTGTTTGCCTTGTTCCCTCTATGTCAGTTTGATTATTTTCTCCAGCCCTTTTGCCTTCCAAAATAATGTCTCCCTCCCCCATATAACTCAGTTTAAAGCCCTCCTGATCAGATTTTTGAGACTTTTGGCAAAAATGTTTTTGCCAACTGGTGTGAGATGCAGCCCATCCCTTGCCAGAAGTCCCTCCTCATGGAACCGCAGCCCATGATCCAAGAATCCAAACTGTTCTTGGCGGCACCATCTACGGAGCCAGTTATTCACCTCTGCTATTTTCTTCTCCCTTCCTGGACCATGCCTTTCTACTGGGAGAAGAGATGATATGACAACCTGTGCATCCATCTCTTTCAGCTTCCTTCCTAGAGCCTCATAATCCCTTATGATATTCTGAAGGCTGTGCCTTGCAGTATCATTGGTTCCCACATGAACCAGAAGAAAGGGGTGTTGATCAGTAGGCTTGACAAGTCTTGTCAGCCTCTCAGTTACATGATGGATCTTTGCCCCAGGGAGACAACACACCTCCCGAGACATCTTGTCAGGCCCACAAACCACTGCTTCTGTACCCCTCAGCAAGGAGTCCCCCACAACCACCACACGCCTCCTCCGAGGCTTAGCAGCGGCTGTTCCCTTTCGTGGTACTCTCAGTCTCCCCTGCTCTGTCCCTGATGTCTGTCCCTGCTGCTTTTCCTCATCATCTCTGATAACAGAGAGAGATTCAAAGTGATTCTGTAGCTGCAAGCTCACAGAACGAACCGTGGTTTCCCTACTTCTGCGTGTAACTTTCCTCCAACCATCTCCTTCTTTTGTGTGTGAAGTGACCTCTTCTTCCTCAGCAACTTTCTCTGTGTGTTTCCTGTCCAGGACCATCTGGTCCTTTCTGTTCAAGAGAACCTCCTGCTCTCTGTGATGCTGAAGTGTTGACACCTGGGCCTCCAACTGCTGAACTCTTCCTTCTAAGAGGGCTACCAACTTGCACTTGGTGCAGGTGAAGTTCCCCACATCTATAGGCAAGAAGACAAACATCCCACAGGTGTTGCAGGTGACTGCTGCAGGTCCCTCAGTGTCCATAGTGAGAAGTCTTAAGGAGGCAATGAAACAAGACTGTGGGCTTCTCCTGTAAAACACCAGTGTAAAAAATCCCTGTGTGGCTGGCCTTTGTCCCCAAGCTCTGTTAGTGAGCTCAATCAACTGGGCCTATAGGTATCTAGAAAGTTCCTGGCTGCTAGCTCCTTCCAGAGGCAAGTCCCTGATTCACTTTCTCTGAATCCCCACAGCCCCTTAAGGGAATAGTGGGAAGAAAAGTATAAATATTGAATGAGTTTGTCCTCACTGTGTTCAGGCTACCTTCTCCTCTGTACTTCCCCCCTGCCTTGGCTATCAAATATAAAAATGAGTATGAAAAGAAAAAATTCGCGCGCCGTTAGGCGCGCGCCTCTCCTAAAATGAGATTTCTCTTTCCTCCTCCCCAATGAACCAATGAAATGGCTCACAAATTCAAATTTTAAGGTCTTACCCAATCAAAAGGCACACAGAGAAGCACAGGTTTACCTTGAGGAAGGTATGGCCAGAAGCCTCTCCTAGCAGTTATATAAAATGAGATTTCTCTTTCCTCCTCCCCAATGAACCAATGAAATGGCTCACAAATTCAAATTTTAAGGTCTTACCCAATCAAAAGGCACACAGAGAAGCACAGGTTTACCTTGAGGAAGGTATGGCCAGAAGCCTCTCCTAGCAGTTATATAAAATGAGATTTCTCTTTCCTCCTCCCCAATGAACCAATGAAATGGCTCACAAATTCAAATTTTAAGGTCTTACCCAATCAAAAGGCACACAGAGAAGCACAGGTTTACCTTGAGGAAGGTATGGCCAGAAGCCTCTCCTAGCAGTTATATAAAATGAGATTTCTCTTTCCTCCTCCCCAATGAACCAATGAAATGGCTCACAAATTCAAATTTTAAGGTCTTACCCAATCAAAAGGCACACAGAGAAGCACAGGTTTACCTTGAGGAAGGTATGGCCAGAAGCCTCTCCTAGCAGTTATATAAAATGAGATTTCTCTTTCCTCCTCCCCAATGAACCAATGAAATGGCTCACAAATTCAAATTTTAAGGTCTTACCCAATCAAAAGGCACACAGAGAAGCACAGGTTTACCTTGAGGAAGGTATGGCCAGAAGCCTCTCCTAGCAGTTATATAAAATGAGATTTCTCTTTCCTCCTCCCCAATGAACCAATGAAATGGCTCACAAATTCAAATTTTAAGGTCTTACCCAATCAAAAGGCACACAGAGAAGCACAGGTTTACCTTGAGGAAGGTATGGCCAGAAGCCTCTCCTAGCAGTTATATAAAATGAGATTTCTCTTTCCTCCTCCCCAATGAACCAATGAAATGGCTCACAAATTCAAATTTTAAGGTCTTACCCAATCAAAAGGCACACAGAGAAGCACAGGTTTACCTTGAGGAAGGTATGGCCAGAAGCCTCTCCTAGCAGTTATATAAAATGAGATTTCTCTTTCCTCCTCCCCAATGAACCAATGAAATGGCTCACAAATTCAAATTTTAAGGTCTTACCCAATCAAAAGGCACACAGAGAAGCACAGGTTTACCTTGAGGAAGGTATGGCCAGAAGCCTCTCCTAGCAGTTATATAAAATGAGATTTCTCTTTCCTCCTCCCCAATGAACCAATGAAATGGCTCACAAATTCAAATTTTAAGGTCTTACCCAATCAAAAGGCACACAGAGAAGCACAGGTTTACCTTGAGGAAGGTATGGCCAGAAGCCTCTCCTAGCAGTTATATAAAATGAGATTTCTCTTTCCTCCTCCCCAATGAACCAATGAAATGGCTCACAAATTCAAATTTTAAGGTCTTACCCAATCAAAAGGCACACAGAGAAGCACAGGTTTACCTTGAGGAAGGTATGGCCAGAAGCCTCTCCTAGCAGTTATATAAAATGAGATTTCTCTTTCCTCCTCCCCAATGAACCAATGAAATGGCTCACAAATTCAAATTTTAAGGTCTTACCCAATCAAAAGGCACACAGAGAAGCACAGGTTTACCTTGAGGAAGGTATGGCCAGAAGCCTCTCCTAGCAGTTATATAAAATGAGATTTCTCTTTCCTCCTCCCCAATGAACCAATGAAATGGCTCACAAATTCAAATTTTAAGGTCTTACCCAATCAAAAGGCACACAGAGAAGCACAGGTTTACCTTGAGGAAGGTATGGCCAGAAGCCTCTCCTAGCAGTTATATAAAATGAGATTTCTCTTTCCTCCTCCCCAATGAACCAATGAAATGGCTCACAAATTCAAATTTTAAGGTCTTACCCAATCAAAAGGCACACAGAGAAGCACAGGTTTACCTTGAGGAAGGTATGGCCAGAAGCCTCTCCTAGCAGTTATATAAAATGAGATTTCTCTTTCCTCCTCCCCAATGAACCAATGAAATGGCTCACAAATTCAAATTTTAAGGTCTTACCCAATCAAAAGGCACACAGAGAAGCACAGGTTTACCTTGAGGAAGGTATGGCCAGAAGCCTCTCCTAGCAGTTATATCCTCATAGGGCATGGTTCCAGACCCTTCACCATTTTGGTTGCCCTCCTCTGGACATGCTCCAGTTTATCAACATTATATTCCTCATAGGGCATGGTTCCAGACCCTTCACCATTTTGGTTGCCCTCCTCTGGACATGCTCCAGTTTATCAACATTATGCAATTCATTTCCTCCATTCAGAGCCAAGCAGATGGGCACAGCATATCTCATCATTATGTCTCTGGTATAAGTAATATAGACAGGATGTGTATAGCTGGTGGGGGACAGATATTATGGGCCCTGATGCTGGGAGAAGCCAAGGAGCTAAAGAAGTGCTGACAGCCAGTTGTTTTTCTTGCTGGATGCTGTTCCACTCCTCAGCTCTTCTCAAGGCAGCAAGACCAGCTTGCTAGGAAATGTAGAAAGAAATGAAGTGGAATTAAAGGCAATACTCCCCGAATATGGGAACATTACTTGTTTGAGGTAGAAGTCCCAAAATCCACCTTCAGTCCAGAAAGTAACTTTTCATTGACCATGTGGGCTGAGGGATTCTGGGCGTTCAAGTCCAAACAGTAATGTTGCCAAGCTTTACATCCCATATTGTCCTGACCTCCAGAAATAACTGGATCTGCAGGTGTGTTTATGTGTGTTTGCATATCTTTTTGTTCTTGGGTGAATGTTCCCAAGACTTATCTCAGCCCTGGCCCCTACTAGAAGCAACAAAAGTGTCTGCCAATATTGAGGGTGAAACAGAGAGACTGCCCAGGCTCCAGCATAAGGAAGCGATTGAAGCTTTCATGATCTGTTTAAATGGTGACATATGTTTCCTGCGGGCAAGTCAGCAGTGGGCTACATGCCGTCGGTATGAGATATGCAGCTCTCGGATTCTCACGGAGGTTCAGAACATCCCTGCTTGTGGCTTATAACTATGGGAAAAGATGGACGTATCCTGGTGGTCGGAGTCTGATGTGGTCACAGGCTGATTCGTTCTGTACACAGGGAGCAAGCAGTGGATTATGACTGGACAGGGACTCAAGGCAATGAGTCAAACAAAAAAGGGAGACTTATGGATCGTGTTTCCTCATAAAGTTGAAGGAAATATATAAAGGAATACCTCCAGATGCTCACTGTTGGAAATACAGGCCCAGTGCTCACCTTCACTTTTTTTTTAATCACTGGTTTTTAAATTTGATTGACTTTTCCAGGTAACAGAATCTGAACTGAATTTGCCTATCTTGAACCATGTTTAGTTGGTCCCAGGTTGTAGGAAATGGGGCGAGATCTTCACCATAGTATCATAGAGCTGAGCCAAAACTACATCCATTTTTGTGAACATTTTCAGCAGTGTTGAAATAGCTTTTCACTTTTGATTCTACTCTACTTGCCATCACTTTCTGTTTTCTTCACATATTCCCATAGTGATATAATAATTTAAACAAACAAGATTGGTTATGTGGCACTACAGTGTCATTCAGTTTAGGGTGATATCCTAATTGTGGGCAGACAGGTAGGGAATGAACTGTAAGAACCTAGGAAGGATGGCTAAGAGACAGAGACAAGAAGAAGTTCAACTATGCTTAGGAGAAATAATGGTGGCAAACAAGATGACAAAAAATCCCACAGTCAGCACAGTTATGTGAGACAAGTCGCTTTGATTCCTATCCAAGACTAACCTGGAAAATATTTTATGCCACAGTAATATAAAACAGGTTGGTGAGTAGTGACTCTGTGAATATTGAGTCTGTCATCTGAGTGACCTATTTGACAGGGATTGAGAAATATAGTCACTTAGACAATTGGTGTGAGGCAAAGAGGTGACACTTATGAAAGTGTGATTTCAACCATCTTGTGCAGAGCTGCCACATACTTCAGCAGAATACATAAGCAGGAACTCCATCAGGTTATTTGGGATACAGCAAACTCCATTTTACTGAACCATCTTATTGATCTGTGTAAGTCAATATAGGCCTGAATCATATTGCTACACCTAACCAGAAGAGACCCATTGAATCAGTGGAATTTACCTATGTGTTGACTCACTATTCTACAATTGATTCAGTGGCTCTACTACAGTTGGGATTGATCAAGGAATGGGCATGCTCCTGCAACCTATGAAATGGACTAAGTCAATATCCTATGTTAGGCCCAAGCAGAGTAGACCCTTTGGATCAATGAGATTGTGAAAGTGTTGACTGCCCATTTGATAGTTGATTTGCTGGGTCTGCTCCAGTTGGAGTTAACATAAGATTGAGACCCTAATGTGGACAGCCAATGCTAAATCGTTTGTTATTTCAGTTTCTATCTTGCCTCTTTTGTGAGGTCAGAACAGTTCCTGCATGGCAGGGGGTTAGACTGGATGGCCCTTGTGGTCTCTTCCAACCCTATGATTCTATTTATAATTACAAAATAAATGCTTAAAACACATGCTTCTTAGTCATGCTCAAAATGGAGGATATTTTGGAATTTCTGCTGAAGAGAAGGTTGAAATGTCCAGGGAAAAGGAGGACACCTGATCATCTGCACATCATACATCCACAGCCATTTTACCTCTGCACTGCTGCCACCATCCATACTAGTAGACTTATATTGTTTATCAGGATGGTAGCCCGTGTGTCTCTAACCAAAAGCCACAGCCCTGCAACTATTCTGCTTCTCTCCCCTCTTGCAGCTTCTTATAATTTTTATTCATTTATTTTACTAAGACTATCCTGTCCTTTTCTTGTTTTATTCTGAACGCACACAGATTGATGTTCATCATCTAAAATTATATGCCAACTCTAAAACAATAATAAGACTACAAATATTACAAAAGAGAAAACATGACAGATAAACACATCTTAGGAAGATAATGCATTTTAAATCACAACGTATGACAGTAACAAGAATCAATGCTACCTGCAACATCCTACATTTAGGGACAATGAAGCTTTACCAATGGTAGTTTTGAAAATTTTGCAGTTAGGACCAACTGGTTACATTATTATTTTTGTGCATAATGAATATGTTCCTTTTCCTCATTATTTGGACAAACAATGCTTTGGGGGCATTTTGAGATTGTTTTCCCAGGACTAAGGCTACTTTCTTACCCTGTAGACATATATTGTTTCTAAAGAAAGAAAAAAACAAAAGAAATGAAGTGCCAAAGAAATACAAAATGGGTAACATGGTAAGTTGCTAGTGAAATTGTTCAACAATAGGAGTAGAGAGTTACTGAATGGCAGCAGGTCTGTAGAAACATATTATATCAATTAGTTACTTTGAAAAGGTAACTTTCCCATTCTGGTTCACCTGGGCCAAATTGTAAGGCCAGACCAAAGACTTGGAAACAAATTACATTAATTCGTTACTTTTAAAAGGTAACTTTCCCATTTTGGTTCATCTAGGGCCTAGGTGCTAGACTAGGCCAGGCCAAAGACTTGATGGAATAGCAAAGACTTAAATGATGCTAGAAAAGCATTAAAAAGGGAGCTGAGTGCTCATGAAGCTCCACATTGGAAAGGTCTAACAATCCCAAACAAGTCATTTCTGATAATAGCAGCATGGATGAACTGAGAAGCCTCTCCTAGTAATTCAAGAATATGGACAAGTCCACAAGAAAAATGATCTCTTAGAAGACTCAATAGACACTTCCCTCAAGTGGAAGTGATCAGGAGAATATTCAAGCTTCTAGCGTCCAGTTAGTGAAGTGAGTCCTTCACTCCCATCCAACACCTCCTTATCAACAATTGACAGGATAAATATGGTGTGAAGTTCTAGGTCAAAGCTGTGTGTCTCAAGATTTCATAATGCATAACACATCTCTGCAACCAAAGGCACATAGACCTTGGATGATAAAGCCATCCAGGCCTCTCGGAACTGCTAACCCTCATCTAGCACTGAAACCATAATTGGTCCAACCAGCAATTTTGTTAACAAGACTGTCCCTGAGGACATACCAGTCTCACTTGCTCTATGTAGGGAATCATTGTTATTATAGGAAGGCCAAGTATGTTTGGCAAGTTAGTTTATTGAATAAGATTAAGGGTGCCTTCCGAGTCCTTGTATTAACTTCTTCATGCACTCAATCGAGCAGACATTAGCTCCTGTGCCTTTTGCCCTCTGGATGTATTTATTATTGTCATTTCTTTTCCTGCTGCTCCATTTATTTAGCTGGAAATTCTCGCATGTTGTTGTGAAGAGAGGATTAGTCTGATTTAAGAAAGTGGCCATGCCTTTGCTTTTACTTCTGCAGTATTCCACCATATCTGAGGCTGACATGCATCTTTGATGGCTGCCCTTTTCCTCCAATATTCCTTTTATGTTCTATTTTTTTTAAAATTAGATGCAATGAGAGAGAAGGAAGAAGAAAAGAGTTATTAGTGTTAGTTTTAGTATTTAACAAATAACTGCAGCAAAATTGGTGCAGACCAAACAGTTTTAGGACCTTTAGGATAACATTTTGTTATGTGAAGCCAACAAAAGAGATTTGGTACATAGTACATTGAACTAATAAGTATGGTGTCATGTCTCTAGTTTTCTGACTCAGGTTTATTTTGGCTTTTTCTTCCTTACTCAGTTGGTCTGCTGGAATACTGGCAGGGGGTATGACTTGACCAAGATATATTTTAGTCTTGGTTCCGTTGAGTGTGCTGTGGTTACTGGTGCTATCCTAATCACAACAGTTCTGGGAATATAGCCTGAAGGGTAGGAGGCATAGAGAAAATGAACCATACTGTAATGCTTCTGTAAAATGAGATTACCTTTTCTTTAAACTGTTGTACAATGGTGTTGGACTATGACTGGAGACTGGGGTTCAAATCCCTGCTCAGCCATGGAAACCCACTGGGTAATGTTGCACAAGTCACACTCTTTCAGCCTCAGTGGAAGGCAAAGGCAAAGCCCCTCTGAACAAATCCTGTCCGAAAAACCACACAATAGGTTTGCCATGGGGTCATCATAAGTTCGAGATGACTTGAAGGCACACAACAACAACAGCAGCAACAACAACAAAGCCCCATCTATGCCATTGTACTGTGGGCCCTTGTTATCCATGGGGGTTTGGCTCCGGGACCCCCTGTGGATAACAAAATCCGTGTATGCTCAAGTCCTATTAAATATAATGGCACAACAAAATGGTGTCCATATATAAAATAGAAAAATCAAGGTTTGCTATTTGGAATTTATACTTTTTGGGAATATTTTCAAGCTGTGTATGCTCAAATCTGTCGATAAAAAAAATCGTGGATAAGGAGGGCCAACTGTAATCACTTTGAGGGATGTTGCAAGAGTATG
Organism: Urosaurus nigricauda; assembly: GCA_034509955.1. NCBI lineage: Eukaryota > Metazoa > Chordata > Lepidosauria > Squamata > Phrynosomatidae > Urosaurus > Urosaurus nigricauda. Next base: position 269,591,815 of record JAOEGL010000003.1, read on the forward strand.
TATCCAGTATTCTCTTGCACAACACTTTTCTCTAGGTTGTTCAATGGCAGCCAGATTGTTCTGGACAAAGCTCTATCTGTCATTGACCAGGTGAGTTCTGGGAAAGCTCTACTGTGCTGTTATCCTTCCTCCTGACCTGCCTCCTGGTTGTGTTATGTAGCTTCACTGGCAAGGCTTTATGTTTTACCAGCTTTCCAAAGAATCTCAGCCTGACTTAGAACAGAAATGTGCATTTGTGACCCTCCAGATGTTTTTACACTGCAAATCCCATCATCTGTAACTACCAGGTAAGACTGATGGGAGCAGAAGAGGGGGATCTGAAAGGTAACATTTGTCCACCTCTGGCTTGGAAGATGTTTACATCTACTGAGCTAGAAGCAGGCTGTTCCTGCTACTGAATGTATGACACCTGCTCAGATCAGGGCTGAAAGAAAGAGTATAGGCACTTGCAGTGTACCTTATAAAAGGAGACAGAAGTGTTAACTGCTGCATCTGGTTGACTAGAAGGAGCTGGAGGATGGTAGCAGCCAAGGGCATTCTATTTTTTTTCTTTTTCTTTTTTTGTGGGAACTGATATTGCTTTAAAGGCGTACAGTGTCTGGTCGTCTGAATGCCTGCCAGCAACTTCCTCCTCAGTTTGTTGGTAAATAACTAGAAATGACAAAACTACTGTATGGAGGCATTGTTTTTCCTTCCCAAGGTCTGCAACAGCCTATCTGCCACAGGGAACTGAGCGAGTGGAAAATAGTAATCCAAAAAAGGAATCCCCAAACATATTACTCTAAAGACTCTCCGAAGTCTGGTTGGCAAAGAAAGTGTTTTTACATGGAGGCCTCAGGACCAGAAGCTTCTTTTTCTTCATGGGAGAATTTTCTTCTCAGATGCATCCTCAGAAGTGTTTGTAGACTGAGGGAAAATAAAATGGTGAACATTAGGGACAAACAGACCAGAGAGGTTTGCTATTTATAGAGGAATGTTGTGCAAAAACATTGTTATTTCTTTCTGAAACAACATTTTGCATTGGAAATGTGCAAAATAGATTGGTTTCAGGTGAAATACCTTTTGGTGCAAAATTCATTGTATTTTCATGATTTTTAGGGGGGAATGATTTTATTTAGCTTTGCCAAAAAAAAAAAAGTCATTTGTGATTGTTGTGTACCCACAAGTCATTTCCGACTTATTGCAAATCTAAGGCAAATCTATCATGGGGTTTTCTAGGGCTAAGGATATGTGATTTTGGGGGCTGAGAATGTGTAACCCAGTGAGTTTCCATGGATGAGATTTGCAAATCATGATCTCGAGGTTCATCGTTCAACACTTAACACTATGCTAATAAAGTGCAAAAGGGGGGGGGAGGAGGAGGAGGAGGAGGAGGAAAAATGCAAATAATCTTGCCCAGGAGAGAGAAAACATTTTAAAGTATTTGTCCTTGTATGTGAACATGAAATAAGCAAAGACTTACACTTCTATCGACTGCCTGGCCAAGTTCAATGGTATGGATAGGATTATGTTGCATAGAGTACAAAGAGGATTATGTTGTACCTACTTGCCATTCAGCTGTTAAAGACAGGAATTTGTCAGGAAAAAAGAGACTCAACAACTCTGATTCAGTACCAGAAAAATGGTTGAACACATGAGTATTCACAGCCCAACTTTAAAGATAAGAACTTCAAGATTCTGCTTTGGTCAGACTTCATCTGGAAAACTGTGCCCATTTCTGGACACCACAGTTTAAGAAGCATATCAGCAAAGTGGAACATATCCAGAGGAAGGTGACCAAAATGATCAAAGTTCTGGAAACCAAGTTTTATATGAGCTGAGTATCTTTAGCTTGGATGTGAGAAAACTGGGAGGTGGCATGATGGCAACCTATAAATATCAGAAGAGAAGATGCAGATGATGGTGTGAGCTTGTTTTCTGGTGTTCCAGAGACTAGAACAAGGATGAATGGATTCAAATCGAAAGAGAAGTTATTCTTCCTAAATATTAAGAAGATTTTTTTTTCTTTTACTGTAAGAGCTGCTTTACAGTAGAATCAACTACTTCAGAGGGTGGTGGACTCTACGTCTTTGGAGGATGGTAAACAGAGGTTGCATGGAGATCTTTCTTGTGTATTCTTGTATGGCTGAAGGTTGGAGTAGGTGGCCTTTAAAGTACCTCCCAACTTTAAGAGTCCTTTTTAAAAAAATGATTTCTCAATGAATGGACAAATCTGTAAGTTTTGCTATCTCCTTCAATCCAGGTTTTTTCTTCAATGTGGCCATGGTATCCTCTGTGGTTTTGTTCCTGGACACCCCTCCCCCCAATGGATACCAAAATTGGTGGATGCTCAAGTCCAGTTATATACAATGGTGTAGTAAAATGGTGTCCTTTATATAAAATGGCAAGACCATGGTTTGATTTTTGGACTTTTAAAAAAAAATTTCAAGCTGTGGATAGTTGATTCTATGAATGCAGAATCAATGGATACAGTGGGCTGACTGTACAACTTCCCAAATCCCTCAGTCATTAAATTTATAGTTTTAATCATAATTTTCCAATGGTCATGATGTTTATAGTCCCAAACTAGGTATTGCTGGTGGCTTTGGGGTGTGGTGATTCCTCTCTGGGTTTTATTCCAGAGCTTTCCATGGTGCTCAATCTTATCATCAAAATGTCTTCAGCACCCTGGCTAGTGCCTTTAAAGTCTGGCATGAACCAAGAACAGATTCACAAGTCACAACATCCCCTGACATGAAAGCTACTAGTTGCTCCAGTCAAAAAAGAAACCTCTCCAAGGCTTTGGAGATGACCACCCCATCAGAAACACACACACACGCAAAATCTCTGGCTATGACAAGGAACATAAAAACCCTCAGCTCTGCAACCCCATGTCACTATGCAATGGAAAATCACAAAGAAAGAGAAATCCAGGGCTTTACTTTTATTCAAGAAGCCCTGCAAGCCCCAACTAACATTTCCACACATGGACAGGTGCTTTTCAGTACTAATCCCCCTTTTATATTATCAAAGAAAATATGCTTCCAACACAGTAGTTACCCTTCAATGAAACAAGCTTGTCAGCAGACTTTCTTTCAAGAAGGCATTCTCTGGAAGGCAGCACCAAAACAGAGGCAGGATTGATGGGGTGAAGATGGGCATCTACCCCCTGCCTGTTGTGGGGTATTTTTCTCCCATTAACCTACAGCTTCTCAAAAATTCTTTGCATATTCAGTCATCCAGATCCATTGTGCTTTTATCTACAGCTCTGAACCCTAGCTTCCAGTTACACTCCCTCCCTGGCACAATTGAAACTAGAGACACACTTGTGTATTTGTCACATCTATTTTCACACACCAAGCATCTTCTTCTCCTATACACATAAATTGCTGAAGGGTGTTTTCTATATCGACTACCTTGCATTCATGCATCCTACAAATGCTTGTGCTGTACGAACTTCTCAAACTTTTGTAGTTTGAGAAGGTACTAGAACTTTTTGGCTGAAAATTCTAAGTACTCCTCTCTAAACTGCCAATCCCAGGTCTCCCTAGGATGTTGCCATTGCAGTGAAAGTGCAATCACACTCCTATAATTGTACTGTGTGAAAGGGTCCTCACACAATGGGTCTTACTAGCTGCTATGACATTGACTAGGCCACCTTGGCTGACAGGTTAGAGGAGAATGAATGGAAGAAGGTATTACATTCCTCTTGTCAAGGCATACACTAGATCTGTGGTGGTGAACTTATGGCACGTATGCCCTCTCTGTCACATGAAGCCATTTTGGAGAGCATGCAGAGAGATGGGAGGGTGGGTGAAGAAGAGGAAATGAGCCTGTTCCTCCTCTTCCCCCAGCCCTCCCGGGCCTTTAGCCGTCTCTGTGGAAGTCCCAAAGGCATAAGTCCCAAAGGCATATGAGCCTCTGTGTACAAATCGGTCCTCTGGGAGGAATCTGCTTCAGCCTATAAAAACTAGATTGTCCCAGACTTCCCAGAGGGCCTTTTCTGCTATTGCTCCCAGGCTATGGAACTACCTGACAGATGAGACGTGTCTTATTACAACCTTGGAAGGCTTTTAAAAAGCGACCAAGATGCATCTCTTCCGGCAGGCCTTCCCAGACAGTAACTAATTTCCTACTGTCCTCATAAGTATACATTTGTCCTGCGCAACTGTGCAGGTTTGCCGGCTGCGGCCTGCGAACTGCGCAATTGCGCAGTTCGCAGCCGGCAATGATAATATGACTGTATGGTGTAACTGCATTTGCGCAGTTTGCAAACCTGCACATTTGCTCAGGACAAATGTATACTTATGAGGATCCGTCAAATTATCATTGCGTTTCCTCCACCTTTTTAAACTGTGCCGTTGCACTGGTGCATCATGAATGAACCCCTTTATTTTGTGAATGAATTGACATGTTATCCACAGTAGAATAACAGTAATGGCATCCCAGAGTCCCTACTGCGCATGTCTAGGGTTCGGATTAGGGGTGGAGCTAGGGTTTGGGAGCTTTAAAAAACTTCGCGGTTAAACCCCAGCTTTTACACCTGCAGGGCATTGAGGAATTGTGCAGTTCTCAGCTGACAAGGAAAAAAAAATTTAAAGGTTCACCGCGGCTAAAAGCCGCGTTCATTGTCGCCCATGTAGCTGTTCCGCCTGTGTTTGTAGTGTTCTGACCGCTTCCCATGTAGCTGCTGAGCCACAGAAAAGACTTCAGATAAGTCGTTCCCACACCCCTCAGTCTAGCTGCCCTGTACCTTTTAAATGCACACCTGGGGCTTGCAGTCTAGCTGCTGAGCATTAAGGTAAAGGCAACTTCATGTCACACTTTCCTGCCAATCTAAAAAGCATTATTATTATTATTATTATTATTATTATTATTTATTATCCAACCCACAGACAGTGGAAGTCCTGTTCCCCCATGAAGGTCTGACCCCTGTACCAGGTAATACCCAGTGCTGTAACGTGTTTGAGTTTGGGCACCTAGTCCCTAAAAGTTTCACCATCACTGCACCAGAACAAACTCCCTCAATCATACTTTCCTGATCTGTTGGACAACAAAATTCATTGTTATCCCCAGCCAGCACTGGGGGATGACAGAAGCTGTATTCCAACACATTTGAGGAGTGGTGAATTGAAGAAGGCTATTCTAGACACATCTTGTTGTTATTGTTGTGTGCCTTCAAATAATTTCCAACTTCCAAGTCTACGATTCTATGAATCAAATTTCTTGTGTTGTTGTTAATTTACTTGTTACTTTTCAGTTTCAGTGTTTTGCACTTTGTGGCCAAAAAGACTTTTAAAAACCATTAATAATATGTAGAGAGAGATTAGGCCAAAATTAGCATGAATAACTGAGCCCAAAAAAGGAATGTTTGGTGAAGCAAACTGCTATAAAAAACAGAAACCTAGGTTGGCCCTTGGGGTCTCTTCCAGCTATATGATTCTATGATTCTAATCTATTTCTATCTCACCTTTTCCCTAATTGGGACTCAAAGTGGCTTACAACGATGAAAAAAAAAGTTAAAAAATCCACAAGATACAAAAGTTAAACACAGTTGAACAAACAGAAAGAAATGAAACAAAGTTAAAATATATATAATTAAGAAACACACACACACACACACCAGTACAACAGTTTGCAATATGCAGCACATTGTGTAGATGCCTGTCAGAATAGATAAGTCTATGCTTGAAGAAAGTAGGGAGGGTGCCAGTTGAACTTCTCTGGGAAAGGAGTTCCAGAACCTGGTGGCAGTTACAGAGAGGGTCTTGTCCCATGTTCCGGATGTACTTTTGGGGGTAGTGGGACAGAAAGAAGGTTAAAAAGCTTAATTCTGTTCAGTATGGCAGAAATCCTGTATCAGAGTCATTGCTCTACTTCATCTCCTGATCTCACCCCAAAATCCTATCTTAAGAGCTAGTCAGCCATCCTAAGCAACATAGTTCTTCAATGCTGAGGAGCAGGTTTTTGAAGTATATTTAAGAAACCCAGGTTGAGTAGAAATGCCCTTAGCTTTGCTACACTTACACTGAATTTTATGACACTTTGGCCACATTTATGACCTTAGTTTGCTCCCAAAGATTTCTGTATCCCTGCATATGCGTGGATGCGTGTTGTGTTATGTTGTGTGCCTTCAAGTCATTTCCAGTTTATGGTGAGCTAAGGCAAACCTATCACAGGGTTTTCCTGGCATGTTTCTTCAGACGGGTTTGCCATTGCTATCATCTGAGACTGTGTGACTTGCCCTAGGTTACCTAGTTGGTTTTCATGGCCACGTGCAAATTTGAACCCTGATCTCATAATCCATAATCCAAACCACTACACCACACTGGTTCACTGTATCTCTGCGGGGTATCAATTAGCTCTACATCCCTATATGAGCCTTGCAATTGTACCTACTGGTCATTTAAAAGTTCTCTGAGGACCAATTAACTCCTAAATTTCTTCTTTTTCATTGGGTATCACCCCCATCCCTAGTCAAACAAATTATCCATTTTGTACAGTTATCCATTTTGTGCAAAATGACTACACAAATGCATATGTTAGGGGGAAAGGCATGCAAGAATGCACATCTTGTGGAGAAAATGTATGCAAAAGTCATACAGATGTTTCTGTGCAGGTGTGGTTTTTAATTTCAGGTTGATACAAAAATGTGATGAAATGAAGTCGTGAATGTGCACAAGAGAAAATGACACAGGGTACAAACAGACTATAATCTAGCCACCTGCTACTTCTAGGGACTGTAAATTGCATAGGACTCATTTCTGTTGTTAAAACCACTTTCAAAATGAAATTCTGCCCCAAAGAGGTGCTTTGGAAATGGTGGGAGCACAGCAGCTGCTTTCTCCCCAGTCCTTCACCTTATCTCCCCCCTCCTCAAGACACCCTTTCTAACCTGCAGTTCATTACAAAATTAGGTTTTCATTTAAACATGAAAACAGCTGGTTTCATGGTGACTCTCACTGTGTTTTTTTTACAGTCATGCCTTCAATCTCTGCTGAAAATCGCATTACTCAACTGCTGTACCAGGCCATTGAGTAGCAGGTAACACAGCAGCAATTGCTTGAACAACAACAACATAGTTGACTCCCTTCAGGCCTCCTATGGTTGAAGTTTAGCTCATTAAAAAATTGGGAGATCCTGAAAGGAGGGCTAGGGTTTCTGTGAAAAGCAAACATCCCAGAGCCTACTAGCCTGACATTGGCTAACAGGCTGATATTCCTTCCCAGTTTGGAACATTCCCATCCATTTATGGAAGGGCAGAGAGCATTGAAATTACACTGGCTCTCTCTTGGCTCTCATCGAAACTGGCTCCCATCCAAAAGACACCTCTCAAGAGCATTGAGAGAAGCCAGGTGCGGAAGAAACCGGCGACTCAGACTCTGTGCCAGGCTTTAGAGACAGAAGCTGGAGAGTCTTGTTTCCTTCCTATTTGGAGAGGGGCAACATGAGGGCAAAGGGAAGGAGGGAGAGTCCCTTGTGAGGAAAGCCGCTTGCGCCTGTCTGCAGACTGGGTCTGCTCTTCACAATCCTTTTGTGCACAAGGGAATCAAATGCCTGACGCACTTCAAGGGACAGAGACAACAACTGCTGGTCATCAGTCAATAGAGCTTTGTTCTCAACCCCTACGAGCCACCAAATATCTTTCTCTTCCCTTTGAAGCCCTCAAAGAGACACACTGGCTAACTCGAAGGCTCCCAAAGAAGACAGAACCCACCAGTGTATTCTCTCATCAGATCTGGAGAAAAAATCCCATCCCCACTCATCCCCATGGCCCAGGACACAACTGTTGCAGCTTACCATATGCAGGGCCAGCAAGCCATGGACAATTGATCTGATGTGAGCCTCACAACCCAAGAAAATGGAAGGCCAAGTAGTACTTTGCAGAGAAGCTATTAGAAAATAACAAGAGCTGAAATGAGCTGTGTATCTTCTAAATGCCCTGATTTATCAGGAAGAGTCCCAATTAATCCTATGTGCTCCCATTTTTCACCTGCATTTAAAAATGTCTCTGCCTCTCTCTCCCCCTCCCACTTTCCCCCTTTGCCCTCAGCTTACTTCAACTGCTGCAGACTTGGGTGCTGGACAGATGGGTGGCTCAGTGCTGCTCCTTTTAGCCCCAGAAGCAGGCCACGGCAACCACATGCTGTGGCCTGCGCATGGAGCAATAAGAAGCCCCGAAAGGAGCTTCTTTTTGTGCCATAGAAGGGGAGTCATAACTGCCATGGGCACAGTGCTGTTTGGGTGCGTGTGCACAGTGCTGTTTGGGTGCTGCACATGAATGACGTCATCGTGGTGCACCCTGTGTAAACGAATGCGTGCCAAGATGGCGCCCCAGTGGAGGAAGAAGAGCTTGGAGCATGTGAACACTCAGCCCTTCTTCACCCCTAGTATGCAGTCAGACTGGCACAAAGTGCCAGTCTGTACTGCCACAAAATTCAAATATTTCATTTGGGTGATATTGTGCAAGAAATCCTCCAATGCAGGGCAGCTTATGCAAGGCAGCTTTTCACTGATTTAGAAGGGTGCTTCAGTAACATCCAGGTGCAGTTCTGAATCTGGAGCAAGAGAACAAACATGCTTTTAAAGATTTCTTATGTATTCTAGCTGGAGGTTAATATCTACTCCAAAGCTTGAAAAAGTTAATTTTGGACTACAGCTGGCCATCCTGGCTGAAGGATTCTGAGAGCTATAGTCTAATAAAGCCACATTTCCAAGTTATATGTAAGGCCTCAAAAGTGAATGAAACCTAACTCTCAAAAGAAGTGCTAGTTACTCCCTGGGCTTTCACAGAGGAATTCTGCAAATGCATTCCCCAGAACAAGATAAATGACCTTGTATGTGCATACATGCACACACACTATACTTCCTGCATGTAACTCTCTCTGTGTGTTTTCTCCTTTGATCAACTTTTGAAAGCTGGAAGCATCCTTGAACCAAGTCCACCCGCACCTTCTGTAGCCAGAGCTGAATCTTTCACTTGCCAAATTTAAATGCAACAGCTTGGATTGTCTTCTCATCCTAGGCCAGCATCCTCCGTCTTCTAATAAAGTCTTGGACTAGTACAAAGTGACGAGGAGAAATCCAAAACCCTCAGGGTGGAGTTGAAGGAGGGAGAATAATGGCTCATGTACAGACCTTGTGAAAGGCAATGAAATTTGTCTGGAACATGGGGCTGTGTCTAGGTGCATTTGTTTGTCCTCATTGCTGCAAATGGAGCAACACGGCAGCCACAGGATCGTGAAAAGGGCTGTCTTTCAAAAGGAGGACACAGAAGCAGTGGGGTGGGTGGGGAGAGACAGGACAAAGCACAGCATGTTCTCAGGATTTACATCCTAAGGACAACAGGCCATTGTCTGAGAACAATAAAAAATTATCTGCTAATAGGAAAAGCATCCCCAAGACAAGAGGCATTTAAACTCCTGCACAATGCTGGCTCATAATTTACAATCTCAATAAAACTGTCACAGTAATGAACAGACAGCCGGTCACTCAGCCAGCCCCTCCTTGCAACAGGAGAAAGAGGCATGAATGTGCCAGCCAGGCAGCAAATGTATGAAGGTTTTTAGGATGAGGTGAGGAAGCAAAGGGACATGGGAGAAACCAGCAAGGCAAATAAGTACAACCTTAGAAAATAACTGAGATGGTATGGGTGAGGGAATCTTTGGCTTTCTCAATGAGGAAATTTATCACTCCTTTGCATCCCAAAATATTTCTGAGCCATCCATACAAAAATGAGATGAGATAGTGAAATGTGCTTTTCATTGCTGAACTACATTTTTTTAAAATATTTAATATTTTCTGGCCAGAAAAACATGTGCAAATTTCCAACAGAATATGTTCCAAACTGCAAATTGTCTTCAAAGAGTGCTATTTTTGAAGACTTTCCTGCAGCAGGTAGAAAATTACTAAAAATACTCATTGCTTTTTTGAGAAAGATATTAGTGAAGAATTACATCCTGAAGTAAGCATAATGTTGTAAAATTTCTCCAGGGATTACTGAGTGTGACCACCGCTGGTGTTGCAGCAACTAGCAATAATAACCACCGGGGCAAGTTTTCATCTGATTCAGTCTGAACTCTGCTCAGAATCTGCACAATTTCTTTCTCTCTCTTTCTTTCTCATACACAGAAACCCAGGCTGCATCTGCAATACAGAAATAATGCAGTTTGATACTGCTTTAACTGCCATGGCTCCATGCTATGGAAGCTTGGAATTTGTAATTGTGGCAACAGAGCTCACTGACAGAGGTGGCTAATTATTTTACAAAACTACATTTCCCAGAATTCCATAGCATTGAGCCATGGCAGTTAAAGCAGTGTTACCTATAGAAAGGTAGGGGAACTGGGAAGTCCACACCAACTTTGCCAGCTTCTCTTGAAAGCTAGGGAATTTATGTAGCTCAAGAAAGCTTATGAGATGCTGGGTAACTTGAGGACCATTTCCACATGTATATATACCAGTACTCTACTTACTGAGGAGAATGGCAGGTTTGGATGTATTAAATAAGGTTTTATTTAGAAATATGAAGAATGCAACCAAACACACAATAGAAATTCAGACAGACACAGCATTCAGAGCTAACTGAAATTGAAGTTTGGAAAATGGATAGTGGAGTTTTATGGGTGCAGGTGGGTGATACTTGTGCCATAGATACTTGTGCCATATGGGTGCAGGTGGGTGATACTTTGTGCCATAGAAGGGGAGTCATAGCTGCCATGGGCACAGTGCTGTTTGGGTGCGTGTGCACAGCGCTTTTTGTGCCATAGAAAGAGAATCCATGGAAAGCAGGAGGTGGCTAAGCCTGGGGTCTGAGGGAGACACAGGGAGCACAAGAATGTCTTTGTGTACACAACAGGGCTAGATTTGTGACTGATATTTATTTCTGAGATCCTTGCCTCAAGAGGTGTGCTATCCTGCAAACCTAACAAAGACCTGATGGTCTTCCCAGGAATTAACACTCGGATTCTAAACTGGTTGATGGCTTTAACTTTAGTGTTCCAAAAACAGTGATGGGATTAGGACAACCTCAGACTGAATGGATAGGGAAGTTGGTTGGGAACATGGCAAGGGACAGGTAGAAAGCATTGGCTTACAGCTTTCGGTGCAATGAGACCTCCTTTGTCTCTTACTGCTTCATCACACTAGGGGGCAAACAGGAGAGTTAAGTGAGAGTTAAGCGAGTTAAGCGAGAGTTAAACAGGAAATGTTGTATGATAAACAACAGGCATTTCCTGTTTAACTCTTGTTTAAATTCTGTTTGCCCCCTAGTGTGATAAAGCAGTTAGTGTTGGAGGATATGCAGCGAACCTGGGGGAGGAAGGAGTGATCAGCACATTGATTCAGCTTTTATTGGAGAATTGTGTGGGTGATTTCACATGTCTTTGGGTGTGTACTTCTCATGGGAAATTCAGCTGGTGCTTCAAAGGTCATTGGGCCCTCTCGAGCACATGCCTGGCTCCATATATGAAAATATGGGGACCCCGAATATAATGCAGGGTATACAGGGTGCACTAACAGTGGTGCCAAAATGCATTATTTTGGTAGTACAGATGCAGCCACAGTTTGACCATAATTACAAAAAGAGTGTCTCTTCTGGGAGAACAGTGACAACATTATCGAATCTTTTCGACCTGTCTTCTGACATGATACCTGTACACCTCCATTATTCCACTTTTATGACTTTGTGAGGGATAGCTGTGAGCTTCAGGACAGAAACCAGAAGGAGGAGAAATTGTGAGAGTCGAAGAATATACTGATGTAACAGGCAGACAGGTCCCTAGATTTTTTTTAAAACTAGAAAAAGCAATTTTATTGTTTATAGCCATGGGCTATCACACTTAACTTTACACAAACAAAATATAGAAGACATATAAAAATACAGAATGAAAGATTAACATGTCATTTATGTTTATCAAACAATGCCTATAGCTAAACAATTAAAATTACTAAACCCTGGAAAAATGTATAATAAAACTTTATCTTCTAGTATAAAAGGTACGCTATCCCACCCTCACTCCCACCCATATTGAAATATAGGTATGCAAAGCTTTAAAGGACAAGAAAGCATTCTATTTATCCTACTAAAATTTATTCAATTGTTTATTTAGTTTTAGGAGCTTGGCTCTTAATTTTTTAGCAGCTGAAGCAAAGGCCCTTAGTTTTTGCTTTACAAGGTATAACCAACCAATGTTAACAAGGCAAGAGAAAATGTTATGCCAAATATTCTTTCCTTTCAACTTGAAAGTAAAAAAATGTAGCAATTCCACAGAACCAGAACCTGACTTTGGCTTGTGTAGATATAGATTTCCTCTTCTGGCTATTGCTTCATTGAAAGAATTCCTGCTTCCATCTTGTCTGATGGTTGGATTTTGATTTGGTTGGTTGTTTTGTTTTTGTTTTTTGGCTAAATAATGAATTATTCACCATGCTATACAGCCTACCAGACTGGGCTATATGATATTATAAGTGGCAAGTGAGGGTAATTGAGAGAGAGAGGAATGTAAATCAACTAATATTCATGGAATGCTACTGCAATCCTGTTCGTTAGTCCTCATTCAATCAATTGTTGAATGGAGAGTCAACACATAGGTAAATCTCATTAATCCAATGGGTTTACTCTATTTGGGACTAACAATAGGATTCAACCCACATTTCTTTGAAAGGAGGAATTGCTTGTCAACACTGCCATATGGCTACTCATTTTGTGAAAAACTTTTAAAAATAGGATCTATTCCAAAAATTTGGGGTCTAGTCCAAAGATCTGGGGTCTATTTCATACCATGCAGCTCTATTGTACATCCTAATTTGCCAGAAACAAATATGAGGGCACACAGATCCAAACACACACACACAATTTCATAGTCTCTCTACTTTTGGCTCTGTCTCCTTTCACTTGGACTTGGACTTATTTCTAAGACCATCAATTGTATAGAACATATTCTGCGGTAACAAGATGACAGTACCCTATGTCTTCCCCCTATGTCTTCTTAGAACAGTGAGCATAATCTTCTTGTGACAAGAGAAGGGACAAGATGTCCTGAGCTTCAGGGAGCTGTAAAGAGATCCAGAGCACAAAACAAAGAGTGACATCTTTTTTATGTTAGGAAACTCCACATAATTAAGTCACAGCCCTCCAGGTGTTGGCCTTTTTGTCTGCTGCCTGGTGAAGGACTGGCACTGCATAATCCCATGGAAGAAGAATGTAACATGAATAATATCCAGAAAGGAGAATGTGACAGATTGACAAATCAAGGGAAGCCTTACAATGAAGCAAGCCAAATAAAAGAAATATAGTCTGGATTTAAGTGGGGGGAGGGGGGGCAGGCAGATTTCCTTCCTTCATTCCTTCTATTTAAATAGTTGCTCATTTAAGACAGAATCTTGCCATTCCCTTTTGGTTCTGGCAAAAGCAAACAGCTGTAGCACCGGCTAGCTTGTTTATTCTTCCTCTTCAATAACTTTTGCCATGTTGACAATACTCTGGTGTTTTTGGATCACATGTGTTCTGATTCTCATCTGTGAAATGTTGGAGGGTATCTAATTAGTGAGTTTGTTGTTGTGTGCCTTTAATTTGTTTCTGACATATGGTGAGCCTTGTAGTCCAAGAAATCCCACTTTGGGGGTGCCTGTTTTAGACTGATATAGTCCCACTTACCACTTACAGGTTGCATTCCTATGGCACACAGTAATCTTGTATTTCTATTTAAATGCTAGCAATGATTTCAAAGGAGCCAGTGCAGTGAAGCAGTTTGAATGCTGGACTAGGACTGTGGAAGGTCAGGGTTTGAGTCACCTCTTACATGGCACCCCACCAGGTAACCCTGGGCAAGTTATACTTTCTCAGCCTTAGAGGGAGGCAATGACATACTTCCTCTGAATACCTCCTCTCAAGAAAACCCTATGATAAAGCTGCCACATGATGAGTAGACTTGAAAGCACAAAATAACAAGAACAAATATTTCTTGTACATATCTAGATTTCTTTTTTCCTATTTAAACCCTTCTCATGTTCTATGTGCAAACGTGAGATTTTTGCATCCTAATCTGCACAGAAAAAAGGCAGGGATGGAACTGCAATAGCCATTTCCCTCCTTCCATACACACATGAATGTGAATTTTCCATGACTGCATATCCTCCAGCTCCGTTCCCCAGTCTTTGCCAGTTTCTAAAGCTCTCCCACTAGAAGGACAGCCAACAGTCTTTCTTCCTCCACCCCCTCCTCATCCCCTGCAGTCTATGAGCCTCATCAGATGTGATTAGCTAATTCAAACCTTGAGAGTTCATATATTCACTTATCGGTGGTGATCTCTATTCCTGTTTGAGCTTCAGCTCAAAACTCAATCTCGCCACTGCCGATGGTATCTTTCAAGTTACTTTTGAAGCAAAGATTGATTACCAGGACAGGTGGGGAGACTCTCTCATGTGATTGACTGCTTTGCATGTGTGGTGTGAGCCCTCTTTTTCCCTCCCTTCTTTAAACTTTGGCTGTGAGGTGGCTCTTTCCTTTGATTCCTAGTTTCTATTTCCCTTGTCTGTAAAATGACAGGTTGCGCTTGCAGTTTCTCCTATCCAGCTCCACAGGCTTCTTTGTCCTTGATCCATAGAAACTGGTCGCCAGATCAAAATACTTCCAAAAATAACTAGAGACACTGTGGAAGTGGCTGTGATTCCAGATGTATAAAGACATCCCTACAAATCTGTCATTTGGCAGGGCTGCTTTCATTTCATTGTGTCATATATATGCCTTCATTAAATTATGACCCTGATGCAGTGCGTGCATTTTCAGATGTGATGGTGAGTTTGGGCATCATATTAAGCAGTGATCAAGAACCTACTTTTGGTTTTCCATAGCATAAATAAATAACTAGCATGTTGTGGTGATCTGGGTGTCATTCTGCAGACCAGGATTTGATTTCCTACTTAGTGATGGAAACTCACTGGGTAACCTTGAGCAAGTCACTCTCTCAGCCTCAGAAGAAGGTGATGGTGAACCCCCTCTGACAAAACCTTGGCAAGAAAATCCCATGCTAATTTCACTTTAGAGTTGTCATATGTTTCATAAATGTCTTGAAGGTACATATCAACAACAAGTATAAGTCTCTGCATATGGAGTCATGGATTGATTGTTGAACAGAAATGTTGTGCTACTTGAACCAAGACACTAAATACGCAACTGAATGTACACCAAATGTTCATGCTACAAGGGACAAGATTATGTTTAACATGTTATTTTGTGTGTTAGTGAGGACATTATGGCATATTTATGAAGCCACTTGTGACACTGTTACTATTTTAGATATGACTGTCTCTGCTGGCCAGGAACGTGGGACCTCTAATCTAGTACATCTGGACACAGTCCCACTCAGGGGGATACACTCTTATTCAGTCTCATTTATTAAGGGAGCACATAGGTCAACCTCCTGTGATGAGTTGTAGCATTGTATTTCTGTCTAAACTCTAGCAGAGAACCAGAGTTGTGTAGTGGTTTGAACGTTGGGGTATAACTCAGGGTTCGAATCCCTGCTCAGCTATGGAAACCCACTAGGTGACCTTGGGCAAGTCACACACTCTCAGCCTCAGCGGTATTCAAAAGCTAGTTTCACTTTAGGATTGCCAAAAATTGGAAATGACTTGAAGGGACACAACAACATATTTTTTTAAACTTGTATCCAGATGCTTAAATTGCTAGATGCAATATTATATAAAAATCCATGGACTTTTTTTTGGCAATTTATACATCTAGATACAAGTTTAGAAATAACTGCTAGAGTTTAAACAAAAATACAAAGCTTTTCTCATTTGTAATTGGTTGTTTGTTTGTTTTTTTTTTGTAAAAGGGAATAAAAAGAGGAAAACATCTAAGTGGTTGGATCCTGTGTGCTTTTGCTGTTGCTCAAAGACTTCTGCTTCAACTGTTGAAAAATACACATTCACTTTCTACCATTCCAGAGTGAGAAGATCTTACTGTTTTAGCTAAGCATGAACATGTACTTTAAAGAAGTCAGCTTCAAGAAGATCCTTATTTGGAAATTAGCTTATATTTCTGGAAAGTTGCTCAGAATGTATATGCTTAGCTCATATCCTTATCCTATATACTGTCTCCCCCGCCCCAGGGACCTCTCTCTCTCTTTCTCTCAGGGATGCATTAAGTGGCCACCCTAGTTGCCTTGGGATTTTTGTAGAGTAGCATGCATTCCTGGATCTAATGGGTAGGAGTATTCACTGGTGGAATCTCATAATCCCAGAAAGCACTTCAAATCCTAATGCTAATCATTATGGAAACAGTCAATGAAATGCCACAGAGAATTAAGTCACACTCTTCCATTACGTCAGGGCAAATCTATCAGATACGGTATATTTGCAGTAAACAGGTTGTCTTCTAAAATCTACGGTTCAGGGCCAAACTATCTGTGTAGGGAACTGGCAGTCAGCTCTATCCCTACACCAGACCTCAATTGTAGTGCTTACCAGGCTTGGGAAACCAAATTTCCCTTGAGCATTAGCACTTTAGTGCCACTGATGTTCCTGGAAGCCAGGGTCTTTGCAGCTCCTGCATTGACATACAGCTGAAACAGCTGAAACATACGGCTGCTGGAATGATGGCTGGCGGAAAGCTCTGGGACAGACAACAGTGCTTCCAAATTTATTCTGAAGCAATAATAGGCTGCTGCCACACTGCAGAATTAAGGCAATTCAACCCTGCTTTAAATGTCATGGTTCCATGCTATGAAGACTGGGGATGGATAGTTTGCTGTGGCACCAGAGCTCTCTGACAGAGAAGGATAAGTGCATCACAAAAATACAGATCCCAGAATTCCATAGCATGGAGCCATGGCAAATAAAGTTGTGTCAAACTGTGTTAATTCTGCAGTGTAGATGCAGCCATATAATCCTAAAGTTAGAAGGGACCATAAGGGTTATCCAGTCTAACTTCTTCTGTACAGACAAGTACTTGCAAGAGATAGTCACCCAACCTCTGTTTAAAGACCTCCAAAGAAGGAGAATCCATCACCTTCCAAGGCAGCCTGTTCCACTGTGGAACAGCTCTTAACAACAATCCCAAGCCAGTCCATTTAATTCATTCCTCCCAAAAGAAAAATGTCCTTTCTCTTCCAGGGCAGGGATAGAGGATAGGTACAGGAAGCATCTACAATGTACATATTTAGGATATGTAAATCCTTCATCCTATGAGGTTCTCTTCAAAAGTCTAAGGCTGTAACTTCCAGTGCCTCTAGCACCAAAGCTTAAGCTCCAGCATCACTGGCCAATTTATATATATACATATATATATAGAGAGAGAGAGGAGTTTGGCCAAAGGAAAGAAGGAAATTGAGATAATTAGTATACAGTGAGCATATCAATAGCTAAGTGTTTTGCAAAGCAATAAACCTCCTGCAATTGAAAGATTGTTAACAAGACCTGGAGCTGGTTACAAAAGAAGGTTCAAATTAACCTACTTCATCTGCATCAGGAAAAGGAGATCAATTGAGAGCTCTTTCTAGAATAAAATGACCATTCTTTGATATTTACCAAAACATTAAAACAAATGAGATTGATGAAGTGGGCCAACTATTTAACTTTTAATTTGATGTATCTGCAAACTCTTAAGGATTGCAGAACAATTCTAGACCACAGTTCATAAAATGTAATTGCTTTTATTAAAGAAGAAAAGGAGGAAGAGAGGGAAAGATTGGAAGAGTGTCAATATTTGAACTCACAAGCAGGTTCACATTATGCTGCCCAGCAATATCTGAGCCAAACCATAAAGGGGCTAGGCATTTTAGGTTTTAATCCAGGCTTCAAAGTGCTAGATTCTGTTCCTAAATAGGTTCTAGTTCAACCCTTGTTTTTGTTGCTGTGTACCTTCAAATAGTTTCTGACTTATGGAGACCCTAAGGGGACCCTATCACAGGGTTTTCTTGGCAGGTTGCTTCAGAGAGGGTTTGTCATTGCCATCCTCTGAGGCTGAGAGAGTGTCACCTGCCCTTACAAGAGGGTTTGATGGCTGAGTGAGGATTTGAACCCTGCTCTCCAGAGTCATAGTCCAGTGCTCAAACCACTGCATCATGCTCACTCTCCTAAATACCTCAACACTTTGGAGTGCTCCTTTATTACTAGCCAAATTTTAGCATGGATTGGCCATCCACAGATGCACAGGGATGTAATTTATTTCTACCTTCATTCTCAATGGAAGCAATTAGTAATTTTGTATGTCATGTAATTAACAAGTCTTTGAAAATGGGCAGTTTTTACATTGGGACCTATTCTGCACAAAATTCACACATAGGATGTTTGCAGAGAAATCAACACTCTTTATGCAGGAAACAGCCAACAGAATCTTGTATGAACATTATGTACTACATAGCATCATATCTATGGTCTACACAGTGGATTGTAGCTAGACCCCTCCCCCCCCCCCAAAAAAAACCCCTCTACTTACTAGTAAGAAGCTTGTGGGATTGATGGAGGTCCATTCCCCTGTCAATTAAGAAAAGGTTGCTTGATGTCAAGAGCTTGCATGTCCCTCTAAGTTAAGGCTGAAGGTCTATTTGAACATGTTCAAACAGAGAGAAATCTCTTCCCTGAAGATCCTAAGATTTGTGTAGGATCATAAGGAGAGATAAGAGCTTTCAGATAGTATAAACTTAAGACATGAAAGACTGTCATCTAGTTCCCAACCTTTTTGACTCACGAAGCCTTAAGTGCTCCATGCAACAGAGGTTCGAAACCACTGATCTAGATAATGGAGCAAACTTGTTTTCTCTTGCTCCAGAGGGCACAACATAGAGCAATGGGCTCATATTCAAGAAATGAGATTGCATCCAACATTAGGAGGAATGTCTTGATGCTAAGAGATGTTCTGTAGTGGAATGGACTCCCTCGGAAGGCAATGGACTCTTCATTGCTGGTTTTTAAATAGATTTGATAGTCGTCTCTTGGGAATGCTTTAGCAATGGATTCCTGCATGGCAGCTGCACTAGATGGCTCTGGAGGTACCTTCCAACTACATGTTTCTATAGTTCTAACAGGATTCCAACCAGCATCTGCCCTTCAGGGATTTCTGCCCCAGGACAGAAATCTGAAAGATAAACACATACTTTCAAGAAGAGTTTATTGGGGGGGGGGAGGGGTTGTTTTGTTTTGTTTTTTGCAAAATACAAAATGATTACTTGACTGAAAAAATGCATGCAAATTTCTTCTCCATCTCAATCAGAGGGAATGCTTCATGTCTGGATCTGCGCCACGTGAATCTACAAAATGAGACAGTGATGAATTTTGCCACTTCACTCTAACCACCACCCATCAACACTGCTGTTCAACAGGCAGGATAAGTATATTAGCACTTGACTGCTGCTTGTGCAGAATAAAGATCCCAGGTAATAAAAAATATAGATACCAGGAGACCATGAACAGCTGATAATTGCCCTGTTACACCATTTTTGCCCTTTCTTTCTTTCTTTCTTTCTTTTTTTTAACTTTCAGAGCCATTCAGAATTTTCCTATCTATGTTTTTAGAGGGAGCGTGAAACCCACTGGGTGACCCTGGGCAAGTCATATGCTCTCAGCCTCAGGGGAAGGCAATGGCAAACCTCTGAGCAAATCTTACCAAGAAAACCCCATGATAGGGTCACCATAAGTCAGAAACAACTTGAAGGCACACAGCAAGAACAAATGTACCCCAGAACGTCTGGCTCTTCTGACAGGCATTTAATTATCCACATTGTGCTTCAGAGTTGGAGGTGCATAGACTTGCCAAATGTGATGTTTTCTACTTTGGGATAGAGGTTTTAATAAATGTGCTTTAATGAGGCAGAAAGCAAACATGGGAATTAATTAATTAAATCAGCATCAAAAAAAAAAAAAAAAGAAAAGAAAAAGAAAAAGAAAAAGGAATGGAACAGATACTTCTAAGGAATCAAGTGAGGTGCTGAAGCTATCCTCTGGCTCACTACTTTGTAGATGAGCCTTGTTCCAAATTTATTGGGAACTTCAGAAGTACATGGGGAGAGGAGAACCTTTAAACCTTTAAAAAGTTCTATTCTGCCTTCAGCAATGAATGCTGAGTTAAAACAGTTGAACAGGGTAACTAACTGCATGGGGCCAGGTGCCAATTTTCTTCTCAGATCCACCTACAAACTGCACCCCACCCATGAACACTGCAAGCCCAAATATTTTTGCCTTACTTTGAAGTCCTTCCCAAAATGGTGACAGGAAGTGGTCTGTGTCACTCCCTGTCATCATTTCAAGAGAGATTGCAGTTAAAAATGGAATATGGGGTTCTGGGGTGCTTGTGAGCATTGGGATTACTTTTCTGTGCTTTCATGGTACATTTGTGCACATCCTGTATGAGACACAAGGTAAATCCATGCAAAATACCCATCCATGTGCAATGGCATCACATGTGCAACTTTTCTTCCACAACCCTGAAGCAAATATGGTACTTCTGAATAGGTCAAAAATGCCCAACATCTTCCAAGGGAACACTTACACATGCATAAGATGCCACGAAGGATGCCAGCTCATGTTTTTGCTTCCCCTGATGAGATAGCTTTAGGCCTAAGAGAGGTCTACTTTTAACTGGCAAATGTAATATCGGAACCACTGGTAATAATCTTTGAGAACTCCTGGAGAACAGGAGAAGTCCCAGCAGACTGGAGGAGGGCAAACGTTGTGCCCATTTTCAAAAAGGGAAAAAAAGAGGATCCCAACAATTATCGTCCAGTTAGTCTGACATCAATTCCAGGAAAGATTCTAGAGCAGATCATTAAGCAGAGAGTCTGTGAACATTTAGAAGGGAATGCCATAATCACAAAGAGCCAACATGGGTTTCAGAGAAACAAGTCTTGCCAGACAAATCTGATCTCTTTTTTTGATAAAATTACCAGTTTGGTAGATGAGGGGAATGCTGTGGATATAGTATATCTTGATTTCAGTAAGGCCTTTGACAAGGTTCCCCATGACATCCTTGCAAACAAGCTTGTAAAATGTGGGCTAGACAAGGTAACTGTTACATGGATTTGTAACTGGTTGACTGGCCGAACTCAAAGGGTGCTCAACAATGGCTCCTTTTCATCCTGGAGAGAAGTGACCAGTGGGGTCCCACAGGGTTCTATACTTGGCCCAGTGCTATTCAATATCTTTATTAATGACTTGGATGACAGAATTGGGGGCATACTTATCAAATTTGCAGATGACACTAAACTAGGAGGAGTAGCCAATACTCCAGAAGACAGCGTCAAAATTCAAAATGACCTGTATAGACTAGAAAGCTGGGCCAATGCTAACAAAATGAAATTCAGTGCAGAGAAATGTAAGGTACTGCTCTTAGGGAGGAAAAATGAAATGCACAGATATAGGATGGGGGACACCTGGCTGAATGAGACCACATGTGAAAGGGATCTAGGAGTCCAAGTAGACCATAAGCTGAACATGAGTCAACAGTGCGATGCGGCAGCTAAAAAGGCCAATGCAATTTTAGGCTGCATCAATAGAAGTATAGTGTCTAGATCAAGGGAAGTTATAGTGCCACTCTATTCTGGTTTGGCCTGGCCCCACCTGGAATACTGTGTCCAGTTTTGGACATCACAATTCAAAAAAGATGTGGAGAAACTGGAACGTGTCCAAAGGAGGGCAACTAAGATGGTGAAGGGTCTGGAAACCATGCCCTATGAGGAACGCCTTAGGGAGCTGGGGATGTTTAGCCTGGAGAAGAAGAAGGTTAAGAGGTGATATGATAGCCCTGTTTAAATATTTGAAGGGATGTCACATTGAGGAGGGAGCAAGCTTGTTTTCTGCTGCTCCAGAGACTAGGATGCGGAACAATGGATACAAATTACAGGAAAAGAGATTCCACCTCAACATTAGGAGGAACTTTCTGACAGTAAGAGCTGTTCGACAGTGGAACACACTCCCTCTTCCTTAGAGGTCTTTAAGCAGAGGCTGGATGGCCATCTGTCAGGGATGCTTTGATTTGGAGTTCCTGTATGGCAGGGGGTTGGACTGGATGGCCCTTGTGGTCTCTTCCAACTATGATTCTAGGATTCTATGAATTGAATGCTTACTTTTTGGTTTGAAAAAGGCCTCTCCTGGATCTAAAATGCCTTGAAATTGCCTCCACATCTCCAGGAGAACTTAAATTAGGCTGTTATGACCCTATATGATTTAGGCATAACCTTCAACTGTCACAGTTTGTCCCTCCCAATTAATCTGAATTAATCTTCTGTCATCCCACCTTTTTGGCTGCTTTGCAAATGTCCCAGTTTCTTTCTCCATCCCCCTTTCCCTGCTTTGACCTCAGCTTACTTCAGTTACTGCAAACTGAGTTCAAAATGCAAAAGTAGTTTGCACTTGGCTCAGTAGCAGAGAGAGAAGAAAGAGGCATGGAACCTTGCCCTCCCCGGTAGTCTTGGATAAAAGCAAACTGCTGCAGCCTCCCCAAGCTTGTCTGCTGTCTTTCATCAAAAACTTTTGCCACCT
Source organism: Urosaurus nigricauda (assembly GCA_034509955.1). Classification (NCBI taxonomy): domain Eukaryota; kingdom Metazoa; phylum Chordata; class Lepidosauria; order Squamata; family Phrynosomatidae; genus Urosaurus; species Urosaurus nigricauda. The sequence continues at coordinate 269,614,273 of JAOEGL010000003.1, forward strand.
GGGCCACACTCTAATATTGCTTGGCCACACATGCCCTGGTTTTCATCTGTATTGAATGAGATGTTGAAGGATATGCTTAGGTCCAGGCTGCCTGGCAAACTATATCTGCCTCTATGAGTTTGCCCAGCCCCAAGATCCTTAGGAGAGGCCCTTCTTTCAGCCCCACCATCTTCACAGGCACAATTGGAAGGGAGGCAAGATCATGTCTTCTTCGTGGCTGTAAGATCTCAGTTGAGTTATAAACAACTGAAACATGGGAAAAATAAAAACAGACAGCTTCTCCCATTTCTGGTACTCATATCAATGCTTCTCCCCTCAGTCCTTCTGGAACTATTCACCATCTTCTGCAGAGTTTCAGTTCAGGGGAAGACAAAAATGCACACAAAAGCCCGAGCCCAAATGGTTTGATAGCAGAACTTGGAACCATTTTACCTTTCCCTAGACAGTTGCATTTGAGAGCAGAGCTGTTTGCAAACATTCTTCTCAGTGAAACAGTTGCACAAGCAACAAGCCCAGATTGCAGGTAAAGAGCTTCCTTCTGGGATGTGAGCAAGACTCAGCAGGAGAGCCGGCTCTGATCTTGACAGCAGCCCCAGGGTGAAAGGGAAAGGGCTGGCGCTTTCTCTCTCTGCATCCGATGTACAATTCTGCTGGCTTGGCACATACTCCCTAGCAAGTGCAAAGCCTTCCCAGAAGTTTCCTGAATGGTTCTATGCTTTTCTGTTTGATGCACAGAAATTGTTTCCTGTGCCACAATTTGAGAGAGATGAATAAGCAGGGCTGGGTTGTGCTGAAGCAGCATTTTCCCTGGCCAAAATGCCCCTTCCTCACCCCCCCCCCCAGCAGAGTGCATTTTGTCCACATTTTCACTGCCCTCACAAAGTCCCAGCTCGAGACATACTCAGCAGCTTCGCCAACTCAACTATGGGAAGGCATTTCATTATTTGCCAATTGGGCAGAGAATGGTTTTTGCTTTGGAACAGCAAAAACTAAGCCGCTAAGGGCATTTCCAGAGAGAGGCGGTTATAATGGCTGTTTCAGCAGGTCTGTTTCAGCAGTACACAAACAAGGATGGACATATCACCCATGATAATGATGATAATGCCGATGATGAGGAGGAGGAGGATGAGGAGGATGATTTATTATACAGGCCTGCAGTGAAAAAAAAAACTTTTTAAATATTGTAGCTACTTTAAAGGTATTTGGGGGGCTCGGAATTTATAGACTCATAGAATTGAAAGATACCCCAGGGCCATTCAGCTCCCTGCCATGCAGGAATACACGATCAAAGTACTCCTGCAAGAGGGCCATCCAGCCTCTGTTTTAAGACTTCCAAAGAAAGAGACTGCACTACTTTTCAAGGCAGTGTATTCCACTGTTAAATAGCTCTTACCATCAGAAAGTTCTTCCTAAGGTGAAATCTGTTTCCTCTACTTTGAATACATTGCTCTGTGTCCTAGTCTCTGGAGCAGCAGAAAACAAACTTGCTCCATCCTCAGTTTGAAAACACAAATTGAAAAACACCATAAAAAGGTTGGGTACCACACATAGTTCTTCCACAAATTCAACCTGTTTATCAATTCAGTTTTTACTCAGCTTTAAGTGTGGACGCTAATGTTCCAGTGCAATGTCCTGTAATACAGGGACACTGCTAGACACTTAGAAAGTATAGTATAGCTTGGGGTCCAGTAGCTTGCTGCTTGAGATGCTTTCCTTCGTGGCAAGACCAGCCCTGCAAAGGAGAGGCTATGTGGCTTGATATGCAGGGAAAGGCAATTGAAGGAGAAACTGCCCAGTTTGGGGTTCAAGAATAGAGGCACAATGAACTGAAGAGAGCAGTTTATTTAATGACATAGCCCAGGTCCAGATGTCAGCATTCCATTTAACCAATGTGGAATTGAAGAAAACATACACCTTACCATTTAAAGCAATTTTGAAAAGTCAAAATGAAATAGTGGGAATTCAGACACTGGGAGAGCATCTAAACCCATATAGCAAAAGCCCAGATTGGATTCATTGCCCCATTGACATGAAAGCCAGAGGCTACCACTGAAATGGAGTAGTAGTTAAGGTGAAGCTAGAAGGATCTTTTTTTGAAAATGAGTTGGTTGAGGAAGGGTTAGAAAACAGAAAGAAAGACAGAGATGGGGAAATTTCACTGCATGCTGGTTTGTAACACAGCATGATAAAATCATTTTTTAAATTATTATAACTCCCACAATCCCAGTGCTCATTGTGGGAGTTGTCGTTCAGAAATCGCATTCTTCAAGCTCGTGGCGATGCATTTTGCTTCTGTTTGCTTCCGAATCTCCTGAAACCCACCTGGTCCCCCACCACTGGCAATTGCTTTTCATCCCCTCCCTAAAGATTCAAGTGTTTCTTTGGGAGAAATCCTGATGAGAAGAAACCTGAGCCTATGGTCTCTCTAGACTTTCTTAAGGTGGCCTGATTGGAAGCAGATGATACATCACTGCTCAATGGACCATCCATAGGCATTACACAAAGCGATCATGTTTGCAATCCAGATCTCCAGTTTTGATTTTCAGTTGGTAGGGGGGTGGAAGAAATATTAACTCAATTGGGAGCATTTCAGGGAGAGGAGAGAAGACAGGAGAGGAAAGAGCTGGGCAGAAGTATTTCCTTGTTTGGTTTTTAAACCTGACTTTTACATTTATTGGCTGACATTTTACATTAGAGTGTATCCTAAATCTCTGCATTCACATCTACACATTAATTGTGCTTTAAAAACCTTGTGTTTAATGTGTTGGGCAGCTGCAGTAGGACACCAAATATCCAAACAAATGCACAACAGAATGCACATGTGTATTCATCCACAACAAACAATGCACTTCCAATCTGTGTGATGCATGTGCACATCCATGAGCAATGTGTGTCCTCGTGTGCAATGACTGACCATGTAATGGCCCATCCCATTCAAGGAGTATGCAACATTGACCAGAATTTGTCCATGTTTCACATGGTGGTGGTGCAGTGTGTGTGTGTGTGGGGGGGGGGGGGAGATAAAATAAATAATATAAATAAAACTTTAATTTATACCCTGCTTTTTGTGGGAACAATCGAAGCGGCTTACAAAGATAAAATACAAATACAAATATACACCAAATTTCTCTCCTCACCTTAAAACAGAATTAAACAGTAATACAATTAAAATCTAATATTGGTTAAAACACAATAAAACTATTAACAATTAATGGTGGGAAGAATTATTGTAACAAGAGTTACACTAATATAAGCAATATGGGGTTCTTTCATGTAGCCAGGGATTGTTCTGGTAAGGCCTGCCGGAAGAGATCCGTCTTAACAGCTTTCTTGAAGGTGTCTAAGTTGGATATTAGATGGATCTTGTCTGGCAGGTCATTCCGTAGAGTGGGGGCAACCGCAGAAAATGTCCTCTGGGAGGTTGCAACTAATTTAGTTCTCACTGGTTGTAATAAATTCCTCCCAGAGGATCTGAGTGTATGGGGCGGATTATATGGAAGTAGGCGATTCCTTAGATATGTTGGGCCTAAGCCATGCAGGGCTTTAAAGGTGATCACCAACACCTCGTACTTTGCCCGGAAACTAATAGGTAGCCAGTGGAGCGATTTCAGTATTGGTGTAATATGGTCGCTCCTAGTTGTTCCTGTAATCAACCTGGCTGCCATGTTCTGCACCAGTTGAAGTTTCCGGACTAGGCATGATGGTAGCCCCATGTAGAGTGCATTACAAAAGTCAAATCATGAAGTTACCAGTGCATGTACTATGGTTTTGAGGTCTCCCGGTTCCAGGAAAGGGTGCAGTTGGCATATCAGCCACAGCTGATAACAGGCACTCTTGACTGATTTCTCATGTGAAGCAACGGGTCAAGAAGTACCTCCAAACTGCGAATGCAGTCCTTCGAGGGGAGCGTGAACCCCTCTAGGACCAGAGGTTGCAGCCCAATACCTGGTTTAGGAGCCCCTACTGTAAATACCTCTGTTTTGTCTGGATTCAACCTGAATGGTTGTTTCCATTAGAGGGACTTGCATGTGCATAAGGACATCAACAGAATTCTAGCCACGATTTTCTATGTAATTTTCTTCTATGAAAGCCCATCCGTGTTCTTCACTGGCCTAGTATCCAGTGGCAACCAGTGGCTTCCATATCAGTGGAACTTTTAATCCAAACTTTAATAGAGCTACTTAAGGTATTAGACCTTTTCTTCAAAATAGGACCCATAGGGGCTGTCTGTAGGTGCCCAGAGAAGCCCTGGACTGGGGCCAGGACTGCCTCACCGAGAGCCCTTGCGGCCCCAATCCACCACTTCTCCAGGCCACAGAGAAGCAGCATATTTCTGCTTCTCCATGGCCTGAAGCAGGGTGCAGCAGGCGCCCTGGATGCCCACTGTACCCCACCATGGGTGGCACTCCTGAGGGGAGAAAGGGGCTAACACCACGACCCCTTCACCCTTGGTCTCCTTGGCACGGCTGTGTGAAGGCCACGCCAAGGACACAAGCATTAAGAAGGAGCTCTGTTTTGGAGCTCCTTCTTGTGCTGCAGGAAGGACACCATAGGCACCCTCTTGCAGCGCAATTGCGTCAGGCGCACGTCACACCATCTAAACATGGCATGTGCCATGACATCATTGGCGCGTGCCTGTATGAACGGCGCAATGCAAACATGGTGCTGTCCATACATACTAGGGCTGGGGAGTGTGCAGATGCTGCATGCTCCCCAGCCATATTCATGCCCCAGGGATGGCCCTTTGGGGCCGTCTGTACCAGGCCATAGATTGCTCATTTATAGTCCCAACTAAAACCTGGAGTGGATTCGCTGGCCTACTGACATGGAAACCACTAGCTCTGACTGTTCAGTTCTGAGGAATAGACTAACCTATTCTATTAGGACTTCTATGACAATTGAGTATGGTATTCTGTTTTCTGTGTATACTTTTTTCAGATATTGTATTGCTACTCCTATGTGCCTTTGTTGATTCTGACTCATTGTGGCCCTGTCATACAATTTTCTTGGCAAGATTTATTCAGAGGTGGTTTGCCATTTTCTTCCTCTAAGACTGAGAGAATGTGAATTTCCCAAGGTTACCCAATGGATTTCCATGACTGAGCAAGTATTGAATCCTAAGTACCCAGAATCCTAGTCCAAACCCTGTCAGGGATGCTTTGATTGGGAGTTCCTGAATGGCAGGGGGTTGGACTGGATGACCCTTGTGGTCTCTTCCAACTCTATGATTCTATGATTCTAGACCACTGTCACAGGCTTTAGGTCTAACTTCTGTTTATCACTCTTATTATTTGTTGTGTTTTTTTTTTTAAAAAAAATGAGTTTGTATGTAAATGTGGGAGAAATGGCACCAAAAAACCACACATGATCAAAGTACCTACCCATTTTCAGTTGACAACCCCCCCTCCCGCATTGTCCATCTTCTTTCAAAATCACAGATGTATACCCTATGCAGATGTGCCAGTACAGGGGTAAAGGAATGAGGGCATTGCCCCCCAGGTAAGAATGCTACACCTTCACGTGAAATTTTACATCCATTTTCTAGCATTGCAGAGAGTGAGGCATTAGAAATAATAACGTAATACTTTTCCATTTGCTGTGTTCTCATTCCCTTGGTCGTTGTGCCTCCCCATTTTCTTTGGATGCCACAACTCTATTTCTAAATGTTCAATCCCAATTTTAAGTTAGTGCGATGCTACAAAGTTGGAGAATGAATAAAAATTTCAAGGGGAGGCAGGGCGAGAAGTCCTGTAGCTCCTGTAGATACACCCCCAATATGCGTCATGAGCAGAGAAGTTGGGGGAGATGAACTATGTGGTGATGTGGGACAGAGGCTCAAGAAGCCATGGAAAAAAATTACAGGATGAGAAATCTTTACCAGACTCAAAATATGCATTGCAGGTGTTCCACAACATATTTCTGAACATATTGTTTTATATTTGAATGTTTTCCTTTCTAGGGGACTGTTGCCATCTGCATACTTTGAAACAACATTCCAGAGTGTCAGAAGCCTTGTGTTGATGTCATTCTATGGATGCAGTTAATGGGGAAGGGAGAAGGATGAGCTGGTGTCATTCTTCTTAGATGCCGATCTTGTCACCAGCCATATGTTAAACATCTGCAGCAAAGAAGCTTGGGATAAGCTTTCCATGCAATCTGGTCTAATTTTATAGATATGTCCTAGCTTCATCCACTCTCATTCTCAAGAACAAGCTTTTCTGGTCATTCACCAAAGTATTCATTCATTCACATCTCCTATGAGATCACAAGGTATTTCCTCTTGGACACAGTGACAGTTTGCACATTTGTGAGAACATCTTTTGGCACATATTGACTAAAGGAGGATGTTGCATGACTACCATGATAGTTTTTGCCTTGCTTAGGGATGTAATTACTGGAGAAAGGCAAAATGAGGCAATTACCCCTCAAAATAAGAATTGTGTGTTCCCCCATGAAATTTTCCTTGATTCTCCAAATTTCTATCATTGTAGTAATTTATAACTTCAGTTGAGCATTTAGAAATTGAGTTTAGGCATCCAAAGAAAAGGGCCAGGCAAGGTGACCAAGAATAGGCAAACAGAGCAAATAGGAAATGGAATGAAATGAAATGGAAAATTTCGTTTGGGGGATGCAGAATTCTCATCGGTGGGGGAAACAATGTTTGCAATCCCTCCCTCCTCAGCTAAACTTCTGCTCTTGCTGCATAAATTTTTAAAACTCGGAAGAATCAGATTACTTGATTGCATCTTTTTGATCCATTCGTCAGTCCTTCTGTGCTCGCTGAGCAAATGTATACCTTGTTTCACTCACATGCTGCCAAAAATACTGTTTTGCACAAAATGCAGATCTTGGACATAGAGTAAAATGCATCTTGCTTCATTTTCATGCTGGGAGCAAAAAAATTATCTGGGGGTTAGTAAACCCCTTACTAGCTAGTAATTTTACCTGTAATTTAGTAAAATTTCTTCACAATCCTAGATTTAGAATTCTTGTTTTCCAGCTTTTCAAATAGCTTTCTCAAATAAAGCAGGAGGGAAGGGATGCAATTCTTCACAATTTTCCCCCTCAAAGGATGCAATAAGTAATGTAGGCAATTTTATTCCCACTGAGATAAAGTCTTTGGAATCACACAGTGTTCAAAGAGCATTCATTATTTGCAACCTGTTCTGTGCAAAGTTTGAATATGGTTGCATTGAACAGAAAACAGCCACGTCTGTGCTGAAAGAGTATTCCTGCAGAGAAAATGCTGTTCTTGTACAGAAAATACTGTTTTTTCCTGCAGATCACCCATGTATAAATTTTGCACAAGATAACTGTCAAATTACAGAATTTTCTGTTCAAATTCCATTGCCAGCCCTCTCTGAACAAATATTGCCAAGAAAACTCTGTGATAGGTTTTTCATAGGGCTGCCATAGGTTAGAGAATGATTTGAATGCACACAACAAATGCAGAAAAAGCTGGAGTTTTGCACATAGCAAATATGAGTAAATCTTTGCAGCATAATAAGTCCTGAACTGTGGAGATTCTCATTAGTCAAGTATAATTTTTATCAGGGTTTTGTAGAACACTCAAAAATGTTTATTTAAGCATTTTTTAATATATATATTTTTTCAAATAATTCTTCTATCCCTTCTAGAAAATAGCAATGTAAAAATATTATATTTTCTCATCCTCAAATTTTTTCACATTAAGAAATTATCAGGGTGCTGTTGGTTATTTTTATTTTTATTTTTGAGTGTTTTCTGTCCAGTGGTTTTTTTTCTTCTTCCCTATTTTCCATGCTTTATTTTACAGAAAATTTTCTTTGCTGCAAGAGGAAAACATTTTTGGGCAAGAAATACATTCATTATATTGCCACAAAATAAAATAAAAATAAAGCAAGCAAAACAAAGCAAAGTATTCAAAAATGTATGAAGTTTTATAACTTTGCCCTCCCCAAAGAGAAAACAATTGAAATGTTTCACTCTAGCATGCGGAAGTGAAATAAGCAGAGTTTCGTCTCTAGCAGGGAGCGTGCATGGTTCCAAAAAGACCTCATTGTGTAAGATACTTCTCAATATGTTGCAGATGAGCCAGTTGATGAAGAAAGGTGAAGTTGGCATGTTGTTTCTTGGTCCTTTCCCTTACAGATTTATTAACCACTGAAATGGGACACCTGAATAGGGCTAGGTCTTCAAGCCCAGCATTTTTCCTGACTGTGCTCTCAAATGATGTGTAACTTTCTCTGCTATTTGTGACTCTCAGATCTTATTGAACAAATGTCTTTGGAGAGGTAACTATATCTTGCTTTCCCATCCTTAGCCATAAGTAATTTGGCACATGATAGAGTCACTCTAACCTTTGGCACACAATACAAGCAACCTGGGCTTTGTTTTCTTTTTATTTGGTTGATTGATTTTTAGGGTAGTCTGTTTGTTTGTATGCAGATTTTGCCAAATGTTGAATCAGTCTTGAAAAGATTCGGTGTGCATACACTTCTAGTGAACCAGGCTATGTCTGGTATTGTAGCCTTTCAGAAGTTGTGTGTACCTACACCAAAAACCTTTGCAGTGATCCATAAACAGCAACAGAAACCCCGTCCAGTGTTCTCATCTTAGAGATCATAGAATCATAGAATCATAGAAATTTAGAGTTGGAAGAGACCACAAGGGCCATCCAGTCCAACCCCCTGCCGTGCAGGAACTCCCAATCAAAGCATACCCAACAGATGGCCATCCAGCCTCTGCTTAAAAACCTCCAAGGAAGGTGACTCCACCACCCTCCGAGGGAGTGTGTTCCACTGTCGAACAGCCCTTACTGTCAGGAAGTTCCTCCTAATGTTGAGGTGGAATCTCTTTTCCTGCAGTTTGCATCCGTTGTTCCGAGTCCTGTTCTCTGGAGCAGCAGAAAACAAGCTTGCTCCCTCCTCAATGTGACATCCTTTCAAATATTTAAACAGAGCTATCATATCACCCCTTAACCTTCTCTTCTCCAGGCTAAACATCCCCAGCTCCCTAAGGCGTTCCTCATAGGGCATGGTTTCCAGACCCTTCACCATTTTAGTCGCCCTCCTTTGGACATGCTCCAGTTTCTCCACATCCTTTTTGAATTGTGGTGCCCAGAATTGGACACAGTATTCCAGGTGGGGCCTGACCAAAGCAGAATAGAGTGGCACTATTACTTCCCTTGATCTAGACACTATACTTCTATTGATGCAACCTAAAATTGCATTGGCCTTTTTAGCTGCTGCATCACACTGTTGACTCATGTTCAACTTGTGGTCTACTTGGACACCTAGATCCCTTTCACATGTTGTCTCATTCAGCCAGGTGTCCCCCATCCTATATCTGTGCATTTCATTTTTCCGCCCTATGTGTAGGACCTTACATTTCTCTATGTTAAATTTCATTTTGTTAGCTTTGGCCCAGCTTTCTAGTCTATACAGGTCATTTTGAATTTTGATCCTGTCCTTTGGGGTATTAGCTACTCCTCCCAATTTCGTGTCATCAGCAAATTTGATAACTAGGCTCTCGATACTGTCATCCAAGTCATTAATAAAGATGTTGAATAGCACTGGGCCCAGGACAGAGCCCTGTGGGACCCCACTTGTCACTTCTTTCCAGGATGAAAAGGAACCGTTGGTGAGCACCCTTTGGGTTCGGTCAGTCAACCAGTTACAAATCCATGTAACGGTTACCTTGTCTATCCCACATTTTGCAAGCTTGTTTGCAAGAATGTCATGGGGAACCTTGTCAAATGCCTTACTGAAGTCAAGATATACTATATCCACAGCATTCCCTTCATCTACCAAGCTAGTAATTTTATCAAAAAAAGAGATCAGATTTGTCTGGCATGACTTGTTTCTCTGAAACCCATGTTGGCTTTTTGTGATTATGGAATTATCTTCCAGATATTCACAGACTCTCTGCTTAATGATCTGCTCCAGAATCTTTCCTGGAATTGATGTCAGACTAACCGGACGATAATTGTTGGGATCCTCTTTTTTCCCCTTTTTGAAGATTGGGACAACATTTGCCCTCCTCCAATCTGCAGGGACTTCTCCTGTTCTCCAGGAGTTCTCAAAGATGATTGCCATTGGTTCTGATATTACATTTGCCAGTTCTTTCAATACCCTAGGATGTAGTTCATCTGGTCCTGGAGACTTATATTCATTTAGATTAACCAGGTATTCCTGTACTGTCTCTTTATTTATTCTGTGCTGAAATTCCCCTATTCTGTCCTCTGCCCCATCATCCTTAGGTTGGGCACCCTTTGCCTTTCCTGAGAAGACTGAAGCAAAGAAGGTGTTGAGCAATTCTGCCTTTTCTCTGTCTCCTGTGAGCATTTGGCCATCTTCTCCACGCAGTGGCCCAACTGTTTCCTTCTTCTTCCTTTTGCTGCGGACATATCCAAAAAAGCCCTTTTTATTGTTCTTAACGTCTCTAGCAAGCCTGAGTTCATTTTGCGCTTTAGCTTTTCTGACTTTATCCCTACATGTACTGGCTATTTGTTTGAATTCCTCTTTGGTGATTTCCCCATTTTTCCATTTTTTATACATGTTCCGTTTAAAACTTAGCTCATTTGTAAGTTCCTTAGTCATCCATACCGGTTTCTTGAGACATCTCCCATTTTTCTTCCTCATTGGAACTGTCTGAAATTGTCCCTTTAGTATCTCCCTTTTGAGGAACTCCCATCCATCTTGAACTCCCTTCTCTTTTAGTATTCTTGTCCATGGGATCACCCCCAGTATTTCTCTAAGTTTATTGAAATCAGCTTTCCTAAAGTCTAGAATGCGTGTCTGACTATGCCTAGCTTCACCTTTCCACTGTATAACAAACTCCAGGAGGACATGGTCACTTCCACCTAAGGATCCCACCACTTGCACCCCATCAACTAGGTCTTCCCTGTTGGTTAAGATCAGATCCAAAATAGTTGATCCCCTTGTTGCCTCTTCCACCTTTTGGACAATGAAATTGTCTTCCAGGCAAGTGAGGAATTTTCTAGATCTTGAGGATAGCGCTGAGTTTGACTTCCAGCAAATATCCGGGTAGTTGAAGTCCCCCATCACTACTACATCTCTCCTTCCTGATTGTGTGGTCATCTGTTCTAGAAAGGCATCATCCATTTCCTCTGTCTGACTTGGGGGTCTGTAGTAGACTCCCACAGTGACATCCCTGTTGTTTCCCTCTCCTTTAATTTTTATCCAGATGCTCTCCACCTGGCTTCCAGTATTGATTTCCTGGACCTCTTCACTGGTGTAAATATCCTTGACATATAATGCTATTCCTCCTCCTTTCCTGCTTGGCCTGTTTCTCTTAAAAAGGTTATATCCCTCTATTTCTATATTCCAGTCGTGAGACTCATCCCACCAGGTTTCAGTGATGCCTATTATATCATATTTCCCTTGTTGTGCTAGGAGTGCAAGTTCATCTTGCTTATTTCCCATGCTCTGTGCATTAGTGTAGAGACATCTAAGACCATGTGTCCCCTTTACTTGATGCCTGTGCATGTTTTTTTGGCTCCTATTGTTGGGTCCTTGCACTGTTTGTCTTCTTCCCCCTATGTCAGTTTGACTATTTTTTCTAGCCGTTTTGCCTTCCAGACTGCTGTCTCCCTTCCCCAGGTCACTTAGTTTAAAGCCCTCCTGATCAGATTCTTCAGACTGTTGGCAAAAACGTTTCTTCCAACTGGCGTGAGATGTAGCCCATCCCTTGCTAGAAGTCCCTCCTCATGGAACCGCAACCCATGATCCAAGAATCCAAATTGTTCTCGGCGACACCATCTGCGGAGCCAGTTGTTGATATCTGCTATTTTCCTCTCTCTTCCTGGACCATGCCCTTCTACTGGTAGAATAGACGAGATGACAATCTGTGTGTCCATTTCCTTCAGCTTCTTCCCCAGAGCCTCGTAATCCCTTCTGATATTGTGAAGGCTGTGTCTTGCTGTGTCATTCGTTCCCACGTGGACCAAAAGGAAGGGGTATTTGTCAGTAGATTTCACCAATCTTGTCAGCCTCTCCGTCACATCACGGATCTTTGCTCCAGGGAGACAACACACCTCACGAGACATCTTGTCGGGCCCACAAATCACTGCTTCTGTACCCCTCAGCAAGGAGTCCCCCACCACAACCACGCGCCTCCTCTGAGGCTTAGCAGCAACTCTTCCCTGCGATGGAACTCCCAGGCTCCCCTGCTGTGTCCATGAAGACTGTCCATGCTGCTCTTCCTGATCCTCCTTGATAAGTGAAAGGGCTTCGAAACGATTCTGTAGCTGCAAGCTTCTACTGCTATCTCTGATTTCTCTGCTTCTCTGTGTGACATTCCTCCAGCTGTCTGCCTCCTGTGTACATGAAGTGACCTTCTCACCCCCAGCGACTTTCTCTGTGTGGTCCCCTTCCAAGATCGTTCCTTCCGTTGTGTCGAGGAAAACCTCTTGCTCCCTGACATGCTGAAGTGTCGCTACCCTGGATTCCAGCTGCTGTACTTTCTCCTCCAAGAGGGCTACCAACTTGCACTTCGGGCATGTGAAGTTCGCCACATCTGTAGGCAAGAAGACAAACATCCCACAAGTGTTGCAAGTGACTGCAGCCGCTCCCTCGGTGCTCATACTGAGAAGTATTAAGGAATCACTAAAAGAGGACTGTGGGCTTCCTCCTCGAAGAATATCCCCCAGTAAACACCAGTGTCAAAGGCCCCTGATGTCCTGTCCTATTTCACCAAACTCTATCAGTGATTTCAACCTACTGGGAATGTTACTTTATACAGATGCCCTGGTTTCTAAATTGTATTCACTTCCTCTGAGGTGGAGGGGAACCCTTCAAAGCACTTTTAAAAAGGGGGGAGATCCAAAGGAGAACCTCTAAAAAACAAAGTTCCTCTACTCCTTAAGTTGTGCTTCACCCTGTTTTGGGGGGGGGGGGGAATTCGCTCTCTGAGAACGGCTCTCTGAGCAGTTCTGTATAGCTAGTCTCCTAGCTCCTCCCACTTGTGACTCACAGGTGTGACTCACAGAAGCTCCTCCTCCTCCTCTGCAGCAGACACACTCCCCAAAGAGATTTTAAAAATCCACACACTTACCACTTAAAATGGCTGCCAAAAAGTTGCTCTTCTTTCTTCTCTCTCTCACTCCAACTCTCTGCAGCTGGCTCTCTGAGCAGTTCTGTATAGCTAGTCTCCTAGCTCCTCCCACTTGTGACTCACAGGTGTGACTCACAGAAGCTCCTCCTCCTCCTCTGCAGCAGACACACTCCCCAAAGAGATTTTAAAAATCCACACACTTACCACTTAAAATGGCTGCCAAAAAGTTGCTCTTCTTTCTTCTCTCTCTCACTCCAACTCTCTGCAGCTGGCTCTCTGAGCAGTTCTGTATAGCTAGTCTCCTAGCTCCTCCCACTTGTGACTCACAGGTGTGACTCACAGAAGCTCCTCCTCCTCCTCTGCAGCAGACACACTCCCCAAAGAGATTTTAAAAATCCACACACTTACCACTTAAAATGGCTGCCAAAAAGTTGCTCTTCCTTCTTCTCTCTCTCACTCCAACTCTCTGCAGCTGGCTCTCTGAGCAGTTCTGTATAGCTAGTCTCCTAGCTCCTCCCACTTGTGACTCACAGGTGTGACTCACAGAAGCTCCTCCTCCTCCTCTGCAGCAGACACACTCCCCAAAGAGATTTTAAAAATCCACACACTTACCACTTAAAATGGCTGCCAAAAAGTTGCTCTTCTTTCTTCTCTCTCTCACTCCAACTCTCAGATGGTCAGATCTGTTCTGTCTTTTGACTGTGTATTTTCATAAGCCTGTCCTATTCTGTTTCTTCATTCTTCTGTGATTGTTCTTTTGCAAAATAATCTACAAGTAAATATGCATTGAAGTAAATAATCTGAAGTATTTTCTCTTAGAATAAGCATTTCTAGATATAGTTCAACTAAAATATGCAAAACCTGAAAGGATAACTGCATGATGTTGACCCATTAGTCCGGAAGAGACAGACAATGAAAGAGATTTTTTTTTTAAATTAAAGTTCATGAATGGAGTCAGAGAGTATACTGAACTCAGCAGTTTATTTAATGAGATCGTGCCAAGTGAACTCTGGCTTGGTAGCCCAGGGTTCCACCCCAAACAAGCAATTAAACCAAGTTAATATAGATTTCTTACAAAAATGTGCAGTGGCAACAATTGATCAACAAAGGGTTATGACATCCATACAAACTCACCAATAAGGAGCAAGTACTCTTTCCAAACTTTGTACGTCCCACTTCTTAGTATGGTATTTCAGTGTTCTACCTGTTGTCCTATCAGCAGAACATGTCAAAATTTTTTGGAACATGTCTCAGAATGTTTTCTTTAATTTAACTTGAAATCACTAGAAGCTTGCACCAATTTCTATATCTGATCAAACTGTTTTCTGCAATCTGGCACTACCTCATTTAGACCTTACTATCACTTGACTTTTGTCCTTCATTGTTGTTAGTGCATATCATTAAAAGAAGGAAAATGAGAAATTCCTTAAGCATTCTTAACAACTTACTCAGCATTCTGTTCCCCTAAGTATTCCCACATCTGGGTTTCTTTTTATGGAAGTTAGTACATTACAAAACAGGCCTTGGTCTTTATATTACATCCCTTAGGATTTCTTAGACAAACATCTCATCTTGACCATTTCCACATTTCTCCACTATCAGAACCTAACCACTTATTCTTGTAGCTTCATCCATTGAATCATATTTGCTTTTATTATTTTACTTACATTTTTTTAGCTTGACAAACCTGCCAGTTCTGATTTTCTTCCTTTCCTTCCCTGATGGATTTAGAGACTCACTGAGCTATGTTTACTTTGCTGTCCCATAGAGATATCTCAAAGTCCCTCTTCTTTTCTTTTACACATATCTGTGTGTAAATATTTAGCATTGTGAGAAAGCTAAACTTGACCTACAGAAGAATCTACAGTCCCAAAACCAAAAAGACTGTAAGGATCATTGAAAGCTCATGTTCTGAGTGGCGATGCAACCACTATGAACTAAAATGTTGGGATTAGGCATAAGGAGGGAAAGCATATTTGAAAAAATAGATGGGAAACATGTTTTTCAAATGTCAACAAACCCTGACAAGAAGCATCCAGAACAATGAAGATCTTCAGAGTTCAAAACATGTTCTGTACAAAATTTGCAGATGGTTATTGTGTGCAATAATAATAATAATAATAATAATGCTATTTTCTGTGCAGGAATGTTTCTGCATCAGAGCATTGTTTCCTTCACAGAAATACTATTTTCTGCAAAGGCTCTTTTCTGCACACAAAATGTTGTACACAAAATTTGTAAGTGGATGTTTTGTGCAGAAGAAAAAGCCTTTTTTGCACAAGAAACAGTGTGTCCTGTGCAAAAATATCTACACAGAAATGTTATTTTCTGCACAGAAAAGACTGCTTCCTGTTCAGAAGAAAAAAGAGGGGGAAGCACTTGTAAAATTTTATAAAGAATAAATCCTGAATTGTGAATAGTCTTCCATATACTTTTCTTTTGCAGTGGGAAAAAAATGGCTAAAATTACTTGTTGCTTCCTTCAAGAAGAAAACTGGTGAAGAATTACACCCCCAGTAAATCCCCCAAGATTCAAACTATGGACCACCACTTGTAGTGGCAGGAAAAATGCAAAGGATTGAACCAAGCACCAAATGAACAAAAGAAAGTCAGAGGGTTTTGTCACAGAAAGATCCCTGGAGCTGAATTTTCTAAGTTCTGGGTGGCTCCATCCATGAAATAGGAGGCAAAGGAGAAAGGCCATAGTGTTGACAAAGTGACAGACTGAATGCCAATCCTAAAGTATCCTCTTCGCTGGGTAATAACGCATCTTTTCTTGTTGCCCAAAGTGATGTCTTCCTCTTTGATTGGAAACTTTCTCTGGGTGACATGTCATTGACATTTGTTGGTGATTAAAGAATATTCCAACCAGATGGAGCTGCTGTCGGAATGCACAGCGGGAGTCAACTGGAGAATTCCGCTGGCACTGGTATGTAAACACAGACTACAGCAGAGAATGTGGTTGCCCTGTTTTTTCCAACCTGAATCACTCCAAGCAGACAGAAAGAACTCAGATCTAGAGGTGGGGTTCCTGGTCTTTCCAGTTAGTTCAGCAAATTCCCTACATTTGGTTTCTATGAAGGTGGAGTACATAGCACAGCACAGGACTCCAGCTGCTAAAACACTGGAAGCCCAGGAAAGTAATGGAGTTGTTTGTTAATTTTCCAGTAATATCTTTTAAACCGTCCTTCTTGATGCTAAGTTACAAAACGAATAAACAAAGACAGACTCCCACCTTAAAATGTCTACCCAAATAATTAAAGGAATCTGCATGGTGTAGTGGTTTCAGCGATTGACTATGATTCTGGAGACCAGGGTTCAAATCCTGGCTGGGCTGTGTAAACCTACTGGGTGACCTTGGGCAAGTCTCACTTATTCTCAACCTCAGAGGATGGCAATGCCAAACCTTCTTTGAAGAAACTTGTCAAGCAAACCCTCTGTCTTAGGGTCGCCATAAGTTTGAAACAACTTGAAGGCACACAACAATAACAAATCTGCTTTAACTTCCCAATGGCACTATGCTGTGGAATTCTGGGATCTGCAGTTTTATGAGATGTTTAGTCTTCCCTGTCAGAGAGCTTTGGTGACACAACCAACTACAGATTCCAGAATTCCATAGAATGGCATCATGGCAGTTAAAATATTGTCAACCAGGATTATTTCTGCACAGCAGATTAGACTTAATTCTTAATCTGGCAAATTAGTTTAAATGCCAGCTGGACCTCACTGAGCAGGCCATTCAAGAGACAGGGTACCACCACTAAGGGGGCAAGTCAACAGCATCTAGTGTGATGGTTGTGCAGATGAATGCAATTCAGCAAGTATTGTGTTACCTGGTTGCATGATAAGCAATGCCTACTGAAATTCCCTCTTCTGCACAACCATTAAAAGTACAGGAACGCTCTCCAGTTTACACTGTAGCAAGTCTATCATTCTTAATAATTCGGGGTCAAAACTTGAGACTGGGAGTCAGGTGCTTGTGTTGCCACAGTCTCATCTGGTGATGACACAGGAAAGAGCCTTTTCAGTGGTTGCTCCCAAGTTATGGAACTCCCTTCCCTGGGAAGACTGATTGGCCCCTTCCCTGCTGTCTTTCCACCAGAAGGTAAAAATCTATCTATTTATTTATTTTGAGCCAATGAGTGTGGGACTTCAACTCTGGAGACCAGGATTCAATTTTTGGCTCAGCCATGAAACCCACTGGGTAACCTTGGGCAAGTCACATGCTCTCAGCCTTAAGAGAAGACCATGACAAGCCTCCTCTGAATAAATCTTGGCAAGAAAACCCCATGGTATGGTCACTACCATGGTATAGTCACTACCAGCGTCCACATAAGTTGGAAATGACTTGAAGGCACACAAGAACAACATTCAGTTTTTAATATGTAGCAGCAGATGGAGCAGTTAATGAGGTATTACTGAGCCACCTTGTTTCCCATTTTGGGAGAAAAGCAGGGCATAAATCCCATAAATAAACGAACGAACGAATGAATAAATAATACTGTTGTGTTTCTATTTTATTATGCTTTAAATATGTTTTTCAGACACCTTCCTTTCAAAAAGAGAAGGCTAAATATCTCACAAAACTGCGAATTTCAGAATTCCATAGCACTGAGCCATGGCAGTTAAACCTGTGTCAAACCACATTATTTCTGTAGTTTAGATGTCATGCTGCCTGGGGATACTATGGAGGAAGAAAAAGAATGAGGAACTGTGGTTTCCTTGCCTGTTCCAGGATGGATCTGCTCTGGGTTTTAGTGTGAACCTCAAAGAGATTCTTCAAGTTGTGGCCCCTAGCTCCAACATATCTTGGTTAGCTCTTTTAAGGCTGAGACAAAAACCTGCAGTAGATTCATTGTACCACCGTGTCCCTGGTTGCTGTAGCAGCACCATGTCTCGTTGTTGATGTATTGTTCAAGTCATTTCTGACCTATGGCAACCCTAAGGTGACCCTGTCACAGGAGTTTCTTGGCAAGTATTTTTCAGAGGGGTTTTGCCATTGCCTTCCTCTGCCCAAGGTCCCCCAGTGAGTTTCCATAATCTAGTGGGGATATGAACCTTGATATCCTAGAGTTCTAGTCCAACACTAAAGCATGTCACACTGACTCCTTACCATGTATCCTAGAATCTATTTAAGTCTCATAGCATAGATTGTCATAGATTGTCTCAAGCAAGAATGATCATACAGATGAGCTCTGTGCTGGGAAAGGTGGAGAAAGGCAGAGATGGGCTTTTTCGTACAAGCTGCCATGGCTGCTGCATTCAAATTTGTTTTTGTTTTGTTTTGTTTTTTTACCCTCGTGTAGATTGCTGCTGCTTCTTTCCTTTCTTCCTTTCTTGGTATTGCCAGAGGAGTTGAGTCAGAATGGGAGCAAGTATCTGGTGTCAGTGATGAATGGGTAGGCCTAATTTATTATTACTTATAGTTTTTCAATGTATTTATGATCAAGTCTGTTTCTAATTACCTCACCCGTGCCCCCGAGCAACGGATGGGAGATTTAAACATAAACCTCTCCCACTTGTCTATGATATTTGTCAAGCAACAGAGGGAACTAAGGAGTTTCCAAATGACCGAACATGCAAGGGGGGCCTATAGGGAAAGGAGAGGAACAGTCCATCAAGCCTTCGGGATCATGGCCCTGAGCAGAAACCCCTGAGCAGTTAAGAATGAGATGTGCATTGCCTTCCAGCCAAGGGATCATAACCATGTGAGCATTTACAAAGGTCCATTAAAGACCTGTTGTATATCTTATGTGAATGGCTCTTGGGCCCCTTTCAGTAGATGACAGTTAATGATGTACGAATCCGACATAATCCAATCCGCATGTGTTTCAGCAGGTCAGGTGCTCTTGTCCGCTTCATCATCTACAGAGCCCTGTTTCTAGATCGCTTTTTCAAGCTATTGGATTTGGTGGGGTGAAATAATATGCATTTTTATACCTGGTATGCTAATTTATAAAGATCATCATCATCATCATCATCATCATCATCATCATCATCATCTTACCTGCCCCCCCCCCCCATGGAACAAGGTGAACAACAACAAGAAATCCACAATGAACAACACAATTAAAACACATTAATTAAAACATGGCAACAGTTTAAAGGGACAAATAAGACATACACATTTTAAAACAGTCTATATTTAAAATTCAGCATCTAAATTCACAATTTAAAAATCATCTGGATAATCCTGCTGTAAGAGATTGGTCTATAACAATCTTTTAAACTCAGACAGCATATTCAGCTAATGGATCTCTTCCGGCAGGTCATTCCACAATCTAGCAGTGAAGAAAAAGTCCTCTGGCTGACAGTCACCAACCTAGTTTTGGAGTAAATGTCCACCAGAGGACCTGAGTGTACTAGGTGGATTACATGGGAGGGGGAAATCCTGTAGGTAAGCCAGACCCAAATCATGTAGGGCTTTAAAGGTAATAACTATCACTTTGTACCTGGCCTGGAAACCAGTTGGAAGGCAAGTATCTTTGTAAATTTTGAGAGCAGTGAATCTTTTTCACCTGGGAGTGAACACCATCAAGACAAGGAAATCTAGCATCATGAGAATGCTGTCTCTTCAGAACAGGAAAAATCTGGCTAAGATCCTTACACACACTGGTGGATCATAAATTTCTGCCAGGTATAGCTATGTGTTCCCAGCACACTCTCTCACACACTCAATCTACTTGTTTTCTGGCTGGTCAATCCAACCTCAATGGCCATCAGTGGACAGAAGATGGCAGGGGTGAATGAGGATTGGCCAGGTATTTCTTCTATCTATCTATCTATCTATCTATCTATCTATCTATCTATCTAAACTGAGAGAGCATCTGCTGAGGCTACTTGCTGCAGATGCTTGATATGGTTGGCCCTTCAATGAAGGGTGAGGGAATCATATTAATAATAATAAAATTTATTTGTACCCCGCCCCTTTGAGATCAGTCAGGGCAGCTAACAACAATAAAATACAATTACATCAAATAAAACAAGCTACATCCCTCCCCCCCCTTAAACATTATTAAATCTGTTACAAATAAAAATGAATAATTTAAAACCACATAAATTAATACAATTTACAATAAACAGACAGGAAGGATAGCGCAGCAATATTCCACATTAGTTTCCAAAAAGACAGTAGGAAGTCCTCCAAGAGGAGGTCCCTGAGACCGGGGTGTCTATCCTGGGAAGTCCTGCCGAAAGACATCCATCTTGACAGCCTTTTAAAAGCTGTCTAAAGATGTCAATTGATGGGTGTCATCCGGCAGACTGTTCCACAATTTGAGGGTGACAGCAGAAAAAGCCCTCTGGGAGGTAGCCGAAAGCCTAGGTTTTTGAGGCTGCAGCAAAGTCCTCCCAGAGGACCGGAGTGTGCAGGGAGTTTTATAAGGGAGAAGGCAGTCCCTGAAGGGCCAGATTCTGTGGGGTAGCATCCTCATCCCTTCAGCTGTCTTCATGAGCCCCACTTCCCAGACATTCCTTTTTGTTGGAGCTGCACATGCTAAGATGATTAAATTCAAAGCAGTGGTCTACAGTCCAGTGGTGATCCTCAAGAATTGTATTCCACTATTCCATTTCATGAAAATATGTAGATAGGATACCTAGGTCAGGATATGATGGAGAGTGGAGGCATGGAGGAGTGGCCAACTCTGTTCTTCTTGCTAGCATCTTAATGCTGCTTCTCCCACTCTCTACCAATAACACAATAGGAGGGGATGGCTGTGGCTGAAAGTTGGAATGTGAATGGTAGGGAAATATAGGTAACTACATCTTACTTGGCAAAGTTTTCTGGTAGCCCGCCTTGTTCCACAATCTGTTCAGGATTAAGGTTACAGGAGCCCTGTTCTGTATCCAACCTGGCAACCCTAACTGATAGCTGCTCAGGCTGCTCTGAACAGTCAGACTTGAACACGGGAGGGGAGCTGCTAAGAATCTGTTCAGCACTCTGAACATCTGCTTCAACACCTTTTAGGAAGTATATTTCTTCTTTTGGAATAATTATGCCATCATGTAGATGTTTTGGATCCAATTATGTAGTGAGTAGACAAAGCTAATTCAGAGTGAAGGGAATGCTTTCTCTGCCACTTTGACCTCACTCTGAACACCTCCACACCCCTTTGAGACCTCCAAAAGAATCACTCCAAAAGAAGAGGGCAGTAATGCTCCTGATTGGGAGATGTTTTGACCTCAAGAGTTTGCATGGACCTGATCTGATATTTGGAAAATTCTAAAAGTATAGCCATGGTGTGAAAACATTATGTTTGGATTAAATGCAATAAGTGTATCCATAGTTTTAGAAGTAAGAACAATACTACTGACATAAAAATACAAGATCATACCTTCACTTTCATGGCTAATCTATTTTATTATGGAGTTTATCACATGGGAGGAATTTCTCTCAATTACGAATGGAGCCAATTCACAATCACGTGAATTCGCTAGTTTGGCGAATTTACGTGAAATCCGATTGCGTTCGGAATGCATTCAGAATTAATTCCCATTTCCCGAAAATGACCCTTCCCCATTGGCCGAAATTGTGTGAGATACTCTAATACGCAATTACGTGAAAGCCTATGATTGCATTCGGATTGCCATTGCATTATACCCCCAAATTCCGTCATGTGATAAACTCCTATCTTGTCATTTCTAGCAATCCATATTTTTTTAAATTGTTCATTGATTTTAAGAGGAGAAGATGGGACTTGAAGACCTAGATGGAAGTCTTCCTGGCTTTGCTGGTGCAACAAAAACTTGTGGCCAGATTGGTCTCTCTCTGCCTGGAGTGTTCTGGTTTGCAGCAGAGCTCAAGCTCAGCTCATGTGTGCGAGCCACTGCTGTGCTTTGTTGTCTCTGTGGGCCAAGAAACATTACATTACTATTACTGATCATCTTAAGCAGAGATGGCCCAATTTATGAGGACTGCTTAATGAGAATGGATTAATCTGAAAGGACAGTCCCCTTAAGATGTGGCTGCAAATGCTAAAAGATGCAAATATTCAATCAAATGCTCACTTGTGGTTTTAATGTGTTTCTATATTGCTTCTTTGCAAGGGAATGTGAGACTAAGCCAAAAGACACTCTGAATTGTAAGTTTCTGGATGTGATGGGCAGGAATTTTTCCCCCACTGAAAAGGGGAAAGGGGACATGAAAAGAAAAGAGCAACAGCAAAAAAAAAAAAAAAAAAGAATAATAATGTTGATTGATATCCACCAGAGTCTCAGAGAAACTCATTTTAAAAAGTTTATTGCTTAGAGGAAAACTATGGTCCTCTCCAACGGGATTTCATGAGGTAGTTTCTCTAGCTATCACAGTGAAGGACCCTTCTGTGCATATGGAGTGGCTTCCCTCCTTTGAAAAGTGATGGCTTTTCCAAAGTCTAATTCATCATCATCACCACCACCACCATAACCACTATCGTCCTCATCATCATTGTTGGCAGCATTATCTTCATCTACACCACCAGCACTAGTGGAAGTACCAGCTTCACACAGGTTAGAAATTTCTTAGTGCTCCCCCCCACCCCGCCCCACTCAGTCTTTTTCTTTCCCCATCTCTTCCACCACTTCTTTTTGCTCACTGGCTTACTCGTTCCATTGCAGAAGACCGGATTATCAATGGTACAGTTTAAGCGAAAGTGTTGCATCCTTCAGTGGTTAGAGACCCCATGGAGATGCAGGTATTGCACAATAGGGATGCACTGTGTTAAATTATTTGTTCCCACAAGGGAGAACAAATAATTCAATCAATTTTCTCCCTGCTGTCAGACAACTTTGAAAATTTCTTCAAAATGGTCTCATGCAAAGAGAGAGTCTCTGGCAGCAAGGCTGAGTGGGGGAACCTGCCCCTACACGACTCTGGGAGGGTGGAGGGAAGGTAGACATGGATATAAAGACTTCTTCCTGGACACTTCCAGGCTTGTTCTCAGAATTTCCTATAACAGCTCACCATGAAACATCAAGAAATCAGTCTATTGAAGGACTGGGATGGGAAGACCATGAAGGTGGCTTGTGAAGGAGTCTACATGTTGGGAAAGAAGAAAAGGCCTCCTGCAATCAAGTATTCTTCCATCCCTATTGCCCAAATATATACATACATAAAAAGTTTCTTGATATTGTCAAGGGAGAAATGCTCATGGGGGAAGCATTTTTCCCTTTACCATCTGCAAACATTGCTCGCATTTACCAGCAAACTTGGCTGTATTTCTGCAGCTAGTCAAGAGATCAGTGGTGCAGTGGTGTTACATCCTCTAGGCTGGAGTAATGGATTCAAACTATAGGAAAAGAGATTCCACATGAACTTTAGGAAGAACTTCCTGACAGTAACAGGATCCTATCATATCCTTTTCTTTAGATGCTGAAACTGTATTTCTAAATGCTCAACAGAAACAATAGGAATTTGGGGACCAAAAGGAAAATTTTGTGGAGTGAGCATTCCTTACCATTGGCTATGGTGGTGAGAACTGTTGGTAGGTACACATGAACAACAGCATGTGGCTGCGGCCATACAAATCCCATCCCAGCTGTACAGGGATCTGCCAGCCAGCCTGCCTGTTTACCATATCAACTTTACCTTGTTACATTCCAGTTTCCTTACTCTGTACTCACCACCTTGGGACTAACAATTGGATTTAGGCCTTTGTTTGTATACCTTCCAACTGTCTTGATTTGGCAAGGAAAGTCATAGAATCATAGAATCATAAAGTTGGAAGAGACCACCAGGGCCATCCAGTCCAACCGTCTGCCATTCAGGAAGACACATTCAAAACACTCCTGACAGATGGCCATCCAGTCTCTATTTAAAAACCTTCGAAGAAGGTTTTTGGACTCCAACACACTCTGTGGCATCATTTTCAACTCTCATACACCTCTTAGGAAGGTTCTTCCTAAGGTTGAGGTGGAATCTCTTTGCCTGAAGTTTGAATGCATTGCTCCATGTCCTAGTCTCTGGAGTAGCAGAAAACAAGCTTGCTCTATCCTCATTATGACATCTCTTCAATTATTTAAATATAACTGTCATGTTATCTGTTAATCTTCTCTTCCCCAAGCTAAACAATTCCCTAAGCTGCTGCTAATAGGGCATGGTTTTCAGTCCTGATTAATTCTATGCCATCCCACTGTTTCCACTGCTTTCACAATATCCCCATTTCTCTCCCACATTCCCCTTTGTCCTCAGTTTACATCTGTTGCTGCCCTTCCCCATAGGGTGAGGCAAAAGCAAACTGCTGCAGTCTCTCCTAGATTGTATTCTAGTTCACTGATAACTTTTGCCAATTTGATCATACTTTGATCATACTTGGCCACACATGTCCCAGTTTTCATTTGTGAAATGTCGAAGGGTTAGTGTTTATTGTTTCATTGTTCATTTGTGAAATGTCGAAGGAGAGAAAAACTTGGACATTTTAAAGGCTGATTGGTTTTCAAACTTTTTATCCTTGTGGCCCCCTTTAAATTTATGATTGGCCCTCTACGTCTGTGGCTTTGACTTTTGCGGCTTTGACTATTTGCTGTTTTAATTCATATGTTCTCCCTAGAAATCTCTAGGTTCTCTAGCACAACTCTGCCAGAATTTTACCATAGAGTTGTTCTGGAGAACCTAGAAGTTCCTAGAGAAAACACTTCTCTAGGCATTTGTAGGTCCCTCAGCATGATTCTGTGAATAAGGTTTGGTAGATGATGACCATGAGTTGCATTGGAGGACCTGGAGATTCCTACAGAGGTGTTCTCATAGGTAAAAACAATAGTTTGTTTGTTTTTTTAATTTGCAGTTTTCCCACATTCACGCAGGTTCTTCACCCCTAACACCAGCAAATGTGGAGGGACCACTGTACATGTGGATGACACCGTGCCACAGACTCATCATACTATATGAATAAAAACATTTGGTTTGGTTGTCTGCATATTTTTGTTCACACATACGTGTATATTGATATGCTAACATTTTAAAAGAAAAGCAAATTGCTCAGATTAGAACAGATTTAGTTAAATAATTTCAATATTTAACTCAAGACATGTGTAAATTTTGTGTGTAAAAAAAGTTTGGGAAGAGGAGGAGGAGGAAGAGGAAGTGGGGTCAGTGCTTCCAAATCTTATGATCCTCCTTAAGCAACTCTTGCGTCCTCCCAGGGTCCCACGGTTTGAAAACCACTGGTGTAGCTTTTACTCCTTATCTTCAACAACGCTGGTAATTTTTTCGCACCATTAGACATTGTTTGGGATCATCTAGGAGCTCACACACATGATGTCTCGAATTATTCTTTACCATTTTCCCTATTGTGTAGCTCAATGGCAAATCCATTATTAATATCAGCACTAATGTTCTGCACAGAAAGAGTTTTGTATATGAAACTGCTGTCCGTTGTGAATATTATTGTCAGTGCATTCTACCTCCGTAATAACATTTCTGGTGGCACACTAAAATTACAAAAGAATGTCTTTGTAAATAAGAAATGAAGCCTGGGACTTGGAGCCAAGAGACCACCTATTAAAAAACGTGTCGGCAAAATGGAGCTGAATTCAGGGATGGAGACAGGATCATGAAAGTATATGTGACATATAAGGAACAGTTTGAAGCAACTAGGGATTGTTAACCAAGGGGAAAAAAGCAGTCAGGACAACACAGTAAGGATGACATGACAACAGTCTTGAAATATTTAAAAATTCCGGCAATGAAATGGGAGAACAGTTTTCCATTTGCCACTCATGAATGGGCCCCAGTTATCAAATTTGTAGGAAGATACCATCATGCTAAAAAATAAATAAATACCAAGCAACAGAGAAAACAGGGAGACACATTCCTAAGCATTCAGTGGATGGATGTTTTTATTTTGGAAAAAGGGCTTTTTCCAAAATAAAAACAGCCATCTAGTGAGCACTTAGAGACAAGTCTCTCTTTCCTCTGCTATGGATTCTATTGGATGCTTTTCAGTTTTTCTTTCTTCTTCAATAAAAAAATATCACAGGAAACTTTTTAATAACCCTCTTGTGATTGCTACGGTGGCAGCAAACACATCAGTACAGGCTGCGTCCGCATTGCAGAAATAATCCAATTTGATACCACTTTAACTGTCATGGCTCAGTATAATAGAATTCTGGGAATTGTAGTTTGTTGTGGCACCAGAACAGAGCTGGAGTCAGTTGTCGTTCATCCCTAGGCTATTGCTTTGTTTTGGGGACTGATGCTTCTCTGCCATCTTTTTTTCACAATTAAATAGTAAACTCAGAATAGCTACTACTAATAATATTGGAGATATGAATCAATTGTAAGTTTTAGTAAATAAACAGAATTTGTGGATGCATAAATATATTATGGGAGGTAGAACAAATAGTTATATATATGTATGTATGTGTATATATATATATATATATATATCCATTAGTTAGGGATGGAAGATCAGTAGTATTTGTTAGTTATAGTTTAGTAGTTTAAATGTATTTTGTAATTGTTTGTGTTTGTTTGTCTTAGTTGTATTTAAAAATATGTTTGTGCTTACATTTATGTTTAATAAAAATATTTTTAAATGAATAGCTGCTACTATTAGAAACAGTAATGATAACAGTGTAGTAGAAGCTTAAATAGAAGCCTAATGTTATATCTTTTTTGGAGATGGATCAAGTCACCTGTTCAGTAGATGGTGGGAATGCTATTGATGTCATTTATCTGGATTTCACCAAAGCATTTGATAAGCCCCCCCCCCCAATATTTTGATTAGAAATGGAATAGACTGAAATGCTTTTGGACGGATGCATAATTGGCTGAAAAACCATGTCCAAAGAGTAGATATCAATGGTTGTCCTTCAAACTGGAAGGAAAACTCAAGTGGAGCCCTTCAGGATTCTGTCCTATAGCCATTACTCATCAACATTTTTATCAATGACTGTGTGTATTTACACTGTAGAAATAATGCAGTTTGACACTGCTTGAACTGCCATGTCCCTATCCTACAGAATCCTGGGATTTGTAGTTTTGTGGGGCACCAGCACTCTTTGGCAAAGATGACCAAATACCTTCTGAAACTACAAATTTATGGGATTCCCTAGGATGGAGCTACAGAACTTTAAAAGTGGTGTCAAACTGCATTATTTCTACAGTATAGATGCACCCTTTGACAATAGGGTGGAAGGGATTCTGTGAATGACATACCCTCCAACTGCCCCTATTGGGGACTGTCGTTGTTGTGTGCCTTCAAGTAATTTCTCACTTATGGCAACCCTAAGATGAACCCATCATTAGGTTTTCTTGGCAAGTTTCTTCAGAGGAGGCTTATCATTGACAGCTGAGAGAGTGTGACTTGTCCAAGATCACCCAATGGCTGGGATGGACAGTACAAATTAATGATGTTGTTTGGCCATACATGTTTTATCTGTGAAATGTTGAAGGGTATGGTGTGTGTGTGTGTGGGTGTGTGTGTGCATGCCTGCCTGCACAATGACCCCAGCTGGCACAGGCCCTTTGTCTGTGCCCTCCTCATTTGCCAAACAAGAAAGCCATGTCCTGATACCAGTCTAGTAATTCTTACTTTTCTAATTAAATTTACAGGACAACAACTATGTGGCTCCCATATTATTTCTGAGGCAAGGGGAAGAGCACCTTTCCAACTGAGAACAGACGCTCAGACATCCAGAGGAAGAATTTGAGCAAAACAAAACATCAAATTCTGTGCCCGTGCCAATTTCAGCTGCTCTCTTCCTCCCTTTTTCTCCCTTCCTTCTCTCTCTCCCCCTTTCTCCCTCCCTTGTTCCTTCCTTGCCCTTTTAAAGTACTTATGTGTTGCATTAAGCTGTAAAGTAATGACAGGTATGAAGGATGAGGATGTTTTACAAGTTGAGGGGAGGACTGGGGAAACCCCTACTTGGAGGGCAGCCTCTCTTCTGATACAGTGGGAGGAAGCCTGGAATATGTCCCCCAATCCTGGGGCACAATGACTGGCAAAGACACAATAAAGCATCGCCTTACAGAGTCCCAGTGCAGCAAATGCATTTTGCTGGGTGAGGCCCACGCTATTGAATAACGCTGAACCCGCCACGAGGCTCACAAAGGGAAGTGTGTTTGGGGAAGGAGTGCGAGGCGTCTGAAAGGAGGATGGCTGGGAGGATGGAAAGGGCCTCCATCGAAACTTGGCAGAAGCTGGGAAGCAGGCAGAGCAAGTTTGCTTTTTAACAAACCTCACCTGAGCCCCTGCACTTCTTGTTTCTGTTTGGGCTGAAGAAAGTTCCTTTCGGGGGGGGGGGGGGGGCTCCAACTGCAACATTTCAAAAATGAAAACTGGGTCACATGTGTCCAAGTAACATGAAGAGTGTGGTCAAGATGTCAAAAAGAGGAAGAACACACAAACGAGGAAAGGCTGCAGCTGTTTGCTTTTGTCTGAGCCACTGGAAATGGCAAGACTTCACTCTTTCCTCTTTTCTCCTCTCTGTTGAGTTGAGTTGGAACCACTTTTGCATTTTTCATATAGTTTGCACTAATTGCAGTACGGACAGAGAGAAAAGGTGGGAGGAGGAGAGAGAAACTGGGACATTTTCACAGCATTTGAAAAAGTGGGATGACAGAGGATTAATGTTGTTGCATTACAACTTCCATCAGCTGTGGCCAGCAAACAATGTTGTGGAATGAAGGGAATTGTAGCCTAGAATATCTGGAAGTTCTGAACTACAGTTGCAACTCCCATCATTCCACAACACTGTTTATGCTTGCCAGGGCTAATAGGAGTTACAGTGTAACAAAATCTGGAGGATTCCCCCACTCTGTTAGGGATGGTGATGAAGAAGGAGAAGGAGAAGGTGGCTTCCACGTCAGTGAATCCACTCCAAGCTAGTCCAAATTTCATAGCAGTTGTCCTGGTTGTTGAGAATATTTGGAGGATAGGCCTCTTGCAAGTTCCTTTAAGGTTCGGAGACTGAAACCAGAGCAAATTTATTGGCATGGAGCCACCACCCTCCATCCAGCTGCAGTCGAGTCCCATAGTGGGGTAGGAGGATTATAAGTAAAACCAGATTTCTAGCCCAAGTGCTGATCCATAAGCTCTGGCTGGCAGTTTATGTGGGGAGCTGATGAAAGGGGATGGAGGGATCAAGTCCCCAACATCATCCAGTCTGTTGAAGGCCATGGGTGGTGAGCTCCCAAAATTGAATTCCTACCCTGTACTAAACTTATTTATAGTTTTCTGGACCCATAAGGTGGCTGCCTTCCATGAGGCATTCTGCTAACATCTGCAACCATGAGGACTGCATGGTGATTTATCCTGCAAGCAATGGACACACTCTGGAGTCAGAGGGCCAAACTGGACAAAGAGACATCATCTCCAGATGTCTTTCAGTCCATTCTTGGCTGTGTTTTGGGGCTTTGTTTGAGTGGGAGACCACTCAAAATAGCATTCTTCAGCTTAATAAAAGTGTATCCCCCTCCCCCCAGTAATTAGAAGTGGAATTTTCTGTCCAAATATGTATGTTTGACTGCAATTTCGGGGAATTGCACAGGGGTTTGGGAAGGGCTTCTCAAGGATTGCACTGGCCCCACCAAAGGGCCTTATGTGGCCTGTTGTTGCTGATGATGTTGTTGTGTGCCTTCAAATCATTTCCAGCTTAAGGCAACCCTAGGACAAACCTACCACAGGATTTTCTTGGCAAGATTTGTTTAGAAGGGGTTTGTCTTTGACATTCTCTGAGGCTGAGAGAGTGTGAACAAGGTCACCCAAAGGGTTTCCACCACCAAGCAATGATTCGAACCCTGATTTTCAGAGTCATGATCCAAACCACTACACCACACTGGCTCTCCATATGGCCTGTGGGCTTCACCATTCCTACCCCTATGCTACTGTAACCCCCCTAACCACATAGCTCACCTGTCAGTCGTTTGGAGGTTGGAAGCTATTGCTATTATGATACCAAAATGGGGAAATGTTCCCTTTTGGGACTACAACTCCCAGAATCCCCCTGGCTAGAGGATTGTGGATGCTGAAGTACAAGCAAGGGAGTTTTCCCAAGCTCTGCTTTGAGTAATCAAAGCCCAATGTTAATTGGTGCTTTCCATGTTAGTGGGGTGAGGGATTCATTCTGGATTTTAGATGTGGAGTGACCAAATGTTCTCACTGCAAAGGAGGACAAGGAACCAAATAATAATAATAATAATAATAATAATAATAATAATTTTATATTTCCTGCCTCTCCCTACAGATCGAGGCGGGATTACAGCATAAAAAACAGTAACACATATAATATCAATATATAATTATAACAATCAGTTAAAAACCATCCAATTAAAACCAATAACATCCACCATCTGATCTATATCTAGGGGGTTTCAACAGTGAAGGGGTTCAGAGAGATGTTACACGAGGCCATCGAAGGAAAATGTAGGACATAACACTCATATAAATATAAATCCATGCTTCTTAGTCAAGCTCAAAATTCCTCCTGGACAGAAAGTCAAAATGTATGACATGTTCTGGAAAAGGAGAACATCTGGTCACCCTGTTTGAGACAAAAACGTTAGAACAGTCAATGATCATATAGTGTAGACACACATAGCCACTAGGGTTGCCAGAGTGAAAACTGAAGAGGGCTCCTGTACCTTTGATTCTTGCCTAGAAGAGGGAGTTTCTCAGGTGTTGCATGACAGGTTGCATGACAAACAAAATCTTCTGAAATTTCATCTTCTATGCAAACATTAAAATCACAGGAGCCCTCTTCACTCTGGCAACACCATCCAATTTCAGCAGATGTGACAGTGTGGAAGCAAACCCAGGGCAGGAAGAACAACTCACACCAGTGCTGGAAATAAGGTTGCCTTCCCAAGGTCCCTATTTGGGTAAGAAATTTACCATACTGTCTTTCTTTCCTATTCCCCCCCCCTTCAAAAAAAAAAAAATCCTGGCTTCACTTCCCTCTCTGGAGTGTGTTTGAAGAGGAGGTAATAAATAATAAAAATGCATATGGAATTTGAATATGAATGATCAGAACAGCTGTGTGTATCCATTATGAATGAACATAAACAGAAATGTATAAACTGAGATTTGGAGGGCTTTGGGAAGAATTAGTGTCTTTGTTCCTGGATTTTTATTTTTTAGAAAAAATATATACCCCCCCCCCCTTCTATCAGAGGTTGAACTGAAGCCATTAGCCTCAACTCTCTTGCAGGAGACAAAGCCAGGAGGCTCATTTCGCTTTGGCTGGGAGCCACCCTGAATTTTCTTCAACAGCTCGGTTAGACCCTAATCCTAACAAATTTGCCAGAGAAGTGGGTCTCTTATTACATAGCCCTCATTTGAATCTGTTCCAAGGTGGATGTTGGCTACTACCTCTCGTCCAAAAAACCAAGGTCCCCCCTTCTCTCTGTCTCATTGTTTCTCTCTCTTCCCAAACACATCCATCCCCACTTCTCATGCCCCCTGCTTTCTCTCTGTGAGAACAGCTCGGATCACCAAGCCCCCCAGATGCAATTGGTTTGAAATGAGAAAATAATACCCTGTGCGTCTTTGCGCTTTCTTTGACCGCACATGGTTACAGCATTTACCCAGAGGGAGGTTCCAAAGCCAAGTGATTTACTTTGTAAAATTAATTGTAGCCTTTCATGGCTTGGAAATGGCCCCAGAGGGCAAAACCCAACAGGCGTTTGCTCTTGTAATGTTATTGACTTAGTTTATAATCTGATTCCAGTTCCCTGATTTCCTCCACACTGCAACCAGGACTTTCCAAAGGCTTTGGCTTCTCTTTATAGGCCCAGGATGCTGGGAAGTTACAGGCCAGGCGTCCCGGCGTCTCCCAGACCAGAAGGGGGGAACTCCATCTTCCAGCCGGACAGTTGGCAACCCAAGCACAAAGAAGTCAGGAGTCTGGACAGACGGCTTTTAACAAAGGCTGGTGATGGGGGTTTGCAGGCAGAGGCTGGAGAAAGAATCAAGAAGGCCTTGCTTTAAATCCAACTGACTCCGGAGAGATGGAAAGGTTGGGAAGGGGAGATAAAGTTCATTAGCCAGAAGATCTGTTGGATCCATTAGTGAAGCCTCTGAGGAGAAGATGATGAGCATTTAAAGGGGCAAAGATGAAGAGGCGCTACCAAGCTATAAAAGGATCTGACTGAATGTCTATGGGATTGTGGAGAAATATCCGATGATGATGATGATGATGATGATGATGATGATGTAAAGGGATATTTTAGCACTTTTGAGACTAACTGAAAGAAAGAAGTTGGTAGCATGAGCTTTTGTACACTTGAGGCTACTTCCTCAAATGAATGCTTATTATTACAGTGTGCATGTGCCATACGCAGGCATGCCATATGCAGCTTTCAGCTTATGACAAAGCCACCAATAATAGAAAGAATGGTGCATGTGCCCATGGCTTGAGCACTGTGCCATGAGCCCGAGCCCCATTGTATTCAATGGAGTTCAAGCATACATGTTTTTTGCCTTATGCGGGGGGTGCGGTCTGCAATGGATCCCCTGTGTAAGGTAAGGGCCCACTGTATTACTATTATTGTTAGTAGTGGTGGTGGTGGTGGTGGTTTGTTGTGTGTCCTCAAGTCATTTCTGACCTATGGCAGCCCTAAGGCAAATGTATCCTGGTGTTTTCTTGGGAAGATTTATTCAGAGGATTTTTCCCATTGCTTTCCCCTGAGGCTGAGAGCATGTGACATACCCAAGATCACCCAGTGGGCTTCATGGCTGAGCTGGGAATTGAACCCTGGTCTCCAGACTCATAGTCCAACACTCAAATTACTATGGCACACTGCCTCCCCAATAATTTATGCATTTTTGTTGTGTCTTCAAGTCATTTCTGACCTATGGCAACCCTAAGGCAACCCTGTCATGGGGTTTGTGTGTGATTTACCCACAGGTTTCTATAGCCGAGCAGGGATTTGAACCCTGGTCTCCAGAGATGTAGTTCAATGCTCAAACCACTATGCCAGCTCCTGAATAAAATTTACAGAATCCCTTCCACCCCATCATCAAAGGGTGTATCGACCCTGTAGAAATGATGTAGTTTGACACCACTTTTAAGTTCTGTAGCTCCATCCTATGGAATCCAGTAATACAGTTTGAATCCAATAATGCATTATTGGAATCCTATGGGATCCAATAATGCAGTTTGGAATCCAATAATGAAGTTTGACACCACTTTAATTTCTGTAAGCTCCATCCTATGGAATCCTGGTGTTTGTAGCCACATCAGAGTAGGGTCAGGATAGGAAGAATTATTAAAGAGAAAGAACAAATGAACCAAAAGAAGCTGCAGCAATTTGCTTTTGGCTGTGCCTACTGCGCACAGGGCAGAATCTGCCTCTTCTCTCTTCTTCCCCATTCAGTTAACTGAGTGCAAACTACTTTTGCACTTTGAACCCATTTTGCCAGCAACTGATGCAAGCTGATT
The DNA here is from genome assembly GCA_034509955.1 of Urosaurus nigricauda. Classification (NCBI taxonomy): domain Eukaryota; kingdom Metazoa; phylum Chordata; class Lepidosauria; order Squamata; family Phrynosomatidae; genus Urosaurus; species Urosaurus nigricauda. Next base: position 269,647,686 of record JAOEGL010000003.1, read on the forward strand.
GCAAAGGTGGTCAGAAGAGGAGGGAGAAACAAAGAATTAACTGGGACTGTTTCTGCCAGATTGGGACAGTTGGAGGTTATGTAAGGGCAAATTCAAAGGAATCTTCAGAAACATCACGGTGGGGTAGTGGTTGGGTTCCCTGATAAAAGAGTTTTAGCAACTCACATGACTACATTTTATTACATTTTATTTTAAAGATACTTTTAAAGGCAGGGATGGAGAACCCTAACCTGTATGTATGCATGTATGTGTGTGTATGTATGTGTGTGTGTGTGTGTATGTATATATATATATATATATATATATAAAACCTTTATTTATATAGCACTGTAAATTCTTTGTGGAATGGCACAGAGGTGATCGAAGTAATACAAATAGGCCACATAACAAAATGTTGCAGCATGAATGGCTCATGCTCAGTACTTCTTGTTAATGTCATTGGCTGGAATCCTCTATAATATTTCCCTTTTGAAATGTTTGAGTGAGGTGGGAGTGGGATAATGGGATCTGGGATTGTACAGTTTTAACTTGTAAGCTGCCCCATTTGCCTCAGACAGAGAGGTAGGATATAAATTTAAAAATTAATTATTTATCTATTATTTTGTGTGAGTCTACTGGGAAGGGGAAGATCCTACCCCTTAATTTCATCTCTGTCCTGCTAAATTAATTGTGTGCACATTATTTTTGCATTGGGTTTGCAGCAACTGCTGAAAGCAAAGGGGGGAAGTGGAAGAAGGTGAAAGAAACTGTGATTTATTAAAAGCAGTTGAAAAAGTGGGATGACAAGAGGATTAATCAGGACCATTCCTGCCAAACTGAGAGAACGGGAGGATATGCATTAGTAGCAGGTTGCAGCTTCAATCATATCCTGTTTTGTGGATGTGTTATAGGCCTCTGGATAGACACTGTGTAAACCCAGTGTTGGACTAGAGAGGCTTTTGGTTTGATCCTGCAAGATTTTTAGAATTCCTTTATCTTCTGTTCTTATCAATGTTTCGCACCATAGTCATGTCTTCCCTTACCTTGTTTCTTGCTCCCTCAATAGTTTTGATGATGCACCAAATTGTGCTGGAGCATCTATCATCAACATCTCATTGCACATGGCTCAGGATGTTGCTGCATTCTGCCCCTCTCAGAGTTTGTATCACATTTACACATTCAGGTCAAGGCAGAATTAGCTCAGGAGGGTGGGGGAAAGGGTACAATGACTAACAAGTTCCAGCAGGGTCTGGCAAGCCATAACGCTAAATCTGACAGCATGTGAATTATTTCCTTTGAACATATGATTTATAGATTCATTTAGGCTGCAATCCTATACCCAGTTTCCTGCAAGTCGGCCCTATTGGACTCAGTGGGATTTATTTTTCAAGAACCACGTATAGCAGGGGAAGGGGTGGCTAGAGGTTTCCATGTCAGTAAAGCACTGAATCAACTTGGGCTTTTTGTCCCGACCTTCCAGGGTCTTTCCAAAGTGGTAAGAGAAAGAGTTCATCACCCTGGATAATAATTTAGAAGTTCAGACTGAAGGCAGGAGTGGATTAATGGCATGGATATTACCAGCTACTAGTACTGAGCAGGGGTGGAGAACCTCTCTGACAAGCACAGAATAGCTATAGGGAGTGGGGAGGAGGCTGCAGTAGCTCTACAGTAACTCTGGGTGGTGGTCTTTAGTCATGGCAGATGAGAGGACATTGTGATGCAGCAGCTAAGAAAGCCAATGTGATTCTAGGGTGCATCAATAGGAGAATAGCACCTAGATCAAGGGATGTAATAATAGCTTTCTATTCTGCTTTGGCCAGACCTCACCTGGAGTACTGTGTCCAATTCTGGGCACCATAGTTCATGAAGGATCTGAACAAGCTGGAATGTGTCCAGAGGCAGGTCACCAGAATGACAAAACAACTGGGAACCATGCCCTATGAGGAGAGGCTTAGGAAGTGGGGTATGTTTAGCCTGGAAAAGAGATGGTGAAGAGGTGACATGATAGCCATGTTTAAATATGTGAAGGAACATCAGACTGAATATGGATCGGTTTGTTTTCTGCTGCTCCAATGACTAGGACACGGAGCAATGGATTCAAACTACAGGACAAGAGATCCCACCTAAATGAAGAACCTCCTTATGGCAAGAGCTGTACAACAGTGGAACACGCTGACTCAGAGAGTGGTGGAGGTTTTTAATCAGAGGTTGGATGGCCATCTGTTGGGAGTCTTTTGCTTGTATCTTCCTGTATGTCGAGGCTGGATGAACCTTGGGGTCACTTCCTATTCTATGATTCTACGATTCTAAAAAGAGAATACTAACCTCTGCTGCATCAGCTAAAAAGATATATGTAGGTATAAGGTTGATTTTGGCCTAAATATGCCACTAATAGGATGCCAACCATAATCTGTTGGTCCTGAGCAGCTTGTTTTTCCATTCTATGACTTCTTTCCATGCCCACTGAACTCATGGCACTTTCCCGTTTGCAACCTTTGCCTATCCTGACATAACTGGTTAATGAGTTCAAACAAGTCCATCCTAAGAATGATGCTAGATGCGCTTTAGGCTGTGCAATAACACTTCCTTCTTCACAAAATGTTATGGAGGCCCCGGTGACATCATATTTCCTTTGTATACACTTTGCATTTCCCTCACTGCTTCTTCTGTTGTTCTTTCCATAGAAAATCCATTAAAGAAGAAAATAAAGAAAAGTCTAGTGTATAGCTGAAGGGAGTCAAAATGAAGAGATTGCTGTCCCAATTGAGAATTCAGTGCTCCTTCTTGAAATTTTCCTCCAGTCCCCAAATTTCTAGCATTGCAACAACTTAAAACTTCAGTTGAGCATTTAGAAATAAAAGTTTAGGCATTTTAAAAAAGAAAAAAAATCTGGTGTAGACACAGTTATCAATGAATGCAAAGCATTTGGGACATGAGTGATTTTTGATTTCTCATTCTCTGCAATGCTAGAAACTTGGGAACTGAAGGAAAATGTCATTGGGGGCAGAATTGTTACAGTATATGTAGGGCAATGCCGACATTGTGCCCCCTCTTAGCTACTCTCTTGGGGAATCTGCACAGTGACATTGCATTGGTAGAAGTAGTTATTTCATCTGTGTGGAGTAGACTCTTAGGCTTCCCCTTTCCTGGATGTTTTCCTTCCTTCCTTCCATCCTTTCCTTCCTTTCTTCCTTACGTGGGAATCAGTAAATTAATTCTCTTCTTCTTTTTGCTCCTTCATCTTATTATGGAATACCTCTTCAAATATAAATTCCGAAGACACAAGATTTGACCTCAGAACATATTGATTTATAAATCTAAATATTTAGTTATGTATTTATTTTTTAATATTGAATAGATATTCCTGTATTAAATTATATATATCCTGCCTTATACCTGAAGATTAGAGGGCAAGGTGCAATCAATGAAACAGTTTCAGTCAAATTATGTGGATTTTGCCTTTTTGCTATCTGACTGAATAAAAGCATCATAAATCCAAAGAGCTGAAAGAGAACATAAGGGCCATCTATTCCAACCCCCCGCTATGCAGGAATACACAACTAAACCACTCCTGAGCACTGCCTATCCAACCTCTGCTAAAAGATCTTCAAAGAGGGAGAATCCATCATCCTCTGGGGCAGTCTCCTCCACTGTGGAACAACTCTTACAATCAAGACGTTCTTCTTAATTTTTAGGGGTAATCTTGTCATAACACTATTACTGACCAGATACTATTTTTTCTATGTCAAGTCCACATTGGGGGGAAAAAACCCTCAAAACTAAGCTTCCTGTCCCTTGATAACTCCTCTGCTGTTTTAGGGCTGGCTCAAGATATTTTGCTGCCTGAGATGCCCCTTCCTGGTCCATGTACCGAAACCAGCTCATACATTACAATCTCAGCTAGTGGCTTGGAAGGTTGTAGTGAATCTGTTCTGGGTTTTATTCCAAACTTCCAAGGCTATGAATCCTATCTCCAATACAGAGTCAGTATCTTGAATACATCCTTTAAAATCTGGGATCAAACTCAGAGTAGCTTTGCTGCCCACCAGGGTGAAAGCCACTGGCTGCCCCAGTCCTTCACCACTCCTGCAGATGTCAAGATGTACTCTTTAAGGCCTGTGAGTGCCCAGGAGAGCATACCTATAGTTCACAGGAACTGGCAGTGGAAAACCAGGCCAGTCCTGAGACTTACAAGCAGAAATATAGCCCAAACAGTTCAAGATTTAAAGGGGGGAAAGCAGTCTTGGGTTGAATCCAAAGCCAAGAGCAGAGTTGCCAGAAGGAGTAGTCCAAAGATATATTCTGAAGGTGAGAGATCCGGAAAGCCAGAGATGTCCGAGAGAGTTGCATAGTAGTTTTGAAGCTGTTGTCTGCAGCAATAGCATGGCCTGGGATGAGCTAATTTATTGGTTGTTGTTCTGTGCTTTCAAATAGTTTCTTATGACAACCCTAAAGCAAACCTAGCCTGGGTTTTTCTTGGCAAGATTTATTCAGAACAGGTTTGCCTTTGTCTTTTTCTGAGGCTGAGAGAATGTGGCTAGCCCAAGGTCACCCCCATGGGTTTCCATAACTGAGTGGGGATTCGAATCCTAGTCTCTAGAGTTGTAGTCCAGCACTCAAACCAGTACACCATGCTGGCACACAGCAACCTTTTTATTTGTCCATCACAGATTGATGTGGAAATGGAATGGAAGAAACTTATGAGACATCATATGGAAAATTAAACTGGAATCATAGTGCTATAACTACATAGTATGAATGAGTCCAGAGTAAGGGCCTATTAGCCATATCTCAGTTTGGGATTATTTGCAATGGTAGTTGCTGGGCATTCATCCCATATTCCTTGTTGTTGTTTTTGCACAGAAAGAAAATATAAAATGCTTGGTTTTGCCTTGTAAACTCGCAGCCTGTCTATATCCCTGAACAGATTGCTTCTCCAAACAAACCAGGCATCTGGATGAGAGATTTTTATAGAGATACATATTTGTTCAGCATATGTTCAGAACTGCATATTATGCTATAATTTCCTCACAATGGGTTTGTTTAGCTGCTTTACACTTTCCCCTACTCAAATCTTTATTGTTTCCTGACAAAATAAACTCCATTTTGCCTTTTATGGCTATCCCGGCTGCTAGGTTAACGACAGGGATATGAAACGGAGGTATCTCAAGAAGCGACAGATTTTGGTGCATCAAGATGGTGTGGAATTTCTGAATGTTAACCATTCCAAGGCTAAATCTACCATCTCTGTTTGAGGAGGGCATCCAAATGTCAGGGATTTTACAGACCTGGCTTCATCCTCTTACAGACCTGGCTTCATCCATGCTTACCAGAGTGGAAAGATGCAAACTCAGAGGCAGGCGAGCTATTCTCGTGGAGTCAATTTATGCCTTTATTTATCAGTTTATTTACTTATTTAGAGTATATCTATGCTGCTTGATATCATAAGATCTCAGTGCATCTTAGCATAAAATCAATTAAATTGACAATACAAATGTACAATAATCAAATAATGCAAGCATTCTCAAAACATTGGACATTGCAAAATTTTAAAATTTTAACATGGTACAACATAAAATCATACAATCATAGGGTTGGAAGAGACCACAAGGCTCATCCAGTCCAATCCCCTGACATGCAGGAACTCGCAATCAAAGCAGCCCCGACAGATGGCCATCCAAACTCTGTTTAAAAACCTCAGAGAGAATGTGTTCCACTATCAAATGGCTTTTACTGTCAGGAAGTTGAGGTGGAATCTCTTTTCCTGTAGTTTGCATCCATTGTTCTATGTCCTAGTATCTGGAGCAACAGAAAACAAGCTTGCTCCATCCTCTGTATGACACACCTTCAAATACTTAAATGGAGCTATCATAGCACCTCTTAACTGTTCCTTCTCCAGGCTAACCATACACAGCTCCCTAAGTTGCTCTTCATAGGGCAAGTTTTTCAGATCCTTCAACATTTTGGTTGCCCTTCTCTGAACACACTCCATTTTGTCAACATCCTTCTTGAATTGTGGTGCCTAGAACTGAATACAGTATTCCATGTGACCAAAGCAGAATAGAATGGTACTAGAGTGGCATTTCATTTTTTTCTGCCTAAACTTACATTTCTTTCTGTTGAATTTTATTTTGTTAGTTTTGGCCCAGCTTTCTAATCTATTAAGAGCATTTTGAAATTTGGTCATGTCCTCTGCTACTTCTCATAATTTGGTGTCATCTGAAAATTTGACAAGATTGCCCCTTATTCTATCAACCAAGTCATTGATCAAAATGTTGAATAGCACTGGGCCCAGGACAAAACCCTGTGGCACTCCACTGCTCACTTCTCTCCAGGATGAAGAGCAGCCCTTGGTGAGCACCCTTTAGGTTCAGCCAGTCAATCAATTACAAACCCTCCTAACAGTAGCATTGTCTAGCCCTTCCTATACTAGCTTATTTGCAAGAATATCATGAATATCAACCTGATGAACATGGTCAGTTCAGCTAGAGGAAGATTTCATTTGGGAGTTGCACTTCCAAATGAAATTTTCCTTCAGCCAGACTGACACAAGCCATTTTGCTTCCACAAGCAAAGAACAACATCAACCACACCTCCCATGCACAGAGGCCAACTGGAAAGGCAGCATTGCCTATGCTGGCTGGTGGATTCTGGGAACTATTGTCCAAAAAAAGAGCTTCTGAGCTTGACAGGACACAGCCTCCACTACGTCTAAGGCTGCAGGTTAGCTTTGGAAGCTACAAAAAGTGGACTAGCTTTAGTCACAGCCAGGGGTATATCAAAAAGATTACTGTCCTTCCGCCATGAAATTTTCCTTCAGTCTGTTGACTTCATTTTGAGCACTCCAATCTGAAGCACCTTGGAAACTCTTTGGTTAGGCTGCTTCCTCACTTCAAAGATAGGTCTTCAGAGTCACATTTTGCTCATTCATGTTTGTAAATGTGAATACCAAAAGTTATGATATAGTAATTCCAGCTTGTTGCTGTTGTTGTTAACTGCTCTCGAGTCAGCCTCAACTCATGGTGAACCTGTGGATGAGACATCTCCGAGCCCCTCTATTCTCTACTATTCTGCTCAGGTCCTGCTGGTTCAGGCGTGTGACCTTCCTTATTGAGTCTAGCCATCTCACATGTGGTCTTCAGTGGTATTACTAGGGGGTGAGGGGTATGTGGCCCATACCGGGTGACTCCCCACAAGGGGGCGAGACCTATAGCGTGCTCCCTCACCTCCCTGATGTATGCCGTGGTGCACATCAGAGGGAGATTGCCTGGCACCCTGAGACATTGCCCTGTATGGCTTTACTTCTGAGTAAAGCCACACAGGATAAGGAGGGAGAGCGCCCAGTACCCCCCTGTTCCTACTATGTGTGGCTTTACATCCAAGTAAAGTATGTGGGTCAGGGAGTTGGGCACATGCTCTTTTGGCTCCATCCCTGAAGCCCCACACACTGAGTGACACCCCAGTGTGGGACACCACTGGTGGCCTTCCTCAATTTCTGCTACTCTCCACAGATCGTAAGTTCAGCTTATGATCTTGTAAATATTAAATATCAGAACACCTACATTCATTTCGAGTTGCATAGGCAGAGTTGTGCATGCAGTGCCTTTGTGCAAGTGGATGCCCATTGGGTTGTGCAATCAATTGCACATCCAGTTGAACATTTGATTGTATAGCCAGTTAAGCATCTACTTGAGCATTTGACGGTGCATTCCCTTATGCAACGTTGTACAAGGACTGAGTACCACATGTCATACATTACACTGCATCGATAGATTTTTGCTTTCATGAACTTTACTGTGTCCATTGGAAAGACTGACCATGACTTTCTGCTTATTTGTGGCTGGCATGCATGCGCATTGTGCTGTGGCAGAGAGAAACCATACTCATAATTAGAATGGCATGGAGGTAGCTATTGTTGGTGTTTATTGAAGCTTATTGCTAAGGGTGGGTGAATCTGTCAAGTTCGCTATTGCTCAGTTTGCTGGATTTCCATCGTTAAGTTCATTCCATCCCATTTCTGCATAAATTTTGTATTTTGACGTCTTGATGAAAATTCATGTATTTCTAGTATATGTGTATCTCCTAAGGTATTCATATTTGTATAAATATTTTTCAAATATATGCATCTCCCCACTCCATCATGGTTTTGTTCCTGCTGTCCTCCAATGCATATTTTGCAGGGTTTCCCCCCACTTAATTTTTTATCTCAAAATCAGGCACCGTTATCAATACGGCACAAAACCACTCCAGGGGAATATTACAAAAAGAACACAAGACTGAGTTACAATATGTCAGTCCAAAATGACATATGTTTTCATGCCAGTTCATGGGCAAAGTTTTTTTCTGAAGCCAGGGTGGGAAAGAGATAAAATATAATACCATCCAAAATCTACAAAATAGCAATATCTTTATTGGGCCAACCAAACATGCACAAAAGCTTCAAAGCTCCCCAGGATCCTTAATCAAGCAAAGGTGTTAGAAATCATACAGAAAAAAAAAAAAAAGAGTGTTGGAGTCACATACTACATTTTGTCAAGATCTTGTTTTTCTTCTTCTTGGTCAAGATGGTCTGGAGGAATAGCAATGCAGGCGGAGTGCACTCTTCTCTTTGACTATGTGGGTACTGGGAGGGAAAGAGTTGTAAACTCTGGGCAATAAAATTTCAACTCCATTAGCAACAGAAAAAGTAATGTCCTCTGACATCCATAGAATCATAGAGTTGGAAGAGACCACAAGGGCCATCCAGTCCAACCCCCTGCCATGCAGGAACTCCAAATCAAAGCATCCCTGACAGATGGCCATCCAGCCCCTGCTTAAAGACCTCCAAGGACGGAGACTCCACTGCACTCCGAGGGAGTGTGTTCCACTGTCGAACAGCCCTTACTGTCAGGAAGTTCCTCCTAATGTTGAGGTGGAATCCTTTTTCCTGCAGTTTGCATCCATTGTTCCGCATCCTAGTCTCTGCAGCAGCAGAAAGCTTACTCCCTCCTCAATATGACATCCCTTCAAATATTTGAACAGGGCTATCATATCATCTCTTAGCCTTCTCTTCTCCAGGCTAAACATCCCCAGCTCCCTAAGGCGTTCCTCATAGGACATGGTTTCTAGACCCTTCACCATTTTAGTTGCCCTCCTTTGGACCCGCTCCAGTTTCTCCACATCTTTTTTGAATTGTGGTGCCCAGAACTGGACACAATATTCCAGGTGGGGCCTGACCAAGGCAGAATAGAGTGGCACTATTACTTCCCTTGATCTAGACACTATACTTCTATTGATGCAGCCTAAAATAGCATTGGCTTTTTTAGCTGCTGCATTGCACTGTTGACTCATGTTCAACTTATGTTCTACTTGGACTCCTAGATCCCTTTCACACGTAGTTTCATTCAGCCAGATGTCCCCCATCCTATATCTGTGCATTTCATTTTTGCACCCTAAGTGCAGTACCTTACATTTCTCTGCACTGAATTTCATTTTGTTAGCATTGGCCCAGCTTTCTAGTCTATACAGGTCATTTTGAATTTTGACGCTGTCTTCTGGAGTATTGGCTACTCCCCCTAGTTTAGTGTCATCTGCAAATTTGATAAGTATGCCCCCAATTCTGTCATCCAAGTCATTAATAAAGATATTGAATAGCACTGGGCCAAGTATAGAACCCTGTGGGACCCCACTGGTCACTTCTCTCCAGGATGAAAAGGAGCCATTGTTGAGCACCCTTTGAGTTCGGCCAGTCAACCAGTTACAAATCCATGTAACAGTTACCTTGTCTAGCCCACATTTTACAAGCTTGTTTGCAAGGATGTCATGGGGAACCTTGTCAAAGGCCTTACTGAAATCAAGATATACTATATCCACAGCATTCCCCTCATCTACCAAACTGGTAATTTTATCAAAAAAAGAGATCAGATTTGTCTAGCAAGACTTGTTTCTCTGAAACCCATGTTGGCTTTTTGTGATTATGGCATTCCCTTCTAAATGTTCACAGACTCTCTGCTTAATGATCTGCTCCAGAATCTTTCCTAGAATTGATGTCAGACTAACTGGATGATAATTGTTGGGATCCTCTTTTTTTCCCCTTTTTGAAGATGGGCACAACGTTTGCCCTCCTCCAGTCTGCTGGGACTTCTCCTGTTCTCCAGGAGTTCTCAAAGATTATTGCCAATGGCTCCGATATTACATTTGCCAGTTCTTTTAATACCCTTGGATGTAGTTCTTCTGGTCCTGGAGACTTATATTCATTTAGGTTAACCAAGTATTCCTGTACTATCTCTTTACTTATTCTGTGCTGAAATTCCCCTATTCTGTCTTCTTCCCCATTATCCTTAGGTTGAGCACCCTTTGCCTTTTCTGAGAAGACTGAAGCAAAGAAGGTGTTGTGTAATTCTGCCTTTTCTTTTTGCCATCTTCTGCACGCAGTGGCCCTACTGTTTCCTTCTTCCTCCTTTTGCTTCGGACATACCCAAAAAAGCCCTTTTTATTGTTCTTAACCTCCAGTCTATGTCTGCCCTGTGTGAAGCTACCCACCCCTTTCTTAAGCAGAGGACATTGAATTTCTTAAGAAACCTCTATTTTATTGCATCTGAGAAACAAAAACAAAACCAAAAATCTTTGGGTGCTGTATAGATAAGACTCGACAAATGCACTCCCAATGGAAACATCATGCAAGAAGCAGTATTGCTGTTTGATAGATTTTGAATGTTATTGTATTTTGCTTTATGGCCAACACAGCTATCACTAGATGTTTTAAAGAGATAAAATGTCCTTTCAAAATTATAATCCATACTCTTTCTTCTTGTCTCTCCAGTTTTAAAAATCAGTTTTTCCATCAGGGTCAATGTCTAAGCCCTGCCTAACTGTGTACAAAATGAATGGCCCAGCAGATTCTGCCAAGCTTTCACAATTTCCATTCTTATGAGCCAGCACGGCATAGTGATTTGAGTGTTGGATTATGACTCTGGAGACCAGGGTTCAATTCCCAGCTTGAACGTGAAACCAACTGGGTGACCTTGGACCAATCACATGCTCTCAGCCAAAGTAATCTTCCCAAGCTGTGATTCCCTACTTCTGCGCATAGCGAGCAAAGCACAAAGCCTGTTTTGCTTGCATTGCAAGCAGAATGCATTAGCAATATGTTATTACCCACACCTCACCTTGTACAAGGCAATTAAAACCGTTGTAGAACAAAGGACCTAATTTTAAGAACACTGCTGAAATCAAAACAAACAATTCATAATTCATTACTAATGGAAGAGAGGGAAGAGGAGAAATACAGAAGCTGAGAGCAGCAGAATCAGAACTTTTAAGAAGCAGGGAAAGAAGAAATAAACCCTCCGATGGAGGCAGAAGAAGCAGGGTTTGAGAAGATTCCTCCCCCCCCCCCTTTGAACTTTGTTGTTGCGTGCTTTCAAGTCTTTTCCTACTTATGGCAACCCTATCACAGGTTTTTCTTGGCAAGATTTGTTCAGAGGGGGTTTGCCTACTTCTGTGGTTGAGAGTGACTTGCCCAAGGTCACCCAGTGGGTTTTCATGGCTGAATGAGGATTTGAACCCTGGTCGCAGTCACAGTCCAATGCTCAAACCACTGCACCACACTCAGGAATTTATCGCATAGACTTTTATCCTGACTGCATGGGAATTATTGCACTTAATTCACATTTAATTTCTCCAGCTGAGTATAGCCAGGCTGCATCCCGGGTCCCAGGCATGCTCCGCAAGCCATTTTTCAAATCTGGGAGCTTTCTGACTTTGAAAAGCAGTGCCTGGGACCAGGCATGCAGCTGGGCTGTACTCAGCTGGTGAAATTAAATGTGAACTAAGTGAGATAATTCCTGCCTGCATCCCACATCCTGGCTGCATTCCATTAGGGTACAGTCAGGTTAAAAGTCCACGTGATAAACTCCTAAGACTCCCCAAATCTCACTAGTGTGGCCATTTTCCATTTTCTCTGACTCTAGCATGGAGCTCATTCATGCCTGTAACCTCAGTGCCAGCTGGTGGCTCCCATTTCAAGGGGATGGTGAATCAACTCTGGGTTTCAGCCTGAATCTTATAGGGTTATTTTTTTAAGACCCAGAATCAATTTGAGGGATAGGGTTGAGCACTTTGGATAGCTTCTTTTATAGCTTCTTTTATAGTTCACACTAAAGCCAAGAGTGCCAATGGATCTACAAATGGAAATGAAGCCTGAAATCTATTTGCTTGGAATCCTGTATGATGAAATAGATAAAAGATATGGGACATTTTTTATTTTATTTAATCACTGTGGCTAGGATAACTTTTGCTCAAAATTGGAAAAAGAAAAACATTCCCACAAAAAAAGACTGGATGTGGAAATTATATGACATTATGGAAGCAGACAGATTTGACATAATTAATAAGAGATAACACGCTAGAAAAAATTGATAGAGATTGGGGTCCGATAATGAAGTATATGCGAGAACAAATGGGGAGAATTATCAGTACTAGGCTTGGCAGAATGAAGATAAAACTATTAATGGAAATATAAAATATTGTTTATAAAATATAAAGCTACAAGAGAATGAAATAGAAGAAAAATTGGGAGGGGAAGGGGGGTTCTAGAGGTAGAATAGAAGAAAATGATGTGGATAATATGACAGAAGTGTGGTAGCAAAGAAGATATGAAACAGAAAACTAAAGGAAAGTCATGATACATGACAAGGTATAGGTAAACTGGAAGGGAGGAAGCTGAGAAGCATGCTTTTCCTTTTTGTTCTTTTTTTTTTCTTCCAAAGAAAAAGAGGGGGAAAAGGATGGAAGAAGTGGTAAGAAATAGTTTTATGTAGTTGAAGATATGTGTATGTGTGTAGAGAGCAGAGGTAAGTGGAGTGGATGAGAAGGCAAAGAAAGGGGCAGAAATGACATGAAGGTACACAGCAACAACAAAAACTAAGTACGGTAGTCGATGTAGAATACTGGATAGTAGAATAGAAGTGTTAGTAGTAGTAATAATAAATAGCCTTTGAAAACGGCATGATTTTTGAATATTTTCTCAAAGCAGAAAGAAAATTGTTAAAATTATCCATTGCTTCCTTCAAGAAGAAACTTAGGCCCTAAACAGACCAGTGATAAACATTGGCATCAGGACAGAGTGGGGATGTGGCAACTGCACATCGTGTGCCTCGACTCTGTCTCCGTGCCAGCACCACACAGCACCACCCCACCACACAGCAGAAGCCGTCACAGCATTCCTTTGGTGCAGTGTGTACATGTGCTGTGCCAAAGGAGTGCCAAAAAGCCGCTGCACTGGCAACTATGGTGCCCTTTCCCTGGGGCAAAAAGGAGCTGCTTTTTGCAGTTTCTTTTTGTGCCTTGTAACTGTTGGGTTGAGGGCATGGTGTGCGGTTGCTGTGTCCCCAACCTGGCAAGGAAAGGGGTTGTCTGTAAAGATGTGTAGAGATGTGGTCTGCCAAATTTCCTTACGGTCTTTGGGTTTTTCTTCCCCTGCCATTTATTGTACATTTGTTTTGCACCCTCCTGCAAAACAGAAGGTTGAAAAACCTGTTCCAAACTCTCCTACAAGGAATCTGAGCCTCCAGATGCCCCCAGGCTTGTTCGGTCATCCAGGTAACTCCCACCTCACTCTACTAGAATGTCTTGAGATCTCAAGGCTGGAGGAATTAATGCTCATTGCATGTCTTCTGTCTCTTCCACCATCATTCTCTCCCAATAAATAATCTTGTCCTGGCAGTGTTATTACTCCTGTTATACATAGCAGTGGTAAAGGTTAATACTGAGACGATTCACCCATACTTGTATTAGGAATGCTTTGGGTTTGTTTGGTCTGCATTTTTAAGCAAATCTTGCCCAGAATAAGCCACAGGAATATAATTATCCTATGTTTTTTCCCTCTGAATTCTACAATGGAGTTGTCAGTAAAAAAATAAATTAGAAAGTACTGAAATATATACAAATATGTAAATTTTGGTTGAAACAAATACCAAAATATGTATTTTAGGAGAAGTATGTAGAAAATGATTTTTAGGGTATATATATATATATATATATATATATATCAATGTGTATTAAAGTTAGATGCATGGGGAAAGTTTGGTTTTGGACACCTGTTTGAAATATAAGGTATAGGAAATGGCCTTCTCATCTGTGGCACCCTGACTATATGTTCTCTTCCAGGAGGCTTGGCTGGTGAAGTTGTGGGTTTCATTTTCCCACCAAGTTACAACCTGGCTATTTTTCTAAGTTTTGGGCTCTTAGTGATCAAAGCTTGATTTTAATATACTTTGGTTGGAGTGAATCATAGAATCATTGAACCCTACCCACCAGAGAAAGTTAATTGGTGACATGATAGCCCTGTTCAAATGTTTGAAGGGATGCCATAATGAAGGGATGCCATAATGAATAGACTAGAAAGCTGGGCCAGTGCTAACAAAATGAAATTCAATGCGGAGAAATGTAAGGTTCTGCACTTAGGGAGGAAAAATGAAATGCACAGATATAGGATGGGGGACACTTGGCTGAATGAGACCACATGTGAAAGGGATCTAGGAGTCCAAGTAGACCATAAGCTGAACATGAGTCAACAGTGTGATGCGGCAGCTAAAAAAGCCAATGCAATTTTAGGCTGCATCAATAGAAGTATAGTTTCTAGATCAAGGGAAGTTATAGTGCCACTCTATTCTGCTTTGGTCAGGCCCCACCTGGAATACTGTGTCCAGTTCTGGGCACCATATTTCAAAAAAGATGTGGAGAAACTGGAGCATGTCCAAAGGAGGGCAACTAAGATGGTGAAGGGTCTGGAAACCTTGCCCTATGAAGAACGCCTTAGGGAGCTGGGGATGTTTAGCCTGGAGAAGAGAAGGTTAAGAGGTGATATGATAGCCCTGTTTAAATATTTGAAGGGATGTCATATTGAGGAGGGAGCAAGCTTGTTTTCTGCTGCTGCAGAGACTAGAACGCGGAACAATGGATGCAAACTGCAGGAAAAGAGATTCCACCTCAACATTAGGAGGAACTTCCTGACAGTAAGGGCTGTTCGACAGTGGAACACACTCCCTCGGAGTGTAGTGGAGTCTCCTTCCTTAGGGGTCTTTAAGCAGAGGCTGGATGGCCATCTGTCGGGGATGCTTTGACTTGGAGTTCCTGCATGGCAGGGGGTTGGACTGGATGGCCCTTGTGGTCTCTTCCACCTCTATGATTCTATGATTCTATGAAGATGGAGCAAGTTTGTTTTCTGCAGCTCCAGAGAACAGACCCTGGAGCAGTGGATTCAAACAACAGGAACAGAGATTCCACCTCAACATTAAGAAGAACTTCTTGACAGTAAGAGCTGTTCAAAAGTGCCTCAAGGTGTGGTGAAGTCTCCTTCTTTGTTTTTAAACAAAGGTTGGATGGCCATCTGTCGGGGGTGCTTGGATTGTGTATTCCTGCAGGGCAGGGGGTTGGACTCTTAGTGACATACGCAGGTGGAAGTCCAAGTTGTGTCTGTATAACTCATATACTGAGACAAGATTCTTTCCAAACTCTATGTAACCACCAAACTCTATCCGCAAACCCATATTTTATCTGCTGCTGCCTCTCTGACATAGTCATCTACTGAGAATTATCAAGCTATATTATTATAGATCAGGGGTGGGTAGAATGCAAGCCTAGTGAAACTAAAATATGGTGAAAATGCTTCCTCCAGCCCTTAGACAGTATTGAGGGGACAACAAAGATTTATTAAAGATGATGGATGTGATGGAGGTGTGTGCCCTATGGCAAGATTTTCTTGGCAAGTTTTTTCACATGGGGTTTGCCATTGCCATACTCTGAGGCTGAGAGAGTGTGACTAGCCCAAGGTCACCCAGTAGAGTTCCATGGTTGAGTAGGGATTCAAGCCCTGGTCTCCAGAGTTGAAGTTGAGTTTTCAAACCACTTTACCACACTAACTCTCAGCATCTGTATCTACCTTTTATTTGTCCATCACAGATTGATATGGAAAAAGAATGAAACAAGCATATGAGTGGTTGGGCATAGATCTATGGATGTTCTAAGCCCGGAAAGAAATTAGAATAAGCAATGGAAATGGAATGCTGTTCCTCTGGATATGCGTGGCTGCAGCTCATATCTTCTGACTTCTAAAATATGCTGGCGGAGCATGGCTGGGACCCGGCTTGGACCTGGGCTGAGGGCAGCTGGTGATTTGGCATCAATTTAGCGAGCAATAATCCCTCCCTTCATCTGCATCCTGGCTCCAGCCCAGAAGGCTAGAGCCAGTTTTAAAAGGTGAGCGATAAGCTCCTAAATTCAAAGGGAAACAATAGTTTAACACAATTAATTCAACTCAAACCCCACGTTTAGTTTCACTTTAGGGTCATAATAAATCAGAAATGACTTGAAAACACAAAAGCAAAAACAACAAGGGTAAGAAGAGGAGAGGGGTTGAAAAGTGCTGCTGTCTCTGATGGCTTGTGTGTCCCTCTCCAAGAATAACTTTTCCTATCTGGCCTATATTCTGATGTTGCATGGACAAATGTTTCCTGGTTTTCATCTGCTAAATGCTAGAGGGAATGTTACACACAATGTTAAAGTGATACTATCTTGTCTTCACCTCAGATGGACAAGCTTCTTGAGACTGTGTCTGCACTACAGAAATAATCCAGGTTGACACTGCTTTAACTGCCATGGCTCAATGCTATGGACTTCTGGGAATGGTGGTTTGTTGTTGCACTAGAGCTCTCTGACAGAGAATGCTCAAAAAACTACAATTCCCAGGAGTCCATAATATTGAGCCATGGCAGGTAAAGCAGTGTCAACCTGGATTATTTCTTCAGTGCAGATGCAGTCAAATAGTGGCCTCCATGGCTTCCCAAATGGCTCTGTGAAGCCCAAAAGCAGAATATGATTAGAATGCCACTGCCTCACTTGTGTTCCCAAGTGACTGGCGTTGAGAAATACACTGCCTCTAAATCCTACATAAGAATCAATCCTGTTCCTAGTCCCAATTAGAATAGGCCCACTGAATCAAAGGAGTTTCCTTAAGCATTGATGGCAGGGAGCTGGATGGCCCCTGAGATCTCTCATTTAACATGTTTATTTTATGTGATATAATAAATCTTTACTTTTTTTATTTTCAATGTCTCCATCTGAATGTTTTAATTTAATCTTTAACAAGAACAGATGCTCAGCTTTACCACACGGAACTCTCTGATCTACACTTGTCCAGTTTAGCGGTCACCTTGAGATCCAAGTACCAAATTCAAGGATGAATCATGAGGGTAAAATAGGATAGGGCCCCCAGGGTTAGACCTGCTGGGTCATCCTGGGCAAGGGTCCATCACAGGTGTATCTCAACACATAGAGAAAATGATCAGTGTTCACAGTTCCAGGCATTTTATTTTTTGCAAAAGTTTTTTTTTTTCATGAATGATTATTTTAAAAAAAACCCCTCTGAAACATAATAAATAATTTAAAAATACACAAAACACTTGTAATCTCACCTCATAGAAGAAAACATAGGAGAAAACCTTTTGAAATCTTTCTTTGTTTCATGCAAGAATGAAATAAAGCTTTATGTCCCTAACTCATCAGTGTGTAGCTAGAATTGTGTTAGTGTCTAACACATGAAGAAACTCCCCTGTAGAGGAGGTTGGGAGTTTTTGTTCAATATACAGCACCCTTTTTCAGTTCAAGGTTATGGAGGTGGAGCTGCATACGCTATGCCACATGCGAATGCACATTCTCAGCTAATGCATATCTTTCTTCCCTTGCTGAATTTGGCAGTAGTACTCCTTTGGTAGCTCATTCAGTTGTGGATTCAAATGGTGCATTTGGTTGTACATTCAGCTGTGCATTGTTGTTGTGTACCCTGATGTAGGATGTTGGCCATTGCAGTCATAAGAAATCCATAACATCACAGCAGTCCTGGGTTGCAGAAAGAAAAGGATGGAAAGAATTTTCTATATTATTTGTTTCCCAGTCAGAAAAAAATGGGTTTCTCAACAGTGTGGAAACCCATTGGGAAGAATAACAGGGCGGCAAGGCTTTGGAGCAGTTTTCTTTCAGTATTCAAATATTCCAGAGTTTTCTGGATGATTTTTCTGTGCAGAGAAAACTATGGCTTTTTGTGCAGAAAACATGTTACCTTGTGCAGAAAATGTGTCTATGCACAATGAAACCTCCATATTTTTCTGCACTGCAACATTATCTGGAACACTTGGGGACACTTGACTATGGGGAGAGTTCCATCTAAAAATATTTGTTTTCTTTCACAGCAGAGAGAAAACTTAAGTAACTCTTCGTCCTTTCACATAAGGACAAAATAATCAAGGATTGACATCCCTATGTAAAGGAGATGCTTTTCCCCAATCTGTTTGGTTAGGCAATGCTTCCCCTCCCCTTTCTTTAGTAAGTAAATACAATGAAACATCAATGCTGAAAGGGCAATGCAGCAGATGCTACACATTTGGGCTCCAGCAAAGCACCGCACTAAATCGTAATTGAAAAATTAATTCAAAATGAATGGATGGAGAGTTGGCTGCAAATGCCATACGCAAAGGGTAATGATAGTGGCAAAGCACCAAGCTGTGAGAGCCGCAGGGACTGGCATGGGAAATGTACTGTTTCATTGGCACAGCCCCACTCTGAAAGGCTCATGCTAGCCCAGGGAAGCCAGGCTGATTTCAGGATGGATAGATCTGTCGGTTCACTTTCTCCCACATTTGCATTTAAGAATAACTTCAGGTTCTTTCCATGCAGTGTGTTAAGGCATTTGCAAAGGACGGTCAGTTCTTGTCAACTAGAACCAAACTAAATTCTCAGCCGTCTACGTTGGCCCAGTTCAATTGTTTCCAGCACAGAGAGTACGATGTTGTACTTACTGGACACATAATTGTTTATGATGAAGAATTTGTCAGGAAAAAAGTGGTGGTAGTGAAAATTCAGTACCACAAATATGGGTGAATACAGAGGGTTCAAAGCCAGATTCTTAAGAACCAAACATCTGAGCTTTCTGACTGTATATTTTTGCTTCTTCTTTCCATGTTTACATTTCATTTTGTTTATTATCATGATGCTAAATCATATGCCTCTCTAGACATTGTTGTACTTACGTCCCAGGAGCTGTAACCTGCATGATTAGTTGAATCCTGGGAGTTGAAGTCAAGCTATATTTGGAAGGCCATATGATTCTCATCCCTCAGTGATTTCCAATGTTTAGTTACAAATGGACCAGACCTGTTAGTTACAACTAAAGTTGCATTTACACTGAAGAATTAATGCAGTTTGAAACTACTTTAACTTCCACAGTTCAATGGTATGGCATTCTGGGAGTTGTTATTTTGTAAGATATTTATCGTTCTTTGTCAGGAAGCCCTGGTGCCACAACAAACTACGAATCCCAGGATTTCATAGAATGGAGCCATGACAATTAAAGCAGTGTCAAGCTACATTAACTCTGAAGTGTAGCAACAGCTTAACTTCAGAAGTTTGTTGCATTCTTAAAAAACGTGACTTACTGCTCCATTTTCAATTTGAATTTGGGATGCATACAGATATTATTGCATGCATTTTGCCACTGATGCCTCCAGCTGAGTGCAGCCCAACTAACTTCTGGTTAGAATCTGAGCTCAGCCTGCCTCTTTTCAAAACCGGGAAGCTCCTGGTTTTGCAGATTGGCAGGCTAAGCTCAGATTCTAGCTGGAAGTTATCCGGGCTGCATTCAGTCAGTGGCATCAGCAACAAAATGCATATGATAATATCCGGCTCTATCCCGAATTTGAATTGAAAATGGCAGCGGTAATTCCCATTTTTTAACAATGCGATATACTCTTCAGTCTCATTTATTTCTTTTAAATAGGAGTAACAGTGGATTGAACCCAAGGTCTTTTCCATCAAATGCATGAGGAAATGTGAAAATTTTGGTAAGCTCTTCTTAAAAGAAAATACAGAGAAAAACTTAAACCAAATGAAATCATCTCCCATCCCTGAACTTATACGGGATGTCTCATCCCATCGTGTACGTTCTTCGGTCTTGGTTGCTTGGTGGTAGAAATGGTGATTCATGATGTGAGGTTAAGTTACTAAAGTGTACATGTCTCTTAAAGAAAACCACATGTTAGAAAAGCAGTCATAATAATTGTTTGATGTCTAGGACCGTATTCCCAAATCTAAAAAGGGATCGTATTCTCCAATATAAACAGAAAACAAAAATATTGCAAACATAAAGCAATTTTTTGTGTGTAAGGGTGACCTCAAAATTGTAATCTTGAAATAAAAAACTGCTTTACACTCTGTGTGTGTGTGTGTGTGTGTGGAATTAGTCCATCTATTGAGAATGGACTTGCTTTGGCTCTTTGAGAGCTCTTTCTGAGAAAGTATTTATTTATTTTGAAGATTTATATCTTGACTTTCAATCAAAATAATACTCAAGGCACCTTACAACAGGTTGCAATAATGCAAACCCCCATCTACTCCTGTAGATTCACACATGATTCTCACCACTGAGTCCCCCAAGTCTCATAGTCCTTTTGCCAATGGATGGGAGTAAGAACATGGTTTTCCTTCTGTTCTGCAGTCCCAAGCCAACTAGCAATGAGAAGAACAGTATGCACTTTCTGGCAGGGGAAAGGGGACATGTTAAAAAACTAGCTTGGTGTGAAATCTGGGGAATTCACCTTAGCTACATAACTGCCACACACACCCTCCTTTTAAATTGTCAACATGTAAAAGGAAAAACTCCCTGGAATAATGTAAAATAAAGGTGTAATAAATAAATCTCTGTATGGATGTGAAAGCTGGGCAGTGAAGAAAGCCAACAAAGGGGGGGGGGGAATTTGAAATGTGATACTGGAAGAGAGGTCTATGGACACCGTGGACTGCTAAAAAGAGTAAATCTTAGAAAAATCAAACTTGAACTCTCACTAAGCACAAAAATGACAAAAGCTGAGGCTGTTGTACTTTGGACATACCACAAGACAACATGATTAATTGGAAAAGACAACAATACTCAATAAAGTGTCAGGTAATAGGGGGGGGAAAAGAGACCATATTGTAGTGGGCCCTTGATATCCAATGGGGTTTGGTTCCAGAAACCCCCTGTGGATGCAAAAACCCATGGGTGCTCAAGTTCTATTGTATACAATGGTATAGGAAAATTGCGTCCCTTATATTAAACAGAAAAATCTATTTTATAGATTCTGCACTGTGACAAGGTTTGCTTTTTGGATTTTTGTGTGTGTGAATATTTTCGAACTATGGATGGTTGAATCTACGGTTGCAAAATCCATGGATATACAAAGGGCTTATTGTACAGATGTACAGATTCAACAAGGAAGCCTCAGCTCATCATATGAAGACCCAAGCAGGGTTTTGAGGACCAGGGGTCTTAGTCATCTATTCTTCACAGAGTCTCCATAAGTTGGAGTTGACTTGAAAGCACACAATAACAACAACTACCACTGAAGTCTCTTTTGCAATTGATAGCTTTCAACATTTATTTTCATAGGACCAATGGATAAAGAGCTGTCACTACATGGCAGACTCTTTCTTCCTGCAGATTAAGCCTGGGTATTCACTTACTGGGAGCAAACCCATTGAATTCAGTGGTACCTTCTTCTGATTCCCATTGAATTTCTTCATGTGCCAGGTCAGGCTGTCTTCATCCTGTATCCTATTCCTAGTCCCAATTAGTGTAGCCTCAATGCACTAATACAGAATAGTGTCAACCCTATGTAAATCCCTTGGATTGAATGGGTTTACTGTAGTTGGTACTACCACTAGGATTCAGGCCTAAACTACCACTCTCCATACTTTAACAGATATTGTGTTATATTGTCCACATGCCGCAACAAAAGAATTGTCTTACTGTTGCATGATGAGAAATGACAGCTTTAGACCAATCCATCTTATTGCAGTTGGCTTTATGTAGGAGGCAGCTGATTAGAAACAGGGCAACATCACACTACACAGTTATCGCACTATTATTCCACTGCTATAGCTGCCTCCTGTGAAATCTTGGGATTTGCAGTTTAGGGAGGGGCATTTAGAATCCTCAGCCAGAGAACTCTAAACAACAAACCTCAGAATTTCATTAGAAAAAGCCATACTAGTTAAAGTGGAATAATATTGTTCTATCAGTGTAGTGTGATGTTGTCCATATAGTCTCAAAGATAATTTTAGTAAAGGGGTTTGGAGAGATTAGGAACAACATTAATAAATGAATGGCTCTCAGGTGCACAACTGCATCATTCATTTTTGAATTGGCCTCACTTTGTTCTTGTTTTGGAATGAAGATACACCCTCCATGTGTGAAAAACTCTTACACTGCAGAATGAATGCAGTTTGACATTGCTTTAATTGTCATGGCTCAATGCTATAGAATTCTGGGAATCGTAGTTTTGTGAGACATTTAGCCTTCTCTGTCAGAGAGGCTGTGACAGTATGGCTGTGTGTGCCTGCCTATAACAGGCAAGGTAAATGGCAGCTGCACCCAGAATCCCTTACTCAGCATGTGCAGGAAAAAAGGAGAGCAGGTAATTTTCTGTCAGAGAGCTCTGGTGCCATAACAAACCACAAAATCTAGGGGATGGATCCATGACAGTTAAAGCAGTTTCAAATTGCATTAATTCTGCAGTGTGGTAGCAACTTCTCTGGTGTGTGTGTGTGTGAGGTGGGGGGGGGGGAAGAGAGATGGTGTGCAGTCACAACGATGTGCAGTTGTTTCCCAGTCCAGTTTAATTTCTAAATTCAGTGGAGAGGAGGACAGAAACTAATTGTTCTGTGATCCTAGAAAACTTCTGGAACAACAAACTTGCAACCAAATGAATGGCTGGAGAAACATATGTAAAGGAGCCCTGGTGGTGCAGTGGTTAAATGCCTGCCCTGCAGCCACTCACTCACAAACCATAAGGTTGCGAGTTCAATACCAGCAAAAAGGCTCAAGTTTGACTCAGTCTTGCATCCTTCTGAGGCCGCTAAAATGAGTACCTAGATTGTTGGGGGCAAGTAGCTTACACTTTGTAAATGGCTTAGGGAGTGCTTAAGTGCACTGATAAGTGGTTTAGAAATGTACTTGTAATTGCTATTGCTATGTAAAGAGATCTTGTAGCACCTTTGAGACTAACGGAAAGAAAGAAGTTAGCAGCATGAGAAAGAGCAGGATTCTCTTCTAGCTGATCCTATTGTAACTGTGTGTACTTGCCTAAAACAGGTGAGGTAAACAGCGGCTGCCTCCAAAATCCCTTATTCAACAAGCAGTAAGACAGAGGAAAAAAGAGGAGAGCAATCCTTTCTCACCAGCTCCCCAATCTTCATTCTCAGCAAAAAGCATAGATCTCTAAGTGTGGCCACCAAAATGGAAGTCATAAGAAAAGTGGAGGTTGATGAAGGGAAAAGTCATCTCTGGATGCATTTTGGAAGACACTTTCAACTGGTTTCTAGAAAGTACAAAATATTTTTGTTTAGTTATTCAATGCTAACCTGACCTGATTGTTTTGTTTCACATATGCACATTGTTAGTTTTGGATAAAAAGTTTTCTGAAACATATTGAACTACTCTTCCTTTCCATGGTGTGGGAATCTACCCCTGTTTTATCCATATTATTTTCTGGTTCTGATACCAAATTTTCTGTTAAAAAAGTAATACCCAGAAACACACCTGCTTCATTAACTGAGGTACATCTATAATCACCAAGATCATGGCTTCTCTGGTTAGCAGATCCTACTTGTCGGATCCCACTGAAGACTAGATCCTCTCTTCTCCAGCTCCCATGTTTTTTTTTTTTAGCCTCCTTGTTTAAAAAAAGTTTTATATTTCCAGAAAATGCATTTGGGAGGAGTTTTAAATGAAATCTAATGAGGTGTAGCAGGAGGAGGAAGTACTAAATTCTGAGTGCTGGAGAATGATGGTATTAGGAGCCACAGGCTAAAGGACAAGGAGGAAACAAACTGGAAAGCAACCCATGTGGTTTTATAAATGATGAGTTCTAAAAACCTGTGGATGAAAACTTGGCAATAGATGGTGGAGTGGGGAAGGAACCACAGAATTCAAAACTGCTAAGAAAAATGTGCAACACTGACGCACTGAGAGATGCTTCCTTCTGCACACCCTCACAGTTGCTTCTGATGGATGGGTGATAATTCCATATTCTTAATTATGGTCCCCCCATCTGTAACATGTCCCGCAACATGTAGAAAGTACTTTGGTCCATATCCATTGTTCCAGCCAGGGTCTCCTTCACAAGACATAACAGTGTGATACCACTTTAGGTGCCATGGCTCCAAGCTGTGGAATCCTGGGATGTGTAGTTTTATGTGTAATGCCACTACTGTACATTTGATAGTCTTGTTGAGAAATCTGTACTTAGGGCAAGAGGTCACTGTCAGAACAAAATATGGAGAAACTGAATGGTTCCCAATTGGCAAGAGAGTCATGCGAGGCTGCATTTTATCATCCTACTTGTTCAATTTGTACGCAGAAAATATAATAGAAAAAGCAGATTTAGAAGTAGAGGAAGGAGGTGCAAAGACAGGAATAGGGAATATCAACAATCTAAGATATGCAGATGGCACCATACTACTAGCAGAAACATCAAAGACTAGGAACAATTACTAAGGAAGGTCAAGGAAGAAAGTGCAAAAGCAGACTTGCTGCTGAAGATAAAGAAAACAAAAATAATGACCACACAGTGAAGTTGAAGGCTTTCACGGTCAGCATCCATATTTTTATGGGGGTTTTGGGCTATTTGGCCATGTTCTTGAAGAGTTTATTCTGATGTTTTGCCTGCATATGTGGCTGACATCTTCAGAGAATGGTGGCCTGGAGGTGTGTGGGGTATATATATTGTATGACCCTTGGTTAGAGGGAAGTGATTTACATGTTAATCTGCGTTGGCCTGTTGGTGAATAGTAAGACCTCAGGGTGGGAGGAATATATGAGAAGACTTTGTGCCGATTTAATTAGTGATCCTTTGTCTGCTGGGAAACCCTCTGACCCTGGGTGATGTAGCCCGGAAAACCCACAAAATGAATGCAGAATTAAGACTTAAATTCAACCTTGACAATGAGGAAATTGAAACAATAAAAGTTTCCTATATCTGGGATCAAACATTGATCAGAACGGATCAATGCAGACTGCTGTAAAGAAAAAGGAGAAGACTAGGAATGGGAAGGGCAGTCATGAACAAACTAGACAAGATCCTAAGGAGTAAAGCACACTAAAGTTAGAATCATCCTGCTCATTGTATTCCTCATCACTATGTACAGGCATGAGAGCTGGACAATGGAGAAAGCATTTGAGATATGATGCTGGAGAAGAGAATACCATGGACAGCCAAAAGGACAAACAAATAGGTCCTTCAACAGACTGACCCAGAACTCCCCCTAGAAGCCAAGACAATTAAACTGAGGCTGTCATATCATGAGAAGGCAGTGGAGGACAGTGAGGCTTGGAGATCCATAGGGTTGCCATAAGGTGATGTTGTCTCATGGCTTGTTCAGTGCTGGTCTGTGGGTGAAGTCTGGATGCCTTAATACTGCCATAAGGCGTCATGATGCTGTGCACCATTCCAGCCAGTGTGCAGCTTCATGGCAGTGCTGCATCCAGATGCTGCAGAGCCAAAAGGATGCCATACAGCCATGCTGCCACAGCTATGGCACTTTTTGGAGGGAATAATAATAATAATAATAATAATAATTTATTTATAGCCCGCTCCTCTGTATCCACTGCCCTGATCTGGCCAGGTAAGGGTTGGCTGCATGTTTCCCCTTAGGGGCAATATGTATAGTTCCTCAAAAGCAGTTAAAAACAATAGAATTCTCAACCAGAGAGCTCTGGTACTTCACCAAACTACCAATTCCAGGAGTCTATAATATTTTCCCCTAGCAGTTAAAGGGCTGCTACATACTAGAACTCTGTAGTATAAAAGAGACTCGAGTCTTGCTGTGTTTCAAAAATATGAATCCTTCAGCAATGAGTAAACAGCAGGGCCAGGGCATCTGGATAGTCTTATCAATTGAAAATGATCTCTTGCCTGGTCACTCAGAGGTAAGCCTTGCTGGATTCAATGGGATTATTCAAAAGTAACTATGCATAGAATTGCGGCACTGGGGGGAGTTTTTACATGTGATATTAAATGCTGGAGCTCTGTCAAATATTTTCCACAGCAAGCCTTCTAGCCAAAGAAAGGGCTGTTGGTGAGGGCAGAAATATCCCCGCCCCCTGAAAAACAGGATCCTATGTTGTGAATACTCATTTTCTTTAAAAAGAAATCCTGTTGCATCTTCGTCCTGTTTCATCTTCTGGCTGTTGCTGCTTCAGTATCATTTTCTCCTTGGCACTATTTTTTTTTCTTTTCATTTTTGGATTAGTCATAACATTAATCCCAACCAGTCAAGGAGCATATAATGAATGGTGCAATGCCACAACACCACATAACCAGTCATCTCTGATGACTTGACATCACTGTCAAGTAATCAATGCAGATGAAGTCAATCAGTACAGATGAAGTCAAAGTGAGGGTGAGAGAAGCAATGGACATAAATAGGTGAACGGGTGTTGCGGAAGGATTACAGAAAAGCATGAAGCAAGCAAGCAAGCAAGAAAAAAAAGAGCAGTTTCTAGTTTCAGCACCACTAAAATAATTTTCTCTCCTTTACTTTTCTTCTTCCTCTTCTTCTTCTTTGGCTCAACCGTGGGGTTTACCTACCTATTCCAAAAAGGTATTTAATCCAGTGATGGCAGATGGCACCTGTGTTAGTCTCAGAAAAGGTAGTACAGTGGGCCCTCCACATCCATGGATTTTTTATCCACAGAGTCAAGCAACCACAGTTTGAAAATATTTAAAAACTATATAAATTCCAAAAAGCAAACCTTGGTTTTGCTATTTTATATAAAGGAAAGCATTTTACTATGCCACTGTAGTTATTGAGATTTGAACATTCATGGACTTTGGTATCCACAGAGGGTCGTGGAACCAAACCTCAGTGGATACTAAGGGCCTGCTGTATATTGGCCTGTGTCACTCAAATTTCTTCTGCTAGAATGGCTATTTTTCCAAGTTGTGGTTGTTCAGATTGCAGCAAAACCAACTAAGGGTGTATCCATTGTAAAGGCTGGCTGCATCTACACTGCAGAATTAATGTAGTTTGACACCACTTTAATTCCCATTACTCAATACTATAGAATTCTGGGATCTGTAGTTTTGTGAGATAGTTGGCTTTCCCTGTCAGAGTTCTCTGTTCCACAACATTGAGCCATGGAAATTAAAGTGGGTCAAACTGTTTTATTTCTGAAATATGGAAGCAACTTTAATCTCATGGCAGCTAACAAATTTATTAATTTTATTTTATTTTTAATGGAATGTGATGTATTTCTTAGCATCATTTCAAGGTTACAGTCTGCCTGAGGCAGATTACAATATAAATTATTACATTCCTGGTCTTAATATTATATTCCCTCTTCCTTAGGAAGCCACCTGTACCCCCCAATCTGATCCCAAGAGTTGGGAGACCCTTTAAAATAAGCATGAGAAATGGGATGGGACAGGGAAGAACAAAGTAAAACTTGTGGAGGATTTGGCCCCCGGGGAACCAAAATGTGGCCTCTGAAGCTCTCCAAAATCACCAGGCTCCCTAAATCAGATATGGAAAAAATTTTCACTTCAATAATGGCTAAGAAAAGGTAAGAATCACTGCAAAACTTAACAGAGGTGTATCAGCAACCCCTTTAAATTTTTTTTTAAATGGGCCAGAAATGTGTTCGTTTTGAAACTGGAAGACACATTAAACAACTTTGGGTAACATCAGACACACTAGTGGGTCATGGGAGCAAACTGAGGAGTTTATCACATGGGAGGGAAGCAGGCAAATCCCATGCAAAAACGGGGTTTAAATCCAGGGAAAACACACAAAAATGGGATTGTTTTCAGACGACGTCACATAATTGAGCATTAACACACCATTAACCTGTGCAGAAAGTGGGCAAAATTGACCACTTTTTACTGTCAGGAAAATTCAGAAAGTAAAAAGCAGCTGATTTTGCCCACTTTTTGCACTGGTTAATGTTGTGTTAATGCTCCATTTGCCCGACATGTCTGAAAACAATCCTGCTTTTGCAGGATTTCCCCAAGATATAAATCCACTTTATCCATGGAATTTGGGCACTTTGCCTCCTGTGTGATAAGGTCCTATGGCTTCTACCAGCTCTGCAGTTGCCCAACTTTCTCTTCTCTGAGTTCATGAAAGCCTCCCATGAAGAAAAAAGGACAGACAAGTCAGGATGATGATGCTCCTCCTCCTCCATAAAATTACCAAAAGATGTTATAGCCATTCTCTGGTCTACTGATACATGTTGTTGTGTGCCTTCAAGTCATTTCCAACCGACCAATGTGAACCTATCATGGGGTTGTCTAAGCCTGAAAGTACATGGCTTGCCCAGGGTCATGCAGTGGGTTTCCATGGCAGAGCAGGGATTTCTGCAATCATAGAACTGGAAGAGACCTTAAGGGCCATCCTGTCCAGCCCGCTGCCATACAGGAAGATACAATGCGAACACTCTCAACAGATGACCATCCAGCCTCTCTTTAAAGACCTCCAAAGAAGGAGACTCCATCATTTTCTGAGAGAGTGTCTTCCACTGTCAGACAGCTCTTACTGTCAGGAAGTTCCTCCTAATGTCTAGGTGGAATCTCTTTTCCTGTAATTTGAATCCATTGTCCCAGGTACTATTATCTGGAGCAGCAGAAAACAAACTTGCTCCATCTTCAGTGTGGCATCCTTTCAAATATTTAAACAGGGCTATCATATCACCCTTGGGTCACCTTGGGCAAGCCACATTTCTCTCAGCCTCAGAGGATGACAATGGCAACCCCCCTTAGAAGAAATTTGCCAAGAAAACCCTCTAGTAGATTTGCCTTATGATTATTTCCTTAAGTCAGAAATTACTTGAAGGCATACAACAACAATCATATCATTTGATTCAAACCCTGATCTCCAGAGTCATGATCCAACGCTCAAACCACTACACCATGCTGGCTCCATAATGAAATGCCAACATTTATTCTGGGGAAAAAATAGTTTTCTTAACAGTGCAGTCCTAGGGACTGTCTCTTTAACCCTATGGGACACCACTGGGCACTGTTAGCAAGAGAAGCTGAATACTTGACTCCACAGAGTTAGAAAAGTGAATGTTGCTTCTTCTATGGACAAAGTGGTGGGAGGGATGCTGAACAGAACAGACCTTTTTATATTAGAGAAATTCAGGCTACATCTGCACTGCAGAAAAAATTCAGTTTGTAGCCACTTTAACTGCCATGGCTCAATGCTATGGGGATTGTAGTTTTGTGAGACATTTAGTGTTCTCTGTCAGAGAGCTCTGGTGCCACAACAAACTACAATTCCCAGAATTCCATAGCATCTGTAAGATACTGTGGGCTAAAGTTGAAAGCTTTTCCCATTTTGGCGAGGAAAGGTTGCTGTTATGTTGTTGGTGTCGTGTATCTCCAAGTTGTTACCGACTTATGGCAATCCTAAAGCAATCTTATCATGCGGTTTCTGGGGTGAAGCTATGGAGATTATCACGCCACTATTCACCCAAGGGATAGACACAGGATTTAAAAGTCAAAGACTGATTATATCGCACTGCCCCATAGCCAGGAAGTATGCAACCTGTACGCAATCCGGGCTTCTCCAGGCTTCTTGCACAGTTTTTCAAGAGAAAATTCCATTGTTGAAAAACTGCACATGAAGCCTGGTGAACCATGGATTGCATATGGACTGCATACTGTCTGGCTACATGGCAGTGTGATAAAATCTGTCTTTGACTTTTAAATCCTGTGTCTATCCCACAGGAAAATTGGCAGTTTGATAATCTCCTATGTGACTCACTCATAAAACCCAGTGGGTTTTCGCGGCTGATCAGGGATTTGAACCCTGGTGTCCAATATTGTTGCCCAATGCTCAAACTGATACAACACATAGGCTTTCACACCACACCAACCATATATCCCCTGTCTCATTCCACTCCTGCCCCTACAAGGGTTCATTCTGCCCATGCTCCATTCTGCCTGCCTTATACTTTAAGCTGGATATTTTTTCTAATAAATTTCAAAAATTTCTCCAGTCATATGAGAGGGAAGTGAATTGAAACACAGGCAGAACAAACCACAAGATTGAGAAGGCAAATGGGACAGAGGAAATCCATGGTAAGTGAATTTCATTACTGGTTCCTAGACAGCATACTGGAGGTTTTCTGTCCCTGACTGTTTTATTATTATTAATTCTCTTACTTGAGAAATCATTTGGCAGAAGTTTTGTTGTTGTTGTTCTTATTCCACTGAATTTCTAGAAGGGCATCCAGAATCCATATCAGATCCCTCAAATCTCAGCAGAGATGTATGGGTGTATATATGGATTGAACTGCAGCAGAGAGGGGGGGGGGGGACCCTCAATCCTGATGCAATTATGCAATCGCATCCAGAGTCCATATTGTGCTGTGATTTAATCAATGGATCTATGCTCTGGTGCACATCAGTATCCTGAAAAGGGAGAAAAGAAGCAAAAAGGCATGGATTGAAAATGGGGGGCAGATTGTTTCCACACGGTAATTTGAACAATATAGGAAAATAATAGAAAAATTAAACTCAAATGAAATAAAATAGGAAAAGACCCAGCAGATTGCTCATGCACATATGTCATTCTGGAATCAAGGAATGGCATTTAGAGAATCGTGCTGCTGCTGTTGAAATGTGGAGACATTTACTTCCTGACAGTAAGGGCTGTTAGACAGTGGAACACATTCCCTCGGAGAGTGGTGGAGTCTCCTTCCTTAGTGGTCTTTAAGCAGAGGCTGGATGGCCATCTGTCTTTGGGGATGCTTTGGTTGGGAGTTCCTGCATGGCAGGGGGTTGGACTGGATGGCCCTTGCAGTCTCTTCCAACTCTATGATTCTATGATTTTGATGGCAAGGATCCTGCAAGCACTGGAACAACAACGAGGACAGCCCTGGTGGCGCAGTGGTTAAATGCCTGTACTGCAGCCACTCACTCAAAACCATAAGGTGGCGAGTTCAAGACCGGCAAAGGGCTGAAGCTCGACTCAGGCTTGCATCCTTCCGAGGTCGCTAAAATGAGTACCCAGATTGTTGGGGGCAAATAGCTTACAATTGTAAACCGCTTAGACACTCATTAAGGGTATGAAGCGGTATATAAATGAAGCTGTTTGTTTTTTGTTTTTGTCTTAAAATGACATCACACATCTCTGTGCTGTTTCTCTGATATTGAAATGGATAGCCTTGATTTGCTGACTTATTTTTCAGCAACATGGTGACATAACAATTAAAAAAAAAAGGAAAGGCCACAACTCTATTGGTGTCAGACACCTGTATAAATACCTTTGTTATTGTTGGTGTTGTGTGCCTTCAATTTGTTTCTGACTTATGGCAGTGGTTCTCAGACTTTTTACCCTGTGATCCTCTTTACATCTATATATGGACATCCTCCCTGCTCAGTGTAGTATGTGAATAAAAAAATTGTTTCTTGTGCATATTTTCATTCACACCTGAATACATTTTTATTCACACATTCATTCACACATTTATGTATTGTTAAAATATGAATATATTTTAACACATGATACACAAATGTGTGAATGTAAGTGTGAGAGAAAAATGTATTTATATTTTAACATTGTATATGGAAAAAGCTCTCTTCCTCCTCCTTCTCCTCCTTCAGACAGAGGCTGCATACAGCTTACTTACCTTTCTCTTCCCTGACCCCTCCAAGAAAAAAAAAAGTTTGGAAAGGAGGAAGAGTAGGAAGAGGAATCAGGGCCTCCAAATCTCATGCCTGCCATGAGAGTCCCATCACATTCTTTGAGAACCACTGTCTTATGGTGATCCTAAGGTAAACCTATTATAGGGTTTTCTGGGATGAGAGTGTGCAACTTCCCAAGATCACCCAGTGGGTTTCCATGGCCAAGCAAGGAACTGAACTGTGATCTCCAAAGTCATAGTCCAATGTTCAAACCACTATATCACAGTGGTTCTCAATGAATATGCTACAGAACTACAGAATCTTAGATTTAGAAGGGGCTACAAGAAATACAGAACTGAAGTCCTCCTAACAGATGACCTTCTGGCCTCTGTTTAAAAACCTCCAAAGAAGGAGAATCTACTACTTTCCAAGGCAATGGGTTCCACTGTCCAACATCTCTTACCATCAGGAAGTTCCTCCGAATGGTTAGGTGGAATCTCTTTTCATCTGAAGCCATTGATTTGAGTGAAAGCCCCTGGAGCAGCAGAAGATAAACTCACTCCATCTTCTACATGATATCCCTTCAGATATTTAAATATGGCTATCATGTAGTGTTGCCAGGTTTTAAAAATAGCAGCAAGGGACAATTGACATTCATGACATGAAAGACTGACAATCAGGAAGTAGCTATTAATGGGTCTGTGTTACGCCTAAAAGCCAATTGAAAGTATTGATTGCAGTTAACTTAGCCATATGTTTCTTTGTACAAATCAGCATATTGTCCTCATTCATAAATTACATGCTAAGCACACATTTATGTCTTTTGGAAGGGTCCACACCCCAAGATATGGGACTTTCTGGCATTTTGTTCAGTCTATACAAAAGGAAAAGCTTTCCAACCTTCAAATAAGGAATGTCTCTTATAATAAGGGACAGCAACCTATATGAGCCAGCATGGAGTTGTGGTTTAAGTGTTGGACTACAGAGCTTATCGCATGCAAAAATAAAGTGACTTTCCCCTGCCCAGATACAGTTGCTTATATGATGCAATAAGGGATTCACGCATGGAAAATGCTTCTGGTACTGCTGGGTGACTGCCTCCCAGTTCCCAGCTATGTTCAGCCAGCCATTTGCAAACATGGGAACTTCCCATGTTTGCAAATCGGCTAGTTGAGCATGGGATGCAGTCGCCCAGTGGCATCTCCAGCATTTTTCATGCGATAATTCCTGATTGCATCCTATAAGCAACTGTATTCCAGCAGGGTAGGTCACTTTATTTTAGCATGCAATAATCTCCTATGACTCTGAAGATCAGGGTTCAATTCCCCACTTGAGCATATAAACCCACTGGGTGACCTTATGCAAGTCACATTCTCACTGATGTTTATCACACTGGGGAAAAAGCCAGGAGCATAGTGGGATGCTCCTGTCAATATCACGTGATTTGGCAATGATTATCATACAATGTTGTGTGACATCACAAATATCCCATGACCATCCTGTGAATAATGAGGAATTATAGTGCTGCTTTATATTCACAGGATAATCTCAGGATATTTGCGACACCACATGACATCGTGTGATAATCTATGCCAATTTGTGCAATATTGATGGGAGCATCCTGCTATGCTCCCTTCTTTTTTCTCAGTGTGATAAACTTCTCAGTCTCAGAGGAAGGCAAAGGCAACCCCCCTCTGGAGAAACTTGCCAAGAAAACCCCATGAAAGATTTGCCTTACAGCCACCATAAGACAAAAATGAATTGAAGGCACACAACAACAAATCAGTCTTTTAAGGGATAAGTTCTCCAACACTCAAATAAAAAAAACATCCCTTGTAGTAAAGGACATGTGGCAACCCTACTGTCATGTCACCTTTCTGTCTTTTGTGGCTGTACTCTTTTTGTCCATTATAAGATGGACGTACTCAGTTCATGGTTCTGTAAGTGCAGTTCAACAAATGTAACATGAGCTTAAATCCTAAAGTACAACATTGAATCAAGTGGATTTTACCCATGTCTTGATTCACCATTCAACAGCTGATCCAATGAATCTACAGTAATTGGTATTAACCATCAGGATTCCAGCAATGCAGCTGTGCTTTCTTGGATAAAGCCTATTTGGAAGTGCCTTCCATGACCCACATGATACTGTAGGGATGCAGAAACAGTAACTGTGAATTCCCCATTAAATAATAAGACAATAAGAAGGCATACTGATAGATACACAGCTGGTTGCATGATGCTGATGCATAATCACTATGCAACTACCTGAATGTAGATTTATGCCATGTATGACCTCATGCTGTAGGCTCCATTTCAGAGGAAGGAACTGGCAAAATGTCATGTGAGTATTCAGTTCCTATGAAAATCCTACAAAATTCATGATGCTGCCATAAGTCAACAGGTGACTTGCTGGAACACACACACAGACACACACACAAGTATGATATATCATCTGAGCCAAGACTGTCTTGTAAAAAATACAGATATTCTTAATTCCAAGTAGGAATCATGTGGGCTTCCAGATGCTGTTTGGTTCCATTTTAAATAAAATTGTATGTATGTTTTACATGTATGTTTTTACATGTATCTTTTTTTCTGGAATTCCAAATGCCAAAATACTCCAAAATACAAAATTGTCCACTTTATGATGGTTTAGTGTACACAAACACTGTTTCATGCACAAAATTATCAAAGTTATTATGAATAAAATTACCTTCCGTCTATGTATGTCATATATGAAATATAAATGAATGTCATGTTTAAACAGGGGTCCCATCTCCAAGACATCTCATTATGTATTTGCAAATATTCCAAAATCTGGGGGGAAAATCCAAAACACAAAACAAAATGCTTATCCCAAGCATTTTGGATAAGGAAGACTTATCCTGTATCTATATATTTTTGCCTTGAGTCCCAGCTTTGAGGAGAAGATGAGATATAAGGAAGCCAATAAAATACCAATGCAATATACATTGTTGGATTGGACATCCCAGCATTCTTCATCATTGGTTATGCTGGAAAAGGCAACTGGGCATTGCAATCTACCAACATTTGGAGGGCCACATATTTAAAAACTTTAAAAACTGCTTTATTTAAAAACAGACTCAGAGCTTGGAAATGTTAGTTTCAAAGGCTGGCTGGAGGATTCTGGGAGTTATCTTCCAAACAGTATCTTTTCCAAACACTGATCATGTCTTAATGTTTAAAAGACATTCCCATACCACATTGGGAGAGGGAGGTAAGAAATTAACAGAGCAATCTTATGCACAGTCACATTGAGAACAATGGGACGTACTCCCAAGTAAATGCTGATGCTATCTAGAAACGAATCAGTAAAAAGAGCTGAAGGTTTCGAAGCTGATTCACCCTACATTACTTGGTCAGTGCCATGAATTTTTAAAAAATGAATCACAATTCCTCCCTAGGTTCTACTACATCAATTGCATTTCTTAAACCAGGAAAGTTACAGGGCTAAAAAAAAAAAAAAAAAAAAAAAAGGCAAAAACAAAACATTAACACGCACACACACTCCATGCAGACATCTGCATTGCCATTGCACCTCGCTCCCTCCATCATCAGATTTTTCCATTCGTCATGATTTAATGAGTAACGAAAATTAGCTATAAAATAGAGGTTATTATTGCATTTTACCAAAGATATTAGTTTTGGATACGTTCGGAGCTGAAAAGAGGAAATTAAAATATCCACTGACTGGGGGAATAGTGTTCCCATCAAATAATGCAACACCGTACAGTACACTACTACATCATTGGGGAGTTGGGGGCGGGGGAGGTTTTTATCTAGCTCACAAATTCTCAAACAGTGTGCCATTAGAGAACCTGCAGAGCACTGTAGAAATGACATCATTAAAGGTTCCCCTGACCCCAAAGGATCTCTCCCCTCCACTGCACTGAAGACACTTTCTATTACACCTCGGCTTGATTCACTGCTGTTCAGCCAGATAACTTTCTCCCACTTCTACACTGAAGCATCCTTTGCAGCAGAGTAGAATAAGAAGCCTGCATAAAAGAATCTCTGCTGCATCTCAGGCTGAATTGCTGCTCTGCATTATCCTCTTTCCAGTGAACCTCCACCAGTGTAATGCAGTTCTACCATGTCTTTGAATGTGGGAAATGACTGAAACCTTCAGTCACATCTTCTGAAATTCATACAGGGGATGAGTCGGCCTCAGTGTTGCCTCTTTGTATGATGGACTGGTCTGATTTTCTCATTCCAAACAGAAATTGTCCTTTTGTGGGTTGGTAATTCTCTGTGAGAGAATTACCAGAGAGCCAGAATGGTGCAGAGGTTTGAGCATTGAAGTCTGGAGGCCAGGGTTTGAATCCCTGCTTGGATCTGGAACTCCATTGGGTAAGTTTGGGCAAGTCACATTATCTCATCCTCAGAGGATGGCAATGGCAAACTCTCTCTGAAGAAACTTGCCAAGAAAACCCTATGATAGGGTAACCTTAGGGTTACCAGAAGTCAAAGACACTAACTTGGGAGAAACTTGGGTCCCAATTTGAGAGAAAGGTGGGATAAAAAAAAATAAGATTGTTCCTCCCAAATTGGGATAGTTGTTAAGCACTCCATTGAAGTCATGATCTATCTGTTGTCTCATCATTCAATAATTGATTGAATGGGCCTACATTACTCAGGATTAAGCAAGAGCATTCCAGCCGATAATGCGCTCACTGCATTTGATGGTATATTTACATACACATGCAGCATAAATGTGATGATTTATGTTGCCTTGCCACTTCTCAATGAACTTTCTTCCAGTGTAAATAATAACAGAATTAGAATTATACTTGAGGTTGGCCTGCATCCTGGGAATTCCCTCTCCTTCTCTCTGAACCCCTTCTTCACCTCCTCTTCCCCTACCCCTCCTCTTAATAGCAGCCACATTGTTTTCACTATTTGTATTGGCAAAGCCCCAAGCCTAAAGTTCACAAGTTATTATTATTAAAGTCAAATTGCATTGAGTGGGAGGGGTGGCAGGCAGGAGGTGGGAGGGGGGAGAGGAGCGAGAATCTTGGAAACACTTCATCTCCAAATGACTCTAAGTTGTGCAAATTTGGACCCGTCTCTTGCAACCCGCCACCCTCTCGGGAGCTCTGCCTTTGGCTCTCACCCAGCGGGTAATGCAAGGATCAGAGACAGATCGAGGGAAGGAAGAATTGTTTGCTTTGGAGTTGGCATTTCATGAAAAGATCTGAAAACCTCAAAGGGGTTCCCAGCTTCACAAGGGGCTTGTGATGGAGACGGGATGCCGATGACCAACGGATGCTTTTCCTACTGGACTGGTGCCCAAGTGGCTTTGAAGTTAAGAGTGTTCTCACCCAGACATTAAGACCACTTTCACCTAGAAACTAGATACATTTTTTTCTCTATGGATAATGACAGCAGGAGGAGGAGGATGAAGGAGAAAGAGAAAGAGGAGAAGAAACAACAATAGGGGTGCTGGAGGAGAAACAAGAGGCAGGAAAGGAAGGGAAGGAAAGGGAAGAGGGACAACACAAGGTGGCAATAATATCTTTCAAGGTATGCAGATTGCCTATTTTGTTGTTGTTGTTACCCACCCTTGAGTTGATCTCAGCCTATGGTGACCCTATAGACTTCCCCAAGATTCCCTGTCCTCCACTGTTATGCTCAGTTCCTGAAAATTCATACCCATGGCCTCTTTTATACAGTCCATACATGTAGCATGTGGCGACCCTCTCTTTCTGCTTCCCTCCACCGTTCCTAGCATTATGGTTTTCTCCAATGAGTTGTGCCTTCTCATGATGTGGCCAAAATACGACAGCTTTAGTCTAATCGTCTTGGCTTCCAGGGAGACTTCTGTTCTAGTACCCATTTGTTTGACTTCTTGGCAGTCCGTGCTATCCTCAGCAATCTTCTCCAGCACCACATTTCAAATGAATTGATTTTCTTCCTATCTACTTTCTTAACTGTCCAGCTCTCACGTGTATATATGGTAATAGGGAATACAGGGTATTACTCTCAACTAAAATTGGTTCCACAGCAATCCTAATGCAGTCAGCTATAGAACGTTGAGGTTACTGGGAAGATAAGCAAACAAATCAGAAACAGAAGCTTTAGCCTTCATCCAAGAACTTAGCTGATGTCATGAACTTGTTTGAGTTTCGCCACCGTACTTACACAGAGGTCAAGAAGGGCATCAGCTTGAGGGGGCTTTCCTGGTGCAGCCCAGTGGCTGTTTGGGTCAGGGAGGGAGGAACTGCACCTGGGCACTGACCAGCTGCAGTCTGAGGCAAAAGCATTCTGTTAGTAGGTACTAGATACCTACTTACACGGAATGTGAAAAAGTTCTTACAATGGTGTAATTCTCAATTATGCCAACTTTAAGTCCCCAAGAAAAATTTGTGGATTTGAGATAAAATAACAGGAAGCCCATTTTGTCCCCAGTGGTGGTATATGCATGTTGGACACAACCCATTGTACCCAGTGGTAGAGGGTTCACACAAACACACCATCATTAGGGACAATGGGGCTTCACCTGAAGTCCTGTTGTTCCTAATGGTGGCACAGCTGGATGCACGCACCACCACTGAAGCAACACAGGCTTGAGCATCCATAGATACCGACATCCCACTGTATAGTTTAAAAATTTCTCAGTAAATAAATTAAAATACAATTAAACTAAATTTGATGTGAAAACACAATTTAGAAACAGAAGTTTCAAAATATTAAAACATAATGAAATAAAAAAAAACTACACCTCACATTAAAAGTTCTGTCAGCTGCAATATACTAAAAACTGAACACCTCCTTATCTTTATCTGCTGGTGGTGGAAAGGCAACAGGTAGGGGGGCAATTGGACTTCATAGGGAAGGCAGCCACTAAGTGAGAAGTCTCTCTCACTCTGTATATGTCTCTTGTGTCTTTTATAAGCCTTCTTCCTTTGGTACGTGCAACCAGCAGCTGAAAAGATAGGATTTCATCCCAGGCTTTCCCCTGCAATACCAGTTTTCTATGTATTATGAGATTTGTCTTCTGAGAAGAACATTCAAATATTTCATTGCCATGCAGTCCAGGAAATCACATGTTTCTGCAAGATAGGTAGGTCAATTTTAAGAGTTATTTCAGATGAGGCTTTGATCACCTTCCCTGATACACAGAATTCAAAGACATAGCCATGTTAGGAAATCATGTAGCACGTTTGAAACTAACTAATCTGATACACAGAATTATATAAGGACACCAGACCTCCTCCATCACGACCACTCCTAACTCTCTCTTGCTTTTTGCATTGCTTTTTCTATCTTTTTCTAGACACAGGAAATGCATTAAGCAGAAAAAAAGATGGAAGAGCTGCTTTGTGCCTTTGACTGATGGTGTGAAGAGCCCCCCATTTCTAGTACAAGGGAGTTCCATAACCATCATAGTTCTATGACTTGTCTCAGTATTTCCACAACTACTTTGTGATTACCATCTCCACTTTTTAGATAAGGAAGAGGAATCTGAGATCTGGTGCTATTTCTATGGCTGTGGAAATACAGAATGCTTCACAAATGTCCTACATGAGGATGACTCACATGTTTGTGAAATGTTCCAGATTTTTCTTACTTTACATACTGAGTTCAAGACCTAGGCAAGATTTTAATCAGGGCAACATCAGTACAATTTTTTAACTATTTTTGTTTTTTAGATCTGACCCTGGTGCATTAAAGAACTGAATACAAAAGAGAATTTTATGAAAAATACTGTCTTCTTAGCAACAGAGAATTTTGTTCATTCCATGTATCAGTAACAACCTGATGCACAGACTGCAGTTACTTTGCACTCTTTGTATGTCTTAGAATTTTGTAATGCAATTTTCCAACCAAAATGTATTCAAAAATTAGTAAATATTAGTGAAAAGTTGCTACAAGCAATACATAAGAGATTTTTGCATGAAAAAATTATATTAAACAAAAAGGAATACAAATCTGTGCATGCAAAGAGAGAAAGGCACAGAAATGCAAATGAATAAATACATTTTAAAACCATGATTGCCTGCTGATGCAGAAGCAGAATTGAATTACCTGAGTACCATGAGAAACATGAGAAGTTGAGAAAAAATGGAAAATGATAGATTTGCTCATTACCAGGTAGGTTCTGTTACAATATTGGTGCATGGTGACTGTTTCCATTCTTAGACACTCCAAAAAAACCAAACCAAAACAAAACAAAAAAACGCTTTCACTGTTTGGAGGTAGCACTTTTTACCATGGCAAATAATCCACATCTTCATATTTAGGATGAAGTTTTGAGCTGCAAGAGAGGAGACCAAAACAGCAGCACCCAGACAAGACTTATTTCCCTCATGTGCTATAAATGAACATTGTCACTGACACACATAAGCACTAATGAAGTAGAATTAAGTCTAAGGACTTTATCACATTAAACTGATAAAGTGCTATTTCTGTGAGATAATGGTGTCTTTGGCTGTTACTTACTGCATGACACTGTGTCCTGTAGCTGGTTTGCATGTCATCTGTCCCTGGAGTGCTCCTTTTAATTGATGGGTAAAACCCATCAATGTCTCCCAGTTGTGCTTTTTCCCCAATATGGATTTCCATGCCTCCCACTGTAGTTCGACTTCTCTGGGCACCACAATTCAAAAAGGATGTTGACAAGCTGGAGCATGTCCAGAGGAGGATGACAAAAATGGTGAAAGGTATGAAAACCATACTCTGTGAAGAGATACTTAGGGATCTGGGTAAGTTTAGCCTGGAGAAGAGAAGGTTAAGAGTTGATATGGTAGCTCTGTTTAAATATATGAAGGGAGGTCATATTGAAGAGGGAGCAAGTTTGTTTTCTATGTCTCCAGAGAACAGGACACAGAGCAGTGGAATCAAACTACAAGAAAAGAGATTCTTCTTAAACATCAGGAAGAACTTCCTGGCAGTAAGAGCTGTTCAACAGAAGAGCACATTCCTTCTGAGTGTGATGGAATCTGGAGGTTTTTAAACAGAGGCTGGATGGCCATCTGTTGGGAGTGTTTTGATTGTGTATTCCTGCATGACAGAAGGGAATTGGACTTGTTGGCCCTTGAGGTCTCTTCCAACTCTAGGATTCTGTGATTCTGTAAACAGCACACATGCATATGAAGCATGAAAGTCAGCATTATGATAGTGGTGTGGTAAACCATGGTTCACCTAAGCAGCACCAAAGCACTGTTGTGGAGAAAAGTGTGATAATGAATAGTAAGCTTCCATTCTTAGACTCATGTAATTGTGGCAGGACAGCAGGCTGATGTCCTAAGAAAGCTTACGCTACCAACTTTTTCCTCCCAGTCTCAAAGGTGCTACAAGATCCCTTTGCCAATCAATCCAGACTAGCGGATTTTTCTTTGAGTAAATACAGGTTGTTAAGTCACTTCATAAACTCACATTCTAATTCTTTTATTAAGCACAAATGTTAACGAAAGACAGGTGGCTGGTGGAAGGCAGCAGCTTGTAGAGTGGGATGAGGAGTATAGCTAGGCAGTAAGATGGGGTAACAATGATGGCATTAAGTCTCCAAACAAAGTCTCCAAATAAAAAATTCTGCCTTCCTAATAAAATTTTCCTTCAGTCCCCAAATTTCTAGAATTGCAATGAGTGGAACACTGAAAGTTGTTCACATCTAATGTCTTCTATTTGCTGTATGCAAAAGGATCTTGTAGCACCTTTGAGATTAACTGAAATAAAGAAGCTGGTAGCATGAGCTTTCATATACCCATGTCTAGGAAAGTTCATGCTGCCAGCTTCTTTCTTAGCATACTGATTTTACAGATTATCACAGCTATGTCTTTGAATTCCATTTGCTATATTCACATTCCCCTTTTCAACTTTGCCTTCCCCTTTTCTTTGGCTGCTCAAACTCGGTTTCAGTGCTCAACTGAAGTTTTAAGTTACTGCAATGCTAGAAATTTTGGGGCTGAAAGTTTGGGGGAGAATACCTTTGTTTTACTTCCTTCTCCAGCTGCCCCCTTGCATGGGAAATACAGAGAAAAGAAGTGCACACATGCAGAGGGAGAAAAAGCCGGAAGGTAATAAGATGAAACGTTCAACAAAGGAAGGAAGAATTCTTTATCCTGTCCCTTGTCACCTTTCTGCCCCCTGCCCTGGAAATTTTCAGTGGGTGTAGGCAACACTTTACATTATGGATGGCTTAGGAAGTGCAGAAAGAATCCAGCCGGTGAACCCAAAGTTAGTGGTTACATTTCTGTTTTCCTGCACTGCCACTTCAAATTAAGGGCTGTTGGTGGCAACCACAAAATTTTTCTTTGGCATTCATATTGGCTGGGACTAGAGAGGAAATCCTGTGTGTGGTTTCTGGGCACCCATGTAAACATCCCCCCATAGGTTTCAGGTAGAGTTGATGTTGAAAGCTTGCCTACAGCAAAAATGGAAAATATTTTTTCTCAGAATGGGCGTATTTGACAGAAGCCACAAAGAATTCCATGAAAGAGCCTTGTTGGATGAGAAGAACCATCTGTCTTATCCTCCTTGATTTTCCCCAAACTGGCCCATTACAAGCATGATAGGATGGCAATGTCCCTCTCGCATGAACGTATTGGTGAGTCTCAACTAAAGAAGAGCTACTGAATTAACTACTGAATTGTGAGTTAACACATTTGGAATCATATAAGCCATTGTATTCGCCATCACCATATATGGTTGTGACAGCAGGACAATAAAGAAAGTGAACAGGAAGAAGAGATGTGGTGTTAGAGAAGAGTGCTGAGGATACCATGGATGCATGGCCAAAAAGACAAACAAATGAGTCCTAGGACAGATTAAGCCAGAGCTACCCCTGGAAGCCAAGGTGACAAAACTGAGGCTGTCATACTTTGGCCACATCATGAGAAAGCATAACTCATTAGAAAAGACAATAATGCTAGAAAAGATAGAATGCAGAAGAGAGGAAGACCACATGCCAGTTGGATGGACTCAATCAAGGAGGTCATGGGCCTGAACTTGCAGGACCTAAGAAGTGCACTGGAGGATAGAGAGTCTTGAAGATGTCTCATCCAGAGGGTCGCCAAGAGTTGGGGATGACTCAAGGGCAGTTAATGACAGTAACAACTAATCCAATAGGTCTACTTTAGCTGGGACTAACAATAGGATTCAATTTTGGAGGTTGTATTTTTGTTTGCCCACTTCATGGCCACTAGTAAATGCATTCTTCATGAATTTGGCACTTCACCTCCTCTGAAAGCCCCCAATGTTAATGGCCATCACCACATGTTATAATAGAATATTATAGGGAATTCCATCCAGCATTTCACAGGGGTTTTTAAATACCTCTGTATAACACCAAAGCAATAGTGACTCTTAACTCCCATATTAGTGGAGCAGTGAATCCTCTCTGTGTTGTAATCCAAACTTTGAAAAAATGATCAAAGATGCAGAACATTACACTTCTGACTAAAACCCAGAATGGATCAACCTTCCCACTGATACGGAAGGCATCAGAGGTCACTGTACCAGATTATAGGAGAGAGGCAACCTTACAGCAAGGATGGAAATAGCCAAACCAGTCCCCAACTATATTCAACCTATCACCTCTGCCAGTGGCCTCATCTTCCCCAAGCCCTCATTCAGAAGTCAGAAGGGATTCAAGAGGAACTCCCATTTGAGCCTTCAGTTCAAGGAGTTACCAAGTTGGTGGCTGAACTCCACCTTTGACCTTGCAAGTTAGAAAAGTTCATGCATGGGCTGAGGAGCAACTCCAGCTTTTTGAATAGTCTATATAGAGCTTTGGAGGAGGAGGAGGAGGAGGAGGAGGAGGAGGAGGAGGAGGAGGAGGAGGAGGAGGGCTATTTCAGTATAAAATATTAATCAATAATAATAATAATAATAATAATCTTATTTCTTTCCCACCTCTCCTGAAGGCTCAACATGTGGTGCAGCATGATAAAATACAAAGCACAATCAAAAACACAC
Source organism: Urosaurus nigricauda (assembly GCA_034509955.1). Lineage (NCBI taxonomy): Eukaryota > Metazoa > Chordata > Lepidosauria > Squamata > Phrynosomatidae > Urosaurus > Urosaurus nigricauda. The sequence goes on from JAOEGL010000003.1 coordinate 269,691,308, forward strand.
AAACCCACAGTAAAAATATGATACTATAAAATAATTAAAATACACTCATAAGAGTTCATATTCAAATTAAAAAGTCATGATTTAAAATTGACTAGATAGGCCTGCCAGAAGACATATGTCTTTATTGCTGTTTTACATGCAGTCAGCATTTTCAGCTGTCATATCTCTTCTGGCAGGTCATTCCAGAGTCTGGGGGCAGCAAATGAAGTATGAATATACATGAATGTATGGACAAAAATACGTGCACTAAACAAACAAAATATTTTTATTCATATGCTATGTTGACTGATGGGTTGGTGGCGTGACATCCATATATATATATATAGTCACAAGGGTAAAAAGTTGGAGAATCACTGCTTTAGGCCAATAAAGTTTCATTATTTCTGCTGTATTTCATACCATTCCACATTTTACAGAAGAAAATTGGGACACATGTGGCCAAGCAATATCAGAGTGTGGTCATGATGGCAAACAGTATTAATATGGAAGCACACACAAGCTAGGAGAGGCTGTAGCACTTTGCTTTTGCATGAGTCTACTGTGATACTAAACTAGGAGGAGTAGTTAATACCCCAGAGGACAGGATCAAAATCCAAAATGACCTGAATAGACTAGAAAGCTGGGCCAATGCTAACAAAATGAAATTCAACGCAGAGAAATGTAAGGTTCTGCACTTAGGGCGGAAAAATGAAATACACACGTATAAAATGGGGGACACCTGACTGAATGAAACTACATGTGAAAGGGATCTAGGAGTCCAAGTAGAACATAAGCTGAACATGAGTCAACAGTGTGATGTTGCAGCCAAAAAGGCCAATGCAATTTTAGGCTGCATCAATAGAAGTATAGATCAAGGGAAGTAATAGTGCCACTCTATTCTGCTTTGGTCAGGCCCCACCTAGAATACTGTGTCCAGTTGTGGGCACCACAATTCAAAAAGGATGTGGAGAAACTGGAGCATGTCCAAAGGAGGGCAACTAAGATGGTGAAGGGTCTGGAAACCATGCCCTATGAGGACCGCCTTAAGGAACTGGGGATGTTTAGCCTGGAGAAGAGATGGTTAAGAGGTGATATGATAGCCTTGTTTAAATATTTGAAGGGTTGTCATATTGAGGAGGGAGCAAACTTGTTTTCTGCTGCTCCAGAGACTAGGACACAGAGCAATGGATGCAAATTGCAGGAAAAGAGATTCCACCTCAACATTAGGAGGAACTTCCTGACAGTAAGGGCTGTTAGACAGGGGAACACACTCCTTCAGAGTGTAGTGGAGTCAACTTCCTTGGAGGTCTTTAAGCAGAGACTGGATGGCCATCTGTCTGGGATGCTTTGATTGGGAGTTCCTTCATGGCAGGGGGTTGGACTGGATGGCCCTTGTGGTCTCTTCCAACTCTGTGATCCTATGATTCTATGAAGGGCAAGATTCTGCCTCTCCCATCCTAACTGTGTCAATAGAGTGCAAACCACTTTTGCACTTTGGAACTTAGTTTATAACAATTGAAGTAAGTTGAAGACAAAGTAGGGAAGTGGGAAAAGGAGACAGAAACTGGGACATTGGGGAAACAGCTGGAAAAGTGGGATGACAGGATTAATAAGGACTGTCCCTGCCAAATTGGGACAGTTGGAGAGTCTGATGTTGCCTATGCATTAGCAAAGGGCATTGGAGCCTGTTGTGTTCCAGGAAGAATTAAGTAACTCATTTGACTCAGAGAGTCATGGAGTCTCCTTCTTTGGAGGTCTTTAAACAGAGGCTGAATTCAGAGATGCTTTGATTGTGAGTCCCTGCATGGCAGGGGGTTGGACTGGATGGACCTTGTGGTCTCTTCCAACTCTACAATTCTGTGACTCCTCAAATCATAGGAAGGACATGACCTGAATTCTTTGGAAAATAGAGGTCCCTCTGCCCCCCCCCCGCCACTTTGCATCCTCAAGCAGTCACTGAATTAGAGAGTAAATGACTAAAGGGAAGCTGCAATCCTGACCCTTCTAATGCCATTCCAGATGATAGCAGTAAAACGGTGACAATAAATTACCTGCCTGAGGATCCTGAGACAAAGATGACTCCATTTGAGCCCCTTTAATTGGCCTAGATGGTGTGTGGGAGATGGCAAGAAGGCCTTCCCATCACAAAGGGCTGAATGAACATTACTCTCTGGGAAAGTATTAAACAATTTGCCGCTAATTGTGATATCATCAGCAAATCTGAACAGCTGTTCTTGCAGCCCAAAGCACCAACGGGGGCCAAAGCAAACATTACCCTGGGACCCAATCGACAGAAAGCACTTTAGAAGACAGCTGGCTTTGGTCTCAGGTTTCCAGGTCACTGTTTTCCAACCATATTTCTCAGGTTCGGCCCCTTTCCTCCTCTATTTCTCTCAGCTTGGTTAATGAGATTCCAATTGGCAAGATCTAAACCTTATCAGATCCATGGCGCGTCACAGAAAACCACACTTGGCTGTCCAAGATTACGATCAGAAACAGGACCTCTCCACTCCTCCCAGTTGTTCCACTGCTGCCTCCATTGAACATGGTAAATACAATTGCCAGGGGGCAACTGCATGATGCATTTTTATGTAGCTGTTTCATACCAACCATGTTTTTGATAGAGCTCAAAAATGTTACATTTTTAGGAGTACAATTTCCAGAAGTCACATACACAGCCAGCATCACCATTGGGAGCTGTAATCCATTGCTTCTTAGATGTGGAAGGGTGGCCATTTTGCCCCCTGCCCCCAGCGTGCCAGGGACTGGCACCATATTCATGTCCATTGATTACAAGTGTTTCTTTCATTCCTGGAAATACTCTGAGGACCAGTAACCAATGGTTCTGGGATTGGTAGTGGTCCAGGGCCCAACATGTGGAGTAGCAGTACAGGAGTCCACCTGTCCGTGCTAGATTAGGGCCCTCGATTCAGATCACACAACCATGTAAGATCAAAGCCTCTGTGTGGTGTTAGCCTTGATCTTTTTGTGGTTTCCCCTGTAACTGCACATGTGACTCCCAACAATCTATGACATAAGCAATACAAGTATCCCCCTCCAATCCTGGTTATAAAATCAAAACTGTGCTTCTGCATATAGACATCCTGAAGACAGAACTATATAATATATGGGAGCCACTGCAGACTGTAGTCCCATGTGGCACAATCTGGCACCACAGGAGACTGTTATTTGTGTAGCTCAATTTTTGGATGCTGTGCATCAGCTCAGCTTTTCAATAGCACTTGAATAACATCTGGATACACCAATATAGAGAGTCATTGTCCAATCTGCTCTGCCCAAGAAAAGGTGGGCATTCTAATTTGTGTTCAAGTGTAAATATATTTCATTGAATAACAAAGTCAGAATCATCCAAGCCATAGCATTTCCTAGTTTTTATGTATGGGTGTGAAATCTGAATAGTGGAGAAAGCAGAGTGGAATAGACTCATAGAGCTGGAAGAGACCACAAGAGCCATCCTATTCAATAGAATCAACTCATTTGATTTGTAGAGCTGGGAGTTCTAGGAATATTATGGACTGTTCAAAAGACAAATAAATGGGTCTTAGAGCAAATCAAGCCTGAACTCTCCCAAGAAGCCAAAGTGATTAAATTGAGCCTATCAGATATTGGACACATCATAAGAAGATGGGACTCATTGGAAAAGATGATAATGCTTGGTAAAGTGGACGGCAGTAAGAAAAGAGGAAGACCCACATTACAAGATGACTGATTCAATCAAGGAAACCACAGCCATGACTTTGTAAGATTTTAGTAGAATTTTTATAAGTGGGTCTCCTGGAAGCCTCTCATTCATAGGGTTACCATAAATTGGAGCCAACTTGACAGCACGTAACAACAAGAACAACAGAATCCAGGCTGACTGTTACAAGTATGAATTTCAGCAATGGTATCTGTTCTGGATAAAAACCTTTCAGAGCAGATGGTGGCTGTGATCTAACAGTGTATGACATTTGTTCCTGGATTTGTTAGATATCTCAAAGTTAAGTAGTTAAATCTCAAGTGTGTATAGGCCATGCTTCTTGCCACAAGCCTCTTTCATATGTTTAGAAAATGTTGTCTTGGCTTGTGGGTTTCCAAGTGACTGGTCATCTGGTTCGATCCGAGGTGTGTTTATAGCAAGCAGTGTACTGTATATGCTCCCCTTTAGAGGCAGCCTGGGGATTGTCTTAGGAGGAAAACTCGCTTGCTCTCTGCATTTGGCAGTGTGCTTAAAAATAACCTGCCCGCTTGTCAAGGTTATAAACAGAGGATTTGGACAAATTGCCTTTTGAGTTGATTAAAATGCTCGATGAAGCTCACTCCCTCATGACTTGGACTGGCCGAGAGAGGATTGCATTAAATTGAAGTCGGCGATGCTCCTTCTTAATATGGCTTTGATGAATCCCCCCTCCTTATCCTTGCAGCTGCTTCTTTCTAGACTCTAGCAGAAGCTGCAGCTGGCTGAGAAGGTGGCTGCCTAAGGGGTCATTCACACTGTGAAAATAATCCAGGATGAATCTTGGTTAAATTTCCATTGTTCACACACACACTGAATGTAGCAGATTAAGTTTTTTTTGGGGGGGGGACTGCCCCCAAGACCACTTAATCTGGGATAATCAATCCCATTTGGAAAAAAAGATCTGCATCAACAGTAGTGTGAATAACTGATGTGAATAGACTCCAATAGACCCGGGATAAAATGCTGCATACAAAAAAAAAGGGGGGGGGGTCCAAATGCATGAACATATTTGGCTTCATCTTTATTTGAATGCTTGCATGTGTGAGCAACTGAACTTGGAGAGATGCGGCTCAATGTGGATCAATGGGGTTCCATAGTGTAAATAACAAAACTGGAATGCACAAGTGAGATAATTTGCATCGTCAAACTAAAAAAAAAAAAAAAAAAAAAGGCATCTGTATAACTCCAAAGAATCCCTGCCAGAGACCACATTGGACATCTACCCCAATGTAACCATAGTGCTTACTGGTGAGAGTCTAACCCAGATTTCAGAGGGCTGGTCATGCCCCTTAAAGGACTAAAATAGGCAATACTTCTGATGGCACTTTAGTGATTGTTTATGACAAATACTTTCCAGGATAGTTTAGATGCTCAGCTGGTAGAAAAGAAGGGATGGAGGCATAAATCAAAAGTGGGAATCACATACCTGCAGTCCACATGTGGTCCTTGAGGGGTATAGTATGACTCCCCAACCCCCGGGCAGGGGCTAGAGGGGGTTGCAAAACCCATTGGGTGACGCCTCAGAGAAAAGTGAACACCCAGTGGGGCGGTTGCACCCATCGGATGTTCACATACCCAAGCCACCTGCCTTTTTTTTACTAGGGAAAAAAAAAGCTCTTTAAAGTAGAAGTGAGCAACTCTGGAAAGTTACGGCTGCATTAGCCTCCGAGGAGAACTTGGAGCGCTGCACCTCCCACAGTACCTGCACTCCTACAAATATATAAATATATATATATTGCCCTAAATGCCTTCTAGAACACATTGGAGCCTTCTTATCATGTTTTCAGAGGCATTTTGGTCCTTGAGGAAGCTTTTGCAGCAACAGAAAATGAACAGAAGTCATTCTTTTGAAACAGGCCCCTCTTGGGCATAAATCAGCCCAACATTGTCAGAATATGGTTGAAATCTTTCCCATGCCATATAAAGGATACCGGGGGGGGGGATAAATTGGGGGTGTTATGTTTTATTTGGGGGGAGTCTCCCACTCTGAAACAGCAAGAATTCCCCCCCCCAAAAAAAAATTAGCTCCAAGGCAACTGGGAAGGCAGTGCCACCTTCCTGACACCAAAATGGCAGCCTCAAGAGTCCTCTGGAGGAGCCAAAAATCAGTTGGTACATTCATCCAGGCTCTGGAGTATGTCTGCCCTAGTATAACTCAGTGGCTATGAGGCCACACAGTGGGGCCATGAGAGAAAAGAGACAGAGTCGGTGAAACACAGTGATCGCTCACAGTGGCAGCCCTTGGCTCAATCTTTCCAGCTTTGTTCCAGTAACGTATTACTTGGAGAGAGGCTGACTCAGGATAGATCCCTGGTCCTCTTCCCAAAAAGAAATTACTGGACTTTTCTATTTATTGGTTACGTGTGTATCTTGTTTTTCTTCCACTGAGTTCAAGGCAGAGTACATAACGCTTTTCCTCCCGACTTTATAAAGACAAGGACCTTGTGAGTGAGGTAACACCCGCATCTCTTTTATACTGCAGAATTAAAGCAGTTTGACACCACTTTATCTGTCATGGCTCCACCTTGTAGACTCACGGGGTTTGTAGTTTAGTGAGGTATTCAGACTCCTCTGTCAGAGGGGCCTGGTGCCTCACCAAACTACAGATCCCAGGATTCTGTAGTATAGAGTCAGGGCAGGTAAAGTGCTATCAAACTGCTTTAATTCTGCAGTGCGAATACACTCTACAAGAGAGGAATTGGCCTAAGGTCACAGAAAAGCTTTTGTAGCTCTAAAGAGACTTGAACAAAGTCCTAGCATTGTAACCTCTGTGCCATAATGGCCCATTCTTATGGCTACCAGAGCCCCTCAAAGCAATTTCCACTGCATCAGCGTTTTTGAAAATGAAGAACTTTGCCTTCAGAGGATGCAATTCTTGGCTAAAACAAAGTGTATATACTGCCCCTTGTAATACTCCCCCAAATCACTGTACCAAAACCTGAAAATGAAAGTACCTGTAGGATTCCAGGGGATGGAGATGGAGCAGGATGAGTATATCCCATGGACTCTCACTACCTGTCCAACCCTATCCTATATGTATTCACCAGGATTTTCTTCCCATCTTGGCCATGAAACCCACTGGGTGACCTTGAGCAAGTCTCATTCTCTCAGTCTCAGGAGAAGGCAATGGCAAACCTCCTCTGAACAAATTTTGCCAAGAAAACCCCATGACAGTGCCACCTTAGGATCACCATAAGTCAGCTGTGACTTGAAGGCACACAACAACAACAACAACAACAACAACTCTATTTCCATAATTATAACTCCTCTTTCACTTTCTTTACCAGGCGCCAGCTGGATGGAGAAAAGGAGATTCATTCTGCCAGCAATAGGAGCAGGGATATATGACATCTCCGTTAAGTTTGGGAGAGTTGGGACAGAAGAGGTTAACTTAGTTAACAGTACAGTACAGTATTTATTATTACAATCTATGCACTTATCAATACCAATAAACAACAAACAAAAATTGTACAATATCAGATAGGATACAATTTAACATTTCATAAAGACAATAAAATTGACATACTCAATGAAAACCTCTTAGCTACACTAGCCAATTTTAGGAATTTCCTTCGTTCTAATTTTAATTACCAAATTACTTGGCAACCAACAGGGTAACATTCGAACATCTGTCCTCTAATAGAATTTTAATATAAAAACTATCTTATTGGCCAGGTAGATGTTACATAGGCCCTCAAAAGACTGGAAAAAATCCCAGTGTGAAGGCAGAGTGGGTGTGTAGCAACCACACACTGCACGCCCCCGTGACGGCCCCTTAGTTAACTATAATTCAGAGACACAGCTGTGTTAGTCTGGATTATCAGTATGCAGAGGGATTTTGTAGCATCTTTGAAATAACTGAGTGAGAAGTTGCAGCATAAGCTTTTGTAGACTTAATTTACAAATCTCAGGAAGTCTACAACAGTTTATGCTACAACTTCTTTCATTCAGGGGCTCTACAGACCGCCCCAAAGGAGTGGTGGGAGGTTGCTCCTTTTCTAGCCAGATTGGGGCCACAGCAACCTCATGCTGCACCCCAATCTGGCACCCCGATCTGGCCTCTCAAAAGGGTGCCATAGCCGAGGTGGCACAGATATAGGGTGCTCCTTTGGTGCTGTGTGCAGCACCGGAGAAGTGTCATGATGCTGTGTGCCATGTGGAGGAACACGCAGCATTATGGCGCCCTGGAGGGAGAGTCAGGGCATGTGTCATCTGGATGTGACAGCCTGACTCTGCCCCCATGCTGGCCTTTCAGCTCTGCTCTGTACAGGGGGTCAGTTTCCAAGGAGCTACAAGATCATTTAGTTAAGGATACTTAAGGCTGGTACAGATGGCCACTAAGTGCAGTCCTGGTGGTAATACTAGACTTAGGGACCACTCACCAACTACACGGTCCCTAACCGTATTTTGCGCCAGCAGCATCATCATAGTGGCATCCCATCCACACATGTGCCACATCCAAACAGTGCAGCATGCATGTGACGTCTTGGTGCTGCTGGAGGGTGCTTATTGTGCCTTTCCAGCAATGCGAAAAGGAGCTCCATTTCAGAGCTTCTTTGGGGTGTGTGCATCGTTGGTGAACCAACCAAATAGCCGCTCCAATGATGCAAAGAGGCCACCTCTTTCCCCTTTTGAGTGCCGGTCTCCACTGGGGTACAGTGGGCACCTAAGATGCCAGGGCACCCCATTTCCGCCAGTGAAGCTGTTCTGGCCCCAATCCTCCATGGAAAAGGGTGGCACAGACCCTCCCCTTTGGAGCCTTCTATACTGGCCCTAAGTTAAGTAGCGGAAAGACAATACTGGCTAGTGTAATAATCATATTATAAACTTTTGTTATTAATGTTAATCATCTTTGAGTTCTTTTCGACTCATGATGACCCTGTGCATGACACATCTCCAAGACTCCCTGTCCTCCACTGCTCTGCTTAGGTCTTGTAAATTCATACCCACCACTGCCTTAATAGAGTCCATCCATGTACTATGTGGCCTTCCTTTCTTTCTACATCCCTCCACCTTTACTAGTGTTATTGTCTTTTCCAATGATTTGTGCGTTTTCATTGTTAAGGTACAACAACCTCAACCTTATCACCTTGGCATCCGACGTGATCTGTTCTAGGACCCATATGTTTGTCTTCTTGGCTGTCCATAATATCTTCAGCACTCTTCTCCAGCACCACATTTCAAATGAGCTGATTTTCCTTTTATCCACTTTCTTCACTGTCCAGCTCTCACATCTGTATATAGTAATGGGGAATACAATGCCTTGTGCAGTTCTAAAAACCTAAAAAATTGGCTGGCGTCTTAACACAGTGGCCCATGACCTTAGTGATACATGAATGTGTAACTCCCTATGTATCAAATCTTTTTGGTCATTGAGGAAAAAGAAATCTATTAATTCCTTTATGCAATGACTAAAAATGCATCTTCTTCCTTTGGGGGCCCCCTCTCCATGGTTATTTGGGAACCAGTGGAAAGCAAGGGGCATCAGAGAAGCATCTGGCTATCTTTGTATAGCCAGCTGCAGAACAAGAAATATATGCTCCAAAACTTCCTGGGGGACATTGGGAGTTCCTGGAGGATAATGTTGTTGTTGTGTGTCTAGCTGTTGTCGCACAGCCAGACACTTTTCCAACAACTCCCTCTCCACTAAATGGCCTTGCGGTGGCCACCACAAGAAGAAGATGAGTTCTGCAGGAGGTGAGTGGGAGACGTATCCTAGTTTTGCCTGGGTGGGAGTTTATAATACATGTCCCAAAGGAGGAAATTAACCATTTTTAAGAATATAAATGCTAAACAAGACGGCAACAATATAACTATCAGACATTAAAAGCTGATCAAAAGCTAGCCAGAATCCCGGCAGTTCACTATACCCATAGCTCTGTTTTTTCCAGGAATGCACAGCAGTAGTGAGGGAAGACAGACAAAATGTGCCAGCTCTGAGTTGCTTATTCTCTATTGTACCCCTGCACTTTTGCTGCCACAGCCTGTGCCGGAATGGCAACATAGTCACCAAGAAGATTCTGGACAAAATGTGCCAAACCGTGCCAGTAGTTTCTCCTAGAAGGCACTTATATTGTTGGGCAATGTGAAAGATTGTTGAGGTTATGAATGAGTAATGAATTGGCACAGTCACACAGCAGACAGCTTCAGGAGATGGTTGGCTCAGTAGCAATCGCTTGTTCCCATTCTTCTTCTCAGAAGGTGGGGTTTGGCAGTGTGGAAAATAAATCACACAACCATGGATGACCAAAGCACTACCATGAGGAAAAGTGTGATAGGAAATAATGCCAAACTGGTATGCTTCCATTATTAAATTATCACAATTGTGAGGTTGTGATAAAGTCCTAAGTAATTCTTAAGTCATCCTCAAGAGAGGAAAAAGGGGAAAGACATTGGAAGGAAAACCAATAAAGGTATGTCATCCTCACAATCACAACAGTGTGGTGTAGTGGTTTGAGCATATGACCATGATTCTAGAAGCAGGGTTCGAATTTTGTCTCTGCCATATAAACCCACTGGGGAACCTTAGGAAAGTCAGCCTTGGAGGATGACAATGGCAAACCCTTTCTGAAGATGTGGAGTCAAAGGCTTTCATAGCCGACATCCATAGTTTTTTGTGGGGCTTTTGGGCTATGTGGCCATGTTCTAGACGAGTTCCTTTCTGATGTTTCACCAGCATCTGTGGTTGGCATCTTCAGAGAATGTTTGCCTGGAAAAGGACTGTGTATATATATCCTGTGTGACCCTGGGAAGGAAGGAGTAATTTGCAAATGTATTGTTCTGTTGCTAATGGCAGTCCTCAGGGTGGGAGGAAATGCAAAAGAGGATTAGTGTCTGCTAATTAGTGCTCATTGTCTGCTGGGAATCACCTGGCCTTAGGCTGTTTCTCATTTGCATTGGTTGAGTCTTAACCTTGCTGTTCTTCAGGACTGGTAGCCTTGTTTACTCTCAGGGTTTCCTCTCCTGTTAAAATTGTCCAGGTGTTTATGAATTTCAATGGCTTCCTTGTGTATTCCGACATGGTAGTTGCTGGCATGGTCCAGAATTTCAGTGTTTTCAAAGAGCATTTTATGCCCAGGATGGTTTATAGCATTTTCTGCTACTGCTGATTTTTCCGGCTGACCCAGTCTGCAGTGTCTCTCATGTTCCTTGATTCTTGTTTGCACACTGTGTTTGGTGGTCCCTATGTAGGCCTGTCCCAGCTGCATGGAATGTGGTAGACTCCTGCGGCCGTGAGAGGACCTTGGCTGAGCGAAGCATTTGCTGGATTTTGTTCATTTGTTTGTAAACCATTTGCAGGTTGTGTTTCCTCGCCACTTTCCCTATTCTGTCTGTGACTCCTTTGATGTATGGTAAAAATATCTTCCCTTTGGGTGGTTGTTTGTCTTCCCTCCTCTGGGTTTTTCTGGGCCTAGCAGCCCTTCTGATGTCTGCGCTGGAGTAACCACGGGCCTGTAGAGCCTAGTCTAGGTGCTTCAGTTCATCTTCTGAGAAATGGGGTTCACAGATCCATTTTGCCCAGTCTACCAGTGTTTTTATTGTGCTTCTTTTTTGTCCTGGGTGATGGTTGGAGTTCTTGTGCAGGTATCTGTCCGTATGTGTAGGTTTTCTGTATACTATGTGGCCCAAACGTTGGTTTGGTTTGTGGGTGACTAGGACATCCAAGAGTGGTAGGATTTCTTCCTTTTCTTTTTCCATTGTGAATTGGATGTTGGGTTGGATGTTGTTCAAATGGTTCAGAAATACAGCTAGATCTTCTTCTCCATGGCTCCAAATGATGAAAGTGTTATCCAATTATCGAAACCATGTTGTGGGTTTTTTTCGGTGTTGTTTCCAGGTCTTATTTTTCAAAGTGCTCCATGTAAAAGTCTGCTATCGCAGGGCTCAGAGGGCTCCCCATTGCTACCCCATCTCTCTGCTCATAGAATCCATTGTCCCACTGGAAATAGCTTGTGGTGAGGCAATGTTCGATCAGGGCTGTGATGCCTTCTGGAAAAATTTGTCGAATGAATGTCATGGTGTCCCTTATGAGGACTTTGGTGAACAAGGAGACCACATCGAAGCTGATTAGTATGTGTCCGGGTTTTAGTTTAAGATTGTTGATTTTTCCTATGAAGTGAGCTGAGTCGTTGATGTAATGGGGGGTTTGCCCTATATAGGTTTGAAATTTCGTGGCCAGGAATTTGGCCAAGTCGTATGTGGGGGATCCAATGGCACTTACTATGGGTCGGAGTAGAATGAACTCCTTGTAGATCTTGGGAAGTCCATACAGTCTTGGTGGAAGAGCCTCAGATTTGCACAAACTTTGTATTGTGGCTGTCTGAATTGAGGAGTTTTTGATCAGGGTGTTGGTTTTCCTGGTGATTTTGTTAGTTGGATCCTGTTTTTGTATATTGCAGGATCTAGGAGTTCCTTGATTTTTTGTTTGTATTGTTCTGTTTCCATAATTACTGTGGCACTGCCTTTGTCTGCTGGGAGAATGATGATTTCTGGGTCTGAACTGAGGTCCTTGATGGCTTTTCTTTCTTTTTTGGTTATGTTGCTGTGAGGTGGTTTTGCCTTGCACAGAATCCTTGCTGTTTCCCCTCTTATCTCTTCTGCTTCCTCCTCTGGGAGATGGTGGAGGGCAGATTTGACCTGGGCAATGATGTCTTCAACTGGGATTCTGGTGGTGGCTACTGCAAAGTTGCCTCCTTTGGCCAGGATGGATGTCTCCTCTTTTGAAAGTTGCTGCTGTGTGAGGTTGATGATCGTCCATGATGTATCCAGTGAGGGTTTTGGCTGGCATTTGTTGAATTTTTGTTTTTGTCTTTCTGTGTGGTCTGCCATATCTTTTTCCATTTTCTTGTAGGTGAGATTGTCAATTTTGTCCCAGTCCTTGGTGTTTATCTTTTGACGGATGCTGAAGAAATTGTCCAAGAAAACCCCATGATAGCTCCATCATAGGGTCATCATGAATCAGGAATGACTTGAAGGCACCCAACAACCATGAGATACCATCAGAGATAATCAGCCTCCATGAGACTGAACTATTCTGAATCAAACTGAAGACAGCATGCACAGATTTTCTCTGTAATCTTGGAGGACCAAAACACCCTTTAGTGTGCTTTGTCATTGTGGCTTAATATGTCCAGAAAAGGGGGGGGGGGATCCCTCAAAGACATTTTCAGCTGGAACATAATGAACTGCAAATGATGATTATGCAAATCCATCCAACCTATGCATCTTTTAACAGTAATGTACTTTGGCCTCCAGTCTTTAGACTACAAAAGAAATTTCCCTAGAAATCCAGTTTTTATACCCCGTTTTCTTATCCACTACCACCCAGAGTGTCCAGAACAGAAATATGTTCCTTTCTGCCTACATTTCAGAGACAGCTCAAAAAAACATTTGAGACTAACTGGACAAGAAGATATATTTTAGATACAAAACTCAGAGCCAAAGAAATGGTTTCCTTCTGAATGGCCGTGCCTCTTTGTGTGGTCATATCTCCTAAAAACAGCTTGGCCTGAGAACTTTGGCTATGCTTTCTGAGTCTTCCAGAGAATTAGGGCATGATGTCATTGAATTATTTTATCCTGCATTCAAAGATAAATAAAAATTGGATGCTATAGCTAAAGAAATATCTCCGTACACTACCGCCTGAGAGTTCTAGGAACCATAGTACTTTCCATGGGATCATGTTGGATTTATGTCCCCCCCCCCCCCCCGCAGAGCCCATTTTTCTAGAGCCCCTGGAATATCAAATAGTGCAACTTTAGCAAACAGCACTCTCTAAACAGGCCATTAGAAGCATTACTTTTCGGCTGTCTGATGACATTGGCCTTGGCAATCTGTTGGTCTGTCTGATTATTTCCACCCTTTCAGTAGTTGATATGGTACTCTTGGCTGAATCTTTGGCTATCCCCCTTCTCTGAAAGTATGTGGTGTTTTGTTACCAAATTTCAGCCAAGGTTAATGTAAACAATGAAATGTGTATATTCTACTGGAGGGCCCTGAGCAATGTTATCCCATATTCTCCTGTGTTCATAATTTGGGGTCCCAATTAATCTTTTGTTCTTCTGCTTTTCAGTGGCTTTTAAAATATCCCAGTTTCTCTCTCTTCCTCTCACTTTCGTCCTTTGTCCTCGGCTTGTTTCAATTGCTGCAAACTGAGATCAAAGTGCAAAAGTAGTTTGCTCTCAACTAAAATGGTGGTGTGGATAGTTATCTTTCCTCAAACACTCAGGCTAAAACCAACAGCTTCAGCCTTTCCTAGCTTGTGTGTTTTCCTTATTAATAAGGCATCTGGCATTAATTCTGGCATCTGGGCTATACTCTAATGTTGCTTGGCCACATGTGTCCCGATTTTCGTTTCTGAAATTTGGAGGGTATGTTACCTCTGATAGGCTACCTATTCTGTCAGTGCCTCCATCATCCACATTTGTCTGCCTGTAGCAGGCAAAGCATTTTGGGAAGTGCTTACCCAGGTTTACATCTAGTCGCCATTTTAATTGCATGCAATGCCACAGGTTGATGCTACATCAGGGCATTATGGGAAATTGTCATTTCATTACTTTCGAGAACTTCCCGAAAGAAAAAAGGTGTCATTTTTGTCCACTTTCCAGTCACTTTATTTTTGCATTATTGCTGTTTGGGAGAAACAGAGTCCAAAAATCAGCCCACGTTTGAGTTTTTTTCTACTTTTCAAGCCTGTTTCTGAGTGGGATTCTTTGAGTGTGATAAGGTCCTTACAGACATAACAAGATGCAATCCTGATGTATGTCCTCAGACATACTAGATCTGGGACCAAAAATTGAGAGAGTTGAGAGTTGGCTGCAATTTTTTTTTTTAATAGACCTACAGAGATGCAATGACCTGGGCAGTCTAGGGGCCTCAAAGGGCCACAATTCCCATTCCTACTCTAATGTGACTTTGGTCAAGTAATGTCAGCAGTGAATGCCAATTTGAAAAACCTCAGTATGAAGCCAATCCCATAGAAGGGCAGTCCCATGAGGGTTCCTGGTATTGGCTGGCACCCTTCAAGAATCAATACACTTCTCTCTTTCTCTTTCTGCAACTTTCTATAAACATTTTAATTTCTTTTTACAAATTATTGACATATTACAGAATAAACATGTTACAGAATGAACATTGTGCTTCTTTTTTTCTGCAAATAACCCCCCCCCCCAAGAACTGCGCCCAACTGACAACTTGAACCAATGTTGAGTTTGCTTTAAAAAAAAAGTCCGTCTGTCAGGAGAATGGCACAAACTGGAGAGAGCAAGTCTCCAAAGAAGAATCTATTCTGCCTTTTTAAAAAACTTGATGTCCATCTTCTCCTTTGTTTTATTTAGATTGTTATCCTGCCATATCCCCAAAGCCTCAGAGTGCCTTAAAATGTGAAAACAAAATTCCAAGAATGATGAAGGGATATAGTATTTCCACTGCTTTACTGCTTTCCACTGCTTAACTTTTTCCCCCCAGAGTAGAGAGAAATGTTGTGTTTTGGTGAGCTTGTGTTTGTTGGGTTAAGACTGATGGTTTGTGTGAGCTTAGTAGAGGCTTGCTTTACTGCTCTATTGTTCTTTGTGCGTAGGTCCAGGCCCACTGCTGGTCCCATGGTCTCAGGGGGACAGGGCATCTGCTGAGAGAAAGTGAGTCAGAGACTTCCCTGGGGAAGGAGCTAACAGCCACTAGCTCTTTGTCCCAGGAGCTCAGCAAACAGGTGCTTGGCTAACACTTGTTTTACAAGGATGTTCAGTGGGGGATATTTGAGGGGGAGGCCTGTATTTCTGTTTCTCTTAACATTAATCTTAATTTGTCTTAAAACTAATCTTAATTATGAACATGGATAGTGAGGGAGCTGCTGCAGTTACCTGAAATAGCTGTGGCATGTTTGTGTTCTTGCCAGAGGATGTAACAAGTGCAAGTTGGTTGCCCTGTTGGAAAGGAAGGTCCAGCAGCTTGAGGCTTGTGTATCTACTCTTCAACATATTATGGAGCATGAGGTTTTCTTGGATAAAACACAGCTGGTTGTGGTACACATAGGGGATGTCTCTGAAGAGGAGGCCAGTTTCCAAACAAAGGAAGTAGTCATTTGGAACAATATGATACACAGACGTAGAAGGACCAGGCATCATTCTGTGAGTGCGAAGCTAAGGAACTGATAAGAAGCTCTCTCCCTTACCAGGGATGATGAGGAGCAGCAACAAGAGCAACTGTGTCAGTCCTCAGAGAATGTGCATGTGACTTTGGAAGATTCAACACATGGAATGGCCACTGCCCATCATAGAAGAAAATGTGTGGTGGTGGTGGTGGTAGGGGACTCCGTGATGAGAGGAATAGAAGCAGTGTTTGCAGGCCTGAGAAGATAGCTTCAGAGCTTTGTTGTTTTCATGGGGCAAAAATCTGTGATGTAACAGAGAGGCTGACAAGACTCATTGAGACCACAGACTGTTGCCCCTTCATTTTGAAATTCCTTTCATGTGGAAAACAATGACACTGCAAGGCATAGCCTTCAGGATATCACAAGGGAATACAAGGCTTGGAGCAAGTAGCTAACAGACATTGATACACAGGTTATCATTTTGTCTCTGGTTGAATAGATCAAGAACACAGGTTATCATTTTGTCTCTGGTTGAATAGATCAAGAGCACAACAGTGGGGGGGAAAAGCCTTAAATAAGCAGCTATGAGGAATGACCCATGGTCTTAGATGTCTCTAAACTAATACACAGAGCGTGGGAAGATGAACTTGAACTCTTAACACAGCAAAACAAATATGATATAATAAACAACACTGAAAGCTGGTGGGATGGGTCCCATGTTTGGAATATAGTAATAGAGTATAACCTATTTCATAGAAATAGACCAACAGGAAAGGAGGAGGAGTAGCAGTATATGTCAAAGATGTTTTGGCCTGTGAAGAGATCCATCACTTAAATCCTGGAAGCCAGGTTGAGATCATCTGAGTAAAAATTAAGGTGGAGTGAAACAACAGGGGTGCCATTGTGGGGCTCTACTACAGACCTCCAAACCAAACTGAGGATTTGGATGATGCCTTCCTAGAACAGCTTACCAAACATTCAGAAAGGAGAGATGTTATAGCAATGGAAGATTTTAACTATCCTATATTTGTTGAAAGCCAAACTCTGCTAGGAATAAAGGGGCCAATAAATTCCTTATTTGCCTTGCAGACAATTTCATTGACCAGAAGATGGAAGCAGTAACAAGGGGATCAGCTATTTTTGATCTGATCCTAACCAACAGTGATGGTTGATGGGGTGGAAGTGGCAGGATCTTTAAGTAGGAGTAACAATGTTCTCTTGGAGTTTGTTATACAGCAGAAAGGAGAAGCCAAACGTGGTCAGACACCCATTCAAGAATTAAAGAAATCTGATTTCAGTAAACATGGGGAAATACTAGGTGTGATCCCATGGTCAAGAATACTAAACGAGAAGGGAGTTTATGATGGATGGAAGCTTCTTTAAAATGAGATATCAAAGTCACACTTTAAAAAAGTTCCAATGAGGAGGGAAAATGGGAGGTGTCTAAAGAAACCAGGATGGACGTCTAAAGAAATTTCAGAGGAGCTAAGATTTCAAAGGTGCATGTACAAGAAATTGAAAGTGGAGGAATCACCAAAGAGGAATGTAAGAAATCAGAATTTAAGAGACATCATTAGTGGGACTGCCCAAAAATATAGTGAGAGGAGACAAGGAAATGTATACCAATGTGTCCCATTTACTCTGTCCTGTATTGGAAACTCCTGGAACTAGAAAATAAAAATAAAAAAGAATCCACTCCCTGCTGTGAACATAAAAAGTTGTGGCTAGTACTGAAATTTCAGGAGAAAAAAATATGAGACAGGAAGACTGTTGTATGGACACACATACACACACCTTGGTAAGTACAGCTACAACTTCTGACAAATCCCAAGGCTTTTTGGTCAGTCTGGTGGACAATTCAGAGAAAGAAAAGGACCGGTCCCCCATAAACTCCACTCACACTCCTGTCATCTGCAGCTCTGTCCAAATAACAAAGTAAAATAGGCTTTTTCTAACACAACGAGTCCCAGGGCAGTACTCCAGGACAGAAAATGGGTACTTGGTTTTTGCTCCTCTGAGCTTGTGCAGAACCCCACAGCAAATAAATAAAATTAAGGGTTGCTCTTCAAGGCAGTTTTCCATATGTCTGCCACTGAAATTCACAGTAAAATAAAGCAAACCAAATGTTGCTTTTTGCCTCACTGTCAGAGTGGAGCTACAACAGAAGGCCTTTTGCAAGCCTGTGGAACAAAAGCCATAGCAACATAGTAATACCCCAAGCCCAGGGACCAACATGTTAGTTGGGGGCATAAAGTTGAAAGTATTAGAAAAAGAAGAAGACTTTAGGTTGGTTGTTCTTAACTGCCCTTGAGTCAACCTCGATTCATAGTGACCCTATGGATGTGATATCTCCAAGGCTCCCTGTCCTCCACTGCTCTGCTTAAGTTTACAGGCTCATGCCCATGACCTCCCTTATTAGTCTATCCATCTGGCATGTGGTCTTCCCCTCTTTCTACTACCCTCTGCCTTTCCTGGTATTATTATTTTTTCTAATGAGTCATACCTTCTCATGATATGGCCAAAGTACAACAGCCTCAATTTGATCATCTTTGACTCAATCAAGGAAATCATGGCCCTGGGATTTCAAGACCTGAGCAAGGCTGTAGATAACACAATGACTTGAAGGATTATCATGTGTTGAAATCAACTTGATGCCAATTAACAGCAATAACAAAGACACCGACAAACTGACTCATAAAGACCGAATTCAGAAATGAGAATGTAATTATTCACTATTTCCTTTTTAAGGAAGCAGCAACTAATTTTAGTCATTCTCACTCCAAGAAAGCCTTCAAAACTGCACATTTTTTGAAGACTATTC
The DNA here is from genome assembly GCA_034509955.1 of Urosaurus nigricauda. Taxonomy (NCBI): domain Eukaryota; kingdom Metazoa; phylum Chordata; class Lepidosauria; order Squamata; family Phrynosomatidae; genus Urosaurus; species Urosaurus nigricauda. The sequence goes on from JAOEGL010000003.1 coordinate 269,709,935, forward strand.
CCAGCTCAGAACTTGGTCTGTGTAAAACTTGGTATTTTTCTGATACAGGCTGAGTCTCCCTTATCCAAAGTGCTTGGGACCAGAAGTGTTTTGCATTTTGGAGTTTCACCCAGGTTTTAGGATATTTGCATATACATAAGGAGACATCTTGGAGATGGGACCCAAATCTAAACAACAACAAAAAGTATTTGTTTCACATATACTTCATACACATAGCCTGAAGGTAATGTTATATACAATATTTGTTTAATAATTTTGCACATGAAACAAAGTTTGCATACATTGAACCAAAGTTGTCAATATCTCAGCCACCCATGCGGACAATTTTGGACTTTGGAATTTCAGAATTCCAAATAAGGAATCCCCAACCTGTATTTTTGCACAAAACCTCAGAGGTTTTTTTGCACAGGAAATGCATTCCTGCATTTTTCTTGCAGAAAATTTACACCAGACATCTACACAACCATTGCGTGTCACATAGCACCATAATGACATTGCTGTGTAATGAACATAACCCCCACCCCCACTTATCAAAAAACAACTGCTGGGATAAATGAGGGACCATTCTCATGTCTAAAGGAGCTGCCTGATAATATGTAATAGGATTTTCTGAATGGAATTATTGTTTTTTGCACGGAAAGTGCTGTTTCCTGTGCAGAAAATACTGTTTCCTCTGCAAAAAAGTGTGGTTTTGCATGGGATAAGTCCCATGCATGAGACAACCAGTGTGGCATATTGCTTTAAGTATAGGACTATGACTCTGGAGACCAAGGTTCAGTTCCCCATTCAGCTATTAAACCTATTGGGGGACCTTGGACAAATCATTGCTTCTGAGCTCAGGTGAAGGCAATGGCAAATCTCCTCTAAACTTATCATGGTGTGAACCTATCATAATGTATTTGTGGCAAGATTTGTTCAGAGGAGGTTTGTCATTGCCTTCCCCTGAAAAATGAGATAGTGTGATTTGCCCAAGGACACCCATGTTTCCATGGCCAAACACGGATTCAAACTCTGGTCTCCAAATTCATAGTCTGACACTCAAACCACTAAACCACGCTGATGCTCAGATAATATCATAGTCCTTGCTTGTCAAAGAACCCCAGGTTGTTGACCCTGTGAGCTGTGGCTATGGTTATAAGTAACAAGGCAGGCAGGATTTGGCTGACTGTGGGTAGGCAGCGCCTTGGGGGACAGACGGTGCCCCACTTATAGAATCATGGAATCATAACATTGGAAGAGATCCCAAGGGCCATGCATTCCAACCCCCTTTCATGGAGAAATACACAGTCAAATCACAAATGTCCATTCAGCCTCTGTTCTAAAACTCATTCTTAAAAAAGAATGAGACTTTACCCCATTCTGAGCCAGCTTATTCCACTGTTGAAGAACTCTTATCATCAGGACGTTCTTCCTAATGTTTAGATAGAATCATTTTTCCTGTAGTTTATGCTAATGGACCACCGTCCAGTACATCATGTTCACAGACATTAACACAAAAGTTTTTCTAATGTTTGTGCATGATTGTTTTACATATTTTCACTGCCTTTCTTGGTCAATGCTTTGATGTAGTCATTAATTTTTTTCCTCCCTGTTGTTTCTCCTATGATAGCATTTAAACACAATATAGGTAGTCAGCTTGGCTGTATGATATTGGTCTAAATCCAGTTCATAGAATCAATCGGAGTAGAATCATTGAATCAATGGGAACTAAGAAAGTAAACACTTATATAAATTCCACTAAATCAATGGGCCTTTTCTAGTTAGGACAACAACTGCAAAGCCAATACTGAGTGAGGGTGATGTTTTTAGTATTAATTTCAAATTAATAAACCTTTCCCCTCATCTTCAAATAATTGTAGTGAAATTGAATTTCTTATGAAGCCAATGCTTTTGTGACAAGTGCCTCCAATTTCAGTTCTGCCCCAGTAAAGAGATGTAAAAACCAAAAGAATTAAACTGGATCCACTACAGAGACAGAAGCCAGTGTAGGAAGGAAGCATAACATAGCAGAAATGTGGGGGAAAGGAGATATGGAAAAACTGAAAGAAATGGGCAGCACATTTAAGAACAGAGCAAAGAGGATGAAACTGAATAAGAAGAGACAATCTGGAAGGCATGGTATTATAGTACTCAAGCCAGCAAAGAATAAAAGGATCAAGGGAGACCAAATGGAAGAGGGGGAAGAGGAGAGTTTAGCAGTATCCAAAAGCTGAAAAGAACAAATTCTTGCAGTGACTTAAATGGAACACAAAACAGGCGCAGGGGAGTAGAAAGAAAAGAATGAAAGTGGACTCCAAGAGACTATGGTTGGGAAGAGGACATCATAGAAACATTATTGACAGAAAATAAGAGGTTCGAGGATGTGGCCCTCCAGATGTTCAAGGAGTACATTTCCCATCACCTGTAGTCTGAACAGTAAACACTGAGCATTGATGGAAGTCAGAATCAAAATTTGTCAGATAACAATTAAAGGGCCACATCTAGCTTGTAGGAGGATACCCCCAAATTCTCTGTATCCTCCTTCCTCTCACATGCATCTCCCCCCCTTCCCTTGCCTCAACACAGTGCAGACCCGATCCCAAACTTTTATTTATCATAGCTCAGATGATATTTGATGCATGTGATGTGGCAGCTTTAAAAGCCAATGAGATTCTAGCCTGCATTAATAGGAGTACAGTGCCTAGATCAAAGTAAGTAATACTGCCACTCTAATCTGCTTTGGTTAGGCTTCACCTGGAATAAGGTGTCCAGGTCTGGGCATCACAATTCAATAATGATATTGACAGGCTGGAACATGTCCAAAGAGGGTAAACAAAAGGGTGAAATGTCTGGAAACCATGAAGAGCAGGTTAGGGAGCTTGGTATATTTAGCCTGGAGAAGAGAAGATTAAAAGGTAACATGATAGCCCTGTTCAAATATTTGAAGGGGTGTCATATTGAAGATGGAGCAAGCTTGTTTTCTATTGCTCCAAAGAGTGGGACACAGGGCAATGGATTCCAATTATAGGAAAAGAGATTCCACCTAAACATTAGGACTGTAACAGTTGTTGTACAGTGGAATATGCTGCCTTGGAGTGTGGTGGAATCTCCTTCTTTGGGGGTCTTTTAAACAGGCTGTATGACCATATATCAGGAGTGTTTTCCTTGGGTATTCCTGCATGGCATGGGGCTAGACTGGGTGGCTCTTGGACTCTCTTCCCACTCTGTGATTATACAGTGAGCCCTTGTTATCTGCTGGGGTTTGGTTTCAGGACCCTTTGTGGATAACAAAATCCGTGGATGCTGAAGTCCCATTAAATACAATGGCATACCAAAATGGTGTCCCTTATATAAAATGGCAAAATCAAGGCTTGCTATTTGGAATTTATGCTTTTTCTGAATATTTTCAATCTGTGGATGCTCGAATCCATGGATAAAAAATCCCTGGATAAGGAGGGCCAACTGTATATCCTAATTCCTTGTCCTTCCTTTGTCTCTATGTGGGTGGTAATGTGAAATAGGTTCTACCTTTTGTCCTGTACACCTGTTCCTATGTATCAAGAGCTGTGACCTTCCCATTGCTAAACCTTTGCCTGGAAGAGCCAGACACCCCCTCGCCCATGCCCTCTCAAGGGACTCTTTGTGCTCCTTAAGCTATGACAGAGCTGTAAAATATCTGAAGTCTCATATTTTAAAACACGACTTCCAAACAGACTGTACCTCTGCTGGCCTATCAAAATGTGCTCCCAGATGCCCTACCCACAATACTTAAACAGCATAACTAAATTCAAACGGAGATATGCCTTTACAACCTTCCAATGGCAGTCAATGTTCTCAGCTGTGGTTCATGGGCACTGTCAACAGATCACTTGAGAAGAAAGAGTTTGCCCATGTGAATTCAATGTGCTTCAGGGTAGATTTCAGGGTATTCCATTTTCTGAAAGGTTTTGTATCTGTGGTACTTCAAACATTGAAGACCTGGTACATTATTTGCTATATTGCCAAATATACAATGATATCAGAGAGAGAGATTTGACTCCCATTCTTAAAAAATTAAGGATGAGGGATGACAAAAGTAAAGTGTCAATATTACTGCAGGGCGCTGAGCCCTTTATAACTCTTAGGGTTGCCTGGTTTGCAATAAAAGCAGCTACTAAACGGAGATCTGAGGAAATCAATACCCTCACATAGAGTGCGGTATTAATTTTATATGGAAATAATCTGTTTTAAAATACTATATGTATGTACATCTATTGACACAAGTATTTGTATACACACTTTTCATTTTTTTTATCCTCTTGTAACTTACAATTTTATTATTCCCCTACTCTAATGTTTTATAATGTTTTACTTTTTGTATGAAATGGTCTGAAGACTTATTCAATAAAGATTGATTGATTGGATTCAATACAGTTGAACCCATTATTTACTTGTATGCCCAGTTTATAAAGATATAAGAGGTGCCTTATTCAAAGAGCTAGGACTGGTACCATACAGATCTGATTCATATTTGATTTACTTATTTTTTAACTAGGGGTCACTGTACTATACACGTCTGAAATCGTAGCTTGCTTTGCTTTTTAAAGCATCAATTTTAAGTAGGAAGTTTTGTAAAGATGACAGTTAGGTTTTACGATAGATTTGAATCTATAAAAACCTATTTGATTTATGAAGTAATGTTATGTATTTCCAGTATATCTGATCTCTGTTTTATTCAGTTTGATTTCAGCCTATAAGGTTAATGTTTCAGATGGTTTTAGCTATGTGATGTAACATACTACTTTTATAATGTAATTGATTTTTGTGTAGATTCCTTTTTTGTAATGGCTTATGCTACACAAATAAATTTACTTACTTACTTACCCTCACCCTTGCACACTACCACAGTCATTTGAGGCATGGTCTCAAACAGCCTTCCTGAACATTTGGTTTGCTGTCTTACCTCCTATAAGCAGTGTCACCTGGTTCAAGCTCTGGTTCATTTTTTCACTATTACCTACCCATGATATCCCCTTATTTTCTCATTTTATTTATCCTCACATTTAGTCTTTTAAAAAATGAAATAAAAAATAAAAATGAAAAAATGAAAAATAAAACTTGAACGTGAAATTTGAAACTTGAAAAATAATTTAAAAAACCTTTAGTTATCGTCGGGACTGTATCATTAGATGAACACTGGGAAAAGGCACTGAAATGCATATGAATTTAAAATGGGAGAGAGGGGAAAACAAAGACTCACAACCCAACACAAAACATGAATGGGGGAAATGCAGGTAGGATTTAGGGAAACACAACTAAATTGAAACAAAGAGATTTCATCATCCCTACCAGCAGCTGACCTACCCACAGTATGGACAATAACAAAGAACTGATTCAGTTTGAACCTGTTTTGAGCCCACATGTATACTGAACAGTTTTGTTATATATCAGGTGCATTCTTTGTACTGGATGTTTGTCCAAGTGTGTTTTAAAAATACTTGGGTGTGCCCACACTATAACATCAGCTCCTACAGGGACAAAATATGGAATGCATGAATGAAGGGGAAGAGAATGGTATAAGGGAGGGTGGAGAAAAGAAAACAGAGCAGTATCACAAGACATGTCACAGAGTACCAAAAGTTATTGATATGAAAAGAACCATGGACAGTTTTTTTTTTCTTTTTGGCACTAAGCCCCAAACATACTAATGAATTGCTGTTGGTTGTTTTGTTATTTTAAGCACTTGTGACATTATTATCTCAACATGTCATTGTTGTGTCCCTTCAAGTCATTTCTGACTTACTTGGCTTTTTAGACATGGAATAAATGCTGGATAACAGTTGACCATCTTAGAACACATGGAGTTTGTCTCATTTCTGTTGGCTGCTTGGCTATGTGCTTTCAATTTCTTATTTATATAATGGTGAAGTGAACCTATCACTGGATTTTCTTGGCACGTTTCTTCAGAGAGGGTTTGCCATTGTCATCCTCTGAGATTGAGGTTGCTCACTAGGTTTCCATAGTTGAGCAGGGATTCAAATCCTGGTCTGGTTCAGCACTCAAACCATTACTCCATGATGCTGGCTCCATCTCAATGTACACTTTGTTAGCTTTGTGTTCTGGATTAGAATCATAGCATCTTAAACTTCATCTGGTCCAATCTTGGAAAGGTCATCTGGTTTTTAAACAGAGGCTGCATGGCCATTTGTCAGGGGTGCTTTGATTGTGAATTCCTGCATGGCAGGAGTTTGAATTGGATGTCCTTGACTTCTCTTCCAAATCTATGCTGGTATGATTTCATTCTACTGAATTTTTCTTAAAAAGCCTCATCCAAGAACTGATATTCCAAACATGAAAGGATCGGTTACTAACTAATTATATATGGTCTAATTTTGTACAAAAGAAAGAATTTATAAAAACAGAGTTAATTCCAAAAAATGAAAGGGGGAAAATATGAAAACATTCTCCAGTGTGCACCTCTATTTAGTAGTCAAAATCTGCTTGGCGTTCATTTAGGCATTCATTTCCCCACATTGTTTAAAACCATTGTTTGTCTTTTTATATGTGTATTAACCCTGTCAATTTATATTATACAACATTAGCATTTCTGGTTGATTACCATCCTGCCTCCATTCATCTTTATGACAGAGACATGATGATACTCTTCACAGTGGCCCTAGAGAACTGTATTTCCATATTTGTGAAGTCACACTATTTGCATTCAATTTATAAGGAAAGGGAACAGAACTGGAAAGTCGTGCCCTAGTCATCTATTGCAATATTTCCTACCTTTTTAATCCTTGTGCCAAAATATATATATTTTTTAAAAAAACTGAGTAAATTGTGGATTTTGTATAATGCCATAATTCCAAAAAGAATTCGTCTCTTGTAGGTAGGGTTGCCAGATCTCAGGGTTTGGCACTGAGGGTCCAGTCATCTCCAGCTGAAGGACAAGGATGAAAATGCGACAGTTTTGTTGGGCTCTGGGAAGAGCTATGTACAAACCTCCGTCTCAGTCAGTTGAACACCAGCCTTCTTCAGTTTGCAAGGATTTATTCAGTTACTGCTTCTATTTGCAAATACTCTCCAAGAGCTTTATGTATTTACTTTTATATACCTTCCTCCTTCCCTCCCAGTTGTTGTGGTCTCATTACACAGTCTGCTCTGCATCCCCCTTCTGGCTAGAAACCAGAAGGCTACATCAGATGTTCCTTATCCTGTCTACTCAAGCAGGTGAGCAACTATGCTTTGTACTTCATAGAATCAGGTCCAATCCCCTGCTTCGTGCAGGATTCACCAGGCTGAACATGCCTAGCTCCTTCAATCCCTTCCCATATGTCTTTTCTATATCTTTTATCATCATCTTTGCCCTTCTCTGAACTCCCTGCAACTTGTCTATATCCTTCTTAAAATAAGGCACCTGATATGCAATTGGTTGCTCAGTCTTGGTATTCAGCAGAAGAGTGATGTGGTGCAACCATCACTTCATTGTAAGACCATAGATTCACACTATGCCATTCTAATGTATGATCTCGGGTAATTCTGAGGGAGTGAAATGTCCCAACTTGATGCAAGCAGGTTAATTTTAAAGAAGGTTGATAATGATGGTTCAAATCTGTACTGCAGTGAGGTAGGAACTGACAGCACTGTAGGCTTTGTTGTTCTTGTTAATTGCCTTCAAGTCTCCCTAATTCACGGTGACCCTATGGATCAAGACTCTCTGTCCTCTATTGCTCTGCCTAGGCACATCACCACCCTGTTTGAGTCTATCTATCTGGCATGCAGTCTTCCTCTCTTTCTATTATCCTCCATCTTTCCTAGCATTATTGTATTTTCTAATGAGTCGTGTCTTCTCATGATGTGTCCAAAATACAGTGGTCCCCTGGGTTACGAAAACCCCGGGGAACAAAAGAGCTGGGGCCGCAAAAAACGGCCCCGGGTTACGAATAAAACCCCGGGTTAAGAAACAAAAAAACCACGCGGGCCCTTTAAATTTGCCGTGTGGTCCGTCAAAAAAAGTGGTCCCCCGGGTTACGAATATTTCCGGGTTACGAAAAGTAATCCGGAACGGATTACTTTCGTAACCCGGGGGACCACTGTATGACAGTTTCCGTTTGATCTTCTTGGCTTCCATGGAGGTTTCAGGCTTGATCTGTTCTAGGTCCCATTTGTTTGTTTGTTTGTTTGTTTTTGGCTTTCCACAGTATCCTCAGCGCACTTCTCCAGCACCACATCTCAAATGAGTTGATTTTATTCTTATCAGCTTTCTTGACTGTCTAGTTCTCACATCTGTACATGGTAATGGAGAATACAATGGCTTGGATAACTCTGACTTTAGTGCTCAGTTGTATATCTTTACATTGTAGGCTTCCATTAGGCTTACCTGTCGAAAAAGAGTTAGTCCTGGGAAGATAATATTAAACTGGATAGTCCAAATGCTAGGCCAAATAAAACACTATACAGGAGCTTTACTGCTATCATCATATGTATCTGAAAATGGAAATGAAAGATTGCTGGATAAAGATAGCATAGCACTCTGGTAAAGTGCTGCAAGATTAGAAACAGCAAAATGATGGAAAACCTGAAAAGGGCTTCTATACAAAGGTGGCTAGACAGAGTACAATAGTATTGTCAGAAAAACTAATGTATTAGATTAGGATTCAAAGGCATAGCAGTGTTAGTCTGGGTTAGTATACAAAGGGGCCTTGTAGCACCTTTGAGACTAATGGAGAGAAAGAAGTTGGTAGCATAAGCTTTCATAGACTTAAGTATATTTCGTCAGATACTTATGAAATATCAGATATTTAAGTATACAAAAGCTTATGCTACTAATTACTTTCTTTCAGCTAGTTTCAAAGGTGCTACAAGATCCCTTTGCATTAGGTTAAGAAAAAGACCTAACAAAGAAGACACTTTTGAAGATGTATATGGAGGCCCTTCATTGCTTATGTTTTAACTCCCATTTTCTGGCTTTGAGATGTTTGATGGTGCCTTGGATGATGGTGGATTCTTTGAAAATCTTTGAACAGATGTTGGATGACCATGTCTCAGGGTGCTTTAGCAGTGAATTCTTGCATGGCAGGGGGTTGGACTATATGGCCCTAGGGGTCCCTTCTGACTTTATGATTACATGAATCTATGGAACTAAAACCAACATGGTATACCTCCAACTCTCCTGGTTTGACAGGGAGAGTCCTGATTAGTCTTCTCTCACCCATTTGTTCCAGCTGTTTTCAAAATGTCCTAGTTCCAACCTCTTCCTCAAATCTCCCCTCTTTGTCCTCAGTTTACCTCAATTGCTACAGTATGTAGAAAGATCTTGTAGCACCTTTGGGACTAACTGAGAGAAATAAGTTGGCAGCATGAACTTTCATAAGTGTAAGTCTACTTCATCAGATGAGGCAGTGGACTTAGGTCTCTGAAAACTCATGCTGCCAACTTCTTTCTTTCAATTTGTCTCAAAGGTGCTACAAGATTTCTTTGTGTTCAATTGCTACAAACTGGGTTCAAAATGCAAAGATAGTTGGCCCTTGGTTAATTCAACAAGGGAAAGGGAAGAGGAGACAGAACCTTGCCCTTCCCAGTAGGCTCAGGCCAAAACAAATTGCTGTAGCCTCTTCTAGTTTTTGAGTTCTTCCTCATTAATAGCTTTTGCCCTCTTGACCACTGATGTTGCTTGGTCACATGTGTCCTAGTTTTCATTTGTGAAATGTTGGAAGGCATGACATGGTTGTTTCTTGCAGTCATTTCTGCCAGCATAGAATTTCAGGAAGCTCTTTCAAAAAGGAAATGAAAAGAAAAGAAATGAAAGAAAATATGGCAAGACAGAGATACCCAAATATATGATTTCTGGATGAACAGCTGTGTTGGACGGTTAGGTTTTTGTGTCTCCTCCACACAATAAGTGGGGTGGGATCTTTTAGAGAGAAAACGCCCTGACAAAGGATCACAGAATTGTTCAGATATTTGCTGTAAGTTGAGCAAAGAATATATTCAAAAAGACATTTGAAGGTAGGCTGGCGTATGGCGTCATGCGTAGGAGGTCAGCTGTTTTATTTGCCTCCTGCTGGAGTTCTTTGAGGCTGTGTCTGCTTTGAGAGATGCTCATCTATACTTAGACTTGAAAAAGGCATTTGGTTTTGTTACAAATCAAAGATGGTGATGATTCACATAGAGTTCGGGGTGGATTAGGATGTAGGAAGCATCAGCAAAAGGTTGAGAGCCAGAGTACAGGAGGAAAAACCAAATCCAGACCTAAACCACATCCAGACCTGTGCATTCTAACACTTTTGAAAGATGGACATAAGGTTGAAGGGGGAATGAGAGAAAAACCTAACATTGCATTCAAAAGATTTGATCATTTTTTCATGATTTAGTGTAGAAAAGCTCCCTGGAATACACTCCTTAGATATGTAGAGAGAGACAGAGAGACAGCACACCCAACTCTCATGCCAGAAAGAGCAAAAGAGAGGAGTAAAGAGAACTATAGAAGTAACATGGCATAATGGTTTGAGTACAGTATTGGATTGTGACTCAAAAGATCAGGGTTTGATTCCCCACTCAGCCATGAACCCTTGGCCCAAGGTAACTTTGGTCAAGTCACAGGTTCTCAGCCTCAGAAGATATGAATGGCAAATCTCTCTCTGAACAATTCTTGCCAATTAAACCACATGATAGGGTCACCTTAGGATCTTCATAAGTTGGAAACAACTTGAAGGCACACAACAACAACAAAAACAACAACAAAGAATTGATGACCAGAAACAGAAAGCAGAGCTTGGAAATCATGACTTTATTGGACTACAACTCCCAGAATCTCCTGGACATCATGTAGTCTAACAAATTCATGTTTCCAAGAACTGATAAAAAAACACACAAATCACTGAAAAGGCAACTTCATGTCACACTTTCCTGCCAATCTAGAAAGCCCCCTAGATTGGCAGGAAAGTGTGAGATGAAGTTGCCTTTTCCTTAATGCTTAGCAGCTGCACCACAGCCTTTAGATGGAGCTGCGATGTTCCGCAGTTTTTAAAAAAGAAGCTGGGAAAACCAGCACCTTTTAAAAGGCACTTCTTCTCCCCTAAAATGGAAAAAAAAGCGTTTTCATGGCACACTTTCCCTTTTTCTCATCTAAAGGCTAGAGTTTCATGCAGCCATGAACACACTTCTTTTTGCCAATCTAGAAAGCCCCATTGACTAAATTGTGATTCCCTTCCCCCAATTATGTACATCTTAACTATTAACATTATTATATGTGCCTTTTTGTGTGTTGTTTACATCTTTGAGGTGTCCTCATACTCTCCTAAACACACGAATGCTTAAAGTGGTGAATGATTTTTTTGAAGGGGGGGGTTAACTAGTCTCAGAAAATGCAGAAATGTCATTTTTGTTGAAACTGTTGGAGCGCAACAAAATTTATTTCCATCCTTGCTAACTCCTTTTGAGGGTCTTGGAACATTAGTTTTTAGGGCTGTAGCTCTAACATCATCACATTTTTCTTTTCCCTGTTTAATTTTTAACACCTTTGGCCTGATGAAAAAGCCAGCAGAGCTCTGAAAGCTTCTATCATATATTTTATATCACTGTTTTGTGGATTTTGGGTGCTATTGTACTTTTTGTATGACCAACACTGTTAGCCCTGGATATGTTTACTGTTTGACTGTTGGTTTTTAAAGTAACTTTCTATAAATAAAAAAGGACAGGAACCTAGCATCACTTTAAAGACAGACTGATAAATGTTAGCATGAGTATCTATGGTGAAAACTACTTCTTTTAAAGTGCCAGTGGCATACAATATGCAATCCACAAGTATTTAAACACAGTTGATATTTGCAGGGGTGGGAGCCACAGGTTGAGTTGCACATGCTTTCTCCAAGCGCTCTCCCCTGGCCCTCCTTGTCTGTGTCACTCACAAATTTCTCCTTCTGCCAGAGTCTCATTAGCAGCCAGAGGTCTTACTTGCTGACATCAGCACTCATTCCAACAGTTTTAAGGGATATATTCTGAGGGTGTGAAGAACAAGTCAGTAAATTTCAGGAAACTCTGCTCTGGGTTTTTATGAGGCGGAATGGAGCTGATAAGCAGCAGTTGTGTGTCAAGGCTCTCTTAGGGTTGCTCTGTCAGTGTGCTTCCGACATTTCAAACGGCCGCCTGCCTCCAAATGGCTGCCCAGGGCCTCCTTTCCATGGCATGTCTAGGCTCTTGTCTATACGTCCTACTAAGACAAGCCGTAATGTTTCTCAGGAGCCCTGCAGCAGATGGAGAAAGATGCAGTTCAACAGGTGGTAAGTGCTAATAGACAAGTCGCCTCAAGGAAGTCTTCTCTCCAAGGTGCATCAGAGGTAGGTCAAGGCAAGGCCAGGCAGGGGAAGTTGTATATAAGCTTCTTGAACCCATCAGGGAGGAGCTTGCACAGCCAACTAAACTGAATAACGGGAGTTTATCCCCTCCCCTCTCTTGCTCTGGTGGATTTGATGGAGGAACGTTATGTGTCATGCTGTTATTGTTGGCTCCTTGTGGACTCCATCAGCAATTTTTAAAGGGTCAAAGGTAAGTGGTATGTATGCATGCCCTCCTGCTCTCTCTCTGTTTTTGAAGAGCTACCCCCCATTGTTGCTGTTGGTTTTGCAAATCCTGCTTTTCCTAATTGTATGTGGAGCACAGGAACCTGCCTTACACTAAGGGCTTCTTCACATTGGCCAAAAACTTTAAGATTTGGTTGAAATTAGAACAGCAGTTTTCAGGGCTTTCTCTGATGTTCATATAATGTTCTTCCTGACCTCATATTTTTCTTGTGAATTTCCAGGACATGAAGATTAATTTATAACTGACTGTGAACAAACTACTACTTTGGAACCAGCCAAATTTCCAGTATGGGCAGCAACTTTTTAAACCCAATGCAAGGCGGTGGGATTATTATGCCCCAGGAATATTTGATACAGGCCAAGACGAATGTCCCACATCTGTCTCCATTGCCTCAGTTCCTCCCAATGTATTTTGAGCAGTCCTCAAAGACAATGGAGATTTTCCAATGACTTGTCTTTATTACATTTCTAGCTACCAAACTGAACATTCTCTTCTTGTTTGTAACATGCCAATTGAGAACAGCACTAAACTCTGCTATGACCTGCAACAGACCTGCGACAAATGCCTGCAAAAGTGGATGCAGGAGTGAAGGGAATTCCAAGTCATGTCATCCAGAAAAAGGTTTGCCTGACATTTACCAAAGCTATTGAAGAGCTCAATCAGGCCTATAGCCAAAGAATCATAACTTGGAAGAGACCACAAGGGCCACCCAGTCTAACCATCTTCCATGCAGGAATACACAATCAAAGATCTCTTGACAGATGGCCATCCAGCCTCTGTTTAAAATCCTCCAATAAAAGGAGAGACTCCACTATACTCCAAGGCAGCATGTTCCGCTGTTAAATAGTTCTTACTGTCAGGAAATTCTTCCTAATGTTGTGGTGGAATCCCTTTTCCTGTAATTTGAACCTATTATTCCATGTCCTAGTCTCTGGAGCAGCAGAAAACAAGCTTGCTTTTTCCTCAAAATGACATCCCTTCAAATATTTAAAACATGGCTATCACATTACCTCTTATTCTTCTCTTCCCCAGGCTAAACATACCCAGCCTCCTAAACCACTCTTCATTGGGCATGGTTTTTAGACTTTTCATCATTTTGATCACTCTCCCCTGGAGTTTGTCCACAACCTTCTTGAATTGTGCTGCTCAGAACTGGACACAGTATTTCAGGAGAGATCTGACCAAAGCAGAATAGAGTAGTATTATTACCAGTACATCCCTCAGGACACTATGCTCCTATTGATGAAGCCTAAAATTGCATTGTTTTTTTCAGCTGTTGCATCACACTACTGACTCAGATTCAGCTTGTGGTCTATTAAAATTCCTAGATCCCTTTCACATGTACTGTTGCCAAGTCAAGTGTCACCCATCCTATATCTGTGTATTTTATTTTATTTTTCTGCCTAAATGTAATACCTTACATTTCTCCCTGCTGAAATTCATTTAATTTAATCCATCTAGCTCAGATCTGATTGCACCATAGTGGTTCTCCAGGGCTTCAGACCAGAGTCTTTTCAAAGCTTCCTGGAGATGCTGAAAATTAAAGTGGGACATTTTTCAGGCGAAGCAGTAGATTTTCTGACACAAAAGAGGCCCCCTCCCTTCCTTCTCTGATTCCAGTGCTTACCTGCAAGAATGGGTTATTCTCTTTTATGTCACACTTACAATGAAGGAGCCCTGCTGATCAGACCAAAGGCCTTTCTAGTCCTGCATTCTGATCATGCAGTGGCCAACAGCTGCCTTTAGATAGCTTGTAGACAAAACATGACATATCCTCCAACATTTCACAGATGAAAAACAAGAAACATGTGGCCATGCAACCTCAGATCACAATAAAATTGCAATTTTTATTAATGAGAAAGAACACACAAACTAGCAGAGGCTGTAGCAGTTTACTTTTGCCTGTGCCTACTGAGAAGGGGGAGAGTCTCTCCCTTCCTTTCCTTTCCCACCTGCTAAAATGACTTCAATCTACTATTGTGCTTAAGCTCAGTTTACAGCAAGCTGCAAAGGGGAAAAGCAGGGAGAAGAGAGAGAAACTGAGGATTTTAAAAGTATCTGGAAAAATGGGAAGACAGAGGATTAATTGGGATCATTCCTGCCAAATCAGGGCAGTTTGAGGGCGTGAGATGAGTGCAATGGTTCCCTCTCCTCCTTCATCCCCAGCAATTAATATACAGATGCTAAAGATGGTGTACAGTCAGCCCTCCATTTCCATGGGGATTGGTTCCAGGATTGCCCAAGATCATCTACAGTTGATCAAGTCTCTTATGTAAAATAGAGACATGGAAGGCTATGAAATGGAGGGAAGTGTGGATTTTCACCAAACACTGAACTTGGATTCCTGCCGTTTCACAGATATTCAATCTCACCCCAGCTAGAATCTCTCTATCTAGCTTTATGTCTTGTTTGTTCAGTACTTTCAAGTGTGTGGTTGGTTGAATCCATGGATCCAGAGCCCATGGATATGGGAAGGCAACTATATGGCTGTCCTGAATCCTTGATGGCTCTAATCTCCATGAATTTGTCCAGTTCCTTTTTACTGCTGCCCAAGTTGGCAGCCATCACTATATCTTTCAGTAGCAAATTCCATAGTTGAACTGTGAGCTATGTGAAGAAATGCTTCCTTTTACCTATTCTGAATTCCCACTGTTCAGCCCTTCAGCTTTAGTGGCTGACTCCAGATTCTTGGATTATTATACTTTAAAATGTCTATTTCCCAACTGGGTTTTATATCAGGATTTTTGGAAGAAAGAGGGCTCTTCTCTTAGTTTGGGGTCCACTTTAATCATTCCTGGGCTCTAGGTCCAGGAATAATATTATAACAGGGCTGGCCAGAATGAAATTGGATTGTTCTGATGATGGAACTACATCCAGTAGTGGAACGACGAAGGGAGCAATTCATTCAATGTAATTCATTGTCATTATCTCTACAAAGACCTTTTGTGATGCACGGCATTATTTGTTGTCTTGTTACTTTCCTGCTAACTTTTTGATGTGGAAAAAAACACTGAATGCTTGATACAGAAAAGACAGACCAAAATTGGTTTAGAATGCTCATTTAGAGCAACTAAAGAACATTACTTGTTGCTCTAAAAAAATAATAGGGTTGCCGGGTGGGAAGTATACCAGCATGTGAGATTTTAGGACAAAAATCTATGGAGGCCTTCTGTTGTCATCACAGAGGGTGCACCATAGTAATGTCATTACGTCAAGTGTCAACCGCAGATGCTCAGAGCATGAATTTCAAATAAGAAACAATAAGTCAGATAACAGAGAAATATTTCTCTAGCTGAAAAGGTTTTCCAAATAACACGCACACACACTATTTTTCACAGCTCTCTTTTGGACATCTTTGCAAGCATTGCTTATCAGGACAGATAATGACAGTTTTTAAAGCTCTGCTATGAGCCAACATAGCACAGTAGTTTAGGTGTTGGACTATGACTCTAGAGACTAGGGTTTGATTCCCAGCTCAGCCATGAAACCCACTGGGTGACCTTGGGAAAGTCATAGTCTCTCAGCCTCAGGGGAAGGAAAGGGCAAACCTCCTCTGAACAATCTTGCCAAGAAAACCCCTTGATAGATTCACTTTAAGGTTGCCACAAGTTGGCAATGACTTGAAGGCACACAGGACACAACAAACCCAGAAAACTGTCTATGGTATCTTCTCTAAAGCAATTTGGTGCAACAGTAGAGGTCCCAAGCACCAGAGAGAGAGAGAGAGGGCAGGAGACGAGAGGAGAGACAGAGAGAATTTTAAAGGTGATGATCTCACCGTGAGATTCCTCCATTTTCCCCTGAGAAATGGAGATGAGATCAGGCCCTGAGATTTGGGAAACTATTCCTGATTATAACTGCCTTTTCAAGTGAGACTGTTATATCTTCCTTATCAGTAAAGGTGGAAGGACAGAATGGGCAGAGGAAGAGGAAGAAGATGAAATATAAAACAAAGTAACCTGTTTCAGGAAACTATGCCATTTATAATTTAATCTGCAACATAAAAATCATAGGCATGTACACAAAAGGGAAATATGCAGGTATATTGAACCAACAGGTACCAACACATGCATATTATGGTCACATTGCCCAAGCAACCCATTCTAACAGAATTTATTGGATCCCCATGTAGGAAGTGTGTGGAGGATCACTGGAAATACAGTCTTGATGGAAACAGCATTTCTACACTTCCTGGGACTTATTGCAAGAACAAATATATCTTGAATCTCCACACTTGCAAGGCTTACCAGGCCTTTTAATAAAATAATGTGCACACTGCTGAATTGCTAAAATGCACATAATTGTTGGGAAGGGGAGCACAAAACCATTTACTTGGTGGGGAAAATGTGGTATAAATTATGTAGAATGCAGAAGTAAAGGCACATATGGTGATGAATTTCAGCAAGGGAAGAAAATATAAAATCACAAAGAAAGTGCAGGTGGGCTTCAGAAAAACTCAACAAAATGGAAACTGAGAGTTGGTTACACACCTGTAGTCCCAGCAAGAGAAATTTTCTGGATACATTTCGCCAATAGAATCCAGTATGATTTCCTATCATAATTCCCACCCATGGCCTAATTGAAGCAAATGTTGTCATGTGAATTGCTCATATTTTTCTCGACAGGGAAACTAGGGAAGGGAGCAATTTTGTAATTCCAGACTGGAAATCAGAAGTTTCCTGAGTAGTCTCAACTCCCCCACCATGAAATCCTTTCCCTCTTTCCCTGCCTCCTCACCATCCACATCTGAGATGCTCTGAGGCTGTCCTGTTTGAAATTACAGAACATGGAAATCCCAGGGCTGCCCCTACCTGACTTTGACTAAATTCTCATCTTGTACATTTTGCAATTCCTCCTACCCCATGAAAAGGGGACTGGAAATTTATTTAGTTCATTCCAGCTAAGAAAAAAACAAACAAAAATAAATCTTGCATCATCTCTTTTTGCACTGGAATAACATAATAAAGGCATGCCAAGATTCCAGAATCTTAGAATGAGAAGGGAATACAGAGGTCATCTTGTCAAACTTTCTGCCATGCAGGAATACACAAAGTGCTCCTGAAAAGTCCCATCCATCTTCTGCTGAAAGACCTCCAAAGAAGGATAGTCCACCACCTTATGACACCTTCTAGAACACTAAAATAATGACAATTAAAAGTCAGAAAAGAGAAATATCTGCCCTTCAAAATTTAGAACCTTCCCAACAAATTACACTGCAACTTTTTAAGTCTTTGAAAGAACCCTAGTGCAAACTCTTAAAAAATGGAATTAGTGGCTATAGAGGCCACACCAATCAGTAAAACCCTTTTGGCAGGGGGTTGGACTGGATGGCCCTTGTGGTCTCTTCCAATTCTATGATTCTAAGAAATGAAAAGAAGACTAGGACTTTGGAAGGATGAAGGACTAGAAGGACAAGATCCTGAAACGTAAAGATATATTGTTGAACACCAAAGTCAGGATTGTCCATGTGATTGTATTTCTAAAACCTGAAAGGAAGAGAATCAATTCATTTTAAATGTGGCATTGGAGAAATGTTCAATAGATACCTTGGACTGCCAAAAAGCAGACAAATGGGTGCTAGAGCAAATCAAACCTTAATTCTCCTTAGAAGTCAAGATAACTAAATTGATACTGTTGTTCTTTGGAACATTATGAGAAGACATGACTCACTATAAAGGTCAATGATGCTTGGCAAGGTGCAAGGCAGTAGGAAAAGAAGAATATAGATTTACAGATGGATACACTACATCAAAAAAGCCAGAGCCCTGAGTCTGCAGGGTCTGAACAGGGCTGTTGAAGGTCTTGCATTCATAGGGCCATGATAAGTTGAAGTAAACTTGACAGCAATGTGGAGTCAAAGATTTTCATGGCTGGCATCCATATTTTTTGTGGGGTTCTCTGAAGATGCCAGCCACATGTGCTAGCAAAACGTCAGGAAGAAACTCTTCTAGAACATGGCCACATAGCCTGAAAACCCCACAAAAAACAACTTGACAGCAGTTAATGACAACAGCAACAACTACAATACCTAAACTGGCAACTTGGAAAACCAGAAAATATTTCATGTATTTTCCCCCAATGATCCAGTTGTAACAATAATGTTAATGTGTTAGTAATTATTAATTTAGTGATTCACATTTCTGGATTGCAAAAACAGTAACTGGTAATGAATAAATGAAATAATGATCTATTGGGTGATAAGATTCCTGTATGGCCCTTGTAGTCTTTTCCAACTCTATGATTCTATGCTTCTAAGAGGGATGAGTTAAGGAATTCATTCTTTTTAAAAATTTGATACCATTTTGTTATAGCTATATCCTATGGAATCTCAGGATCTGTAATATGCTGAGATATTTAGAATTATCTCTGCAAGAGAGCTCCAGTACTGCAGTTCAGTGATCAGAGCTCTCTAGCAAATAATTCAAGGAATGTCACCAAATTGCAAACCTCAGGAGGCTATAGGAGGATCCACAACAGTTAAAGTGGTATAAAAGTGCTAGAACTGTACATCAGTGGTGGATCACTTGTTCTCAAACATTGTTCCCCAGGTTTTGGGGGCTTCAGGCCCCAGAATCCATTATCATTTAGCAAACTGGCTGGGAATTCTGGGAGCTGAAGTCCAAAACATCTGAAGTACCTAAGTTTACTTCATAGAATCATAGAGTTGGAAGAGACCACAAGGGCCATCCTGTCCAACCCCCTGCCATGCAGGAAAACACAGTCCAAGCTCTCTTGATAGATAGCTATCCGGCCTCTGTTGATAAATTTCCAAAGAAGGTGATTCCACCACACTCCAGGCCAGTGTATTTCACTGTAAAACAGCTAAAAAAAACCTGGAGTAGATAACTCCCAAGCTGGGTCACTCTGCTATCTTTACAATCTTGATATCAGCCAGTCAAGATGCTCTGGGGCCCTTTTGCACTTCACAGTTTTAGCACTATGATTCTCCTTGCACTGCCATGGCAACATCTGATGGGATCCTGGGATTTGTACTTTGGTGAGGGACTAGAGCTCTCTGGATGAAAATTCTCCCTGAACTGCACATCCCAGGATTCAACAGGATGCAACCATAGCAGTCAAAATAGAATGGAAGCACTGCAGTTGTGTAGTGTGAAAGGGAACCTAGGTCTTGGATATGCTTGCAGACAACTTTCTTTCAAAAGGAGGCAGAATACAGGAGCCAAGGAGAAAGTCTGTCAGGCCTTTTACCGCCCCAGTAGCCTCCAAGAGAAAACCAGTAAAAGTCAGAATTCCCACCAGAGTCTGGTGTGTTTTGTGTTGACATGTTCTCTCCCCCTCCGCCCCACTTCCTTCTCTGCCGCCGCCCGGCTGTTCAGCCCTCCATGTCTGTCCCCACTCTCAGCCCCCACCTCATCCTTTGACAGCATCAGGAGCTCAGCTTGCAACAGCCTGGCATCTGTTTTCAATCCAATAAAATGGAACAGTGCTGCTTTTGTGAGGTTCCATTTGCTAGCTGCTGGGAAAAGGCCGGTGGCTTTTAAACAATTAATTTCAGCCTCCTTTTCCCCTACCCCACCCTCCTGGGACACTGGCTCTCTGGCACAGCCAACTGCAGAGAACAAAGTACACACCATGGGCCCAGGTGGGTCTGTGCCCCTTCTCTACCCTTGGGGCTTGGGCACCTTTCAGAGAAGATGCCAATATTTCAATATCCAATATGCTCATCTCCAGCTGGTCCCCCTCAGCCTCAGAAGTGTCTGTCTGTGACACACAGGCTCTGGAACAAATTCTTCTTTCCAGCCATACCTGAGAAATCTTTCCATGTCTTCTTCCCATTGACAAGAACCCTGAGAGAGGCAACACACTATTACCTGCTTTTGACTGTGGAAGAATGCTTCATGATGCTAACCAGAAATTAGGCAAACCCCCCAAATGGTGGAAAAATCCAAAGACATAGACAAAGCCATAGCCATGTTAGTCTGGAAAATCAGTGTGCAAAGGGATCTTGCAGCACCTTTGAGACTAACTGAAAGAGAGAGGATAGTAGCATGAGCTTTCTGATATTTGAGCCCACTCATGTGAATGTGTTTTGTGGGACTTCAAAATCATTGCATTTGTATAGAAACTGGTGAATGGTACAAACTCAGGGTCTGGACTCCTATGGATATCTTATACATTTCCAAGTTTCCTTATGGAAGCAGTTGGAAAAAATAATGGGCATATTCTGTTGAAGGAGAGTTACACATGTGGTACCATTGCTAATTCTGCTTATTGCACTTTCCATATTGAAGTGCATTTGGCATTGTGCATTATTGTCCATTGCTCATTATACATCAATGCACATTGCTTCCTGCAGGGTTACACGTGCTGTGGGGTGGTGTAGCACAAACAAGGTGTACCCCATGAGTGTAAAGTAATCTACATCTCCTCAGTGCAGGATCTCAGATACCATGTTTTTAAAAGAGTGAAGAAAATTACTTTTGTGAATTACAGTTCAAAGAATCTGGCATATGGCTGTAACTGTGATCCAGTGGCTGGATATTTTTGTTCAATGAAGAACATCTCTGTTCAGTTCAAAGTTGTGGAAGTGGAGGTACACATGCAAACACCTATTACGCATGAATGTGCATGGCACATACCCATTTGTTTGTGCATTCAGTTGTACATTTGGTGTCTTGGTTAAATTATGCAGCACTGGTATTCAACATAAGGGTTGCTTAGCTCCTCATTTTGTACATTTTGTACAAAAATCTGACAAAGGATCTCAGCCATTATATGTTGTTGTGTGCCTTCAAGTCATTTCTGACTTATGATGACCCTATCACAGGTTTTACTTGGCAAGGTCTGATCAGAGTGGGGTTGCTTTTGCCTTCCTCTGAGCCTGTAGAATGTGACTTGCCCAGAAGATTTCCATGGCTGAGCAAGAATTCAAACCCTAGTTTCCAGAATTACAATCTAATGCTCAAATTACTACACCACACTCACTCCTAGTACTTTACCTAAAACTAAGAGACAAGTCCCAGAAGTGTCTAAGTTCTGCACAAAGATTTGAAAGGAAGACTTTTACCTGCCCAAAAGGCTTACAGTGGAATAGGTATAACACAAAAGGAAAACAGGATGATAGAGAGAAACAAGGGAAACTCAGGTACAGAGTCACAGAGTCAGAGAACCATAAAGTTGGAAGGAGCCCATGGGTCGAGTCCAAACTTCTGCTTAATGCAAGATCTCCAACTAAAGCATCCCCATCACATCCAGCCTCTTTTTGAAGACATCCAGAGAAATCCACCACTGAGCAATTGCTGAACTGCTCTTACTTTCAAGAAGTTCCTTCTAACGTTCAATCAATATCTACTGTCCTATAATTTCAAACTATTAGACTTGGTCCTACCCTGTGGCACAGCAAAGAACAGGCCTGCCACCTGCCCTGTGTAACAGCCCTTTAAGTATTTAAAGAGTGCAATCATGACACATAACAATCTCCTCTTCACCAGGTTAAATATGCCAGGCTCCTTCAATGAGTTTCCTCATAGGTTTTGTTCTCCATACCTCTTATCATCTTCATTGCTTTTCTCTGAACCTGCTCCAGCTGATCTATATCCTTCTTAAAGTGAGCTGCCCAGAACTGAATGCAGTGCTCCAGATGGTGACCATGACTCCTTCCTTGGCATGTGGTATCCTTTGTTGCTGCTCTCCTCCTGAAGATGGAGAGATGATTACTTAGTTGGAGAGCTTCTGAGTCCCTTCTGTACAATCTGCTCCCAACAGTGACTTTCCTCCAGGGTGTTTCCTCATGGTTACAGACCTCATCATTTTCATTGGCAGTTTTTTCCTGTTGGTTTTGTATGATCAGTTCTCCCTGTGTTCTGTCCAAGAATTCCTGTTGTTCTCCGATGCACTGAAGAAACATAGCACACAGCTGTAGTGCATTGACCTTCTCTTCTAGAAGAGTTACCAATTTGCACTTGTTGCAGGTGTAGTCGATGATGTTTTCTGACAAGAAGACATTCTACAGTGCTGACTTCCAGTAAGGTCAATTCATCCTATGACAGCACTAGAAGGATCTGTATCTATGGCACCTGTCTGATCTTGGAAGCTAAGCAGGGACAGCCCTGGTTGGAATTTGCATAGGAGACAGCAAATGAATTTCAGGTACTGAAGGCTGTATTTCAGAGGAATGAACTGACAAAACCCATCTCTGAGTGTTCCTTGCCTAAGAAAACTCTATGAAATTCATGGCATTGCCATAAGTCAATGGGTGTCTTGAAGACCCATATACATACACATACAGTTAAGGGAACTCACCACCATTTCAGGCTTTAGCCAAGCCACACATATCCATACTTTTTCTTTTAAAAAATTAGCCTAAAAATCCAAATAGGTAATTAAATAAGCCTAAATACCCTAAAGGTCACAAATCCCATCTGATCTTTACAGTTAAGCAGGGTCAGCCCTGGTTCCTAATTGTATTGGAGACTACCAAGGTAGGCTATATTCCTGAGGAAGGAAGTGGCAAAACCACCTTTAAGGATTCTTTGCCTAAGAAAGTCTTATGAAATTCATGTGTTTGCCATAGGTTGACAGGCAACTTGAAGGCACACACACATGTTGCTCACATTTGTCCCTTGTTCTGCCTCTTGCTCCTATTTCCCCCTCTTCTCCTGCTCCTGTCTGTCAAAATTTGGAGTGCAGTCTGCTTGCAACAAGGGTCTATCTTCCTTACTCAGTAAAGTACCCTGTACATCCTCAGTGGATAACATGTGGTCCCAAGGCTGCTTTTATGGCCCTTGAACCCTACAGACTACAGGACCTATCATTTTTGGAGTAAAATAAAATGATATAAAATAAAAGATGAATTGCCTCTCCAGGAAACCTCAAGGAACAAACTCTCCTATTGTCCTGATTTGGTAGGGCAATCGCAATTAAATCATGTGTCCTCTCACTGTTTCAGTTGCTTTTAAAATGTCCCAATTTCTCTCTCTTCCTCCTGTTTTTCTCCTTAGGCCCTGTCATACTTCAATTGCTGCAAACTAAGTTCAAAATAGAGAGGTTGTTTGCCTCCAGTTAATTCAGCAGGGGAAGAGGAGAGGAGAGGGCCAAATCTTGCCCTTCTCAGTGGATGCAGGCAAAAACCAAACTGCTATAGCCTCTCCTATCTTGTCTATTCTTCCATATTATACTTCGCCCTCCATATCTACTGATTCCTTATCCATGAATTCAGCCATTCACAACTTGCAAATATTAAAAAAAATTACATAAATTCCAAAAAGCAAACTTTTTTTTTTCATTTTATATAAGGAAAACCATTTTACTACACCACTGTATTTAATAGGATTTGTGTATCGACAAATTTTAATATCCTTGGGAATTCTGGAACCAAACCCCAGTGGATACCTATTTCAACCATACTGATGTTGCTTGGCCATATGTGTCCCAGTTTTTATATGTGAAATGTTGAAGGGTTTGCAGGAGAGGCAATGCATCTTTTAAACAGGTTGCAAACCACTGTGTGTGTGTGTATATATATATATATATATGTATGTATATATATCCCTTAAAATTCAAATTGGACTTCTAATCATTTCTAGGTGGGGTTTTTTATTTATTCTCATGGCTTTTTGCAGTCTTTGAGTCTGTACCCTGGACCTGCTGCAGTTGCCCATTCCTGATCTATAGTAATGACACGACATAAATAATTATCCATAGTGGCAAGGGAGAGGGGGCACTTCTCTGGCCACTTGGAAACCTCAGTGTGAAAGCAATTCAGGATTATTGGATTTGGAGTGGAAATAGAATTCTACTAACTTGTGTGATGCATGAGGTTAAGGGAGGAAATCAGTCTGGTTCCTTTCTGTCCCCAAGCTCTATAAATCTCTGGTGGAGTCATGTCCTCCAAGGGTCCTATTAAATCACCTCTGTTCAGAGTGATTTATCTCTTTATGCTCACTCCCACAGAGGAAATGCTGCCTTGAGGCTCAGAGGAAGCTCTTTATACAAAAGGAGAAGTCTTTTGCTCAACATTTCCTAAGTGTAATGCACCATAACAACACTCAGTATGCATTTTGGTAACATCCTCACATGTCAGATGATCCTATGATAATTTGAGTTGTTTCAGAATCAGAACTTAGAAGTAACTTGCTACAAATAAGAAGTTTATTTTAAGTATTTCCCTTACCCAGTAACTAATGTGTAATTGTATTCTATCATGAAGATGGGCAGGTGTTCCTTATCATAAGGGATACTCCTTATTTGAGGGTCAGAAAACCTATCCTTTATAGGACTGGCGGGTGTCAGTTATTATAAGGGTGAAATTCAAAGACATAAAAGTCTGGAAAATCAATATGCAAAGGGATCTTGTAGCACCTTTGAGACTAACTGAAAGAAAGAAGCTGGTAGCATGAGCTTTCAAAGACTTGAGCCTACTTCTTCATGCACCTGAAGAGCATTTGAAAACAAACCTCAAATTTTAAAAAGTGGAGTGAGAGCTGTGCTCAGAGCACTAGAGAGAAATAAATCACCAAGATTTATTTGCTCCAAGCAACAGAGATAAAATTTATTCTAATTTTAAGTAAGAGATGTCTACAGATTTGAAAAACAAACAATGGCCCACTGACTGGAAATGGTCGGTCTATATTCCAATCCTCAGGAAAGGAGACACCAGGAACTGCAGTAACCACAGAACCATTGCATTATTTTCTGATGCAAGCAAGGCAATGCTTAAAATTCTACAGCAAAGACTCTTACCATATATGAAGTGAGAATTGCCAGATGTCCAAATGGGATGCAGGAAAAGAAGAGGCACTAGGAATCATATAGCAAAAATATGCTGGACAATGGAAATTACTAAGAAGTTTCAAAAGAAGGTCAGCCTGTGCTTTATAGCCCATTGCAAACCATTTTATTGTATAGATCACGAGAAACTATGGAAATGAGTATGCTACAAAAATATTGCAGTTGCCCCAGAAGTGACATTTTGCATCTGGGGACTAGCGTAATTATGAGCTCATTGACAAATTTCCTCTGTCAATGAAAAGAGGTGCCCTGACCGTGCTTTGGAGACACAGCAGCTATGGGTTGATGTCAGTGCTAAGTATCTCCATAACTGCCTTTTTTTGTTTCTATTTACAGTTTAAAAGCTTTGTGTGATGAAGCCAAAACTGGATTGGAGCATAATATTTCTGTCCCACAGTCCAATAGCTTGAAGCACTTTTAAAAAAAAATGCTACAAATATGGTGGCCTCCAAGCTACTTATGAGAAATGAGCAAGTAAATCATAACTTTTAGCCTTAATTACTGTTAACTGTAGTACTAATCTAACTGTTAACTGTAGTACTAACTGCTCTCTGGAGCCTCAGAACTAATTACTTTGGAAATGATGTGTTTCTGCTCTGAGCAGAATGCAGTAGCTTAATAAGGCTTGTTTGCCAGGAGGCCACTAAACCGTATCTGAACTGGTCTCTTATAGCATTCTGGAAAGAATTTCAAATTCTGTAATATTCCCCCATTGTTTAAACCACTGAAGTCCTAAGTATAACTTTTGGTTGGCATATATAAAAACAATTTGGGGTCATCCTCATCTAGCTAAGAGATGTCAGAGAATTGTTTTTATTCAACATTTTTTAATTACAAAAAATGACCCTAATTCACATTTTGCCATCAAATATATGTATCAGTACTAGTTTCTGGAAAAAATACTTACTTGGCAGGGAAGACATCATGATCACTAGTTTCTGGAAATTTTGCCTTTTTAAACCTACAATTCCCAGAATCCCCTAGCCCATATGGTTGTGTCTATGACAGTTGGTGAATTGTGGGAGTTTTGTTTCAATATATATATTTTTAAAAAGTTTACAATCTGTGATCAGGACATTGCACACTGTTCAGTGTAGTTCATAGTTCAGAAAACATTAAAAAATGTATTTTGGTATGTTTGGAAATGCATAATTTAATTGTGAATGTAGATTTTTTTTTTTTTTTTTGGAAAAGGCTCCACTACCTTTAATGATTATAAAGAAGAGGGAATTTCAGCAGGTGTTGCTTGTCATGCAACCAGGTAACAAGCACCAGCTGCTGAAATTTCCTCTTCTACACAAACACTAAAGGTACAGCAGCCTTCTCCAGTTTTAACACCAGCAATACTAGTACCCCCAGTGTACCTTATGTGTCTTCTAGGGTTGCCAGATGTAGTACTGTACATGGCTCTTGTGCTTTTAACATTTGTATAGAGGAGGAAAATTAGCTTTTGATACAAGCAAGACCTTCTGAAATGGCCTCTTCTGCACAACCATTAAGAGTATAGGACCCATGTCCTGTATTGCCCCTAGCTAGGTGTGTTTGCCCAGCAACCCTATTGTTTTCCCTAGACCAGAATAATTTTAACCACCTTACTTAACTCTGGAAGCTGGTTCCTTCCTGGTCAGTGGGATGGTAAATAGGTTACAGGTTTTTGTTTTAAAAATTGAGGAGCTATCCAAGGTACTACAACCTTCATCCCAAATAAGCAGAGCACCTTGGACAGTTGGAATTCAAGGTAAGCATTCACCACCCCACTATAACCTGGGAGCTACCAGCTCCCATTGCTACTCAGAAAATGCCTTTGGGGAATGGTGTTTTCATCAAGATCCTAACAAATACTTGCAAATCTTTATAACAGATCTGTTAGACTGTTCAGTAATACTGTAATGTTGTTGTTGTTTCTGCATGCCTTCAAATAATTTCTGACTTACAACAACCCTAAGGGGTTTTCTAGGGCGGCAAGTGTGTAATTCACCCAAGGTCATCCAGTGGGTTTTCATGGCTGAGCAAAGTATGAAACCCTGGTCTCCAGAGTTGTGATCCAACACTCCAACCACTACAGCACACTGGTTCTAGTTCAGTAATGCATTACCCCCATATTGCAGATGGGCATGAGGCCAGGAGAGATTAGCTTGTATAAAGCCTACCGGTATCTTGAAAGCTTAGGTTAGAGACTGCATTACTCATAGCACAATCATTTCACTTCTTTGCTGCTGCTGCTGCTGTTGTTTGCAAGTCATTTATGATTGATGGAGACCCTAAGATGGCCCTATCATGGGGTTTTCTTGGCAGAATTTTTTCAGAGGAGGTTTGCCCTTGTCTTCCTCTGATGCTGAGACAGTATGACTTGCCCAAAGTCACCCAGTGGCTGAATGGGGATTCAAACCCTGGTTTTTCAGTGTCTTTCTCCAACACTCAACCCACTACATCACACTGGCTTCCTTTACTCCCTTGTCCTCTTTACTTCACCAAAATGTGTTTTAAAACATGGAAGTGGCCACTGGATATGTTTCCATCTGTGGCTTCTATTTGATTAACTGGAAACTGAAACACACCAAAGATATTGAAAGAACTGGCAGAAGTAATCTCAGAGCCACTGACAATAATCTTTGCAAACTCCTGAAGAACAGAGAAGTCCCAGAAGACTGGATGAGGGGAAATGTTGTCCCCATCTTCAAAAAGGGGGGAAATAGAAGATCCCAACAATTTTTGTCCAATTAGTCTGACATCAATACCAGGAAATATTCTATTGAAGATAATTAAACAGGGAGCCTGTCAACATCTAGAAGGCGCAATGCCATAATCACGAAAACCCAACATGGGTTTCAGAGAAACAGGTCATGCCAAACAAATCTGATCTCTCTCTCTTTCTCCTCCTCCTCCTCCTTTAATAAAATTACCAGCTTGGTAGATGAATGGAATGCTGTGGATATAGTTTATCTTGATTTCAGTAAGGCCTTTGATAAGATCCCTCATTATATTCTTGCAAACAAAGTAAAATGTGGGCTAGACGGTGCAACTGCTTGATAGATTTTTAATTGGTTGACTGGCCCAACGCAAAGGGTGCTCAACAATGGCTCCTCTTCATCCTGGAGAGAAGTGACTAGCAGGGTGCTTCAGGGTTCTGTCCTCAGCCCAGTGCTATTCAACATCTTTATCAATGATTTGGATGAAAGAATAGAAGGCATGCTTAGCAAATTTGCAGATGACACCAAATTAGGAGGAGTAGCTAATACCCCAGAGGACAGGATCAAAATTCAAAATGACTGGAATAAATTAGAAAGCTGGGCCAAAGCTAATATGAAATTGCAACATGGTAGAATGCAGGTTGAATATTTGTTGTTTACATGCAATTCAAATGCGCCCGGATACTTTTTTTTGGGGGGGGGGGTACCCAGGATAATAGATCTCAGGTCTTTTTCTGAGTTTTTCTAAAAGATTCACATTCTCAGCTGTGTGAATAATCAATATGAATAGACCTGGGATAAAACTCTGCATGCCTTGAACACATTTCGAGTACATCCACATCATCAACTCCATCTTTATTCACAGTGCTGACACATGTGAGCAACAGAACTTGCAGAGATGTTCAGAGATTCAGTTGCAATTAAAAAAAATAGTGTGAACAACAAAACTGGAATGTGTGAGTAAAATTATTCACATAGCTGCACTAAAAAAACCAAACACCAATATCTGAATAACTCCTAAAATGCGGAAACGAAAGCAAGGCTGTTCATTTATCCTTTGCAATCAAGGTAATTGCAGGCAACCAGAAAAAAAATCTGATGGGTGTAAGTGTATTTGGGGGAGGCTGGGACAACTTGTAGGGGGTGAGAGAATGGATCCCAGGATTGAGAAGAGGTAACTTGAGCCCCCAACCAAGGAAGCAGAGTTACGACTTAAAAGCCGTCTGGAGCTGGAGGGGCACAAGAGAACCTTTGCTGTTCTTGGCAGATCACTGTGCAATTGGAACCACCGAGAGAAGCAGGGCACTTTGAAGCTGTCGGCCTGACCCATGCCTGTTGATGGAACTTTTCCCCCCACAACTCCCCGGGCAAACAATGGCCAATGTTTCCTGCCACCACCACAGGCCGGCAGAAAGGAGGCTGTTCCAAGAGTGATGGCAGCTTGAACTTTCTCCATCTCTAGCAGCTGGGCAGAATGTTCTGCAGCACTGGCAGATGCTGACGCTGAGGTCAGCATGCTCCTTGTTCCCTCCTTTCCCTGTTGTAAGTTTATTTTATTTTAAAAAACTCTCCCTTGAAAATGAATGATTGGTTTGCCAGCTTTCTCCCACATTCCTATCTTACAGGGCAGGAGCAAAGTTTCCAGTGCTCAGAAATAAGTGGTGGTGGTGGTGGTGGGGGGGGTTGAACAGAAGACACACCAGTCTAATCTGCCCTGCAGAAATAATGCAGTTTGGCACCACTTTAATTGCTATGGGTCAATGCTTTGGAATCCTAGGATTTGTAGTTTGGTGGGGCACCAGTGCTCTCAAACAGAGATGGCAAAATATCTCACTAGACTACAAATTTCAGAATTCCACAGCATTGGAATTGAGCCATTGCAGTTAAAGTGGTGTCAAACTGCATAATTGTTGAAGTGCAGATTAGACCATCATAGAATAATAGAGTTGGAAGACACCACAAGAGCCATCCTGTCCAACTCCCCTCTCATGCAGGAATATACACTCAAAACACTCCCAACAGATGGCCATCCAGTTCCTATTTAAAAATCTCCAAAGAAGGAGACTCTACTACACTTCAGCTCTTGCAGTCAGAAAGTTCTTTGTAATGTTTAGGTGGAATCTCTTTTCCTGTAACTTGCAGGAAAACTGCAGGAGCAGAAAACAAGCTTGCTCCATCTTCAGCATGACTTGCTTTCAAATATTCAGAAATACTCTGCCCCATGAGCCTGCCCAAAATCTGAGATCATCAGTGGACCTCATCCTCTGAGGCTATGCCGGTGGCTACACAGAACAGGGCTTTCTCTGTGGCAGCATCCTGATTGTAGCACTCCCTCTCAAGAAATGTCAGGCTGGATCCGTCTCTTCTGAAACTGCATCTACACTGCAGGAATAATGGAGTTTTACATTGCTTTAATGGCCAAGGCTCCATGCAACTGAATTCTGAGATTTGTAGTTTTGAGGCCTATTTCATCTTCTCTGTCAGAAACTCTGGCACCACAATAAATGACAAATCCTAGAATTCCATAGCACTGAGGCATGGAAGTTAAATGTCAAACTGCATTAAATCTGCCATGTGGCAGCACCCTGCGTTACTAGAGGACACCGATGACAATGCCTTTGGCTCTTAAAATTAGAGGTGTCTGCTGTGGCTGTTTTTAAAAAATGGTTTGTCTGCTTTTCAAATTATTTTTAAAAAGTTTGAATTGTTTAGAACTGGATTTTAGTTATTTTTAAAGTTTTTTTTATCAATTGCCTTTTGCCTCAAGGACTCTAGTGGATCAAAAGCTATAAAGTCCATCAATAAATAAAGAAGTCTCTCCTGAATGTAATTTTTTTGGGGGGGGGGGGGCTTTTCTGCTTCTTTCTATTCTGAATATCAAGTCATTTTAGGAATTTAGATTATTTATTTATTTATGTATGTATTTAATACCTAATATTTGTCTGTGAGCAAGATCCAAGGTGCAATTTCAAAAAGGATACAGCTAAACAAAATTATTTATACAAAATTTTAAAAAATAATAAAATTTATTTATTAATGATTTATAGTTATTTTTTAAAAAATGCATGAAGTGGAGTTCTACAAATGCAATAAATTTAGGTGTAGCTACATCTTATTGTTGGTACCAACTAGAGCAGAGCCATGCACCCCATTTGACTTAGAGCTTTATCATATGAGAAAAGAAATCCAAAATGCTTTCTTCTTGCCTTTCTTCATGTCATGGAAGCACTTCTATTCTCTTTCTAAGGGAGACAGTGGTTAAAAAACATGGATTTTGTCAGGCTGGAAAAATCCAATTGCACTTGAGACACTTAGCCTCTGGGGCTGTTTCCACACTGCAGAATGAATGCAGTTTGATACTGCTTTAACTGTCATGGCTCAGTGCTATGGAATGCTGGAATTTGTAGTCTGTTGTGGAACCAGAGCACTTGGACAGAGACGGTGAAATATCTCACAAAACTACAAATCCCAGCAATCCATAGCATTGAGCCATGGCAGTAAACGTGATGCATTGTTTCTGCACCGTGGCAGCCATCCAAGAGCTGTAGTCCTAAAAAAAATTTATAACTTTTCCCAAGTTCTGATCTAAAGAGTTCAGAAATGCACAGGCTGGAGGAGACAGACATAAGCAGGGCTTGCACTGAAATCTCTCTGTCATCCAACTCTGAAGCCAACATAATTAAAGGATATATTTGCTCATATACACGTTTATTGTATTATAATTCTTATTTAAAAACCTGAACAAGAAAAAAAAAAGAAAAGAAAGAAGGATAATTTTTGAAAGAGTATTTATTTTAATGTGGAAAAGACAAGGATAGGCCAGGGAGACTGGGGCTGTTTCACAGCCTTGCCATTTGAGAGCTAGAAATAAAAGTGTTGTTAAATGACTGCAGCCAGGTACTGCAGGCTTTTCCGTAACAGAAGTTGGGCGGCGGGTTTGGGGGTGGGTAGAGTCCTTTGGCTCGGCTTAGAAACTTTAGCTCTGGTTTGCTCAGGTTAATTAAAAAGGCCTGGAGAAGGTCCAGGGCGTCACTTTTCATTTTTAACAACTCTCCATCCTGTGCCCCCCGCCCTTCCAACACACACCTCAACCATCCACCAGGCTAGAAGAAAATGCACCATTATAGAAAGCCACAGAGCAGGGAGTTCACTTGAGAAAATAATAGTAGCTCCTGCATCTGCAACTCCGACACCACAAATTGTGAACTCAAGCCCAAGTTTCCACTTATGCCTTCCTGAAAAATTAGACAGTATGGTGTAGTGGTTTGAGTGCTGAACTAGGACTCTGAGAAACCAGGGAAATCCTCTGAGTGACCTTAGGCAAGTCATAGGAGATTATCACACTCTTTCCTCCTGACTTAGGCATGGGCTGAAACCTTTTAAAATTGGATTTTATCGCACACCTCTGTGCCCAGTCCAGAGGAATCCCATAGCAGATCTTGGCATTTCGTACTCAATCCAGACTTCTCCAGCACTTTTTGAAAGAACAGATTTTTACTTTCTTTGCAAAGTAGGGGAGAAGTCCAGAGAAGTCCAGTGAATCAGTAATTCTGCTCTACTTAAGACTAACAAGTAGATTGAAACCAGGGTTAGGAATTATGTGGCTCTCTGGATGTTGTTGGTCTAGAAGTAGGGTTAGAATCATAGAATCATAGAATTGGAAGAGACCACAAGGTCCATCCAGTCCAACCCGCTGCCGTGCAGGAACTCCCAATCAAAGCATCCGTTTCAATCTACTTGTTAGTCTTAAGTAGAGCACTGGACTTCTCTGGACTTCTCAGAACTATCTCAGGCCTCAAACCTGAAACCTAGGACTTTGTGATATCACAGGAGACAGACACTGATAGCATCACAAATATATTGTTACAAAGAATAGCTCCTGATGCATACATGAAGCATCAACAAGAGTTGCTCAGAGCATGCCATTCAAATCAGAAAGTCTAGGGCAATGACATCACTAGGGTTGGCATCACCCGGTGTGGTAACTCATGGTGTCACCCCCTCCATTGACCTCCCTCTATACCACATGCTACAGAATCCTTAGTAAATTTTTTTGTACTAATATTATTCATAAATTGTAATTCCTGTATATCACTGAACATAATGGCAATAGTTGTGACATAAACGATTAGCAAAATTAAAATTATACCTTCAATTTACAGTATCATATGATCAACCTAAATGCATTTACACATACATAGGAAGATTTGACAAAATGTGGCGTTTCTAGGGGTACTCCTAGATTCGTCACTTCACATGACTAGTCAGGTGAATGCAAAGGTCAGGAGTGCCTACTACCAGCTTTGGCTGATATACCACCTGCGTCCCTTCCTGGATACAAGGGATCTGGAAACTGTGGTACATGCTCTGGTAACCTCACATTTGGATTACTGCAATGCACTCTACATGGGGCTACCCTTGTGCCTAACTCGGAAACTTCAACTAGTACAAAACATGGCAGCCAGACTAGTTACTGGAACATCCAGGAGAGAACACATAACACCTGTGCTCAAATCTTTCCACTGGCTGCTGATTAGTTTCCAGGCACAGTACAAGGTGTTGGTTTTAACCTTTAAGGCCCTGCATGGCTTGGGGCCATCTTATCTCAGGGACCGCCTCTCCCCGTATGAAACCCCTCCCCCAACCGCTCCGGTCCTCTGGAAGGAACCTGCTACAGCCCATGAAAACTAGGTTGTCACAGACCCCCCAGAGGGCCTTTTCTGCGGCTGCTCCCAGACTATGGAATGGCCTGCCAGATGAGAGCCATCTTATTTCCACCCTTGACAGCTTCAAAAAAGCTATAAAGACGTATCTCTTCTGGCAGGTCTTCCCAGAATAACCTTTCCCGGATAAATAGAGATGATTTGTCATCCTCCCTCCCTTGCTGCTAGTATTTGCCTTGCCCTAAGTTGGTTATTGTATTTATGCTGTTTTAACTGTTGTTTTAACCTCTGCATTAGTTTAATTTAGTTTTAAGGGGTAGGATGGTTAGCAGTTGATGATATGTTTTAAATTGTTATACGTTTTAAACTTTGTTGTACACCGCTCCGATTGCCGAGCAGAGGCGCAGGCTATAAATACAATTTATATTTTTTATTTTTATTTTTATTATTATTATTTTAAAGGAAACTTTTAAAAGAATAAAAATTTTAGATTAAAAATAATTAATTTTTTACTGTTTTTAAATTTAAAAAATTTAAAACTTAAAATTTTGAAATTTGAAATTTTATTTCTGTAAAAAAAAAAAATCCTAGTGGCTTTCCTTTCTCCTCCCACTGAGCTTAGCCCCACTCCCACCATCTCTTAAAGCATTTTAAAGGTAAGCAGGTGAATGCCACATCCAAACCACAGATGGCTGAGGAGCAGTGGTATCACCCCCCCCCCCCAAGAGTGTCACTTGCTGTGGTCCACAGTCCCCATACATCTTAATGATGCCACTGATCTAGGGCCTTGTCTCCACTGGCAAGGATACTCCAGGGACAACCCAGAGTATCCTGCCCCCACAACTGCCCCGACCTGCCCCTATTACCTCAAACACCGTTTCCATGCCATGGTGGCTGTTTGCATGGGCATACTTCTGGGCCATCCACCGCGTCTGCTGCTGCCATGTCTCACTCACTTCCAAGGTCAAAACAAGGCATCTAGTGATGGTCAAATATTGGGCACCTCACTCTGACTTCAGAATGAGTGACTCATGACAGTGGCAAACACACTGGGTGCCCATACAGATATCTGCCATGACAAGGCAACAGAGGGATCTGTATCTTTCCAGAAGATCTGGAGCAAGTGGTAAGGATTTTTTTTTACTCCATTTTAAGGAGGTTAAACTTTGGTTCTAATGTGAAACATGATGGACATCATCAGACTGCTATCACCAGAACCAGAGTTTGGGTCTTGTATCATCCCAAAAGATCAATGCCAGATTTGGGAAAGGGACAGGCCGTTTTGGTCTGGGGAACCAAGCTGGAAGACTGCATGATTCTCACCTCTCATTTGGACCATGACCAGTACAGTGGGCCTTTGGCATTCTCTAAGGTTTGGTTCCAGGACTCCTTGTGGATACCAAGGTCCATAGATACTCAAGTCCCATTAAATACAGTGGGGGAGTGAAATGGTATTCCTTATATAAAATAGTAAAATCAAGGTTTGCTTTTCAAAATTTATTTCATTTTGGAATAATTTCAAGCCATGGATTATTGAATCTGTGGATAAAGAATCTGTGGATATGGAGGGCCAACTTTAGTTCAGCAGTTACGTTCGTCAGTTTCTTCTGGGCTTCCCATCTGCAGGGGAGAAGTAAAACTAACTTCTACACAAAGACATGCACAGTATTGTCCTTCTCCAACCACTAGCATTGGAAAGCTGCCTGTGTCTGATAATGGAGGTTTTATTTGGTATTACTAGATCAAACCCACTGAGGACAGACTCATCATTGACCCAAGGGCATCATGTACTGAAGCCAAGCCTATACATTAAAAGCAACTACATGAACACATGGCACTTTTCATGATACTTGGTAGACAAACCTCTACTGTATGAGGTTACTCCATTACCCTAGCCCCAGTCACTGCCAAAAATATGCCACCAGACTCCAGGCAATTTGTGGAACCAGCCAAGTGTTGGAGACTGGCCCTAAGGCACCCGCACGAAAGCCATGTACGCTGCAATTTTTGCCAAGGTAACATTTTCTTTTAAGGTATTTATTTACCCTAAATTGTTTGCTCTGTTCTGTTCTTTTATTCCCTCTGCTGGCTCTAATCCCCTCGTGCCCGCATCAGTCGCAATTTATTAATTCCTTTAATTCATTATAACTCACCTAATCAACCACGCTGGAGGGGGCAGGAACAATATGTTAATAAAAAAAACCACCTAATGAAAATGCCTGCAGTGTCAGCTCAAAAACTTGTAAAACCAGAAGCTTTTCCAGGCTGGGCAAAAGTTCAAGATATCCAACAAGCTTCTTTATTCTTCTCCAAATGTATTATTTTGTTCTCGGCTGGTCTCTCCCAAGGTCATTTAAACCAAAGCTCTGGACTGTGGTGCTGGCTGCAAGGGAAGATGTGCTGAGAAGAGAGATAGAAAGAAGATTCCTCTGTTTGTGTCCCTGAAAAGAAAGGGTTTCCCCCACTTTGAAAAGAACAGAAGCAGCAGTGAGGCTATCACAAGATTTTTCACACACAGTATTTTTGCATAGTATGGTTGTAATCTTACATATGGAGTTTATCCTACATTTGTAGATGAGCCTACATTTGGAAATGGGGCATAAAGTTCCACCTACATGAAGCTACATTTCATCTCTCCTCTTGTTGTTATGTGCCTTCCAGTCATTTCCAACGTATGGCAACCTAAGGTCAAAAACAGATTTTTTTTCTTCCCTCCGGCTGAGAAAGTGTGACTCACAAAATTCACTTAGTGGGTTTCCATGACCAAGCAGGGAAACGACTCATGATCTCTACAGTCATGATTCAATGCTGAAACCACTACACCACCCTGGATCTCTCTTCTTACTTCCCTAAAAAACTACCTGTCTCTTACTAATACAACCAATATCTGAATGGTGGAGAGCAGTATTGTTGTTGCTTTTGTAATTTGTTGTCAACACAATCCTATGAATACCCTAAAGGCGTGAGATCTCATCTCATCTTGAAAGCTAGGCAGGGTCATCCCTGGTTAGTACTTGGATGGGAGACTGGCATGTGCTGTAGGCTATATTTCAGAGGAAGGAACTGGCAAAACCACCTGTGAATATTCCCTGCCTAAGAAAACCTTATGAAATTCATACGGTTATCATAGGTTGACAGACAAACAAAACAGCTTCATTTATATACCGCTTCATACCCTTAAGGAGTGTCTAAGCGGTTTACAATTGTAAGCTATTTGCCCCCCAACAATCTGGGTACTCATTTTAGCGACCTCGAAAGGATGCAAGCCTGAGTTGAGCTTCAGCCCTTATGCTGGTCTTGAACTCGCAACCTTATGGTTTTGAGTGAGTGGCTGCAGTACAGGCATTTAACCATTGCACCACCAGGGCTGTAAGGCAACTTGAAGGCATATGTGAATGAGAGACCTAGAATCATAGAATCGTAGAGTTGGAAGAGACCACAAGGGCCATCCAGTCTAACCTCCTGCCATGCAGGAAATCTACATTAAAGCATCCCCAACAGATGGCCATCCAGCCTCTGCTTAAAGACCACCAAAGAAGGAGACTCCACCATTCTCCAAGGGAGTATGTTCCACTGTCGAACAACTCTTACTGTCAGCACTTGTTGTGCTACACCACCCTTCTACTGAATACTTACATTGTACAACCAATTGTGCATCTATGAATGTGTCAGCCTGTTGTTCAGGTGCAATGTGGGAGGGATATACCATGGTTGTTTCTGCCATTCTAGTGATTCAAATTCCAATCTCTATTCTGCCATTCAAGGCCCTGAAGAAGAGTTACCACCCAAAAATACAGAACTGCATGTGCAACAGTTACATTTGTGGAACTTACATGACTGTGAAGTGAACAGAGACATTAAAACAATGACCAAATGAAATGAAATGAAACGAAATGAACCTGCGTGCATAGGAGAAAAGCCAGCTGTGGCTTTTCTACATAAAATAAAAAAAAAAATTGGGAACACAAAATATATTTTCTAGAGCCCATTCACACAACAGAATTTTAGCACTATTATTCCACTTTCACTGTCATAGTTCCTTCCCATGGAATTCTAGGTTTTGTAGTTTGATGAGGCACTGGAGCACTCTGGCTGAGAATCCTAAATGCCCCTCCACAAACTGCCAATTCCAGGATCCATAGGATGGAAACATGGCAGTTAAAGTGGAATAATAGTGCTACAATTGCATAGTGTGAATGGGCCATGCACAGGAAACAGTGCTTTCTGTGTGAAACACACTATTCTTTTTACAGAAAGCATGGGCTGACATTCTGTTAGAGGCAAAAAGCTAGCTTTGGTGCTGGCAGAGGGCAGAGTTCACTATCTCCTGCATGTAAAGAATTCCATCCCATCTAAACCTACGTGTCTCTTGCTGCTCTACTAACATTGGCAGGTGGAAAGTGGCTAGTAGAGAGTGGTGAGTGAGTGAGTGTACGACTAAGATGCATCTAGGTATGTCAATACATCCAGCATTGAAGGCATCCTCCGGTATTTCACATGGGTCCTTGGGAGTTCCCAGAAAATGACATTGTTGTGTGCTCTGTGACACAGCAAGGTACTCCCTGGCCGCAGATGACACCACATTTTCTATTTGCAGAAAATATCAAAAACTTGGAATGACTACTAAGGAAAGTTAAGGAAGAGAGTGAAAAAGCAGAGTAACAGCTGAAAATTAAGACAAAAATAATGATTACAAACAATTTGCATAATTTAACAGTGGTTAATGAAGAAACTGAGATAGTGAAAGACTTCCTATACCTTGGCTCAGTTATTAATCAAAATGGAGATTATAGGCAAGAAATCAGAAGACTAAGACTTGGAAGGACAGCTATGAAGGAGCTAGATTAGATTCTCAACTGTAAAGATATATAATCAAATATCAAATTTTTGGACATACCATGAAATGATGTGACTCATAGGAAAAGATAATAATGAGAGCAATTGTGGGATAGTGGGTTGAGTGTTGGACTATAACTCTGGAGAACAGGGTTCCAATCTCTACTCTGCCATGAAACCCATTGGCTTGGACAAATCACACTCTGTCAGCTTCAAAGGATGGCTGTGCAAACCCCCTCTGAAAAACTTGCAAAGAAAACCCCATGACAGGTCTGCCTTAGAGTCGCCATAAGTAAAAAATGGCTTGAAGACACACAACACCACCACCACCAACAACAACAACAACAAAACATGATGTCAAATCTCGGCCCTTGTATATTCCTGCACAGCCAAATGCTTACTGAAAGGCAAATGACAATGGGGAACTTTACCCAGCAAGGATAATAGTACAGTATAGAAATCGTTCATTCTTGTCTCCAGGGATTCACTTCCCTAGGGGAGAGGAACTGTTCCATGAGGGATTCCCAGAGCAAAGGAAAAGACGGTCCCCCTTGGTTACATTATAAAATTAAGCTTAAGAGGAAGAAAAGCAGTCTGAAGCCCAGGAATGAACCATGGAAATATTGAGATCTCCTGAGAGCTTGGAAATAAATGTTTCTATCTAACTGGTATGGAGTCTCCTTCATTGGACTTTTTAAAGGAGAGGCTGAATGGCCATCTTACTATGAAAATCTCCCCAATTGCAGAACATGGGCTCTTCCTCAAACACAAAGAACAAAGGACAGAAGTGGTGTGGATGTAACTGAAGTGGAGAGAATGGTTGAAGTCAGGACTACTATTACACAACGTGGGAAACACAATCTTGACATTGTAGCACTAAAAGAGATCTACATATGTGGAATTGTGTGAACAAAGCGAGATTGGTAGCCATTCACAGGTATCTTTCATGAATGTGGACTTGCACTATAATATGAAACGAGACTGGTAGTCATTTTCAGGTATCTTTCATGAATGTCAAGCTGCACTATAATAACACCAGAGCAACTGATTAAAAACAGATCAGCAATTATGTTGTGCAGTATGGGGGCAGGAGGAGGTATTGCAATTCCAGTTCAGTACTGTCTCCAGAGCTTCATGTGTCAATCTCCTGAAAATTTTCAAATCAGTATGTTCCCATTTGCATCACTAATATGATTGTTATAAGGAAAAAAGCTGGTGTGATAAAGTCATATGTCTTCATTAACTGTTAGAAGGTGCCTTGAGCCCCAAACTGGAGATGTAAGTCAGTCCTTTTGTTGGGTTGCCTCCTTCCACTGGCTCCACTGGCTGCCAATTGGTTTCCGGGCAAAGTACAAAGTTTTGGTAATCACTTTTAAAGCCCTGCATGGCTTAGGCCCAACCTATCTAAGGAATTGCCTACTTCCATATAATCCGCCCCATACACTCAGATCCTCTGGGAGGAATTTATTACAACCAGTGAGAACTAGACTAGTTGTGACCTCTCAGAGGACATTTTCTGCGGTTGCTTCCACTCTATGGAATGACCTGCCGGACGAGATCCATCTAATATCCAACTTAGACAGCTTCAAAAAAAGCCGTTAAGATGGATCTCTTCCAGCAGGCCTTCCCAGAATAACCCCCGGCCACATAAAAAAACCCCATACTGTTTATAACTCTTGTTACAATAATTCTGCCCACCATTAATTGCTAATAGTTTTATTATGTTTTTAATTGTTAATAGTTTTATTGTGTTTTTAACCAATGTTAGATTTTAATTGTACTACCATTTAATTCTGTTTTAAGGGGAGGATGTGGTGTATATTTTATTTGTATTTTATCTTTGTAAGCCGCTTTTATTGTTCCCACAAAAAGCGAGGTATAAATTAAAGTTTTATTTTTAATTATTTTTTTATTCCCTCTCTGTCCCACAGCCCTTTCTGCCATAACCATGGTTCCATGGAGCTTGGCAACTGCTGGGGAGGGAATGTTTTGGATGGCATGGAAGGAGCAAAACAACTGTCTACCTTTCTTGGCACGATTTCTTCGTGGGGGTTGCCATTTCTTTCTTCTGAGGCGGACAGATCGTGATTTGCTCAAGGTCAACCAATGGGTTTCCATGATAGAGAGGTCTCCCAGAGTCCTAGCCCAACACTTCAATACCATGCTGGCTCAACATGTAGTTGGCATGTAAGTACCATGTAGATGAAACTAATGGATTCAATGAGTTTGCTCTAGTCAGAAATAAAACAAGATTTAGGCCCAGGATTCCCACCAACAAATTTTAAATCCACATCTGAAAATGTTAACAAACTGGCCCAATAAATTAATTTTAATGAGTTATTTCCAACCACTGGATGTCCTGCGTGCTCTTTTTGCATTCGACACCATTTTGAAAAGAACATATCTGGCACCAGGGCTAATTGCAAAATTTTATGAATGCTTGGACCAGAGCTCAAAAAAATTACTTTTTTAGACTGCAGTTCCAGAAATCCACTGCCAGCTTGCCCACAATTTCTGGGACTATAAATAAAAAAGGATCTTTTTCACACTTGGAATACTATAAAAGAGAAAGGGGTGGGTGAGAGAACAGCAAATGAAGCTTAGGAAAGGATGCTTCAGGCTCCCCAATACACCTCACCACTTTTTCTCCTTTCTCCTTGGAGAGGGATTGCACTTCAAAGAATGGAAGCCTTGGATGCTGTACAAAGGCAAGCAGCCTGCAGCTCCAATTGTGAGCTAACCTCTACTTATACTTGGAAACAAATCCCAAGGAAGCTGACAAAGAGAAGACCAACCACAAACAACAAAGGCCAGCAACATGCCCTTAAATTTGCCCTTTCCTCTTTAGGAGTTGGCTCCAGCTCTCTCTTCTCATTCTGACAGGAAGGGAGTTCTTATAGTTGTTGTTAGCTGCCTTTGAGTCAACCCCAAGTGATGATGACTCTGTGTATGAGACATCTCCAAGCTCTCCCCATCCTAAATTGTTCTGCTTAGGTCTTTTAGATCCAGGCCTGTGACTTCCTAGCCATCTGTGCGTGTGGTCTTCCTCTCTTTCTACAGCCCTCCACCCTTCCTAGCATTGCTGTCTTTTCTAATGAATCATGCATTCTCATTATGTGACCAAAGTATGACGTCCAAAGCTTAATCATCTTGGCTTCCAGGGAAATTTCAGGCTTGATCTGTTCAAGGATGCATTTGTTTGTCTTCTCAGTTGTCCTCACTGTCCTCACCACTCTTCTCCAGCACCCCATTGCAAATGAGTTGATTTTCTTTTTATCTGCTTTCTTCACTGTCCAGCTCTCACATCCATACATGGTGGCGGGGAATATAGGTCTCCTTATTAATTAATCAAACAGCTGAGATTATTATTATTATCAAGACCCCAGCAAATGTTAGCATCTCTGGACTTTGAATGGAGAACCATTATGGTCCAAAGCATGTTGTGCTTAACATGAGTGTAAATAGAGCTTTCTAGCTGTCTCTATTTGGCAGGGACAGTCCCAATTAATTCTTTGTCATCCCGCTTGTTTTGTTACTTTCAAAACGTCCCCATTTCTCTGCATCTCCTGCTTTCCCTTTGGAGATTATCACACGAGGGCCAATCCCACAACAATAGTGCTATTGACAGATAATGGGAGCATAGAGCTATAGTGATCTGTGTTTCTGTACAATTGCGCAATTGCGCTACAATTACGACGTAAAAATGAAAGGGAAATGCACTTGCATCACATATAATCATATTCCTGCATCATTATTATATCATGATTGAACATTTCACACATGCATCATTTTCAAGCTACTGTGCATGTCTGAAAAATATGGTACTGTCTCATACAGTATAAAATAAAATTTCTATATTGAAGAACATGATGTTTATTTAGTTCAAACAAAATCATGTCTTATACGTCAAATGGACACAAATCTCCTCTATAAATGATCCCAGCAATAAGAATGAATTGTTTGCAGCACAAAACAGTCTGTGAAAAGGTCCTGGATAGCTCCATGATAGCACAAATCAATCTCCATTGACTTCCACATGTTCCCAACGGCATAAATAAAGCACTGTTGAGAA
Source organism: Urosaurus nigricauda (assembly GCA_034509955.1). NCBI lineage: Eukaryota > Metazoa > Chordata > Lepidosauria > Squamata > Phrynosomatidae > Urosaurus > Urosaurus nigricauda. Next base: position 269,752,489 of record JAOEGL010000003.1, read on the forward strand.
ACCATTCATGGGTTTCCCCATGAATGAGAAGTTCCAGGACAAGTACGGCTTACTCATGACTGAAGTACCAGATGAGCACAACATTGTGTGAAAATCTTTGTGCAATTGTGCGATCATGACATTAAAATTCCATTTCATCCCATTTTAAATCCCTATATGATAATTTCCTCTGTGTCCTCAGCTTCCTTTAATTGCTGCAAACCTGAGTTCAAACACAAAATTAGTTTGCACTTATTTAACAATAGGGAGAAAACAGGAGAGGAGAGGAGAGGAGAGGAGAGGAGAGGAGAGGAGAGGAAGCTCTGGAGTCTTGCCCTTTCCCAGTAGGCTCAAGCAAAAGGAAACCGCTTCAGCCTCACCTAGCTTGTGTGTTCTTCCTCATTAATAACTTTTGCCATCTTGATCACACACTAGTATTGCTTGGCCACATGTGTCCCAGTTTTTATCTGTGAAATGTTGGAAGGTATGTATCAGATCCAGTCAACAGCCTTGCCAATCCAACTTCGTCCTTCTACAGTAGCCACCCAGATGTCCAAGCAGGACTTGAGTCCAACATTGTACACTTGCTTATACTATGGGGCAACTAAAAATGGAAGCACATTAGCAATGGCACATTGCCTCTGATCCTGGAAAGAATGTATAGCCACCATAACTAGAAAATCACTGATGATCCCATCTACAGCACATATGTCCAGTTCCTTTGTAAATCTGCCTTGCCTGCATCTTGTAGTAGAAGATGTATGGTGCAACTTATTATGTATGGACTTTGCTCACTTTTTTTTTAAAGGCAAAATCATGCTGAAGAACCAGCTCCAATCCATGCTGCCTACATTTTCAGAAATATGAGTTTGGAGATGGAAGGAAAGCTTTTGTTGGAAACAAAGCACAGGATCAAATATAGCTTTTTTAAAAATTATGAAGTTAGGAGAGATATTTATTTATTTATTCTACAAACATTCATATCCAGGAGGACAAGCTCAAAACTACTCATTGTTTGTTCTTGACAAACATTCTTAGCTGTATCAAAAAGGCACCACCCTTCTCCCCCTTCCCCATCCCTTTCCTTTCCTTTTTTTTCTTTTCACTATTGCTTTGGCACTCCTTGTGAGAAAGTTCGCTCACCCCTTTAAACAATCTTCTTTTGCCTGCTGCAATGATGTCATCTTATAGCCAGATGATCTAAAGGCAACATAATACTGTGACATCATCCCTTTTCACTATGTGATCCCTGACTTGGAGAGAACACACATTGACTAGTCCTGTAGAAGAAAGAACTACCAGATAGGGGAAAATATGACTGCATTCATACATCCAAGGCCAGATTGAGGCAGTTGAGGTCGTGGAGCAGTTCCTTTCTGCATTTGTGTGACCTAATCTAGGAGTGATGACATAGAAGATAAAAGAATAAGTAAATACATACGCTGAGATCTTCCATCACCTACTTAGCTATGAACAAGTAACTGAGTAGCACCGTCTTGCTTTGTTCTTGTGTGCCTTCAAATTGATTCTGACTTATGCCAACCCTAACCAGAACCTATCATGGGGTTTTCTTGGCAAGTGTCTTCAGAGGGGGTTTGCAGTTGCCATCCTCTGAGGCTGAGAGAGTGTGCTTTCCCAAGGCCACCCAACTGGTTTTTACATATCCAAGCTAGGATTCGAAGCCTCATAGTCCAATGTTCAAACCACTACACTGTCCTGGCTGTCCTCAATTATCTTAAGTTACAGCAGCTGCAGTGAGAGATGGAGCTCTGTTCAGCTGGCTATTGGTTTGCACGGAGAACATTTTCAACCCTCTTCCACCAGTAAGTGAGGCTGTAACAAACCAGAAGCCCATCACAATTTTTCATCCCAACTTCACTCACTGTCAGGAAAGGGACATCTCATCTTCTTGCACCCCATCACCAGTTGAATAGACTTTCTTCATTTGATGTGGTTGCTTATTGCTAAGTTGGGTTGAGGGGGGCATTTACAATCATGGTAACAGTGCCACAGTTGTGACTGTCAGACTTACCACATGACAAAAGAAAGCCAAGATGCAGCAAGAGAGAAGCAGCTTTCACTTTGTCTTGGTGCATGTCATAGCCCTTCCGTGCTCCTTCTAGAGGGAGACAGTCATAAAAGTGTGCCTTTTGCCAAATGGATTTTTGCAGCATGACAAAAGGCTGCTTTTACTACAACTGCCTCCCTTGGGAAGAGGATGGAAGTGCTTCAACAGCATGCAGAGAGGCAAGGAGAAACCCACTTCTCTCTTGTTGCATCTCGGCTTTCTTTTGTCATGCAATAAGGCTCTAAATAAGTGGTCCCCAAACTTTGCTCTATAAGAGATTTTGGATGCCAACTCCCAGAAGCCTCAACCATGTTGGCCAATAGTCTAGGTTTCTGGGAGCTGAAGTCCAAACTCTCTTTAAGGGCACTGCTCTAAATAGTGTTACTGAATATGGAGCAATTGCAGCTCTGTTAATTCCATGTTACACACACACACACAATGCAAACTTGATGTGTGACCCATTTTCAACCCTACAGTTTCAGCAAGCCTGAAACCCTGATTCCCTGCATTTTTCTCTGTTACTCAAATAATCTACAAAATTTTGTTGATAAGAGGAACATGAGGAGACACAGAAGCTGTACAGACCAGCATCAAAAGTTCAACTCCACTTCCATGCCAGCATGACACCGCATGCCCCAAGACTTGGCTGGTGGCATCACAGCACTCCTCTGGCACTGCATCCAGATGATGCAGCACCAAAGGAGTGCCAAAAAGCTGCAGCAGTGGCAGGTATGTTGCTCTTTCCACAGCTTTTTGTGGCTCCTTTTTGCTCTAAAGAAAGGCCAGATCAGGGCTCTAGCATGTAGTTGCTATGGCCCCGATCCGGCAAAGAAAGAGGTGGCTGAAGGCTGCCCGTTAGGGGAGCTCTGTTTAGCTCTGTAAGCAAATGAAGAAGCAGACAAATCAAGCTAAACCTTTGCTCTCCAGTTGTTGTAGGTATTTGCAATTAAGGTAGTTTTAACTTATGGTGGCCCTCTGGATGAGAGACCACCTAGAGCCCTGATCCTCAGCTGCCTCATTTATTTATTTATTTATTTATTTGTTTGTTTGTTTGTTTGGTCCTGCCAATTCAGGACCTTGTCTTCCTTCATAGAATCAATCCACTTGTAATATGATTTTCCTCTTTTTCTACTGCCTCCCACTTTAGAAGCATGATTACCTTTCCCAACATCATTGCCCTGTTGTCTCGTATTGGGATGATCTAGACCACCCAAAAGGGGCGGTCCGCAACATCCACCGGGCACCCACTGCACCCCGCTTGTGGAGGCTGGGCTGAAGGGAGGAAGGGGCTGCTGCCATGGCCCCTTTCTCCCAGGGCCTTTGCCGCAGCCATCTAAAAGCCACGAGAAAGATCCGCCGCCAAAAAGGAGCTCCATTTGGAACTCCTTTTTTGCGCCACAGAAAGGGCACGATCAGCACCCTCCCACGCCACAAAAGAATCATCATGTGTGCAGCGTGTCTAAAAGTTGCGCACATGATGACACTATGAAAACACGTCCGTATCAACACTGCCATTTTAAAATGGTGGTGTCCATACGCTTTAGGCCTAGGGAGGGTGTAGAAGCTATGCCCTCCCTAACCCTAAAGGCAGAGCAAAGAGTCCTTATTGCAGCTCTTTGCGCCCATCTAAATCAGGCCATTATGTTCAAAATAAAACAGCCTCAGTTTAGCCTTCTTGGCTTTCCAGTGAAAGCTCAGGCATGACTCAATCAATTCATTCCATTGAACTATTGATAATCCAGCCCTGCACACATCTCACAAGTCATGATGTGTTTTGTTGAAATCTTCCTTGTGTTATGCAAATCTGCCTCTGCTAACAACTCATGGTTTGTTAACTAGCCATACACCAATGTAAAACCATGATTTTGTTGCTAGCTTACAAAATCTGACTTATTTAAATCATGGCTTGTTGTGACATCTAACACTGGAATCTTCTATCTTAACTGATAGTCATTGTCATGGACAACTCTACAAATAGTGATCCCCTCTCTTAGATGGTTGAGCAAAACCAAACTTACCATGGCTGTATCCACACTGTAGAAATAATCCAGTTTAACACCACTTTGACTGCCATGGTTCAATGCTATGGAATCCTGGGATTTGTAGTTTGTTCCAGCACCAGAACTCTCTGACTCTCTAAATGTCTCACAAACCCACAATTCCCAGAATCCCAGAGAACTGAGCCATCACAGTTAAAGCAGTGTTAAAGTGAATTATTTCTGCAGTCCAGATACAGCCTATCTATCTTTGTCCTTCTTTCTCACTCTCTTTCCCTCTCCACCCGCCCCCACTTTGTCTTTCTCTCTCTCATATTAACTTTTCTCACAGATTTGTTTTTAGGATAAAAGATGTGTGTGTGATGTACATTATTCTGAATGTAAGTGCAAAACAAAAAAGAAAGAATAACAACAGCCATCTGTTTGGTGGTTGGAAGAACTGCAGCAATGATAGCTTTTAAAGTATCAACACCACTGTTTTAGAAATATTCAGAACCAGATCTTAGAATGCTGCTTTAAAACCCAACATGTTCCCACTACCCATTCCTTGGGCTTCTTCTTTGGGATATAATTTATTATTTATTATGCATTACTTTCAGAGTGGCATTGCTCTTTGTGTGTCTTTTACAAACAGAAACAAAGCAATAGCACTAGCCAGCACTTGACCAATGTGATATTCCTCTGTTCTTTTAGAGGGAGCACAAGCATATAACTATAAAAAGTAGTTACAAGTTATAATTACAGTCGGCCTTCCGTTTTCATGGGGGATCCATTCCAGATCCCCCTGTGAAAAAGGAGACTTGCCAATATTCAAGCCCCATAGGTTTGAATGGGGCTCACGCCTGTGAGCATGCAAGGGGAGCGCACCGCAGAGGTGCACCCTATTGAAAATAATGGAGGTCACCCCTCCGTGAATATTCAAGACCACGGACTTGAAGTCTGCGACGACTGTACACAACAAAAATAGAGAAGTTATCTTTCATTATACCACTAAAGGCTGCTCCTACACTGCAGAGTTAATGCAGTTTGACACCACTTTAACTTTCATGGTTCCATCCTATGAAATACTGGAACTTGTAGTTTGATGGGACATTAGAGCACTCTGAAATAGCATAGAAGGCTAAATATCTCACAAAACTACAAGTCCCAAAATTTCATAGTATCAAGCCATAGTAGTTTAAGCAGCATCAAACTGCATTAATTCTGTAGTGCAGATGCAACCATAATGTAAACACACTGCAAAAATAATTGAGTTTGAGACCACTTTAGTTAGGAAATCATGGGAACTGTAGTTTATTACGGCAATAGAGCTCTATGACAGAGAAAGCTAAACGTCTCACAAAACTATAATTCCCAGGATCATCTAGCATTGAACCAGGGCAGTTAAATAAACTTTCACCATGGCAGAACTAAGAATTCCTACCCTTCTATATGACTTGCCCTCTTTTTGCCAGCTCCCTACTCCACAGATACGTAATGGCCAGTGGAGAATAGAGTATGGCAGATACACAATGACAACATCTACTTCCAAGACTTCCAGAAAATCTCATTATTGTCATCATCATTGTGTGTTTGTGTAGCCAGATGCTTCTCAGCCATCCTTCATTCTCCACCAGCTACTACATGGTCGTGCTGGTCAGGAAAGGAACAGGTAGGGCCAGTAAAGACAGCCCAAAGGGGCTGTCCCAGTGGAGTAAATAGGGCTGGGGAGCATGCAGCAACCACATGCTCCCCAGCCCTAGAATGTATAGCCAGCACCATTTTTAAATTGTGCTGTCCATACGCACACATCAATGACATCATGGTGCGTGCTGCGTCCAGATGGACCGGCATGTGCCTGACGTCATAGCATCGCTGGAGTGCACCTAGGGCTCCCTTTCTATGGTGCAGAAAGGAGCTCCAAAATGGAGCTCCTCTTGCTGAAGCGCTTCGTTCCCATGGCAAACAGATTGCTGCGGGAATGAAGGCAGGCTGCACCAGTTGGGCTGTCCTTGGCTGCACCAGTTGGGCTGTCCTTGGGGCATGAAGCCCAGAGGGCAGCCCTTTTCACGCCATGGAGAAGAGGAATTTTGGCCCTTCTCCATTGCCTGGAAAAGCAGAGGACTGGGGCCTCTGGGGCTGCCAGTGAGGCTGCCCTGGCCCCAATCCAAGCCTTAAAAGGGTGCCGATAGACCGCCCTTTTTGGGCAGTCTGTAAAGCCCCATAGTTAGGTTGGAGGGGAGCTCATTGCATGGGAGAGGTAGTGAATTCTTCTTTCCGTTATGTCCAAAAAAAGAGCCATACACAAGTAACACTAATGTCACTGATAGGATGCTAGTCTTTTGTTTCTGAATTAATTAAATAATTAATAACTTTGATTGTGTATTCCTGCATGGTAGGGGTTTGGTCTGGATGGCCATTGTGGTCTCTCTTAACTCTACTATTCTATCATTTTCAAGTCCTGGGTTTTAAACCTACTCTTTTCCAGCTGGAGGGTTAGCCCACTTTTGTGTTGAGCACTGTCAGAATAAAGATTGTTTTTCTTTTTCAAAACTGTCTTGTGCTGCGTTCACACATGCATGACTTCAGTTTGGGACATGATATGCAATCTCTCCAAACACAAGAACAACAACGAAACAAATTGGAGGCAGTTCAGGACATACAAAAGGAATCATTCTTTTGAACACGCTATGATTCATCCATAGCAGGAATGGTTTATTGGTGGGCTTTAAACCAGAAACGCCTGCCAAAATGCTTTTTTTCTTTGTCCTTTCTTTCTGGCCCCTGAGCAAGTTTTCCTGGAGGTATGATAAAGTTTACCCATTATTTCACTTGAAGGAAAAAGTAAAACATTTGCAAGTTGTTAGAAATGGAGATGTTCCACATGGTACTGTTATCTCTCTCCCGCCTCTCTGGTCTGGTCTGGTTTTCTGAAGATAGCTTAGACCCTGCTCTCCTATTATGACTATTATAATCAGTACTTTGGTAACATCTGTAATATATACAGCATGTAGATACAGTGCAATAATGCTGAGGTTCAGGCTATTTTTAAAAATATAATATTTATTAGTTCTCCCCCCCCCCCCCAAAAAAAAGGTTTAAAAGTTACATATAGTTCCATTCAAACCAAAACAAGTCGTATACATTACACATACTATATAACCTCAGGCTATTTGAAGGATTGCATCTCAATATATAAGTTCTAAGGTTTTTGGGAGAGAGCCTTCTCTGTATTACACTACCTTCTCAAACTTGTTTGGTAGGAACAAGGGAGAGGGCCTTCTTGGTGGCTGCTCCCAGACTTTGGAGCTCCATCCTTAGGGACGTTGGGGTGGCTCCCACCTTGCTCTCCTTCAACCAGCAACCAGCAAGTACAAACATTTTCATTCAGTCACGCAACCCACTTTTTATTCTGTCTGTGCTGGTTTGATTTTTTTAAAATCATCTGTCTTTTAATGGATTTTAAATGGTTTAAACTCTGTAGATTATTTTATTTTTAAAAATAACTCTCTCTCTCACACACACACACACACACACATTTTAATCCATACCAGTTTTAATAATTCATAAACTGCTTTGATTTTTATTATGGATAAAAAGGTGAAATATAAAGCATTACAAATAACAACCACAACCACAACCACCACCACAACAATAATATATATTTTACTTAATATTTTTTTTTGGTCTCATCTTTGCAATACAATAAAGTACCAAAGATACAAAATAAAAACAAAAGAAATGAAATAAAACGTCATTATAATCAATTTAAAAAACACTTTATGCAAGTTAATTTATGCAGAAAAAGCCTATCTAGATAGGCTGTTAATCCACACTAGAGTAGGCTCATTGGCTTAATTGGATTTACCTTCGTGTTGACTTTCCATTCAGACACTGTTTCAGTGGTTCTACTCTAGTTGGGATTAACCAACAAAATTCCACCCTTTGTCTGTCAGTAGGAAATCATTAAAGACTTGACTAGTGGAGCATTCCTTGGTCAGGAGCAGCCACCAAAAAAGCCCTCTCTCATGTTTCTCATGAGCTGCGGGTGTTGGCAGTAGAGAATAACATCTCCAAAAGATTTTAAAACAGAAATAAATTTATATGACATTGAATTTTACAGACTGCCTGAGAGCATTTATTTTGCAATTGCTCTTCTTCAATGACACCAACTGTCTTCAGTCCTTATAGTTGCATTCAGCCCTGGAGCTTGGAAAAGTTGATTTTCTAGAGGTAATTTTACTGCATCTCCCAGCATCCCCTGACCTGCACATCATAAGCCTAATTTCAAAAGCCCAAACTGGAAGCAATCAGGTCAAGCAAGCCCTCCTGCTTCTGTCCAGTGGAGAGGGGGAGAAAGATGTGTGGGGACATGAAATAGAATCATATTGATGGGAGGGACCCCAAAAGCCATGCAGTTCAAGCCCTGTCAGAAAAGGAATCTATTGCACTGAAACTCACCTAGAATAGTTTTTTGTGGAGCTTTCGGGCTATGTGGCCATGTTTCTAGAACATGGCCACATAGCCCAAAAGCTCCACAAAAAACTATGGATGCCGGCCATGACTTCACCTAGAATACTGTATCCAGTTCTGGGCACCACAATTAAAAAAGGATGTTGAGAAGCTGGAACGTGTCCAGAGTAGGGCAACCAATATGGTGAAGGGTCTGGAAACCATGCCCTACAAGGAGGGACGTAGGGAACTGGGTATGTTTAGCCTGGAGAAGAGAAGATCATGAGGTGATATGATAGCCTTGTTTAAATATTTGAAGGGATGTCATATTGAAGAGGGAGCAAGCTTGTTTTCTGCTGCTCCAGAGAATAGGACTCGGAACAATGGATGCAAGCTACAGGAAAAGAGATTCCACCTAAACATTAGGATGAACCTCTTGACAATAAGAGCTGTTTGACAGTTTGAGAGTAGTGGAGTCTCCTTCTCTGGAGGTCATTTAAACAGAAGCTGGATGGCCGTCTGTCAAGGGTGCTTTGATTTTGAGTTTCTGCGTGGCAGGGAGTTGGACTGGATGGCCCTTGTGTTCTTTTCCAACTCTAATTCTATGACTTGGCCTCCATCAGGCATCCAACCAAAGCTACTCTTTCCAGAGGTGCCACAGCACTCCTGCTCTTTCCCTCTGAGCATTATTCAGACATTGTTAACCTTTATTAAGTTCTGTTGCTCACAAGTGTGAGCATTGCAAATAAAGATGGAGATGGTGATGTGAATTTATTCAAAACACATTCAAAGCATGCAGAATTTTGTCCTGGTTTATTCTGGGTCTATTTGTATTAGTTATTCACACAACCATCTATGCAAACCTTTTAGGAAATTATTCAGAGGGTGAAAATAAACCAGGTAGAATCTGGGTTGAATATTTATTGTCCACTTGCATTTTGAATTTTATTCTGATTCAGTTTGGGGGGGGGGGGGGAGTTTACCAAAAAAAAACAAACAAAACACTTAACCCAAGATAATTGATGTTGGATTTTTCTTGAGTTTTTCTAAAAGATTTGCATTATTGGTTGTGTGAATAACCGATGTGAGTAGACCCGGGATAAACTGGGATAAAACTCTATGTGCCTTGAACTTGTTTTGAATACATTTGCATTATCAACTCCATCTTTATTTGAGTGCTGACACGTGTGAGCAGCAAAACTCACAGAGATGCACATAGACGCAGTTCCATAGTGTGACCAACAAACCCAGAATGGATGAGTGAGATTATTCACATAGTCACGCTAAAAACAACAATGTGTGGATGACCCCTCCAGAAGAAAAAATCCAAGATCGATTATCCTGGGTTAAGTAGGTGTTTGTTTGTTTTATTTTATTTTTTTTCAGTCTCCCTAAAAAACTGACTCGGGTGCATTCGAAATGCATGTGAACAACAAAGATTCAACCCACATTCTCCCAGGATTATTTTCATCGTCTGAATAACCCCCTGGATCTCTTGAACTGTCTGGTTCGATGGTTGGCCCCATACTGTGTAAATACCACTTGTAACTTATTTAGACTCTAAAGTGACTCAACCTCCAAACGTTTCTTTGGAATCGCCTCTTTTTTTCCCAGAGAGAGTTTAATGGGGATTATCGTGCCAAAACCCTGAGCTATGCTTCACTTTCATCCCCTTAATGCGATCCATACATCAAGAGACACCAACAGAGGCGCAGAAGGGGGGGCTGTGCTTCTGACAAGAGGAACCTGGGAACAATCAGCCCTTACTTTTCCCCCTCCCCAGTTCCTCCCCAAACTGATACATTCCTTGAAATGTAAATAGAAAAGAGCCTTCACAGCCCTTGGATGCATTATGCGCAGCTGGGGAGGGAACTAGGAGCAAGCAAGGATTGGTTTTGCTTTTGTCCATTCACACCCTTATCAGACGAGGGTTTTTGCAGCCCCAATCCAGAATCACACTTTACAAACCTCCTAAGAAGGAGAGTTGACCACCCTCCAAGGGAGCCTATTCCATTGTCAGACAGTTCTTACAGTAAAGAACTGCAAAATACAGTGGAATATGTGGCCTTAGAGTGTGGTGGGGTCTCCTTCTTTGGAAGTTTTTAAATAGAGGTCGGATGGCCATCTGTTGGGAATGCATTAATTGTCCATTCCTGCATGGGAGGGAGTTGGACTGGATGGTCCCTGGGGTCTCCAACTTGATGATTCTATGATTCTCTTAAGAAATATACCAAGAAAACCCTATGATATGCCTTAGGGTTGACATCAGATGGAAATGACTTGAGGCACAAAACTACAAGAACCAACAACAAAACGCCAGCAAACAAGCCAGTCTCTTCTAACTCTGTGAATTTCTTCCTAATGTTTAGGTGGAATCTCTTTTCTTGTAATTTGAATCCATTGGCTTGTGTTCTAGTCTCTGAGGCAGGAGAAAACAGACTTGCTCCATCTTCTATGTGGCATCCCTTTTAGATGTTTAAAGTTGGCTACCATGTCCGTGTTGGACTACAACTGGCGACCAGGGTTCAAATCTTGTCTCGGCGATGTGTAAACCCACTGGGTCACCTTAGGTGAATCACACTCTCTCAGCCTCAGAGGATGGCAATGGCACCCCCCCCCCTTTAAGAAACTTGCCAATAAAACCCCTTGATAAGTGTGCCTTGGGATCACCGTAAGCCAGAAATAACTTAAAGGCACACACCAATGACAACAACAGCAGCAAGAAACCATGTCACCTCTCTTCTCCAAGTTTAACATATTCAGTTCCCTAAGTCATTCTTCATAAGGCTTGGTTTTCACACCTTGGATCATCTCAGTCACCCTTCTCTGGATATGTTTCAGCTTGTCAATATCCTTCTTAAACTGTGGTGCCCAGAACTGAACATGGTATTCCAGTTTTCCACAGAAAACAAGTCCCAAATTTCAAACATTCTCCTCCATCCAGGCAGGTTTCTTCTCATCAGGCTTTCCCAAAGCTTAGGAATGCTGTCTTTTGTCTATTAGTCAATTTTTTAAAAATATTCTTTCCATCCTCAGCAATTAAAACCAGTCATTAATGGAGCTTGCTTATCTAAGAAGGAAAATGAGTCAGGGGTCCAAGGGAATTGTCATATCTGCTCACATAGCACATCACCACTGACTGACTTCAAGGGGACCTGCAACAACAAGTTCCAATTCACACTGGAGCAAAAATGCAGCTGCTTTTAGTTTGCATTGGTTTTCTTTTCCACTGGGTAAAAACCTCCACAACTTCTTTGTGTTAGCATACTTTTGGGTAATCAGAGATCTGCTTTTGATACTTCTTCGCACAACACATCATTAATTTGGGGGAATTACCACCACCAAGATGTGGTGGTGACCACCGGCTTAGATGACAAATTTATGGAGGCGTAAAACAAAAATAAAAACAGGTCTACCGATGACAATTAGTCATGATCCAAATCTGGCCAGATTGAAGAGTTCTTCATGCTTCAGAGCTGTGTTTGGAAGTGTTGCTGTTTGTATACAGTTTCCAGAATCCCCTAACCAGCAAGACCCTGGGCAAATTCTGGAAGCTGTGATCCAAAAAAAGGTAATTTTCCCAAGCTTTGCATAGGCTCCACTTTATCGCAATCAACGCTTACCAGAGTAGTTTGTGGGGATTCCTTTTTTGTGCCATTGGCTGAGGGATTCTGGGAATTGTAGTCCCAAATACTAAAGTTTTCAATGTGACGATCTTGCCACACTAGTCTTGCTCAGGATTTTCATTTTTAACTCTGCTCTGTTCTTTTCCAAGCTCTGCAGGGAAGTTACTGATCATTGACCAGCCCTCTGGCTGAGCATGATGAACCCCTTGCCTTAGGTGACTGATTCAGTAGAACAATGGAATCATCAGAGTTGCTGGTAGATGCACAGTAGAGTGGAGGGTGAGTCCTGGTACTACAATGACTCGGAAGAAAAAAGGAAACTAACTGAGTAAATACATAGACCCTGCCTTCCCAGAGAGTCTTTGTAATTTGCAACAAAAATTAAATTAAACATTTCAGTTTGTGTCAAGCTACTACTTTAGTATAACTGAGCTGGAAATATGCACATGCCTCTTTCCTGTTGCCCATTGCTGGAGAATTTCCATCTTCGTCTTCTGCCTGGAGATTAACTGCAAAAATTGGCAAGTCAGGGCCAGGCCCTAGTAACCCTAACTACTACAACTCACAGCATTCTTCACATTTGGCTATATTGGCTAGGATTGCTGGTACTTGCAGTCCAGTAACATCTGGAAGGTCACATAATTCCCAGCCCTGCTTTGCAAAGCTCAGCCAAATTAAGATCTAGATGTGGGATAATTATTTTGCAAGCAACAGATGTGTACAATGAAACAAAAACTATTCAAAAAGCCCAAACTTTGTAGCAAGTACATTTTAAAAAATGAAACTGAAGGCATCATTTACATATTATGAACACGTTAGCTTGATTCCTTTTGTTTTGCATTATAATTCATTTTGCTTCTGATGTTTCCGAGGAAGGGCCAACCGCCCACATTTATCTTAACTTTGATTTAAGAGCTAGATTGGCCATCCCCTCCTCAACAACATTATTTTCCTGCAAATCTACTTATTCTGTGTTATAATTCGATACTTTGTTCATCCTTCTCTCCAGCCATAATATCTCCTCTAAAAATGTCTACTAGAGCTGGCTCGGGATCCTCAAACAGATATACAGTTATTTGACGTCTGGCCAACAGAAGCAGCCAAATCTATAATGCACAAGATTTCAGAATTCATAATATACAAAGAATTGGGGGGGGGGGGGACACAAGGGGGTGGATGCAAAGAGGTTGAGATCAAAATCCAGTTGTTAGTCCCAAGCAGAGTAGACCCAGTGAAACAATGGGAATTTGGATCTAATCTGTAGTGCAGAAATAATGCTGGTTTATACTGCTGCCATGGCTCAATGCTATGGAATCCTGGGATTTGTAGTTTGTTGTGGCAGCAGAGCTCTCTGACTCACAAAATTACAAATGCCAGGATTCCATAGCACTGAGCCAAGGCAGTTAAAGTGGTGTCAAACTGCATTATTTCTCCAGTGCAGATAAATCCAAGGTCCTTAACTTCCTCTGCCAAAGAGTGCTGGTACCTCAGAAAACTAGAAATCCCAAGATTCTGTAGGATGGGGCCATGGCAGTTAAAGTGTCCTTAAACTGCATCATTTCTATTGTGTAGATACACCCTGGGATCTGCGGTCTTCATATTATTTAGTCTATCCACAGTAGCACTGTAACAGGCAGCGGAGCTGGATCTTAGGGACATTTCTAGGGCTGTCCCTAAGACAAAGCAAAGTGAAATAGCAGCTTCAAACCGTAGCTAAGTATGATGTGCAACCTGCCCTCTCTCCCTGTCTGAAACTAGCCTGCTGCCCTTCAAGTTAGATTCAAATCTCAGCCTGGCTTACTTCTCTGTGTGTGGAAAGGGACTGGAATGAAAAGTTGAGAAGATTATTTGGCCTACAACTCCCAGAATCCCCCACCTGACCTGGCCACCATTCACAGCAGTGGAGGGATTCTGGGAGTTGTAGAACTTTATCTCAGACAGATTTTAAACTTCAATTAAAGTTGGAAAAATAGCACCTTTGGTGATACTTATTAAAACACATCACCTCAGACCCGTTGCTGGTATGTCTCTGAAGCATGGTTAGAGTGCATCTTTTAATTGACAGGGAAAACCCATCAATAAGCTCCCAATTGTGCTACTGTGCCATTAGTCCTCAAGTGTGATGAGTTTTTCCCTCAACAGTTCCAAGATTGGGCAAACGTGTCGTCTTAGTCTCCTCCTTTCCTCCTGTCCCCCTTGCTATTTCTTTCTCTCTCCCTCCCACACACAATTTCTTTCCATTCTTCTTTGTTTCACTAAATCGCATTGCCATAATTACTAAATTGCATTACAAATACAAATAAAAATTTAAAAACAAACAAACAAAGTCATGCTAGATAGAGCATAGGGTATGGATCTGGGGTTAAAGGGGAATGTGGAAGAGAATGCAGTGGACCGTCGATGGCAAAAGCAAACCTGTTTCACTAGTGTAGGAGTGTGCAATAAGGAAATCTCCCAAACTTATTAGTATCCATTTCCTTTAACCAACACAATGGCAGAAAAATGAGGCCCATGCAATAAAGTGCATAGACTGGAAAAAATCACTCTGAGACAACTCAAAGAGAGCCAGAGCTGAAATGGGATAAAAGCACAGGCTGAAAGCAATGGAGAGGCCAAAGTGATTTCAAAGTAATATTCTCAAAAAAGTAATTTTTCTGAGTTCTGAGGAAACCCAAAGAGGGACAGGGTTGGAATAAAGTCCAAAAATATACAGATGTAACATCATGAAGGGACGCAAAGAGAGCAGAACAGAAAGAGAATGATTCGGTTTCACAGTCACCATTTTGAATGACACAGTAGTCAAGAGACAATGGCCACAAAGTTTGCAATTTTATTACACTTCATTTTATTGTGTGTGGCCGGAGGGTGGGGATGACAGAATCTTAACTTGTCTGATGAATTCTCTCACGTCTCTGATTCAATAGATCCTTGATTCTTAGAACCATCCATATTTTCCAGCTATCACCCACCCCATTGAGGACACATCTTGGAATTTCATTTTACAATATTAAGGAAGTCATGATTAGAAAATCAGAGATTGTTGGAAAAAGAAAACAACAAAGAATATCCCTCACACCCTTGAGGAAACATTTGCAGTTTGCTTTCTTTTTTCTTTTCTTTTTTTCACCCTTCCCCTGTTTCAGCTTCATCCCACAGCTTCCGCAGCCAAACCATTACCCAAGAGGTGAGGCGCTTCTCCAGTTTTTCTTGCTCCATTAAGTTTTGCTGCAGTTTGGGGCTGGCCCTAAAGGCTCTGTGCTCCAACTGTACACAGACCACTCAGTAATCTTTAGTTACCTTCCCCCTCCCTCTGTGCACCTCTCATGAAGTCTGAATGGGAAAAATAGACAGGGTGACATTCTTAGGAGTTGCTTTCTCTCTGTCCCTTGTACTGGAGGCTTCCCAAAATCCAAGCCTGAGCACTTTGGATCTGAGCACAGATGCTTGGGTTTCTTCTGTTGGTGGTCAGGCTTGGATTGCCACTGTGGAGTGGTGGTTATTTTGCTAACATGGGCTTTTTGTTCTGTTTTGCTCAATGATTTTGGTGGCCACCCTGACCCAATGAGGTGTGAAAGCAAAGCATCTGTTGCCTGAGGTAAATAAGATCCTCCACTCATTCATACATGGACAATTCCAGGTTCAGAACCCAATTGGAGTAGCAGTAGAATCTAAGTTCTCAGTGCTAGTGGCAGGAGATTCAGCAGGCTTACGAAGGAGTTTATCATATGGGAGGAATTTCTCCCAATTTCTAATGGAGCCAATTCGAATTCACATAAATTCGCTAGTTTAGTGAATTTACATGAAATCTGATTGTGTTCAGAATGCGTTCAGAATGACTTCCCATTTCCCGAAAATGACCCCCCATTGCCCGGAATTGCGTGAGATACTTTAATACACAATTACGTGAAACCCCATGATTGCATTTGGATTGCCATTGCATTATACCCCCAAATTCCGTTGTATGATAAACTCCTTAGTGGGATCCAGAAAAATCCATGTGTTACATAAAGCTATGCTCTCTAACTTGTCCCACTTTTGCTGCCTACCACAGTTGCCAGATGGTCCTGGTTCTGAGTCCCAAGTTTTCATGAGTTATCTCCAGGGTGGAGACAGGGAGTAAATTCTCCCATTTTGGTGGGCTCTGACCCACACAAGAAGAAAGGTCTCTCAGAAAATCTATGGCTCACCTAGTAGAGTAGCATCATGCTACCATTTGCAAGACTTCATTGTTTTGTTGCTGCAGCTTGCAAAGATTCTCCAGGACACCTATTGGAGTTGCCACTTGTAGCTCTCTGCCATACCTTAAGGCTATAGCCCTGCTATAGTCACGTTGGCAGCATATAGTCATATAGTCACGTGTGAGAAGAAGGGTAAACAGGGATTGTTTTGTGTGAACTAAGGTCATATAGCTGCCTGATATTCTGTGGGAAATAATGTGGAAGGAAAGAGGGAGGAAGATCTGAGGGGGTTATAGAAGTGAAACTTGGCATGTTAATTGAGGTCTGGCAAATGATTTGTTTCTGGGGTGATAGTGATCTTGCCAATAAACCCTTTCCGGTTTCATCCATGAAGTGAGTTCATTGAGTGAGATAGAAATAGAGCGTTACTGCTTCTGTGTATTTACTCAATTAACTTCCTCCTTTCCTCCCAGTCATTATGGCACCAGGTTTCACCTTCTGCTCTGCTCTGCATCTTTCTGGCTAGAAACAAGTTGTTGTTGTGTGAGTTCTGGTTGTTTCCAATTTATGGTGGCCATAAACCCCATAATGGGTTCACCTTAGGGTCTCCATAAATCAGAAGTGATTTGAGGGCACAGAACAACAACTTCATGGGTTGTCAGGGTTGCAAACTTTGTTCAGAAGAGGCTTACCTTTGTCTTCTTCTGAGGCTGAGACTTGCCTTCAAACAGCCACGCCAAAGGTCCAGGGAGAAAGGGACCACGGTGGCAGCCTCTTTCTCCCCTCAGCACCGTTGAGAGAAGCAAGGTGCAACGGGTGCCCAGGGTACCCGCTGCACCCCGCTTTGAGGCTGCAGGGAAGCTGTCTGTACTGCCCCAATGCTTCTTTCACATACAAACTTAGTGAAGAATTACATCTCTACTCCCCTGCAGTTTCTGTTGACAAAACTGTCAGTTGACTGCCTACTAGGCAATGTCTACTTCTTCCTTCCATAAAATACAATATGACTTGCTTATGTCTTGACATCACTATGTTCTGCCTGGTCTTACCATCCAACAGAGTCAGCTAATGTCATGGAGGAAAAACACACAATAATAGTTCACAACATATCCAAGATAAGTGAATATAACAGAGGGAGAATTGACAAACTGTTCCCCATTGAAGTCTGTGCATGCCTAACAATACCTATGAATGAGGGCCTTCTTGGTGGCTGGTGGAACAGAGGTTTCAACTAAACATTAGGAGGAACCTCCTATCAGTAAGAGCTGTTCGACAGGGGAACACACTCCCTCAGAGGGTGGTGGAGTCTCCTTCTGCAGAGGTTTTTAAACAGAGGCTGGATGGCCATGGGTGCTTTGATTGTGAGTTCCTGCATGGCAGGGAGTTGGACTGGATGGCCCTTGTGGTGTCTTCCAACTCTATGATCCTATGAAGATCATTGCATGCCTCTTTTTGCCCAATCCAGGCACAGGCTGGCCATGGGCTTGAACAGGTGAAAATGGATCTTATTATGAACCTCCGTGCCCAACTCAGTTGCATCGCATACCTGATCTGGACTCCTGGCATATGTTTTGAAGAACGATACTTTCCCATTCTTTGAAAAGTACACCAGGAGTCCAGATTGGGTAGCCAATGTGGCCAAGTTGGGCACGGAAGTGTGCAACAATATATATTTAAGTCGGTGCCCAACTCGTGCCCAGATCAGGTGAAAAGAGGCGTACAATAATCTCCTATGATTCTATGCTCCCAGGATGTGGAACTCCCTTGAAAAGAAGGCTAGGCTAGTCCCTTCTCTGTGGTCCTTTCACTGGCAAGCAAAGATTATTTAAAAAAAAAAAAAAAATAGGCAGGTTTTAAGCAAGAGATTGGCTATGCAGAAAAGTGTTTCAATGTACTGGTGTTACATCCTTTTTAAACATGTGTTTTAAAGTATTTTCATAAAGTGTTTTAAGTATTTTTGTAAAACAAAATCTTAACAGTGTCTTAATGCTATAATCATGTACAAGTTGAGTCTCCTGCTTATCCAACATCCAAAATATTCAATCCAAGATTGTCCACATGGGTGGCTGAAATAATGGAACCTTTGCTTTCTGGTGGTTCAGTTTACACCAACTTTGTTTCCTGCAAAAAATTATTTAAAATATTGTGTATAAAATTACCTTCATGCCAATTGTATAAGGTATGTACAAAACATAAATGAATGTAATGTTTAGACTGGGATGCCATTACCAAGATATCTCATTATGTATATGCAAATATTTGATAATCCAAAAAGATCAGAAATCCCAAACTCTTCTGGTCCCAAGCATTTTGAATAAGGGAGACACAACCTGTATTTGTGTTTAGTATTACAACTGTGTGCTTTACTTGTATATGTTTTATCTGTTTTTACCTGTAGCCAGGGCCTTGATACCTTAAAGGGACCAGATTCTGTCTAAGCAGGGTAAGCCCTCATTTGTATTTGGAAGGGAGGCTTCCAACAAATACCAGGTGATGTAGGCTATATTTCAGGGGAAGGAACTAGCAAAAGCACATCTGATATGTCCATTACTTGGCCACTCTGGAGCAAAGCCAAGTGGCTGTTCACAAGCATGTCCTGCTGAGCTGCTCACTACTGCTGGCATGAATCATTCCCTCTGAGGCCATAGACTAGGTGCCCATGAGATGTTTGGGTGCTTCTTTCTAAGCTCAGAGGGAGTAATTTGTACCCTTGGCAGTGAGCAACACAGTGGGATGCCTATGTAGACAGCCACCAGGCATCACTCTGGAAGCCTCCAGATCTTCTGGAAAGATCTAAAGCAAAAAAATGACTTTTAAAAATCTATGTTAAGCATGGCATATTGTGGGTTCAGTGCTGAACTGGCCATACATTGTCCAGACAGGTCACAGCAGAACCAGGGATTGGGCCCTGTGTTGTTGGCATGAGGACAAGGGAAAGATGGGTTATTTGGCCCATGCAGACATGGACACAGAAGAAGGCAACAGGAAAAAGCCATCTGAACAAATCTTACCAAGAAAACCCCATGTCAGTTTTGTCTTAGAATCACCATAAATCGGAAGTGACTTGAGGGGATGCAAGGACAACAGCCTCATAATTCTCTAATCTCCCAACCTGAATCAGGGCATGTGGTCTGGAGCAACCTCTGATGTTTCCAGCTTGTGACTTTTTCTGTCTTCCTTTTCTACAAAGATCCCTGGGAAAAGGAAGGAACAGAAGGGTGCTGAGGCTGTAGCAGGGAGCTTGAGGTGGGGAAAGCAGGAGGACCATTATTTGTTCTGGATTAGCTTCTTTTATGATTCTGACTAGGATTAGCTTCTCTTATGATTCTGACTAGATTTGATCAAATCTTGTGGAGAAAAGGAATGTGATGCCTTTCACATAGAAAATCCCCTCATGGCTACCTGGAACTCCTCTTGGGCTTCATTTGTGGCCTCTCTCAGATTCAAAATGCTGCCCGCAGTGCACCTGTCCATAGCAGACATGGTGTGGCCTTCTCTTTTTGAAAAGCCAGAATGAAAGTTGAGAAGCAAAAGAGATTTTTTGCTGTCAATCAGTCTGTCCATCTGTTTGCCTCTGTTTCTCTCTGGCCCCTTCCAATTTTCTTGGCACTTGAACAAGATTTAATGGGAAAAGTCTTCTTGTGGCTTTAATTAAAGTGATTCCAGAATGTGCAGAATACAGTACTGTTGTATTTCTACTTATTCCAAGACCATGCTTGCTAGAACCTCCCCTCCAGCTGGGAAATATCAGCATCCAGGAACTCAGAGCCATGTGTCCAACCTTTCTGCACAGAGATAGACCACTTTCTCATGGGGTGGACTATGTTCCAGCCAAGATCCTGCGTTCTAAACCTCCACATGCAAAACTATGTTTTAATAGAGCTATGCAACCTTTGTGTTGAATGGCAACACTGAATCCAAATGTGCAATGAACTTCCATGGGTCTATGCACTGCACATTGTCTACCCATGCTCAGTGCATGCTTGCATGCACACAAAGGTGCTCTGTGTGCAGCCTTTCACACAACTTTGAATCCAATATGGCTATTCTGTTTTGGACAAAAACGTCCAACCATCTCCGTAGGGGAATGTTAAGTCACCAACAAGGCTTTATCCCATGCCTTCTGCTCTGGAGAATCAAACTTCCAATCCAGGAGCTCATGGCTCTTCTTGGACTGATAAGAGTAATCATGGCCTCCTGTGCTCCCTCATTCTAGCCCAGGTTACATTCTGCTATTCACCTTCGTAGAAAGAATTGGCACAGCCTTCAAACAATAACTGCTGCATATACTCATGTATAAGTCTAGAAATTGTAACCCAAAAACTTGGGTTGATTTCTGCAGTTGTTTCTGACTCATGGCAACCCTAGAAGGAACCTATCCCAGGGTTTTCTTGGAAAGATTTGTTCAGAGGGAGCTTGCCTTTGTCTCCTTCTCAGGCTGAGAGAGTGTGACTTGTCCAAGGTCACCCAGTTAGTTTCCATAGTTGATTGGGGATACAAACACTGGTCTCCAGAGTCATAGTCACATACCCAAACCACTGCACCACACTGGCTTTCAGTTTGCATCTAGAACTCTTATATTTTGGGTTGTTTTCACCTTCCCTTGAGAGCTTTTCTCTGCTTCTTTTCTTTGGATGTCTAAATTGTATTTCTAGATACTGAACAGAACTTTTCATTTTCAATTATTGCAATGCTAACATTTCATTGAAGCGGCAGAATTCTTATTTGGAAGGAATAAACCACCTCTGAGTATTTGTTGCCTAAGAAAATCCTTAAAAAAGTCATGGAGTCTTCAAGTGGGTTTCCATGGCTGAGTGAACACGCAAAATACCCCCAACTCACCCCCCACCAAGAATCCACAGAACCTCATACTATCCCTAAATACCACTGTTTTCCTCTGAAATCCCTTTCAAAATGGTGACAGAAAGTACAAAGAAAAATGGGAGTATTTAGGCTTGATGTAGGGCAAAGATGCAACCTACAGAGGCTCTAGTAGAAAATGCCCCCTGCCCCCCTCTCCCCTGCAGTTGCCTATCCCTGATTTGGATACATGTGTAAGAAAGCAGATCATGCCTGTGTTTACCCTCAAAGCCATTCTGAAAAGCTTATATAATCATACAACAGAAGAATTGGAAGAAACTCTAAGTGTCATCAATACCAACCTCCTGTCTGTACGGGAAATCTGCAGCTGAAGCATCCTTGATCAGTGCCATCTCACTACAGTGAAAACCCTACCATGAAGAAGCACCCACCACCTTCCAAGATAATCTGTTCCACTGTTGCATGGTTCGTACCATCGGAAAGTTCTGCCTAATGTTCAATAGAAGCTATTCTTCCCAAGTTTGCCTTTGCCCAAGCTGCAGGCAGTCCACGATGGATAGAAGAAAGCACATGTGTATATAATGTTGTATCACTGTTTGCAAGGGTGCAAGACCTCCTGACCTCCGCACAGAGCAGCCTCAGTTTTTAGTAGAAATGTACATTTGAGGGGTGTCACAAATCAGAGAATCATAGAATCTTACAGTTGGAAGGTCCCACAAGAGTCATCCAGTCCAACTCCCTGCCATTTAGGAATACACAACTGACGTTTAAAAATGTCTTCCCAACCTACGTTGTTGTTGTGTGTCTTCAAGTCATTTCCAACTTATAGCAACCCTAAGGAAAACTTAATACATGGGGATTTGGGGGCAAGATGTGTTCTGAGGAGGTTTGTCATTGCTTTCCCCTAAGGCTGATAGCATGTGACTTGCCCAAGGCAACACAGTGGGTTTCATGGCCAAGCGGGGAATCAAACCCTGGTCTCCAGAGTCGTAGTCCAACATTCAAACTACTATGCCATGCTGGCTCTCGCAATCTCTGTTTACAGATCTCCAAAGATAGAGAGCCCACCTGTCAAAGTCAACATAGGGGCTTTCTAGATTGGCAGGAAAGTGTGACATGAAGTTGCCTTTTCCTTAATGCTTAGCAGCTGCACCACAGCCTTTAGATGGAGCTGTGCTGTTCCACAGTTTTTAAAAAAGAAGCTGGGAAAACCAGCACCTTTTTAAAGGCGCTTCTTCTCCCCTAAAATGCAAAAAAAGAGAAAAAAAGCGTTTTCATGGTACACTTTCCCTTTTTCTCATCTAAAGGCTAGAGTTTCATGCAGCCATGAACACACTTCTTCTTGCCAATCTAGAAAGCCCAATATAATTGTTCAAGGGACAGAAACCCTAATGACCTCCTTTGTATTTGACCTCCTTTGTGTTCAAAACAGGAATTGCTCTTTTGGGGAGTAAGTGGGATTACCAACATTCTAAAAATGACTTGTTCAACATGAGGTCAAGCTAAGGAAGAGGAATAATGGTGCATTATGCTTGCTTCCAATTGATCTCCTGCACAAAGAAACAAAAGGTTTCATGGTCACCTATAAGAATGCCATCTGGTGGAAGGTACAGATGCCAAAGTATTTTTCCCATGGTTTCATAGTTGAAGCAGACTGGTAGGCGAGGATGGAGGCGTTCTTTCAAAAAATCAAATTTGCTCGCTGTTGGCCCAAGCCGGAAATTTGCAAAGATCAAACATTTCAGAACATTGCTATTTAACTTTCAACCACATTATTCAAATATTAACTGAATCACAAATATTTATAGACTACGTCTTGAAAGTGGTTTTTACAAGCCAGGCAGCATTGCCAATGGATCTACTGCCTGGGACTCCTGAGTTTTTGTTAAATTAGCAGCAGTTGCATTCTGTGGGTGGTGGCCAAAGGGACTGCATTGAAATCTTAATGAACTGAACTGTGACATGGCTTCTACATCCTAATCAGCCAGATTCAGGTCTGCTTTCTCAAGCCTATCCCAAATTCTAATACGGGTGTGTGTGTGTGTGTGTGTGTGTGTCAAACACAGTCCCTTTTTTCTGCCCACACCGCAGAATTAATGCAGTTTGACACCACTTGAATTCACATGGCTTCATTCTATGGAATCCTGGGCTTTGCAGTTTGTTCCGGCACCACTGCTCTTTGGCACAGAAGGCTAAATATCTCACAAAACTACAAAGTCCAGAATCCCATAGCATTGAGCCATGGCAATTAAAGCAGTGTCAAACTGCATTAATTCTGTAGTGTAGATGCAGCCAGGCAGAGTGAGGCAATTGTCATAGGTGGTAGATATTGAAGGGGTCAACAGAGGCAGCCCCCTGGCCCATTTCCCTCTGTTTGAGGGCAAGCTATGCATCTGATAGCTTCCAATTGTCTCAGTTTGGCAGAAACAGTCCTGATTAATCCTCTGTTGTTCCTTTTTTGTCAACTACTTTTAAAAGGTCCTAGTTTCTCTCTCCTGCTCCCACTTTCCCCCTTCCTCCCAAGCTTGCTTCAATTGCTGCAAACTGAGTTCAAAGAGCAAAAATAGGAGCTTATCGCTTGGCTTTTAATTCAGTTAATTCAGTGTACATCTATCTGGCTTAAAGCTTAATTCGAGCAGCATCCTGATGTTATCAGAATTTTTTTGCCACTGAATTTGCTGCCCAAATACAGTCCGGGTCCATCTTCACTTCCAGGAGTTCTCCTCATGGCTCTTTTCAGATCTGGGAGTTTTCTGGCTTAAGAAAATGGCTGCCGAAGAGATCCTGGAAGTGGGGATGGACCCAGGCTGTATTTGAGTGGCAAATTTGGAGGCAAAAACCTTCTGATAACATCAGAATGCCACCCAAATTAAGCTTTAAGCCAGGTTGAGGTAAGCCAGATTTAAAAGCCAAGAGATAAGGTCAGTAGTTTGCACTCAATTTGGGGGAAGAGGAGGGGTGGAATCATGTCTTTCCCAGTAGGCTCATTGAAAACCAAACTGATGCAGCTTCTCTCTCCTAGCTTGGGTGTTCTTCCTCACTTATAATTTTGGCACCTTAACCACACTCTGATGTTACTTGGCAGCACATTTCCCAGTTTTAATCTGAGAAATGTTGAAGGGTATGGTCTCGTTTTCTCCCTCTTTTCCTCTCTCTCTCTCTGTGTAAGAGAGAGAGAGGGAGGGGCTACATCTGGGTGTTTAGGCCTTGGGGTACCACAAGAAAGAGGTTGGTACCTGATATGGTTGTAGGCCACCATTTTGCTCAGCCTGCCCTGGGTCACTGGTGCCTGTATTATGTATTGACATATGCCATTCCAACAGGTAAATCTTTATCGAGCAGCAGCTGGTGGCTTCCATATCAATGGGACTGTGAAATTACTCTAGCTTTTAGTTCAAACTTTAAAAAGTTATCCAGGTCGATGAACCCTATCACACAGATACTGTAGGTCCTGTACCTTCAGTTGTTGCTGTTGTCTGTTGCTATCGAGTGAACCAAGACTTATGGTGATCGTAAAGAGGCCTTCAAAACACCATGTCATCAACAGCCCTGTTCAGGTCCTGTGGTTTCCTTGGCTGAATCTATTCACCTGTAAAGTGACCTTCTCCTTTTCCTACTGCCTCCCACTTTGTCAGGAATTATCTTCATTTCTAATGAGTCATGTCATTTCATGATATGGCCAAAGTACAATAGCTTCAGTTTGTTCATATTAACTTCTAGGCAAGGTCCAATTTGTTCTAGGAGTCATTTATTGGCAACCTTGGCATTTCAGGGTGCCCATAGAACTCTCCTCCAGCACCACATTTCAAATGAGTTGATTTTCTTTCTGTTAGCTTTCTTTGCTGTCCAATTTTCACATATATACACACATACACACCCTGAATAGGAATACTATAACATGGATTATTCTGACTTTGGTATTCAATTATATAACTTTATACCTGATAGCACTTTAGATACCACTTTTAAAGTACAGATCACAAACCATCGCACTGACATGGAAGGCACCAGGTGACACTTGTATTCAGCACAATCTTGCAATAAGAGAAGCTAGAAATTAAGGATCCTTTGGCATTACACAATTATAGCTCTATGGTTCCACTTTTAGATGTTCTGTGAATATTCAATGGTATTCTGGGATTTGAAGTGTTGGGAGGGGTGTTTAAAATTCTCTTCCAGAAAGCCTGAGTGCTTCACTAAACTAGAAAGCCCAGAAATCCATAGGATGTCACCATGACAGTAAAACTGGAATAATAGCACTATAATTGTGCAATGTGGAAAGGACCTAATCAAGGAGAAGAGCTGTATAACAGCAAACCCCTCCAAGGCTTGGAAAAGTTCCTTCTGAAACTAGAGCTCCTGAAAATCCCCTAGCTAGAATGGCCTCTGGCTGTGGTGGCAGGGAGATTTTGGACATTAGAAGTCCCAAACCTATTTTTTTTAAAGCTCTGAACTTATGGTTCCCCACCAGGAACTCCTCATATATATTACTCAGAATATGTAGGTTCCTGAAATCTAGAAATTATGGGTTTGTTTTTCATGTGGATGTCATAAATCAATTTTTTTTCTTTTTACACAGACTGAAACAGTGCCAAGAGACAGTGTTAAAATGCCTAAATTCAATACATGTTAGTAAAGTGTTCACAGAAGCCAGATTGCTGTAGCAGACAGTACAGTAATAGAAAAGTACTTGCAGAGATGTTGTTATTGGATTCTTTCAAAAGCAAATTTTCAAGATGGATGTAAAACTTTCCACTCAAAGGAAACATCTAAGGAATTCTAAGGAAAGCCAAAAGGAAAAAGGAAAAAAGAAAAGTTTTGATAAGGCTGGCGGAATGTATCCAAGAGATTGTTCACACGTCTTTAGCTGGGACACACAGAGAAAGAATGAATGAATGAAAAGAAGTTTGAAGTACTGCTGGCATTTACATTTTCAGTAGAGAGACCATGGATTCTTTGTCCTAGCATGCCTTGCTACAAAACCGAGATCATTTGTGCGTGCATGCATGCACATGTTACTTTAAAAAGTGGGGAGAACCTGGGGCCCCCAACAACTGTGTCAATGATGGAGGAATTGCTTAGATCAAAGGAAGCCTGCAAGGGGTGGGTAACTGGGGAGGGGGGCACTGTTTCACCTATGTATATCAGCACTAACTGGTGAATAAAGAAGGTTTTATTTAGAAATATTCAAGAGTACAATCAAACACACAATAGCAAATCGTTCAGAAACCCCATACAAGGCTAACAGAAATAGTGGTATGGAATACTGAATAGTGGAGGCTTAGGGTTGTAGAGAGGGTGATATTCACCAGTCCTGCAGAGGAATCCACAGAAAATGAGGTGTGACTCAGAGAGCATCTGAGGGCAAAACAGAAAGAGGGCTCACTCGCTATATTCATATTCACAAACTGGGCATGTGCAGGGTGGGTATTTGTTTCTTATCCTCACGGGGTACTTAACATACTCACATGAAATACAAAAACTTGATTGCTTTCCTATGGAATCGACAAAAGAGACTTTTTGGTAGATGTTCTCAACAAAGCAGTGATTGTATTTGGGACAAACCCCAAGATATATGCACAAGGAAGTTGGTTGGGAACACAGTGGGGATGGGTAGGAAAGATAGTCTTACATCAAATCAAATCATTGTTTATTGTACTAGCCAATGGGTATGACAAAAAGCTTTTTAAAATACACCAAGCATTTAAAACAAAAAAACACAAGAATACAAAAGTGCAAAAGACATCCCGTCATTTAACATGTAGTTAAAATTATTGCTGATATAAAATAAAACCTTTCCAGTTATTGGTAAATGCATACATTGCCGTCATAAAAATCAGATTAATACTTTGAGTCTCTATGGCAATTTATGGCATGATAGCATAATAACAGCCTCATTAGAAACTCCTGTATAGTGGGCCCTTGGTATTTGCTGGGGTTTGGTTCCAGAATCCTCTGTCGATATCAAAATCCACGGATGTTCAAATCTTTAAACATAAAGGCAAAGAAATGGAGGCCCTTATATAAAATGGCAAAAATCAAGGTTTGCTTATTGGATTTTTTTTTAAAAAAAATCATGCTGTGGATGGTTGAATCTGTGGCTCACTATTTAAACTTTAGCCTACTTACTTAGCAATCTTTTCATGAGTCTTAACAATTTATAATCCTACTTTTTGATTCTTTTTTTATTGCTGACACAATGTGCCAGATCCCTGAGTAAGTATCTGTAGGGCAGGTGGGGGGGAAACTGAAGTGGCTTCCCCTCCTTTGTGGGACTGTTGACTCCAGAGTTGCCAGGTTAGTATCATCCCAGGTCCTGAGACTTCAAGGCGCAAACATGAGATGTAGAAAGAAGCAAGGGACAGTGATATTACAAAGGGAACATCCAAGTTATGTCATTTAGCAGGATACATTAAGAATCAACCACACTCGCTCAGAGTCAGTCATGCAAATTAAAGAAAATGAAGCCTAACAAAGGAGAAGATAGACACACCGCACACAGTCAGAGCTCTTGCCTGGAGATTCTTCGAAAACACACATACAAACACAGAGAGACACCCTGTGAATTGGAATTGAGGAGGACCCTGACCAGAGATGTAGTTATTGGGGGGGGGGGGGTGAAGGCATTGTCCTCCAAATAAGAATTCTGTCCCCAATGAATGTTTCCTTCAGTCTTCGAATTTCTAGCTTTGCAATGAGTTCGACTTTGAAAATTGTTCATGCCTAGAACTCTTCTATATGTCATATTTGCATTTTTTTTTTCTTTGTGACTTTGGATGTCTGAACTGTCTTTCTAAATGCTCCATTGAAGTTTTGAGTGACTGCAAGACTAGAAATCTGGAGTCTGAGGGAAGATTTGGTGAGGGGGGAGGCAGATTTTTTATTTGAGGAGGCAATGCACTCCTCACCCCCATAGCTACATCCCTGACAAAGACTCAGAGTCAGGCTGTGAGATCTGAGAACCTATTCCTAAGGCTGTATATTCCAGCTGACTTTTCAAGGCAAGGCTACACTGTCTAGAATACTCTGGGCTGCTCCTGGAGTATTCTGGTCCCAATGCTGCCCCCAAACCCCACACCATCCCCATTACCCGTACATTCTGCAGGGACACTGGACAGCTGTCTACACACATGTCCCACTGGGCTGCCCCCTGCCATTGCTATTGCCACTGGTGCAAATCACTCCCGCTGAGGTCAAAAATGACATGCCCATCATCGATCACATGTCTGGGTGCCTTCTTGTGACCTCAGATGGATTGACTTGTGCCAGCAATGGTACAAATGGTGCAGTGGGATGTTGTATATACATCTGCCCAGTGTTATTTTGGAGTGCTCCAGATATTCCAGGAAGATCAAGAGCAAAAGGTAAGTTATTTTAAACTGGTTTAAGGGAGGACTTGGCCTGGATTTGGTGCAGGACTGACCTTTCTACATGAAGACAGCCTGCACCCATGTTGGAGATTTACCCCACAATTTTCTGGACATGCAACATGAGAGAAGGGGGAAATCGGTTTTAATGACCCAAGAGAAGGATTCAGCTTTGTGGGGAGACAGAGCAAACAAAGCTGCCATTTTCCTTTCAATTTGTCACCACTGGATGGAGCTCTGGGCAGTGGTAGAAGGGTCTTGCCTATCCTAACTTTTGACTTTTTGCCTCTGGAAATTAACTGGAGGGGGAGTTGATTGGACATGAAAAATCGACAGAAATGTTGAAGCCATAAGAAAACCTGTTTTCACAGGATTTTTTTTTTCTCAGAAAAAAATATGAAAAATGTAATATTACATTTTTTCATCACATTGGGGGGAAATGGAAAAACAATGAAATATTACATTTTGCCTTTTACAGAATGAAAGTCGCTTTGTTATATAATAATAATTGCAAATTTTATTTATTTATTTATTTATTTATTTATTACTTTTAATTACATATGGAGCTACTAGGTCCTGAACTGTAAGCAACCTTGTTGCTTTTGTCAGTTTGTGAAGAGCTTGCAAAAATCCAATAAAAATAGAAGAATTCATTGACACTGGTTAAACAGAGAAAACTGATTCATCTTCTCTAGCCTTCCACAGCACCAAAGAAATATAAAATAACTGAGAAAAAGAATCCAGGACCAGAAAAAATCCTTTGATAGGAGATATTGTGCTTAGTCTTTCATGAAAGTTTTCCTGCTGCTTGGCTTTTAGAAATCATGTGGGAGGAGTAAATATAGGATTACCCTGGCCAGAATCCTGTGGAGACTTACACTGACTTACTTATATAGGAATTAGAGTTGTGTGGTATTGTAATTTTTATAATGTCGTTTTAATTGATGTTAGTTTAATTCAATTTTAAGGGGGGGTGGTTGGGTATGGGTCATGTATATTTTATCTTGTATTTTTTTTTAATTGATGTAATCTGCTCCGATTGGATTCAAAACAAAAAAACAAACAAAACAGCTTCATTTATATACCGCTTCATACCCTTAAGGAGTGTCTAAGCGGTTTACAATTGTAAGCTATTTGCCCCTCAACAATCTGGGTACTCATTTTAGCCACCTCGGAAGGATGCAAACCTGAGTCGAGCTTCAGCCCTTTGCTGGTCTTGAACTCGCAACCTTATGGTTTCGAGTGAGTGGCTGCAGTACAGGCATTTAACCACTGCGCCACCAGGGCTGATCCTGATTCAGAGGAGTGGACTATAAATAAAACGTTGTTGTTGTTGTTGTTGTTGTTGTTGTTATGTAGCAGAATCTGCAAAGTATCTGATGCTCATTTAGTGCTGGATGAACAATGAAAACAATGCACAATGGGACTGATGCACATTGGTCCCAATGCACACTGGGCACTCTTGCTGATATCCCATTAAGTATCTTCACAATCCAATAAAGAAGTTTCTTAGCAACATAAATACATATATGTAAAATCACACAACGTAAGTCATATAGGATTTTGTCAAGTGAATAAGCATTTTATTCATCATTCTAAAAGGGAATATATCAGGAAAATGTTCCAGAAAAACAGGCATAGAAAAAAGGGAATTTTTTCCCCTGTATGTTTTTCCTCCAGGCCTTCACATCTCTAAGGATAATTCAGGCCTTGTTTGGCCTCCCTTCCACATACTAATTCAGATTGAAAGATTTCCCTCCCCAACTCTCATCCCCTCTTTGGTTAATATAGGGGCAGTACAGACCGCTCTTTTGGGGCGGTCTGCATCCACCCCTTTAAGCAGCAGGATGGGGCCAGGGCTACCTGATCAGCAGCCCCAGAGGCCCCATCCTGCCGCTTCTCCAGGCCACAGAAAAGCGGTGCACCCCACAACTGATGGCCCCTTTCCCCTCAAGTCCTTGGCGCAGCCGTCTAAAGGCCACACCAAGGACCAGGTGCAAAAAAGGAGCTTGGTTTTCAAGCTCCTTTTAGCGCCGTGGCACTGTTACATCAGGTGCACACAGCGTTATCTAAATGCTGCACACGCCATGACACTTTGATGGCGCGTCCATATTGACACCGCCATTTTAAAATGGTGTCCATAAGCATTAGGGTTAGGGAGGGTGTGGATGCTGTGCCCTCCCTAACCCTAATTGCGCCATACAGCCCATAGCTACCCTCTAGGTTTTTCATGAAAACAGGTTTTCAGCTCAGTTGTTATAGTTGCTTTTCACTGGAGGGGCATGTCTACTTGGGGTGTCAAGAGCTACTAGCATCTCCAAACAGTCAGCAAAGCTGCATCAAGAGCTGATCAAGGACGTCACTAAAGTGAAAATGTTAATAACAATATAGTGCTTTCTCCTTGTACTGAACAGCTGAAATGGTTTTAATGAAAGCCCAGCTATCTCAGATAAGCCTGACTCAATTTCCTAGACAGATTCTGCTTATGTACTATTAACATTCACTTTTTAAATACTGATAGTTTGCTCCTACACTAATGTGAAGTAAATTTCCTTGGAGTAAATTGGATTCTGCGGAATAAATTTTTCCACTGATTGCTCAAGTACATCTGGAGCATAGAAACATTACTTTTTGGATTACAAATCCCAGATTGCCCACCAGTATGGTGACTCTAAGATTCATAAGTCTTTGAAAAGGGTGTGCACGAAAAAATTGGGTCTTGCACAGAATGCTATGGGTTTGCACAAATTTTCAGCTTTCTTTGTCTTGTGGCACAATAAACTACAGTTCTCAGAATTTCATAGTATTGAGCCATGCCAGTTAAAGTGGTATCACACTGGATTATTTCTGCAGTTCTGAAGTGTTGTCAATAAGACAAAAGTTATTAATAAGTATCAGCAGACAAGCTAGGAGAGGCTGTAGCAGTGTGACTTTTCTAGAGCCTACTGGGAAAAACAAGATTATTGCACCTTCTT
Organism: Urosaurus nigricauda; assembly: GCA_034509955.1. Lineage (NCBI taxonomy): Eukaryota > Metazoa > Chordata > Lepidosauria > Squamata > Phrynosomatidae > Urosaurus > Urosaurus nigricauda. The sequence goes on from JAOEGL010000003.1 coordinate 269,783,931, forward strand.
CTTGGGCCGTCTGAGTACAAATCACTTTTGCACTATAAATTCAGTTTGCAGCATCTGAAGTAAGCTATGGACAAAGGGGGGGAAGTGGGAAGAGGCTAGAGAAATTGGGACATTTTAAAACCAGTTGAAAATGGCACAACAGAGGATTAATGGGACTGTCAATGCCAAAACAGGCTAGTTTGAGCATATATGGTTGATCCCCACATAAACAGCAGGATAAAGTAGCAGAATCCCAGAGGTTTTAGACAATGTTCCTGTGGGAACTGAACCACCATGGGTAAGAAAAACTGTGATCCAAGAGGCCTGCTCTGCATCCAGATCCAAACGGCTCTTGCCACTCCAGTTGCAGGCAAAAGGCCCAGTGGCATCTCGTCACAGGAAATCTCCTGGTCTGATTCCACTTCTGCAGGAATCTGGCCAACATCATTTAATCTGTTTTCATTCCTGTTTCATGAGAAGTGAATAATTAATGAGAAACAGAGAAAGAGGAAGATCTTTTCTTGTTTTTCTTGCTCAATTTCTGTTTTTTCTGCTTCTTCTTTTAAAGTGAGACCCTAGCTATGTATTCAAGTAAAAGGACTGGAGAAAGTTTTTTTTTTTGCTTGGAGAGGGGTCATAGGCATTGGTTTGAGTGTGGGGCCAAAAGGGGAGAGTTGCCATAGCTGTGAAATCACAACGCAAGCAGAGAGGTGTCACTGGGGAGCAGCAGGCAGGCAATTAGCTAGCTGGCACGCCAAACCAAACTTCTTACCTCCTGGAGACTTGGAGATGAGAAAAGCTAGACTATGGTTTACAAATCACTCTTTTTTTGGCGGGGGGGGGGGAACCCCATAGACTTTCTGCCATCCCAGTTCCACTTCTCTGCTTCCTCCACATGCAGCCTTCTCTGCCACCAGAAAAGAAAAACCTGTTGAGTTGGGATGGCGAGTTGCATTTCTTGAGTGGTCAGTCTAAGGGCAGAAGTTGTTGTTGTTGTGTGCCTTCAAGTCATTTCCGACTTATAGAGACCCCAAGGGGAACTCATCATGGAGTTTTCTTGGCAAGATTTCTTCAGATGGGGATTGCCATTGCCTTCCTCTGAGGCTGAGAGAGTTTGGCATGCCCTAGGTTACCCAGTGGGTTTCATAACCAAGCTGAGAATGGAATCCTGGTCATGGTCCAACACTCACACAACTATGCCATGCTGGCCCTCTTCTAAGGGCAGATGCCACACTCTCAAAAACTCATCTCTCAAATTCCCAAGTCCTGGGGCTTGTCTGCATGGATTAGTTACTTCCAATTCCCCTCAGACTCATAGAATCATAGAATCATAGAGTTGGAAGAGACCACAAGGGCCATCCAGTTCAACCCTCTGCCATGCAGGAACTCCAAATCAAAGCATCCCCGATAGATGGCCATCCAGCCTCTGCTTAAAGACCTTAAAGGAAGGAGACTCCACCACACTCCCAGGGAGTGTGTTCCACTGTCGAACAGCCCTTACTGTCAGGAAGTTCCTCCTAATGTTGAGGTGGAATCTCTTTTCCTGTAGCTTGCACCCATTATTTTGGGGCCTATTCTTTGGAGCAGCAGAAAACAAGTTTGCTCCCTATTCAATATGACATCCCTTCATGTATTTAAACAGGGCTATCATAGCGCCTCTTAACCTTCTCTTCTCCAGAATAAACATCCCCCGCAGCGGGATCCCCTGCTCCCTTAGGCATTCCTCATAGAGCTTTGGTTGTGGATTTCAAGATCCTTCACCATTTTAGCCGCCCTCCTTTGGAAATGCTCCAGTTTCTCCACATCCTTTTTGAATTGTTGTGCCCAGAACTGGAGACAGTATTCAAAGTGGGACCTGACCAAAGCAGAATAGAGTGGCACTATTACTTCCTTTGATCTAGATACTATACTTCTATTGATGCAGCCTAAAATTGCATTGGCTGCACTGTTGACTCATGTTCAACTTATGGTCTACTTGGATTCCTAGATCCCTTTCACATTTAGTCTTGTTCAGGCAGGTGTCCCCCATCCTATATCTGTGCATTTCATTTTTTCACCCTAAGTGCAGAACCTTACATTTCTCAGTGTTGAATTTCATTTTGTTAGTTTTGCCCCAGCTTTCTAGTCTATTCAGGTCATTTTGAATTTTGATCCTGTCCTCTGGGGTATTAGCTACTCCTCCTAATTTGGTGTCATCTGCAAATTTGATAACTATGCCCTCAATACTGTCACCCAAGTCATTAATAAAGATGTTGAATAGCACTGGGCCCAGGACAGAACCCTGTGGCACCCCACTTGTCACTTCTCTCCAGGATGAAAAGGAACCATTGTACAAAGGACTCATTGCGTCCTCTTTACATGACACAGGATTAAAACCTCGAAATGGGTGCAGACTGTCTTCATGAAATCTGTACATGATTCAGCATTTCTTCTCATTAACTCAGATTTTAAAACCTTACCTTTTGCTCCAGTGTTTCACCTCTCTCTGCAGCAATGACAGGTGGCTGCCTTTCCAGACGGTCCCTGCAAGAATCCCAGTGCCACTGCTTGGGGCTCAAGTTGCCCTGAGGTCAGAACAAAGTACCCAGCATCAATAACATGGCTGGGACCTTCATTGTGGACTCAGGAGTGGCACTAAACATTAAACAACATGGGAAGGCAGCCACCATCATCACTATGCAGAGATCACAGGTATTAGGTAGAACATGGATAAATCTGAGGTCAGAATACTCCAGGGGCATGAGCCCCTGCCCAGCAGGCATACATGTGCCCAGCTGCACCATGTGCTGGGAGGATTTGGTGCTTTCGACTCTTCAGAGCCTCCCCTACATTAATAATTCGATAAATATGTGCATACAAACACTGCCTTTTATCCCAATGAAGCTTGGACAGAGGAGTGCATGAAAGTGGGCTGAATGTGACCTGTTGGGGGTTCTCAACAAGTGCCATTCATGTCTGAAAGTCACTGCTTACTAAAAGACTTTTGTTTTGAAGGGAAGGATTGGGAAAAGAGGCCGGATGGGCATGTCTTGGGGGAGGTTTGGTTGTGGATTTCTACACTGGCAGGTCTGGAGATGGTGGTCCATCCCATCTCTCTGATTCTTACACCATGCAAAATTCTTACACCCGCAGCAACATACACATACCTTGCACACACACTTGTACATACATGCACACACAACATGCACAAAATATAAATTTACATGAGTCCTTTTCATGTGTAATGATGGAGGTTTTGCTCCAGATCTCAGATTTCCAGATCTCAGAGCCAGATGCTGAGTTTCAGGGCCTAGAACCTCTTCTCCACTTCTCAAGGCAGAGGAAGAGCAATCTCAGGATGAGAGCACTGCTTGAAAAATGTGCATATGTAGCTATTCCTTTGATTGCCCTAAATGCCCTAAAGGCAGCAGATCCCATTTGATCTGGGAAGCTAAGCAGGGTCAGGTCTGGTTAGTACTTAGATGGGGGATTGCCGTTGAATACCAGATGTTGTTGACTATATTTCAGAGGAAGGAACTGGCAAAACTACCTCTGACTATTCCTTGCCTAAGCAAAACCCTCTGAAATTAATGAGGTTGCTGTAAGTTGACAGGGGATTTGAAGGTATGCATGCGCGCACACACATACATATTTTCTCTCATAGACTTGGCATTTTTTATTTAAATTGGAATACCCTGTCTAACTGTGGCTGACATGTTTGACATGTCATACTTAATGACATCACCAGGTGCTGCCCCATGTAACATCACTAGGTTTTACAGATCTCAAGGTCTGGCCTCTTTTCTCCAATCTTTAATGTGAGAGGGGAAAGAGTTGTGTGTGTGTGTGTGTGTGTAAGTTCTTCAAGTGCTAGTCTTAGTACTGTATTTTAAATTGAAATGGCATGCTATGTGCAATTGTGGCTGATGTTCCATGTGTCATGCTTAATGATATCAGCAGGGCCTGCCCTAAGGTTTGACATGGAAGTTTATCAGACGGGAGAAATTTCTCTCTATTTCAAATGGAGCCAATTTGAATTCACATATATTCACTAGTTTAGCGAATTTATGTGAATTCTAATTGCGTTCAGAATGCATTCAGAATGACTTCCCATTACCTGAAAATGACTTCCCATTGCCCAAAATTGTGTGAGATACTCTAATACACAATAACTTAAAACCCATGATTATGATCGGAATGACTTCCCTTTTGCCCGAAATTGCATGAGATACATTCATATGCAATAACGTGAAACCCCATGATTGCGTTCAGATTGCCATTGGATTATACTTCCAATTTCCGTCGTCTGATAAACTCCATGGTGGATTTGAAAGGATGTCATGTGGAAGAAGGAGCAAGCTTGTTTTCTGCTGCTCTAGGATATGGAACAATGGATCCAAACCAGAGAAAAAGAGATTCCACCTAAACTTTAGGATGAACTTCCTTACAGTAAGAGCTGTTTGACAGTTGCACATGTTGCATCAGAGTGTGGTGGAGTCTCCTTCTTTGGAGGTTATTATACAGAAGCTGAATGGCCATCTTTTGGGAGTGCTTTGATTGTGTATTCTTGCATGGCAAGGAGTTGGACTGGATGTCCCTGGTGGTGTCTTTCATTTCTTTGATTCTGTGATCACAAGGGGGTCTTCCCTAGGTCTCAGGTTAGTGGCAAAATATTTCTGACCTGACAGACCTAAACATCACCCTTATAACATTACAAGGCGCTGTCACCCTCTGAGAGGCCATTCCTATGCTTCTTGTTTTGGCCCTGAAATTTTAGGTCTGAGTCCTTACATGGCAACTCTCGAAGGCTATGGATTAGAGATGGCTGGTCTAGAATTTATGGCATGATGATGGATGGTGGTGATGACAACATCAGTGATAATGATGATGGAGGAAGAGAAGCAAACCAAAGCTGAAGGGGGAGTGGACCTGGTGTTACAACTTTAGCTTATCTCTGCTGTCAGCTAACAGGAAGCAGCTCTCCCAGATTTCAGATGAGGGAGATCTTTCCCAGCCCTATGAGACCTGTTAATTTTGTTAGAAATGGCAGTGATGCAAGATGTGTGTGTATGCAAAGTGCATGTTGTATCACCAGAGCTATAGAACTTCCCCCTTACCAAGAGGCTGAAACCACATCGGCGAAGTAAGCCATGTATAATGATCTAGCTGACACTCATCTGAGCAAAAGCAAACATCCTGGGCTGGAAAGTGGGAGGGAAAGAATAATCCTCTACCACCCATGGAGGGAAGCATTGGCTGATCTGTTCATGGTAGCCCCTGTGGGATGCTTGGGAGCTCTGTTCCTCTTGCCCTGCAACATCCCTCACTTGCTCTCTTTGACGGATGGACACCCACCTTGTCGACTTCCCTATTTTTTTAGCATGTTCATGCACACCTGGAACAGTCAGACCTAGATCACTTGCAAGGGAGGAGGGAGGAAGAAGCACATCAGCTGCAATGTCAGCTGTCACTTGGTGCAGCTGCAAGCCAAGACCCCTGGGATGTGGGATGCAGCAAAGTGAGGGCAACCTCTGTGCCTGAACAGAAGAGCTTCCCATTTCCATGGAGGGCTTTCTCCATTTTGGCACTGGCCTCTGGCTCTGTCCAGAGTGATTTAAGAGGAGGAGTACAGAAGGATCTTTTGTTTGGGAAACCAGAGAAGAGACAGAAGGAGAGAGAGGAAGGAGGAGGATAAAAGGTTTGCATGAGCTAAGACTCCCCACCTGGGAATTGAACTTACAGTCTAAAAAGAGTGTAGAATCAGAGACTGATAGAACTGTGGAAAAATATAAAAAGGTGTTCTCACAAGCCATCTTATCCAGCCCTGTTATCCAATGGATATCTAACAAATGAGTCCAACAGAAGAAGAGTAATAAAACATGTGCCTGATATCCAAAGAGCTTCTTTAAGTCTTGTGCAGCCACACTAGAGAACCATATAGGTCTTGTACCATTTTAATTCTCCTGGCACTTTCCAATGGAAGCCTTGGTCAATTCGTTGTTGTTGTTGTCGTCGTGTGCCTTTAAGTTGTTTCTGACTTATGGTGACCCTAAAGAAAACATATCATGGGGTTTTCATGGCAACATTTGTTTCGATGAGGTTTGCCATTGTCTTCCCCTCATGCTGTGAGTACGGACTCACCCAAGGTCACCCAGTAGGTTCCATGGCCAAACTGAGAGTCAAACCCTGGCCTCTCAGTGTTGCAGTCCAACACTCAAACCACTGGCTCTTGTACTTTGAATTTTCCATGAAAGGGATCTAATGGTATATTTTAAGGGATAACCCTAGAGAACCCTTAGAAAACCCTAAGATCCTCATCGGACTACAAATCTCAGGATTTTATAGGATGAAGCCAAAGCAGTTAAAGTGGAATAAAAGTGTTATAACTGTGCAATTCAGATACAACTTTTGTTTCAACAAGGGAGAAAGGACACCCTTGTCTCGCCTGCAGCTGACATTGGTCTGCCATCATCATCATCATCATCATCATCATCATCATCATTGTCATCATCATCCTCTGGCATCTCCCACTGAGCATCCCAGCACTTCTGATCCCATTGAAGGTATTTTACAAATATACCAGGAATCCATCCAGGGTTGTTGCTTGAATGAGAACATGGTGTGTGCATGTGTCTTCAAGCTACCTGTTGGCTTATGGAGACCCCATGAATTTCATAGGATTTTCTTAGGCAAGGAAGAGGTGGTTTTCTCTTCCCAAATAAAAATCCTGCCTCTTCAATGAAATTTCTACAATGCAGTTATCAAAAACTTCTACTGACTATTTAGAAATAGTTTAGGAATCCAAAGAAAAGGGGAGGCAAACTTCCCAAGGGAATATGAAAACATCTCAAAACATGAAAGTTCTACCAAATTGAGAGGCAGCATGGTGTAGGGGGTTGAGAGTTGGACTACCACTCTGGAGGTTCAAATCCCTGTTCAGCCATGGAAACTTTCTTGGAGACTTTGGGCAAATCACCCTCTCTCCGCCTCAGAGAAAGGCAGATCCCCTCTGAAGAAATCTTGCTGAGCAAATCCATTCTGAACAAACCTTGCCAAGAAAACCCCATGATAGACTCGCCTTGGGATTGCCATAAGTCATTAATGACTTGAAGGCACAGAAAAAACAACAAGGTGCAAATTGCCATAGACAAGGAAGGGGAAGAGGTTAGCTAGATAAGATGCCACATCTGGTTTTTCTATCTGGAAAAGAGGCCACCATCAGGACCCATAGGGAGAAACAGAATAGTTTCCCATTGGCAAAGTAGTCAGAGAAGCCTGTATTTTATCATTCTAATTCTTTCATTTATTTGCAGAATGTATCATACAGAAAGCAGGATTAGACTAAGAGGATGGAAATATGAATAATGGGGGAAGGGACATCATTGCAAGGGATCCTAGTGACCTTCTTACAGGGAGATTGCCAACTGGAGAAGGTCTTTGTCTGAATGAGTGGATAGAAAGACCATGGGCAGAGAAATGACAGAAATAAAAGTGCTGAGTGTGTGTTAAACTAAACACGGGTGAGCTTCTCTCCAACCCAAATGTATTGGCTTTGTAGTAAGGCAGGCTATCTTCCAAAGAGTCATAAATAGCCTTCTGTTTTATTTTCCTGACCTAACACAATTTTGGATGTTGACCATCCAACCCAATCCCCCACAAACCCAAGTCCTCCTGTCAGGAGGTTTCCATACTAGTACACACAGTTCAGGTTGCCTTGGCCCTGGGGAGCTGTCATTTGACGTGATACAACATTTTAAACTCTGGAAAGTTTTTTGTTCCCTGGGTTGTTGTTTTTTTTAATTAACATTTGAATCTGTTATGAGCTTCATGGTTTTAACGGTTTATTATATTCATCATGACCATTGTTTCCAATTCTGCCCTTGCAGGTTGTGAGGATTGTGTTGTTTAAAGTGGAAATTCTTCTCTGGGTTAGCTTTTAATCTGGGGATCCACAGAGTTTGCCTTGTCTGTCCTTTAAGGCAGGATTTAACAAATACTGGAAGGTTGTAATCAAGCTTAACTCCCTTCCTAGGGAGGCTAAGATGGCTCCCCATTTGCTCCCTTTCCATCAGTAAGAGCATTTAAGTGTGTGTGGTTTTAATAATTTTATCTTTGGTCTTTTTAATGGATTTGTTTTGAATGTTCCTAATTAAATTGCATTTAAACAATAATGTTTTTCATGTTTTTACAGATGTCGTTGTATGTGGTTTTATCTATATTTACTGTAAATTTTGTAAGTGGCCTTGAGCCCTTATCTAGGGGGAAAGATGGGATGTAGGTGAATAAATAACGATAATGTAGGCTGAGTATATAGAGGGAAGAATAGGATTATACCCCTTGGCAAGAGATAAGAAATAACTCATTTTTATAACTGGTGATGAGTTATGAGGAGTTATGAGGAGCAACTTAGGGAACTAGGTATGCTTAGCCTCAAGAAGAGAAGGTTAATAATAGCTATGTTTAAATAGCTGAAGGATTGTCATATTGAGAAAGGAGCAAGCTTGTCTTCTGATCTTCTAGAGACTAGGGCCCGATACAGATGGCCCAAAAGGGCCATCTGTGAGGCAGGATTAGGGTTAGGGAGTGTGCAGCATCAGCAAGCTCCCTAAACCTAGCACGTATGGACGGCACCATCCATACACTCGCACCATGATGGAGTCATGGGGTGCACCGCATTTATACAATGCGGTACACACCTTACGTCATGGCGCCGCAGGAGGGCACCTAGGGCGCCCTTTCTGTGGTGCCAAAAGGAGTTCCAAAATGGAGCTCCTTTTTTGGTACTGGTCCTTGGTGTGGCCTTTACACAGCCGTGCCAAGGACCCCAAGAGGAAAGTGGCTGTGGTGGAGGCCCCTTTCTCCTCTTGGGATTGCTGTGGATGGTAGAGTGCAGCTGCTGCACCCTGCTTTCAGGCCACGGAGAAGCAGCAGCTTGCTGCTTCTCCATGGCCTGGAGAAGTGGCAAAATGGGGCCTCTGGGGCTGACCAGCAGCCCTGGCCCCATCCCGGCGCTTCTCTGGGTGCCTTCAGACTGCCCCTTTTGGGCAGTCTGTATAGCCCCTAGGACACAGAGCAATGGATTCAAACTACAAGAAAAGAGATTCCACCTCAACATTAGAGGGAACTTCCTGATAGTAAGAGCTGTTCAACAGTGGAATACACTTCTTCAGAGAGTAGTGGAGTCTCCTTCTTTGGAGGTTTTTAAACAAAGGCTGGATGGCCATCTCTCAGGGATGCTTTGATTGTGGCAGGGGGTTGGACTGGATGGCCCTTGAGGTCTCTTCCGACTTAATAATTCTGTGTGTTATTACCACAGCAATAAGCTGAAACAGGTGACTTTTTTGGCTGTAGTGTCCATAGCTGCAATTCACTAGTGTTAGTGGAATTGAAATGTATCAACTGCCTGTTACTAATTCCTCTGTGTGTGTGTGCTGACACAGTATGAGCAATGGGAGAGGAATGAGGAAGAGTCACACAGGTGGCTGTATCATGCTACAGCCGGGAAGGATTGCTTTGTAATATCTTTCTCAGAATTTCTGAGCTGCAATATCTGAACTGGTCACTTGGGGTTTTCAAAGAGCATAACCCCATATTACAACATGCAGGCATCTGACTAAGATCTCCAGTTGCGTTTTTTCTCCTGTTTGGTTTGTAACATCTTGCCTGATGAAGAAGCTCATGGAGCTTCGAAAGCTCGCAACAAGTATATTGTGCATTTCTTTTGGCCAATAAAGGTATTACCGATGGGCTTTTGTTTGTATTTGTTAAATGGCCAACACAGCTATCCCTGAATGTTTACAATAGTACAACGGTAACTTGTTAGTAAACAGCAGCTCTGCAAGTTACCTTACTGGACATCAGGAAATAGCAACAAGTAATAGCTTCTTGTATGATCAGAATAATGAAAAGGTAACTGGTTTCTTTTTAAAAATGAAATTCCAAGCTCTGCTCTTGACCCTGTTTCTATCTGCATCCTCCCTTGTTCTCTCTCAAACTAGTAGGCTAGTTTATGGGGTGCAGGATCAGCCCTATGGCATAAACAGCAATGTCCTGCAACAGAGAAGGTAGTCTGGAAATCAAGAAGAACTGACAAGAGGGAGTAGTCATTGCCATCCCCCTATATCTGCTGCCTTAGGTATTGGACATATACTCTAGAGATCAGGGTTTGATTTCCCACTTGGTCATGAAACCCATGGAGTGACTGTGGGCAAGTCACATGCTCTCAGCCTCAAGGGAAAGCAATGGCAAACCTCCTCTGAACCAATTTTGCCAAGAAAATGCATTTTACATTTGCCTGAGGGTTGCCACAAGCTGGAAACAACTTGAAGGCACACAATAAGAAGAAGGTAGTTGTCTCACTTTCCCAAATGGTAGGGCTGCTGATCCTTCCAAAAGTGTGATTCCAAACTCTTCTCTCCATGGATGCTTCTGCACTGAAGAAATAGTGCAGTTTGACACCACTTCAACTGCCATGGCTCAGCGCTATGGAATCCTGGGATTTGTAGTTTGTTGTGCCACCAGAGGTCTCTGACAGAGAAGGCTAAATAGCTCACCAACTGCAAATCCTAGAATTCCATAGCATTGAGCCAGGGCAGTTAAAGTGGTGTCAAACTGCATTATTTCTGTAGTGCAGATGTAGCCCATGTGTCCAGAAGGTGTTTAAGGCTTTAAGTGATGCTGTGTGTGTGTGTGTATATGGTATACAACCATATACCTGCCCTTCTGTTGCACTGACTGAATTAGCTGTACTGAGATTTCTATCATCTGCCCAGGGTTTTGTGCATTCCCTCCTCCTCTTGTATTGTAGTCTGTACATCACCCTGCATGGCATGTATAATATTCTCCTAATTGAACATAGTAATAAGGGCATAGATGGATAAGGGCATGTACGGTATTGGGTTGCATTGGCTGCGTATTCCTCTGTAATCAAGACTAGCATTCCTAAGAACCAGGATAATATGACTTAAGCACTTTCTAATGTATTCTTGAAAAGGCCAGCATAGGCTCAGCGTTCGTTCATTAGAATCAGTGTCTAAAAGATTCCCCTCGCCCCCGCCTTCTGATTCTGACCTTTTGAAAGCCTGAAGGGCAGAAATACATTATTGTTTTAAAACATGATGTTGAGAATTCTTTCACTGTTTTGTTTTTCACAGAACAAATATGTTGTGACAACCATTAGGCTGCCGTCAACCCTCCGTTTCTTAAAAGGGAAGTTCTAGCAGTCTAGGCTGCCTGCAGGTCCTGAGTCCTACGTGTGCATGTGGACAGGCTGTGGTTACATGCTGAGATAGGAAAGACACTTTGCACATGCATAAGTCTACTCTTTTTCTGTAAGTGCTTACCCTACTTACATATAAAGGCAGTCATGATGTACGGGTGAGTAAGCACTCAGTACAAGCTCAGAGGCTCTCTATTTTTGTTACTTCATATATTTACTAATATGTCTGCAGTCCCAGAAACGGGTTATAGGCTTGTTCCTTACACAAATGAACAATTCTTTTGAGGTGGGGTGTTTAGATGACGCACACCTTGAAACCAGGTGGAAACTGACCCCAAGTCGTGCTTCACAGATAAAAACTGGTGCAAAAAGAAGCTGATTTTTTCTGACTTTTCCCAGAAAATGAGCACCTTCACTCATACGTATAAATGCTCTGATGCCAGACCACTTCTAAAGAAGCCATCTATCCTAACCCTAACCCTACTTGTGCATATAAACATCCTGGCACAGGAGCACATTAAAAAAAAAAAAAAAAGGATGGTGCTGCTATACCCAAGCAGTGGGAGCGGCAATGCCCAAAAGTGACAGTGTGATACCTGAAATGGAAAACTTACACAAACCAGACAATCCAAGAGGGGGCATGAGGTGAAGGGAGAGCATGATTGGATGCCTCAACTGATGCAGGGTGAAAAGTGTGACTGTGTCACTGATCAATAGGATGGCATCTGGGGAGAAGGCAGTAACCGGTGGTGGTATGTTTGTGTGATGGTGAGCATGGATGGTGAGGAGTTGACTATATATATATATATATATATATATATATATATATCGAGCAGCACAACTTGATGCTGCACTACACGGTCAGGTGGTGCACATCTCAGCCAGCTTGGGAGCAGCTGGTACAGTTGGTGGGGGTTCGATTCAGTTTCCAAAAAAGCAGCTCCAAGACGTGTATTTTTTGTGGGTTTTTCTGGCTATGTGGCCATGTTCTGGAAGAGTTTATTCCTGATGTTTTGCCAGCATCTGTGGCTGGCCTCTTCTCAAAATCTGTGGCTAGCATCTATTCTCTAAAGGTACTAGCCACAGATGCTGGTGAAACATCAGGGATAAATTCACCAGCAGTCCTTGACACACATATAGGCCATGTGAATTTCTCTAAGGCCATCCAAACCCATGGCTAGCCCCACTTCACCTTGTGCCATGGGTCTCTTCCTGTAAACCCCTTGCTGATGTGATTTGCAACCAAGCAAGGTTGCTTTTTGCTGGTCTTCTCAATGCTCATCTAGTTCAGCCATGGAAACTCATCTAGTTCTGGTCAGTGCCAAGATGCTTCTTTTGTGTTCACTGAGCAAATTATGTTTCATATTACTCCCCCTTCTCTTTGGACATATCCCCCCTCCTTTCCACCCTTCCATCTCATCTTTCCCCCTTACAGGCTGTCCTATTTCTGAAGCTGAATCCAATTCTTCCATTTCCTGCCTCTGTTCCCAGTCTGCGTGAGTCGCTCCCATTGTAACAACAGTTCCTCTCTCTATGTAGGATCTTGCAAGAGTGTGCCCCTCCCCAAGCCATAATAAAGATGTTAAATAGAAACACACTCATCGGAGACCCTCGGTGCTTTCCTTTCCACCCCCTTCTGCCTCTCCAGCCTCAGCAAAATGCCGTTCCCCATTATCCTCTTTGATGCTGGTCTTTAAGCCAATTTTCTACCTACATGTCAGTGTGCATAATCTCCAGCTAATTCCACAAACCTCCCCCTGCCCTCCACTTATTCACTTACAGGGTTCTGAGAGAGACAAGAACCAAACTTCACTGAGAATCTCTCTGCAGCAGGCTGACATTGCCTGTCAAACTCCTCTGTCAAGATCTGCCTTTGAGAACAGCTTCTGCCTGAAGCTTGTAGGACCTCCTTATCATGTTTTGACATTTATTCTTCTGTTCCATGTAGGCCAGCTTAGCTGGCCAATGGAGTCTAAGGGTTGTCCCTCCAAAAAGACACTGAAGCAGGGCAATTGTTGTTATTAACTCAAACTTCCCATGTTATCCCCCAAGGAAATGCTATAGTCTCAGGGGTGTAGCTATGGAGTGGGGCGGGACAGCAAAATAGCAACAACAACATTTATTTATAATGCCCTTTCCACCAAAAGACAGAACATCCGACATATACAAGAACAAAACAAGAAAACACAACACTATAATATAATTAAAGTACTAAAATAATTAAAATATAATATAATTAAAAATAACATACTAATATTCTGAAAACAAAATCCTCATCAGTAACTCATCAGGATGATGGAACAGGTCTCTCTGCAGGAGAGACAGTTTTTTTACTCTGCAGGAGAGATGGTCTTCCCTGCAAGACTGCTGATGGTGCTTCCTCTGGAGTGTGCAGATTCCAAAATGAAGGGTTTACCTCCTGAAATTTATTTGTGTGTTTGTTTGTTTATTGCAAAAATGGGATTCTCCCAAAATGGTATTCTATCCCTTCCCAAATTCTCCTTCTCCATCCCCTGAAATTTTTCTACAGCCTCCAGATTTCAAGTGCTGCACAGTGAAATATGGAAAGTCCTTCCCACCTAGAACTCTTTATCTGCTGTGTTCCACATTCCCTTGGTTATTCTGCTTGCCCTTTTTCTTTGGAGGCCTAAACTGTATGTCCAACTAAAGTTTTAAGTTACTATAATGATATAAATTTCGATATGGAAAGAAGGTTTCATTGGGGGAGGGAAAAGATTCTTACTTGAGGAGCAATACCCCCATCTCTTCATCCACCGTAGCTATATTCTTGACTCACCAACAGGCCATGCTAGGCTGAATATCTTCCCATTTTGAGCCTAAGAGGGAAACTGGGAAGCAATGCTTTAGAACAGGTACAGAAATCATGTGGCCCTCCATATGCTGTTGGACTCCAAGTCCCAGCATTCCTCAAGGCTCTCCATGCTGGATGGAGCTGTTGGGACTTGCAGTCCAATAACATCTGGAAGGATGTATGATTCATGTTCTGGATCCAGGGTGGGCAAAGTTCAGTTTGTGTGCCATATGCAGGCCTCCTCAGAGTGCCCAATGTGGCTTCAGGTTCACTCTACCCTCCATCCATGACCTACACAGTACGCTGATGACACCCAAATAGTCTTCTCTATGTCTCCGACTGATGCAGTGACCAGGGATGGCGTCGCTCCTCTCGTGGCCTGTCTGGAATCGGTAATGGACTGGATGAGGGAAAATAGACTCAGCCTGAATCCAGAGAAAACGGAAGTACTCGTTATAGGTTCTCCCGGTCCAGGGATGGAGGTGGTTCCACCCGTCCTGAACGGGGTCACACTCCCCGTGAAGGACACAGTACGCAGTCTGGGGGTGCTCCTTGATTCGTCGCTCCATCTGACCTCTCAGGTGGATGCGACGGTCAGGAGCACCTGTTATCAGCTTCGGCTGATTCGCCAGCTGCGTCCCTACCTGGACCGGAGGGACCTTGAAACCGTAGTACATGCTCTAGTAACCTCTCGGTTGGACTTCTGCAATGCACTCTACATGGGGCAGCCTTTGTATCATACTCGGAAGCTACAACTGGTACAAAATATGGCAGCGCGGGTGGTCACTGGTGCCCCCAGGGCCGCCCATATAACACCAATTCTGAAGGATCTTCACTGGCTGCCGATTCGCTTCCGGGCTCAGTACAAAGTGCTGGTTATCACCTATAAAGCCCTATATGGCTTGGGTCCAGGGTACCTGAAGGACCGTCTCTCCCCATATAATCCGCCCCGCACACTCAGATCCTCTGGACAGCGATTACTGAGAGTTCCGGAGACAAGATTAGTGAGTACGATGAAGAGGGCATATTCTATCTCTGCCCCCTGTCTCTGGAACTCTCTACCTATCGATCTCCGCTTGTCCCCCTCCCTTGCTCAATATAAAAAGGACCTAAAGACCTACTTATTTAACCAGGCATATCGCTGAATTGACTTTTTATTTATTAGCCTGTTGTAATGCCGCCCACTGTTCTGCTGCCGTATATGCACTAGCACTTGTATTGAGATTTGTGATTTTACTGTTTTACTGTTTTATTGTATCTGGCTTGTTTTTAATGGTTTTTATGTCTTGTTGTTTTTATATGCTGTACACCGCCCTGATCTGTGGAAGGGCGGTATAGAAATAAATCATATTATTATTATTATTATTATTACACACACACCAGGAAAATATTGGCTGAAAATGGCAAAAAGCACCCTGAGAATACGGAGTTCACAGTGCACCACTGAAAGTCCTTGCAAGGGGACTCCCCTACATGCATGTTTAGTGTATGTGCTTGTGAATGTACCTTCTTCCTTGTTGACTTATGGTGACCCCATGAATTTCATTGGAGTGTTCCTTCATTCTTTCTGCTTTGCTCCTTGATTCAGTCCCCTGGGTTGTCTTATATCCTCTTGATATGATCTTCAAAACTGACCTCTAGCTTGTGCAATAGGTTCCAGTACTTCCCATTCTGAATTGGTTACATAATGATGTCACTAAATGGAAAATGGAATAAGTTCAGACTGAAGTTAGGGGTGGGGGGGGGGTTACCCACTGCTTCCAAGATTGTGTAGAAGTGGGGTCATCTCAACACAAGAAGAATGCATTGTCAACATGTAGAAAGAGCTTGGCTGGAATCCTATTTTTGTTGTTCCATGCCTTTAAGTTACTTCTGACTTATGGAGACATTAAGGTGAACTTATCACAGAGTTTTCTTAGTAAGATTTATTCAGAATGGGTTTTGCCTTTGCCTTCCTCTGAAGCTGCCGTGAGTGTGTGACTTGCCCTACGTCATCCAGTGGGTTTCCATGACTGAGCTGGGATTCAAACCCTGTTCTTTAGAGTCATATTCCAACACTCAAACAACTATGCCATTCTAGCTCTCCTTGGTGTCTTATACATGTATACATTCCCCTACAGAAATCTGACGTAGCATGTCTGCATTCAGTTCAAGGTGGTGAGAGTGCAGTCGGGTATGCAATGCCATTATGCATATGTATTGTACGTGTGCCGAACTTACATGCCCATTTGGTTGAGCAGCATTGCAGTTTACTATTGAGGCAGCAGTCCACAATTGCCACATGACTCTGTGATCACATACTAAAGTCTCACTCCATCTCCTCAGTGTTGGATCTAGATTATTGTCTCTCATATGAAACCAAGACTCCAATTTTGCCCTTCCTGAATTTGTGCATAATTGTGGGGCAATTTTAGGGGTCAGCCTTTCAAGATACCTTAGAAGGTAAGTGTGTGCCCATCAACACCCAATAGTATCCCATCCCTTTTAAGGAATCTTTAATGGTAGTCAGGACCATTCTGACATAGCCACTTGCCCACTGTTCTCGCTTTAACATCAGAATTACACATTATGCCAAACAGTGGGCATTTCTCATTAGGGTAGGACAAATCTATTACCTTCCATGTCTCACAGTTTCTTGTTGTTCCTACATACAATTTATTTACTACGATTTCTGCATCTGTATGCTACTTTTTTAATTAGAAAGCCAGCACAAAAAATGCATATGCATACATTTTTCCTAATATGCACAAATTTGTATGCAAATTGGTCTAATATACACAATTTTGCATGCAGTTTTCCTTGGTGGAATGATGCTTTGTTCTCTCTCTCTCTCTCTCTCTCTCACACACACACACACACACATAGCTACACCTTTTAGCACACATTGTCCCTTGATCTATGCATTTTTATTTGATGCTTTGTTTGTTCCATAAAACATATCACAATATTTGGGAAAGTGATTCTACCTAAGGGTTACTTTGTTTTGGCTAACATACTGCTTTGGGAAATGTTATTTTGGTGAGTTCTTATCAAAATGAAAAATGAATGAAAGTCTCCCCCATCTTTATTTCCCACCCACATCTCTTCTGCTTCTGGATAATGTAAATATAGGAAGAAGTAGGGATTTTCCCCCTTCTGGGCACCACATTTTAAGAATGATGAGCCAGAACATGTGTAACACTGTAACAAAAACAGTGACAGTTCTGAAAACCATGTCCTGTGAGGGGAAAATGAGGGAAACGAGACAAATGAGAGACAATATGGTAGCCAAATTCAAGTATCTAGGGAATGTCACACAGAAGATGAGATAATCTGGTTTTTTCCTACTCTGTTAGATTCAAATTAACAGGAGAATTCCTCTAAGTATTAGTAAGAATTTCCTGATGGTAAGAGCTGTTCAGCAATTCAACAGACTGCCTTCCAGTGTACTGGAGATATTTCTCTTGGAGGTTTTAAAAGCAGGAGATAGCTAGCCATCTCTTAGTAACATTTTAATGGTGGATATCCTGCAATGGTAGGAACTAGATG
Organism: Urosaurus nigricauda; assembly: GCA_034509955.1. Lineage (NCBI taxonomy): Eukaryota > Metazoa > Chordata > Lepidosauria > Squamata > Phrynosomatidae > Urosaurus > Urosaurus nigricauda. The sequence goes on from JAOEGL010000003.1 coordinate 269,801,447, forward strand.
ACCATTGAGGGCCCTTTCAACTCTAATGTCCTATAATTTGCAGAGGAAAGTATAGGTTAAGAGATACAACTATGCCTGCCAATCTTCCCCCAACAAATTCCACCTTCCAGACCATCCCCCCCCCCCCAACAACCAATAATTTTTCAGATTTAGAGTCTGGATAGGAGAAATGCTATCATTATCATCATCATCATCATCATCATCATCGCCATCCATTCCGCCATCATCATCATCATCATCATCATCATCATACAGGTATGCATCTGCAGAGAAGGAACAACATGCTTTGGAACAGTTAAAATTCTCTTCCTTCCCTTTGAGTCTCCTTTACATCTATCTTTCCCCATATATTACCATTCTAAGAAACCCATTTGGACTTTCTGTTGCACTTAATGGCAACCAATGTGGCCTGATGGTTTTCATATCAGTAGGTTGGTGAACATGCTCCAAGTTTTCATCAAAACTTTAAAGGGGCTACTTAAGGGGTTGAGTCCTATGTTACAAATACAGTACCTCCTTTGACAGTTCCTTTACATTTTGGATTGAAATCAGGGGAAGATTACAACTCCACACATGGAAGCCAGTAGTCACCATTGTCAGTGACCTGTAGTCCAAGCAAAGCAGGTGTTTTACCCAGCTGCTGTCCCTTGCTCTGCTTGGGTCACAAGCTGCCCTTAACTCTATTGTGTAGTTTTACCTTAAAGAAAACTGGTCCTACAAAGGCATGGCCGTATTAAACATCCTTCCTTGCCATTTACGAAAAAAGGGAGCAGGGAAGGGTTTTTGTTTTCTGTAAGTTAGAACTCTTGTTTAATCTGTCCCTTGGTTACTAATTCCTTCTCTTCATACGCTGAAATTCGGCACTCATGCTCTCTCTCTGGCATTTCCCTAGCAAGAGTCATGGGACACTGGCTTGTATTTCTCATTCTCCTTCACAGACTAAATGCTTCGTAAACACCAGGAGCTTTTTCCTTGGAGCATGAGCCTCACACTAACTGGTCCTTGCAATAAAACATGAGGGGAAGGGGGCAGTTTAAGAAAAAAAATACAACCCACACTTTTACATGGTACATTTCATGAGTGTTAACGTCATCCTTGCCTCCCCATGGATACTTTGTTCCTTGCCATCCTGTATTGCATTTGAATCCTTTTAAAGGCACAAAGCATGCCACGTAAGGAACAGGGAAAGAAGAGAAAGTACAGATGGGACAACTGCTAGATTCTTTCCTTCCCAGGTTATCTCAGATGATCAGCAGCATCCCACCTTGGAGCATAGCTGCTCACAAGAGATGTAACAGATGTAGGGGTGAACATATCATTATTTACAGTCCGTGTCACTTTCTTATGTGTTCATCTATAAGTCTGTTGCATCAGGTTTGTGCATGAATGTTGTATAATAAACACACAAACACACAGCCATACAAAAAAATGCATTTAAATGTGTTTTGATACTATTTTTGAGTAGGCATGTGTATTGCAACATTTGGAGAAGGCACACGTTACATTACAATGTATACTTGCATCCAAACAGTGCAGATCAAAGTCCCATTCACACTACAGACGTATAGCACAATTATTCCATTTTAGTGGTCATGGTCCTCTCCTCTGATATTGGGACTGGCATTGTAAGGAGCCCTGATGGTAAAGTGATTAAATGCCAGTACTGCAGCACAAAGTTGTAAACTGGCATATGACCAAAAGAGGAGGAGGATGGTGATGATGATGATGATGATGATGATGATGATGATGATTTGTACTACACAGAATGGCCAGGTCCTGCAACCTGAATGCCACTCTTAAGTAATTCTTCCAAGCTCTGGGTATAGACAAGATAGTGATATAATTGGAGGATCCGCCAGGTCACTGGCTTTGAGCACTAGAACCTTTTATGCTCTTGACATTTATTTATAATGTCTGGTAGGGAAGCTATAGGAACATATAGAAGGTTTACAGTGCAATTAACAAGAAGGGAGGGAAACACTAGGTAAACTATTATAATAAATACACCAAAGGCATCTCATAACTTGTAATATATATATTTGTGCAATAAATATTGATTCCAACAGTGATATACAAATCTTAAATAACATACAACAGGAAGCCAACAGTAGGATTTGACACTTATGTTGGGACACCAGTAGGCACCCGGTGCACCTGAGCAAAATAAGCTGTATTCCATTAATCCAAGGGTGCGGTTATCGTTGCATGGTGGATAAATAGTGATGGGTGGGTCAGAGAGAATTGTGCACAGATGGTCTCTGGGCCCTTCCCATTGTCACCATCTTGGCTTCTAAGAATAATAAGTACCATCTGGCTGTTACTATAGCACTTTCACCCTGAGATTCCTCCCCTTCATCTTGAGAACTGGAGAAGACAGTCTAAGCTCTGAGATTCAACACTTGGCCCTGAGCACCCTAATAAGTATGGCCTATTAATGCATGTAGTGTGCTAAGAAGTCATTGACACTTTTCAAATTCCATTGGTTGGATTTTTTTCAGCTTTTGAGAAGTTTACAAACCATGCAACATCTTTAATACCACTCTCATGTCCCTATGCTATACATTTCCACTGCCAGGTAAAGGCTTGTCTGTTTTGTTTTTTTCCTTTCAAGCATTGAAAACCCTTCCCTTAAAAAAAGGCAATGAGTATTGCTTAGAATTGCATTAGAATTCTTCTCCTCCACTTTTCCCATTTTCATTTTCTGTTTCAGAGTCTAAAATATGCCTTTTCAATTCATTGCTTTAGTTCTATTGATGTGTTCAGTGGTTTGATCACTACATTTCTAAAGTCTCACTAAACAGACGGTGGCTTCGTGTTGTTGGGTGTTTTTTTTTTTAGCAGAAAGAAAATTCATAAAGGCACAAATAAATTATTTAGATGATTTATATATCACACTTTCATTCAGCTGGCATCCAAGGCAGCTTACGCAATAACCCAATGCCAATGAAAATTAATTTAAAATTGGTCATTGTTTATGCCAATTGCAGATGATGGGAGATGTACATACAATACATTTCAGCAACATCAAACCAGGAAAGCTGGTTTAAAATATCACCTGGTAAGGGGAGTCTTAGACTTTTGTTGATCCCAAACTATGACTTGATCACACTACTTAACATAAGGGATGGAAAAAAATATTCAAAAATATTTGAAAAAAGTTTGGAAAGCATATTTCTCAACTGTCCACAACAGTGACTAGAAGAATCTTGTGCTATTAAGAATATTCACAATCCTGGACTTATTCAATAAAAAAAATCACACCAGGTTATTTTGCATAGAAAACCCAGTTTCCTGCACAGCATAACTTGGGACTTATTCTGCATAACATTTTCCCCATTGTTGTTACATGCAGGAATCGGCCTTTTATGTGCAGGAAACAACCTTTCCTATGCAAAAAGTTTCTGCATAGAAATATTGTGTTCTGTGAAGTTGTTTTCTGCCCAAGAGAACCAAGTGCAAATTTTGTGAAGAATAAATATGAAATTGTGACTAGTCTTTAAAAACTGCAGTTTGTGGAGGCTTTTTTCCAGTAGGAAGGAAATTGATAGAATTACTTGCTGCTTCCTTCAAGAAGAAGATTAGTGAAAATTACATCCTTATAATGGATTATAATCTAATCAAAATTGACAAAAGTTCCTATTATTATTATTATTATTATTATTATTATTGCTTTCAGAACCTGCTAGCCAAGGACCAGCTGGGGATATCCTGGTAGCTGTAGACAAAAAGAAAAAAAAGGAACATTTCCATGCTCTGTTATTTAGGATTCTCCTATTTAAGAAAGCTTTACTCTGATTTTGGATATCAGCAGTTCATGGTCTTACCACAGTCTGCTCCTGGCCTTGGTTTTGCAGAAAGAATGTTGTGTATCTTTGGACTTTCCTATAATCTCTGAGCACATCAACAGCTGAACATCCTTTCGGCTTGAGTCCAGTTGCATCATTAGCCACAATGCTACTCGTAATTGTCCTCTGTTGTGCCCCAGTAAATCACTGAGTGCCATCTGATCTGAGAATCACATCTTCAGGCACTATCTCTTGTTTCATTTTGGATTGTCTCATCATAGGATTTTCATGGTAAAAATATGAAAAGTAGGTCTACCATGCCTCCCTTTGCACAGTACAAACAAGTGTTAGCTATGGTGCCACTGCTGTTGTCTCTGAGAGATCTTCTGCCAGTGTCACCCTCCACTTCTGCTGCTGCCCTGTAGTTATTTGGCATGTTTAGTCTGGCTCCTCACCAAAAGCCTGTCTCACATGAGAGACCCTACCAGCACCACTGCTGCCATCAGCATAGACTCTTGCCTCACAGGAGCACATGATCCCACCACCGGAAAGTTAGTGCCTTTGATGGGTTCACCTTAGCGTCACTGTAAGTCAGAACTGACTTGAAGGCAACTGCCACCACCTTGGGAGGCAATAAACTGGTGGCATCTCCAGCTTTCCATTTCCACCCACCCTGATCCATCTCTGTTCACTGCACCTGCCTCTGCACAGCACATCAGTTCAGTATAGCAATGTGTGTGTGTGATGAATCAAAACACTAGAGGTAGGAGAAACTGGTACTGTTTTGTCTCTTTTAAGCCACTATGAATTTAAAGGTGCGAGGGAAATCTCTAGATTGCATCCTGGCAAGCTTACTTATCGCAGCACGCTTTGATGTGAAAGTAACAGAGAAGAGGACAAAAGGCCCAATTTGCAATTAGATGAAATCTCTGGGCTGGAGCTGTTCAATTAGAATACGGGCTTTGGTTTACAAAACTGGTTTATAAAATGCACACACTCACATGTGGCTCTAGTCTCGCTATACTAATGTGGAGGCTCTTTTCGATTTTAAAAAACCTCCAACAGAACACTGCTTAATCAAATAAAATGTCAAGTCTGTCCTCATGTTGTGATGCCACTCCAGTGGTTAGAAACTCCTGGCCTTCAACAACAGACCACCCACCCCATGGGTAGGACATGAAAACTAGGGCACATATCTTCCTACTATTCTGACTTGGCAGGGACAGTCCTGATTAATCCTTTGTCATCCCATTCTATCAGCTGTTTTTAAAATGTCCCAGTTTCTCTCTCCCACTTTCCCCTTGGTCCTCAGCTTACTTCAGTTGCTGAACACTGAAGTTCAAAATGCAGAAGGCACTTGCACTCCATTAATTCAGCAGAGGGATGAGGAAGGAAGAGGGTTAAAATCTTGATCTCCCCAGTATGCTTAGACAAAACCAAACTGCTGTACCCTCTCTTGGCTTGTCTTTTCTTCCTCATTTGTACCATCTTAACCACACTGATATTGCTAGGCCACACATGTCCCAGTGAAATGTTGGTGGATTTGGGTTAACCCTAATGTTAGGATTGTAAGAGTGCTCACTTCAAGCAACAGATTTTGAATGTCATAAAAGTACAATATATTCTTATCTATTTAATTTATCATGAGTATATTTTACTGCCAGGAAGGTAGAGAGGTATTTGCAAGATTTTCTTTCACAGGTGCTGAAGTAACTTGCCTTGCCCTAGATCCCTGTATACCTCTTGAGTTGGACAGAGGTGTGTGCACCATTTTCAGATGGTCTTCTGATGGCAAAATGTCTTGGTCTGGCCCTGACCCTACACAGAGATATGGAAGTTGTGATTGTTGTTGTTGCTGCTGCTGCTGCTGCTGCTGCTGTTGTTGTTGCGTGCTTTCAAGTCATTTCAAACTTATGGTGACCCTAAGGTGAACCTATTTTGGGAATTTCTTGGCAAGATTTCTTCAGAGGAGGTGTGTCATTGCCTTCCCCTGAGGTTGAGAGCATGCGACTTGCCCAAGGTCACCCAGTGGATTTCATTGCCAAGCAGGAAATCAAACCCTGGTCTTCAGAGTTGTAGTCCAACCACTCTACACCATTCCAGCTCCCTCATTATAATTATAAATATAAATATAATTACTATTACTTCTTGTTATGCGTTGTTCTTGTTGTGCATCTTCAGGTCTCCTGAGTTGTAGTCCAACACTCTAACCAATATAATTAGTTCTCATTTCAGTTTTTAATGCCAAAAGTGAGAGGGATGGAGAAGCAATGCAGCTACCTGCACTCTCTTCCCCCCAGACTTTGAAATTCTTCCTCCATTCCCAAAAACAGCATGACTGAAGTAGAGTTTGGAAAAGTTACTTTTGTGGGGCTATAAATTTGCTTTGAACAAACTCCAAGATTGCACAAGTCCCAGAAACTGGGAACTATATTATGAATCTCTGCTTATATCCTATTGCTGCTAACACCAAGTGTGGGGGTTATGAGTAATCCTACCACTTCCATCAAATGTGGGGTTTCTGCTCTTTATGTGAGGGTTCCACTCTTTATCCTATCACAGCAGTGCCACCACTGTGGCCAAATGTGGGGGTCTTTACACTTAATCCACCAAATGTGAAGCTTCCTAGTGTTGATTGCAAACACTCAATGTGAGGGCTTTCCTGATCCCTCTCTCTGCCATCTAGAAGGACTTTGTCCTGTTCCATCTGTGTGACACCAACTCAGTCTAAATGCCCTCAAAATTCCTGTAGTGATTTATACCACTTTTATACTACTGAGGTTTCCCAGCTGAAGATTTTCTTGGAAATCTCCAAGAGAAGGACAACCAGATCAAATCTATACCCTACCTTTTCTCAGTGACAGGGAATGAGACATCTGCACTCAAACTGGCTATTGAATCAGGATGGGAAAGGGGGTCATTTTTCAGCATGAAAAAAATAAAATCATGTTCCCAATGACTGTACAGCACAATAACACCAGGGAAAAGAAGGTTGTTGTGTGATCAAGCAGAGACAAAAGCAGGACCAAATCGCGGCTAGGATGGTATAATAGAGTATAATAGAGTAGTCTAGTAGGCATGTATATCAAACCCCTCTCAGACACATTACTCTAGCTGCGCTCTTCTCAAACACTAGGCTAAGCTGTCTCCATTCATACACAAACTCTGCAATCCACCAACTCTCCCATGCCAATCTCCTCAAACATTCCACCAATTGACACCCCCTTCAACTCTCCCTTTTTTCCTCTCTCCCAACAGTTAACCTATCTCATACTCACACAACAAATCAAGCAACTTTTTTAGATACGAACCCATGACATCACATTGTACATTGGTATCCAGTTGGGTTTGGTTCCAGGATACCAAAATCATGGATACCAAAATCCATGGGTTCACAAATCCCATTAACTTACTTGGAGAGTAAAAATGAAATGCACAGATGTAGGATGGGTGACACCTCGCCTGAAGGTAGTACATGCAAAAAGGATCTAGGAGTCTCAGTGGACCACAGGCTGAACATGAGTCAGCAATGAGATGCAGCAGCTAAGAAAGCCAATACAATTGGGTCAATAGAAGTATAGTCTAGATTGAGGGAAGTCAAAGTACCACTCTATTCTGCTTTGGTCACCTGGAATATTGTGTTCACCTATGGGCACCACAATTCAAGAAGGAGGTGGACAAGCTGAAGCATGTCCAGAAGAGGGCAACAAAAACGGTGAAAGTCTGAAAACCAGGACCTCTGAGGAGTGACTTAGGGAGCTGGGTATGTTTAGTCTGGAGAACAGACGGTTAAGAAGTGATATGATAGCCCTATTTATATATTAAAAGGGATGTCATATTGAGGGTGGATCAAGCGTGTTTTCTGCTGCTCCAGAGACTAGGGAGTTTATCATACGACAGAATTTGGGGGTATAATCCAATGGCAATCCGAACACAATCATGGGGTTGCCCGTTATTGCGTATGAGTGTATCTCACGCAATTTCAGGCAATGAGAAGTCATTCCGAATGCAATCATGGGGTTTCACGTAATTGCGTATTAAAGTATCTCACACAATTTTGGGCAATGGGGGGGTCATTTTGGGGCAATGGGAAGTCATTCTGAATGCATTCTGAATGCAATCAGATTTCACATAAATTCTCTAAACTAGCAAATTTACGTGAATTTGAATTGGCTCCATTCAAAATTGGGAGAAATTCCTCCCTTGTGATAAACTCCTAGGGCATGGAGAAATGGATTCAGACTACAGAAAAAGAGATTCCACTTCAACATTAGGAAGAATGTTCTGATAGTAAGAGCTATTTGACAGTGGAATACGCTCCCTCGAAGAGTGGTGGAGTCTCCTTTCACGTTTCCAAACACACTGGATGGCCATCTATCAGGGTTGCTTTGACTGGTGTTCCTGCTTGGCAGGGGGTTGGATTGGATGGTCCCTTGGGGTCTCTTCCAACTCTAGGATTCTATTATTCTATGATTCTAAGTGCAATGACACAGTGAAATAATGGCAAAATCAAGGTTTGGTTTTTGGAATTTATATGTAGTTGAAGAGTTGGATATGGAATTGATGATTACAGAGGCCTGACTGTAGTTCAGAACAGTAATTTTTCTAAGTGGAGAGCAGGAGATGAAGCCTGATCATTTCCAACATCTTAAGACATAGTTTCTCCTAGCCATCATCTCCCCTTTGGAACAACTGGGCAGAGCAGTGTGTGTGTATTGTGTTTATATGTGCAGGGTAGATGATATGGGGTTGTTGCTGGAGATGCCATTTTTATGAGCAAGCCCCCTCCCACCTCATGTCCTTGCCGTTGCTTGAGAAAACATTTGCATGATTCCAGCAAGGACTTGCAGCAACAGAAGCTGGCTGTAGCTTGAGCCCTTCTCTGTGGCCCCTGGGCTGGGGGTGGAGGCAGGATCCCACCTCCAGGCCCAGGAGTTCACATCTGGTCCTACTGAAACCCAATCTGGCCTAGGAAGTGCCACATCTCCGCACATGGCTCAAAGGAACCGTTTAACCACCTTCTTCCTCCTATTCCGGGCTTCCCAGGAAGAAGCTGTCAAGTAGAGACTCTCTTGGTCAGCTTCTTTCTCTCCTTACTTCCCCTCTTTTTCCAGCCACAAGTCCCTTCCTGCTGCCCCTTGATCTCCTTCCCTCCCTGGAGTCTCCCTCTTCCATAGGTCTTTGCCACTTGACTCTGCTCTAGGTCAGTGCTTCTCTATGCCAGCAGATGTGGTGGACTGGCAATTTCCCCCATGAATGTGCAAGAGAGCAGCACCATTGTAAATAATAATAATAATAATAATAATAATAATAATAAATTTCTTATCTGCCTCTCCCATGAATTGAGGTGGGGAACAACAACAGACCAGCAAATATGCATCCAGTAAGCTTTTAGAGACAGTTGGCAGTAGAAATTAATGTCAAAATGAAATGACGGAGTAAGATAACAACTTCAATAGAGATAAAAATGATACAATTATGGAATAGTATTAGGAATAGTAGAGATTTAGAAAGTCATATTATTAGTGTTGTTGTTGTTGTTTTGTTGCTTTGTTGTTGTTTAAGTGGTATGTAATGGTATTGTGGAAGTTAAAATGTCTATGCATTTTGCGTAATAGGTTTGTCTATTTATGTATAAACGCGTAATGTCTTTATAACTATCGGTGTGTTAAGAATAACTAATAAAAATATGCATCAGTTAAAAACACAACATCAGTTAAAAAATACATCAGTTTATATTATCATTATTATTTAGTATAGTAAATTATAAGTATTGTTTACATATGTGTCTTGTTTATTCTTTTAAATGGATGCATGTTTTAACTGATGTTGTGTTCTTAACTGATGCACTTTATTAGATATTTTTAAACATACCAATAGTTATAAAGACATTATTATTAACCAATAGTTATAAAGATATATTGTGGTGGTGGTGGTGGTCTCCATTAGCTACCATTACTTCTTTCCATAGCCTCCCAACATTTTACAATTGAAAACCAGGACACATTTGTAGAAGCAATAGCTGTTTGTGGTTGAGGTGGTAAACTATACTAACGAGGAAGAAAACGCAAGGTAGGAGAGGCTTGAATCTACTGGGAAGAACAAGATTCTGTCACCTCTTCTTCCCTTTTTTCCTGCTGGGTCAATGGAATACAACTTACTTTGGATTTTGAGCTCAGTTTGCAGCTATTGAAGTAAGCTGAGGACATGGGACCTCCAAGAAAGGAGAATCTACCACCCTACAAGCCAGTCTGTTCCACTGCCGGCCAGTTCTTACAGTTGATGTAAGCCAACAAATGGCCATCCGGCCTCTGTTTATGGGGTGCTTTGATTGTGTCATCCTGTATGGCAGGGGATTGGACTTGATGGCCCTTGCAGTCTCCTCCAATTCTATGGTTCTATGATTCTATCAGAAACAACCACACAACAACAATATATTCAAAAGTTGCAACCCTTTGGTCATCACTACATCATTCTGACTTATGGTGATCCTAAGGTGAACCTACCATGGGTTTTTCTGGGGCTGAGACTTGCTCAAGGTCACCCAGTGGATTTCCATGGCTAGGTGGAGAATCAAAGCCTGATCTCCAGAGGCATAGTCCAATGCTCAAAACACTACACCACAAATATCTACCCAGCAACCATCTTTTAAGGGTATCCAGGGAAAGAGAGAGGCAGCATTCAATGAAGGAAGAGGACACAGGCTATTTCACATATCTTAAATTATCCAGTGAAAGCCCTAAAGAAAACTGACTTTCCAATCTTCAAATGGGAGGAAAAGTTCAAAAAGGATTCTCCATCCCCCACCCCAACCCGTCTCTCCTGTCAGCTGCCTCTACCTAAGATGTTTGTTTGTATCCGAGGAGTAGACACCTCCCTGCTTCACAAAGATTTAAAAGTCAAATGAGTCTTATCCTACATGCTGCAACTTGGAGATTTGACTTGGAAACTGTTTTCCTTTGGCATAACAAGTTTGAAGAGGAAGACAGGAGAGAAAAACAGAGACAGAGAGGAGTGAGAAAGAGAAAGGGGGGGGGGGACAACTAACTCTGCAGTTAAGTGACACAAGTGTTGTGTTGGACGTTTCTGCGACAAAAAGAAAAAGGGGAACTGGAGCGGTGTAGGATTTAAATTCCTATACCGCATATTAGTGAACAATTGCATCAGGATAATAGTGTCTTTGGATGGGCTTTATCACATGTTGTCCTCTTATGTTGTTCTCCTAGACTGCATCTGCACTGCAGAAATAATTTGATTTGACATCACTTTAACTCCCATGGCTTAATGCTGTGGAATTTTTGGAACTGTAGTTTGTTGTGCTACAGTATCCATCACATGAAGTAAAAAAGAAACAAATAAACAAGGCAAGACTTGTAACCCAAGACTAATCTATTACAGAATAGACTGAGGACAGAAAATAACAGAATCCCACTACTGGTGACATACAGCTTCCAACTGGGACCACTCAAACGTGCCATCGATAAAGTACAACCCATTCTGACAATAATGCCGCCCTCTCAAGGGCTCTTGGTAGTAGGCCTTTACTCACCTACTGACAGCCTCCCAATCTCAAACAGGTACCTACCTACAGGAGGACACACAACACAAATGTAGACACACTGGTACAAAGCCTTGCCAGAAACCCAGATGCCAACCTGGCCCACACATCTCTTCAGGAAATGTCATCACAGATCCTAATGGCATCACACACGATATTAGAGGGACTTTCATGTGTTCATCCTCCAATGTGATTTATACCATACTATTAAGATTGTCATACCAGCGCTTACTGTGGGGTAAGTGCTGGTAAAATGCCAGTAAAACATCAGGGAAGCACATGTGTATGAAAGCCTGATGTGCTTCTTAAATGGCAGGGAATCGTCCCCTCGCCTCTAGCATCCTTTAATCGATCGTGGAGCAGCAATTTCCTATGAAGGCAAAGTTTCCATTCATAATAAATTTCTGCTCCACGAAATATTCAAGGATGCTAGCTTGCTTCCCTGATGTTTTACCAGCACTTACCCCACGGTAAGCGCTAGTATGAAAAACTTCTGTGTCAGCAATGCCCTTCGACACTCATCATTGGGCAAACAGGCCAGCCCCTGCACCAGAAAATAAATGGATATAAATCAGGCACTAGGAATGAGAATACACAAAAACTGGTTGCAGAACACTTCAGTCTCCCTGGACATTCCATCTCAGACCTCAGAACAACAGTTTTCAAACAAAAGAACTACAAAGAAAGATTGTAAGGAGAAATTGCAGAACTGGAATGTATCCTGCGATTATCCCATGAATAAAGAAGAATTATAGTGCTGTGTTTTACTCATGGGATTTTCTACATTGCATGACATCGTGTAATAATCTTTGCCAAATCACGCAATATTGACAGGAGCATCCTGCAATGCTCCCATCTTTTTTCCCAGTATGATGAACTCCTATAATCCTCCATGTTTTGGACTTCAACACCCAGAGGCCCCAGCTAGCATTGCCAACAGTCAGGAATTCTAGAAGCTGAAGTTCAAAACATCTGGAGGACCAAAGTTTGGGCAACTTCTAGAGTTTGTTTTCATGTGAGATCTAAATCCATATTTTTCCCAAGCGGGCTAAACTTGTTTTTTAAAAAACAAAAAGAATAAATGAACCAAAGGGAAAATGCTGAAAGCAGAGATGCAAGTGGCATCGGCACTCCAGAAATAATGCAGTTTGATACTGCTTTAACTGCCATGGCTCAGTGCTATGGAATTCTGGAATTTGTAGTTTGTTCTGGCACCAGAGCTCTCTGACACAGAAGACTAAACATCTCACAAAACTACAAATTTCAAATTTCCATAACTTTGAGCCATGGCAGTTAAAGTGATGTCAAACTGCATTATTTCTGCAGTGCAGATGCAGATGCTAACATCTGAACGAGACCTCCAATTTCTAGGTGTGCTCAGAAAATCCCACAGAAATACATGTTCTAAATTACGGTAACTGCTGTGAGCTATGCAGGCTTTTATCCATTTTCAGGAATTCACATTTCCCAAATGAATATGAGAAGGTTCTGTTTGAATGAAGAGTGGGTGCATGAATGCTCAACATATTTCATGTTTTCAACACAGTTTTGAGTCTGTGTTGTCTCCTACTGCATAGCCAACAGTATGGTCATAGAAAACAAAGACAGCTGCTGGGTTTTAATTCAGAAGCTTCCCAACCTGGCTCCCATGTTGCAGCCAGACGGAGGACCATGTGGTGGTCTGCAAGAACAAGCACACCAGAAGAGCTCTCCTCCCCAATTAGGTTTGAAGAATCGTGGGTCTGCTCCCCAGGAAATGTGATTACAATCACACTGCGTAAGCTCCAAACAAATCGATGAGGTTCACTTGTTCACATCAGGGTGCGCTCTGAGCATAAACTCAGAAATAAGCCTCACTGCATTCACTTAAACTTAACTTAAACTTAAGCACAGTTTGTAAAAGTGACTTTTTTGGATTGCAGCTCCCAGAATGCTTCATTGTGGCTAGAAAGTACCAATCACAGCTGCTCACAGCTTATCATTTCAAACAAACACATAGACATATTTTCCTGTTTGGAAATTATGGGGCTCTTCAGACCAGCCATTAAGGCTGGCCCGGGGGCAAAGTCAGGGCATCACATCCACATGATGCATGCCCTGGCTCCACCCCCAGAGTGCCGTGATGCTGTGCACTGCATCACATGGCGTGCTGTGTCACAACGCTCCTCCGGTGCTGGGTCCACATGATGCAGCACCAAAAGAGTGACACACAGCTGCAACACTGCAGTTATCGTGCCCTTTCTAGGGCACAAAAAGGAGCTGCTTTTTGCAACTCCTTTTTGCACCCTGGAAAGGCTGTATTGGGGCTGCAGCATGTGGTTGCTGTGGCCCCAATCCAGTGAAAATGGAGGCTCCTGCAAGCTGCCTCTTAAGGGCAGTCTGAAGAGCTCCTAAGACAGAAATTTGGCAAAAAGGGTCAAGGTGAAATGAGGGAATTATTCTCCTTACTTTCTCAGGAAGATGGAATATTTAACTTAGCCTACTTGGCTCTAGTCAGAAGATAGATTCAGAGCAGTGTGGAGGGTGAGCCCTGGTGCCACAACAACCAAGAGGAAAAGAAGTAGCTACCCTATGAAATTCATGGAGTCACCATAAGCTGACAGGCAATTTAAAAGCGCACACACACAGTACAGAAAGAGAGAGAGAGAGATGTAACCACAGTCTGGGGCTGTGGATCACACCAAGTGACAGCTTGAGGGTGTGACACCACTGCTCCACAGACGTATGCCTTTTTGGCAGAAACGGACTGTGGCATTTGCCTGCGTCCCATTAAAATGCTGAAAAGATGGTGTGAGTGGGGTAAGGCTCAGTAGGAGGAGAAAGGAGAGGACCCAGTTGTTAAATTTTAAAATGTTTAATTTTTTTTTAATTGAATCTTTAAAAACTTCGCACTTTACCAAATTTTCACTTCAACTACTTGAAACTATGTATATGTAAATACATTTAGGTTGTGCATATCATATTCTAAAGGTATAATTTTAACTTTGCTAGTCATTCAGAGAGCTAGTGTGGAGTAGGAGATTGAGTGTTGGACTGCAACTCTGGAGACCAGGGTTCCATGCCCAGCTTGAGCATGAAACCCAGCAGGTGACCTTGGGCAAGTTACATGCTCTCAGCCTTAGGGGAAAACAGTAGCAAACCTCTTGTCAAGAAAACCTCTTTAGGGTCACCATAAGACAGAAACGACTTGAAGGCACACAAGAACAAACAAAGTTTTTTATGTCACAACTATTACCATTGCATTCAGTAATATACAGTGGTCCCCCGGGTTACGAATCCCCCGGGGTACGAAAATCCTGGGGTACTAAAAAGCCGGGGCCAGAAAAACGGCCCCGGGTTATGAAAAAACACCGGGTTAAGAAAGGAAAGCGGCGCGAAATTCAAATCGCGCCAAGTGCTTTCCTATACTTACAGCGGTCCCCCGCGTTACGAAGGTTTTCGGGTTACGAAAGGGATCCTGGAACGGATTACTTTCGTAACCCGGGGGACCACTGTACAGGAATTACAATTAATGAGTAACATTAGTACAAAAAAACATTACTAAGCATTCTGTATGCGTATGGTATGGGAAGGTGAAGGGGGGTTGACATCATAAGTTACCGTACTGGGTGATGCCAAACCTAGTGACACCACTGCATACAGAGAGAGAGAGAGAGAGAGAGAGAGAGAGAGAGAGAGAGTCCTGAAGCTAAGCCTGCCAAAACTGGAGAATTTCCAGTTTCATCTCCTGCCAAATGATGATCCAGGAAAACTGGAATCTCAGAGCCAGACTCTGAGATATGACCATCCTTGCTATAGTTCAAAAACAGTAACTCTTCCAGGTTACGTTGTTAAACATATATACCTAAAGTTGGTGAGAACCAGTGTGGCATATTGGCTTGATTCTGGGGAACCAAGAGCCAAGGATTTTTCAAATCCCTACTTGGGCATGGAAACCCATTGGGTGACCTTGGGTAAGTCACTTTCTCTCAGCCTTAGAAGAAGGTAATAGAAAACCGCTTTGAAGAAATCTTTCCAATAAAACCCCAGCACCCATATTCACTGTGGATGTCTAGGGTTCCCAGATTTCAGGGTCTGGTCCTCTTGTATGATTTTCAAAGTAAGGGGGAAGAATCTCAAGGCAAGAGTGCTGCCTTGAAAAGTGTGTGTGTATGCACACAGGCGCGCATGCACGTGTGTGTGTGTGTGTGTGTGTATTCCCTCATTTGTTACACGTGTATTTTTTTCAATAGCATAGTCTGTGCAAGTATCATCTATGCTTACTATATCATGCTTAAAGTTGTCACCAAGGCCTGTTTCTCCAGCCATCACAAGGGGCCTCAGGTTTTGGCCCTGAAATCTGAACACTTGGCAGTGTTATGTGCCTCTGCTATTTAGGTATGAACTGCAGGGTTGGCTTGTGATGTCATGGTCTTGGGCTGGGAAATGTTGTTTAATGACCTATTGGGGGAGAAGGATGAAATGTTGGACTGAATGTTGATGGGGGGTGTTTGAGGAGAATTGCATACAGCTGAACAACAATAGTTGGTGAAAGTCAAAAAACTGGTATGGGGATTAGTTAGTTAGTGAGTTGGTATTCCAGGCTGAATCTCCCTTATCCTGAATTCCAAAATCTCAAATACTCCAAAATCCAAAACTGTCCACATGGGTAGCTGAGATAGTATTACTTTTGCCTTATGATGGCTCAGTGTACACAAACTTTGTTTCATGCACAATTTTTCTTTTAAAAATATTGTGCACAAAATTACCTCCAGTCTATGTGTATAAGGTACATAGAAACATAAATGAATGTTGTGTTTAGACTTGTTTCCCATCTCCAAGATAGGTCCAAAATTCAAAACCCTTCTGGTTCCAAGCATATTAGATAAGGAAGACTCAACCGATAGTTAATTGGTTTGATTGGTCTGAGAGAAAATATGTGAAAGATTTATTGTTAAGAGTCAGTCAGATTTAGGAAAAATGAATGGCATTTAAGGATCTCAGATAGCTAAAGTGGAGTGTGAGAGAGGCCATGAGTGTTTTCAATATAATAAATATTTAATCTGCTTTATTATATTTAACTTCTGTAAATAAAGAATTTTTTTTTGTTTTCATAAAATTTTAGCCTCCAGGAGTCTTATCTAACTGAACGCTTGAGTTCAGACAAGGTAGCAGCATTGAATATAGAGGGATGGTGTCGCATAAAGCTGCAAAAATCACCATAGGAACCTCAAGGGCATTTAGATGGTTCTCCGCAGCTGGTGTCACACAAAGGAGACAGGAGGAAGTATTTACACTAGTGGCAGAGATG
Source organism: Urosaurus nigricauda (assembly GCA_034509955.1). Taxonomy (NCBI): domain Eukaryota; kingdom Metazoa; phylum Chordata; class Lepidosauria; order Squamata; family Phrynosomatidae; genus Urosaurus; species Urosaurus nigricauda. The sequence continues at coordinate 269,818,080 of JAOEGL010000003.1, forward strand.
GGGATCAGGTAAAGCCCTCACTCTTGGTCATTACAGTGAACACCATGAAAGATTTCCTATTTCATATTTGGTGGGTTAGAGAGTAGAAACCCCACATTCAATCATAGTGGTAAGATTTCCTAAGGGGAGCCCTCACAATTGGATTTCTAGAGAGGAAACCCCCAAAAGGCTCTTATTTTATCATCAAGCAGAGTACATGGTAAAGGAAAGTCCAGAAGTCCAGAAGAGGGTGACCAAAATAGTGAAAGATCTGAAAACCATGCCCTATGAGGAGCAGCTGAGGGAGCTGGGTATATTTAGCCTGGAGAAGAGAAGGTTAGTTTAGATATTTGAAGGAATGTCATATTGAGGATGGAGCAAGATTTTTTCCTATTGCTCCAGAGACCAGGACACAGAGCAATGGATTCAAGCTACAGGAAAAGAGATGCCACCTAAACCTTAGGAAGAACTTCATGATAGTGAGAGCTGTTGGACTGTGGAAGGGTGCCTTGGAGGGTGATGGAATCTCCTTCTTTGGAGGCTTTTAAACAATGCCTGGATGGCCATCTGTTGGGTGTGCTTTGAGTGTGTCTTACTGCCTGGCAGGGGTTGCACTGGAAGCTCCTTGTGGTCTCTTCCAACTCTGTTATTCTAACATTCAATGATCTCTGCTATCCAGCCTGCCCCTGGTCCAACTCCTCTTGTCCACATTTAGCTTTTGTTATTAAAATTGAACATGTCCCTGCCACATCTCACTTGAACCAAATAAATAAATAATCTGAAACCAAATGCTCACCTATCACTATTACATCCCTAGTGAGGGCCAGCATGGTGTAGTGGTTTGGAGTATTGTACTAGGGCACTGAGAGACCAGGGTTTGAATCCTGGCTTAGCAATGGAAACCTACTGAGTGACCTTGGGCAAGTCACACTCTCTCAGCCTTAGAGGATGGCAATGGCAAACCCCTTCTGAAGAAACTGCCAAGAAAACCCGATGATAGGTTGGCAATGGGGTGTTGGTGGAAGTATATGGTTCAGCAGCTTAAATAGATGAAACGTGGGGCAATTTTACCACATCACAAGATTTAGTAGTCAAGAAGGAACAGGCTTATACTTATTTTTATATTAATTATTTTGGTGTGTGTGTGTGTGTGTGCACGTTTGTTTGTGTATGTGTGCACACACGTGCATATGTGTGTGTGTGTGTGTGTGTGCCTGTATATATATATATATATATATATATACTGATGCATCCTGGATCTTTTCCCAAATGTGTTATCCTTCCGTTGCATCTTACATAGATGTGTAAGTATCTCTCCACTTTCAAATTGGCAGCCATTCAGTTTATCTCTCTGCGCACTGTCTTACACATATCTGAATACCAACAGAAAGAGGAGGTGGGAGGATAGAGAAAAAAGAATAAGAATTCTATAAACAAAAGATTGCCTTAGCCACATTTATGTTTGCATCTGGCCTGTGTTGCAAATGTATTGTTTTAATGCTGTTATCTGCCCTGAGGCTTTGGAGATAGGGGTGTATTAGAAAACAGAATAAAACCAAATCTGAGAAGATTAAGGCTTGCTGGCACTGGCAAATGGCCTCCATGTGATCCTTGCTGACCCTCTTGGTAAAGGAATAATTGGAGACAGGTGACTATTGCCACTTTCTAAGGCTGCATTTTCTGACTTCTGTCTCTGTGGCTGCATCCGCACTGCAGAAACAATCCTGGGAATGCTTCCCTAAACAATATAGTCTTTAACTTAATTTTGAACCTGTTTAGAGAAGTGACGAGGCGTGCATGTGGGGGAAGAAGGTTCCAGAAGTGAGGGGCAGCAAGTGAAAAGGGACGAATCTGGGGCAGGGCAGTGGAAATCCTTGGCTGGGACAGGAGACCTTGACTACCAGAACGGAGGGTATGAGAAGGAGTGTGAGGAGAAAGAAGTTCAGACAAGTAAAGAGGAGCCAGTCCGTGGAGGGCTTTGAAAGTCAATAACAAAAGCTTGTACTGGATCTGGAAGGGGAAAGGGAGCCAGTGAAGGGAGGATAAGGGAAGAAACATGGTCAAAGCGACGAGCGGATGTGATAATACATGCAGCTGAGTTCTGGACAGAGAATAAAGGATGGAGGTGAGAGAGAGGAAGCCCTGTCAGAAGAAGGTTACAATAATCAAGCCGTGAGACCACCAGGGCATGGACCAGAGTCTTGGCAGTGGAGGCTGAGAGGAAAGGACGGATTTTAGCAATGTTGTAAAGAGAGAATCTACAGGTCTTGGCAGTGGCCTGAATCTGGGGAATAAATGACAAAGAGAAACCAAAAATGAAACCAAGACTGCGGGCTTGCTACACCGGTTGAATAGAAGTGCCATCAACAGAAACAGAGAAGGAGTATTGAAGGGTGGGCTTAGGTGGGAAGATGAGAAGCTCTGTCTTAGACCTGTTGAGCTTCAAGCACCGATGCCACATCCACTGAGAGATGGCAGCCAAACAAGAGGAGACTTGCTGTTCAAGCCCCTGCGAAAGGTCAGGGGTGGAAAGATACAGCTGAGTGTCATCGGCATACAGATGATAGGAGAAACCAAAATAACTAATGAGTTTATCAAGGGACAGTGTGTATAGAGAGAACAAAAGGGGGCCCAGGAAAGAGCCCTGAGGAACTCCAAAAGATAAGGGAACAGAAGAGGAAGTCTGACCACCTGTGACCACTGCAAATGATCTGTCTGACAAGTAAGATTTAAACTAGTTGAGAACAGGGTTGGAGAACCCGAGGTCGGAAAGTGAATCAAGCAAGAGACAGTGGTCTATGATGTCAAAGGTTGCAGACAAGTCAAGCAGGATGAGAATAGAGTAGAGGCCATTCGCCTTGGCCTGCAAAAGATCATTTGAGATTTTGGTGAGGGCTGTCTCCGTAGAGTGCCATGGGCGGAAACCAGACTGAAAAGGATCCAGGCTTCGAGAAACTCAAGACAGCGAGAATAAACTACCCGTTCCAGAACCTTGGAGAGGAAAGGGAGAAGAGAGATTGAATGATAGGTAGACAAAGAAGAGGGGTCAAGAGAGGGCTTCTTCAGAATTGGGGAAACGAGAGCATGTTTGAAGTCAGAAGAGAGAGAGAGATTAAAGATATAGAGGAGCGAGGGCAGAAAAGAAGGGGTTATAGAGATTAGAAGATGGGAGGTGATAGGATCAAGAGAACAAGTTGTAGGTTTGGAAGAATTTAGCAGCATAGAGAGTTCATCCAGAGATACAGGTGGAAACACAGAGAGTTTATTAGTAGAAGGTACCAGGGGATTGGTGGTAGGGGGCAAATCAGGAGGAACAATTTCAGATTGAATAGTAGTGACTTTTGTGAGGAAGTAGTTTGTGAAGTCAGTTGGGGAAAACGATGAGAAGACAGGGGGAGAGGAAGGTTTATTTAGTGTTTTCGATGCTCTTGTTTTGTAGTGTGCTATGTTTTTCTTGATTGTCCTACATTGATGGTGCCTTGTCCTCCTTTGTGATTATGATATCTGATCCCTGAACAGGAACCCCACTGGTAAGTATCCAAAGTTAAATAGGTTTGCTTTTGTCATCCATTGACTAATATTAGACTTTCCCATTATATTCTCAAGAGTGGTTCGTTCCAGTTATTAGCTTACACCAAAGTGTAAACTAAGTGTAAGCATAGCATCTTTATCCCCTTTTCCATTTCCCCCCTTTCTGTAAATTGGTTTAACATTTTCCTGACATTTCCTCATCCAGCTAATCTGAGAGGATCCAGTTACCAGCCTTGCCTGGATAGCAAAATATATCACCGGCCTTGTTGTGGTGTGGTGTGGTGGTGTATTGTGTTTTGTGGTGCACAAGAGGATTAGAGGAGGCACTTCGTTGACTGCCCAAGCTTGAAATCTGTTACTTTCAGGAATTATGAGCAGTGATTTTATCACTGCTGCAGGCGGCTTGCGAGCTGTACATTTTGACAATCCAGGGAATGAACAGTTCTTTTTCACAGATGCCGGTCTTCTGATGTTTCACCAAATATGCTTGGCCAGAAAATTTTCTCTCTCAAAATTATCCCCAGTTGTGTCCTTTTTCATGTGCAAGTGTATTCACACACACCCTCTCCTCCCTGCACAGACCTGCTATTCTTAACACCATCTGCCAGGTAACTGTAGGCTTGGGGGGGGGGGTGTTTACAAAAAAGAAATAAAGGCAGGGAAGACTTTTTCCATACCACCCTTTGAAACTAACTTAAGATGGACAGAAATTTCTCATTAGCACAAGTGTGAGGTGGCGATAACAAAGTGAAACTTTACATATTCTTATCGGAGAGCATAGCACATTGAACACAGTGATCCTTGCTTGTGAGTAGCCATATGGAATCTTATTTGTTGTGGTTGTGTGCCTTCAAGTTGCTTCCAATTTATAGCAACCAAAAGAGTTTTCTTGGCAAGTTTCTTCAGAGGGGGTTTGCCATTGCTATCCCCTGAGACAGAGAGATTGTGACTTACCTAAGTTCACCCAATGGATTTTTATGATCAAGTGGGGAATTAAATGCTGATTTCCTGAATCGTAGTCCAGCACCGAAATCATTATGCCAGACTGACTGATGCCATATTGTAGTCTTGTTTAAAAATCTTTCCCACCTTGCAATCATCCTTGTGAACATTCATTCTGAGGATAAGAAAAGTAAAATCCTACCATGGGACTTCAGAAAATGACAATTAATTTGGGATGTATCTTGATATTATTGCATGCAATAATTATTATATTTTATATTATATTATATATAATAATATATTTATATAAATATTATAATTATTTGCTGCTGACACCGCCAGCCAGGTGCAGCTCAGGTAACTTCCAGCTAGAATCTGAACTCGGCCAGTTGATTTGCAAAGCCACGAGCCTCCCGGTTTTGAAAAGAGGTCAGCTGAGCTCAGATTCTAGAGGTTACCTGGGATTCACCAGGCCAGCGGCCTGGGTTGCAAAATGCATGTGATAATATCTGGATGCATCCTGAATTAGAATTCAGTTCGGCAGTGGTAAGTCATTTTTTAAAATGTGTGCTAATCTCCTGAGTTAGATCAATCACTGGTGAGATGGGATATAAGCTATCTCCCAGCCCACTGGAATAGGAAAAATGCATACCTTCCAACAATTCTGGTTTTGCAGGGACAGCCCCAGTTCATCCTCTGTCATCCCACTTATTCAGTTGCTTATCAAATGTCCCAGTTTCTCTCTCCTCTTCCCACTTTCCTCCTCTGTCCACTACTTACTTCAGTTGCTGCTAAATGAGTTGAAAGTGCAAAAGTAGTTTCCACTCAACTCAATAAGGAGAGGGGAGTAAGTGGAGTCTTGCTCTTCCCAGGAGGCTCAAACAAAATCAAACTGTTGCAGCCTGCCCTAACTTACATGCTTCTCTAATAACTTTCCCCATCTTGATCACACTTTGATGTTGCTCTGTCACACACGTCCTGGTTTCCATCTGTGAAATATTGGCAGGTATGGAATCATAGAATCATAGAATCAAAGAATCATAGAGTTGGAAGAGACCACAAGAGCCATCCAGTCCAACCCCCCCCCCCCACCATGCAGGAACTCCCAATCAAAGCATCCCTGACGGATGACCATCCAGCCTCTGCTTAAAGACCTCCAAGGAAGGAGACTCCACTACGCTCCGAGGGAGTGTGTTCCACTGTCGAACAGCCCTTACTGTCAGGAAGTTCCTCCTAATGTTGAGGTGGAATCTCTTTTCCTGTAATTTGTATCCATTGTACCGCATCATAGTCTCTCGAGCGCAGAAAATAAGCTTGGATGCGGAACAATGGATACAAATTAGAACTGGCCATCTCTCCCTCTTTCCCTAACAGAGTTACCAATAGCTTCACCAGCCTGTGCTCCCATGTCTTTAACAGCAGGTTGATCTGGAGATGGAATGGCTAGGCAGACAAATTCAGTGTGAAATACTAACTGACCAAAATGGCCAAGGGCCAGTTGAGCTGACACTAAGCCACTTAAAGGCATGCTGTATCTAAACCCCTCCTAATATAGAGATGGTGGAAATCCATAGTTAGAACTACTTTGTGGATGTGGCCCTGGGCTAAAGGAAATTTTGATCTGGTATAAATTGGTCTCTCCTATGTTTCACTCCTTTTCTGCCTCCTTTCTGTCCCTTCTGCCAGCAGATCTTAGCCAGCAGAATAGTTTTGCTATCGGACAGCTCTGTTAGTTGATCTCTGGGATCAGCTGCCAACATAATTATAATGAATAGGCCAGCATACTAAAAGGATTTTGCTTAATCTCTAACTTCCTACAGCCAGCACATCTTTGAGTTAGGATCATACTGATTTCCCCTTGAATGAACCAATATTTATGGGATGCTCCTTCCATCAAGGAATGCACAAGAACTCTTTATGGGAGGTTTAAGGTCAGGAGAACTTTGAATTATGCTTCCTACGGGGACAAAGAACACAGTCCACCTTTCATCTGCCCCATGAGTGACTGACATCCATATTCCTGTTGAATTTATTGCCACACTTTTGCTTAATGGGCCTTTTAGCTCCTCATCCTGTCAGAGAATTGCAGGAGCCTCTCCAGCCCAGGCATGTAAAAACACCTTTTAACTTTGCAGCAGAGTTCATCAGAGGACTGAGACACTGTTTCCACAAACAGTGAAAATGTCGACAAGATAAGCATGGTGAGAATCCATAGTAAAAGGAAAATCCTTTATTTGTGCTGATACAAACTTCAGAATACTGCCTCATTCCCCTCAGTCCTCCATTCTAGAAATGGTGTGATTTCCCAGGGCAAGTCCCTCACCCATACAGTGACCCCAATGTTCTTTTCTGTTTTTTCAGCCATGCCCCTCTATTGCTAAACATCAAAATATTATACCCTTTTCAAACCTGCCTCATCCAATAATTGTATCTGAGATCTGAAACAGTAAAAAATAATGTTATTACTAAGAGAGAGTATGTATTTCTTAAAAACAAGTTATGAGAGACTAATTTATCTGTATTTTGTTACATCATGGTAGATCAGGGAAATGCTGCAGATGTAGTGTATCTTGCTTTCAATAAAGCTTTTGACAGGGTCTCCCATGACATTTTTGCAGACAAGATGGTGATGTATGGACTAGACTAGATGATGCTACTGTAAGTGGATCTGTAACTAGTCAATCAACTGAAACCAGAGTTCTGATCCTGGAGAGAAGTTAAAAGTTGGGCGCAAAGGGTTCTTCTGTCTGGGCCAGTTTTATTCAACATCTCTATAAATCACTTGGATAGTAGAATGGAAGGCACATTTGTGAAATTTGCATGTGACACCAAATTGGGAGTAATAGCTAAAATCTCTGAATCAGGATTCAAGATAATCTTGACAGACTTGTAAACGGGACCAGAGTCAGCAGAATGCATTTCATCAGAGATAAATGCAAAGTACAGTTGTCCTTTTATATCCACAGAGGATCTGTCCCAGACCACCTTCCCACAGATAAAAAATGCAGGACCTTAAGTCTTGTTGTTTTCTATGGCAGCCCACCATGCGTGTGGCCACTAGTGCAGTTGCACGCACACACCTCTATTACAAACAATGGGGGCTTGCCATCCTCAGAAGCTGAAACCCACGGATGGTACATCCAGTGATAAGAAGAGCTCACTGCACTACAATTGGGCTGGGGAAAAACAGATGCTCAAATATAAAATATCAAATAACCATCAGGTTTGGATGGTTTTGGAGACAATATGAAAAGCTCCCAATAGACTTATTTTCCAGAGGAGAAAGTTGGATGGGTGTGCTCACCAGGAGTGATTTATTCTCTGTTTCACACAATCACCAGCCCTCTCAAGCCAGAAGATACTTTACCAGAATTGAGTGGCATGAAAGCACTTTGCTCCTTATGGTGTTAAGTTCACAGATTTGCTCTGTATCACTTCTACATGGTAGTGGAGGGAGCTAAATTTTTCACTGACTGAAAGGAAAACCTTTAATGTAGTTCTGCATTAGTGGAACTGGAAGTGGTTCCTCATCCATTATTTTGGATAAAACCTGGTGTCTTCATGTTTGTGGTTAAATGTTAGCCTTTGCTGTAAGTGGTATTGATTGGATAATTGAGGATGTAAATATTTGACTATTCTGTCCTCACAAGTGAGAAATGAATTGTTTCCACAGTTTTCTCCCCACTGTTGAGAAAATAAATACAGTATTTCTGTGCACTTCTCACCCAGTATTCATATATCCTGAAATGTTTCAAGAAATTATCCTGCACAGAAATACACATGGGTTTTCTTTGCTTGGGAATCATGTGGTTTTGACTGCAAAGCACTGTTTCCAGATAACTCCATGTGTCTTATACGTAAGATTGCTGTTTTATTTGGGGTGGGGTTGAGCAACAATCTTGCATAAAAAGAGCCATAGTAATGCGTAGCTAATTTTTTGTGCAACGTGGCTGTTTCCTTGTGCAACATAATTTTTGTGCAAGATATGTTGGTTTTTTTTTTTTTCCTTTTCCTGCAGAAAACAGAAGTCTTGCAGGAAAAAAAGAATCTTCCACTTGGCTCTGTAGAAAAAAGCTATAATTGGAGTACATCTTTTTTTAAAGTATATATTTCTGTGCAGAATAATTTCGACACCTCCCCCCCTCCCAAAAAAAAAAAAAAAAAGCCTTTGGCTCTTGCAAATGCCAGGTATACAAAATTCTTACTACTGTGTTATTCTTCTCAACCAGATTTCCCAAGCATCCAATTTTTTTTTTTTTTTTTTTTTTTTTTTTTTTTTTGTCCAGAAAATGAATAATGGGAAATATTTCCCACTGATACTGGATATAATCTCTCTCTTTTTCTCTTTCTGCCAGCAGAAGTGTGTGTTACTGAGAAACAGGGAAAGGAGAAATTAATTGCATTTGCTTATTCTCTGTATGCTGACGTCTGAAAAGTGTGTTTAAGTATTTCTTTGTGATTTGGTCACACATCCTTCAAACTGAAGCTAAGGTTTCAGATCACAAAATTCACACCTGAAGTGTTTGTCCTTTGAATTTTTCCCCCCAACCAACGTTCAATCTGAGAAGTCAGAATATTTATGAACATTCCAAACCACTGCAGCATCTCAGCCAAGGACTGAAGAGGGCTCAGTGGCAATTGACAGCTGGGTGTTGCTCTTCTTTTTAACCTACTGAATTGGGTGAAGGATTAATCTTAAAGCTGCTTTTTTTCTGAAAAGGGCTCTTTTCACCCATGAATGTGAACAAAAAAAATTCTGGCATAGCTGTTCTTTTCAGACCTGCAAGGAAACAACTTGCCAAAGGGAATGCCTTTAATTTTAGGTTGGGCTGAGCTGGGGAATTTTATTTGCAGTGAGGGAATACCAAGGCAGTTCTTGTTTGGGCTGCAGAAATCTCCTTCTCTTTGGTTCCAAAAGGGGAGCCAAGTGCCTGCTGAACCAGCGGTTCTTCCCACCTGGTTTGCTTTCTATGTTCTGCCTTTACTGGGCTCAGGTTTCCTGCTTGCTCACGCTACCCCACCGCCACCTTTTCCACCAACTCTGTTGGGCTTTTCCAGCAAGAACCAGGAAACTATAAAACTTTACAGAGTGCGGCTGGAGAGAAACAGCAATCACTGGTGCAGATGGCGGAGGAGGCAAAGGCACGGCTCACAAGATTTTCCAGGGTTGGGGCTGGCCAGGGAGGGATTTATCCACCTAGAAGGAGCTGTAAAAACTAAAATTAAATTCTTCATCTTAGAATAATAATAATAATAATAATAATAATAATAATAATATTTTCAGGGGGGATGCCTACTCTAAACCAGGTTCCTACACTTTCAGGGAGAGATCAGATGAATGCACCTGCACAGGGGTTGATGCCGCAGTGAAAGATACTCTTGGAGAGGTACTGTACCAAGTATCTGAAACAAGACCATTCTGATCTTCCATCCCTGACACTGACATTGGTTTTCACCTTTTTAGTAACTCAATTGTCCTGATTTGGCAGGGATAGTCCTGATTAATCCTCTATTGTCCCACTTTTCTGCTGCTTTTAAAATGTCCCAGGTTCTCTCTCTGCCTTCCACATGCCCCTTTTGCCTTCAGCTTAGTTCCACAGTTCTAAACTGAGTTCAAAGGACAAAAGTAGTTTGTACTCAGTTAACTCAACAAGAGGAGAGGACAGAAAAAGGAGCCATGTTGCTCTTCTCAGAAGGCTCAGGTAAAAGCAAACTGCTGCAGACCTTTCCCAGCTTGTCTGTTTTTTCTCATTAATAATTTTGGCCATCTTGACCACACTCTGAGATTGCTTGGCCACATGTGTCCCACTTTGCATCTGTGAAAAGTTGGAGGGTATGATACAATAGCTAGGCACATATGTAAGTCTTTTCTCAGTTGAGATTGGTATTCTGCAACAATGAAGGTCTCTCAGATTCACGGTTTTGATGTAGCAGCCCCGCTTAATGGCAATTCCATCACCAGTGGAGAACCGAAGGGTTGTGTGAAGAAGTTCTCCCTATGCTCCACTGTCAGAATAATAAAAACATAGAGTTGGAAGAAACCTCAAGGGCAATCAAATCCAATCCCAACCATGCAGGAAGACACCATCAAATCACTCCCAGCAGATGGCCATCCAGCCTCTGCTGAAAAAAACCCAAAGAAGGAGACTCCACTACCCTCCAAGGGAGTGTGTTCTACTGTTGAAAAATGGAAAGAAAAAAGACCAAGGACATCAACTTTCAAGACCTTGGAAAGTCTCAATGGAAGATGCCATCAGCTAGGTTCTGGCTATGAGACATAGCCAGGTGCTCTTTCAATCCCAACTCCTTGCTTTTCATCAGCCACAAAATGGCTGACCAAGGGGGCCAAAGCTATGAGTCCCATGGATATTGAGTGGAGCTGTGCATTGTAGGATGTTAACCCCTGATTATCAGATGACAGGGACCGTGGTGGAATCTCTGAGTGGATTTTGAAATGGGTGGTGTTTGACAGTCGGTCAGGGGACGAGTGAGTAGTCTGTCAAGAGTAGGAATTTGTGAGGCTGAGGAGACTGAGTGGTTAGGAGAGTCAGTCAGGGTCAGAGATAAAGGAGAGTTAAAGTCAGGGTCAGAGTTAGCTGTGTGAGAGAGTGAGATGGTTGTGTGAGAGAATGAGAAACCCAGCTCTTCAGCCAAGGCTATCAGAGTGGCTTACAATTTGTTAATTAGACATTTCCCTGCCCTCAGGCTTACAGTCTAAAAAGACACGACACAAAAGGGAGAGGTGATAGGAAAGGGGGAAAGTACAGCAGATCTTCTCTCCCTCGGAGGCCTAGACCAAGGCAGATGGACCGGAGGGAGGGCTCTTCCTCTTTTTAGGCAAGGCCTGTTGGAGCTGGGTTGCCTTTCTCTTCCTCAAGATGGTGGAGGGGGGGGGGCTCTAGCTAGTATCGCAACCTTGCAATTGTTGTGAGCCAGTGGCTACAGTACTGGCATTTAACCACTGCACCACCAGGGCTACATGATGTTCTATTTCTGTTCGGTAAATCATTGTTTTTGTTCTATACACTTTGCTTCAGCAAATGCTACCGATTGGAAAATTGAGTCCAGATATAGAGTCTGTGGTGGCAGGAGATAATAATGAGTGGAAGTGTCTGGTGGGGATAGAAAATAAATAAAATCTCACACAGGAACTATGAGAACCTCTAGAAGGTCTCCACCACTGGTAGCCGCAGAGGTAGGACAGGCGGCGGTCCTCATGTTGGTGGCAAAAGTGGGGATAAGTGGAAAACCTCACATTTGGGAGCAGCAGAGGGATAGGCAGAACTTCACAGAGTCATACTAGATTCCATCCAAAACTGCATACATGCATGGCTTAGAATCACAGAATCATAGAGTTGGAAGAGACCACAAGGGCCATCCAGTCCAACCCCTGTCATGCAGGAACTCCCAATCAAAGCATCCCTGACAGATGGCCATCCAGCCTCTGCTTAAAGACCCCTAAGGAAGGAGACTCCACTACACTCCGAGGGAGTGTGTTCCACTGTCGAACAGTCCTTACTGTCAGGAAGTTCCTCCTAATGTTGAGGTGGAATCTCTTTTCCTGCAGCTTGCATCCATTGTTCCACTTTCTAGTTTCTGGAGCAGCAGAAAACAAGCTTGCTCCCTCCTCAATATGAAAATACTTAAAGAGGGCTATCATATCACCTCTTAACCTTCTCTTCTCCAGGCTAAACATCCCCAGCTCCCTAAGGCGTTTCTCATAGGGAACAGTTTCCAGACCCTTCACCATCTTAGTTGCCCTCCTTTGGACCCGCTCCAGTTTCTTCACATCTTTTTTGAACTGTGGTGCCTAGAACTGGACACAGTATTCCAGGTGGGGCTTAAAATGCTCTTAATTATTTTGACCAGTTTTTTTTAATTCTTATAGCCCATTTAAATTATTCTTACTGTTTTAAATTATCTAAAAGTTTTAAAATTCATTTTATTTACTCCAGCCCAAGATCCTGGGACATAAGGAGGGATATCAATATTGTAACTTTTAAAAATGGAATGAGCTGTGTCCCTCTTCATCCCGTAACTGCATATGTGCATATTTTTTGACGATTACTTTTGCTGCTTTCTCTTTCCCCTCCTTTGGTCTCTTCCCACGGCTGAAATTTAGATTGTAGGCTCCATGGGGCAGGGCCCAAAGTATTAGTACATAGACTTTATTCCAGGAACCTTCCTGTAATGATGATGAATTCCTCCTTCCTTGCAAAAATTCCAGATACAGTCAAATTCTGGGCATCTCACAGAGCTGAACTTATATTTTACCAGGTTTCATGGGAATCAATTGGACTTTGGCATTCTGCCCTGGGTCTGGTGTGGAAAGTGTTTACGGTGAGGTTTCCTGCAGCTCAAGGTTGTGCCCCAATTTGGAAAGGGTTAGTCTGGGAATTAACCCTTCCCATGACACTTCCTAGTTTTGTTTCTCCTTCCAGTTTCTAAATCCTTGGGATTCTGTTTTATCCCAGCTGCTTCATCTCCCTGTTTCTCATATTGATTCTTCCTCTTCCTATTATCCATCTCTCTCTCCTCTCTCCTCTCTCTTTGTATATGTGTGGGTAGAAGCTGCTTAACATTATCCTGGATGTGAGAGAGTAAGGGTGGGGAATAATATCAGCAGAATAACCAGTCCTGTCCACCCGTCATTGTTGTTGTTTTTAAGTCACACATTGTAAACCTGAAAAATAGCTCCTACTCTCATTATCTTTAATGATTAAAAACTAGTTGAAAAATAAATTGCTAAGTCCTAGTAGTTATTATAACCCTACATTATCCAACACAGCAATTTAGATTTCACAACTTGGTTTTTCTGTTTTTTAAGGGGAAGGCAGTGAATGACTGTAAAAAAAAAAAAACAAGAAAATTATCAAGCTCATTTCAGTGTTACACAAGCAGACTTGCATGGCTAGAGCAGTATTTTCCCTTCTACTTGTCCTTCTCCTTCTTATAACCTCCAAATGTGCTTCAGAGGGTTCCCAAACCATTACAGCAGATTTAGGGAGGCATAACAATTAATATACATGCCAATATACAAGAAAGGAGATACAAAAGAATGCAGCAATTATAGAACCATAGCATTAATCTCACATGCAAGCAAATTATGGTCAAAATTCTGCAACACAGAATCCAACCATGCATGGAGAGGAAAATTCCAGAGGTGCAAGCAGGGTTCAGGAAAGGAAGAGGCACCGGGGACCATATTGCAAACATACAATGGCTAATGGAACACACCAAAGAATTGCAGGGGAAAAATCAGCATGTTTTTATTGACTACAGCAAAACATTTGACTGTATAGTTCATGAAAAGCTATGAAACACACTCAATGACATGGGAGTGCCGCCACATTTTATAGAGCTCATTAGAAATCTGTACCAAGGACAAGAGGCCATTGTCAGAACTGAATTTGAGGGAACAGATTGGTTCCCAATTGACAAAAGGGTCAGGCAATGCTGCATTCTGTCACCCTACTTGTTCAATTTATGCACAGAAAACATCATAAGAAAAGATGAGCTAGAATCAGAAGAAGGAGAAGTGAAGATAAGAGGAATGAATATCAACAACCTAAGGTACACAGATGATGCCACATTAATGGCAGAAGAGGTGACAGATTTGGAATGCTTACTAAGAAAAGTCAAAGATGAGAGTGCAAAGGCAGGATTAATGCTGAACATAAAGAAAACAAAGGGGCTTGACAGATTGCCCCAAAAGGGCGGGCTGAAGGCGCCTGTTTTTGTTCCTACGGGAGGCCGCAGCATCCAAACCACACAACCTCCCTCTGCACCAAAAAGAACCCGCGCAAGGTTCACTATTAGCACACTGTCACACGTCAATGACACAAGCGCAGCACCGCAATGTGTGGACACTGTGCCGTGCTTGCATCATGATGGCAGCCCCTGTGTGGACAGGAGGCCACCATGATAGCAGTGCCATTTCGTACTAGGGTTTGGGAGCATAGGGTTGCTCCCCTCTCTTGAACCCTAGTTATGGCCCCAGGGCACCACAAAGCACCCATCTGTACTGGGCCAAAAATTGTGAGCACAGAAGAGATATATAAATTCAATCTGGATAACTAGGAAATCAAAATAGTTAAAGAAATCTCAAACTTAGGATCAAATATTGATTGAAATGGTGACTGCAGTCAAGAAATAAGAAGACAATAAGCAATGGGAAGGGTGGCTATGAAAAACTAGAAAACCTACTGAAGAGTAAACATATAGAACTGAGCACAAAAGTTAGAATTGTCCAAGCCATTGTATTCCCCATCATCATGTACAGATGTGAGAGCTGGGCAGTAAAGGAAGCAGACAGAAGGAAAATCAATTCATTTGAGATGGGGTTCTGGAGAAGAGTGCTCAGGATACCAATGACAGCCAAAAAGACAAACAAATGGAACAGATCAAGCCAGAGATCTCCTTAGAACCATGAAAATAAAATTTGAAGCTAATGTACTTTGGCCATGTAATAAGGCATGGATCACTGGAAAAAATAATAATGCTAGGAAAGGTAGAGGCTAAATCAAGGAGAGGAAAGCCACATGATGGATGGACTCAATTAGGGGAGACACAGACATGGGCTTGCAGAAACTAAGTAGAGAAGTGGAAGACAGGGGATCTTGGAGGTGTCTCATCCACAGGGTCACCATAAGTGGAGGTCAAAGGCAGATAACAACTAACAGCATACACTCCAACCCTCCCAGTTAATCTCCCTTTGTCCTCAGCTTGCTTCAATCGCTGCAAACTGAGTTGAAAGGGCAATAGTAGTTTGCACTCTGTTAACTCACCAGTGGGAAAGAGGAGAGGAGGAAGGAGGAGGAAGACTAATGAGGAAGAACATACAAGCTCAGAGAGGCTGCAGCAGTTTGCTTTTGCCCCAGCCTACTGGGAAGGGCAAGACTCTGGTCCCTCTTCTCTCCCCCACCCCCGAGTTAATTGAGTGCAAACTTCTTTTGCACTTTGAACCCAGTTTGCAGCTGAGAACCAAGGGGAAAGGTGGAAGGGTGAGAGAAATTGGAACATTTTAAAAGCAGCCAGGGAAAAAATGGGAGGACAGAGTTGGACAATATGGGGAAAAAATGTCCAAGCATTTTTTGTCAGGTTTCAGGAACAGCATATATTGTGTTGGAAGCATTTGCCAAATAGTTCTTTCTTCCACTTTTTTTGTTTTGCATTTCTTTGTTTCCCCTTCCTTAGTGACAGAAGGAGACATCTCTTGTTCCTTCTGCTCAGGGTGGATGCCCCTAGGTGGATCTTGCACTGTGAAAGCACTGTCCCGTCAGTGAGTCTGCGTGCCCAAGTCAGTCACCATGCAGTTATCTCCTCAGACTGGCACAGAGGATTGGAGATGACAGGTGCTAACACTGACAGTCTGGAAATGGGACAATTACATCTGACAGTGGCGAGCTTCACTTCTCAGCTTGGAAATGTGTGTGTCACTTTCTCGATATTTCCATTGCCTTCAGACCAGTGTGAGATGCATGAGACATTGTTGTTCAGCACTAGAGCGCATGATTTGTATGCACAAAGCCAGAGCGGTAAGAGCCAGCATGGCATTGTGGTTACAGTGCTGGACCATGACAGGGTAGAACTAAATTTAAGCCTGATGTTCAGCCATTAAGGTTACTGGGCGACCCTGAGAAAGTCACTAGCCTACCTGACAGGGTTGGTGTGAGGATTAAAATGGGGAAGAGGACTGTGTATATTGCCTTGAGTTGCTTAGATGTAAGGCAGAATTTACAATACATGTAATAGACAAACACATAAAATAATAACTTCAGAACCTAACACCTGTTAATAGCGCTATAAATCTATGAGATAGCTAACTGGATAGATAGATAGATAGATAGATAGATTGTCCATTTGGTTGTGGGAGCTAAGGCCCTTGTTGAACTTCTGGCATATAGTCAAAACTGTATTATTCCATACAGCCTTGGGTTTTTAAAACCAGTTAAAAATATTGTTTTTAATCTTTTTTTCAAAGACTGTTTTAATATATCTTATTGTATATTACTTTAGGAGACTTGGTGGGCAAAAAATTAATCAATAAATACTTCTAATAAATAAAATAAAACAAGACTCTAGGTTGAATTCCTGACATCTCCAATTAATATCGCTATGATGGAGTTAAATGAGGTGAGATATGTGGAGAAGTGTATGTGTGTAAAAGTATTCTAAATAAAGGAAAATGTAGAAGTTGCAGAGTTATTAAACTAGGAATGTCAAGCAAAAGCAATGTTAAGCAGAGTTCGGACCCTATTATCAACCAACTGGTGCTTTCTACTAAAAACAATAACAATCTAAAATGCAATTGGTAATTTTTAATTATGGCTCAATGACTGCTGTTTCATGATATATGCAGTATTCTATGGTATTAAGGTCTCAGGGTGCTCGTTTCCACTACGATAAGCTCCACATCTTGATTCGATCTATATGTCCCTGGTTCCCACTGAAATCAATTCTGATCCTCATTGGATCAATTCCAGCGGGAATAAAGCGGAGCAAACACAAAAAGCCTGGGTTATTTTGACAGCAGTTTTTTAGAGGTTCTTTTGGGAAAAATTGATTCTGACGCAATCCCTAACAGTGAAAACGCCAGATCAGAATCGATTATTTCTGAGAGGAGGGACAAATGGCAGAGGGGTGTGGGTGCCCCATCCCTCCACAGAGATGGCACACACACACACACACACCAGTGCTGCCTTTCTGGGTTGGTGTTTTTTTTTTAATAGAACTAATCGCAAAAGCAATAGATTACTAAAGCAACTACTTGCAAGGAGACACCCCCCAGCCCTGATTCCTCCAAAGCAGGCCGCCACTTGCCCTGGTGCTGCCTGGCTCCCCGCATCGCCACCGCTTGCCTCGCTGCCACCTGGCTCCCTGCGCTGCTGTCTGCCACAATGATTGACAGATGGGGTGCAAATGGAGATGACTTTTGGGGCAAAATAAAGTGATTTCACTTTCAGTAAGAAAAAGACCTACTTTATAATGGGAATAGGGGACCTTTTGAATTCGATTATCAACATGGAGTGGAGCCAGATTGGGATTCAGACTATACTGTAAGTGGGAATGACCCCAGGTATAAAGGGATGCAGGTGAATGCCACAGCCTGTTTCCTGCAAAAGGCACATGTTTGGAATGCAGTGGTGTCACGCCTCCTAATGGTGTCACCTGGTGTGGCTTGCACACATACATGCACACACACAAATGCAACCCCATAGTGACACCCCTGATTCCATCAAAATGCTTCTAAATAGAATAGAAAAGGAATAGAATAGAAATTTTATTTTTACCCCTCCTCTCCTGCAGGATCGAGGTAGCTTACAACACAATAAAATATACAATGAAACATTAAAATATAGCAATAGAATAAAATACAATAAATGCAGCAGTACAAAATTCCATTATCCCTCCCTCCAACCATAACCTATAAGTAACAAAAACAATACTAAAATAACATCTAAATTAATTGAAACAACAATCAAACAACAGAGAGATGGGCATCCTGGGAGAGATTGACCAAAGCAGTGGGTGACCAGGTGAGTTACTCAGGGAAGGACTGTCAGAAGAGATCCATCTCGACAGCCTTTTTAAAGCTGTCAAGGTTGGCAATATTCCGAATCTCCTCTGACAGGCCATTACACAGTTTGGGAACGGCAGATGAAAAGGTCCTCTGTCTAACTGCTGCCAATCTCATCTTTATTGATTCTAGTAGGTTTTTCCCAGAGGACCTAAGTGCGCGGGATGGATTGCACAGAAGAAGGCGATCCTGCAAATAGGTTGGACCCAGGCCACGAAGGACTTTAAAGATGTCCTTGAAAACAACTTTTGGAAATAAATGGAAACTGTTGCTCATTCTACCAACAAAGTATAGTGGGCCTTTGGTATCCACTGGGGTTTGGTTCCAGGACTCCCCATAGATACCAAAATCTGTGGATATTCAAGTCCCATTAAATACAATGGTCCAGTAAAATGGTGTCCCTTAGACAAAATGGCAAAATCAAAGTTTGCTTATTGGAATTTATATATACATTTTAATCTTTTCAAGCTGTGTATGGTTGAATTTGTTAATAAAAAATTCATGGATACAGAGGTCTGACTGTAGCTACTTTCTTGTTTCTTACACCTTTTCTTCAAATGTAAGTTCATTGTGTCCTCATTGGCCACAGTAGGTAACTAGTTCTAGCCAGTTTTCAAAGACGTACCTGTGCTAGTCTCTTGCAGCATAGAAAGGAGAAAGTAGGGGGAGAAGTTTCAGGGAAAAATATGGCAGCACCTTTAAGGCTAACTGATTTTTATTTTCTAATGACCTTTTGTGGATATAAACCCACCTCTTCTGATGCAGTACTGAGCAGTATTAAGGCCTCAGGCTGACCACTGGAAAGAGGTGAAAGATCTGATCACTTTATACAACCCTTTGAAAACTTAGGGCAAGGGACATGGGTTGCATTTTTCTGAATTGTATTACATTCTATCCCACCCACCCACCCCCACCCCCACCCCCACATCTGTATGGCCTGCTTGCCCCACCTTTATGCTATACAACTTTTTGTAACAACATGTTGGTGATCACAAGCTCCAAAACTGCCTTTTGGGGATGCAGGGGAGATATCACAACCTGCTTTTTTCCCCTTCCCCCTCTACTTTTTCCTCTTCCTTTCCTTCCTCCTCCCCAATCTTCTTTATTTTCCTCTCCCTTTCCTGAGAGAGAGTGACTGGTCCAAGGTCACCCAGTGAGTTTCATGGCTCAATGAAGGCTCACATCCAGATCTCCAAGTCTCAGTCCAGTTTTCCAGTACACTACACTAGCTTCCCATGCTTGTATAAAGTATTTAACGTACAGTGCTACCTTTAATGTGGATATAAGAAGAAGAAGGGACTTGGGTAGTTGTAATTTGCCATACAGGGATTAGAAAATGTGCATCATGACAAAAACTTCCCTTCTCTACATGTATTAAAGCAGAAAAGCTGTGTCCTCCATTACATCTATTGCTCTCCCTCTTATAGAAAGGGCAGCAATGATCAATGGACACACCATCAAATTCCAAAGCAGGTCACCCCCCACCCCTCTATCTTCTCCTGGGGAAGCTTCTTTCCTTTCATTTATCTATGGATTAAACCTATGCAGCTTGTCAAACTGGTGAAGTATCATTGAACTGAGCTGAATTTGCAGCTTTGACAGCTCCTCAGTGCCACCCTCTTCTCCCTGCAAGGGCTTTCCTCTCTGGAAATTGACACGGCAAAAAAAAATATGTCACAACAGCAGGACTCGGGAGCAAGTTGGTGAGGTTGCGACAGGAGAGGAAAGACACACAAAGAAAATCTGCTGCCATTTGATCTGTGTGTATTGACGTATTGCAAAATCAAACAGCATCACCTCAAATAGCAAATGCATCCTTCACAGGAGGACTCCAAAACCTTTGAAAATGAAAGTACATCTTGGGGTGAAGACAGGACAAAAGAATGGGCTTTTAAAATACGATTTGAAAAAATATCAGAGAAAAAGGAGCATTGGGAAAGGTTTTCACACACACACAAAATGACTTTTGAATTCCACTGGTCATCAAAACTCATAAGGGCTAGATAACAGAAACTTGTATTTCTTTGGTAATAAATTCTGAGCTAGGGGTTTAGGAATAAGAATGCTTGACTCTCCCTGTCCACTCCTAGGAGTCCTTAATACAGGGGGGAAGAAAGTGTGGTTCTCCATTGATGTAACTGTGCCCATACCTTCCAACATTTCACAGATGAAAACCAGGGCACATGTGGCCAAGTAACATCAGTGTGGTCAAGTGGCAAAAGCTATTAATGAAGAAGAACACACAAACTAGAAGAGGCTGCAGCCATTTGCTTTTGCCTCAGCCTACTGGGATGCCCAAGATTCTGTCCCCTCTTCATCCTGCTGCAAACTGCTTTTGTGTTTTGAGTCCTCCTTGCACCAACTGAAGTAAATTGAGGATGAAGGAAAAAAGTGGGAGGAGGGGATCAAAACCAGGACATTTTAAAAGCACCAGAAAGGGTGGAACAATAAAAGATTCTTGGGATTTTTCTAACAAAATAGGAAAGTTGGAGCATATGATGCATTTTACAGCAACCCTAGCTACCATAGCCAGTGATGATGGACCATGGGAGCTGCAGTGAAACAATATTTGGAGGGACACATGTTCCTCACCCTTACTTTAATCCTTGCAGCTTTTGTTGTTGTTGAGTGCCTTCAAGCCAATTACGACTTATGGCGACCCTAAAGCAAATGTACCATGGTGTTTTCTTGGCAAGATATGTTCAGAGGAGATTTGCTGTTGCCTTCCCCTGACGCTGAGAGTATGACTTGCTCAGGGTCACCTCATGGTTTCATGGCTGAGTGGGGAATCAAATCCTGGTCTCCAGAGCAGTAGTCCAGCACTTAAACCATTATGCTATATTGGTTCTCCCTTGCAGCATTGACATTCCCTTTGGCATAAGTTCCTTCCTACTCAGAGTGACCAGATGCCTCCTTTTCCCAGACATGTCCTATATTTCAGCCTTCTGTCCAGGAGGAATTCCAGAATGTCCTCCATTTTGAACATGAATAAGAAGCATGAATTTATATGAGTGTGTGACCCTTTTGGTGCTCTTGGACATCTCAGTAGCATTTGATACCATTGACCATGGTATCCTTCTGGAACGCCTGAGGAGGATGGAATTGGGGGCACTGTTCTTCAGTGGTTCCGTTCCTACCTTTCAGGCAGATCCCAGATGGTGAAGCTGGGAGACAGCTGCTCTTGCAAAAGAGAGTTGGCATCTGGCATCCCTCAGGACACCATTCTGTCTCCCATGCTATTTAACATTTACACGAAGCCGCTGGGAGAGGTCATCCGGAGACATGGGGTGCAGTGTTATCAATACTCTGATGACACTCAAATATATTTCTCTATGTCTCCGACTGTTGCAGTGACCAAGAATGGCATCTCTCCTCTGAACACCTGCCTGAGTCGGTAATGGGCTGGATGAGGGAAAACAAACTCAGGCTGAATCCAGAGAAAATGGAGGTACTTGTGATAGGCTCCCCTAGTCCAGGGATGGAGACTTATCAACCTGTCCTGGATGGGGTCACACTTCCCCTAAAGGACAAAGTTTGCAGTCTGAGTGTACTCCTGGACTCGTCCCTGACTTCGCAGGTGAAGGCGACAGCCAGGAGTGCATGGTTTAAACTTCAATTGATACGTCAGCTGCATCCCTACTTGGGCAAATGGGACTTGAAACATTGATACATGCACTGGTAACTTCTCATTTAGATTTCTGCAATGCGCTCTACATAGGGCTACCTTTGTACCAAGTCTGGAAGCTTCAGTTGATCCAGAATGCAACAGCCAGGTTACTTACAGGGACATCGAGAGCAGATCACATCACCTCTATATTAAGATCGTTACACTGGCTACCAATTAGCTTCTGGGCGCAATACAAATTGTTGGTCATTACCTTTAAAGCCCTATATGGCTTGGGCCCGAGTTACTTGAAGGAACGCCTCTCCGTACACAATCCGCCCCGCACTCTCAGAACTTCGGGGAAGAATTTGCTGGAACCTAGTAACACTAGATTGATGATGACTTCCCATAGGGCATTCTCGGCTGCGGCCACAAAACTTTGGAACAACTTGCCAGAAGAGATCCGTCTTATTACCACCTTAGATGCCTTTAAGAAGGCACTTAAGACGGATCTCTTCTGGTGGGCCTACCCACCTGATCTACTATAACGCACTATTGAATGACTCATTCAAAACCAGATCAATAACATAAGAAATGATAGTAACTGATTAGGTCTAAGGATTGAACTGCATTGTTTTTATACCTGTTTATATAATGATTTTAAGGTTCCCCCTGCGCCAAATCCCCTACTTAACCCTACAGTGGCCTGCTGTGATGCATTTAACATCTACTTTGCAGACAAAATCTCTCAGATAAGGGCCGACTTAGACGCCAATGTTTTAGCAGTATCTGTAAATGAGGCACCTAGCAACTCCGTTACTGTTACTTTATTGGATGAGTTTCAATCTGTAAGTACTGATGACGTGGACAAGCTCCTTGGAAGCGTGAGGAAAACAACCTGCCCTCTCGATCCATGTCCATTATGGCTGGTCGTCCAGGGAGGGGACGCATTGAAGACATTCCTTAGGGATGTAATCAATGCATCCCTCAGGAAAGGCACTGTTCCTTCTTGTCTGAAGGAGGCGGCCATAAAGCCCCCCCTGAAGAAACCTTCCCTTGATCCCCTAGACCGAAACAACTATAGACCAGTTTCCTTGCTGCCATTTTTAAGCAAGGTGATCGAGAGAGCAGTCACCTCACAACTCCAAGCTGTCTTGGATGAAACCGATTATCTTGATCCATTTCAAACCGGCTTCCGGGCAGGATATGGAGTTGAGACTGCCATGGTTGCTCTGACAGATGACCTCCACTTGAGCATTGATAGGGGCAGTGTGACCCTGCTGGTGCTCTTGGATCTCTGACACCATAGATCATGCCATCCTTTTGGACTGGCTGAGAGGGATGGGGATTGGAGGCACTGCCTTACAGTGGTTCCGTTCCTTCCTCTCCGGCAGGACCCAAAGGGTGAGGCTCGGGGACAGCTGCTCCTCCAAAATTGAGCTAAGCTGTGGTGTCCCGTAAGGCGCCATTCTGTCCCCGATGCTATTTAATATTTACATGAAGCCGCTGAGTGAGATCATTCGGAGGCATGGAGCTCAGTGTCATCAGTACGCTGATGACACTCAGATATATTTCTCCATGACCAGATCATCTGCTCAGACCTCAGATGGCGTCTCCTCTCTCAATGACTGCCTGGCAGCGGTAATGGACTGGATGAGGGAAAACAGATTGAGACTGAATCCAGACAAAACGGAGGTACTGACAGTCACCGGCCCGAAACCAGGTCTGGGAATACAACTCCCGGTCCTAGATGGAATCACACTATCCTCGAAGGACCCTGTTCGCAGTCTGGGGATACTCCTAGACTCGTCACTTCACATGACTAGTCAGGTGAATGCGACAGTCAGGAGTGCCTGTTATCAGCTTTGGCTGATACGCCAGCTGCACTCTTTCCTGGAGATGAGGGATTTGGAAACTGTGGTACACGCTTTGGTCACCTCACGACTAGACTGTTGCAACGTGCTCTACATGGGACTGCCCTTGTGCCTAACCCGGAAACTTCAATTGGTTCAAAACATGGCAGCCAGATTAGTTACTGGGACATCTAGGAGAGAACATATAACTCCAGTGCTTAAATCTCTCCACTGGCTGCCAATTAGTTTTCGGGCACAGTACAAGGTGCTGGTTTTAACCTTTAAAGCCCTACATGGCTCGGGCCCATCTTATCTCAGGGACCACCTCTCCCCGTACGATCCTCCCCGCACACTTCGATCCTCTGGGAGGAACCTACTACAGCCTATTAAGACCAGGCTGGCACAGACCTCCCAGAGGGCCTTTTCTGTGACTGCTCCCAAGCTCTGGAATGGTCTGCCGGATGAGATGCATCTCATGACATCTTTAGATTGCTTCAAAAAAGCCCTAAAGATGCATCTCTTCCAGCAGGCCTTCCCCTGAAATTCCTTATCCCCGGCTTCGGTTCCAGACTTTGATTTCCTGCCTACTCCCATGTTTCTGATCCCCACTTATGACGTGGCCGCATAAGGAAGGGTTAGGATGTCGTTATATGTTTTTAAATAATTACTGTTTTAATCACTGCCGATTTAATCTATTTTTAAGGGGTGGGAGGTTTGGAAACGGGTCATGGGATTGTTTTAATCTATGTTTTTTTACTTGTACCCCGCTCCGAATGTATGTACAGAGGAGCGGGCTATAAATAAACTATTATTATTATTATTATTATTATTATTATAAGATAATTTTAGACTGTTGATTGAATGTGATATTGTATTTTAATAATTTGTTGGAATCCCGCCTCAATCCGAACTTATTATTATTATTATTTGGTAATGCCTGACATTTTTTTGAATGTCCTACATTTACCTTCTGCGGTGCCTTGTCATCCTTTGTGGTTATGACATCTGGTCACCTTGTCCCTACTGCTCTAAATACAATGTTGTTGCCTGTCTTTCGACAACTCTGGTGGGTCACTAGGCTCTTTTGGAGTTCTCACTTAAAAGGGAACTAGGGACATGAGAGCCAAAGGACTCTTTCAGAAATTGGAAATTGAGAAATTGGAAGCATAATCCAAGGGCAATCCAAACGCAATCCTGGGGTTTCACGTTATTGCAAATTAATTCTTCTCACGCAAATTCGGGCAAAAGGGAAGTCACTCCGAATGCAATCATGGGTTTAACGTTATTGCGAATTTAAGCTTCTCACGCGATTTCGGGCAAGGGGGGGTTATTTTCGAGTAATGGGAAGTAATTCCGAATGCCTTCCGAACGGAGCAGGGGTTCAGGTAAATTCACTAAACAAGCGAATTTACATGAATCCGCATTGGCTCCATTCGGAATTGGGAGAAATTCCTCCAGTTTGAAAGAGTCCAAAGAAAAGCTGTTTGAAGGGAAGAGGTGACAGTGGCTGGGGAGGGCTGACCCAGTTTGCACTTTGATAGGCCTGGAGAGGGGAGAGAAAGCACATTCACAATTATTCATTTCCAGGTCAGAAAGAAAAAAAACAGACTTCCTTACAGTTAAGAAATCCCATCAAGCACAATAACAGGGACAGCAAGACTTTTGCGTTGCTTTCCCTTATATTCGAACATTCTGAAGTGTTGTGGAGACATTATTGTGGAGAGAAAAAAATGTGGGGTGTTTTGTGCACAAAATACGTTTCCTGTGCACAAAACACATTTTCTGTGCGGAAAACACATTTCCTGCATAGAGCACATGTTCCCCTGCCTCGGGAAATTCCATCTGTTTTTTTCCCCCCATACAATAATTTCTCTGCAACACTTTGGGACATTTGAATATGGAGAGATTACTGTGAAGAAAGATCCATTTTGTCCTGGAGCAAGAACAATTAATTTGCCTTTGCATGCAAGCAAGCATGAAACGGTTGCACATTGACATCCCTAGGCAGAAGTCTTGTTCCTCTAGGAGGCAGAAGTTATACAGGCATTTGCACTCCCTCTGTGTTCCAGAGCTTGGAAACATTGATTTCAATGTTTCCAAGCTCTGGAATGCAGAAGGGATTCACATGCTAGCATGGCCAGTAGAAGAAATGAATAACCTGGTTTTCTGCACTGCTTTCCACCTCTGGATTTAGGCTTGCCAGCTTCCCTGTAGCAAGATGTTACTTGTATAGATTTCCTCTGCATTCTGGGACACTTTAGGGCCTCAGTGCATGCTGTGGCAATGCACCTAAGTGCACTGAAAACAAGAACACCACAGCTGGGATTTTGGCGGGTTTCCCCTTCTCTGATTCTGGAAACTGGTCAAAAGGCTAATATTCCAGGTGAGCCTGTTTTTT
This sequence comes from Urosaurus nigricauda, assembly GCA_034509955.1. Taxonomy (NCBI): domain Eukaryota; kingdom Metazoa; phylum Chordata; class Lepidosauria; order Squamata; family Phrynosomatidae; genus Urosaurus; species Urosaurus nigricauda. Next base: position 269,843,966 of record JAOEGL010000003.1, read on the forward strand.
GGGGTTTTTTTAACTGACTGGGTGGCAACTTCCCTAACTCAAGCATGCTTCCATTCCAAGTTAGCAGTCATAAAATTATTATATTTGCACTGAATCATGCAGCAAACAAAGTATATCCTGTATTTGCAAAGCAGTGTAAAATGCTAAAAACGGGAAATCCCTGATTTGAATCTCAGGAAAGCCAAGAACTCATAAAGAGGCCTTCAACATGCTATTCTTTTTCACCCTGAGCCTCAGCCTCCACATCTGCAATATGGGGATAGTAGCGTGGTGTAGTAGTTTGTGCATTGAACTATGACTCTGTAGATCAGAGTTCAAATCCCAGCTCAGCCATGTAAATTAACTGGGTGATCTTGGGCAAGTCACACTCTCAGCTTCGGAGGATGGCAATGGCAAACCCCCTCTGAAGAAATCTTGCCAAGAAAACCCTATGATAGTTTCACTTTAGAGTCATCATAAGTCAAAAACAACTTGAAGGCATTCATCAACAACAATCCAGTATTTGTTGGTGGTCTCCTATCCAAGTACTAACAAGGGTTGACCCTGCTCAGGCTTCCAAGATCACACAGATCTGGTGCCTTTAGAGTATACCTGTTTTGCAACTAGATCCACTTACAAATGTGCAGATAGGTACACACCAGCATGAGACCCACATGTGTTTGCACAATGGCACCATATTGGGACAAAATCCAAAATCAATAAAAGTTTATAGCCCAGCCAAAATGCACAAAACAAATAAAGCAAGCTTTCAAATTGCCACAGGCAAAAGATTTATTTATTTATTTTTATCCTGCCTTTCTCCCAAAGTGAGACCCAAGATGGCTCACAGGGTAAAACAGCAAAATCAAGCACTTGGAATTTGTGTGTGTGTGTGTGTCTGCGTATTCAAGCTGTGGATGGTTGAATCCATTGTTTAAAACTCCAAAAATATGCAGGGCCAACTGAACACACACACACACACACACACATATTCCAAAAAGCAAAAGTATATCCTGTATTTGCAAAGCAGTGTAAAATGCTAAAAACGGGAAATCCCTGATTTGAATCTCAGGAAAGCCAAGAACTCATAAAGAGGCCTTCAACATGCTATTCTTTTTCACCCTGAGCCTCAGCCTCCACATCTGCAATATGGGGATAGTAGCGTGGTGTAGTAGTTTGTGCATTGAACTATGACTCTGTAGATCAGAGTTCAAATCCCAGCTCAGCCATGTAAATTAACTGGGTGATCTTGGGCAAGTCACACTCTCAGCTTCGGAGGATGGCAATGGCAAACCCCCTCTGAAGAAATCTTGCCAAGAAAACCCTATGATAGTTTCACTTTAGAGTCATCATAAGTCAAAAACAACTTGAAGGCATTCATCAACAACAATCCAGTATTTGTTGGTGGTCTCCTATCCAAGTACTAACAAGGGTTGACCCTGCTCAGGCTTCCAAGATCACACAGATCTGGTGCCTTTAGAGTATACCTGTTTTGCAACTAGATCCACTTACAAATGTGCAGATAGGTACACACCAGCATGAGACCCACATGTGTTTGCACAATGGCACCATATTGGGACAAAATCCAAAATCAATAAAAGTTTATAGCCCAGCCAAAATGCACAAAACAAATAAAGCAAGCTTTCAAATTGCCACAGGCAAAAGATTTATTTATTTATTTTTATCCTGCCTTTCTCCCAAAGTGAGACCCAAGATGGCTCACAGGGTAAAACAGCAAAATCAAGCACTTGGAATTTGTGTGTGTGTGTGTGTCTGCGTATTCAAGCTGTGGATGGTTGAATCCATTGTTTAAAACTCCAAAAATATGCAGGGCCAACTGAACACACACACACACACACACACATATTCCAAAAAGCAAACCTTGATTTTGCCACCATTTTACTATGCCATTGTTTTTAATGGGATTTGCACATCCCCAGATTTTGGTATCCATGGAGGATCTTGGAACCAAAACTCAGTGGATACTAAGGGCCCATTGTAATTTAAATGTTCCCAAGTGTGAGGAGGAGGAGGAGGAAACCTACCTGCTTGCATGAATAGCTTCCATACTGTCTTATCTGAGAACAACACCAACAGCATTGTGACAAAATTCAGGCCTGTTACTAACATCATCAACAATTTTTCCCACTTCTCCTGGTTAATTTTTAACATCTTTTGCCTGATGAAGAAGCCAGTGGAATTGCAAAAAAATGCAACATGTATTTTGAGCATTTTGTTTGGTCCAATAAAGGTATGACTGTTTTGAGGAATTGGGATCGTTATTGTATTTTGTGATGCAGCCAAGAGGGCTACTCCCTGGATATGTTTTTCTATGATTCCAAGTAAATGGGGATTTTATAATCATGCTGTGAAGTTCTGGGCAGCCAGTCATTGATGGCAAGCAAAACTCTTTCAGAGGTATGGCATGGGTGGTTGCAATCACCAGCACCCATGGGATCACTCAGTCAGGGGAACCCCTCTAGAGTAACATAAGCTGTCCCTATAAGATGAGTTTATATTTCTGTACAGGGCATTAATACGGTAATTAGTGCTAGGCATATATCTGTGTCTGTTTATGTGTGTCTGTAGTGTGATTGACAAGTGTAGAAACTCTGGCAAGCAATGTATTTGCATATGGATGAAGACTGGTGCAGGGAACTAGAGGGGGAGGAATGGTGTGGTGTTACACTTGGGTGTGAATTAGGGTGAGAAAGACCCATAATTACTATGTTTTCAGGATAGCTGGGAACTGAGTTGAGATAGTGTTGAGGAAAAAGAATATTTAGTTGTTTCGTACAAAGATCTGAGCTGCAAAATGGCAACATAGGATAAATAACCACATGTTTATGTACTGGAGAGGTTGGTGTGGCATCATATATAAACACATAACATCATAAAATGTTAATTAATACAATATTTTTGTTGCTTTTTATAACCACAGCTACTGTTGGGTCACTACTGAAGCCTGGAAAAATTACTTTTTTGGACTATGGCTAGCATCCTATTTGTGACGTAGACAAGTGTAAGTCCAAAGAGCACCTTCATAATCTCTTCTTTGGTGGAGGTTGCTATTCTTTTCCTCCCTCCATGACAACCAAACCTCTACAGGACTCACCATTTTGTTGCAATAGCCCTTCCTTCTGAATGAGATGAACCTTCAGCAGCTGACGGAGAGCACGGGGTCAGAGAAGTGTCTGGTTATGTACCCTTAGTCAGATTCAAAATGATGGCATCATCTGCCATGCCCTTCAGATAATGTGGAAACATAGCCAGATTCTTCCACAATCTCTGATCTCCCCACTGTCCTCTAGTCACTGAATGGCCATGAAGAGAGGCAACTATTGCACCAAGCAGTGAGTCCTGAGGTTTTGGAGAGCAGGGGCCTTAGCCTAGTTCCACCAACAGAACTTTTCCATTACACACAGGGGCTTTCTAGATTGGCAAAAAGAAGTGTGTTCATGGCTGCATGAAACTCTAGCCTTTAGATGAGAAAAAGGGAAAGTGTGCCATGAAAACACTTTTTTTTTGCATTTTAGGGGAGAAGAAGCGCCTTTAAAAAGGTGCTGGTTTTCCCAGCTTTTTAAAAAAAAAAAACTGCGGAACAGCGCACCTCCTTCTAAAGGCTGTAATGCAGCTGCTAAGCATTAAGGAAAAGGCAACTTCATGTCACACTTTTCTGCCAATCTAGAAAGCCCCACAGTGATTTGGGATCTCAGCCGATATCTACCACATCCAGCCAGAGGTGATCTGTGAGATGTAGTCCAAAATACTAACTTTTTTTTTTTTTGGAGGGGGGTGATCTATTCAGAGGAGACTTGCCATTGCCTTCTTCTGAGGCTGAGAGTCCATGACTTATCCATAGTTATCCAGTCGGTTTCCGTGGCTGAGTAGAAACGTGAACCCTGGAGTCCTAGATCAACACTCAGACCATTTTACCATACTCTCCAGCACACCTTTAACACTTGTACTTTTGATGTTTAGAACTTGTAAAGATCCTAGTGGTAGAATAATCCAAAAAACAGAGAGTCAGAAGGCACTTCTATTGCCTTCATGAACAGAAATTTAGGAGCTTATCACATAGTTTAATAATCCATTTTACCTCTATCCAGCTTAAGTCTTAATTTGGGCTGATCAGAAGGTTTTTGCTGTTAAATCCACTGCTCAAATACATCCCAGGTGCATCTCCACTTCCTGGAATGCTCCAGCGACCATTTTCTTAAGCCAGAAAACTCCTGGATCCAAAAAGAGCCTGGAAGCACTCCTGGAAGTAGGGATGAACCCGGAGATGTATTCAGGAGGCAGATTCAGTGGCAAAAATCTTCCAATAGGATCAGGATGCAGCCTAAATTAAAATTTAAACTGAATGGAAGTAAAATGGATTTTTAAACCATGCAATAAGCTCCTTGGTAGTCCCTGCAGAAGGCAAGGGAAGATCACAGTAGTCTTTTGCCCAGAAGCCTTGTCAAGTCATCATATCTTTTTTTTTCCTCTAGGTTTTACTTCTTTTCCTTTTACTTCTCTTTTATTTCTCTCTAGGTTCAACAATCTAAGCTATTTAGATGACACCATACTACTAGCAAAAAGCATCATAGACTTGGAACAATTACTAAGGAAGGTCAAGGAAGAAAGTGCACAGGCAGTCCTGCTTCTGATCAAAAAGAAAAAGAAAATGATGATGTTGGAGAATCTACCCAAATTCTTCCTAGTCGATGAGAAAATCAAAGTAGTTAAAGATTCCCCATACCTTGGATCATATATTCATCAAAACAGAGACTGTAGTCAAAAAATCAGAAGAAGATTAGAATTGGGAAAGGCAGCTGTGAAAGAACTAGACAAAATCATAGAGCAAAGATATAAAACTGAGCATTAAAGTTAGACTTGTCCAAGCCATTGTATTCTCCATCACTATGTATGGATGTGAGAGCTGGACAGTGAAGAAAACAGAGGGTGGTAGTGGGGGAGAGAAGATCCCCTCATATAGAAGATCCCCTCATATAGTGCTGGAGAAAAGTGCTGAGAATCTTCCTGGAAGCCAAGATGATTAAACTGAGGTTGTTGTACTTTGGCCACATCATGAGAAGGCACAACTCCTTGGAAAAGACAATAATGCTAGAGAAATTTCTGTCCTGGGCCCAGTGCTATTCAACATCTTTATTAATGACTTGGATGACAGAATTGGGGGCATACTTATCAAATTTGCACCAAATTAGGAGGAGTAGCCAATACTCCAGAAGACAGGATCAAAATTCAAAATTAGCTGAATAGACTAGAAAGCTGGGCCAACGCTAACAAAATGAAATTCAATGCGGAGAAATGTAAGGTACTGCACTTAGAGCACAAAAATGAAATGCACAGATATAGGATGGGGGACACCTGGCTGAATGAGACCACATGTGAAAGGGATCTAGGAGTCCAAGTAGACCATAAGCTGAACATGAGTCAACAGTACGATGCGGCAGCTAAAAAGGCCAATGCAATTTTAGGCTGCATCAATAGAAGTATAGTGTCTAGATCAAGGGAAGTAATAGTGCCACTCTATTCTGCTTTGGTCAGGCCCCACCTGGAATACTGTGTCCAGTTCTGGGCACCACAATTCAAAAAGGATGTGGAGAAACTGGAGCGTGTCCCAAGGAGGGCAACTAAGATGGTGAAGGGTCTGGAAACCATGCCCTATGAGGAATGACTTACGGAACTGGGGATGTTTAGCCTGAAGAAGAGAAGGTTAAGAGGAGATATGATAGCCCTGTTCAAATATTTGAAGGGGTGTCACATTGAGGAGGGAGCAAGCTTGTTTTCTGCTGCTGCAGGAACTAGAACGCGGAACAATGGATGCAAGCTCCAGGAAAAGAGATTCCACCTCAACATTAGGAAGATCTTCCTAACAGTAAGGGCTCTTCGACGGTGGAACACATTCCCTCGGAGTGTAGTGGAGTCTCCGTCCTTGGAGGTCTTTAAGCAGAGGCTGGATGGCTATCTGTCGGGGATGCTTTGACTGGGAGTTCCTGCATGGCAGGGGGTTGGACTGGATGGCCCTTGTGGTCTCTTCCAACTCTATGATTCTATGATTCTAAGGTGAAAGATACTGTAGTAGAAAGAGAGGAAGACCTCACACCAGATGGCTAGACTCAATTGGGGGGATCATGGGCCTGAATATACAAGACCTATGCACTGCATTGGAGAGTATGGGGCCTTGGAAATGTCTCATCCACAGGGCTGTCATGAGTTAAGGTCAATTCCAGGGTGGTTAACAAACACAACATACAACTTTGTTATCTGCATCGCTAGGTATGCTCAATTGAGCCCAAAGATCTGGAGAGAGAAGGAAGGAGATTGACTTCTTTTTGACAGAAGCTGGCTCTGAAGGTCTTGCTTCGTAGAGATCTCAGACACAACAGTCTCTGGTTGCTTGGGCTGGACTCAGTGTCAAAGGCCAGGTTCAGTGCTACCTTCACAATCTCTGCCATTGCAGATTTCCCAGCTTGGCTCTCCTACTAGGTCTGCTGGGGTGCATGATGATACTCAGTTCAATTTTGGTGGCCATTTTTCAAAGTCAGGAGCTTTCCGACTCTGAGAAATGGCCGCCGAAGTGAGTTCAGGGACCAGTATTGGAGCCAGGCTGTACCCGGATTGCAGTTTTGGGTGGAAAAGCCATGGAATAAAAACAAGGGGCAGCCCGAATTTGGCTTGAAATCGGCAGTAGTAAGTGCTAAGCTCCTAAATCTGAGACACCGTGTTCAGTGGAAGCTGATGGGACCAATCTCACTGGAGGAGAAAACCTGGATGGGATTAAATCAAAGTGCTGAATTCTATCCCCCTAGTTAGCTCAGCACCTTCAATCATTCCTTTGATATTCAGACAAGAACCTGGAATGGATTTACCGGCCCACTATAGATCCACCAACCTCCACTGCAAGTGCTGAATAGGAAGCTGAGAGACACACAAGTAGAGGCTGAAAAAATCAGGGTGTGTTTGGATTAGAGTGCCCAGAATCCCTCAACCGGCATGGCTATTGCTCTAAAGTCTTTTTACAAAGCTCTGCAGATAACCACCCTGTTTGTTTTTGATATAAGCAGGTAGCTTTCTGTTCCCAGACTGTGGGAAATCCAACACCTCTGGGCCAGGTGAACACACCTGCCTTCACAAATGTGAGCACTGAATCCCTGAGGATGGTGGCAAAAATTGTTTCCCTGTATGCACACAAAGCAAGTCAGCATGGTCCCAAAAGCCCAGGGTGGATTTTCTCAAATCTACCTTTTCTTTCCCATGACTTGGCCAAGTCAATTTAACCTCCTTAGCTTCACTGCTGGCACAACTGTAATAAGCAGATAAAATTCAATAAAGACAGCTCAATTAGAGGGCAAACAAGTCCTCGAGAAAGACGGGGAGGAGGCAAGGGATTCAGAAGTCTTCTAAATCCATGTTGCATGCATGGCATACTGCAAAATTCATGAGAAGGAGGAGGAGGAAGCAGAAGAGAAGGAAGAAGCAGAGGAGAAGGAAGAGGCGGAAGAGAAGGATTGATTCATTTTATGACCCATCATTCCTCATAAGAGTTCAGGGAAGCTTATAATCTAATTAAAATACACAATTAAAATTACAAATTAGAAATGTTTAGAACTGCAGATTGTAAACATCCAAAGTAATAACTTACAAAATGCCTATTACAATACAGCGCAAGCAATGCAAGCCAGAAGTGCAAAAGATAAATATTTTCTTATTTCCCCAAAGCTTATACAATACAGTATCTGTCTTTTTTACTGTCACTTAGAAGGCAAAAATGTGGGTAGCAGATAACAACTTCTCTAATGGAACAGTTACACAACCATGGTGCCACCACCTGCCATGTGTAGTCACTCAGTGGGCCATAAAATTGTGGGATACCACTAGCAGAGCCTCCTAAATCTCACCTAAATGCAGAAGACAGTCCTTTCAGTTCTTGGTTTTGAACCGCTTAAGTCCAGGTAGCCACATGTTGGTGTAGAAATGAAAAATCAGAACTGGGAAAAGAAAAATTCAAAATCTTGTCAAGATTTTTCCTTCATGGGTGTATCCTAGCTTCCTCTCATAGAATCATAGAATCATAGAGTTGGAAGCCCAATGAAAGATGGTAGCTCTCATATTAGTGGGGCTATGAAGCCACTGTAGATTTTAGTCTGAATTTTAAAAGTCTTACTCAAAGTGCATGAGCTATTCATGGGATAGGTTTCAGGCCCTTAGATAACTCCTTTAATGTTTGAATCACCATAGATACTCATGCATAAGTTAACTTCACATATAAGTCAAGAGCAGGTTTGGGGGCCAAGATTATGGATTTTTACATGACCTATAGATAGGTCAAGCGTAAAACTTGGGGACATGTCACAAAGGATACAAAGATAAAGCATAGCAAACCAATGTCAAGGAACTTACAAAATTCCAGCAGGAACAATTGTTTGTGCTCATCCTAAAAACTGGATGGATGAGGAGGGAATTGTGGTAAAACTTGGATGTGCAATGCATGGGGGATGCAGCCAGGCACAAGTGGGAATAAGAAAATGCACACATGTGAAACAATGGTATCACTAGTGTTGGTGTCATTCAGTGTAGTAACTCATGGTGTCATCCCCTTGACTGAGCTCCTCCCATATTACACCATACAGAATCCTTAGTACTGGTGTTTGTATTGTTACTCATTAATCGTAATGCATGTATGCCACTGAATGCAATAGTAATAGTTGTGACATAAACAACTAGCAAAACTAAAATTATACCTTTCAAAAACAAGATGATACACACAACCTAAATGTTTTTACACATACATTGTTTCATGCAGTTAAAGTGAAAATTTGGTAAGATGTCATGTTTTTAACGAATTTTTTAAAGAATATTTTTTTAAAAAAATAAAAATTAAAAATTTAGTTTTTTCAAATATGATAACATTTTATATGTATTTTTTAAAAAACAAGGCCTCCCCTTTCTCTTCCTACTGAGCCTTGCTCCACGCACACCATCTTTTCAGTGTTGTAAATGGATGCAGGCAAAGTCAACAGACCGTTTCTGCCAAAAAGCAAATGTTGGGCAGCAGTGGTGTCACCCAACCTTAGGATGTCACCTGGTGTGGTCCACAAGCCCCTAGTGATGCCCTGATGTGAAAAAGGATGTAAAGGCAAGAGTTAAGGTACAGTACTAACTCCAATCAAAAAAGGAATCATTGCTGAGTAGAGTGGTGAAAGTTGAGAGCTTAGTTCATCCTGGGAGAACATAAAAGCACTGGGCACCTCTACTCTCTAAGTATTCCTTTGAGAGGAAGTGCCAAAAAACTACCACCATTTTCCTACCCAGACATTCAAAAAGGATAAAAGCTGTGCCAGAGCAAAGAGAGTAGAGTGGTTTGGTGCTTCTTTTAGGTTCTCCCAGGAAGGGCAAAGAGCCTGTACAGACTGGCGATATACACTGGCATATGCATGCTGGCTTGTGCCCAACCGCAAGGAGGCAGTATCATGGTGCTTCATTGGTGCATCATTTAAATGCACTGCACCAAAGGAGCACTGAAAAGCTGCCACCACTGCAGCTAGGGTGCCCTTTCTGAAGCACAAACAGGAACCACTTTTTGTGCTTCAGAAAAGCCAGATCAGGGTTGTGGTGTGCAGTTGCCACAGCCCTGATCCAGCAAGGAATGGGGTGGCACAGAGCCACCCCTTAGAAGCAGTCTGTTGAGCCCCTAAGCTCTCATCTTTCACCACTTTGTTCAAAGAAGGGGGTGTTTGAAAGAATTAAAGGGCAGTACTTACACTGACCTGTGGATAAGTTGACCCAGGTTTTTGGGGTCATTTTATTAAACTAAAATTCATAGACTTACGCATGAGTACATACAGCAATACTCAAAGTGGTTTCAGTGCCCCGCTGACACAGAACCTAGCAGATGCTTCAGCCTTTACAATGTAAAAGCTAGATATACTGCCCTTGGGCAAGTCACATGCTCTCAGCCTCAGGGGAACAGCATAGCAAACCTCCTCTGAACAAATTGTGCCAAGAAAACCCCATAATAAGGTTGCCTTAGGGTCACCATGACTTGAAGGCACACAACACATAATGAAGAGCAGTTTCAAGTACTGATTTGGTTGCTGAACTTGTCCTTTGCATTCATGCTTCAGGTATGCTGTCTGCATCATACATTTTAATGCATTCCTGTATGTTTGTTTACTTAAATGTTCATTTGTCATGTTGCTGTTGTTGTCAAGAACTCCCCCCCCCCCAAAAAAAAATAATGAGTTATAAAACTATTTTGAGACAACTGGGGGCAAGGGTGGCTTGTTGATGTTTGAGAAAACAATTCATTAAAAACAAGTTGCAAAACTGCTGCAGGAGAGGGGGGTTGTGGATGTCTTCAAGTACCAGCTAACTGGAGTTGTGCATGGGAGGCTTCTGCCACAAACTTGCACAACAGGTTTCCCTTGAACTTGACCCTGGAGGAAAGATTGTTTGTTTTGAAGAGAATGTGATGAGTGTGCTTTCTGAGTATTTCAGCCACTCAGATTATGTTCTATTTGTATGCATTTATTTGCATTAACCTCCCCCCTCCCAGGATACTTCTCAGGAAAGGTTAGTGCAGCCTGTACTACATCCTGGATGAAGTCACTGATCGATGCTTCCCTCAGGCTTGTCTACATGATTAAATTTCTCCTCATTCCAATTGAATAGACTTCAATCTGTCTACACATGATTAGGAGGAATTGGGAGGTTTGCAGGGGGTTGGGTGTGCAAAAAACTCCATAAACACAGCTGAAAAAGGATTTGGGGTCTTTACTGGAGTATCCAAACGTGTGGCTATCTGTCCACTTAACAAGGTTGCACATTTTTGACAGAGAGAGGGCAGATACACAATTCCACAGGAAAGTAAAGACAGTTACTGCATGTACTTATGTGTAAGTCTAGAAATTTTAGTCACAAAATTGACCCCAAAAACCTGAGTCAATGTATCCACAAGTCAATTTATGTACTGTAATTTTCTTATTTAAAAGGGGACCATTCCCTGGTGGAAGACAAGAGTGTAATCTCTCCTGGAAGCCCTGACTCCTCTCTATTCACTCATCCATTCAGCCTTTTGGGTGAGCACAAACAGTTATGCCTGCTGGAATTTTGTAAATTTTTTGGTATCCTTTCCCTTTTCTTCATCCTTTAGATCCTTTGTTGAATGCCCCTATGTTTACTCTCAATTTATCCATGGGTAATTAAAAAATCCATAAATTGGGCCCCTAAACCTGTCCTCGACTTATGAGGTTGACTTATTGTTGAATATATATGGTAAGCCTTGATGGAAGTGTGCAAAAGTCCACAGCAATTCCGATAATACACTTACTTCTAAACTAGACCCAGGCTGCTGTGGGGGAAATGAGTTCCTCTTTAAAAAGGACTAGTCAGTTCTTTACAATGTTTCCAGTGATATCCTTCTGAACAGATACTTGGGATTGATCTGATCTGCTACACTGATATATCTTCTGCAGTGGAATAGATTTTTGGCTGGGAAGGATTCTCCTTCAAGTTGGACACTAGAATCTTCTCTGCTACCAGATCTACCCATGAGTAATTGTCGAAAGTAGAGCATGCTCCTGGAGTAAAAATGCCATACATGCATGTGCAGAGAAGGAAAGAGAGAGACTCAGAATTCAGTAATGTGTCCAAATCTCTCCATACTGGCCATAGTAGGAGTTGCCCGACAGCCTGTTGTGTCCTGCAAGGAACCACACTGATATAAAACTATGATCCATTTTAACTATCACAGAAACATCCTATGGAATCCTTTAAAATCCCAAGATTTTAAAGTGAACGGTGAAAATGGCATGTTTTTTCCCCCACTTCCGTTGCAACTGCAGGTGGAAAATTATGCCATTCTCACTTTTCACTTTAAAAAATAACTTCAAGATTTGTTTTCCCCTTTTATTTATTTATTTATTTACTTAATTTATATCACACCTTTCTTCCAGCACAGGAGTCAGGGAAGCTCACAACCATTTTACAAAACAGTGCTGCTAAAAAAAACTATGAATACCAAAGCTGAAACACAATTAAATTACACTTCTATTTTAAAAAATGGAAGTTAAACATAGAAATCAAAAGCAATTTTGGAAACACATTTAAAGCATAATAAAATAGAAGCACAGCGCATGCACACAAACCATTAAAATCTTCATCTTCCATTCAGATTATGCCATTTGAAAACATTTTAGCATTCTTCAGGAAGAAACAAAAAATACAAGGGCCGATAGGGATCAGACAATAAAGAAGAGCTATTCTGAGCATGGAAAAGACCATATTGCATAAAATCATAAACTCAAAGAATCTTTGAGTTGGAAGGGACCACAAAGGTCTCCTCCTGTCAGCCATGCAAGTGTCTCAATTAAAAGAAGAGGATGGAAACACTAATATGGCATGCACAGGAAATCAATCATTTCACTTTAAGGAGTTAAGCACTAAAAGCACTGGCCTTGAATGGATAAATGTGTCGGATTTACAGAAAAAACAGACATATCAAGTTAGAAAATTTACATCTGAGCAAAACCTCATCAAATCTGAAGTGCAAGGGAATTCTCACTAGTCCCTTATTGTAGCAGTGTTTTCTGTGCAGAAAAATGTACAGAAAAAACACCTGAATTATTCTTGCTTGGGATATATCTCATACAGTGAAGATGATCATCCTTCTAGGATTCGCCTCACCTGAGAAACTTGTTTTTCTACCATTTTCTGAATATATTTGAATTTTCTTTCTGTCCCTATGTTGAGCACCATCAAGGGGCCAAATCAGCATGTGATTTTCTGATTTTGTACCTGAACGAAAGAGCCCCTTGGGGCTAATTGTGCATAAAGTCATGTACGATCTTTTCCTCCATTTCTTGTCCAAGATCCATGGAGGACCTTTTCTAGCAAGGGGTAAAATCAAGAAGATGGGCTGCCAATCCTGGAAAGCTTCAATAAGTTTTCCAGCAGCTGCGCCAAGTCTATCCCAAGCAAATGATTCCCCCCCCTTTCTTTTTCTTTCTCTTTCTTTTTCTTTTTTAATTAAGGGGGAGAATTGTATGAACCACCAGAATTTATTCTCGCTATAAGGCTTCCTTGATTATTTTGCTACTTCCCAAATTGTATTAGATTTCTCCTGCAGTCAAGAGATTTTGCATCTGAATAGCTTGGGAGGGGCTCTTTTATCTCTGGCTAATTGCAGATTGCAAGCAAAGCGTCTGCTCTTTTGCATTCTCCTCCTCCTAATGATACCCAGTTTTGTCAGTTTTACATTCTTGCTGCCCTGAGAGGAGTTTGCATTGCATTGAAATTACCTTCATTTCTCTGTGTTCTTGGATGGTCTTTTTTTTCTCTCTCTCCCTCCAACACTCTTTTATGTTGTTGCAATATCTAGTGCTTATTGTATTTACACAGAATAATATGGGAAGTGGGTTTAAATGAAAACATCCTATACAAGTACTTAGCATTTACATTGTACTTTAGAATTCATCAAGCCATTCAGAAGAACAGTGATGTTATTGTGGGAATGCTGGTGGAATCTAACGTGGAATCAACGGATAGTGTTGCTTCTCTTTTCCAAAAGAGCAGCATCTTTACCATGCCTTGCCCCATCAGAATCTGGGGCTGGGTAGGATAGATCCACTGCCTCCAAAATGCATGGAAATATTTACATATACACCTGTGGAAGAAATATTGTTTTCCTTTTGAAAGTGATGAGAGATGATAAAAGGGATGCAAATGAAAGAGAAGAGAGGAGCAGCACATTTTTGCATATACAAATCGGTATCAGTGGCCTTGCATTAGCATGCTTTGTAGAAAAATATATCCTACGTATTTAGTATATGCTTTCCTACCTAAAGTCTGCTAACACTGAAAAAATAAAACCTGGAAGCACTCTGTGGACAAGACAAGTAAGCAACAGCACCTGACCTGCTGAAACTCTTGCGCTGGGGATTGTGTTTGATCCATACATGACCAGCTGTAAGATCTTCATGGTGCCACGGGGATGGTGAAATGGGTCAAGATTAGACCCCTGTGGGAAAAAGAAGTAGGCTCAAGACTGAAAGCCTTAGCATGTCTGAGGTGTGCATTTATGACAGAAATGAAATTTTCGAACTAGGGCATTACAGCGATGAAAACCGGAGCTTAATGCCAGAGCATGTGGCATGCATGCAAATAGTCGTAATAAATCTTCCAAAAATCAATACTCTGTACATAAAAATTTATATAGTCCAAACAATTTAGTAGCAATTTAGTAAAAGTCCTGCTTTTGTGTATGAGGTTCTATATCTCTTCCTTTTGTTGCATGCAGAAAATTCCACATTCAGTCCTTAACATCTCTCATGTGAAAGAAAAAATCATTAGGTACAAGATGATGTGAAAAACTAACAGCCGCTGTAAGAGTTGGGGAAAGGTAGTTATTATGACTTCAGCTCCCAGAATCCCCCAGCCAGCAGGGCCACTTGGTGCAGAATTTTGCAGACAGCTGCTACTCATTGGACGGATTAGTGGGACCAAAGCTGAATCAAAAGGGAGGAGCAATATTGTTAAATTATTTTCAGCTGATTTAAGGGAAGTAAAAGCTGGATTTGATGCAGAACTGGCCTTACATCATGAAGACAGTCCGCACTTGAATCAGGGATTTGGCCCTACATCATGAAGACAGATTGCTATGAGGGTGACGGGAAACTGTTTCATTTGGCCCATGTAGACATGCCCAGAGTAAGAGGAATAAATATTGCTGTTTTAATTTTTAAAAATCAATTTACTCCTTCATCTCAAATCCATATTCATGGGACGGAGCAACTTCTGTGTGAAGAACGGTTTGAAGAGCGGAGGTTCCTTAGCTTTAGTAGGATGACAATAAAAAAAAGGATGTGGCAGGGTTTCACAGAATGTAGAATGGAGTTGGAAAAGAAACTGAAGGGAGGTGCGGGGGAAAAAACACAATGTTCTACAATTGACAAATATCTGGTCCAATTGATTGGAAATGGGCAGGAGACTAACAAAAGGAAGGAGTGTGATTATACAATGCATAATGAACTTATAGATTTCTTGGCTGCAGTCATTTGTTGCACTAGTTCCCAACTAGCTCCACTGGCCTTTTAAAAAACTGGGTTGGATGATTTCATGGAGGAAACTTCTATCAAAGGCCAGCAAGCAGGCTTGTTGGCTAAAGACTGAGCCTTCATAGCAGAAGATGGCAAACAGCTCAGCCTGGGAAAGCCCTTCCCCTTTTTTAATAACTGTTTTTTAAATAATTGCCCAATAATTTAACTGTATTTTATTGTGGATGGGAGGGTTAGGGAGGGTTTGGTATATAATGAAACATGTGGTTATTGTATTTCATGGATATTTTTAGTGTAAGCTGCTTCAATCATTTGGAGAAGTGGGATATAAAAATTTATTGTTATTGTTGTTTGCTTTTAAAATGTTCCTGTTTCTCTCTCCTCCTCCCACTTTCTCCCTTTCTCCTCAGCTTACTGGAATTGCTGCAAATTGAGTTAAAAGTGCAAAAGTAGTTTGCACTCAATTGACTCTGAAGTGTGGAGAGGAGAGGATGTAGTAGGACCTTGCCCTTCTCAGTAGGTTCAGGCAAAAGCAGACTGCTGTATTTACTCCTATTTGTAGTTTTTGGTGGGTTTTTCGGGCTACGTGGCCATGTTCTGGAAGAATTTATTCCTGATGCTACACCAGCATCTGTGGCTGGCATCTTCAGAGAGCCCCTGTTTGTATTCTTCCTTGTCCATAGCTTTTGCCATCCTGACTGCACCTTGCTGATGCTTTGCTACATGTCTCCTGATTTTCATCTGTGAAAAGTCTCAATTTTGGGTGAAAGATGGGATATTAATATTATTGATGATGACAATGACGATTATGGTATGGTTACCTTTTTTTCAGAAAGTTCCCCAAATTCCCCAGGCTGGTTAGAGAATTTGGAAAGTTGTCTGCAAAACAAACAAACAAACAAACAAAACCCTGCCATGGTGGCTGGGGGATTCTTGGAGTTGCATCCCCCCAGCTGCAAAAAAAAGGTAACATTCCTGTCATCTCGTCTGCTGCCATACAATATAATTAATGCAATGTGATGCTCCTTTAACATCATGTTCCCCTAACCCTTTATGGATTTCTGGAATTTGTAGTTTGTTGTGGCAACAGAGATCTCTGACGGAGAAGGCTAAATGTCTCACAAAACTACAAATCACAAAATTCCATAGCATGGAGCCATGGCAGGTAAAGCAATATCAAACTGCATTAATTCAGCAGTGTAAATGCAGCCCTAGAATCATAGAGTTGGAAGGGGCCATATGGGCCATCCAGTCCAACTCCTGCCATCTAGGCAAGTACTCACAAAAGACCCCAACCCCTGTTTAAAGACTTTCAAAGGAGAATTCACCATCCTCCAAGGCAGTCTGTTCCACTCTGGAACAGCTTTCACACCAATCCCAAGCCAAGAGAGGTGGCCATTTAATGCATCGCCTCTTCTCTTCCAGGACAGGGGTAACAGAGAAGCCTATAACAGAGAAGCCAACAGAGAACCCTATATAGCTCACAGAGCTACAAATCCAGGAATTCCAAAGCATGAAGCCATGACAGTTAAAGCGGTGTCAAACAGAATAGTTCAGTGGCATAGTGGCTTGAACATTGGACTATGACTCTGGAGACCAGGGTTCAACTCCTGGCTCAGCCATGGAAACCCACTGGGTGACCTTGCATGAGTCACACTCTCTGAACCTCATGGGGAAGCCATGGCAAACCTCCTCTGAACAAATTTTGCCAAGAAAACCCTGTAATGGCCTTATGGTTGCCTTTAAGTCAGAAACAGCTTGAAGGCACAGCTCACTCACTGACGTAGATTTAACCCTAGTTCCTGCTCCTAGGACTCAGAGCCCACAGCCTTTGCATTGTTCTCCTTGCCAAGCCACAGAAATCCTTCAGATGGGGCCTCTCTTCCTCTCAAAAGCCTCCTTGACACCTGTGAGTTGGAGGGGAAGGCAGTTGTCAATAACTTCCTCCCAAATTCCCTCAGCACTGTGCAAACCAACAAGCCCCATCTTGGGCACTTGGCAGATGGATGAGGAGGAAGAGGCAGGTCGGGTTTCTCTTTGCCCGCCATTAAGGAAATGGCTTCCGGCTGAGTGCCAAGTTCACCGGCAGGAGACTAAGGAGGGCAAGTCCTCCAGGGCCAGCCACTGCTTTGGGGGGCACTCTCCATGGGGCTTGACCCTGAGGCCATGGACAAGGCATTTGGCCGCTGGTAGTTTAGAAAGAGCCAGGGTCGGTATGCTCTAAGCCACTCTGAGCGGTGGTTTGGAGTCTGGTATCCGTACGTAATTCCTGAAGCAGAACCAAAGCAGACACTCCATGTTTGTGGTATTTGCAAGGTGAAAAGCAGATAAACCTGTTATATGTTGAGGAACGATTCAGAGCTGTAGCACATGTACGTAAGAAGGGGGAACAACTTATTATGAGGAAGGCAAAGGAAGAATGAAAAAACAAAGAAAAAGTCCAGATTGGAAGAGTGAGAATTCCTTCCAGTTTGTTTTAAGAAGACTTTATCAACGTTTGTGCATTTCTTCATTTAAGTTGGAAAGTACTCCAGGTTTTTTTGTTTTGTTTTTAAAAAGAGAAATAATTGAACGTGGGAGAAACGGAAACTGTCAGATTGATCCATCTGGGCTCAAAGCTTTAAACGTTTAACTCTCAAAAGCCTGGTTTTACATCCATATTGTGTATTCATCCAAGTTAGTGCAGTATGGCAAGCAGGTACAACAGAGACCTCTCATTTTCTGAAGAATTTACCAACACCTGTGAACGTGAAGTCGAAGGCTTTCATGGCCAGCATCCATAGTTTTTTGTGGGTTTTTCGGGCTATGTGGCCATGTTCAGGCTATGTGGTCATTCCACAGATACCAGCGAAACCTCAGGAATAAACTCTTCTAGAACATGACCACAAAGCCTGAGAAACCCACAAAAAAACCTGTAAATGTCTTCATATCTGAGACAGAAGGAACTCCAGTTGCTAGTCTTAAATGCAATCATTCCACTGAATCATCAGGCCTTACTTAACTGCAGATTTACCATTCTGTAGTGCATCTGCTGTAGTTAGGGCTAGTAATTGGATTTAGATCCCAAGCCTTAAATGTTTTAAAAGCAGGAAAAAGAGAAACAGACAAATGTTCCCGTACTCTTAGAATGGTGTTCTAGATGATGATTTCTATCACAGAAATGATTATTTCTATCACAGAAATGATAGAAGAGAAGAAGAAGGTGAAAGAGACTATATTAATGTCTATTTTATTTAACGTTTATTTTGAATCAGATGCAGTGTGATATAAACATTTCTATTTTTTTTTCCTTTTGCTTGCTTATCTTTTACTGGATATATCACATAGATTTTGTAATAGTCTACAATCATTTGTAAATTGATTGTTTGTATTGTTTTTAATCAATAAAATAAAAAAAGGAATGGTGTTCTAGATGAAAAGCATACATGGGGTTGGTGAGTAGGGGTGTTGCAATCCATTGTATTTCAGGCCAGCTGGAACCTGGTATACCAAGAATATAAGAAGAACTGCAAACATCAATCACAAATCTTCAAGTTATACAGTGCATGAACAAGGATGACAGCCATTACACAAATGCATCTGTTTCAAAGCATAGTACCATCATCATCACTTTAAACAATTTTGTAACAAATTGATTGATACAAGTGGGAGAGACAATTTTCTGTGTTCATATATAATTGATTTTAATTTTATAATTCTTTTCAGACTGTCTGAAGAAGACTTTTAAGGATTCACAATGTGTCGGGTTGTTATAGGCTTTCATTGCTGGCACTTCTGAGAATCAAGTTTCCCCTTCTGCATTTTTCTTGCTTCTCTTTTAGAACAATAATTCTCAATGTGTACACACAGTTTTCCCTAGTAAGTTTCTATAAGGCGGTTTGGCTAAGCAAGGAAGTATTTTAATATTTATGTACCCTGCTTTCCTTCCAAACCAGGAACTCAAAATGGGTTACAGCAACAGAAATGCAATATATAAGCACAAACACCACAAGCTAGCTAGCATAATAAACTTAATAAAAGCCTGAGAAAGACCATTCAGCTAAAGATGGAAGGGGTTTGAGAGATTCTCTGGTCCAAACCGCTATTCAAAGCAAGCTCATGCAACTACAACAGCAACTACAACCCTGAAAGATGACTGATAAAATGCCTCTGATGTTAGAGGAAAATCCATCGCATCTCAAGGCAATCTGACCATTGAATGGCTCCTAGCATCAGGAAGTTTCTCCATATGTTTATCCACAATTTACTTCTCTGCAAAGTTTATTAATTACTTTTAGTTCTGTCCTTTGGAGATAAAGCACACAAATATGTTCCCATTTTTGCTTGACAGCCTTGCAGATATTGGAACTGCTACCAGATCTTCTGGAGCTACAATCACCTTACCACCCTAAATACATCTGATCTTGTCTAGTTTTAGAAACTAAGTAGGTTGGACCTGATGAATACTCCGATCCGAGACTGCAGGAAATATCACGTGTCTCCAGGTAGGGCTATGAAAGAATCTTACCTAAATACTGGTCTCAATGGACCAATGGTCTGACTCAGTATAAAGCAGTTTCCTCTATTACCCCTTGATCTTATCTTTTCCAGCCTAAACATACTTAGCTCTTTCAGTCTTTCCTCTTAAGATTTAGATTCCAGACCCCACCCAGTTCCCAAGGGCCAGTTTGATGCAGTAATGACAGGCCATCTCCACTGAGAACTGGTAAACTGACTGTTTTGGGAAGCGGGTTTTGGTTGTGAAATGTGCAGTTGGACACAAATGATGAAGTTGAGGAAGAAGCATGGTGCAGTTGGAAAGCTGACATGTGCAGCTGCAAAATTAGATATGTGTTGTGCATTGGACATAGGACACTGGGGTGGAGAGGGATAATGTTGTGGGCATGGAAACCCACTGAGACTGCTGCTACACTGCAGAATTAATGTAGTTTGACACTTTAGCTGTCATGTCTCCATCCTATGGAATCCTGGAATTTGTACAGTGGGCCCTTGGCATCTGCTGATATTTGGATCCAGGACCCTTGGTGGATACCCAGATCTGTAGATGCTGAAGTCCCATTATATACAATAGCATAGTATATTGGTTTCCCTTAGATAAAAAGGCAAAAATCAAGGTTTGCTTTATAGAATTTATTTTTAAAAAAATATTTTCAAACCGTTAAATACTCATAAGCAGTTTTGCCAGTTCCTTCCTCTGAAATACAGCCTACAGCACCTGGTAGTCATTACTGGTCTCCCATCCAAGTACTAATTCATGCTGACCTTGCTTAGCTTCCAAGATCAGATGGGATCTAGTGCCTTTAGGATATTTAGGTCATAGACAGCCTTATTACCATGTGAATTTGGCAAAAGATTCACTGTTGCCTCTCCAGATGCAACAATTGGTTAGCGAGATCTATCCTAAAGTGTAATGTTTCTGTTTTTGTTTTTGTTTTGGAAAACTGGAAAAACCAGGGAAATTAGGAAGTTTCTATAGGCAGTGTCACAAGCAAATGATTCACACAGGATCTGCAGACACTTTCGGTATCTGGGGATCAAAAGGGAATGACATGCAATCCACCTGGTCTACCACTATCAGGGAGCCCAGGCTGAATCAGAGTGACAGCTTTCTTGATCTTGCTGATGCATGCAGTAAAATCTCAGCATTCAAATCACTCACGTTCACACCGGCATGGCAAGTCCCACAGGTGTTGCCAAAGAAGGAAGAGAGCAACAGTATCTGTCAAGCTGGCAGGGTGGAGCTAAATCCAAACAAAATAGTCAGATCACATCTTGGAGTGAAGTTTCATTTCCTCCACCTGCCATATTAAAATATTAACCAGGGCTCCTAGAACTGTTTTTAAGGTGCATGTGTGCATGCAGGAGGTCGTCATTGTCAGGCAGGTTAGTTGGTAAGTTGAAGGCATGTTTTTACCAAATGGTGAAAAACAAAAGCAATCATTGTCATGGACCATGTCTCCTCCAGAGGCCTTCAGGAGACACGATCCTCCTCATTACTCTTTCCAGGGGCACCAAACTATGAACAATAGACACTGGATGTGACCAACACATCACTTCTAATTTTGGGGAACCCATGGTGGTCTGGAGGAACCAAAAATGGATTGTGTGTGGTTCTTCGACCCACCACAGCTGTCCAGCCCCTTGTTTACATCATCTGGATGAATACTTGGGCAAGGCTTTTTTGGGACCACAGCTCTCAGAATCCCCCAACCAGCATGAAGATAACAGCAAAACCTTTCCAAGCTCTGGACTCAAAACTCAAATCCAATTAAGATAGAGATGGGTGAGATTTTTGTTTGGTCCATTTCTTGATAAGAACTTTCTCACATTTGCACATCCCAGAAAGATTAAAAGGGAAACTGAGTGTAGGAGAAAGCAAAACCTCCTTCTTTGGAGGTTTTAAAAAGAAGCTGAATGGCCATCTGTTGGGAGTGCTTTGTTTGAATATTCTTGCATGGCAGTGATTTGGACCGGATGACGCATATGGTCTCTTCCAGCTCTCAGAATTGTAGAATTCTGTGATTCTACAACAGACAGACTGTCCATCTGAATTTGGAGTACTTAGCTCTCAAACATCTTGGCTTAGAATCCCTGTGTATTCAACCTTATTTTGTGATGCTGAATAAGGGTTGCCACTTCTTCTCTGACAGGTTTCTTGTGTTTGTAAGCTACATAGCAGGCAGGTTCAACACAATCCTCACTATAGATTTAATAACTCCACCTATTGAATTGGGGCAGTGCAGATGGTAGATACTTTCATTTGATTTTTTTTTGATTGGAATTTTCCCAAAATTGCAAATTTGCTCATAAATTTGACAGAAAGGAATTAGATTTGTTTTTAACTGAAAATATGAGAAGAATAAAGTGACAGATATGTCCATTGCTTCTCCTAGAAGGATCAACATGATGTAGCAGTATGAGTATTGAACAAAGGCATTTGGAAGACCAGGATTCAAATCCCCACTTGCCCCTGTGGAAACCTGAGTTATACTCTCTCAGCCTCAAAGGGAAGGCTATGACAAACTTCGGAACAAAACTTGCCAAGGAAATCCTGGGATAGCTTACAGTGAACACCTTAGGGTCACCATAAGTTGGAAACAGTTTGAAGACATACAAAAACAAATCCTAGAAGTGTAAAACAAAAAATGATGAGTGTTTTTGAACATGTGCAAGGTGACATTTCCTCTCAATTGAATATCTACAGCCTACTTTCCCCCACACTTTCAAGATTAAGTGTAAGTATCCTGAGTCCTCAGTCCACAACTGAAATGAAACACGGCCATATAACTGCATTTCCCCCAATCTTTCCCCACTTTCCCATGAATATTCCTTGCTACTTCTTCACTACCTATACTACTTGTATACTGTAGGCTCCCCAAAGAGGCCTATCCTTTGCTTGTTTACTTGTAATGCCTCATTACCATCCATGTACAATTGTGGCTTTCTGTAAAACAATAATGAATAATTAAGTACAGGAACTAAAGAGAAGGAGGTGTAATCTCAGGCAAGGCTTAAATTTGTTGCAGGCCTGAGCTACATTTTAGAGCCAAGGATCAATCCTCGGATTTGTGGAGTATGTAGAATAAACGCCTCTGAGTGCACACAGAGTGCATTTCTCTCACCCAGAGTGGGTGGCTGCAATACTTATACTGTGCCCTTTTTCTGTGTTGCCTTCTGGCTAAATAGAAAATATGCAGATTTCATTGTTTTAAATGTTTGATATCCTTGGATCACTCCATCAGTTACTGCATAGAGGAAGGATGGAGAAAATGCTGATTGCAGTGATATCATAACATATATTTACTTTTATAGTAATTTGCCATGAATTCAAGCTATGGATTTAAGGAAATGCCCAACTTGGACCTTAATGACAGACCTACCATTCTGTATGATCTAGAGCAGTGATTCCCAACCTTTGGTCCTCCAGATGATCCAGACTTCACCTCTCATAATTCCTGACTGTTGGCTGAGTTGGCTGGGGCTTCAGGGAGCTGAAGTCCAAAACAAATGGAGGACCAAAATTTGCGAGCCTCTGGTCTAGAGAAAGTCTCCCCTAAGCCCTTTCAAGGATGCAAGAATATGGACTGTGTGTGGGTGCCTTCAAATCACCTGTCGATTTATTGCAACCCCATGAATTTTATAGGATTTTCTTAGGCAAGGAATACTCAGGGGCAGTTTTGCCCGTTCCTTCCTTTGAAATATAGTCTACAGCACCTGGTATTTGTTGGTAGTCTTCCATGCAAGTACTAAACAGAGCTGCCCCTGTTTGGTTTCTAGGATCAGAACGGGTCTCATGCCTTTTCAACCTCTATAATCTCCAGCCAGTGGTAACATAATGGGTATGGTAGTCCAACACCTACAGGATGCTGGCTTTGTAAAGTCTGAGCTAGAGTTTCCAAGGTACTGTTGTTGAGATAGACCTGGCTCTCCATTTCTACAGTTTGAGTTGTTATTGTTGTGGTGTGCCTCCAAGTCATTTTTGACCTCTGGTGATCCTAAGGTGAACCTGTCATGGGGTTTTCTTGGCAAGTTTCTTCAGAAGGGATCATTGCCATCCTCTGAGGCTCAGAGATTGACTTGCCCAAGTGGATTTCATGGCGCAGCCGGGAGCCAAAACCTGGTCTCCCAGTGTCTTAGTCCCATGCTCAAAACCACAATACCATGCTGGCTCTTCTGTAGCATCTCAATTTGAGTACAATTGAGTAGCATCTGCTTTAACCACACTCTTTCTTCCCATCTGAAGAACAGGTTGAGGTTGCAGATTGTACTCTTCTTGAGGATATATTTTCAAAAGCCACTTCCTCATATTAGGAATGCAGGAGCCCTACATGTCTTCCTTACCCTCCCCACTGTTTTTACCATCTATTTCAGTCTCTTATTTGTCATGGCAATTGCTCAATTACTCCTCTCGGGACCTGAGATGAGCAAAAATCTGGAGCTGTGTCTTGTGATCACTGACTAGGAATTTGGGTAGGCTGGGTTGTGCTTACGAGGCTCACCTTTAGTAACATACACATTCCACTTGGGTGAGGTCAGAAGCCCCACCTGTACAGTCCTGGCGAAGTGATAGTTTCGTGTCAAATGGTCCCCATTTCCCAGCGCTAAAGCTCTTCTGCCACAGTCCTTCCTCCAATTCATCAGTTTCCTGGCCCAAGAGAGAAGAAGAGCCCTCAATTTCAATCCAGTTACCATCAGAGCTCCAGGATTTTAAACAGCCATACATAACAACATTGCAACCACCACCAAATGAATGTTCTATCCTTTGTGTTTATGAGTATCACATTTTAGATTACAGATTCCTTAGGGCAATGAACTGTCTTTTTGTATTCTGTATAAAAGTTGCATGCAAGTGGCATGCAGGGCCAGATTATTAATGGTTCAAAAAACACTGCAGAAATCATCCAGTTTGAGACCGCTTTAACTATCCTGGCTCAACATTCTTGAAAACATATCCTCAAGAAGACTATAATAAATTCTGGGAACAGTACCTTTGTGAGATGTTTAAGCCTTCTCTATAAGAGTGCTCTGGTGCCATGATAAGCTGCAATTCTCAGGATTTCCTAGCACTGAGCCAGGGCAGTTAAAGTGGTCTCAAACTGGATTGTTTTTAGACCAGTGTTTCCAGTGGTGAGATTGCTCCCAGCCCCTTACTAGCAAGGGATCCAGTGAAAAGGGGAAAAGATGTAGCTTGCTTCCTTTCACAGTCCAGTCGCTTCCTGGATCTTCTGGTGTTTCTCTTAACATCAATATGTTGTGTGTTACTTGGGGAGCTGAGCAAAAATGAATAGGCTACATGAGGTCCAGGTTATTTGAAGGACCATATTCTCCCATCAGTGTCTTCAGATTTACTGGGTAGGCCTTTCTCTCTGTCTCATCACCCAAAAAGGTATACATGGTGGGAGCAAAGGAGAAGGTCTTCTTGGCAGCTGCCCCCATGACCTGGAACTCCCTTTCTAGAGCAGCTTGACTTGCATCCTCCTTACTCCCTTTTCTTGAGCCGGTAAAGACTCTTTTATTCTTGCAGGTCTTTATGGATTACATTTTTAGGTTCTTTTAAAATATAATATGCAGGATATTTATTAGTTGTTCTTTTTAATCATCTGTGCTTTTGTTGTTGTGTGTGGCTTCAAGTTGTTTTCAGTTTATGGCAACTGTAAACTGAACCTATCATGGGGTTTTCTCAGCAAGATTTCTTCAGAGGGGGGTTTTGCTTTTGCTTTCCTCTGAAGCTGAGAGAGTGCGACTTGCCCAAGATCACACAGTGCATTTCCATGGCCAAACCTCATCTCCTGAGTTGTAGTCCAGTGCTCAAACTACCCATGTGACTTTATGTATTTAATTGGTTTTAATGTTATGAATGTTTAATTAAATTTTGTATTCTATGTTTGTTTTAACGGTTATAAGCTGCCTTGAATTCCAAACTTGGAAAAGAGAGATGATGATGATGATGATGATGATGATGATGATGATGATAGAATCACAGAGTTGGAAGAGACCACATGTTGATGATGATGATGATCATACTAATAATAATCTCACCAAAGTTGTCGTGTTGAAATGACTTTGTAGAATCATAGAATCATAGAGCTGGAAGACACCCCAAGGGCCATCCAATTCAACCCCCTTCTGCAATACACTAACACATAATAAAAGCACTCCTGACAGATGCCAATCCAGACAATGTTTAAAAACCTCCAAGGAAGGAAAGTCTGTCAAACTCCAAGACAGCACCTTCCACTGTCAAACAACTCTTACTGTCTGGATGTTCTTCCTAATGTTATGGTGGAATCTCTTTTCCTGTAGTTTGAATCCATTGCTCCTTACTCTATTCTCTGGAGCAGCAGAGAACAAGCTTGCTCACTCTTCAATATGACACCCCTTCAAATATTGAAACATGGCTACCATGTCACCATTTTACCTTCTCTGCTCTAGGCTAAACAGACCTAGCTCCCTAAGCCGCTCCTCATATAGGACATAGCTTCCAGGCATGAAGGTTTTTGTGCCAGTCATTATTGTGCTTTTTATTTTATTTATTATTGATTTATTCATTTAAGTGATTTCTATGGTAACCCTTGAGGGTACCTTTGTTGGGGAAACTGCTCATGGCGGTCTTATACAAATAATGAAGGAGGAGAAGAGCAGCAGCGATGGCTCCTCTCTGGTTTCATCATTCCAAAAGTGTATGCATTAGTCTCTTGTCAGGCAGAATGACAATCCCTGGTATCTCCAGGTAGGTTTCAAATTAGGAATGATTCCTGACTGAGCTCTTGAGAGAAGAGGGGCTGTCCATCATAGCAAAGACATGAGACTGATCCATTTAGTCAACTTCCTCTGCTTTGGAGATTTGAAGACGAATGGGGGCTGGGTGGTAGCTAGGTAGGAAAGCACCCACTTTGCATTCAGAAAGTTCCCAGAGAAGTTTAGAGATGGTAGGAAATCCTGAAGATCTTCTACCAGCCCTAGGAAGTGGCGTACTCTGGCAAGGTACATCTTGGGAGTTGTGGTTCGAAATTAGCTTTTCCAGGTACTAGATGTGATTCAGAATAAGGGAACACCCAGTGTTGTGTGTTGTAAATGGCCCTTCCTGTGCCCGAGCAGAAGGCAACTTCAAAGGGACTCCTCTTGTCATTCAGTGGCCAAGGGAGACTTGGAAACACTTAGGAAATGACAGGGCAGGGACAACTTTTCTCACGGCTGCAGAATTGCAGATAATACTGCCAGGGGTGCCAATAGCGGGGTGCTGGTGATGTTGGTAATGTCAGGTGACACTCTAAGAGGGTCTGACAGCACCACTCCCCAAACATCTGCCTTTTGGCACAAATGGGCTATGGTGTTTGCTTGTGTCTCTTTAAAATGCTGAAGAGATGGTGTCAATGAGGTTAGACTCAGTGGGAGGAGAAAGAAGAGGACCCTTTTAAAAAAAAAAATAAACATTTTAATTTTTCCATTTTGTAATTGTTTTTTTTTTTTAATTTTCTTGAAGAACATCACATCTCACCAAATTTTCATTTTAACCTCATGGCACTACGTATATGCAAATATATTTAGGCTGTGTGTATGATAATTGTAAATTAAATTTAAATTCGGCTAGTTGTTTATGTCAAAACTACAGTTGGCCCACCACACTTGCAGCTTTGATTATTTACGGATTTGATTATTCACAGATATGATTAATTCTGCTGCTGCAGAGACTAGAACGCAGAACAATGGATTCAAACTACAGGAAAAGAGATTCCACCTCAACATTAGGAGGAACTTCCTGACAGTAAGGGCTCTTAGACAGTGGAACACACTCCCTTGGAGAGTGGTGGAGTCTCCTTCCTTGGAGGTCTTTAAGCAGAGGCTGGATGGCCACCTGTCAGGGATGCTTTGACTGGGAGTTCCTGCATGGTAGGGGGTTGGACTGGATGGCCCTTGTGGTCTCTTCCAATTCTATGATTCTAATATGTTCTCTCTTGGAAACTCTAGGCCCTCCAGTGCAACTTTGCCAGGTGTTGACTATAGAGTCAAACTGGACGACCTAAAGATTCCTAGAGAAATTTGCAGGTCCTCCAGTGCAATTCCATGGTCAACGTCTGCTAGATGTTGGCCATGGAGTTGTGCTGGAAGACTTAAAGGTTCCTAGAGATGTGTTCTCTTGGTGAGAAAGATTTTTTTAAATTTATTTGCATTTTTTTCATTTTCATGGGGATCCCTTGCCCCTAACCCCATTGTATCACCATTAAATTAAGTGATATACAAGAATTACACTCTATGAGTAGTGCAAAAAGCATTACTATGGGTTCTGTTTGATGTGGCAGGAATTCTCTGTGTGTGTGTGTGTGTGTGTGTGATACCATGAGTTACTGCGCTGGGTGAAGCCAATGCTAGTGATGCCACTGGCCAACTCCAAAGCATCAAATACACAATGCAAGCTTTCAAAGCTTCCCTTACTTCTTCATTGAGCAAAGATGGTGTTGAAAAACATACAGGAGGAAAATGGCGACAATGTCAGAGCCGCAGGTATACATTTTATCTGAAATGTTGCCAGTTGAAATGGTATCAGTTAAGCGGCATCTTGCTTGGTACCTCCTGGTAGAAGAGAGAAGGTGTTTTCAGATGGTGGTGGTGGACGGTGGAATATGTCCTCCTTTAACATCCCAAAAGGACATACATTGGTATAACTGAATGCCACTGGCAGGGGTGTTTCATGGAAGCAGGGCAGTTTCACTACAAATTTAAAGGAGTTATCCCAAGTGTTGAGACTTATCAAAGAAACAGAGTCAGCCCCAAGGTTCAGGACCTTGGATAGCTCCATTAAAGTTCAAACTACAGTCTGGCAAGGAAACTACCAGCTTCTCCTGCCTGCTTCCTCCTGGGGCTTTGGATCTGCTCTTTCAGCACACCTAGCATGGCTTACCTTGCTCTGTTGGCACAAGGATCTGCCACGTGTACACATGTCCAGCCATGCATACAGGACAAGGTTTATTGTTAGTGTTGGTGTTGTTCCACCCTCACCCTCATTGCTATGAGTAGGTTAGCTAATTGAGTGAAAATGCCACGCTTGCCAAAATAACTACATAGAATCATAGAGTTGGAAGAGACCACAAGGGCCATCCAGTCCAACTCCCTGCCATGCAGGAACTCCAAATCAAAGCATCCCTGACAGATGGCCATCCAGCCTCTGCTTAAAGACCTCCAACAAAGGAGACTCCACCACACTCTGGGGGAGTGTGTTCCACTGTCAAACAGCCCTTACTATCAGGAAGTTCCTCCTAATGTTGAGGTGGAATCTCTTTTCCTGGAGCTTGCATCCATTGTTCTGGGTTCTCTTCTCTGGAGCAGCAGAAAACAAGCTTGCTCCCTCCTCAATATGGCATCCCTTCAAATATTTAAACAGGGCTATCATGTTACCCCTTAAACATCTCCTCTCAAGGCTAAACATACCCAGCTCCCTTAACGTGGTTTCCAGACCCTTCACCATTTTGGTTGCCCTCCTTTGGATACGCACCAGCTTCTCAACATCTTTTTTTAAATTGTGGTGCCCAGAACTGGAAACAGTATTCCAGGTGAGACCTATAATAATAATAATAATAATAATAATAATAAATTTTATTTTTATATTATATATAATATAATAATATATTAATTATTATTATATTATAATTATTATATTATAATTATTATAATTATTATAATTATTATTATATTATAATATTATATATTATCTATTATAATATATAATAATATATTATTATTATATTAATAATATATTAATATAATAATATATTATTATTATTATTTACTATATATATATATATATATATAATTAAATTTATATTTATTTATTTATTATTAAATATATTTATGCATATTTATGTATTTATATCCCAAAAAGTGGGTTACAGATTAAAAAAACATTGTAGGTCCAAAACACACTGCAGAAATAATCCAGTTTGAGACGGCTTACATATAATATAGTATAATATAATGTATAATATATATTATATATATATATATAATATAATGTATAATATAATTTTATTTTTTATTCTGTGCATATATATACATATATACATATATATATGCACACACAATATAATATATATATAAATATAATATTATATATTACATAATATTATATTATGTATAGGCCACTCTCCCCTTTGACTTCAGCCCTTCCCTTCCCT
The DNA here is from genome assembly GCA_034509955.1 of Urosaurus nigricauda. Lineage (NCBI taxonomy): Eukaryota > Metazoa > Chordata > Lepidosauria > Squamata > Phrynosomatidae > Urosaurus > Urosaurus nigricauda. Next base: position 269,873,676 of record JAOEGL010000003.1, read on the forward strand.
GCCTTCTTCTCTGGGAACGAATTAGGGCTGCGTCCCCTTTAAGAGAACAATCCCACTCTCGGCCACTAGGTGGCGCGCTCTCCTCGCCCTGACCGGGCTTAGAGCTGGCGCTGAGACAGATTCGCGGCGCCTCCTCCCTGCCCGTCCCCGCCCCTTTCCAATTCATCTCTCTCTCCAAAGCCACGCCCCTTAGGCCTGGGAGTGAACGCCGCCCGCCCAATCGGAGGCGAGGCTCGCGTCCGCTGGGGAGGGGCGTGGCTTAGTCTCTGAGTGGCTCCTGGGCCGCGTGGGGCGTGGCTGGGAAAGTGATGGGCAGCCTGGCCACGCCCCTAGGGTCTGAGCCGGGGCGGCAGAGCCGGAGCAGGCAGAGCGAGAGCGTGAGCGGCGGGGGAGAGCATCGTCGCAGGCTGGACTCTGGAGCGTTCTCTTCTGCAGAGGGAGCGTCCGCACACGGATTTAACCCGGATTCACCCCGCGTCGCGTGTGAAAATCAATTTCGGGAAGGAAATCGATTTTGGGGTGGTTTTGGGGGGTTTTTTTGGACTCCGGATCAACGAACCGGGTTGGATCTTGGGGTTTTTTTTTTAAATAATCCATTCCGTTCATTGAGACTTTGGGTACCCATCTGACTTGACAACCACGACTGCAGCTCCCATCCTCCCCGCCTAAGCCGGGCTCCGGCCCCCAGCCATGGCCCCGGGACCGGGGGCTCCCTGGCTCTTGCTCCCGCTGGCCCTGCTCCTTCTCCCGGGTGGCTGCCAAGCCTTGGAAGGTGAGGATGATGGGGATGATGGGTCCTGGAGTGGGAAGGAAGGGGATCCAGGGAGGTTTGCCTCCTTTGGAAAGGAATCCAAGGGATGGAGGTTGCTGCTGTTCTCTGGATGCATCCACATGGGAGAGATAACCCGGTTTGGATCCGCTTTAACTTGTTGTTAGCTCAATTGCCATGGAATTCTGGGAGTTGGAGTTTGTTGTGGGGCCCTCTGGGCCCCACAACAAACTCCAACTCCCAGAATTCCATAGCCTTGAGCCAGACAACGAGTTAAAGCGGATCCAAACCGGGTTATCTCTCCAATGTGGATGCAAACCTCCATCATAAGATTTTCTTGCCCTCCTCTGAGGCTGAGAGAGTGTGACTGGTCCAAGCCCCTGTTGCTGCTGTTGGGTGGCTTGGACTCTATGGCTCATCCGAAAACGAACGATCATAGAATCGTAGAGTTGGAAGAGACCCCAAGGGCCATCCAGTCCAACCCCCTGCCATGAAGGAACTCTCCATCAAAGCATCCCCATTGACAGATGGCCATCCAGCCTCTGCTTAAAGATCTCCAAGGAAGGGCCTTATCGCACCAGACCAGTTCGGGTTGAATCGGAAGTGGCCTTGGAGCTGATTTCTGCGACTTCGGTTGTGACTGAATCCACTGGATTCTGGGGTGACTTTGGATTGGCTTCACAGTGACAGCATTCGCGTGTGATAATTCAATGCGCATTCGTGTGAATCCACTTGGACGGGTGCAGAGCGACTCTGGGTCGGGGCTGCAAAAACCCTCGTCTGATAAGGGCCATAGGGTTTCCTTGGCAAGATCCTATTGTTGGGTGCCTTCCCGACTTTACGGCAAGTTTTCTTGGCAAGGTTTGTACAGAGCAGGTCCGGCTTTTGCCCTCCTCTGAGGCTGAGAGAATGTGACTTGCCTAAGGGCACCCACTTTGTTTTGTGGCGGAGCTGGAAATCGAACCCTGGACTCGAGAGTCAAAGTCTGACACTCACACCACTCTATTTCAACAAAGGAACCCATAGTAGACACTATTTGGGTTTAGGGTTGCCCTAGGTCAATAATGACTGAAAGGCGCACAACAAGAACCCACATAAAGTATGTGACCCACATAAAGTGGAGACTCGGGTTCAAAATCTGGTCTCTGTTACCTATCAGGAAGGCCTCTTTCTGGGTGCATCTCCTTCTTGTATGCCTTTCTGACACAATGGGGTTTTCTTGGCTAGATTTCATCAAGGTTTGGCCCTTGCTTTCCTCTGGGACTGAGAGAGTGTGGCTTGCCCAGCGGGATTCGAACCCTGCTCTCCAGGGTCCTAGTCAAAACACTCAAACGCCCCACTGGCTGGCATCTCCTCTCTGCTGATGCTCCCTTTGCAAAAAATAAACCCTAAATGATATCCCCACCAGGACCATTGAATTGTATGGAAGAATTGTGGGGTGTCTCTGTGCGAGATTCCTTACTTTTCCCTTTGTGTACGTGTTAGATTTCCTACTCTTTCCCTTCGACTAACTTCTCCCTTTCTCCTGATCCAAGGCATTTGGCCTAAAGGTCAACCATGGGACGAGGTTTGCAGTGGCCCATTTCCAGGAATAATAATAATAATAATAATAAGAGGAGGGCGGGAATTAATAATTAAATTGTATTAATAATAATTATTAATAATATTATTATTAATTCTTGCCCTCCTCTCCCCATGGATGGAAGCTGAGAACAACAACAGTGAACAATCCTGCAGGGCCATTGTCTGGGACAGGCGCCCGAAGAGAAGCCATTGTCCCTTTTCATGGGACAGGCCAGGATCCCTGGCCCCACTCCTCCCCTGCGATCCTTTAGGCACTTAAGCAGGGCTTCCCTTGGGTTTTTCTCCTTGTGCTTGGACCAAGCAGAGAGAAGCAGTGCCTGGAAAGCTCAACATCCCAGTCTTGGCCTGAGATCCGGCCCATCTCCGGTTGACTTGGCTCTGCCAATTCCTCCGCTCTCTGTCACTGTTTCTTTTTAAAAATGATATTTTGGAGGGTCTCCATTGGCCCACACAAGGCTGAGATTCTGTTCCCTGGCACAGCTTTACCTCTTCCCTTTGGAGAAAGGAAGAAGTGAAAGAAACTCATGGGCTGCTGGCGCACATTTCTTCTCTCTCCGAGAAAAGGGTTGCCTTCCCTTTGTGTGAGCGATGGGGAGTTGGGTTGGTTAGGTCTGGAGGGGTGATTTTTAGAAAAACTAGAGGTGCTGCCTATTAGCTGCCACCACCACCATCATCATCATCATCATCATCATCATCATCATCATCTTTATTTATATCCCACCTTTTTCGCAAAACTGGCACGCAGGGCGGCTAAACTGGGACTCCGCTCCTTTTGTTGTTGTGTGCCTTAAAGCCATTTCTGACTTAGAGTGACCCTATCATGGAGTTTTCTTGGCAAGATTTCTTCAGAGGATTGTTGGCCCTTGCCATCCAGGCTGAGAGAGTGCGACTTGCCCGAGATCTTGTTGTTGTCATTGTTGTGTGTCTTCAATTCGTTTCCGACTCATGGCGACCCTAAGGGGAGGGGGGCACCTGTAGTGGGATTTTCTTGTCCAGGTTTGTCCGGAGGAGGCTTGCTATGGCCTTCCCCTGAGGCTGAGAGAGTGTGACTTGCCCAAGGACACACAGTGAGTTTCATGGCTGAGCTGGGAATCGAACCGTGGTCTCCAGAGTTATAGTCCAACACTCAAACCACTGTCTCTTCTATTAGTTCCTTTGTGGGTCCTATTTTAATCCCTGGGTGAGTGTCAGAGCTCTGTGATTTGAAATGCTTTCTTTTTAATGGAATACAGTTGGCCCTCCGAATCCATGGAATCTTTATCCATGGATTCAAGCATCCACAGTTTGGAGATATATATATGTATATATATACACACACACACATACACGCACAGACATATATGTGTGTGATATATACATATACATATACACACATACACACAAATATATAATGCTTGATTTTGCCATTTTATATAAAGGACACAATTTTATACTCCATTGCATTTAATGAGACTTCAGCATCCACGGATTTTGGTATCTGTGGTTCTCCTGGACCCAAACCCCAGCAGATACTAAAGGCCCATTGTACTGGCGATACTTAACATGAACTAGAAATTGTGCCCACTGTACCTAGATTTCATGGCCTCTTTTTGGCTATAACTGGACATTTTATGATTTTCTTTTCTTTCTTTTTTACCTCTCCAAATTGGAAGGAAGGAGGCACCAGGAGGGAGCTGGAGATATTTTCAGGGTCTTTTTGGAAAAGCAGGAGGGAAACCTTCTGAATTCTAGTTCATTGAAGCATGGAGAAAATAACCACTTTTTTGTTTGTATGTTTGATTGTTTCCTTCACTGAAAGTTCAGATTCTCCAAAACCACCTGAAGATTGACTGTATCTTGTGGCTCAGCATCCTTGTTTTAAGTCCACAAAGTAATTTTCCTGCCTTTTCAAGATTTCCTGCATTCTTGGCAAAAGGGTCACAGTGTAGCTGTGCTGTTCTTCCATCCTTGATATCTGCAAGCTTCCTTTCGCGTCCTCTCTCTTTCATCTTGGGTTGCATCCACACTGCAGAAATAATCTGGTTTGACACCACTTTAACTACCGTGGTTCAACTCTATGCAGTTCTGGGAACTGTAGTTTGATGTGACGCCAGAATGCAGTTCTCAGAATTGCATAGCATTGATCCATAGCAGTTAAAGTGGTGTCAAACCGGATTATTTCTGCTGTGTGGATGCAGGCTGGGAGGCCATGAATGATGCTGTTAAGCCTTGCTCAAATCCAGTGTGCATATCCTTTGAAAACTAGGTGTGCAGATCCTTCAAGAACTCTATTTATTTACCCAGTTTTGCAGGGGGGGCTCTTTTGCAATGCTGGTAAAGAGGGTTTTTAACTCTCTCTACCTTCCAAATGCAAGGCGAGTTTATCAGATAAATTGTTGGGCCTAGGATTAAGCACTCGGCCGTCTTGTCTTTTGTGTTCTCAACTGTAAAGCCAGCTTCAAACGGGGAGAAGAAGGAAGGGCGAAAGCACATTTTTCAACGTGTTCAAGCAGAGTGGCATAGAAGCCGCCAGGTTTTAAGATATCGCTGAACCATCGTTTGATGTATTCTCAGTCAATTCCCTGGATTTTTTTTTTAAAAAAAGTTTCAGCCTCTCTTCTCCAGTTCCTCTCATCCACCCCACTCATGCAAAAGAAAGAAAGAAAGGTGGAAACCAGTGGTTGCAACTTTAAATTCCATTTTCCAGAAATGACTTGAAAGACATCACATTCAAACCTGCCTGCCTTAGAATCACTTTTTTGGGGTTATATTCAAAACATATGTCTTCCATTCCTCTTCTCCCCCCCTCCTTGTTTGACATTGGCTTTGTAGGTTTTCTTCTCCCTGCACATTGTTTTTGCTGGGATGGCAAAGATGTTGTGTTTGTGGCAAATGGGGTTTGTTTGGCAAATTGGGGTGGGAAGTGGAGGGAGAATAGAAATGGAGAGGCAGACTGCTTAATTTTTCTGAGATCTCCTCTTACCTGTCTTTTCATTGGGGGGGGGGGTGGTCAGACAGCTGTCCAAACTCTAGAGACCAGAGTTTAATTCCCTGTCGGGGATGCTTTGATTGGGAGCTCCTGCATGTCAGGGGGTTGGACTGGATGGCCCTTGTTCCCTCTTCCAACTCTATGATTCTATGATTCTAGCTCAGGCATGAAACCCATTGGGTGATTTTTGGGCATGCCACATGCTCTCAGCCTCAGGGGAAAGCAATGGCAAACCTCCTCTGAACAAATCTTGCCAAGAAAACCCTATGTTAGGGTTGTGATAAGTTGCAAATGACTTGAAGGCGCACAACATGCACCCAAAAAACATGATCTGGAAATAACTTTATGACTACATCAGTATGGAGAATGAAATATTAATGGTCACACCCCCCCACCCGAATTTAATATCTAGCCGGTGACAGCACCCCCTGAAATATTTTAATGACTGGAGAGCAGTTACACACAAGGGCTTTAACACTCTTGTTTGTATTGTAGGATGCGGGGAAGGGTTAGTTTTATCTGATCCAAATATGCAACTGCGTTCGTATTTTGACAAAACGGGGTTTGGAGAAGGAGTTTTTCTTGGCTGTTCGGACACCGGATGCCTAAAGCTTACCAGATCCACAAAGGTTTCCTGATTTTGAATGGGAAACACTGTAGTGCTAAAAAACCTACACATGTTTTCCTTTGTATGTTTGCAAGCTCTCGTTGTCATCTTGTTGTGCTGATATGCTCCTGTTTGACATATTTTATGGGGACGGGGCATACCCTGTTTCATAGTTGATATCTTTGACGGAGGTTTTCTATACTTCCCAGGGAGCTTGTGTTTGTCAGGCTCGCAAATATCCTGTGTATCTATCTTGTCTCTTTTTCTGCTAGACAATAGGGAGTGGGTGTGATGGCGTTCACCACGGTGGCTGCTGGCTTAAATGTTTAGCTGTCCGGCACGAATTGGTAAATATGGAAGCGGTTCCTTTGGAATAGGATCACTTCCCTGTGTTCATTTCAGATCGAGACAGAGGGACTTAGAGGAAAGCGTGAAGGCTCTATCTGAGGAGGTCATAGCCGATACGAGATTTCTATGAAATCTCTTGCTGGGAGGTGCTGGCTTGGGGTCTCTCCCTACAAATCTGGGTTGGCTTCCTAACCTCTACTTTTTTTGTTCAGCCTTTGTTCCGGCAGGACTCCATGTAAAGTGATTGATAGTGTGTATTGCATATGCTGTGACTTAACTCTGCGAATCAGGGTCACTTGACCTTAAATCAGCAGGAATGTATGTGTGTGTGTGTAAAGGGGAGGGATGCTTTTTCTTTCTTTCTTTCTTTCTTTCTTTCTTTCTTTTTTTCTTCTTGTGGCCCTTTGCTAATTTTTTAAAAAAACAGATACACAGTTTAACTAAAGAAAGAAAAACCCCAGGGAATGGCTCACGAGTCAGCTTCCTTAATGCAGACTGTCGCATTTGAGCCGTTACTGTAAATCTAGTGTATGCATTACTTTTAGTGCTAATAATAAATCCATAGCGGCAATAAATCCATAGGCGCACACTCTATATAAACCGCAGCTGCTAGTCACCCCCCTTCCCCATTCTGCCACCTCCCTCTGCCCTGTCAAGTTTAGATGCCAGAAATATGTAACTCCCAGCTAGTTTTGTTACCTTCTCGCCCCTACATTGAGAATTTGTGCTTGACTCTGTATGTGTGTGCTGGCACTTTTTAAAACTTGTCTGGCATTTTTTAAGAATTGCAACAAGACTCTTACACCATGCTCTCCCCCTCCCCCTTGCCTTTTCTTTTTCTTTCGTTGCCTGAACAAGGAGGGGAGCATGGAGAGTCCACTTTCTTTGCAAAGGAGCGCATAGGATGGTGGTTGGGGAAAAATGAGGGACAGTGAGGGTTTGGGAAGGGGGGACTGTTTCTCAGCCATGACTCAGTGAGAACTTTGTACGGCTGGGGAAGAAAATGGTTTCTTGTGCCCCCACCAAAAGAAAAGATCTCTGTCTTAAGTGTGCTGCTGCGTCTGTTTGAAGTTACAATGTGTTTTTCTTCTCTGGTTCAGCAGCGCCTCAGCCTGCCGGAGAAGGAATGCTCTGGCCCAGAAGCAACAGCCATGGTGGCTTTCTCTGGCAAAGGCGGCTGAAGAAGAGGAGCCGAGCTTGGCCGGGGGAACCGAGGCCCCTCGGGAATCAGTTTTCCAGCTTGGCCGAAGCGCATCCTTCTAGGAGGGGAAAGGCTTTTGAAAAATGCAACCTTTCTTTTCTCTCCCTCCTCCCTTCTTCCTTTTTTCCCCCTCCCTTTGCTCAGTTGCTGCAGGCTCAGACCCCCCCCCCCCCACATCCCCTCTGTGTCCCAGAAAGCCAAACCTCTGGTCTGAGAGAAGGAAAACGATACGGTATTAATTTAAAGTGCATCAAATCACATTTTCTAGAGCTCTTAGTGCTTCTGATGCAATTTCCAGGCGGTGGGGAAAGCCCCCTGCCTCTTCCCCCCCAGGGCTCAGCACAAGGGAAATCATTAATGTTGGTTTGGGAGCAAAGGCAGCCAGCAAAGCTGGAAGGGCCTTTGTCAGTTTCTTCTTTTCCTTGAATTCAGGTAGGGGTATAATTCTTCAGGGGTAGGGGTAGGGGTATAATTCTTCATTAATTTCCTTCTCTGTAGAAGGAAAAAAGTAATTACAGCATTTTCTTCCTTGCCGCAAGAAAGCCTGGAACAGTTTTCGAAGGCTGTTGGCAGTTCGAGACTTAATTCAGCACCAAAATTTACATGCGCGCACAAAATTCTTCGGCCCACGCAACACCGCTTTTCTGCACAGAAATAGGCTGAATGTTCTGTGCTGGATAGGATGTACGGAAAAATGATGTTGTATTTCTGCAGAAAAATATTATTTTCTGTTCAGAAGAGGGCACAATACAACTATGTGTGGCTTTTGTGCAGAATTAACTCTCACACTGTGATGATTTTCGTCAGTCTGGGATTCTTCTCAACAGGGATTCTCAACACTTGAGGAACATTTCTCATACCAGTAGATATTTCAAAGCTTTTTTGGCGATTCTTCCTATTCTTAAGTACAGTTGAGGGGCATGGATTCCAACATGGGGCAGATAAGACAAGAGTCTGCTTGTATACTCTGCGAGAGTTTTTCCTTCTTTGTCTGGGCTGGTTTGCTTGCCGGATCTCAAAGGCTGTGTTTTGGTGGGTAAGAGTTTAGGGGGCAGCACTTGCCTGCCTGCTTTGCAAAAGAAGGTTTCCTTCTACTCCCAGCCACGGTGTAAAACGTTTTTGCTGGCACATTGGGAGAAAGTGGGTCTTTGGGATAAACTTTGAGGTGTGGCACATTTATCCACACCTCAAACAATATTATTATGGTAATATTGTTCAGCACAGATAATCTCTCTTTGAAGACCCTGCAGTCAACATCGTGGTGGCTAAAAAGTGGTTGCAAAGGTGGGGTTTTCTCCCACACATTCAGTATACATGGGCCCTTGGTATCCACTGGGTTTTGGTTCCAAGCCCCCCATGGGTACCAGAATTCATGGATGCTTAAGTCCCATTATATACAATTGCATTGTGAAATGGTGTCCCTTATATAAAATGGCAAAATCAAGCTTTGCTTTTTGAGATTTATACATACAGTATATATATATATATATATATATATATATATATATATTTGAGCCATGCATATAGAGTCTGTGGATAAGAAGGCCCAACTATATATTTGTGGGTCAAATAGATGTTCAAATCCTTGCAGCTGGGTAGTGGTTGCAACTATTCCAGGTTACTTTGTTGTAGAGTGTAAGTGTGTGTACGCGTATAACACAGAGTGCCCGAGTTCTGTTCGGATTGTGAAGGCAGCTAGGAAGGCAGAAGAGAGAGTGGTTCAAACACTATCATGTAGCTATATAAAAATCATCCCAAATCTATAGCTCATTTGTTTCCCTCTATTCCACTCCCAGTGTATAAATATGCCTTAGCATACTGTGCATATTTATGTGCACATTTGATACAGTGTAGTGCATGCATACATGCATATGCACACCCATGATATTTTCTCCCCTTCCCACCACACACACACCCCTCATTCATATATCCTGTCAGGTATTTCCTTGATTGAGAGGGATTTGCTTTCTTTTTAATTACAGTTCATTGAACTGTCTCCTCGCTCGCTGGGGATCTTAGCCCTGCTGTTCTGTTGACGCTTTAGGATAAGGCTGAGAGAAGGTTGGTCACAGAACTCTGGAAGCTCTGGCCGAGCTCATTAAATCTCCTGTTTCTTGCAAGCTGGCTCATCCGTGGAGGGAAAAAGAAGACAGTTCCTTTGTGCCCAGAAAAGCAATCGGCTAATTGGCAACGAGGGCTAACCTGCAAGCCACATTTCGGGGGCTTCTGAGGGGTTTCTTTTTCTTTTTTCCCCCCTCCACTGATAATGTTTTCTGTATTTTCTTTGCTCTCATCTTTTTCTTTCTCTCCCCCTTTTTCTCTTGGTGCCTAATGAAGCTTCACTTTGGGCTAAACGGGCAAAACTTTGGGCCTCTGGGCTGCTGAAACTTGTAGGGTAAATACAACGGGGCCCTTGGTATCTGCTGTGGTTTGGTTCCCGGAGCCTCGGTGGATGCCGAAATTGGTGGATGTTCAAGTCCCATTGAATACAGTGGCATAGTAAAATGGTCTGCCTTATATCAAATGGCAAAATCAAGCTTTCCTTTTTGGAATTTGTATTTTTTAAAAAATATTTTAAACTGTGGATGGTTGAATCTCTGGATTAAAAACCTGTGGCTATGGAGGGCTGAATGTAGTTTCGCCTTGCAATTGGGACTTCTTGTGCCAATCCATTCTTGTTCCTGGCTACCTTCCTGTTTTTGTTATGAACTTCGGCTGAGAGACTGACATATTCCACGAAATATTCAGGCAAACCTGTCAGTTGTGTTTTCTTTTTGCCCTCCTTTCCACGGGACGGTTTGGTTGGCGATTGGGCACTGAGGAGTTTTTAATTAACAATCCCAAAGACTCTGAATCACAGCCTTGTATGTTGTTTTGTGTGTGGGTATATGTGTGTGTGTGCGCATTGTTGTTTTTCATTTCCCTTGTCTTTTGAATTGAGGCTCTGCCTGTTGTGCTGACACAAACTGGTTTGTCTAGATGAGTGTCTCCTCATTTTGGTGCCAAGTGTGAGGAGGAGGGAGAAGGTAGGGGTTAGTGTGAATGTGCAGCCAGCCAGATTTTCTATGTTGGACTCAAGGAGCCGAATGTTCAGCTCTGGTCGGTCCTGGGTTCCTTGGTTTTCACCAGTTTTATAGCAATAGGGTTCGTTCCTGTTTAGCCAAATAGGACACTAGGTTAAACCACTCACTTTTCCACATCAGCCTTTGAGCCAAGCTGTGCTTTGGCCCCTTTAAAATGGCAGTTGGAAGCTTCCAAGCACTGCCAGAACTTGCTAGATTTCATTACGTCAGCTTGGATACCCAAAGCTCGGAGTGTGTTACATCAGATTGGTGCCAGTTCAAAACAGATTTCTAGGAAATAAAGAAGCAGTTGTAGTCGGTGGGTGCAAAGATGGTGCCTAACATATCGGGCAAACACCCTGCAGGTTCTCCATATCAAATAACTTAAGAAGTTGTGTGTTTTGTTTTTGTTTTTTCCCCTTTTTAAATATGGTGGTCATCTCTTAGTTGTCATTTTTGTTCTCAAAGACACATGGTTTTCATGAGGAAATTTTTTTTTTTCCCCTGTATAACAAAGCATGCAACTAGGGAACAAAAGATGGTGGATCAACTGGGCTTAGCAAGTAGGTGAGTCTGTGTGAGCGTAGGTTGGTTACAGGGTTTTAATATGTTTTCTAGATGAAAGGAAACAAAATCAAAATCTGCTCACTGTTTTGAAAGGTCTGATTTTCTGCAATGGGGTGGTCTACGGTGGGTGTATTTTGGGTGTGTTTTGGCCAAGGAGGCCTAGAGAAGAAGTACACTATCCTATCACCCTGAAAATCTTCGTATTCCATCTGATTTCAGATGCCTGGTTAGTATTTGGATGTGAAGTTGACTGAGAGCAACAAGAGTCTCTAGACAGTGCTAGGAAAAAGTCCACCTGAAACCCTAGAAGCCGCTATTTCTACGGTAGTCAGAGTTGAAAATACTGGGCTAGGTAGATCAATACTCTCTTTCAGCAGAAGGCAGCTCTCTGTGTTCCTATGTAGAGAAACATGGGAGGAAGCAAATAAAATCATATCCTATTCCTCTGTGGCCTTGTGCTTGTCTGTAGTTGTGAGACTGTGAGTCTTCATTGGTGTAAACTCTACAGTCCAGAAGGCATCTGGATCCATTCTTGTGTGGGCATTGGTTGGCACCCTGGCACTGTGGAAGAGCTCATGCATCAGCTTGTGGTGTCTATGAACCACTTCATATTTTAGTTTCAGCATCTGAAATTTCCCAAATTGAATGGTAGCCATGGAGCAATATCCTTCTCAGAGCCCATGGCTGAACTCTGCTGAGTGTATCTGTGTCCGAGCTGATAGCATGACTTTGTGTAAGTACATGCATGGGTATGTATAGGCAGAAGGGGTCTCTGCTACATTTGGTACTGCAATGACAAGAGAGGCTGAATGTAAATAATCTGAATCACAGAATCATAGAGTTGGAAGAGACCACAAGGGCCATCCAGTCCAACCCCTGCCATGCAGGAACTCTCCATCAAAGCATCCCTGACAGATGGCCAGCCAGCCTCTGTTCAAAGACCTCTAAGAAAGGACACTCTGCCACATTCTGAGGGAGTGTGTTCCATCTGGACTGAGAGAGGCTTTCTTGACCAATTATACCTAAGCGAGACAAGCTCCTCCAATGTTCTTAGAGCTCCAGGGATCCTGTTGGTTACCTCTTAACCATATTGGCATCTAGAGTTGTTTGCCTGCTCTTTTGTTAACAGATCCCTTTTGTGCGTCCAGTGAAGGCACTGGAGAAGAAGGGTGTGTAAATGGCTCTACAGTAGTTGGTGCCAGGTACTGTCTACTGGTATTTCCAGTGCTTATCTTTGAGAGGCAAAAAAGTGGAAAGATTGCAAGGAATTGAAAAGTGAAAAATCCTAGGCAGGGGAGGGCAGTCTTTGGATGTGGTTTCTACCAGTGAACCATATCTTAAACCACCTGGTTATCTGCCGAGCCCTGTGTGGTTCTGCTCCTTGGGTGTCTTGTGCGTGTGCTTGTGTCTTCCTCCCAACTCTCCCCATGTTTCTAGGAGCCTCCAAGCTTCCAAACACCTGTTCCCCAGCCCCCACCCTGGAATGTGAAATGTCGGAAACGTGGAGGAGCTAAGACCTGGTTTATAATCAACAACATGCGCGCCTGGCGCTCTGGTTCCAGCAGGGACTGCAATCGAGGTGGAAGTTGCATGGATTTACCCAAGGACTCAAAGGAATCTTTATATTTCTAAACAGCACTCTCTTCCCTCATTCCCCCCTCTCCTTTTCTCTCTCCAAAGATGGCTGAAGAGGCTTGCAAGTCATGCCGGGCTTTCTGTCCCAAAGCCTCCTCTTTCCTGGGAAGGCAGCAGCTGCTCTGACATTTGCTCTGACCGAGTTTTGCCCCTGTGCAATCTGTGCTCCTTGGAGCATGGCTTCCATGCATCTCGGGACCCTTCTCTCATCCGTCTGCCTATGCTTGTCCGGTTTGCCCCAGCAGGAGCCAGAGAGAAAATCCATTTCAGGGATTCCTTGGCTGGCAGGACCATTGGCATTGGTGTCAGTCTCCTCTGCCTGCCTGCACCAACAACTTGGAATCTGAAGTGCTCTCTTCTCCCCCCCGCCCCTCACCCCTTATTAATGAGAAAAATGTGTAGGGTTTTGACCAATTGCCAGGGATAGATTTATTTTAGTTCCCCAGAAATTAAACTGAAAATGAAGAGAGAGGAGAAGGAGAGGGGGAGAAGGAAAGAAAAGAGAGGGAGAGAACAAGAGAGAGAACGCCAAGCTTGGCACTCTTCTCCCCCCACCCCGTTTTTCTGCTTGTTTTAACTTCGGAAGAATCTCAAGTTTGGGCTGGGGGTGGGGAAGAGAAGGATATTTAGGTTTAAACAGTTCCAGATGGGTTTAGCATTTGCACATTGGGAGGAAGTGAGCTGAGAGCCGCACGGAGATTTGGGTAACTGCCCTGGGCGCAAGACGGGAGGGAAGTCTTGGCAGCAGGGCTTGTGAGATCCATGTGCTTGCCAGGTTGTTGTTGACTCTTAGAGTCTCTCTGTCTGTGAGGTGAGACTTTTATCAGAAAGTCTCCTGGCACAGTCTTCTCTGTTCCACACCCCCAGATGCTTGCTTGCTTACTATGTACTTTCCTCCTCCTCCTCCTCCTCCTCCTCCTGGAAAGTGAGTCTTTCTCATCCCACTTCAGAAATTGCTATGAGGTTGGCAAATCAAAATGAAGGAAACATGTCTAGTGGGACCTTTAGTTTCTTTTGGTTATCTGTCTCCAATGGACGCAGCCTAAGTCAGTTCAGGAAACTTCTAATGCTACCACTGTTGTTCACCAAGCCTGTCTTCATATATAGGAGGCATGAAGGCTAGCCTGTGATTTGTGTGGTTTCTGTGTTTGTGAAGTGGTGTCCTGCATAGGTTGTGCAGATCTGTAGCCACACAGGGCCATTGGAAATTGTAACTTGGAATCTGGGAATGGGAAGAGAGTAGGTGACTCTACTCTTGAATGCTTCATGTCATTTGTCTCCTTTTCGAGGATGCACCTTTTCCCATGGAGAGAAGGACTTCTCTTTTTAGAGAAGAAAAGCTGAGGATAATTTCAGAATGTCCTTGTGAATGATAGCGAGAGGTCACTTCTGCAGAGGAACGCAAGAGGGCCCTGCTGATTCAGGCCTCAGGGTCCATTTTGAATGATAAATCCAGCTACCCATGAGGCCAACCAGATGACACCAGGAAGACCATAACTGGGACAGGGAGTCAACTGAGAACTGGAAACCTTTGCTAATCTGCTGGGAATTATTTGTGATGTACCAGTAGATCTCATCTCTGCTGTACACTGAGGCAATTCCTTTTGTTCAGAAAAACTAACGGTGGGCCCTCCACATTTGCTGGGGTTAGGGGTTCAGGACTTGCATGAAAATGAAAAACAAAACAAAACAAAAAATAGATAAAAAAACCACAGGGGAAAACGCTTCCCTAGAAATCTGTACTTCCTCCAGCACAACTCTATGGCCATCATCCAGCAGATGTTGACTGTAAAATTGCACTGGAGGACCTACAAATGCCTAGAGAAGTGTTTTCTCTATGAAGCTCTAAGTCTTCCAGTGTGATTCTATGAACAGCTTCTGGCAGAGTTGCACTGGAGGATCTAGAGATTTTTAGAGAAGAACATATTAATCAAATCTGCAAATAATCAAATCCTCAAAAGTCAAAGCCACAAATATAGAGGGCCAAGTATACATCCTACTAAATGTGCCTCCTAGGAAAATTGAATGTCTCAGTTATATCCAAACACGTCTTTTGCACTTATATGTGTGCATGTTAAAAGTTCTCTCCCGTAGAAATGTTGTGCCTTTGTCTCCCCAACCCCCAGATTAGATAACATGTTAGGCACCAAAATATCTGAAACTTAATTTCAACAATCATTAATGAGGATAACCAGTCAGTACAAAACAGTCTACCAATAAAATGTTACATTAGCTAAAAATAGCTGCTATATGTAGCAAATGACTAACAAAACTGCTTTCTATTCTTTCTTTCTTGTTAAAGCTTTGAAAAGAAGAGTCTAGGCATCTCTCTTTTATTTTACAAGAAATTCTAGAAGGAGTCCACCACTGCAGAAAATGTATCACTTGCTGTCAACCTCTAGGTATTGGAAAACTGGGGTACTCATATTTGCTGAATCCTTTGCTGTTTAAGGTCTGGATTTTTCTCACTGTTCACCTCTGACTGAGTTTTTACCAATTAATTGTTTATGTGTGATGTGAGGATTAGGGTGGCTTCTTGCTACCTCCAGGGAATTGGTACATGCTCATGATTGTCCTCCCCTTGTGATGCTGCTGGGTCTTCCCCCTCCACAAGATTGTGAGATAATGTCATAGCATGTTCATGCTCATTTCAGCTGATCCAAGAGATCATAGAATCATGGAATCATAGCTGCACCATCGTAGTGGAATGTTAACCAAAAGTCCCATTTCTGTGACTGAAATTGCAAGGTTAGTTGACCAGTGGGCAAACCTTGCTTGAAGCCCAAAGGTAGGGGAGATGTGTGCTTTTGCTTAAAAAAGGCCTAATAGAGGTGCTTCAGAAGCTTGGGTGCCACAGGATTCACAATACAGGAAAATATTTCACCTAAATATGGGAAGAACTGTTTGACAGTGGGATACACCTCCTTGGAGGGTGGGGGACTCTCCCTCTTTAGAGGTTTTAAACAGAATCTGGGTCTCAGGAAAGCTTTGATTGTGTATTGACAGGGTTGGACTGGATGGCCCATGCGGTCTTTTCCAGGTCTATGATTCTGTAACTCTAGCTCATGGACTCCAGCAGTAGGCATGAAGGCCAAAAGTAAGAGGAATCAGGGTGGAGCTGAACTCCACACATTAGAGTTAATGAGGTAGTACCTTACCCTAATGAGGTAGTACCTTACCTCATCTGATCTTGAAAACTATGTACTCTTGGTAGCTTAGTACTTGGATGGGAGACTGCCAACTAATACCAGATTTATTGTTGTGTGCCTACAAGTCATTTCCAACTTAGGACAACCATAAGGCAACCCTATCATGGGGTTTTCTTGGCAAGATTTTGTGCAGAGGAGGTTTGCCATTGACTCCCCCTGAGGCTGAGAATGAGTGACTTGTCGAAGGTCACCCAGTGGATTCCATGGCTGAGCAGGGAATCAAATCCTGGTCACCTGAGTCGTAGTCCGGTGCTCAAACTGCTACACCACACAGGTGCTGTAGACTGCATTTCAATGGAAGGAACTGGCAAAACCACTTCTGAGTATTCCTTTCTGAAGAAAACCCTGTGAAATTCACAGGGTTGCCATAAGTTGATAGGAAATTTGAAAGCTCTAGTTTGGGTTTTGGCTCAGTTTCAGATTGTTGTTTTGTTCATTTTGTGATGGAAGTCAGCAGATTTTCTTTCACTGGATTTTGCAGCTGATGTCCTCAGGTTAGGCGAGAGGTTTTGTTCTCTTTTGTGTTTTGTGGCAGGGCAGGATAGAAGGGCCGAGTTAGGTGGGTGGACATTTTTAGCAGGAGCAGCACAACTGCAAATTGCTCTCCGCCTTGGCTTGCCTACTGGAGCCTGGGAGGCCATTGCAGCGTGGGGAGGAGGGGAAACGTAGTCTTGGAGAACAAGGCAACTGAAGAGAATCTGCGTCTCCCCTCTCTCATTCCCCACAGAGCATGGGGAAGTCTGTGATTGATGAGTCGGAGGTGGTGGGGAGGTCAAGCATGGGGAGCCACGGGTCAGTAAAAAGAGAATAGCAGGAGGGCGCATCCACTGGAACCTGATTCTTAAAGCATGCAAGCCAAGCTTCGGGCTCAGAGTTTCCCTCAGCCAGTGGCTGAAGCCTGAGTGTTGTTTTTTTACACTGGAACTTGAAAAAATGCTCCTTTTGGGGGGCTACAGGGTGTAGTAGTGCTACACTGGGGGATGTGGGAAGATGTTGTGACAAAAAGAAAGAAATGTTCCCAAGTTTGGTGGTGTTTGTCAGAACCTGTGGAAATGAGCAAGCGGCCATGAAAGTGTGTGTGACTATGTGTGTGTGTTTTGGAGTGAGGAGGAAACCTTTATCTTTGCAAATTTTCCACTGCTGACTTTGTATGCGGGAGAAGGATGAGACCCATGCATAGCTAGGCTTCCAGAATGTTGTTCATGCTTAAGAAAATTGCTGTGATGCCGAGATATCATTGGATCCTATCTCTCCCATGGGTATGTTCTGAAATCCTTGTGGCTGCAGTTAGGGAGCCCAAAATGGCAGCCAGAGCTCTTTGGGAGAAGCAGCTAATGGCGGCCGCAGAGCGCAATGCCACGCCAGAGCCAGGAGGACTCAACATGGAGAGGATGGGAGTTGAAGGTTTCAAGTTGACGCACGCTGGGGTCTTGGAAGCAGAATGTCAACGTTCAACATCTTACTAATTTGTGGTTTCCAAGACACCGATTTGGCCCTTCAAATAGATGTTGGTTCTTCCAGGAGCATGCTGTGCTTGAAGCTTTCTGGCATCTTATCCGGCGTTATTAATCCACCGTTTTCTGCTTGGAATTATTTTAAAAAACCAAACTGACAGAAGAAAGTGAGTTTGACCCCCTTGTCTGTACAAAGGAAAGCCCAGCAGGGGCTCACCTGTGATTTGGGAGAGGCTTTGTTTGGCCTACCTGGTTTTCTTCCCTCTGTATTTTAAGTGATCAACACCCTGTTGGGTGGCAGAGCTGCCAACCTTGATTGCCTGGTCGAAGCATTACTTGCACAATGCATTAATTTTAAAGGAGTGCACTGTCTCGTGTTTGAAGCATTCTTTCTGGAAGTCAGGGATGGGAGAAGTGTGGATTTGCTAGCAATCCGTTTCTTTGGCTGTTCCCCCCTCTCCCCCCAATTCCTTGTCGCCCACAGAAAAAAAGGTAAATAATCCAAGAGTGGCACTTCATTTCTTTAATAGATTATCACCTCCCCTGTTCAAAAAACCATATTTCAAAAGAATCATAGTGTTGGAAGAGACCACCAGGTCCAGTTTTGGGTGACATTTTTAGCAGTCCGCAGACAGTTCTGGGGTATAATATTGCCCCCTAGATGCATCGCAGTTGGTCACCCCTGGGGTTTATAGTGTAATGAGACATTGTAATGAGCTCTTTGGCTGAGAATTCCCCTCCCCTGAACTGCAAATCCCAGGATTTCCTAGGAAGTTACCATGGCTTTTGTTGTTCTGTGCTTTCAAGTCATGTCTGACATATGGTGACCCCAAAGACAAACCTATCATGGGGTTTTCTTGGCAATATTTGTTCGTAGGTTTGCCATTACCTCCCCCAGAGGCTGAGAGCATGTGGCTTGCCCAAAGTCTCCCAGTGGGTTTCATGGCAGAGTAAGGAATCGAACCCTGGTCTCCAGAGTCGTAATCCAATACTCAAACCAAAGTGAAATCAAACCACTAGAACTGTATAATGTGAAAGACCCCCCCCCCTTTCCTTCTTCTTTTTTTAACATTCCCCTTCACTTCTGTGCCATCGCTGTTCTGGAGAATCAAACTACTCTGTGGAGAAGGTTTGTGGGGTGAGAAGTTGGAGGATCTCAGGTATTTGGTTGTTATATGAACGATGGTGTTCATATTTTATCACAAAGCCACAATTAGATGCAGCCTGTAATTAACTGTTTTTCAAATGTTGGGAAGTATCTATATTAAATTAAGTAGTGTAATTTATACTATTGCTTGCTTGCAAATGTGGGATGTGCTAAGAGGGATGGTAGATTAAAATAGGGAGAGTATAAACCAGCATGGTATAGTAGTTTGAGTGTTGGACTAGGACACTGGGAGACTGGGGTTTGAATCCCTCTCTGGCTGTGGAAACCTACTGGGTCATCTTGGGCAATTGACACTCTCTCAGCCTCATAGGGAAGCAGTGGCAAACCTCACAAATTCTGCCAAGAAAACCCTGTGATAGGTTCGTCTTAGGGTTGCCATAACTCAGAAATGACTTGAAGGCATATGGCAACAGATATGCCAGATGTATACGTAATCCTGTCTGTCAGATTGTAAGGTGTTGGGTTCATCAGAAGAAAATCTCATTCTGTTCATAGAATCATAGTGTTGGAAGGGATGGAGAGTCTGTCACCCTCTCAGTCCACTCTCAAATAACTTACAGTCAAGACGTTCTTCCCAATGTTAGGATGGAATCTCTTTTACGTGCAATTTGAATTTGTTGGTTTTAGTCTCTGGAAACAGCAGTTCCTGAACCCCCATCCCCAAAATTCAGTTCACTGCTTTTATTTATTTAATTCATTGATATGCCACCTTTCTCCCAGAGTGGGACCCCAGTAAGTGGCAAAAAAGTTTAGACATACAGTTTAGGCTTCCAAAAAAAGGGAGCAGAAGGACTGGCAAAATTAACAAGGGAATGTAAATGTAACACATGAAAGAGTTCTAAACTTTTTCAGTGCCTTGCTCTCCGTGATACTAGAAATTTGGGGAATGGAAGGAAATTTCATGGGGTAGCAGACTTTTCTTTGGTGGAGGGAGTGTCTTCATTTTAATACCCACCCACCCCATGGGCTACACCTATGGACTTCTTTGTGGGATTCCTAGAGACATCTGTACGATCATGGAGAGGGGATGATGCTGATCTAGAGAGCTGTGGTCCCATCCTGCAGAACATTTGTCATGCAGCATAAATTGCAGGGGGTTGGTGCAACAGCTTCAGAGTGCAGGCTGCTGTAATCTCCATAGGACACCTTACTTCAGCACAGATATATGTTTGGCTCAGGACCACAATGCAGAAGAGAGGGAACTTTTAAGCCTGACTTCCTATCCTGTACCCCTTGTCCACATGTCCCCTCCATAACTCGAACTCGGCAACAGTGGAAATCTACAGATGTAGAATTGCACAGAAGTGTTTTTTTCCACTGCAGTGTGTAGCAGCTGGGGGTGGGCTTGAAGTTGGTAAATTGACACATGCACCGAGATCAAAGTCCCTTCATCCTGTATCTCAGCTTAGATTCCCCCTTTTGTTTCTGTGGCTGGTTGCTGAAGAAGAAAGATACATGGGAATTTCCAGTCCCAGACGCCTACTACTAAGATGGAGAGGAGGACTCTTTGGACCGCCAAATCTTTTGGTCTACAATTACCATCAGCCCCACCCAACAAGGGCTGTGTTATGGGAGAAGAGGAGTTGTGGAACAGCCAAAGGTTGCTGGTTCTCTCACAACTGGCTGGAGCAGGTTAAAATGAAATGGCAGGTCTCCTGAAGTGATGCCCTCCAGATGTGTTGGGCTGCACTTCAAGCCAGCATGACCAATTGCACTGATGGGAGTTGCCACACACCTGGAGGGGAGTAGGTTGGGGAAGACAGGCCATGTTGTTGTTTTTTCTTGATCTAGGTGGAATGATCATGGACTTGCTCACCTGATCACCTTTATTATTATTATTTTTTAATGGGTGTTCTTTTCTGGCCAAGATTTCCAAACAGCCTCCTCTCTTGGCTCCCAAGTCTGGGCGTGGTCTTGGGCAAGTAACTTAGTTCCTTGATTCGCCCATCCGAACAAAGCAGCTACTAATCCACCTTCTCTTTCTTCCTTCTCCCCATTGTCCTGTAATTAAAAGAGTTGGATGCAGGGACCAGCATTCATTGTCTGCCAATAATGGGACTCTGCCTGAACTGGGGCCTTTAGGCACTGTTGTAATATGAGGAGGAATGATGAGAGCCTGCTCTTGAAACGGTTGCCTTGTTTGCAACTCTCAATGGAGCATTATGTTCCCATGCTGCAGGTTGGGCATTTGAGTTTCATTGCACGAGGATCAGCAGAAACCTATGCATGGAAATGGGACTGTCCCAGACTGATGACTTTGACCAGGATTTGAGCTAGTTTTGCTTTGCCTGGGTCCAGCTCATCTGTGGGTGTGCAATTAGCGTCGTGCCATTGTTGCCTCTGTGAGCATATTTATGCTGCATAGTTATGTGTGCACACGTTTAATATTAGCATGAGTACAGAGCCCCCCAGGGATACTTAAATCTGTGGATGTTCAGGTCCCATTTATACAATGAGGTAGTAAAATGACATAGTAAAATAGTGTCACTTACATAAAATGGCCAAACCAAGGTTAGCCTTTTGAAATATTTTTTATATATTGTGGGTTCTTGGTATCTGCTGGGGTTTGGTTCCAATCTGTGGATGCTCAAGATTCATTATACAGTATACAATTGTATCGTGAAATGGTATCCTTTATTTAAAATGGCAAAATCAAGCTTGGCTTTTTGGAATTTATACACACATACATACATGCACACATATATTTAAATATTTTCAAGCTGTGAGAGTTTGAATCCATGCATAAAGAATCTGTGGATATGGAGGGCCGACTGTATGTGTGTGTGTATTTGAACTGTGGTTGTTTGAAACTGTTGATGTGGAATCCGTGGATACGGATGGCCAACTGTATACACCAGAATTTAGAAAAGTTACCTTTTTGGTCCCTTTCTCGCTGAATCCCTCGGCTAGCCACCCCTCAAATCAAGTAGGTTTTCCAAGCTCTGTTGAAATGGAAGTCTGTGTACCTGAGAGAATGTAAATAAATCTTGTGGGGTGATTTCATGTTATCTTGTATCGTTTTTTAAAAACCTGATGTTGTTACTATATTTGCAATTAAGCAGTATATTTATACAGTTTGTTAAAATTTACTGCAAACTCACATTTGACTTATGGCAACCCTGTGAACAAGAGACCTCCAAGAACCTTGATCATCAGGGTGCTTGCAGGTGGAATCTTACTTGCAGATTCTTACTTAGGTCTTGCAGATTAAGGGCCGTGGGGTTCCTTTATGGAATCAATCCACCTGTAGTGTGGTCTTCCCCTTTTCTGAGTGCTTCTTCAATGTATGTGACCATCTTTTTCACTGAGTGGTGTTAAGTCTCAATATGTCCACAGCAGGGTTGGCGGAGTGTGTGTGAATTTTTCTTGCATTAACATGTAGGATTGTACTGATATAGTGCATTCAAAAATGAAGTAGCAAGATTGAGTTCAGAAATTATGTCCACTAGCTTAAATAATAATTGTTCTTTTAAAAGTGCTCTTTTAAAGCGAGTTGTTTTGGTTGAACTTATGTTAATTGAAGGCTTTGTTTCTGAATGGCATTTATTGTGCTATAAAATAAAGTGATTAAAGAGAACCAGCTGACACTGGATACTGGTCTAACAATGAACAACTGCCCATAAACTGTAAAAGTTAAAATGTTTACATTCAAACAGTCATTGTTGTTCCAGTAAGAGGGTTGGAAAATAGTAATAATAGCCAGACTTCAAAAAATATATATGAATAAGCAGTTTAAAAAACAGGAGAGTTTTTGGGTTTGATTTTTAAATCATTTAGTTTGGTACTTCTGGTCCAAAGTCAGACATCTTCAGTTTGGTTATCTTCGCTTTTAATGTGAGTGCAGACTTGATCTGTTCTAGGACCCATAGACCCATTCATTTGTCATGGTGTCTATTGAACTCTCCTCCAGCACCACATTTCAAATGATGGTGAGGGTTTTTGGGGTGTCTGTGTGTGTTTTAATTTATGCAGGTAGCTGCCTTCGGTTCCACGTAAGGAGTAAGATGAGCTATAAATCCATAAGTGAATAAATTTATATGTGACTTGTGTAAACAGCTGAGACATGGAAACTGTATACCCATACAGAAAGTTAGGTTCTGCTAGTGGGACATAGCACTGTGAAGCAGTGCAGTTTTCCTACACATCATACCATGTTGATCGCCTGCATTTTGAAGCATGTCCTTCAGAGCTATTGGCTACCTTACACTGTTGTGATGCCAACTGGAACAACATCCAGGAATGTGGTTATACAAACATACATAATTGGGGTGGGGTAATGGAGTATTTCAAATAGATAAAATGAATATTTGTGCATGACGCATGTGAGAACTACTTGGTCCTGTGTGTACTGTTTTGTGGAGGCAACAAGGGTTTAATTTAAAATCTTAATTTAATCCATACTGCACTGAGGGCATGTCTGCATGGGGCAATTACACTGGTTTCCCCCTGCCCTCACCGCAACCAGTCTTCATGGCACAGGACCAAAGCCCCAATTCGACTGTGGACCGTCTTCATGAGGGAAGGCCAATTCTGCACCGTTTCTGCCCTATCGCTAGCTAAGCCAATGTAAAATAAGTCTCCTCCTCCTCTTCTCAAACTTTTTCTGTCCTACAGGGCAAGAGAAAGATAGAGGTGGTGCTTGGAGCAGCCACCTCTGACAGTGGCGGGGGGAGTTATTTCTTTATAAAATGCTAAAATATGAATAAACATGAAAATATGTACTCTAAACAAAATATTTTCATCTAGGAGAGGCATGATGTCCATATGTAGATATAAAGTTGGTCACAAGGGTAAAAAGTTCGAGAACCACTAGGTTATAAATTTACAGGACCTAAGCAGAGCAGTTGAAGACAGTGAATCTTGGAGATGTCTTATTCACAGGGTTGTCATGAGTCAGGGTCAACTTGAAGGCAGTTAACAACAATAACTGAAAGCTTAGTATTGTTGACCATGGCTAACTCTCCAGGATTTCAGACAAAAATCTTTCCGACGTGGAGATGCCAGGCGATTGAGCCTTGAACCTTCTTCATACATGGAATTATTGTTGCTCCTTCAGCCTGTAGGATTGCATCAATTTAGACAACCATCTCCTTTCAGGCAGATGCAGAACAAGCACTTTGTTGACTATTTGGAGTCCATTTTCTTCCAAGCCCTGGCTCAGATTATCTGTCAAAAGTTGCAAAATGTGTTGAAAAATGTCACTCTTCTCCTTCCCTCCCTCTTCAAAGGAGTGGCCTGGGACTCCCAAGCTGTGATTTTTCTGGTTTAATTTTTTTCCCCTTTTGCAAATGTTGCTCCACAGAATAACAAGTTCTGGTCGGATGGTATGCGTTGTTGGGAAGAGAGGCAAGGTGTCACACCCTCCCTGCTGAGTGATGCTGCTCTCTTGTCTGGGTAAACACCACCTACCCAGGCGATCCATAGCTGGGAGCAGGGGCAGGTTGAGGCCTATTTTGCATTTGTTTGGATAGGGATGCATGCCAGGTTGGGGGTTAGAAAAATGCAACTGGAACTGTGTTCCTTCCCCCCACCCACCCTTCTTTTCTCATGCCAAGAACAGTGTGGAAAAGTTACTTTTCTTGACTACAGCTCCCCGAATGGCCAGAGGTACAGTCAGTAACCAGGTATTCTCATTTTCTTAGACATGTCCTACCTTTCAACCTGTCCAGGAGAAATTTCAAAATGCCCTCTATTTTGGGCATGACCAAGAAGCATGCATTTATACATATTTATATTAGTATTTTTAACTTTCATTTTGTGACGTCCTACATTTTTCTGGAAAGTTCTACATTTTGTGGTGCCTTGGTGTCCTCCTTTGCGGTGAGAGCATCTGGTCATCCTATTCAGGGGAGCATTGCCATTGCCATCTTCTAAGGCTGAGAGAAAGTGGCTTGCCCAAGGTCTGCCAGTGGGTTTTTATGCTCAAGTGGGGAATCAACCCATAGTACTGTATGTATTCTTAGACAGGACTGGCAATGGTGATAAAAATAGTAGTGTCGTAGCGCGTCTCCATATATGTGTGTGTGTGTTTTTTCTTCTTCTAAGGTTTGTTGGAGGGACCCTCTTTTATGTTCCTCTGGTGGGGGCAACACATTGTGGGAAGACATGGGTCTCCTCTGCTGTGGCTCCCCAGTTATGAAATACCCTCCTTTTGGAGGCCCAAGGTTTCATTCAGAGGAATGCCACCAGAGTTATAGCTGTAAAGTCTGGCATGGCGGTTTGAGCTTAAAACTGTGCCTCTGGAGATCAGGATTCAAATACTGCCTTGGCCATGGAAACCCACTGGGTGACCTTGGGCAAGTCACACACTCTCAGCCTCAGAGGATGGCAATGGCAACCCCCCCCCCCCCCCCCCGAAGAAACTTGCCAAGAAAACCCCATGAGTCACCATAAGTCGGAAATGACTTGAAGGCACACAGCAGCAGGAACAGCAAAACGACCCAGAATCCTCACCACCATAATGAGCAGTTTTGGGGGGATTCTGGGAGCTTCAGTGTAAAAAAAAATTCCCCCCAAGCACTGGGAACAAAACAGTTTGTCTCTCCTATCTTACACCCCTCTCTCTTACCTACTTTAAGTTTGTTGTTCCCTGTAGCTACTGGCTGAGTTGTTAAATGCAAGTTTTTAAATCTAAAAAAATGGGATTCTAGCACCTAAAAATACATATATATTTTTTCTGAAGCCGTGGTCCCAGTTTCTCTCCCCACCCTGTCCCAGGGCAGAAGCTGTACCACACCTATATTTCTACAACTCCCAAGTGCTCTCTGCTAGAGCTAAATTGCAGAGTGATGAACGTGTGCTTGGTGTGGATGGATTTAATTCACAAAAGAAAAAGGACTGATTTTTCAAATTAGGTTTCCTCTTGGCGCTTGGTGTGTTTCCTTAAGAATGGTGCACACTAATCAGTTCACCTAACCTTGAAAACACGTTAAGTTAAAACTCAATAGAGCATTTATGCTGTCTAGGAAGTGTGTGTGCTTTATATAATAATCTTCATTTTTTAAAAGAAAAAACCAGCTTTAGAAGATGTTAAACAGTACATTGGGTATTGATTGGATAACTGCTGATTATGTGTGTTAAGCTGCACTACATTAGGAATGTTAATTGGAAGTAAATCACTTGCACAAAACAGCACATTATGTTTTATTAATCAAATCATACTTTTCACAGTGTCTCTTCTTTCCGGGGTTGGCTTCCACTGTAGATCATTTCTGTTCTCTGACCTGCATTGCATAACTTTTGTGCCTTCCCCGCACCCTAGAACTGCAAATTTGCAAATTGTTTAAAAGTTTCTATGAAGCCTAGGTTTGTTTGCTTCACTGCAAGCAAGATAAGGGCCTAGACCCAGGGACCTATTCACAGTACATAATTATACTGCTATGATTCCACTTTAATTGCCATAGCTGCATCCTGTGGAAGCCTGAGATTTGTAGTTTAGCGAGGCACTAGACCTCTCTAGCTGAGAGTGCTAAATTCCCCTCCCTACATTGCTGATCCTAGGATTACAGAGATGGAACCACAGCAGCTAAAGTGGAATCATAGTACTTTATTTTTGTCGTGTGAACAGATCCTAGGAGAGGGCCAAGTGTAACATAGCCATGTTAGTCTGGAAAATCGGTACGCAAAGGGATCTTGTA
Organism: Urosaurus nigricauda; assembly: GCA_034509955.1. Lineage (NCBI taxonomy): Eukaryota > Metazoa > Chordata > Lepidosauria > Squamata > Phrynosomatidae > Urosaurus > Urosaurus nigricauda. Next base: position 269,899,885 of record JAOEGL010000003.1, read on the forward strand.
GCTCTTTTGAGACTAACTGAAAGAAAGAAGCTTTTGTAGATGTGAACGTACTTCCTCAGATGTGCATTTGGAATGGAAAGTCCAGGGACAGACCTATATAAGCCATGTGTGTGAGAATAAACTCATTTTAAAATGGGATGGTAGAAGAGAGCTTGGACAACCAAAAAGACAAACCCATGGGTCCCAAAGCAAATCAGGCCCAAACTCTTCCTAGAAACTAAGATGAATAAACTCAAGCTTTTGTACTATGGCCATATAATGGGACAAAGTGACTTACTGGAAAAGACAATAATGCTTAGTAAAGTGGAAAGCAGTAGGGGAAAGGGACGCCCACTTTATGGTGGATTCAGTCAAGGAAGCCATGGCCCTTGGTTTGCAAAACCTGTGCAGGGCCAGTGCTCCTGGATATCTCCCATTCACAGGGTTGCCAGAAGTCAAAGCCAACATGACAGCAACAAGAACAATAAAAATACATGCACAGAATGCCATATATCTCACACTACATTCATTTTAACATCTTTGCCTAATGAAGAAGCCAGTGGAGCTTCGAAAGCTTGCAACATATATAATGTGCATTTTGGTTGGTCCAAAAAGAAATCACTACTGTATTTTGTGGGTTTTGGATGATATTGTACTACATTCCAGTACCCATTCATATGGTTATCTACTCTTCTTGGCTGTATGAAACAGCTTTTTTCCTGCCTTTGTCCCCACAACAACCATCATTAAAACAGTACTTGCCTATTTGTCTTCATATCCACAAGCTTTTGAATTTGAATTGACATTCTCTTCCTGACAGCTTTCACAACTACACACAGAAACCAGAAATACTGTGGCATAGTTAATCCTGAATTTGGTATTCAGTGTTATATCTTTGCACTTGAGAATCTTACCTAGTTCCTTCATCGTTGCCTTTGAAAGTCTTAACCTTCTGATTTTTTGACTGAGTTTTCTGTTTTGATGGCTGTATATTCAGACATAAGTCTCACTCGCTGCACCGAGGCAAAGTGTGTGTGTGTTTATGGTGGTTTGTAGACTAAATTATAATAATTTTAAGAAGGGAGCAAATTGCAGAGTTCAGGTAATTAAAGGCTGTAAGAACTGTGCAAGATTGCCCAGTGGATGAGCCTTCTAGTTCATCCTTTCCACAACCTGCTGCCTAACAGTTGTGCTGGGCCATCCCTGTCAACCCCAGCCAGTTTTTTGTCTGAGGATTATGGGCTGTACAACACATCTAGTAGGCACATCTAGTAGCCATGAAACCCACTGGGTGACCTTGGGCAAGTCACATTCTCTCAGCCAGGATAGGGTTGCCATAAGTTGGAAATGATCTGAAGGCAGATTGCAAGATCCCTAGCACTGCTTAACAGTATTTAAAAAGTTACTGGTTTTTCAAAACTGAACATGGACTTTCACCACTTCCTTGGTTTTTGCCTTTTTTGAAGGAAGCCAAAACCAAAAAAATCCAGAAGAGAATCTGGTGATACACTTTTCAATTATGTATACATAAAAAGACAGTGTATTGCTGTAAAAATGATTTCAAGTATTGTAAAAGTATGCATTGTTTTACAGTGTTCGTGGATTAGTGTGCTGCCTCTTCATATGATTTTATAGAGCCCCCAAAGAACGTCTTTGAAAGCATATACAGGATGAAATGTGTTGGGCTTTAAATATATAAAACATTTCTCTATTTCGCATCCTATGATGTGTCCCCAGATTCTTTTGCTTTGGGGGCATTTTTAGCAAACCATGAAGCTTCTGAAAGATCATAGCAGCAGAAAACTTGAAGTTGTCCATCTCAGAGCAAGGAGTAGCCATCCTGTCCCCCCCCCCCCTCAACTTCAACCCTATGTTTTTGAACATTCCAGTGTGTCATCCCAACCACGTAATAAATGCAAGTTAAATTCCTGGAGTGAAGGGCCACTGATAAAAGGCACAAGTGAAAAAGCTGGCCATCCTAAATTTAGATGACAACGCTTTTTCAACGCATTGCGGAGTCATCCAGGTTTATGAGATTGGGGTGTGTGTGTATGACAGTGAAAGAGAGAGACTAGGAGGTGCAGCAAAAGTGCATCGCACTACAGTGTGGATTGTATTTTTTGTTGTGTGCCTTTAAGTCGTTTTGGACTCATGTGTGCATTTGTGGCAAGATTTTCTATCTTAACATAAACATTCCTTTGACAAACTGCCTCTGTCCCTTCAACAACTCCTCTGTTCCAACCTTCAGCTCTGTTGGCTGTTTTCAGGAGTGTTTTATATAAGAAGGCGATCATTTTTTTAAAAAGATCTGTAATAGAAGAGTGTGAAATCCTAGCAGCAACTTTTAAAACAAAATGTGTCAGGTGGGTGGATTGCCGTGTCAAAGGCCCACGGTGGAACTGAGCAATCATGGTAGAAACATGGTGAGATTAAGGTTGTTTAGTGATGGTATTGTTATTATTAACTGCCTTCCCCTTGGCCTCAACTGCCCTCCTCAGGTCTTGCAGGCTCATAATGGTGGCCTCCTTGATTTAGTCCGTCCATCTGGCTTGTGGTTTTCCTCTTTCTGCCAGCCTCCACCTTTCCTAGCATTATTGTCTTTTCTAGTAAGTCATGCCTTCTCATGATGTGGCCAAAGTATGACAACCTCAGTTTAGTCATCTTGGCTTTCAAGAAGAGAATGTAAGTGGAATAGAAGTGAAAAAGAATAAATATGAGCTAGGGTGGTCTAATGATTTCAGTGTTGGAGTAGTGTTGAATGTTGGACTATGACTCTGGAGATCAGGGTTCAAATCCCTGCTCAGCCATGGAAACCCACTGGGTGGCCTTGGTCAAGTCACGCTCTCTTTGCTTTGGAAGAAAGAAATACCAAACCTTGCCAATGAAACCTGTGATAGGTTCACCTGATTGTGGTTATTGTTAGCTGCCTTTGAGTCAACCTCAGCTCATGTTGTTGATGTTGTTGTGTGCCTTCAAGTCATTCCCAACCTACAACAACCCTATTGTGACCCTATCATGGGTTTTTTTTTGGCAGGTTTCTTCAGGGCAGTTTGCCATTGCTATCCTTTGAGGTTGTCAAAGTGTGACTAGCCCAGGGTCCCCGAGTGGGTTTCCATTCCCTAGCAGGGATTTGAACCCTGATCTCTAGAGTCATAGTCCAACACTCAAACCACTACACCACACTGGGTCACAGAGCTCATGGTGACCCTGTAAATGTGACATCGTCAAGTCCCCCTGCCCTCCACAAGGGGCATCCCCAGCATTGGTGTCACCCCCCCCCCATTTACCTTCTCCGATTTTACACCATACAGAATCCTTACCAATGCTTTTTTGCACGATTGTTACTCATAAATTGTAATTCTCATATACCACTGAATGTAATGCTAATAGTTGTGACAGAATTCAAATGATGTAGCAAAATGATACAGTACCTTCAAATTACAATATCATACGCACAACCTAAATGCATAGTGAATAATGTGATGTTTTTAAAGAAAATTTTAAAAGAATTAAAAAATTAAAATGTTCATTTTTTAAAAAACAAAATTAAAAATATTAAAATTATGAACATTGAATTAAAAAAAAAATTCTAGGGTTTCACCTTTCTCCTCCCACTGAGCTTTACCCCACTCCCACCATTTTTTAAAAGCATTTAAGGGACACAGATGAATGTTGCAGCCCATTTCTACCAAAAAGTAGGAGCAGTGGTGGCACCCCCCAAGTAATGCCACCTGGTGCAGTCTGCACCCCCCGCAGCAGCTAGTGATGCCACTGCCCTCCATCACTTTGCTCAGGTCCTGCAGGCTCTGGGCTGTAGCCTCCTTAACTGTAGCCTCCCTAACTGGTATCTATCCACCTAGTATGTGGTCTTCCTCTCTTTGTATATCTCTCAATCTTTCCTAGCATCATTATCTTTTCTAGTGAATTGTTCCTTATGATGTGACCAAACTATGATAGCCTCAATTTAGTCATCTTGGCTTTCAGGGAGAGTTCAAGCTTGATCTGTTCTAGGACCCATTTGTTTGTCTTTTTGGCAGTCCTCAGCACTCTTCTCTAGCACCGCATCTCAAATGAATTGATTTTCTTTCTATCCGCTTTCTTCACTGTCCAGTTCTCCCATCCAAAGGTGGATGGGTAATTTGTTGTTGTTATTGTTGTTTTCCATGTGTGCGTGTGTGTAAGTACAGCTGATTTCTGTCATGGTTCCTTCCCGTGAGATGCAAAGGTGTGAAGTGTGCTTGCAAGGTTTGTGCAGAGCCCTAGAGTCCTTCCACACTCCGGATGTGCTGACCCCCGCGATTTCCCCAAATGTGGGAAACTCAACTGCATAATTTTGACAGTAAGATCTAGAAAAGTCAGAATACCAGACACTTGTATCACCATCATGGGGGTTTCTTGGCAGGTTTCTTGGGGGGGGGCGGGGGAGGGGGTTGCCCTTGCCATCCTCTGAGGCTGAAAGTGTGCAACTTGGCCAAGCCTGGATCTGAACCCTGGTCTCCAGAGTCATAGCCTGATGCTCAAACTAACTCACTCACTGATGGGGACTACATGCAACCCAAGTTCCTGCTCCCTGGCCTTTGGCTGCTGTGGCCCCTCGTCTCCTGTAGGGGGAGCTGGCACACAGCCTCTGCCTGCGCATCAAAAGCTGCAGTTGCAGAAGTGGCAGAAACCAGACAGGTTGCTTGGGCCCCTTTGGAAACGCTGCAGTGAGTCCATGTTGCGGGGTCACGGCCTTTCCTGGGCCTGGAATAGCTTTGCCCTGACAGTTTCCACTCTCCAGGGAACATCCGGCAAGGAGCATCGAAAGTGCACATGTCTTGCACTCTTAACCATGGCTCCCTGTTTCTCTCCCTTTGCTATTCCTTGAGCACGGGGCTTTTGCATGTTGTCACGGTCCCATGCTTGGGTGCTCAGTCAGACCCCAGACTCTCCTAACCTTCCTTCTCTTTCCCACACATCCCGTCTCAGTTTTCTTTTTCTCTCTGTCTAATGCAGCCCTTCTGAATCTTTCATGAGATGCCTTGTCAGGGGCGAGGGGACTCCATCCAGAGCATGAGGTTCCTTCCTTTAGGTGGAAAGGCAGAGGCATTCATTACTCTTGCCAGCAGTTATGTGTATATGTGTGCATATGTGTTTATAAATAATGGAGGAGAGTCCTTGTCTTTTGGGTTTTTTTAAAGTATGGCTGATGTCTGCGATGGCTATTTTTAGTGAGATGCAAAGCTGTGAAGTGTGCTTGCAAGGTTTATACAAGCTTGAAATCTTTTGACACTACACACTTGCACCACTGTGGTTCCTTTTTTAACAGTTGTGGTTGCATACTGGGGAATTTTGGGATCTGGCGTTTCGGGAACAACACAGGCCTGAGCCTATAGGATGTGAGCAGAAAGGTCTTGTAGGAACCCTTTCACACTACACACTCGCACCAGTGTGGTTCCCTTTTTAACAGCTTTGGTTATATTCTGGGGAAATTTGGGATTTGCCGTTTCAGAAAGAGTATGGGCCTGAAACTACAGGACCTGAGCAAAAAGGTCCTGTAGGAATCCTTTGACACTACATACTTGTGCCACTGTGGTTCCCTTTTTAACAACTGTGGCTGCATCCTGGGGAATTTTGGGATTTGCAGTTTCTAGAAGAGTACATGCCTGAGATCATAGGACCTGAGCAGAAAGGTAGAGGATGGGGGGTTTGGAGATGTCTTATTTATAGGGTCACCATGAGTCGAGGTTGCCTCAAAGGCAGCTATCAACAACAACTTAGAATTCTCTGTTGGAGAGTTCTAGTGCCTCACCAAACTACAAACTGCAGGATTTCATAGGATGTAGCCCCTGGTGATTTAAGGCCAAGCCTACCAACAGGTTTGTTCTCCACTGGACTGACAGGGATGTTGTACACCTGGGGCCCTTTCACACAATTATAGTGCTGTGATTGTACTTTTAATTAACTGCTTCCTAAGGAATCTCCAGTGATGGAAACAGAGAGGGAACATGCTGTTTTCAGACAACTCCCTCTTAACCTTGTGCACAACAGCATGGTTCATGCAGCAGCAAAGTAATGCTTACAGGGAAGGCCAACTTGGGACGTATCCACACTGCAAGGCTAACTTGGGATGTATCCATGCTGCAGCATTAAAGCAGTTTAACACCACTTTAACTCCATCCTGTGGAAACTTGGGATTTGTAGTTTGGTGAGGTACTCAGCCTAGTCTGTCAGAGATCTTACTAAATTAGAAATCCCAGGATTCTGTAGGACAGAGTTATGGTGGTTAAAGTGGTGTCTAACTGCATCATTTCTCCAGTGTGGAGACACCCTTGATCAGTGTTATATAGCCTATTAAAAGTATGGCTGACTTGGTCCTGCTCTGGAGTGATGCTGTAGGAAGAGAAGGAGTAACTTAGCTTCAAAAGTGTGGGAAGTGCGGGTGTGGGGATGTTGTCTGAGTAGCAACGGCTTGACAGTAGTGCTAACACAACCTGTGGCCACTTGGTTGTTGGGATGGTTGCACAACTGCATTCCTGACTTCTCTGTCAATAGAAATGTTCATGGAAGCTGGATGAAGACTCTAATATTGCCATTTGATTTCATGGTGAAATGAAACACAGACACCTTCCCCTTGCTGCTGCAGCAAAAGACTTGTCTTGTTTGGGGTATCTTCCACCTTCTCCAAGACTAGTAGCACATCTGTCTTAATTGAAAAAAACCCCACTCATATTAGTTGTTGTTGTGTCCCATCAGGTTTACCCTATCCTAGGGCTTTCTCTGCAAGATTTGTTTGAGGGGTTTGTCACTGCTGCCTTCTTAAGCTGAGAGAATGGGACTTGCCCAAGGTCACCCAGGGTGTTTCCGTGGCTGAGCAGGGATTTGAACCTGGTTTCTTGTCCAACACTAACACTACTATGCTCTGCTTGCGCCTTTCGTGAAATATGACTTGATCAATAAGCCCTTACTCTTTAAGTTAAATTAAACTGGCATTTAACAGTTAACAGTATAGTTAACCGAACAGTTGCTTGTTAGTAAAAACAATCTTTTTGATCTAGGTGTGACTCTAGGAGCATGCAAGCCCTTTGCAAAGGACAAGTTAACAGTGTTGTTTTCTAGGTATAGGTGATCAGTTTGGCTTTGGGGGTGGAGTGGGGGGGGAATTTCCCCCCACCCAAACTACCCCACTGGCTGACCCTGCTATGCCATCATTCTGTGTGGCTGTGCTTTTGTGTTTACAAAATGCATGTCAGCGGGAAAAGTGCAACCTCGGGTTCTCTGCAGCAGGCAGCTTTTTGTCTCGGACAAAGGACCCTCACTCCACAGGCCTTTGTGCCGCTGTTCATAATGTTGCTGGGATTAATTGTACCAATAGGTGCACACTGAATACAGAAAGCCCAGGGCTGCTCGCTCCAGCCATAATTATCTCCCAAATTGGGCAGGGAATCAAAACTCGGATAGGGAAGGTCCCCTCCCATATGGCTGCCCCATTGGTTTGACATTGGCCTTGGGATCCCTCTGGTTGCATGCATTTTATATTGCTGCGATAATGAAATTTTTCTAGGCACTCTTTTTTTCTTTTGTGGCCTTCCCTGGGTAAATCCCAACGCCCGTTCAGGAGTCAAAACCTGCTGCTTCAGTTACTTTTTTTGTGAGAAAATGTGCACCTTGATTCCCTAATGTGGCAATGTATTAAAACACCCCTTCTTGATGCAGTTCAAAGAATTCTTATGGTAATCCTATGATGGGGTTTTCTTGGCAAGATTTCTTCAGAAGAGGTTTGCCATTGCCTTCCCCTGAGGCTGAGAGCATGTGACTTGCCCAAGTGGGTTTCATGGCCAAGCAGGGAATTGAACCCTGGTCTCCAGAGTTGTCGTCCAACACTCAAACCAGTATGCCATGTTGTCTCAGAGTATGTACACGCCACACAATAAATAGTGACTAGACTTTTCTGTGTTGTGTGTGAATCTAAACTTGTCAGATGCAATGATTGTACAAGGATGCTTGTTTCGCATCCCATTGTGTCAGTTTACAGCATTCTTCAAATTCTAGGCTGTATTTGGACTGAAACATAAGTGGTCTATCATCTCTGTCCATGGTGAGAGGCGGCAAGCTGTTTGCAAGCTATCCACACAAAGGGCAGCAGAGGAAGTGCTCTTGAGCAAGGACACCATCCTGGTTTGGTCTTAGCCATTGGTTGGAGCCATCCAGTCCAATTTGCATGTCTTGAAGATGGATGTGGCCATTTGCTTCTTGAGGTTGAAGCTGGAACAACTATCTCTTCATAAGTATGTTTACTTGTTGTGCAGGGACCTTGCTTTTAGTTTTACTTGCCAAGAACATTGCAAAGGCCTGTGATGTCAGTCCAAAGAGTTAGTACCTCTTAATTAGGTTCTGACATGCCCGCAGTAAAACCTGGAATCGGAGTCTTAATCAGGGACACCACCCAAAAATGAGGGAGATACTGCTTTCCCCGACGCATCCCAAGAAAATTGGCTGGTGCAGTCACACCCTTTGCTCTGTGATCTGATCTGATTCCCCCCAGATCTTCCCTCCTTATCTTCTTCTCTCCTTGACTTTGCTGTGGTTGGTCTTTCTTCTTTACTCGTTACTCCCTTTTTGCTTGTCTTAGGATATTCCCTGGTTCAAAATATATATATATCAAGTTAGCCCCAAACTGTGGGTTTGGTTATGCTTGGGAGCTGGGACTCTGCCACCAGGCTGATGCATGTTGGAGTCTTATGTTAGCATCATGTCAAAATGTTAACAGCTGTCCAGTAGTGTGAAAGAATTAATATAGTGGGCCATTGGTATTCACTGGGATCTGGTTCCAGGACTGCACATGGACACCAAAATCCGTTGATGCTCAAATCTCATTAAATAAGACATAGTAAAATTAGTACTTTCATAAAATGGCAAAATAAAGATTGGCTTTTTGGAATGCATATTATTTAAAGAATGTTTTCAAGCCATGTGGAGGACCAACTTTCCAACTGTATCTGCGGGATTAGTAACTGCAGCTTCACTTACTCACATCAGAGGGGGAACAATGGTCTCTAGGCACCTGGACGTTCTTCAAGGAACTCTATGGTCAACTTCCACTAGTTGTTGACCATGGAATCACATCAGAGGACATCCAAATGCCCAGAGCATCTGTCCAGACATCTGGAAGTCCTCCAGGGTGACTCTGGTCAATTTCCTTGCTGAAATATAGTGTTCAGCATTAACCACAGTTCTCATTATCCACAGTAAATCTGGAAAGGTATTCCTCACAGATGTGGAGGTTGGACTGTAATTGTTAGTGACCTTGTAAGATAAGTTTTGCATTCACTTGTACCCTGCTTTTCAAGTGTAGTTCCAGGCCTCCCTAAGAGTTGTTTCAGTGTCAAACACTGACACATAGTACTGCTATAAGACAGGTTTTATTGGTGGTAAATGATGCAGCGGATGGTATACAGCAGAGAAACATTCCAGTTTTTTCACTGATGGGTTCCAGCTTACCCTCATAGCGGTAGTAAAATTGACCCCTAAACAAATACTATCCATACTATCCCAGGCTGGTGATGAAATTCCCTATTGCTGGTTACATGGGGAGCCTAGGCTGAAGTTTGGGCACACACAGCCCAGTGCGGCTGACCACAATAGATTTCCGAAGGTTATATAGTGCAGAAGCAAACAAAGAAAATAAAAGAACGTAAGTGTGTGGTTTGAATGTTGGACTATGGCTCTGGAAAACAGGGTTCGATTTCCAGCTTGTCCATGAAACTCACTGAGTGACCTTGAACAAGTCACATGCTCTCAGCCTTGGAGAGGCAGTGGCACACCAGCTCTGAAAAAATCTTGCCAAGAAAACCCCATGGCCTTAGGGTCGCCATAAGTCAGAAAGAAATTGGAGGTACACAATAACAGAAAACAAGTGTGTGAACCCCTATGAAAACTGTAGAAGTAAAGGAAAATTACCCCCCCCCCAGTTCATTCTCAGCTTTTGTATCTTTTTTGCAGCTTCAAACTGTGAAGCTAATTAAAAAATATTTTTAAAAGATCATGGTCTCATTCATGCCACTGGGTAGCTGTTAACATTTGATGCACATGATGCAGACAAGAACTTCAAACCCATCTGCCTGGTGGCAGAGGCCCAGACCACTACAGAGAGCTTCCAGGCCCGACAGTCCTGAGAAAGGAAGGGATTTTTATTCTCTGGTGATCAGCCTTCCGTGGGTTGTGCTGTCTGTTTTGCTGTTTAGGAGTTGTCCTTGGCTAAGGAAAAGGATGCATAGCAGTGCATTGCCTTTCTCAAGGACCCTTAATTCCCATTTGAGCACTTGAGGTAAGCAGCACCTCTTGATGAGACTCACCCACCTTGTAATCCTCCAACTCCTTTTCTGGCATGCATTTCATTGCATCTACACTGGCAAACCATTTCTAGCAGGCTTCTCTGTGAATCGAGCTATAGGACCATTCACGCTGGTTTTATTCCACCAACCTGATGCTATAGAAGTTGAGATCCAGGCAAAGGCATTCTTTTTTAGCCCCATTCTTCCCTTGAACCATACGGAAGATTTGCTCCTCTCTGGTACCTCAACTGACTGTGCTAAAAGCAATGGTAGGGGTGCCACTGAAAATGCCAGCAGCGTGACACTAATTTCCTTTTCTGTAATAGCCAATAGAGCATGTATTGTGATGTTTTGCATAAGTTTGCAGCCCATATTATTGGCAAACTCAGTTGTGTGTGCATGAAGACTATGGGAGTACTGCGACGTAAGGGAAATTCTACTACTTGTTATTTGTTTACATTTAGTTCTCCATATCTGTTGATTCTTTGTCCATGGATTCACCCATCCACAGTTTGAAAATATAATATATATATGTATATATATTCCAAAAAGCAAGCCTTGATTTTGCCATTTTATATAAGGGATACCAGATTGTGGGTCATGTACAATGCTCAAGTCCCTTTGTACTTAATGGGACTTGTGTATCCACTGATTTTGGTATCCATGGGGTGTGGCGGAGGATCCTGGAACCAAAACCAAATAGATACCAAGGGTCCATTGTATTTATTTAATTTATATCCCGCTTTTCTTCCATATGGGACCCAAAGAGGCTTACACCACATGTTAAACAATATAAGACAAGAACATTGTTACTTCTTTTGCACCAAGGTGGTAGAAATCACAGTAGAGCTTGTGTGTAGAGAAGTAGAAACAAGTTGCCTGACTACCATTAATAGCAACAATTCCATTATTATTATACCTTGGTTTGGCCTCTGGGTTCAGCGGAAGAGGATGGTAGTACAGCATCTGTTCAAATAAGAGAAAAGGAGAGAGTTAGTTTGGTGGAGGACCTACAAATGCCCAGAACAGTGTTCTCACTGGGAATATCTAGGTCTTCCAGCATGATTTTTGACAGACGGTGATCACAGAGTCACGCTGGAGAACCGAGAGATTCATAGAGAGAACATATTAATCAAACCCATAATAATCAAATCTGCAAAGGTCAAAGCCACAAATGTGGAGGGCCGTCTGAGTCTGTGTGTATATGGATTTTATTTTATTTTTTGCAAAAAGCTTTTTGAGCCTGGGAAGCCCAGGGGACTCCAGACATAGTGGGAATACCCTTAACATCCCCTAGATGGTATTTGGAGACATTCTGGAGCAAAAGATAAAGTTTTTTGAAAACTAAATTACAAAATTAAACTGACCCCTGGGAGCCACAAAAATGGCCCCGGGGAGCCACACCAGGCCCGTGGACTGCACTTTGCCACCCCTATTTTACATATTTACATAAGAAGGTATTCAGTACCCTCTTATACAAGCCATTCCCTATTATACCTTTTAATTCGCAGCATAACAGACTGGCTGAAAGCTAGTCAGCATGCATTCACAACTCCAACCAGCCCTCCAACCAAATGGCCCCTGGAATGAGCTGAAATGTTGACTAGAAAGGCATAAGAACAGAACATGGCTGCCTTATTTACATACATCCCTGGCAGAGCTTTGCAGAGGATCTCAGCCTTTCTATTCACTTTCTTAAGCCTGCTGCTTTAGCCTTACCAGGAGTCTGAATTCCCAAAATCTTGCACCTTCAATTTAATGCAGCCTCGCCCTCCTTTTTTTTTTTTTTTGGCTTCCTCACTCACTCTTTTCTCATTAATTTCAGCATCCCCTGGAGCAACCACCTTTCCGTAGTTGCTCATCTAACCACATCTTGCCTTCCTCGTTGCCCACAGTTCTGAGCTGCTTCAGCATAAGTAGTTCAGTTAAAGCAACAGTGGGATCAGAATGTTCTAGCTTCTCTTTTCACCCCAGTTCTCTGCTTTCACGGGATGGCTGAGATAGACTTTTCTGAATTGGTGCAGCGCAGGGTTTGAATCCTGGCCCGGCCATGTAAACCTACTGCATGACTTGTAGCGCCCATCCTCAGAGGATGGCAAAGGCGAATCCCCTCCGAAGAAACCTGCCAAGAAAACCCCATGATACATTCACCTTAGGGTCACCATAAGTCAGGAATGACTTGAAGGCACACAACAGCAACAAAGATGACAAACAGGAAGGAAAAGAGGTAGCCAGAGTTCATCAGAGAGTTACCAAAAGAATAAATCCAACTGTTCAGAAAGAGAATGTTTCATCTGTATGGTGATCAGTATAATGCATTACATTGATCAGCCATTATATAAATAATGGCATGTTTATGTGTGGCTTCCTATCACTTCCTTCCCTGTATGTTTTTCTTTAATGCAGTACAATAATGCAGGAAATGTTCATTTGCTCCCTTTAATTAGTTGCCTCCTGTCCTCTTGTAAACCACAGTTTGCCAGTTCAGAGAGGATGGAAAATAATTATATGTGTTCCCCTTTTAAACCATAGTTGGATCCTGGTTAGGAAAGGCAAACCAAATTTTCTGATTCATATGGAAGGAAAAAAAATAGGAAGCAACTAAATAAGCAAAGGGCAAGGAGGATGAAGGAGGAGGCCTGCATGGCTTCCTGCAGCACCAAACCATGGTTTGGCTTTACAACCAATTTGCACAAATACATTTAATTTAACAGCTTTCCGAGAAATCCTGATGTTTCTGGGAAGCTTTGGGGAGTTTCCCTGTGGATATTCTTTGTGAATATTACCAGTGCTCTACTGCAATGCTAGTCAAAGTAGTGATCATTGGGCCAGTGCCAGGCCATGAGCTGTCAGCTGAAATTTCCAGGAAAGAAAGAGGCGGTTGTGGTGAAGAGGGAACAAATATGGTACTTGCATATTAGAACAAAACTGTTACCTGTCCCCCACATCAGGACTGAGTAGAACTGCTTTTCTGGGCTTTTCAGCAGTGTACAACTTTGGATGAAGAAGTAGTATTCAATGATGGATATCACTTCACAGGTGAAATGAAGCTCAAATGAGCCACTTGAGCACAAATGATGAAGCCAACCTAACTAACCTTTGAGATTAACTTTTGTTTTGCTGAGCTGAGATGTATACAGTTTGCTACTTACCATGTCCCATCATTTCATAGAGGGAAATTGGCACATGTGTGGTTAAGCAACACCCAAAATCAAGATGATGAAAGTTATGAATGAAAAAGACAACATAAACTAGAAGAGGCAGCAGTAGTTTGCTTTTGCCTGAGCCTCCTCTCCCCTTGACCAATGAGTTAATAATAAGCAAGCTACTTGTTCACTTTGAACACAATGGAAGTAAGCTGAGGACCAAAAGTAACTTCCCCCAGCTAACCATGGTGATCAGCAGCATCCCATGTTTGAGCATAGTTGCTCACAGTGGATGTAAGAGATGTCAGGATGGATATTTCACTCTGTTTTCTGTCCATGTTGCTTCCATGTATGTTCACCCTTAAGTCCATTGTGTCAAGTTTCTGCATTAATGTTGTGTAATGTACATACACACACACACTAAAAATGTGTAGTGGACACATGTGTATTGCAACAGTGAGGGAACTTAGCCTCCAACATTTCACAGCTAAAAATCTAGACATGTGGCCACACAACTCCAGAGTGTGGTTAAGGGGGCAAGAGTTATAAATGAGGAAGACAACACAAGCTTGGAGATATTGTAACAGTTTGCATTTGCCTGAGCCTGCTGGCAAAGTCAAGATTCAGCCCCCTCTTCTTTTCCCCCTGCCCCATGCAAACTACTTGTTCACTTTGAACCCAGTTTGCAGCAGTGGAAGTAATCTCAGGACCAAGAGGGAAAGAGGAAGAAGAAGATAAAAGGAGCTGAAAAAGTGGGATGACAAAGGATTAATTTGGAGTCTCTCTACCAATTCGGAATGGTATGTGGGGGCAGGGATATGCATGTCCAAATTTTTTTGATGTGCCTTGACGTGGTTGAATGCAGACAAGTGACTGGGCCAAGATCATTTAAAATATTTTTATGTGTGGTACTGGAAGTCATGTGCTTAGTCAGTTTGGAAAAGTTACTAGTTTGGACTAGAGCTCCCAGAATCCCTAAATCAGCCATCATTTGTTTCACACTCTTGACTATTTCTCATAGCAATCTTCTTTGGACCAAAGGATTTGTAATGAGTCCCTTCTCCAGCTAGACTGCCAAATCTTGATTCATTTAGGAACAAAAAGATTATCCTGACAAGCAGATTCCTATTCTTTTAGATGAATCTCAGCTGACTGAATGAAGAGATCCGTCCAGTTCTAAGACTGGAAAAATAAGGATATAATGTGAATGTTTTATTGTTCCCTCTGCTTTGTTGGTGGTCATTGTAATAATAATAATAATAATAAATTTTTATTTATATTTCCTGCCTCTCCCTACGGATCGAGGCGGGATTACAGCATATAAAACAGCAATACAATGTAACCAATACAACAATCACAATACAACAATTTAAAATTGCCTTCCTCTCTGTGTAGGTGCTTCTTCCAGTTAGTATGGGATGAGGACTTTACATTTTAAATTTACATTTAAAAAAATAAAATAAAGAATATTACAGGCTCATTCTTCATGAAATATTTTGTTTTGGGGAAACAGATTTTTATTTTACTATAGCATGCCATTGGGATGCAGTATATATAGTAGAATTTATGGTATGGACATAAATTTACAGTTTCCCGACTCTGACTGGAGTGTAGAAGAAGTTCCAGATGCTTTGACGGAAGATGTGTCTGCATTTTAAAGAAAAAATATAGATTGTTATGATCAGGGTTGTTACTCAGAAATCCCTCAGTGCCAAATTTACCGTACTAGTAGGATATAATTATAATTAGTCTATTGATCCAGTTTTTGCCCAAGAAGATAATGCACATAGACATGGTGTAGAAGTCTGCTTCTTTTGCATAGAGAGGATACCGCTACACATTTTTCCCATACCAATATTAAATAATATTATATTATCCATTATTTTATTTTTAAAAAGTAGTTGTCTTTCAATTATAAATGCTGAGGTCGTATACGAAATATGTAATTTCTTCCCATTTGACAAGGTAGATTCTCAGAATTCATTGACTTTTCCAAAGTGTCTCCAAGGGCTACTTTGTATTTCATACTGCCAGGAAAGATACAAATTCAGTGGGTTTCCTAGTTATGTGTATGTAAAATATGCACATGTTACAATTAATCAAGGCAAAACTGACAATTGTAACATGCTTCACAAGTACCTTTGCAAAACAGTTAAATCACTGTTGAAAGAAGCAACTTGTAAATTTCCCCCTAGGACTTGGAATATATTCATTTTGGTAGGTCTAAGTTGAAATCGGTAGGTTTGGAGGAAGGTGCTTTTGAAAGTATATTTTGTCTTCCATAGAACAAGCTGTGCTTTTTTCATAATTTTGGGGAATAGGGGCTGGGAAGAGGATCCTGGGAAGGGAACCCTTGCTCCGAATTGGCTCAGTGATCTGCAGTTGGACCTCCTTATCCATGGATTTTTTTATCCGTGGATCCAAACATCCACAGATTGAAAATATTCCAAAAAATATAAATACCAAAAAGCAAACCTTGGTTTTGCTTTTGTAAGGAAGGTACACCATTTTACTATGCCATTATATTTAATGGGACTTGAGCATCCATGGATTTTGGTATCCGTTGGGGGTTCTGGAACCACACCCCAGCAGATACCATGGATATTAGTATGTCCAGTTTGATTGGCTACATTGTGCCACCACGACGGTGTCTTTTTCCCCAATATGCAGCACCTAGTATTTGTTGGTGGTCTTCCATCCAAGTACTAACCAGGACTGACCCTGCTTAGTCTCCAAGATCGGATAGATCCTTTTATCTACCTTAAAAATATTTCCAATTGTTATGTAGATGTTTGCAGTTCCTACTTCTTGAGCTGCTTCCTGCCCCACAAGTGCTTTGAGTTACCCTGCCAATTTTGTGGTGGTGTTCATAAATACACACACCACGCATGTAACACATCTTACATAAACATTACACAAACGGTGGCCAAAAGCAACATAAAATATGCATCAAGGCATTAAAAAAATGCAATTAGGGAAGAGTGGAGAAACCTCCTTGCATTTCAGTCCTAAGAATGAGACAAGACGTGAGGAGGGACCTTTGGACTTTGCTGGTATTCAGCTGACATATAGTGTCTGGATGTCTCAGAAGCCTTGGGATGGTGGTCCGAGACCTAAACAGCTGGAAGATCCTAAGCTTAAAGGTTAGAAGTGCATTGCCTGGACCTCTATTGTCTTCATTCGGCCTTCCCGTTGTTTCCCAGTGAAACTACTGTAGATGGAGGGGATGGAAAATTAGTGGGATTCACAGACCTGTCAGAGGGTTTTCTGAGGCTGAGAGTGTGTGACTTGCTCAAAGTGACCCAGGCTGCATCTGCATTGCTGAATTAATGCAGATTGACATTGCTTTAACTGCTCTGGTTCAAGGCTGTGGAATTCTGGGATATGTAGTTTGTGAAATTTGGCCTTCTCTGTCAGAGTGCTCTGGTGCCACAACAAACTACAAATCCCAGGGTTCCATAGGATGGAGCCATGACAATTAAAGCAGTGTCAAGCTGCATTATTTCTACCATGTGGCAGGAGCCCAAGATAAAAAGCCTAGATTGGCACTGGGTAAGGAGTGCTTCACACTCCATATTTATAGCACTATGATTCCACTTTAACTTCCATAGGTCCATCCTATGGAACCCTAGGATTTGTATTTGGTGAGACCCTGAGACCCTGGCTAAGAATTTTCAGTGTCTCCTCCTACACTGCCGATCCTAGGATTTCATAGGGTGGAACCATGGCCATTAAACTGGAATCAGCATGAGTAAGCTGTTGAATCGATTCGGATCACGGTGCATCATTCCCGGAAATGGAGATGCCTCCATTTTAAATCGAAACAGTGGCAAGTGTAAATGGCAACAGGGTTAAAATGCTGCAGAGAGATTTCGAAATGGAAAACGTAGTGGGAACAACGCTCTAGTATTCCATCTCCACGCAGATCCACATCTCCTTGGGACAAAAAAAAAGTGAATGCCCCCAAAGTCTTTTTATTTCTTTTTTTAATTTTTTTTAAAAATTTATTATTAAAAACTAACTAAACAAAACCATACATAAAGAAACAACACATAGAGAGAGAGAAAACAAAAAAGAAAA
This sequence comes from Urosaurus nigricauda, assembly GCA_034509955.1. Classification (NCBI taxonomy): domain Eukaryota; kingdom Metazoa; phylum Chordata; class Lepidosauria; order Squamata; family Phrynosomatidae; genus Urosaurus; species Urosaurus nigricauda. The sequence continues at coordinate 269,917,403 of JAOEGL010000003.1, forward strand.
AAGAACAATAAAATGACATATGAAACAACATTTCAGTACAAAAATATGCAACAAGGTATCTCCCTCCTATTTTAGATGAAAAGTTGAAAGTGTATTCATGCTAGGAAGGAGTTTCAAAGGTGGGATTTCACCCTTGTCCTAAAGCCAAAAGAGCCGTGCCAGAAAATGATCAGCTGGCAACCTTGGGGCCATATCTTCATTCTCAGTGTTCCAATGGACCCGGCATTTATTTCTGTCTTTTCCGTTTATCTCTCCTCCCTCCCAAGTATGAAGTAGCTGAAAAAGATCCTCGACCTTTCCTTCTTTTCCTTTTCCAGCTTTCCTATGAGTGTGTGGCTGACTGCTCATTGAGTTTTCTAATTACTGTAAGGATAGCAGGGTTATTTTTATTTTTTATTTTTAGCTCACTCTGCAGCCTTGCGCTTCCTTGCTCAGCATCTGTCTTTCAGGTGAGCTTGTATAATCTGACAGAATCAAGATTCAGAGAGCGCATCTTCTGTCAGGATGAAGCATCTGTCATGGATCACCACATTCTGGCTGAACGCACCTCTGAGAAGGGCATTTCCTGAGAGGGTTGTGATCTCTTCTGTGTGTATGTGTTGCCTTCACCTGTTGGAGACACACTGGAAAAGAAGGCAAGGTGGAGGAGAGGCTTCAACATTTTTTGGAGTTTTCTCCTGGTTCAGTGTGTTACTTCCTCCAGAACAAAATCCTTCTGGCTCCTGCGCCTCGGGTGCGAGTGATGTTAAACAAATTGGCCAGCAAAATTTAGCTAGCAGTTTCTGCCACCCGGTAGAATAAAGACAGGGATGTGCAGTTCTTAAAAATGTAAGAACATCAGTTGGTTTGAAGTAGCTGGTGCTCATGTTATGTCAGGTTTGCAGTTACCTTAACAATAGTAAGGATCAAGAGTTTGTTGCTGTTGTTGAGTGCCTTCAGGTCATTTCCATCTTATAGCTACCCTAAGGTGACCCTAGCATGTTCTTTGGGGGGGGGGGCATGATTTGCTCAAAGGAGGTTTCTCATTGCCTTCCCCTGAGGCTGAGAGTGTGTGACTTCCCCCAGGTCACCTGGTGGGTTTCATGGCCAAGTAGTCCTACACTCAAAACCGTACACCAGGCTGTCTCTCCATCAAGGAAACATTAGTTGCTTGACTGTTGGTCTTGTATTTATTGTGTGCCTTCCAAGTCATTTCTGACTTATCGTGATCCAAAGGTCATGGAGTTTTCTAGAGAAAAAATTGTTTGGAGGTGGTCTACCTTTGCCATTTGAGGGTGAGAGAGTGTGACATGCCCACGTCACCCAGTGGATTTTCATGGGCAAGGGGGAATTTGAACCGTAGTCTCCAGCATCCCAATCCAATGTTCAAACCACTACACTATGCTGGCTCTCAGTTGCTTTCTTACCTGTCCACAGCATTAAGCCATGACAGTTAAAGCAATGTCAAACTGCATTAATTCTGCAATGGAAATGCAGCCAGACAGCCAGAATGGCATAGTAGTTTGAGCAGTGGACTGTGACTCTGGGGACCTGTTCAATTCCCTGCTCAGCCGTGAAACTCACTGGGTGACCTTGGGCAAGCCACATGCTCTCAACCTCAGGGGAAGGCAACAGCATATCTTCTCTAAACAAATCTTGCCAGGAAAACCCAATGATCGGTTCAGCTTGGTTTTGCCATCAGTCAGGAACGTTTTGAAGGCAGACAACAACAAAGATGCAGCCTAACTTTCAGTAAAGAAATATTGATCAGGCTGTTTGAGGCAGAAGGAGCCGCACCAACACATCAGTGTCAGATCTCTCTCCTGACTGTCTCTGGAAGCAGCAGAAAGATAGCAACAGTTAAGAGGGTAAGCTGTGAGCCAGGACACAGTTGCATTGCATCTCCTTCCTGACAAGGAACTGGTTAGGTGGCTTTAGACATGCCACTCTCTTTCCTCCTTGGTGTGATGGATTGCTAATTGTAAACCTGGGGCTGTATTGTGGATTCATGAACACTGAAAGCCCATTATGTAAAGCGATCTTGTAGTACCTTTGAGACTAACTGGGGGGGAAAAAGTTGGCAGCATGAGCTTTCGTAGACTTAAGTCTACTTCCTTGGATGTATTTGAACTGAAACTGAAAACCCAGCTCTTGTGTATGTGGCAGTAGTGGAAGAGTACAAGAATATAAAGTACCCTTTTAAAAGTTCAGTTCATCTCCGCTGTTCCTTCTGAGCATACTTCAGAGATGCATTGCAAGATGACTTTGGAAAAGGATTTGTTTGCACAGATAGCAGGATGCCAATTCCAGGGCTGGATTAAACGCCATGCTAAATAAGCTGTCTAGTGACTTCCCTGCCAAATGATGGTCTGTGTTGTAATTATTAAGGAGTGCTTCTGTGAACAGATTGGGCCTATCTTGTTGTGCTAGGCTTCTTTCGAGAAGTAACCGCAGCTTGAAACAAAATTGCTGTTTACAAAATGGCAGATGTTTGTTGGGTATGGTGCTGGCAGAATAACACCTTTTGTCCAATTGGTGAGACAATCTCAGTTAGCAATCCTTTTAAACCCAGGATGAGATCTTGGCCAGAGCTAAGCCAAATAGCCCTCTGAGTACATCTTTGTAAAAGAAACTGTTTTATGTATACTGGTATATCTCAACATCTTCTGAGTGCTGTGGATCTACCCAGCACAATTAAGAGTATAGGTTGAGTATCCCTTATCTGGAATTTCAAAATACTCTAAAATCCAAAAATGGGCAGCTGAGATAGTGACACCTTTGCTTCCTGATGGTTCATTGTTTAGACAAAATGTTTCATGCACAAAATGATTACAATATTATGTATAAAATTAGCTTTGGGCTATGAGCATAAGGTATATATCAAGCATAAATGAATTTCATGTTTAAACTTGGGTCCCATCTCCAACATATCTCATTATATATGTCTAAATATTCCAAAATGTGGAGAAAAAAATGTGAAATCCAAAACATTTCTGATCCCAAGCATTTTGGATAAGGGAGACTCAGCTTATACTCGTCTTTTTTCCAGCCTTCCTTCCCTTGTACCTTATTCCTAGATGACCTAGGCCTTAGGTCCGTTTTCCCTGCTGCTGTTTTTTATTGCCTATTTTAGCTATTCTATGTTTTAACTGTATTGTGATTTAATTCTTTTTTAAGGGGGGTGGTAAGGGAAAGGGTGGGATATTTTAACTGTAACTGTTTTTAACTCTTGTTGTAATCCGCCCCGATTGCTTGTTCAGAGGGGCGGACTAGAAATAAGTTGTTGTTGTTGTTATTATTATTATTATTATTATTATTATTATAATGGCTTGAAAATTGCTATGCCCAGATTCTGCAAGCCCTTGTCCATAACCCCCTGATTTAGTCTGTTAGGTGTGGAATTATGTTTAAATGGCAAGCAAGTCTCTGGGGAGCAGAATTTGAGATCTGGGGGAACAAAAGTAGTTTGGGTCAGTTGAGGGAGAGGGTGGAAATCTACATTGGCACTGAAACCTTCTGTGGTAGAAAGGCAGAATATGGGGTGATCTAGATCGCCCAAAAGGGGCGGTCTCCACCCGCCCCAAGAAGCAGCGGAATGGGGCCAAGGCTGGCACACCAGCAGCATGTGTGGCCCCATCTCGCTGCTTCTGGAGGCCATGGAGAAGCGGCAAACTTCCGCTTCCCCGCAGCCTCCAAGCGGGGTGCAGCCAAAGTTTGTCCTTTCTGGTTGACACCATTCACATCGGGTGACACTTTAGCTAGTGATGCCACTGGGTTTAGGTCATGCAACATCCATACAGAATGATGCCCAAACCGAGGGGAGGGGTGGACAGACCTAGAAAGTTGAAAATGTCCAGAGTTATATCCAGGGAGAATGGATGTCATCCTTTTCCAGGACAGAAGGAATTCCAAAATCTCTTCTATTTTGAGCATGACCAAGAAACATAAATTTATATTTATATGAGGGGTTTTTTAGCTTTTATTTTGTAATGTCTTACATTTTTCTTGAACGTCCTCCCATTTTGCCGTGCCTTGTCCTCCTTTGCGGTTAGGACATCTGGTCACCCTGGTTTTGTCCCAAACTGCTGTGGCCACTTGACTGTTTCACTGCTGGTCCCAGTTCATCCTGAATCTCTTCTGCATATTGTCAACATGTCAGTGTTTGATTCAGTGCAATTTGTTTCTCGGTCTTTGAGACATACTTGGTGTGGACTGTAGAATGGCTCCACACTGCTCTGGGGGTTAGCCTTCTGTGGTTGCAGACCCGACAACTTCCCAAATAAACTCTCTCTGTGTGGTTTCCTTGAGCATGTACACACACTCTCTTCACCCCCAAAGGCTGAGGCTGGGATTTGGGAGGCTCTTTGGGGAATGCTGACGGGGAGGTTTGACTGCTAATCGGCTGCTGGAATGTTGGCCAGACGGTCAAATTCTTCCCCCCCCCCTCTTTGAAAACACTCACAAGGGAGCAATGCAGGGAAGGCAAGAGAGAAGCAGCCTCCTGTTCTTCTACTGCTGGATAAACCTGCTTTAGATCTGCACCACCCTTGTCATGGGAAAAGGGCCTTTTTTATTCACAGCCACTGTAAATAACACTTCAGTCCCACCAAAGTGTGGGAGGATGGGAGTGGAGAGATGGGCCAGCCTTTGCCTTTTCTGACTTTTCTCTGCACCAGAGAGAGGGATGGGATCCTACTAATTTCATACGGTGGTGGCGGTGGTTAATTTACAACAGTGGTTCAGCTAAGGTTCTCAAAGTATTTTAGGCTCATCTTCCAGGAGCCCCAGATGAATGTGGTGAATGGTCAGGAATTCTGTCTGGAGCACCCTGAAAATCAAAGATTGAAAACTACTCAGCTTGCTCAAACATATAAAATTCTGATTATTCCACTGCAGAAAAGAAAATGGACATTAATTCTTCCAACTGTGGAGTTCAACTGTAACTTAGACCCTTATCTTGTAACCTTGCTTCTATTGCCTGTTCTTTGTGTTTTCTTGTAGATGTTTCTTCAGGGCTTGCCTAGTGCTCCAAATGTGCAGCAAGAACACTTTGATGTTCTTCTTTCTTGAAGGCCCAGGGCTTGGTTTTGTCACTGTAGAACTCATGTACCCCTAATCACATACAAAGTACTTTCCCCTAATCACTTGGCTCACCAGAGCCAGGCATCTTATTTCTGACTTAAGGCATAAATCCATGAGTGCTTAACAGTGTGCATGCCTAGTTCACAAGATACGGGTATACCTCAGTTAATGCATTGCCTCTGTTACTTTAACAGATACTTTGATGCCAAAGGCAAAAAAAGAAAAAAAAAGAAAAAGGAAAAAAATAGAGATCAGTTCCTACACCACAAAAAGAAAGAGCGGTTCAACATGTTTCAGCAAACATTTTATGCAAAACTGATAATATGTCCTTACACAATGGAACAACCAAGTCAGGAAGGTTTGAATAAGTAGAGTAAGCCCTTTGGATCCACAGGGATTCGATTCTGGGTCCCCGCATGGATACCAAAAAGTGTGGGTGACCTTCTCTCATATTATTAACAGACAGTGGTGTGAGCATGCATGCTTCAGTAGGTCTGTGTTCAGGTTGCTGCCATTTAATAACATGGGGCGTTATAATCTGCAATTGATTGAATTTGTGGATCCAGAACCTGCAGATCCAAAGGGTCTACTGTTAAAACAACAACAACACATTGAACCTTCTAGAGAACATGCATAAGCTTCCTCCCAGATGCATCCAGAGATGACTTTTTCTTTCACCAGCCTCCACTTTTCTTATGATTACCATTTTGATCTATAAATCTGTCCTTTTGCAACATGTTTCTGCTGAGACAGGCTTGTCTACTCTCCTTTTTCTGGCTGTTTTGTTGTTCACTCATCCTCAGTAAGAAATAATAATAATAATATTTATTTATTTCTTACCCGCCCCTCTGGAGGCATATGCTGTTTAGCTTGCCTGTTGTATGAAGATACACAAAGCTACAAGTAGGATTGGCTAGAATAAAATCCCATTCTTTCTCTATTCAAGTTTTATTGCATTGTTCACTGCAGACACAGTGCTGTCAACAAACATTTAAAATCTGTTTCTTCATCATCCTCCCAATACCGATGCTGCTAAAAATCTTGCACCTAGGTAAAGGACAAGAGCGGAGAGGAAAGGGGTCTAAGAGCATGAAAAGACTTTGTGAAAAGGAACGTCTTTGTCAGCGGTTTTGTTAGCTGAAGTATGCTTATACTCCCGCCACTTTCCCTATTACAGATAAGGATATTGATCATCCAGGGTATGAGCTTCAGCCCCTCTTATTGTTTTTTCCAGAAACTGAATTGTCTTTTTCATTTTATTGTGCAGAACATGACCTTAATGCCTTTTCTCCCCCTCTTGCTTTTCTCTCTCTAGAAACATTGATGGATACAAAGTTGGTGACATCTGAGTTGGCATGGACGGCTCATCCTGAGACTGGGGTAAGAATTTCCATTTTCTAGAGAAGGGACAGAGTGGGAGGTTCAAGCCTGGAATGGGGAGGAAGATATAATGTTCCCCCTTTTAAATATCTTCTTGTTCCATCCAAATTTCCTCAATTTCACAGATTTCTCAAATTCACCATGCACAACTGCAAAACATTTCAACACTCCAGATGGAAGGGGGCAAGTAGAGAGTAGCCCAAGAGGATCCACTAATTCCAGATGCTATTTAGGAAAGGAAAAAAGTGTAAATTAAATATGTGCAAAATTTGGCTTTTTTACAAGGAGGTAGAGGGAACATATCCAACAGTTTCTTCTTTACTCTTAATATACATTAATATTGTTCATTAATACAGTGCACCCCCTCCCATCTGCTGGGATGCCATTCTGGGATGGGGGCTGGAGTGGGAAAAGATATGGATGGTTGTGCCCCGTATTATTTAATGGTGGTGATGTGTGCACGGATGTGTCAGCGCATCCATGTGCATGCACTACCTTTGAATAATATGTGTTGGGGCAATCCATGGACAGTTGAATCTGCAAATTGCTAGACTTGCCAGCATACCAACTGTATTCTTAATCTAAATTCTGAATATCCAGACAATCAGTACCTGAATATTAATTAACATGCCTAATCCACTGTGGGTCCACTGTGTCTAATGGGAAAACTAAATTTCTGCCTTTGAGACCTTTGTTGTTAATAGTGTTGTCAGACTGAAAACTGGAGAGAGTTCCTGTACTTTTAGTGGTTGTATAGAAGAGGAAATTTCATTAGGTTTTGCTTGTCGTGCAACCAAGTAACAAGCAACAGCAGTTGAAACTTCCTCTTTTATTAAACCATAAAGGCACAAGTTGTCTCCAGTTTTCATTCAGGCACCCCTTGTTGTTTCCCATCAAGTTGACATTGACTTCTGATGACCTATGAATGAGATACCTCCATGAGTCCCAGTCATCCACAGCCCTACTTTGGTGTTACAAACTTTCTTTTCTTACTGCCTTCCACTTTACAATTCATTGTTATTTTTTCCATTAAGTCACATTATCCCATGATTTATGTCCAAAGTATGTCTGCCTCAGTTTAGTCATCTTGGCTTCTAGTGTCCTGATTGTGCTCTTTTTATCTCAAAACTCCAACAATGATACAATCCAGAATAAGAACCCTTTGGGACCTAGTGAGAGTGAAACCCACTCTCTGTCCTTGCACAGACTGGTCTTGCCCTCACTTTCAGAGATCCCATGTGTGGGTGGCTGCATGTGCAATGCACTACACTTTTTGCAGAGAGTGTGCAAACTTACACTGCACACCTTCTCCCAGGAAGAGATTTATAGTGAAGCTACAGATAAGAGACAGAAGCTCGTAACAATTATCATAATAGGCATTTTTCTAAATAAGGAACAATAAAAGGAAGGTGGTCTTGCATGTTCTTGATTGTCCTTCTTTGCCACATCAAAAGCTACCTTGATGGTATGGATCGCTCTCCTGCTTGTATTGCTAATTTTATTAGGTTATGCTTTTCATTAATAACTTTATTGACTGAATTACAGTGGGCCCTTGGTATCTCTTAAGGTTTGGTTTCAAGACCACCTGTGAATACCAAAATTCATGAATGTTCAAGTCCTATCAAATACAGTGGCATAGTAAAATGGTGTCCGCTACATAAAATAGCAAAATCATGGTTTGCTTTTTGGAATTTATATTTTTTAAAAAATATTTTCAAGCTGTGGATGCTTGCATCCGTGGATAAACAAACTGTTGATATGGAGGCCCAACTGTACTGCAAAAATTGGCCAGTGCAAGTTGATAAAAGGAAATGTACAGTTTATTTGTTATTTCGTCTCCTCTACTTCTTTGCCTTGGCTAGAAAGCCCCTTTCAGGTTTATCTGTGCCATATATAAACACTAGAGGATGGATCCCTTTTTGTCCTCCATTCCATCCTCACCCTGGGAAAAAACCCATAAAGCTTCAATGTGCAGGGCTATGTTTTGCTCTCCGTGATAGAGTTGTGACTGGGCACGCTTTAGAAAATCTCTTTCACCTTCTCCAAAATTGTTCTACAGTTGATTAGGGTAGGACTTGTTCTTTAGGAAAAAAAAATGCAAAAGTGAAAACTGACACCAAGTGACAAAGGTTGCCCATGTTCACATAATCTTCACTTGGAACCTCGTTTTCATTGGCTTGAGACTGTGCCAAGATTGCTAATTGATGCCTATACAGGTTTAGTGTTTAATTTCTCCCTGCTTACTTTTCAAGGCTTGTGTGCTCCTGCCTTTGCAGCTAATCTTGTGTGTAATGGGTATTAGTATTAATTTAATAGGGGAGGGCCCTTCTGTCTGCGGTGGAACACAGGCTTGTGCAAGTATAATGTCCCAGGTTCATTTCTGCTTTCTCCACTCAAAGAATCTTAAAGATCAGGTTTGGAAAAACTTTCAGCAGAAGAAATTCTGACAGTTCTAAAAGGAACTATAATTTCTGCAGCCATGTGGGATGGTATCAAGAAGTTGTAAAATTCAATTGTCAGTTGCCACTTCCAGAATCCTCTGGCCAGTATTCTTCATGGGGTTTCTGAGATTTGCAGTCCAAATCCTGCCGTTGTGACTGGAAGATCTGGGAATTTTAATACAGAAATATTTTTTCCAAGCTCTGATTTGTCTCTGTTTAAGAACACACAATGGACAGTAGTGGGTGAATAAATCAAGCATTCCAAGGATCTCAGATGTAATATCATAAAGAGGGAAACTCAGGTGTCTAGCCCTTATGGCTGAGATGCAGTTGTTTGTACCCCACCTTGAGTTCTCAGAGTGGCTCACAGTTTAAAAGAACAATGCATTTAGAAACATGCAAAAAGGGAATATTAAAGTAGAATTAAACTGTTTAAAGTGTTAAAACAATCTACTCCTCAAGTTAAAAGAATAAAATGCTATTAACAAGATACAAAGCTCTCAAAAACAGTAGCATTGAAACAACACAGCACCCCCTAGCCCATTCTTTTAAATTTTTCTGTTTTAAAAGTCTAACTGACAAAATAAGCAGCACAAGCTTTATGGATGGTTAATTGACACAGCAGGTGATCTACAGCAGAGGAAGGATCATAAATGTTGGGGTGCTAAGTAATATAGCTCTTCTGAAATGTCAGAAGGCTTGGCTACGGTAGATCTCCAATGGCCAGAAGAGGAGATTTTGTGCTGTATTCTTTCCTAGCATGATACACAAAACCAAAATTCATACAGTAATGGGAAAAAATAGGATATATTTTGCAAAGTAAGAGCAGCTACGCAAAGTTGAATGGCTAAGCTCAGAGGAAATAGGACTTCAGGAACATCTGAAAGGGTGCAGGTTCCTCAGCTATTATATAAGACACATTTTCCCTCGCATCTTCTATGTCCAGTGGAAAGCAGCTGGGGATTGAATTTCAATGGCATTTCTTAATATCATAGAATCATAGCATTGGAAGATGGCCTCATGAGCCATCAACCACCCTGCTCAGTGCAGCATCTCTAGGAAAAGCATCCCCAGCATGTAGATGTCCAGTTTCTTTTTGAAGACATCAAGAGAAGGAGACCTCTCCACCTGTTTAGGCAATTGATTCCATTGCCAAACGGATCTTACTGTCAAGAGGTTCCTTCTAAGTTCCTGATTCAGTTTGCCCTTCCCTTTCCATACTATCCCCTGTGTGTCTTTGTCTATCTCTTTTGAATCCATCCATGTAATACAAACTTTCCATATAACTTTGTGCAGTGGGAAGAAGTCAGTGGCTACGACGAGGCCATGAACCCCATCCGGACATACCAGGTATGCAACGTACGGGAAGCCCACCAAAACAACTGGCTTCGGACTCAGTTCATCCAGCGACACGATGTCCAGCGTGTTTACGTGGAGCTGAAGTTCACGGTGCGCGACTGCAATAGCATCCCTAACATTCCAGGCTCTTGCAAGGAGACCTTCAATCTTTTCTACTATGAATCAGACACAGACTCTGCTTCTGCCTCCAGCCCCTCCTGGATGGAAAACCCTTACATCAAAGTGGATACAATTGCACCTGACGAGAGTTTCTCCAAGTTGGAATCTGGACGGATGAATACCAAAGTCCGCAGCTTTGGGCCCCTTTCCAAAAACGGCTTTTATTTGGCCTTCCAGGACCTGGGGGCTTGCATGTCACTCATCTCTGTCCGCGCTTTTTACAAGAAGTGTTCCAGTACCATTGCAGGTTTTGCCGTTTTCCCTGAGACCTTGACTGGAGCAGAGCCGACCTCCTTGGTGATTGCTCCGGGGACCTGCATCCCCAACGCCGTGGAAGTATCAGTGCCCTTAAAACTCTACTGTAATGGTGATGGAGAGTGGATGGTACCAGTGGGAGCATGTACCTGTGCTGCTGGGTACGCTCCAGCCATGAAGGAGACACAATGCCAAGGTAAGTGGTAGTCTGTGTTTTGGAGCATTTCAGTGGAATCTGTGACGAGACGACAGTCAGGCCAGCTGCCTAAGGCTGGAAGACTGTGCTCGTGGAGAACCCATCTATCTCCTCCATCCATGGGGAGATAGGCAAGTATGTAGGTAGACAGCCAGCCAGCTAGCTGGTTGGGAGATTCTCATTGCTACCACAGTGCGGAAATAAAGCAGTTTGACATCACTTTAACTCCCACTGCTCAGTGCTATTGAATTCTGGGATTTTTAGTGAGGCACCAGAGTTTTCTGACAGAGCAGGTTAAATATCTCACTAAACTACAAATCCCAGAATCCTGTAACATTGAGACATGGCAGTGAAAGAAGTGTCAAACAACTTTATTTCCACAGTGTAGACACACCATCTGGGAAGATGTAGTCCAAAAGAGAATAACTTTTTAAAAAATCTGTACTTTATATCTTGTCACCTAAGCTTATTTCTTCATTTCACCTTCGTCCCTGTGTTTATGATGGGTATACCATTTTCTCTATCCTTCCCACTAGGTTTTCATGAGATGCTGGATTGGCTTGCTTGCAGTTTGAGGGTAGATAACTGGAAACTGCTGCCAAAGACAGAGAGAGTTACAGGAAAACAGCAGGCTCAGAGACAGAAGGGACAGATAGGGTCTGGTATAGCTCACTAGTTGCCAGTTCTAAGTGGCTAGTCATTCTCTTGTTTAACCTTTCAGTTTCAAGGCCTGCATATTACACTAGTTTCACGAAGATCTCCTATTAGCGTTTTCAGGTTTTCAAAACAGCAATAAGGGACAATCAGAGTTCATGACATGCAAATTTGACAATCAGGATTTAAATATTAACAAGGTAGTATTCTACCAGAAAGTATTGAGTTTTGTTAACGTAACGTTGTGTTTATTTGTAGAATTAACATGTTATCCTCATAAATTACATGGTACACACATTTCTTTTGTTATGAAAGGTCCACACCTCAAAATACATGACTTTTGGGGACACCTTGTTCAATCTATATAAAAGGAAAAGCTTTCCAACCCTCAAATAGGGGACATCTCTCATAATAAGGAACACCTGCCAGCATCCTTATAATAAGGGATGCCTGGCTACCCTTTCCACTATGGAAAGTCTACTTAAACCCTCCTCATTGAAAAGAATTTGTTTGTAGATGGATGGACAGAACGGAGCAGAACCTTTTCTGAGTTAGCCCCAATCTTACAAAATTCCCTATTAAGACAAGCTTGTCTCAGCATATAGTTGCAGGCTTTAAAACAACCAGTGAAGCATTTCTAAAGATTTGAGGATTGTTACAACAGTTGTAGCAGGATCTATCTGTGTATTTTAGATTATGGTAATTTAGATGATAAAATATGCAATTTTTATGGGTTACTGGCTACCGTGAATTGGTAGAAAGGCATAAAAATCTTAAAAAAAAAAAAAGTGAATGAACCAAGAGCTTCCCCAGGTTCAATTCTACAGAGAAGCTCTGTCCTAGAAAACAAAGCCACCCAGTTTTGGATATATTGAATCTAGCCCAGGAGGCTTCGTAGAGAAGGGAATGACATTTTCTTCACACTCTTCGTCTCTGTCTTTCATTATTAAAGATCATGGTAGAAGGGAAGCAGAGGCCTCAGCCTTTTAAGGCATCTAAAGTCCATACTTCTGTTCAGGGCTTTATATGATCAAAACCAGCACCTTGAACTATACTCTGGAAAGGTGCCCCGGATCTCACTTCTAGGGGCTTCTCTGTGTGTGTATGAAAATGACAGCTCACAAACGCCAGCTCCTCTTTGAGCCTGACCTCCTGACACCTTAGCTTTAAAATTAAAAAGATCTGTGTTGCTGGATCTGTGCCTGAAAGCATTAAAGCCTCCAAGGTTTACACAGGCCTCGTCCAGCTAATATCTTTTTGTGACTTAGATGTCTGGCGGGTGTTTGAAAGTCTAGCAGGTAGCCAAAGAAGCCTCTGGAAACTGTATCTCTCATCTTTCTTCCCCAAGCCATCTCTCCTGTATGGATGACACTCCAATACCCCCAGCTTCATTGCCCCCTCCACACACACCCCACTTTCTGGTCCTGGAACACTTGTTTCAGCACCTGGCGGTGATCTCCTGAAGTGTAAATCCAATTGATTCTGAATCAAAAGAAGCCTGCGGTATTGTCACTGCTGGGGTGCATGGACATCAAAGAGCATCCAGCCATGAAGAAGGAAATAGCTCAGAGGGGGAGCTGGAGAAGCCAGCTAGTGAGTGTAAGCTGGTTGTCTTCCCCCCCCCCCCACACACACCATATATCAATAATATAAATGCAGTACCTAAACTAATGCATCACCCTAACCCCACTTCTCGTGCTCTTGTGGAGGATGGTTTCCACAGCACTTAAGATGTCACCCCAGTGATCTGATGTTTAGAGAGGAAAGATGGTTTGATAAACACAGAGAAAAGCAAATCCATTAAAATGAATATCCAGGGGTAGCCGTGTTGGAATCATAGAATCTTAGAGTTGGAAGTGTTAACTGCCCTTGAGTTGTGCTCGACTTGGTGATCATGTGGATGAGACATCTCCAAGACTCCCTGTTCTCTGCTGTTCTGCTTAATTCTTGTAAATTCATGCCCATGATTTCCCAAAATGAGTCTATCCATCTGGTGTGTGGTCTTTCTCTCTTTCTGCTACCCTCTATCTTTCCCAGCATTATTGTCTTTTCTAATGAGTCATCCCTTCTCATGATATGGCCAAAGTACAAAATCCTTAGTGTGATTAATCTTGGCTTCTAGAGCTATTTCTGCCTCAATCTGTTTAAAGACCCATGTCTTTTTGGTGGTCCATGATATCCTCAGCACTCTTCTCCAGCACCGTATCTCAAATGAGTTGATTTTCTTTTTATCCACTTTTTAAACTCGTCAGCTCTCATATACATATATAGTGATGGGAAATACAATGACTTGGATGATTCTTAGTGCCCTTTATAAACTTTACTCTTTTGGATCTTTTCTAACTCTTTCATGGCTGCCCTTCCCATACCTGATCTTCTTATCTCTTGACGACAGTCTTCGTACAATAACACCCCAAATCCACAAAGCAGTGATACCTTTGTTGGGAAAACCAAAATGCACAAAATACACATTGCATGTTTTCAAAGCCCCACTGGCTTCTTCATCAGACAAAAGTCTTTTATAAAATCATACAGAAAAGGGGGGAATATGATGATGTTAGTCACAGCAGACACTCTCAGCTTGAACAATGCCTTCACATTTCTAGTGGGCTTGGAATTGAATAAGCTTATCTGTGTGGGTTTTGTCTTTATTTTTTCCATTATCTGTTACAGACGTTTTTCATAGATGATTTCCTCATCAAATTCAAACTCAGGAGAATTCTGTAGCATTACTCCTTGCTCGTACAAATGGGGAACTGATGGTGACTCTGTGTTGTACCCAAGTATACCAAGTGTGTCCATTGTTTGTGTGAGAACTGGACAGTAGCCAGCCACTGCTGAACTTCCAGAAGATATAATCTGGCTGATCCTGAAGTTCCTAATAGAGAAATAGGTTTAATTATTTTTCCCCCAGCCAGATATTTTATGTCTGTTGTTAACTTGTTGTGACTTTTCCTCTGAGCCATCAGGAACGGGCATGCTAGGACTCCTAAATCAATCAGTCTCAGGGACCTGTGTTGGCAAGGAGAGAGAAACAAGATGCCTGTAGGGCAGACTGCAGTGACAAAAATTAGTAAGGATTTGGCTCTTGAGACTGCCATGCTTTACCTGTAGAGCCTGCCGGGTATTTTTAGGAAGACAACTTCTAAGAACTTGAGCTTGAGTGAATGTGATCCCACTGGGTCATGTCACAGGTAAATAATGTAAGATTACCTGTGTTTTCCCATTGTGCTTTTTTTGCCACGTTGTTCTTGGGAGTACAAAAGCTAGGCAGGTGAGGTAAGAACATAAGAACTGTCTTGTTGGATCAAGACCAAGACATCCACTGGGAACTCTATTCCGTCTCCAAAAATAAACAAGCCATATCCCTGTGGAAACTTGGGAGAGAAAGATGTAACAGAAATGTTTCCTGTTTGTTTCCAGAATCTTGCATATAGAGGTAAACAGCATCTATTTTTCTAGAGGGTCATTTTGGCTGTCATGACCAATAGTAGACCCATCTTTTCCCAACCTAGTGGTCTCCAGAGACTGGCTGTAGGATCCTGGAAGTTTGTCGTCCAAGACATCTGGAGAGTATCCGTTTGAAGGAGATCACTGTCTCTGCTGGGTTTACTATAGCTTGTTATCAATGTGCAAAAGAATCTTGTTGATCCCTTTGCATACTGCTATTGCAGACTAGCACAGCTGTGTCTCTGAATTGTTAGCCATGTGTTTGTCTTGTGAATCAATCTTTCCATGAGACTGGATTCTGTCTGTGTGAGATAAGTAAGTGTTTGAAACTGCAAAGCAAGCCATTGTTATGTCAGGTAGTTAGATGGGCAGTAAACAGCTGTGTAGCTTTCAGTGACAAACTTTTACTTTATGAGATCAATAAAACCATAACCAGTTATTGATAGTACACACAATATTGTGCTGGTTTCAGTAGTTTATGGCAAATCATCCTATTTCAAGCCAACTTCTTCCTGTCCTGTTTCCCTGACTCACTCTTGTATGGTGTCCTGACCCATCCAACTGTCAGTCAGTCAGAATTCATACCTTTGGCTTCTAGCTTTCAGCCATCTTGCCTTGATATTCAGCCATTTTGTTGGACAAAGCCGAAGAAGGTTATGAAGTGTGCACTCAGTCTGTTTTTGGCTGCCTGCTCAAATTTTTGATAGGTGTAGATGGCTCAGGGAAGATCTAGTTCATCATCCAGGCATGTTCTTGGTGCAGTTCCAATACAAATCTTCCTTTGCTACCTCGTGCATTGGGTAACTTAACAACAGCAACTAAAGGTAAATGTACATGTGCGTCCCATTGAGCTGTTAAGATTGTGAGGATTTCATGTCCGTAAATGGAAACAGATTTTAAGGATTGGCAAGGCCTTGAAGTTAGCCAGATTTCCTGTAAGTCGTGATGAGGCTTTGAAAATGTTCACATGCTCCTTAGGTAAGATCTGAAATGTAGTTGGCTGGCTGTTCCGCTTTCCATTCCACTCTCTTGAGAGAGTGGTGGCTTTTTCTTATGCTTAGTCTTGAAAAGTCTCCCATAAAAGTCTTGCGGGAAAATTAGCAATTCACAAACCTAACCCTTTCCACATTCTTCATTGACAGGGAGAAGGATTACTGATGGTCTAGTTAGCCATCCGTTCCTATGTATCTCTAATTTTAGTAATACAGCACCGCAATTATATATATATATATATATATATATATGCTACTAGCCCAGACAGTGAAATTTTTTATGTTTTTTGTTAAAGTTTTGGGCATCACTGTTCAAAAGGATATTGAAAAGCTGGAACATGCTTAGAGAAGGGGCAACCAAAATGGTAAGAGGCTTGAAGATCAAGGTTTGTGAGATATGGCTAAGGAAGCTAAGAGCTCTTTTTTTTTTTAGCTTGAGGAAGAGAAGATTGAGAGTGATATGATAGCAAATTTCTGAAGTGAAGTTGTGTAGCAGATGGAATAAGCTTATTTTCTGCTGCTCCAGAGGCTGGAACACAAACCAATGGATTCCAGTTATAAGAAAATAATTTCACCTAAACATTAGGAGGAAATTTTTGACAGTAAGAGCTGTTCAGCAATGGGATAGATTTCCTTAGAGGGTGGTGGACTTTCCGTCTTTGGAGGTCTTTAAATAGAAGTTGGATGGCCTTCTTTTAGAAGTGCTTTAGTTGCGTATTCCTCGTGGCAGGATTTTGGATTACTGTATATACTCATGTATAAGTCTAGAAGTTTTAATCAAAAAAATTGATCCAAAAAACCTGAGTTGACTTATCCACTGGTCAATGTAAGTACTGCACTTTAACCCTTGTTTTTTAAAAAGGAACCATCTGGTGAAAAGTGAGAGCTTAATCCTTCTTCAGAGCACCTAAAACCATTCATCCTTTAGGATGAGCACAAATAGTTATGCCTACTGGAATTTTGTATCATTTCTTTGGCATCATTTTTCTTTGCTTCATTCTTGACATCCTTTGTTACATGCCCCTACCCCCATGCTCAACTTACCCATGGGTCACATCAAAATCCATAATTCTGTCCCAAAAACCTGCTCCCGACTTATACTTGAGGTCAGCCTATGGTCAAGTATATATGGATGGTCCTTACTGTCTCTTTCATCTTTATGCTTCTGTGAAAGATTTTTATCTTATCGTACTCCAAAGGTGTTGGAAAGGGTAGATGCTTCTCTTAAATTGCATGGTGCACAGTTCTCTTCTCCAGATCTCATATCAGCTCTCTGAGAAAGGCTAGTTGAGAGGAAAAATGACCAGCCCAAGGTCACTTAGTAAACTTTGTGTCTAAGACTAAACACAAGTCTCCTTCTCCCAGGGCTAGCATGCTAAACATTACAGTGAACACATTACAGTGAACACATTACAGTGTTCATTACAGTGAACTTGAACAAGTTGAACAAGTCATTCCAGTGTGCAAAATATTTGTTACACCAGGAAACTGAAGACCATTCTTATTAACCAGATGTAGCTATTTACTCCTTTAGTAATGTTGAAGTTGTCAAAACAGATGCACAACTGTTGTGAATTTAGGAATAAAATACCCCAGGCTATGATACCGTAGAGTCAACAAACTGCAGGTTTCAGTTGCCACATCTGAGCAAGCTGGCTTCTGAGAACGACTCCTGAAGTCAGCAACTTTAGCTTTCTGCCCAGAGAAGGCGATGTAAGCAGTAGAATGTTAATAAAAACTACTTTCTTTTGTGAGTGAGGAAAACACTGGTTTGGTCTCTTTAAAACTTCCTCCTTTGGGGAAAGAGAGTTTTGTGCTGTTGACTGGAAGTATCGTGGACCATAGAAAGGGACTCTTAAGGGACAGGCAGTGCAGATAGGGAACAAGATGCAAATAAAGCATTGGAAGTGGAAATTTAAAATGAAAGAGTCAGAAACCTAGAATTGTCAGTGTGACTTGGGCTGGGTCTGCACTGCAGAAAGTGCCACAACAAACTACAGTTCCCAGAATTCCATAGCATTGAGCCATGGCAGTTAAAGTGCTGTCAAACCAGATTATTTCTGCAGTGCAGATGCAGCCTGAAAACGACTTGGGATAGTGAGGAGGTATCAGGATGAAAAGAACAGTGACATTAGGCCATAGAGAGAAAGGAGACTGGGCAGTATTGGCAGGAATGGACTGGGCAAACAGAAGAGCACAGAGACCCAGCTCAAAAGAAGGCCTTGCATTTCACACTCTGATTTCAAACTAGCCTGCTGAAATTTTCTCTACTTGTCACCATTAATTTACAAGGCTTTCTGACGCTAGGAAAGGTTAACATTTGCTAAAGTAACGTTGCTGGTGATTCCTATCTTAACACTTTCCACCATTTCTGAGCTTCTATTTTTCACTTAAACGGGCAGGGCTTAAATTCTTTAGTTAGACTGAAGCTTATGTTTAGCTATGGTACTCTGGCCCTACATGAGAGCTTTTTTTGCTTAGTCTCTGCTCTATGCTTTATGAAAAAGTCATGTTGTGGACCTTATACAAGTTGAGTCCTTCATCCAGGATTCTGAAATACAAAGTACAGTGGCCCCTCCGTTTTTGCAGATCCCCCCCCTGTGAAAATGAAAACCGCCAATATTCAAGCCCCATTGGCTTGAATGGCAGTGTGCACCCGTGAGCCCCTACCCCATTTTGTGCCCCTCCATTTGCCGCTTGTGCATAAGCAAGGGACGTGGATCTGTGAAAACCAGAGGGTCAACTGTATTCCAAAATTATCCATATGGGCGGCTGATATAGTTTCACCTTTGCTTTATGATGGTTCAGTGTACACAAACTTTGTTTTATGCACACACTTATTAAAAATATTGTGTATAAAATTCCCTTCAGGTTATGTACATAAGGTATATACAAAACATAAATGAATTTTCCTTTTAGACTTGGATTCCATCTTCCAGATATCTCATTATGTATATGCAGATATCCCAGAATCCGAAAAACTCTGAAATCCAAAACACTTCTGGTCCATTTCAGATAAGGGAAACTCAACCTGTAATTCCTTTATGCAGAGCCTGGGAAAGCTTTTTTAAACCACAAATCTCATGTTCTCCCAATTAGCATGCCGAGGGATTTTAGCTTGTTGTAGTCTAAAAAAGTTAACTTTTGCTAACCTTGCATGCATCATCACAGTACTGTTCAACTGATAGTGTGCTAAGATAAGTGTCAAAATACACATGCATGCATGCAACCTTCTGCACGCTGGTGTTCAAATTTTGCTCTCTTCCACTGAAACAATTTCTGAACAGAAGAAGCGTCAGGGTGCATATATCAGGTCTAAGAACAATTACATAGTGACAAACTCAGACTTGCCAGACTGACCCAAGATTGCAACCAGAGGTAAAATACCATGCAAAACCCTCACATTCCTCTGAATTGCATATGGCCTGATTGCAGTCTATTCTATTTGAATGAGGAATATTTTAATCATGTAGACATGCCCAGGCTAGATGGAGTTTGCGGTTTCTTTTTTGCAGCCCCACAAGACACCCCCCCCAAACTGCTAAATACATGTCCCTGATTTTTGTTCAGTATGACAGAGAGAGAGAGAGAAAATAACCTGCACATAGCCCCAGGTGCTGCAAAACTGTTTAGTAACATGGTGATTTGGTGAAAACTGCACCCAAATCCAAATGGCCAATTTTCATCTGTAAGCAAGATTAAAAATTATGTCACATCACTTGTGGGTTGCCCAGAAAACACTGGTGGGGCCTTGCTTGAGGGGAAAGAGGCATAAAGTGCCCTCTTTCCCCACAGAAGCTAGCCATCACAGCCTAGTCTTAGCACAGTCCTGCAGGTTTACTGTCAAGTACAATGGTCCCTCCACATTCGCAGGTGTTAGGGGTTAAGGATCCCTTTGAATGTGGGAAAACCAATAATAATAATAGTTCATCCTCATTAATAACTTTTCCCCTCTTGAACACACTGTGATATTGCAATGTTCTGTTTCTCATCTGTGACATGTTGGAGGGTGTGTTCTCCAATTATCGCAATACACACATCCGCTCAAAAAACTTCAGTGTGTGTGTGCAAGTGAGAGGATTGGGGATGTGCAATATTGTCCTATGTTAATTCGCAAGCAGGAGGAAACCCCCGGCTTGGTCTTTGGCCTTAACAAGGAGAGAAGCTTGGGGTCAAGCCTCCCAAGTGCCAGTCTCAAGGCCAGGATTTGCAGCTTTCAGCACTTTCTTCCTTCCCTGGCAGTTGTGAGGGCAGTTCTGAGAAGCACCCGCCACTGCCATGACAGTAAATAACAATAAAACAGAATTGCCGTGCAAATTAATTTATAGCAAGGCCCTTTCCGCTCTGCCCCAAACTTCCTGGTCTTTTGAAGATTGCCGGATTCTCTCTTTCATCTCTTGAAGCACCGACAGACAACCAACCAACTGACCAAGTTTGCAACTGAGGAGACTGGAGCTGCATACAAGAAATCTTAACTCTTTGTGGCTGGAAATCCCACACCTGGGAAAACCAAGCAGCACTTCCCTGCAGCCCAAGCAAGCATAGCCAGTGGTGAGGAGTGAAGAGAGTTGCAGTCCATCTGGAGGAGCACAAAATCCACCCCTGTTGTGCAGCATCATTTATGCTATTTGCCATCAAGTTGTCTTCGGCTTATGGCAACTATACGAATGAGAGACCCTCAAAAGACTTGTTAGTAAAAGAATTGCTCAGCTCTTGCAAACTTAGGACTTTGATTGATTTGTAATGCACTATCCACTTTTTCTACTGCCTTCCACTTTATGAAGCAGTATCCTATTTTCCAGTGTCTTCTCATGATATGCCCAAAGTAAAAAGAGCCTTAGTTTTGGCATTTTGTCTTCCAGGGAGTGTTCAGACTTTATTTGCTCTTGCACAAATTTGTCCTTTTGTCAGTCCATGGTATCCGCAGAACTCATATGAAATAGTCTTCTTCCTATTAGTTTTCTTCCTTGTCATGCTTACACAATTGTACGTAGCAATGGTTAATACTATGGCCTGAATGATCCTTACGTAAGTATTCAGTGAAACAGTTGGACCTTTGTATCTGTGGGGGATCTCTTGCGGACCCCCATGGACACGAAAAAACGTGGGACCTCAAGTCCTGTTGTTCCTAATGGCAGCACGACATGTGCGTGGCTGTGTTCTCATGCCACCATTGGGGACCATGGGGCTTCCTCTCCGCAAATGCTCAGATCTGTGGATGGCCAGCCCAGGGATGCCAAGACCCCACTGTATCCCTTTGTACTTGCATTGTACAGCATAATGTATGGTTTTTTTAGCAGCCCACTCTCAGCATTTTTTAAAAAAATCACAAGCTCTCCTCCTGTGATTTCCCTTGCTTCTTAGGTCAAATTGGGGGAGTCCATAGCTGTTTTGTTATAGGGAAGAGCAGACAGAAAGCAGTGCGTACAGGGGCTGGATGGCCATCTGTCGTGGGTGCTTAGATAGTGACTTCCTGCATGGCAGGATCTCGGGTCTCTTCTAACTCTATGATTCTATGATTCAAAGGGAAAAAATAAAATCTCCAACTTTGGGTCACTTTTTTGGGGGGAAAAAGACCCCTCCTTTCTGGGGGGGGCTAAAAATGGTGAAAATGCTCTCCACCACAGTCTTTAAAGGGCATTGGGGGACATTTTGATTTTTGATGGTGAAGTGGATGTTGTGGCGTTGTTGTTATTGTTGTTATTGTTGTTGTTGTTATTGTTTTGTCTTCAAGTCATTTTCAACTTACGGCTACCCTAAGGCAAACCTGTTATGGGATTTTCTTGGCAAGATTTGTCCATTGCCTTCCCCTGAGCCTAAGAGCATGTGACTTGCCCAAGGTCACCCAATGGGTTTCCATGAAGGAAGGGATTCGAACCCTGGTCTCCAGAGTTGTAATCCAACACTCAAACCACTGTGTCATGCTGGCTCTTGTTTGGTCCCTCAGCATATCCTCAGGGGTAATGCAGCCCCCTCAGCCTCCCGCAATTGCCCACCATGCTCTAAAATGAATATGTCCCCGAGTCAAGTATGGAGCACAATTTAAAATTATTTATTATTTACTTTTAGATCTTACCTTTCCTCCAGCAAGCTCAAATGATTGTGCATGGCTCTCTTCCTCCATATTTTGTCCTCACAACAACCCTGTGAGGTATATCAAGCTGAGAGAGACACTGGCCCCAGTTGAGTTTCATGGCTAGGAGGTCAACTTGGATATCTCACCTTCACGAGCCATGGTGGCATCGTGGTTTGACCATTGGACTCGGACTCTGGAGACCAGGGTCCAAATCCCAGCTCAGCTATGGAAACTCACTGGGTGACCTTGGGTAAGTCACACTCTCTCAGCCTCAGAGAGTGGCAATGGCAAACCCCCTCTGAAGAAGCTTGCCAAGAAGACCCCATGATAGAGTCCTCATAAGTCAAAAACACCTTGAAGGCACACAACAACAAATCTCACCTTTCACTCCAGTACTTTTTAACAACTGCACCAAACTAGACCTGGCATGCACAATCGCCACTCAGAGTGATGGTCTGTGGAAATATTCGTTGCCAGTCCTGGATGGGTTTCCAGGAAAGAAATGAACTAGTTTAGCTAATGGGCACAAATACGGTGCCAGTCATTGGCAAACTGGAAGAAAATGATTCTAGTCCCCCACATTAAATAGCCTAAGAAACACTGCCCTGGATACCTGTGTTTCTTGGTTTGCTTTCTTTCTAGATGCTGCTGCTTTATTTATGTAGCACCTCCAGTGTACACCACACTTTACAAAGCAAATCAACAACAACAAATAACAGCCAATTCTGCCAAAGGTATATGGTCTAAAATTCACACACACACAGAAAGGAGGGAGTAAAACAAATATAAAATGAATGCAGTTCATTTGTGAAACTAATTATCCAAATAGAAATTTTAAAAATGCAATATAATAAAAAGCACACTGAGGAATTATAAAAGTAAAATATGCAAGATATTAAGCCTAGATTTCGTGCAGTGTGGATCCTGAGTAGGCTAATAATAATAATAATAATAATAACAACGAGCATTGAAAGACAGTGGGGAGCAAGGTTGTGTAGGAGGCTCTAGATACCCTATCGGTACCAGATCTCATCTGATCTTGGAAGCTAAGCAGGGTCAGCCTTGGTTAGTACTTGGATGTGAGACCACCAATGGATACCAGGTGCTGTAGGCTATATTTCAGAGAAAGAAACTGGCAAAAAAAAATCCACCTCTGTACATTCGTTGCCCAAGAAAACCTTGGAGAACCAGCATGGCATAGTGATTTGAATGTTGGACTATGACTCTGGGGGCCAGGATTCAATTCCAGCTTGGCCATAAAACCCACTGGGTGACTGTGGACAAGTCACACCCTCTCAGCCTCAGTGGAGGACAATGGCAAACTTCCTCTGAACAAATCTTGCCAAGAAACTGCCTTAAGGTCGCTATAAGTTAGAAATGACTTGAAGGCACAACACAACCACCACAAAAACAAGAGAACAAAACCTTGTGAAATTTGTGAGTCCTCCATAAGTGGGCAGGTGAGTTGAAAGCAGAAGTGCACACAAGCCATGTAGGGCTTTATAAGTTAAACAAGAAGGTTTTGCTGCATTTGGGAACTATATGGTGTAGTCAAAGACACAGTCACCCTGCTCCAGCTTACCATCCCCGGCTGTAGTGCATGAGCTGTGTGTTTTTCATGGAAACCTATGCACACAGCACCTTTGTTTGAACAATGCAGAAGAAGGCCGCTTCTTCCTCACCCTTGTTTGCCTTTATTCCACATAAACATGGCACGAGACAGAACTTTTAAGCCTGATGTGTATTTTCAGAGTCCTTTGCTGGCTTCTGAAATCATTTCCGTCTCATTACCATCGCTGTGATAAGGCATAAATGTTGATGTTTCCATAGAGTGTGGCTTTTTCTTTTCTTTTTTGTGGTCCGTATGTGTGTTCCTTGATGGCATCTAAATGTTAAATAAATCATATGGGTGCCAAGGAAGATAATGCTCTGAATGTGCGCGATTGGTGTTTTGTGCTTCCTGGCTCTGGCAGTCAATGGGGCTTTTATCACAATCAAAAGCCAAAGTGGTTTTTCAGGAGCGGGTTTTCTCCACACAAGGACTCTCTTTATTGGATTCATTTGTGTGAACCTTTTCAGCCACAGGGTACTCACAGCATTATCCTGTGTGAGTCGCCAAACACAGACCCTGCCATAGCAAGATCTCAAAATGCCTGTCAGCTGCCATGCACTTCCAGCCAAAAAGGTTTACTTAGAAAGTATGTAAAAGTCTGCTCCTCCAAGGGATTCTTCATCTGTCGCTCTACATGAGCCACTTGACCTGGGCATGCCTGTGGATTGAAGGGAGGTAGGCCTAGAGCAGTGGTTCCCAAATTTGGTCCTCCAGATGTTTTGGAGTTCAGTTCCCAGAAAGCCCAACCACCCTGGGCAATGGTTAGGGATTCTGGGAGCAGAAGTCCAAAAATATCAGTAGGACCAAAGTTTGGGAATCACTGGCCCAGAGCATTGATCCATGCACAGAGTGATGGATGTCTTAACTGCAAAAGAAGACAAGGCACCATAAAATGGAGGACATGTGAGACAGATGGAGGACATTACGAAATACAGTTGGGCCTCCATATCCCCTGATTTTTCATCTGTGGATTCAATCATCCACAGCTTGAAAATTTTTTTTTAAGAATACATAAATTTCCAAAAGCAAATCTTGTTTTTGCCATTTTGAATAAGGGACGCTATTTTACTATCCATTGTATATAATGGGACTTGGCCATCCATGGATTTTGGTATCCTTTGGGAATCCTGCAACCAAACAACCCCCAATGTATACCAAGGACCCACTGCAAAAGCTAAAGACACTCATGCAAATTCATTTCATATGGTTTATTTGCAGCTATATTATGTGTACTATATTTTATTATGTACTCATCTGCATTTTTCTGCTGAACTTATGTCGGTCAAAATGCCTTTTTGGCTTGCAATATGCTTCTAGAACTCTGAGCAAGACAAATGCTTAAAATTATACTTTACTAGCCACCAACCCTTGACCGAATCTACTTTTAAATTATTTTTTTCATTTGTCCATTGTGCTGAAATTAAGGGAGGGAAAAACCTTTCACAACTTGCATTGTGTCCTCAAGCAGCCCGTTGCCTAACACATTTGTTGTGTCCCTTTCCCCACCAAGAAGGAAACACACTCAGAGCTCTGGGTGCAAGTCTTGCCTCCTGCTGCTCCTAGGAAAAAAAGAACTTTAAAAGAATCCAGCCTACCCCCTTATTCGCTGCAAGGACAGGTTGCCATGTAGATAAATTTCTGAAAGGGGAACAGCAAAAGGTGGTGTTAACTCAGCGGGTTTCTTAGTGGTACTCAAAATGGAGAACATTTTGGAATTCTTCTTGGACACAAGGTTGAAATGTAGGACATATCTTGGAAAAGAAGGATGTCTGGTCACCCTGCTCATACAGAAAGACAGCAGGGAGACTCTCTTCAATAAAGTCTGCAGTGTCTTGAGATTGATTTAGGTGCTCCAGGCATACCAGGTTCAGAGATGGACCACAATTATTCTCCATTCTTTGGGTAATGTGAAGGGGACAGTGAAACATTTGACTTACACAGAGCCCTCCTCCTGGAGCTGGCACTTGAACACTTGCAAGAGCCTTTCTTTACTTATTTTTTTAAATAAAGATCTTTGCAGTCTGCCCACAGTTCTCCTGTGATCCATTAGTGTGTCCTGGCACACAGCTTGGAAATTATGATGCTAAACACTCTCAGTGCTTTATTTCGTTGACAGGTAATGCATACGATGTATAAAATGCGATTAGTTCATGCAAATGTGACTTTTGAATGCAGAAATAAAATATTCTTAACGAGGCATGTGCCTGATATTAGAAGTGGCAGAGAGCTGCATTTTATAATCATGCAGTGTTGCAAGTAAATATACAGAAGCGCCCAGTGCTCAGAATTAAGGGTTGACTAATCTGCCTTCCTAGACAGGTGGGTCTAAGCCTTAAAGAACTGCTGCAAGTCAGAGGGCACAGAGTGGATGAAATGAACCATTGTGGTGCAGTTGTTAAATTGTTGGATTGGGAGTTGGGACTCCCAAATTAAGTTCCTTTTCACTGACCTTGACCCAGTCACTCTCTCTCAGCCTAATGTACCTCATTGAGTTATTGTATGGATAAAGCATACAGGAGGAGACCCTTGCACTCACTAACTTGAACTGCATGTAAAAGCACTAAAAATCATTACAGGTTGAGTCTCCCTTATCTGGAATGCTTGGGACCAGAGGAGTTTTGCATTTTGGAATTTCTCAGATTTTGGATTATTTGCATGCACATAATGAAACCTCTTGGCAATCAGACCCAAGTCTAAATACAAAATTGATTTATGTTCCACATACCCTATACACATACCCTGAAGGTAATTTGTTGTTGCTTTGTGCCTTCAAGTCATTTCTGACTTATGGTGACCTAAGGCAAACCTAACATGGGGGTTTCTTGGCAAGTTTCTTTAGAAGGAGTTTGCCATTGCCATTCTTCGTGGCCAAGAGAGTGTGACTTGCCCAGGGTCATCCAGTGGATTTTTTTATGGCCAAATGGGGATTTGAACCATTTTATACATGAAACAAAGTTTGTGTAAACTGAATCATCAGAAAGCAAAGGGGTCACTATGTGAGCCACCCATTAAAAATGTTTTAGTTTTTGGAATATTTTAGATTTTGGAATGCCAAATAAGGGAGACTCAACCTGTAATACAAAAGTTAAAACACAGTCAAAACAGATTTCTAAGTTAATAACAACTTACAACATATAGAGTAAAAGCAATTTTAAAAACCATGTGAAACATAATAAAATAGAAACACATGCACACACCAGTTCAAAGATCCTTCTGCCTCATTGTATTAGAAACAAAATGCTTCCCTAAATGGAAAGCTCTTTCTCTTCTGGTGGGTGGCAGACAACCAAATCTCCTGAGGAATGGAGATCTACAACATGGGGGAAGCCATCAAGAATAAGCTTGTGTTAAATAATACTTTGGGAAATATTCGTGTAAATTTGGGTATACACACACATACACACACACTTGGAAAATTAATAAAATTTTTAAAAATATATATTATGTATTAATAAGTTACAGAATCCTAAAGTTAGACAGAGCCATCCAACCTCTCTTTAAAAATCTCCAAAGAAGGAGACTCCACCATTCTCTGAGGCAGCGTATTCCACTGTCGAACAGCAATTACCATCAGGAAGTTCTTCCTAACGTTTAGGAAGAATCTCTTTTCCTGTAGTTTGCATCCATTGCTCTGTGTCCTAGTCTCTGGAGCAACAGAAAACAAGTTTGCTCCATCCTCTTAATATATAATACATGTCATTATATATTGAAACACATAGTACCCACCTGAAATAAATAAATAAAATAGATCATAGAATCATAGAATCATAGAGTTGGAAGAGACCACAAGGGCCATCCAGTCCAACCCCCTGCCATGCAGGAACTCCCAGTCAAAGCATCCCCGACAGATGGCTATCCAGCCTCTGCTTAAAGACCTCCAAGGATGGAGACTCTACCACACTCCGAGGGAGTGTGTTCCACCGTCGAACAGCCCTTACTGTCAGGAAGTTCCTCCTAATGTTGAGGTGGAATCTCTTTTCCTGCAGCTTGCATCCATTGCTCCGCGTTCTGGTCTCTGGAGCAGCAGAAAACAAGCCTGCTCCCTCCTCAATATGACATCCCTTCAAATATTTGAACAGGGCTATCATATCACCTCTTAACCTTCTCTTCTCCAGGCTAAACATCCCCAGCTCTCTAAGTCGTTCCTCATAGGGCATGGTTTCCAGACCCTTCACCATCTTAGTTGCCCTCCTTTGGACCCGCTCCAGTTTCTCCACATCCTTTTTGAATTGTGGTGCCCAGAACTGGACACAGTATTCCAGGTGGGGCCTCACCAAAGCAGAATAGAGAGGCACTATTACTTCCTTTGATCTAGACACTATACTTCTATTGATGCAACCTAAAATAGCATTGGCCTTTTTAGCTGCTGCATCACACTGCTGACTCATGTTCAACTTATGGTCTACTTGGACTCCTAGATCCCTTTCACACATAGTTTCATTCAGCCAGATGTCCCCCATCCTATATCTGTGCATTTCATTTTTCCTCCCTAGGTGCAGAACCTTACATTTCTCCGCATTGAATTTCATTTTGTTAGTGTTGGCCCAGCTTTCTAGTCTATTCAGATTATGTCATAATATATGATTTATGAGAAATGCATAATATACTCACACATACCTAGTCCAGGATTGTCCGCTGTTTCTGAACGTAAAGATGGAAAAGCCTTACCTTACTGTATGTGCAAATGTGTTGCATGTGAGAAATCCCACACACAATCGCTGGCATCTCCAGTTAACACTTGGGAATGAAAGGACTCTGCCTGAGAACCTGTAGAATTCATATTACTTGGTGTAGACACTATTGGGCAGAACAATACAGTTCCGATATGTAAATACAATCACATAAAGCAGTGGAGGAGAACGAAATCTCTCCCAGAAAACATACCCAGTAGTAGCTGTGCTGGCCATGTAGCAAAGTCCAGTAACATCCAAAACCCATTAAACAATGATACCTTCATTGGATCAATCAAAATGCACAGTGTTTGTGTGTGTGTATTACAAAACTCATGTATTTTGTACATTATGGTTGGCCCAATAACAGGTGATTAAATAAGCGGGAGGTTACATACAGCCCAGCAATGAGTGTTTTTAAGCATCTAGACAGCATCAAAATAGGAGCCAGTGTCCTTTCCTTTTGCAGTCTTCCAGTCTAAAAAAACTTATATCGGAGAGAGAGAAAACGAAATTAAAGAAACTTAAGCAATTGAATGTTCTGAGAGTTGTTCTGTTTTTGTTTTGTTTTTTAAGAATTGGAGGAGACAAAAAGAACCATGAGGGATTAGGAAAGGACAAAAATACTAATCAATGATCAAGACAGCACACGGAAATTAAATGGTGAAAGCAGGACTGAAAACATATATTTTCGGATGCTTTCCAAATGGATTTTGGGCGGCAGCATTGCAACGGACTCTGTAATCAAAAGTAGCCGCCTGAGGCTTAGGCTGTCCATCTGGGGGATTGGACTAGCGAAGATGGGATGATGGAGGACAGCTGGAGAAGGGTGGTGGCTGGGAAGATGACGGAAGGAGAAATCACAGAGGCAGGTAAAGCTGTTGCAAAGTGGAGAGAAATGGGAGCAGGTGGGAAAGCAGATAGGCTGTTTCAGGTAAGGCGAGGATCCTGGGACAGGCAGTCTTTGTCCCTACATCACCTGTCCCAGGTATTGTGCATGCCTATTATCAGCAAGAAATCTTTGATGATGTTCTAGGTGGTCTGTTATCTACAGATTCCCTTATGGCGCCTGAACTAATGTAACATAACATCTTATTTGGAAGTACCAAGGTAAACCAGGCACCATAGCTTGGCCAGAGCTTGGAAACATCATTTTTGGGGTGCTAAAATGACCAGAGTCCCCTTCCTCAATTGCCAGTAACATTTCCAAGCTTAATAACAGAGAGAAGAAGGAATCTCAGAGTATGTTAATAGACTTTAGGTGAAAGCAGAAGGAAGGAAAGAAGGTGTAGCAGGAGAACATGGCGGGAGCAGCAACTAGAGGCGCATCTACACTGTAGAAATAATGCATTTTCAACACCACTCGCTGCCATGGCTCCACTTTACAGAATTGTCATGTTGTTGGTTTTTGAGACAACAGTACTCTTTGGTAGAGAATGCTAAAGGGCTTGCAAAACTACATCTCCCAGGATTCCATAGGATGGAGCTACAGCACTTAAAGTGATATCAAACTGCATTATTTCTACAGTGTAGATGCACCATAGGTCATGGACCCATAGTAGTTTGAGGTATAATGGACAGAGTGGTAGATGTCATGGGTTCAGATTCCTTGTTGAGTGATCAAATTAACTTGGTGACTGGGGGATGGTTATTCTCTTTCCACCTAAACTTCCTGTGAGACATGAGTTCATAAATATCATCCACACATATTGTTATGGAGAGAAATAATGATATTTATTATTAATTATTATGTATTTATTATATTTCTGTCCTGCCTATGCACTTTAAAAATATCACTCCCAATGGCTAACATCATCTTTAAAAACAAATTAAAAACAAATGAAAGACAGATAAGATACTAACCCATTAAAATAATCACATTAGTCACCATAACAAAATCAGCCCAGTAACCAGTAAAGCTGTTTAAAGGCCCAGTCTGAAGAGATATGTTTCCACACCGTTCCTAAAAGCAGCAAAAATGGGAATTGATTGCATTTTTTTTTCAGAAAATGCATTGTACAGTCTCTGAGAAACATTGCTATATATATATATATATATATCAAACACCAAATCCACACATTTCAAAGACTATGTTCACTTGACAGGTCAAGGCAGAGAGACCCTAAATCCAATTGTATTTTGTGTGTGCTTGAGCTGAGGGAGAGCTTATCTTTGAAAATATCTTATCTCTGGTCATCCGTCTGAATCCTGCTTTGTTGATCTTTTGGGAAACTGAAAAACCTTTTAAGCTCACTCATGCTGGGTTAAAGGCATTTGAGTTCTATGAGTCAACTTGGGGCAGTTCATACCCGATAATGCTGTCTTCTTGAAAATCCTGGTTTCACCCCATGGTCCTCACAAGAGATTCAAAGAAAGTAGTTGAAACTGCCGGGGGAGATACACATGGCTATCAAACTGATGGTCCATTAAACTGTTTTCTGCCTGCGGGTGAACACTGCAGTTGAACCTGTAATGGAATAACCCATTCTCTATTGTTCAGCTTTTGTCCATGGGATTTAGCAGCGTCTTTTGCAAAATAAATAAAGAGGAAAATGATGTCTTAGAAATCATGAGGTCTCTTTACAGAGCCCAGGATTGCATTGAAGGAAGAGAATGGCTACTAAACCAGTTTAAGCCTTGAGTGTAGATACAACTTCATCCTCTGGTGGAAAATATGACAAACCCGATTTCAAATGCCTTCTCTGTTTGTGTATATTCAGTACTCCCTGGGAGAAATGCCAACCTAAGGCAAAGCTTTAACTCTTGCAAAATCTCGTTCTTTTGAGCATGGGAAGCAAGGTATAAACTAGGCTGCACTATTTTTCTTTGAACACAGTGGGAATATTCAGGTGAATATACAGCTAGCTAAGAGCAGACTGCAACAAATTGTGGGTTATTTGTATGGCTTATTAAAACAAGAGAAACCAGAGTGATGTTTCTTACAGATATGACAATAAACCATAAACCAAAGGTCTATAGTTTGTTTAGCTGTTGCCACTGCAAGAGGCAGAGATCAAGTAGTACTGTACTCACTACCAACAGTTCATCCTTGATAAGCCCAGGTTCCTGCAGAATCCTGTCTTCTTATGATGTGTAAACCTCAGCCAGTCTGTCTTACTGAATATCTGATGTTTCCCAGAAAGACTGGGAATCAGATGAGCAAGATTAGGTCCATTTCCCTTGTCATTACCCTCCCACCCCAATCAAATGGAGCAGTATTTGTGTGCCCAAGACTCTCATTTAGTTATGACGCCACATCCATTAGCCATGCTAACTTGAAGTGTTTGGGAATTGTAGTCCAAAAACAGAACCTTTCCAAACTCTACCTTGGACTAAGAGTATGTGAGGAAAGTGAGCAGCTGGCCAGTCATCAACAAGAAATATGCATCTGGATTAATAGTAATATGATTGCTCTCTTTCAAATGGAGCTACTTCTAACTAGAATAGACTCATTGGATTAGTGGTAACTTGATAAGTCAACACTTAACTTGATAAGTCAATGAGTATCCTGTATTTGGGATTACGCATTTGATTCAGGTCCAAGGCCTGCATCTTATTCAAAAGAAATATCCATGTTAAGCTGTCTCAGTATAACATGACAAGTCTTCTGGTATCTTCAAGATCAACTGATTTGTTTTAGAATGAGCTTTCATGGATTTTAATCCACTTCTTCAGATTTGTTGATGGAGTATACTATTCCAGTCACACATCTTAGACAAAACTAGAATGGACTCACTGAATCAGTTTGGTAAACCATCTCTTATGTAAATTCCACTAAGTCAGTGGGTTTACTCTACTTGTCATTAAACACTAGGATTCAAGCTTCCATTTTCTTTTGAGAGTGTTCTTGATGAGTTTTTCATGTCAGGTGTTGGCTGGAAATTCTTTGACTTAAAACAAGGGTTGGACATCTGAACAGTCCAAACTGAACTTGTCACTTGAAAGACCAAATTCTTTGTGACATAAATTTGCTGCCATGAAAGGTGAACAGGTGACGCCCTTGCAGTCTTTTTCCCTTTAAAGATGAATAATGTTCTGTTGACTTTTTCATTGTTTCCCATGCCATTCATTCTTTTCCTTATAATCTGTTTGTACTTAAAGAAGACATCCTTTGGATCTCATAGGCTATCCCTGTCTTGTGAAACACTCTCTATAGACTCTGTGATTTCACAAGGGTTAGATACTCTAAAAAGGTCAGGCTGTGCTTGTACATCATGTTATATTGTGGTTTAGTGCAGGGATGAAGACCTCCAGATGTTTTAAACTTTAACTCCTACAAGTCCCAGCCAGCAGACCATTGATAAGAGATTATGGGAGCTGTATTCCAAAACATTGGTGGAAGGGGAAACTTCCCATTCTGATTGAACCAGGCAGGAATAAGCCTTCCCTTCAGCCTGGCTAAGAGGGACTAGTAAGCATCCACGTTCGATTAATCACAACTTGGCTTGCATTTGTCTGAACCCAGAATTGTGGGCAATCTTAACAATGGTTAGTTTAAACAAGCCAGCTTCAGCTACAGTATTATGGTTTGAATTTGACTTGGTTAATAGGAATCATAGTGAAGATTAACCATAGCTTGCTAGTTTCAAGTGACAGAGTAAGGCCCTGTCTGCACAAGCCAGGATACTCTGGGGGCATCCCAGAGTAGCCTGGTCCCACATCTGCCCCCATTACCTGACCCTCCATTCCCGCAACATGACTGCTGTCTGCACAAGCTGTCCAACATGTCCTTCACCACCCCAGAATGCTCACTTCTTGGGCCAGAACAAGGTGCCCAGACAATGTCACATACTGGGCATCTGACTTCAAGATGAGTCACCAATGGAGGTGGTGGACATGCCAAGTGGCTTGGTGGGATGCCTGTGCAGACAGCTGCCATAGTGTGGGAATGGAGTACGCCAGATCTTCCTAGAAGATCCAGAGCAACATGTATATTAAGACACCTGTTAAAGCTGTTTGCCCAGTTCTGGTGCAGAACATGCTAGACATCGTCTGGACTGCTTGCACCAGAACTGGGTTTCAGGACATGTGTCATACAATTCTAGAAAAGTGAGGATACAGACCTTTTGGCCCACGTGGACAAGGCTTAAGTTGTGGTTTATCAAAAGTAGAAGTAAGGGCTTCTCAATTCTTCATGACTGTGGTGTAGGTAAGGAAGAGAAGGCCATGCTAGGTCTCTTCACAGGGTTGCTCAACTATGGTTTAGTGAGTTGTTTAGTTTGGTCATGCTGTTGTTAATTTTGCCTCAGCTGGGGCTGAACCTCTGGCATTGAACTCAGCCCTTTCCAATACATATATAGGGGCAGTGAGTGGAAGCTAACTGCAATGGAAACACCATTTGAAGGAAAACTTGTGGCAGTTCAGGCCATCCTTGGTTTTAAGTGGAGGTCGAAAGCAGTTTCTTGAATTTGATTTTAGTTGAATAATAGTCATAAACTGAACAGTGTGCCACATGATCACCTACTGATCCTGAATTCAGTTCTCTAGGTTCCCCCATCACCTGGAATTTTCCATTTCTTTCTTCCCTTGCTGCCCGCCTTGTAAACACACACACTCATTCACTCACTTAGACTCTTCAGCCCAAGGGATAAATGCCTCCACAAATCAAACGCACCTTCATGGGGAAAAAAGCATTTTAAAATGAGAGGTGCCACCTCATCCGTAGCTCCATCTGCAAGCACTTACAGAAGAAGGATGGGAACAGGCAGCGTTAGGTTCATAAAGCGCAGCTTTTGCCAGACAAACCTGATTGCTGCCTTTAACAAAATTGCAGGGTTGCTGGACAAAGGGATGTGATGGCTTTGATTTATCTCCAGGACCTGCTGTCTCCTCCTCTTTTTCCTGGGAAAAATGAGAAGGAGAATTGGGAGGGGGGCACTGGTTAGGTTTAAAAGTTCTGGGATGGAAAGCTGGTTGGGGCTTTAGATGGGATGAAATCCTAGTTATGATTTCTAGTTAGGAATTGCAAACCAAAACAAGCAAAAACCATAAAGTATTGTAAGAGTTGAAGGTGAGTGGCACTTAGAATGCCAATTTTCTTGTAAGGACGTGGCCTCAATTCAAGGGAACTCCCATCCCTACAGGAAGGAGGGAAACCTGACATTTTGGCCAAGCTTGCATTTCAGAGATTGTTTAGGGTTTTGCATAACTATACATGTGTCTTTGTGTTTCTCCTTGCCAAGTGTTCCATGTGGTAACAACAAGTGATGTGTGAGTCATTTTGTGTGCTGTTTCCTAGACTGAATTATTTCAGGGTTGGTGTATGTATTATTATTTTTTAAAATAAAAACATAACCTCCCACCCTTGGCCCTTATTCACATGGGCGAGGTCTTGATTTTGTAAGAGTGCCATCTTCAAACCAGACCACCATGCGTTGGCTCAAGAGTAGTTGCCTTAGCTTTAGCAAGTTGGGTTGGGCTGGACTGGCATTTGGCACAGAGATGTTGCACAAAGCAAGCCCAGTTTCCCGCAAAAGATGTGGCATTGTGGTGCATATGTGAGTGTGTATGTTCCCCCCCCCCTCAGTTTTCCCTCCCTTTCAAAGAACAATAGTTTCATGGAATAGGTGTTGTGATTCAAAGAAGGTGTTAAACTGTGGTGCCTTTACCCTAGCGTGACGTCCTGAAATACACCCAAATTATCCATCTCAGTCCATATTTCTTTCTCATCAGTGAGGCTTACTTTGTTCTTGCAGTACAAAATGTGTTACAAACAAGAGCCAAAATTCTTGTGTTGTTGTATGAATCACTATTCTGGTCATGCATTGACGGAGGTGCAAAACTCTACTGTAGTTCTGCACTGAGGACAATGAGAGGATCCAAATATACTTGTTGCAGAGATTCAGCAAAACTCTCTTCCTCCTTATCTCCTACTTCCATCAACAATTGATTGGAAAGAGGCATGCTTAGAACAGTTGATCATATAGAGACACAGGTTGCTGCCATACAAATCCCAGAATTTCATAGCATTGAGCCATAGCAGTTAAGGCAGTGTCAAACTGCATTAATTCTGTAGTACAAATGCACCCACTGTGGACAACCACCTCTGTGGAAGGGTTCATTGGATGCATGAGAGCCTTTAATTCTTAGATTATTTTCTTGGAGCACACATTTTGTGGATGAATGGTCTTAAATAAATGAAGATTTCTTGGAAGGGTTGTCTTGGTGTTTTGACTGAATATCAGCTTAATGCTCTTTCCACCATCACCACTTCACACACATTATTTTCTCCCCAATTTTTACATAGGTGTAGTTATATGGGGGTGGAATGAGGGCATTGCCCCCGCTTCTCAATAAGAATTCTGCACCCCATGATGAAATGTTCATTCAATTCCTCAAATTTCTAGCATTGCAATAACTTAAAATTTTATTAGAGTATTTAGCTATAGAGTTTAGGCATCCAAATAAAAAAAGGCAGCCAGTGACCAAGGGAAGAGGGCCAACACAGTAAATAGAAAAGTTCTAGGTGTGAATGATTTTCAATGTTTTACTTTCTGCAATGCTAAAAATTTGAGAATGAAGGAAAATGTTGTTTGCAGGGGCAGAATTTTTATCTGGAGGGCAAGGTTCTCATTTGTGCCCCCCTTTCCCATTGCTAGGCTTGATCTTGTTTGAGAGTGCAACTTTAACTGGCTTGCACTGAGTTTCTGTTCAGAAAACCTGCTGCTGTCTTTACTTTGCTTGGAAGAAAATGATGATGTTTCTTCATCTCAGGTTTCACATCGTATTTTCCCAAATCCACTTAAGAGGCAAAAGGCAGATAGGTGGAACATACTTGGGGGCTTGGTGTAATCAATGGTTTTCAGAATTGCAAACAAAACTGGAGATGGAGAAATGCTTTGTTCCCTAAGTGTTTTCTTCATTTTCCACATTCCTGCACTCATCTCCCCCTCTTCTTTTCTACCACTTTTGTTCTCTGGCTGAGCCTGTTCCACCCCACCCCTTCCCAATTTAATAAAAAACAGGTTCTGAAAAGCATTTTGTACCTGTACAACAGCAGTGTTAGAACTGTTGTGCAGCTATAACAGAAACAGTCACTTAACTGTGGCAAAGATATTGGGAGATACCTCAAAGCAAGACTGCGGAAACAGACGTTGATGGATTCCCATCTCCTTTCCAGCTTGTCCATCAGGGAAGGATGATGGGAGTCATACAGCTAGTCTGTACGCAAGTGTATTAAGCACATTGCTGTAGATTTTCTCACATTCACATCAATGGTTAATTGCCTTCACTCGCTTGTGCAAAATCACATCTGTACACCACCTTTTGCATCTGTACACCACCTTGAGTCCCTATGTTGGGAGAAAGGCAGAATATAATAACATTAAATTAAAAAAATAATCTGTTCATCTTCCCTCTGCCAAAATGTGTAGCCATCCGAATCCACATGAAGCAGATGGATGGCGACATGTGTGATAATGGGCATTTTTGCGGATTTCCACAGATACTCCAGTAAAACAGCAAAAAAGCCTTTTTCTTCAGAGTTTAAGGATTTTTTCACATAAGGCCCACAAAATACCTGAATTCCTGCAAATTGCATGTGTCCAGATCACATTCTGTTAGACTGGAATGAGGGGTATTTTAATCATGTAGACTGGCCCATAGTTTGTTAACCTCTGGAAGGCCACAGTTTCCCCACCCTTTCCTTAAATTATGCTGCAACCATTGGATAAAAGGAAAAGTTATACCATTGGTATAAGATAATAAATTATACCATTAACCATTGGATAAGATATGAACTGATAGCCAGCTTGATGTAGTGCTTTGAGTGCTGGACTACAACTCTGGAAATCCAATGGGTGACCTTGGCCAGAGCACACTCTCTCAGCCTCAGAGGAAGGCAGAGGCAAAAGGAAATCGCCTCTGAACAAATCTTGCCAAGAAAACCTGTGATAGGGTCACTTGGGTTAGGTCATCATAAGTCAGAAATGACTGGAAGGCACACAACAACAAGAAGAAGAAGAAGAAGAAGAAGAGATTAACTGCAGAAGAAAAGTTGACCATGAGTATTTGTTTATCTTATGCTTTTAAGGTCCACTTTCAAATGGGTTTTAAAAGGAAGCCAACCAAAGCCCACAAAGGCTGACTCTGAAATCCCTAGGAAAGTGTCTATTATGCTATGGGACACTTTCCAAACTTTGGAACCAAAAGCTCTCAGTTTGCTACTGACAAAGCTAATTGAAGCTCCCTGGGCTACTTAAATTGACTTTGAGTAACTTCTGCACAGCACCATCTCACCTGTGATAGCTTGGGAGCCGGCACTTGTCCCCAAAAGCAAAGACACACCTAGTTTGCAATTTAATTGGTTTTAATTTTCTCTTTAAAATGCACTTTGGTGCAACACTCATGACAATTCAGATCTCTTCCACTTAACCAAAGTTCCCTGTAAGGTTGATATGTGCTGTCTTAGTTGATGAATTGCACGAGGGTTAATTGATTCATCAATCTGATTAACACAGGGATACAAACACTTGTTTTGAAGCAGAAGGCAGAGATTCTTGTTGTTACATATCTGTGTTCTAGCAGAAAGCAGAGAGGAGTGTTCCTTAGGTGAAAGGAAAGGGGGGATGGCTCTATTTAAATGATAGTTGCTAGCTGCATTTTTATAAGTATTTGTGTGTGTGTGTGTGTGTGTGTGTGTGTGTATGAAAAAGCAACTGCCTATTAAATTAGGTCAGGGTATGGAAAATATTGCCTGTGGTCATATGCATCTCCCAGGACCATTATTACATGCCCCTCCACCCTCATCCTTTTGCAAAAAATAAAAATAAGGGACTTTTTGTCCAGCAAATGGTCATTCACACACACACACACACAAATACACACACACACACAGCCTTGTTGGGATCAGGGAACGCCCTCCCTCTTGACAATTGTAGTGAGCAACACGGAAGTGTTTACAACTGGTGGGTTTAAGGATAGAAACCCCACATCTGACCACAATGGTGGGGTTGCCTGTGAGGACTCCCCAAAGCGGGTGGCACTGGAGGGATGGTCTGCGTGGAAAACCCAAAGTTAGTGGGATATAGGTTGGAGAATCCCCACAGATCACTTCTTTGGATTTGGGGAGTTGTGGTCTAAAAAAGTAACATTTCTGGGCTCTTTGTTGGGGGTACGCTGTTGCAAGGCTGAGAAGCAGTGAACTTTGTGGAAGTGCCCAAAAACACTTAGTGCAGCAGGGCAGCCAACAGCCTGGAGGTTTATAATAATATAATGGGTTTGTTTTTATTTTCTTTAACTTTGAATGCTATATTCTAGGGTGGAGCTTGCTGTCAGACATCAGCTGGGCATCACTGAGTCATGCCCAGCCCTTCCACTCATGCCAACAGGCCTGCCTGGTGGGAACAGGGTTGCATCACCCCACGGGCAGGTCACTTTGGTGGAACTGAGTGGTGCTGAACATAATTGGTC
Source organism: Urosaurus nigricauda (assembly GCA_034509955.1). Taxonomy (NCBI): domain Eukaryota; kingdom Metazoa; phylum Chordata; class Lepidosauria; order Squamata; family Phrynosomatidae; genus Urosaurus; species Urosaurus nigricauda. Next base: position 269,956,118 of record JAOEGL010000003.1, read on the forward strand.
CAGCCCTGTTCACCCACACAAAAATGTGTCACAATAAACACAGGCAGACAAGTTAGCGGAATTGCAAGGAAACTGGCCAGCACTGTGCTGATGTTGGCAAAGAGGTCCCTTTTTGATTGTTGATCTAACCCCGAGCAAACCAAATCACACTGAGAGAGTGGGCAGATTGGCAGAGGGCAAGCACAAGAGAAGGAAGGGCATTCCTTAAACTGAGTGAGATTGTTGGTTCATCCACATCCCTCTTTGTTTGTTTGTTTATCCCAGCTGGCAGAAGCTCTCTCTCCCTTCGTTCTCAGACAAAGTTCCCTAGATCTTAAAAATGTAAATTTTTAAGACTATAATTCCCCCCAGTTGGATTTAGACCCCAGATTGTAACTTTTCTAACCTTTGGTCTTTCCTACATTTTTTTAAATCTTGAGATCTTTTTCAGTCAAGGAAGAGAAGCCCATGGCCTTTTGTATGTTGATGGATTTCAACTCTCATCAACTGCCTATTCCAGCATGAGCTATGGCCAGGGATGATAGGAGTTGTAATCTCACAAGATGTGGAGGACAGCAGGTTCCCCGCAGCTGTTTTGATGGCTCATCCCAAGGCTTGGTCAGGCAAAATTCAAGCTAGAAAGAGCATGACTTGCCATTGAGCTGTGAGGCCCTTCACACAGCGTGGGGTAGATTTGTGTGTTTGTAACTTCCATGCCAATCTAGAGACGCTTATGGCATGGTGTTTAAGAGGGCTGTGCGTGGAAAACCCTAGTTTGAAATCTCCCCATGGAGGTTAACTGGGTCCTTTTCAGGCACTTTGTCCTTCTTTTCTCTTTGTCTCAGCCTAGCCACACAATGCTTGTATGTGTGTAGGTCACCTGTCGATTTATGGTGACCTCATTAATTTCACAGGGTTTTCTTAGGCAAGGGATACTAAGAGGTTTGCCAGTTCTTTCCTGTGAAATATAGCCTACAGCACCTGGTATTCCCTGATGGTCCCCCATCCAAATACTGATCAGGACTGATTCTGCCTAGCTTCCAAGATCAGATGGGATCCTTGATGAGGATAAAAGGTGATGCTCCTATGTGCAGTGCCCTAAACTTAAAAGAAGAGCATCTCCACATTTTGTGGAGTTTGTCCATCCTGAGGATAGGAAGTTAACATTCCACTTCCAAAGAAGCTCAAAAGGTACAAGGACCAAAAAAAAAAAAAAAGAAGAAGAAGAAGAAGAAGAAGAAGAAGAAGAAGAAGAAGAAGAAGACATTTTTGGTACCAGTGCAGAGGGAGAGAACTTAGTTCCTGCATTTTTGATGGCTCCTTTTCCCCTGTGGATTGGTATTCTTTTTAAAAGCAGGCCATGCTTACATAGTTGTCTTTCCTTATTTTTAAAGGCTGCACCACAGTTCTGTCTCACACACACCCCATCACCATGTTATTTAACATATCTGCATGCAAAATGCCTTCTTTACAAACAGGGTCAGTGATAATATTCTGAGGCTCTATAAATAAAATGTCAGCGTGTCATCATTTGTTGTTATTTGGCATCAGGTTGACTTCAACTTGGGACAATCCTATGAAAGCCATGGTCATCGACTGCCCTTCTCAGGTCTTGTAAAGTCAGGGCCATGGCTTTCTTGATTGAATTGATCCATCTGAAGTGCAGTCTCTCCCTTTTCCTACCGTCTGTCGCTTTACCAAACTTCATTGCCTTTTCCAGTGAGTCACGTAGTCTCATGATATGTCCAAAGTATGACAGCCTCAGTTTTAGTGAATGGATCTCATTTTGTGAGAAAGGAAGGAAATCCACTAAACAAATAGGCATTTTCTTAACTATGGTTAAGGTAATAAGAGTTACCCTAGAAATATGCAAACCTACTTCCACTCTGCTGTTTGTTTGTTTGTTTGTTTGACAATCTTAACTCTAGTTGAGGTTTATTTTAACAGTTGTTCTGTGCCTTCTAGTCATTTTTGATTTATGGTGACCCTAAGGTGAACCTATCATAGGGTTTTCTTAGAAAGTTTCTTCAAAAAGGATTTAAATTTTAAAAAAATCATAGAATCATAGAGTTGAAAGAGACCGCAAGGGCCATCCAGTCTATCCTCTGAATCTGAGAGAGTGTGACTTGCCCAAGGTCTCCCAGTGGGTTTTTATGCATGAGCAGGGATTCAAAGCTTGGTTTCCAGAGTCATAGTCCAGTGTTCAAACCATTACACTTCACTGGCCCTCTGGTTTTAACAATAGATAATGCTGATTAAATTCCCTCGTAAAAAGGGTTTTCAAACCAGATTCAGATGGAGAACACCTATTAAGAAAAGGGCAAAGAGAATTCACTGGAAGGAGAGGAGGGCTTACAAAGAGGGAGCACTGCTGGATAAGGAGCTTCTGCTGCTCCAGAGACTAGGATATGGAGCAATAGATTAACAGTACAGGAAATTCAGGAATGAGATTCCACCTAAAGAAGAACTTCCTGATGGTAAGAGCTGCAGAACATGCTCTCTTGGAGTGTATTAGTGTGTCCTTCTTCGGAGGTTTTTCAGTAGAGGTTGGATGGCCATCTGTTGGGAGTACTTTGATTGTGTTTTCCTGCATTGCCAAGAGTTGGTCTGGATGGCCCTTGGGGTCTCTTCCAGCTCTATAATTCTTTCAGTCAAAGGGACAAATTCAATCGCAGAACAGTTTTCAGGGCCACATTCCAGTGATGGGCAGGTCCAAAGGCAAAAGGGAGGGAGCAAAAATACCAGCATATTTTAGCTTAAAGCTTTTACTGTGAGTACTTGCCAAGAAAACCCTGTGATAGGTTCCCCTTAGGGTTGCCATAAGTCGGAAACTACTTGAAGGCAAACAACGCACACACATAACTAAGCCTTAAGAGAGCTTTTTAGCCTTTTAGAATGAAGGGAAACTGCACAAAGGCTGGGGAACCACCAGATAATTTCAAAGGGATAGACTGTGTTCCTCTGTTTCAGGATAAAGAGGAAAGGTAAAAGAAATACAGTGGCACCTTAAGGATTAGCTGGCTTATTTTAGCATAAGCTTGCATGGATTTCAGTCTGGTTTTTCAGTTGCTTTGAAGAAGTGGATTGAAAACTATAAAAGCTCATGCTAAAATAAACCCGTTAAAGATGCCACCATCTTTCCTACTTTCCTTCTTACAGCAGCTGATTGTATCATACAGAAGGGAATGTGACTGTTCAGAGCAGATTCAGCCCTAAGTTTCCCTGGGATACAGGATCATTCTTCTGTGTCTCTTATGCCAGGGATAGAAGTCAGGATCTTTAAGCTGCGACAGGACCAGTGTTATTCAGAGATTGCCAGAGAGGTGAGAAGTCAGGCACAAGATGTCCAATACTGATCCAATCTACCCATGGCAGAGGTAGTGGTCACCTTGGACCTGATGATCACACAGTGCCATTTGGATTTTGTGTGAATTATGTAAGTATGTGCACGTATACATGAGTGTCTATCATGTGTGCGTGTCTGTTTAAATGAAAAACAAAATCCAAGCTTTGCAAGCCGTATATTTATGCATGTCCCGAAGGGCATCCATTTCTTGGCTGGGACTCAGCTTTTGTAAATATGTACGAGACTGTTTGTGGGTTTTGAGGGGAGGCCCCAAAGGTCAAGCTATTTTGGTTCAAAGCAAAGCAGGGCAGGTGTTATATACCCCAGCGGGGGACTCGGGCTGCCAAAAAATGGGAAGAAAAAGAAAGACTTGGAGCCCCTTCTAGCCACCAGATGGGTGGCCTCTCTCCAACCTGTCCCCCTCCACACCAAGAGAGCATGGACTCAACTCTTTGGAAGGAGACGTGCTGAGCATGGAGACATTCCTTTCTTCCAGCAGCAAGATCTTTGGCACCCTTCATTTGGGAAGCCCAAGCTTAATTCATCTGCACAGACTTTATCGTCTGATTTCTGGTCTCCGCTTCAGGGGTTAGGGCAGCAGCCCAAGAAAATAATGCTATTCCATTTCATCTTCCAAATCTATGGAAGATAGCAATCTCACTCTGGACTGTGTTATTATTATTATTATTCTCTTCAAGGCAGAACCAGACCAAAATGCTTTAGCACTTGATCCCAGTAGTACTTCCCCAGTTCTCTAGGCAAGTTTCATTGGGGACTGGAATGGATGGATGAGAATCCTACAGGAGGCTGTGTAAGAGCATTCTCATCCATTTCAGCAGATATCGTGTGGGGGTACTTCTTGTTGGATTCTGCTGCTCAGATCAGATGTATTTTGCCATCTGCTGCCCTTATTGGTATCCAGAGTCATTGGTCTTCAGGTAGCCATCTCTCCATGCCTATTCATGTGGCCAACCCACCTGTCAAGTGCCTAAAAATTAGAGCATCGTTCAGGCAAGCCAACAAAAGTTACTACTCTGCCTGTCTACGTGTATCTGTTGTGGGACAAAGCAAGAAGGGGAACTTAAGTGTCTAGTAAGGCTTCACCATGCTTAGCTGAACAAGCCAGTGTATTACCCGGGGGGGGGGGGGGGTGGCAGAAATAATGGAGTCAAATTCTGTTCCATAAATGCTGATCTCCCTGCACCTATAATACTAGCATATCACTGAAAAAGCAAAACAAACCTTGGCTGCAGTATCTTGCCTGCAATCCTCTTCCTTAAATGGTGGGATGTTCAGTAGTGTGAGTCCCCCGCAAAAAAATGCTGACATCCAGAAGTGGTACAGCCCAGTTACAGTTTTGCCACCTCAATCAGAATGCAAGCAACCCTCTGTCCAAGACCCAATAGATGCACTATGTGAATGCCCCCCCCCCCAGCTTGGAACTATTGGGATGCACTCATATTTGGGATCCATTACTGACTCTGTTGACTGAGGATGATGGGATTTGTTATTCCAGCACATCTAGATTCCAGTACACTATTGTAGAAACAAGATCTGTAATAAAAGGCCCATCATATGCCTGATGATTCAACAAGAAAACTCTCTAGCATCCATTGCTCACTTTGTGCTGACTTTCTTTATGATGCTAAGCTCAAGCTCTGCTCTGTAAAAATATTGGCACACAATCATTCCCATTCTGCACTCATTCCTATTCCTGATCTTGGCGAGTGGTTGAGACTTGCAGCCAGCTGAGTTCTTCCTCTCATTCTGTACAACCTTCCTGTTGGCTCTTGTGACTGTTGCTGTGAGGGGAGCTTGAACAGGGATGGCTAATAAAGACCATATGAAACTGCTTTAAACTAGAAGTTCTCATAGTTTGGTCTTCCAGATGTTTGGGACTTCTGCCTCCAGAATTCTTGACAGTGGGCCATCCTGGCTGGGACTTCCAGGAGGTGATGTCCAAAACATCTAAAGGATCAAAGATTAAGAAATGGTGCCTTAGCCTTCATTGAGTTGTGGGTCCACCTAGCCCAGTAGTGTTTAATCTGATTAGCAGTGGCACTATAATGTCTCTGGCAGAGAAGTCTTTCCTAAATATGCTAGTTGAAAGTGTCAAGGACTGAACTTGTATCCTTCCACTTCCCAACACTGAACCCTGCTGCTTCTTGCTAGAACATAGTGGAGTGCTGGTGAGGGTGGGAGTGGGACCCAGAACAGGTGAGGAATTACCTCTTTGTCCTTTGTAGATAGTACATCCACACCTTGGAAAAGTATGGTTTTTGGACTACAGCTCCAGGACAATGAATACTTGTTACCCTGAACAATAGGTGACATTCACACTGGTTGTGGGACCACATGATTTGTACTCCAAATAAGTAATTTTCCCCAACTTTGAGATCTGCGGTGGAATCCTTGTCTGCAGAGGACTTGTATCACTATTGATTGATTTTTCTTTATTAGAGTTTTGTTTTTATATTTTTTGGTAAGGATTTTCTGTCTGTATGAAAGCACATGCCATCCTCTGAACATGTACAGCCAAACTGAAACATTCCACCTAAATGTAGTAATGTTTAGTAATTACGGTTTTGTCTTGTTCAAGATGGCCTTGGTGATGCTTCCCCTGTTCTGCTTTTATTCACACAAGAACCCTTTAAGATAGCCCAAAAGATGATGACTTGCCCAAGGTCACCAATGAGTTTCATAGCTTAAAGGGCAGGGACTTGAAACTGGATCTCCTACACTGGCTCTCCACTGTACCTCTTCCTCTGAACCATCAAGGGCCTGGCCTCAGGATCAGGCCAGCTCATCCCATTCCTTTTTGATCAAACAAATTGAAGACTGGTGCAATTTAAGGAGTGGTTTTCCCAGGATAACTGGTTGGGCAAGGAAGCCTTAAGAGAGCTGCCTCAGTGTTGAGACAGTCAAGACAGGATTGCGCCAACAAGTGAAACAACCTGACCAGTGGGTTTCATTGCCCAGCGCTCAGCTCACATCCTAAGGGCTGGACCGCTTTGTTTACAAGGGGCCAAGTCCTCTTGGTTTGAGCATGAAAACAAATTGCAGACCGTTTGGATGCTTTTTGTTCCAGCTTTCTTACTCAGCGAGGGACCTGAGAGACGGAAGGGAGGAGTTTGATATCACTTAGAAACATTTGCTAATAAAGTAGTTTAGGTCATCTGGCAGGATTTTTTTTTCCAGGGCCAGCAGTCTGAGAATTGCAACATTAGCAAAGCATCCTATTAGATTGGCTCCATCCTTCTTGGCAAGGTTCTTTAGACAAACTTAGCCAAAGTAGTTACACGAACAACCTTTTGCACATCCGCTTATGCACAGTTTTTGTTTGTTTGTTTGTTTCTGTTTCCTATATAGCCAAAATCCACAGCCCTCAGCCTGAACACTCCATGACACCAAAAAGACTGTGCTCTCTGTGCTTGGAAGGGGGTGTGTGACGCCATAATAGCCTTTACTACTTGACTTCCATTTTTAGTGCTATTCAGTGCTATTTCAAGATTTAGACAGATTAGAAATATAAGACTTTGCTTGTTTTGTTTTTACAAGTGAGAAATTAAATATTTCAGCGGTTTTCACCCTGCTGGGTCAAATTATAAGAATTTTTGCACATTTATGGGTGATTTTACACATTTCAAGACTTTTCTCTCAAAAAAATTATAAGTGGTTTTCCTACACCTGTGTGTGTGTGTATGCAGGTTTTGCGTGCACATGGAAAAATGTTCCTATTGTTGATAATGACTTCTTTCTTTCTTTTATTTTTTTCACCATTCAAGGGACAGAATATACGGTGGCAGCCAACAAATTTTCCAAAAGGGTATCTTAACATCTTTCTTTCTGAGGACAAGAATATTTGTGTATATGCTTTACTTCCTTAGTGCATATACAGTGTTGGTTAATATGTGAGTTGTGATTTGACAGTCAAGAATAAGAGTTGGGGTACGGGGGCCTCAGTATTCCTCCTGTCCAGCTGCTTTCATCTCCAAATACCCCTTTTCTCCATTATCTGCAGTGGAAGCATTGGCATAATTGTTGCTTCAGCTAACCAGGATTGCTTCTTAATCATGATTTAAAAATGCAATTAGCAGCAGTGCTTGGGAAAATTCCTTTTTTTAAAGACTTCTACTCCCAGAATCCCTCATCTAGAGGCCATGATAGCTTTTTTCCAAGCTGTGAAAATGGAAAAGCAACCCGGGTTGGGAATACAGCTCAAATAGCTGGGGACTGGCAGGGCTTTTCTGTACTTCCTGGCCCCAACCTGTAGCTAGAAATGGCAACTAATGGCTGTCATGTCAGTGGGACGGATAATCTGTTCCTGACTTTAGCCAGAAATTTGAAGGACTATCTAAAGATTGGTTTTCAGGATAAGGTTTATCATTGGAATGCTTCTTCATAGTTCAGGTGAAAAAACTTAAAGCAGATCCCATGCTCCCCCAAAATGTGAGTAGATCTTTTTTTTTTTTAATGTATTTACTCGCAAAAGCAATTCTGTCTCTTCTTATGATTGATGCAAAAAAGGGATAAATGAAGCAAGTCTTGTGCCCCCACATAAATTAATTCCTCAACCATTTGAACTCTTTTGGGTGGGGGATATCCTCCCCCTTGTCCCATCTTTAGAACCACCTCTGCAACAAAAGGGTTGATTTAATGCTGTGAATAGATGCCTGTTCAAGGGCTTGGAACCAGTTCTCCACAGCTGTGGCCTCTGGCATTTATCGTACCTCTGGAAGAAGGTCACACAAGATGCTTTGTTCCAGCAATAGGAGCAGGCTCTGGCTCTGGGAAAAGAGCAGAAGGGGATACCAGCCTGCCATTCCTGGGGGCTGGTCAAGGCCAGAGCCTGGTGAACCCCAATGTGGAGGCAAATTGGCATACATTTCCACCACCTAAGATCAGCAGAGTCTACCAGGGAACAATGCCCTTTGGACCCCATCCTCAATCCACCACCATTTCTCAGTTACTGGGAAGGGGAAGCAAAGACAAATGCCTGGGTGGCAGGGCACATTGGTTCTCTTGCACTTTGTCTGTGTAAATACTTAACACTAAGTTCTATGCTTTTGAAAAAAGTTTTTAAAAATTGGACGTTGTTGTTAATTGCTCTTAACTGCCATCAGATGGGCTTCTACTTATGAAGACCCCATGAATGAGAAACCTCCAAGTCCATGTGTCATCAACAGCACTGCTCAGGTCTTGCAGACTCAGGCTGTGACTTCTTTGTTTGAGCTTATCCATCTGAAATGCAAAATCCTCTTTTCCTACTGCCTTCTACCTTACCAAACATTATTGCCTTTTCTAGGGAGTTATGTCTTCTCATATGTCCAAAGTAAAACTGTCTCAGTTCCGTCATCTTGGCTTCTAGGTGAAGTTCAGGCTTGATTTGTTCTAGGATCCATTTATTCCTCGTTTTAGCAATCCACAGTATCTGTAGAACTCTTCTCTAGCACCACAGTTTGAAAATCTACTAGCCAGCCCAGAATCTCCAAGTGAGATGGTAATCCAAAAAAATAGTATGCGCTCTGCCTGTCACAGATTGCTCCCCCCTGCACCCCACACACCTTTTCCTTGATCTTTTGCTTCTCTCTTGTGTGTACTTTGATTAACTTATTTAGATTGTTCCTGATCTACAAAACCAGCTTGAGGCAAATTGCATTCTCTTGACCCAGATAGGGTACCAACTCAGACTGTACTGCAGTGCTGGGGAACTTTTGCCTTCCCTGATTATTTGGATAATATTCCCCATAATCCTCTATCAGTGGCCATGCTTGCTGGAGCTTCTGGGAATTCAATTCCAAAATATTTTGGGTGTTAAAAGTTTCCCACGCTTCCTGTACACTTTCAGTCAGTAGATGCCTTGCTTGGATTTGTACCTCCAGCACACACCCACATGGTCAGCTTAGGCATGCTGTTATACTCACACAGTCTACCTTACAGGGCTGTTGTAATGGTAAAACTAAAGCTGTGGGTGAAATGCTCCGAAGACACACGCGAAAATCGCCCCTCCATATCCACAGATTTTTTTTATCCATGGATTCAAGTATCCACAGCTTGAAAATATTCAAAGAAGATATAAATCCAAAAAAGTATACCTTGATTTTGCCATTTTATATAAGGGATGCCATTGTATTTAATGGGACTTGAGCATCCACAGATATTGGTATCCACAGGGGGTCCTGGAACCAAACCCCAGTGGATACCAAGGGCCCACTGTACAGATCCAAAGTACTATTTCAGAGACTGTGAACATGGCTTGTATGTTTGAGACTGGCAACTCAAGTTGCAGGATCCCTGGAAAATACCCCAGCTTGGGTGAGCAATTGCCAAACAGTGGAGACATCACTCAGTGGGAATGTTACAGAAGAAGGCTTCTCCTTGTCTAAAGAAAGCAGTCTGTCTGTCTAGCTATCCATCTATTTGTCTGTCTATCATCTCCCACCTTTCTTTCAAAACAGAAGCTTAAGGCAATTCACAAGAAGATTAAAAAACAGGCCCAGCTGAAAACATGACAAGTTGGAATACTAAAACACAAGTTAACCAGTTGTAGTGTTAAAACATAACTTTCTCTGAAGCAACTAAAATGCTTCTGGGTAAAAAAGTTCACCCCCTTCAAAAAATCTCTATCCCAACAGTCCAACAGTTGCCAAAAGCTTCTCTGAAGAAAAATATCTTTGCCTTTCAGTAGAAGGACAAGAACCATCCTAGGTTCTTCTGGAAGAGAATTCCCCAGCCTGGGAGCAGCCACCGAGAAGGCCTTCATCTGCTGAAAACAGCAAGTGACCCAGTCAAGTGCATGCATAAATTATTTGGCTTAGGAAGTTATGAGAAACCTTTTTCCCGCAAGCTTTATAGCAAAAACCAATGGCTCAGGAAGCAGGCAGCATTCAGTGTCTCACGGGCGTTGCCAGAGTTTTCAGGACTGGTTTCTGTCAAAGTTGCAGAGCAACATCAACGTCTTAGATCGCTTCTGTTGCGTATCACCTCCCTTTTATTGCCTCAGCGTTCCTTATCAAAGTTAAAACATCAAATAAAATATTCCAAACTCTGGGGAACCCCAGTTTCAAATTTGGTATGCTAGATGCAGATGATGCCAGTGGCAATTTGGGAAGCAAGGGTGTTGGTGGGTGAATATAATTAAGCCATGGACCTTTCTGGGTCTAGGGATGAAGTTGCTAAACTTCCTAACATAAATTGGGCCATAGCTGTTAGGCTGATAAAAATGGAGTCAATACAAGGGTGTGTTTATCAATATAATTGCCCTGTCATCAGTGCATGTGATATGCTATAAGAAACAATTAATTAGATCAGCAGTTTTCAAAGCCATTTAGTCTGTTAGCTGTGTTTTGTCTGGCGCAGCTAGACAACAAAGAGCCGGGTGGCGCTTTTAAGATTAATCGATTTATCAAAGCTTTAGTTTGTATGGATTGCAAGCCGCTTCATCAGATGCATAGAGTACAGTATCATCCAAAAGCAGAGGTGGAAAAAGTAAGAGCTCCTGTCCACATGCTGCCCTATTGTCGGGGCATTTTATGTCCCCTAAACTCCTAAGCCCTCACCCCACCCCCAAATTTAAAAATTCCAGTCCAAACCCACACAAAAACACCACAGAAATGTGGCAGTGTGCCTCCCCTGGCCTCACCTCCCCCCAAACGTGCAAAATATATCCATTTTTAAAGCAAATTCCAAGAAATGGAATTGGTGTAATCACAACCAGTTGCCATCAGGAATGATTGTGTGGCCTAGGAATGCAGTATTCCATGAATTTTCTTCTCTGAGACAGGAGAAATAATCTTAGCAATTTTCTTCCTGTTTGAAAAATGTTTTCAAAAACTCTTACTTTTCAAAGACAGTTCTCAATTCAGGACTTACTCTGCACAAACCTTGCACGTGGAATTGAAGGCACACCACAAGTATTTTATTTTCTGTGTAGAAATACTATTTTTCATGCAAGACAAATGTGGTTTCCTACACAGAAATTGTATTCTTTGTGAAACAGCCACGTATGAATTTTGTGTAGAATATGTATGTTGTACAGAAAATAATGCTTCTCAACAAAATAACCACAAACAAATTTTGCATTGAATAAGTCCCAGACTGTGAAGATACTCATCAGTCCATGTTTCTTCTTGTCAGAGTTTCTTAGCAGTTGGGAAACATGTTTTGACCATTTTATAAATCCTTAGCCCATGGAGGGTGGTGTTTCCTTGTCCTACAAGTTTAGATATATATGTGCCTGCATATTGGATTTGAAGGAAGTGCATTGCAATCTACTAAAATTCATGTCATTATAAACCTGTTTGTCTTATTAAGTGTGTCATATGCCTGTTTGTTTTCTCAAAAAGATCAGGATGTCCACAGCTTGGGTAGGGTTCTGTCAAGCTGTATCCTCTGTAACACATCTTTTATCCTCTATCTTAGGCTGCTACCACACCGCAGAATTAATGCAGTTTGACACTGCTTTTACTGCCATGCCTTCATCCTATGGAATCCTGGGATCTGTTGTTTGTTGTGGTACCAGAGCTCTCTGAGAGAGGAGGCTAAATATCTCACAAAACTACAGATCCCAGAATTTCATAGCATTGAGCCATGATGGTGAAAGCAGTGTCAAACTGCATTAATTCTGCAGAGTGGATGCAGCCCTAAAGCCAATCCTCGTTACTCGTAATGGCATTTTGGCATTAAAGCTTAAGTATTGCCTTCTTGTGCATTGGATCAAAAGCCCATCTAACCAGTACGCAGTTTCCAATAGTGGCCAACCCGATGCTCCTTACGGCCTAGACATGCTGGTGAGAGCCATGTCCCCTTCTCAGGTTGCTAGTCTTATAACTAAAGGGCTATAAACACAGGAGCTAAGCTGTTTGTGACTAATAATAGCCTGCTCCCCATGAATTTGTGCAATTACTTTTGGATTGTTGTTGTAGTTGGTATTTTTGAAGAAAAGTCATGAGAGCCAAGGAGCATAATTGCATCATGTGGCACTGAATTCCAGAAGTTAATTATTGTTGAGATTCTGGGCTATAAGCAATCTGGAGAGGCAGCCGGGTAGAAAGAAGGAAGAATGAGTCTCTGGGAACAAGCCCTGAAGGGCATCAGGCAGACCAACAAGGTCAACCCTGATTGCTACCCAAGCTAAGACCAGCCCTGACCTGGAAGCTTTTTGTTAGCCTTTTTTCAAGGTCCAAAGAAATCAATGGGGGGTAGTGATTGGGATCTCCTGAAGCCCAGGAGAGTATTATAGCTTTGGGAACCCTTGAGTGCATGTTGCCTGTAGGTTTTGGTCATACCATGAGGAGAACCTTTGACCAGAGCTCCCAAAAGTAATCAAAGGTCTGGTACTCAGGTCTTTATGTGGAACAGCTTAAGACAGTGGGAATATTTCGCTGAGAGATGACATGATAGCTGTGTCTTTAGATATCTGAAGAGATGTCATGTAGAAGGTGGAGCAAGCTCTAAAAGTCTGTGAGCCTAAGATTCTCAACATGTGGTTATTTTGGAGGTTTTTAAGCAGATGCTAGATCTGTTTTTGGTGGCTTTGATTGTGTGTTCCTGCATGGCAGTGGGTTGGACTGGATGCCCCTTGGGATTTCTTCCAACTCTATGATTCTATGAAACCCAACAAGATCAGTCATAAAAGCACAGGACAGTGTGAGATGACCAACATCAGCCTTCCTTATTCACAGATTTTTTTATTCATGGATTCAAGCATCCATGGCTTGAAAATACTATATATATATATATATATATATATACACACACACACACACACACACATGCATATATTCCCCAATTTTGATCTTGCCATTTTATATAAGGACACCATTTTACTCTGCCATTGTATATAAGGGGACTTGCACATCCACAGATGTTGGTATCCTGGAACTAAACCCCAGCAGTTACCAGTTGCTGTTTCTTTATGACCAGAGCTTGGAAAAGTAAATATTTGGAGTACAGCTCCCAGAACCCCCTATTCTCCACATCCCACAGCATTACTGAGCATGCAGTTCTGGAAGGGGCGGTTTTAAAAAGTGACTTGTCCAAGCTCTTTCGCTTTCAACATGGAATGTCTGGAAAGGGAATGGGAAGAAGTCAATTTTTTTGCAAAGAGAGGGTGAATGTTGGAGTTGTGCGTCTGATCGGAGACCAGCGAAAGGGCAAGGGCAGTGGAGTCCACCCACTCTGGTTTCGGTGGAGTCCTGACAATTTCCTGTCGCACTCCAGATTCCTGTGGCACTTCTCTGTGGTTAGCCATGATGAAGGAAGCTTTGCCTTGGCAGCATTCAGCAGGTCGACAGACTTGGGCTGAGCCTTTGAGCTGACTGCATGTAGGGAGGAATCCTTAACCCTTCCTGTTTACTGCTGCCTAGTCTCATCCTGCCCTCAGTGGGTTGGATTTGTGTATTTTTTGGAGCACGGTTCCCAGAGTAAATGGGAGTGTGGAAAACAGGCACGGCTGCAGTAAAACGCTGCAGGTTTTGAAATCCAAACCTGCACCACAGGATCTGTTCCACCTTTCCAGAAGCTGAAACATTTATGGAAATGGGAAAGTTTCTAGTCCTCATGGCTACAGAGAGAAAGGGGAAGTATAGACAGGCAGCTAGAAGCCACCCCTGTAAGCCCCGTGTCTGTGTCCACATTCTGCAGCACAGACGCGCCACCAAAAAGAAGCTGCCTAGAGTGGCTTCTTTTTTACGGTGTCACTAGCAGGAAGGGGTGCCGCCACGACACCACTTCCTGCCAATGCCGTGCGGATGCTGTACGGTGTCATTGTCATCATGGCTGTCCCCGAGAGGCCACCATGAGTATGGGTTAGGGTTCTGGAGCGTGCAATTGCTGCGCACTCTGGAACCCTAAAATCAGATGACATCTGGCCTGTTCAGTGCCAAACCTGGGGTATACACCTGTTCGAATAGGTTTAAATAACCCCCTGTTTGCTCCAGATGTTTAACATGCATTCCACTCTGCCACTGGTGTCAGAATGGAGGGCTAAGGAAATTGGGGGAGTCAAGGCTGCTCTGAATCCAGGATGCCCTCAGAGTATCCCGGCCAGTGTAGGCACAACCTCTATCTGCCTCCTGATGGACTTGGATCACTTTGGCCCCTCTGCCTCACACTTCTACTGTTAATTTAGCCGTTTCTTCCCAAACATCTCTCCTTGTACTTCAGCGTGCTAATGAAGTATTCAAGTACTGAGTAAACCAGAAATAAGCCAGGATATTAAATTAACTTCAAAACATAATATCCTGGCTTGACTCTGAAGCCATTAACTTTAATTTCCCAGTTTGGATTGAAATGTCAAACTGTAATTAATGGAAGTCTTCCTGGACGGATTGATTCATTGCTCTCACAAAGGGAGTTACAAACCAGCCATGCATTTTGCCAAGTTTCCCATTTGTATTTTTGGTTGATTATACCGTAATGAAATGATTCAAGTACTATTCATGAATGTCTTGGTTATGGGGAGCCATTGGGGTCTGATGGTTTCCATCTCAGTGGAGCAGTGAATCCGCTTTGGGTTTTAGTTTGAACTATATAGCCACTATTGTGTGGAGCCCAGGTGTTTTTACAGTTAGATCTTGTGAAAATTACATTTTTGCATTATAGCTCCCAAAATAATCTGGCTAGCATAGCCATACGAGCCAGTGGGGTGTAGTAGTTTGTGCGTTGGTCTACAACTCTGGAGATGAAGGTTCGATTTTCAACTTGGCCATGGGACCTGAACTTTGGGCAGGTCATATATTCTCAGACTCAGGGGAAGGCAATGGCAAACCTATTAACAAATCTTTTCAAGAAAACCCCATTATAGGGTCACCATAAGTCAGAAGCAACATGAAAGTACAGAACAACAGCAGCAGCATACTGGCTGGAGGATAATGGGAGCTACAGTGCAAAAATAGGAACTTTCCCCAAAGTTCTATACAGTGGAGTCTAAATGACTTTGCCTACTAATAGAAAACTTTCAGTGCCATCGATTCCTCCAGACAATAGTTTGAATCTGCAGTGACAGGTTTTGTTGATTGACCAACTCATTTTGGGCTGTCTTGGCAGCAGCAACATTATTAAAGCAAATGCACTTTAGTAACTTCTATGTGTCCTCTCCTTTTTTTTTCTTTTCTGCTTTTGTGTATTTCTTCTTCCTCAAATTTATTTTCAAAAGCAGTAGCAAATAATAACAAGTCAGGGAAAAGAGAAAGAAGGAATGGAATGGAAAGCTCTGTGCAGTAACTCAGGCAGACAAGCCATGTGTTGTGAACGTGGTTGGTTGTTCCAGGCCCCAGGGGACTGGAGGGTGAAAAGGAAAATTTCTTGGCTCTCCCAACCCAAGGCTTCTGCAAGTTTCAATCCATAGAGGCCACCCCCGAGGTCAGCAGGCATCCCAACATAAGCTGCTTCTCTTTTCTGCTAGGATTCCTGCGGTAGTTGAAAGATACATCCCCAAAACCAAAGAAGGAAAGAGCCTCATAGAGCTTGGGGGAAAAACATGATACCACATGACATCAGGGAAGAGTTAACATCTTCCGAATGTTAAATTCCAGTGTAAAGCTCTGTCAAGTACAACAAAAAAGTAGAGGTAGAATTCAGAGACGTAGCCCTGTTCGTTTGGAATATCAACATGCAAAGGAATCTTGTAGCACCTTTGTGAATAACTGATACAAAGAGGTTGTAGCATAAACTTGCATCTCCATGCATCTGAGGAAGCAGATCAAGTCTATGAAAGTTTATGTTATAAATTCTTTCTCACAGTTTGTCTCAAGGGTGCTCCAAGATCCCTTTTTTGAAAAGCCAAGGTGGCCATGTTTGACCCTAAGGTGAATGCCACAATCCATATACAGTGTACTGGCAATGAGCAGTAAAATTCCTTCAGTACACTGAACAAAAACACAGAGAATTGTGTGCAAGTCGAAGCTACAAGTCATACTCTGTCAGGCTCAGATGATGGCAATGGCAAACCCATTCTGAAGATACTTCCAATAAAATCCTGTGGTAGAGTTGCTATAATCAGAAATGACTTGAAGGCACATAACAACAACAACAGAAGCTGACTGAGACATAATTTTGGAAGCAAAGATTTTGCAATCTTTTCTGTTTTGCCAACTGGGATTTGTAATATTTGTGAGCTATTTAGTTTTCTCTGTCAGAGACCAATGGTGCCACCACAAACTACAAATCGTAGTATTCCATAGGGTGGAGCCATGGCAGTGTGCACTGAAGATCCGGCCTACAGCTTCCAGAATACTAAATTTCTGGGAGGTGCAATCAAAAATGTAATTTTTCTACTCTGGAGGAGATGATTTCATGAAGGCAGCACCTCCACTACTTCCCCAGAGTCAGAGCCAAATGCTCAACCCTCCACACCATGCTGGTCCAGTATGTTAAGTTCTCACTCAGTGGTGTTTCCAACAAAACAGGTAGTGATGGTAGCTTGTTAGCTGTTTTTGAAAATGTAATTGTTAGTTGACTTGGGAAAGAAAGTCTAGTAGGTTTTTTTAAAGGTAGGATTGATAATGAATTAATTAATGGATATACAGTTGTCCCTCCATATTTGTGGCTTTGACTTTTACAGATTTGATTATTTGCAGTTTTGATTAAGATGTTTTCTCTAGGAATCTCCAGGTCCTGCGGCACAACTCTGCCAGAAGTTGACCATAGAGTTGTGCTGGAGGACTAAGAAGTTCCTAGACACTTCTCGAGGCATTTGTAGGTCCTCCAGTTTGATTCTACGATCAACTTGTGCCAGATGTTGAACATATAGCTGCACTGGAGGACCTGGAGATTCCTACAGAGTTGATATCTTAGGTAAAAAGAATAATGACTTTTTTATTTTGTATTTCCCCACATTCACGGGGTCTTTCACCTCAAACCTCAGCAACTGTGGAAGGGCCAGTGTACATGCATATCAATAAAGTTTTTGCATTGTGGACCACACCAGAATCTCTAATGTGCAGGAAGCTAACCTCTCTTTTTCTGTGTGTTTTCTTTTGCAGCCTGTGGTCCAGGCACCTTCAAGTCGAAGCAAGGGGAAGGTCTGTGCTCCCCCTGCCCCCCTAACAGCCGGACGACCTCCTTAGCAGCCACCCTCTGCACTTGCCAGAACAATTATTTCCGAGCAGACACCGACCCCCCAGACAGTGCCTGCACCAGTAAGTCTTTCCTGAAAGGTTCTGTTTGTTGAAGTAATATTTCTTTGGGGCCTATTATTCCACTCTGTCTAGAGAAATTTAAGATGACTCATTGACTAGCATCCTGCTTGTGTCTTATGCTTGCGTAAGTACAATTTTGAATGGGGCACAGACGGCTATTCACTTGACTTTGCACTCTGACCGAAAATGCCCCACACCCAGCAGCTCTAAGAGGGACCCCTTGATGATGAAGAAGGGAAGGAGTGGCGAGGTGATTTCAGACAGTGAAAATCCAGTTTCTCCTGACTCCCAGGGGAAGGAAAGATGGGTGCACTCCCATTTCAGAGTGTATGTGATTCTGCACATGCAGAACTGTGCACCAATGCAAGATCTCAGCCAATGTCAGTTTAAAACCAGGTTTAATCTACAGGACGTCAGCCCACAAAACTCAAGCAAGGGTAAAAGAAAATCATTCAGACCAATCCAGAGTTAACAGAGCTCCTATGTGCACAGTACAAATAATCCAGTTCGACACGACTTTATCTGCCATGGCTCAGCACTGTGGAATTATGGGAACTGTATATACAGATAATTGTTAGCTAGATAAATAGATAGATGATAGACAGACCGAATAAGTTATCACATGCTCAAAAAAATCCCCTTCATAAAATTGTGGGAGAAAAGTGCTGGACTTTTTCCACCAGCAAAAGGATGAAAAATCTTGCAGTAGTTGACATGGTTCTTGACAGAGTGTCTTAAGATGTCAAGGCATGCTTTCTAGTTAAGTGTGAGAAAATTTGCAAATATTCTTTATATACCTCATCCAGTTGTAGGCTCCACTCATACTCCCCAATAGCTGATATACAGCCTTTGGTACCAAAGGGAATACATATCCATCATGACTTTGATACTCCCGTCCACCATGAATTTGTTCAGTGCTCTTTCAAAGCCATCCAAGTGTCTGCGAGTTGGCTGACTTCACTGCTTTGGACTGGAGTGAATTTTACATTTAACCATTTCGTGGCAAAAAGTGGAAAACTGGCTTTGTTTGCTTATCCTCCAGCACTTCTTATGGACTGCCAGCCCTCCCCAACCCCAATTATTTCCTAAAGCAGCACATGGATTCATTTATATGTTCATCCATCACCTTATTATTTTTTTAAAAAAGCCCACAAACATTTTCAAAATATTTGCAAAGCTGCTTCACAAATGTGTGTGCGCTGATGTCAGAAATGCTACCCAGGTGATGTTTTCTGCAGCTTGCTTTTCCCAGGTTCAGGCTCAACCGTGCTGTAAACTTGCTTTGCCATTTTTTCAGAGCTTAGATCAGGAAGAAAGGAAAGAAGCATGTTTGCACTGAGAGAACCGAGTGTGTTCCCAACTCCTCAGTGCTGCTCTGAGTCAGAGCTTGGAAACACCATGCATTTCAAATGCACCTCTTACAATTCCTCCAACCAGAACTGTCAGCAGCAATGCTGGCTGGAAGTTTAGGGAATTATAGTCCAAAAAGTACCCCATTTTGACACACCTGGAGAAAGAGCCTTAGTGCCTAGGTGGATAAATAGAATAGAAGACCTTACTTTTTAAAGGTAGTCCGACTACAGGCTATTTAGGGCTTTAAACTTTTAAATCAGCACTTTGAATTAGTCCTGGGGACAAATTTATAGCCAGTGCAGCTATCAAAGTATAATATGATCGTATCAACCAATTCCAGGGAACAGTCTGACCAGCTTACTTTGGACTAATGGACCTTTCTGGTTTCTTTTCAACGCAAACCTGCATATAGTGCATTGAAACAATTCAGACAGGAGGTGGCAAAAGCGTAAATACCAGTAACAGTTTCAAGGCTATAACCTTCCAAGTAGTGTTGTAGTTGCTATATTTGCCAGCTACTACTTCTTTTCTTACTCTCTCCCTAGCTTTCTCAACTGATATAGAATTTCTATCCTTTCCTGGAAAAAAAAATCATCATCATTTTTACCCACCTCTCCTTTTGGATTGAGATGAGAAATAACAGATTAAAATACAACAACAGATGGACCCATAACATCAGTTAAAAATGCATAACACCAATTAAAAATGCATCATCAATTAAAAGAGCACAACATGAGCATACATATTAAAAAGAGTCAGTTCATCATTTAAAAACTCATAATTAATAAATCTCCTGGATAGGTCTGCTGGATGAAATTAGACTTCAGTACTGTTTTAAACTGAGACAGTGTCTCCAACTGTCAAATCTTGTCTGCCAGGTTGTTCCACAATTTGGGGGTGGCTAAAGAAAAAGTCATCTGGGTAACAGTTCCAAGCCTGGTGCTGACTGACTGGAGTAAATGTCCCTCAGACCTGAATGTATGGAGCTGATTATATGGCAGTCCCATAGGAATGGGCCCAAACTATGTAGGGCTTTAAAGGTAATAACCAATACTTCGTACCTTGCCCAGAAGATACTAGGCAGCCAGAATATTCAACATAATGCTCCTGCCCATTACTCAAAGAAAGGTGATCGACGGGGGTTCCCACGAAGTATGTCAGTGTTACTTTAAATGTTGGGGAAATTAGCCTTGCAAGAGGCTGGGTAACCTTTAGGACCATTGGTACCTGTCTATACCAGTAATAACCAAGGTTTGGGTGAATTACGACTGTTTTGTTCAGAAAAATGCAGGGTGAAATTACGCACACTAGCAATTCACACATCCAGAGCTAACCAAAATGAAAATATGGAAACAAGAAAGCGGAGTTTGAGGGGGAGGAGTTTAAGGGGGGGGTAATATTTGCCTGTCTGAAGAGTAGACTGTGGATAGCAGGAGTAGCTCAGACTGAGATTTGAGGGCAACACAGAACATAAATTGAGATCAGCCTGGGACAACTTTATGTGTACTGTGTGCGCAGACACTAGGTTTTTGAGACCAATATTTATACCTGAAAACTAGCCTCTGTGGATGAGCTATCTTGCAAGGTAACAAAGACTTGATGCTTTTTTCCGGGAATTGACAATGGGTTTCTGGATTGGTTGATATTTTAACTTCAGGGTGACAAAAACAGTGATTGAATCAGGACAACCCCAGGGTGGACACAGAGGTGGGTTGGAAGCATGGCAAGGATAGGCAGAGAGAACTGGCTTACTACTTAGGAGCAATGAAACCTTCTTTGACTCTTGGTGCAAGATAAAATGCGAAAGACATGAGGGGAAGGGAGGAGAAATTAGATTACCCATTTAGCCTTGACTGTATTATTAGCTGAATTGTCCACATGCTTTGGGTCTTCACGCTTTTAATCCTAAGAACATTACCTAGTGTTCCTAAAAGTCATCATGACCTCTCAAAATATGTTGGTTCAAGATATGAAATATGAAAATATGGGGACCCCAAATACAATGTGGGGTGTGCAAGGTGTGCTACCTCCCCCCATTTCGTCTATATGTAAATGGAGTGAAGAAACCGGGGTTTAATTGAGCATCCATTTTCAATACTATTGAAGTACTGTGACCTATTCCTTGCAGTTCTCATCTCTTGGCCCATTATTTTTCTTTCATCCAAAACTATGAAATTGCAAAAATGCCATGGAGATCTTTTTCTTTTTGCACTAAGTGTTGGAGAATTCAGCATTCCTTCTAAGAATATTTAGCAAAGTCTGTCCTCCGAGAATTTTGCAGCCCTTTAGTAGCTTGAATTTAGGACTTCCATTTTCATTCCTTACCTAAAAAGTAAATAAAATTGTTCCCTGCTCTCCCAAAGTCCTGTATAAAGTACTAAGCATTATTATAGGGAGGAGTAAGGCATTAGAGTAGTCCCAGTCTTCGGCAGCCAGGGAAAGACTCAGGCTTGACACTTTGAACAATCTTGATCCAACTACAGGTGTCCCATCGGCTCCACGCAATGTCATATCCAACGTAAATGAGACATCACTGGTCCTGGAATGGAGTGAGCCAAGGGACTCAGGTGGTCGAGATGACCTCCTCTACAATGTCATCTGCAAGAAGTGCAGCGTGGAGCGCCGGCTGTGCATGCGCTGTGATGACAATGTGGAGTTTGTCCCCCGCCAGCTTGGTCTGACTGAGAGGCACATCTACATCAGCAACCTGATGGCCCATACGCAGTACACCTTTGAGATCCAAGCTGTGAATGGAGTATCCAGCAAAAATCCCCAGAACCCCCAGTTTGCTTCTGTGAATATCACCACCAACCAAGCAGGTGAGTACTGCATGGGTAAACCACCAGTGAATATAGCTTGTGTCTGTCCCAAGGAACAGTACATAGACAACATCTCTTGAACTAGTGATAGACAAGAACCTTCGAGATTGTGATTGTGGTTGTAAAATAGGGCCTTGAATTGAATTCTTGTAGGTGCTGTGGAATCCAGGGGAGGCTGGGGAATGGAATCTGATCTTTCACCTAACAAAAGGTTTTGAATCTCTGCATTGCAGAGAATGTGAACATGTTGGTGGTTATTTTTGAGGCATCCAGAGGCGAGGGAGGATGACATTAACTCTATCCCTTGTTTCTGAAATCTTGGCCTGCCAGCTGTTGCACAAGACTGATTTTTTTTGTGAATTTGAATCAGCTTCTGTGCACAGAATGAAACAAGTTAGTGAATAAAGTTGGTTGGGAAAAAGAAATAGAGAAAGACAGTCTCTATTGCTTCTATAGTTATAAAGGCTGCTTTTTCTTGAGGCCCAAAGATAACACTTCCGATGCAGCTGGTAGGAAAACACTATGGTTCCTGGTGAAGGAGCACCGTCCTTTCAGAAGGGTGGTAATTTGGGGATATGTGTAATAGAATAAGCTGAAAGGCTTTGACTTCCATAGGATAGTGTGCATCTTCCAACCTGGTGACTGCATTCTGTTCCCTTATTAAATGTGATGGCACTCTTGGCCCCTTTGTTAAAGAGAACATAGCTTGGCTCTTGAATGGATTTGAGTCCTTTTGAGTGGTTGTGCAGAAGGAGTGAAGCACTCTCAGCTGGTGCTTGCAGGAGCCTTCTGCCTCCTGACCTTGCAAGGTAATCCTTGAAGAAAGGCCTTTAAAAATAAAAAGTGAACTGGAAGTGACTTCCATATCATTTCCTGTTGTAAAAAAAAAAAAAAAAAGCTGAGGGTGTGCTCTCCTGGGCCCTTTTCTTATCTTAGAGGAGTCCCAAATATAGAGAGTGCTGGATGGAAATTGGGGCAAAACCTGATTTATTTATTTTTGTAAGGGACATGGCCCTCCAGGGTTTCTTCGGGGCCCAGTGCAGCTCCCTGACAGCCACCCACCAATCCTTAGAAGATGGCAGAAAGTGTCTGCCCAAGGCCTAGTATAGGGTTTAGGGCTGATGCCACAAGCTACCTCTTTAGTTCTACCAGGGAAAACAACTGGTGTTTGGTGCATGGCTATTATTACTGTTACAAAGTAGGGAAGCTAACACCCAGCTCCTCCATCTTTTCTGCAGCCCCTTCAGCAGTTCCCACGATGCACCAACATGGCAGCACTGGAAGCAGCATGACTCTTTCCTGGGAACCACCCAAACAACCCAATGGGATCATCCTGGACTATGAGATCAAGTACTTTGAAAAGGTAAAGTTGATCTGGTGGCAGGGATTTAGTCCTATCAAGCATTAGGGTTAGAGCTTATCCACAAGGACAAATGATACATAGTACAGGCTGAGCATCCCTTATTCAAAATGCTTGGGACCAGGGGTGTTTGGGATGACACCTGGCTGAATGAAACTACATGCGAAAGAGAACTAGGAGTCCAAGTAGACCATAAGTTGAACATGAGTCAACAGTGCGATGCGGCAGCTAAAAAGGCCAATGCTATTTTAGGCTGCATCAATAGAAGTATAGTGTCTAGATCCAGGGAAGTAATAGTGCCACTCTGCTTTGGTCAGGCCCCACCTGGACCTGTGTCCAGTTCTGGGCACCACAATTTAAAAAGGATGTGGAGAAACTGGAGTATGTCCAAAAGAGGGCAACTAAGATGGTGAAGGGTCTGGAAGCCATGCCCTATGAGGAACACCTTAGGGAGCTGGGGATGTTTAGCATGGAGAAGAGAAGGTTAAGAGATGATATGATCGCCCTGTTTAAATATTTGAAGTGATGTCACATAGAGGAGGGAGCAAGCTTGTTTTCTGCTGCTCCAGAGAATAGGACCTGGAACAAAGGATGCAAACTGCAGGAAAAGAGATTCCACCTCAACATTAGGAGGAACTTCCTGACAGTAAGGGCTGTTCGACAGAGGAACACACTCGGAGTGTGGTGGAGTCTCCTTCCTTGGAGGTCTTTAAGCAGAGGCTGGATGGCCATCTGTCGGGGATGCTTTGATGGAGAGTTCCTTCATGGCAGGGGGTTGGACTGGATGGCCCTTGCAGTCTCTTCCAACTCTATGATTCTATGATTCATATATATATATATATATATATATGTATTTTGAAATATTTGTATATTTATAAAATGAGATATTTTGCAGATGGGATCCAAGTCTAAACATGAAATTCATTTATGTTTCATATACACCATAAACATATCGCCTGAAGGCAATTTTATGCACAATATTTTTAATAATTTCCAAAATCCACAAAACTGTGTTACCTTTATTGGCCAAATATATTGTACAAAATACATGTTGCAAGCATTCAGAGCTCCATGGTTTCTTGACCAGGCTAAGGTGTTAAAGTCATACAGGAGGGAAAAAAATATGACAATGTTAGTCACAGGTCTGCATTTTGTCAAGATGTTGTTCTCAGTTAAGATGGTATAGAGGGATATCTGTGCAGGCAAGCCAGTCCTCCTTTTAGCCATGTGGGTACTAGGAGACAAAGCATCTTAAAATCCAAGAAATAAAATTAAAATTCTGTTAGCAACACAACAGATACTTCCTTCAAGAACCAGGTTGTCTCCGCTTTTTGTAAGGCAACAATCCCATTTTTTAGGTAGAGAATATTGAATGTCTGAAGAAGATATTTTAGGTGCTGTTTAGGCTACCCTGGATTTGTTTAATAACTTTGTGCTTGAAACAAAGTTTGTGTACGTTGAACCATCACAAAGCAAAGGTGTCACCATGTTAACAACCCATGTGGACAATTTTGGATTTTGAGGTATTTCAAATTTTGAATTTCTGCATAAGGGATATTCAACCTGTATGTTTCTTTTCTCACTGAGAGGGGGATTACCGCATGCCAAGCCAAAAAGTAGCAAAAAAGCATTAACTAAGGAACAGAAATATCTGTTCTTACTGTTTGTCACCTGGGATCAGCCATTGGTTCTCATCTTCAGATTTCAGTCTTCAATGTGGATATAATGAGACCAGCATATTTTATAGGATTTTTGTGAGGATTATTGGAATAATATATATAAAGCATTTTTGACAAATGAAGGTATTACTTATCATTTTTAGAAGCAGTAGTAGTAATAATAGTCATTGTTGTCATCACCATCATCGTTACCTTTCTCTCCACTGCTTCTTCTCCTTCAAGATCATCATAACTAGTAATATTAATATTAAATTATTATCAATATTATTAACTTTATTTATATCCGACATTTTCCCCAAGACTGAAACTCAACACAGCTTACAAATTAAAATTATTACAGTGTACTTAAAAACATACAAAGGGTCAACATTAAAACAGAATTAAACTGTAAGCATATCAAAACTGTTTAAAACATAAATTATAAAAGATAAAAAAACTGAAATGTACATTTTAAAAGAATAGATCACCTCTTACAGCCCTTTCCTTAAAAGCCTTCAGTTCTAAAACCACCAAGAATGCATTATCTTATGTCCCCACAACCATACATCTGAAAGCTGTGGAACTTAAAGAAGGGCCTCTCCTGCTGGTGCTAATATTAATTGGAATAGATGATGCTCAGCTAGATGAGCAATAGTCAGATGTTCAGTGAAGTTGCTTCCCGTGTAAATGTAAATCCATAGGGAAATCAGGTTATTCTCTTCAAGTCGTAAAAATCTTTCACCTGTGTAAAATCATTCCCCACCATTAAGGTTCAGGCACCTGGCTTGGCAGTAAGTAAACTGGATTTGATCCTCTTTCCAATTTCCCCGCAGCAGGGCCAGAGTGATGGCATTGCCAATACTGTCACCAGCCAGAAGAACATGGTTCGCTTGGAAGGGTTGAAGCCCAACGCTGTGTACATGGTACAGGTCCGGGCACGTACGGTGGCTGGTTATGGCCAGTACAGTTTCCCAATGGAGCTTCGGACAGCAGTGGAAGATGGTATGAATTTTCTCCTACCTTCCTATCCCTTTCCTCGTGTTCTCTGCTGCTGCTGCTTTCCAACACTCCTGTCTCTTTTCCCTCCCTCACAGGCTCCAGTAGCAAGAGTTTCCAGGAATTGCCTCTTATTGTGGGATCAGCTACTGCAGCTCTAGTCTTTTTGATCGCTATGGTAGTAATTGCCATTGTCTGCTTCAGGTATTGGCTCTAGAAGAGTTTGCTCTGAACTCCAGTGAAGTGAAGGGTCAAGTCACTGATCCTATGCCATTGATAGTTGGGATTGGGTCTTCTGTCTGCATCAGTGATGGAGGATATGTGGCCTTCCAGAGGTTGTGGAACTGCAACTCTCATAATACCTCATCAATGGCTAAAAATCATGGGAGCTGCAGTCCAACAATGTCAGAAAGATCACATGTTTGCAACCGATAATAAAATACATGCTATTCTTGAGGCCAATCAAATGCTTCCCAACTGTTGTCCACATACAACTAATGCCTGTGCATAGGTAGATAACAGTGCAGAAATGGTTTGATGTTTTTAAAGGGAATTCTAAAGCATGCATGTGTTAGCTCTGAATGTTGACATTTAAATTGTGATGTTAGAACAAATGTTTGGTTTTGGTGAAATGACAGAGTAGATTACAACTGTCTTGTGTGTGTGTGTGTGAGAGAGAGAGAGAGAGAGAGAGACTGAGTAAATGTGTAATCTGGTACTCAGATCTTGGTGGCAAGATGATCAGGAGCGAAGTAACATTGCTGTGGATTTGATCCTTCCTTCTTTTTCTCTTTGGTAGAAAACAACAGAACAGTACAGACTCAGAGTATACAGAGAAACTCCAGCAATACAGTAAGTATCAGCCTGGGCGTAACATAGATGCATGTGGATGTTTGCCTTGTGGGTTCTGCTTGCTTATACTTGCACATGTCCAGGAATGCAGAGCCTTGACCCCTCAGTTTCACATGGCTGTATACAGTGCACTACAATGACAAAGCCTCAATACAGCTGCTCTAGAAGGCTACATGGCACTAAGGATCCTTGGAATTTGGTTTCCCTGTTGTTAGAAGCTGGCGTGGGGTAGTGGTTTGCACACTTGACTCTGACTCTGGAGACCAGGGTTTGATTCCCCACTCAGCCATGGAGACCCACTGAGTGACCTTGGGCATGTCACACACACTCAGCCTCAGAAATCCCAATAATACGTTCACCATAGGGTCACCATAAGTCAGAATTGACTTGAAAGTACACAACAACAGCCATTGTTATGGTTTTTAGTAGCATTCTGTATTGTTACAAATTTGTAACCTAGAGTCATGGACTAAGTAACTATTGCCACTCCTTAAACATAACCTAAGGTGAACCTATCATGGGTTTGAGAGTTTGAGCTACTTTACAAGTTGAGTCTCTTGTATCCAATATGCTTGGGACCAGATTTTTTTCAGATTTTGGAACATTTAACTATACATAATGAAATATGAAATTCATTTATGTTTCATATATTCATTTATGTTCATATATATAAACATAACCTGAAAGTACTGTTATATATAAAATTTTAATAATTTTGTGCATGAAACAAGGTTTGTGTACACTGAACTATTAGAAACCAAATGTGTCATTTTCTCAGCCACCCATGTGGACAGTTTTGGATTTTGGAAGATTTTGGAATTCCAGATCATGGATATTCAACCTGTATTTAGTCACATGTTTGTAACTAAAGAGGCAATATAGAATTTTGGCAGTTGTTATTATACTTATTTATACGTTAATTTTTTTGCCAAAGTTGGCCCTCAAGGTGGCCTACAATTGAAAACAAGTACGATTGTGGCGCAGTGATTAAATGCCTGTACTGCAGCTACTATTAAATGCCTGTACTGCAGAATGCTACTAAAAACCATAATAAAGGTTGCGAATTTAAGACCAGCAAAAGGGCTCAAGCCCGACTCAGGCTTGCATCCTTCCGAGGTCGCTAAAATGAGTACCCAGATTGTTGGGGGCAAGTAGCTTACAGTTGTAAACCGCTTAGACACCCCTTAGGTGGAATGAAGCGGTATATAAATGAAGCTGGTTTTTTGTTTGTTTTGTATATAAGTACAAACATACTAAGGTCAACATTAAAATAAAATTTAAACTATTCACAGTATTAACATATACTTAAAAAGAAGAAAGATAATCTAAAGCTGCTCAATAAAAACAATACATCATCCTCTTAAAAGCTCTTCCCTTAAAAACTTTCTGTTTTTAAAAACAAAAGGCTGTTAGAATAAAGGACAGCATGGAGCAGGAATTCTGGTTTCTTTGGGGAAAAAGCTCCAGAGCCTGGGGCAGTTACCAAGAAGGGCCCACCATCCATGCCTCTAAAGGTGGTAGGACTAAGAGAAGGGCTTCTTCTGAGGATCTCAGGCCTTGGGCAGTGTCATATGAAGAGATATGGTCTATCATTATGACATTTGCTGGTCTTTTCTCAGTTTCGAAGAGACTTTGCCCTCAAGATTTCTTGAGGGTGGGGAACAGGCATGTTTCTAGTTCTCAGCATAATGCAGTAAAGCTCTCCAGTGTGCTCAGAACATCTGCCCCCCTTCAGGCCTCTAAAAACTGGTGAACCCATTCATTTGGGTTTTGAGTACACACAACTTGGTGCCAGACCTGTCATTGTGGGATAGTTAAAAAGAAGATAGGCGAGCTGAACTTTCATGAGTCTTAACTATTCCTTTCAACTGGACTTTTCTTCCATGTCCAAAGCCAGTCTCCTTTCTGTCTTTGTAGTCACTCCAGGAATGAAGGTTTATATTGACCCATTTACCTATGAGGACCCCAATGAAGCTGTCCGAGAGTTTGCCAAGGAAATTGACATCTCATGCGTGAAAATCGAGGAGGTGATAGGAGCAGGCAAGTCTCTTATGTTCACAAAGGGGACAGAATTTGGGAGGAAGGAGTTGACCATCTCCTTAATATTATTCTCTTATCCCTGCCACCCAGGTGAATTTGGGGAAGTCTGCCGGGGTCGTCTCAAGCTTCCAGGCAGGCGGGAGATCTTTGTAGCCATTAAGACGCTGAAAGTGGGCTACACAGAGCGGCAGAGGCGGGACTTCCTGAGTGAGGCCAGCATCATGGGGCAGTTTGACCACCCCAATATCATACATTTGGAGGGTGTAGTCACCAAAAGCCGACCAGTCATGATTGTCACAGAGTTCATGGAGAACTGTGCCTTGGACTCCTTCCTGCGGGTAAGCAAAGATCTGTGGTTCCTCTCATTATGTCCTGTTTATATGTGTGCTGCTTTTATGCATACCTGTACCCAAAGGGGTTCATAGTTCATTAAAAAAAAAAACCTTTTCCATCCCATCAGGTTACTTTCTTTTTCTATGATGATCTCATGATGCTTTGCACAGAAGCATGTATTTCAGACAGTAAGGGGAAGCCATTATCACTTCAATTGGGCTGCCCATTAAAAAACTCTGACAGAGTTGTGTATACAGTGGTCCCCTGGGTTACGAAGGTAATCCGTTCCGGATTACCTTTTGTAACCCGGAAGTCTTCGTTTCCCGGTGGACCGCTATTTCTGCCGGACCGCGCGGCCGATTTAAAGGGGCCGCGTGGTTTTTCTTCTTCGGATCCCGGGGGATGTTTTTTGGTCCCGCCGGTTTTGGGTCCCGGGGATTTTGTTCCCCAGGAGATTTGTAAACCGGGGGACCACTGTATTCTGCTGTAAATATTGATGTATCTGTAGTATGTCTGTATGTTTTGGTCTACTGTGGAAAAAAACTGATTTTTTATATAAATTATGAAGTTTAAAGAATTTTGCAGAGATTTGCTTATTTTTTCATAATTGTTTCCAACTTTACTAGTCTTGGGGAGAGACCAGAACCCAAATATTAGGCAATCCTGAAGTCAAGTGCAATTGGCAGTCTGTTTCTACAGCAAATTTGATGGTTTCTTACTGTTTTATTAGGCATTTTCAAGCATACCATCCTTACCTCTAAGGTCTAGTAACTTGCCTTTTTGAACAAAAGGAAGTTGGGTTCCTGAATGTATCACATTTGACAGCTGATGCCTGCTTTTTCTATAGTGTTGTTGCTGTGTGCCTTCAAGTCATTTCTGACTTATGGCAATCCTAATGCCATAGTTCCTTAATATATCAGGGCATTTTCGTGACAAGTTTTGTTTATAGGGTGTGTGTTTACTTTCCTCCCTCTGAGGCTGTGTGACCTGCCCAAGGTCACCATGGCTAAGTGAGGATTTGAACTCTGGCCTCCAGAGTCATAGTCCAGTGCTCAAACAATTACACCATGCATTGAGAACATGGCAGAAGGAGAAGATGGGGCAGCCATTATATAAGTGTCAAAGTATTTGGTAATGGAAGTCCTGCATCCCCTGCCTAAATCCTTGAAGAGTGATCAAACAATAATTGTACCATTATCTCTGCCAGAATTGGCAACCTGGTCCTCTCCAGATGTTTTGGACAAGAGCTCCTGACAGTCTCAGAGGATTATGGGAGTTGTGGTTCAAAATATCTTGAGCTACCAGGTTGTATACCTATGGCTTGTGCTTTAGTGGCAAAAGATACAATCAGATGGGAGTTTTGTTGTATCTATCTTGTTTAAGTCACATGGAGCAATTAGTCCAGTGGAGTCACGTTGTCCAAGTATCTATAATCAGCCTGGGAATGAAAACCCACAAGCCAGCATGTGTTGCATCCTACCTATGTTTTCAGTTGATTCCCAAGTTTGATGGGCATACTTCTGCAGGAAGGTGAATGCACTGCAGTCAGAGTATAGAGAAATGAGGTTTGGAAGTGCCTGAATCCCACAACCACCTTGTCTAATGATCATACCAGCTGTAGGATTTTGGGAGTTAAAGTGCAAAAGAGTATGTTGTCCAAACTGATTGGTGTAGAGAGCAGGAGATCATCTGGACCTCTCACTAGTTTTGGAATCCAGGATGCAGTACAGATTTTTGAAGCATCAGAACCAAGCCTGGTTCTCCAGCTCTACATGCCATCAGAAATGAGAAAAACCATGAGATACTTGGGAGTCTAGAAAGATGATGGTGACCTTTACAAGTGTGGAAAATACTCTCCAACCCAGTCCCATGGTCAAATGTTTGATGTCAACACCTTAACTTTATAAATATTATTCAAGCTCTGTCCACCATGGTCTTTTGAGACAGCAAAGTGAAGAATGTTGTTACTATAATGATACATGAATTATAATGAGCAGAACAATTGTAGAATGGGGAGATGAACTTTTAAACTCCTGCTGCGAGTTCAAGAGGAATTATTCTTTGTACCACAACTCCTCTGACCTTTATCCTTATTGTACCGACAGCTGAATGATGGGCAGTTCACAGTGATCCAGCTGGTTGGCATGCTGCGTGGCATTGCAGCTGGCATGAAGTACCTCTCAGAGATGAACTATGTGCACCGGGACCTGGCAGCCCGCAACATCCTCGTCAACAGCAACTTGGTCTGCAAAGTTTCTGACTTTGGGCTCTCACGCTTCCTAGAGGATGATCCCTCAGACCCCACGTACACCAGCTCGCTGGTATGTTGAAGTGGTACACTTCATCCCTTCCTGCTTCAAGTCAAACTATGTCTACAATGTAGCACGCAACTAATAATATGATGGTGATGATTTTGTGTGTGTATGTACCTTCAAGTCACCTGTCAACTTATGGTGACCCCATGAATTTCATAGAGTTTTCTTAGGCAAGGAATAGTTAGATACCATTTTGCCTGTTCCTTCCTCTGAAATATACTTTATAGCACCTGTTATTTGTTGGCAGTCTCCCATCTATGTACTAACTAGAGCTGACCCTTCTTAGCTTACAAGATCAGACAAGATCTGGTGCCTTTAGGGTACTTAGACAAAACTGTTGCTGTTGCTGTTATTATTATTACTATTACAACTACTACTACTATAAAGTAAGGTTTTTGTGCAATTTTGTGGCCTCCCCCCCCCCCAAAAAAAAAAATCACAGAGAAATCGTAGGTGGGGATTAGCCCCATATCTCCATCCATATGCACACCCTGTATTTGAGTTTTAAACAGTGGTCTTCAGCATGCTTTGTGTCTAATACAGCTCACGATTTAGCGCTTGGAAGGCTAGCAAGGCAGGTTGAACAGAGCCTCTGTTCCAGGACTGTTTTTTATTTTGTTTTGTTTTGCTTTTTTTGGTCTAACCCCATCTCATGCAGAAACATTTGAATGAAACATCACAGTTGTAGGCATATGAGTGAGAAAAGTTCAGATCATCCTTAGTCAAGTTTGAAGCCCCAATCTGTGTATTCCATTCTTGACATTTAACCAAGAGCTGTTATTAGCAATAATAAGTGTTGACTTGAGGAGTTCTGGGGTTCCAGAATTTCTGACTTTTCTAGGAATTCCTATCTGACTCTAATTAATTGATATCCAAGTCATACTGAGGCAAACCCCATTGGTACCAAGACCACACATCTCAAAGGTTGGGGCTCCCTTCCCCCAGTTCCTTTCCAAGGACCTCCAAAACCATATAGTCAGTCCCATCTCTCTTCCCAAGCATGGGTGCTAGCAGGAACAGCAGGGGAGCATGGGGGTTGGCACTAATTAATTGTCTCAAGTGTGTCTTCTCACAGGGTGGTAAGATCCCAATACGGTGGACAGCTCCGGAAGCCATAGCCTACCGCAAGTTCACTTCTGCCAGTGATGTGTGGAGTTATGGGATCGTCATGTGGGAAGTGATGTCCTATGGAGAGAGGCCTTACTGGGACATGTCCAACCAAGATGTAAGTATGTCTGTGAAAGTCAGCAGGGGTGGATTTTTCAGGATAAAGAAGAAGAGCAGGAGCAACATCAAAGTGACGAAGGACCGCTTTTCCCTTATTCTTGTAGGTGATCAACGCTGTAGAGCAGGATTACCGCCTGCCTCCCCCTATGGACTGCCCCACAGCACTGCACCAGCTCATGTTGGACTGCTGGGTGCGCGACCGCAATCTTCGCCCTAAGTTTGCACAGATTGTGAACACGCTGGACAAACTGATCCGTAATGCAGCCAGCCTCAAAGTCATCGCCAGCATGCAGTCTGGGTCAGTCTCGTTTGCCCCCTCACCCTCTCCAAGCACAGGCAACCTGCTGTGTCTGGACTAGTAATGTCAAGTTTCTAGCTCTCATTGTTTATGGCGG
Organism: Urosaurus nigricauda; assembly: GCA_034509955.1. Lineage (NCBI taxonomy): Eukaryota > Metazoa > Chordata > Lepidosauria > Squamata > Phrynosomatidae > Urosaurus > Urosaurus nigricauda. The sequence continues at coordinate 269,988,932 of JAOEGL010000003.1, forward strand.
ATTTTTTTTAAAAAAACTGGATATATGCTTGGGGGCTGGAGGCAGGCAGCAGCCGGGGCCTGAGCGAAGAGCACAAAGGGTGGACAGGGAAATGCGGATGGCCCCCTATCCTTTTTTTGACTGCTAGGCCTGTTCCTGTGGCTGGGCCACCACAGCCCTAACCCCCTCTCGAGCCTTGCTGACCTCTGGGCTCTCTCATCCTCCGCAGCGTGTCTCAGCCACTCCTGGATCGCACTGTGCCAGATTACACTACCTTCACTACTGTGGGCGACTGGCTTGATGCTATCAAAATGGGACGGTACAAGGAGAACTTTGTCAACGCTGGCTTTGCTTCCTTCGACCTGGTGGCCCAAATGACTGCTGAGTAAGTATAGGAATAGCAACAGCAACAGCAATAGCACTTACATTTCTATACAGCTTTATAGTGCTAAGCACTGTCCAAGTGGTTTACAAGGTGTTAGCCAGTTGCCCCCAACAAGGTGGGTATTCATTTTGCCAACCTATGGTGGGGAATTGTGATTTTAGATCATCTGACAGAATTTATCCCTCCAAGTGTGCTTGGGAAAGCACTAATTGGCAATTGTGCTTGATGTGAAGTTAATATAAATAGGGTTTCTTCCAGAGGTTTGAAAAGTCACTCTTTAAGATGACAACTTAAGATGGAACTAGGACCTGAAGAAAATTACTTCTTTGTCCAACACATCTCAGAATCGACATCCAAAAAAATAATAATTTTTCCAGCCCATGGTTTCTGTCTTTACAAAGTTTTCTGGATTGTATCCGTATAAGATCCGTATAAGATCCGTATATTTTACATTCTGTCTGTCCTGTCCATCTCCAGCTGCATGCATTACTGGCCTTTCTAGTTCTGTCTTTTTTACTCCAACCAGTACCAGTACTATGATGAAGCGCTAACAGCAGTGCACATGGTTCTTCTTCCCATTAGTATCCTCACAGCAATCCTGTGAGGTGGGTAAAGCTACAAGACTGTTGACCCCATGTTTACTCACTGAGTTACATGGCCGGGTGAGGATCTGAGCCTAGATTTGCCCTCTCAGTTCTTATCCAGCACCCAAACCACAGCCTCTAATATTTTCAGCAAATTATGGATGTTACAAACCATGTGTAGGCAGATGGTAGATTGTTGTCCCCTGGCCAGTTTTGGGTGGATCATCTAGTTTCTTGCTGGGATGCTTATGAAGAATTCAAAGAATGTCAGATTAGGTGGACCCTGACCTGATCTGTAGAGTGATTTTGATGTTCTTAAGCAAGAGTGCATATATTCAGAAAAGATCACTTGGCACAAATTAATTATGCCCCCAGGGAGTTTTTGAATGTGCCCTCTAGCTTTTTCAGATATCAGGAGTGGTTGTTTTTTTAATGTAATTTTGCACCATGGAAGGTTGTTTGTAAATCATGCACATAATTCTTTTAAATATGCAGATAGGCAAAGACTGTGGCAGAGACTGAAGCTGTCTCCCCTTTGTTTTGGAAATTTCTTCCTTCACCAGTGCTTTCACACACTCCATTTCCCATCACTTGACTTCAGGATTGCCTAACACATTTTGAAGACAGTGTTTGCAGTCATAAGGGCTAGTGAATTCCTAGTAAAAGCTGGAAGCAAGGTGCTAGACTGGATGGAACCTTAGTCTGATTCAACATGGCTTTCTTAAGCATTTTGCTTCCAAGTCTTACTTGATTATAACTTTTTAAATATGTATAAATAAATATAAATATATACAGTATCTGCATCCAGATCATATATTTGTGCCCCTGCATTAAGGCTACATTTATTTTAGTTAGGGCCATGTACTATCCGAATCTCCTGTATAACCTGAACCAAGAATTATATCTTTTAAGACATAGACATGTCCTCAGTATGTGGCAAATACACAGAATCTCCACATAGGTAGAAACACTCCAGCACCTTAAAAATGGGAGCCAATGTGATATAGTGGTTAGGGTGTTAGTGGTAGGACTGAGGCTACTGTCACACTGCAGTATTGATGCAGTTTAACACTGATTTTACTGTCATGGTTCCATTCCATGGAATCCTTGGATTTGTAGTTAATTGTAGCAGAGAAGGCTAAATATTTCACCTAACTACAAATCCAAGAATTCCATAGCATTGTGAGGTCAAACTGCATTAATTCTGCAAGGTAGATGCAGTCTTAGGTGAGTCGCCATTAAGCCGTGAAAGTCAATGTCAGACCTTAAGCCATTCCCATTTTTCCCCTCAGCCTGGTTTATCTCACAAGATTGTTCTGAAGATAAAGATGTAAGAGTATAAAGAGGGAAGAAGATGCTGCCTTCAGCATATTAGAGTAAATTAACATATTTTCTGGTGTATAAGACGACAGGGCGTATAAGATGACCCCCAACTTTTTCAGTTTAAAATACAGAGTTTGAGTTTGGGATATACTCACCGTATAAGACTACCCCACTTCCAATGCACACCTCCTCCTCCAACTGTTCCTCCCAGCTGGATGCGATTGTGCCAGTAAAGGCTGGGTGTGAGTGTGGTGGTGGCAAGAGGTGCCTGAGGAGGCCAGAGTGAAGCCAGGAAGGAGTCCGGGTGTGAGTGTGTCTGTGCCTCCATAGCTTCTGAGGTGGCCGAGCAAGCCTGGGCATGAATGTGCCTCCATGGCCTCTGAGGAGGCCCGGGTGAAGGAGGCCGGGCTCAAGCACGCTGGTGGCCAAGGAGTCCCGGCTCACCCTCGGCCTGGCATATTCGTGCCCAGCTTTGCCCCAGCCTCCTTAGTGGCCACAGAGGCCTTCACCGACCAGGCATACTCGTGCCCAGTTTTGCTCGGTCTCCTCAGAGGCCGCAGAGGCACCCCCGCCACTGGCATGCTTGTGCCCGGCCTTCCTCTCAGAGAAGCAAGGGTGGGCATGAGCATGCCTGGCCGGTGAAGACCTCCGTGGCCTCTGAGGAGGCCGGGGAGGATGGGGCAAAGCCAGGTGAAAGTACGCTGGGCCAAGGGCGAGATGGGACTCCTTCTTGGCCACCGGTATTCTTGAGCCCGGCCTCCTCAGAGGCCATGGAGGCCTTCACCAGCCAGGCACGCTCATGCTCGGCCTTGCTCGGCCTCCTGAGAGGCCACCCAGGTACCTGGCCTTTCCCCTGGCCCACTTCACTCCGGCCTTCTGGTCCTCCTCAGCACCCGGTGTATAAGACAACCCCCAACTTTTGAGAAGATTTTCCAGGGTTAAAAAGTCATCTTATACACCAGAAAATACAGTAGAGATATAAATGTAGCTGATATGTCATTCTGCAAAACCATAGCAGGGAGTGGATGAGAATTAACAGAAGAACTATGACTGTTCATGAAGTGAAACCAGTCCATGCAGCTTCATAATATTTAGTATCTGCAAGGCAGTTTTGTAGCATTCAAGGTGCCTTCCAGACATCATCTGAGCCATTTTTGCCACAATTCCGTTACATAAGTCAGTATTATTGTCACCATATTGCATGCAAATGGAAGGGGGCTTAAGGCACTTAGTGAATTCATGGCTGTGGTGAGATTTGAACCCAGACTCAACAGCCCACACCTCTTGCTCAAGACATTGCTCGCCACTTGTTCTCTCTTCTGCTGGCAAGAAGTTCCATGGACAGCCATTGACCAGAAATAATTTCTCTCCTCACACTTATTCTTGACCACTTGGGTTCTGTGAGTGGCTGATTTCTTTCCTCCTCTTGTTTTTCCAGGGACCTGCTCAGGATAGGGGTGACGCTAGCGGGACACCAGAAGAAAATCCTGAGCAGCATACAGGACATGAGGTTACAAATGAACCAGACTTTGCCAGTTCAGGTTTGACAACTGAGAACTCTGGGTTTGGAACAGACCCACTGGGGAATCTCCCTAGGATTCTAGTTTGTGGTGCTAACCAGCTTCCAGATTTTGGGGCTGAGGGGGGTCTTCTGCTTTCTCCCTCACCCCATCCCACCCCGTTATCTTTGTGTGGCTTTTCGGCTGTCAACAGACCTGTGCTGGAATGGACTAGGAGGATCCTAGTGAAATTAAAGGCACTCAAGGAGGGGCAAGAAGAAACCCTGCCTTCGCCCCCCGATCCTTTTTCCTTTTTTTGTGTGCTTCGAATCGCACGCCAGCAAAGCAGAGTCTTCATATTGAAGACAGATAATGGGGTGGAAGAGGCCCCACTTCTTGGTCCCCTCCATTCATCCTGGTGTCCATCTTCTCCCTCTCCCTCGGACGTGCCACAGGTGGTCAGTTCTTCGCATCTTTGGGCTTCTTGGACTCAACACTCACACTCCCCCAGACCTCCTTTTTGCCTCCTCCTGCTTCATGTCCTCTAGTGACTTCACCTCCAGCCCTGGCTAAGAGGAAAAGAAGGCACCTGCCAATGAATGAAGGATGCTGGCACCTCATCAGAAAAGGAGAGGATCTGATGAGGCATTTTTCCCCCACACAGCTTGAGACAATCGTGCTGCACCCTGCCAGCTCCGCCTGGGGAGCTATATGAGACACATCTTCAGGGAGATGGTGGATCTATTTGGGCCTAACACATTGGAACTACAAAGCCAGGGGCTGTTTCTGTGCAGGGCATAACCTGCGCCTCGCCTCTGTGTTTTCAGGGGCCCATCAGCATGAGTTTGCACAGAGATCACATGGACGGACCTCCGCACATTAAAAGGCAGCCTGCTGGCCCAGCGGGATTCAGAAGGAGGAAGACTGAGCTGCGCAAAGGAGCGATGTGGCTTCCCTTCCCTGCCTCCTAGCTTCATGTTTTATGCAGGAAGGAGCAGGCTCTGTCAGCCGCACGCCCATCTCTGTGGATCCGTTTCTTGACACATGCTGTGATTGCTGCCAAAAAGACTGGAACACTTCTTTTTTATTTTATTTTTTTGGGGTTCTTTTTTTTTTCTCTCCATTGTTGTTGCTTTCTTTGGAAAGCCTCTGCAGCCCTGAGCCGAAGGGCGAGGGGCTCCCTCGTGGAGCGGGCGAGCTTGCATGTGTACGAGTGCGTGTACTGGCCATCTGGACCGTGCAAGACGGCATGGGCAGAATAAAGGCAATAACAATTTTACCTACGTTTCTGTCAGTCGATCCCTCTTGCTTTCTCTCTTGTTCTCTTCTGCTGTACAGTAGATGCAACACACAAAATGGCAAAACTTCTGCCCTCATTCCTTCTGTCAGCCTTTGTACAATCCCATCCATCCACCCACCCACACAGAGCTTCCCTTGCCTCTGGGTACAATGATGTATATCCCTTTCCTCCATGCCCCAGAAAGTATAAGAAAGGAGGCACTGGAAAGACATCTTGTTTGAAGGGGAGAGTAGATGAGGACACAAGGCAGCTGCAGATGCAAATTCTTTTGGTGGACAACCTTCCTCCACTCAGTCTGAACATACAATGCTTTGTTGGTCTTATAGGGTTGATCTGTGTGCATCAGTGCATTTGTGTGTATTTACACATGTCAATGGTATATACCCCTTTCTTCCACACTAAAAAAAGTATAAGAAAGAAGAGACTGGGAGGGCTAGATGAGGGCACAGAGGTAAATCCTTTTGGTGGATAACCTTCCTCACCTTTCAGTCCAAACATGTCTTGTTGGTCTTACAAGGTTGATCTGTATGTATCAGTTCTTTGTGTGTATGTAAACATGTCAGTGGCATTTACCCCTTTCTTCCATGCCCCTGAAAATATAAGAGGGGAGACATTGAAGGGACATCTCTTTTGAAGGGGAAGGTAGATGAGGGCACAGAGGCAACTGCAGAGTCTAATCCTTTTGGTGGACAACCTTTCTCACCTCTCAGTCCAAACATATGATGAGAACAGAAAGTATGAGAATTTTTTTTAAACAGAGGTTTGAAAGAATGGTGTAAACCATAACTGAATACCTGATACTAATACAGATTTCGTGATAAGGGATCTTCATTTCATTGCTGGCTCTTTGCTACAAGCCTCCTTTTGATGTGGAAGTGGTGGAAAACACCAACACCCATGGCTTTAGAGCCGACAGCTGGGCAGCAATGTCTTTTTTGCACCTATACTCCCACTGTGTGAAATTCCTGCCTGTGTCACTGTCTCCCAGCTCAGAAAAAAATGAAGGTTGGATGGGATCCCTTTTGAAGGTTCCTCTGTGCTCTGATGGAGAAGAGTCCCATGAGTTGAAGACAGAGGAAAGGCTTGGCCCTTTGCTAGCCTCTTCATTTCACACACTAACCTAGGCACACTACATTTTCCAACATCTAACTGAGAGGAGATTCTCCCATAGAGCTATCACCTGGTGTGTGGTCTGTAAATGAAGGATTGTGGTGCAATATACCAGAGTCTTCTCTTGGATGTCTGGCTGCAGGTTCTGTCTTGGATGTACTTGCCATTCTTCCACCTAAAGTTACATAGAAAGAGGCTAGTGGCAGCTGGCTTACAGATGGGTATTCAGTCTTCTCCTGGGCCAGCCATCAAAAATGAGCAGCTGCTTATTATTTATTGTATTCATTTATATCCTGCCTTTTCCCTCATAATGGGACTCAGGGCAGTTTACAACATTATTATCAGCAGTAGGAATTTAAAAATAGACAATAACAACAGCAAAACAACATAAATAGAAGAGCTTTAAAAAAACTAAAGTTAGCATCATTCATTTTAAATCATAAAAAAATCAGCTAAACAGCAAAGCATATGATTAAAAACCTTTCTCAATCAGAATAGGAATATTTCTGCTTGCCGTCAGAAGGAGATCAAGGTGGGAGCCATCCTAACTTGCTTTGGAGGGATTTCCAAAATCTGGGAGCATTAATTGACAATGGGACCTTTTTCAATCAAAGCATACATTCTGCCACTGAGAGATGGCTTCTCAGAGGTGTCAGATTCAGCATGGAGTTCTGAAGGGGAAAAATAAGTTTTGATAACACTAGCGATGTCTCAGTACTGGGTCACTCTAGAAGAACAATCATATTGGCCAGACAGAAACAGAACAACCACCACCCCCATACACACAGGGTCTCACAGAAAGAGAAAAAAGGAAGCCCAGTCTTCTTTGTAAAACTAGCTTTTCCCTCTCAACCTATTCCCAGTCTGAGAGGTTAGTGGGACAGAGAGAAGGGCCTCCTGCAGATCTTACAACTTTTAACAGGTTCGTGTAGGGAGGTATGGTCCTTCAAATAGTCTAGACCCAAGCCAAACCTGTCCATAGCAGGAACAGGCTTTACTTATTCTTTCAGCATCTTCTCTAAAGTTGGAATCATTTGCTTTGCATGTACAGCCCAATCCTCTAATCCAGTGTATCTCAATCTGTTTGAGGTGGGGATCCAGTAACTTCCCCCCACACACACCATGTGCCAGGTATTGGTACCATACATATTTGGCCCATTGGCTATGATTTTTTTTCCTTTCTTCCATTTCTTCTTGCCAACAATCCGAAGCCACTGGCTTGAGAACTGGCACTGGTCAAGAGACCACCAGTTAAAGTAGCACTGCTATTTATTTATTATTTCCTTTTGAAACAGGAATGTTTGCAAACTTTTACCAGGAATGAAGATGGGCATTATATGTTTCCCAGAATTACTCAGGACAGATAGTCACTTTCCTTTGCTGGAAGGGGCCCAATAACCCCACTGAGACTGATATCCAGGTCACAGTACACTGTTATAGTGCTATATTCCACTTTAACTATCATGGCAATGTCTTTTGCAATTCTGTGGCTTGTCATTTGCTCTTTGAATGAATTCTAAATGCTTCCTCCTAAATTGTAAATCCCAGGATTCCATAAGATAGTGTCATGGCAGGTGAGATAACACGTGTTTTCATGCAGAAGGTCTAAGATTCAGTCCCTGGTTTCTTCATTTGAAAGCATTTTCTGGAATTGAAGCTAGACAATTTGTCCACTTGAGGCCTTAAAGAGCTGCTGCTCATCAAGGTAGATAGTACTAGGCCAATCCAAGATGAAATGGGCCAGTATTCTGATTTAGTAAATGGATTCAAAGATGATTTGTTGCCTTCCAAGTCATTTTTGATATATGACAACCCTAAGGCAACCCTATTATGTTGTTTTCTTGGAAATATTTGTTCAGAGAAGTTCAGAATCTTAGTCCAGCACTGAAACACTGTTTGATAGTGGAACCAGAACCATTTGTTGTCATTCGGTACATTTTGGTTACTAAACATTCCCATTTCCTTTTTTTTCAAATCCAAGTTGCATAATTCCCAGACAACAGAGCTCTGCCATCACAGTTTTATACACTGAAAAGAACACAAGAATAACAGTTTCAATGAGAGACTGAATCATAATTTGGAATTTATATATAATATTCACCTTTCAGTGGTGGCTTCCCGAACTGTAGTTAAGTTCTAGATTTCTATGATTCTGCGCTCTGACTTGTGTCATCTACTTCATTTGTTGGACACAGTGGGCTTGTGTCCCAGTATCAGAGGAATGCAGTGTGTCCAATAAACGTTCTTGGGATTGTGGCACTAACATGAATGTTTTTCCACCTCTGGCCAGTACCTGGTTATATTTTATCCAACATATTATAACATTGTTCTGTTTGGGGGGAAAGACTGATCAGATCTACTGGCACACACTCTCCCTATGCCAGTGGTTCCCAACCTTTGGACCGTGAAATGATTTGGATGTCCAACTCCCACAATTCTTGACTATTGGTCAGGTTGGCTCAGGCTTGTAGGAGCTGAGGTCCAAAACAAATGGAGGACCAAAGGTTCAAAGCAACTCTGGCTATCTCTAGTTTTAGTTTTGACAAAGCTTCAAGCTGCTGTGGCCATTCTTTTACATTTTCCATGGTGGGCAAGGTGCACCTCCTGGGGTGTATATATATATATCCCTTTAAAAATCCCAAAATACCCCTTGATGTTCTCTAGGGCAACAGAGGTAATTTTTGCCCTGTTTTGGAGCACCCTGGGCCATTTTCAGGCCAGAAAAGGCCTTTTTTAAAACCAGAAGTGACTTTTGGTCATTTCTTGTTTTGAAAAAAGGCCTCTCCTAGCCCTAAGCCCAGGTTACCCCTGACTTTTGGCATGACAAAAATGTCCCCACAGTCCCTAAAAGGCATTGGAGGCCATTTGGGGTGTGCATCCCCCAAGGTCAGCTATGGGGCTAATCGAGCCATATAGCTTCCCATAGTTGCCCACCCTTACTGTAGTTGGATACCACTGAAATAACTTACAGTGGGACCTTGTTATCCACTGGCGTTTGGTTCCAAGAACCCTCGTGGATAACAAAATCCGTGGATTTTTATTTATTTATTTATTTTATGTAGGGATGAAAGGCAACTTCAATTTAAGCTCTGCCCCTATTGAGAAGGTAGAAGATTAAAGTTTTCTGTAGCCATCAATGTCCTTTTCTGGGCTCTTTCAGAATTGGAAATAATGATGCTAAAGCCAACATTGGCAAGAGAGAGTGTAAGCACAGAGGTCAGGTAATATGCAAAATTCCTGGAGAAATAGTGGTATAGGCCAGTGAAGTCTGTCTTGCACAATAAAATCTCCATTGTGGGTTTCCTGCTGAGCCTCTGGACAGCAGTTTTCAACTCCTTTACTGCAGTCATGAGGACTAGTGAATTTTTTGAAAATGAAAGCTGAGTTGCCTCTGGCATTGGTATATGTATTTGCAATCCTAAAATGGTTCAGTGAAGTTTGTTGTCTGTATGCACTGTGTGGTTTCCAGATGCAGCCCTGTTTTTAATTTTCCACTAATTAGCCAATTATGCCTGTTCATAATCATGTCTCCTTGCTGGAGTCTCTAGGATTCCTTCCATAGCCACAGTTTTCCAGACTATAGCCCAGCTTTGAAACAATATCTCTTCCCTCATCCCCACCATCACTACCCCCAGTTTCTTTACAATATTCATTCAGGAAAGAGTCTCACCAAAAGTGTTAAGTATCTGGCTTAAAGGATGGCATTACCTATCATGGCAGAGACCTGGGTTGCTTAACATATCTTTCCCCAATGTACCTTTTTTCAGTCAAGAAAGGAAATAGATCTGGTTCCATATTCTTCCTTTGCATACAGCATAGAAACTACAGTGGGCCCTTGTTATCTCCTGGGGTTTGATTCCGCAACCCTCCATGGATCATAAAATCCGTGGATGCTCAAGTGTCATTAAAGACAATGGCAAAGCAAAATGGTGTCTCTTATATAAAATGGAAAATCAACATTTTGGGGGGAATATTTTCAAATTGTGGATGCTTGAATCCATGGATAAAAAATCTGTGGGCTGTAATTCCATAAGGTTGCTAGCTCCCAGACAACTTGTCCTCCTTAGTTTTCTCATACAGAGCCCATTAGAAACCTGTTTGCCTTCAACTCATATATCCAACATGGACATCTATACTGCCACTTTGTGTCTGTGGTGTCATCTCGTTGTTGTGCACCTTCAAGTTGATTCCAACTTACAGTGACCTCCAAGGTGAGCTTACTGCAATATGTTCTTGGCAATATTTGTTCAGAGGTGGTTTTTGCCTTTGCCTTCCTCTGAGGTTGAGAGTGTGACTTGTACAAGGTCACCCAGTGGCTTTCCATGGCTGAGCAGCAGGACTCTACATCATAGAGTTGCCCCATTTAAAACTGGGATGGTGGTGTCCTATACTTCTAATGGTTGTGTAGAAGAGGGTGGTGGAGGAGAGGTCTGTGGACTGCCAAAAAGAAATAAATGGGTCCAAGAGAAAATCAAGCCTGAAATCTCTCTGGAAGCCAAGATAACTGAACTAGGACTGTCAGACTTTAGCTGAGACATGTCATTAGGAAAGATACTAATACTTGGTAAGGTAGAAAGCAATGGGAAACACTACAGGTGGATAGACTCAAGCAAGCAAGCCACAGCTCAGAGTTTGCAAGACCTAAACTAAGAGTGTCGATATTTATTGAGTCTCCCTTATTTGGAATTCTGAAATCTAAAAGAGTCCAAAAATCAAAACTTTTTTCATGGGTAGCTGAGATAGTGACACCTTTGCTTTCTGATGGATCAGTGTACACCAACTTTGTTTCATGGACAAAATAATTCAAAATATTGTATAAAATTATCTTTGGGCTATAGGTATAAGGAATACATGAAGCATAAATCAATTTTGTGTTCAGACTTGGGTCACATTTCCAAGATATCTCATTCTGTACATATATGCAATTCTAGATATTCCAAAATAATAAAAAAATATCAGAAATCCCAAACACTTCTGGTCCTAAGCATTTCAGATAAGGGAGCCTCAAACTGTAACAGCTGACTTGGAGGTCTCTCATTGTTGGTATTATGTACCTTCAAGTTGTTTCCAACTTATGGCAACCCTAAGGTGAACCAATCCCATTTTGTTCTAAAGCAGTGGTTCCCAAACCTTGGTCTTCCAGATGTTTTGGACATCATCTCCCAGAATTTCTGACACTTGGCCAAAGTGTCTGGGGCTTCTGGGAGATGAGGTCCCAAGCACCTGGAGGACCAGAGTTTGGGAACCACTATTCTAAAGCATAGTTTCACTCGAGCAAAGACTTGTAACATCTCATATACTAAAAATGAAAATATAGGTTGTTCTATATAGTTAGTATTGAGGACCCCTACCCCATTTGTTGTTCTGGGGTGCCTTCAAGACTTTTTTTTTTTTTTACTTATGGCAACCCTAAGGAAAACCTATCACAGGGTTTTCTGGGGCTGAGAATGTGTGACTTGTTCAAGGTAACCCAGTGAGTCTCCATGGCCAAGTGGGGAAGCGAACCCCAACCTCCAAAGTCCAAAGCCCACGCTGAAATCACTACACCATACAGGCTGTCATAGGGTCATCATAAGTTGAAGCTGACTTAATTATATTTAAGAAGAAGAGGGAATTTCAGTAACTGGAAAACAAGCAACCCTTGCTGAAATTCCCTCTTCTACACAACCAATCTCCAGATTTCATTCTGACAACCCTACTAAAAGTAGTTTGGTTCTCTGAGAGATGGGAGATATCAGGCATCTACAACATGAGGCCAAAGTAAACCCACGGCAGGGGTATCTTACAGTCTGTTGGGACTGCAAAAATGGAAGAGGGGAAGTAATGAAGTGACAGTATGAAGTCAGTAGGCCATGTTCAGCTACGTGAGTCACGCATTGTGTAGGCCGGGAAGAAAGCTGGCTGCTGTTGCTACGCAACTCTAAGGCAACAGCCCTACATTGCTAGCTTCAAAGGCTGGGGCAGACAAAACCAATGCAGCGACAGTACATCCAAATTACAATGCATTCTATAAAGTCTCATATGCATTGGTCAAAATTGCTGTGTTCCTAGAGTCATTCAGTTGCGCACCCTCTGACTGTCCTAATTTGGCTGGGACAGTCCTGATTAAATCTCTTTAGCTACTTTTCAGATGTCCCAGTTTCTCTGTCCCCCTCTTATTTTACCCCTTAAGCCTCATCTTACTTCATTTGCTGCAAACTGCATTCAAAGTGCAAACGTAGTTTGCCCTTCCCTGAGTAAGGAGAAGAAAGAGAAGAGCAGGTCGGAATCCTGCACTTCCCAGTAGGCTCAGGCAAAAGCAAACTGCTGCAGCCTCTCCTAGCTTGCATGTTCTTCTGAAATAATAATTTTTGCCATCTTGACCACACACTTGGACAAATGTGTCCCTGTTTTCATCAGAAACTTTTGGGGGTATGCAGTATGGGCCTATGAACAAAGGATTGTACATGTGCATATACTTAAATGGGTCATTCCTTTGTAGATGGCCAGGAACACGTTATGCAAAGGGCTGGTCAGACCACTTATTGTCTAAAGCTGCCCAACTCAAACAAAGAGGGCTTGATTCCCATTATCGTCTACCATAGTGACTTTATTTTCTCACCTAGGATTTTGCAAAATGGATGAAGGCTGGAAGATACTAGAGGGGTTCTTTTACATTACACAATTATAGTGCTTTGATTCCATTTCATCTTCTGGAATTCTGGGATTTGCAGTTTGGCAAGAAGCATTTAGAAGTCTCAGCCAGAGAGTTCTAGTGCCTCACTAAACTACAAACCACCATGGCAGCTAAATTATAGTGCTACAGGTTGAGTATTTCTTATCCAGGGAAATCCAAAGTATTCCAAAATTGGCCACAGGGATAGCTGAGACAGTGACAACGTCATTGTTGTTTTTGATAGTTCAGTGTGAACAAACTTTGTTTCATGTCCCAAATTATTTAAAATATTATGTATAAAATTATTTGCAGACTACAAGTGTAAGAGGTATATGAAACGTAAATGAGCGTCATGTTTGGGCTTGGGCCCCATCGCTAAGATATCTCATTATATATATACAAATATTCCAAAATGCCAAACAGGATTGGTCGCAAGCATTTTGGATAAGGGAGGCTCAGCTTGTATAATGGTGTGGTATAAAATAGCCTCTAATGTTTGGCAATGGCAAACCCTTTAGTGTAGCCTCCCATCAGCCCTAGCCTGTATAGTTAAAGTTGAGGGATGATGGGAAATTCAGTCTGACAATATCTGGTGATCCACAGGTTGCACAAATTCCTGGTGTACACAGCATAAGATTACACTAAAGGTGCGACTCACACACAATTATCAATCCAGTTCTCATTGAGCAAACATCTTTTCCTTGCTAAGGGAGACACACAACCCTTCTTTCCTACAATACAGATACACTACGAGCCCTGTTGTGTGTGTTGCATGCTTTGTCACAATGTTACATTTGGTATTACGTTCAGTTCAGCAGCCTGAACATCTTGAGCGGGATGTTTTAAATTTCTAGACATTAAGGCTGTGGGAATACATTTGCAACACTTTATAGCTCCATTTCGTAAGTGAGGTGAGCCCACTAACATATGTCATTGTCCCTTCTTGTGACTCAGAGGGGTATAGCATATAGCAAATTATAAACAAATGTGTGCTGATCTGCATAATACAGCTTACAAAATGGGATACAAACCTGTGTTACCTGAGTTCAGAATTTAGATTTAAAAAACAAAAACAGGAGAGCTAAGGATATTTTCTATCCTGAATATAGGGCATTATCTTCTGTTTCTTCTTATTCTTCAAATTATGGAATTAAAAGCCAGAGCTTCCAAGCAAGTGCTGGATTCAAATGCAAAGATTTCAGGTGATCTTGCACTCACCTTATTCTGCTTCATTCCCTCCAACTCTCCATTTGGCAGGGACACTCCTGATTAATCCTCTGCTGTCCCACTTTTTTCAGCTCAGTCCATTGTCCAGTTTCTTTCTTTCTTCTTTCCCAGTCCCCTCTTGGTTCTCATTTTACTTTTCAAGTGAGTTATGCCTTCTCATGATATGGCTGAATCACTATAGCTTCAATTTTGTCATCTTGGCTTCCAGGGAGTACACACTTGATCGGTTCTAGATCCATTTATTTGTCTTTTGGGCCATCTGTGATATCCCCAACACTCTTCTCCAGCATCACATTGCAAATGAGTTGATTCCCCCCTCCCCCATCCATCTTTTTCACTGTCCAGCTCTCACATCCATACATAGTTATGGGGAATACTATGGCTTGGACAATTCTGATGATTCTGATTCCCTTCCCAGTAGGCCCAGGCAAAAGCAAACTTGTAGCCTCTCATAACATCTATGTTCTTCCTTATTAGTATCCTTTGACCTCTTGATTACACTGTGATATTACTGCGGCTGATGTGTCCCAGTGTTCATCTGTGAAATATTGAAGGATCTGATGCTATTTGAAATACCATGATTTGGAATTGCAGTGCATGTGGGTCTGTGTGTTTCTGCATGCATGTTCACTTGGTGAATGGGAAATTCAACATGAACCAATCATTTGGTATGAGTGCATGTGCGTTCAAATCCACTCTTAATTTATGGTTGCCCCATGAATTTGTACAGTGTGCTTTATCACCACAAGCAGATTCGTATGCACTACTGGAGAAGCACTCAACACTTCTGGCATCAAAATTTCATGGGCCAGCCCTAGAAGAGGTTAGACTAGGATTTTGGGTGCAAGGCCATCCATTTTCAGCTTTCACCAAGTGATATTGAAATGACAAGGGTCATATTACATTTTTCCTCTTCCACCTCACACTTGCCTATTTCAGAACAAAAACATTCCTTCCACCCATCTAGACTATCTTTCATTCTACTCATGCCTTCGTGCATTTCAGTTGGTTGCACATGCCTCTGTCAAGCCACAGTTCTGGAAGAACAAACTTCTTGTCCGCATGCTTACAGAAACGAATTTGGATAACGACAGAGGAGGAAATGTATCTCTGAAGGTATTGAAATCAGTGGGGAACTGAATAGCATATAATCCATGAAGAGGGGAAAGTATTTTTTACCTTAATTCACTCTTACCTTAGCAGAGGGGAACCAATTGTAACCAACTCCCGAGAGCTGTTTTGGATTGTTCAGCAGAAATAAGAATCTTGAAGTACTGCATTACAGAAGAAACTTCAGGGGGGAAAACTTCAGGGCATTTCTTATGGAAGAAACTTTCATGAACTAGAGAACCCTTCACCAATTTGGTGGCTGCCAGATGTGTTGGATGATAGTTCCTACAAATCCTGGCTGGGGGATGATGGGTGTTTTAGTCAAACACAACATCTGTTTGTGTAGTCCAGATTTTGGAAGACTCTCACTTGATCAAATTCATTAAGAGGTAGTTGGCAGGATGACAATAAACACCCATAAGTGTCAAAGGGAAAAATACTGCAAAGAGCAAGGCCAAAAAGCCACATTTTTAAAAAAAAAAAAAAACACTGGTAGTTTTGTCAGTAAGACAGAAAAAGAGTGCTCTGTTTAGAACAGCAATGGCTGGTGAGTTGAATTGGTGAGTTGAATACTATTTTTCTCTGCTAATTTAACATGGAAATAGGGCAGTTCTTTCCAGTGGAGAAGAAGTGACCCCAGTCTTGAAATGTGTCCAAATTTAGTAAAATGGTATCTCCATGGTACAAACATGAAAATGTCTGGCAAGCCAGAAGAATCCTAGAATCCTAACAAAGTAGTCCCACAGTGTGATGTGAAGGAAAAGATATTGGAGATGAGGGAACTGCTTCATGCTGAGCCCTGCTAGTTCACACCAGCCAAATTTCTGGCTCTGTGATGTTTGTGGCAGAAGAACAAAAGGGTCTTAGGAGCTATAGAACCACTGCCAACATTATGTGCCCCAAACTGCCTGGTTTTCATCCTCCACACACACCTGCATTGTACTGTTAGAATGACCACCATCATGGCTGCAAACTCCACTGCAGATGTTCAGAGGTAACCTCTGTGGAGATGTAGTGATTCTTAGGTTTAATGCATCCTTTCTCAGCCTTTTTACTTTCTAGGATCCCTAGAAATAGTTTTCAGGGCTCAGGTGCCCCTGCACAAAAATTATACCTACTGCTCAAAAAACCCCAAAACATTTCCCCGCCAGTCATAACCTCTCAAGGAACCCTGGGGTTCTAGGGGAACCCTGGTTGAGAAATGGTGATCTAATGGGTACTGGAATGCCTTTGTTCATGACATGTTCATAACATCTGTATTCATCTGAAGTTTGCAGAGGTAGAGTGGAACATGCATTACGATTCTCCATGTGGTGCCATTATGCACTGCACATGCAGATTTGGGTTGAGCATTGCAATTCACTAATGCACAATCATCAGATAATTCCATGGTTGCAACTGCACTGCAGAAATAGTGCAGTTAGATGCCACTTTGACTGCCATGGCTCAGTGCTATGGAATCCTGGGGTTTGTCATTTGTTGTGGCACCAAAGCTCCTTGACAGAGGAGGCTAGATTTTTCACGGAACTGCAAATCCCAGATTTCTGTAGCACTAAGCCATGGCAGTTAAAGCAGTGTCAAATTGCATTATTCTCCATTGTAGATTATACCCAAGATAGCTATTATCCTATAACTTCCAATGAATAAGACTACACACCTCCTTTTGTCTGCATGGAGAATCCCGCAGTGAGTGTTTGGGTGGGGTGGGGTTGATGCCATCAGGGAAACCATTGGACTTGAGGCTGGTGCCAGCTCCTTCTGTCATTGACCCTATTAAATTAGTCCTAGAATAACTTTCCTGAACTCTGTCTGGGAACCATAGTTCGTAGAAGGGTTTATTCAGACCAGGATCTTATACACTTTTTTGTGTATATGTTCAAGTCACCTGTTGATGTAAGGTGACCTCATGAATTTTATAGTGTTTTCTTAGGCAAGGAATACTCAGAGGTAGTTTTGCCATTGCCCCCCTCTGAAATATAGCCAAAAGCACTTAGTATTTTTCAGCGGCCTCCCATCCAGGGCTGGCCCTGCTCAGCTTCCAATAACAGACAAGATCTGATGCTTTCAGGTATTGAGGCCTAACTTAGCACAGCATAAATACACACTAGCATAGCACCATATCCAACAGTGCACAATGGATGCCATAAATTAATCCAATGCACAAACGTTGATGAATTTAAATTTACAGCGCTATATAAATAAAGTATAAATAATAATAATAATAATAACAATAATAATAATAATGAATTCCCTGCCCAAGACAAAAGTGAGTGAAAGGACTGGGTGTGTATTTGTGCAGGTCTTGGCTGCAATACTTCCAAAAACTTTGAGAAAGTGTAACTTCTTGTGCAACCATCTTTGCACCAGTGCAGAGCCCCAAAAGAATTGTCAACTTAGTTTATCCAACCACAACCCCATAAGAGAACAGACTGTCCCATTTCCTTCCTTCTGGTAGCTCCAGATAGCATACATAAAAGCGTCAACCAAAAAAATACCCAAATTTTCAGGGATTCAGTGTATTCTCTCACAGTAGAACATTCCTTCCCTCTCTTCTTAGGTTTCTTGTCATGCTTAATCTAAGGCTGGAATCCTACACCAATGAGACAGTGTACTTTTCCACTCATGGGCTGCATCTGCACAGCAGAAATAATGCAGCTTGACACCAATTTAACTGTCTTGCTATGGAACTGGTCTTGGTCTAACTTTGTTGTGGTAGGTTTTCTTTTCTTTTCTTTTTAAGGAAATTAAATAACTTCTGTTCATTTCTACAGACCTTATATCCCTGTCTTTTTCCTTCACTTAATATATGTCCTTTGTTTCTTTGGTGCTTCAAGCAAAATTTTGGAAGTCTGAGCTAATGCACCCTCCAAGTGTCCTGGTTTGGCAAAGGCAGTCCCAGTTAATCCTGTCATCCCATTTCCCCCCCCCCATGCTTTTTAAATGTCCCATTTTCTCTCCCCCCCCCCCCTTTTTTCCCTTTGTCCTCAAGCTACTTCAGTTACTGCAAATGGAGTTCAAAATGCAAAAGTGATTTGAATTCAATAAACTCAGTAGGGAGGGAGAGGACAGGGATGGCAGGAATCTTGCCTTTTCCTGTAGACTGAAACAAAAGGAAACTGCTGCAGCCTCTCCTAAGTTGTGTGTTCTCCTACATTAATAACTCCTTTTTTAAAAATGTCATATTTTGGTTTTATTAACAGTAATATACACTTAACATTTTAAACACTGACAACAACAAACAATAAGCATATAACATAAAACAAACAATATGATTAAAGCTTCCTTTTTCTTCAGTATTAAGACCTTGTTTTCCATCTTGCCTGCTCTCTTATCCTTCAAAACTAATATTATTGATGCAATAATAATAATAATAACGTAGCAATAACTTCTGGCATCTTGATCACACTCTGATGTTATTTGGCCACACTTGTCCCTGTTTTTATCTGTCAAATGTTGGAAGGTATGAGCTCCTTGATTTGGAGTTTCCCTTCTGTCTTTTTTCCCCATTTAGGACTTGTCCTTCCTCCTCCATCTCACAGCATCTCATGACCCTTAAACTCATCTCACTGGATGTGTGCTTCAGCTCAACCACCTTCTCTTTTGTGCTGTATCTTTCAGGAATGCCTTAAAGACAGCATCTGTTATTGGCCTACATCTGTGCTAACTGCAACAGCCCTCAGCTCATCCTTTTCCTTTGGCATCACCAAAGGGAGAGTTTCTTTTGCTTGATTCTCCAAGGTTCACCTGTTTCCCAGACTTTGCAGAAGCACATGCAGCCTAACATCAAGACCTTGACCACTGTTGGATCTAAAGCTGCTATCACACTGCAGAATTACGCCAGTTTCACAGTGCTTTAATTGGCATGGCTCCATCTTATGGAAGTCTAGGATGTGTAGTTTGTTGTGCCACCAGAGCTCTCTGATAGAGAAAGTTCAATATCTCATTAAACTAAAAATCCCGGGATTCCATAGCATTAAGCATTAATTCTTCTGTGAAGATGTACCGGTAGTCTATATCTTCTCAGTATCTATCTATCTATCAGTGAAACATCACTGGTTCTTTTTACAAGGGGTTTTTCCAGAATTAAACCACCCACTGACACTTTTATAGCCTAGGATGACAAAGATGATAACATCTAGACATCCACATTATTGAGATTGAAACAACAATCTAATGAGTCACACAGGAAACTGCTTGGTTAGTACACAAAGAGAATCAAGTGTCACGAACCCCATAAAGAAACTTAAATTCCTTCCCAAGTGCCAATTTTGACAAAAGGCTCAGAAATCTGGAGAGAAGGTGTAAAGGTGTAAGAGGAGGGGATGTCATACATACTTAGCATCCAGGTGTAGATATTCCCTCACACTACAGCAAGGGTATAAAAGAACAGTTCCCAGTTGGCAAGGGAGTCAGGCAAGGTTGCATTTTATCACCCTCTTTGTTCAACCTGTTTGCCAAAAATATCATTAGAAGAGCAGGTTTAGATTCAGAAGAAAGAGGAAAGAAGAAAGGAGGAAGGAACATCAACAATCTATGATATACGGACAACACCATACTACTAGCTGAACACATCACAGACTTGGAACAATGACTAAGGAAAGTCAGAGATACAAATGCAAAGGTAGGCTTAATGCTGAACATAAAGAAAACAAAAATAATGACCATGGAGGATTTATAGAGATTGCAGTCAAGAAATGAGAGGAAGACTAAACTAGAAACGATCCTACAAAGTAAAGATGTACAAATTAAATACTAAAATTAGGATCATCCACGCCATTGAATTCCCTGTTGCCATGTATAAATGTGAGAGCTGGACAGTGAAAAAAGCAGTTAAAAAGAAAATGCACTTGAGATGTGGTGCTGGAAGAAGAGTGCTGAGGATACCAAGGATGGCCAAAAAAGACAAACAAATGGGTTCTTGAACAGATCAAGCCTGAAATGTCCTTGGAAATCAAGATGATGGAGCTGAGGCTGCTGTTCTCTGGCCACATCATGAGAAGGCATGAATTGTTAGAAAAGACAACAATACTAATACTAATACTAATAATAATAATAATAGTTTATTTATAGCCCGCTCCTCTGTACATACACTCGGAGCGGGGTACAAGTAAAAAACATAGACTAAAACAATCCCATGACCCGTTTCCAAACCTCCCACCCCTTAAAAATAGATTAAACCGGCAGTGATTAAAACAGTAATTATTTAAAAACATATAACAACATCCTAACCCTTCCTTATGCGGCCACGTCACTACTAGGAAAAGTAGAGGGAGGTAGAAAGACAGGATAACCTCACACCAGATGGACGGACTCAGCTAGGGAGGTCATAGGCCTGGATTTGCAAGACCTGAGCAGAACAGTGGAGGATTGGGGGTCTTGGAGATGTCTCATCCACAAGGTTGCAATGGGTCACAAACAGCAGGGGTGTACCTACAGGAGGGCAAAATGAGGGCATTGGCCCTCTTCAGAATTCTGCCCCTCCTGTGAAATTTTATTTCATTCTCCAAATTCCTAGCATTGTAATAACTTAAAATGTCAGTTGAGCCTTTAGACATACAACTCAGACATCCAAAGAAAACTGAGCAGGCAAAGTGACCAAAGGAATGGGACCACAGCAAATACAAGAGATACAGGTGTGAACAATTTTCAGTGTCTCACTCCCTACAATGCTAGATATGAATGGAAGGAAAAAGTTATTGTGAGGACAGAAAGTCTTACAGAGATAGAGAGTAATGCCTTCATTTTGCCCCCCTCCCATAGCTACATCCCTGCAGTACACAATGTCTTGCATCTCCTTCACCCCAAACCTTCTGTAACTATTTTTATTCCTCTTGCTTCCTCCATTTTTAGTATTTCCCCCAAATCCACATTGTTCTCATTACTCTAGCATACATTAAAACAAAAATGCCACACAAGAGCTCCTTTCATTTTGCAAATTTAGTTTTATTACATTGGGGGAGTGAATATTCCTGTGACAACTTATCCCCTGCTGGGCTATTGTGAGACACTTCCTCTGGCTCTTCCTCCGATTATTATCACCTCTTTGAGAATCCTGAATTGTATCTACAATATATTACACAGAGCAGTTTGATCCTACTTTAGCTATCATCAGCTCCATCCAACAGAATCCTGGGACTTGTAGTTTGGTGAGGCACTAAAGCTTTCTAACCGAAAAATCTAAGTAACCTGCCCAGAACTACAAATCTCAGGATTCCAGAGGATGGAGTCATGGCAGTTAAAGTGGGATGAAACTGCCAAAACAGTGAAGTCTCCATACACTCTTTGACAGTCATCTAGTCCGGGTGCTTAGCGGGATAGCAAACATGGGTCCAAAACACACTGCAGAAATTATCCAGTTTGAGACTGCTTTAACTGCCTTGGCTGAGTGCTAGAGAATCCTGGAAACTGCAGTTTATTATCCAGTTTGAGACCACACCACATTCTCCAACAGAGAATGCTAAATGTCTCACAAAACTACAGTTCCCAGAATTCCCTAGCATTCAGCCATGACAGTTAAAGAGGTCCCAAACTGAATGATTTCCCCAGTGTGTTTTGGACCAGAGTCACCAACTGAAACCTGTGATGTAGGGGATTATGAGACAAGGGATGAAACATCCTTGTCCCATTTTTTTCCAGTTCTTATAGTGTGATCGCAAGAAGATTTTCATATGACATCATGCTTATGCTGTCATTATCCCATCCAGAAAGTGTGATTGACCATGATTTTGCAAGAGTTTCAAACGACATTGCACAGATCCCATCATTGTCCCATCATTGCATTGTCCTGTCATTGAAGCGGCATTGCCCAGCATTTTGCATTAATGTGAATAGTTTGCATTAATGCAATGCTGCTTCAATGACAGGACAATAGCACTGTGATCTGAAAGTCTTTTGTGGTATCACTGTAAAAGATGGGATAAGGATGGGGGAGAGACCCCGTCCTTATCCCATCTGTGTGTGATAATCTCTAACGTCTCACCAGTTCACACTTGATATTCATCCTGTGTGCTATGAAGAAGAACTGAGGGAAGCAACCAAGCCTTATCTTTTCACCCTTGATTTACTTACCATGCTTGCTCCCAGAATATTGCTCTTACATCCCTTTTCTTCTTCCCTCTTTCTTCTCACTTTCCCAGTACCGGACTGGCCTTGGACTGTGTTTGGCTTCAGTGCTTGTTGAAAGGTTGCTGGTACAGAGGTCTCACTGCCTTGGTGATCTGCCTGTACTTGTATACCTCAGTTCCCAAAGCAGATGTGTTCCTCAGCATGATGTCTTTAACAGAAAATATGGTACCAGAGGCAGAAATAATATGTACGAATAGGGGTAGGTTCCAAACCACCGCAAGAAAGAATCATAGAATCTGAGAGAGTTGGAAGAGACCACATGGACCTGCCATGCATGAATACACAATCAAATCACTTCTGACAGATGCCCATCCAGCCTCTGTTTAAAAACCTCCAAAGGAGGAAACTCTGAAGGCAGCATCTTCCTCTGTCACATACTTCTTACCATCAGGAAGTTCATCTTAATGTTTAGGTGGAATCTCTTTTCCTGCAGTTTGAAGTGCATGTTTCAGCAAACTGTTTATTTAAAATAGGTAAAAGGAAACAACCAGGTCAGGAAAAACTTGCATAAGCAAGCAAAACAAATGAACACACACACTAATTTGAACCTTCTAAAGACCACTTGAAAGCTTCTTCCAAAATGCATCCAGGGATGATTTTTTTCATTCTTTCATCAATCTTTGCTCTTCATAAATGGATTGGTCATCTGTAATCAGCCATTCTATACAACTGTCAGTTTCCACAAATTCACATTTGCTTGCAAAAGGTTAGTATCAGCAGAGGTGTGCTGTATCTCAACTACCACTTTAATTTTAGATACTACACTGGACCTTCCACATTTGCTGGGGTAAGGGGTACAGAAACCCTGTGAAAGTGGAAAAATTGCAAAATAATTTTTTAAACGTTTTAAACCTGATATAATATCTCACTAAGAATTTCTAGGCCCTCCAGGGAAACTCTATGGTCAATATCTGCTTTGAAGCTGACCACAGAATTGCACTGGAGGACTTACTAATGCCCAGAGAAGTACTCTCTCTATGAATCTCTCAGTTATCCAGCATGACTTTTAGTAGAAATTGACCATAGTGTCATGCTGGAAGATGCAGAGATTCTTAAATGGAACATATTAATCAAATCTGTGAATGGTCAGATCTGCAAAAGGCAAAGCTGCAAATGTGAAGGGCCAACTGTATTTCATTTTCAATGCCAATGTTCTAAATAAAGACTAGTTGGATACACATTTTAGTTTTGCTACCTTTGGCCTTGCTAGACATACACCGCAATTTGGCAACTCTGCAAAACTGACCCTGGGAGAAGAAACTCTTGAGCGATACCAAATTCTTCCTTCATACATGCTTCTATGTATGCTAAGGCTGGCACTGCCCTGCTTTCAGCTATAGTTAGGTGGAATGGCTGCTAATAGATTACCATCCTAGAATCCTAGAAGAGAAAGAGCAGAATGACAGTTGGGTTTTATAAGATCTCTTTAACAAACCATCTGATCCAGAGCTTGAAAATGTAACTATTTTTGGAGTGTAACTCCTAGCATTGCTCAACCAGCATGACAAGTGGCTGTATTGTCTGGGGATTCTGGGAGCAGTAATCCACTCAAGTAACTTCTCCAAGCTCTGGTTCAGATT
This sequence comes from Urosaurus nigricauda, assembly GCA_034509955.1. Lineage (NCBI taxonomy): Eukaryota > Metazoa > Chordata > Lepidosauria > Squamata > Phrynosomatidae > Urosaurus > Urosaurus nigricauda. The sequence goes on from JAOEGL010000003.1 coordinate 270,012,809, forward strand.
ACTTTTTAAAAAGAAAAAGGAAGAAACAAATGCATGAAGGATGAAGTCTGTCAAAGGCTAAAGGCCCTGAGAGCTACAGTTAGAAGCTTCATCTTAATAAATAGTGTACCTTTGAGCGACAGATACCAGAAACAGTGGTCTTCATCCTGTATTAGTGGGAACTGTTGGCTGTCTACTGCTGGCCGCTAGACAGATCTATGACCAAGAGCAATTCTTAAATTCTTAGGAAGGCAGATCAGGCAGTAAATTCAACTTCCCTTCCGACTGAGATTCCCAAGAGGGAAGCTGTGTGTATGTGTGTGTTGCCTGTCAATGTATGGTGACTCCATGAATCATAGTGTTTTCTTAGGCAAGGAATCTGGATAAGAATTTACAGTGGGTTTATGCCCCATAACCTTCTCTTCTCTCCAGCACCAACTTTGATGTTTGATTCAAATAGAATTTGGATTGTGGAAATCACAGTGAAGTAAGGAATTTAATTGACTGTGGGGGTGAGGATAGACTTTGGTTCCCTTCAAATCCCCTCCCCAAGGGATCTGTAGTCACTGCTGAGTGGGGACTGTGGTATTCTCTAGGGCTGAGTCACATGTGCCTCTCCCTTTCCCTCTTCTAAATACATTCTTATTAGCATTGCTGTTTTCCCTCTTAATCTCCTGTTTAGGATTTAAGGAGAGGAAACAAAGGCTGGCATTGTTTGAGTTTCTGGTAAGCGCTTGGAAGCTGCTGGAAACTTCTTGGACAGAGGGAGGGGAGGCAGAGAATCTCCAAAGCAACCCCAAAGATGGAACACTGAAGACTTCTGCAATCTTGCTCTTATTGTACATCACCAAGCCTTCCAAAAAACAGCACAGGGACAGTCTTACTGGCAGATGAGAGTTCTGGGCAGGCCATGAAGATAGAAAGCTGGACACTGGTTTCTAACTTACATCCAGCTGCAAATGTGACCAGGGCCACATTCCCACTTACAAAAAAGGCAGTTTGTAAACTGAATGGATGGATCAATTTGACAGTGGAGCATGGTTCCTACTATATTTGTCCTGATCGCAATTTTTCCCTGTAAAATAACGCATTTGTGGTTCACATTCATGAATGATTTGGTTCAAAATGGACTGGCTCCAGCCGGGCAAAGGGAAAATTTAAATAGATTCCAATATGCATCTGGTTCACACTTGCGCAGAATCAATTTATCCAAAAAGACACAGAAAACATCAGTGTCAAAAAGACGAAGGTTAAAATGGGTCTGGTGCATGGCCCCCCTCACCAAATCACTTCAGCGAATTGATATAAGTGGGAACCAGGGTTGTTTGAACTGGTTCAAACCGAATTGCAATCTGGTTTAAAGGGTAGTGGGAATGAGGCCCAAAGGGCATGGAATTAAAACAAAACTGATAACCCCCAACTGTCCCAATTTAATCTATATAATCCTTTGTCATCACACTTTTTCAGCTGCTTTTAAAATGTCCCAATTTCTCTCTCCTCTTCCTACTGCCACCTTTTGTCCCCATCTTGCTGCAAATTGAGTGAAAAAGTCAAAAGCAGTTTGGACTTGATTCATTCAGCAAGAGGAAGAGGAGAGAAGAGGGTAGAATCTTGTCCTTCCCAGGAGGCTCAGGCAAAAGGAAATTGCTACAGCTTTTTCTAGCTTGTGTGCTGTTCTTCATTAATAACCTTTTCCATCTTGACCATACTGTTGTTGCTTGGCCATCTCCCAGTTTTTTTTTTATCTATGACTTGTTGAAGGATATGAAACTGGGCAGGCCTGATTCCTCCAGCAACTGAGTCAGTCATTTGGGGAGCTGCACAGGACTGAATGCATGCCAGTCAAACCACATCCACTCTACAAATATCCCAATCCTCTACAAATGTATCAAATCCCTTTTCATGGCCAGATCTGATGGTTACATATTATCCCCCGACCGCACCAATCTCATCTGATTTTGGAAGCTAAGCAGGGTCAGGTTTGGTTAGAAACTGGAGGCAGACAGGAGAGACTAACAGTATCTGCTGCATCCATACTGCAGAAACAATCTTGGTTGACACCACTGTAACTGCCATGGCTCCCTGCTATGGAATCCTGAGACACTTGTCCCCTGTTGATGGCAAAAGAAAGAAAGAAAGAAAGAAAGAACATTGAGCAAAGGCTGTTAAAGTGGTCTCAACCTGGATAATTTCTACAGTGTAGATGCAGTCCTGGCAAAGCCAGTGAAGAATCCTGCCTGAACCCCTGAAAAGTCTTTACTGCCAATGAGAGCAGACAATACTGGGCTATGGGGACCAATTGTCTGACTCAGTATAAGGACAGTTTTCTATGTTACATGCATCCTGTGGCAATCAAGTATACACATTCTCTTGAATCCTGTTGGTGTCAGGCATGTTTACATTCCTTACAGAAGTAGTTAGACATCTGTGTTCAATGCACATCATCCACATTTGGTTCAAGATTGCAAATGTAGAATTATGCATGTGGTGCTCTTGCACTGTAGATGTACATTTTCAATGGATGCCCCTGCTGAAATTTCCATTAGTGCCCCTTGGGTTGTGTATTCAGTTGCACATTTGCTTGTGCAGCAGTGCCATTGAATGCACGAGTTGGAAAGCATAATCAACACGTAACTCCAAACATGGAACTTTACACAAAACAGACACACTGTGTGAAAGAAAAAAAATTCTTTTGTCTGGTCTCAAGATACTTTAAGGGTCTGTAAATATCCATGCACAGTTGCATGGCAAGGTTGTCAGCTTGTAGCCATATATCTGGTGATGCGCCTGTCCATATCAGTAAGTTAGATTGGTTCTCAGATGACAAAACATTCAGTTTGCTATTGCTGCCTCACTCAATGCCATACTTAGTGAAATCTGCCAGAATTCAAATGATCCTGGCAAAGCATTGTACAATCCAAGGGTAACAGAGATCCTGAGCACATGCAGAGCCAATAAATTGGGATGGTTGCAATTTCTCTCCAGTTGACCCTATAGGGAGGGGATTCCTATTGCAACAGCTTTACTTACAGATAAGCATGACCAATTTTGTTTTAAAGAGTAATGACGCATCTCCTTGAAGCATAGAGGAAAGCAAACAAGTCTCCTTTCTGTCCCGTATGGCCCAAGCATTTTTGTTTATGAGGAACTGATTGTGAGCAAGACACATCAAAGAGGACAGGTGCACCAGCAGAGGTTATGAGCTTTTTTGTTTGCTCATTTTGCAAATGCCGACTTGTAAACAATATATTTCCCCACAATCTACCTGAAGACAAGCAGGCCTTTATGCAATCCAAATTAGGACAATATTTTTTACTAGGCCCATGAAAGGTCACCAAATAGCATGAGAGTTTTTGAGTTCTCCAAAATTTGTGGCTTGGCCAAGGTGTTACAAAATGTAGGGTGCTGAGAGAGGGGGAAGGAAGGCTAATGTAATGCTTACATCAGTCTGCATGGTTAGAATTTTTAAATGAAATGAGAGAGGAAGCAGCAGACATTCAAATAAGGCTGTTCCAGATACTGCAATGGTTTCTGGATAAGCCAAGGACTCTCCTTAGGACTGGGGAGCTAAAGAAACAAATAAGAGCTGATCTTCCAGATTTGATTATTCATGATTTGAATGAATCTTTCTCTTTAGGAATCTCTCATTCCTCCAGCGTAACTCTGCTGGAAGTTGACACCGGATCACACCGGAGTTTCTAATGATTCTTAAGAGCTTATCACACGGGAGGCTTAAATACCTAAATCCCATGCAAAAACAGGATTTAAATCCAGGAAAAATCACGCAAAAGTGGGATCTTTTTCACATTCATTAGGGGCATTGAGCATTAATGTAAAAATAAAATAATAAAAATAAAAATAAAATTCTCCTGAGAGTAAAAAGCAGCCAATTTTGTCCACTTTCTGTGTGGTTTATTTTTGTGTTAATGCACAATGCTCATGACATCATGTGTAAACAATCCCACTTTTGAATTAATATACAAGGTTGTGTGAAAATGATGCCACTTTTGTGGGATTTTCCTGTTTTAAATCCCATGTGATAAACTCCTTAGAGAAAACACTTCTCTAGGCATTCTCTAGGCACTAGGGGATCTAGAGATTCCTGGAGAAGTGTTCTCTCAGGCATTTGCAATTCTCCCATTTTCACAGGAGTCCTGTGCCTCTAACCCCAATGAATGTGGAGGGCCCACCGTAGAACAAATCAGTAGCCCAATGGACATGCTCATATATTTGATAAGTGTATATGTAACAACATATACAGAATGCTTTTCATCTAGTGAGCAACCTGGAAAATCCATGGCTCTTCTCCTTGTGGTCTTATCCTCACAATAGTGGTGGCTTCTTTGCAAATGGGGTAATGAACTGACTTTTGGGTCAGTCCAGACTTAACAGTTGCTTTCCAGAGTGCTGAACTGCATCCCTAAAATATATTCATCACTATGGGTAGTTCCATTAAAGTGGGACTAGAACCCTGAAAGGATTCACCGCTCCATTCACTTGAAAGCTACCAGCTTCCCCTGCCTCACAACAACCCTGGTCTCTGGGGCCATGCTACTCTGGGCTGCTCCCAGAGTAGGACTTCTGCCTTATTAAAAATACCTCTTCCCCCCTTTTAGCATTCAACTGGATGCTACAGTTTGTCTGAGCTGCGTTCTTCCATCCCCATCCTACTGTCTCCTGCTAACAGATGATATTTTCTGGAAGCCACAGTGACAGAAAATACTTGAATGATGTTTGTATCAATGGCCCCACTCTCTCTCATCAGCTCCCAGAATTCCCAAGCCAGCATGACCATGGATTCCTGGAGTTTTACTCCTACCAAAAAGGACCAATTTATGAGCTCTGATTAGCAACAGGCTCTGTTTTAGATGGAGAACTGAAGTTGAAAAAAAGGGGGATTTGCTATGGCAGATGTGTAGCTCAAGTCTTCCAATCCAACATAGTTGTTGCGACTACTGCTTCTCTTAATGGAGCCATTAATGCAAACACCATCCAAGTATTTTCCTTCACTGTGGATTCCAGAAGACATCAGCTGTCAGCAAGAGAGAGAACAGCCAAGTGCAAACCTCCATTTTCCATCACTGCCTAGAAGAAAACCAAATCAGTTAAGAGACGTGCAAGGAGTGAGGCTGGATATGATGGATTCCTTCACCAACATCGAGCAATTAATAGCTTGAAAATCTCTCCCAAGTTATTGTCACATCTTATTACACCCTCAAACATCGGCAGTTAGGAATGCTATTTCCTGATCCACACTGAATTGTGACATTGGTATATTTGTAGATTCAATGTGTGAATATAATTGGAGTCAGGAGAATTTGCCTTAGAATGTCTTTCTCCACAGTGCCCCCCCCCCCATCCTGAAAACTGGCTTCACATTCATTTTCAGATCTATTTTGTGCTACAGTCAGCCTTCCATATCCATGGATTCAAGCATCCATGACTTAAAAAATACCATATATATGCAGCTATGAGTCAACCTCATGTATAAGTCAAGGGCATGTTTTGGGGCCAAAATTATGAATTTTGATATGACCCATGGATAAGTCGAGGGTAAAACTTAGGGGCATGTAACAAAGGATGTAAATGATGATGCAAAGGAAAATGATGTCAAAGTTGGAAAATTCTGGCAGGCATAATTGTCTGTGCTCATCCTAAAGGCTGGATGGATGAGAGAGCAGAGAGGATCCATGTTTCTTTTTGGTGCTCACAGGATGGCTAAGCTCTCTCCTTTTATCACTCTATTCAGAGAAAGGGGATGGTTTCATATGAGTTAAAGCACAGTGTGGAGTTGAAGGCTTTCATGGCCATCATCCATAGTTTTTTGTGGGGTTTTCAAGCTATGTGGCCATATTCTACAGGAGTTCCTTTCTGATGTTTCACCAGCATCTGTGGCTGGCATCTTCAGAGAAATCTCTGAAGATTCCAGCCACAGATGCTGGCGAAACGTCAGAAAGGAAAACTTCTAGAACATGGCCACAGAGCCCGAAACCCCCACAAAAATCTATTAAAGTACAGGACTTACAGTGACCCATGGATAAGTCGACCCGGGTATTTTGGGTCAATTGTTTTACTAAAATTTCTAGATTTATACATGAGGATGTACAGTATTTTAAAAATAGATAAATTCCCAAAAGCAACCTTAATGTCGCTATTTTATAGAAGAGACACCAGTTCACTACACAATTGTATTTAATGGGACTTGTAGGTCCACAGTTTTTGGTACCCACTGGGTGTCCTGGAACCAAACCCCAGCAGATAACAAGGTCCCACTATATTTCAAAAGCAAAAACTGCCCACTCTGCTAGGTTCTCCCTCACAGACACACTTTTGCCTCCATGAGGACTAGGAACTTGCTGTTCTTAATACGAATGCAGTGAGATGGGATGGCAGAACACAAGTCAGAAAAAGTGTAGCATCCTGTGAGTGCCAGGATCTCAAGCATACTTAAAAAACAACAACAGAGTTTTTGTCTTTTTGACATCTGGACACCACACAGTCAAAGGCTCGGCAGTAAAAAGCAACAACAGAGGCAACTGTTGAGGTTGTTGGAATATGTTTCCCAAAGCCTCTAATCTACTTAGGTGATGTTTTGTTTAATCTGGGTTCCCCTGACTCCCACCAGCTCAGATTGTTGTACTTTTTTTAAAAAAAGAACATTTTCCAGTGACTTTTCCTTTTCTGAGGAAGACTATGGGGAAACAGCCTGAAGAAAAACAACCATCCCACTATTGGGTTTCTATAATTCACTTCATTTCTCCTGCTTTTAACTATTTAACCAGGTGCCGTCCAGCATTTGACAGATGAAAACCGGGACACTTGAAGAAAAGCAATTTCAGAATGTGATCAAGATGACAAGAGTTGTCAATGAGGAGCCACACACAAACACAGAGAGGCTGCAACGGTTTGCTTTTGCCTGAGCCTCCTGGGAAGGGCAACAGGTCACCATCTCTCCCCATCACTGAGTTATTTGAGTGCAAACTACTTTTTACACTTTGAACTCAGTTTGGAGCAACTGAACTAGGTTGAGAGGGAAGAGGATTAATCAGGACTGATTTAGTCGAATCAGAACAGTTGGAAGGTATAGTACCTAAGGATGTCTCCATGGCATACGGGTGCTGTTTTGAACTGCAGAGTTTTAGCCACAAAATATCCCTGCTGGCATTCTGCCTCAATCCTTGGCAGCCTGGCTGATTTTACTGTGGGAGCAGACAACTCTAAACTGGGTCACACTGGCAACCGGTTCACCCAGTCCTTCCTTCCATCATCATTTTTTATGTGACTGGCTAGGCCTCTGCACAAGAGATAAAAGATTCCAGAGCTCCAAGCATGTGCTAAAAAGGTTGCATAATGTGATTTAACTGTAATTTATTTTATTTTACTTTTTTTTCGATCATGTATTTCCCCCAGTAGGAGACCCAAAGCAGCTCACATCACAACAGAGATTAAAACAAAATCCAGGTTTCTAAAAATGCAATTGTAACAAAAAGAGTTTAGAATGGAATTGAATTATCCTGGAAGAAAGAGCACTAATTCAAGACAGTTTCAAAGCTGTTAAAACATAACAATGAGAATAGAAAATATAGCACTCCCATTAAAAGATTGTTCAGCAAGGACTATTTAATAGGCAAAGCCTGATGGAATTTTAAAGAACACGTTGCCTACTGTGGAAAGTGAGCAGAGAGAGGGCCAGTGTAGTTTCCTATGGAGGGTAGTTCCACAGCCACAGCAATTACAAAATGTCACATAAAAGTACCATGTAGAGCAGGTTTTCTCCCACTGTTTTGTGAGCATTGAGCAATGAGCTAGGCCCTGTATGAAAGGGTTGCCAGAGTGAAACAGGAGATAGCTCCTATACATTTAAGAGTTGTGTAGAAGAGGGAATTTCAACAGAGGGTGCTTATCATACAAGTAAAAAGCAATGCTTGTTCAAGCAATGTAAATCCATTGGGTGACTTTGGGCAAGTCACACTGTCTCAGCCTCCCCCCCGAAGAAACTTGCTAAGAAAGCTCTGTGATAGGGTCACTACCATATAAGTCAGAAATGACTTGCAGGCGCACAACAACAACAAATACAGGCATTAAAGATATAGGAGAAGTCTCCAATTTTTATCTATCAATTCTAGTTGGATAACTTGTGCCCTTGCAACTATTTTTTTACTGTACTTCCCATCAGCTGTATTTAGACTAAAGAAACCTCAAGGCTATCAAAATGACCAATAAATGGGTCCTAGGGCATATCGTACTTTTTCGCATAATGAGAAGGCATGACTCATTGGAAAATACAATAATGCTAGGAAGGGTGGGGGGATGCAAAAGAGAGGAAGATCACATGCTGCTTGAATGGACTTTATTAAAGAGGCCACAGGAATGAATTTGCAGGACCTAAGCAGAGCAGTGGAGGACAGGGAGCCTTGGAGATGTCTCATCCACAGGGCCCCCATGAATTGGGATCAACTCAAAGGTGGTTGACAACAACAACAAAAGACATATTAAGCCTGAACTCACTCTAGAAGCCAAGACAACAAACTGAGATGAAATGATGTGTCAGTAAATGAAATGATTGATTTTGGGGGGGGGGGGGGGTAAAATAACACTTAATAAAGTAGTAGGAATTAGGAAGGCCACATTGTGCATTAATGAGGAAGACCACATTATTGATTCACTCAAAGAAGCTGCAGCCCTGGGTTTGCAAGACCTGAATGGGACTGTTGATATCCAGTTCCCTTGATCTTTCATTCATAGAAACAACATGGGTTGAAGTCAGTTTGACAGCAAATAGCAACCCCAGTTGTGAGTAATCCACACAATCCCAGCCAGAAATATTTGCCAGCTATGCAAGTGAAGTAACATCTATCTCAGATGTGAGATGTGGGATTAGGCGTTATCCTTCCTTCTATCCATCCATGACCGGTGATGGGCTATGTGTGCTTTACGGTTTGATGGACACCCTAGTTCTTTGAAAGGATGGTGTGTGTCTTTCCATGTGTGTTGCTTCTATTTCCCATCCATCCTCTCTAGACTCTGTCTTTCCCGGCAGGTGTCTGTCCAGTTGATGATAAACAACTGCCTGGCTTTCCTTGACCTGAGGTGACTTTCTTCTCCACTTGGGAAAAATTGGGATGGGCTAATCCGCATTCTCACACCATGTGCTCGGCTGATCAGGCCTTCGGTTCCCAAGTGAGGCAAGGCCTTAGCTGGGAACGCAAACACCGTGCCTCTCCCTTTTGTCTCTCCCCTGACAAGAGAAGGAAGATTTGGGATTAATTGGCAGAGGGTTTTGGCTTTCTCCGTGTGCTGCTCTACTGCTAACTCTTGGCTGACATTCCTGTGTCTTGGCAAGTCGAGGCTCCAGGAACTGTGTCAGCTGCTAGGGCCTCGCGCAGCTGGAAAGAATCAGGAGTTTGGCCTTGCAAAAGCCCCCAGCCCAGGAGATGAGCTGGAGGAAGGGAGTGAGCCAAACCCAAAACATCTGAATACAGAAAAAGAGGACAAGCAGCTGCATGAAGAGGCAGGAGAGGAGAATGATACAAGACAACCCCCGAACCTGATCTGCAACATTAGGGGAGATCTGAGTGACTCCACACGAGGCAAATATAGCTGTTTTTATTTGCCTTGATGGGTCAGACAAGTGCTCCAGTTACCCCTGTGTTCTCTTTCCAACAGAGCAGCCCACCAGTCAGGGGCATCACTAGGGGGACTTGGGGGGGTTGCAGACTGTGCAGGGTGACACCCGAATGGGGGAGACACCATTGCTCCTCAAACACCTACCTTTGGACAGAAATGGGCTGTGGTGATCACCTGCATCCCTTTAAAATGCTGAAGAAATGTTGTGAGTGGAGCAAGGCTCAGTGAGAAGAGAAATATTTAATTTTTAAATTATTTTATAATTTTATTTAAAAAACCCACTTCTTACCAAATTTTCGCTTTAACCACATTAACCTATGTGTGTGTAAATACATTTAGGCTGTGGGTGTATGATATTGTAATTTAAAGGTACAATTTTAATTTTGCTAGTTGTTTATATCACAACTATTACCGCTGTATTCAGTGATATATGGGAATTATGATTTATGAGTAACATGAGTACAGAAAACATTACTAAGGATTCTGTATGGTGTGGTAGGGGAGGAGATCAATGTGGAAGGGAGTGACACCATGAATTACTGTACCAGATGACACCAACCCTAGTGATACCACTGCCACCAGGTGCTTTTGAATGGTGTTTCTCAACCAAATATTGTTTGACTTTAACTCCCAAAAGCCCCAGACAGCCTGGTCAATAGACAGAGTCTTTCAAAGCTGAAGTTCAGAAACATCTGGCACTCCCAACTGTGCTAACTTTCCAACATTTCACAGACGTAAAGTGAGACTGGGTTGCCAAGCAACACCAGAGTGTGGTCAAGATGGCAAAAGTTATCAATGAGGAAGAGCACACAAGCTAGGATAGGCTGAAGCAGTTAGCTTTTGCTTGAACCTACTGGGAAAGGGAAGATTCTCCCCCTTTCTCCCCCTTTCTCTCCTCTCTCTGGTTTAATGGAATGCAAATTACTTTTGCACTTTGTGCTCAGTTTGCAGCAACAGAAGTACACTGAGGACAAAGGGAGAAAGTGGGAGGAAGAGAGAGGAACCAGAACATTTTAAAATCAGCTGAACAAATGGGATGATGGAAGGTCATTAAAAACAGCTGGAAAAGTGTGATGATGAGGTAACAATTGGAATCATCCCTGCCAAATTGGGACAGTTGGAGAGGGATTGAATCTGGAAGTTTTTGCATGCTAAACACTGGACTTCCCCAGAGACAAGGCTGTAGTCCTCACATTTATGAAGCCAAAGGGTGTATAAAGGGAAACTTTGTCACTAGCATTTCAAACGTCCTTCGGATCTTCTTCATGACCTCCTATCAAGAACTAGAGAGATGTCATCATGTCTCCTTTTGCTTCCTAAGGCTGACTTCTATGGGTTAGAGACAAGGATCTTCTGCCTTCATGGACAGCTTTCATCTCCACATCTATGAAGGGAACAGTCAGTTCAGTTGGAAATCCAGACTAATATTTCCCTCTCAGGTTTGTTTCACTCTCCTCTTTTCTATGTCCTTCTAAGCATCAAATCTTCATACCAAGATCCTGCTAATAAGGTAAGGCCTGAAGGACAGCCCTGCCTTCCCCCACCCTCTTTGGTCCTTGATTTTGGCGAGTGCTCATCTTGGCAACAGATGGGGAAGAGCCATGTGTTCCTTTATTTATCACTAGCTTTGTGGCTTCAAGGTTTGGGGGAGGGTTCTTTTTTTTTGGAAAGCCTAAAATAGGAATTCACAGGATGTCGGGCGGGATGAAGATGCGCCTAATTAAGTTTTCCTTTGGGAAAACTGATGACACTCTCCTGGTCTGTCTGATCATAATATTTTGGGTTTGGGCAGAAATTATCCTACTTTTCTAGTGACGTTCAAAGGCAATTTCTTGCAAGCATCTCATAATCAAGGATATGATCTCCATAACTTCCACTATTTCACAGATGAAAACTGGGACATGTGTGGCAGAGCCACATGACACTATGGTCAGGATGGCAAAAGTTATGAATGAGGACAAATACACAAACTATTGTCTGAACCTTCTGAGAAGGGGAAGATTCTGCCCTCTCCTCTCCTTCTGAGTTAATTACTTCTGAGTGCAACTACTTTGCACTCTGAGCTTAATGTGCAGCAATTGAAGTAAAACTGGAAAGGGGAGGAGGGTAAAACTGGGACATTTTAAAAGCAGCTGAAAAAGTGGGGCGACAGAGACTTAATCAGAACTGTCCCTACAAAATGAGGACAGTTGAAAGGTTTGGATTTGAGGACAGCTGGAATGGAGAAAATGAGAGGAAGAGCACCTCTCTTTCCATCTAATCCTATTCACTCCTAGGGTTCACCTACACTATTGTAAAAATACAGTTTTACAACATTTTAAGTGCTGTACCTCCATCCAATGGAATATTGAGATTTATAGTTTCACAAGATCTCTCGCCTTCTCTGTCAAAGAGTGCTGGTGCCTTACCAAACTGCAAATCCCATGATTCCGTGGGATGGGGCTGTGACAGTTGAAGGGGTAACAAACTGCATTATTTCCACAGTGTAGATGCACCTCCAAACTCATAAAATTTGGAAAGGATGCCAAGGGCCATCTAATCTGTCTGGTATCTGAAGAAAGAATAGGAATGGGAGAAACTGATAGCATGAAACATTTTCAACAGGAATTGATGATATCTTCATAGATATTGCAGACACTAGCACAGAACAATTGGGCTGTGGCCACTCTGCAGTATTAATGCAGTTTGTCACTGCTTTAACTGTCATGGCTCCATTCTATGGAATCCTGGGATTTGTAGTTTGTTGTAGTACCAGAGCTCTCTGACAGAGAAGACTAAATATTTCACAAAATGACAAATCTTAGAATTCTATAGCATAGAGCCATGGCAGTTAAATTGGTGTCAAATTGCATTAGTTCTGCAGTGTAGATGCAGCCTTGGACAATTCTGATACACCAGGGTTAAAATACCGGATTGGTCATGGAAAGCCCCTAAGTGACCTTGGCCAAGTCACATTCTCTCAGCCTCAGAGAAAGGCTGCCATAAGCTAGAGTCACATAACAGTTGAGAGCCAGTGTGGTGTAGTGATTCAGTAGGATTGGATTCAGATTTGGGGAGATCTGGGTTTGAATCCCCTATCAGCCATGGAAAGCTACTGTGTGACATTGGACATATCATATTCACTCAGCTACAGAGAAAAGAAGTGAAAACCTTCTGTGAACAAAATCCTGCAAAAAATACAACTGGCTTAGGGTCATTGTAAGTTGGAAACAAAGGCACATACAACAACAGCAAAAATTCTATTTGGGACTAATCAATACGATTCAGTCCAAAGTGAGACATAAAAGCTGCCAATAAAAGTATTCTAAAAATACAACTGAACCAATATAATCAGTATCTAGAGAGAAGCCACCTTCCTTAGCTAATGCTGTAGTGAATTTTTGGAAGATCTGCAACAACTTTCAACAAGGTTTACAGATTTTCTCCTTGCAGAATGTCTGACAAACTTCCAAAGATTCGCTAGAACGAGCAACATGAATAATTATGAACAAATAAATGACTCTAGATGGGAGAGATACACTCCATAGACCAAAATCCAGAAAACATTTGTTTTTCCAAGAAATGGATGGTTCTTTGATCTGCACTGATTCCATTGCTATAATAAAGTGGGAGTTTCCCCCCTTAAAATGTTATTAAATCACACAGTCTTTTCTAATTTCTGCCTGGAACTATCCAAAAACGGTCTTGGCTCTACATGACCACCTGAAATGCTACTCCAATCACAAGTAACAGGGATGCATTTTTACCAATCTGAGAGAATGAAATCACAGATGAAACGGGGTTCTCAGTAAGATTTGCCAGTGTATTGCAATGCAAAGATTGCTTTGGGCTGAGCCATGAAAGGGAGTAAAAGGAAAGGCTGCCATGTTTGATGTGAAAAGGGCCATCCCCAGATATATGTGTTTCCTTGTCAGTTTTGAAGAGAAAGTTGTTGGCTGAATAAAACTATCAGAAGCTTTTGAGAGAATTTTTTTAAAAAAACATCTAACCCAAATAGCTGTTCTGTGATCCAGTCTGCAAGGGGAAAAGAAAACTGACATTCCAGTGTTTTGGGATAGCTTAAAAGGCAACCCAGCTGGTTAGTTTCTCTGTCTGGGAACTTGTCCACACATGTTGCTGAAGTGAAGCCTACCTTACAACAACCTCCTCTTTGCATTGTAAAATCTGAATAGGTCTGTTTTTGCAAATAATTTAGCCATCATGTGATTGCAGATGTCAGTAAAGCATAGAGCATACCAAGTCAAGGTATAGGGCAGGCCAGTGTAGTCTGAGTGTTGTTAGGCTAAAACACTGGAGCTTCTGCCACATTGCAAAACTGATGTAGTTTGACATTGCTTTGTCATGGCTCCATCCCAGGGGATGCTGGGATATGTAATTTTTGTGGCATCACAGCTCTCTGACAGAGAAGGGTAAATATCTCATAAAACTACAGATCCCAGTATTCCACAGCATTGAGTCATGGCAGTTCAAGCAGTGTCAAACTGCATTAATTCTACAGTGTAGATGCAGCTAGAGACAGCACAGTTCAGATTCCATAGTATTTCAAGCTATCTTGATTTGGCAGGAACTGTCCAGATCCATCCTCTGTCATCCCATCCTTTCAAGTGCTTTTAAAATGTCTCTGTTACTCTTTCATAGAATAGAATCACAGAATCATAGATCTGGAAGAGACCTCCAACCCATTCTGCCATGCCATGCAGAAATAGACAATCAAAGCAATTCCAAATATCCATCGTCTGTTTAAAAACCTCCAAAGAAGGAGACTTCTTCTTCCCACCTTCCCCCTTGCCTTCCCTTTACTTCAGTTGCCACAAACTGAATTCAAAGTGCAAAAGTAATTTGCACTCCATGAATTCATCAAGGGAGAGAGAAGAGGAGGTGATGAAATGTTGCCCTTCCCAATAGGGTCAGATTAAGCAAAGTTGCAGCCTCTCTTAGTTTGTGTGCTCTTCTTCATTTAATTTTTGCCATCTTGACCACATGCTGATGGCGCTTTGCCACATGTCCTGAATTTTATCTGTGAAATGGTGGAGGGTAATGAACCCTAAGTCACTTTAGTGCCCACGTCTGCACACTAGTAACATTTTGCAAAGGCATCTCCAACAAGCATCTGTGGAGTGTTGGAGGGTCTGGAATCACCACTTTGCCATAAAATCCCACTGGGTAATCTTGCCCTCTCTCAGCCTCGGAGGAAGGCAAAGGCAAACCCCTCTGAAGAAATCCTGCCTTAGGATCACTGTACATCAGACATAATATGAAGACAGATAACAACAGAGAGCCTGCTTGGTGTAATGGCTTCAGCACTGGACTATGACTCTCGAAGACTAGGGTTCGATTCCCTGCTTGGCTATGGAATTTCACTGGGTGATCTTGAGTGCGTCACACTGTCTCAGCCCCAGAAAACCCAGTGCTAGGATTGCCTTAGGGTCACCATAAATCAGAAATAACTTAAAGGCAGATGACAACACACCAAGTCAGACCATTGATTTACCACTAGACCACGGCCAGTATTATCTGCTTCTGGGATCCACACCTCCTGCCCAACAGTTCCCAGAATGCCTGGAACAACAACTCCCAGGTTGCCTGACCATAAGCAGTATTGGCTGGGGCTTCAAGGAGATGCAATCCAAAACACCTGGAAGGTTAAAGACACTCCATGACTAGTTAATTTTGACAAAACTTTCCAAGCTCTTCCTCAGCATCTTTGCCAGTCTGCTTGTTTGAGATTGTTCTAAGATATGGGAATGGAATCCAGAACGTTATGCATGCAAAGCATGTCTGCCTCCAACTATGTTCCCCCACTCCACCCTGCAAGCAGAGGACGTGCCTCTCCTCCCAACAGGGTCCAGAGCTGGCTGATCCTCTTCTTTGGCTGCCCTCCACAAGGAGGAAAGGACTTCTCTGCAAAAGCATCAAGAGTGAATCCTTGTTGCAGCCACTGCCTCCATTGTCACAGTGACAAACTGCCGAGAGATTTGGGCCAAGAGGCAAAAAAAACTCCCAACAACAACAAACCATGAGGTTCTTGGGATTGTTACACAAAAACCTGAGTAATCCTTTGTTGGAGTGTTTTAATCTGCCTCTTTGCAGCACTGAGTGGATGAGAAACCACTTCAGAAAAGGCATGGTTGTGTGCTTGGCACACGCTTGCAGGAGCCAGACAGGCTGAGTACTGCACCCCCACCCTCCCTGTTCAGCATCACTGGGTGTGCACCTGTTCAAACTTAAATGCACCCATAGTGGCATTTGTAAACCCTTTGTTCGGGGGACTCCACTTATTCTCCATTGTCCTGGTTGCCCTTGTGTACCTAGCCTTGCTTTTTTAATACTTCAAAACACCTTGATGACATATATAGAACTATTTTAACTTTTGTCAACCAGCCTAAAATCTTTTCATCTCTGTTGTTTTTTGCTGCCAAATGAACTGTGACTTATGGTGTCCCTATAGATCAAATATTGACCGGAATGGTGACTGCAGTCAAGAAATAAGAAGAAAATTAGGAATGGGAAGGGCAGTTATGAAAGAACTAGAAAAGCTCCTGACGAGTCAAGATTTATAACTGAGCACAGAAATTAGGATCATCCAAGCCATCATATCCCCCATCAACAGGTATGGATGCAAGAGCTGGACAGTAAAGGAACCAGACAGATGGAAAATCAATTCATTTGAGATGTGGTGCTGGAGAAGAGTGCTTAAGATACTGTGGACAGCCAAAAAGACAATCAGATGGGTCTTGGAACAGATCAAGCCAGAGATCTCTTCGGGAGCCGAGATGATTAAATTGAGGCTGGTATACTTTGGTCTTATAATGAGAAAGCATGGATCACTGGAAAAGATAATAATGCTGGGAAAGGTAGAGGGTAGAAGAAGAAGAAGAAGACCTCGTGCCAGATGGATGGACTCATTCGGGGGGGCATGGGCATGGGCTTGCAGGAACTAAGTAGAGGAGTGGAAGATAGAGGTTCTTGGAGGTGTCTCATTCACAGGTTCTCCATAAGTCAAAATCAGCTTGAAGGCAGATGACAACAACAACCACAACAACCACATGGATGAGACCTTCAAGAGCCCCTACTATGAACAGCTCCACTCAAGTCCTTCAACCTCAAGTCCAAGGCTTCCTTGATTGACTCAACCCACCTATATTTGGATCACCCTTTTTTCCTATTCCCTTCCTCTTTACTAAGCATTTTCATATTTTCCAGTGAGTCCAGGGTGACCAGATGTCCTACTTGCAAAGGAGAACGAGGCACTGTAACAGGTAGGACATTCAAGAAAGATGTAGGATATTACCAAATAAAAGCTAAAGACATAAATGTAAATTCATGCTTCATAGTCATGCTCAAAATGGAGGACATTTTGGAATTCCTCCTGGACAGAAGGTTGAAATGTGGGACATGTCCTGGAAAAATAGGATGCCTGGTCACCCTGAGTGAGCCCTGTCATCTCACAATATGTCCAAAGAATGACAGTATCATTTTAGTTATCTTGGCTTTTAGGAAGAGTTCAAGAACGATTCAATTATTGCTCTTTTTAGCAATCCATGGTATTCATAGAACTCTTCTCCTGTATCACATCTCTCCCACATTTCCTGGCTCCCCTACATAGTAACTTTGTGGAAGCCCCTTGCTGAATATGAACATTATGGAATTGTTCAGTTCTATTTCCTGCAGATGCAAGACTGCTTACGAAGACATAGGTCCCCAAATAAATTCTGGCATTAAAGATCATCCATAAAACCATGATTCCCAACTGAAAAGGTTAAAAGAATGTAAACATAGTGATTTTCAACACAGCAGTCTTTCTGTGGCAGCTAAGGCAGCACATGGCACCGTATATGAAAAAGCAGCTTGAAGTTTAAAGAGAACTTTTAAAAGTTTTCAGGATTTATTTAAAAGGCAATAAAATGCAGATCATACCTTAGAGAGGCAGGTTTTTAGGTTTGTTCAATTTTTCTCTGAAAGAGCCAGGGTGGCATAGTGGCCTGAGTGAGGACTATGACTCCAGAGATGAGGATTTGATTTGCAGTTCAGCCATGAAACTCACTGGTGACTTTGGGTAAGGCACATTCTCTCAGCCTCAGGGGATGGCAAACTTCCTCTGAACAAATCTTGCCAACAAAACCCCCTGATAGGTTTGCCTTAGGGTCACCATACGTGTAAGTCAGAAACAACTTGAGGGCAGACAGCAACACATATTTGTATGAAGCTGTTCACCAAGAATCTCAAAGCAGCATGCCTGGAGATCTTTCTCCCCAATTTCCCCTCACAACAACCTTGCAAGGTAGCAAAAAGCTGGGCAAGCCTGGTTACAGTCAACCAATAACAGCTTTAGAAATGCTCTAAAGAGAGGGCAGTGAGAGAAAGGATGCATCCTAAGATACATCCACACTACAGAAATCATCTAGCTTGACAACACTTTAATTGTCATAGCTCAGTGCTATGAAATTCTTGGATCTGTAGTTTGTTGTGGCACCAGAGTTCTCTAGCAGGGAAGGCTGGGTGTCTCACAAGACTACAAATCCTAGAATTCTATAGCATTGAGCCATGGCAGCTAACATGGTGTCAACTTGGATTATTTCTGCAGTGTGGATGCAGCCCTAGAGGCTTGTCTGTTAAGGAGTTAGATGGGGATGAAATGGAGTTAGGGCAGTAGAGAGAAAGTGTGGTCCAGTCAGGAAAAGAAAAACTGATAAGATCTGAAGAGGGATTTGGGAGCTGGAAATGTGGATAGAGTTCAGGGAGTTCATCTTTAACTTGTTATATAATAAAACTTTACTGGTTTGATTTTCTACAGCTATGTCTGTTTTCAGTTAGGAATTGGAAGAGAGAGCTGCTCATCCGTTATCACACTGAACCCACTGATGAGCACAGCCACTACTTGTCCAGAATATCAATCATTTTGAGGCCTGGAGAGCATCTACAGTGTAGAAATTAGGCAGCGGTGTTAAAGGTTTGATATCACTTTAAGTGCTGTAGTTCCATCCTCTAGAATCCTAGAGTTTGTAGTTTTACAAGGTCTTTAGCCTTCTCCTACAAATAGTGCTGCTGCCTCACCAAACTACCAATCCCAGGATTCTGTACGATGCAGCCATGGCAGTTAAAGTGATGTCAGACTGCATTATTTCTACAGTATGGATGCACACCTGAGTATCAGTTCCAGGAAGGGATCTTAAGGTTAAAATGGTATGGTGAGGAATTGGAGCCCAAGAGTTGGAATGTATTTATTTGTTTATTTACTAGATTTATATCCCACCTTTCTCTCCAAATGGGGCCACCTGGAGACACACACTCAGATGATGGTAGCCCAAAGTGAGTTTGATCACACAATGGGAATTAGATTCGGATTGGAGCAATGGATTCAAGCTACAGGAAAAGAGACCCCACCTCGACATTAGGAAGAACTTTCTGATGGTAAGAGATGTTTGACAGTGGAACACATTGCCTCTGAGTGTGGTGGAGTCTCCTTCTTTAGCAGTTTTTCAACAGAGGATGGATGGCCATCTATTGGCCATCCATCTTTGATTCTGTATTCCTGTATGGCAGAAGGGGGTTGACCCTTGGGATCTCTTCAAACTCTCTATGACTCTCTGACTGTAGGACTCTCAGATCATTCCAGCACTCTAATCACCCTCAAATGTTCCACATGTCCCTCCAATCCAAAATGCCCTTCCACATGCCAGTAATTTAAAACTTGATAGTAGGTTGCTTAAGGCCAAGCGGAGGACATAGAAATCCACTGGGGCACAGTCACTCCTTCAGATACCAGATTTCAAAGCACTGAGGGTGGGAGCAGCCAAAGTGTGGCCCTCCAGATGTCATTAGACTGCAGCTCCTACCAGTATTCACCAGTGGGTATGCATAATAGGACTGTTGGGAGTTGCAGTCCAGCATCAATAACTCTAGTTTGGATCTTGAAAGACTGTTACCAGAAAGCCAATACGAGTGGTATAATAGAGGCATACGGTCGAACTGGATGGCCCCGTTGGTGTCTTCCAACTCTATGATTCGATGTGTGAAATGTCAGGAATAAATTCTTCCAGAACATGACCACATAGTCCGAAAACCCCACCAAAAACTATGGATGCCAGCCATGAAAGCCTTCAACTTCACATATGTGCAATATGTTTTGGCAGTCTGGCCCACATAAACATATGAGCAACAATATTCTGTGCCAGTTGACATTGTCAAACTTAAGTGCCACCCCACAGAGAGCACTTCACAGTAGTTTGATCCAGATGTTACATAGATGATCAGGGAAGGAGGCATCACCAATATTTGTACTGACCTGGAGGGCTGCATGATTCCCACCCCATTTTTATTATTACAATTATGACAGTTACGATGACAACAACGATGATTCAGAGTTTGGAAAAGTTTCTATGTTAGATAATAGCTCCCCAAATCTCCTAGCAGCACAGCCAGTTTCACAAATATGGATATGGATGTGGCTAGACTTGGAAAACAAAGACTTGAAATGATTACTGAAGAAAGTCAAGGAAGAAAGTACCAAGGCAGGTTTACAGTTGAATGTTTGTTGTTGTTGTTGTTGTTGTTGTATACCTTCAATTAGTTTCTGACATGGCAACTCTAAGGCAACCCTATCATGGGATTTTCTTGGCAAGACTTGTTCAGAGGAGGCTTGCCACTGCCTTCCCCTGAGGCTGAGAGCATGTGCCTTGCCCAAGGTCACCCAGTGGGTTTCATAGCTGAGCTAGGTAGGAATTGAACCCTGGTCTACAGAGTCATAGTCCAATGTTCAAACCACTACCCCCCACACTGGAAGAAAACAAAAATAATAACCACAGATGATTTACATAACTTTAAAGTAGGGAATGTAAAGTAGAGAATGAAGACAATGAGAGAGAAAGATTTCCTATATTTTGGCTCAGTCATTAATCAAAAGGGGGACACAGTCAAGAAATCAGAAGACTAGGACTTGGAAAGGCAGCTATGAAGGAACTAGACAATATTCTGAAGTATAAAGATAATATGATTTAATACCAAAGTCAGGATTGTCCATGCTATAGTATTTCCATTTACTATGTATGGATGTGAAAGCTGGACAATAAAGAAAGGTGATAGAAAGAGAAGCAGCTCAGTTGAAATGTGGTGCTGGAGAAGAGTTCTGTAGATTTTATGGAGTGCGAAGACAAACAAATGGTTCCTAGAGCAAACCAGGCCTGAACTCTCCCTAGAAACCAAGATGACTAAACTGAGGCTGTTGTGCTTTGGACATATCATGGGAAGACATGACATCCTAGAAAGGAGAACGATGTTTGGCAAGACAGAAGGCAGTAGGAAAAGAGGAAGACCACATTCCAGATGGATGGACTCAGTCAAGGAAGCCATGCAAGACCTGAGCATGATTGTTGATGTGACGTGGAGGTCTCTCATTCAAAGGGCTGCCAGTTAACAACAACATGTATCTAGGCTTGGAGTTTCTGGGAATCCTCGTCCAAACTTTTCCAAGCTTGGTTAAATAAAGTAACAATCTAAATTCAGGTTCAGTGTATACATTACACAAAAATTAACTTACACAATGCAATGTAAGCTTCTCCTGAATGTAAATTTTTGCAGGGCAGAAATGCAGATCCTGGAGATGGTGGATTTTGAATGGAGAAACAACACTTAACTGTTCGATACCACTCCCACATCTTGGTTTGTGACCCATCATCACTGGCCCTTCCCCAGCAGCCTTTCTCCCGCCTTTGCGGAAAATGTCAAAATAGCCAGCTTAGCCAATATTTGAAAATTGACATGTGGGCAATTTCATATCTGATGCCTCCCAAGACCAAAACAATCATTCCTCTCTCTTCACACACAAACTGAGCTTCCTCGGATATCAGGCTTCAGTGGCAAGTGGATAGAGATTTTGACAAGGGTGGAAGGGAGACTCACACAGGACTGAATAGTGCTGTATTTATTAGTTTGTTTGCACTCTGATCCTAAACTCTGGTGCTGGAATGTAGCTCTTTATCACTCTGTTTGGGAGGATTTCCTCTTTTGACACCTCATCCAAGGACAATTCCTCCAGTCTTCTTAATTACCTGACAAGAAACAGACCTTTCTTCAGAGACTCCTGCAGTGATGGGGAGGGAGGGCAGAGTGGATAAGAAGAAAGAAAGGAAAGTGTTTGGATTCTTCAAGGTAATTGTTTTGTTTGCACTTGGATCGCATCATGGATCATGCAATTAACTTGAAGACTTCCTGTCTCCTATGGCTGTGAGAGACCCATTTGCACTCTTACTGCAATGTGCTTTTGCACCCACGTCTCTTTCACACTACATAATGACAGCACTTTCATACCTCTTTAACAGCTAGCATTCCATTCTATGGAAGCCTGGGATTTGTGATTTTGTGAGCCATGTTGACTCCTCTCTAACAACTGCCCATGTTACAAATCCCACAGGGCCATGCCATGCACCCATGGCAATTATTATTAGTATTATTAAGATTATTATAAGTAGTATTGAGAGAAGGCTAAATATCTCACAAAACTATAAATCTTAGGTTTAGCCACAGCAGTTAAAGTAGTTAAACTGCATTGATTCAGCGGAGTAGATGAAGCCATTGTGTAGTGTGAAAGAAACCCTAGTCAGAAATGCAGGAAAGCATTTCTTTAGAAACAATAATCAAGTCTAAACAGTGGGTCTCTTTTCCACCTGGGATGTACCAGGGTTGGGAAAAGTTACTTTTTGGCACTCCAGCTCACAGACTCCTAGCATGACTCCCTGAGACAACTCCCATAGTATACTGGTATGGGAATTCTGGGAGTTGGAGTCCCAAAAATATAAGTGCCCTGTGGCATTTATAGTCCTCTCCCCCTGCTGGGTCTCAAATATTGGAGGCAATTGCTGTATATACTTTGACTACTTTTCAACTAGCGGCACTCTGGACATCTAACATACCATAAGAGACCTCTGGTGCAACAACACTCCACTGTTCCACATGCATAAGCTCATGGAAAATGTCAGGGTATTGCTTCATTTCCATTCAGCAGCCCCCAGCACCACTACGGCCCCAGCCCATAACTATCTACCCAGAGAGTCTGTGTGGTTGAATGTTTTGGAACTGCAACTACTCTGTTGTAATTACAATCAGATCCATGGAGACATTAAACATTCTTAAATCAATCCCCACCCAGTGCTTTTTCAAAGAATCTGTTATGGTCTGTTTAACATCCAGCATGCACAGAAGAGTTCTTGCCAATGGGCAGATAGCTGGAAACCCAAGTGGTGATCCTTGGGGTGAGAACATGGCCAATGTGAGCAAGTAAGATTGCCCCTATTTTCATCTACAAGAGGGGTGGGCAATGGCGGCCCTCCTGATGTTTGTGGCCTACAATCTCAGTCAACCCTAGCCAGCATCTTCATGGGTGATGGTGGAAACTTCTATCCAAAAGCATCTGGAATAGCGTTTCCCAAACTTTAGTCCTCCAGATGTTTTGGACTTCAGTTCCCAGAAGCCCTAGCCTGTTTGGCCAACAACCAGGAATTCTGGAAGCTGAAGTCCAAAATGGTCCAAAACATCTGTAGGACCAAAGTTTGGAAACCACTGATTTAGAAGGTCACAGCTATCCATTCCAGGTTTACTGTGTTCGAGGGTGCGATAATTTCAGAGTGGCTTATCTTTGCAACCAATGGACGACATTTATTGTGTGTTTGTGTGTGTGTGTATGTTTGTGCATGTGAAGTCTTTGGAAGTGTACAGCAGCTACTACAGCAAGAAGGGGAACCTTTTCTCCCTCCAAATGATGTTGTACTGCTGCATTTGTCATGTCTGCAGTCCTGGAGTATCCTGGCCCAGAACCTGCCCTGATGTTCCCCCATCACCTGGGCACACTGGAGCTAAGCTGGGCAGCTGTTTGTATATATGTCCTACTAGGCCAGCTGCCGACGCACTGCTGGCAAAGGTCACTCCAAGGCTGAAAATAAGGCGCCCATCATCACTCACATGACAGAGCACTTTGTTCTGATCTCAGAGGGAGTGACTTGCAGGCACTGGTGGGAGGCACAACCATTACACCACATCGGCTTTCTGGGATAGGATAAGGAACATAAAATCATCCTACTTACTTCTAACATCGGCTTTCTGGGATAGGATAAGGAACATAAAATCATCCTACTTACTTCTAACCAGAAGATGTATGCAGAATGGATGGTGGGACCACTACAACTTGGAGGGAAGGAGAAAGCTAACTAAAGACAGACAGACCTAAGTGAAGCATCTTTGCAAGTTGCAGCAACAAATCAATTAAGCCACACAATTTGTAGCAAGCTGCTGTTCTACTAGATGAGCTGTAGATTTGTACACAGCTCTTCTAAACTGAAGCTGAGCCCACCAAAACTGGAGAATTTGTACCCTTCCTACCACCTGGAGATGGCTTGTGAAAACTGGAGACTCACAGACAGGCACAGAAATGTGCAACCTAGCTGTGTGTATATATAAATAACAGAAACGGACCAATTATGTGGGTTTTCCCACACAAGCAATCATCACCCTCCCAAGCCAGGCCAATGATTAGATGAAACCTATCCAAAGAATTGGTTTCCCCACATGCTTGTGATATTGATCTGCATGATTGTACTGCAGCTGTGCAGGACCAAACAGAGGAGAGTGTGTGAAGGGGATCTATAACACACTGATGAACAGGAATGGTGCACTGGCAGGAAACACACTGTACTGAGAAAAAAAAATCAATGCAAATTCCACATGAGGTGGAATTTCATACTGCTTGTTGTGATCCCAAGCAGTCTAGGCTATGTCGTTTCCTGAGAGATGCTTGGAAAATTGCAAAAAATACTTTACATCTCAATTAACTCAGTGTTGGAGGAGGAAAGGAATCTTGCCCTTTCCAACAGGCTCAATCAAAAGCAAACTGCTGCAGCCTTTCCTTGCTTGGGTATTTTTCCTTATTAATATATTTTGCATTCTGAGGTTGCTTGGTCATATCTGTCCCAGTTTTGATTTGTAAAATGTTGTTGGTTATGGAACCCCGAGTTACCCAGTGTCCATACTTGCACACTAGCAATATTTTGTAATGGAGTCCTCAACAAGCAAATTAAGGATGGGATTTACCAAAAAACAGAAGCAGGAACACACAGGCAGTCCTCCATATCCATGGATTCTTCATCCACGGATTCAACCAATCACAGTTCCAAAATACTCACACACATAGTTTTTTGTGGAGCTTTCGGGCTATGTGGCCATGTTCTAGAAGAGTTCCTTTCTGACATTTTGCCAGCATTTGTGGCTGGCACCTTCAGAGAATGCTTACCTGGAAAAGGATTGGGTATATATATCCTGTGTGACCCTGAGAAGGGAGCAGTGATTTGCATGTGTATTGTGCTGTTGCTAATGGCAGGCCTCAGGGTGGGAGGATATGCAAAAGAGGATTAATAATTGCTAATTAGTGATCATTGTCTGCTGGGAATCCCCTGACCCCAGGCTGTTTCCCATTTGCATTGGTTGAGCCTTAACACACACTTATTCACACACACACAGGCAAGAGACCTTGATTTTACCAAATATATAAGGGATGCTATTTTAGTACACCATTGTATATAACGATACTTGAGTATCCAAGGATGTATCCACAAGGGGTCCTGGAAAAAAAACACCCAATGAATATCAAGGACCCACTGTATTATTACATGAGCCAGACTGAAACTCTCTCTTTTCAACCTTGTGCACATCAGTTTTATCCAACAGTTTTAACAAACAAAGACAAACAGCTTCATTTATATACCGCTTCATACTGCCTAAGCAGTGTCTAAGCGGTTTACAACTGTAAGCTACTTGCCCCCAACAATCTGGGTACTAATTTTAGCAACCTCGGAAGGATGCCAGCCTGAGTCAAGCTTGAGCCCTTTTGCTGGCCTTGAACTCGCAACCTTATGGTTTTGAGTGAGTGGCTGCAGTACAGGCATTTAACCACTGCGCCACCAGGGCTAACTTAGTAGGTGGAGTTAACCTTGGTGGGTGGAGTCAGGACACCCAATGAACAGCCCGGATGCATGGAGCCAGCCTGTGTGGGAGGACCCAATATAAAACCTAAATATGCTTCATTGGGAAAATACCATCTTCTTCAGTTCAACAGCTCAGATGTAGACTCCTAGGATTTGTAGTTTGGTTAAGCACCAGAGCTCTCTGATGGACCAGGCTGAATACTGCAACAAACTTCAAGTCCTCGGATTCTATAGGACACAGTCATGGCAGATAATGTGGTGTCAAACTGCTTTAATTCAGAAGTATGGCTACAGCCTGTGTGGACCAGTTTCACACAAAGCCATCAGTTGGTGATACCAGTTGCTTTTGCACTTCGTCTTTCAGCTCTAAGAATATTGGGCTTGGCAAGATCTCCTCTGTGGACTTGCGGTCACATGCCAAACCTTTCCTTGTCACTGTTCTTTCTCCAAGGAGCTAGGCAGCTGCCAGTAATCCTGCTCAGCATCCAAGTCAGAGGTGTGAGACAGGTACCCACCCATCCTTGAGCATGACAGTCTATGTACCTGAAGCCTTTGCTCATGCATTTAGGAAATGGATGAAGTGTTGGACCACCTTCTCCTTCCTGCAACAAATAGGCATGGCTTCAGATTTTATTTTGTCATTTAATAATTGTGTCTGCTGGTCATCACTTATGAAAATTCCAGTTTTTTATTTCTTGTTATCAGTTTTAAAGATGGAGTTCTGTGGGTTGTCAAAGACCTGATTGCCTCAAATGTACTTTCCTTCTTTCAAACCTGACTGCTTTTTAATATCTTTCGACTCCCCCTTCTCCTGGCCTTCTTCTGCCCTCTTCCACAGACTTAATGGGGGGGGGGAGCCTGTCTTTTATCTTTTTTCACCCCTTTCCTTTCTTTTTTCTTTCTTTCTTTCTTTCTTTCTTTTTCTTTTTTCTTTTCCTTTTTCTTTTGCATTGTCGCTGTTCAGTTCTGCCGCTTAAGCACATTAGAAAAGTTCTGAGTTGGGGCTTTAAAATAAAATAAAATACAGCTTCCTTCTATTCTTCCAGAAAATTCCCTCTTTGTATAGCTGAGTGGCACCTGTTCATTTCTGGGACAAGTCCACCCCTTGAGAATGTTAATCTTAATTATTACTCTGTGGTCTTCTGAGATTTAGGGGCTTATCTCTAGTTCCTGCTTGAATCCATTCCTGGTGTGTTACTTACATTGCAGCTGGCTGTAGCCTCTCCTCTTCACACCTTCTGGAACTAGCTGTTCCAAGGAGGACGTTGAGAAATTTGTTTCTTTACGTCCCCATCCCAATGTGACATTCTCTCAGTTTATGAGATGCAGGAAGTTGAAACTGCCCATTATTACCTTTTTATTGAACCAGGCGGTTTCTCTGATGTTTTCATCATCCGGTAAATAGCCCAGGGTTAGAATAGGAAGGAAATGCAGGTGAGCTCATAAAAAAACCTGTGAAGAGATTATACCAGTGGTGGTGGCCACCCATATCAAGGTTGCGATCTTGTGAATCATCTGGCTTTGAGTGAATCCAGTGGGACCATCACAATAGGACCTCTACTGACCTTCCAAAGCCCTTAACACCTCCAATTTATTTCAACCAAAAACAACAACATAATTTTGGTCTAAAAGGAGGGGGAAAGCCTTTGGAAATGACTTTGAAACATTAAAATATACTGCATGCAAAGGGATCTTGTAGCATGTGAAGTCGAAGGCTTTCCTAGCCAACATCCATAGTTTTTTGTGGGTTTTTTGGGCTATATGGGCATGTTCTAGAAGAGTTTATTCCTGACGTTTTGTCAGCATCTGTGGCAGGCATCTTCAGAGAAATGTGAAAAAACCTCTCTGAAGATGCCAGCCACAGATGCTGGTGAAATGTCAGGAATAAACTCTTCTAGAACATGCACACATAGCCCAAAAACCCACAAAAAAGATCTTGTAGCACCTTTGAGACTAGAATCATAGAATCATAGAATCATAGAGTTGGAAGAGCCCACAAGGGCCATCCAGTCCAACCCCCTGCCATGCAGGAACTCCAAGTCAAAGCATCCCTGACAGATGGCCATCCAGCCTCTGCTTAAAGACCCCTAAGGAAGGAGACTCCACTACACTCCGAGGGAGTGTGTTCCACTGTCGAACAGCCCTTACTGTCAGGAAGTTCCTCCTAATGTTGAGGTGGAATCTCTTTTCCTGCAGTTTGCATCCATTGTTTCGCGTTCTAGTCTCTGCAGCAGCAGAAAACAAGCTTGCTCCCTCCTCAATATGACATCCCTTCAAATATTTAAACAGGGCTATCATATCACCTCTTAACCTTCTCTTCTCCAGGCTAAACATCCCCAGTTCCCTAAGGCGTTCTTCATAGGGCAAGGTTTCCAGACCCTTCACCATCTTAGTTGCCCTCCTTTGGACATGCTCCAGTTTCTCCACATCTTTTTTGAATTGTGGTGCCCAGAACTGGACACAGTATTCCAGGTGGGGCCTGACCAAAGCAGAATAGAGTGGCACTATAACTTCCCTTGATCTAGACACTATACTTCTATTGATGCAGCCTAAAATTGCATTGGCTTTTTTAGCTGCCGCATCACACTGTTGACTCATGTTCAGCTTATGGTCTACTTGGACTCCTAGATCCCTTTCACATGTGGTCTCGTTCAGCCAGGTGTCCCCCATCCTATATCTGTGCATTTCATTTTTCCGCCCTAAGTGCAGAACCTTACATTTCTCCGTATTGAATTTCATTTTGTTAGCACTGGCCCAGCTTTCTAGTCTATTGAGGTCATTTTGAATTTTGATCCTGTCCTCTGGGGTATTAGCTACTCCTCCCAGTTTAGTGTCATCTGCAAATTTGATAAGTATGCCCCCAATTCTGTAATCCAAATTGTTAATAAAGATGTTGAATAGCACTGGGCCCAGGACAGAGCCCTGTGGGACCCCACTGGTCACTTCTCTCCAGGATGAAAAGGAGCCATTGTTGAGCACCCTTTGAGTTCGGCCAGTCAACCAATTACAAATCCATGTAACAGTTAACTTGTCTATCCCACATTTTGCAAGCTTGTTTGCAAGAATGTCATGGGGAACCTTGTCAAAGGCCTTACTGAAATCGAGGTATACTATATCCACAGCATTCCCTTCATCTACCAAGCTGGTAATTTTATCAAAAAAAGAGATCAGGTTCGTTTGGCATGACTTGTTTCTCTGAAACCCATGTTGGCTTTTTGTGATTATGGCATTGGCCTTTAAGTGTTCACAGACTCTCTGCTTAATGATCTGCTCTAGAACCTTTCCTGGAATTGATGTCAGACTAACTGGACGATAATTGTTGGGATCCTCTTTTTTTCCCTTTTTGAAGATGGGGACAACGTTTGCCCTCCTCCAGTCCGCTGGGACTTCTCCTGTTCTCCAGGAGTTCTCAAAGATTATTGCCAATGGCTCTGATATTACATTTGCCAGTTCTTTTAATACTCTAGGATGTAGTTCATCTGGTCCTGGAGATTTATATTCATTTAGGTTAACCAGGTATTCCTGTACTACCTCTTTAATTATTCTGTGCTGAATTTCCTCTATTCTGTCTCCATTATCCTTAGGTTGAGCACCCTTTGCCTTTCCTGAGAAGACTGAAGCAAAGAAGGTGTTGAGTAATTCTGCCTTTTCTCTGTCCCCTGTTAGCATTTTGCCATCTTCTGCACGCAGTGGCCCCACTGTTTCCTTCTTCTTCCTTTTGCTGCGGACATATCCAAAAAAGCCCTTTTTATTGTTCTTAACCTCTCTAGCAAGCCTGAGTTCATTCTGCGCTTTAGCTTTTCTGACTTTACCCCTAAATGTGCTGGCTATTTGTTTGAATTCCTCTTTCGTGATTTCTCCATTTTTCCATTTCTTATACATGTTCCGTTTAAAACTTAGCTCAGTTGAAAGTTCCTTAGTCATCCATCCTGGCTTCTTGAGACATCTTCCATTTTTCTTCCTCATTGGAACTGTTTGAAATTGTGCCTTCAATATCTCCCTTTTGAGAAACTCCCATCCGTCTTGAACTCCCTTTTCTTTTAGTATTCCTGACCATGGGATCACTCCCAGTATTTCTCTAAGTTTATTGAAATTAGCTCTCCTAAAGTCTAGAGTGCGTGTCTGACTATGCCTAGCTTCTCCCTTCCACTGTATTACAAACTCCAGGAGAACATGGTCACTTCCACCTAAGGATCCAACCACTTGCACCCCATCAACTAGGTCTTCCCTGTTGGTTAAGATCAGATCTAAAATGGCTGATCCCCTTGTTGCCTCTTCCACCTTTTGGACAATGAAATTGTCTTCCAGGCAAGTGAGGAATTTGCTAGACTTTGAGGATTTGGCTGAGTTTGACTTCCAGCAAATATCAGGATAGTTGAAGTCACCCATCACTACTACATCTCTCTTTTCTGAGTATGTGATTATCTGTTCTAGAAAGGCATCATCCAATTCCTCTGCCTGAGTCGGGGGTCTGTAGTAGACTCCCACAGTAACATCCCTGTTATTTCCCTCTCCTTTTTTATCCAGATGCTCTCCACCTGGCTTCCAGTATTGACTTCCTGCATCTCTTCACTGGTGTAAATATCCCTGACATATAATGCTATTCCTCCTCCTTTCCTGCTTGGCCTGTTTCTCTTAAAAAGGCTATACCCCTCTATTTCTACATTCCAATCATGAGACTCATCCCACCAGGTTTCAGTGATGCCTATTATATCATATTTCCCTTGTTGTGCTAGGAGTTCAAGTTCATCCTGCTTATTTCCCATACTCTGTGCATTAGTGGAGAGGCATTTAAGACCATGTGTCCTCTTTACTTGCTGCTTTTGCACATTTTTTTGCCTCCTACTGTTCGGTCCTTGCACTGTTTGCCTTGTTCCCTCTATGCCACTTGGACTATTCTCTCCATCCCTTTTGCCTTCCAGTATAATGTCTCCCTCCCCCACTAACTGAAAGAGGATGCATCTAAGGAAGTAGGCTCAAGACTACAAGTGCTCACGCTACCACCTTCTTTCTTTGAGTTAGTCTCAAAGGTACTACTAGATCCCTTTGCATGTTGATTTTCCAGACTAACATGGCTATGTCTTTGAATTCTACCATAATTAAAATATACTGTTTCAGAGTGTACTGTTTCAGAAAGACTTCCTCTCCACAACATAGCTCAAATGTTTCTGGAAGTGGTGCAACATCACTTCTGTTTGCTGAAACAGCAGCCATGATGTAGCTAGTTTACAGCTTATCTAAAATTGTTATATAAAGGCCCCTTCAAACACTACGGCACAAGTACCACCAATGGGACATGGAGGTAGTCTAGGTGGGACATAGTTGTTTTGCTGTAATAAAAACAATTATTCCCATTACTACCATTTTTATTCATATTCTTTGTGCTTCACAGGTGCAGTAGCAATAAAATATATCCAAGGGTAGCCATGTTGGCCATACAGCCAAGTACAATCCATAAAACAGTGATACCTTTATGGGGTCAACCAAAATACATGTTTCACACTTCCAAAGCTCCACTGGCTTCTTCATTAGGCAAAGGTGTTCAAAATAATACAGGAGAAACGAAAATATGACTATGAGGCTGTGCAGGCCACTCCTAAGGGACAGCCTGCAGCCACCTCCAGCTGTGCCAGATTGGGGCTGTGGCAACTGCATGCCGCATCCCCGATCTGGCCTTTCCAGGACACAAAAAGGAGCTGCATAAAGTGGCTCCTTTTTGTGCCCTGGAAAGGGCACAATAACTGTGGCACCATGGCTTTAAGGCACTCCTTTGGTGCTGCGTTGTGTGGACACAGTGCCAGAGGAGCACCGAGATGCTGCGCACCATGTGGAAGGGTGCAGGGCATCATGCCACTCTCGATGCGGTGATTTGTTGTTGTTGTTGTTGTTGTTGTTGTTGTTGAAATATATTTGTGTCTTAGCCAGTGGGGCAGTGGAAAACAAGCTTGCTGCATCTTCTGCATTGCCTTATTTCAGGTATTTAAAATTGGCAATCACATGGCACTGGATCTATCCACCTTGGATACCATCCTGAGAGAAAGGCAGGGTATAAATCCAATAAGTAAATAGATAAATAAACAAACAAATTCTTCTAAATCTTCTCCAAGCAAAACATAACTAGCTCCCTAAGCTGTTCCCCATATGGCTTAGATTCCAGTCCTTTTACCCTCCTCTGAACACTTCCTTGTTTGTCAATATCCTTTCTGAAATGAGGAATTATTCTTTTGGGATTTTGTGTGTATGTCCTGTATCCTGTTGTCAGTTCCAATTAGAGTAGAAGGATTAAATCAATAGGATTTGTATAAGTATCGACTTATCAACAGTTGGGTCTAGTTGAGATTAAGCAATAGGAATCAGGTGTTTGTGTGCGTGCGTGTTTTACATCCAACTATACTATGAAAATAGTTAATGTCTTTGAAATTTACCATGCCCAAGAAATACAACATCACCTTCCTTTCAGACTGCTTGATTAAAGAGACAAGAGGATTCTCTTGATCCATGTCAAGTAAAGCACGAATGGTGGAGTAGTTGTGCTGGATCAAAATGGCCCTTTCAAGCATTGTACAGGCATACATCAACAATATTGAGTACAGCTGAAATGAAAATGAAGGCTGAGATCCGACATCACAGACAAAGGGAGCATCCTGGAGTATTCTGGCCCCAAAGCTGCCCTGACCTCCTCCCATTACCTGGGCACTCCTGTTGTGACACTGGATAGTTTTTCATACACATATCTCACTGTGCTGTCCTCCGAAGCAATGAATTGCTCACTCTAAAGTCAGAATGATGTGCCCAGCATTGATCATATGTCTGGGTGCTTTGTTCTGACCGCAGAGCAAGCAACTTGTTGCTCCAGTGGCCATGGCAAGTGGCACAGTGGGAAGTTTATAAACCACTACTTGGCATTGCAATGAAGGGTCCAGATCTTCTGTGAAGATCCAGAGCAAAAGGGGAGTTCTTTTAATCCATTATAATGGGAGAGTATACCCAGTGTTCAGTGCTGAACTACCCAGATGTTGTTAAGACTGTTTGCACCAGAATCAGGGTTTGGGCCATGCATCATCTGGAGTGGATTTTCTTCCCAGAGGATGTGGGGGGAGGGGAAGGCTTTTAATTTTGCCTATGCAAACAGGACCCTAGTTATAAATGCATTGCTACATATAACACATAGGGATGTGGTGGCTTAGTGGCTAAGATGTCAATTCTGATGATTGGAAGATCAGAAGGTTAGCAATTTGAGGCCCTGGTACTGTATGATGGGGTGAGCTCCTATCACTAGTCCCAGTTTTTGCCAACCTAGAAGTTTGAAAGCATGCAAATGCAAGTAGATAGATAGGTACCACTTCTCAGTGGGAAGGTAACAGCATTGGGTATAGTCATGCTGGCCACATGACCACCAAAGCTGTCCTCGGACAATGCTGGCTCTTTGGCCTAGAAACAAAGATGAGCCCTACCCTCTACAGTCATTTACGACTAGACATTCATGTCAAGGAACTACCTTTACCTTTTGCATATCACCTCCTGCCCTGACTCCTTGCACTTACCTCAACAGCCAGCAGTTGCACCAAGTGACCAAAGTCTGTGGCTGCTGGTTGTAATAGTAGCTTGGGGGGTGGCATTTGCAGTCACAGCAACAGTGCCATGATTGTAAACATCACTACTCAATAACGAATGTATCAGTCTACCTTACACATTTGTAGCTGCTCCACAGGATGCTAGTCCCATGTCTTAGCTGCAAAAAAGAAAGTGTGTTATCTGCAGTCTCTTCAGCTGAGAAAACTGTGAAATGCAAATGAACAGAGGGAAATAAGGAGGAACAGGAAAGATGCTAAAAAGCTAAAACCACAACTCATACCGACCTGGACTATCTCATGAAAATGGGAATAAAAGCTCTGGATTGCTGCTCCCTTCCCTTGTCAGGCTTTGGCACACATTGCTGTGCTAATGGAGCCATGCAAGGTGGGAGAAGGCACCTGGTCAAAAACATGCCTGACCCATAAATGTCATCTGCAAAGTAAAACCAAGCACAAAACAGGCCTCTCCCCTTCTCCCAAAGTGTGGCATCTTTTTCATTTCTGGCAAAGAAACACAAACTCCAACCCCTGGGGAATCTACTTGCAGCTAGTCTGTCTACTTATCTCCCTTTTTAACTGGCAAGGAGTCTGACCTCCAGTCATTTTTTGACTCTTTTCCTTTACTCACAGGGAGAACAGCTCATCGCTCCCTTTCCTTCACAAACATTCACAGTGCATTTTTGGCTGCTTCTCCTCTTTTACGAATCTGACCCCTTTTAGTTCCTGCCTAGGGAATCTCCCTTCAGATGGGCCTCACATGAAATACCATCTCTTTCACTGGGAAAACGTGTCAGTAGAAATGCATAAACAAGCCTAAGCGCTGGGAGGTTCCCACAGGCTGCAAGGCCAAATTATTAAAATATAATAACACAAATAGTCCAATTATGTTAATTGTCGCATCATATATTCTGTAAACATTTCAAACAAGTATTAAATTTGGCATGGGACCCAGATTCCACCTCCTGGGAATCTGATTTTTCATTTCAGATACCACGTTTCTAGTCCTTAAGCACTTGCAAAGGTGTGGCTAACATTTGTTGAAATTTCAAAAGCTTGGGGATTGGGAATCAAAAGGGATGAGCAGGTTTTCCAGTGACTTGTGTGTGAGTTTTTCATTTCTTTTTCAGATCTAGATTGTACATATATTTCATCAATAATTCTGAGCCCAGTGGAGAAATTGTAAGGGTAGAAAGTTTGGTTTGAACAATGATCTTCAGTAGACTTTGAGGCTTATCGCATGGATATTAATTCAGCTTACCTCTATCTGGTTTAAAATTTAATTTGGGCAGCATCCTGATGTTATCAGATAGTTTTTACTGCCGAATTTGCCACCTGAATACAGTCCGGATCCATCCCCACTTCCAGAGCCACTCCAACAGCCATATTGTTAACTTGGAAAACTCCTGGATCTGAAAAGAGACAGGAGGAGAGGCTCTAGATGTGGGGATGGATGTGGGCTGTATTCGGGTAGCAAATTCGGTGGTAAAAACTGGATGTCACCCGAATTAAGTCTTAAACCGGATAGAGGTATGCTGAATCAACATGCATGTGATAAGCCTCTTAATTTGTCAGGTAATATCCAAAGGTATTGCCTACCTGATATTTCTCTTTTACCTGTCCTGTACAGGTATCTGGCACACAAAAGGGAGAACAGAACAAAATGGCTCACAAAATGGTTCATCTGCACTGTAGAAATAATGCTGTTTGACCCCACTTCAACTGCCATGGCTCCATCCTACAGAATCCTGGGATTTGTAGATTTGCAAGGCACCAGCACTCTTTGGCAGAGAAGGCTTTGCAAAACTACAAATCCTAGCATTCCATAGGATGGAGCTACAACACTTAAATTGATGTCAAACTGCATTATTTCAACAGTGTAGAGGACAATGCCTTGTTTCATGGTGCTTTCTATCAGAGGGTCTGTCCAGTCCAAGTCCATTTGAAGAACCCTAAGAAGGGAAAGCAAGGACCACAAAGTGTCTGGATATATTATATCAGTGGTTCTCAAATATTGGTCTTCCAGATGTTTTTGACTCCAGAGCCCATGATTTCTAATTGTTTGCCAAGCTGGCTGGAGCTTCTGGGAACTGAAGTCCAAAACACCCAGAGGACCAAAGTTTGAGAATCACTGGATGAGACAAAGTAAGCAAGCGCACAGTTCCTCTGGACACAGCCATCTCTCCTATGGTGCAATAGATTGTATTTCTATTCAAATATAGTAATAATTTATAAATGCCCATTTATACATATAAATTAGCAGGCTTTTTGGCCACTTTTATTATATAATCAGGTCAAAAGTTCATTCACCAAACACCTTTAAAAAGTCCAGAATCCTATTGGTGCCATACATCTGTGCAACTTCCCTTCCACCATGTGCAGTTTGTACTTTTTTGGGCTGTTGTGCAATGGATGTATTCAGGTCATGGTTGTGTAAGCAGTGTCCTGCAAGCGTGACCCTTTCATAAAACCTGAATCATATTCATAATTCCAACTAGAGGAGAGCCGTTAACATAATTGGGTTGTCAAATCATTGAGCAGTTGATTAAATGGATCTACGCTAGTTGAGACTAACCAACTAACAGGATTCTGGTATGACTAACAGGATTCCAATGATGCAGTTGCGTTTCTTGGGTGATTTGTAACTATGTGTCAATGATTTTAATGGACAATTTGATTTAGTGGGGTTGCAGAAATAGCCGCTGGGCATTCTCTGTTGCACAATGGGTCAATAAACAGGCCCATTGGCCAACACACAATCGGTCGCACAAGGTTGGAATTCAGCAGGAGAGTTGTGTAGTACAATCACTGTGTAACATCATGAGTTAGATTTACATGAGTCAAGTACAGTGCAGGAGCCCAGCCATTCTGTTTGGGGCAGGGTTTTTTATATCCATAAGCCTGCCTTTACCCAGTTTCTGAAAAGAATATGGGACATAGACCACCAAGGAGGCATTTTATACCAGTTGCTGGGAAGCAACAGACGGGCAAAGACCATTGGGAAGAAAGGTCTTTAACAGGTATGGCAAGTACCATTTCAAATTACTTTTTAAAATAGCTTTTAAAGCACATTTTTGTACAATTTGGCAAAAAAAATATATTAAGGTTTTAAGCCTTTTCTCACAAACATTGTAAGAAGTAATGGCACCAAATTACTTTTCAAAGATTACAAGTAATGGGAACGAGTAACTGGAACTGGAGCAAAAATAGAAAAAGTAGTTTCCTTACAATCTCCCAGATTCTGTTTTATTTCTAGGCTGCAAAAAGATTTATGTGGCCTCTGAACAGCTGGAGAGGGCCTAAATACCCTAAAGGCACCAGATCTCATCTGATCCTGGAAGCTAAGCAGGGTCAGTCCTGGTTAGTACTTGGATGAGAAACGTCCAACAAATAACGCGTGCTGTAGGCTATATTTCAGAAGAAGGAACTGTTAAAGCTGCCTCTGAATATTCTTTACCTGAGAAAATGCTATGAAATTCATGGAGAAGCCATAAGTTGAGAGATGACTTAAAGGCACATACACACGGAGAAAGTGAACAACTGGGAGGGAAGAGGGCAAAGTGCATTGCAAATTTGTCCTTCACATACCCTCTAGAGTATAGAGGTATTTTTAATTTTCAAAATTTCAAAATAATGTTTAAAAATGGAAGGTTAGGGTGGACACAGTGGGGGGCATCCCTTTATCTATCAGTAGATTTTCCAGTTCTGTTATATACTGTATATACTCAAGCATACGTCTAGAAATTTTAGTCTAAAAATTGATCCCAAAAAACAGAATTGATTTATCCATGGGTCAATATAAGTACTGTACTTTAACTCTTGTTTTAGAAAAGGAACCATCTCCTGGTGAAAGGCAAGAGTGGAAGCACTGATCCACCTCTACTCTCTCAGCCATCCAACCTTTAGTGTGAACACAAACAATTGTGCCTGCTGGAATTTTCTAAGCTCTTTGGTGCGGTTTTCTTTTACTTTATTGTTTAGATCCTTTGTTACATGCCCCTAAGTTTTGCCCTTGACTTATCCATGGGTAATATAAAAATTCATAATGTTGGCCCCAAAACCTGCCCTTGACTTATACATGAAGTCAGCTTATGGTCAAGTATATATGATAGTTGAGCCTTCTAAGAAATACATGTTCCTTGAGAAAGGACACCAAGCCTTTTCCTGGGATGCTTCTTACATTGCTAGTTGTATATTCAAGAGCTGAAGCAGGAGCATGGGAAAATGCCATCTCGACAAGCCCAAGAGCTGTGTCAAATCCCCGGAGACCTCTCTTCAGATACCTCCACTCAGACTCCATCCACTCGTCCAGAACGGTTTATTACGAAAACATTTCTCATGTCTCCTGGCAGCCATGTGGGCCGAAAGCCAGAAATGGTCATACTGATGGGGAGATCTAATCATGGTATGTTGAGTGGAGTGGGTGAGGATTGTAAGTCACTGTGAAATAGCAAAAACTGAAATATAAGTAGACTGAATACCAGTCGTTTCGGCTGCAGTCCACCTGAGAGCCAAAGCTTCATCGAAAACATAGGGGACTTCATACCCTCCAACATTTCACTAATGAAAACTGGGACACCTGTGGCCAAACAACCTCAGAGTTTAGTAAAGATAGCAAAAGTTGTTAATGAAGAAGAATGCACAATCTAGGAGAGGCTGTAGCAATTTGCTTTTGCCTTAATATACTGGGATTTCTGCCCCTCCTTTCCTTTCCTTTACTGAGTTAATGGAAAACAATATGTGTTTGCACTTTGAACTTAGTTTGCAGCATATTTCTGGATGGGAAAAGGAAATACAGTAACTGTTCCACCATTTAAAGACTGTAGACGGTTTATTGTTGTAGCACACATCCAATGCAGGTGTTTGGTCTTTTTGGTAAGTGCTACGAGTGAGGAGAAGGTCTTCCCATTTGTAGTGGGGTTTTCTTTTTTGTCTACTGTTTTCCACTTCACCAAACATTATCATCTTTTCTAATGAGTCATGTTGTCTCATGATATGCCCAAAGTATGATAGCCTCACTTTGGCCATTTTGGCTTCTAGGGAGAATTCTTGATTCAAACTTGATTTGCCTTTTGTTGCTATTTGCCTTCAAGTTGACTTTGACTTCTGACATCCCTATGAGTGAGAGGCCTCCAAGAGTCATCAACCTCCTTAAGTGTGGCAAATTCAGGTCCATATCTTCCTTGGTTGAATCAATTAATCTGTAGCATGGTATCTCTGCTACAGATGATGACTTCCCAACCACTTTAGTTAAGGATTCTGATATGGGTGTGAAACTGAATTACAAAACTGAACTTTGCACTTTCTCTCTCTTTTACTCTGTCTGCAGCTATGCTGCAGAAGTAATGCAGTTTCATACCATTTTCATTGCCAAGGCTCAATGGTTTGGAATTCTGGGATCTGTAGTTTTGTGAGATATTTAGCCTTATGTCTTAGAGAGCTGTAGTGCCACAACAAACCACCACTTCCAAGATTCCATAGCATTGAGGCGTGGCACTTAAAGGCACTTAAAGCAGTGTCAAACTGCATTATCTCTGCAGTGCAGATGCAGCCTCTCTCTCTCTCTCTCTCTCTCTCTCTCATTTTCTCTTTCTGTTGGGTAACAAAGTGCTTGTCCAGTACCATGAAAACAGAAAGTATCATGCAAGAAGTGGTGAATTTTCACTCAAAAATGAACTGCCCATGTTAGGAGATACTCTTCTACCAGTAATCTTTACAAGACTCAATGAAACTTACATCTGAGTAAATACATATATAGATTTGAATTGATCTAGACTACCCGAGCCAGTATGGTGTAGTGGTTTGAGCACTGGACTAGGACTCTGGAGAACAGGGTTCAAATCCCAATTCAGTCATGTAAACCCATTGGGTGACCTTCAGAAAGCCATAGTGTCTCAGCCTCAGATGATGGCAATGGCACACACACACCCCCCCCCCCGAAGAACCTTGCCAAGAAAACCCCTTAAGAGGTTTGCCTTAGGTTTGGCATAAGATCAAAATGACTTGAAGGCACACAGCAAGAATAACAACAAACCCAAGGACCCCAGTTCTAATGACTTGGACCTGTGTACACCTGTTCCTCAAAAAGTATCCTTCCCTTTCTGAGTATAAATACATTTTTCACATTGCTGATCACAGTTCTAACAAGGTGTCCCCAAACTGTCCCAGTCTTTCTCTGAAACAAACACTGCGGGTAATAGGAGCGAAGTTGGCACACAGGCTCTGTTTTGTTGTTGCGTGCTCCCACCTGGGTGCGGCAGCTGAAGTATGCAGAAACAGACAGGGACAGGCAGTACAGAGACAAAACAATTTGGAGGGGGGAAAACAACCCTTCCCAGAAAAGGTAAATTTGATCTGTGTGTCATCTGGCCCTGGTTTCATGACTTGGACACTGGAGTGCACTCAACCACCTCTGCCTCTCAAAGCAGCAAGACATATGGACATGGCAGCCCCAAGGCTAACTGCCTCCAAATGCATATGTACATGTCTCACATAAAGTCCATTAGTACCAATGCACTGACAAATATTTAGTGTTGAATCTTTCTACATAGAATCACGTAGATCACATGGATCCAGCCTCCTGCTCAGTGCAAGATCTCCAGCAAAGCATCCCAGCAGGCTATACCCCTTCATTTTGAAGACATCCAGAGAAGGAGACCCCACCATTTCACTAGGCAATAGGTTACATTGCCACACCACTCACACTATCAAGACATTCTGTCTACCCTACAATAACTTAAAACTATTGGACCTGGCCTTATGCTTTGGTACAGCCATGCATAAATGTATCCTCCTCTCTATGACA
Organism: Urosaurus nigricauda; assembly: GCA_034509955.1. NCBI lineage: Eukaryota > Metazoa > Chordata > Lepidosauria > Squamata > Phrynosomatidae > Urosaurus > Urosaurus nigricauda. Next base: position 270,052,759 of record JAOEGL010000003.1, read on the forward strand.
GTCCTTGAGGTATTTGAAGAGTGAAATCATGTCACCCCTCAGTCTTCGCTTCACCAGTCTGAACATGCCCATCTCCTTTAACCTTTCCTCACATGTTTTGTTCTCCATATCTCTTATTATTCTTCTTGCTGTTCTACAAACCTGCTCCAACCTGCCTATATCCTATATACTGCCATAGTTGCCATAAAATGGTCAGCAACAAAATGAAGGTATTTTCATAGGTTCATAGAAATGGAAGGGCAACAAGAGCCATCCAATTCAACTCCCTGCCATGTGGGAACTCACAATCAAACCCGTCCTGATAGATGGCCATCCAGTCTCTATTTAAAAACTTCAAAAAGAGGAGACTCCACCTCACTCCAAGGCAGGAGATTCTACTGATGAACAGCTTTTACTGTCAGAAAATTCTTCCTAATGTTTAAGTGGAATCTCTTTTCCTGTTGTTTGCATTTATTGTCTATGTCCTGGTCTCTGGAACACCAGAAAACAATTTTGTTCCTTCTTCCATATGGTGTACTTTCAAAAATTTAAACATGGCTATATGTCACCTCTCAGCCCAGTCTAAATATACCCAGCTCCCTGAGACACTCTTCATTGGGCATGGTTTCCAGACCTTTCATCATTTTGGTCACTCTCCTCTAGACTTGCTCCAGCTTGCCAACATCTTTCTTGAATTGTGGTGCCCAGAACTGGACTTCCAGGAGAATTTTTTGTGCGTTTTTCAGGCAATGTGGCCGTGTTCTGGAAGAATTTAGGCCTGATGTCTCACTTGCATCTGTGGCTGGCATCTTCAGAGGATAGGTTTGACCAAAAGAGAATAGAGTGGTACTTCCCTTGATCTAGACACTGACCTCTTATTGATTCAGCCTAGGATCATATTGGCTTTTTTAGCTGCTGCATGACATAGTTGAGCTTTTGGTCCCAAATCCTTTCCTGCACTGTCAGGCAGGTACAGACTGGAAGGAGAGATCTGGGCAGGGGAACTGGCTCTCAGCTCTTACACAGTTGCCCCCTTTATTTTATATGAGCCTTGATAGTAGACATTATTGATTGATTGTATTTATGCCCCACCTTACTGGCCCTGAGAGTAACAGTACAGTCCCTTCCCTGAGACTTACAGTCTAAATTTAAGACATAACACATGATTAGAAAAGTCATGGTGAGGAGGGGAAAGAAGACTAAATTCAATTATTCCATACCCTCCATCTGTCCCAATTAGGCAGAGACAGTCCTGATTAATCCCTGGTCACCCCACTTTGCCAACTTCTTTTAAAATATCCCAGTTTCTCCCTCCTCCTCCCACTTTCCCCCTTTGTCCTGAGTTTACTTTACTTGCTGCAAACTGAGTTCATAATTTTTGGCATCTTGGCCACGTGCATCCCCGTTTTTATCTGTGAAACATTGGAAGGTAGGTTGTTATAATGAGCAACTGGATGGCAGTGGTTCAGGCAGCCTGCCGCGACTGCTGCAGCTAGTTGACAGTTGATAACACAGAGGTATCTCCCTCTGCTGCTGTTTCCTTTCTTCTCACATCGTCTCCAAGAAGTCTGACAATAAACCAGAATGCAAGCACACATCTGATCCTGCATTGTGTCCTTCTGTGATATATCAGTCGCTCATTCTGTAGTTGATATCGTTCAGTCAGCCTTATTTAGGCTTTAAAAAGTATGACTCTAGCTACAAGTTAGGAGAGTATGTACAGAGATTTCGCAGCATACTATTCTCCTCTACATCGTACTATTCCTTCTTGGAGTATGTAGAGATCTTTCTACATACTATTCTACAGATGAACACAGCTATATCTTTGAATTCTATATTAGAAGAGGCATCCTTGCTACAAGGTACTTAAGCCTCAAGCTTAGGGTGGTGTGTGTTGGCACCTAATGATGCCAACTAATGCTTTTGGCAGTTCCGGTTCCTACTTAAAGCTGTCCTGTGCCATGGTTGCCCCAGAATCCAAGTCATTAGAGATGATCTAGATGAAAAAAGCAAAGCCTGGAGCTGTGAAGGAAAAGTTGAAAGGTTCCCCCTCTCTCTCTTCCCTACCCCGTTTTTTTCTCCATCTTCAAAATAACCCCCTTTTCTTTGAGCAGCTGTGTGGGAATTGGTTTCCCCATGTTCCTCCTTCCCACACACAGCCCTGAGTCATTTTGAGCCTATTAACAGGTTTCCTTTCTCTCAACCAGTTAATGATCCAGCATGAGAAACGTCAGGGGCTGGAGGGGGCCTGGAATTGGGGCATCCTTGAGCGTGGGAGAAGTACAGAGTGAAGTCGTCATATTTATTTATTTATTTTGAAAAAGCATTTTTTTTTCCAACACTGGTTGAAGAGTATCAGGGATTGGGTTGTCAGATCTCAGGGCCTGGGCTTGAGTTTCCAGGTTTAAAGGGTTCTCTACAGACAAGAGACCAAGGTGGGAATTCTCCAGTTTTGGTATATTCAGCTCTGAGCATAGAGGTAAGGATTGGGTGCAACTCACTAACTCAACTAGCAGAGTAGCAGCTTGGTATTAGTTGCAAAGCTTAATGGATTTGTTGCTGCATCGTGCAAAGAGGTGTATCTATGTGTTTCTTCTTCTAAGTAGTAGAAACTTAATAAGACTGAGAGGAGGAAACTACTAACACCAAGACTCACCCCCCCACCCCCACCCCATGCTCTTAATTCACTTTCTGGCTAAAAAAAGTAAGCTAAATTGTTGTTGTGTTCCTTCAGATAATTTTCGACTTATGGTGACCCTAAGACAAATCTATCGTGTTTTTTTTTTCTTGGCACGATTTGTTCAGAGGAGGTTTGCCATTGCCTTCCTCTAAGCCTGAGAGAGTGCCACTTGTCCAAGGTTACTCAATGGGTTTTATAACATTCCTGATCCTATCTTCCTCAAAAGGAAAATCTCTTCAGTTAACGTTGATTGGAGAACAGCCCCTTTAGCTAAGCTTTCTGTCTTAATTTAAAATGGGAAAATGTGTTCTCTCTGTGTGTATCTGAATGACAAATTCTGAGCATCTGTGCTTGATACTTTATTCACAACACTTCATGACATCACAAGGGACCATCCCTAGGTCTCAGGTTTTGACCCATAAACCTCAAGGCCTGGGATGAACCTGAACTCCCAAACCAAGGGTTCATCTACACTGACAGAAAAATCCAGTTTACCTTTGGGTTGCCCCAATCCGCAGCAACCACAGGCTTGTCTACACACACTGAGGTTTGTTCAGGAGAGCTGTCTGCACAGTTATCCTTTTCAAACACTCCTTGGTCCAATAAATCACAGTATGGATGGCCACACAGTCATGGCTGTGCCAGGTTTTTTCTTTGTCCCTCCTATGCATGCGAATGTACGTACTTCTCACGTCCTATGTGCCAGAATCACACCGATTACACTATGGATCATTGCCTACATGCAAACATGAACATCTGGATTTTCCACTCAAAAATGAGATAAATCTCCACTTTTCCCCCTCCATATTAAATACCTAAGATGATGAAAATGCCTCAATCCAGCCCCAGTCATCCTGTACCTCATTTGGGCAGCTTGCTATGAAAACTAGGTGAAGCCATATTATTTGGCCAGTGTAGGTGCACCCCTAGATTCCAATTAAACATTAGGAAGAACCTCTCAATGGTAAGATCTGTTCGACAGTGGAAAATACTGCCTCGGAGAGTGGTGGAGTCTCCTTCTTTGGAGGGGAGGTTTTTAAGCAGAGGCTGGATGGCCATCTGTCAGGAGTGTTGTGGTTGTGTATTCCTGCATGGCACAAGGGGGTTGAAGTAAATGGCCTTTTGGGTCTCTTCCAATTCTATGATTCTAGTCAGGCAGCAGCAGGACAAAACTGCCGTCCCATCAGTTGAAGCTGAAACTGAAGCTAAATCTGAGGCTACCAGTACCCAGGATGGTTTCTCAGTCAGATAATTAAAATCTAGAGCAAACACAAACAAGGCTTTCTTCTGCTGGCTTCTTTTCCACCAGGGTGATGAATCAGCTCACATTTTTAGTTTGATATGAAAACAGCTGTACATGATGGCAGATCCATTCAGGAGGTTCTAGGGTTGCTAGGTCAGGACTATCCCTGGCCTTTTGATTTTGGAGCCCAAACATGAAACCTAGGAACAACTCCTTTTGCTGTCACATAAGGAGGGCTGTGCAGGAGAGATGCTACAAGAAAAAGCCCTTGTTGATGTCATTTAATGTGGCACCATAGACATCAACCATAGTTACACAGAATGTGTCCTTTAGATAAAAAACATCAAGTGTAACAAAAATAAGAAAATGTATATACATACACTCTTTTCAAAGCATCACTCTCTATCTGAGATTCCTCCCCTTCATCTTTAGTATTGGATAAGAGATTCCAGGCCTGATGATTCAGAAGCAGGCCCAACAGCTGTAGGCTCTAGTATAGGGCTGTTGGGCTGAAAACTGGTGAGGGCTTTGTTGTTGTTGTTAGCTGCCTTTGAGTCAATCTCAACTCATGGACACCCTGTGAATGAGATGCCTCCAAGCCCTCCTATCCTCTACCTCCCTGCTCAGATCCTGTTGGCTCAGGCCCATGGATTCCCTTATTGAGTCTATCCATCCGGCATATGATCTTCCTCTCCTTCTACTGATCTCTATCTTCCCCAGCACCATCGTCTTTTCTAATGAGTCACATCTGTCCCCTTAATTGTTGAGTAGACGAGGGAAATTCAGCAAATGTTGCTTGTTAGACAACCAGGTAACAAGCAGAACCTGTTGGAATTCCCTGTTCTGTAAAGCGATTTAAGGTACAGAAGCCTTCTCCAGTTTTCACTCTGGCAATTCTACTAGTCTGGGACTTTAAAAAAAAATCAATTTAAAGTTCATAGTATAACCTGGCATGGATTCACTACCCTATTGACTTGGAAGCTGCCATCAACCCTGCCTCCCACATCATAATACTGCAGATAGACCATGCTGGCCATGTTGGCTGGGTGATTCTCAGATCTGTAGTCCAAAAAAGCTTACTTCCCCAAGATCTTGTTTGCATGGTAGTGTTCTTGAGCAGGTCTGGTACACAAAAGAACTTCCTTTTGGCTGACTATCTGGTTCTGATTCCCTTCTTTTCTGTTTAATATTGCCCAAGACTGGTGCCTTGCCTCACCAAGTGGCAAGACCATCTGTCTACCACTTTGTTTTGCCAGTGATTCATATTTCCTCCTCTCAGACCCCTTCATCTTGGCTTTCAAACTGCAAACCACTCACATTCCTGCATTATTCTCCAAACAATCTCTGCTGAGACCGTCATGCCATGAGAGATTTAACGACACACGCCCTCACCTCCTGAACATCAAATCCGAATGTATGGGTGACTTCAGCATTTTTCCCCTCACCTAGTGGGGCTGGCGGCCCAAGTTCCCTTGGAGTGAATCAGACTCTTGACCTCTACCACCATTGAATCCTTTTCTGTTCCCCAAGAGTGAAGGCAGCCAGACTGTCACATCATGAGCCACCTCAATATGAGCTGGCTTTAGAAATATGTACAAGAGAAAATGTTATTTTGGCTAACTGAGAAACAATTCTGGGCCTTTTTTTGAGCAGACCTGGGTTGGCCACATGGCAGGGCTGAGGTGGAGGTATGGTGAGCCCTGGCAACCTCCACACCTGGTCTGTCAAGATGTTGGGGAGGTATGGAGCAGCACAGAGAATCAAATAAAGAGAGTGAGGAATGGGTACAAGGTGCCCTTCTAACAGAGACTCTCTATTTTGTCACAATTAATCCCAAGAGCATCATTAAGAGATGCAGGGAGTGACAATCTCACTGGGTGACACCCTAAGTGGGGTGAAGCCACTCTTCCCCAAATATTGAAGGCATGGGATGAGGTGCAGATCAATGGATGGAGAAAGGAGACACTTGTTCTCTGTCACCATCAGGGAACAAGGTGAGCATCTCCCCCACCCACTGAGCCAAGGTGGCCATAGACTCTTCCCCTTTCTCCAGCTCCCTGGCCAGCAGCTCTTCCAGACCATGAAGAGGCTGTTGGGCAGCCAGGAAAAGGAGGGAGGTGAAAGGAAGGCAGCAAGGAGGCAGGGGTGGTGGCGATGCCTCCCCATGCTCCTGCTCTGACCCATCCCTTTGGAGGCTGCAGGAACCCTTAAAAGATGAGCAGTAGTGGCAGCAGAAACTTGGAGTCGGCACCCCACCGTGCTTCTCTGCTCATGTTGCTATTCCAGCATGTCTCTTTGGAGGCCACTGGCATCCTGACAAAAACAAAAAATTCATCTAATGACTAGAAAGTATTTGATAGGATAAAAAATCCTATAGGAGTCCCCGAAGCTGACTCCTATGCACAAGAGTAAGAAGAATCATAGAATCATAGAGATGGAAGAGACCGCAAGGGCCATCCACTCCAACCCCCTGCCATGCAGGAAGACACAATCAAAGCACTCATGACAGATGGCCATCCAGCATCTGTTTTAAAACCTCTAAAGGGGACCCCACCACATTCTGAGGGAGCATCTTCCACTGTCAACCAGCTCTTACCACCAGAAAATTCTTCCTAATGTTGAGGTGGAATCTCTTTTCCTGTAATTTAGCCATTTGAGAGAAAGCCTCGTGGATGCATCCATCTCAGCTCAGACAGAAAGGAGGAAAGTACAAAGAGTCATTAAAAAAACTTTTAAACTTTAGTAGAGAAGGGGAAGTAGTAGTAACTGACCTCTTTACAGTCACACTGACCAAAGGAACATAGAGAGATAAACAACAGACAACAAGGACGTTACCCCTCTATTCCCAGTTTCATAGAGATGAGTACAGATGCAAAATCTCCACGCCAGCAAAAAGACAGGCAGTAGTGGCAATGGAAGCATGGAGTCAGGGACCTCACACTCCTGCTGCTTCTGCTCCTGCCTGCATCTTCAGAGGCTTCTGGCACCCCAAAGAGATGGGTAATAACTGGAGTAGAAACTTGGAATTGGTGCCTCCCCACTTTCCTGTTCCTGTCCCTCTTTTTGGAGGCCACCAGTGCCCCAAAGAGGTGGGCAGTAGTGGCAGAAACATCATTATTCATTGTATTTAATGATTACTGAAAGTTATTTTGTTTGTTTTCTTTTTAATGATAAACACTGGGTGTCAGATATACTAAGTACACCACTGGTTAATCCCACTTATCCAGTCAAATAAATTCGCATTTACCTCCACACATACAATGCACCCTCCAACAGTTCACAGATGGAAACTGGGACACATGGCCAAGCAACATTGAAGCGTGTCAAGATAGCAAAAGTTATTAATCATGAAAAACGCACACACTGGGACAGATTGCTATAGTTTGGTTATGCCTGAGCCTACTGGGAAGGGCAAAATTCTATCCCCTCACTTCTCTCTTCTCCTGGAGAGCTGATGGAGAGAAAGTACTTTTGGACTCTGAGCACTGTGAGCAATCTGAGCAACTGGAATAAGCTGATGATGAAAGGAGAAAGTGGGAAGAGGAGAGAGAAAATGTATGATATAGCCTGTGCCATACCAAGAATAATGTTGCAACTTACTGGGCAGCAACAGAAATGAAAAAGGTCTTTGCCACCCACCCCTAACAGTTGCCCTCCAGTCTTAGAGGTAAGCAGCACAGAACCATTGATACCTTTTTGCTTCATTCACCTGTCTAATCTCCTTTTAAAACCATGAGCACTGGGAGGCAATTCCATAGCTGAACTTTTAACTGGGTGAGGTATTTTTGCCAGTCTTGAATTTTCTGCCATTTAGCGTAATTGGGTGACTGCATGTCATGCTTTTATAAATGAAAGAGGAATAACTTTTCTCTGCCTACTTTCTTGGTCAGATTATAATTTTGTAAATTTCTCTTATGTCATACCCCTTGCCTTTTTCCCTAAGCTAAAAAGCCCCAAATGTAGTAACTTTTCCCCATAGAAGAATTTCTCTGCCCCCCTCCCAAACATAACTAGCCAACATGTAATTTTAGGCAAACTCCACTATTTTCTTTCCTGCAAGACTCCTGGTGACATACTCTTTAGGAATGGAGTCAAGAGTCTCTCTTGGCCACTGTCTAGCCTACCATAAATTCTTTTCAGTATGCCTCTTTTTCTGTGTCTGATGTGGTTTATGCCAATGTCACTCAAGTGTGCAGAAACAGTGACACATGTCAGCAACAACCTTGGTTCTTAGCTGGGTGTCAACACCAGCACTGGGTGCAGGAAGAAGACTACAAGAGCAACGCTATTTGTTCATAAAATTTGGGAGGAAAAGCCCATTGAAACCACAACTTGTTTCTAGTGCGTCATTCTCTTCCTCCAAAGCTGGATGGGGCAGGTTGACTCTGTCATACAAGTCCCTTGGTTTTTATTTGGGTGACATGCAAGACATTCAAAGAGTTACCAAACTTTCTCCACAAAGGAACTGCAAATGGGGTTTGAATAGACAGGGACCTGAAGTACATTCAGCCAGTTAATGATGGCATTGAGGGACAAGGGAACAAACCACCTCTTTTGGGGCTGTGTTGGAGTGTTTGTGTATGTAGCTCAACCTTACACAAACGAGACCAGGAAAGTGAGTAAATGCTGAGGTATGCGGACTGATGTTTTCATTGCTGAGCAAATAAACCTCCATTCTGGAAGGATGGCTTCCAGTTTGGCAGGAGTAGCTGGGTGTTCCTACCAGCCTTGCTTGCAATTGGCAAGAGTAGGGAGGCACAGATCCAAGTCTTGGTTTCAGTTGGTTCTCATTTCAGGGGAAACCTTGTGGGCTTAGTTGCTATTGTTGTTGTATGCCTTCAAGTTGTTTCCAACTTATGGTGACCCTAAAGTGAAACTATCATGCGGTTTTCTTGGCAAGATGTGTTTAGAGGAGGTTTGCCATTGCCTTCCCTTGAGGCCGAGAACATGTGACCTGCCCACATCACCTAGCAGGTTTCATGGCCAAGCTAGGAATTGAACCCTGGTTTCCAGAGTTGTACTCTAACATTCAAACCAATCTACAATTCTGGCTTTCATTATGTTTCATAAATCATAAAATCAGGGCAATGTACAAAATGCTAGTTACTAACTTTAAAGACCTATATGGTTTGGGTCCAATTTACCTACAGGGCCACCTTCTCCTGTATAATCCACACTGTACATTCAGGCCTTGTGTACACATACTTCAGTCAAGCAGGACCAAGCTGGCAACTGTTAACCAGGGCCCTTTTTGTTCAGCTGCCCCCAAATTGTGGAATGACCTGCCAGAAGAGATTTGTCAGCTGGATACAGTGTTTGAGTTTAAAACAGCATTAAAGACCAATCTCTTCCAACAGTCCTATCCAGATGGTTTTTAAATTATGAATTCATTATTTTTAATATGTATGCTTTTAATACATATGTTATGCTCTTTTAACTGATTATATATTTTAACCTGTATGCATTTTTTAAACTGTATCACATGCCTATTTGTTGCTCTATTTTAATCTGTTGTTCCTCACTTCAGTCCTTATGGAGAGGCAGATAAGAAATCATCATCATGATCACCACCACCACCACCACCACCACATTTGCAGTGGCAACTGTTCATAACTCAAAAAGCACCCCAAAGTGAATAGAGAAATCCATTGTTTTGAGGATTTCCAGAATGGCATGAATTCTAGGTTGGGGCTGTATTGCAGGAGTGTAGTACATTCTTTGAATGAGCATGATGCAGTCCCTGATCTCTTCAGTTAAATTGATGTTAGTTAGATTGCAGGCCTGAAGGAAAACAAACCACTCCTGCCTGAACCTCTAGAATAGGGATAGGCAAAGTATGGTCTAATGGCTGTGTGTTGCCCCTGGGGCCATTTTGTGCACCCACCTCAGTCAAAAGAAAATGCTTCAAGATACATTGTGAGGGCACAACCTCTACAGGTTCTGGAGGGCATTTCCACTATGTTTGAGCATTTTAAGCATTTGCCTTGCTCAGAGGTCTAGAAGTATATTGCAAGCCAATATACTAATGGAGATAAGTTCATTAGAAGAATATAGTTGAGTACATAATAAAACACAGTATATGTAATATAGCTGTAAATAAACCACATGAAATGAATCTATAGCTTTTCTATTGTAATGTCCTACATTTTTCTTGAATGTCTTACATTTTGTGGTGCTTTGTCCTCCTTTGCAGTTGTGACATCAGTTCACTCTGCCTAAACCCCGCTTCTCACAATTAATAGTTCCAGTTAACTTTGCTTTGGTTCTGAGGAGGCCCAGATGCCTTGCTCCATTTTTTTTACAGAATTTATAAAATCACCACCAACCAAACAAGGTGTATATGCATTTTGCTCTTGCTGTAGCTTCTGTTGTTGTTATTTTTGTTACTGCTGCTCATTTCATTCATGTGAAAATGTTTTTCTGCTTTGGGGAAATTGTGCACATGAGTAGTCATGCGCATCTGTAGAAACATCACACAGACTTTCAGTTTGTCCTCCAGTGCACCAATTACATTTTTGTTGATGGAAAGCATACTTATAAAGGTGCATGAGGAGAGCAATTGTATTTTCAAAAAAACTCATATTTGAAATTTCATGCACAATTCCAGATTTGGCCCATTCTGAGCCTCTCAAATTTGACAAGGGGATGATATCAACATTGGTAGAATTGCAAGGATGGAGGGAGGAGTGCGTTTGGTTGACAGGTTGGGTAAGTAGCTGTTACAATGAAAATCAATAAACCTTATATAACAAATGAAAAACAATGGGGATTAGATAAGTGCTAACAAGTCAGACAGCTTTCAGCAAAGAGAGTGATGTGTGGTTAAAAAACCAAACAGGAAATAACTTAGAACTAAAGTTCTGTTTAAAAAGCTTTGGGAATCTATCTATCTATCTATCTATGACAGATTTACCCAGTTTGAAACTCCGGGACCAAACTGCTGCCAGAAATATGTATATTTTTGAACTGCTAGTGTGTCCTGTGAAAGAAAACCAAACAAACAACATGCTCATATCTGGGGAAAAATGCAAAAAAGACACCATGTTACAACAAATACACTTTAAGGCCCTCATTAATGTGTTCATTTGGGTATACACGCACACACATACAGACAGAGAGAGAAAGAGAGATACACACAAAAAATATTTGAAGCACCTTTGAACTGAAGCCTGATCTAAAAAACTTTTTGGAGTGTAGCACTTATGGAAAGCTAACATCTGCTATTAAAAGATAATAGAAATGACCAGCCATAATTAAGCTTCTTTTAAATCTGAGTTCCTTTAAAAAAATAATCATCAGTAACATTGGTGAGTTTGAATCTTTCACATGATCTTATCTGGACCTCATGGGAGATGCTTTAGTTCAATAGAAAAGAGCCTTTCATTTATTAATATACTGTTACTCTCTAATGCTGTGAACCTGTGGACCAAAGACTTTGCATAAGTGTTGAAAATCTTATTGTTTGGGGAGTAGCATACAAGGCATGATGCATTTCTTGTTTGTTCTGTAAAAAAATGATTGTGGTTATTAGCCATTTTGCTAATAACTCAATATTATTCTTAATGAAAAAAAAATGCAATGCAGGTTGAGTCTCCCTCATTCCAAATGCTTGGGACCAAAGGTATTTGGGATTTCAGATTTATTTTTGATTTTTGAATAGCTGTGTTTGCATTTACTTACATAATGAGATAACTTGGAGATAGGGAGCAAGTCTAAACACAAAATTCATTTATATTCCTTATACACAGAGTAATGGACTTGGTAGTAGGAAAAGGAGGATATTGATGCAAAATGGATTTCTCTATCCCTTCTTAGAGAGCCAACAAAGTACAGTGGGCTGAATATTGGACTTGGACTCCAGTTGACCAGGGTCTGAATCCCTGCTAGGTTATGGAAATCCTCTGAGAGACCTTGGACCTGTCACATTCTTTCAACCTTCTCTGAACAAACCTTGCCAAGAAACCCCTGTGGTACATCCATCTTAGGAGTTCCAAAAGTAAGAAATGACTTGAAAACACACAACAATTAAAGAACTAATGAAGCTCACAAATGACCTAGGTGATAGCTAGTTCATGAATACGCTTGTCTATAAATCTAAAAATGTATGCCCAAAAATTGACACCAAAATCCCAGGTCAACTTATTTATGGGTCACAATGGTAATGTGATAACAGCTCTTTCAGATTTCCCCATGTAGTGTGGAGAGGAGTTTATTTCTCTCTGGAGCCAAGCAGAAAGAGTCCCATTGGACTGATTGATATTGTGGTTTGTTTAAGAGTCCTCTCCCGCCCACGCAGCTGGCTGAAACAATGAAGTAAAAAGCCTCTGTGAGAGTCTCTCTTGCCACACACACACATACACACACTGAAGGACCCTCCAATTTTTACCCCAAAACCTGACCTCAATTTATACACGAGGTCGACTTACAGTTGAGTATATATGGTAGCTGTTATCTGTGGACAGGTGTGCAGATATGCTTCATATTAACAAAGACTGCAACCCTTAGCTTCATACCTTGAAGACTGTAAAGATCTATGATTATGTCAATGCAGGAAGTCTCCCCACCAATGAAGATTTCAACTGTTCTACACCATCATTACATCCATGATTGATGTGAGCAGTTCATCACCAGACTGTCATGATCCTGTCCACCCCCTTATCTATGTTGGTATTTAAATGGCAGACATGTAGACATATAATTTAAACTTTATCAGTTGAGTAGCACCTCCCAAAGCTTATTTTCCACTGGCATAACCTTTGAATGACCAGAGTCACCTCCATACCACAGTGAGCCAGCAGAATAAGATTTTATAGGGCAGTCTTGTATACACTTAGGTGGAACTTCTGTTATATTCTGTGGGGCTTGATGTCTAAGGATACATGAATAGGATAGCCTAATAAAAGGAAGAGCAATGAGATTGGGGAGAGCCAGTGTGGTCTAGTGGTTTGAACGTTGGCCTATGACTTTGGAAACCAGGGTTCAATTCCTAGCTCCCCATGAAACCCACTGAGTGATCTTGCTTTCATCCTCAAGAAAAGGCAATGGCAAACTTCCTCTGAACAAATCTTGCCAAGAAGACCCCATGATATAACCTGAAGGAAATTGTATACAATATTTTCAATAATTTTGTGTATGAAAGAAAGCCTTATGGTTTCCATACATTGCAAAAAAAAAAAAAAAAAAAAAAAGAAGATAAAAAACTTGAAGTCACACAACACCAAACGACAACAATGCAATTGGGGGCACAATTGCATGCTGCATGGTGTGTTCCACCCCATGAATCTGAGGGATTAGTCTCAAATCTATGAAAGCTCTTGCTACCAGCTTCTTTCTTTCAGGTGCTTTGAGGTGCTACAAGATCCTTTTGGAGAGAGAAATGTGATGAAAGCAAACTCTGTATGTTCAAATTGCCAAAATAAAGTTGAAAAATGCTCTATTTAAGATTAAAAGACAAGCAAGGCTGTATGTGGAACACAGGCAAGCTACGGAGGAATTCTGAACTAGGAAAGAATAAAGTGTTGTTGTTGTTGTTGTTGCCTCTTTTAACTTATGGCAACTCTATAAACGAGAGCCCTCTGAGAGCCCTGGTAATCTACAGCCCTGTTCAGATCTCGCAAATTCAGGATCATAGATAGCTTCCTTAGTTGATTCAATCCATTTGTAATGTGATCTTCCTCTTTCTCTACACCTTTCAGTTTTACTGAGAATTATAATACTGTATTTTTCCAGTGAATCCTGTCATCTGGTGATGTGCCTAAAATGCTATCTCATTATAGTCATTTTGGCTCCTAGGTGGAGTTCAGGCTCAATTTGTTCCCAGATTCATTTATTTGCCTTTTTGGCAATTCATAATAAGGGTAAGAACTTTCCTTCAGCTCCACATTTCATATGAATGAATATTCTTCCTCTCAGCTTTCTTCACTGTTTAGTCTTCACATTAATACATAGAAACTGGAAATACTACAGCATGGATGATTCAGATTTCAGTATTTATATCTTTACAGTTGAGGAACGTATATAATTTCTTTATAGCTGCCCTTCCAAATCTTTGTCTTCTTCTGATTTCTTGACTATCAAATCAAATCAGATTTCTTGACTACAGCCTCCATTTTGATTGAAGGATCAAAAGAAAAGGAACAGATCAAACAGAAAGTCTTTATATCTCTATTTCTGAGTGCTCTTCAATTGACTTTTACAGTTTTGAAGACTTGTATGATGGTCAAGACCAGGTTGTCTGAAATGGCTGCTGGCAAGATGGAAACATAAGAAATTATACATATTAAATTCCAGTTCATGAGATGGGGCAGGCAATGGAGGAGAAGAATTGCACTGGTATAAAACTGATACAGTTATATCCATAGTAGGTCCTTTAGGAACAATTACTTTCATTTAATCAGAAGGAATTGTTCCAAAATACCCTACAGGACATATATTTCTAGCTCTCTAGTATGCTATAAAAAAATTGTACAACTCCTTAGACCCCAAAAAGAAGAAATACCTCAGAGATCAGTAAAACCTCTTAAAGAATGAGTAACGTAGGATCAATGCCTGTTTTATCAAACATGATTTTAAAGTCAAGCGTTCTTGAACTATGCAGCAAACGGCCCCTTTAGAAGTAGAATTCAAAGTCTCCTCACTCACAGCACTTACGTGCTGCAAGAGATCTTGAAGTGTTTCAGGGATGTGCTAAGCACCAAATTTGGCACAGTAGACCACCTAGGAAAACTCTATAAAGGAGAGTAGTAGGGCGTAGATTTGCTGAAAAATGGAGAAAGGAGAGGAACAAACTGGAGCAGAGTCAAGAACAAAGAATCCCTCATGTAGGATTTCACACATCTAGTTAGAAAATCTACTCCCGTCTTGCCTCCTTCAACCACTCTTGTATCAGCCACCAAAATTTAGGCTGCATTTGCACTGCAGAAATAATCCAGTATGACACCACTTAACTGCCATTGACTCAATGCTATGGAATTCTGGGGGTTGTCATTTTGTGAGACATTTAACCTTCTCTGTCAGAGAGCTTTGGTAACACAACAAACTACAGTTCCCAGAATTCCATAGCATTGAGCTATGGCAGTTAGTGGTGTCAACGTTATTTCTACCATGTGGATGCATTTCTACATCTGGCCAAAACCAAGAGAGTATGATTTGATCACCCAGTGGGTTTCCATAGTTGAAAGGTGAATTGAACCCTGGTCCCCAGAGTCCTAGGCTAACAATGAAGCAGCTACAACATGCAAGCTCACAAATTAGATGTGAGACTTTGCTTTTAATTCTTACAAGGGTTTCCTTCCAAATCTTTAAAAAAAAAATACCTATTTTGGCATGCATTTTTAAAAACAGATATTTTGGCATATGTTTTGCCCATGGAGTAAAGTGTGTTTGTGCATATTTTTCAGTTTTAAATTTGTATTTTTAAAATCTGTGCATGATTTTGTGGGTATTTTACTTCTCCTAAATGCTCTGCAAACCTCACTGATGTGCAGTATTGGGCAGGGGCTGCAAGAACATTGTCTTGCAGTGAGTCTCAAGAGTGTGAAATGCAGACTTTCATCATGAATTCTGAACTCAACAAAATTCTTTTCCATCTCTCTGTGTGAGAGGTTTTATTTTGAGTCAAGCACTTCTGGAGATCAAAAAGAACATTACTTTTTCTTTACCTGTGCCAACTTTCCTGGAAATAATGACTCAAGTTAAAGAGAATGCTCCATTTCCTTCTCTCTCTCTCTCCTCTCTGGAGATATACTGGGATCACCCTGAGAATGATGGCAGAGAGAATCAGCTCACTGGGCCTGGCAACAGTTTCTGAGTTCTGGTATTTGCCCGATCCTGTTGCTGAACTGTGACATCAGAAAAACACTGATGTTCCTAGTTCCTGACAAAGTTTGACAAAAGAAATATTTCACTGCAGTCCCCAGATCTGAAAAAGCCTCTATGCTTGCATCCCAAAGACCCTTCCTCAAACTCCCTGGAGGGTCAAAGGACATGCATTGGTGTTGCTTTCCCTCATTGTTGTGATCTCACACACCACCAAGGAGCAAATTAAGAGCCAAGGGATGTTGTCATGCTCAGGTTGCCAGTTCTCTGAAAATGTCAGAAACAAACCCAGCAGTGACAGCTTGTGTTGCCCTAGGCTAATGCCAGATTCCCTACCAAGTTGCTTGGGTGTGTGTGTGTGTGTTTATATGTACACCTGTTCAGGTGTGCATGTCATGATCCCCCTCTACTGGGTAGAATCAAAACTGTCTGTTTCATGTGCCCCGGACTACTCATTCTTCAGAGTAGGGTTTCTTAACCTGATCCCCTCCAGATGTGTTGGATTTGTTCAAGTCATTTCTAACTCATGGTGGTCTTAAGGCAAACCTATCGTGAAGGTTTCTTGGCAGGTTTCTTCAGAGGGGTAGTTGCTATTGCCATCTTCTTAGATTAAGTAGGAAAGTGAGCCCTGGTGGTGCAGTGGTTAAATGCCTGTCCTGCAGCCACTCACTCAAAACCATAAGGTTGCGAATTCAAGACCAGCAAAAGGGCTCAAGCTCAACCCTGGCTTGCATCCTTCCGAGGTTGCTAAAATGAGTACCCAGATTGTTGGGGGCAAGTAGCTTACAGCTGTAAACTGCTTAGACACTCTTTAGGTGGTATGAAGCGATATATAAATGAAGCTGTTTGTTTGTTTCTTTGTTTTTGAAAATGACTTTCCCAAGATTACCCGATGGGTTTACAGTATATGGCTAAGCTGCCATTCAAACTCTGATTTTCAGAGTCATAGTCCAACGCTCAAACCACTACACCACAAATCCCTTAGCAATATGACTATGCTATAGAAGTCTAGTCCAATACATCTAAAGGAGGAAGGCTTCTCTGAGCATGATTTTCTCCACACTCTCTCTAAAGCCCATCTTCATCTCTCCATTATTCTCCAGGCACACTTCTCTCTTGCAGTCTCATCTAATATCCACCTCTTTCTTTCTCCCTCTTCAATTCATTGCCAGAGCAAGGCAGAAAGCATCTAGAGCTGCATCTGCACTTCAGAATTAATGCCAATTGATACCACTCTAACTGCCATGGCTCAATGCTACTGAATTATGGGATCCTTCCATTGCCTCCTACTACTTGTGTTGGGTGTCAGGCTCAAGAGATTCTTGGAGTAGCACATGTTTCTCATACTGCTCAGGATGAAACCAATGCTCTCTCAGGATCTCAATACACAATGGAAGGTCCTCCTGTCATCTAAAATCCAGTGTTCTTCTCTGCTCTATGGTGTCCCCAAATACCTTGGTAAAGCTGGAGCCACAGGCCTCTGTGACATCAAGGCTGTCCAAAGGCTAGTTGTCCTGAACTCCAGAGATCCCTTGCCTTCCATTAGCACCCCAGCTTGAAGCTAGGTAGCACCATGGCATGGATGGCTGCACAAAGATAAACTGTCTAGTTTTGCTGAAAAGCCTCTTTTTGCTCCTTGAATAAACTAATGGACTGGCTGAAAATGAAACATCTGTTCAGAACCAGAGAAAAACCCCTCTGTGCTTGTCCCAACGATGCTGTGTGGCATGGCTTCTACTGCCCTCTAGAAATTGGAAAGGCTTTCCTTACAAACTGTGCCTAGGGCAGTCTACCTGTTCCCAGGTGGAGCTGTTGTTACCAAAATAATACTAAGGGACAAAGAAAGATGGAGAGAGATTACATCTCCTCCACCTCCTGCTTGGAGCCTGTACCTTACAGAATGGTCTTCTGTCTGCAAAACAGAGATCTATGGGTCTTGTGCACAGCATTTCAGTATGCAGCTAATGTGCACTGACACACTATGAAGCCATGGGATTCAATGTTTGTATCTTTACGATAGTTGATGTGCCAACCTCTGCATAGCATCACAAGAGTTGTTGGCCTCAAGTCACCCTTTGCATGTTTAAGCAGGAAGAGCATCCGTGCCTACTCGATGAGGAATGTTGTAAGAACTGAGCAGGTCTACACAACCTGTGCCCCAGTAACCAAATGTAGCCCTGCAGTCAGAGATGGGTTCAATAAACCTCCTGTTAGTGCCACCTGTCTGGATAGGCAAAAACAGGAGGTTGTTGAATTCCTCTGTTGTGTATGGTTGATGGAGACCTGATTGTTCAGCTTGAGCTGAAATCTCAAGGCAAGGACTCCACAGCCCAGCTAGAACACAGAGTTACACTTTCCTGCTGTCAGGCCCAGCCACTGTGTGTAACTCACTTTACCAGTGAAGGGAATATTACACAGCCAATACTTTACAGCTCACATGCTGTCGAGTGTTGTACATTCCTTTCTGCACCTGCACATACGGGTTCTTATGAGTCATGTGTGGATACTTCCTCCAACCCCATCCCCAGAAGCTCGTGAGATTATTGGAGCCAGCAATTAATCTGAAATTAACTCTAGGACAAAATAAATGCAACTTTCATGTGGGAAAGAAACAACAAACAAGGCAGGTTCATCTCAAGTAGGTCATGCCATGCACCTGCAGGCAAGGGCTGTGACATAACTCTTGATGGGGAAAAAAAGGCAACAGACAACAGCTGTCAATGGAAAGATAACCTGAGGTGCTCCCAAAGATCTTGTATTGTTCTCTATGTCTTTTTCTCCAGATGCTTTGGACAATGACTGGCATCCTAGTTCTGCCAACTCTTGTTTCACATTGCTCCATATTGTCTCCAAATGACTGGAAGCAGTTAGGCACAGTTCCTGTCCAGCTTCTTCCTGTGCCTAATTAGGAATACCAGGGATGGAGCCTAGGACAGTCTGCATTAAAATGTCAATTTTTACATCACATGCATATGCTATATATAAACCAGACCTTAAAACAGTGAAAATATGGGTGTTCAGTTCATAAACACAAGACTTGTGAATAGCATACCCTCCAACTGTCAGAGAAAGATCTGATCAATCATTTGTCATACCACTTTTTCTGTCACTTCAAAAAGTTCCCAATTTCTCTCTGCTCCTCCCACTTTCCACGTCTCTCCTTGGCTTATTTGCATGGCCGCAAATTGAGTGCAAAGTGCAAAGTAGTTTGCACTCAACTCAGCAAGGGAAAAGGAGAGGAAGGGACAGAACCATGCCCTTCCCAGTAGTCTCAGGCAAAAGCAAACTGCTGCATTTTTTCCTAGCTTGCCTATTTTTCCTCTTTTGTAACTTTTGTCATTTTGGCCAGACTCTGAAGTTACGTAGCAATACATGTCCTGGTTTGCATCTGTGAAATGCTGAAGCATAAAGAATAGCCTCCTCAGGCTCGTGGAGTTAAATAATTTTTAATACAATTCTCTCCAGAGTTTTTGGAAGAAAGCAAGAAAGAACAATCCCACATAAGCTCTTCAAAGATGATAACTAGCCAGGTCATCATTGTCTTTCTTTTATTTATAGAGTCTGATAGCATGAAAAGCAAGAGTATTTTGCATATTGGTCTTTCAACCAGTGAGATGAAGCCTGGACTCTTCACCACTTAAAACCTCTTATACCAGCTGTCTCTCAGACCTGGGAGAATGGAGTTGCATAAAGTAAAAAGGCTTGCCTCGGCTAGCTGGACTGGCGTCAGTCTGATCCCTTCCTTTCTGATTCTTGTATCTGAGCCCAAGAGAACATGGTGAGGCAGGATGATGAATTAGGAGTGATCAAAGATTCCCTTCTCCACCGAGGTTTCTACACTGATAAAGGTGACTGTGGTGAGTCAGCTCCAGCAGACTGCCAGCTCCTGAGCCCTCGGCCTTGCTCTATCTCTTCTGATGTCACGCTTTGGATTCCAATGCAGAAATATCACTATTTGCCAGTCACATCAGTCACTCAGCTTTTTTGCTTTCCCCGGCCTCCAGCCTATTCATTTCCTTCTAAAAGGGGCTCTTGGTAACTCTATTACACCTCAAGAATTATTGCATACCAGAATCCAAGGAGGGCAGGACTGCTACTCTGGCTGCTCTTCACACCCCAATTGTATGATTCAACTGAAATGGCAGCAACACACTCTGTTGCTTGCTTTAGCAATTGCCTTGCAAACTCAGTGGCAATGAACCTTTAGATGCTACAAGTCACATCCAAAGAATAAGAGAGAATAATAGAACCAGGGAATCCTAGAGTTGGAAGAGACCCAAACGGCCATCCAGTCCAACCCTGTGCCATGTGGGAAAACACAATCAAAGCACTCCTGACTGATGGCCATCCAACCTCTGAAGAAGGTGACTCTACCACACTCTGAGTGAGCGTGTTCCACTGTCAAACAACTCTTATAATCAATTCCTAATGCTAAGGTGGAATCTTCTCCTATAATTTGAATCCATTGCTCTGTGTTCCTCTGAAGCAGCAGAAAACAAGCTTGCTCCATCCTCAATATGACATCCATTCAAATATTTAAACATGGCTATCATGTCACCTCTTAACCTTCTCTTCTCCAGGCAAAACATGCCCAGCACCCTAAGCTGCCCTTCATAGGGCATGGTTTCTAGATCTTTCACCATTTTGATTGTCCTCTTCTGCACACACCCAGCTTGTCAACATCTTTCTCGAATTGTGGTGCCCAGAACTGGGCAGAGTATCCCAGGTGAGTTCTGACCAAAGCAGAATAGAGTGGTGCTATTAGTTCCCTTGATCTAGACACTATAGATGTGTCAGAGGAGAGAGGTATGTGCCACACAGTTTGCTAACTTGCTGACTCCCTGTATAGTGGAGGATATTACTTTAATTATCACACATTTGGTTGTCAGATTTCAGGGCCTGGCCCCAAGTCTCTAATTTTCATGGATCATCTCCAGGCAGGAGATGAGGGTGAAAATTCTGTTTGGATGGGCTCACTTCCAAATAACTGGAAAGGTCTGAGTGCAGATCTCCAGCTCAGTGAGTAGAACAGCCATTTCCCAAAGTTTCAGAGGATTAACTTATTTATTTCTGCATCTTGCAAAGCTTCTCTGGGAGTTTATGTATTTGCATAGTTAGCTTCCTCCTTCCCTCCTAATTGTGGTGGTGCCAGGGCTCATCTGCACTCTGCTCTGCATCCACCTTCTGGCTAGGAGCAAGTTGGCTAGATTTTTTAATGTTGTTGCATGCCTTTAAGTCATTTCCACCTCATGCCAACCCTGGGGAGGAGATGTGTGTGTGCCGTTGCCATCCTGTGAGGTTAAGAGTGTGACTTGCTCAAGGTCACCTAGGGAGTTTCATGACTCAAGGAGGATTTGAACCCTGGTCTCCAGAGTTATAGTCCAACATTCAAACCTCTACACCATACTATCTCAAAGTGTTAACCTCCTGCAAAGGTATGGAAATTAAGCATCACAAAATCAGTTTCAATGTAATGTAATTAGGAATCTACACTCCAGATTTGCTGCTGTTGCTGTTGCTGTCAGTGAGATAAAATGGGTTTTACCCCATCTACCTAAGTAAGTGAGAAGGAACAATTCCTTCATTTCATCTTGAACTGGGAACAGCCCCTTTCACTATGTTTTCTCTCTTAATTCCCAGATAGGAAAATACATTCTCTCGGATATGTCTAAATGACAAGCTGTGACCAGCTATGGTTGGGAATTAATACATAACAATTTCAGACATCCCCAGGGCCTGTCCCTAAGTCTCTGATTTTGGCCTGAAAACCTCAAGCCTGGGATGATCCTGAACTTGCAACCATATTCACACCCTGCATTTCTTGCATTTCATGCCCCCCTGAACTCACTGCTTACATTTCATTTTCTTCTCCCTGTATGCACCCTGTCAACTCAGGATGGCATGCTACAAGTCAGATGCAGTGGACTTGAGTGAACCACCAAACCTTACGCCCCACTATTTTACTTTTTGTTTTCCTTGCAACAGCTACCCCTCCAGGAAAGACTTTTCCTAGGATCACTTCCATGGTTAAATGTTGCTCTCTTCATCCATTTAAAACATGCTGGTTGACCACAGGGATTCTAAGAATCATCATTTTAAAAGTGGACCACCAGACAAGAAGGGATGAAGTCTACCCATCCCCCCTCCTTCTAGGGCTACTGGCAGATTATTCTGGGATAAGGCATTTTCCCCTCTATTCTCCTTCAGAATTCCCCGGATTAAGGGATAGCTTTACTGTGCCCCATTCAGCCTTTGTTTTCTGTTTGGCCTAGACAAAGAGGAGGGGCTCTGCATCTTTTAAGCTGCTTGTGTGGTGTGGGATGGAGACGGTTCCTTTTATTGCCTATGGCTGGAAGAGCAGTCAGGATGGGGGAAGGCGGGGAGAAAGACGAAGAGAACAGGGACAATCTGTGTTATGGGGATGGATCCTTGGGTGATGTGAGCAGGATGGAATGCAATGTCCCAAACTTTCCATTTGTATAGCACTAATAAAGAATGGGTTGGATTCTTTAAAGGGACAATCACATTCAGAGAGAGAGAGAGAGAGACAGAGAGAAAGAAAGAAAGGGATAGAGATAAATCAATATGATTACTCCTTTCAAAAAATCGTTCTTAGGATGTACTTTTTTTTTTTTTTTTACAATGGCATCCAGTAATTCAAGGTCTGATTATTCTATAAATACATCAGAGTATTGTTGTTGTTATGTGCCTTCAAGGTGACTCTGACTTGAGACCAGCTTGTAGGGTTTTCTCTGCAAGACTGAGTTAGAGGAGGTTTGCCATTGCCTTCCTTTAAAGATGAGAGTCTGACTTGCTCATGGTCATGCATGGGGCTTTCATGGCAGAGTGGAAATTCGAACCCAGGTCTCCCAGAGTCCTTGTCCAGCATTTAAACTATGATACCATGTTGTCTGGTATGCCATGTTGGCTGGATTCCATCAAATTCCATTCAGAATTTGAATCCTCTCTCTCCCTCTGTGTGTGTATATCAGTATATAATATTTTTGATAAATACGCCTCTATCTATATAATCAAATGGCACATCCAAACTTTGAAATACAGTGTGCCACTGTCGGACAAGACCTAACAGAAATTGAAATAAAGGAAGATGAAGACTAATGAATATGTTCTAGGCAAAAAGTCACGCCACAAAGCCTGTAGCGGTGAGTTGGCGAGCAGCACCCAACGGATGAATTCATTTCTTTACATTTCTATTTATCCTGTTTGCCTTTATTCTGGACAGAGGATGTGGGCACAGAAAAGAATATGAATAAGTAATGCATCAATGAACATAACAGTTTAGCCAGGCACACTTTTATTGATTTCCATAGTACATAAATCAGTCCAGGCTACAGTCCTAAATACACTTATTTGGGAGTATGTAGGTCCTGTGGAGTTCAGGAGAATTTACTTTTTGAGTAGGGAATGCAAATCTTATTTCATTCTTCCATATAAGAAGAACAACAAAAAAACACCCCATTTATTAAAATTCTTCCATCATTGGAGACCTTTAAACCCATCTGTCAGGGTTACTTAGCTGTAGATTCCTGCATTGGAAGGAGATTGAATTTGATTACCTTTGGGGTCTTCTCCAATTCTATGATAACATACCTTCCAACAGTCCCAGTTTGCTAGAGACAGTCCCGATTAATCCTCTGTCATCCCACCTTTTCAGCTACTTTTTAAATGTCCTGGTTTCTTCCTCCTGCTTTCCCCCCTTGATCCTCAATCTTCAATACTTCAATACAAAAGCTTACTTCAATAGCTACAAAGTGAGGTCAAAGTGCAAAAGTAGTTTGCACTGAATTGCCATAAAGGTAAAGGTAAAAGTAAAGGTAGACCCTTGGCATGAATGTCTAGTCAAAACCAACTATAGGCGGCGGTGCTCATCTCCGTTTCTAAGCTGAAGAGACAGCACTGTCTGAGGACTGCTCTGATGGTTGTGTAGCCAGCATGATTGCACCAAATGCTGTTACCTTCCCACTGGTACCTATTTATTTACTTGCATTTTCATGCTTTCGAACTGCTAGGTTGGCAGAAGCCGGCACTAGTGACAAGAGCTCACCCCATCATTCAGCACCTGGGCCTTGAGAACTGCCAACCTGCTGATCTAGCAATCAACTGAGTCAGCTGAGTTTATCACATGGGAGGAATTTCTCCCAATTTCGAATGGAGCCGATTTGAATTCACGTAAATTCGCTAGTTTAGCGAATTTATGTGAATTCTAATTGTGTTTGGAATGCATTCAGAATGACTTCCCATTTCCCAAAAATGACCCCCCCCATTGCCCAAAATTGTGTGAGATACTTTAATACGCAATTACATGAATCCCCATAATTGCATTTGGAATGACTTCCCATTGCCTGAAATTGCGTGAGATACTTTAATACATAATAATGTGAAACCCCATGATTGCATTCGGATTGCCATTGAATTATACCCCCAAATTCCATTGTATGATAAACTCCAGTGTCTTGAGCTACTGCATCCCTTACCTTACCTTAGCAGAGGGGAAAGGAAAATGGGTGAAATCTTGCCCTTGTAGACTCAAGCAAAAGCAAACTGCTGTTGTCCCTCCTAGCTTCTGTATGCCACCTTTGGAAAAATGATAATAAGATCTAAATAATCACATAATGCATGATCCCATCAAGTGTACACAGGATTGTAACCCAGATGCTTAAGTGAAAAGTAGTTGACATGTTCAAATGCTTTAGGAATTTGGTGATGGCTTTGCTAGTTCAATATTATGCTCAACCTGGTTTGTTTGAATAATTCATTCCAGTCTCAGCAAAACCTCTTGGTAGATTATAGTTTATAATCTCAGATCATCCCAGTGCTTGCTTGCATACCCTTCCAGACTGCAAGATCATTCTGGCTGAAAGCAATTCTATCCTAGTGTGTGAACTGGGCAGGATGGGGTGAGGAGGTAAAGCTGCCAATTTGCTAACCTACCTTTGCTCCTGAGCTTTTAACAGTGGCTCATTCTGTTATGCTTAGCAGGTATAAAGTGAAAAGTGTCCCTTGCTGATTTCTGCAGAATGAACTAGTCCATTGGCAACCCTAAAAGCTGAACACCGAAACAGATAAGAAACACAATTGGGATATTAACATCCCTCATTCTCTAACTGCTCACTGTAGTGTGATAGACAGTTGGAGTATTCCCCGAGGAAAGAGAAGCTCTGAATAATGAAATCCTCTTAAATTGCTATTTTTACAGGTAAGAGATTAATCGTGCAAACTAGGTTCTCCCCCTTTTCCCATTTCACCAGGGCTTTTAATAGAGGGAAGTCGCTCTCCAGGGCAGAAAGGCCAAGTTTGAGGTGAGAAGCAGTGCTTAATTTTTAAAGGAGGCTCAGAGCTGTCTAGAATCCACACCCAAGGAGCATTGTATTTTTCATGTCAGGGCTCCTGAACATGTTAAAAAATGCTTTTCTTCAAATATCAAACATTACAGGGATGAGCTTTGGATTTTCAGTCAAGGACTAGTTCAAATTCAGCCAGGGCTGAATCATGAGTAGGGGATTGGGTTGCCAACGGGTATCATAAAACCAATCTAGGTGGCTATTTTGGCTCTAGTTAACAGGTTTTAAGTAAAGATTTTCACAGTACAGAGCTGAGAGCTAAAGCCAGCCTCCTCATTGCTGCAGATCAGATAATCATTACACATTCAGCTGCAAAGGATTGATTCAAAAGTGGGCAACAATTCTGCGCATGGCTGGGCAGAAGACTTATGGCTCAAGAGGTGCTTCACGCTCTGTGCAACAAGGCAAAAAGAAAAACAAAGTGTTTTGGGTTAGAGACTAATGGGGGATTGGATTCAGAAGTTTCTTTTAAAGAAACAAACTAAAAGTTCCAAATTTTAGCTGTTTTTGAGATCAGGTACATAAAGGTACTTTTAAAAATGACAGCATCTCCTTTGGAGGTGTTGGAATTAGAAGTGTCCTTGAAAACAACAACAACAGAGCCTTGTGGCACAATGTGCATGTTTGTACATGCCTTCAAGTTGTCTGTCAATTTCATAGGGTTTTCTTAGACAAGGAATACTCAGAGACAGTCTTGCCAATCCCTTCCACTGAAATAGCCTACAGCACCTGGTATTTGTCAGTGGTCTCCCATCCATGTACTATCCAGAGCTGATCCCGGTAACACATTAGAAATTCACCATAAGCTTTCATGGATTCCAGCCCACTTCTCTCAATGCAATTCATCTGATCCACAAAGCCTTATGCCAAATAAAATGTGTTAGTCTTTAAGATGCCACAAGGCTCTTGGTAGCTTTGGCAGGAAATGGCACAGGCTACTCCACCTGGATTTTTTTTCCTATTTTTTTTTCTAGATTTTCTCAGGCCTGCAACTCTGGAGCATAGTGTTTGGATCTCTGCTGGGCAATGGATTCCCAGTTGGCTCAGGCAAAAGCAAACTTCTTCAGCCTCTCCTAGCTTGTGTTTTCATCGTCATAAATAGGTTTTGCCATCTTGACCACACGCTGATGTTGCTCGGCCAAATGTCTTCCAGTTTTCATCTGTGAAATATTGGTTGGCATGACAATAGTTTGTTGCCCAGCCTGAGATATATTTCCACTACCCGTTTCTGCTTGAATTTCCTGTGTTGGCTGTCCAACTGTGGCATTACCTGTATGTGTGGAGCATATAACATGGAGATATTTCCATGTTCTCTGTTTTTCCTATTCCTTCTATGAATACAGGTGGCTGCCAGAGCATTCCCTCCCCCTGCCCTGCTCCTGGGCTGCTGCACCCCTCCTCGCCTGCTGAGACAATCCCCTCATAATTTTTACAGCCGCTAATCTTAAACAGAAATAAACTAACGAAGTACAGATTAAAAGGACATTGATTAAATGCCAGGAGAAGAATTACGAGTCTAATAAATGGCAGCCTTCTCCTGCATTTGGGGGTCCTTTTATGAGGCTATTTCAACTTCATTATCAAAAAGTGTATTAAAAACCATAAAGGCGAGCGCGCACCTCACGTCTCTTCAGAAACCCATCCAGCATCTCCTGTCGTAAATCCCTGCTTGTTCTCGGCTGCCTGGGGAAGTGGAGGGAGGGGGAGTACTAAAGTACTGCAAGGAAAGTTGTTGTCCCAAATATATCCAGCATTTATTTCACTGATAAAGGTTGTCCTATTTTTAGGGCCGTGGGTTGACTTCAGAGTTTATCCTAGCAGCAGGCAAAAGGGCATGATCCAAGAATGCAAAGAGCTACTGTATATACTCATGTATAAGTCTAGAAATTTTAGTCAAAAAATTGATCCCAAAAATCTGAGCCAACCTATCCATGGGTCAATGTTAGTACTGTACTTTAACTCTCATAAAAATAGAAACCATCCCCTGGTGAAATGCAAGAGTATAATCCGTGCTGGAAGGACTGACCCACCTCTACTCTTTTATCCATCCATCCTTCAGTGTAAACAGAAACAGTTATGCCTCCTGAAATTTTATAAGTTCTTTGGCGTTGTTTTCCTTCGCTTCATCTTTTAAAACCTTTGTTACATGACCCTAAGTCTTACTCTCAACATATCCACTGGTCATATCAAAATCCATAATTTTGGCCCCAAAACCTGCCTTTGAGTTATACATGAGATTGACTTAGAGTTGAGTATATACAGTTCATGTGTAACCTCTCCTTAACAATATAATACATTTGATACTTCATGTGTTTTGCTTAAACAGTTCCCCATAATGTTAATTCATTAAATACCAGACAGAATCATCTTGGCCATGTTATTATTGTTAACTGCATTAAAGCCAACTTCAGCTCATGGTGACCCTATGGATAAGGTATCTCCAAGACCTTTAGTGTTCTGCATGATATCTTTGCTTTTTATAATTTTGTCTAGCTCTTTCATAGCTGTCCTTCCCAGTCCTAATCTTCAGATTTCTTGTCTGCAGTCCCTGCTCTCATTAATGATTGATAGAAAGTATGGGAAATCATTGACTATTTCAATTTCATTGTCATCTAGATTGAATTTATGTAATTCCTCCAAGGTCATTGTTTTTGTTTTCTTGATGTTGAGCGTTATGTCACACAATAGTCTTTCCAGTTTTATCACATGGTGTAAGGAGGGATTGCTCCCATCCTTACCCTGTCCTTATTGCATCCATGCTTATATAGTCCTTGCCCATTAGTGGCCCCATTATTGTATTAATGTGGGTTTCCATTAATACAAACTAATGGGGTCATGCCACTTCAAGGGCAGGAGAAGGATGGGATAGGCAAGATGTTGTCTGAAAATCTAATTGCAACCATGCAATAAGAATATAGTCTCCTTCCTTAGAGGTCTTTAAGCAGAGGCTGGATGGCCATCTGTCGGGGATGCTTTGATTGGGAGTTCCTGCATGACAGGGGGTTGGACTGGATGGCCCTTGGGGTCTCTTCCAACTCTATGGTTCTGTGATTCTATGATTCTATGAAAGAAATGAGTTTTGTCTAGCAGATTTCTGAGGAGGCAATGATAATAATAATAATAATAATAATAATAATAATAATAGATTTTAATATTTTAAATTAAAATCTATTATTTTAATTATTTTAAATTAAAATCTCCCACTTTTAAAATTTAAGCTCTTACCCAATCCAAATGGCACAGAGAATCACCAGGCTTCCCTTGGCAAGGGATGTCCTGCTGAGCCTCATCCCAACTTTGCAGACTAAAAAGTGTGAACTCTTTCCCAAGGTGGAACGAGGATAACTTGCAGGAAGAAATGGGAGGGAGAAAAAATAGTATTATTCTTTCCCCCTTTTAATATTGGGAAAGGAACCAATCTTGAAATGTTCAGTCCTTTACACTTTCATCTCATTAATTCCCAATCCTCCACTCCACCAGCAACAGCTCCCTTGCCTTTTGAACTCTTGCTTGCCCTTTCTTTCTTTCTTTCTTTCTTTCTTTCTTTCTTTCTATATGTATGTATGTATGTATGTATATGTGTGTGTTTTGTTTTATTTATTTATTTATTTATTTCCCCCAGAGATGACAAATTGACTGCTTGAGTCTTCCTCCTTGCTCCAGCGACGTGAAGGCTGAGCTTGGCAGAATGCCTCCTTCCAATTACAGAAGGGTGAAGCTCATTTTAATTGCATGAAGCAACTGGGATTAAGGAGACCTTATCATGTAATTCCCTCTTTATCTCTTAACTTCATACTTGCCGCCCTCCACGAAGGGAGGACTGCCTTGTGCCAGCATTTGGAATTTATGAGGTAACCTTTGTTAACCGACGTTTCCTCCTCGCTCGTGCTGAAGAAGGGAAAAGAGGAAAAAGGGAAAGAAAGAAAATGTAACTGCAAACTTCTCCAGCAAGTGCAACCCTCCAGAAACCTTGGAGGCCTCTCCACGTTCAGTCAATGCATTTTAAATTAAAGTCTTCATGATGGATCTGCAAAACAAGGGTCTGTCTTGAGCAAATTTATGGTTTACGGTAAAATGCAAGGCATGTCATAATTTTCCCTCATCATGTTCATCCCTCCAAGAGTTTTGGGAGGAGGGTTGATCTGGTGCCTCTCCCCCATGTGCTACACACACACACACACACACAAATGCTATGGCAAAGGGAAAACAGTCAACCCTCCACATTTGCTGCTTTGACTTTTGAGGATTTGATATTTGCGGATTTGATTAATATGTTCTCTTTAGGAATTTCTAGGTCCTCCAGTGCAACTCTGCTGGAAATTGACCATAGAGTTGCACTGGAGGATTTGGAGATGACTAGAGAAAATGTCTTTTCTAGGCATTTGCAGGTCCTCCGGCATGATTCTGGCAGATGGTGACCATAAAGTTGTGCTGGAGGACCTAGAGATTCATAGAGCAATGTTCTCTCAGGTATAAACATGTGTTTTGTTTTTTATTTGCAGTTTTCCCACATTCACGGGGGTCATGTGCCCCTAAATCTAGCGAATGTGTAGAGCCCACTGTAGAGTGCAAAGTAAGGAAACCACAATAGTATATACACTTGGGCAGCATCCACACTGTAGAAATGATCCTGTCTGACACTACGTTAACTGCCATGGCTCAATGCTATGGGATTCAGGGACAGTAGTTTGTTGTGGGACCAAAGTGTTCTGGCAGAGAAGGCTAAATGTCCCACAAAGTTACAATCCCTATGATTCCATATCATTGAGCAATGGCAGTTAAGGCAGTGTGAAACTGGATTATTTTCTGTAGTGCGGATGCAGCCTTGGTTGTTGCTATGGTTTCATACCTCCAATATTTCATGGAAAAAAGCCAGACCATGCATGGACAAGCTGCATCAGAGCTTGGTCAGGATGGCCAAAAGCCATCAGAAAATTGGAAAGAAGAACAAAATCAGGGACTTTTTCAACAGTCTGGGTGTAGCCTTATATGATTTTTTTGTTTTTTTAAGCACTCCTGAAGGCATTTAACTTAAAATTGCAGGAAATACTCTCACCAACTGCATCAGTTTGCTTTGATAAGATGAATGCCAACCAGGGAAGCACAAAATCTCCACTTAGATCCACAGTGTATACCTCGATTTATATCTCTGTTTATAATGTATCTCAATACTGTATATTTATTATGCAGTATTATAAGCCCGAGGACAGGGAGCGTCTTGTCTGGTTTTCACTGATATATATAAGCCACTCTGACAGCCAGCTGTAGAATGAGGTAAAAATGCTACAAATAAATAAATAATGAGGTATCGCTAACTGGGAAAATTTATATTTCAAGCCTGTTATTTTTCAACTCTGGTGCCATCAGTTTGGCTGTGATCCGACTTCTAGGATATAACCCAGATACTCAGATGGGGCTTGTAGAGATAACTGTCGAATGGGCAAATCTGTCAATCTTCCTCTTCTCCAATTTCTTATTTTCCCACTGGTAGTATTCTCATTCTGTCTCAGGCCTGCATTGCAGTGCAGGTTGTGTTCATTTCCAGTTGTGTCCTCCCCATCCCACCCACACACCTTTTTTTCCCCACAGTTGTGTGCTTCTTTGTGTACATTTCTTTTGTGCTCCAAAAGGTATTGGAAGTCTGAATAATACATAGACTTTTGATGCAAGATGTGTTACAGTCTGCTGGCAGCCTCTGAACATGTGAAATAGGTATTTCACCATCAAAATATGAACCCTATGGCTTTCTTGGCTACCCTTAGTTGGATGTGGCAGTAAAGACAATACAAATCTTTTTTTAAAACAGTTTCGGCAGAATGAGCTTTGCTGGGCGTTAAGGGTGTGTTTTTTGCTCTCTGAATAAAATGCTGCTCTTCTTCAAGCTATGACTGCTGCCACACTGTAGAATTAATGCAGTTTGACACTGCTTTAACTGTCATGGCTCCATCCAGTGGAATCGTGAGATGTGCAGTTTGTTGGGGCACCAGACAGAGAAGGCTAAATGCATCACAAAACTACAAATCCCTGAATTCCATAGCATGGAGCCATGACAGTTAAAGTGGTGTCAACTAGCATCAGTGTAAACCCTTGAACTCAGTTTGTAAAAACTGAAATAAGCTGAGGACAAAGGAGGGAAATGGGACAAGGAGAGAGAAATTGGGACATGTTAAAAGCAATGAAAAAAGCAGGACGAAGGAGGATTAACTGAGACTATCCCTGTCAAACTGGGATTTGTTGTTGTTGTGTGTCTTTAAGTCACTTCCAACTTATGGCAACCCTCAGGTGAACCTATCATTGGGGTTTCTTGGCAAGATTTGTTCAGAGGAGGTTTGCCATTGCCTTCCCCTGAGGCTGAGAAAGTGTGGCTTGCTCAGGGTCAGCCAGGGGGTTTCATGGCTGAGCTGGGAATCGAACCCTGGTCTCCAGAGTCATAGTCCAATACTCAAACCACTATGCCATGCAAACTGGGATAGTTGGAGGTTAGGCCATGTGGCACCCTGTAAATCGCATGTGAAGCAACTATGTGTAACTTTGGTGCAGAAGTTGTTGTTACAAAGACTCTAGTTCCTGTTTGCTAGGAGTTAAAACTTATACTGCAAAATCTGACCTGAAATGGGAGGAATGTCTAAAGGAGCAGAAAAATGCACAAAGAACAACAGCCAAATTATGGTCCTACAGCGCAGGGCTCAGCCAAGCTAAAGTCTATGACACATGACTTCAAGGAACAATCCCAGATATGTCTACTCAAATGTATATCTCATTGAATGACATGAGAGCTTACTCCCAGGAAGCTGGATATTGGATTATAGCCTTAGCTGGCTGGCAATTAATCCATTCTCGGTTAATTACAGTATAGCTCTTGGCAGACACTGAAAGTAGTTATTTAAAAATGAGCTACTGGGGGATGTGGGAGAAACCACAGTACGCATGCCCAAATGAAAGCATATAAACTGGGAGAGAAGAGGCAATGTGGGATAGTGATTTGAGTGTTGGACTAGGACTGTGGGCAACCAGGATTTCAATCCCCTCTCAGCCACAAGGAAACACTATGATAGGGTCGCCATAAGTTGGACTTGACTTGAAGGTCCATAACAACAACTGGGCCTCTTCTGCATGCATTCTGTATACAATGGAATCATGAGAGTTGCTTTTACCTTACTACAGAGGGGAGCCATCTAAGTGACCAACGCACAAGGGACTGATACACATCGGTCCCGGTGAGCATTGGGACCAGTGGCATCACTACAGCAACCCAGAAGGTCAGTTATTGCCTATCCCTGACATATTTCTACTTTCAGTCTCTGAACAATGTTGAAATCCAGACAAATGCCATTAATCTGACATGGGCTTTAAGACAAACATTTTAACAAGAGTGGCTAAAAACCAGGAAGTTTGACAATACCAATGGCACTCCCTTGGTGGCCTTGGGCAATGGTCTAATTCCTTCCACTGTACAAAGGGGCAAAAGAGAGGGTCATAATCAGAACAGCCAGAATCCTGTTAGGATCTTATATATGGATTTATATATGCAAGAATTATTATGTTACTACATAGTGAAGCTAGCAAGTGACCAATGCACAAGCAAACAAGTGACTAATGCACAAGGGACTGATGCACATTGGTCCTAGTGAGTACTGACACCAGTGGCATCACAACAATTTGCATCACCTAGTGCACTCATGTATGGTGTCACCCCTCACACTGACCTCCTCCCACACCACTCCATACAGAATCCTTTGTAATGTTTTTTGAACTAACATTTCTCTTAAATCATAATTCTCATATATCACTGAATTTAATGGCATAGTGTTGCAATGAGCAAGATTCAAATTATACCTTTAAATTACAGCATCCTCTGCACATCCTAGATGTATCTACCTGTACATAGTTTCATGTGGCTAAAGTGAAAATGTGATGAGATTTTTTAAAAAATTAAAAATAATTTAAAAAATTGAACTTGGGAGCAAGAGCAGCAAGCCTCCTCCCCAATCTATTCAGCCTGAGTTTCCCCTCCAACTGTCCCAGTTTGGGAGCAAAAGTTGCAGTTAATCCTCTGCTGTCCCACTTTTTCAACTTTTTAAAAAATGTCCCAGTTTCTCTCTCCTCTCCCTTTCACCTCCCCCCCCCCTTTGTTCTCAGCTTAATTTGCAGCAATTTGTCTTTTACATACCTTCCAACTGCCCTGTCTTGGCAGGGACAGTCTTGATTCATCTTCGGCCATCCCACTTTTTCAGCTGCTTTTGCAATGTCCCAGTTTATCTCTCCTTCTCTCACTTTGTCCTCAGTTTACTTCAGTTGCTGCAAACTTAGTGCAAAATGCAAAAGTAATTTGCACCAAATTAACTCAGCAGGCAGGAGAAGAGAAGAGCGAGGGCAGAGTTGTGTCCTTCCCAACAGGCTCAAGCAAAAGCAAATTGATGCAACCTCTCTTAGCTTGTGTGTTCTTCATTAATAATGTTTGCCATCTTGACCACATTCTGATGCTGCTTAGCGACACATGTCCCAGTGTGAAATATTGGAGGATATATCTGAACTATTTGCTTGTGTGACTCCTGATTTGCTCCCCTCTGGTCTGTTGGAAGCAGTTAATGCAGCCATCACAACTCTGACCCTTGGACATATGGGCAGCGAAGAATGTAAGGGGCTGCCCCCTATGCTGTGGCTTCCTTCTTCTGTGATGGCTTGAACTTCCCCTGCCCTCTTCCATGTCCAAACATCTTTCTCACACCCATCCCTTGTTCTGTCACCCTTCACAGTGACAATTGCAACCCTTCCTCTGTTTTTTTTCTGCCCACAACTTTATTACCATATGTTTGCATTTCCAAGCATGCTTGCTCTCCCCCATGGCTTGCACATCACTCAGAGATTGAGAGAGGAAGGGAGGGATGGAGAGGTTTTCATTACTCCTGGGATGGCTTGATAGAAACCAGATCAACTCCCAGCTTCCCTGACTCCTTTAATCATCCCAAGGCACCCTTGGAGGATTCCCATCATGGGGGCATTTCAGGCGACCGGCTTGTGACCTTGCCCTTTCCCAAATGAAGCGGGAGCAGAGAAAACCCATGTGGTCCCATTACCTCATGCTTGGCATTGGCCTCTCTATCTTAGCCTCTGCTCCCTTCCCACCTTCCCAAAGCCTTATCATCTTGAGTTATTGAGTGGCAGGAGAAGTCAAACTTAGCACAAAGCTGAGACTCATCCGGGGGTGACACCCCACCGCATCCCACCGGAAAAGGCTCTGACCTGCTTGCTAATTCCCCAGGAACCCATCAAGAGATGCTCCCCTTCAGGGGAAAAAATCACATGCAGTCTGCCCTCCATATCCATGGATTTTTAAATGCACAGATTCAACCATCCATGGCTTGAAAATATTCAATATGTATATGTAAATTCCAAAAGCAAACCTTAATTTGCCTTTTTATATATATACTATGCCATTGTATATAATAGGACTTTAATATCTATAGATTTTGGTCTCCATGGGGGGGGGATCCTGGAACCAAGCCCCAGTGGATACCAAGGACCCGCTGTTAACTCTGCCTCAATGAGGCTAAAAAGAATCCTTAAATACTTGAACCTGAGTAACTAGTTAAAAAACAGGGCGTAATGAATGGCCTTAGTCTCTATAACTCAGTGGGTCCCAAACTGTGGTCTTCAAGGTGTTTTGGACTTTGACTCCCAGAAGCCCCATCCCATTTGGCTAATTGTCAGGCATTCTGGGAGCTGAAGTCCATAACTTCAGCAATGGGAACCATTGCTATAATTTGCTACAGTGGGCCCTTGTTATCTGCTGGGGTTTGGTTCGAGGACCCTCCGTCGATAACAAAATCCGCGTATGCTCAAGTCCCATTAAATATAACGGCACAACAAAATGGTGTCCCATTTATAAAATGGAAAATCATGGTTTGCTATTTGGAATTTATATTTTGGGGGAATATTTTCAAGACATGTATGATCAAATCCATGGATAAAAAAAAATCCGTGGATAAGGAGGGCCAACTGTATATGTTTTTTCTTTCTTTTTTAAAACCATTCAGCTAAGAGGCAAGAATCTCAGGTTTACCTGCTGAAGGAACTTGGGATCCTTTCATGCTGCACAATTATAAATCTATGGCTCTCCTTTAACTGTCATGGCAACAGCCTGTGGAATTCTGGGATTTGTAGTTTGGTGAGACAGTGGAGCTCTCTGGCTAAGGATTCTAAATGCTTCTCCTTAAACTGCCAGTCCTAGGATAACATAGGATGGAACCATGGCAGTTCAAGTGGAATCACAGAACTATAAATGTGTCCATGACAGGGCCCCTGGTTTCAGGAAGATCTCAACAGCAGAGCTGGCAAAGACATGCCCTCCAGATGTCCTGATTTGGCAGGGATGGTCCACTGTGACCCTGCTCTTTTTCACTTTTCATCCTAGGACTCTTTCAAACGGGGAGGAATTTCTCCCAACTCCGAATGGAGCCAATGCGGATTCATGTAAATTCGCTTGTTTAGCGAATTTACATGAACCCCTGCTCCGTTCGGAATTACTTCCCATTACCCGAAAATAACCCCCTCCTGCCCGAATTTGCATGTGAAGCTTTAATTCGCAATAAGGTAAAACCCATGATTGCATTCGAATTGGCTTCCCTCTTGCCCGAATTTGCATGTGAAGAGTTAATTTGCAATAACATAAAACCCATGATTGCATTCGAATTGACCTTAAATTATACTTCCAATTTAGCCTTGTATGAAAGAGTCCCCAGTTTTCCAGCACCCTTTTAAATGTGCCAGTTTCTCTCTCTTCCTTCCACTTCCTGCCCTTTGGCCTTAACTTACATTCAAACTGTGTTCAAATTGTGGAAGTTCTTCTTGCTGCAAAATGTCTCCCAAAAGTCTTTCATTTTTGAAAGCAATTCAAAATTTGAGACTCATTCTGTGCAAAATTCACCCATAGTTGTTTTGCACAGAAAATAGCATTTTCTGCACAGGAAACAGAGTTTTCTGGCTGGAAAAGAATGCCCCAACATAGAAATATTGAGTGCAGAAAATGCTGTTTTCTATTCAACTCAGCCATGTGCAAATTTAATACAAAACAAACCCCAAATTACAGCTTTTTTCTATGATGTTTACTATGTGTGAATTTTGCACAGAGCAAGTCCCAAACTGCAAAGATTCCCATCAGTCCAGGATTCTTCTCATCAGGGTTTCTTGACGCACACACAAAAACATGTTTTAAGCATTTTTTGAATATTTTTGAATATTTCTTTTAATCCCTACTCTGAGCTGAGATAGTTCTAGTACTGATATTTTCTGTTTGTTGTGGTTCATTGGTTCTTTCACATTCCACATCACTTCTGTGAGGTGGATTAAGCTGTGCATTTCATTGGTTGACTTGTAAATAGGCTGGCACAACTATTCCTGCACTTAAACCAGAGGTAGTGGGCAACACACTGCCGGGATACCATTTCATAGGCCTTGCCTGAAACACTATGCCACCAGAATTTGGCCACAATTTGTATAATTCAATTTGAATGGCAAGCCAATATTAGACTTTTCAGACAAGAAGAATTTTTTGCTTTAAACAGATTTGCATGATATTCCCTACCAAAATTAAATAGCAAACCAGCAAAAACTCTCTTTTAAAAAAACATTTTGCACTTATTTTAAATACTTTCCCCATTTTGTTCCTACTTTTCAGCATCACAGTAAGGTGGAACCCACAGAAGTTGCCAAATGTTACAATTGTCAATTAGGAAGGAGGAGAAAAGGGCTGAGAAAAACAACCTCTGTAAGGACAGCGAAATAAAGTAAAGAAAGCATTTAGTGCTAGATGTAGCAACTATAGCATACCTTTACTATACTCAGTAGCTGCTAGTTTGCACAGCTAAGAGTTTAAGTATAGCATGTATTCATGTTATTTGCTGTTGGTTGGTCTGAAAAAGTGTGGCAACAGATTATTGAAGAGGACTGTTCCTGCAAAACTCTGACAGTTGGAGGGTTTTGCTGTTGTGTGCCTTCAAGTCATCTCCAACACGACCCTATCACGGAAGTTTCTTGGCAAGATTTATTAATCCCTAAAAAAAGCTCATATTAGCAATGTACCCAATATTTGCCAGAACCACCTCTTCCTGCCATGCACTGTATTCCCATTCACAGCCTTCTCACCTAGCATTATGTTTCAAAAAATCTTAGGAACATGTGCCAAATGTTCAGGGATGGGTGAGCTGTGTATTTGTTGAAAAATCTGTCCAAAACGGGTGATATATATATATATATATATATATTCTGATTTTAGAAATCAGAACTGACAGACCCAGAGATATGAACACTTCACTCTTAACATTAGCTTTATTTATAAAGTGCCATAAATGTGCCTTAAATCTTAAAGTTTGGTTTTAATTCCTTGCAGCTTCAACTACATTTGTGGTACTGAAGTAAAATTGCCTCTCTTCCCTATCAGCTATAGCTGCGCGGGGGGGGGGGGGGGGGGAGCAAAATAAGGGCATTATTCCTCCAAATAAGAATCCCATCTAATCCAAATTTATTTTTGCTGCAGTCTCCTTACAGAGAGTGAGACATTGAAAACCATTCACACCTATGACTTTTATATCTGCTGTTTGCACATTGCTGTCACTTTGCCTTTGCTTTGGATCTCTATGCTGTATTTCTAAATCCTCAGCTGAAGCTGTAAGTTATTGCAATGCTAGAATCATAGAGTTGGAAGGGGCCTCACTGACCCTCCAGTTTAACCCCTTGCTCAGTATTCAATGATTCCCAACCTTTGGTCCTCCAGATGTTTTGGACTTTATCTCCCAGAATTTTTGACTGTTGTCCACGCTGGCTGTGGCTTCTAGGAGTTGAAATCCAAAAAAAAACCCAGAGGACCAGGTTTTGGGAATCAATGATAAAGCTGATCCAGCAGGTAGCTGTCCAGCCTCTTTTAGAAGACCTCCAGAGAAGGAGACCCAACCATCTCTCTAGATAATTGTTTCCATTGCAAAATCATTCTTGTTGTTAAGAAGTTCCTTCTATTGTTTAATCAAAATCTACCTTCCCATAACTTCAAACCATCAGACTTAGTCCCACCTGCTGGGGCAGCAAAGAATCTCCTCTGTGTGGCATCCCTTGAAGTATTTAGAGTGAAATCATGTTACCCCCAGTCTTCCCTTCACCAAGCAAACATGCCCAGTTCATTCAACCGTTGTTGTTGTTGTTGTT
Organism: Urosaurus nigricauda; assembly: GCA_034509955.1. Taxonomy (NCBI): domain Eukaryota; kingdom Metazoa; phylum Chordata; class Lepidosauria; order Squamata; family Phrynosomatidae; genus Urosaurus; species Urosaurus nigricauda. The sequence goes on from JAOEGL010000003.1 coordinate 270,091,037, forward strand.
GTTGTTGTTGTATACCTTCAAGTTATTTCTGACTTATGGCAACTTTACAGTGAACCGATCATGGGATTTTCTTGGCAAATTTCTTCGGGGGGGGGGTTGCTATTGCCATCCTCTGAGTCTGAGAGAGTGTGACTTGCCCAAGGTCACCCAGTGGGTTTCCAGGGCAGAGCAAGGATTCAAACCACTCATATGTTTTGTTCTCCAGTCTTCATTTTGGTACAAGCCCAGCACGTTTTGGCCTATGTAAATAGTTCAATAGTTTTCTTCAGGAGCAATATGTGAAACTAGCAGTAGAGATTTCTGGAGGTGAAATTCTCATTTTTATTTTATTTATTTTATTTATTTTATTTATTTTTTTAAAAAATTGAAATCCCAAGCCTTGTTCACTAGGGTTGTTTTTTGTTTTTGGTCCAGCTAATAGAATGGGAATTTCAGCTCAAATGCGTAGGAGGAAAAGCAACTGAATGAGAATGCAAAATATGTTCAGTGATCTTTCTAATTTCTAAATGTGGGATGAATGTTTATAAAGAAGCAACATCTAAAGTGATCAAAGAAGAAAATGTATCCATTTTTAAGCCTTCTAGATTACACATGAAGTGGCTTGTGCCAGAGGACGAAGTAACAAAATGGGCAAGAAAAGAATCCAGTGCAAGCAGTTTCAGAAGCAATCCTGATCTTGACACATTAAGTCTGCCAGGAGGTGAAAAACCCAGAGTTATGGATCTTGGGTAACATGTAACATACTGTTCATTGTGGAGGAATGTAGCCAATTTAACATCAATGAAACCTAAAGACAAAGCTTCCTGCTATGTCATTTTCATAATAAGCATTATTTCATGAGTACAGTCATTTTGGTGTAGTGGTTTGAGTGTTGGACTACAACAACAACGGGGTCATTTTAAAGTTTTGCATAACTAATACACTAGGTAGTTGCTGAAGCAATAGTCCTTTCTTTTAAGATAGTTATTTTAGGCAAGAGATCTTCCTGCCCATTCATATTATTAGTATTGAGGGAAGCTTTGCCATTGCCTTTCTCTGAGATTGAGAGGATGTGATTTTCCCAAGGTAACTCAGAGGATTTCCATGGCTAAATGGTCTCCAGAAACTCAGTCCAATACTCAAACCACTACACCATGCTGACTTGGAGAAAATAGGGCCAATGCTTTTCCAGGGATAGGACCTAGAGAGACTTTATTTTTGACCCACAGCCACCAGGACAGTTGGGATTCCTTGGACACAGATGGCATACTTGAGTCACAATGCTCGGAAGTGCCATTGCACCCCACACATCAAGCTGCTAATGGGGGATGTTAATATTAGGAGCTGTTCCATATCCTGATGTGTTCATTGTCAATAAGGAACCAATCTGTAAATATTTGACAAGAGCGGAGAGAGAATCTGGACTCTAGGGATCTTGCAACTTAAGGATCCAATGTTGGGGATCAGAATTTATTTTTATTTATTTTTTGCATCTGTTAGCAAATGGCCTCCAATCTCATTTATGCCTCAAGCTGAAAGGAAACAAGCCACCCACCCACACATTTAAGGGTGGGGAGAGAGAGGCCCTGAAGCCATTTCAAACCCAGTATTTTTCCTGCAAGAATACAGAGTCACAGGACCTTTCCTGACCCTGCCTCCTACTCACACTCAAGCTCCAAGCACAGACACATGCTCCACACACCCACTTTGCTAAATAGGAAGATTAATTAATCACTCAATGAATTAAGCTTGGACAAAACAAGATATCCCTGCAAATTCTGGAGGTCTTGCTTGGAGGCTGTTTCAGAAAGCTTTGTGAAATCTGAGCAAAGGACTACAGATCTAAGGTGCTGCAAGAGGACGCTGCAAAACTTTAAAGCTAGGCTGTCTTGTAGCTGTTGCTGCACTTTGGCAAAATTGACTGGTTCATAAATTAATATGTTGTTTTATCCTGGCACACGTTATGGCTGCAATTTTGTTATACAAAAGTATAAGCATATAGAATCAGGGAGTTGGAAGAGACCTCAAGGGCCAGCCAGTCCAACCCCATTCTGCCATGCAGGAATACACAACCAAAGCACTCCTGACATCTGTCCAGTCTCTGTTTAAAAATGTCCAAAGAAGGAGACTCTACCAAACTCTGAGGCATCATATTCCACTATCAGGCAGCTCTTATCATTAGGAAGTCCTTCCTAATGTTTCAGTGGGATCTCTTTTCCTGCAGTTTGCATCCATTGCTCTGTGTCCTAGCCTCTAGAGCAGCAGAAAACAAGCTTGATACATCCTCAATATGACATCGCTTCAAATACTTAAACAGAGCTGTCATATCACCTCTTAACCATCTCTTCTCCAGGCTAAACCTACCCACCTCCCTCAGCCAATCCTCACAGGGCTTGGTGGTTTCCAGACCTTTCACCATGTTGGTCATCCTCCTCTGGATATGCTCCAGCTTCTCCATATTGTGCTTGAATTGTAGTGCCCAGAACTGGGCACAATATTCCAGGTGAGGTCTGGAAGCAACAAGGGGATCAGCCATCTTAGATCTTATCTTAACCAACAGGGAAGACCTAGTTGATGGGGTGCAAGTGGTGGGATCCTTAGGTGGAAGTGACCATGTTCTCCTGGAGTTTGCTATACAGTGGAAAGATGAAGCTAGGCATAGTCAGACACGAATTCTAGACTTTAGGAGAGCTGATTTCAATAAACTTAGAGAAATACTGGGGGTGATCCCATGGTCAAGAATACTAAAAGAGAAGGGAGTTCAAGATGGATGGGAGTTCCTCAAAAGGGAGATACTGAAAGCACAATTTCAGACAGTCCCAATGAGGAAGAAAAATGGGAGATGTCTCAAGAAACCGGTATGGATGACTAAGGAACTTACAGCTGAGCTATGTTTTAAACGGAACATGTATAAAAAATGGAAAAATGGGGAAATCACCAAAGAGGAATTCAAACAAATAGCCAGCACATTTAGGGATAAAGTCAGAAAAGCTAAAGCGCAAAATGAACTCAGGCTTGCTAGAGAGGTTAAGAACAATAAAAAGGGCTTTTTTGGATATGTCCGCAGCAAAAGGAAGAAGAAGGAAATGGTAGGACCACTGCATGCAGAAGATGGCAAAATGCTAACAGGGGACAGAGAAAAGGCAGAATTACTCAACACCTTCTTTGCTTCAGTCTTCTCAGAAAAGGCAAAATGTGCTCAACCTGAGGACAGTGAAGAAGGGGACAGAGTGGGGGAATTTCAGCACAGAATAAGTAAAGAGACAGTACAGGAATACCTGGTTACTCTAAATGAATACAAATCTCCAGGACCAGATGAACTACATCCAAGGGTATTAAAAGAACTGGCAAAGGTGATATCGGAGCCATTGGCAATAATCTTTGAGAACTCCTGGAGAACAGGAGAAGTCCCAGAAGACTGGAGGAGGGCAAACGTTGTCCCCATCTTCAAAAAGGGAAAAAAAGAGGATCCCAACAATTATCGTCCAGTTAGTCTGACATCAATTCCAGGAAAGATTCTAGAGCAGATCATTAAGCAGAGAGTCTGTGAACATTTAGAAGCCAATGCCATAATCACAAAAAGCCAACATGGGTTTCAGAGAAACAGGTCATGCCAAACGAACCTGATCTCTTTTTTTGATAAAATTACCAGCTTGGTAGATGAAGGGAATGCTGTGGATATAGTTTACCTCGATTTCAGTAAGGCCTTTGACAAGGTTCCCCATGACATTCTTGCAAATAAGCTTGCAAAATGTGGGATAGACAAGTTAACTGTTACATGGATTTGTAATTGGTTGACTGGCTGAACTCAAAGAGTGCTCAACAATGGCTCCTTTTCATCCTGGAGAGAAGTGACCAGTGGGGTCCCACAGGGTTCTGTCCTGGGCCCAATGCTGTTCAACATCTTTATTAATGATTTGGATGACAGAATTGGGAGCATACTTATCAAATTTGCAGATGACACTAAACTAGGAGGAGTAGCTAATGCCCCAGAGGACAGAATCAAAATTCAAAATGACCTGAATAGACTAGAAAGGTGGGCCAATGCTAACAAGATGAAATTCAACACAGAGAAATGTAAGGTTCTGCATTTAGGGAGGAAAAATGAAATGCACAGATATAAAATGGGGGACACCTGGCTGAATGAGACCACATGTGAAAGGGATCTAGGAGTCCAAGTAGACCATAAGCTGAACATGAGTCAACAGTGTGATGCGGCAGCTAAAAAGGCCAATGCAATTTTAGGCTGCATCAATAGAAGTATAGTGTCTAGATCAAGGGAAGTAATAGTGCCACTCTATTCTGCTTTGGTCAGGCCCCACCTGGAATACTGTGTCCAGTTCTGGGCACCACAATTCAAAAAGGATGTGGAGAAACTGGAGCAGGTCCAAAGGAGGGCAACTAAGATGGTGAAGGGACTGGAAACCATGCCCTATGAGGAACGCCTTAGGGAACTGGGGATGTTCAGCCTGGAGAAGAGAAGGTTAAGAGGTGATATGATAGCCCTGTTTAAATATTTGAAGGGATGTCATATTGAGGAGGGAGCAAGCTTGTTTTCTGCTGCTGCAGAGACTAGAACGCGGAATAATGGATATAAATTGCAGGAAAAGAGATTCCACCTCAACATTAGGAGGAACTTCCTGACAGTAAGGGCTGTTCGACAGTGGAACACACTCCCTCAGAGCGTAGTGGAGTCTCCTTCCTTAGGGGTCTTTAAGCAGAGGCTGGATGGCCATCTGTCAGGGATGCTTTGATTTGGAGGTCCTGCATGGCAGGGGGTTGGACTAGATGGCCCTTGTGGTCTCTTCCAACTCTATGATTCTATGATTCTGACCAAAGCAGAATATGGTTTCCCTTGATCTAGACAAAAAGAATAAAGTAAAAATCCTGTTAAAAGCACAAAGTTAAAACAATTCAGAACATTTGTGTATGCGTATCTTTGTGTGTGTGGGGAGAGATAAAAGCACAGTGTACCACATTAAAACACCCTTCTGCCACACAAATTCAGAGCCAAAGGCATACCGAAATAAAATAATTTTTGCTATTTTTCCAGCCAGCAGAAAAGGGGTCAATCAATCCTCCCATGGAATGAAGATGCACAGCCTGGGAGCAGTTGCTGAGAAGGTCCTCTCCTATGTCCCCACCAAACATGTCCATGATTGTTGTGGCACCAAGAGAAAATGCAGGCTCTTAATAGGAATTAGAGTGAGACTTTGGTATTGCTGGGATTTGGTTCCAGAACCTCCCATGGATACCAGGATGCTCAAGTCCCATTAAATGCAACGGCATAGCAAAATGATGTCACTTATATAAAATGCCAAAATCAAGGTTTGCTTTTAGGAATATATATATACATTTTCAAGCTGTGGATGGTTGAATCTAGGAAAAAAGAATCCATGGATACGGAGGGCCAGCTATCTTGAAGATAGGCGGGATCCAAGCAAACCAGCACTTTAGCTTCTTCATCTGAGGCCTAAACCTCCAGAGCCCAGCTAAGAAGCGGGATTGAGTCCAGAGGGGATGAAATTATTGAGTCATCCATTCAGGCTTCAAAACACAGTGTTGAGAAGGGGGAAAAAAAACTCTTTTAGTTTCTGAAGGTGAGTCCAAACAAATGCAGGCATTGAAAGAGAGCAGGCAAAGGACCGAAGCAGTGTGGCTGGAGTGCAGAGAGCAATGTGTGAGAGTGTATGTGTGTATCTGTTCATATGAGTGCAGCTTTATGGAGCTGGGGCAACCTGTTTTTGGTGGTCTCCCACATGGCCCCCTTCCCTGCAGGGCCCAGAGACATTTTAAAGAGGTGGCAGGAGAGCAGTCCTAAAGCTGTCAGCTTTTACTGCTGGGAGAGTGCAGGCATTCTGCCCCCTCCTTCTCTCCCCTTTTTTATTTTACTGTTGGGACAAAGCAGACCCTCTTTGCAATATTCCCTGCCTCCCAAGCTTCCTGAGCCCAAGGTCCCTGGCCCTGTGGCCTGAAGGGCGAAGGTCTGGAATGAAATGAAGGCCATGGGAAGGACTAAGCATGAAGCTGAATCAAGTCTTGATTCTCAAACTGGGGAAGGAAGGCAACTCAAAAGAAGCATGGGTGGACCAAAAAACCCAGGGACCTCATTAAAAGGTGGATCTGAAGAAACATCCCAAGAAAACCCCATTTGGATCGCCATAAGTTGGAAATGTCTTGAAGGCACACACAACAACAACAAATTTACTACAAGAGACCAAGGATCTCCACTGCAGAACTGATACAGTTTGATGCTGCTCTACCCACCATGGCTCAGTGCTATGGAATCCTGGGCTTTGTAGTTTTGTGGATTATTTAGCCTTCTCTCTAGAGAGAGAGATCTGGTTTCATAACAAACTACAGTTTCCAGGATTCCATAGGAAGGAGCCATGGTAGTTAAAGCAGTGTCAAAATGCATTAATTGTGCGCTGTGGCAGCAGCTCAAGCTTGGGAAAAGCCCTCTCCTTGGGCTCCTACTTGCCAAATGGCCCATTCCTGTGTCAGTTTATTTGGAAGCAAGTCCCACCACGTTCAACAGGGTTGACTCCCAGGAAAAGTGTGCATAACATTGCAGCATTGTATTTCTATTTGCTCGGAAATCATTCTGGCTGATTTCAATAAGACTATAAGTGGGTTTAGATTTATGACTTTTGGCAGCCATTCTGTGGACCCTGGGAGGGCATCCAAGGGACATCGGATATTAGTGGAACTCCTGCCCCTCATCTTCATCAGAATGGAATTGCAGGAAACATCTCGTGGTACAAGTTGGAAAGCAGCAGGTAGCACAGAGCTCTCTCCCTTTCTTTGGAGACAGTTTTAATTTGTGTGTTGTCTGGAATGTTTTTCTTATTGGGTGGGGAATAAATGGAACAAATAAATAAATGACAAACAGTGAATCATAGAATCATAGAACTGGAAGAGACCACAAGGGCCATCCAGTCCCTTCTGTCATGCAAGAATACAATGAAGTTACTTCAAATACATAAAGTGGAGGATACAGATGTCTTTGCATGTATGTGTGGCTTCAAGTCTCCTGTCCACTTGAGCCCTGGTGGTTCAGTAGTTAAATGCCTATACTGCAGCCACTCACTCACAAGGTTGCCAGTTCAATACGAGCCAAGGGCTCAAGATCGACTCAGGCTTGCATCCTTCTGAGGTTGCTAAAATGAGTATCCAGCTTGTTGGGGGCAACTAGCTTATACTTTGTAAACTGCTTAGGGAGTGCTTGAGAGCACTGATAAGCGGTAGAGAAATGTACTTGCTAGTGCTATTATGGTGATCCCATGAATTTCATAGGGTTTTCTTACGTCGAGTCTATACTGCAGAATTAATGCACTTCTTTTATTGTCATGGCTCATTGTATTCTGGAATTTGTAGTTTTGTGATATATTTAGCCTTCCCACTCAGAGACACAACAGACTACAAGTCCCAGAATTCCATAGGATGGAGCCAGCCATGGCAGTTAAAGTCTGCAATGCAGCAGCAGTTATTGGCAAAAAATACACAGAAGTGGTTTTGCCACTTCCTTCCTCTAAAATTTAGCCTACAGCACCTGGTATCCGTTGGCAGTCACCCCTCCAACCAGGGCTGGTCTTGCTTAGTTTCCAAGACCAGACAGGACTTGGTGCCTCTATCCCAGCCTGTGATCTGTGGAGCCCTTAGGGCTCTGTGTGCACTTCCCAGGTGCTCCACAGCTGCTCCAGGAAAATGAAAGAAATAAAAATTGAATGAAATTAAAGAATAAGAAACAAAAAGTCATACTCTCTCATCCTCAGATAGGGATGGTAAAGCACATTTTTCATCCTGGAAAGACAGTTATACAACATTCCAGTTAGCAAATGCTGCAAGTATGATTTTAAATACTCTAGCATGTTGTTTGTATGGGGATATAGCATGCAATTTCATTTTGCATTTTATTCACTTTTCTCAAATACACAGTGAAAATATATAGGGTCGGGATTTTTCCCCCTCAGAAAGCTGCATAGTTTTCTGTGCTTAGTGAAAAAGACTGTGAGTGCAGATTTCTACTGCAAAGCTATGAATTTTTTCAAACTCTTGCACAATTTTTAAAAACTGTGTAGTTTATATTGTGCCAGGAACAACAACAAGAAAATTTCCCACAACATTGTATGGCACTTTTGATGTGCCATTTTAATTCTTGTGCAAATTTCTCAAGGGTTCTGGAACTCCAAATTCAATTCCCAGTTGGGAAATTGACAAATTTCTGTTCTATTCCTAGCCTTAGAGGAAGGCAATGATAAACTCCCTCTGAACAAGTTTTGCCAAGAAGACCTGTGGCAGCTTTATTTTATTAATGGGATAAGTAGCAAATAACTTGAATGCACACATCAACAACAAATGGGAGGAGGATTGTGGAATTGACCAAAAATGTAACTTTTCTAAGCTCTACCCTTGCAGAGCTGCTGCCAGTACAATGGGCCTGTGAGAGTCACAAGAGTCACAGGGGATGCATGTGTTAAAAGACATGCATTTGTCCCATTACAAGGAATAATTTCCCTCCATCAAAACACACACTAAAATGAATCAAAACCCAAAAACGAAGACCAGAACTTCAGTGGGTACAACGGAACAACATGAAAAGCTTGGCTGGTGGCAGCGTTTTAGCTTGCCCCTTCTTGTGCAAGGCAGATCAAAAGAGAAGAGGAAGAAGAGAGTGGTGTTTGGCCCGCAGCATCCTTTAAGGTTCTCCAGGGAGGCAGACAATACAGGGATGCACAGAGAGTGGTGGAGAACAAGCAGAAACAGAGAGAGAAAAAGAAAGAGGGAAAGAGCTTCAAAAGCATTAATTAAAACAGTAGGCAGCAAGAGGCCTGCAATCCATAGGGCTGCCTGTGGCTTCACTGGCAGGTTGAGGGCTGAGGATGAGTTACAAAGGAGAAAAATTAGAGCGTTTGGGAGAACTTTAGAGATAATCTAGTCCCACTTCCTGCTGAAACAGGCAATCCACTGCTACCACTGTTTAGCACCGTGTTCCTGCTCTGTGTACTGCAGAATAAAGAGGCAAAGTTCAGACCTAGTGGTGAAATGGATGGTGTGCCACTAGAGATGAGAGGTGGATAATTCCAGAATGGAGGAGATAGGCTAGGCTACAGAGGCTGAGCCCCCCTGAAATGATCATGCACCATTACATCAAGATCATCAGGTAGATAAGCTTCCTGAGCAATGACCATTCAGATGTATCCTAGTTTATAGGTACCCTTGTGCTAACTTAGGGCCTTCCCCCCAAGGCTCACTGCATCCCGCTTACACAATGCAGGGCCAAAATCTCAAATTCGGTCCAGACTGTCTTCACAGTGCCATGATTCAGGGCTTCCTCCACCTAACCTGCATTTTAAAAACTCACCTTTTCCCATGGACAATGATTTTCAAAATCCATAAACCAGTGACACCTTTACTTAGTCAACCAAAAGGCATAAAATATATGTTGCAAGCATTTGAAGCTCCAATGTGACATATATTTTGCAACACATATTTTGTGCCTTTTGGTTGGCCCAATAAAGGAATAACTGTTTTGTGAATTTTCGATGTTATTGTACTCTACTATATGGCCAACAAGGTTACCCCTGGAGATGTTTCCTTTTGCTGTGGATTTTTAGTGGGCTTTTAGCAATGACAGGTGGTCGCTTTTTCACTTAAGGTCCCTGTTTGTCACTCAGTGCCACCGCGGTGACTATAGGTCACTCTCAGGTCAAAACAAGGTGCTCAGCATTGATAGGTGGCACCAGGCAATGATGGGACTACGTGGGAAGGCAGCTACTCATAATTGCTGGGGATGAGAGCCCAAGGTAAGAATACCAAAGCCAGAATACTCTGGGGGCAGCAGTACCCTTGCTGCAGATCCTTTCCATAGCCTCATTCATTGGTGGGAGAAGGCTGGAAACATCTTCCTACCTCTACCCTGATTTGACCTTCTTCACCCAATTTGGCTTCTGGCTCTTCAGGTGGGTTGGAGAGAAAGTTGGACCAGGAGACATTACTTTGTTGTGCAGACATAACCAAGTAGCTGATACTGGCAAATTACTATAATTGGAACAGAAATACTGTACATCTCACTGCAGTGGGGTAAGACTGTGTGGAGTTAATTTAATTCTCTACTAATTTTCTTCTTCAAGCAAGAAACAAGGTATACTAGCAATTTTCTTCCTGCTGTGAGAGAATCGTAGACAATTCACAATTCAGGACTTAATTTGCACAAAATTTTGCACGTAGTTGTCTGGTGTGTGTGAGAGAGAGAAAAAGAGAGAGAGAGTTGTGTGCCTTCACGTTGTATGGGAACCTATCATGGGGTTTTCTTGGCAGTTGTTCAGAGGAGTTGTTCAGAGGAGGTTTGCCATTGCCTTCCTCTAGACTGAGAGCATGTGACTTGTACAAGGTCACCCAGGGAGTTTCAGGGCTGAGCTGGGAATCAAAACCTGGTCTCCAGAGTCATAGTCCAACACTCAAACCACTATGCTGTGTTCATTTTCTGCACCAAGAAGTGTGTGTGTTTGTGTGTGTGTCAAATGCTGTTTCCTACACAGAAAATGCTGGTTTCTGCATGATGTAAATGGATTTCACACAGAATAAATTTCAAACTGTGAAGATTCATGTCAATCTCAGATTTTTTTTATATCAGGGTTTCTTGACATGCAAAAAAATGTGTCTTAGAATCATAGAATCATAGAGTTGGAAGAGACCACAAGGGCCATCTAGTCCAACCCCCTGCCATGCAGGAACTCCAAATCAAAGCATCCCCGACAGATGGCCATCCAGCCTCTGCTTAAAGACCTCCAAGGAAGGAGACTCCACCACACTCCGAGGGAGTGTGTTCCACTGTCGAACAGCCCTTACTGTCAGGAAGTTCCTCCTAATGTTGAGGTGGAATCTCTTTTCCTGCAATTTGTATCCATTGTTCCGGGTCCTAGTCTCCGCACCAGCAAAAAACAAGCTTGCTCCCTCCTCAATATGACATCCCTTCAAATATTTGAACAGGGCTATCATATCACCTCTTAACCTTCTCTTCCCCAGGCTAAACATCCCCAGTTCCCTAAGTCATTCCTCATAGGGCATGGTTTCCAGTCCCTCCACCATCTTAGTTGCCCTCCTTTGGACCTGCTCCAGTTTCTCAACATTCTTTTTGAATTGTGGTGCCCAGAACTGGACACAGTATTCCAGGTGGGGCCTGACCAAAGCAGAATAGAGTGGCACTGTTACTTCCCTTGATCTAGACGCTATACTTCTATTGATGCAGCCTAAAATTGCATTGGCTTTTTTAGCTGCCGCATCGCACTGTTGACTCATGTTCAACTTATGGTCTACTTGGACTCCTAGATCCCTTTCACACATAGTTTCATTCAGCCAGATGTCCCCCATCCTATATCTGTGCATTTCATTTTTGCACCCTAAGTGCAGTACCTTACATTTATCCGCATTGAATTTCATTTTGTTAGCACTGGCCCAGCTTTCTAGTCTATTCAGGTCATTTTGAATTTTGACCCTGTCTTCTGGAGTATTGGCTACTCCTCCTAGTTTAGTGTCATCTGCAAATTTGATAAGTATGCCCCCAATTCTGTCATCCAAGTCATTAATAAAGATGTTTTAATAATTTTTCAAATATTTTCAAATATTATGTCTATCCCTACCTATAGGTATATAGGATTACCTGCCAAGTCAGCAGTTATTAGCCAAAGTCCCCAAAGGGAATTGCTGTACCTCTCTGGTTCTCCAGGCAGAGCGACAGGTGCTTGCATCCGTAGCTGTGGAAGAGAATAAAATCTGATTTTTGTACATGAGCTGGCTTTAAAGCTTAGCACCCATCTTTACTTTCAGCTGGCGCCAGAACTCTCTAGCTGGAATCCTGTTGCCAATGCATGTGTAAGTTCTCTACAGAAGTGGATGGGTGCTTTCTGTTTTCTGTTGTGCATCTTGGTTCAAAATTTTGGGAAGTGGAACTGTGCTTGTGGTTTTACTGTGCTGGACATAACTCTTGAAAAAAAAGTCTTGATTTTCATCTGTGAAATGTTGGAGGGCATGACTATGGTTTACTGTTCGGTCAGAAGCAGGAGAGGGATTGAAGACTGGCATTAGGTCTGGAGCATACCTGATATGAACGAAATATATGGAAACAACATAATCATTTGTTTCAGTTTAGCTATAGTATTATTTTGAGGTGAGAAAGTCTGCCTGCAAGGGATATTACAGCTACCCCTTCCTCCTCATTTAGGAATCCAAACTGCACCTTTGGGATTAGATTTGTGACTTTGCCCCCTGCCCTCATGTAAACCACTTTGCTGTTTTTATGGACCTTCACACTGGAGCTGCACCTGCAAAAATAATACAATTTGACATCACTTTAGCTGCTATGGCTTAATGCTATGGAATTCTGGGATGTGTAATTTGTTGCGACATGAGAACTCTCTGACAGAGAAGGCTAAATATCTCACAAACCTACAGTTCTCAGCAGTCCACAGCATTGAGCCATGGTAGTGAAAGCCATGTCAAACTGCTGCAGTGCAGATGAAGGCTGTGGACTCTTTCACACGGGAGGAATTTGGGAATTTGGGAATTTCTCCCAAACTTCGAATGGAGCCAATGCGAATTCCTGTAAATTCGCTTGTTTAGCGAATTTACAGGAATCCCCATTGCATTCGGAGTAACACTCCATTTCCCGAAAATGACCCCTCCTTGCCTGAAATTGCATGCGAAGCTTTAATTCGCAATAACGTCAAACCCATGATTGCATTCAAATTGACTTCCCTTTTGCCCGAAATTGCGTGCGAAGCTTTAATTCGCAATAACATCAAACCCTATGATTGCGTTCGGATTGACCCTAGATTATACTTCCAATTCCTGACGTCTGAAAGAGTCCTGTGAGTGTGTAGCACTCAATATATGCACGTCCACACCAGCAGAGTACCCAGAGAGCTTTATACAAATTGCCTCAGCAATCCACCAGCAGCTTCTCTCTGCTGTGGAACACTCTTACAAATATTAAGACTAATGTCATTTTCGAGCAACTATAAGCCATCTGTCTTTTGTGAAATGAAACAGCGGTAGTTTTTGAAATTTAACCAGCGGCCAGAATTGAGCATCTGCAGAAGAATGCTTTTTGCCATATAGGTGACCTTCAAAATAATCCTATAGATCAGAAAGGCAGAGAAATCCTCCACCGCAAACACCACCACCAGTGTATCTGTGTGCCTGGTTCATTTGATACACTTCTTTTCTGGCAATTGGCTTGTGATGTCTCATGTTCTGGCAATGCCCATTTTACCAACCTGTCTAATCTTTAGCTGAGAAGAACCAGATGGTTTAGCAAGGCATGGGGAGAGGATTGGCTATATACAGCTGCTAGTCAATCAGAAAGCAAGCCTTCTCTTCTATCCTGCCCCCACCCCATCCACTCCTTGTTGTTTTCCTCCTCCTCCTCCTCCTCTCCTCCTCCTCCTCCTCCTCCTCCTCTGTTAGTCTTTTCTTTCTCTCTTGCATTTTGTTTCTGTTTGGTTACTGAGGCTCAGTTCTCACCATTTGGAATATTCATGGGGGTCATGCCTTCCCCCCTTCTCCACTCCCCAAGCACCAGCTTTCGCAGCAACTAATCCATCCAGAAAGGAAGGTTCTCCGAGGGATTGTTGAACAAACTGGCATATCCCTTGAACAAACAGCCTCTATGGGCCTGCTGAGACCCACAGCTGCTAGCCTGGGCCTGCTCCGTGCTTTGGATTACAGCATAAGAAGCACCCTTTGGTTGCCAAATGTCTTCTCCCTGCACACCCTCCTACAGTCAGCATGAAGAGCACCCCAACTCCGGCTGTCCCAATTGGGGTCCTCATCAACAGTGGCATTTCCTTGCTCTAACTCCCACTGTCTCCAGAAACACTCAGGGCCTGGCCAGGGTTTTCATTCTTGACTGCTACTCCCAGAATCCTCCAGCCAATTGTGCCAAGCTCTGTGAAAGCTCCTTTGCCTCCCTGGGGATTAGAAATGAGGTGCTTCGGGATGTCCCATAAGCAGCGGAAATTGTCAGTGAGGCAGGGGTGCCACTCTGGATTTTAGCCCAAACATGAAAATAATTCTCCCAGGTGCTGGGCCCTTGCATAGCCCCTTTAAACTTGGTCTACAATCTGGATTGGATTCACCAATCTGCTGGCATGGAAGCTCCCAGCTACAAATAGACAGAATGCTGTCAGATCTTGTGCACATATATGTTCTCTTACAGAGAACATATCTGATCTGGAACATCTGCATTCAGTTTACATTTGCAGAAGGGCAGGGGCACATGTGGCACCATTGTGCATGAATGTGAATGTGTATTGTGCATGGATGAGTCCTGCACATTGTATAGGAACATGCATGTTTATTTCATTTCATATTGGGTTGTGCAATCTTTCAATTAAGTTTAAAGGTTACATAGCAGATGTAGGCCTGAAACAGATGGGCAGGAAGAGGTGCCCTTGCACCGTGATTAGGGCTAGGGAGTGTGTAGCATTTGCACACTCCCGAACCCTAACATGTAATGGTGCCTGCGTCATTATGTAATGCTGTTTAGACGGCATACGTAATGACGCCACCACAACTGTGCAGCTTCTAGATGGAGCTGCGCAGTTGTAGTGGAGTAAAGGTGCCCAATGGTGCCTTTTCCATGTATTTTGCTGCAACTGCGGTGCTAAAAAGGAGCAGGGTTTCCCTGCTCCTTTTTTGCTGTGCAGCTTCACTGCAGCATCTAGCTGCTATGGCGAAGTTCTGCAGCAAAAAAAAGTGGCACCAAACCACCCCGTAATATGTTATCCTACATGCCAAGCATTGCTGCCCAATCTCTTTCTTTGCCTGTCAGCTGGCAGGCCCACCAGACCTGAAAAGGCTGTAGGGTGGCAGCAGCAGCAGCCTACTCCCACCAGTGGCTACTAGAAAGGAGTGTCTTCTGAATATGGTGGGTCTGCTAACCAGTGACATATTCAAGTCTTTCTTTCAAGTATTCAAGCCCTGGTGGTGCTGTGCAGTGGTTAAATGCCAGTACTACAGCCACAAGATCGTGAGTTTGATCCCAGGGCTCCAAGGTTGACTCAGCATTCCATCCTTTCATAGGTAAGTAAAATGTGTACCCAGCTTGTTGGGGCAATTGGCTTACAGATTGTAAACCACTTAGAGAGTGCTGAGCGCACTGATAAGTGGTATGGAAATGTAAATGTTATTGCTATTGCTACTCCAAGTTTCAAGTCAGCTCTCAAGTCTGTACCTTAAAGTCTCAAGCTGAGTCTGAAGTCTTTGCAAGGTACTTTCAAGTCAAGTCTCAAGTTAAATCTCAAGTCTAGAAAAAGGTGGTGGTGGTGGTGTGTGTGTGTGTGTATGGGGGGGGGTGGATTTCAATAACTAGAAAATCAAGAAGAGATGCACAAAGTTAGAAAGAAAAAATTCCCAGAGAAGAACAGCAACTTTAGTTGGGCACTCCTGACCCTTGGAACAAAACCCGAACAGAATGGAAGGGGCCAGAAACAAGTGCAGAACGAGTGGGGGATGCATTTTACTGCACACAAGTCCCTCACTCATTCCGTTCCGCTCCCCTTCCATTCCAGATCTGTTCCAGAGGGGGCAATTTTTGAGATTTCTGAACAACTCTGTGGTTCTATGATTCAGAAACAGCAACTGTGTTAGGCAATGGGCTTGAGGCAAAGGCTGAGGACTACTCAGCAAAAAGCTTAAGAAGAAGAGCCCTCCCTCCATCCACCATCTTGAGGGAGAGTAAGGCAAGCCAGATTTCTGAACAGTTCTCAAAAATCGCCTCCCTCTGGAACAGATCTGGAATGGAAGGGAATGGAACAGAATGAGTGGGGGACGTGTGCAGTAAAATGCATCCCCCACTCATTCCATTCCCTTCCTGGCTCTTTTGGGCCATTCTCGGACCAGGATGGAGCCCGGTGCGATAAACCCCTCTGAATGTCAAATAATAATAATAATAATAATAATAATAATAATAATAATTTATACCCCACTCTTCAGCCAAGGCTTTCAGAGCGGCTTACAATTTGTTAATTAGACATTTCCTTGCCCTCAGGCTTACAATCTAAAAAGACATAACACAAAAGGAGAAGGGAGAGGTGGTGGGGAAGGGGAAAGTCCAGCAGATCTTCTGTCCCTTGGAGGCCTGGACCAAGGCAGATGGACTGGAGGGAGGGCTCTTCTTTCCTTCAGGCAAGGCCTGTTGGAGCTCTGGCTTGCCTTTCCCTCCCTCAAGATGGTGGATGGAGGGAGGGCTCTTCTTGCTTGCAAGCAAGGTCTGTTGGAGTTCTGGCTTGCCTTTCCCTCCCTCAAGATGGTGGATGGAGGGAGGGCTCTTCTTGCTTGCAAGCAAGGCCTGTTGGAGCTCTGGCTTGCCTTTCCCTCCCTCAAGATGGTGGATGGAGGGAGGGCTCTTCTTGCTTGCAAGCAAGGCCTGTTGGAGCTCTGGCTTGCCTTTCCCTCCCTCAAGATGGTGGATGGAGGGAGGGCTCTTCTTGCTTGCAAGCAAGGCCTGTTGGAGTTCTGGCTTGCCTTACTCTCCCTCAAGATGGTGGATGGAGGGAGGGCTCTTCTTCTTAAGCCTTTTTCTGAGTAGTCCTCAGCCTTTGTCTCAAGCCCATTGCCTAACACAGTTGCTGTTTCTGAATCATAGAACCACAGAGTTGGAAGAGACCACAAGGGCCATCCAGTCCAACCCCCTTCTGCCATGCAGGAACTCCAATCGGTCACTAAATATACAAGTCTCAATTCAGTACATCATTCATTGCCGAATCAAGTCCAGTCTCCAGATGGCAAAGCTAGCATCATGGTTAATGACATCCCCAGGGTCTGCCACCACTGTGATATCATGATACTCCCTGGCCATAGTAGCTGGGCAATTCTGAGAGTGATAACCCCAAAGGAATATCTTTTCTTGACTTTAGCCACCTCTATTTTGTTTATGTATTCTATCTTTCCTGTCCTGAACTGACAACATTTAGACCAGTGGTTCCCAAAAGTTTATTTATTTCAAAGATTTATATGCCACTTTTCTCCCACAATGGGATTCAAGGCTGGTTGTTCCTTTGGTTTGGGACTTCAACTCCCAGGAGCTTTATCTATAAGGGGGGAATTTTGTATATGTATACATTTGTATTTCTAACTGTTGTACGTCGCTTTGATTGTGCATAAAAAGTGGGATAGAAATAAAAGTTTTATATATTATTTATTTATCTAGCTTGATCAATAGTCAGAAATATGAGGAGCATATTTATATATATTCCAAACCATCCGGAAGACCAGAATTTGGGAACCATTTATTTAGACTTTTTGTTTTGTTTTGTTTTGTTTTGTTTTGTTTTGTAAAGGCATGCCTTGGGACAGAAAGAGTGCCCTCACCCCAGTAATATTGCCCCCACCTCCTGAAGGAATGCTGAGTTTGAAAAATAAACCAAAAAGATGGGGGGGGGGGGAAGCTGGTGTGTTTGTGCTACCCTCCAAGGTCCAGGGAAGGGTATGTATGGCCCCCAGACCTCAGGAAGTTGCCGAGACCTGAGATCAATAAACCTTTCAAAGGTACAACACTGAGCAAATGCAGAAGCATTCTTTCCAAGCAACTACCCAGCTCCTTTCCCACCCTCAAAGTCTAGGTGGGTGTTGCAATCTCATTTTGCACCTATACTGAGCAAAGGCTAGTCAGATCAAGACTATCCCAGACCCTAAGTTTTTCCAAAAGTGAGCTCTAGGTATGACATCTCATGATGTCTCAGCGGTGACAGACCCTGGTGATGTCATTAACCATGATACCTTAGGCATCTACCACAGCTGGACAGAGGATACCATTGAGATCAAAACTACCAAGTCTACTAAGTGCTGAATGTATCTAGTTGTTATTGCATGACTTTGAATCATTTCCAGCTCCTGCTGTTTCTTGGCAAGGTTTGCCTCTGAGGAGGTTTGCCTCTGCCTTATTCTCAAGCTAGGAGAGAGTGACTTATTTATTAATTTCATTTATATTTATTTCATTTCTATAACTTGCCCAAGATCATCCACTGCTTAGCAGGGATTTGACTCTGGATTACTACTGTCTGGAAAAATCGGGGGGGGGGGGGGTTGCCTTTGCCTCGCTTTATCATGACAGGAATCGATCACATTGTGACAGGAACCAGTTTCAAATGGGAATGAGGGTCATTTACACTGATCAGCAATTTGATTTTTTTTTTTCCGTAATGGGAACACAGGCCCAGAGTCCTAATCCAGTACTCCAGACCATACTGATTCTTGTTTTCTTGGCAAGATTTCTTCAAAGGAGATTTACCATTGCCTCTCTCAAAGGCGGAGAGAGTGTGACTTGCCCAAGCTCACCCAGTAGGTTTCCATGGCTGAGTGGTGATCTGAACCCTGGCTTCCCAGAGTCCCTGTCCAACAATTAAACCACTACATTATTACAGTTAACATGCTTTTAAAAGGAGTATGCAAAGAGATCTTGTAGCATCTTTAACTGGGTGGGAAAAGTTGTATCATAAACTTGGTCTACTTCCTCAGATGCATGCACCAGAGCTCTATGACACAGAAAGCTAAATATCTCACAGAACTACAAATCCCACAATTCCACAGCATTCAGCCATGGCCATTGAAGTGGTGCCAAACTGCATTAATCCTGCAGTGCAGATGCAGCCTTGGTCTCAAAGGTGGTTCAAAATCTCTTTGTATACTGATATTCCACACTGATACAGCCATGTCTTGAAATTCTACTTGTCCAAGCAGTGCTCTTGCTCTGAGATTCCTCCACCTGCCTCTGAAGACTAGAGGACCAGGGCTAGGTCCTCAGATCGGGAAACCCAATTCTTTGCACATGGGTGTAAGTGGTGGGTGCTTATATGCGTGCACATGCGAGGCATGTCAGAACAGAAAGGCAACAGGTGAAAATCAGGGCCTTGAAATTAACAAGTTCAACTCTTATCGCTGCAAAAATGGCAGCAAAGATACGGGCCAGCCATCAGGTCCAGCCATCACTTCTTTTCCTCCTCAAGACGGTGGGGAAAACACCTTGCTGGGGCAGAGCCAGGTCTTGGCAGAGAAGGGAGGAATTTCTGCAGGTCCAGACAGGGCTTTGTCAGATGCATTCCTCTGCAATTAGCACAAACAACCCACTTCCAGATCCCCAGGGGCCAGAGCTTCAAAAGTTACATTTGAAAAGGAATTGGCTCCCCTTGCAGATCTAAGGCCCCCAAATTAGTCACCTTTTGTTGTTGTTTTGTGCCTTCAAGTCATTTCTGACTCACGGCAACCCTAAGGCGAACCTGTCACAGGTTGTTGTTGGCAAGAATTGTTCACAGGGGGGTTGCCTTTGCTGTTCTCTGACGCCGAGAGAGTGTGACTTGTCCAAGGTCACCCAGTGGGTTTTCATAGTCGAGTAGGGATTCAAACACAGGTCTCCAGAGTCATAGTCCAGCACTCAAATCACTACACTACGCTGGGTCTCCTTTCTAGTGCACTTTTTCAGAAGTAGCTCTTTACCTTCTCCTTATTCAAAAGAAACTATAATCCTACATAGGAGTGGTTTTTAAAAGAAACAAACAAACAAACAAAACCACAGAGAACTCTGCAAACTGCTAGTTTGTAGTCCAAAGCCTGCTTATGTTGTGAAGAGTCACCCCCTGTAACTATAATAAGAGTAATCAGAACAGTAACATTTATGTCACAAAAGGAATGAAATTATCCATTGCTGATGTACAATTAACTTATCAATGCTTTGGCGGGGAGGGGGAAGGGAAGAGAATTAATTATAGCTAACTAGTTATTTGTAATAAATTAAAGATAAGGTCACTTGGAGGTTTCTCATTCATAGGGTCGTCATAAGTCAATTTCACATTGAGGGCAGTTAATGACAAAATAATCTTATTTGTCTTCTTTGTTGCAGCAGCACATTATGTTCAATTAATGATCAACAATAATCCCAAGGTCCTTTTCACATGTGCTCCTACTAAGCCAAGTATTCTCCATCCTATTCCTGTGCATTTTGATTTTGTGGCTCAAATGTAGAAGTTTTACATTTGTCTCTGGTGAATTTCATTGAATTAGTTTCAGCCCAAATTTTCTAACTTTTTGTTGTTGTTAAAGTGATGGGATATCATTTCTTTTAGTTTTTTTAAATATATATTTTTATTATAAACTAAAATTGCAAAGATGATATGTTTATCTATACATATATATTTTGCCAAAATACATAAAATAAAAATATATTAATAGTATACAACCTATGCTAGTATTGCATTGTTTATATCATACACCTTCTAATTTCATTGTTGTAATTTTCTACAAATCATTAAAACACTTTTGACTTCCCTCCACCTCACTGCTGTACATTTCTTTACGTTTCAGTTTCCCCTGCCTAGATAGATAGATAGATAGTCATTATGGTCTTAGGGTCACCGTGAGTCGGAAATGACTTGAAGGCACACAACAACAATTGACGATTACCTGTTTCATAGTGGTAGAATTCAAAGATATTGCCGTGTTAGTCTGTAAAATCAGTATGTAAAGACATCTTGGAGCAGTTAGTCTCAAAGGTGCTGCAAGATCTCTTAACCTATTTCATGTGTAACATAAATATGAAGCTTTGTTTATATGTGTATGATGTTAAGTTGATTGTTACTATAAAACCTGGAAACCAAATGGGAGAAATTTAGAAAATTTCACCTAACGTGTGTAGGACAACAGTTGGCAAGGACAGACTAGAGGAAGTCCATTGTTCTAACACCAAGTGTTGCCTTTCCCAAGGCCCAAAATGTTGCTCAAGGAGAAGGGGGTGTCCTTTGCTGTCAGCCCATGCTTTGTCACTCCTAGGTCCAAGGACAGTAGTTCCTCTCTGCCCCATCTTGGTCCCATCACACCTCCCTGTGCAGACAGGGTTAAGGCTCTGGTTAGCATCCCTGCCCAGGTCAATGTCTACTGGGGCACTCAACTGATAACCCTTGCAGATAAAGCTTCCTCTCCTGACTGGGAAGAGATAGTGACCCATTCTGTTCCTTAAGTGACAGCCCCGACATGGCCCCAGTTATCTTTCCACCTCACTCCTATTGACCTTGAGGCAAGGGTCATCTCTCTTTTTGCCACCAGCTCATTGATTCAAAGGCAGCATCTCTGCACAAGGCAGTGAGAAGGGTAGAGGTGCCCAGAAATGTTAAGCCGTGAGCATACTATGATGGGCTCGCTCTTGGGAGTTTAGGAAAGTTAGGCATTATTTTCCAAGGTGCAATAGTCTGGGCTCTCATTTACTTATCTTTCCTCTTGACCCTGTAAAGCATGGGATGGTGAACACAGGGCTGACCAGATACTATTCTGCCGCAAATTTCATCAGCCCAAGCCGTAGGTTGCTAATAGTGAGGGATTCTGGGAGTTGCAGTCCAATATCTAGAGGACCACATACTCTTGCTGCCTTCTGTAAGGCATGCAGTTATGTTCACATTCAAGGTGCATTGGAGACATGGGCTGCCATCCCCTTAGTGGTAATGTTGCTCTGTCCCTTCAATGGCAGTCCTTGTTGTTGCTGCTATGTGACCAAGTCATTTCTGACTTATGGTGATTCTAAGGCGACCCTATCATGGAGTTTTCTTGGCAAGTTTCTTCAGAGGGGAGTTGTCTTTCTCTGAAGCTGAGAGAGTGTAACTTGGTGAAGGGGACCTGGTAGGTTTCTATAGCTGAGCAGGAATCAAACCCTTATCTCTAGAGTCATTGTCTAGTACTTAAACTTCTACATCATCCTGGCTCTGTCTTAGTGGCATACGCAGGCAGAAATCACCTGTTATATCTGCATATTTGGTCAGTAATGAAGCTCCCCTGGACCCACCATAGAGTCAATGGTGCTATCATCATCATCATCATCATCATCATCATCATCATCATCATCATCATCTAGCATGGCTCCATCTTACAATGTTGTGGGAGCTGAATATCACACTAAACTGTTATGGTGTCGTTGTTGTTTGTTGTGCTGTGCCTCCAAGTCATTTCTGATATATGCAAGGTAAATCTATCACAGAGTTTTCTTAGCACGTTTTTCAAAGGGGGTTTTTCATGGCCATCCTCTGAGGCTGAGAAAGTGTGATTTACCCAGGGTCACCCAGTGAGTTTTTATGCTCGAGTGGTCTCCAGAGCCACAGTCCAATGTTCAAATCACTACACAATGCTGGCTCTCTATAGTGCTATTATCCCACTTCAATTGCTATGACTGCCTCCTGAGGAATCCTGGGATTTGCAGTTTAGGAAGGGGAATTTAGAATTCTCAGCCAGAATGCTCTTATACCCACTAAATACGAACCCCAGTATTCCACAGGAGGCAGTCATAGTGTTTAAAATGGAATATTAATGCTATAACAGTGTAGTGTGATACTGTCTGAAGTTGGGTCACCCATGGAAGCAGATGGCTTCCTTGTGGAGCATGGTGGTGTGACAAATTTGCTCTAGGTTTAAGTCAGAATCCTATTGCCCAAATAGTTTTAGCATCTTGGGTGCTTAACATTCTGGCTAAAGCCCAGAGCAGATTTGCCACACCATAGACACAGAAGCCACTAGCCACCACTGTGAGTGAGATACTTAGAATGGTCTGCTAGAGAGTTCTAGTACTCATCCACAGAGTACTCACAAGAAATTGTGAGTACTTCACAAGTCCCAAGGTCATGTTGGGTGGAGACATGACAATGAAAGTAGCATGAAAATGAACATAAGTGTGGTTGTGGTAGTCATGATTTCACCCTGGCTCCTGTATAATGTGATATCACCATGTTACTCTTTCTCTACTCTTTCTCTCCTCCTGCTCTGTTTCATTTTGCAGGTGCACAAGGAAATGCTAATAGGATGATGTCACATCATGCTTTCATTCCCTTGTCTCCCCCAATCTGCACATTCCAAGGAAAATTCAGGTGGAACAGCGATCCCGCAGCACATCATACTTCTTATCCAAATCTCTTCAGCTTGGTACCCAATTTCCAAGGGCTGCGAGATGCTCTCACAACAACTTTACCTCTAGGAATCGCTGCGGAACTTTTTCTTCCTTGCAAAGACAGCTCTAGAGTCTTTAAAAAAACCAATTTCCTTTTGCTGGGGATCATTAAGAATATTAGAAATAATTGATAAAACATCTTCAGTATTCAGCAGTGTGAATGCAACCTTACCATCTTGCTGGAGCCTGATTATCAGTTCAAAAATTAAAATTATTTATGAATCTGCCATCATTTATTCATTAACTCTGCACAAGGCACTTGCCACACCACTAAAGAGCTACAGCTCCCTGCCTGGAAGAACATACGGTTTAAAGATAACGGTAGGAAGTGAAATCCAGCTTCAAAAGGAAAATATCCCTTTTCCTGGTCTATTTTTATAGGCTGGTATAGCATAAAGGTTATAGATAGATACAAACATGTGTACACACCCACCCACTATATAATTGAAGCGTGCAAGAAAAATGGGAGTGAGACCACATTATAGGGATGTAAATATTCATAAATTTTCTTCTCACAGGCAAGAATGAATATTCTTACCATTTTTCTCCTCTCTATGAGAAAGTTGACAAAAACAATGCAGTTTTAGAAGGCTATTTGCAGTTCAGGACTTATTCTGTGCAAATAATAAACCTGGGATGTTCGGGGGGGTTTGGGTGCACAAAAAAAAAAAGCCATTTTCTGTTCGGAAACAAGGTTCCTGCACAGAAAACACCATTGTCAGGGCTCCCCAATATTCAAGAAACCAATTTTTCAATCACTTTTCAAGTATTTTTGAATATTCTTTCCAAACTTTGAAGAGAAAAATGCAAAGTGATGAACAGTCCCTGCTTACTTGGGGAGTAAGCCAGAATGAAGACACAGGGGCTGCATGCAGAAATAAGACAATTTGAAACTGTTTAAAGTCATGGCTCAATTCTGTGGAATTCTGGGATATGTAGTTTTATGAGATATTTAGCCTTCTCTGTCAGAGACCTTGGGTGCCCCAACAAACTACAAATCCCAGGATGGAGCCATGACAGTTAAAGTGATGTGAAACTGCCTTATTTCTGCAGTTCATATACAGCTAGGGATGTACTTGCAAGGAACATGAACTGAAGAGAAGCTGCAATACTCTCTTCTGTGTATTATATGGCACAAGAGATTCCACCTAGAATCCCAGAGCTGGAAAAGACCTCAAGGGCCATCCAGTCCAACCCCCTGCAGATGGCCATCCAGCCTCTGCTTAAAGACCTGCAAAGAAGGAGACTCCACCATTCTCCAAAGGAGTGTGTTCTATTGTAGAACAGCTCTTACTGTCAATAAGGTCTTCCTAATGTTAAGGTGGAATCTCTTTTCCTCTACCTTGCATCCATTGTTCCATGTTCTAGTCAATGGAGCAGCAGAAAACAAGCTTGCTCCATCCTCAGTGTGACACCCCTTCAAATACTTAAACAGGGCTATCCTATCACCCCTTAACAGTCTCTTCTCCAGGCTAAACAGCACACCTAAACATTAGGAATCGCTTCCTGGTGATAAGAACTGTTTGACAGTGGAATATGTTGTCTTGGAGTGTGGTGGAGCCTTTTTCTTTGGAGATTTTAAAACAGAGGCTGGATGACTATCTGTCAGGGGTGCTTTGATTGTGCATTCCTGCATGGCAGAGGATTGGACTAGATGGCCCTTTGGGTCTCTTTTAATTCTATGATTCTGTTATTGTATCTTTTGTGATAGATTTGCTCCATCCCCACCTCCATCCCCAAATTCCATAGTAAAATACCATTATGGCACTCAAGCCAAGACATGAAAACAAAGCATGCCACCCCAAGGCCCGTGCTCTTCTTCCAGAAAGCAGACTCCTACAAAAAAAGACATAGTGTGTGCTTGGATAAAAGGTTGGGGGTGATGTAATTAGAAACAGCCTACCTTATTTACCTTGGAGGCTTTTAAATGTTTTCTGTAAATGTCATAAAACAATCCAGTCTGTGTCTACCTCCAGAGCTTTCTTCGCCATCGGGAACACCCCATCCCAGGCTTCACATGTATATATTCCAATGGAGGCAAGCTGCAGAAAACTATGGGGTGGGGGTGGGGAGCACTGAAACCTTTACTTTTTGGACTATAGTTCCCCAAATCCCCATCAGTCAGCAACTCTGGAGTTGTGGTTTTTTTTTAAACCAAAACATTGTGGGCACTGCAAAGAGAGGGACAGCAGTAAGTTCCATGTCAGTGACGTGGTGAATCCACACTGCGTTTCAGTGCAAATGAAGAAGAATATATCCAAGTTGCTAAGCCTATCTAGGGATTAGAAGTGATTTATATATTTAATTTATAACGTGTCTGTTCCCATCATGAAAAAGATTAACCACAGTTAAAGGCATTTTCTTGTCAATGTGGCAGGGAAAGGGCTGGAAATCAAGAACTGTATATCTCACCCAAAGCCCTCCAACTTCCCACCTTTCATTTTAGAACAAGTGTAGCAGTTCCTGCTTTGGAAACAGCTTTTCCCAACTAGATGTGCTCCAGGTGCTTTCAAAACACTGGCCAGGTTGGCTGGGGCTGATGGGATTTTTAGTCATAGAATCATACAAGCGTAGAATCCTAGAGTTGGAAGAGATCACAAGGGCCATCCAGTCCAACCCCGACATGCAGGAACACACAATCAAAGCATTCCTGACAGGTGGCCATCCAGACTCTGCTTAAAAGTTTCCAAAGAAGGTGAAGCCACCACTCTCTGAGGCAAAGTATTCCACTATCAAATACCTCTTATCATGAAGAAATGTTTAGGTGGAATCTCCTTCCCTATAGTTTGAATCCATGGCTCCGCATCCTATTCTCTGTGTTTTTTACTTGAATGCTCTATTCCATATGCTTGTAGTTGATGTTTATTGTGTCCTAACCCTAACCCTTTTTAATGCCACCTACATGGTTAACACTTTTAACATCATCATCATCATTATTATTATTAACCTTTATTTATATAGCGGGGTAAATTTACACAGTACTGTACATATAATCTTAAACATCCCGAAATCTCAGGGGCCTGGAATAGTCCTGATCTAGTTATCTCTCTAGGTTGCCAGCTCTTCACCCAGCTATTTGTTATTTTTGCCGTGTGCCTTCGAGTCATTTTCAACTGATGGTAACACAAAAATGACCCTATCATGGGGTTGTCTTTGTAAGATTTATTAACAGGGGTTTTGTTTTGTTTTTGTTTTTTGCTATTGCCTTTCTTTGGGGCTGAGAGATTGCAGCTTTCCCAAAGCCACCCAGCGGATTTCCATGCTCGAACAGGAATGTGAAGCGTGGTCTTCCAGGTCCTAGTCTACCACTCCAGCTATAACACCATGATGGCTCCAGATTTCACTGGGACTGTTCCTAGAATCAGATAATCACATTGCTGGAAAGGCCTGGAAAGGCCATCTAATCCAGCCCCCTACCATGCAGGAACACATGAATGAAGCACTCCTGAAAGATGCCCATCTGACTTCTGCAGAAAGACCTTCAAAGAAGGAGACTCCGCCACTCTCTGAGGTAGTCTGTTCCACTCTGAACAGCTCTTACAGCTGAAAAGTTCTCCCTAATGTTTAGGTGGAATCTCTTTACTTGTAATTTGAATCCCAAATGCCTGGCTGCACTGTTTGTCCCTCCCCCTCCCCCCATTTAACTATTGCAGACTTTTCTGGTAGCACAGAATACTTCAATGTGCCCGCACACTTGACAATTCAGCATACACAGACACACTTTTGAAAACTGGGATCCTATTCCCCTCTTCTCATCTTCTTCTTTTCGTGTTTTAATATGCCCAATTTCTTTGCTGTTCCTCCCATCTTTCTTCTTCTACCTGCACCTTTCTTCCTCCACCTTTTCGTACGGTTTCCTCTTGTGTCTTTTTTTAGTTTTATAGCCATCCCCTGGCTTCACACACCTTCCTCCTTCTCCTCCCCTCCCTCCCACCACCAGTAGTTCAATCCTCGAGTCTCTATGGTTGCAATCTGGTGGTTATTGCTCACGCAGAGGTAGCTATTGACTGATAAGAACAATTTTCAGACTTTTGTGCAACGCCTGGAGGGAATTCTATTTCACGCACAAAATCAATTTTTGCACATAACACTTGATTGCTATTGCATCTGAAAGTGTTTGCTTCGTAAATACCAGAGAAGCTTCTTAGGCAGAGATGGATTTCTCTGTCTCTCTCCCTCTCTTTCTTGTTCTCTGTCCGATTCTTAGCATTCTGAAAAAAAGGCCTGGATTTTGCACACTTTATTGCCTTCTCCTACCACTCCCCTGCATCTCCCCACTCCCTTTTTTGCCAGAATGTATTTAAAAAATAGAGCCTGTCTTTATTGCTGTGTGTGCTTTTAACACAGCTTTCTTGAAAGTAAACAGAAACCTGGTCCAGGCCTCAGCCTAGTTCCTGTGCCTTGACAAAACCAACCACTGCTTCGTTATTTTTTTCCTGGAGAACATGTTGCAAAAGGGAAGGGTTTTTCCCCCCTTTCCCTTCTCAATGGGAGCCTTTTATACTGCCCCTGTGGCCATTTACTCAAGGCTGGAAACCCACAGCCGTGTACAGAGGTCATCCAGATGGAAGCGGGGTTGCCGACTTTTAATTTAAAAAATACCAACAGCCCGTGCATGTGTGTTAACGTACCACTCTCTTGGGTTCTCCTCGGCTACCTTATATAATAATAGTGCGCATATATATATATATATATATTTGTAAAGGCTTTGGAAGTTGCAGAAAATTAAGCAACAATACAACAGATTCCATAACTGAATATTGCACAAATATATATATCCCCAAATCCCATGCACCCAATAAGGCACCAGTGCTGCACTTGCTTGTAGAAAAGTTCAAGACATAAAGACTATTTCTTGAAAATGAAAATCTCATAGCTAGGGTTGCCAGATTTCAGGTCTTCATCTTAAATCTCAAGGCCTGGTGGGTCTGTTCTCCTCAAATTGGTAGGGAGGAATGTCAGGGAGAGAACACTGGTTTGAAAGGTGGTTTTGTATGTGTTTCCTCCATTTGTGTGTATGTGTGTGTGTGTGTTGGTGGGGCTTTTTTAAAAAAAATCATGGCATGCTTTGTAAGGTATCACATTTAATTACATCCACTGGAATCCTATGTAACATTTTACATTACATTACTACTACTACTAATAATAATAATAATAATAATAATAGTTTATTTATAGCCCGCTCCTCTGACATCAATTGGAGTGGGTTACAGCAATTAAGAAATATCAAGATAAAATAATTACAATGGTCCAACATCCCACCTCCCACCCCTTAAAATTAAATTAAATCAGCATTAAGTTAAAATCAAGAAAAACACATACAACATAAAACATAGAATCATAGAATCATAGAATCATAGAATGATAGAGTTGGAAGAGACCACAAGGGCCATCCAGTCCAACCCCCTGCCATGCAGGAACTCCAAGTCAAAGCATCCCTGACAGATGGCCATCCAGCCTCTGCTTAAAGACCCCTAAGGAAGGAGACTCCACTACACTCCGAGGGAGTGTGTTCCACTGTCGAACAGCCCTTACTGTCAGGACGTTCCTCCTAATGTTGAGGTGGAATCTCTTTTCCTGCAGTTTGCATCCATTGTTCCGCGTTCTAGTCTCTGCAGCAGCAGAAAACAAGCTTGCTCCCTCCTCAATATGACATCCCTTCAAATATTTGAACAGGGCGATCATATCACCTCTTAACCTTCTCTTCTCCAGGCTAAACATCCCAAGTTCCCTGAGGCGTTCTTCATAGGGCAAGGTTTCCAGACCCTTCACCATCTTAGTTGCCCTCCTTTGGACATGCTCCAGTTTCTCCACATCTTTTTTGAAATGTGGTGCCCAGAACTGGACACAGTATTCCAGGTGGGGCCTGACCAAAGCAGAATAGAGTGGCACTATAACTTCCCTTGATCTAGAAACTATACTTCTATTGATGCAGCCTAAAATTGCATTGGCTTTTTTAGCTGCCGCATCACACTGTTGACTCATGTTCAGCTTATGGTCTACTTGGACTCCTAGATCCCTTTCACATGTGGTCTCATTCAGCCAGGTGTCCCCCATCCTATACCTGTGCATTTCATTTTTCCGCCCTAAGTGCAGAACCTTACATTTCTCCGCATTGAATTTCATTTTGTTAGCACTGGCCCAGCTTTCTAGTCTATTCAGGTCATTTTGAATTTTGATTCTGTCCTCTGGGGTATTAGCTACTCCTCCCAGTTTAGTGTCATCTGCAAATTTGATAAGTATGCCCCCAATTCTGTCATCCAAATCGTTAATAAAGATGTTGAATAGCGCTGGGCCCAGGACAGAACCCTGTGGGACCCCACTGGTCACTTCTTTCCAGGTTGAAAAGGAGCCGTTGTTGAGTACCCTTTGAGTTCGGCCAGTCAACCAATTACAAATCCATGTAACTGTTAACTTGTCTATCCCACATTTTGCAAGCTTGTTTGCAAGAATGTCATGGGGAACCTTGTCAAAGGCCTTACTGAAATCGAGGTATACTATATCCACAGCATTCCCTTCATCTACCAAGCTGGTAATTTTATCAAAAAAAGAGATCAGGTTCGTTTGGCATGACTTGTTTCTCTGAAACCCATGTTGGCTTTTTGTGATTATGGCATTGGCCTCTAAGTGTTCACAGACTCTCTGCTTAATGATCTGCTCTAGAACCTTTCCTGGAATTGATGTCAGACTAACTGGACGATAATTGTTGGGATCCTCTTTTTTTCCCTTTTTGAAGATGGGGACAACGTTTGCCCTCCTCCAGTCTGCTGGGACTTCTCCTGTTCTCCAGGAGTTCTCAAAGATTATTGCCAATGGCTCTGATATTACATTTGCCAGTTCTTTTAATACTCTAGGATGTAGTTCATCTGGTCCTGGAGATTTATATTCATTTAGGCTAACCAGGTATTCCTGTACTACCTCTTTACTTATTCTGTGCTGAATTTCCTCTATTCTGTCTCCTGTTCCATTATCCTTAGGTTGAGCACCCTTTGCCTTTTCTGAGAAGACTGAAGCAAAGAAGGTGTTGAGTAATTCTGCCTTTTCTCTGTCCCCTGTTAGCATTTTGCCATCTTCTGCACGCAGTGGCCCCACTGTTTCCTTCTTCTTCCTTTTGCTGCGGACATATCCAACAAAAGGAAGAAGAAGGAAACAGTGGGGCCACTGCGTGCAGAAGATGGCAAAATGCTAACAGGGGACAGAGAAAAGGCAGAATTACTCAACACCTTCTTTGCTTCAGTCTTCTCAGAAAAGGCAAAGGGTGCTCAACCTAAGGATAATGGAACAGGAGACAGAATAGAGGAAATTCAGCACAGAATAAGTGTGCTGAATAACATAAAAACAGCTAGTTGTACTATGGACACTGTAGATGTAAACTTGTAAAAAAGTGCTGAGAACTGGAAAGGGAGCACATCCCAATGTCTTAAAACCAGTGTCAGGGCCAGGCGTTAAGATGTTTCTGGGAAGGCCTGCTGGAAGAGATGCGTCTTCAAGGCCTTTTTAAAGCTCTCAAGAGATGTAATAAGATGCATCTCATCCGGCAGGTCATTCCATAGCCTGGGAGCGGCAGCAGAAAAGGTCCCCCGGGAGGTCCATGACAGCCTTGTTTTCAAAGGCTTAAATAGATTTCTCCCAGAGGATCGGAGTGTGCGAGGGGGATTATACTATACTAGCTACATAGTGGAGGCACTAAGAAACCCCATTTATGGAATTGTAAAGATGCATAATGGGACACCAGCAAGAATGCTCAATGTTCAGAGTTGCCCAATCTTCATCAGGACCAATTTGATGCACATTTGAACCAATGCACATAGATCCCATTGAGCATTGGTCCCGTTATACTTCAGTCACTAATGCATGTTGGGCACTTCGTTGGCTCTGCTACATAGTAATACAGTATAACAGCAGCCCTCTATTGGTTATGAACGTTAAACAACTGCACAGTTCTTATATCCACAGTTGTAAGTCTACTTTTGAAGACATCAGACCCAATAGGATTCCAACCATAATCAGAGGCTACCACATTTAAAACCATCCTTGTAACATCACCAGTAACCACTTCTTGCATCATTACAAGAAGTCACCTCTAGGCCTCACTTTTTGGCTCCAAAGTTTCAGAACCTGGCTTACTTCTGACCTGGTAGCCATACTTACACTGTACTTAGAACCTCTAATGAAAATACATGACAGATGCAAATGCTTAAGGAAACTACAATGAATTTACTTTTCTAGATACTCCACCACCCATAAATTAAAATCCTATGATCTGATATCATGGGGTTCTCTGGGGCTGAGAGTGCGTAATCCACTGAGGGTCATCTACCTGTGGGTTTTCACGGCTGAGCATGGAAACCTTGATCCAGAGTCATAGCATCTAGGCTGCAGAATTAATGCCATTTGGCACCTCCTTAACTGTCATGGCTCAATACTATGGAATTCTGAGATTTGTATTTTTGTGAGATATTTAGCCTTCTGTCTCAAGAGAGCTCTGGTGACACAATAAACTACAAACCTCAGGATTCCATAGGATGGAGCCATGACAGTTAAAGTGGCATCAACTTCATTAATTCTGCAATGTGGCTGTGGCCCTAGTCCAATGCTCAAACCACTACACTACCCTGGCTGTCAGATCACATGTGTTTTTGCACAAAGGAACTGGCTAAAGAAATTTCACAAAGTGGTTGTCCTGTTTTTCATTGAGGGGACAAAATGCACACACACACACACACAAAACCAAAACTAATATTCTTTCTGCTTCTATTCCTTGCTCCCTGGGCCAAACTAATAATCCATGGGGGTCACATTCAGGGCTGGGACTATCATTAAACCAACTAGTCAGAACCCAGAGAAGCGCAATGCTGACCATTGCAGGGCACAATTGGCAAAGGAAAAGGCACACAAACAGAGATTTTGATTTGCATGAAATTGAAACTTGAGATTTAAAATTTTAACATCACAATTCACATGACTGGTAAACACCATTTGTCTGCTAAAACTTTTTTTTTTTCCTATTTGACAAAGATAATCCAAGATCACCGAGTTACTTATTTTGCAATGTAAAATATGTGCAGCTTTGGTGCCTTATTGTGTACATGAGATTTTGGGAAATATGTTCAGTCTGCCCTCCATATCCATGGATTCCACCATCCATGGCCTGGAAATTTTCCAAAACTGTAAATTCAAAAAGTTGATGCCACTTTAACTGTCATGGCTCCATCCTATGGAATCCTGAGGTTTGTAGTTTGTTGTGTCACCAGAGCTCTCTTGAGACAGAAGGCTAAATACCTCACAAAAATACAAATCTCAGAATTCCATAGTATTGAGCCATGACAGTTAAGGAGGTGCCAAATGGCATTAATTCTGCAGCCTAGATGCTATGACTCTGGATCAAGGTTTCCATGCTCAGCCGTGAAAACCCACAGGTAGATGACCCTCAGTGGATTACGCACTCTCAGCCCCAGAGAACCCCATGATATCAGATCATAGGATTTTAATTTATGGGTGGTGGAGTATCTAGAAAAGTAAATTCATTGTAGTTTCCTTAAGCATTTGCATCTGTCATGTATTTTCATTAGAGGTTCTAAGTACAGTGTAAGTATGGCTACCAGGTCAGAAGTAAGCCAGGTTCTGAAACTTCGGAGCCAAAAAGTGAGGCCTAGAGATGACTTCTTGTAATGATGCAAGAAGTGGTTACTGGTGATGTTACAAGGATGGTTTTAAATGTGGTAGCCTCTGATTATGGTTGGAATCCTATTGGGTCTGATGTCTGATTTTGCTATTCTGTATAAGGGACATCACTTTACCACACCATTGCATTTAACAGGAATTGATCATCCACTGATTTTAGTATCCACAGAGGGTCCTGGAACCAAACTCCTGAAGATATGAAGGGTGCACCATATATGTGTTGTATTCATAGAATCATAGAATCATAGAAATTTAGAGTTGGAAGAGACCACAAGGGCCATCCAGTCCAACCCCCTGCCATGCAGGAACTCCCAATTGAAGCATACGCGACAGATGGCCATCCAGCCTCTGCTTAAAAACCTCCAAGGACGGAGACTCCACCACACTCCAAGGGAGAGTGTTCCACTGTCGAACAGCCCTTACTGTCAGGAAGTTACTCCTAATGTTGAGGTGGAATCTTTTTTCGTGCAGTTTGCATCCATTGTTCCGAGTCCTGTTCTCTGGAGCAGCAGAAAACAAGCTTGCTCCCTCCTCAATGTGACATCCCTTCAAGTATTTAAACAGGGCGATCATATCACCTCTTAACCTTCTCTTCTCCAAGCTAAACATCCCCAGCTCCCTAAGGCGTTCTTCATAGGGCAAGGTTTTCAGACCCTTCACCATTTTTGTCACCCTCCTTTGGACATGGTTATGGTATGGTATCTGTTGTATTTTTGCTTTATTTTCTGCAACATTTCTGCTTTTTGTGTTTTTCATTTTTTCTGCAAGATATCTGTATTTGAAAATTGAAGTTAGCAATTTTTGGATTGGGGTGGAAGGGGGGAGGGAGGGAAGTTCTTGTAGATAGACTTACCTAGGGAACAAAATAGCCTGGCACATGCACTGGTTAAACTCATGGCAAAAATGGAATCCCCTTCCCTCCCATCGGGGCACAGAAGCTGGCCAAGGGATAGCATTGCCCAACAGCCAACTGGATTAGATTGCTGGATCTTTCTCCAACAGTGGCACTGAGACAATATCCTCCATCACACTGAGGTTTGTGTGTGGGATTATTGTATTGTGTACAGGGCAAGCTGTTGGGTGTACATTTCTTAGGTTTTTTCCTGCAACATCTCCCAGTACCTGCCACCTGAGCTAACCATCTCACTCTGGTAAATGGCAGCAATATTTTGGCTGGGCCAGAGATATTTTCATCACTGGAACCATCCCTACTGATCTGGGAGTCCAATTCAAATAGAAGCATAGAATCGTAGAATCTTAGAGCTGGAAAGACACACAAGCACCACCTAGTCCAACCCTGTGTAGGAATACACAACTAAAGCACTCCTGAAAGATCCCCATATAACTTCTGTTTAAAGACAAAGAAGGAGAGTCCACCTGCTAAGGACTGAAGGGAAATTTGTCAATTTCCTGGGGTTGAATTTGGTGGGTCCTTGAGAAACTTGGGAAAATAATGGCCTATCAACAGTTCCTGGAAATTGTGCTAAAAAATTTTTTCCCCATCACAACTTAAACTGCACAGTTTCTGAGAACTACACAAGAGTTTGAGAAACTATGCAGCTTTGCAGTCACAACCTACATTCTTTTTTACTATGCATTGAAAACTGGATAGCTTCCCGAGGGGATGGGAATCTCTCCTACTTACACTGTTTTTCACTATATCCTTCAGGAAAGTTCAGAAAATGCAGAACTAAATTGCATGCTATAACCCTATATGATATGGTGAAGCATTCCATCCTGTGGCTGCAACCTTTGCCGGTTTGAAAGACGCATAACCCAAATGTTACACAGCAGGAAGAGAAACTCGGGCAGACTGAAACTGCAGTCACATGTGGGTTTTGGGTGGTTTGTGTGTGTGTGTGCCCGCAACATTGCTGATTTTGCACAACAGAAGAGTTATATAAAATCAGCAATGTTTCACCACAAATATACATGTGGCTTTGTTGTTCAACATTACTGATTTTGCACACCATTTTCTTCGTGCAACATTGCTGTTTACGACATTAAAAAAAACACAGCCTTGCACAAATCACACAGTAGCTGCCTGAAAGGAGTCTTTTCTATATCGAAAGCTGCACAATTTTCAGGAGTAGTGGTGTAACTTCTTGAAAACTGTGCAGCTTTCTGTGATTATGGGGAAATAATTCCAGGGTGCCTTGAAGCTATAGGACAAAAACCTGCTTTAGCGTTCTCAACATCTGTTTGGATGTGAAGAAATTGAGATTTACCTTCCTCCAAGGCAGTGCACTCCAATGTTGAACAGTTCTTGCAGTACTTAATGTTTAGGTGGAATCTCTTTTTTAGGAATTTGAATCCATTGGTTCATGTTCTAGCCTCTGGAGTAGCAGAAAACAAGCTCACTCCATCTTCTACAGTGATTCTCAACCTTCCAAATGCCATGATCCTTTAATACAGTTCCTCATGTTGTGGTAACCCCCAACCATAAAATTATTTTCGTCTCGGTTCCTAAGACCATCAGAAATATGTGTTTTTTAATGGTCTTAGGTGACCCCTGTGAAAGGGTTGTTTGATCCCCAAAGGGGTCGCGACCCACAGGTTGAGAACTGCTGATCTTCTACAAGATATCGCTTCAAATATTTAAAGATGGCTTTTGTGTCACCTCTCAGTTCCCCTTCTCCAAACTAAAAGGATGCAGCTGCCTAGGTCAAGACTCCAACCACTGGAAAATGCTGGCAGAAAGGTGTTTTGCTAGGACGCCCAGAGGTTTGTTTCTGTTTTGTCCTGCTCTAAGATACTTTCCAGAGGTGCTAAACAATGCTTGAAGATTTTGTACAGTCCACATTTTGAGGCCATAGGCAATAGATTATACGTAAGCCTAACAAACCAGGGAGCAATGTGCAGCTCTGAAATCAGGAGACTCTTTTCTCTAGAGTGCTTGTTTATCCACTCGCAGCAAATCTGGGCTTTGCAGCTCATCTACGTTTCTTCCCCACTTTACTACAAATACTTGACTCTTTCCAGAAAAAATAAAAACAGCAACAGCTTTTTAAAATACCAGGAGATTATGACCAGAATCCTTTAGATCTTTTATGCTGCTATAATCCCCAGTTACACCAGCCAAGTACACTGAAATACATTGAAGGAGGAGGCAGTCCATATAACTCTTTATGCATTAGCTTATCCTTGGGTGTGAAAGGGCACAGCTCCTTCCCCCACAATTGGCTGTGAGGATACAATCCTGTCTGTCTCCTTTATAGTCCATAAAAATGAAAAAACAAACAAACAAACAACTTTCACCATTTTCTAGGAAGTAACTGCACAACTAGGAATGGAAAGGAGAAGATCCTAAAGAGTAAAGATATACAACTGAGCACTAAAGTTGGAATCATCCAAGACATGATAATCCCAATCACTATATATGGATGTAAGAGCTGGACAGTGAAAGAAGCAGATAAAAAGAAAATCAACTCATTTGAGATGTGGTCCTGGAGAAAAGCACTGAGGATACCGTGGGTGGCCAAAAAGACAAACAAATGGGTCCTAGAACAGATCAGACCTGAAATAGCCCTACTAGCAAAGATGACCAAACTGAGTCTGTCATACTTTAGTCACATCATGAGAAGGCATGAGTTATTAGAAAAGATAATAATGCCAGGCAAGGTTGAAGGCACTAGAAAGAGAGGAAACTCACACACCAGATGGTTGGATTCAGTTAGGGAGGACACCAACCTGAGTCTGCAGGACTTGAGCAGAGCAGTGGAAGATAGGAAGTCTTGGAGATGTCTCATCCACAGGGTCACCATGAGTTGAGGACGACTCGAGGGCAGTTAACAGCAACAACTGCACACTAACTCCCTTGCACACACACAGGAGGAAAAGAAAACCTCAGTCTTTGTTCAACACTTTTTTCAGATGTTACTGTTCAGTTGGGATTTTATCTTTGCTTTCCTCTGAGACAATCCTTTGTACTGTATCACACGTGAGGCAAGCACCGTCCTGCTGTCATTAAATCATTATTAAATCCTATTAATAGTGTGATGGAGGGGGGAATTATCACACCCTAGTGTGCTTCTCCTGTTCTTGTCCCGTCTGTAAAGAGTAATGGAAGCATAATTTGGTATTAATGGAAACTCCTGTTAATACCAAATGACACCTCCATTACTGTTTACAAATGGGACAAGAACAGGAGAAGCAGGGTGTGTGTGATAATCTTTCCTCCAATCATGTTATTAACAGGATTTAATAACAATTTAATGATTGGAAGAGGATGCTTGCCTCCCCTGTGTGATAATCTCCACCAGACTTGTCTGTATTGGCCCTGTCTGCCACTGTTCTGGCATTGTCCTGTTTGGATGGTGCATGTCCCAAACCCCAAAATAAATTGATAGAAGATGTGATTCTTTGGTTTTGCAATGACTTGCAATCAGTGAGGCATCTTTTGTCAATTTTATTTTTAAAATATTGATAGAGGATTCAATCCTTTGGTTTTGCAACTCCTTGCTTCACTGCATAGTTGTAAATCAATGAATTGAATCTTCTATAGATTTTATTTTTAAAAAAATCATGAACCCATAGGTCACCCCACAAGCCCAAAGGCAGCACTGAATGGGAGGAGGGAGGGGAATGGTGGATCTACCAAAAACTGAGGAGGAATGATAAACACCCCTCTCCTCCAGAATGATGCAATTCAGATCTGTCATTCTCACTTGTTGAACATTCTATGGAATAGATTCTTCTTTTCAAAAGAACTGCTAGGAAATTAGTGTCTGGAAAAAAAATGTTTGTTTTTTTGTTTTGTTTTTTGCATTTGCCTCGCTACACTCGCTACTACATTAAACTCCAGAAATCGATCAAAGTAGGACAGGAACCTTTTTCAAATGAGAACGACAGTAATTTAAACCGATCGACAATTCGCTTTATTTCAGAGTGGGAATGAGCCCTTTATGTTTTTTGTTTGTTTGTTTTTTAAAGAAAGCATATGTTAAAGTAAAAACGGGAGGAAACAAACTTACAGATGAATGCTTGTGAAATAGATGGAGACCAGGAAGAGACTGATCTATCTATTCCGCTGGTGCTTCTGTTGTGAGCACAGATAAGCAGGCTCAGAAGAAGGGTTTCTTTCCCTTCTCTGGTTGAGGGCTTCCCCTCCTCTGGGATGCATGTCAGGGATTGAGAGAAGCTGATTTCAGGAGTCAGCAGCCACCTGGCCAAGCATCCTTTCTCCCCTCTCCCTCCCCGAAACACATCTCTGACCAGGTGGTTTTGAGACACCCTGGCCTAAAGACAATGGGATGGAGCCCATTTGCTTGTGGTGTTGGCTAGCAGTCATGTGGGATAATTGAGGAATATTTAATGTTCCCCAGCTGCAATGATGTCAGGTGCAATGTGGGCTTCATCAATCAGGGGGAGAAAAGTGTCCTGATCTCTCCACGAATTCTCAGCTGGTTTTATTGATTTGTGTGACCCTCCTCTGACAAAATGCAGCCCTGTCTAGCCACAGAATGCAGACTTGTCTCCCTGATACTCCTCCCCACATTCTCTGGGTTACAAAGGGAAAGTGTTGTTGTTGGGAACACACAGGAAACAAGGGTTCTCACTTGAGAACAGTGTCCACATCTGCAACAAAACAGGTGGTTGGGAGCAGAGTAAAAGGGCTGGAGGAAAATCATGAGCCAGGTCCATTCTGTATGATCCGACAAAGCAAACTCAACCGGCGCTGTAATCTTTTGCAATGTAGCCAGGCACGTTCTGATCCAGTACTGACAGGAGAGCTTGGGAAAGTTGGCTTTATGGAACACAGCTCCCAGAATTGTAGTCCTTGAAGGCTATGGAATGCAGAGAGTTGTAGTCCAAAAGGAAATGTTATTATTATTATTATTATTATGCTTTATTTATATAGTGCTGTAGATTTACACAGTGCTATACATAAAATCAATAAAATAGATAAAAATAAGCCTGCCTATGGAATATGTTCTACACAATAATAAAATAATACAGAACTTTTATCATGTTCTGAGTTATGCTGTGGTTGCTATATAACCATGTATTGGATTGGGGAGGGTGTAGGCTTTCTGAAGGAAGAAATCACCATTTGCCTCTGTTTTTAAACCAAGATAAGGAAATAGAATGAGTGCCAGCATGGTGTAGCAGTTTGAGTATTGGACTAGGACTCTAGAGACCAGGGTTCAAATCCCAATTTGGCCATGGAAACCCACTGGGTACCCTTGGACAACGTACATTCTCTCAGCTTCAGAGGAAGGCCATAGCAAACTCCCTTGAATAAACCTTGCTAAGAATACCCTGTGATAGGTTCCCCTGAGAGTCACCATAAGTCGGAAATGACTTGAAGGCACAAAACAATGATAAAGGGAATACTATCTATAAGGCTCAGCATTCATATTCTATCCTGTCCTATGCTCCTCTTCCTCCTCCTCTTTACATAAATAGCCTTCCTTTCTGCCAGTCTGAGCAAGGCTGGAAATGGTTCTTTTTTGTACCTCCTCTTCACAACAACCCTGTGAGGTTGGTCAGGCTGACAGGGAGTGATTGGCCCAAAGTCACCCAGTGAGTTTCGTCATGGCCTAGTAGTGAGAAAAATCTGGATCATCCCCAACACACTGCTCTAACCATTACACCACACTGGGTCTCTGCTGAGGTGCTGGCATAAACAAGCAATGGATAGATTGATCTGTCCCAATATTGGTCTTTTTGCATGTTTAGTTCTTCAAAGGCTGGGTTTGAATCCCATAAATCCAACCTTGTTAATTCTGAATTAAAGTTACAACAACTTTAACAAGGAAAATCTAAGAGACTGCTTCTTTCCAACACACACGCACACAAATATAAATAAATTTAGATTTTGCCATTTTGTATCAGGGAGGCCATTTGCTGTGCCATTCTATACAAAGGGACATAAGCATCAACTTGTTTTTGTACCCATAGGGAGTCCTGGAACCAAACCCCATCCAATAACAAGGGTCCTCTTCATGCTTAGAATATCTGTTGTTTGTTTTGTTGTTGCTGCTGTGTTCCTTCAAGTAATTTTTGATTTACGACAACCATAAGACAAATCTATTATGCGGTTTTCTTGGCAAGATTTGTTCAGAGGAGGTTTCCCATTGCCTTATCCTAAGGCTGAGAGCATGTGACTTGCCCAAGGCCACCCAGTGGTTTCATGGCTGAGTTGGAATACCTATGACATTTGCTAGACTATATGGTTCCTGGTGTGGCATAGTGGCTTGAGCATTGGACTATGATTCTGGAGATCAGGGTTTGAATCCCTGCTTGGCCATGGAAACCCACAGGGTGACCCTGAGCAAGTCACAGTCTCTCAGAGGAAGGCAAAGACAAAAACCCCTCTGAACAAATCTTATCAAGCAAACTCCTGGATAAGTTCACCTTTGGGTTGTAAGAAATCAGAAATTATTTGAAGGCACAGAACAGCACCAACAACAGAGCAGATGGAGAGACAGTTTCATTTCAGTCTATTTTTGAAGAGTCTGCAATTTCTCTCATAATTGAGAGGGAATATTTTGGGGTTTAAAAGTTAAGATGGGTGAAAATGAAAACAATGTATTTTTTTCACCCATTCTTCTAAGGTTCTTAGGTGTCTTTTCACACTACACAATTATAGTAGCTTCATAATGGTTTAATTGCCATAGCTATATCTAATGGAATTCTGGGGTTTGTAATTTAGTGAGGCACTAGATCTCTCTGGCAGAGAATTCTGAATACTGCACCAAACTACAAATCCTAGGATTCCATAAGATACAGCCATGCCAGCAAAGCTGGCATTAAAGTCTTATACTTTTGTAGTGTGAAAGTTTGTATGCATGATATATGGAGACGTTGTTCCCTCTAACACACATAGACAGTGGTGGCAGACATTTTGTTGAAAAATTTCAATGTGAATTAATTTTTACACATGATGCAAAAACTACCAATTCTTCAAAAACTCAAGCTCCTGGATTAATTGACAATAACTGGAGTGTGCCAGGGTTTGGATTCAAGATTGAAATCTAGGTTTCACAGGAGTGTGTGTATGTGCCTTCAGGTTGTCTATAGACTTATGGTAACCCCATGAATTTCCTAGGGTTTTCATGGGCAAGGAATACTCAGAGGTGCTTTTCCCAGTTCCTTCCTCTGAAATATAGCTTACCCAGTATTCATTGGCAGTCTCCCATCCAAGTACTAACCAGAACAAACCCTGTTTAGCTTCCAGGATCAGACAGGATCTGATCCCTTTAAGGTAGTTAGGTGTAAGTCAGCGCAAAAGAGAAGAATGTGAGTCTGTGATACCAAAAACAAACTCAAGCTCAGCAGACCTTTCAGTGGAGGAAAATTGTGCCTGGCTGGGCCATGGGTCAAAGGTGAGCCCTCTCCTGCCCGCTTTATAGTAGGTCCCACATTTCTGATGGCTTTTAGGGGCAATAAAGTGTCCAGATGCTGCAAGGCCTGTGGGGGGAGGATTGCAATTGCTAACAGCTTTCTATTTGCTCTGCAGCTTTGTTGGCATCAAGGGCTTAAGCAAAGGACTCGCTACTTATCTGGGCCTTTCACTAATCCCTTGAATCAATGGTCAGTGGTGGATCTTCCAACTCAAGGATTGCCACATTTGGGGAAATGGAGGTAAGGGGCCAGAAGGAGGAGGCAGGATAGAGCCCGAGCCTTTTTTCTGTCAGAGCACCCCTTTTACCCTTTCTGGTGTTTTCAATAGTTATGGCAGTAAATCATATCTCAAAAGCCTGGTGCCTTTCAAGATTTCATACAATAACAGAATCATAAAATCTTAGAGTTGGAAGGTATCACAAGGGCCATATAGTCCTACCTGCCATGCAGGAATGTACAACTACAGCATCCCTGGAAGATGCTTAAAGACCTCCAAAGAAGGAAGGTCCACTAAACTCCAAGGCAGCCTATTCCAGTGTTGCATAGCTCTGGCAGTAAAGAAATTCTTCCTGTTGTTTAGGTGGAATGTCTTTTCTTGACATTAGGACCCATTGGTTCTCATTCTAGTCTCTGAAGCAGCAGAAAGCAAGCTCCCTCCATCCTCTACATATATACCTTCAGATATTTAAAAATAGCTGCTCAGTTTGACTTTCCCCACCTACCACCCATCTCCAGTCTTCTCTTCCTGAAGCTAAACATGCCCAGCTAAATATGCCTAGTTTGCTTCTCAGAAGGCTTGGTTTCTAGACCTTTGATCATCTTGGTAGTCCTTCTGTGGACACATTCCAGAGTGTGAACTATGCATGCATCAGCCACATTTGGCCATTCTCGGTCCACCGGTGGCAAATCCCCAGTGCTCTCCTATTCCATCTGAGATGCAGGAGTGTCAATGGCTCCAACAGCAGAAGGGGTGTGAATCTGTGCCAGCTTTAATTCTGACTGCAAAGGACCTGTCCAAAGCACCTAATTCTAATTCCAACATCTATTCAGCACCTTGGATAGCTCCTTTAAAATTCAGCCTAAGGGTGCAGCTACACTGTAGAAATAATGCAGTTTGACACCACTTTTAACTGCCCTGACTCCTTCCTTAAGAATCCTGGGATTTCTAGTGTTGTGAGGCACCAGCACCCTTTGGCTGTTGTTGTTAACTGCCCTTAAGTCAACCTCAGCTCATGTGAGTACTGGACAGTGGATAAGAAATCTCCTAGAGCTCCTGTCTCCTACCTGTCCTCTACCTTCTTGTTCGGGTCTTGCAGGCTCAGGGCCATGGTCTCTTTGAGACCAACCATCTAGCATGTGGTCTTCCTCTCTTTCTACTGCCCTCTACTTTTCCTAGCATTATTTTCTTTTCCAATGAGTCATGGCTTCTCATGAGGTGGGCAAAATACTACAGCCTCAGTTTAGCCATCCTGGCTTCCAGGGATCATTCAGACTTGATCTGTTCTAGAATCCATTTGTTTCTTTTTTTTGGCCACCCATGGTATCCTCAGCACATTTCTCCAGCACCATATCACAAATGAGTTGAGTTTCCTTTTATCACTGTCCAATTCTCACATCCATACATAGTGATAGGGAACATGATGGCTTAGACAATTCAGAGTTCTATCTTTACACTTTATGATCTTGTCCCTTTCTTTCTTAGCTGCCCTCCCCAATCCTAGTCTTCTTCTGATTTATTGACTGCAGTCACCATTCTGATCAATATTTGGTTCAAGGTATGAGAACTCACAGACTATTTCAATATTCTTGTTATCTGGAATGAATTCTTGTAGATCTTCCATGGTCATTATTTTTGTTTATATTCAGCATTAAGCCTCCCTTGGCACTTTGTTCCTTGACTTTGACTCTTTGGCAGAGAA
Source organism: Urosaurus nigricauda (assembly GCA_034509955.1). NCBI lineage: Eukaryota > Metazoa > Chordata > Lepidosauria > Squamata > Phrynosomatidae > Urosaurus > Urosaurus nigricauda. The sequence goes on from JAOEGL010000003.1 coordinate 270,133,946, forward strand.
GGCTAAAGACCTTGTAAAACTACAGATTCCAGGATTGCATAGGATGGAGCTAGATCAAACTATATTATTTCAACAGTGTGGATGCACTCTAAAACACAGAGCGGGTTCAGTACCTCACTGATGTAGCATTTTTTTTTCTTGCTACAAGAAAGGCTTCAAAAGCAACACAGTTTCACAGTCTGGAGGGTTTTCTGCACAAAATTCACACATGGGTATTTTGTGTAGAAAATAGTATTTTGTGCACAGGAAATAGTATTTTCTGGACAGAAAAAAAACTGTTAATGGCATTTTTGGCAAATTATGCACACAACACAACCCCAAACTGCAAAGATTCTCACCAGTTGAGAATTCCTACAGTGTATATGAACTCTGAGAAATACTGGATGCTCTTTACCTCCCTATTCCATTGCCTTCCTGTGCCCTCTGGATTTGTGCTACTGCTTCTGAAGCCTCAGAAGGGCTGCAGACAACAGTCAGCAGCCAGACAAAGTGACAACAGCATCTTTCTGTCAAGGAATGTGTGTTCTGTGCCTGTTGGGTGTGAAGAGCAGTTCAGTGTGCCAAATTCTTTTCCTCTCACCCTCTTGCCTTCTTTCTTTTGCTCCACACGCACACCCAGCATCCTGTCCCGTGACTAGGGCCAGTCATACTTGCCGCTGGTATTTGTAACTTTGAACCAAAGCCTGCTCCTTCTCCTCCCACCATGGCTTGGGAGACAGCCAGTTCCCTCCCTGCAGAATAATTCCTTGTCGCTTCTTGGAGAATTCACACTCTTGCACGCACAGAGGCTGGCTTCTGTGCTACGGGCAGCTGGCTGTCCTTTCTGACCAGAAAAACAACAACCCAAAAGGACAAGAATAGAGGCAGCTCCACTGCCAGGGTTGCCAGAGAGAAAACTAGGGAGGGCCCTTCTATCTTTGATGGTTGTATTGTTGTTTGCTGCCAATGGCTTTGACTTATGGCTTCCAATGGCTTTGACTTATGGCTTCCCCATGAATGAGAGTTCTCTATGTCACCCTATCATCAACAGCCCTGTTCAGGCCTTGCAGACCAATGTTGCAGAAGGGATTTCAGAAGCTGCTGCTTGTTACCTGGTTGCACAACAAATATCACCTGCTGAAATTCCTTCTTCTGCACAACTGTTACATGCACAGGAGCCATCTCTAGTTTTCAGTCTGACAACCCAACTCTATAGCATGCTTGACAGTTGTGTGTGAAGTTTGGGGCAACTGAGTTAAAGTGCTGGGATATCCAGGCAAGTGAGAGCCAATGTGGTGTAGCGGTTTGGGTGTTTGCCTAGGACTCTGGAGACCAGGGATCAAATTCTTATTCAGCCATGAAAACTTTTGGGCAAGTCAAATTTCTCAGTCTCATATGATGGCAATGGCAAACACCCTTTGAAGAAACTTGCCAAGAAAACTTAGGGGCACCATAAGTTGGAAATGACTTGAAGGCCAACAACAACAACAAATTTAGCTGACTTGGTTCTAGACAGAAGGTGGGTGCAGAGCAGAAGGAAGGGTGAGCCCTGGCACCACAACAACTGGGAGGGAAGGAGGAACCATCATCATCATCATCATCATCATCATCATCTTGTTCTTTCCCCACAAGAGCAGCTCACAATATGAAAAGAACAGTACAATTAAAAACTTAGTTTTTAAAAGAATATGTTTTAAAAGAATATGAAGTTTTAACATGCTGGTGGAAAGACAAGGAAGGCCTGAGAAGGGAGTTCCAAAGTCCAGGGGCAGCCACCAAGAAGGCTCTCTCTCATGTCCCCATCAACCCTGCTTGTGATGGTGGTGGGACTGAGAGAAGGGCCTCTCCTGAGGACCTCAGAACCCAGGCCGGCTCATACAGAGAGATACAGACTGCCAAACAGTCTGGACCCGAGCTAGGAAGCTAACCAAGCAAATACATAATCTCTCAGTTTATTTCTGCAAGTTGCAGAAATAAATCAGTTAATCCTCTAAAATTGTATGAATCTGCAGCTCTACTCACTGAGCTGGAGAGTTGCACCAAGTCCTTTCCCTTTGTCTGGATCCAAGCCCAGCCAAACAGAATTTTTTACCCACATCATTCTGCCCAAGGAAGATGACCCATGAAAACTGGAGACTCAGGACAATGCCTCAGAGGAAGGCAATGGTCAACCCCCCTCTGAACAAATCTTGCCAAGGAAACCCCATGATAGGTTCACCTTAGGGTTGCCATACATTGGAAATGACTTGAAGGAACACAACAACAACAACAACAACAACAACAAGATTGCATAGACTTGAAGGAACACAACAACAACAACAACAAGATTCCATAGAAAGTAATCAATATTAATTAAAGAGGGATTAGAGTGCTATAATTATGTAGGCCCCCAGCACTTTGGATTGTGCTCACAAAGGGATTGGGAACCAGTGGAGCTGTTACAATGAGAGAGTTGCATGCTCCTTGGTTAACAATCTCGTCTTTTACTACATCCACCCCGCCCCATCCCCCACCCCCGCCACAGGGATAATCTCATGGGGTGGGTGATGGGGGATAAGCAGCAGCTGTATTTCAGTTTGCACCAGGTGGCCAGGAGCTGTCCACCATTTTCATTTCCAACATGGAGCATTGCTGTGGGGAATTGGGGGCAATTAAAATGGTCCCAACCTCTCCCAGGGCCAGGGCAGCTGGCCTAGAGCACCAGGTGCTGACTCTAACCCTGTATCCTTTCAAAGTAGCAGGAGATCTCCCTGCTTCTGCACCTCGGCATGCTCCCAGCTACTCAACACAAGTGTAGGCTCATCCCAAGTCATTTGAATTTACCTTGTTTGATCAGCACTGGGTCCCCTGTAGCAGTCTGGCTCTAGCAATAGCTAGCCAGCACCTCCATTGTGTTAACATTAAGATTCAGACGCCACACTAACTAAATAAACTTTGAATGAAAATTGGATTTATATCTACAGTGGGACTTGGACTAAATAGCCCTTTATAGCTGGCAAGCAAAGACATTTTTATTCAAGCAAGCTTTTTAAAATCATGCAGGCCTGGTTTTATTGGAGGATGGGTTTTGGTTTAGATTATTTTTAACCTTGTATGTTTTAAATTTTGTATGTTGTATTTTTAAAAAACTTCTTACTGTTTTAGTTGGACTATTTTGATTGTTTTAAGGTGTTGTTTTAGTGTGTGTGTGTGTGTGTGTAGTGATCCTCCTTGGGTCCCAACTTGGGAGAAAGGCGGGATAAAAAATTAAATAAATAGTCCCTTCCAGCCCTGTTAGTCTTATGACAGAGGTGGGCATACTGTAGCCACGGGACGCATGCCACCTTGGCACCCCACTTTTGTAGCCCTTAAATCTGCCTCCAGGTCCTCAAAGCCCCACAATTTGTAAAAAAATCCATCACAGTTTTGGGGCAATTTTTGCCATCAGATTATACAGACAGTCAAATGAATGACAGCACACAAAAATCCCCCCCACCCCACAAACTCCTAGAATTCACAATAGTTGTGTTTTCCTTTGTAGTCCCTCTCAAAATGGTCCTTGTTACCATTCTGAAGGGAACTACAGAGGAAAATTGAGGTATCTGGGCTTGTGGCTCACAAAAAGGGCTGGGGAGGGGATTGGCCCCAACCTCTGATGCAGTTACCCATCTATATAAGCTCCTGGCATGGCTTCTCACACAAGCCTTCAGAGACGTTTCTCATAGTGCTAAGGAAATGGGAAAAATGAAAGCTAGATTCTGCTTAAGGAGAGACTGTTGTTAATCATACCTCAAAACTAGACTGTTCAGATACAAGATCATTAATTCCTGTCTAAATTTACCAGTGTATATATGGGATGATAATAATAATAATAATAATAATAATAATAATAATATTTATTTCTATTTCCCACCTCTCCTTCGGATCAAGGTGGGATTCCAACAATCAATAAAATACAATAGTACACAATCAAATATTATAATCATTATCCCAAAACCATCACAGAATAAACAACAATACTAACAATAAAAGTAAACAACAATAAAACATCCTTCAATGTAGTTAAAATAGTTATTTTAACACTATGTGACCATGGTCCAACAGGCTTACTCCGCACCCTAGAGATTTGAATTGAGTGGTCCATGAAGAAAATGTCCCAGAATCCTTTACAAATTCGCAACGGTTTCCGCCCGACAGATGCACAAAGTTTCTCCAGTTAGTGTTGTTGTTGCTGTGTTCCATCAAGTCATTTCTGACTTATGGCAACCCTAAGACAAACTTATCACAGGGTTTTCTTGGCAGAATTTGCTGGGAGACAGTTTGCTAGGAAGAGTGCATGACTTTTCCAAGGGCACGCAGCAGGAAGTCAAGCAGGGATTCAAACCCTGGTCTCCTAGGTCCGTTTTACATTGGCAAAAAGAGGTGTGTTGAAGGCTGCTTGAAAACCCAGCCTTTAGATGAGAAAAAGGGAAAGTGTGCCATGAAAACACTATTTTGGAGTTTTAAGGGAGAAGAAGTGCCTTTAAAAAGGAGCTGGCCCATTTTACATTGGCAAAAAGAGGTGTGTTGAAGGCTGCATGAAAGCCCAGCCTTTAGATGAGAAAAATGGAAAGTGTGCCATGAAAACACTATTTTGGAGTTTTAAGGGAGAAGAAGTGCCTTTAAAAAGTAGTTTGATTTCCCCACTACTTTTTTAAAAAGGGTGCAGCATTGCTGGCCCGTTTTACACGGGCAAAAAAAGGCGCTTTTAGGGCTAAAAAGCCCGCATTTAGGGTTAGGGAGGGCGTAGCCTTTACACCCTCCCTAAGCCTAAAACGCATGGACGCCGCCATTTAAAGATGGCGGCGTCTACACGGTGGCGCTGTACAAGCGTCATCATGTGCGCAGCGTTTTGACGCGCCGCGCACGTTTTGACGCTCTGGCGGCGCGGGAGGGCGCCAATCGCGCCCTTCCCGCGCTGCAAAAAAAGAGCTCGATCCCGGAGCTCTTTTTTGCGGCGGGTCGTTGTGGCGGGATGAGGCCTCTGGGGCTGCCCGTGTGGCAGCCTAGGCCTCATCTCGCCGCTAGAAGGGGCGAGTTTGGACCGCCCCTTTTAGCCAATGTAAAAAGCACCCCTATTGCATCTAAAGGCTAAGGTGTAGTTGAACGGTTAAATGGGGCTCTGTATCTTTAAAGCGCCCATTTAAAGGCAGTGATACAAGTGCGGAGGGAGGGAAGGTGCCAAGACAAGAAGAGACCTTCAGAGCCCGGCCAGAGTGCGCCTGCACCTTCCTTCACCTCCTCCCTTTGGTTGAGAGAGTGTGACTTCTAGGGAGACAGCAGGGCACTGGAGGCGCTCAGCCAGACCAGGGCAAGCTGGCAAGAGGAGGAGGAGAAGGGGAGGGACCTGGAGCACCTCCGCTGCCCTGCTACCCTGCAAGTCACACTCTCTCAGCCGAAGGGGGGAGGAGAAGGCAGGCCCAGGCACACTCTGGCCAGGCTCCAGGGCTCTCTCCTGGCTGCCTTCCTCCTCCCTTTGGCTGAGAGAGTGTGACTTGCAGGGAAGCAGGGCAGCAGAGGTGCTCCAGGTCCCTCTCCTCCTCCTCCTGTTTCCAGCTTGCCCTGGCCCAGCATCAGGAGGACCTGGAGCACCACCGCTGCCCTTCCTCCCTGCAAGTCACACTCTCTCAGCCAAAGGGAGGAGGAAGGCAGCGGGGAGGGAGGGAGGGAGGGAAGGAGCCAGGAGGAGACCCCCAGAGCCTGGCCAGAGCACGCCTGGCCCTCCTGCTTCCTCTTCAAAAAGAAGGCTGGAAAAGTAGGACGTGTCCTGGCAAAGGAGGACGTGCCTGGTCAACTTGGAAAAGGGGGGCCTCTGCTCAAGAATGGAGAACATATGGGAATCCCTCCTGGACAGAGGGCTGAAACCTCAAGACAACTCAATATAATGCTCTGACAGAACACAGACTACAACTCCCATGAGCCTTTGCTACCATTTCCCAAGATGCCTTAATTTGCAACAGAAAGCCAACCAGTATGTTCACATGTGATGAATTCTTTCGTATTGACTCTGCATTTTCTTTTTGTGTAGATGCTCTCTTGTTTTGTGTGTGATGAGCTTGTGCGTAATCATGTGCATTTCCGAACTGACCTCACTTTCTCCCTCTTTCAGAATGGTCCTGTACTCCCCCATGTGATAAGCTCCGACTGTATGGTGTACCTGCGCAATTGCGCAATTCGCAGCCAGCAAGGGGAAAAAATGTTTAAAGCGCGGCTAAAAGCCACGTTCCTTGCCGCCCATGTAGCTGCTCCGCCTGTGTTTGTAGCGTTTTGACAGCTTCCCATGTAGTTGCTGAGCCACAGAAAAAACCTCAGTCTAGCTGCCCTGTACTTTTTAAATGCACACCTGGGGCTTGCTGTCTAGCTGCTAAGCATTAAGGAAAGTGCAACTTCATGTCACACTTTCTTGCCAATGTAAAAAGCCCCCTAATGTCTTAGTCCAACACTCACACCAATACACCATTCTGGCTCTCCAGTAGCCACTGAAAAAGAGAACAGGACCTTTAAAATTGCATGGAAGAGTGCATTTCAATGGGTGCACGCTCTCTTGCTGCAATTCTATCTTTTGCACAAGAATGTACAGGAAACCTCATTTAAATGAGCAGTAGACAATTTGATATAGAAAACCATCCCTAAAGTTTGAAAATCATCCACCTAGGTGTGGAAGAAGACTGGAAGGAGCTTTGGGAGTTAAGCATTGTTCTCAAGAGGCCAATCTGGAAGGAGGGCTTTACCATGTCCACACATTCAGTAGTTCTGACTTGCCTAGGTGTGGGTGTGCTTGCCTCTCCTTGACACTGTCTGCCACCCTTCCCTGCCCTCTCCCCTCAAGTCCCCATTCCCTTCCTGCAATGCTCTGCTGTGAATTATTTCTGGACATTTTGCTTCTAACTTGCAGAAGGATTAAGTTCTTTTTGCGCTGAAAATTAACAGAGCAAAGCAACCTGCCTTCCTTTGGCAACGCTAGACCTGGGAATGCTAGAAAGAGAGAGGGAAAAGAAGGTGGGGGGTAGAGAGGAGGCAGACTTGGCCAAGCCTGGGGGTGAGCAAAAGAGAGCAGTGCTTAGTAGGGGGGTTGTGAGGAGTCGTGGTTAATATGACGGGGATTAAAATTCCAGTCCGATTAATACACCCTAGGTGACAGATTTTTTGCAGTGCTGGGGTTGGGTGGGGAGAGGCAGAGACACACACATACACATGCAAGCAGGATCAGAGCTGGGGATGGAGGGTGCAGGGGGATGAAGGAGGGGCAGGCCAAGGAAGAAAGGAACCCATTTACATTGCTGGGGCCAGTCAGGCAGAAAGGTCAGGGTGAGAGACAGAGCCAAACAGCTCCATTACGGCAGATGGATCCCCCTTTCACCCCACCCTTACCCCACCAGCAGCTGGGGAAGAAGATGAGGGTGACAGAAGAGAGCCTGTGCAGTTTATATGTGCATGTGCAGACGAGGGCAGAGGGAAAATTAATCTGAGCATGAAATGCTCAGCCTTCCAGCAGCAGCAGTGAAACCTGTGGACTGGGCCAATAATTTGTCCTGCTCCAGGCAGGTCTGCTGTCATCTCTAGGAAAAGGCAGTGTGATTCAACACGGGTCAATCCTGGAAGGGCTCATGCACATGAAAATAGGACACTGTCTTTCATCTTCAGGGCATATTGTGCCTGTGTGGGTAGAATTGTACTCCAAACATTTTACAGATTAAAACCAGGGTGCTTGTGGCTAATCCACATCAAAGTGTGGTTGAGATGGCAAAAGTAATTGATGAGGAAGAACACATAAGGGTAGAAGAGGCTGCAGCAGTTTGCTTTTGTCTGAGCCTTTTGGGAAAGGCAAGACCTTCTCCTCTCCTGCCTGCTGAATTATTTGAGTGCAAAATACTTTTGCCCTGTGAACTCTGTTTCCAACAGCTGAATTAAGCTGAAGATGAGGGAGGAGGAGTGAAAAATTGGGACAATTTAATAGCACCTGAAAAAGTGGTACAGCAGTGAATTCATCAGTACTATCTCTGCTAGATCAGGGCAACTGGAGGGTGTGGTGGAAAGCATAGGCAGAATCCTTGCTATTGTAGCTGCTCTTCAGCTGCAACTTCTAGCAGCCCTAATCAGTTTTGTTCAGGGATGATGGCAGTTGCTGCCCAGCAAAAGCTAGAGGATCGCAGGCAGTGAAGCAGGCAGTGATGTAAACTTGAGTTGACTGTCTGAGACTTGACCAGACTCAAGTCTGCACTGACTCAGCATGACTCAAGACTTGTATATTTTTAGCAACCAACATCCTGGTCCAATGTCATCCAGAAACAGCAAACACAGTAGGCAGTGGGCTTGAAGCAAAGGTTGAGGTCTACTCAGCAAACTGTCCCCACTGTATATTGGAGAAGCCTTCTGAAGCTTTTGAAAAGCTTTAGAAGGGTCCTTCCACCTCAAGCTCATTGCTTGCTTAACACATTTGCTGTGCCCTTCTGAGTATTTCCACCTCCCAATTTTGTGCGTGTCTTCTTATTTGCTAGTTATTGAAATCTACTCCCACCACCCCCCCGTCAAGGTGCAAATTTTATTTTTATGATGAGGGATGTATCCCAGGAATGCTGCACAGAAATTATTCCTTAGGTATGAGAAGCATTTGGACCAGTATACTGAATACAGACTGTACTTCCCATTCCTATCCATGAAGCCAATGTTCACCTAATCTACCTCAAAATGCTGGGACACAGTGGTGGTCTGAATATTAGTGTGGGAAATACTTTTAGGGTTCAGTTCCAGAACATATTTCAAAAAGGAAGGCTGAGACCAGAAACCTATGTGGTGGAATCTTGTTTATCCTGCCTTTCTCCCAGTATGGAACAAAAAGTGCAAGTAAACACAAGGCTGGACTTTTGCAATGCACATTGGGCTACCTTTATACCAAGTTTGGAGACTTCAATTAGTTCAAAACATTGATCGCTGGCACGACTAGGACTGAGCATATCACACCAATATTAAAAGCATTCCACTGGCTGCCAGTTAGTCTCCAAGCAAAGTACAAAGTGTTGGTTATTACCTTTGAGGCATGGTTTGGATCCAGTTACCTATGGGATCACTTTTTCTTGTATAATCTGTCCCATACACTCAAGTCCTCTTGGGGAAATTTACTTCAGTTGGACCGGACTAGACTGGCAACCGTCATCCAGAAGACATTTTCACCAGCCACCCCATGACTGTGATATTACTTACTGGGAGAGATTTGTCTGAATTTTAAAAAACAATAAAGATCTCTCTCTTTTGGCAAGCCTACCCAGTCAATTTTAAACCATGAATTTTAAATTGGTATATTTTAAATTTTCTGTTGGATGATTTCAATATGTCCTATGTTTATGTGTTTTAATTTAATGTGTTGAAATGGTTTTATGTGTTTTCATTTATGTCGCACTCTGCCTTGAGCTTTATTATTTATTATTAAAACAATTAAAAACACATGATACACATATTAAAAGGATAGGAAACACATGGAAGCTTGGGTCCCACCCTGGGAAAAAGGGAGGATACACACTGAATGAATGAATGAATGAATGAACATTTTAAAAAGCAAAACCATAGTACCTCCTTTTACCCCAACTGGTTAAGGCTAAGGGCCTATTTGAACAATGCCTTTGCTTGTTAAGAAAATGAGAGCAGAGAAGGGGCCAATCGAGTCTCCCTTGGGAAGGAGTGCCATACTTTGACTCTCCATTTGTGTAGTCAATTGCATAATGTTGCCTTTCAACACAAGGACTAAGTAGCAGAATTGCTCCATAACTTTGCGAATGGAAAACCTGTGAAATAACGTTGTTGCCATAAGTTGGAAACAGCTTGAAGGCACACAACAGCAATGACAACAACCCTGAGGTAAGATCTCAGCAATATGGGACAATGTTTATCTGAGAGATTTGTGCTGAAGATACCAACTCTTGCCATACAGCTAAGAGAAGAAAAAGGAAGGAAGGAAGGAAGGAAGGAAGGAAGGAAGGAAGGAAGGTTTGGACAATGTACAACTACAATGAAAAAAGAATGAAAGGAAAGGAAAGGATTTGGACAATATCTCACTATACTGTTATAGTGCTATTATTTCACTTTAACTCCTATGACTGCAATCTGTGGAATCCTAGGATTTGGAGTTTAGGAAGGGACATTTAGAATTCTCAGCCACAGAGCTCTCAGGCCCCACTAAAACTACAAATTCTGGGATTCCACAAGAGGCAGAGATAGGGATTTATCACATGGAAGGCAAAGCACCCAAATCCTGTGAATAAATGGGTTTTAAATCCCATGAATATCCCAGAAGAGCAGGATTGTTTTCGGACACATTGGAGCACTTTGGCCTTAAACTGACATTAACCTGTGCAGAAAGCCGCAAAATCACACCACTTTTTAAATTCGGGATTTTCCCGAAGTTAAAAAGTGGCACGATTTTGTGGCTTGCTGCATGGGCTAATGTCAGGTAGATGCCAAAGTTGCATGACATCGTCTGAAAACAATCCCACTTTTACGGGATATTCATGGATTTAAACCCTGTTTATCCATGGGATTTGGGCACTTCCCTCCTGTGTGATGTTGCAGTGGAGTAATAGCACTTTAACAAATTTAAAGAAAGCAAAATAATTGGATTTTCAGAAGCTTTGCTTTTTTTTTTTTTTTTAAATGAGCCTCATATTAAATAAGGACCCATGAGCTGTCCATGGGGTATAAGCTACAAAAGTTTCAGAGTGATCCATGTTGAAATAACTGCAGCATTGGGGCAAAGGGAGGCGAAAGAGCTGTCAGACCACAGATCAAACTCCATGGATGCCATTGTTTTCATACTGCCCTGGACCCAAACACAGCTTCTAGGTCTCACAGTAGCTGCCACTCAAAGAGAGCTGAGTGAAAGGGTGTGTTGTGAAAGCAAGCAGTGTAGCCTACATGCATGAACCCAGTCCATCACAGCAAGTGTGCGCCTCTTGGCTGCCTCTCTTGCCTTTTGTGGCTCCCATGTATGTAAGTCTCCTGCCCTTTGCCCCCACCATTGCATGTGCTGGGCTTGTTTTCTGCTCTGTTACCCCCATCTGTGCTTGACCATAATGACATGTTAATTGTGGCTGTTGGGGAGTTACGTCCAGCCTTGCAATGCCACCGCCATATTCTCCGCTTCCATCCTGGGCCCCAGGGCATTCTCCAAGTCGTACAGTCCATTGCCTTGATGCTGCGACAGAGAAACCCAGATACCAGCCTTAAAACAAAGGTAATTTTGCACAAGCAAGACAGAGAATCTCTTTTTCTAGACTGTTGTGATAACTAGAAGGACGTTGTGGTAGGCCACACTGGGCATAGGGTTAAGAAATCAATGATGGGGTCTTTCCAAAAAAGCTCCCTGCTCCCATTTTGTTACCTAGGTATAGCCTAAAATATTCCTTAATTCAGTTGAATAGAATGTGGCCACACGCGATTTGCAGGAGTTTGGGCTTTGAGGACCCCCTTCTTGACAAAATCCTTAAACTCAGGAGCTTTGCAATTTCTACTGGAGCATCTGCTGAAATCTGTAGAAATGGGCATTATTGCGCATGTGGCCAGCTGCCTGCTTCGCATTCATTCGGATGGATGGCTGCGCATTTTCAACAGAAGGAGGGCAAATAGATGTGAATAGATGCAAATGTGTGCAGAGAAGTGATGACAATTAAACATCAATGCAAATGTGCAAAAATCTGGGCCAATTCACACAGTACACCCATGTGTAGACTAGCCCCATGTTGCTGTGCACTAACCTTCCACTTTGTGTCGGAGGGTTGTACAATGATGGGAGGTGGAGGTGGGGAAGGAAGGAAAGGGGAGGACAGTGTGAACACAGAGACTCTCTGTCACAAATGGTCACAAAAACTACAAATCCCAGAATTCCATAGCATTGAGCAATAGCAGTTAAAGCAGTGTCAAAACTCCATTAATTCTGCAGTGTAGAGGCAGCCCTATGGAATCCTGGGGTTTGTAGTTTATTGTGGTACTAGGAATCTCTAGCTGAGGATTCTAAATACTCCTTGTCAAACTGCAAATCCCAGGTTTCCATATGATGTTGTCATAGCACTATCATTGTGTTGTGTGAGAGGGTCCTGAATCAGAGGAGATTTGGCATTATCTTCCTCTAAAACTGAAAAAAAAAAATTATTATTTTTTCCCAAGATCCCCCAACAGGTTTCCTTGGTCAAGTGGGGATTTGAAACCTAGTCTCCCAGAGTCCCATTCTGACATTACACTACACTTGCTTATTAGAATTGGTATTATGCACCCAAGCAGTCTAGTTATCAAGCTCTGTACCAATTGTAATTTTTGTACTGTCTCCAAGGGAAGCCCCACATGGAATGCATTGCAGTAATCTAACCTAGCTCTTCCACAGACGTCTAATCTTGTAGTGCCACATATTTCCGGGGCAGGGGAATGTACCACAAATTCTGGTAATGCTAGGTTGCACAGCACAATGCTTTACATATATTTTACAAGCCCCTCCATATATTTTACAAGCCTTTCCATAGAAAAAGCAAAGATTTGAACTTTGGTCTCTCAGAATCCTACTCTCCTCCATAGAAAGTTGTTGCTGCTGTTGTTGTTGTTGTTGTTGTGTGCCTTCAAGTTGTTTCTGACTTATGGTGACCTTAAGGCAAGCCTATCACCAGGTTTTCATGGCACATTTTATCAGAGGGGGTTTAACATTGCCAGCTTCTGAGGCTGAGAGAGTGGGATGGGTTACCATAGCCAAGCTGGGATTCAAATCCTGGCTTCCAGAATAATAGGAGTTTAGCAAATGGGAGGAATTTCTCTTTATTTCGAATGGAGCCAATTCAAATTCACATGAATTTGCTAGTTTAGCAAATTTATGTGAATGCCAATTGTGTTTGGAATGCGCTCAGAATGACTTCCCATTACCCGAAAATGAACCCCCCATTGCCTGAAATTGTGTGAGATGCTTTAATACGCAATAACGTAAAACCCATGTTTGTGTTTGGAATGACTTCCCTTTTGCCCGAAATTGCGTGAGATACTTTAATATGCAATAACGTGAAACCCCATGATTGCATTCGGATTGCCATTGGATTATACTTCCAATAGCCCAGCACTCAGACCACTACACATCACTGGCTCTACCTTGGAAGCTCCCCAATACTGTTTTTGTTTGTTTGTTTGTTTGTTTTTGTTTTTGAGTAGCAAGAGCTTGTGGCACCTTTGAGACTAAGTGAAAGAAAGAAGTTGGCAGCATGAGCTTTCACAGACGTAAGTCTCCTTCCTCAGATGCATTTTTGTACAAAGTGCCTTTTCCTCTCTACCATGCATCAACAAACCTTTACGGGAGGGGGAAAAACCAACAAAGAAGCAGGAGTTCTAGATAACCAGCATGAATTCCTGAAAAGTTTGATCCCTGATGCCCCCGCTTATAGGCATGAAGTTCTGCCTCTCCATAAAGCTGGGAGCTTCCTCTCTTTGGCCTGGAACCCGGTCTTCGCGTTAATGTTTACACGGGTAACCGGGGGCCTTCTGCCTTTGCACATTGCATTTTCTGCTTGGCCACGTCCATCTGTGTCCCCGCATAATGATTTTTTATGCTACATTAATTTAACACACTGACGCAAGCTGAGAGGGCCGGGACCCCGGGCTTTTTAATTGTGTCAAAGAAAATTTTGTACACTTGCCCTTTCATTAAGAGCCAGGGTTTGGGGATGGTTCGCACACAGGAGGGGAGAGAAGGGGCAAAGAGAGAACTTGGAAAGGGAAAAAGCTATCCAATTTTGCAAGGGAAGAGGGAGAGAAAGAGTAAAATTAAGTGTGCGTGTTTGTGTGTGTGTGTGTACAAAGGGTGAACTTCACAAGCAGAGATCTGAGTGTGAAAGGACAGATCTGTGTGCCATGAGCAACAGATTTCGTCCACGACTCTCAATTAATTGTCAGCAGGGAATAACACCCTGGTTTAGCAAATCCCAAAGTTGTGATAGCTAGGAAGGTGATGGATACTGCTTCCCTGCATTGGTCTCCTGATGATTTCCGTTCTCTATGCAATCTTCTCTGCTAGGGATGTGAATCACTGCTTACTTTGTTTTTGCCCATAGAAAACAAAGCAGTGAAAAGTGTTCCAATCCCAAGCCTTATTTCTCAACAGGGTGTTTCAATGCTTTCCCCTCCAGGATGAGAAAATGTGTATTGTTTCTTTTTTTAAAAAAAGTGAGATTAAGTTATGTATAACAATAGGACTAATGAATAAATTAATCATAGCTCAAAGGGTAGGAAGCAGGAAGTCAATTTTTAACAGTTATGACTGTAATATATATCAGTCTGTATGTCTGATTGTAGGTTATCTGTGTTAGGTATTTATTTGTTCCTTGGTTGATGTGGTTATTTGGTTTTTAACTCATCCTTTTTTTTCCTTTCCTTTCTCCCCCTTTTTTGTCTTTCTTCTTTTCTTTCTTTCTTTTTCTTTTTTCCTTATTTTTTCTATTTGTGTTAGTGTTAATACTATTAATATTAGTTGTTAATTTAATTTTATTCGCTACAGTATTATATATTAGATCTGAATTGATGTTTTATTGTGTATTGTTTTTAATTATTAAATATTCATAAACATATTTTTCCGACAAAAAAAAATACATATTCTTCCCTTTTTTATCCTAATACGGTCAGACAGGATGCTCAGTTTTTTTCTGCTATCATTCAAAAGTTTTGCTTTTCTTTCAGTTGCATTTTAAACAAAACAAAACAAAACAAACAGCTTCGTTTATATACCGCTTCATGCCACCTAAGCAGTGTCTAAGCAGTTTACAACTGTAAGCTACTTGCCCCCAACAATCTGGGTATTCATTTTAGCGACCTTGGAAGGATGCAAGCCTGAGTGTAGCTTGAGCCAATTTGCTGATCTTGAACACGCAACCTTATGGTCTTGAGTGAGTGACTGCAGTACAGGCATTTAACCACTGCGCCACCAGGGCTCCTCCTCCATTATAATATAATAACAGCTTTAATTGTGATTTAATTGTATACTTTCTGACACTTTTATCTGTCTATTTTCTTTAAAACCTCTGTGTGATGATGCCCTTTCTCTTCTGTCATTGAGATGCCTTCCCCTGAACTACGATTTCATAGAATCATAGAATCATAGAAATTTAGAGTTGGAAGAGACCACAAGGGCCATCCAGTCCAACCCCCTGCCGTGCAGGAACTCCCAATCAAAGCATACCTGACAGATGGCCATCCAGCCTCTGCTTAAAAATTTCAGTGTAGTCTTTGGCAGTGGAGAAGGTGTTTTGATGTGATGGTTTTAAAATTTGTCATGAACTTTTTGTAAATGTTTTAGTGTGTTATGTAAGCCACCTTGGGTCCCGGCCTGGGAGAAAAATTTCATATAAAATAAATAAATAAATAAATAAATAAATAAATAAATAAATGGAACTTGGCTTTCAGTGGCATCAGGAACCTGCTCTGGGCTTTAGTCCAAAATTTAAAGGAGTGATCCAAGATGCCAAACATTCCCACTCCAACAGGTTCCAGACTATGAACAACTCCTTTAAAAATTTCAGACTCTGGGGCCACCTGCGGCCACTGGTCTTTGGCACTCTTTATAAAGCCCCAGGCCCTGCAGTAAGTAAACCTGTAACAAAGCACAGTCTATAAAACTGAAGCAAGGCACAGTGTTGGCCTGTTTCTCCTGGCTTCTGTCCTGCCTCCTCCCTCATCTTTGTCAAGTTCCCTAGCTGCATCTGCACTGCAGAAATAATCCAGTTTGGCATCTCTAACTGCTATGGCTCAATGCTATGGCATTCTAGGATTTGTACTTTTGTGAGACATTTAGCCTTTGTCAGAGAGCTCTGTTGCCACAACAGACTACAAATCTCAGCATCCTATAGCACTGAGTCATGGTGTTAAACTGGATTATTTCTGTAGTGCGCATGCAGCCACAATGTTGAATTTTATATCTGCATGCAACGGGATCTTGCAATACCTTTGAGATTAAATAAAAAAAGAAGCTGGTAGCATGAGCTTTCATAGATTTGAGTCTACTTCCTCAGATGCATCTGATGTTTAGTAGCTTCTTTCTTTAGTCTCAAAGGTATTACAAGATCCCTTTGCATACTGATTTTCCAGGCTAATACGGCCATGGTATTATCATATACCTGTAAGATGTCATCATTAAAATCAGTTCTCCATTCTAATACCCCCAAAAGGTTTGCTTCTAGATTATGTAAGAAATAAGGGAATTATCTTCAGAGCATTGATTCTCTGCTCATTGATTCTCTGTATAAGTTACTAAAGTAGGCCTGAATTCTAACCAAGCTTGGACAGACAGACAGATGGGTCTAGAGTATCAGTGTATGTAGAGAAACAGTGCACAGCCTCCTTTGGGTGCAGGTAATTTTCCTAGTACCCAGATGTGGGACTGCCAAGGAATACCAGGTGCTGTAGGCTATATTCAGTGGCAGGTAATGACACACCATCAATGAGTATCCCTTGCCTAAGAAAGCCCTATGAAACTCATCGGGGCTGCTGCCACACTGCAAAAATAATGCAGCTTGATACTGCTTTAACTGTCACAGCTCCATCTTATAGAATCCTGGGATTTGTAATTTGTAGTAACACCAGAGCTCTCTGACAGAGAAGGCTAAATATCTCATAAAAACTGCAAGTCCCATACTAATGAGCCATGGCAATTAAAGTGGTATCAAACTGCATTAATTCTGCAGTGTAGGTGCAGTCTAAGCCTCCATAAGTAGGCAACCTGATGGCAAACACATACACACTATTCAGCTCCATTTTTTTTCTTCGTGTCTGTCCATTTGTGTGTATGTATATTAAAGACTGCATCTTCACTGCAGAAATAATACAGTTTGACATTTCTTTAACTGTCATGGCTGAATGCTATGGAATTCTGGGGTCTGTAGTTTTTTGTGAGTTACTTAGCCTTCTCTGTCAGAGTGCTCTAGTGTCACAACAGCCTACCAATCCCAGAATGCCATAGGACTGAGTCATGACAGTTAGTGCAGTCTCAAACTGAATTAATTTTGCAGAGTGGCAGCAGCTCAAGTTGCCTGCCAATTTATGGCAGGCAAATTAATTCCACAAGGTTGTTTTAGCCAAAGGATACTTAGAGGTGGTTTTGCCACTTCCTTCCTTTGAAATATAGCTTACAGCACCCGGTATTAATTGGTAGTCTCTCCTCCAAGTACTAACCAAGACTGGCCCTACTGAGCTTCCAAGATCAGACTGGATCTGGTGCCTTTAGAGTATTTAGACAATGTTTGACAATTATTGTTGTGTGCCTTCAAGTCATTTCTGACTTATGGCAACCCTAAGGCAGACCTATCACTGGGTTTTCTTGGCAAGATTTGTTCAGAGGAGGTTTGCCATTGCCTTCCCCTGAAGCTGAGAGAGTGCGAGAGTTACCCTGTGGATTTCATGGCCAAGCAGGGTATTGAACACCTGATCTTCAGAATCCTACTCCTAAACTCAAACCACTATGCTTCACTGGCCTTTCCTCTTTTTGCCTAACATGCAAGCAGTAATCTGAAATAATATAATAAATAATATAATAAAATCTTCCAAACAGAAAATGAGCAAGCCCAGAAAAAGTATTGTAAATATTCTATTAATGGGGATTCAAATTCCCACCGTGGTAGAGTGTTCCTAATAAAAGATTTTGCTCAAAAGTGAATTTTCGCCTGAGTCTTAAACCAACACTCCGCACCAGCTATTAAAATTTTAGAAAGTTATTAGGGTGGTAGGAATTTAAATATGGGTACTATTGCAACCCGCTGTTGTTTTGCCAGAGCTGGAAAAAGGAACCACAAGCTTAACAAACAGCATCCAAGAAGAGGTGGACAAAATCTCTCTCAAAAAATGTTTGCCTTTTTCCCAAAGTGGCAACTATCCAGAGAAATTATCTCCAGTCTGTGTGGATTTAGAATCCTCATTTAAAATTGATTTCTGTTTTTCTATTAGCATTAAAAGTAATGGCTATAAATATTAAACCCAATGTTATATTAATTTTTTTTGAAAAGAATAAAAATAAAATGAGACCTGCCATAAAAATGCTTGTGTGTACATATATGTGGGAAGCGGTTATTGTTTTTCTTGAGAAATGTCAAAACTAGTTTTCCACTCTATGAACCTACATGGTTTTATCGTTTTCATTTTTATAGGGAAGCTTAACCCTGAGATTTATGAAAATTACAAATAAAGTGGATAAAATGAATTTGATGCTGAAGATACTATGAAGGAAAGGGAGAAACTCGCATAGAGTGGTGGGGAGAGACATTATTTCCACTAGAGATTTGATGGGAGCCACAGGGGTCTATGGGGCAGCAGATGTTTCCTGTGTCCTTCCACCTTGTTGAAAAGAGCATTAAGAACCAATTAAAAACGAGGAAACCAAGGCAGGGCACAAGCCAAGAGCCTGGAAATCTGTACACATGCTTAGATATATTTCCAGAATCCCCCAGCCAGCAAGCAGTGTGCTGAGATTCTGAGAAAAAAAGGAAGGCTCTTTCTCCAATTCCTGGTCAAAGGGTGCATCTACACTGTAGAAATAATTCAGTTTGACACCACTTTAATTGCCATAGCTCCATCCAACAGAATCCTGGGGTTTGTAGTAATTTGAGAGTTGGACTATGACTTTGGAGAGCAGGGTCTGATTCCTCCACTCAGCCATGAAACCTTGACTTGAAGCACACAACAACAACAACAACAACAACAACAACAGATGCAGCTCTACAGAGATGGTTTCTGGAAAGATGTAGCATTTCTGAAACCTACAAGACTTGCTCAACAAAAGACAGCTGCTAAAGAAAAGAGATTCCACCTCAACGTCAGAAGAAACTTCCTCACAGTAAGGGCTGTTCGACAGTGGAACACACTCCCTTCCTTGGAGGTCTTTAAACTGAGGCTGGATGGCCATCTGTCAGGGATGCTTTGATTGAAAGTTCCTGCATGGCAGGGGGTTGGACTGGATGGCCCTTGTGGTCTCTTCCAACTCTAAGATTCTATGATTCTATGAAAAGAAATGTGGAGGCCAGCAATGAGCATGATACCTTCATTATGCCAACATTTCACAGAAGAAACCAGGACATGTGTGGCCAAGCAACATCTGAATGTGGTCAAGACAGCAAATGTTATTAAATGAGGAAGAATATACGAGCTAGTGGAGGTTGCAGCCATGTGCTTTTGCTTGAGCCTACTGAGAACAGCATTTCCCTTCCCCTCTCCCCTCTGCTGAGTTCATTGAGCTCAAACTACTTCTGCACTTTGAAATCAGTTTGCAGCAATTGAAGTAAGTTGAGGAAAAAGAGTGAAGTGGGAGGAGGATGAGAGAAACTAGGGAGTTTATCACATGACGGGAACTGGAAGTATAATCCAATGGCAATCTGAACGCAATCATGGGGTTTCACGTTATTGCGTGAAAGCTGATCACACACATTTTCAGGCAATGGGAAGTCCTTCTGAACGCAGTTGTGGGGTTTCATGTTATTGCGTGAGAAACTATTACACGCAATTTCGGGCACTGGGAGGCAATTTCAGGCAGTTCCGAACAGGATGCGGCATCAATACGCAGTCACGTAAATTCACTGAACTAGCAATTCACTCAATTCCGAACTGGCCTCACTTTCATTTCTTTTGAAATTGAGAGAAATTCCTCCCATGTGATAACATCCTAGGACATCTTTAAAAACTGCTGAAAAGGTGGGATGGCAGAAGATTCATCAGGACTGTCTTTGCCAAATTGGGAGAGTCAGAGGGTGTGAAATAAATGAAGGAAGCCATTAGTGCCATCCAGCCAGCCTATTGAGTTATTAGGCAGCAAGCCATCAACTCCACATTTTGGATACTTGTGGATGGCCCTAGGGTGCCAAGTGGCATAGTGCTTTGAGCGTTACTTGGACTACAACTCTGGAGACCAGGGTTCAATTCCCAGCTTGGACATGAAACCCACCTTGGGCAAGTCACATACTCTCAGCCTCTGGTGAAGGCAATGTTAAACCTCCTCTGAACAAATCTTGCCAAGAAAACCCCATGATTTATGGTTGCCATAAGTCGGGAATGACTTGAAGGCATGCAGCATGCACTAAGAAACTGCATGATTATAGTGATCAGATACCATAGCTACATCCTAGTATCCTGGGGTACTAGAGTGCTCCGACTTCTAAATACCTCCTGAAACCTCCCAGGATTCCACAGAATGCAGTCATGGCAGCTAAAGTGGTATCCAGCTACTAGGGAATGGTTCCAACCTTTGTGCCCTTAGCCATAAAACCTTGGTGGGCTGGCTCTTCATAGAAGAGAGGGCCAAGCTTGGTTGCCAAGGCCAAGGTTTTCCTTCACCCTGGGAGTTTTTGGAGGGGCAGGAAAGGGGGGGAGCAGAGGAGAAACAAAAACAAAAAAAAGAGTAGGGTAAGTGGTGGGTTGTGTATGTGAGCCGGGGGTTAAGTGGTTTGTTTGTGTTAGCTGAATGGCAAGCGGAGCCTAACAAGGCAGATCGAATGAGGGGTGAAGGGCTGTCCAGACGGGAACTGACAGCTCGATTTCAAGCTTGTCATGCATGGATTTGGTGGGTATTGAGGAGGGCACATTCCTTCACCATGCACCCAGCTCCCCTGGATGCAGAGCGAGAAGCCACCAAGAAGAGATGTCCTCGAAAGCAGCCCGGAACTCCACTCAGGAACAAAGAACTCCTTTGGAAAGCCTGGCACGAAAGGGTAACCGCAAAGCCAAGGACTGAGCAGCACCAAAATGGGCCAAATCAACGTGACACCTCAGATCTCATCAGTCCGCCTTGCACACTCCCACCACCTTCTGCCTTCCCCAAATCCCAGCCATGGCATTCCACTTGGACTGGGTCTTGCACAGTGGCCAAACTTGGGTTCCCCACATTTTGAGAAAAAAACAAAATAAAGAAATATGGGCCAGAAAAAGAAGAGGAGCTGAGAAAACCTGGAAAGAAGCCATAAGATGAGAGTGTGAGAGTGATTCATTCATTCATTCTACTAGCAACCATTGCTTAAATGGTAAGGATAGCTTTACAGGGCATGGCTCAACTCGTGCAAAGCAAAGGAAATAGCTTGCTTATTTTGGTGGAAGAATCTTATGCTCACACGTATGACCACACGCAAAGAGAAGGATGGAAAGGGGGATTGTGAAAAGGATTTAACTGGGACTGGGTTGAGTTCTTTGCATTTATTCAACACTTTCCTTACCTCATAGGCCTTTGTGTAAGTTCTCTCCATGTTCCATACAATAACTCTGTGAGGCTGTTCAGCCTACTTTCCAGCTGGTCCAATTTGGCACTTTCAGTTGTTCCTGGAAACAAATCATTAGCCAGTGAAACTGTTTTAACAAGGAAACTGTATACACCTTACAATTGGCCCCAGTCAGCATTCTGGCCGCAGTATTCTGGACCCACTGCATTCTGCAAACAGTTTCCAAAGGCAACCCCATGTAGAGTTTGTTACAGTAGTTCAAATGGGATGTAATCATGGAATGTGTCACTGTAGCCAGATCTGACTTCTTAAGGAACGGGCACAGTTGGCATATTAATTTTTACTATACAAATGCACTCTTGGCCACTACTGAAACCTGGGCATCCTGGCTCAGAGCTGAGTCCAGGAGCACACCCAAGCTGCAAGCCAGAGATTTCAGCACAGGCAAAGACCCTGTACTCTGATGTGCCTTTCAGTATTAACTCAGCAGGAGGGAAAGGAGAGGAAGGGGCAGAATTTTACCATCCCCAGTAGGCACAGGCAAAAGCAAACTTCTGCAGCATCTCCCATCTTGTGTATTCTTCCTCATGAATAACTTTTGCTGTCTTAACCACACTATGACATTGCTTGGGCACATGTGTCCTCCTTTTCACCTGTGAAATGTTAGAAAGGGTATGTGAACAAGATCATTGCCCTTTTAGAGTCAATGCATATGACTGATGCTGAGAGGAAGCTATTTGTTTCAAGTCCCTTGGACCAAGATGACTCTAACTTAAAGTATTGAAGAGGATGCTCTAGGCAAAGGAAGGGAATTACACATCCATGTGCCCACACAAACACTGATTTCCTTCCCATTGCCACTGGCTGGTTAGGACCAGCCTTGGTTAGTATTTGGATGGGAGACTGTCAATGAATACCAGGTTCTGTATGATATTTTTCAGAAGAAGGAACCGGCAAAACCACCTCTAAGTATTCCTTGCCCGTGAAAAGCCTAGGAAATTCATGGGGTCGGCACAAATCAATGGATAACCTGAAGGTACATACAAACATACACACACATATGGACAATCTATTCAATGCGCTTAGTCATGAGCAGAGAGGCATATAATTGTGCTTTGTGCTATATACTTTAGAGGGAGCATGTCCAGACTGGTATGGGGGGCTAGAATTTTCATCTGGCCCCACAATTTTGCTTTGGCACCAGCATCATTTCCACAGACCTGCCCATGGTTGGCATGTGCTCCTTCCATGGCACTTCCGTTCCCAAATTGGAATTTGATCTTTAAAATTTCTGGTTTACTTCCTCTTAGGAAGGAAAAACACTTCTCTGGTGGGGGAAAAAAGGCCTCCCCTGGCCTAAAATAGCCAAGGGGGCCAGAAACAAAATTGCCCCCATCATTTAAGGGGCACTTGGGACCAAACATATTTTTAAAATTTCAAATTTTTATAGCCTTGGGCTATAGGATGTAGTATTCTTCTTTGCAGCAGAAGTGTTTTGGGGCATTCTGGAGCAATAATGGGAGCCAATGGGAGCCACTTTCCAAGGTCCCCTGGGCAGACAATCTGGTCCCATAAACTTGACAATTGCTCACCCCTGCCCTAGAGGGGTACCTTCAGATTTAATAATAGTGGTCTTGTTGGACCAGTAGCCTGATAGAATGTAAAGCAGCCTCCAATCTACCTGTGGATCTTCTGGCCAACTTGGACAGCAGCTCTTTTGGACTGCTAGCTTCTGAGAACTGTAAAAGGTACAGAAAAGTAACTTTTTCAAGACTTGATCTGGGGAAACGATTCCAGAAAGCAATCCAGCAGGTTTGTTCAGAAGTAGTGTCAGTGGGCAGAGATGGGAGGTACCTGTGAAATTCGTTGTGAATAGGTGGCTTTAAAAATAGGGAAAGAGGATGAATCATGGCAAGTGTCTGATGGGTGAAATACATAGAATATTCTCTCTGCTGACTGAAAGGTTCTGTGTGACAAGTCATCAGCTATGATTTGCAGGCTCAGAGCTGCTTGATTCATCACAGAAAGCTTTCTGATTTTAACTTTGTTGTTGTTCTTCTTCCTCATGTACACCAACACAAGGCCAAAAATGGAACAGCAGTCTATTCAGTCTTGGGTCTCTCCCACATTGCACAGTTACAGAATTTTAAAACCATTTTAGCTCTCCTGCCTCCATCCTTCAGAAATCTGGGATTTAATCATTAATTTCTTAAATTTGGAAGGGACACAAAGATCATTTAGTCCAACCTTCTACCAGGCAGGAATACACAGCTAAAGTACTCCTGAAAGATGTCCAATTAATCTTTCTTTAAAGACCTCCAAAGAAGAAAATTCCACCACCCTCCAAAGAAATCTATTCCACTTTCAAACAGTTCTTACAGTCAATATGTTATTCCAAATGATTTGGTGAAATCTCTTTTCTTGTCATTTAAATCCATGCTCTAGTCTCTGCAGCAGCAGAAAGCAAGCTCGCTTCATCCTCTGCATGACATCTCTTCAGATCTGTATTTACATGTGGTATTTCATTCATTTAGTTAAATTCATTTATATCCCGCCTTTCTCCCAGTAATGAAACTCAAGACAAATTATTTTAAAACAATACAAACTGAAACCTATGCACAGACATTAGGAAAGGTCTAAATATAAGTCCTCTAAAAGGGATTAAACAATTTACAAAGATAAAATATTAAACACACACATTAAAAGCATTATACAAACTTCTCATCTCACCCAGAAAATGAGTGGCCAGCTGGAAACATCCACAAGTCCACAGTCGGTGTATGAAGGCATGCAACAGCTAAATTACACTGTGTCTGGAGACTGAGAGTTTCTTTTAGTTATCTTAATATACTACTGTCATCTTAGACTGAGCAACATTTCTAGCCATCATCATCTCCATCACTCTCATCGCTACCAACACCACATCTTGCAATGCATCTACATGGTAAAAATAATGCAGTTTGACACCACTTTAAGTGCTGTAGCTCCATTCTATAGCATCCTTGGATTTGTAGGTCTACAAGGACTTTAGCTGTCAAAAAGTGCTCGTAGCTTACAAAACTACAAAACTCAGGATTCTGTAGAATGGAGCCATGGCAATTAGAGTGGTGTCAAACTGCATTATTGCTACAGTACACATGCAGCCTTTTTCCAGTGGATTCTGTTTTTAATGATGTGTGTTGTTTGAAGAAATACTTCTTTTTGTCTGTTCATAAGCTGCTCCCCAGCTATTTCCTTCTGGTGTAATAGAATATGGAGAACTTCATTCTGTCGGATTGTCATCAAAATGAATAGGTGAATGAACTCCACCTCCTCCCAAAAGAATTCAAGGCAGCTTATAAACATTAAAACAGATATGAATTTTTGAATATATATATATATATATATATAGGTAAATATATTTCTTTGTGCGCCTGCGCCTGTGCCTGTGTGTGTATATGCTATTGTTAGAATGTAATTACTCTGTCTGTAGAATTAAAAACGTATCTACTAAAAAAAACAAAAAACCCAAAAACAAAAACAGTACAGTATATGATTAGAAGCCTGTTCCTTATGAATAGTTGGTTCTTCACATCTTGTCAGAATCAAAAGATCTTCCTCTGCCAAAGGAAGGGAAAGGATAGGGCCAACCTTGCTTCATAAGAAAAGGAGTTCCAGTGCCCCAGAGCAGCCACCAAGAAGGCTTAGCATTTATTTTATTTTATTTTATTTATATGATGCCTTTCTCCTAAATTGGTGGTCCAGATGGCAAATGTGGTCCAGATGGCAAACATTATTAAAGAAAAAGAACAGCCAGGCTAGGAATGGCTACAGCAGTTTGCTTTTGCCTGAGTCTACTGGGAAGGGCACGATTCCATCTCCTCCACTCCACTTCTCTCCTCCACTGAGTTATTGAAATGCAAACTAGTTTCACACTTTGAACTCAGTTTGCAGCGATGAAAGTAAGCTAAACACAAAGGGGGAAAGTGAGGGGAAGAGCAAAACTTGAACATTTTAAAACAGTGCTTCCTAACCTTAATCCTTCCAGGTGTTTTTGGACTTCAGCTGCCAGAATTCCTGACTGTTGGCCAAGCTGGCTGGGGCTTCTGAGAAGTGGAGTCCATAACCTGTGAAGGACCAAAATTTGGAAATGACTGTTTTAAAATCAGCTGAAAAAGTGAAGCGACATTGGATTAATCAGGACTGTCTCCACCAAACTGAGACAGTGGGGCAAATGGGCAGGCCTAAGAGAAGCACATCATTTCCAAGATTTCAAAGGGTAAAAAGACTTGCATGTGGGATTATGAAAATATCTAATACCTATGGGAGATCCAGTGTGGTGTACAGGTTTGAGCATTGTACTGACTGGGCAGTGAGAACCCAGTGGGTGACCTTGGGCAAGTCACACACTCTCAGCCTGAGAGGATGACAATGGCAAAGTCCCTTTGAAAAAAAGTTGCCAAGAAAACCCTGTGATAGGTTCACCTTAGGGCCACCATAATTCGGAAACGTCTTGAAGGCACACAACAACTTTACCTATGGGGCAACCTATGGGCAGCTAAAAGGATCAAAGAGCTAAAGCAATTCCCTGATGAAGAAAAAGTAAAAGTACAGCACAAGAAAGTGGGAACTTAAATAGACGGAGACATGATAGAGGTATATAAAATGATGTATGGCAAGGAGAAAGTGGAGAAAGAGATAATACTATAGCCTAGTGGGAAAGTCCACTGAAGCTGAAGAGCCCGAGATTCAAGGCATTGAAATGGAAGTGCTTCTTCGCACAGAGCACTTGCAAATGATGGAAAGAAATGGCCCAGAAATCCTGAGAGGCCAGTACCCATGCCCAAGATTTATACCTATTAATAGCTATTTTTAACTGGCCAAGCTTATATCTCCTTAAAGCACCCTACTATCCCAAAGCGTCAGGATTTAATTTTGTAAAAATCATAACTTCATTGCTATATGTAAATGACTAATCCCATGCATATAAATCTAGGACTCTGCACCAGCAAAGGAAAGGAGGAAAGAGAAATTATTGAAGTGCTTAAAATTTAGTCGTCAAATGGTTATGCCTATAGATTGCTAAAAACGGTGTGTGATTTAAAACTTGGGAGACAATGCTGATATAAATGCTAGCTACGTTTTGACTTTCAGCTTTCTCCATGGGCTTAATAACCAAAAGATAGATATATCCATTCCATTCACTCTCCAAAGAATTACTTAACTGTAGGCTGACATACACATATTAAATGGGTGAGGTTTTGCAAGGGATGGAGATTAGGGCTGCCAGACTTTCAACTACCTTCCAGGGCTAACAGAAATCTGTTGCAGTTAGCAGCTGATAAGGCTTCCCTTGAGGCAATTGAATGTTTCACCTTTATAACTCCTGCCTAAAAAGCTGATGTTATATGCACAGCTACAGAGAATGGTTGAAAAGCTGGCAATCCTAAAATGGAGAGGTAGAGAGCCAGTGTTGTGTAGTGGGTTTGAGCTATTGAATGATGAGCTTGATGAACTATGACATTGGAGGACACAGTTCGAATTCCTGCTTGGCCATAAAACCCACTGGCTGACCCTGGGCAAGACACACACACTCTCAGCCTCAGAGGATGGTAATGGGAAACACCCTCTGAAAAAACTTGCCAAGAAAATCCTGGATAGGTATGCCTTAGGGTCACCATTAGTCAGAAACTATTTGAAATGAAACTCGGATGAACAACAACAACAGTAAAAGGTATAAACTTTGTCTGCCTAGATTGCTGAGTTGCTGTTAACAGCAAAGGAGCAGATGCAGTTAAAGACGGCAATCATAAGGCAGAAAAAGGAGAGCAAAATGATGGTACAAATCTTCCTTTAGATGCCTTTGGAAGCTGAGCTAATGTGATTGTTCTTTTTTTGGCCATCGTGTTATATTCAATGGAAGGTAGTGGAAAAAGAGTGGAACATGCAGTGTCTTTGCACTTGTACATTGCTCATTTTAATTGAGCAGTTTACATTTGTTTGGACATTCAGGTGCATAATGTTGCAATTCACCAATGCACAATTATCACATAACTCTGAGCATAAAGTTGCACTCAGATCTTGGTGTGGGTTCTTGGCCCATATATATTTCCTGTGGCCACAGAAAATGGTTGGTTATATCTGAGCTTTCAGATAAGCTCTAAAACCTTTGGGAAAGGTGCTTCTCTCTTTTCTTCCACTACTTCCCCAGGCTTATTTGGTGGAACAAATAAAGGGCCTTCAAGGCTGCTGCCACACTGCAGAATTAATGCAGTTTGACACCATTTTAATTATCATGGCTCTGTCCTTTGGAATCCTGGTATTTGTTATTTCCAGGGAGATTTCAGGCTTGATCTGTGCTAGGACCTATTTGTTTGTCTTTTTGGCTGTCCACAGGATCCTAAGCACTCTTCCGCAGCACCACATCTCAAATAAATTTATTTTCTTTTTATCTGTTCTCTTAATTGTCCAGCTCTTGCATCCATATGTGGTAATGGGGAATGCAGTTCCTTGCAGGATTCTAACTTTCATCCCTAATTGTATATCTTTGCTATTTAGGATCTTTTCTAGTTGTTTCTTTGCTGCCCTTCCCATTCCTAGTCTTCTACTGATTCCTTGTTTGTTTACTTTAATAGATTGTTTACTTGTTTTTCAAATCTTGTTTCAATCTGTTTAACTTATGTTTTTGTTATTTTTTTAATTTGTACTGGTTTAAATAATCTGTAAACTGCCTTGAGTGCCATTACTGGGTGGAAGGCAGGGTATAAATCAACAAAGAAAACCTTGTTGTCATCCTTGGCGTTAAATTCCAAACATTAAAAGAAACACTTTTTCATTTTTTTTCACTTATCCAGCATAGGGAGGCATGTTTGTACAGTCTCTTGGTTAACCAACATGCACTTGGGATGGCTGATCCCTCCAGCAAGTCAACTCGGTAGAAGCTTCCCAGGTGGGGAGAGGTGGAGAAAACGTGTGGTTGCCGCTGTTTTCAGTACAGAAGAACCTGGAGGCTACTTGTATTTCTCATTTCTCCAGCCACTGCTTCCACAATGCCAGGGCCAGCAAGCCAACACGAGGCACCCTGAAGGATTCTGGGTTGAAGCCACTGCTCCTTTCCTCCCAGCCCACCCTGAGTTGGCCCTGCTCCTGCACAGTCCGCTTTTGGCTTCCCCTACAACCCCCTCCCCTGCCTCCCCCATGTATTGAAGTACGTGGCCTTCAATATTTGCAAACATGGAGAAATAGCTCTTTGAGGCGGTCGGCCCAGCTGCCCGCTTTGTGCCCAGGCGTGCTCATTTGGGGCTAATTACCATTCACAGGGTGGGATTCTTTCCTGCGCCTTTCTGAATCAGTGAGAAACGCTAAGAGAGGTCTTTTCTGTCTCCGAACTCATGCATTCATTCATTTTTCCCCCTCGACGGGCCGCTAATCATCTCTCAGGGAAAAGACAAAGATCTAGGCTGGGTCTCAACAGACAGAGGGTCTGAAAGGCGATGGAGGGGAGAAGAAGAGAGAAAGGGAGGGGGCGGTTATGCTCACACATCGCCATCACCCATGTTTGGAAATACATATGTATTCACGCATGAATATGTTCCAGTTCCTTTCCCATCCTACTCTCTGGTAAATCACACTGGCCTACTTTTCTTGGCCTTTTTAAAATTATTTTTGTGGATGCCTTGTTAAAATGGGTCATTTCCCAAGCTCTGGTTTTCTCCCCAGGTTTCTAAATAGTCACATTTCTCAAGCGTGGGTGTCAGTCTATCATCAGTGGACATCGTATGGGGTTATACATTGTTCTGCCTATACAGTCGCTTGTCTTTATCACAGATTCTGCACCCACAGAATTAACCATTTACAAATGGAGAATACTGCAAAAATAAATTCTAAAAAAGCATACAGTACCTTGATTTTGCCATTTTATATAGGGAGTACCATTTTATTTCCCCATTGTATATGATATAACTTGAAAATCCAAGGATTGAGCATCCAAGGATTGTGGTATTCACACAGTTATTCATCCACAAATTGAAAATATTGCAAAAATAAAATAAATTCCCAAAAGCATACCTTGATTTTGCTATTTTATGTAAGGGGCACCATTTTACTTCCCCATTGTATATAATGGAATTTGAGCATCCAAGGATTTTGGTATCCATGCAGGGTCCTGGAACCAAAGCCCAGTGGATACCAAGGGCCTATCATATTTTGTTTTAACTTCTGTTGTAAGGTGCCTTGGATCCCCCATAGGAAGAAGGGTGGGATATGAAATAAATAACTAGGGCTGCATCTGCACTGCAGAAATAATGCAATGTGAAGCTGAAGGATTTCACAGTGGCATCCATGTTTTTTGTGTGGGTTTTTCAGGCTCTGTGGCCATGTTCTGGAAGAGTTTATTCCTGACATTTCACCAGATGCTGGTGAAACATCAGAACACAAACACATAGCCTGAAAAACCCACAAAAACTGTAGAAATAATGCAGTTTGATGCTACTTTAACTGTCATATGTCTAACTGTCCATCCTATGGAATCCTAGGATGTATAGTTTGTTGTGGCACCAGAGTTCCCTGACAGAGCAAGCTATATATTTCATAAACTACAACTCCCAGGATTCTATATCACTGAGTCATGACAATTAAAGTGGTGCCAAACTGCATTATTTTTTAAGGTCCAATTAGACCTTACTCATAGTATCGTAGAATCATATAGAGATGGAAGAGACTCCATGGGCCATTGAGTCCACACACACTCAATGCAGGAGCTATCTAACTTCTTTTTGAAGACAACCAGAGAAAGAGAATCTGCAACCTCTCTAGGGAGTTTGTCACACAGGAGAAATTTCTCTCAATTTCGAAAGAAATGAAAGTGGGGCCAGATCAGAAATGAGTGAATTCACTAGTTTAGTGAATTTACGTGATTGCTTATTGATGCTGCATTGCATTCGGAATGACTTCCCATTACCCAAAATTGCCCAGAATTGCATGTGATAGTTTCTAACGCAATAACATGAAACCCCACGATTGCATTCGGAAGGACTTCCCATTGCCCAAAAATGCATGTGGTAGTCTCTCACTCAATAACGTGAAACCCCATGATTGCATTTGGACTGCCATTGGATTATGCTTCCAGTTTCTGTCTTCTGATAAGCTCCATAGTCGCTGCATCCTTTGTCAAACAGCTCTTATTGTCAAGAAATGCCTTCTAATCTTCACTTGAAATCTACCCTATTGTAATGTAGGATGCTCCAGGTGGGAACTTTAGGTCATTGCTTCCAGAAGGCTTCAGGAGGAAGCAAAAATCTGGAAGGACACAGAAAGGGCCTGGAGAGATATTTGTGGTCCATAGGTTACATTTTGGTCACCCCTGATTTAAACAGAAATATAATACACAGCAAGAGCCATTGTGGTTTGAGTTTAGGACTAGGACTCTGGAGACCAGGGTTCAATTCCCACTTGGCCATGAAACCTGTTGGGTGGTCTTGGGCAAGCCACATGCTCTCAGTCTCAGGGAATGCAATGGCAAATCTCCTCTGAACAAATCTTGCCAAGAAAACCCCATGACA
This sequence comes from Urosaurus nigricauda, assembly GCA_034509955.1. Lineage (NCBI taxonomy): Eukaryota > Metazoa > Chordata > Lepidosauria > Squamata > Phrynosomatidae > Urosaurus > Urosaurus nigricauda. Next base: position 270,164,679 of record JAOEGL010000003.1, read on the forward strand.
GATTCTCTTTAGGGTCTCCATTAGTCAGAAATGACTTGAAGGCACACAATAACAACAATACATTGCATCTTGCAGGAGAAGACTCCGACTGGTGACCTACTTGTTCTCTTCTCTTGTCTTGTGGTGACCAGCAGCAGTGAGGCCCTTCCTAAGCAAGGAGAGTTCTTTAAACTGGACTGGACAACACTTCAAACAAAGAACACTTTCTAATGGAGCACTATCCTCTCTACAGTAGGTGTGTAATTCTTCACTAATTTTGTTTTTGGAGGAAGTAATAAGTAATATGAGGAATCTGCTTCCTGTTTCCGAAAACACCACAGTTTATGAAAATTTTATTTGCAGTTTGGCACTTATTTGTCACAAAATTCACATTGGTATTTTTGCATGGAAACCAGAATGATCTATACATAAAATAGTATTTCTGCACAGGAATGTTATTTTTCTGTGCAGAAAATGCTGTAGTTGGGGATTTTTTTCTGTGCAAAATTTACAAATGGCAAACTCTGCAGAAAACAGTATTTCTCCACAAAAAAAGCACTTTCTCCAGCAGAAACAACATATTCTGTCAATAAAAATATATTTTTGTACAGATGTATCATCCAAAAATGCTATTCCATGCACATAAAAATGCTGTCTTGTACACAAAAATACCAAGTATGGATTTTGTGCAGAATAAGCCCCAAATGGTGAAGATTCTTATCAGTCCAGGATTCTTCTTGTTAGGGTTTCCTACATCTTGAGAATAATGCTTTCCATCTAAATGTTTGTGTATTTTAAAATTCATTTTTTTCCAGATTTGAAGATACGTTAAGAATGACAAAAGTTTTACAAAAGAGAAAAGAAATAGAAACAAGAAAAAAGGGGGGGAACAAAAGAAAAAGAAAAAAGATGACTTTTTATCTTCCTTACATTGGTTTTATATATATATAAATATATATATAAATGTATTCAAGCCTCCCTCTCTACTGTATCCCTACATGGCAGCATCTTGAACTAAATGGCTCTTGCAGTCCCTTCCAATTCTATGATTCTATGATTCCAAGTGGCCAGAGGGTATCCCCCCCCCCCTTTTCTGTTACTAAACTGTTTAACAGAGGTACTGCATCCCGGATCAACACAGGATTCTGCTGTTTCCACACACCATGCACAAGCTGTTGCAACCTCCCTTGTAACTGAACACTTTTCTGGATCCGCAGAAGTGCTGGACCATATCACATCTGATGATGCAACAGCTTTCATGTAGTGGAAAGGAGCAGTTGGCCTCTGTGTGGTCCGAAGCAAAAGACTCTTGTTGAGTAGTTTACAAATGAAAGAAAGAGAAAGAAAGAAAGAGAGAGAGAGAGAGAGAGAGAGAGCGCCAACTTCTTGCCTATCTTGGGTAAGGTTGCCTGGTCAGGTCTCTGACCTTTCTGAGCCCAAACCTCTCTATGGGCCAAAAGGACTGTTCCTCCAAGCCATTCCAGCATTATTCTTGTTTGGACAATGCATCCAAAACCCCAGTGTGACCAATCTGGATTATGTCTGGCACATTTAGTGCCAGAATTGGAGTATAAGATCCTTACACTGGTTTAAAATAAGCTGCTTCTTACTTTGAATCTTCCAGGAAGATCTGGACTCTGTCCCAGAGTGGCATGTATCCATGCAGACAGTCATCCCAATGTGGAAATGGCAAGGTAGGTAATAGGGGGAAATTGTGGCAGTTCTGACCCACAAACCTCTGGGCTGCCCCCGGGGTATCCTGGTCAGTGCCAACAAGGCACTAGAAACAACAACTTGTGTTGATACAAGGGCAGGTCTTGAGGAGGTCATTAAATGTGTAGTACACTCATGGTTGCAAAGAGTATGCCATTTATTTATATATTTATTTAAACAAGGAATACTCTCTCTCTCTCTCTCTCTCTCTCTCTCTCTCCCTCTCACACACACACACACACACTTTTTTTCCTAACTGGGGAGATTGTGAATGGCCATATTGCAGCAGGGCCACCTAGCAGCAAAGCCCTCTTTCATGAACCTGTAGAGGGCTAAATTGCAATGTGTAATACTGTATGTGCTCAACTTGCTTGTTGTTGTTGTGGGCCTTCAAGATGTTTCCATCTTGTAGTGCTCTTGCCTTGAGATTCCTCCCTTTCACTCTAAGGACGGAAAGAGAAGAGCCAGGCCCTGAAATCTGGCAACCCTAAAAGCACTGTTTCTGCAATAAAGACATGCTTCACTGGAGTGGGGTTCAAAAGCAAGATTGCTGGGTTTTCTTCAAAGCCAAAAAGGACATAAGCCTTTGCTCCCCTGCTCAAATAACATATTACATGTAGTTATTGTAATAAATTAAAACTCTGTCTTACATGCATGCAAACATACAGGAATGAGTGTTCCCAGACCTTAAGCCTGGTCTCTTTCCTCTGGTTGTCAGGGAGGAATCAGGGTGAAAACAATGTTTTGAAAAGTGTGTGTATGTGTTAGAAATTTTTTAAAAAATTAAATGCAACTGTCCAACTGCAGTTGATGCTTAATATATCACATTTAATGATATCACCAGGGTCTGCTTTTATGATATCAACAAGCCAAACCATTTGTGACATCTCAAGAGGTAAAATCTAAGTCTCAGGTTTTGCCCCTGAAATTTCAGGGTCTGGGATAGTCTTGACTTACCAGTCTGAAGCCTGCACACTACAGCACCATGCAGTAGATGTGAGCTGCCATTTCACACACTGACTTTGGGGCACATTCTCAGTTTTTAAGAAAACAGTTCAGGATTATAAAGCTATTGCCATTGTCAATCAGTTTAATATAGAATGCATGAAAAACAGCAGAACCTTCAGCAATGTGCAGAGAGAGTAAGAGGAGAAGGCCTTAGTAATGAGCTGGAATAAAAATAGTAAGTTTACCGGTGTGTCCTTTTTTTCACCTGTATGATATGCCAAAGAGTACGTGCAATGAGTTCCCTTCCCTTCCAGCAGCATAACATTCTGCACAAACACAGAGACGTGCAGTTAGAGTAGAATTTGACAGAACAAGGGGGATAAGGGTTTTCAACTATGCTGACTGGGTGGTTTTGGAAATTGTTTGTTGTTCTTGTTGTTGTTCTTTGACTTCAAGTTATTTCTGACTTTATCCTTCAAAAGGGGAAGATTGTAAAGGTCCATATTGCAATAGGACCATGTAGCAGCAAAGCCCTCTCTCATGAACCTATAGAGAGCTAAATTGTAATGTGTAGACTATGCTTCAGTTGTTTGCTGTTGTTGTTGTGTGCCTTCAAGATGTTTGAAATTTATGGTGACTCTAAGGTGAGCCTATAACAGGGTTTTCTTGGTAAGATTTCTTTAGAAGTGGTTTGCTTTTGCCTTCCTCTGAGGCTGAGAGTATGTGACTTACTCAAGGTCACCCAGTGGATTTCCATGGCCCAGCAGGAATTTGAACCCTGGTCTCCAGAGTTGTAACCCAACTTTCAAACCCATTGTACCAAGCTGGGTCACTTCACTTACTTACTGCTGCAAAATTTTCTTTCTCTCTTTTTTTCCCTTTCAAAATACCCAGCCCAAACTTTAGCAGAGAACTCATCTGCAGTACTTTCAATAGCCCTTCATCTTATAATGCCCGTCTTTTATGGTCTTGCATTAAACATCTGGCTCTCTGCACATCCCAACTTTGATTTTTCAGTTACCTTGCAAACATGGAGCTAATCCAGTTTGTAGTCTGTTCTGAATTTTCAATAGATTCCAGCTCTCCCACAATATCAAAATCATCATTCTCTCCATCTGGTGATGGGAAATGGATTTTTCTTAATGGAGATTTGCTGGAGTCCCATATGGTCACTCTCAGGTCCTCTTTATATTTCAGAAGAGTCTTAAGAGACCTCTTACATGCTGACAGTGTGGATTTTGGATGTGTGTGTGTGTTTTGGGGGAACAGTCACCATTCCTTCACTAGCTTCACATCTAGGCAGTTTTCCAATCTGCTCTTTGCCTTTTCACTTACCACTTAGCATTCAGGTGTTTCAACCAAATGGTGCATTTATTGCAATAAGCACTTTTCACAGTAAACAATGCTTTTCATATCATATTTTCATATCAATACCTGCACAGATTTATGCTGATTGTGCACAGCAAGGAACCATGCACTTTAAGTAATCATACAACTCCTTGCTCCAACTCCAGCAGCTTCACTGGCTGCCAGTCTGTTTCTGGGCATATAGTTCTTTTTACAGCCTTTAAAGTTCTATAAAGCTTAGATCCATTATATCTGACAGGCCATATCTTTGAATATGAAACTGAGGAGATGCCCTTTCCCCACTCCATCCCTTCAGAGTTACATTTTTGGGGGATGCAAGACAGGACCTTCTCAGTGGCTGCCCCTAGGCAGGGAAACTCTCTCCCTTCGGAGATCAGAATGGCTGTTTTCATGAAGTCCTTCCATTGTCAGGTGAAGACTTTTTTTTATTCCAACAAGTTTTTAGAAAGTCAGCTTTTAAAAGCAGCTTTATGGTGGCAGAAAGGTCACAGAACTGCAAGATTTTCAGTCCAAGGTTGCATCTACACTGAAGAATCAATGCTGTTTTTCACCACTTTAACTGCCATGGCTCAATGATGTGAAATATTGGAAATATTGGTTTGCTGAGATATTTAGCCTTCTCTGTCAGAGTCCTCTGATGCCACAACAAACTACAAATCCTAGGATTCCATAGAATGGAGCCATGGCAATTAAAGTGGTGTCAAACTGCATTACAGTTGCCCCTCTGAGCCCTGGTGGTGCAGTGGTTAAATGCCTGTACTGCAGCCACTCACTCAAAACCATAAGGTTGCGAGTTCAAGACCAGAAAAAGGGCTCAAGCTTGACTCAGGCTGGCATCCTTCCGAGGTCGCTAAAATGAGTACCCAGATTGTTGGGAGCAAGTAGCTTACAGTTGTAAGCCACTTAGACACTCCCTAGGCAGTATGAAGCGGTATATAAATGAAGCTGTTTGTTTTTGTTTGCTCTGCTTTTTCAGGGGATCCATTCCAGGACCCCCTCCCTGTGAAAATTAAAACTGCCAATATTCAAGCCCAATTGGCTTGAATGGTGGTGCGTGCCTGCGGATGCCCATGGGCAAGCACCATAGGCATGCCCTACATTTTATCCTCCTCCATTTGCCATCATGCATAAGTGAGGGACCTGGATCCCAAGTCTGTTAAAATGGAGGGGCAAATGTAATTCTGCAGCATGGCAGCAGCCCTAATATTTCTGTTTAAAAGGATCAGGAAAAAAGACCCTGCCTGAGAGCATACTGAGCCATTGCCAATTGGACAGACAGCAGTGGTTAGATGGACCCTTTGTTTGATATGATCCAAGGCAATTTCTAGCTTCCCATGTTCCTACTAAACTAGGGACAACAATTTCAGAAGGACCCAGCTTGGCCATAAAACCCACTAGGTGACCTTTTGCAAGTCACACTCTCTCACCCTCAGTGAAAGGCAATGGCAAACCTCCTCTGAACAAAGTGTGCCAAGAAAACCCCATAATAGGTTTGTCTTAGGGTCAATAATAAGTAAAAAATGACTTATTGTCGTTTATAAATTGGAAACAATAAGCTGAAAGCACATAACAATAACAACCTTTTGCAGCCTACTCATCACTCTTGAGAGCAGAAGGTGGCATTTTTTCCAGGTTGTTGTTGTTTTTTTTAATTCCCCAAAGGGACACCAGTAGCACAGTCTGCACAAAAAAAGTCCTAGGATGTCACCCTTGTGCTAAAGTGAGTTTCCAGGTCAGGACTGGTCAAGGTTATGAGATTTCAGGGGCAAAATCTTATAGTGAGGGATGCCTCCACTTCATGTCACAGGGGCCGATTTAGCATGATACCTTAAGCATCAGACACAATCCCACAGAGTAGAGCATCCAAATAATAATGATTAAAAACTGCAAAATCTATATGTATACATACATACATACATACATACACTTTTCAAGACAGTTCTTTTGCCCTCTCTTTCTGGGAACAGGACAGGACAGGGTCTGAGATCTGGGAACCCTAGAAACAAATAGCAACAGGCTGCTGCCTTGCTGCTGAAGCAAAATGTTCTGGTCTGCAGGTGACCTATATTGTGATGAAGGGGTTAGAAAGGCTTACGGTGAGGCACAGGTTAAATTCCCCTATGTTAGAGTTGATAAGACATTTGGTTTCAGCAGTATGCTTGTCTCTGCACCCTTGTAATTCCTGTTCAGGACTTTATACCTATAAATAAAGAGATTACAAAGAATCCAACATGTTTCTCTGGCCCTCTTCTCTCCCACTCTGAACATCCCCGTCCAGAGAGGAAAGCTAAGGGGGAAAATAGAAAAAAGAAAAAAGAAAGAAAGAAAGGAAAAACAAACCCCAAAACAATACAGGCCTTTCATTTAAAGCATGTGTTTGTTATTTTAAGCCAAGCAATTCTTTGAAAGTGGATTTTGACTTGAGCGCTGGAGGCCTGGTTCACTGAGATCTGAGCAAAGCCTTGGTTTGTGTTCTCAGCTCGCTAGGCTCCAGCCTGTCAAGGAAAAAAAGAGAGAGGCTTGAGCTCCTGCTTTGTGCTCTTCCTCCTCCTGCCTCCTTCGCTTTTTCCAAGCTGGGGTCACCTAAGCTTCGAAGCTGCAATTTGCTGATTGCTCTGGCTCCCAACAAAGGGGAAAAATCATCTTCCCACAGCTGCTGCCCTTTGGCTCCTTCCTTCCCTGTATCAGCCTAATTGTTTATGAGCAATTCACACCAAGTCCTATGTTTGCACTCTTCTGAAAGTCTCATCTTGCTGATTACAGAGAAGCAGGAGTGCCTTCAAAATAGCCAAGGCCACAGTGAAGCCCTCCTCATGGTCCACCAGCATCTTGAGATGGCGAGGCTGTCAGTTGCGCTAAACGCAGCACAATGATCAGGCCTGACAGGGCCAGCCCTACCTTCAGGCAGAGTGAGATGAATGGCGACCTAAGCGGAACAATGCTGGGCGACACAGAATGGTTTACAGCTTGAGGAAACATCCTTTTGGGGGACACCAATTTCTAGTTCTGGTTGGGGGATGCTAGGAATTGTAGTCCCCAAATAACTTCTCCAATGTTCTCCAAATGGCTGCAGCTTTGTTAATCAGAAGATTTCCTCTGGCCAGCTAAACCACCCTGCAATGCCCTCTGTCATTTCACAGATGAAAACCGGAACCATGAGAGTGTGGTTAAGAAGATGAGAAAAGTACGCACAGGCTAGGAGAAGATGCTGTTTGGTTTCGAGTCTATAAACAAAGGCAAGATTCCACCCCTCCTTTTCTCTCCTCCCTGCTGAGTTAATCTGGGTGCAAATAGTTTTTGTGCTTTCAACCCAGTTTACAGCAATTGAAGTAAGTGGAGGAGAAAGAAGGAAAGAGGGCGGAATACAAAGAAACTGGGACATTTTAAAAACAGCTGGAAAAGAAGGAGAGCAGATTTGTAACTGGGACTATCTCTGCTAAATGGGGACAGCTGAAGGGTATGTTGCTGGCTTTGGCAGGCATGGACCATGACTCTTCACTGGTGTTCAAATATGATTGAGCTGCTAGTCTTGCCAGAGTCTGTGTATGTAATATCACTTGCATTGGAAAGTAGTGGTAATGGTGAGAGCAACTTTTTACCTCTTGCTTCAGGGACCATGGTGTTTGGAGTGGTAATGAAGCTCAACATCAGAATTTGGTACAATGAGGAGGCTGCTGCGACCTCAGCAAGGGCCATCAGGGCTGACACATAAAACACATGTTGGTGTTTTATACACACATACGTTCCCTTACACCTGTATAACATCCCTACTCAGTTCATAGTTGCATAAACTGATTTCCACAAGTGTAACCATTGCACTTGCTCAAATTCAAAATATAGCCATGTTAGTCTGTAGAATCAGTATGTAGACAGACCTTGTAGCACCTTTGAGACTAACTAAAGAAAGAAGTTGGCAGCATGAGCTTTCATATGGGTCTACTTCTTCAGATGCATTTGGTCATAGTCTCAAATTTGCTACAAGGTCTCTTTGCATTGCACTTGCTGTTTCGCTTTCTAGGATGGTACATAGCCTTTCATCATTTTCTTCAATGTACTACTTGATAGCCCTGGCACATACCGCGTTGCACAAGGGTACAATAAACAAGGACATTCACAGGTACATAGCTGGTTGCACAATGTCAGTATCCAGTGGAAGGGTGAGATAGCAGAACCACCGTTAATTACGCGAATGTAAATTTACACCATGAAAGCTAGGGGTGCATTTTCTTCACTAGTTTTCTTCTCAAAGGAAGCAATGAATAACCTGAGCCATTTTCTTCTCACTGCAAGACTTATTCTGTGCAAAATTCGCTTAGGGTGTTTTTGTGCAGAAAATGCTGTTTCCTGTAGAGAAGATACCATTTCCTGCACACACAAAAATGTTCAAATTTGTGTAGAAGTCCTAAATTGTGAACACTCCTTTCAGTCCAGGATTCTTATCATTTGGATTTCTCCATATTCAAGAAACATGGGGTTGTTTTGTTTTTACATTTTTTTCAAATATTGGGCATTCTTCCTATCCCTAATGCTAACATAATCACAGAACCATAGTGTAAGAAGAGACCTCAAGGGTCATCAAGTACAACCCTGCTGCCATGCTGGAAGACACAATCCAAGCACTCCTGACAGATGGCCATGCAACCTCTGTTTAAAAACCTCCAAGGAAAGAGACTCCATCGCTCTCTGAGGCAGTGTGGTCTATTGTCAGATAGCTCTTCCACCAGGAGGTTCTTTCTCATGTTGAGGTGGAATCGCTTTTCCTGTAGCTTGAATCCATTGCTCCTTGTCCTAGTCTCCAGAGCTGCAGGAAACAAGCTTGCTCCATCCTCAATGTGACATCCGTTCAAATATTTAAATATGGCTCTCATGTCATCTCTTAAACTCTCCTTCTCCAGGCTGAACATACCCAGCTCCCTAATCCACTCCTCATAGGGCATGGTTTCCAGACCAACACAATGTAGGATCTTGGCCAACTCTTAGTCTTTCAAGTGCAATGAAGTTCTTGATAATTTCTGAAACTTTATATCCTTCTCATTTTTGTTTTCTGCATTTGTATCCTATAAGCCTCTGCACTATCTGTGTCTTCTCCATCCCCTAGGATAGGTTTTTTAAATTTTGGATTGACAGATCTGGTCTAGGCTGAATTGCCTGGAAACCCAAATGTCTTCCCTTTTCTTCTTGGAGCATTTCCCTTTCTCTGCTCTGGATTTCCCTTCTCCCTCCCCACTTTTTTGGTCTCCTAGTGCTAAGATCTGATCCCAACTGCTGTTGCCACGGCCTGGGGTTTCCCAAAGCCTATCCCAGAGATGAAAAGCAGGAGGGGCACCTTCTTTGTTTGACACAGCTCTCGCCTAGCTCTCCTTGGGCCTGAGAGAGGGACCCAGCCAGAAAGGAAATCAGGGGCTTAGTACATTCATTTCTCCCCTAATTTGCCAGTTCTGCCATGAAATCCCATTACAAAAGGCTTAGTGGCCACGCTGAGGGGAAGGTCACTCCTGAGGCCTCCGAGAGGGGATTTACGCAGCAGAAAAGGTGCTAAAAAAGAGCAACCCCACGCTCTTCTGGCCCTAAGCGAACAAGGTCCCTCCACCCACCCCAAATACTCCTAACCCTTCCTCCGACCCTTGCAACAACAGACAGGAGGGGCAGGAAGAGAGATTAGGCTTCAAACAAAGATGGGATTCAGCTGCTGGAGAAGGAATTGATTGTCCGCTTTGGTCCTTCCTCCTTGTACCCTAGCCATTGCACCCATCCTGCCTTCTTTTCATTATCATTTTTCAGACCCTACTTTCAGGATGACCAGACATCCTCCTTTTCCAGGGTCTGTCCTACATTTTAATGAATCTCAGGGCAAGAGCACTGCCTTGAAAAAAGGTGTGCATATATATTTTCGTCATTGTCTAGACTTTTTCTTTTAAAATACATTTTAGAGACATGCTCTATGGTTAATTCTCACTTTGGCTGTATCCCCACTGCAGAAATAATTCAGTTTGATACCACTTTAAATGCCATGGTTCAGTGCTATCAAATTCTGGGAAGTGTAGTTTGTTATGGCACCAGAGCAACAAGCTGCAGTTCCCAGAATTATATAGCATTGATCCATGGCAGTCAAAGTGATGTCAAATCAGATTATTTCTGCAGTGCAGATGGAACGTATATCATGATTAACACCGTCACCATGTGCTGCCACTTGTAACATCACTCATGTAACATCATCAGGAGCTGTCTCCTGTGACATTAGAATGGCTATCTTTTGGACTTAAATTTTGGCCTTGAAATTTCAGGGCCTGTCATAGTCTTGATTTGGCAACCCCTCAAAACTAGATTTAAAAGCCCTGTTTCTTCTGCTGTTCCAAGGAAAGTGGAAAATGGCCCTCATGTGGATTTATGGCACTGGATTTCTGGTTCAAAGAGTGAACATAGGGACCAGTTATAGCAATTCATAGAATCATAGAATCATAGAATCATAGAGTTGGAAGAGACCACAAGGGCCATCTAGTCCAACCCCCTGCCATGCAGGAACTCCAAATCAAAGCATCCCTGACAGGTGGCCATCCAGCCTCTGCTTAAAGACCCCTAAGGAAGGAGACTCCACTACACTCCGAGGGAGTGTGTTCCACTGTCAAACAGCCCTTACTGTCAGGAAGTTCCTCCTAATGTTGAGGTGGAATCTCTTTTCCTGCAGTTTGCATCCGTTGTTCCGAGTCCTGGTCTCTGCAGCAGCAGAAAACAAGCTTGCTCCCTCCTCAATATGACATCCCTTCAAATATTTAAACAGGGCTATCATATCACCCCTTAACCTTCTCTTCTCCAGGCTGCACATCCCCAGCTCCCTAAGGCGTTCCTCATAGGGCATGGTTTCCAGACCCTTCACCATCTTAGTTGCCCTCCTTTGGACCCGCTCCAGTTTCTCCACATCCTTTTTGAATTGTGGTGCCCAGAACTGGACACAGTATTCCAGGTGGGGCCTGACCAAAGCAGAATAGAGTGGCACTATTACTTCCCTTGATCTAGACACTATACTTCTATTGATGCAGCCTAAAATTGCATTGGCCTTTTTAGCTGCCGCATCGCACTGTTGACTCATGTTCAGCTTATGGTCTACTTGGACTCCTAGATCCCTTTCACATGTGGTCTCATTCAGCCAGGTGTCCCCCATCCTATATCTGTGCATTTCATTTTTCCTCCCTAAGTGCAGAACCTTACATTTCTCTGTGTTGAATTTCATCTTGTTAGCATTGGCCCACCTTTCTAGTATATTCAGGTCATTTTGAATTCAGCCTGTTTTGTGGTTCCAGGATCCTCTGCTTCCTAGTGTGCACTCAAAACATATAATGGCTATCTAGAAATAGAAAGCCAATGGAAAAAATGCTAGAATAGCATCCACATCCTTACATTTTCAAGACCAGTTGGGGTGGTCTATTTACCATATCCCTCAGCCATGAAACTTGGGAGTTTATCAGATGGGAGGAATTTCTCTTTTTTTCAAATGGAGCCAACTGGAGCCAATTCAAATTCATGTGAATTCACTAGTTTAGAGAATTTACGTGAATTCCAATTGCATTCGGAATGCGTTCAGAATGACTTCCCATTACCCGAAAATGACAGCCCATTGCCTGAAATTGTGGAAGATGCTTTAATACGCAATAACGTAAAACCCATGATTGCGTTCGGAATGACTTCCCTTTTGCCCGAAATTGTGTGAGATACTTTGATACGCAATCACATGAAACTCCATGATGGCATTCGGATTGGCATTATACTTCCAATTTCCGTCATCTGATAAACTCCATACTGGGTGACTTTGGGTGAGTCCCTCCTTCCCTCCTTCTCAGTCTGACCTACCTCAAAGTTTTTAAAGTGACATTTTTGGTGGGGGTTCTGAGAATTGTAGTAACTAAAACTAACTTTCCCAGGCTCTGCATCAGTGTAGACAGTTTTGGGCTAAATGGGCAAATCATCTGATCGATGCAAAATATATGAAAGGCAGTGGTAAGGGGAGTATTTTTTTTCCTAATGATTGAACAAAATGCATGCACATTCATACTAAGGTGCTGTGACGTTTTCAGCCTGCTATAGATCTATTTTGAATGGCTGATAGCACTTTACAGGCCAGTGACGGAGCAGGGGGACTCCCATTACGCCTGAACATCCTCTCTGATTTAAAATCAGCATAGAACATGCTATTGCAAAATAAATGAAAACAGCAGGCTGAGAAACAGTCTTCTGTAATGTGTAATTGTGGCTTCAGGCAAAGGGAAAATACAGGAGTGAGAACATGGTGGGAGAAATGAATACAAACACATAGATAACTGTTTCGAAGTGTGAAACATTGGTGGGCATGTTATCGCAACTACAGTTTTAACAATGGCTGACTAGTAACGGTATTCTAATCGATTGACTCTGAAATATAAACAGTCGCTACTGAGGCTTACAGACCCATTCTCAATGCAATTGCACTGATAAATGAAAATGCAGACATACTGGCCTGTGACTATCCATTACAAAACATCTTCACAATTATTATTATTATTATTATTAACCTTTATTTATATAGTGCTGCAATTGCGGGACTAGGGCTGCTGGTGCCATCACACTCTCTTCCAAACGCCCTCTTAAACCTACCTTCCTGCCCTATGCTCTGCCCAGAATGCCTTTCATTTTGATTTACTTTATTTTACTTTATAAAATGCACTTCTGCATTCTGGTAAAGCAATTTAGGTTTTTTTCTAAGAAAAGAAAAGAAATAGGATATTTTTGGGGGGAAAATCTAGTTGTTTAGGAACAATGAGGGGAAGAGGTGAGGGGGGAGAGAAGGAGACACCGACTGCCAATATTGCAATTGCTGTGGCAGTGACATTTCACACCGGAGGAGTTCTGGGACTGCCACATGATTGGGAGCTATTGACAGGTTTCCCCCATCAATGAAAAAGGAGACCCTAACCACACTTGAGAGACACAGCAGCTGCAGATCAGAAGCATATCATGTGATAAGCATTGCCAAAGGCACTGTTTTAACATTATGTGTTGTTGCATGCCTTCAAGTTATTTCTGACATATGGTGATCGTAACGCAAAGCCATCATGAGTTTTTCTTGGCAAGACTTATTCCAAGGAGGTTTGTCATTGCCTTCCCCTGAGGCTGAGAACATGTGACTTGTCCAAGGTCACCCAGTGGGTTTCATGGCCAAGCTGAAAATTGAACCCTGGTCTCCAGAGTCATAGTCCTCTATCATCATAGTCCACTCAGACCACTATGCCATGCTGGGTCTATAATCATGGTTTAAAAACAATGTGCAATAATCTCCTTAATGGTCATTGCAACCATTATCTTGCATAATATGTTAAGTTTTCGGTGCAGGCATGACAAGTGAAAAATACAAAAATGTTGTGTGACACTGCAGGATAAAACTTTGTATGAAGCGACTTTGTCTTATTAATTGCTTTCCTTTCTTTTCTTTTTTCTTTTTTCCTTTCTTTTCTTTTCTTTTCTTTTTTTGGAAGCTTGAGGTATCTTGCACTCTACTGTCTCTGGAAGTCCCTTTCTCTTTTGAAAACCCCTCCTCATTTTCTCCTTTGAATTTTAAGGCAGGACTAAATGCTGCCTTCACTAAATGATGCTTCCATTCTCCTTTTTGATTTCATGCAAGAAATAATTAATGAGAAGGGAAAAAACATTTGTGAACAAAGTCCATCCATAGGAAGTTTTCACATTCTTATGGATAGAATTTCATTTCTAAAGATGAAGAATCCATACAAGTTATGGATTTAATAACAAGCCTGTAATATAATTCGCTGTTGTTTTCCAACACTTTGAAATGATTATAACATTCTTCTTTCTTGTTCCGTCGTCACTGTTGCCTGTTTAATTTCACTGTTATTTTTGTAAGCTGTTTGAAACTTCTGTTTATGCTTTTACAATAGATTTGCTCTTTTCTTGGCATGTTGCTTGTTAGAGTTAGCAACTTTTGCATGCCTATATACTCATTAATTTCTAGTTTGCACATTTGCAGACTTCCTGTTTTTCTTTCTTTCTATACGCATTCCCTTTCTGCATCCCTATAGCATTCAGCCATTCTATTTTTCCCTCCTTCTCTTCCATTAAATATTACATAATATAATAATAAATAATAAAATTTTATTTATAGCCCGCTCCTCTGTCAACCAACCAGACATGTTTTTAAACGTAAAATACTTTACAAATAAGTCTGAGCTTATTTTTATTTCACTGCTAGACTCTGTGTGTGTATGTGTGTAAAACTGGTTGTTGTTCAGCTTCTGCCTTGCCAATTGATTACTCTGCCCAAGAAAGACTCTGCTATCTCTGACAATATTCCTTTTGACATTAGGAGCCTTCCCATTTATTTTTTTATTTTTATTTATTTATTTATTTATTTATTTGATGAGACCATGGCTGAGGCCCTGCACTAGAGTTGTGTAGCACAGGCCTCCACATTCTGAGTTATATGTTGATCATGTTGAATGGAAACAGTGTGCAAAGAAATATGCAACCCAATGCACAACCTAGTGTGCATCGCACAAAGGTAGTCCCATGTAGAGTGCATTACAGAAGTCCAGTCGTGAGGTTACCAGAGCGTGCATCACAGTTTCCAGATCCTTCCTCTCCAGGAAAGGGTGCAGCTGGCGGATCAACCGAAGCTGGTAACAGGCACTCCTGACCATCGCATTCACCTGACTCGTCATGTGAAGCGACAAGTCAAGGAGGACCCCCAAGCTGCGAACACAGTCCTTAGAGGTGAGTGTGACTCCATCAAGAACTGGAGATTGTATTCCCAAACCCAGTTTCGGGCCTGTAACTGTGAGTACCTCCATTTTGCTTGGATTGAGTTTCAATTTGTTTTCACTCATCCAATCCATTACCGCCTCAAGGCAACGGTTGAGAGGAGAGATGCCATCTGAGGTCTGAGTGGACAATCTTGTCATGGAGAGATATATCTGAGTGTCGTCAGCGTACTGAAGACACTGAGCTCCATGCCTCCAAATGATCTCACCAAGCGGCTTCATATAGATGTTAAACAGCATCGGGGACAGGATGGCACCCTGAGGGACTCCTCTATGGCAAAGCCATTGCTGCCAAGTGACTTAACCTGTTTCCCCCAGAAGTGACAGATGGTAGCCAACATGCAGATAGACACCACCTTAGATTGCACAAAATGTAATGCTTGATGCCTGCCTGGCATTGCATTTTGGGAAAATATAAGTGACTGAGTAAGCAGTGACTGCAGTGGCTTATGTATGGCTATCTTTTCAGATCCAACTATTTCCTGACTTAAGAAAATGGCCAATGGAATTGCTCTGGAAGCAGGGATGGACCCAGGCTGTATTTGGGCAGCAGATTTGGTGGAAAAAAACATCTGAAAAGATCATGATGCTACCTGAATTCAGCTTTAAACTGGATAGAGGTAAATTGATTTAATAACCAATGTGATAAGCCTCATAGGTACAGTGGATCTTTTGTATCCACTGGGGTTTGGTTTCAGGATTCTCCATGGATACCAAAATCCATGGATGCTCAAGTCCCATTAAATATAATGGCATGGTAAAATGGTGCCCCTTATATAAAATTGGAAATCAAGATTTGCTTTTTGGAAGTTATATATTTTTCGAATATTTTCAAGCCCTGGATACTTGAATCCATGGATAAAGTTCCAGGAACCCCCGTGGATACCAAAATCAATGGATGTCCAAGTCCCATTGATGCAAATGGCACAGTGAATGGTAAGCCTTATATAAAATGGCAAATCAAGGTTTGCTTTTTGGAAGTTTCATATTTTTCAAATATTTTCAAGCCCTGGGTGCTTGAATCCACGGATAAAGAATCTGTGGATATGGAGGGCCAGCTGTGCAACTGTACTACAATATGTGCTCACTCAAGGAAACTGATGACCAGTTGAGCTGAGATGCAGGAAAGAAAGTACTTCTTCACACAAATTTACATTCTTAATTTATGGCGTTCACTGCAATAAGATGTGGTGATAGCCCTTGGCTTAGTTGGATTTAAAAGGGGATTAGGCCCAAGGCTCCAGGAATTTGTCTCTCAACAGCTATCAGCTTTGATGCCTAGCAGTGCCAACTAGTGATGCTCAGAGATTCCATTCAGTCAGTGCTGTGAAGAGAAACTATCTGATCCTAGGAATGTGAGTCTTTGTTTATTTTGTTCTTACTCACAAGAACAAATAAATGTCAAGAGTTTTTTTCCCCCACTGCATGAGCTTGTAAGAATTTCTGTGGATTTCCAGATGATTTTTCACATTTTGGACCTTTTTGGTTTTTGCCAAAATGTTCCTGCAAAACAATGGTTTCTTTTGTGAGAAATACAAAACTACTTATTTGCTTTGTACTTGGCACAAAATTGGATTTTCCTCTCTCTCCAGAACAATAATTTGCTATTGATGCTGTTGCAAAAATGGATGGGAGGGAGGGAGAGAAAGGGGCAAAAAATCTTGCAGTGACTGACAGTTTTTTGACATGATGTTTCAATGTGTTAAGATAATTTCATCATCAAAAATGAGGAAATCTAAGCATATACCTGATTTCCTTGCCCAATACTCAACACATGTCCCTTTCTGTTCATTGAAAGGAATGGAATATAGCTATCCTCTGGGTTTCATACTTGCCCCAAATATTTGATTGATTTCTCAGATTTAAAAAACACACCATACAAATACAAATAAAAATGCTGGTTTTAGGATACAATACAACTAGCAATGCAGGTCTGTCAGAAAGCATTTTATTTTAAGACATATTTCAATAGGAGCTTTCATGCAGAAAATGTTTTTGTTTTTGGATCAGAAATAAATGTGGAATCTGAATGGAATGGCCTTTTATAACGTTAACATGTACCATAAATAATCTTTTCTGTCCATCTCTTGTGCCAGTTCAAGACTTAATGCTGTCTAAAACCCAAATGGTACCCAGCCCAGCCCCCACAGTTTGATCCAACACATTCAAGTGCCTTACTGCATTTATGAAACAACAATCCCTGCTTTCCTGTAGCCTGGTATGGGCAAGGTACGGACCTGGGGCTCTGTGTGGCCCCCTTCAAATACATTTCTATGCTCCTGAAACCTCCAGAATCCCCCTGACTGATCTTTTTTTCTGAGCAAAAAAAACAGGGGGATTGCTGCTGCTATATATTTATCCATTTTCCCAAGAGTGACCTTCGGCTGCCTTCACATTGCAGAAATAATCCAGGATGACACCACTTTAACTGCCAAGACTTGGTGCTATGGGATTCTGGAATTGTATTTTTGTAAGACATTTAGCCTTTGCTGTCAGAGATTTCTGGTGCCACAATGAACTACAGTCCCCAGAATTCCATAGCATTGAGCTTTGGCAATTAAAGTGGTGTCAACATGGATTATTTTGCAGTGTGGATGCAGCCTTTGGGTCAGTCTGGATTTTTTTGTACCCTCCCGGAGACCTCTGAAACAAAAATGTTTGCTCCCACACAGTTGCCCACTCCCGCTCTTTCCTATTTCATGATGTCCCCTGGCAGGCTGCTTCACCCAGAAGCATTCCTGCTCCACTCCTTGGGACTTACAAGAGATCTCAGAGAGCCATCCCTGAGCACAAAAAAATGGCAGCCTTCTCCTCTTCTTTGTGAAATCAGAGCTGGATATTTTTGTCAGCACTGGTGATAGAATAACATCCCTCCAATGAACCTGAGGACAGTTGGGTAGCTTGAGGGATACAGGGCAGGCCATGTGCCCATCCTTCAACATTTTGCTGCTACCTCCCTGCCTCTGCTGCCTAAGGGGACAGCCCTGGAACTACTATGTGGGGCGCAGTCATTGTTGTTGTGCACATTCAAGTAGTTTCTGACGTGTGATGACCCTAAGACCCTATTACAGGGTTGCCATGCTATAGGCTTCCTAGGGGGCTCCACTGCTGGATGTTGGGGTCCCTGTCAATGGAGAAGCGAATTCACTTTAATTTTTAATTTGAATTTTAAAAGGTGTTCAAGGTGCTGAACCTATTCTGGGAATCAGGTTCAGCAATACAAAGGGGCTTTCCAGACCGCCTAAAAGGGCTGGTCCGTACTCACCCCTTAAAGCAGCGGGATGGGCCAAGGCTGCCACACCGGCAGCCTCCGCGGCCCCATCCCACCGCTTCCAGAGGCTGAGGGGAAGCGGGGTGCAGCAGGTGCTCTGGGCGCCCGCTGCACACCGCTTCCCTTGGTGGGGCTGAAGGGAGAAAGGGGACGCCACAACGGCCCCTTTCTCCCTGGGTCTTTGCCGCAGCCGTTTAAAGGCCGCGGCAAAGTCCCACCACAAAAAAGAGATCCGTTTGGAGCTCTTTTTTTGCACCACAGAAAGGGCATGCTTGGTGCCCTCCTGCGGCACAAAGGCATCATGGCATGCGCAGCGTGTCTAAAGGCTGCACACACCATGACGCCATCATAGCGCATCCGTATGGACGCCGCCATTTAATAATGGTGGTGCCCATACGCTTTAGGGCTCCCTTTTAGCCCTAGACGTGCCTCTTTTGGCGCGTCTAGGTCGGCCCAGAGAGTCCTTTTAAAAGTCAGAACACATAATGCAGTTTGACACCACTTTAAATGCTGTAACTCTATCCTATGGACTCCTGGGATTTGCCATTTTACAAGATCTTTAGCCTAAGATTTTGTAGGATGGAGCTATGGCAGTTAAAGTGGTATCAAACTGCATTATCTCTATAGTGTAGATGCACCCTGAGTGTCAGTGTGGCATAGCAGTTTGACTGTTTGGTTATGACTCTGGAGACCAGGGTTTGATTCCTCATTTGGCCATGAAACCCACTGGGTAATCTGGGCAAGTCACATGCTCTCAGCCTCATGAAAAGACAATGGCAAATCTCTCCCTGAACTCTGAACAAATCTTGCTAAGAAAAACCCTATGATAGGTTTGCCTTAGGATCACTATATGTCAGAAATGAGGGCATACAACAACAAACAACAGATGCACCCTTGGCCAATTTTAGTCCAACCCAGCAGGGGTTTTCTTGTTAAATGGAGGTCTTTCCCCAGCCATTTTGTCTGAACTATATAACTGGCAAAATTTGAGTCAGAAACTGTAGCATTCGTGGATCCTGAACACATGCCCTACCACTGAGCAAGAATGCCACCTGCCATACAGAATTGTTTCAGGGAAGCATTATTCTCTGGAAACACTGGGTTATGTTTAATGATGTTTGAACATGGTTTCCTCTCATTTTGCTCCCCTTCAAATACACACAAACTCAAGGACTCATCCACCATCTCCCCACAATCACCAGGCCTTGACTGTCCAAATGCAATGAATGGCAGAAGAAGTTTGGAGGACCTCCTTGGCACTGTCATGGTGACACAAGGACCATGCTGGGCCTAGCAGTGTAGAGCATCCACTTTAATTTTTTTGGTTTTTGGTTTTAGCTATGTGGCCATGTTCTAAGAAAGGTTATTGCTGATGTTTCGCCGGCATCTGTGGCTGGCATCTTCAGAGAAGCATCCACTTTCTCCACGATGCTCAGGAGGGCCTTGCTCCTGGCAGTGACATTTCCTCCATTCATTAGCAGAAGCAAATAAAAGTCATAAATACTAATTAATTTGTGGGCTAGTTGATGTCTGTCAAAAACCCTGCATACTCTACACAACCACACGGCTCTCATTTAGGATGGCAATTGCCTCGTTCCCTTTTATGACTTGGTTAATTAATTCACCATCACTTGTGGTTTGAGCATCACATCTCAGTGACAGTTCCAAGGCTGGGCTTGGACTGCTTGAGTGTTTTTTTTGGGGGGGGGGGGGTGATAAGAGGGCCAGATGGACTAGGATACTGGGAGATCAGGACTCAAATCCCAGCTTGGCCATGGAAACCAATAACCAAAGAGGATGTGGATGACCTTGGGCAAGTCACACTCTTTCAGTCTCAGAGGGCAAACTCTCTCTGAAGAAACTTGCCAAGAAAATCCTATGAGAGGGTTGCCATAAGTCAGAAACGACTTGAAAGCACACAATGACAACAACATCTGATTTTGACTAGACAAACTGAAGCTGAATTAACTTTTCCTCATTGCTCCCTTATCCCAGCACCACTGAGGTGACCATTTCTCTCTCCTGACAGAGCAAGACTGGTAATAAAGTTGCCTCAGGAATATTTTCTGAGGACTCTTCCTCCTGAGGTGTATCCACACTGCACATTGTAGCAATTTAATGCCACTTCCGTTATTTTGGCACCATCCCATGGAATCCTGGGATCTATAGTTTGGTAAAGGACTTATGATTCTCTGGTCTATTTAGGATTCTCTTCTTTGAACTACAGAGCTCTCTGGGAGACAATTCCAAGTTCCTCATCAAACTAGAAGTCCCAGGATTCCATTGGATCACAGCATGGTAGTTAAACTGGTATCAAAGTACTATAACTGTGTACTGTGGATAGACCCTTGGACTCAGTGGATCATTTGTAGGATCATTTCCTAGATTCTTCCTCACAGCTTGGTGAAATCTTTTCTTTGTACCAATCCTTGCTTGTCATGCCGACACTTTAATGCCAGGGTGGGTCTGTATCCTGCTTTGCAGAGAAGACTGTTCAAAGAAGTCCTGCATTTCAGGGGCTGCTATCCAGTCCAGACCCAGGCTGAAGATGATTTTTAAAAAAACCTAAGAAAGGAGAAGAAGAGACTAGAAGTTGCTAACCAATGGTTAGCATCTGGAAAGCTGACTATGCAGACATGTAGGTTACCAAAAAAAAAGGGGGGGGGGTTTCCAAGCTCTTGCCTCATACTGCATACTCACCCAAGTAAAGTTGTAAACATTACTTAGATAAAAGTGCAAAGCATCCATGGATAGGGTCCTGAGCTTCTCGCATGGAACAATGACCATACTTCAAATTGATCCAAGGGGATAAACTCCCCAAGATGCTTAATAATCTTGGTACAGTATTTGTCAATGTTCATTGTGAACTGTACATTTTTGCACATGCTGGAGCCGGGGTCGAGGGTTCATGCTTGGTATGTGGCTCTGCCTGCCATGCAGAAGTGTTTTTCAGCAACCTTCAACATAAATCACTCTCTGAGCTTCCCTGCAGTAGCTAATTTGAATTAGGAGTAGTCAGTACATAGGCAATTATTTACAGTCACATCATATGAAGCATCCCGATGCAAGGCTCCTTTAAACAGAGGCTGGATAGCCATCTGCCAGGGTGCTTTGATTGTGAGTTCCTGCATGGAAGGGGGTTGGACTGGATGGCCTTTGTGGTTGCTTCCAACTCTACGATTCTATGATTTTATTATCATGGACCATCATCAGGATCTCAGATGTCCCTCCAGGGCTAAGAATCGATTCCTTGCTATTATAGTATGTGAGCTTCCAAGAGTACACAGGTACATGCCCGCCAACATTTCACAGATGAAAATGGGACACGTGTGGCCAAGCAACATCAGAAGGTGGTCAAGATGGCCTATGTTATTGATGAGGAAGAACAGGCAAGTTTGGAGAATCTGAAGCAATTTGCTTTTGCCTGAGTCTACTGGGAAGAGCAAGAATCTTGCCCCTCCACTCCTCTCTCCTCTGCTGAGCAGATGGCATGCGAACTATTTTTGTATTTAGAAACCAGTTTGCAGTCATTGAAGTAAGCTGAGGGAAAAGGGGGAAAGCGGGAGGAAGTGAGAGAGAAAATAGGATATTTTAAAGGCCGCTGAAAAGGTGAGACAACAGTGCATTAATTGCTATACTCCCTGCCAAACTGGGACAGTTGGCAGGTAAGCAGATATTGTGCTTGTTCCATGCTTTTCTTCTCTTTCTGCAGTGCGTAAATGGTGACTATGTCACATTTTGGGTACTTAGTTTCTACATGCTACACAGCATCCAAGGAAACTCCAAGATGTACTTTTTCAGAGATACAGATAGCTGTGCTAATCTTTGTTGTTCTTGTCTGCCTTCTAATAATTTCTGCCTTATAGCAACCCTAAAGCGAAGCTTTTCTGGTAGAATTTGTTCGGAAGAGGTTTGTATTTGCCTCCTCAGGCCGAGAGAGTGCAACTTGCCCATGGTCACCCAGTGGGTTCCATAGACCAGCAGTGATTCAAACCCTGGTTTTCCAGTGTCCTAGTCCAACACTCAAACTAGTACACCACACGAGCTCAAGTTGTGTTAGTCTGTTTCAGTCTAAAAAGAAGGATGCTTATAGAAACGTAGAAACTGACTAAATTGTTTCATGTCATGCTTTTGTGACCTTTAGCTGCTTCGCCTTCCTTCTCCTCTTCCTCCTTCCCCTCTTCCAGTCACCCAAAAAAGCTTCTGTTGAAATAAACTGGCTATTCTTTAAGGTGTGCAAGACTCCATCCAAGAATTTATTATTCCCTGGGCCTAGGCTGTGTGGTGCATTGGTCTGTATATTGGATGAGATTCTTGGGAGACCAAGATTCAAATCTCTGCCCAGCCATGGAAAGCCACTGGGTGATATTGGGCAACTCACACATTCCCAGCCTTAGAGGAAGGCAAGGGCAAAACCCCTCTGAAAAATTTTGCCAAGAAAACCCGATGATAGGGTAACCTTAGGGTTGCCATAAGTCAGAAATGACTTGAAATTACAGAACAACAGCAGCAGCAAAAGATTTCCATGCTCGGGATGTCTCAGTCCTCCTGAACCCAGGCATACAGGCTTATCCATATTTGATGGAGAAATCATAAAATTTTCACAAAAATAGTTTTACCATCCTGCAAAGGGCCTATGAAGCAGCCAGCTCATCCCTAGCTCCTAAGAATGATTTCCACTACTCCTTTGCTCCCCTGAACTAATTATTTTAGCATCTCCCCTGCATGCAATTTATCTCTCTTGTTTGAAAGAGGCAGTTTAATTAAGATAAAAGCTTGGCCTTTTCCGCTCTGGGAATTGGCCTCCAATCTTACAGGGCACATATCTGATAAATGGATATAACATCAAGCTGACCCAGATTGAGAGAACTTGGGCAAGCTGCACTGGAGCCAGAGGAGGAAAAGAGCTAGCGCAGAAACATATTTTTAGGCCATCAGGCCCTCTTTGAACAGATAGCCATTGCCTAGTGAGAAACCATCCCTGAAAACTTTGAAAGAAGGAGCTCATTCCCAAACAAAGAACCAGGATGGGTGCATTCAAATGTGGCAATGATAAACAAAAAATGCAGGAGACTGAATAGTATCAAAGTATGACCGTATGGTATAAAAGCCAGCATGGTACACTGGGTTGAGCATTGGACTACAACTCTGGAGATCATGGGATCAGGGTTAAGTATGAACTCAGTCATAGAAACCTACTGTTGACCTTAGGTGAGTCACACACTCTCAGCCCCAGAAAAAAACTTAGGGAGTTGGTGTCGCTCGAAAAATTTCCAAAACATGGATGATTTGAAAATTTGGCACTAAAGGAGATGCACAAAGTCATGCACATCTGGTGAGTGGCAGGTTGGAGAAGGCTTCTTTAAAACATAAAATTCAGGGATAAGTAACCACTGGACATCCCAGTGTTTTGGAGGACGTGTCCTCCAGTGTTCACAGATGAAAATTGGGGAACGTGTGGCCAAGCAACATGAAATGTCAGAGGCTATTAATAAAGCAGAGGCTGCAGCAGTGTGGTTTTGCCTGAATCTACTGGGAGTTCTGCCCCTCCTTTCCTCTTCTTCACTGAGTTAATGGAGTACAAACTCCTTTTGCATTTTGGACTCAGTCTACAGTAACAGAAGTAAGCTGAGAACAAAAGAGAGAGTGGGAGGAGAGATAAACTGGGATATATTAAAAGCAGTTCAATATGTGCGCACTTGTGATTTATTACCTTCCATTTGTTTTAGTGTGTTTTCAAATATTTATATTTATGTATGCTATCAATTAAATTAACATAAGTACATTTTTAAAGAAAAGAATAATACATCTAGTCTCACCTAATAGCAGTTGGAGGATAGTTCATTATGGTCCAAAACACATTGCAGAAATAATCCAGTTTGAAATCTTTTTAACTGCCCTGGTTTAATGCTAGGGAATTCTGAAAACTGTAGTTTTGTAAGGAGTTTATCAGATGGGAGGAATTTCTCTTTATTGGGAATGGAGCCAATTGGAGCCAATTTGAATTCATGTGAATTTGCTAGTTTAGCTAATTTACGTGAATTCCAATTGTGTTCAGAATGCATTCACAATGACTTCCCATTACCCAAAAATGACCCCCATTGCCCAAAATTGTGTGAGATACTTTAATACAAAATAATGTAAAACCCATGATTGCATTCGGAATGACTTCCCTTTTGCCCAAAATTGCGTGAGATACTTTAATTTGCAATAACGTGAAACCCCATGATTGCGTTCGGATTGCCATTAGATTATAGTTCCAGTTTCTGATGTCTGATAAGGTCCTAAGACATTTAGCCTCCTCTATCAGAGAGCTCTGGTGCCACATTAAATTTCAGTTCCCAGGATTCCTTAGCACTGAGCCAGGGCAGTTAAAGCGCTTTCAAACTGGATTATTTCTGCAGTGTGTTTTGGACCTACCTTTCATCTCCATGGCTAATTTAAAAAAGTCAGATCATGCAGGTGATCTACAGCACAGACAACTCGAGACTTGAACTCAGACCCTCAACTGCAGCCCAACTCTCTTCTGTACTGATACTGAAGCTATTGAGCCAGTCCCAGATCCTGCAACAGAAAGGAGGTGAAACTGTTGCATGCTGGGAAACAAAATCATGCAGGGAGGGAGCACAGATTTTGTGTTAGATTCCTTATTCCCCCCTGCTTCAGTTGTTTTGGGTCCAAAATAGTATGTTTTCTCGTTGCTTCACAACAAGATCGGGGGAGTCACACAGGACCAAGTTAAAAGAAGAGGAATAGTAACCTCTTTCTGGCTTTCTGTGCTGTTATGATTAAAGTATGCTGTGCATTGAGTCAAGGTTGCATAACATCTATATTTGAAGGCTCTTTCTAGAAGCTCAAAACTCATATCCTCTCGCTTCCGCTTGCGAGCATCTGTGTTAGATATCGAGTGTGTTGGGATGAGGAAGTGTGAGGGTTGCAGTGGAGAGCTGCTCACACTTTCTCTCTGCTGACCCGCAAAAGGGGAAGCTGTCTGGGAATCGATCCTTTTGGCTTCTGCAGGCAGGTGTGTGCCCTGCAGGTGTGATTCAGCCCCCAGAAGCTCAGCCTGCTTCCCAGGCTGGGATCCATCTCATAGACCTCCTGGGAACCTCCAATATACTCTTTGCTAGCTTTTCTCCACCTGAGAAAGGAGCTCCTCTCTGGAAAAGACAACTTATACTCTGCTCATCGTCTCCCCTCCCCATCTGCACTCCATGATTTCACATGCTCCCTCCACCAGCAATTACAATTACCCTGGTTCCTTGGAGGAAGCCATCTTATCTCAGCTTGTGATATGGCAGAGGTGGGCAACAACACAGGCCACATGTGGCCCTCACTGGTTTGTGTGGCCCCTGGATCTTCCTACCTACCTCCAGCAGGAAAAATTGCCTCTAGAAAAGAGAATTGCCACTTCTCCAAAGCAAGCTTTTAATGTGACTCCTTGGAAAAAATGATAATGCTTAGCAAAGTGGAAGGCCGTAAGAAAAGAGAAGGATTGCTACAAAAGTGGATTCATTCATTCAAGGAAGACCTGAGCAAGGCTATTAATGATCGGGGCTCCTGGAGGTCTCTCAGCCACAGGGTCACAATAAGTCAAAGTCAACTTGTTGGCAATTAATAACAACAAGAAGGCTTTCCCAAACTTTTAAAAAAGTCATTCCTGGTTTTGGAAAAAACACTCACATCAAACATTAAAAACACATGGGGTGTGTGACTGCAACAGGTCTTGGGGGCTGTCCAAAATTGGTGCTCAGATCTGCCAAAGTTTTCCAGCCCTGATTTACAGTGTAAATGTACTGGGACTGCCAGGGAAGCAGTGTGTAATTTATAAGGACATGCACATGGCTCAGCATCTGTCACAATGCTAATGTTCTTTCTTTCTTTCTTTCTTTCTTTCTTTCTTTTTTTCTCTCCCTCCCTCCCATACTCTGCAAATCCAGAGTATGAAAAGGTTTTTTGGGTTTTTTGGGATGACATATACCAGAATCTCTAGTCAGCATGGACTGAGTTGATGGTAAATGAAGCAAAAACAGTTCCAGGGTGAGCATCCATAAAGGTAAGTGGTAGAGAGGTACCTTTTGTGAAAACTTCTCCCCTGGAAAAATTACTTTTGCCAAGCTCCTGGATCCTAAAGGAAGACAGTGGAAACCAATGCTTCTGGTATTAGTAGGATGATGAATGTGACCTGGGTTTTAGTTTTCACTTTAATGGAGCTGAAAATAAAAACGTTCAGCACCTAGGATAACTCTTTTGCAATTCAGACTGAAACCTGGAGCAGATTCTGTGTCTCACTGACCTTGGGGCCATCAGCCTTCACCCCAAAAAGGAACACTTTCCCTTCATTATTTTTGTGTTGCTAATGAAGTTTACATTTTCCCTCCTGGACTTTATGACTCGTTGTCTCCTAAAACCCACATGGCCAAAAAAGAGGAACAACCTCCCTCTGTACCGTTGTAACTGAGAAAAACTATAACAGCATCTTGACAAAAGGTAGGCCTGTGACTCCATCATCATTTCCCACTTCTTTCTCCTGTTTGATTTTTAACACATTTGCCTGATGAAGAAGCCAGTGAAGCTTTAAAAGCTTGCATGATGTAATTTGTGCATTTTTGACAGGTCCAATAAAGGTATCACTGTTTTGTGGATTTTAAATGTTATTGTACTTTGCTTGTACCATATTGTACCGTATTGTACCAACATGGACACTCCTGGATATACTTTCTGTACAGATAAGCCAGCAGTGGTGTTGACTTGGAGGCCTAGGTAGGAATACCAGTGCCTGGTCCCACTAGGTCTGGGTGAAGCCTCTCTGGGGCTACAAGCAGCGTGATTTGCCACCAGGGGTTTAGCAGAAGCCAGATTGATGGTTTTTCCCCACCTCTCCAAACAGTGGCATCAGGCAGCCGGCTCAGAGGCAGAGGCACAGCTGCTGGAGCAGATCAGCGCCTGATTAATGTTGCACAACTTGTTATATTGTCAGATAATTATCCCCAAACTGTATGACTTTTCTGCTAAGTGGCAGCGCTTAATTGCGTTTTTAATTACACTGTAATAATTCCAGCCCAGACTGAGCGAGAGGACTGAGCATGGTGAGATGGCAGGAGGGCCTGCCAAGAGCCATTAACCTGTCTGAGGAGAGGGGAAGGGGCAAACAGCGGCCACAGGGCAAGCTAACTTCTGCTGCTTGGTGTAATGACCGGGTGTTCCCAAAATGACCTGGAGGACCCTGGCTTAGAAGAAGAATGGGAGGCTCAACATGGAGGCAACATTGGGCTAAATGTGGAACAAGAACCATGTAGCTTTCAGCAGTGGCAGCTGGTAGTTTCCATGCCTTGCAATGAATCCACTCTGGGTTTTCAGCTGAAGTTCAGCTGAAGGAGTGATCCAGAATGAACCTATTTTGGGAGCAGCTGTCCTCAGTGGTTAGAGGATTCTGGTAGTCCAAATTTCCTAGCCCTAGAACTGACATAGTTGTTCTATACTTCATGTTTACCTTGATTTATGGCAACCTTATCCTATGGTTTTCACGGCAAGATGTATTTACAGGAGATTTCCCATTGCCTTCTTCTGGGGCTGAAAGAATATGACTTGCCCATGGTCATCCAGTGGGTTTGCATGGTTGGGCAAGGATTCAGACTCTGATCCCCTGGAGTCTGAGCCAAATCTTCCAACTAATACACCACACTGCCTCATTTGGAAATGGCATTATGTATTCTGAATATCAAACTCTCACCAAGAATTCTGGCTGTGCTAATTGTAATTTCTGAACCATCTTGGAGGGCAACCCCACAAGAAATGTATTGCAGCAATCTTGCCTGGATCTACCATGGGAAACAACATTACGTTACTATGCACTGCATGTTACAAACCCAAAAGGCTCTCCCTAAACATATGGAAGCTTTCTAGAAAAGCTTGGAGCTAAGTTCAGCCAAAAGCAGAGGAAATGGCTGGTATTTTCTCTTGCACGAAACCTGCTGAGGCCAAGCCGACCCCTCGCCTGCTCTTTCTGCAAATGTGAGTTCTGACAGGCTCTGAGGCTAGCAACCCTGACAGGAGGCTGCTTGAGTAACAAGCAGGTTTGGTGCTCCCAGTCCCAGAACACACTATGGTTCCAGCCAAGCGAGAGCCTAAATTTATCTGTCAATCCTGTTGCTCCTACTCTGGGTGCTGGGGGAGTACGTCAGCTGTCTGGGGCCAGGGAAAAGGAGGAGGGAGGTTGGGAAGGAAAGAGGCAGGTGCTTCAGCCAGGCTTGGGGAAAGCTCATCTCTCAGCACTAATAAGAAGGGAAAACTCAGCGTCTAATCGATAGAAGCGGCTGAGTGTAACGTTTCCAGCCGCAAGCACCAAAGGAAGGCAGAGGCCTTGTAATTGGAAAGGCAGAGAGTTCTTGGTGGCCTCCCTGACAGATGCCTTCCAACCCTATCAAGGCTGGCAGCTTTGGGAGATCACCAGCTGCTGCCTCCTGTGCCTCCTAGAGACCATCATCTCCCCACATCTGGTTGCCCGGGTGGTTATTTGATGAATGATGTGGTGGAAGAGACACTCAAAAGAACTTAGCACTAGTGGTTGGATAAGTGCTAGAATCCATCTAACCCAGATCACGGCCAACTTTCTGAACCCTTAGCACCAGTGCTTGGGAAAGCACTGGAATCCATCTAATCCAAATCTTTGCCACCTTTTTGAGAGCTGACGGCAGAAACTCTATGAACTGGATGCAAATGGGTGCAACTAAAGCACAATGGATGCTTTTTGAAAGGCAAAGTAACTTGGCTTGGGTGTGTTGGGGATTTGGAGCAGAGATACAAGGGAAGGAAAGTGCCATGCAGAGGAATCACGGTGAGCTTTCTCACCTGCTCTTTGCCTGCCTCAAATTACACTCTGCTCCCACTCCCTTCAAACTAGTTTTGCTTACCAAAACCATGAGCAGTATGCCAGGGCACAGCTGCAATCATATAGGCTGGGGGCACTGCCCTGGGTCACCACAAGTCCTGCCCTGACAGACAAGATGGTAGTAGCCTTAGGATTGGCATAAGTTAAAAATGACTTGAAGGCACACAACAAATTCTCTGTTACCTCCCAGCCTGCAAGGGGTCCCAAGATGATGAAGAAATAAAAATGAATTAAAACAATACAACAATAAACCCTGTTCTATATAATGGTAGGACCACCCATTCTAATTCTACTTTAGGCCTGATTGGAGGTAATTTCAAGCAAGAATTCTATTGGTACAGTATCTTATGGATGCATATGTTCTCCTATGGAAGCATAGTCTTCTTTTATCATCTGGAATTGTTGAATGTGTTTTAAAGCCTTTTAAAATCATTTCAATGTTTACTTGGTTTTAAGTGGGCCAAGCTGATTTTATTGTACACAGCCTCTGGAGATCCTTAGATCTTGCACATTGTGCGTGGGTGTGGATGCACACACGGCTGTACATTTGGCTGCACAGGTAGTGTCTCTGTTCAGTTATGCAACATTGCCATACAACACAAGGTCTGTGTAGCAGAAAGAATATGTAACACTGTGTGCTGAGATTCATCCTAAGGAACACCAACCCAGGAGAACCAGCATGACATAATGGTTATTCAAATGGTGCTCTGGGATTCTGGGGAACCAGGGTTCAAATCCTCACTTGGTCATGGTAGCCTTGACTACCATGTTATACTCTCTCGGCCTCAGAGGAAGGCCAATGCAAACTCCCTCTGAATAAATCTTACCAAGAAAGGCCCGTGATAGGGTTGTCATAAGTTGGAAATAACTTGAAGACATACAACGGCAACAACAAACTCCAATGCAGAGTCTTATATCTCATATCTCTTCTATGCTGAAATTATGTGGCTTTTGCCTCCTGCTGCTATTTTCACCCCTTGCTGCAACCAACACACACACACGCACACACACACACACACGCACATGCACACACAGGAAGAGGAGAGGACCAGCCTCCCTTAGCCAGACAAGGGAGGGTCAGAGGTCACTGCATTTAACATTCTTCCTGGCTCTTAACTGCACAGAAAACCAGTAGAGACAGCCACAATGAATAGGAAGCAGCGGGGAGCCGGCAGTTCAAAGCCCCAAAACTGGTGCGGCTGGGAAAACAGGCTGCCTCCCCTAAAGCACACCCAGAGGGATGCACCTAAGATGAGGCCAGGACAGAAGACATGGCCATGGCTGGACAGCTGCCAGCATTAGCAAATCCATGGGTTGGAGAGAGCATCTGGGAAGGCAGGGAGGGCTGGGAATGTGTGGGGAAATGTCTGTTTCTTTTCTGGATCTCACAGCTTATCCAGGAGATTAGGGGGAATGCTTTTTCTTAACCAAGCCACGGGTGTGTTGTGGGTGGGGTTCACCAAGGGTCAGGCCTCAGGGCAAAGGAAAGAGGGGTAGGTAGATTAAAACAGGCCTTTCAGTGTGCCGATGGGTGCATAAAGTCAGAGCAAGGGGCTTTGATGCCGCACATGGGGTGGGATGTGGGGGTGCTTGCATCGCAACAAGTGCTGGCCAGGTGGCATGATTTGTGCAAATTGTGCAGTTGGATGTTGGATGTTGTTGTTGTTGTTGTTGTTGTTGCTGTTGCTGCTGTTATTATTATTAGCCAGGACCCTGTTAGGGATTTATGTACAGAAAACTTTCCTAGCTCCCCATGTGCCCTGTTGAAAACTTTCCCTGCTGCAATTCACAAGCAGGGTGCCAGAGGGAAAGCGACTGAGAGGAGCAAGGAAGAAGCTGCTGTCTGGGCTACAAGGGGAAGGGAAAGTAGAGCATGCTCTATATAGGAGCATATCCTCTTTTCCCCCTGGCAGCCCTGTTTCCTGCTCCTCTGAATTGTCTTCCACACGCAAGCCAGCCAACAGTCCTAGTAGTGTCTCACTGGAGACTTGCTAGCTACTGGGGTAAGATGGGGATCCAGAGCTGTGCACACCAAATGTTACTCTCTGCCTATCTGATGCTGGGTTTCAGCCCTTATTCTGAATGCTGAAATCTTATACACAGGGAAGATCCTAGGCTTTTGTACTATGTCAGGAAACACTACCTTGTCTCAATTCTGTTGGCTACATTGTACATATTTACATCAGTAGTGGTTTGATTCTGGAGACCAGGGTTTGATTCTCCACTCGGCCATGAAACCCACTGGGTGCTCTTGGGCAAGTCACACACTCTCAGCCCCAAGGGAAGGCAATGGCAAATGTCCTGTCTGAAGATGCCAGCACAGCTGCTGGTGAAACGTCAGTAAAAAGCTCATCTAGAACACAGCCTCATAGCCTGAAAAAAACCACAAATAACAGAATAGGGGAATAGGGGAATTTCAGCACAGAATAAGTAAAGAAACAGTACAGGAATACCTGGTTAATCTAAATGAATATAAGTCTCCAGGACCAGATGAACTACATCCTAGGGTATTAAAAGAACTGGCAAATGTAATATCGGAACCAATGGCAATCATCTTTGAGAACTCCTGGAGAACAGGAGAAGTCCCTGCAGACTGGAGGAGGGCAAATGTTGTCCCAATCTTCAAAAAGGGGAAAAAAGAGGATCCCAACAATTATCGTCTGGTTAGTCTGACATCAATACCAGGAAAGATTCTGGAGCAGATCATTAAACAGAGAGTCTGTGAATATCTGGAAGATAATTCCATAATCACAAAAAGCCAACATGGGTTTCAGAGAAACAAGTCATGGCAGACAAATCTGATCTCTTTTTTTGATAAAATTACCAGCTTGGTAGATGAAGGGAATGCTGTGGATATAGTATATCTTGACTTCAGTAAGGCCTTTGACAAGGTTCCCCATGACATCCTTGCAAACAAGCTTGTAAAATGTGGACTAGACAAGGTAACCGTTACATGGATTTGTAACTGGTTGACTGACCGAACCCAAAGGGTGCTCAACAATGGTTCCTTTTCATCCTGGAAAGAAGTGACCAGTGGGGTCCCACAGGGCTCTGTCCTGGGCCCAGTGCTATTCAACATCTTTATTAATGACTTGGATGACAGTATTGAGAGCCTAGTTATCAAATTTGCAGATGACACCAAATTGGGAGGAGTAGCTAATACCCCAAAGGACAGGATCAAAATTCAAAATGACCTGAATAGACTAGAAAGCTGGGCCAAAGCTAACAAAATGAAATTTAACACAGAGAAATGTAAGGTCCTACACGTAGGGCAGAAAAATGAAATGCACAAATATAGGATGGGGGACACCTGGCTGAATGAGACAACATGTGAAAGGGATCTGGGAGTCCAAGTAGACCACAAGTTGAACATGAGTCAACAGTGTGATGCAGCAGCTAAAAAGGCCAATGCAATTTTAGGTTGCATCAATAGAAGTATAGTGTCTAGATCAAGGGAAGTAATAGTGCCACTCTATTCTGCATTGGTCAGGCCCCACCTGGAATACTGTGTCCAGTTCTGGGCACCACAATTTAAAAAGGATGTGGAGAAACTGGAGCGGGTTCAAAGGAGGGCGACTAAAATGGTGAAGGGTCTGGAGACCTTGCCCTATGAAGAACGCCTTAGGGAACTGGGGATGTTTAGCCTGGAGAAGAGAAGGTTAAGAGGTGATATGATCGCCCTGTTTAAATACTTGAAGGGATGTCACATTGAGGAGGGAGCAAGCTTGTTTTCTGCTGCTCCAGAGAACAGAACTTGGAACAATGGATGCAAACTGCAGGAAAAATGATTCCACCTCAACATTAGGAGGAACTTCCTGACAGTAAGAGCTGTTCGACAGTGGAACACACTCCCTCGGAGGGTGGTGGAGTCTCCTTCCTTGGAGGTTTTTAAGCAGAGGCTGGATGGCCATCTGTCGGGGATGCTTTGATTGGGAGTTCCTGCATGGCAGGGGGTTGGACTGGATGGCCCTTGTGGTCTCTTCCAACTCTAAATTTCTATGATTCTATGATTCTAACTATAGTCCTGTCAATAAGTCTTGCCAAGAAAAACCAATGATACGTTCGCCTTAGAGTTGTGATAAGTCAGAAATGACTTGAAGGCACACAAGAAGAAGAAGAAGAAGAAGAAGAAGAAGAAGAAGAAGAAGTTGTTATTTGAGTTTCATAATTTAAGCTAAATGGACAGTAAATTGCACATCTTAGAGAAGAGCTGAAATCAGCCTTCTTCAACCCATGGTCCTCTGGATGTGTTGAACTACAACTTGCACCATTCACAGTCACTGTGAAGAATGGGACTTGGTGCTCAATATTTCTCTGGGGGACAGCAGAGTAGAGTTGTCTCACTGAACTGTGTTTAATTTATTTGATTCATATTCTTCTCCCCCCCCCCCAAGAAGATACTGTTCAGTGGGGTGATAAATCCACTTTGGGTTTTAGGTAGCTGAAGTGCTGAATCCTAGCTCCTAAATAAGTTCAGCACCTTGGACTGTTCATTTCCAGTTTAAACCTGGCGTGAATTCACTGTCTCACTGAAAGCCAATCCACCAGCTTCCACTGTCTCCCAAAAATGAGGCTTACAATTAAAACAAAATTAGAACATAAATGAACTAAAGGCTTACAGGATTGAAACACAATTTACTCACCAATAAAAGAAAAAGACAGGACCCTAAAAGGTTAAAAGCCTATGACACAGCAAACCATGCTAGTTGCCAAAGGCATTGTTGTTGTTGTTCTGTGACTTCAAGTCCTTTCCAACATATGGAGACCCTACGGAGTTTATTACACTGGGATTAATTTTGACAATAAAGAAAGATTAAAGCACATTTAAAGCATCCTGCAAATAAAGTGAAAATAGTGAGTAATGCACGAATGATTGTCACAAAGTGATATCAGAAATACATTGTTGCTGAAATCCCCAAAGTAAAAAGATGCACATTAATGCGTCTTTGTGACCACTTTAATGGCAGGTTTTTTGCAATGTCATGTGAAATTGTTTTGTGTAATTTCATGGTTTTTCAATGATGTTCATGGGATAAACTCCCTATCTCCTTAATGCGATAAATTCCTAAGGCTAACCTAGGAGAGCCAGTATGGTGTAGTGATCTGAGCATTGGACTATGACTCTAAAGAGCAGAGTATGAATCCCTGCTCAGCCATGAAAACTGACTGGGTGACCCTGGGCAAGTTACACTCTCTCAACCTCAGTGGATGGCAATGGCAAACCCCTTCTGAAGAAACATGCCAAGAAAACCCAGTGATAGTTGCCTTAGGGTGGCCATAAGTCAGAAACAACTTGAAGGCAAATATCACCACCACAAGACTAACCTATCTTTTCTTGGAAAGATTTGTTCCAAAGCGATTTGCCTATTATTATTATTATTATTATTATTATTATTTATAACCTGCCCCTCTGAGCAAGCAATTGGGGTGGCCTTCCTCTGAGGTTGAGAGAATGTGACTTGCCCAAGGTTAGCCAATGGGATTCCATGGTTGCGTGGGGATTCAAACCCTGGTCTCCAGAGTCATAGTCCAGGGCTCAAAGACTACACCATGCTGGATCCTTGTGATTTTGCTGCCAAAGGCCTGCCCCACTAAAGAAATAAAGTATCTTTCCCTACTGTTAGATGGAGAGGAATGGAGAGGAATCCATTGTTGCTTCCTTGGGGAAGGAGTTCCACAATTATGGGTCAGCTACCAACAAGGTCCTTTCTTGTTCCTTCAACAAACATGCCTATGAGGGTGGTGGGACCAAGAGAATGTCCTCCTCTGAAGGTTGCAAAGCCCAGGAAGGGACTTGTGGAAGAACTGTTCTATTGCTTGAGCCTGATGCAATGTAGCAGTGTATAGGTCATAACCAACACAATGAATTGTGTCCAAGAACAGACTGGTAGTGAAGGAAGCTGTTGCGACAAAGAAATTGTATTCTTTCTAGAAGTGGGCCTGGGCGACAATGAAATCAATTTGCTCCTTCAAAATCCCTCCTTCAGTTTCTGCAGTGAATACATTCTTTAAATACTCTGTGTGAGTGTGTGTGTGTGTGTGTGTGTGTGTGAGAGAGAGAGAGAGAGAGAGAGAGATCGAGCAGGAAAGAATGAGAGATTGTTTGGAGAAATTCTCTTTTCAGCATAAGATTCTTCCATAGGAACTGGCACCAGGCAATATGCATAGCATTAAAAATGGGGACCTAATTAAATGTTCCATGGGATGCTTGCCTGCCACCAACAACCTGCTTTTACTCCTCAACATATCTCCCTGGTAACCACTCTGGGAATATAATTGAAGGGCAGTCTAAAAATACATGCAATAAGTAAGTAAGTCAGTAAATATATAAATATGAATAAACTTAGTCAAAGACGCAAGCAATAATGGCATTGTTGTGTCCAATGTCTCCTTGCTTCAGTTCACTGGTTGATACTTGCAGGAGCTGAGGAAATTGCCAACGTGATAACATTGCAGCACGTGGTCCTTTTACCAAATATTTCCAAGGAGGCACGTGTCACTTAAAAAAACAAAAACAACCTTGTTGATTTTTTTTTATTTTTCTGAACAACACCACACACACACACACACACACTTTTATACTAAGAGATAGAGTGAGATACAAGAGAAAAGAAAAAGGAAGGAGAAAATGTGCAAAGGTTTTTAAAATATAATCCTGGGCTAGGCCAGGGACTTGATGCAATTGGAGGGGCAATTGTCACCTGAACATCGTACCTAGAGACCCCATAATGCAACAAAACAATGAAAATACCTCCCACATACTCCACCATCCCAACTAGGGTTGCCAGATTGAAAACAGCATTCAAAAAGACTTCCATTTTCAGCTGCACCTTGATCAAAATAGTGATTGGAAGTGATGTTTCTGGTCACCCAAGGGCATTATGAGGGAGGTGCAGGGAGTGCGGACTGACCAGGTGGCACCTCAGAGGGTGGTGTCACCTGGTATACTGATGGGAAGGGGCTGCCTTCTGGGTCTACTGGGTCTTCTGGCCAGCTAGGAAAGCAAGTCACCTCTCTTTCCCAGCCATTGTGGGGTGGCAGCCAGTAGCCATCGGTCAGATGGGTGCCTTCCAGGTCTGTTGGCTGCTGACCAAGTTGGGAAAGCAAGTCCCCACCCTTTCCTGCCTGGCCAGCAGCTCTGCCAGACCGAGAAAATGCTGTTGAAGATAAGAGCTGGGGTATTTAAAAAATGATCTGCATCAGGTATCAAATATACTAGGTACGCCATTGCTGTCACCATGTAAGTCAGGAGGTAGCTGAAGAAGGAGGTCCTTGTGGCAGTTCCAAGAAAGTTGGGGCAGTAGGGTTGCCAGAGGGAGAACTGGAGAGGCCTTCCAAATCTTTAATGTGTGTGTCTCTGTGTGTGTGCATGTACACTTGTTATGTCCCCTCACATCTATGGAAATCTGGGATGATAGAATCATAGAGTTGGAAGAGACCACAAGGGCCATCCAGTCCAACCCCCTGCCATGCAGGAACTCCCAATGTACAGTTTGTTGTTGTTCTTGTGTGCCTTCAAGTCATTCCTGATTTATGGCAACCCTAAGGTGAACCTATCATTGGGTTTTGTTTTGTTTTTGCAAGATTTGTTTAAAGTAGGTTCACTATTGCCTTCCCTCTGAGGCTGAGAACTTGTGACTTGACAATGGTCACCTAATGGGCTTCATGGCCAAATAGGAATCAAACCTTGGTCTCCAGAGTCCAACGCTCATACCACTAAGCCACACTAGCTCACAATGGTTGTGTAGAAGAAGGGATTTGAGCAAGAGTTGCTTATTACCTGGCTGCCTCACATGCAATGCCTGCAGAGATTACCTCTTCTACACAACCGTTGAAAGGACCAGAGCCTTCTCCAATTTTCACTGAAAACCCTATGGCCCCAGGCCTCTCGAAATTCCTCCAAATACCATCTTTTTTCAGCCATATTCTGGAAATTATGCATTCCTTCCAGTGATTCTTGGACAAATGGATGGAGAGATCTGCTTGAAGCTGTAAAATCCATGTTCCCAGACAGACAAAGCAGTACAATTCTCTGACCAGTGAATGATGGATAGCATTTCTATTTCAAACCCTAAAATCTAAGTCTTCTTGCTTGAATAAAGAATGAGAGTACAAAGGGTGAGAGATGCCACATATTTGTTTGTCCAAACAAACCTGCATAAACTCTCCATACTTGGTAATGTCTTAGACACTGGCAACAACAGAAAGTTCCAGGCAATAGCAGTTACAAAGCCAGCTTGATAGATTTTAATTATCATGAAAAGGCAGCAATTCTTTTAAAATTATTTCGTTGATTATTGTAGTTTTAGAGCACAGTGTCAGTAGACATACGTGTGGGATTTCCTGCTTCATTTGGCAGAATAATCTGGCTGGCTTTAGTATGCATCTTAACTAGAGTGAGCTTGGATGTCCATAGATGTTTGGCCTAAAGCAGCAAAATGTCTTGGGCCAGCTCTGATCCCATGCACCCATTATTTCATCCTTTCATCCTGGCAGCGATGTTTATCCTCATAATGCATTTTTGGATTTGGGGGAAAATTACTGACATGTTGAATTTCAGGATGATTGTTTTTAGCGGACATTTCAAAACGGCTGTTTTTAATCACAATCACCTTCCTCTGCTCTTTGGTGCACAGCTGTTTCTTGCCTGACCACTTGAAAAAACAAGAAATCAAAATCACATTTGCAAATAAAATAAAATAAATGCAAATTAATTTTGCTCTGGGTTCATCCTGGGCCTTGCATTAGCCATTCTGTGGGGATAACGTGAAGAAACAAGAAATCAAAATCATATTTGCAAAAAATAAAATAAAATAAATAAAATAAGTCCGGCCAGAGAGAGGAGAAGGAGAGGAGCTGCTTGGCAGCCATTTTAGGACCGTGTGCTTGAGACCGTGTGCTCGTTGCTGAAGGGGAGGAGCTTCTGTGAGTCACATCTGTGAGTCACAAGGGGGCGGAGCTAGCAGACTAGCTTTATATACCACCTTCCAGAGCCGCGCGCCGAATTTTAGTTTTCTTTAACTGAACAACTCTGCTCAAGTGGCATAGGTTAGAATCAGATATTGAAACAGAACCTTCCCTTTAAGTGTAAGATAGCAGCCAGTACTTACCTTTAAAGAAGTATTCCCAGTAGATTGACTGTTATATTTATTACTAAAGACTTTGCAGTATGGACAATGAGGGATCTGCCACAGTCACCTGCAACTCTTGTGGGATGTTTCTCTTCTTGCCTACAGTAGTGGAGAACTTCACATGCACCAAGTGCAAGTTGGTAGCACTCTTGGAGGAGAAAGTGCAGCAGCTGGAGTCCAGAGTAGCTACACTTCAGCAGATTAGGGAACAAGAGGATTTCCTGGACACAATAGAACTAACCATCTTGGATGAGTACCATGCAGAGGAAGATGCTAGGGTGGAAGAGGTCACTTGCCAAACAGAGGAGGCAGACAGCTGGAGGAATGTCACAAAGAGTAGTAAACCAAGAAGGAATTGTTCGGGGAGCTTGCAGCTAGAGAATCGATTCGAAGCTCTTTCCCTTATCAAGGAGGATGAAGAAGAGCAGCATGGACAGACTTCAGGGACAGAGCAAGGGAGCCTGAGAGTCCCACCCGAGGGAACAGTCGCTGCTAAGCCTCGGAGGAGGCGTGTGGTCGTAGTGGGGGACTCCTTGCTGAGGGGTACAGAAGCAGTGATTTGTAGGCCTGACAAGATGTCTCGAGAGGTGTGCTGTCTTCCAGGTGCAAAGATCCAGGATGTGACAGAGAGGCTGACAAGACTGGTCAAGCCTACTGACCAATACCCCTTCCTTTTGGTCCACGTGGGAACTAATGATACTGCAAGACACAGCATTCAGAACACCAAAAGGGATTACGAGGCGCTTGGTAGGAAGCTGAAAGGAATGGATGTACAGGTTGTCATCTCGTCTCTTCTGCCAGTTGAAGGGCATGGTCCAGGAAGGGAGAGGAAAATAGCAGAGGTGAACAACTGGCTTCGCAGATGGTGCCGCCGAGAAGGATTTGGATTCTTGGATCATGGGCTGCGGTTCCATGAGGAGGGACTTCTTGCAACAGACGGGTTGCATCTCACGCCAGTTGGAAGAAATGTTTTTGCCAACAGTCTCAAGAACTTGATCAGGAGAGCTTTAAACTGAGTTCCGAGGGGAAGGGAGACAATATTAAGGAACGCAAAAGGGATGGCGTAAATAGTCAAACTGACATAGAGGAAACAAGGCAAACAGTGCAAGGACCCAACAGTGGGAGGCAAAAAAACTTGCACAGGCAGCAAGTAAAAGGGAACCATGGTCTGCGATGTCTCTACACTAATGCACAGAGCATGGGAAATAAGCAAGATGAACTCGAACTCCTAGTACAACAAGGCAAATATGATATAATAGGCATCACTGAAACCTGGTGGGATGAGTCTCATGATTGGAATGTGGAAATAGAGGGGTATAACCTTATTAAGACAAATAGGCCAAACAGGAAAGGAGGAGGAATAGCATTATATGTCAGAGATATTTACACCAGTGAAGAGATCCTGGACATCAACCATGGAAGCCAGGTGGAGAGCATCTGGATAAGAATTAAAGGGGAGGGAAACAACAAGGGTGTTACGGTGGGAGTCTACTACAGACCCCCAAGTCAGACTGAGGAATTGGATGATATCTTTCTAGAACAGATGACCACACAGTCAGAAAAGAGAGATGTAGTAGTGATAGGCGACTTCAACTATCCTGATATTTGCTGGAAGTCAAACTCAGCAAAATCCTCAAGTCTAGCAAATTCCTCACTTGCCTGGAAGACAATTTCATGGTCCAAAAGGTGGAAGAGGCAACAAGGGGGTCAGCTATTTTAGATCTGATCCTAACCAACAAGGAGGACTTGGTTAATGGGGTGCAAGTGGTGGGATCATTAGGTGGAAGTGACCATGTTCTCCTGGAGTTTGTAATACAGTGGAAAGGAGAAGCCAGGCAGAGTCAGACACGCATCCTAGACTTTAGGAGAGCGGATTTCAGTAAACTTAGAGAAGTATTGAGGGCGATTCCATGGTCAGAAATACTAAAAGATAAAGGAGTTCAGGACGGATGGGACTTTCTCAAAAGGGAGATACTGAAGGCACAATTTCAAACAGTTCCAGTGAGAAAGAAAAACGGGAGGTGTCTCAAGAAACCAGGATGGATGACTAAGGAACTTTCAACCGAGCTAAGTTTGAAACGGAACATGTATAAGAAATGGAAAAAGGGGGAAATCACGAAAAAGGAATTCAAAGAAATAGCAGGCATGTGTAGGGGTAAAGTCAGAAAAGCTAAAGCGCAGAATGAACTCAGGCTTGCTAGAGAGGTTAAGAACAATAAAAAGGGCTTTTTTGGATATGTCCGCAGCAAGAGGAAGAAGAAGGAAACGGTAGGGCCACTGCGTGGAGAAGATGGCAAAATGCTAACAGGAGATAGAGAAAAGGCAGAATTACTCAACACCTTCTTTGCCTCAGTCTTCTCAGAAAAGGCAAAGGGTGCTCAACCTGAGGATAATGGAGCAGAGAACAGAATAGGGGAATTTCAGCACAGAATAAGTAAAGAGATAGTAGAGGAACACCTTGTTAATCTAAATGAATTTAAGTCTCCGGGACCAGATGAACTCCATCCAAGGGTATTAAAAGAACTGGCAAAAGTAATATCAGAGCCATTGGCAATCATATTTGAAAACTCCTGGAGAACAGGAGAGATCCCAGCAGACTGGCGAAGGGCAAACATTGTCCCCATCTTCAAAAAGGGGAAAAAAGAGGATCCCAACAATTATCGTCCAGTTAGTCTGACATCAGTTCTAGGAAAGATTCTGGAGCAGATCATTAAACAGAGAGTCTGTGAACATCTAGATGGCAATGCCATAATCACAAAAACTCAACATGGGTTTCAGAGAAACAAGTCATGCCAGACAAATCTAATCTCTTTCTTTGATAAAATTACCAGCTTGGTAGATGAAGGGAATGCTGTGGATATAGTATATCTTGATTTCAGTAAGGCCTTTGACAAGGTTTCCCATGACATTCTTGCAAACAAACTTGTAAAATGTGGGCTAGACAAAGGAACTGTTAAATGGATCTGTAATTGGTTGAATGGCCGAACCCAAAGGGTGCTCAACAATGGCTCCTTTTCATCCTGGAGAGAAGTGACCAGTGGGGTCCCACAGGGCTCTGTCCTCGGCCCAGTGCTATTCAACATCTTTATCAATGACCTGGATGACAGAATTGGGAGCATACTTATCAAATTTGCAGATGACACCAAATTAGGGGGAATAGCTAATACCCCAGAGGACAGGATCAAGATTCAAAATGACCTGAATAGACTAGAAAGCTGGGCCAAAGCTAACAAAATGAAATCCAATACAGAGAAATGTAAGGTATTGCACTTAGGGCGGAAAAATAAAATGCACAGATATAGGATGGGTGACACCTGGCTGAATGAAACTACGTGTGAAAGGGATCTAGGAGTCCAAGTAGACCACAAGTTGAACATGAGTGAACAGTGTGATGCGGCAGCTAAAAAGGCCAATGCTATTTTGGGCTGCATTAATAGAAGTATAGTGTCTAGATCAAGAGAAGTAATAGTGCCACTGTATTCTGCTTTGGTCAGGCCCCACCTAGAATATTGTGTCCAGTTCTGGGCGCCACAATTCAGAAAGGACATTGAGAAACTGGAGCGTGTCCAAAGGAGGGCGACAAAAATGGTGAAGGGTCTGGAAACCATGCCCTATGAGGAACGACTTAGGGAGCTGGGGATGTTTAGCCTGGAGAAAAGAAGGTTAAGAGGTGATATGATAGCCCTGTTTAAATATTTGAAAGGATGTCATATTGAGGAGGGAGCAAGCTTGTTTTCTGCTGCTCCAGAGAACAGGACCCGGAACAATGGATGCAAGATCCAGGAAAAGAGATTCCACCTGAACATTAGGAAGAACTTCCTGACAGTAAGGGCTGTTCAACAGTGGAACGCACTTCCTCGGAAGGTGATAGAGTCTCCTTCCTTGGAGGTCTTTAAACAGAGGCTGGATGGTCATCTGTCAGGGATGCTTTGATTGGGAGTTCCTGCATGGCAGGGGGTTGGACTGGATGGCCCTAGTGGTCTCTTCCAACTCTACGATTCTATGATTCTATAAAATAAATGCAAATTATTTTTGCTCTGGATTTATCCTGGGTCTTGCATTTTGTGGGGATACTCTCCATGTATTGCCATTTTGGGGTAAAAGCATGCAGAGGATTATTTGTTTGAATGACAAAAAGTGGTCATGCTGGCCCCGGGGATTCTGGGGACTGTGGTCCAAAAAGTAACTTTTCTAAGCGTTCGGCATGGGGTGTTGCATGCCTTTCTGGGGATCTTCCTCCCACTTTATTCACACTCCATCTCTTGAAGGAACCTGCCTATGCTGACCTCAGGTCAGCTGTCTGGGAGGGCTGAGGCTTGGCTAAGCCAGCTTCACTCAGCTGTTTTCTGTATTTATTTGGCCAGGTCCTCTGTCAGCAAAGGGAGGAAGACACACAATAGCCAGAAAGCCTCAGGGCCTCAGGTGCAAAGAGTCAGCTGCAGGTCACCAGGACCAAAGACTCATCTCTAACCCATGAAAGAGACAAGAAGCCATTGTTCCTCCAGACAAAAAGGTTACGGGTGCTAAGAGGCAGCATCTTTCCTGGGGGAGAGGGGGGGAGGCAGTACCCGCAGTTTTAGGAATGTGCCTCAGCCCCTAAATACAAGATGAAGAAGATAGCAGTATGGAAATCTGCCTCCTTTCTTTTCCTATATATTTAATTCACTTTAAAACCTCAAGTCCTTTCTATACTGACCATGATGATGATGACGACGATGATAACGATTGCAAATGTGTTGTTTGATTTGATTTATATTCCACTTCTCTTCATTTCTTTTTTCCCCTCTCCTCTACAGTTTTTAACACCTTGCCTGATGAAGAAGCCAGTGGAGCTTCGAAAGCTTGCAACACGTATGTTGTGCATTTTGGTTGGCCCAATTAAGGTGTCACTGTTTGGTGGGTTGGTGATGTTATTGGATTCTCTTCCCGAAATGAGACCCCAGGCTGAAATTCTTTGAAAGACATGGAACCTAAATTCTCTCCTATTTGCACTGGTCAAATTCAATAGGTATACCCATGGAATCCAGAACACAGGGGCAGGTGAGGCTTGTCAGCCCCTAAGACTAAGATAGGGGGCTCCCGCACAGTTGGACAACCGAGACTCCAAAGTAGTTGAGCTTCCACAGGAATTATCAAACAGGAGTAAAGAAAGGATCAAATTATTAAAACAACAGTTATTGTTGCAGGCCTAAATACCCTGAAGGTACCAAATCCCATCTGATATTGGAAGCTAAGCAGGGTTACCTCTGGTTAGTACTTGGATGGGAGACCACCAATGTATCCCAGGTGCTGTAGGCTATATTCAGGGGAAGGAACATGCAAAACCACCTATATTCCTTGCTTAATAAAATCCTGTGAAATTCATGGGGCCACCATAAGTTGATGGGTGACTTGAAGGCATATATACACGTATGTAGTTGCCATTGGATGAGCCATGGAACAATAAAGGTTTCCTGCAATAAGCAATAAAGATCAAAATTAATTTTGCAAAATAATACTAGTAATAGTTTTTTGTGGAGCTTTCGGGCTATGTGGCCATGTTCTGAAAGAGTTCCTTTCTGACATTTCACCAGTATTATTATTAATAGTAATAATAATAATAATAATAATAATAATAATATTTTGCCAGTATTATTATTAATAGTAATAATAATAGGGTTTTTTGTGGTTTTTTTGCAAATGCGATTTTGATTTCTTGTTTTTTCAAGTGGTCAAGCAAGAAACAGCTGTGCAACATCTGGAACAATAAAGGTTGCCTCAGTGCCTTTACTTGGGAGTAAGTTCCCTTGAAGACATGCAGGGCACTAACATGGTGCTTCCTAAGAGAGATCGTATTTAAATGTATTTCAGTGATAATAGATGGGGGAAAAATTTCGCCCCTGCTGGAACATGCAAGTCACCAAAATTAGTAACAGGGATGGAAAGAATATTTTAAAAATGTTCCAGAAGTGATAGAAAAATGTGTTTTTTGACAGTGGAGAAACCCTGATGAGAATAATCCTGGACTGATGAGAATATTCACAGTTTGGAACTTATTCTGTGCAAAACTTGCACGTGGCTGTTTTCAGGAGAAAACCACATTTTCTGTGCAGAAATTAATATTTTTGAAATTTCTGTGCTAAAAATGCTGTTTTCTGTACAGACAGCCATGTGCAAATTTTGTGCAGATGTGTCCCAAATGGTGAAGAGCCTTTGAAAATGGTATGGTTTTTGAAGACTTTTTTTGCAGCAGGAAGAAAATTGCTGAAATTACTCCTTGCTACCTTCAATAACCTGTCTACTAATGTTGAGCCTTCCCTCCTTAAAAACAGTTCTAGGGGCCCTGGGTACTGCCTTTTTTCCCACGTGGAATAGACCATGTAGCATCTGCCCAGCATAAATTATTAAACATGAGGAGCCTTTCATGAAAAAAAAGGTGGCAGCTATAATTCAGCACAACGTAACTGAAGACACAGTGTTGAAGTCAAGCTTTTAAAAATTAAGCATTCAGACCTCTGTTCTTGGATGTATGAATCTGTCAGATTCAGTTTCTCCTAGCTTAATATTAGAAAATAAAAATAATCTCAGATTCTTTCCCTCTCAACTATGAAGCAATTTGAGTATTTTTATTTTTTAAAAAAATCTTATGAACCAAATCATTTTCGCCCAATTCATTCTTAGGAGAAGCCTGGGCTGCATCTACACTACAGAATTAATGCAGTTTGAAACCGCTTTAACTGTCATGGCTCAGTGCTATGGAATTCCGGGATTTGTAGTTCTGTAAGATATTTAGATTTCACTAT
The DNA here is from genome assembly GCA_034509955.1 of Urosaurus nigricauda. Lineage (NCBI taxonomy): Eukaryota > Metazoa > Chordata > Lepidosauria > Squamata > Phrynosomatidae > Urosaurus > Urosaurus nigricauda. The sequence goes on from JAOEGL010000003.1 coordinate 270,209,564, forward strand.
CAGAGAACTTGGGTGCCACAACAAACTGCAAATCCTGGGGTTACAAGGATGGAACCAGGACATTTAAAGTGATATCAAACTGCACTAAATCTGCAGTGTGGCAGCAGCCAGAGTCAGGAAAGAAAGGACGCATTGAGTTCTTGAACATTTTGGTTAAATTTTCAACTATTCTTTGTTTATATTGAACTGTCAGCATGCTCCACAACTCAGTCCCACAGTCTTGCTCTCGTAACAGCTGGGTAAGATAGGCTGCTTATTACTCCCACTAGGAGGTTGGACTATATGACCCTTTCGGTCCCTTCCAGTGAGACACTCTGTGGAGTGACAAGAGATCATGGATGAACACGGATTTGAATTACATGGTGAGATCTCTCTAATAACAATTTCTATTCTTAGCTGCCACCATCTAGTAAACAAGAAAGCACAAGGTGATATTAAGACTGATGATACTGACCATATTTAAAAGATCTAATGCTACACTCCAAGATAAAAACTTGGATATCTGTGCTTTCGACTGCTGCAAGACTTGAAATTGTCAAAAATTGGACATTGGCCCTACTTGACATATTGATGTACAAAATAAGAGCTCAACATGATGAAAAATGATATGACTCTTTTGTTAGTACTTGGTTTATGAATTTATTGTATATGCTGGAAAGAAACCAAATCCATGGAGCCCACAGCAAGATTGTCTGAAGTTCTGGGAAAACCTGTTTTGACTTATAACGGACATCTTCTCATGGACCCAATTTATTATATACAGATAAAGCAGGAAGAACTGTAATAGACATCTGGAGAAACAAAACTGAAAACCTGCTGATGCAATTTGGCTGTATACTTACCTATACAGTCTGTGGCTGCAGCATAGTTGTTGGTAATCTGTTATGTTGGTTTGGAATAAAAATAAATATTTCTTTTAAAAAAAGAATGGTGAAAGGAATGCAAGTAGGGGACATGGTCATGCCAAATACTCTCTCCTCCAATGTGGCTCATTTAATAGGCTAAATAAACTACTGCAGTGAGGAGGCATTTGCATGTACTGTACTCTTGGAAGCTCCTCTGCAACTCAGATCCCTGCATGATACCTGAATAGGGCTACTGCCTCTTTACATATGGGGGCATTTTTGTTTTCCATCCTCCTCTATCCATGTTACACAACAACAGCCCTATGAAATGGATCAGATTGTGGGGGCATGACTTACTCAAGACCATTCCATGAGCTTCACGGCTGATTCCAATCCTACACTTTGTCATGGTGTCTCAAGCTGGTTTTCCTGTTACAGCCACTGGCAATGGGATACACTTACCTCTGTATCTTACAAAAGTGCTTAATACATTTTTGGAAGCAAAATCCCTCCTCCTTAAGAATTATGAATGAAAAAAAAAAGGTTTTAGGAGCAAGTATTAAATAGAACTAAAAATGCAATGGATCCTTGGTGTCTGCTGTGGTTTGGTTCCAGGATCCTTCATAGATACCAAAATCCTTTGATGCTCAAATCCTATTATATACAATGGTGTAGTAAAATGGTGTCCCTTATTATATAATTGTATATTATATAAATGGCAAAATCATGGTTTGCTTTTGGGGATTTAAAAAAGTTTCAAGCCATGGATGGTAGAATCCATGGATGCAGAATCTGTGGGTACAGAGGGCCAATTGTATGGCATAATTAATAGTCAAGGGCAAAGCTTAGAAGTACAGTTGGCCCTTCCCATTTGCAGCTTTGACTTTTATGGATTTGATTATTTGCTGTTTTGATTAATATGTTCTCTCTAGGAATCTCTAGGTCCTCCAGCGCAACTCTGCCTGAAGTTGACCATAGAGTTGTGCTGGAGAACCTAGTTGTTTCCAGAGAAAACACTTCTCTAGGCATTTGTAGATCCTACAGCATGATTTTATTATCAGTTTCTTGCAGATGTTGACCACAGAGTTGCACTGAAGGACCTAAAGATTCCTAGAGAGCTGTTTTCTTAGGTAAAAAATATTATTATTTTTTATTTGCAGTTTTTCCACATTCACAGGGGTCCTTCACCCCTAATGCCAGAAAATGTAGAGGGGCCACTGTAATACATTAAAGATATTAACCAATATTCTAAATTATCTACTTAGAGCATTATCACATTAGAAAAGACAGAAGAAACAGGGTGGGAGATTACCAGCTGTCTCTGTGCCTCAACAAATAATATTGTACCATTTCTATTTTCTTCCTGAGGGAGATGATTGTAAAAGTGCAGCTTTTTTCACATTGGAAAAATCAATTTGACAAAAGGAACACTTTTTACAACCATCTCCCTCTGAGTGGGACTAATGATTAACACAGCAACTGGTGTTTTATTTGGCGGGGCTACTTTGCCATGAACCGTGGTGGCAATGAATCCATTCTGTGATTTAAAGGAGTTTTCCAAAGTGTTGAACCTGCTTTGGTGGTAGGGTTTAGCACTGTGGACAGCTCCTTTAACATTCACACTAGAACCCAGAGCAGATTCAGCATCACACAGGCATGGAAGCCACCAGTAACCACGGCTGGGAGGGGTGTTGGGTAGACTCTGCCTTGCTAAAGATCTTCAAGCGAAGGCAGGATGGTGCTCTTGCACAATTTCGTGCATGAGACAGGAAAGGGTGGAATAGTTGGGCTTAAAGACTTGATAAATCTTACTTTATGAACCAGCTATTCTAGGTATCCTGCATATCTCCGTCTTTGAGTTAATAATAGCACAACCCATGCAGCACAAAAGGAGTGGGTAGAACCTGGCCATTGGATCACATGTGTGCTTTTGTGGCCCTCAGTCTCTCAAGACTCACTGGACCATCCTTTTTATCCTCAAATTAACTTTTTAATGGGTTATAGGCTCTAACCTACGATTTAAACTTTAAAAAAAAATAACAGCCAGTTTTTCCAAAGCAGTAGACTCCCCAGCCATTTCCAAATGAGTATATTGGTATTTTTAGCTAACCATGTGGCCCCCAGAGAATCAAAGGGGTAGAAAATTGACCCCTCAATCTGCCGCAGTTGCCCATAGTTGTCACATAAGATCTGTGGCTGGTAATTGTCCTATAGTTGAGGACACGCACTAGGGATACTCAAATAATACTCAAAACCATTTGAGAAAAAGGTAAACCAGGGGAGAAGGGCTTCTCAAGTGTTAGGAAAGCCTCACTCAGATAATCCTAGACAGCATCTTTGTGTTTGTTATACCTGAAAAATGTACATGAATAAATGGGATTTTGTGTTCAGTGTCTTCTGCATAAAAAAATGTTTTGTTTGTTTTTCTGCACAGAAAATGAAATTTTCTGTAGAGGCTATTTTCTTTTTGCACAATTAGTAAAGTTTTCTGTACAGAATAAGTCCCAGATTGCCAACAGTCTTTGAAGATCTCACAGCTTTCAATGATGTTCTCACAGCAAGGAGAAAAATGGTTAAATTATTCATTCTTGCCTTACATCACTAGGTCATGCACTTGAGGCCATGTGTGTCTGTGTGTGTGCATATATATATATATATATATATATATATATTGCTTGCTTGTCTGCCTATCTCTCTGTCCTCCTTCTGAATCACCACTGCCTATGTGTCTTTAATATGCAGAGGTCAGAGGTCTTTTGCCATCAGCACTGGGCATGGCAAGCATGCAAAGGCATGGCACAATTCTAATAGTGTTACAGTTTGAATATTGGCCCAAAGGAGAATCCTGTAGCTTTATACTTCCCAGAATCCACAGCCAACCGTGGCATTGGCTATGCTGCCCACAGGATTCTGGGAGCTGCAATCCCAAACCCATAAACAAACTCCACTTCCAAACTCTGTTCCAGCCACAGTATGCCTTTAAAAATATTTTTATCAGATTTTATTAAAATACTTAAATAGCCCAAAACAACAGAAAAACAAGAAACACACATGACAAAAACAAGAATGGTAAACAATACCTGTGGCATAGTGGTTTGAATGTTGAACTATGACGTTGGAGACCAGGGTTCAATTCCCCACTTGGCCATGAAACTTGGCCACCCACTGGGTGACCTTAAGCAAGTCACATGCTCTCAACCTCTGGGAAAGATAAACGAAGCTTACCAAGAAAACCACATGATAGGTTTGCCTTAAGATCACTGTAAACTGGAAATGACTTGAAGGTAGATGACAACAACAAAAACACGACCCATTTCAGATTACCTTTCCACTCTTCTCTTGCTACAGTAAATTAACTTAGATATAATATTCCTCCTCTCTAAGCTAAATCTATTAAATTTACTATCTTTCATTATAATACAGAAAAGATTTTCCTTCTATATATCAAAACCCATAATTAGAATGTCCCCCTTTTCCTCCTTTACATACTCTGTAAAAGGTTTTCAAATTTTAAAATAATTTTTGTAGCCTGATTTTTTTTTAATTTTTTTTAAATGTACTCCGAAACATTGGAATTGGGGGCTCAAGGCCCTCTTAAGAGTAAGCTGGGAGGGCTGAGCCTACCCTGAAATGATCTGGCAAAATTGCACTGCCAAAACTTCTGCGTAGCTGAGCCTCCTTGCAAATTCTCAATCAGAAGTGAATTCAATGATCAGGCCACAAGAAATATTAAGACAGCTGTTGTTATTTATTCCAAGAATAAAAGAAGCTGACTGTAATCTCTTCTAGCCACACTTACCTGGGAGTGAGTGATGCTGAACACGTGGAGGGCATATCAAATATACACTGTGCTTGTAAGAGACTTCACTTTTAAGACTGTTTCAGGGAAAATGGATGGGGAAAGTAATTTGCCCTTGCCCTGAAAGTACCTGCCAGTTGGCAAATTGTTAACTACCTGCCAGTGTTGAGGGCCTCCCCCCCCCACCTTAAAAACTGTTCCAGAGTCCCCGCTGGAGGGATCTGGCAGAAATAGTCCACAAACTCCTGGATCCCCAAGTCCTGGGGCCATATGCCAGGTCCCCACTGCAGTTTGTCACTGCAGAGGTGGAATTCGGAGACATAGCCATGCTACACTGGAATATCAGATTGCAAAAGGATTTTGTAGCACCTTTGAGACTCAAAGAGCAAAAGAAGTTGTAGCATAAGCTTTCGTAGACGTGGTCTATTGGTTAGTCTCAAAGGTGCCCTTTGTCACTGTGGGTGGTCATGCTGCCTCTCTCTCTGTTGCTGCCCTCCCCTTTCAGCTTCCCCCCTCCACTACTGACCCTTCACCTAATATTTATGGCTTTTTCCTGGCTGTTATGAAATTCCGCACAAACACAGCCACACTGCCCTTCCCGATCCTCAGCTTTCCCAAGGGCTGATCCTCCTCCCCCTTCCCCATTACAGCATCCCATCACAGCAGACCAGTCCACTACGATCTTTATGGAGCTGCTCTAATGGGCTCCCACAGCTTTATGAGTTACATTAAATAATTCATTTTTTCCAGGTCACACATGGTGGCCTCTTTTATGGTCATTCAGAGAAACGAGACATCAAACTTTTCCTTGGAGGAGCCTGATGTCCAGAGAAAGGAGATGAGTCCCTGAGTCTGTGGCGAAAGAGAGAAAGCAAGAGGGGGATTTCTGCTGCTGCAGAGACTAGAACCCGGAACAATGGATGCAAGCTGCAGGAAAAGAGATTTCACCTCAACATTAGGAGGACCTTCCTGACAGTAAAGGCTGTTCTACAGTGGAACACACTCCCTCGGAATGTAGTGGAGTCTCCGTCCTTGGAGGTCTTTAAGCAGAGGCTGGATGGCCATCTGCCTTTGGGGATGCTTTGACTGGGAGTTCCTGCATAGCAGGGGGTTGGATTGGATGGCCCTTGTGGTCTCTTCCAACTCTATGATTCTATGATTCTATGAGACAACTCCATAGGAGTTATAAGGTTGTCAAGTCAGGAATATTCCAGGGCCTAAATCTGAGATCTAAGAATAACACATGCCCACACATACACAATGTTACAATGGTCCTGGTAATTTTACAAGGGTAACGTGACAAGGGACATAGCCTGTTGATGTCATTTGACATTATGCTTAAAGTATCAACCACCATTGCTCAAAGTACAGTCTGCCATCTATATCAATGGATTTTTTTTATCTGTGAATTCAAATATCCATGGCTTAAAAACATTTTAAAATATACCTAAATGCCAAGAAGCAAACCTTGATTTTGCCATTTTATATAAGGGACACCATTTCACTGTGCCATTGTATTTAATCGGACCTGAGCATCTATGGATTTTGGTACCCATGGGGGTTCCTGGAACCAAACCCCAACAGATACCAAGGGCTCACTGTTTACTGTTCAAATAAAAAAGAAGACCCACGAGTATGTGGGCAGTTATATATTTGTAACTGCTACGTGTTCATGATTCATACAGAGTTCCTAGTTGAGTGGCTATGTAGGGACCATTAATGCCCTGCAAACCACTGGGATTAATGGGGGTCCATTCCCCTCTGGATTAAGAAGTAGCTGTCTGATGTTCCACAGACAGACGGACAGACAATATGAATGATGTGGAGTTGAAGGCTTTCATGGCCAGCATCCATAGTTTTTTGTGGAGCTTTCGGGCTATGTGGCCATGTTCTGGAAGAGTTCCTTTCTGATGTTTCACAAGCATCTGTGGCTAGCATCTTCAGAGAATGATAGCCTGGAAAAGGATTGAGTATGTATGTATATATATATATATATATATATATCCTGTGTGACCCTGGGAAGGAAGGAGTAAATTTGCAAATGTATTGTTCTGTTGCTAATGGCAGTCCTCAGGGTGGGAGGATATGCAAACAAAGATTAATGTCTGCTAACTGGTGCTCATTGTCTGCTGGGAATCCCCTGGCCTTAGGCTGTTTCTCATTTGCATAGGTTGAGTCTTGACCTTGCTGTCCTTCAAGATTGGGAGCCAAGCCTTGTTTACTCTCAGGGTTTCCTCTTTCCTTTTGAAATTGTCCAGGTGTTTATGGATTTCAATGGCCTCCCTGTGCATTCTGACATGGTAGTTGTTGGCATGGTCCAGAATTTCAGTGCTTTCAAACAGCATTTTATGCCCAGGATGGTTTATAGCATGTTCTGCTACTGCTGATTTTTCCGGTTGACCCAGTCTGCAGTGTCTCTCATGTTCTTTGATTCTTGTTTGCACACTGCGTTTGGTAGTCCCTATGTAGACCTGTCCACAGCTACATGGAATGTGGTAGACTCCTGCAATGGTGAGAGGGTCTCTCTTGTCCTTGGCTGAGCAAAACATTTGCTGGATCTTCTTCGTCAGTTTGTAAACCATTTGAAGGTTGTGTTTCTTCACCACTTTTCCTATTCTGTCTGTGACTCCTTTGATGTATGGTAAAAATATCTTCCCTTTGGGTGGTTGCTTGTCTTGAGTCTTCTGGGTTTTTCTGGGCCTGGCAGCCCTTCTGATGTCTGCGCTGGAGTAACCATTTGCCTGTAGAGCCCGATCCAGGTGCTTCAGTTCATCTTCCAAGATGTCTCAAGAAACCGGTATGGATGACTAAGGAATTTACAACTGAGCTAAGTTTTAAACGGAACATGTATAAAAAAAATGGAAAAATTGGGAAATCACCAAAGAGGAATTCAAACAAATAGCCAGCACATGTAGGGATAAAGTCAGAAAAGCTAAAGCGCAAAATGAACTCAGGCTGGCTAGAGAGGTTAAGAACAATAAAAAGGGCTTTTTTGGATATGTCCGCAGCAAAAGTAAGAAGAAGGAAACGGTTGGGCCACTGCGTGCAGAAGATGGCAAAATGCTCACAGGAGACAGAGAAAAGGCAGAATTGCTCAACACCTTCTTTGCTTCAGTCTTCTCAGAAAAGGCAAAGGATGTTCAGTCTGAGGATAATGGAGCAGAAGACAGAATAGGGGAATTTCAGCACAGAATAAGTAAAGAGATAGTACAGGAATACCTGGTTAATCTAAATGAATATAAGTCTCCAGGACCAGATGAACTACATCCTAGGGTATTAAAAGAACTGGCAAATGTAATATCGGAACCAATGGCAATCATCTTTGAGAACTCCTGGAGAACAGGAGAAGTCCCAGCAGACTGGAGGAGGGCAAATGTTGTCCCAATCTTCAAAAAGGGGAAAAAAGAGGATCCCAACAATTAGCGTCCAGTTAGCCTGACATCAATACCAGGAAAGATTCTGGAGCAGATCATTAAACAGAGAGTCTGTGAATATCTGGAAGATAATTCCATAATCACAAAAAGCCAACATGGGTTTCAGAGAAACAAGTCATGGCAGACAAATCTGATCTCTTTTTTTGATAAAATTACCAGCTTGGTAGATGAAGGGAATGCTGTGGATATAGTATATCTTGACTTCAGTAAGGCATTTGACAAGGTTCCCCATGACATTCTTGCAAACAAGCTTGTAAAATGTGGGCTAGACAAGGTAACCGTTACATGGATTTGTAACTGGTTGACTGACCGAACCCAAAGGGTACTCAACAATGGTTCCTTTTCAACCTGGAAAGAAGTGACCAGTGGGGTCCCACATGGCTCTGTCCTGGGCCCAGTGCTATTCAACATCTTTATTAATTACTTGGGTGACAGTATTGAGAGCCTAGTTATCAAATTTGCAGATGACACCAAATTAGGAGGATTAGCTAATACCCCAAAGGAGAGGATCGAAATTAAAAATGACCTGAATAGACTAGAAAGCTGGGCCAAAGCTAACAAAATGAAATTTATCACAGAGAAATGTAAGGTCCTACACGTAGGGCGGAAAAATGAAATGCACAGATATAGGATGAGGGACACCTGGCTGAATGAGACCACATGTGAAAGGGATCTAGGAGTTCAAGTAGACCACAAGTTGAACATGAGTCAACAGTGTGATACAGCAGCTAAAAAGGCCAATGCAATTTTAGGTTGCATCAATAGAGGTATAGTGTCTAGATCAAGGGAAGTAATAGTGCCACTCTATTCTGCTTTGGTCAGGCCCGACCTGAAATACTGTGTCCAGGTCTGGGCACCACAATTCAAAAAGGATGTGGAGAAACTGGAGCGGGTCCAAAGGAGGGCAACTAAAATGGTGAAGGGTCTGGAAACCTTGCCCTATGAAGAACGCCTTAGGGAACTGGGGATGTTTAGCCTGGAGAAGAGAAGGTTGAGAGGTGATATGATCGCCCTTTTTAAATACTTGAAGGGATGTCACATTGAGGAGGGAGCAAGCTTGTTTTCTGCTGCTCCAGAGACCAGGACTCGGAACAATGGATGCAAACTGCAGGAAAAAAGATTCCACCTCAACATTAGGAAGAACTTCCTGACAGTAAGGGCTGTTCGACAGTGGAACACTCTCCCTCGGAGGGTGGTGGAGTCTCCTTCCTTGGAGGTTTTTAAGCAGAGGCTGGATGGCCATCTGTTGGGTATGCTTTGATTGGGAGTTCCTGCACGGCAGGGGGTTGGACTGGATGGCCCTTGTGATCTCTTCCAACTCTAAATTTCTATGATTCTATGATTCTAAGTGGGGTTCACAGATACGTTTTGCCCGGTCTACTGGTGTTTTTATAGTGCTTCTTTTTTGTCCTGGGTGATGGTTGGAGTTCTTGTGCAGGTATCTGTCCGTGTGCATAGGTTTTCTGTATAGTGTGTGGCTCAAACGTTGGTTTAGTTTGCAAATGACTAGGACATCCAAGAATGGTAGTGTTCCATCCTTTTCTTTTTCCATTGTGAACTGGATGTTAGGATGGATGTTGTTCAAATGGTTCAGAAATACAGCCAGATCTTCTTCTCTGTGGCTCCAAATGATGAAAGTGTCATCCACATATCGGAACCATGTTGTGGGCTTTTTCGGTGCTTGTTTCCAGGGCTTGTTTTTCAAAGTGCTCCATGTAAAAATTTGCTATCACAGGGCTCAGAGAGCTCCCCATTGCTACCCCATCTCTCTGCTCATAGAATCCATTGTCCCACTGGAAATAGCTTGTGGTGAGGCAGTATTCAAACAGGGCTGTGATGTCTTCTGGAAAAATTTTGTCGAATGAGTGTCATGGTGTCCATTATGGGGACTTTGGTGAACAAGGAGACCACATCGAAGCTGATTAGTATGTCTCCAGGTTTTAGTTCAAGGTTGTTGATTTTTCCTGTGAAGTGAGCTGAGTCGTTGATGTAATGGGGGGTTTGCCCTATATAGGGTTGAAGTTGTGTGGCCAGAAACTTGGCCAAGTCATATGTGGGGGATCCAATGGCACTTACTATGGGTCGGAGTGGAATGGACTCCTTGTGGATCTTGGGAAGTCCATACAGTCTTGGTGGAAGAGCCTCAGATTTGCACAAACTTTGTTTTTTGGTTGGCTGAATTGAGGAGTTTTTGATCAGGGTGTTTGTTTTCCTGGTGATTTTGTTGGTTGGGTCTTATTTCAGTTTTTTGTATATTGTAGGATCTAGGAGTTCCTTGATTTTTTGTTTGTACTGTTCTGTTTCCATGATTACTGTAGTATTGCCTTTGTCTGCTGGGAGAATGATGATTTCTGGGTCCGAATTGAGGTCCTTGGTGGCTTTTCTTTCTTTTTGGTTATGTTGCTGGGAGGTGGTTTTGCCTTGCGCAGAATCCTTGCTGTTTCCCCTCTTATCTCTTCTGCTTCCTCCTCTGGGAGATGGTGGAGGGCAGATTCAACCAGCCCCACCACAGGCTTCCCTGCCATCTGTACTCCTGAATGATTTCAAGGAACTCTCTGAGAAATTGTAGCACACAGACATTGCCTTGTCATTGAAAAAGATATGATCCACAAGGACAATTCTCAAGATTGTGTGCCTGTCTGCATACAACACATCATTCAAACCTTGTAGGAGTCACTTTTTGGACTACAATCCCCAAAAGTTCCCAGGCAGCATTTAGTCCAACATCCAGCTTCTCACATTTGCCAGATAGATGTTCATATGGGAAGTGGACAAATAATTTATATTCAGAGAATGACTGCTGTTGAAGGTGGCGGATCCATTTAGCTACTGTGTCTTATAGTATCTCTTAGACTTTGCATCTTCTGTGAGCCATCCAGGCCAATGCCAATCGCCAAATCAGAAATACACACAGAAAATTCATAAAATAAATAAATAATAAAATTCAGTTATGTTAATTTCTGTAAATTCTTTCCTGCAAATAAACCTTGAATGCACTGCCTATCAGTTTCACAAGATTCCAGATTTCAGCTTTGGTTATCACAGTATTCAATTCTTTTTTTCTCTCTTTCTTTCTTTTTACAGAATGTGAGAGATACATGCAGAATGACAAGCTTCAGAATCCCACAGCAAGCATCAGGAAATCATGTTTTGATGGGTGCTTTTTCTTTTAGGAGAGAGTTGCATGACACTTTTATTCTTCTACTATTTCAAAATGTATCATCATTAAAAAAAGCTGCCTTCTTTAAAAAAAATCTTGGAAAGCTAGTGTAGTTTAGCTATTAAACTAGACTGGGGAGATCCAATAAAGGGTCCCCACTGAGCCAGTTCACTCCACTGACCTGCTCTGTCTTACCCACCAGACTCTACTGATCCTGAGACAATTTACAGTCACACCTCCATTTTCACAGACTTGGAGTCTGCATCTCTCGCCAGTTCCTGGGAGGCAAATGGAGGGGGAGAAAATGGGTCATGTGCCCATGGCACACACCCACAGGCTTGAATATCAGTATTTTTTCATTTTCACAGGGGTCCAAAATGGATCCCTTGCGAAAACAGAGGGGTGACTGTATCTGCCTGAACTTGGTTCCACCATCAGCTTCCCAACCCACATCCAATTTTTGTATGGCAAAAACTCACCTCCCTCACACTGATCCTGGTACAACTGTCCAACAAGTTCAACTTCTGTTCTTCTGTGGCTGGCTGAATAGAACATAGTCTAGAATTATGGTTTCTAGTCTCTTGTCCTCCAGATGTTTTGGACTTCAGCTCCCAAAATCCTGACTGTTGCACAAGTTAGTTGGGGCTTCTGAGATATGAAGTCCAAACCACCTAGAGGACCAATGTTTGAATGAGCACTGGAGTGAGTAATTTATTCTGGAGGTGACCAAACTGGATCTGCCCCTCTGCATGAAAAGGGCAGGGCCATCCAGTGGCATCACAGAGGTTAGTGTCATCCAGTGTGCGTCCTGGAAAGGTCTGTGCGAGGGGTGAATTGTGCTTCCCTCCCTCCCACTGCCTCACTCTCCTGCCCTCTGGCTGGTTGGCCACCACCCAGACAGACCACTACAGTCTCCAGAGTGCTTGTTTGGTTGCTAAAAAGAGAGCTGAGCAAGAAAGAGAGGCAACAACCTTCTTGCTTGTCCAGTAGTCACCCCATTTCCACCGGGTGTACCATCCCATCAGATGAGAACCCCCTAGAATGTCACCCAGTGCATTCTGAACCCACCGCAACACCTAGTGGTCCCTATGGTGACATCCACAAAGAGATACAGATGTATGTAATGTACTTCATTGAAAACCAGTGTGGTGTAGTGGTTTGAACATTGGACTATAACTTTGGAGATCAGGGTCCGATTCCTCACTTGAGCATAAAGACTCACTGCATGACCTTGGGCACGTCACACTCTCTGAGCCTCAGAGGATGGCAATGGCAACCCCCCTCTAAAGAATCTTGCTAAGAAAACCCTGTGATGGATGTGCCTTAAGGTTGCCATAAGTCAAAAATGACTTGGAGGCACACAGCAGCAACAGGATCCTAAATTTGACGGATTCTGACAAGGTGGGGGGGGGGGGGGAGGAGATTTGACAGCCTCATTGCATTTGCCTAAAGCATCATCAGCTCCTTCCCAGCAACAGTTTCTCAATATATACACACCAAACACAGCCACATCGGCATGGCAACTGGCACATTTTATTAGTAGTATTATTACAACGTATTTACCTACATAAGGCTAAGAGCATTATGGAGAAATTTATGAGACTGTATTCACTTTCAGCTCTTGCCTACACCTGCACTGAATGCATACCAAAGAGACCAAAGAAAAAAGCCTGTCAACAGCCATCGGATTAACTCATATCCCACTGTTTAATTTGGGTTTCCCCTTATTTCTGTTACTCAAGAGCCAGCTGGAAAATTGCCTTCCTGTGGCTAAAAGGAGTCTATTTGGGCTGCACAGCCAAATTCAGCAGTTTCCCCACACATCCTCTTGTTGGGAAGCTTGGATTGTGTAGAGCCCAATCTCCCAGTCTGGTGAGAACAGTACAAATGACATCTGGGCCATTCAGTGCCAAATCCAGGCTTTACCCCTCTTGTGTGATAGTTATGTGATCCCTATTTGCTTTGGATCTTGACAGATCTGGAACCCTCTGTTCTAATGCTAGGAGGCTGTTCAAACACACTGTGCCAACTGCCATGGCTCTGCCACAATAAGTCTCTCACTTCTGAGGTCAGACCAAGGTGTCTAGTCTCAATATCATGGCTGGGCACATTGTTGTGACTTCAGAGTGAAGTGACCAATAGTACCAGTGGCTGTGTTGGGTGGCACAGGGAAATGTGTATGTGAAAATCTACCCAACATTGGAATGGAAGGTTCTGGATCTTCCAGTGAGATCCAGAGCAACCAGGGAGTTTTTTTTAAAAAAATCTGCAATTTGCATGTGTATTTCACTGTGCTACCTTGCATAGTCACTGATGCACTGTCAGCCCCTGCTGTCTCTTGGTGTGGCTACCATGCCACATTGGCGTCCTGGAATATGCCCAACCAAAGCTCAGAAACCACCTTCCTTCCTTCCTTTTACTCCAACTAATGGAAACTTCAGTATGGGCACTGGCACTCTCTGTATGTGGGTGCGTGTGTGTGATTTCCCTTGCTGTGATTCAAGTATGAATCAAAAGGGTTAATCTTTTCCCATCCAGAGTAATCTGCACCCTCCCCAGTCCCTCATCCTTTGCACAACAATTAGGCTTTTTAAAAGGGATTCCATTCAATACCAATAGATGTTTTTATTAAAGTCTGTTTGCTATGCAGGGGTGAGGATGGGGAAGATTTGGAGACAGTGCTGCTTCTCAGTGGCTGTGTATATCTTAACAATTTAGATATTTTCCTGGCCAATGTGCAAAGAACAGTTCAGTTCTAGACAGAGTTATTTAGGAGTCCACCAGACTTTTGGAAAACCAAACACAGCTCTAGCCATGTCTTCTGTAGGTCTTCTCAAGTGTAAGCTTAACTGTAACATCTTCCTGAGCTGTAAAGTAGCTTTCCTTTTCCTTGTGAGAGCTTTCCAAGCTGCAAGCCAAAGAACGGTATATGTGGTGTATATAAAGTATTACACTACATTTCTGGAGAGCAGGGTTCAAATCCCTGCTTGATCATGAAAACCTATTAGGGAACCTTGGGCAAGCCTCACCCTCACAGCCTCAGATGAATGCAAAGGAAGCCTCCTCTGAACAAATCTTCCCCAGAAAATCCTGTGATAGGGTTGCTTTAAGATTACTCTAATTTGGAATCAACTTGAAGGCACACAACAACAAATTTCAAAGATCCAACTCAAAGGTTACCAGGCCATGTATGCTATTGTTGTTATCATAAAGTTGGATTTTACTTATAGCAAGCCTGTGAATGAGAGACCTCCAAAAGACCTTGCTGGTATTCTCTATCACAGCTATGGAATTATCTCGTCAACTGCAATTTGACTCATACACTCATGCCAAATTGACTTTAGGAGGGAATCCAGACTTGAAAATTGGTAATGAACCATTTTTATGGAAGCTGTGGGCTGACAATGGGAATGTTACCTTAAATCAGATATTTGGTGCTGATGATGAGTTTTGGAGTTTTTCCATTTTATAAGAGCAGTTTAAACTACCACTTTAAACAAACAAACAGCTTCATTTATATACCGCTTCATACCCTTAATGAGTGTCTAAGCGGTTTACAATTGTAAGCTATTTGCCCCCCAACAATCTGGGTACTCATTTTAGCGACCTCGGAAGGATGCAAGCCTGAGTCGAGCTTCAGCCCTTTGCTGGTCTTGAACTCGCCACCTTATGGTTTTGAGTGAGTGGCTGCAGTACAGGCATTTAACCACTGCGCCACCAGGGCTGCTGCTTTAAACTAAATGGCAATATCTACAACTGAAACATTTGTTATAATCCAGATTTGGCCCCTCATCTTTACATGTATCCAAGCTTCCCTTAAGAACAGAGACACTAATTGAGGCCAACCAAGTACTGTATCCAAAAGTATCTCATTCAATCGTGTGTGTGTGTGTGTGTGTATCTTCTGTTAACAATAAGTAAATATGACATGAGAGGTTTACAGCAAGAATGGAAAAGACAATTGGAATATCCAGTTCTGACTATTCAATTTTAACATCTATAAACAGTTTTGATGTAGATCTCTGGCTAAATCTTATATGGCAAACTTTGCTGTTTCAGAGATTGGTCATCACAATGCCTATTCAAGAAAGGGCTTCCTAAATCAGCAAATTGTTGGAGATGCAATATTGCTAATGCTTCCTTAACATATGATTGGAGTTGTTGCATACTAGCTGCATTTTGGAAATAAGTAATCATACACTTCCTCGGAGTGTGGTGGATTCTTCTTCTTTGGAGGTCTTTAAGCAGAGGCTAGATGGCCATTTGTTGGGGATGCTTTGATTCTGAGTTCCTGCATGGCAGAGCGGGGTTGGACTGGATGGCTCTTGGGGTTTCTTCCAACTCTAGGATTCTATGATGTTATTTTGGTTTTGGAAAGTTCCTTGATATTCAGGAATGTGCATGTTCATATCTATTTCTTGAAAATAAAGAAATGGCCAATGAAAGTGGGTTCTTCATGCCCTTTTGACTACAAAAAGATTGATACTTTATTACTGGAAGGATAACTTTTCAACAACAAATTGCTTCTCATCTTGGAAGCTATGTGGCCCTATGAGGCCTCGGAGAGAGTCTATTGCTGGTCCAAGAGATCGTTCGGATACAGAGCTGTGGCTTCTTGAGTTGAGTACTGAAGAAGATTTGCTCTTCCCTGTTGAACTTTGATTTTTTTGCCCTCCCATCACTCTTCCTGTGGTTTCCTAATACTTAGCCACACATCTGACCTCTTCCTGTGAAAGATAGTAAAGAGAATACCTTCATAGTAGTCAAACATTCAAGAGAGAATGAGTGATGGTCAGGAGCCAAAAACCTGGCTGCAAATAAAAGAAACTTGCAGGAGACCCTCACTCACAATGGGAAACCACAGTTTTCAGGGGGGAACCCCTTTGGTACTCGGCAACCCACCAAGGAGATGTTTAAGTGGCTTTTCTAAGGTCATCCTTTAACAACAGTGGCTTCAATCTGCTTTCACAATTCCCGCTGTCTGTAAAGTAATTGAAAAACCTACACTGTATCACACTGGATGATGTGGGGAGGTGGGGGGAAAGGGAATTTCTTTCAGAGCCTGGAAAAGTTAGTTTCTTTGGACTGTAACTCCCAGAATCCCATAGCCAGCATTCCGTGATTTATACATTTTCTCTGCTGGTTATATCTTCTTCCCACCAGTTACACTCTTGTAAGCAGTTTCTGAACCATCAATTTCATCACACAATTCAAACTGAGAAGAATCTAAAAAAGAACTGTATTCTGCATGCTACTCTGGAAAGTTCAAATTGAGTCAGTATGATTTAAAAGGTAGGCCAGAATTTTATACCATCCCTATACACACACAAATACTTTTCTCACCAACTGTTGTTCCTAGATTCCTGCATTAAGAAGATGGAGTATAACTTTACACTCCCAAAGTTCTGTGACCCTTGTCTATAGGTGAATTGCAACATTGGGCAACTGAAAGTGCAAACAAATGTGGCAGGCACAATTGCAATGCTCAATACATATCTGCATGTGCAAAGCAGAATGGCACTATATATGCAATGGCACCACGCGCTCACAACTCTGTTTCCACAACCTTCAGCTTAATATAGACTTCTGCAATAGACAAAAATGCAACTCCTTCTGTATGGGAATTCATACAAGTGTTAAGTCATTAACAGGATGCCAGCTGGGGTTAAAAAGGGGAATATTTGCTTTGCCTCTGTACAGCAAGGAACTTCACATCCCTAATACACACACTGAGAGAGAGATGGTTGTTGAAAAGAGTGGGTTTCCTAAGCAGATAATTCATTTAGCTCAGCCAAGGCCAGGATGATGATTGAATATCCCATCAGAGGTCTGGACCTCTTGGAGAAGCGTGTGTGTTGGCAGCACAAAGTACCTTTATGTTCTCCAGAAAAAGAAATAGCCTGCCTGGTCTAATTACACAGGACATCAGCAACTACCACAGCCCAGGGAAGAAGAAAGATGAGGACAAACTGATTCCCATGCAATATATATTCTGAAGGGAAAAGGGAGCCTGCAGATTATGCAGCACAGAGTAGGGAAGCCAGGTGTTCTTTATTATAAGAGATGCATCTTGTTTGATGTCCAGAAGGCTTCTCCTTTATAGGACTGGCACAGGTCCTTTATTATAAGGGATGTCCCCTTTTTGATAGGGATGCAGTGGCTCAAGTGGTTAAGATGCTGACTCTGGTGATAGCAAGATCGGCAGGTTGGCAGTTCAAGGTGCCTCATGATGGGGTGAGCTCCCATCACTAGTCTCAGCTTATGCCAGTCTAGCAGTTCGAAAGCATGCAAATGCAAGTAGATAAATAAGTACCACTTCGGTGGGAAGATAAACAGCATTCTGTGCAATCATGCTGACCACATGATCACAGAGTACTCTCTGACAACGTTGGCTCTTCAGCTTAGTAATGGAGATGAGCACCGCCTCCTATGGTCAGACATGACTTGACAACCTTGTCAACGGGGAATACTTTTACCTACCTACTCCTTTTTGAGGGTTGAAATGTTTTTGTCCTTTTATATAGACCGAAAACAATGCCAAACAATCCTATATTTGGAGTGCAGTACCTTCATAAATTACAGAAATATGTGTACCTTGTAATTTAGGAATGTGGCTTGTTGTTGTTGTTGTTGTTGTTGTTGTTGTGTGCCTTCAAGTTGTTTCTGACTTATGGCAACCCTAAGGCGAATGTACCATATATACTTGACTATAAGTCAACCTCAGGTATAAGTCAAGGGTAGTTTTGGGCCAAAATTATGGATTTTGATATGATCTGTGTATAAGTCGAGGGTAAAACTTAGGGGGAATGTGACAAAGAATCTAAAGGATGAAGCAAGGAAAACAATGCCAAACAACTTACAAAATTCCAACAGGCACAACTAAAGGCTGGATGAATGAGAGAATAGAGGGAGGTCAGTGCTTCCAGGACAGATTATGCTCTTGCTTTTCACCAAGGAAAGGTTCCTTTTTTAATAAGAGTTGAAGTACAGTACTTACGAGTTGACGCATGGACAAGTCGACTCAGGTTTTTGGAGTCAATTTTTTGACTAAAATTTATAGACTTATACATGAGTATATATAGTATCATGGGTTTTTTCCAGAAAGACTTGTTCAGAGGAGGCTTGCTGTTGCCTTCTCCTGAGGCTGAGAGAGTGTGACTTGCCCAAGGTCACCCAGTGGGTTTCATGGCTGAGCTAGGAAATGAACCCTGGTCCAACATTCAAACCATTACGCCATACTGGGAAGATATATTAATTTTACAAGTAAAAGCATAGAATCATAGAATCATAGAGTTGGAAGAGACCACAAGGGCCATCCAGTCCAAGCTTGGCATGGCCAAGCTAACTGAAATCAATACTTTCATTTGGTAGCTAGGGAGAACACAAAAACATGCTAATAATGAGTCCTGAATTGTCAACCCTGAATGTCATGAATTTTGACTGCTCTTTATTGCTAGTTTAAAAACCTGACAATATCACAAGGGACTGAGCTCCCCTTAAGAAAATTATGTTTCTCCATGGCAGGGCTGGGGCTCACAAAGACCACAGATATGCAAGCTGATGGCTTCTATGTTGATGGGGTAGTGACTTGACACTAACTTTTAGTTCATACTTTGGTACCCAAAGCTCTGATTCCCAATACTCTCGGCCTGGGATAGCTCCTTGGAAATTTGAATTAAAAACAGAAGCGGATTCATTGTGCCACTGACAATGTGCCACTAACCAGCTGCCAAAAACAAGGCAGAAATAAAATCATTTCTTTAGCTCCAAATGCAGTCTTGAAATAAGATGTCCATGGGTACTACTTTTAATGAAGAAAAAACTTCAAATAAAGGACTGTTGTAAAACAATAAATGTGGATGCTCTATTTCAAGACTGTATTTAGTGCTGGATGAATTGGTCTGTTTCTGATCCATGCAAATGTTCACAATAGATGTGCTCTGTCCTGTTTTTCACATTAATCAGTACTTCTGTCCCTATTTTTTAAAAAATAAATGCATATTACAATTTCTAAAAACTTGCCTTTAAATATATATTTAAATGTGTATGACATTATGCATGTATAAAATTAAGTCTAGTGTGGAAAAAGTAGATATGGAGAAGTTTTCCTCCCAACCTGAACTCATTTAATAAAGCTGAATGGTGGGGTGACCACTAACTTGGTTTCAAAGGGGACTAAGATAAATCCATTAAATTCATGAAAATGAAAGCCATTGCTGGTTACTAGTCATGGTGGCACTATATTGCCTCTGCAGATGCCAGAGTAAAAACAGGAGATGATGCTTGTACCCTTAATGGTTGTGTGGAAAAGGGGATTTCACCAGGTGCTGTCCAAAACCATATAAGAAGCAACACCTGATGAAAATCTCTCTTCTAAACAATCATTCAAGGTATACACAGGTCACCTTGTCCCTAGGAGACCACGGGGAATGGTGCAAATATGTTTTATATCTGTTAAAATTATAGTAGCAATCTCCAAATCAGACCTGCATCTATACATTTAGGCCAGGGGTGAGCAAAGTGTGGTCCAAGAGCCCTGTTGTTGTTGTTGTTGTTTTGTGCATTCAAGTTATTTCTGACTTATGGTGACCCTAGGGCAAACCTATAATGGAGTTTACTTGGCAAGATTTATTCAGAGGGGGGTTGCCATTACCTTCCTCTGAGGCTGAGAGAGTGTGACTTGGCCAAGGTCACCTAGTGGCTTTCCATGGCTAAGCAGGGATTTGAACCTCAAACCACTCCCCAGGGCTCAATTTTTGTTGCAAAAATTCTCCACAATGACTTCTGAGATGTGTGGAAGCATCGCTACCAAATTTCGAAACCTTCTGAGGCCCCAAGGGTTGAGAAATATTTTGCCATTTTTTTCAAAATAAAATTTTACCCCACAATTCTTACAGGGTATGAGTGGCATTTCCACCATGTTTCCCCCTCAGGGCAATGTATGCCCAAGAGAGGCCTTTCTTGAAATAGGAAATAAACAGCAAGTGACATCTGTTGCTGTTGTGTACCTTCAAGTCATTTCCAATGTATGGCGACCCTAAACTGAATGTACTGTGGGGTTTTCTTGGCAAGATTTGTTCAGTGGAGGTTTGCCCTTGCCTTCCCCTGAGGTTGAGAGCATGGGACTTGCCCAAGGTTACCCAGTCGGTTTTATGGCCAACCTGGGAATTGAACCCTGGTCTCTAGAGTTATATTCCAAGTCACAAACCACTACACCATGCATGAAATCTATAAATATTCTGATGCTAAAAATGTCCCAGGGAGGCCCCAAAACATGGTGAAAATGCCCATTCCATGTTTCCTAGAAACCATTTGGGGGTATTTGGAAGGACAATTAATATATATATATATATATATATATTATTTTTTTCAGGAGTGGATGCAAAGGGGTCTGCAGCCCTTCAAGGTTCGGGGGTGGGGGGTGCTAATGCATCCCCATAGATTTCCACAGTTGCCCACCCGATTTAGGCACCCATCCTATGCATATTTTAAGCACACTTTTTTGTATCCCCCCCCCCCCCCCGATAATGCATTAACTAATTTTTGTAGTGTTGCATCAGTCGCTACCCTACCTCAAAAAGAAAACAATGTGGCAAACACATGGCATGACATGGCTAAGACATTATGCTACTTCAGTAACCATTGGCTGAAAAATGATTTGCATCTATGAATAATCCATGAACTCTGAGCAACTGACAAAGATTTATATCAAAACATCCAGAAATTCCTCCCAGCGATAGCTGTATCATGACAATTCTTTGTTACAGAATTCCTTGTGGATATTGTTTATCAGTCTTCAGATAAAGGATTTTACAGTTATTCCTTGTTACAGCATTCCCTGTGGAATTTGTCCTGTGGGATTTATTTATTGGTCTTTGATATATAGAATTGTGATGATTTTGTCTAGTGGTGATTTCTCCGTGGAACTTTGCATTCATGAACAAGCAACACAAATGATTTGAAAACACAGTGGTGGTTTTTAAAAATCTCTCTATATATGGAACTTTTCCACATAGGTTTGTTGCATATTTTCATTGTTATATCAGTTTATGGTTGTACTGTGGACATATTATTTGTTGTGTAGATATTTCTATACTGTATGACATTTCTCACGGATAGTTCATGCCATGAAATTGTTTGTTACAGATGGCATGGCTCTTCCCTATGCTGTGACTACCTACTGTCAGGGAAGGAAGAACAAGAACTGCATCAGGGATTTAGAGAGCATCAAAAAATTACCATTTTGGCCCAGATTCACAGAGGCATCCTACCAGAACAGTCAGTATCTGGGCCAGATGGGGGATATTCTAGGAGCTGTATTCCAATAAAGTAACTTTTCCAAGTGCTGGGTTCTGTTGTCCCTTGGTGTCATCCCTGTGAATTCTATTTTATGCTCATTGAGCCAAAGGAGACTATCACATGGGGGAAATCAGGGGATTAAAAGGGCATTTTTCCGGCAAAATTGTGCGATCACGGTAAAGATTTTCACACACATTGTGATCTGAGAGGACTTGTCCCAGGAAGAACCAGGAATGCTTCAGCAACAAACCATTCACAGGGAAATCCCATGAATGGTTTGTTACTGAAGCATTCCTTGTTCTTCCCAGGATAAGTCCTCCTAGATTGTGACATCGCCTGAAAATCTTTGCCGCAATTGCTCAACTTTCCTGGGAAAGTTGATTTTCCCCACATGATAGCCTCCAGAGACAGAGAGAAGCCAAAACCATGCCATCTCTATTGTAATATAAGAACATGACCTCCCTGAAGTTATTCTTAGTCTTGCAGGGGTGATAGAAGGATGATGGCTGAACAATGCAGACAATTTTCTAGGCGTTGACCAATTGGATGGTTGCTTGTGTCCTTCCTACAGAGGGAGCAAAAGTGGAATCTGGAGACAGCGGCTTCAAGGAGGAGAATGGCTTTTCCACTTGACCTGCAGCCTGTGCAGTTATTAGTGGTGTTTCTTGCTGGGCAGCCTTCCTTGTCATTCATTTTTCAAGAGAGGAGAGCTGAAGAATGAAATAGGCCTTGCACTGGAACAGAGAGAAATATCCAGAATGGCTCAAGCTCCCCACCAGCCTGGCCTTCTTCCACAATCTTCTATCCGTATGCCCAGGCATATAGCAGCAAAATGAGGGCATTGCTCCCCAAATAAGAATTCTCGCTTGTCCTTCAGTTCCGAAATGTGTTCATGCTAGATAATGAGAAAATTAAAAATCCCATACCTCGGATCAAATATTGATCAGAATGAAGACTCTAGTCAAGAAATTAGAAGAAGACTAGGCTAGGGAAGGGTAGCTATGAAAGAAATGGACAAGATGCTAAAGTATAAAGATCTAACAACATTGTCCTTGGGATCCTCAGCACTCTTCTCCAGCATCATATCTCAAATGAGTTGATTTTTCTTCTATCGATTTTCTTCACTGTCCAGCTCTCACATCCGTACATGGTGATGGGGAATATGATGGCTTGGACTATCCTCACTTTAAAGTCCTTTAAAGACGATCCTCACTTTTGGGTCAACTACATGTGAAAGGGATCTAGGAGTCCTAGTAGACCACAAGTTGTACATGAATCAACAGTGTGATGCATCAGCTAAAAGGCCAATGTGATTTTAGGCTGCAACAATACAAGGATAGTGTCTAGATCAAGGGAAGGAATAGTGGCACTCTATTCTGCTTTGGACAGGCCTTACCTGGAATACTGTGTCCAGTTCTGGGCACCACAATTCAAAAAGGATGTTGAGAAGGTGGAGTGTGTCCAGAGGAGGGCCACCAGAATGGTGAGGGCCTGGAAACCATGCCTTATGAGGAAAGACTTAGGGAGCTGATTATGTTTAGCCTGGAGAAGAGATGGTTAAGAGGTGATATGATAGCCCTGTTTAAGTATTTGAAGGGGTGCCACATTGAGGATGGAGCAAGCTTGTTTTCTGCTGCTTTAGAGACTAGAACATGGAACAATGGATGCTAGATACAAGAAAGGAGATTCCACGTAAAGATTAGGAGGAACTTCCTAACAGTAAGAGCTGTTGAAAAGTGGAACACACTTCCTCAGAGCATGGTGGAGTCTCCTTTTTTGGAGGTCTTTAAACAGAGGCTAGATGGCCATCTCTCAAGGGATTTGATTGTGAGTTCCTGCATGGCAGGGGGTTGGACTAGATAGCCCTTGTGGTCTCTTCGAACTCTATGATTCTATAACTAAGGCCAGAACCCTAATAGGTGGCCAGTCCTAGGGAGATGGTCCATGACACTTTCTTTAGCATGGAAAAATGTTGTGTCTGCCAGGCACACCTTGGAGCCAGGGGAAGAAGGAAGCAAAAATTCACAGAGCCCGAGTGGTGCCACAGTTCTTTTGCATGCGCCCGCATATCTGCTTCCCTGTAATAATCAAGACTCCGCATCAACACAATTGTGGCTTGCCGAGTGAGCAAACGCTTTCTTTCAAAGCCTGCCAGGCAGCCAAAGCCTTTGAAGTGGTGAAGGTTTGCAAGCAAGGAGAAGAGATAAAAACAATGCCAACGTGCCAGTCAGCAAAAGGAGGAAAATAGTGCAGATGGGGTGGGGAACCTCCATGCAAATGGAAGCAAGCACAGGGGAAGGGAGAGGGGAAAGAGCTGACTGGAGCAGGGCTCTTTTTCAATAGATATGAAAGAAGGACATGTAGGTTTGCCATTTAAATAAAGAACCAGTTGAGCATAGGAGAGCTGGTTGGACACTCACCTTCTCTGTCAGATAAATTGTCAAGTATCTGAGAAATTCAAATTTTCTTCCAGAGCTTGGAAGTAACTAGGGAAAAGTAATGCCATTACATGTAACTCATTACTTTTGGAGTAATCAGTATTGAATAAGGTCACATTCCAAAGGTGACTTAATCGGCCCTCCACATCTGCGGCTTTGACTTTTACGGATTTGGTTATTTGTCAATGTAATTGATATGTTCTCTCTTGGAATCTCTAGGTCCTCCAACGTGACTCTGCTGGAAGTTGCCGTAGGGTCACTCTGAAGGACCTAGAGATTTCTAGAGAAAACACTTCTCTAAGCATTTGTAGATCCTTCAGAGTAATTCA
Organism: Urosaurus nigricauda; assembly: GCA_034509955.1. Classification (NCBI taxonomy): domain Eukaryota; kingdom Metazoa; phylum Chordata; class Lepidosauria; order Squamata; family Phrynosomatidae; genus Urosaurus; species Urosaurus nigricauda. The sequence continues at coordinate 270,233,868 of JAOEGL010000003.1, forward strand.
GTGGTCAAAACTCAGCTGATGTTGACCACAGGGTTGTGCTGAAAGACCTAGAGATCTCTATCTCTCAGATTAAAAAAAACACAAACCAATGGCTTTTTATTTGCAGTTTTTCCACTTTCATGGGGCCCTGTCCCCCTAATCCCAGTGAATGTGGAGGGCTTGCAGTAGTTTATTTGCTGTGCAAGTAATAGATTGTAGTTGCTATAATAATAATAATAATAATAATAATAATAATTTTATTTATGGCCCGCTCCTCTGAACTGGCAATCGGGGTGGGGTACAACAAGTTACTTTGAAAGGGTGTTATAAGGGGATGTTTTGACCAGAACTTTTGAGTTTTATGAACCCTAAGCATTTGAAAAAAAGAAAAACACAGATAACCAAAGGAAAGTAACAATGAGAAGTGGAACAACCAATAAAGCAAGTTATCTTTTGGACATTGCAATAAGTAGTGGCAATGGGTTCATATTCAAATATTGCAATAAATATGGGAACGTGTTTTTAAACAATAGTTCTCTTTACAGTGGGGCAATAAAACTGCTTGGAGTTGTAATCCTAATTTTTAATGACCTGTCCAAGGTTCTGAAACTTTAAGGGAAGGTAAGATTCAGCACTTGAGCAAAATCCTTTGAAGTTGGGACTAAATGCCTGAGCAGATTCACTACGCAAGTGATTCGCTGTTCAGCCACCTCTGATTCTAAAGCTTTGCCTTCTTTGCTGTTAGATTAGGTGTGTATCTTTTGCAGCAGCCACTGCCTTAGAAGAGACATTCCCTTTTAAAAGTACAAGCCTCCATAGGATTGCTCTTTATCCTTTAAATGATTCCATAAAAATGGTTGATTCAGAATTGGCCATCAGTCAGTTATCATCTGCATAAAAATAAAAATAAAATAAAAACTTGTTTCATCTCAGGAAAAAGATTTTTTGTTGGACTGATATTTGTGTGTGTTTTGTTTTTTAATTAGAATTTGGGGAGGTGCTGTGGTGATGATAATAACAATAATAACAATAATAATAATAATAATAATAATAATATGTTTTATTTCTAGCCCGCCCCTCTGAACGAGCAATCGGGGCGGGGTACAAAAGAGAGTAACAATTAACAAAGCAAAAATACAAAGCAGTTATAGCAACAACAAAAATACATAGTAATTATAACAAAAAATAAAATTAACAAAGCAAAATACATAACAATTAACATATCAAAACATGTAAAAAGAAAATCTCCATTCCCAAACCCCATCCCAATCCTAAAACAATGTGAACAATACACAATCTAAAAAGAAAAGAAAAGAAAAAAAGTGGGGGGGGGGGGCAAGACTCCTCCTTAAGTCCAGGAGCCAAGGCATGGAAGCAGCCCAGGTGGAGGTAGAGTAAACAAACACTCTCTCAAAAGGAAACAGAGGTCCTTATAATTGTTATTTTAGCTATTTATTTATTTATTTATTATATTCTGCCTTTCTCCTGATAAGGGGTTCAAAGGACAAATTTTGGAGTGACAGATTTCTTGAGAAAGTTCATCTTTATTCTTTGTTTAATTGATTTCAGTTAGTACCTTAGTTCTACAGTATTTTGTAAGTAAGTATTTAAATAATAATAATAATAATAACGAGAGAGAGAGAAGAGGCATCTGTTTCTCTTGCACAAGAAAGAATGACTCTTAACCTCCCTTATGAACTTTAACTTTAACGTAATTTGTGTTTACTATTATTTAAATGCAGTACTTTGTTAAATGATCATCTGGAGGAAGACATTTTTTTCACTTGACTAATTGAAAATACTTATATGTCATTATTAAGCTTTAGGCCGCAATCCTATTCTTAGTTTCAACTTGATTAAACCCATTGAATTAATGATAACTTAGTTAATCAACACTATAGGTCTATTGATTCTATTGGTATTAATATGGTTTATTTTTGCATTAATTAATTAAATTGTAATTAGAAACAAAAACAGAAACTATATGTCCCAGTACCTTCAAGGCCAGATAAGCAGGAATAGTCTGCACTGTAGCCTGCACTGAAAAACCAGCCTCTTATTTACAATAAATGCAATAAAAATATGGAAGAAAATAGTCACCCCAAAGTATTTTATTGTACTTAGATCCTTTGAATATTACTTTAGCAAACAGACAATCATGTGGTTCCGATTTGTTACACACATGATTTGTTAACCACATGAATTTGTGGTTGGATCCAGACTTAGTCATACTTCAAGAATCAAACCAATAGGAGTTCAAACATATGAAATCAATGGGACATCATTAGGTCAATAAATAAAGATTATTGTCATCATCGTCATCATCACCTACCATTTCAGATGGGCAGAGAATGGGGTGAGTGGGGCTGCATCTGCACTGCAGAAATAATCCAGTCTGACACCACTTTAACTACTATGGCTCAATGCTATGGAATCCTGGGATTTGTAGTTCATGGTGGCCCCAGAGCTCTCTGATGGAAAAAGCTAAATGTCTCACAAAACTACAATTCCCAGAATTCTATCGGCAACACAGATGCAGCTGGTGAGGAGAAGTTGTCTCCAGCAACCTCCAGCTGGGTAAGGCATCTGCCATGTCACATTCAGCTCTCAAAAAGCAGGACCCTTCATCCGCACCTCTGCAAGGAATAGCAGCAACAGACACAGCAGTAGCATCCTTCTCCCAACAGGTTTGCAAAAGAAGCCAAGATTATCCGTAGGTAGAGAAAAAGCAGCAGCTGTCAAAGAGCTGACAGCCCTGGATGGCCCATGGAGACTTTGGCTGCATGGGTCAGTAGCAGCTCATAAGCACCAAGGCCAAGCTTCACACTCCCTGGAAAAGCAAGCAGAGGTAGGAGGAAGGGAAGAAAGGACCCAAAGGGAGCTCACATGTCCCAGACATCTCACCAAGGATGCAGAGTGTGTCCGGCCCTGGATCTGCTACTGTCACCTCCATCTAGGGACATAGCCAGCTGATGATCTGCCCCAGAGAAACATTCAGAAATAACCAGGTCTTGGAAATTTATCACCGGAGCATGGGAAAGCTACTGTTTTTGGACTAAAGTTCCATGAAGCCACTGGGAATTCAGGAAGTCATCCCCCCATGGAGATTTTTGAAGCTCTGCAAATGCATCATAGTGCAGTGTCGTGGTTTGAGTGTTGAATTAGGTCTTGGAGAGACCCAGAAGTCAGATACCCTGCTCAGCGGTGAAAACCCACTGGTGACCTTAGGGAGGTCACACACTTTCCACTTAAGAAAAAGGAAATTGCAAACCTCCTCTGAAGAAAAACACAGGAGAGGGTCACTGCAAGCCAGTGTCAGCTTGAAGGGGCATAACACCAAATGCATCACAGCCACAATATGATTGCTAAGATCCCATTCACTTTCACAGGTGTGCATGCACACATGCTGGCATACATGTATACACATGCACGTCACACGCACACACACACACACACACACACACACACCATAGTGGTAGAATTCAAAGATGCAGCCATGTTAGTCTGTAGAATTAGTATGTAGAGAGATCTTGTAGCACCTTTGAGACCAAGTGAAAGAAACAAGTTGGCAGCATGAGCTTTCGTAGACTTCATTTTACTTCCTCAGATGCATTAGTCAGACTTTTTTTTTAATCCATTTAGATTAATAGAGACTTTTTAAAATCTTGCTGTACCAGACTGTTGATCTTTTAAAGGGATGGACTGGTCTTTCCTGGCAGTGATTCCACCCACCCAATATGATCCCACATTCTGCAATTAGGCTTCTAAAGGCCTTAATTAGCACCAGTCGAGGTTTGGGAACAAATTTCTCTTATTTCTGATCAGTGACCAGAGATCAGGGCAGGAGGAAGCTAGTAGGCCAAATGCACATCACTTTTAGGACATATATGGCCCAAGGGACTGGGAATTTCACATTCCTGGGATAGCCCTTCCTTGCTTTCACTGTGCTATCATTCCATTGCTGGGCCTTCCCTTTTCTTATAGCTCCATCAATTCCACTCAGTCTTGGAACACATATACAGGATGCAATGACATGACAAGCCCCTCTAGTCTGGGTAAATAATGGTCAATTATTTATATTATTAATTATCAATTAATTAATCAAGGGTAAATAATAACATTTGCTATTGTTTAGAATTTCTGGGTATGTCACTGAACGACAAATCCCAGGACTCCATGAGATGGAACAGTTGAAATGGTGTCAAAATGCTTTAATTGCACAATGTAGAAATGCTTCAGCCTTCAGCAGATTTCCACTGCGGCTATGCAGCTATCACTCCAGGAAGCTACTTCTTGATAGCCCATAAGTAGGACACATGTGCAGTAGTCCTTTTGTACTGCTTTTCCTAAGCAACTTTGGATAGATGAGCAACTGCTAAGCAAGGTCTGAGCAAGTTCTGATATGACAGCCATCATGGAGAAGATGGTTAAGAAGTGATATAATAGCTCTGTTTGAGTATTTGAAGGGGTTTCATATTGAGGATGAAGCTTGTTTTCTGCTGCTGCAGAGAACAGGACCCAGAACAATGGATGCAAGCTACAGGAAAAGAGATTCTACCTAAACATTAGAAGGAACTTCCTAACAGAAACAGCATTCCCTCGGAGTGTGGTGGAGTCTCCTCCTTTGGAGGCTTTTAAACAGAGGCTGGATGGCCATCTGTCAAGAATGCTTTGATTGTGAGTTCCTGAATGGCAAGGGGTTGGACTAGATGGCCCTTGTGGTCTCTTCCAACTCTATGATTCTAAGCTGGAACAAGCTAGTTTGCTGTTGTCCCAGAGACTAGAATATGAACCTATGGATCCCCATAACAAGAAAACTGATTCCACATAAACTTAAAGCATAACTGTTTAATCTTAACAGATGTTTGACAGTGGAATAGGCTGCCTTGAAAGTTGGTGGCCTCTCCTTCTTTGGAGGTTTTTGAACAGAGATTGGATGGCCACATCTCAGGAGTGAGGTTGCAAAACTGAAAACTGGAGCAGGATCCTGTACTTTTAATGGTTGTATTTGTTGTTATGTGCCTACAAGTAATTTCCAAGTTATGGTGACCCTAAGGCAAACCTATCATGGGTCTTCTTGGCAAGATTTGTTCAGAAGGGGTTTGCCTTTGCCTTCCTCTGAGGCTGAGAGTGTGTGACTGAGAATGTGTTTCATGGCTAAGTGGGGATTTCCTGGTCTCCAGAGTTGTAGTCCAACACTCAAACCACTATGCCACATGTAGAAGAGGGAATTTCAACTGGAGTTGCTTGTTACTTGATTGCTTAAATGAACAGCATCTGCTGAAATTCCCTCTTCTTCACAACCATTAAGGGTACAGAAGCCCTTACAGTTTACAGTCTGGCAACCTTACAAATGCACTAGTTGTAGACTTCTTACAGGATCTTCCAACTCTATGATTTTATGAGTGTACAAAGGACAATTCCCCCCCCCCCCCCGACCTGAAAGCCACTGGTGCAGAAGGGACATAGTGGTGTGTCAACTCTTTCCCTATAGCACCTTCTCACTCTTCTACTTTACCACCAGCATCATTTTGGAAAAATCTGCAAGGCTTTGCTTTTTTTTCGTAAACCCAAGAGGATGCTGAAAATAGCAAGCAGGAATGTCTATGACTATAATGAGTGCTAATTGTGTTATGTATGTGGCTGGCAATAGGGTACAGAGTGCCGAACAATACACTGCCATAGAAATTTTCTTTTTCTTTTAAAGTACATTTGATTTATAAGAGCAAGAAAGCACAGAACAGATGGCCAAAGTACAGGAGGCATTCTTCCAACAACCAGCACTGCTGACAAACTGGACCCTGATGAGCTAATAACTTCATTAAACAGAGAGAGTTCATAGTCTCCAGGCCTCCTCTCAAGAAGATGAGCCCACCTGGGTCTTATTTACCATGGTTGGGGAGGTGGGTAATAATTATATTTACATAGTCCTAAATCAAATTGCTAGAGTAGACTCAACAGAACTTACATTAAGTGTTGCCTTAGCAAGTTCCTATTGATTCAGAGGGTCTGTTTTGGTTGGAACTAACAGGTGGATTTTGAGCCAGCATTGAATTGGGCACCACAATTCAAAAACGATGTGGAGAAACTGGAGCGTGCCCAAAGGAGGGCAACTAAGATGGTGAAGGGTCTGGAAACTGTGCCCTATGAGGAACACCTTAGGGAGCTGGGGATGTTTAGCCTGGAGAAGAGAAAGTTAAGAGGTGATATGATAGCCCTGTTTAAATATTTGAAGGGATGTCATATTGAGGAGGGAGCAAGCTTTTTTTCTGCTGCTGCAGAGATTAGGACATGGAACAATGGATATAAATTGCAGGAAAAGAGATTCCACCTCAACATTAGGAGGAACTTCCTGACAGTAAGGGCTGTTCGACAGTGGAACACACTCCCTCAGAGTGTGGTGGAGTCTCCTTCTTTGGAGGTCTTTAAGCAGAGGCTGGATGGCCATCTGTCAGGGATGCTTTGATTTGGAGTTCCTGCATGGCAGGGGGTTGGACTGGGTGGCCCTTGTGGTCTCTTCCAATTCTACGATTCTAGGGGGTGATACAGACCGCCCAAAAAGGGCAGTCTGGCACCACCTTTTTTTGCTGCGGAGCTTCACTGCGGTGAAGCTGTGCAGCAAAAAAAGAGCGGGCAAACCTCTGGTCTCCAGAGTCACAGTCCAACACTCAAATGACTATGCCATGCTGGCTCTCACTACTAAGTATCTAAACCAGTACAATGCCTCCCATCATTCCCAACAACAAAATATACAAAAACTCCCAATCTACTACATTAAGTAATACAACAAATGAGTACATACACACAATTTATGAACAAACTGGTCAGATTCTGACATTCTTAACTCATTGGCAGGTTTGTACAGAAGAATAAGGTCTTTCGAATAACATGGACCTGAGGTGTGTAGGTTCACAAATCCCAGGATGTGGATGTGGCAGTTAAAGTGGAATCATAGTGCTATCATTGTGTTGTGTCAAAGGGCCCTGGGGATGACCATCATTTTATGGTACTGTGGGAAATTAAAATGGGACCCTTATGAAATCAAGTCACACAGCAGTGAATGGAATGCCAACTAGAAAAAAAAAATAAGTTTGTGAGTGTGCATATGTACTAGCAACAATATTAGAGGATGGCCCTATTAGGACTTTGGGCCTTGGAAGCTGCTGAAGTGTCCTCCATGAAGAGACCAAGTCCATGGTAGACTCTTGTCAGTGTGAGGTGATAGACTTATTTGTTACTCCAACATGACTGAATGCTACGCTGACAGCTCTGACTATTTTTAAGTCAGAACCAGCTGAGGAAACGTTTAGAAAAGAGGCATGTGTTCATTGACCTTGATGGAGAAGGAAAAAACACGAGAGGAAGAAACAGGCAATTAGGTGAAGTGCAAAGAATATGTGCTGATACTTACTCTGATATTCGGATACACACAATTTGAAGGCAAATGTGCGGGAAATTCTCCCATAGCTTTCTTAAAAAAAAAAAAAAGAAAGAAAGAAAAAAGAAAATACAACAACTTCAGTGTGCTCTTGCAGAGATTGCCAATTGCCACAAAGTCTTGCTTTTCTCCCAGGAATAAGATATCAATTTGTTTTGTTTGGGGGTAGATTTTTTTTTAAATTATTTTGGAGCTGGGTTGTTGCTTGTCCTGATTTTCACACCTCCCGCTAGCCCTGGATTTCAAGGAGGTGGATGTGTTTTCAGACACACTTCACTAAGTGGGTGTGAGTGGGAGGCTGATGCTGCTGGAAGAAAGAAGTGCCAGAGCTGTCAGAGGGCGTAAGACATGAGTTGCTGTTAATGAGGGGCTGGGGCTGGGGATGAGCCAGTGCCACCCATCTATGCACCATTCCTAGTGCCATCTGTGCATGGGTTGCCTTCATTGCATTCCTTTCCAGCACGTAACTTTAGAATGGCCCAGTGAAAACTCAAGCCAGGAAAGGGCTGAGTATCCAAGAAGTCATGTCAATTTCATAAACTCATAGAGCTGGATGGGAAGGGAAGGGACATGCACAAATCCAATGTCTCTCCCTATATGAGGCCACCTGGGTTTCATGATCCCCAGAGAAGGTTTTTCTTGCAGTCCCATCACCATCAGAGGTATGCCCGGTGAAGACCAAGGAGAAAGATTTCTTGGTGGCTCTTACTAGGTTACGGAAATCTCTATCTAGAGATGCTTGGTTGGCCTCCTACCTGCTTCCTTTTTGACAGAAGGCAAAGACCTTTTTATTTAAATAGTCCTTCCACCTGTAACTGGTTTGTGCCATAGCAGTGTTGGACTATGACTCTGGACTAGGGTTCGATTCTCTGCTCAGCCATGAAACCCACTGGGTGACCTTGGGCAAGTCACATGCTCTTAAGCCTCAGGGGAAAGCAATGGCAAACTTCCTCTGAACAAACTTTGCCAAGAAAATCCCGTGTGACCAAGTCAACATCTGACTTTAAGCCACATAACAACAGCAACAACATGCAAAATTAGAGCTGAGGAAAATGAATGAGGGCAAAAGCCTCCACCTGTTTCACTTTTTATCATGTTTGCAATTCTCCACCCCCACCCCCCAAGTATAGTTCCGTTGCATTTCCCCACATTATTTGGTGGGGTCTAGAGCTTTCTGTGGCTAAATATCTCACAAAACTACACATCCCAGATAAGACACCCCCTGTCCTCAACTGCTCTACTCAGGTCTTGCAGGCAAGAGGCCTGTGGCCTCCCTGGCTGAGTCTAAGGATCTGACATTTGTCTTCCTCTCTTTCTCCTGCCTTCTGCCTTTCCTAGTGTCATTGTCTTTTCCAGTTATTCATGTGGCCAAAGTACAAGAGCATGTAGTCATCCTCACATCCAGGGAGAGTTCAAACTTAATCTGTTCTAGAATTCATTTGTTTGTCTTCTTGGCCATCCACAGTATCCTCTACACTCTTTTCCAGCACCACATCTCAAATAAATTGATTTTCCTTCTATCAGCTGTCATCGCTGCCCAGCTCTCACATCTGTATTGGGTGATGGGGAAATGCGATGACACAGACGATCCTCACTTTAGTGTTGAGAAACATATATTTACATTTTAGGATCCTGTCCAGTTCTTTCACAGCTGCCTTTACCAATCCTAGACTTCTTCTAATTTCTTGGCTGCAATTCCAAGCAATATTTGATCCAAGGTATGAGAAATCTTTGACACTTTCAATTTTCTTGTTATGTAGGTTGAATTCGTGTAGATCCCCCATGGCCATTATTTTTGTTTTCTGTATATTCAACATTATGCCTACTTTGGCACTTTCCTCTTTGACTTTCTTCGTTAATTGTTCCAGGTCTTTCTTGGTTCCTGCAGCAGTATTGTGTCATCTGTTTATCTTAGGTTGTTACTGTTCCTCCTTCCTGTCTTCACTCTTAATACTTAATGCACAACACTTATGCATTTCAAGGGGCCTACAGGTTTTGGCCCAGAAACAGGTTTTGGCCCAGAAAATTAGAACCTGTGGCAGACCTAAACTGGCAAGGCAACCCTAATCTGTTCCTACTTGTAAAATGTCTTTCCTCTACTCCCCTCCCAGTTGACCACACCATGAGACAAGATTCTCATATGCACAACAGTGCCTCGATGATTCTTAGGAGACATCTACACACATACGAAAAGTATTTTGCCATTCTCTTCCCAGCTTCCGAAAAGCCCAGCTGAGCTTGTGATTTACCATGGGGCAGGGGTTCCCTAGTATTGCTCCTTCATCTCTTCCTGCTGACAGAGATGCCCCCATTCAGCATTTCTCTCAAGGCTATCTTCTGTTTGCCCATAAAAACAGACCTTGGAAAGAAGGCATTTTGGGGAGGCACACGCACACAAATTCTGCCCTCTCACCCAATCTCTTGTTGATTCAGGGGCTTGCTTTTTCAAAAAAAGTCTGTGTTTACCCAGGGGGCAACCACAGAATAATTAGTTGAGAACAAAGCAGCTGTTTTATAGCTATGGGGCAGAGATGTAGAAGCTGTCTACATCTCCAGCCCTCACCTCATGTGAAGGCCACAAGGGCTGTACTGAAAAAGATGGATTCAAAAACAGATCTTTTCAACCTCAGCCTGGAAAGCATTTATGGCCATGCCAGCTATTGCCTTTGGATAAGGCAAGATAGGGAAAAATGAGAAACACTGTGGTGCATACACTCCAACTTTCCCACTTTAGCAGTAAAGCGGGCTGCAATCCACACAAGCATAATATGCTGGTTTGCATGCATGCCCCTCCAACAATGCCTGAACCGAGAACAGCGACAGGTTCAAAATGCATGCTTGTGACTAACATCTTATTCCTCCCCCCCCCCTTTTAATATCTTTGCCTGATGAAGAAGCCAGTGGAGATTTGAAAGCTTGCAACGTGTATTTTGTGCATTTTGGTTGGTCTCATAAAGGTATCACTGTTTTGTGGATTTCCAGATAAAATTGTTAGTCTTTATAGCACCATAGTCTCCACCTGGACACCATAGTCTCCACCTGGAATGGGACTTAGAATCATAAACTCATAGATTCAAATATCCATTCAACAAGGAAAATTACTGAGATGATGATGATGATGATGATGATGATTGATTGATTGATGATGGAACCATTGATCATGATTACTATCCTACATTTTCCCCAAATTGGAACTCAAAGCACTTTAAAACAGTTAAAATAAACAAAGCTAAAAATGTTTGTTGTTGTGTGCCTTCAACTCGTTCCCAATTTCTGACAACCCTATGGTGAACCGACCACAGGGTTTTCTGGGGCTGAGAATATGTGACTTGCCCAAGGTCACCCAGTAGGTTTCCCTGGCCAAGTAGGGAATCAAACCCTATTCTCAAGTCATAATGCTCAAACTACTGGCTCTTCAGCTAAAATTGTACCCCACAGAAAAGTTTAAAATATAATTAAACTATCAATATAAACTAAAGCCAGATAAAAACATAACCACCTGAAAGAAAACAATTAGACATCATATTATTTAAGGCTTGTTGCTATTGAGCAATCAGGAAAGGAAGAAAGGGGTCTGAAAGCATGGGAGCAGCCACCAAGGCAGCCCTCTCTTATGTTCCCACCAGATATATCAGCCATGGTGGAGAGATAGAAGGACCTTTCCAGAAGATCTCAAAATATGGGTAGGGTTATGGCCCTTCAAAAATTCTGGACCTGAGCCATACAGAGCTTAAGATGCCACTTGCCTCTGAATAACATTTTAATCTTCTTCAACAGAGTCATAATCAACATTTTGAATGGTGCCTGAAAACAAACTGGCAATGAGTAGAACTGTTGCAAAGTGGGAGTTGGTGGGAGATAAATTTGTAAATACTAACCGTAACTTATAGAGAAAGGAAGGAAGGAAGGAAGGAAGGAAGGGAAGAGAGAGAGAGAGAAATACGTTCCCAAACATCACTTCAGAGAAACCCATGTCTTTCAGGTTTATTTTGGGGATAAATATTACATACGAACACTATTTCAATAACTAAGAACAAGGCCAACACAGCTACATCTGAATATTTCTTTTTCATTGCTGTAGTAGTTATAGTAGAAGGAGAAGTATAGCTATGAGAGGGGAGAACAGGGAATAATCATTATCACCACCTCAATGAAATTTTCCTTTAGTTCCCAATTTTTTACATTGCAGCAAGACATTGAAAATAATTCATACCTAGAACTCTTATATTTGCTGTATTTGTACTGTTTTGGTCAGTCTGCCTGCCCCTTTTCTTTGGATGCTAAACTGCATTTCTATTAAATGCTCAACTGAAGTTCTAAGCAACTGCAATGCTAGAAATTTGGGAACTGAACCAATTTTAATTTGGGGAGGTTAGAATTCTTATTTGTTTGGGAATGCCCTGATTTTTAGTGTATCTACACTGCTGAAATAAAACAGTTTGACACCACTTTAACTGCCTTATCTCCATCTTACAGAATCCTGAGATTTGTAGTTTGGTAGGGCACCAAGGTGCTCTGACAAACCAGGCTGAATACCTCACCAAACTTCAAATCCTAGGATTACACAGAATGGAGTCTTGGTGGTTAAAGTGGTGTCAATTTGCTTTATTTCTGCAGTGTAGAAGAGTCTATTGTCTTCCTGTAACTACACCCCAAAGGGGGTGAGGAGGAATTATTCTTAAACCCTAAACCAAAGGGGGTGAGATGGGATTATTCTTAAACTCTAAGCCAGTTTCTTTACATTCTGTAAAGAGTACGGCTGAATGGTGGGATTTATTCATTTGTGCGTGTGTGTTTCTTTTGCATAATTTATCCCTCTTCTGCTAAACATGGAGAAGATCAAAGACCATCCAGTGATGCTGCAGCCCTGTGGCGTCTGTGATGCTTAGTTCCTCCTTTGCTGTTGTTGATGTTGCAAGGCTTTGCTACCTTATTTCCAAAACTATCTTCATTATCTTGAGGACTAGAAGCAACCTTCCTTCCTTCCTTCCTTCCTTCCTTCCTTCCTTCTGCTTTTTCAAGTAAAATAAAGATGAGATGATCAAGGGGTTGATTGCTGTTTACAGCACTATATCTGGACATTAGAGGGACATGCAGGAGAATTAAGAAAAGAACTTTGGAATTCAGCCTAAGGGTTGCGCTAAAATCACAGAAGAAGACCTGTCTTCCCTTTACCTTTTGTGATGCTGTGGTTGTGTTCCACCTAGCTACTCTTTATTGCAAGTTATCAGGGAGGGCATGGTGCAGCAAAAATTGTATCGAATCGGGAGATGGAGCTTGTGGACTTCATCAAACACCTTTCTAGATTGCTCCCTTTAATTTAAGCACTGGCCTGATGTGTGATGTTGGACTCGCCTGCTCTTCCCTGCTTTGTACAGATGAAGCCCCAGAGATCATTGGCCGAATGACACCGCTATAAATCACCTCCTTGCCTGCACTGCAAGCTCACTTAAACACACACACACAAACAACAGTGTGCCAAAAAACACAGATGACACAATTCTTCACAATGACTGCAAAAGCCCAGACACACCACTGCCGACAAAATGCTTGTTTCCTGCTCTTTGGCCCCAGGGGCTGAGCGGAGTTGCATAGAGGCCTCTTCCTCCTGCTTTCTATGGGGCTGGAAACTTCAACAGCCCTATCTGTTTGCTGAGTCAGATGAGCTGGACCAGGAAGGGAAAGCAAAAGCCTCATGATGACTCTAGTCCATGTTGGGCATCACTTGTCACCCTAGAGCCATGCCCTACCCTTTCCACATGGGTCGAAACAAGCTGTCTGCAGGCAGGAAGATAGATGATGGATAGATAGAGAGAGAGAGAGAGAGAGAGAGAGAGAGAGAGATAGGGTCAGGGGTGTTTCTAGGAGGGTGCAGGGAGTGCAGTTCACAGCGGGTGACATACTCCACAAATGTCTGTTTTTTGGCAGAAATGGACTGTTGCATTCACCCACATTCCTTTAAAACCCTGGAGCCCAGCAGAAGAGAAGCTGTGAGAGAGGCAAGGCTTAGTGGACAAAGAAAGGAGAGGCTTCAAAGTTGTTGTTGTTTTTAATATATTCTTTTAAAATTTTCTTCTAAAAATAACATCTTACCAAAATTTTCACTTTAATCACACAAAACTATGTAAATGTTAATACAGTGGGTCCTTGGTATCTGCTGGGGTTTGGTTCCAGGACCCCCTATGGATACTGAAATCCATGGATGCTCAAGTCTCATTAAAAATAATGCCATAGTAAAATGGTGTCCTTTACATAATATGCCAAAATCAAGGTGTGTATATAGATAGATAGATAGATAGATAGATAGATAGATACTTTCAGTCCATGGGTGCTTGAATCCGGGGATATGGCTGGCCAACTGTACATTTAGGCTGTGCATATGATATTGTAATTTAAAGGTATGATTGTAATTTTTCTAGCTGTTTATGTCATAATTACCGCCATTACATTCAGATTACATTCAGTGATAGTCAGTGTGGGAATTATGATTAATGAATAACATTAGTACCTTTTTTTTTTACTATGGATTTTTTTTTTTTTTACAATGGATTTTGTGTGGTAAGGAAGGGTCAATGGAGGGGGTGACGGCATGAGTTATTGCACCGGGTGATGCCAACCCTAGTGACACCACTGCTAAGGGTATACCTCAGTTAACAAAGTAAATGTTTAACAGAAAATTTGGTACCAAAGGCAGAATTAACATAGCAAGAAGAGGGATATGGTCCTATACCAGAAGAAATAAGAACAGTTCAGCATGTTGCAGCAAACGTTTTATTCAGAACTAACAACATGCACTTACTCTGTTTCCCCGAAAATAAGACATCCCCAGAAAATAAGACCTAGTAGAGGTTTTGCTGAATTGCTAAATATAAGGCCTCCCCCGAAAGTAAGACCTAGCAAAGCTTTGCATATAAATATATATACAATATATAGTAAATGTTCAATTTTTTTTCAATAAATGTAAATTCTTCTTCATGGAAAAATAAGACATCCCCTGAAAATAAGACATAGCACATCTTTGGGGGCAAAAATTAATATAAGACACTGTCTTATTTTCAGGGAAACATGTCTTATTTTCGGGGAAACATGTAATAATAATAATAATAATAATAATAATAAATATTTATTTATATTCCGCCCCTCTGGGTGAGCAATCGGGGCGGAGTACAACATTTAAAAATACATACAGTTAAAATAACACTTCAGTCTCCCCTCCCACCCCTTAAAAATAGATTAAACTAAGAATAAGATTTAAAACAGTGAAACATTAAAAGACAAACATTGGACAATAATAGCTCTAAAAACGGGGTAAGTGAGCGGCCTCAAGAGTATCAGTGTCTTAGTAAATGGGGCTGGAGGAACAGTAGATGACAGAGAGTTAATCATTTTCTGGGAAGGCCTGCCGGAAGAGATGCGTCTTGGTGGCTCTCTTAAAGCAATCCAAAGTTGTAATAAGGCGCATCTCATCCGGCAGGCCATTCCATAGCCTGGGAGCAACGGCAGAGAAGGCCCTCTGGGAGGTCTGTGCCAGCCTAGTTTTCATAGGCTGTAGCAAATTCCTCCCAGAGGACCGAAGAGTGCGAGGGGGCTCATATGGGAAGAGGCGGTCCCTGAGATAAGATGGACCTGAGCCATGAAGGGCTTTAAAAGTCAAAACCAGCACCTTGTACTGTGCCCGGGAACTAATTGGCAGCCTAATGTAAGCCTAATGTGAACAAAAATATTGTGACCCTTCTACAAACTACTTAAAAACTTTCTCCAGAATGCATCCAGGGATGGCCACTTGTCATGGTTTCCATTTAATGGCCAAGCATACAGATCTATGCTTCTTTAACATACTGGGGGTAATGGCACAGGAGGCTAATCTGCTTTCACCTTTTCTCTCTGTTTTGTTGTTCACACATCTTCATTATGTGATTGTGAAGAAGGCTGCTGTTTACCTTGCATGTTGTAGGCAGGCACACACAACCACAGTATAACAGGCTGGGAAAAAATCCTATTCTTTCCCAACTCATTCTTTATTGCATTGTTTATTTCAAATATGCTGCTGCAACCCAAAATCATAATTCTGTGTTTCCTCAGCCCTCCGTCCACACCCTTCTAATGCCAGTGCTGCTTAAAAATTTACAGCTGGCCAGTGGAAAAGGAAGGAAAGCAGGGGCTGGGGTGGTTAAAAAAAGTCTCTGTAAAAGAGGACCATCACAGTCAGAGGTTTTTCTGTAAAGAGATTTAGTAGTGCCTTTGAGACTAACTGAAAGAAAATCTCAAGATCTCTTTACATACTGATTTTACAGACTAACATGGCTATATCTTTGGAGTCAGAGGTTTTGTTACCTGAGTATACTAAGAGTGAGAGAGATGTGTTAGTTCCAGTATGGAAGAAGCTAGAAACACAGGATTTCTTTAAAGCCATTGCAAAAGCTACACATCATAAATGGAACAGAGGTGTTGTGTGATTGACAGAATGCTTTAAAATTTCTTAAATATAAAAAGATCAGTGTACCCACTTGCACGGTGTGTGCCATGAATAATGGGAAACCAGGCAGAAAGCTTCGATCGACAAGAGGGATGCTGCCAGAGATGCTGGGATTAAGAAGAAAGTAAGTTATCAAATATGAAACACCAAAGAGGAAGATGGGGGAAGTGATAGCAGTGGAGAGGAAAGGTTATGGTGGAAAAAGGGAAAGGACAGCCAGGTGCTCTGTAACTTCAGGTGCACCTGGACGCTGTCAGTTCCCTGGACCCTTGCCAGACCCATTGTACTTGCAGACGCCGGCCAAAGATCAATAAGGAAATTGCAACCTATTGATCCTGTTAGACCTTTTCGGTGTCCTTTAATAGCCTTGAGCAGAAAGTGCTGGTAATAACAACCACTGCAGGGATGCCCTTGAGGGGTTCTGTACATGCCTTCAGGCAACCAGCTAAACCCATTCAACACTGTTCCTTTGTCCTAGTGCTGCCTGGATTGGTTGGGAGCTATGTTGACAGTGGCTGTATCTGCACTGCAGAAATAATCCAGTTTGACACCACTTTAACTGCCATGGCTCAATGCTATGGAATTCTATGTATTAAGAAGCCGTGCCCTCCCTCCAGTCCATCTGCCTTGGTCCTGGCCCCAGAGGGAGAGAAGAACCACTGGACCTCACCCCCTTCCCACCACCTTCCCCTTTTCCTTTTGTGTTGTCTCTTTTAGATTGTAAGCCTGAGGGCAGGGATCCAACTAATTTAAGATTGTATGTACAGCACTGTGTAAATTTACAGCGCTATATAAATAAAGGATAATAATAATAATAATAATAATAATAGTAATAATAGTAATAATTGTTGTTGTTTTGTGAGACATTCTCTGTCAGAGAGCTCTGGTGCCAAAACTAACTACAGTTTCCAGAATTCCACTGCACTGAGCTATGGCAGTTAAAGTGGTGTCAGACTGGATTACTTTTGCAGTGTGGATGCAGCCACAGAAAGTATGCATGGAGGACTTTCTATCCTCTGAAATACATGGCACGTAAGCAATTTCTTCTGGTCCATGAGTGTCTTTTATCTCCTATCACTGTTGGGAGATAAGAAGCTTTGTAAATTTTAAGGACCCTACCTGGAACTGAGCTGTGTTTTGCAGGTGGGAAAGCTTTCGCATGGAACTGAGTTATGCTTCGCAGGCAGAAAGCTTACTCTAGAGTATATTTTACCTATTTTCTTCCACGAGAAATGGACTTTGGAGAGATCATTCACAATTTTGCAATGAAAACACCTAGAAAAAGAAAGCCTCAAACTTGACTGGTCTGTTTATAAAATGTTTGCAGCTGTGTGTCTGGTTCACTAGAATAATATTTTTTCAAAAATCAAAACATTGGCAATATAATACCTTATTAGGACCATTCCAAAAGTGACATAATATTCTGCAGGCTGGATGTTATCGTCAGAGCTTGAAAAACTTACCTTTTGGAAATACGAATCCAATAACAAGGCTATGTTGGATAAAGGATTCTGGGAGCTGACATTTTAAAAAGTAGAATTTCCAAGCCCCGTTTTATTAAAAAAAAAAAAAAGGTTCCTCTCATAAAAACAAGAAACAAAAAAAGGAAGATATGTTTTGGGGGCAGGAAAAGCCATAGGACAAGCCAGGCAAGAAATAAAATATAGAATGTGTAGTTTCAGAAATGACCTGTAAATTTGCATGCATGTATGTATGTATCTTAAACAATTTTAGAGCCAGCCTGGCATAGTGGTTTGAGTGCTTGATTGAGTTTGATTCCTAGCTTGTCCATAGAAATCCAATAGGTGACCTTGGGCAAGTTATACTCTCTCAGCCTCAGGAGAAGACAATGACAAATCTCTTCTGAACAAATCTTACCTTGGCTTAGAGTCACCATAGGCTGGAAACAACTTGAAGGCACACCACTACAACATGTACATTTCTTAAACAATTACTCACTCCCTGCAATGCTATAAATTTGAAGGAGGAAATCATGGGGGACAGAATTCTTATCCGGGGAAGACAAGGTACAGAAAGAAATCCCAAATGCTTCCATGAATTAGTTTATGTCACAAATGTCGGGGAATTCTGGGAACTGGAGTCCCTGAAAGTGATTTTTTTTCCACAAGCTCTGCACTTTCCAACGATCCCGGTTTTGCTGGGAGAGTTCCAATTAATTCTCTGTCTTCATGCTATTTCAACTGCTTTTCAAATATCCCAGTTTCTCTATACTCTCCCCACTTTCCCCTTTCATCCTCAGCTTACTTCAGTTGCTGCAAACTGAGTGCAAAAGTGGGCTTCACTCAAATAACTCAGCAGAAGGAGAGGCAGAATCTTCCCCTTCCCAGTAGACTTGGCCATGGCCAACAGCAATCTGCTGCAGCATCTCCTAACTTGTGCGTTCTTCTTCATGCATAACTTTTGTCATTTTGACTCCACACGGATGTTGCTTGGCCACTTGGGTCCAAGCTTCCATCTGTGAAAGATATGAAGTTCCTATTGAGGGACTGGAATGGTTTGGCCGAACCAATTTTACTCACCAAATGTAGAGAAGGTTCCTTTTAAGCAAATGTTTTCTCACTTTGCTGCTTGTCCGAAGAGAGAAAAATGGAGAAAGCGAAGCCTGGGGAATGTAAAAGGTCAGGACCAGGAAGGGTGGGAATGCCTTTGGGTGAGGAAATTCCTTGTTGGTGTGCAAAAAGATAAATATCCATGGAAGTGAAATAAGGCTTTGGCAGATGCAGGCAGAAACACCACCCTGCTTTGGGTTTGCAGCTTCAGACGCTTGTCTGTCCACACAGCCGCTGGCCTCTCCAATTTCCTAGCATCCAAACCAGATCATAATAATGCTACCATGGGCTTGGATGATGACCGGACTCCCTGAGCTCAGCCGCTACAGGGATTGCTGTTTCCGGTCCATAGGGCAAGAGGAATAGGCCACAGAGACCATGCATGTGGAAGGAGGTATTGCTGATAGTGACTCACTGAGGTTGTCTGGCCATCCTGTCAAACATGGGCTGTTCTGTAAATGCAGGGAAAATCTGGCTGTTCCACTTTGGCTAGATAGGGACAGCACGTCTCCATGATAAGCCATTTCCTCTCAAACTTCAAATATGTGCCATCTTTTGATAAAGGCCATTAAGAATTGCAGCCTTTCCTCCTTCTGGGAAACATCTGGGCACACAACCAGATGCCATGTGTGTCTAAGGCTTTGCTGGTTTCCACTGAGACTCAGACACAGAATTTAGAAACATTATGTTTTGGCATTTTAACTCCCCAAATTTTCTATGCTGGCTGAGGCATTCTGGCACTCTGGAGTCTTAAAACATAACATTTCTGAGCTCTGGGTTCAACTCAGGTCTCTTTCACATTAGACTGTTATTAGTTTGATCCCATGACTGTATCCTATGGGATCCTGGGATTTGTAGTTTAACAAGAAATTTAGAATTTTCTTCCAGAGAGCTGTGCCAGCATGGTGTGTGGTGGTTTTGAGTGCTGGACTAGGACCCTGGGAGACCAGACTTCAAATCCATACTCGACCATGAGGACACTCGGAGACCAGGCTTCAAATCCATACTCAACCATGGATACCTGCTTGGGCAAGTCACACTCTCTAAGCCTCAGAGCAAGGCAGCAGCAAATCCGTTCTAAACAAATCTTGATGAGAAAATCCCATGATAGGTTAGCCTTATGGTCACCTTAAGCTGAAAATGACTGAAGGAAACAACAACAACAACAACAACAACAACAACAACAAGTCAGAGAGTTCTACCATTCAATCAGATTACAAATCCTCGGTTTCTGTAGGATGCAACCATGGCCATTAAAAAGTGGCATTAAATCACTAATTGTTCAGTGTGAGAAACCTTATGCCATCAGTTTGTGCTGCCATATACTCTCAAATGCCAATTGGCATCAGTCCCCACAGCTATACTACCTGAGATTAGAGAACTATATTTATCAAGACAGTTTCTTCCTTTTCCCACTTCCAAGCCCAGTACATTTTGTTGGCTGGTGTTCCCCCATCCCCCATGTTGAATTTGTTTTGCATTTTGTCACAAATAGATACATTTGCCCATTAAAGTATGTTTTCAAATGGATACATGTCCATTAAAGTATTAGGAACTAAAGAGTGTGTACGTGATTTAAAAATAAACTTTGTATGTTGCTTAATTTCCTTCCTTCCTTCTTTCCTTCCTTCCTTCCTTCCTCAGCATGCTTCACTCACCAGCAACTGTCAGTTTGCACCTATTTCCATTTCTCAATTTCCATGTTTAGCCTGGAAAATGTGGACTGGAAAAATCCATAAAAGAAACCTTGGTGGATGAAATTTTTCACACATCCCTGCTAGAGATCCTTCTTTTAAATATCTTTCTCCGTTTGATTTTGCACACACTCACCTGTTTCATAATCTCTTACAAAAATGGTGTTTCAAGATGGTTTCCTTTTTCCCCATAGATGTGTGTGTGTGTGTGTGTGTGTGTGTGTACTCTGGCAAATTTGGCAATACATCACAAGAGTGAATGCGCAGCATCCAGCTATGAAGTGAAACTGAACTGTTACAAGGAGATCTGCTTTGATTTAGCAGTTCATTCCTTCTTATGAAAGTTACCTTACTGAGTGAAATGGATGGGTATATCATTCTATCTGGCAGGGCATTCAGATGGTAAGTAGTCAGGCTGGTTGGATTGAATCCTGTAGAGGGACAGTACTGTTAAGGAGGTGAGAATTTACAGACTAAGCATTTTGTTGCATGTTCTGCTCAACTTCTATAGGAAGGTTTGACTTCTGAAGCAGTTCTGTAAAGGATGAATGATGAAAAGCTAAGAGGTAACTTCAGTGGAATCAGCAGAGCAATATACTTGGATCATTACAGCATTTCAATACATTTGAAACTGGCAGAGCATTATATCACTGAATATTAAAGTCAGGATCATCCATGCTATAGTATTTCCTATTTCCATGAATGGTTGTGAAAGTTGGATAGTGAAGAAAGCTGATAAAAAGAAAATCAACTTATTTGAAATACAGTGCTGCAGAAGAGTTCTACAAATACTATGGACTGCTAAAAAGACAAATAAATGGGACCTAGAGCAAATCGAGCTTCAACTCTCCCTAGAAGACAAAAGTATAGAATCATAGTGTTTAAAGAGACCCAAGGACCATCCAGTCCAACCCCCTGCCATGCAGAAATACACAATCAAAGAACCCCCGACAGAAGGCTCTTCAGCCTCTGTTTAAAAACCTCCAAAGAATGAGACTCCACCTCACTCCAATGCAGCATATTTCCCTGTCAAACAGCTCTTACTGTTGGGCAGTTCCTCCTAATGTGGAGGTGGAATCTCTTTTCCTGTAACTCACAGCCACTTTTCCAGTTCGTATTCTCTGGAGCAGCAAAAAACAAGCTTGTTCCAGCCTCTATATGACATCCCTTCAAATATTTAAACACAGGTATCATGTCACCCCTTAATATTCTCTTCCACAAGCGAAACATACCCAGTTCCCTAAGCATGGTTTCCAGGCCTTTCAACATTTTGGTTGCCCTTCTCTGGACATGCTCCAGGATGTCACCATTATTCTTGAACTGTGATGCCCAGTACTGGACACAGTATTCCAGGTGAGGCCTGATCAAAGCAAAACAGAGTAGCACTATTGCTTCCCTTGATCTAGACACTAAACTGCTATTGATGCAGCCTAGAATTGCATTGTCTTTCTTAGTCGCCACATCACATTGCTGATTCTGGTTCAGTCTGTGGTCCACTAAGACTCCTAGAACCCTCTTCAAAAATTACCTTTTGAGATTGAGGCTATCATATTTTGGCCATATAATGAAATGACTCATTTTTTTAAAAAGTCAGGAAAATTGATATAGTGGATGCCAGTAGTAAAAGAGGCAGACCACATTACGAATGGATAGACACAGTCAAGGGAGCCACAGCTCTGACTCTGCAAGACCTAAAGCAGGCCTGTGGATGACATGGTGCCTTGGAGGTTTCTCATTCATGGGGTCTGCACAAGTCAAAGTCTATTTGATGGCAGTTAACAACAACAAGAAGAAGTAGAATAATATATTGTGAGTTATTTTGGAACTAGCAAAGGAATTTAAAGGATGGCTGAAGCACTGAGACATTGAAGAAGACAATTGGCTTCTTCAAGAGCAGAGGTGGGCCACCATGTCAGTAGCCAATTTTCCTCCATTCCCCCCAAAGGTTGCACCTCTCCAGAGAAGCCCAAATGCTTTTGATTTCCTCTACATTCCTTGTGAAAATTGCAACATTACTTCTGGTCACAATTTTGAGAGGGACTAAAATGGACTAAAATTGAGTCGTGGTGTAGCACAGAGTCGGGGGTAATTGTGGGGGATGGATTGGAATGTTTTCCTGTGTTTCCTTGCCTTTCAGAGGGCTTTCTGTGTGCCGAGGGGGCAAAAATTGTCCAAAAATTGCATTAAAAGGGGGGGGGGGATTGGCTTTTAGAAATTGTTGGAGCACTTCATGGGCAACAAAATTAAGGTACAGAGATGACATGTGGCACCCAGGCTGCACAATATCCACCCCTGTTCTTGGGACTCTCTAAAGTTTCTCCTCCTGCATCCCAGAGTGGGAGAAGATTCCCCCCTTTTTGGTTACCTACTTGACTCTTCAGACTAATCCATTAGTAGGACAAGGTGCCACCTAGGGTACATCTACACTGTAGAAATAATGCAGTTTGATACCACTTTAACTGCCATGGCTCCATCCTACAGAATCCTGGGATTTGTAGTTTGGTGAGACACCAGCATGCTTTGGCAGAGAAGGTAAAGACATTGTAAGACTACAGATCCCAGGATTCCTTAGGACGGAGCTATAGCACTTAGTGGTATCAAAACAGCATCATATCTATAGTGTAGATGCACCCTTAGTAATTCTGAACACACTGGGACAGCAACCTTGGCACTGCTTCTATGCAGTGACAAACAGGACCATCAGTAAGCTGTGGCAAAGAAAAGCAAGAGTTGAGAAAGAGAATATTTTGGCAGAAGGATAGCCCCATATTTGCAGAGAACAAGGCTGAGCAATTTCATAAAGGAATACCCCTCGCAACCCAACAAGGACTGCATTCGACCCCTCTCACTGTGGCACTTCATATTCATATTGAAAAGAAGGTATGGGTGGAGTGTGCCCCTTGCTTATAGGCCAGACTGGGCTTCCAGAACCCTTCTGGGAAAACAGTTGAATTATTTAAAAAAAGATTCACAGACCATACTCACCTTGTTTTAAATTGAAAATATGGTAGACTTTGCTGCCATCTTACTTATGACCTTTCACAGAGCTAGGGGCAGCCTGAATCCCACATATATGAGTAGGTGGAACTGCATATTTTTGTTGCCTTTGCTCTTTGCAGAATGGAACTGAATGAACCAGGAGAGCTGTACCAGCAACCATAGATATTCAAAGCCATCACTGCTTCAGTGTCCAAGTGTTTAACATATAATACTACTAGCAGCCTGGGAAAATATTATTAGATGCACCTCCTCCAACTATCTCAGTTTGGCAGGGACAATCCCAGTCAGTCCATCATCCCACTTTTCCTGCTGCTTTTAAAATGTCTTACTTTCTCTCTCTTCCTCTCACTTTCCCACTTTGCCCTCAGCTTACTTCAGTTACTGCAACCTGACTTGAAAGTGCAAAAGTAAGGGCTGGTACAGACCCGCCCTTTGAGGTGCCCCCATCACGTGCTAGGTTTGCCTCGGGGCGGAGCTTCCACATGCCCCACAATCCTAGCACGTGACGGGAGCATAATCGCTGTGGAGCGCCATTTACATGGCGCACACAGTGATGATGTTGCAGCTGAGCAGCATCTATACAGCACTGTGACATCACAAAGGCACCCTATGGCACCTTTTACCTTTATTGCATCACAACTGCATCTAGTTGCTGCAGCGAATGTGTGCAGTTAAAAAAGGCAGTCTGTAAAACCCCTAATTTGCACTCACTTCAGTCAGCAGGAGAGTAAGGAGAGGAGAGGGTGGTATCTTGCACTTCCCAGTGGGCTCAGGCAAAAGCAAACTGCTGCAGACTCTCCTAACTTGTGTATTATTTAATGAATTTTACCATCCTTCTTCTTCTTCTTCTTCTTCTACTTCTTCTTATTTTTAACCTCACCTCTTCAGAAAAGATCGAGGCAGGTTACAGCAATAAAACATACAACACAATAAGATAAATCCTATTATCCCCATCCTTAAAAACTAATCCACATAAATTATGACAATATTATAAAATACAGTTGAAATCAATTAAAATCATAACCATAATGACATAACAGAGGCAAGACATCTTGGACAGTTGTTGTGGTTATCTATGTCAGTGGATCTGGTTGATCAGTCAGGGACGGCCTGTCGGAAGAGATCCATCTTGATATCTCTTTAAAAGCCATCAGATTGGTGATATGTTGGATCTCTTCAGGCAGGCTATTCCATAATTTAGGAGTGACAGATGAAAATGGTCTCTGGATAACCACAGCCAGCCTGGTCTTTGTCAGCTGTAATCAGTTTTCCCCAGAGGACCTACGTGTGCGGGGTGGGTTATGTGGAAGAAGGCATTCCTGTAAGCAAGCTTGACCACAGTCTAGATGTTTCTTGGCCACACGTGTCCCAGTTCTCACCTGTGAAATGTTGGTGAATATGAGATCTACGTGTAGAAGCCACAGCCATGCATCACACAGTGCAGCACCTCAAGTCTGCCTTTCCACTGTGATACAGTTTATTGGGTGTTGTGTGCCTGGTCTTTCCCTTTCATGGTTCTTCATTGCTCCTATGTGCTGAGCCAGCGGCTGCCAGAGCGCTATGCTCCTTTCCTACCCACAGTTCAGGGCGCTAATGATGTCTTACAAAACGTGTGTGCAAAGAGGGGGACTAAATTATTCAGCCACTTGTCAGCGCAATTAAATTAACTCTTCATTGAGAGCCATGAATATTTCACTAGAGAGAGAGAGATGCAAGAGAACTCTCTAGGCAGCTTGGCTGGCTGGGATTCTTTTACCATGCAGTGCAGAGACAGAGAAATTGGCTGAATTATACAACCTCGTTTTCCCATTATGTGAAAATCTAGCACAGAGCTGGCCTTTACAGTTGCCAGACTGAAAACTGGAAAAGGCCTCTGTGCTTTTAATGGTTGTGCAGAAAAGGGGATTTCAGCAGGTGTTGAATGCCACACAACTAGGTAATAAACAACAGTTGCCGAAATTCCCTCTACTACACAACCGTCAAAGGTACAGGAGCTGTCTCCAGTTTTCAGTCAGACAACCCCACTGCCCCTTGCCTGTTCCGATCAGTTTTCAAGGTACAAGGTGGTCTTGAGATGCAAAATTAAGGAAGGTTTGACTCATTTGGACTCTAAAATGGAGGTGAACTTCTGTGAGTTTCAAGGTTTGCACCAAAGCATGGACAATCAAGAACATTCACAGAGCTTGGAAATATTATTTGTGTAGTTGTCCAAACCTGATTAGATCAGTCAGGAAGGGAACCACCTGTATGATGTAGATAGTATTTCCAGTTTTGGTGCCCCTAGAAGGACTTGAAGGCAACATCATGTGCCCAAGAGTCTTACAACCCAAGAACCCAGTAGACAGAAGCAAAGCCTACATCACTTTGAGGCAGTAAATCTGTAGAACTTGAGGTTCCTGGTGGAATCACTCGCAACAGAAAGGTGCTTCATTTCCACCCCCTTCCCACCATCAAGAACTGAAAAATGTTATTTTTTTATCCTCCTCCCCACTAGGGGATTTTGGTAGTCCAAAAAGGTAACATTTCCACCTTCTGCCCACACCAAATACCATATCATACCTCTCACCATGAAGAAAGCCCGCATCTCATGGAGCAAAATCCCAACTTATCCTTCTCCCTGACATGTTAGTTTTATATATGGATGGGTTTTTCAACAGAGGAACGTTCCATGACATAAGGCCACACCTGAAGTGTGACATGGTGCATCTTGGGCCAAAGGCCATCTTTTTGTCAAGGAGGCTCTAAAGCATCCTTCTCCAGTGTGATGTTCCCCCAACTGTGGCAGATTAAAACTCCCATCATCCCTAGCCAGGTGATGAGAATTGAAATAAAACACATGTAAGGCTGAAAGATGACCCAGAGCATGGAGGAGGAGATATCCCAAAGACCTTTCTGAAGATGAGATAGAGTAAAAATCATAATCTAAGTTAAGGAGTGGGTGTTGAGGTAAACAGTCTGAACTACGGTAGTTCTCTGATGGGTCACCTGGTGACATGTGGTGGCTTCATCCAAACTGTAAAGGAGTTAACCAAGGGCATAATGCCCTAACCCAGGACATAATGTGCCTGTTTATTGTCCCTTTGTGCAGTGGGTGTGATACACAATGGCTGATTCTGCAGCCCCAGTGAATTAAGTACTGTAATAGATTAGTAGTGGGCAAAGTGCAGCCCATGAGCCCTTGAGACTCCTAAGTGTGCCCCTGAAGCCCCTCAAAGCTACCAGATAAACATTTTTTTAAAAATAGTGGAGTGATTTTAGACAAAATTCTTTTGCCCAAACCACAACAGATTGCTCCTCCTGACTTCTAAAGTCCTTCCCAAACCTCTTCAAAACACAAAGTATTTTAAAAATCAGCCCCAAACCAGCCAAAATGGCACCTGGAAATGATGTTGCATCACTTCAGTCACTCTGAAATACACCAGTCTTTGCCCACCAGGAGGGTACAAGGTGGTAAAATGGCTCCTGCTACCTGTGCAGCTGCCCTTCTCAGCAAAGATATATTACTCACTATCCAGTTCACAACCACATGTGCAGACATTACACTTGTGGAACTCTGTTTACACAACTGTGAAACAAATTTATGCAGCGGCCAGACAAGTCCAATCTCCTGCCTAACAGATATCCCATGTTCCAAAAACACCAACAGAATGCCCCAAGTTCACTGAGACAGCTTCTTCTAATGCTTCTTCTGTTCTGACAGAATTAAACCCTCTCTCCAGTTACATTAGAAAAAAAAAAGAAAAGAAAAGTACACCCAACTTGCTTTCTCCAAACACCAACCATCTCTTTATTCTCCCAAACCTCGAATGTACTTTTGCATCTCTTGTCCCATATCCATACACTTCACTCCCCCTCTCCTTCTCTTCCTTTCTGTTAACCTACGGTTGGAACAAGACCCATCTCTGGGATTCACATCAGTTTTCCGTTCAGAACAATTAATAATTAATTTCATTATCAGAGGCAAAAAAAAAAACAAAAAAAAACCCCTTCTACCAGGGAAACAAGCTAGAAACATCTGCTAGCCTTGCTTTCATTTAGGTCCCAGGGCCTCCGTGCAGGAAGCAGAGAGGCTGCAGATGGGATCAGAGGGTGTCCCTGCACAGCAGGCACCTCACAGTCTGTCCGCACCTCTGCCTTCTCCCTCTTAGTCCCTACACACACACAGAGAGAGAGAGAGAGAGAGAGAGAGAGAGAGAGACTTACTTCAATTGGCATGTACATTACTGATCATTTCCCCATCATTGCAGAAGGTGTGCATGCTTAGTGTGTCGGAAGAGCAAAGCCCAGCTGGCTAAAGTGTAGGAAGGAATCATGACCCAGAAACATGTACAGCAGCATTGTTGAGACCTGCCGCAGTGCATTTTTCCAGGAACAACATACCAACAGCTTTCACTGCTGTTGTGGTGCTCATGGCTATAGTTTGTATACTGAGGTGCTGATGAGGGTCATGGACTGACATCGGCAGGCACTTGCCAAGGCCCACAGCCCCGCAAAGTGCCCACTGCCAAACTCCTGCCTAATCTCTAACATTTCACAGATGATGTCTGGCATGTTTAGCACCAGAACTGGGATATAACACCCTTAACATTAATTTTTAAAAGTTGATTCCTTTTCTGGATCTTCTGGGAAGATCCAGAGACCCGCTGTTCTTATGCTGAGGTGGCTGTCTGCACAAGTGTCCTACTGAGCTGCCAGGCACATCCACCACTCTTGCCACTCACTCTTTCTGATGTTAGAACAAGATGCCCAGCCATGCAATCATCACTGGGCACCTCGTTCTGACCTCAGGAGTGAGTGATCGATGGTGAATACACTGGGTGACTCAGTGGGACACCCATACAGATAGCTGTTCTGGCACAGGAATGGAGGGCCAGGTAATGTAGGAAGGTCAGGACAACTCCAAGGCCAGGATATTCCTAGCTACCCCCAGAGTTCTGTCTCTACAGTTTTCTCTATTCCTTCCTCCTTGCCTCCTCCACAGAAGATGTTACAGATCTGAAAGAGAGCACTTTCTTTCTCCGCTACCTTGTTTGTGCATGGTGATGCTGGTGTGGAACTGGGTGTTGCTCACTTTCTGCTTTAGAATACTAACTACTTTGCTTGTGAGTTGTGCTACTATCTCTTCCATTGTCCAAGAAGCCCAAGACAACAGGTTGACACCCCTCCTGACAATTTTGGACACAAATAGTGGTAGAAAAGCAAGATGTGATTTTAAGGAAGGAAGGAATGTTTCTTTCTCTTCGTTTATTTATATCCTGCTCTTCAGTCAAAAAGACTCCCGGAGTAGCTTACAAATCAATAATTTGACAGTTTCCTGCCCTTAGGCTTACAAATCCAAATAAGACATATCACAAAAGGAAAAAGGAATGGGAGTTGTGGAGGAGAGTAAGTCCAGCAGATGTTGGGTGCTCTTCTCTCCTGAAGAGATCAGAACAATGGCAGATGGGACAAGGAAGTAGGCCATTTCATCATCTGCTCAGGCAGCTGTGCTTGGTTGCTCCTCTCTCTCTCAGAAGCAACCTGGAATAGTGAAAAGTTTTGCAAAATACCTCTTTTCAAGTGTGGCAGAAGCTTATCGTCTGAGTGCATTGGGGGGGTCACTTTAGTTGGGATGTAGCTGTATGTCAGAATGACTGTGGCAAGAATGAACATCTCCTCATCAATATGGGTTCCTGCAGAAGTCACAATTTTTCTAAAAATATATATGAAAAAAGGTGCTGTAGGGACTATGTGTAGCTCAACCGGTTGATGAAAAATGAACAAAGAAATCCACACTTGCCCAGAGTGATAAGCGGATTCTC
Source organism: Urosaurus nigricauda (assembly GCA_034509955.1). Lineage (NCBI taxonomy): Eukaryota > Metazoa > Chordata > Lepidosauria > Squamata > Phrynosomatidae > Urosaurus > Urosaurus nigricauda. The sequence goes on from JAOEGL010000003.1 coordinate 270,262,826, forward strand.
GATTGTTCATTCACCTTTCTAGTAATTTAATTCATCGTGGGAACTCTTCTGGGAGATAGGTAGATAGAAAGAGAGAGAGAGAGAGATCATGTTCAATAACAGAACATTGACACAGATTTGTTTATTTACCTCCAAATGTAGAACTGTCGTGTATTTCACCCCCAGACTAGGTTTAGAGAGCGACTACAGGTTGGAGTTCTATTGGTATATTATGCTAATACTTACATTGTGGTGGTGAGGAAAGCCAGGCAAAATCTGCTGGTTCTTTGCCCTGCCAAAGCCTTTCTTCCATTACTACCTGGCCAGTATTTTGTATCAGCTATTTAGGTAAAGATACATTACTAAGGCTGCTGCCACGTGGCAGAAATAAAACAGTTTGATACCACTTTCACTGCCATGACACACTGTTATGGAATTCTGGGATTTGTCATTTTGCAAGATATTTAGCCTTCCCTCTCAGAGCACACTGGTGCCCCACCAAACTACAAATCCCAGAATTCCATAGCACTTGAAGTGAACCCCCTCGACCTCTCCACAACCCATAAAGACACAACAAGCCCAACATTTCCACAACACCTCCATTTGCCTCCAGTCCCTCTCAAATGGTCACTTCTTGTCACCATTTTGAGAAGGGCTGAAGATGAAAACAAAGGTATAAGGGGATAAAACAGGCTTTGTGTGGGTGAGGCAGGGTTATTTTTACATGTTTTCATACATGGAAGAAGATTTTTGTGTGATTTGCTCCAAAATCACACTGATTTTTTTTGTTTTAAAAAAACTGAAATAGTTGGGGATTTGGAGGAAATAGTGGGAACTTTAGGGGCCACAATAATAGGGCACAAGAGCTCCATGCATCCCATGGCTGCACTATGCCCACGTCTGTTACAGTGGTTAAAAAGTGAATTCCTATCCAAAGGGGAGCCTTTTACAGAATAGGTGGCATGTACCTCCACCAGCAACTTTTATTCAAGAGGTGTGATAGGGTTACCTACCCTTTCAAAAAATGGGCAAGGATGGCAGAAGATTCATGAAAAAATGTATAAGTTGAGTTTACTTTGTATAAGATTTCAAAATCCAAAATATTCCAAAATCCAGAATTGTCCACTTGGTGTCTAAGATAGTGACACCTTTGCTTTCTGGTGGTTCAGTGCACACAAATTTGTTTTATGCTCAAAATTATTTAAAATATTGTGCATAAAATTACCCTCAGTCTATATGTACAAAGTGTACATGAAACATAAATGATGTTCGTATTTAGACTTGAGTCCCATTTCCAAGATCTCATTATATCTATGCAAATACTCCAAAATCCATACATATCTGAAATCAAAACCACTTCTGTTCCCAAGCATTTCATATAAGGTAGATTCAACCTGTACAATGACAATGTGCCCTTCAATGAAAACCTTGGAAAAGAGGAGAAGAAATGGAGGTCTGCTGGATCAAATATAGGGAAGGAGCCCACTAAAACATACCTAAAAAATTATTCATAAGTAAACCCAAAGTTTTAAGATAGCTGACTAGGAGAACAAGAGGGAAAGCAGCTATTATCAGTGCAGTCTTATATTCAGCCAGAGGCAACTCCATTTTATTCAATGGGACTGATGCCAAAGTAAGCAGTGAAATAATTTAGAGAAATAAAGGAAGAGAAAGGGCCACTTCATGATACAATTTCACTTCAAATTACAGGGTCCACTTCAAAATATTTTGGGGGAGATGGATCAAATCACTGCTTCTCCTCAGACCTAATATAAAGATCCACATTGGGCAAGTTTTTGCATGACATTAACAGACACCAGATCTAACAAGGTGACACTTGGTACAAAGGAGGGAGAAGATTTCCTTCTCCGTTGGTGATGGAAAATAGGCTACCAAGAAGAATGAGCATGGGGGATAGTATTAGAGAGAATCAGGTTGGATTAATGATCAAGCATAGTTGCACGTTCTCCATTCCTCTGTGCGCTGAAATGAAGGAATTATTTTTTTTTTCTCCCCTTGGAACTTGAGATATTTAAAGGTTTAAACATCCCATTTAAAGGTCTCTCTCATTGCTTTTAAAATGAGAATTACGTTTAGGATGAGAGCCTCACAATATCACTCCCTGAAGTGTCCCAGTTCCACCGCACACACTATTTATTTTATTTTATAAACTTATATTCTGCTCTCCCACCCATTGAAAGTGCTTCACAGTATTATTTTTTTAAAAATAAGAGAACCACTCTATAGCTGCTACATCTGTATAAAAAATACACTTAATTGATCTATGGATTATAAAAGCCCTCCATCTTAAGATTTCTGTATTTTAAATCCTATATCACCCTCCATCTAATGTAGTTTTACATGTGCTTAACTATGTAGCAGAGGGGCTATGAAACTGAATTTCAGAGATCACAGAATCATAAAGTTGGAAGAGATCAGAAGGGCCATCCAGTCCAACCCTCTTCTGCTATGCAAGAACACATAATCAAAGTACCCCCAAAAAATGGCCATCCAGTCTTTGTTTAAAAACCTCCAAAGAAGGAGTCTCCACCACATTCCACCTTGCCCCTATGGACCTTACAGAACTAGTCAATTCTATCTCCTGCTCTACTTATGGAGATGTATCTCCCAACAGGATTCTGGCCATTGTTTTTTTATTTGAACATTAAATTCCATGCAACTATGGTGGATGCTTAAGGTATCACACTTTATGGCATCACTAGGGGGTTGCTCCTTGTAACGTCTTCTGATATCACAAGTGATTTTCCTTAGGTCTCAGGTTTTGGCCCTGAAATCCCGGGGGCTAGGATAGTCAGGACATGGCAACCCAACATACTGACGAAGGTGTGGAAGATTTAGGGACATAATAGCAAGAGAGTAGCCCTCTGTGCCCCCATTTGAAAAGAGACTTAAGGGCACATAGTATGCACTTATTCACAAGGCTCTAACAAGATGGCACCAAGAGAACTGGCCCTCCCATTGAGTAGAATGGGAGGAGCAGCTCACCCAGAAGATACTGAGGACACCAGTCTTTTTAGTCATTCCATTTTGTCTGCCCCTGGGGATTCATAGAATCATAGGGTTGGAAGAGATAACCAGGTTATGTTTAGCCTGGATAAGAGAAGGTTAAGAAGTGACATGATAGGCCTGTTTCAATCACGCAATCAGAGTTGAAAGAGACCCTAAGAGCCATCCAGTCCAACCCTCTGCTATGCAGGAATTTACAATCAAAGCAACCCAGACAGATAGACAGCCAGCTGTTTAAAAACCTGAAGAGAAGAAGACTCCACCACTCTCCAAGGCAACATGTTCCATTGTTGAACAGCTCTTAATATATATATAAAAAATCCTAATGCTTAGGTGGAATCTCCTTTCATGTAGTTTGAATCTGTAGCTCTGTGTCTTAGTCTCTGGAGAAGCAAAAAAGCTTTCTCCATCCTCGATATGATATCTTTCAAATATTTAGACATAGTTATGATATCACCTCTTAACCTTCTCTTCCCCAGGCTAAACATAGCCAGCTCCCTAAACCACTCTTCATAGGGCATGTTTTCCAGACCTTTCACCATTTTGGTTGCCCTCCTCTGGACATCCTCCAGCTTGTCAATATTCCTTTTCAATTGTGTTGCCCACAACTGGACACAGTATTCCAGGTGAGGTCTCACCAAAACAGAACAGAGTAGAAATATTACTTGCCTCGATCTGGACACTGTACTCCTATTGATGCAGCCTAGATTCATATTAGTTGTTTTGTGCCTGGGTTTGTTTGTTTGCTCCATCACATTGTTAACATCTTCCTGAGCCAGGGCTCAATAATATGATTGCTTGATTTACTGATTGCTTATTGATGAATTGTCAATGGAATTAATTGACTATTAACTGGCTTTGCATGTAAATGTTGTCAGGCTCAACGCCCAACCAGAAATGGATGGGAGCTTTCCAAAAATTTGAAACCTCTGCCTGAATTTGGCAGAAAGAACTTGAGGCCGAAAACAGATAAACATGGGGGAAAAAACAGCAACGGGCTTGGGAAACTTGGTGCTTAAAATGTCTTGCTCTGAATCCCTGTTTATTCAGCCATTTTTGTGTTAAAGGATGGTTGCCACCTCTTTTCCCCCTGAGAGGCTGCTAATCATTTCATACTTGTGTGACATTCAACCTTTCCATCCTGGGAAGAGTTGTAACTATTTAATTTGCTTATGCATCTAATGAAAAAAAATAACTTGAGGGTGGCCTTTTCCCCCCTTTTCTTTTAAGAATTTACCATACTTTGCAAATTGCACATTCAAGGAGGAAAGCACTTTAAGATTTTATTTTTTCAAAATTAAGCCATGGTTGATTGAATCTGTGGATGCAGAACCCATGGATATGGAGGGCCGACTGTACAAGCGCCATCTGTTCATTCACAAAATACCAGGGGTGAGGTGACTGGCCATTGGAATGGAATCTACAGCTGTGGGTGGGTTTTCACATTTTGCCTAAGGCACCAAAAGGCTAGTTCCGCCTCTTATGAAAACCTCTTCTTGGGGGCAATCACCCTTCACGCCTGTTCCCCCTTCCATCAAGCCCCTTCCTCTAGTTTAGAGGTTTCATTCAGCCAGACTATGAATAATTCAGCTCCTTTAATCTTCCTTATTAACTTGCTCCCTCAGGCCTTAGATCATTTGTTGCTCAGCTCTGAACTGCCTCCAATTTGCCTGCATCTCTCTGATTCTTCCAGAACCAAAAGGGAACCCAGGACTGGTGGGAAAGCTGGGGGAGGGAGAGGCGTTGAATGCTCTGTGCCTGTCTGTCTGGCTGGCTTGTCTGTCTGCATCAGGGTGGAAGAGGGGTGTCTCTCCACCATTCTCTGGACTGGAAAAAGAAGTCTTTTCCTTACCTTGAGATTAAAGAGCACATTTTGGAAAGGTTTTCATGGGGGGGGGGGAATATCCTCACCCCTATGCTCTGTAAAGTGGATGATGACAAGGACACTGCACGGGTCCTCGAGGGATCTAATCGAGTGGTCCTTGGCTCTGCAGAAAAAAAGGGAACTGGGGATGTGTGAAATTATATTCAAAAAGCAGGACTCGAGAATTAAAACCAAGAGTGCAGCCTACAGGGAAGAGGCGATCAAGGAAAGCAGCAGGTCATTACAATTATTGATGTTCTAAATTTATATAGTGCCATCTCTGTGCAGGGAAACATAAGTGGATAGACTGGGAAGGGAGACAAGTCCCTGTCCCCAGTGATCGTATAATCTACACTTAAAACAGAGAAGGGGAATCACAGAAGGTAGAAATGGTAGTCAAAAGTAGCAATTTCTCCTGCTCTGACTTCTCCTCAAAAAAACCTGACAAGAATGTGGTCCAAAACCAGTGGAATGAACCTCTGTCTCCCCATACAGCTGATGCCTGGTAAAACAGGTGGTGGCGAGGAGGAAGGATTGTGGCAATAATGTCAAAAGTGACTAAGTAGTGATAGTGAACACAAAGCAATTATTGTATTGTTGTGTGCCTTCAAGTCATTTCCAACTTATGGTGACTCTAAGATGAACCAATGGTTGCGTTTTCTGGGCATGATTTGCTCAGAAGAGATTTGCCAGTGCCTTGCCTTGAGGCAGAGAGACTGCGACTTGGACAAGGTAACTCAGTCAGTTTCTACATCCAAGCAGGGTTTCAAATACTTCTCTCCAGAGTTGTAGTCCAACACTCAAACTGTTGAAAATTGGACAAGATCTAGAACTTTGGTCATTATAGGGTTAATGGCAAGCTGTTGAGCTAGAAATGACCTTCAGTTGTGTGTATTATCTTAATCAGCTGCTGATCCTGTATAGGGCTAGCTTTCTTTTGTGATTCTCTCTCTCACTCCCTTAATCTTTTCCCTTTGCATTATATTTTGTTTTACCCTGCTTCACTGTACAATTGTCCCTCCCGATTCACAGACTTGGAGTCTGTGGTCTCATCAGTTCGTGGACAGTAAGCAGGGAGGGACAAAATGGTGCATGTGCCCGAGATGCATGTGCAGCAGCACATGCAGAACCACACCACCATTGAAACCAATGGCAACTCCTATATTGGGGTTTTTCCAGATTCATGGCGGGGGGGGGGGGTCTGGAATGGATCTCCCACGAATTGGGAGTGATGATTGTAGTTTCTGCTTGCCATTGTTGCTCTTGTTCATTTTGTATCTTTTGCCTATATTTGTTTTGAATATTTTTCTTATACACAATTTGTTACTTTTTAACAAAAACTGATAAATATTACTTGTATTATTTTTGCTTTTTTGTCTTTTCAGTCTTACTGTTTCAGCACAAACCACTACACCATGCTAACTAAATCTAGGTAACTGTTTTGTATTCATGATTTTTACTTAATCACAGTTTTGACACTAAAGCCATGACCTTACTTTGATCAGCACCATAACCTATTTTACTAGGCACCAGTTGTGTTGGGGGGAGGAAGTCCCTTCTGATTAAGGCACAATTGAACGATGTTTCCTTCAGGCTTCAGGAGGTCAGGCCAGAAGAAGATACTTAGAGCCTTATCACATGATAAAAGAAATCTGAGCTGTGGCAAAAAAGAAGTGGTTCTCTCCTTGCCTTTCCAATATGCCACTGAAGCACTTCCATTCTCTTCCCAAAGGAGAAGGTCATAAAAGCATGTCTTTTGTTGAGCTGGAAAATCAGTTTGGCAAATGGTACTCTATTATGACTGTCTGCCTTGGAAAGGAAAAAAGAAGAGTTGTTGCAGCACACTGAGAAGCAAGGAGAAAGCTGCTTCTCTCTTGCTGAGTTGGGCTCCCTTTTGTCATCTGATAAGGCTTTGATTAAGTAGCTGATACAGGATTCCACCCAACATATCTTTAGTTTCTCCCTTCCTTGCTTCCATAGGCTACATGGTGGCTACTCTCTAAGAAACGTAATCAACTGTGAAGCAGTGGCATCACTAGGGAGATTATTGCACTGGCTTTTTTCTCCTGATTTGGGCACGGGCTGAGACTATGTAAAATGGATGTTTTTGCACACCTCTGTGCCCAGATCGAAGGCATCATGAAGCCGATCAGGACGTCTCCCATACTTAGCAATGAATGGCAAAGTCCCGTTCTTTACAAAGAACGGGAAAAGTCCCAATCGGGTACGGGATGCCTCTGATCTGATGTCACTGAATGCAATGGTAATAACTGTGACATAAACAACTGGAAAAAAAATAAAAATATACATTTAAATTACAATATCATATACAGAACCTGAATGTATTTATATGTAGTTTAATGTAGTTAAAGTGAAAATTTGGTCAGATGTGATTTTTAAAAAAGAAAATTAAAAAGAATTTTAAAATTATTTTAAACATATTATTTAAATTTTAAATTTAAATTTAAAATAAATCATATTTTTAAAAATCACTTTAAAATTCTTTTTAAATTTTCTTTTAAAGTATTTTTTTGTTTTTTAAAAACTTGGGGGTTCTCCTTTCTCTTCCCAATGGGTCTCGCCCCATTCACACCATCTGATTTTGGTACTGACTACCCTCCCCACCTCAAATCAACTCCAAATTACTTCTCCTCACTCCATCTTTTAATTCTTTTAATTATTTTACCCTTTATTGTTAGGTGTGAACTGTCTTCTTTGACAGGATGGATATATGGGATTAATTTTTGTTGTCATGGTTTTACTGTATATTCTGTAGTTTTATGTATGGTATTATGTTTGAATTGTATTTTATATTTGCATCTTGTAACCTGCCTTGATCCTCATGAGGAGGTGAAATATAAATAAAATTATTATTATTATGTATTTATTATTAATCTTTTCAGCATTTTAAAAGGACACCGGTAAAAGGCTCAGCCCATTTCTGCCAAAAGGTAGATGTTGGGGAACAGAGGTATCAGCTCTTCTTAAGGTGTAACATGGAGAAATCCAATTCCCCCTTCCTCCTAGTGATACCCTTGCTGTGAATCATCATTCTTGCTTCTTGTAAGAAACTCTTTGGACAATTTGAGAGAGAATTGTTCTTTTCCTCTTTTTAATGCTATGTATCTGCTTTGACCATCATCTCATAAATCCTCTTTGCTCATCTCAATAAAACCTCTTAAACATGGAACCTGGGGTTTGATTGGCTACTTTTTTCAATGATCTTTGCCTCATGTTCCAGACTATATTTACCGTATCACTTTAGACCATTATCTGGCAATCCAGAATCCATCCAATGTTTTGGACTTAAATTTTCTCATAATCCCTGACAATCATCATATCGACCAAGACTGATGGTCTTGAGATGATCCCAGTAGGCCTTACATCTTCATAGAAATGAATACCCATTAACTAGGAGCTCTGATGCTGTGACTTTAGTTGACCTCCTGGAGAAAGGGAATGGTGTTGGAAGGATTCTTTGCTAGTAGGGCACACACAACTTCTATTCCCATCTCCTCCCATTTTCTTTCAAATTTCACTTAAAAGATCACTCAGAAGAATGAATGAAATACTTCATTGTTTACTGAGGGGGAAATAGCTCAAATTCAATGTGCTAGAGATGAAAATGAGAAACAGCCCAATCTCTGACACCATATATACCACACTGAGTTGTTGCATACCACTTTGATGATATTTGTATAACGATACAACAGTTGGCCCTCCATATCCAGGGATTCTGCCTCCATGGATTCAACCATCCATAGTTTAAAGTATTGTTTTAAAATAATTCCAAAAAGTAAAGTTTGATTTTCACCGTTTTATATAAGGGACACCCATTTGACTATGCATTATAGTCTACATAATGACTACATAATGAGAGTGGAGCATCTACAAAATTTAGTATCCATGGGAGATCCTGGAACTAATAAATACATAAAAGATACAATTTCCCCTTTACCTGTGTGTCTTACGGGTAAAGCACAGAGGTTTAGGTGCCCCAATAGGTTCTGCTCTCAACTTAACACTCAGCAGGGGCAGGTAAATTAGGATGATGATTTTTGTAAATGAAGGAAAACACATGGGAATATATCAATGTCACAGTAATGCAAAGGAGCGTATACAATTTTATACTTGTTCCAGCATCATAGCCTCCGACTATGCCTGTCTGGCAGGGACAGCCCCATTTAATCACCTGTTGTTTCACTTTTTCATCTGCTTTTTAAAATGTCCCAGTTTCTCTCTCTTCCTCCCACTTTTCCCCCTTTGTCATATGCTTACTTCAGTTGCTGAGTTCAAAGTGCAAAAATAGTTTGCAATGAGTGCGAGAACAGGAGAGAAGAAATTGAATCTTACACTTCCCAGTACATTCAGGTAAAAGCAAATTGTGCAGCTTCTGCTAACATATGTATCCTTTCTTATGAATAACTTTTGTCATCTTGAGCACACTCTGATGTTGCTTTGCCACAAGTGTCCTGGTTTTCATCTGTGATCTGTTGGAGGGTATGCATCATGAACACACAGAGATGGAACAATGATAGCCATAACTAATGGGACTAAACCACACCAGAGGGGAAAACAGACTGATCCACTAAAGGCTCCCTGAAGATGTTTTCAGTGTACCGCATTGACATCCCCACATGAACGTCATGAAACTCTGACAGAATTGCAGTGTTGATATGTACCCCAAGATTTTTCTAATCCAGCTCCCCACCAATTCCACAATCCATGTCTAAAGCATCCTTGACAGGCAGCCATGCAAACCTTTGTTTAAAAAAATCTCCAACAAATGAGCAAGTAGTATTACTGGAGTTTTGTTGTGTTTGTGTACCTTCAAGTTGTTTTCAAATTAAGACGACCCTAAGGCAAATCTGTCACGGGATTCTTGGTAAGTTTCTTTGGAGGGGGTTCACTTTTGCCATCCTCTGAAGCTGAGGGAATGCAATTCACTCAAGTAAATTTACTGCATTGCGTTCTCAGAACGGTACAAAATGGGAACGGCCACTTCCTGTCCCATCTGCTCCTGTTTTGTACCATTCTGAGAACGTTCTGGGAACACAATGGATTTACATGGCCAAGCTGAAATTTGAACCCTGGTCTCCAGAGTCATAGTTCAGCACTCAGACCACTACACCATGCCAGCTCTCAGCGTTTACTTTTTACCAGAGTCCCCAACCAGCGTGTCTACTGGCTAGGAATAGTTTCTGAGAATTCTACTCCCAAAAATGTACATTTTCCAAGGTCTGGGCCCTCTTTACCATTTTCCAGTGTGGTCTCTTCCAGCTTTCCATTTTGAGATCCCTCCCTACAGATCTCTTGAATCTGGTTTGACAGTAGAGAAAGGGGCAGCTGTTTCCCCTTCATGAGGCTAGAAATGACCAGAAGACCACCAACAGCAGCCCTGCATAGAAAGAAAGAAAGAAAGTCAAAAACCATCCTCTTGAGTCCTGCCTGCTACATTTGGATATGTTAATTCATTTTTAATATATGCACATTTAAATTTGACCCTTAACTACTGGGCATGCTGAAGTGGGAAAAGAGAGACGCAGAGGGAAACATCTAGGCAGATTTAAAGCTGTCTCAGTAGCAGCCCAGCTCTTATCGGCTCCTGCCAGCCAAAGCATTTAAGGGATTTGGATGGGAACCGGAGCAGCTCCCCACTAGGCTGGCTCTTTCTGCATTGATCTCAGACCTCCTCTGATCATTGACAGAGCTGCTGCTGAATGGAGAGAAAAGTAACTGAAAATGGGTGAGCTGGGAATCTACCCCAAAACTCAACACACTCCTGGGTCAGGTTAGTCGAGTCCTCTACTATAACCTACTTCAATCCAGCATCCTTCAGAGGGGCTGGACTGCAGCATCTATCATCCCCAGTAGTACATTTTTGCTGAGAATGGGAATTGCCATCAGATGGAGTTTAGTAAGTTTACCTTTTTTTTTTTTTACAACCACTCCAAGGATGTTTTAGCCAACATGGACAATAAACAACTACAATGGGCCCTTGGTGTCCACTAGGACTGGGTTCCAGGTCCACCAGTGGGTACAAAAATCAGTGGATGCTTACATCCCATTAAAGAAAATGACACAGTGAAATGGTATGCCTTATATATAATAGCAAATTATATATAATTTATATCTTTTTGAAAGTCATGAATGGTTGATTCCATAAAAAATCCATGAATATGATGAGCCGACTGTATTCAAACAATCTGGTTGAATACATTGGCTGGAGTCCTGGCCATTGCTATTGGCTACTCTTTTTCCAGAGCTATACAGCAGTATATGATACAGGAAGGTAGATGAAATCCATTGGTTCTCTGCAACTTTTTTCCTCCATGCTTTCCTTCCTTCATGGCCTCTGCACCAACATCTTTTTCCTCCTGCCACTCATGCCTATTGTATGCCAGTTTAGCTATGGCACGAACACTACCTATTAACATTCGGACTATAACATTGCAGAGTTATAACGGTTTGATACCACTTTAATTGCCATGGCCATTCACACATAGAGTATTTACATCATATTGCTTAGGTAACTTTAGAAGTCCTATTTCTTTAGGTTCCTGAACTCTAAATGCTCAACTGAAGTTTTGAGTTAATCCAATGCTAGAAATTTGAAAATTGAAGAACCATTTCATGCAAGACAGGATTTTATTTTGAGCAGCAGTGCCCTTATTTTGAAAGCCAGCATGATATAGTGGTTTGAGCATTAGACCAGGGTTCGATTCCCATCTCGGCCATGAAACCCACTGGGTAACCTTGAGCAAGTCACAGTCCCTCAGCCTCAGAGGAACACATCTTGCCAAGAAAACGCATGGGCCTAAGGGTCACGATAAGTTGGAAATGACTTGAAGGCACACAACAACAAAAAGAAGCCATTATTTTGCCTTCTTGTAGCTACACCCCCACCTTTCTCACATAACTGTCCCAGCACCTAGTAGTCCCTACTTTATTGTTACGGCGACCATGACTTATGGAAGGCCTATGAATGAGGAACCTCCAGAAAATCCTGTTACTAACAGCACTGCTCAGGTCTTGCATAATCAAGGCTGTGAATCTATCTCCCATAATTCCTTACCATTCATTGGTCATGCTGACTGGGATTTCTTTGGACTGAAGCCTAAAGTATCTCAAACCATCCAACATTTCATTGTTGAAACCCCAGACAAGTATGGCCAGCCAACATTAGATTGCAGTCAAGATGCCAAAGGTTGCTAATAAGGAAGAATTAACAAGCTATGAGAGGGTGCAGCAGTTTGCTTTTGCCTGAGCCTACTACAAAAGAAAATATTCTACCCCCTCCTTTGCTTTCTCCCTGCCAAGCTACTTTTCCACTTTTAGCTATGGAGTTTATCACACGGGAGGCATCCTGTGCAGAAACGGGATTTAAAATGGGATTTAAAACCCCTCCAAAACCTAAGATGATATGCAAAAGTGCAATTGATTTTCAGACACATTGGGGTTAACACAACATTAAACTGGCTAGAAAGTTGACAAAACATTATTCTTTTTACTTTTGGGGTTTTCTGGAAGTAAAGAAAAGAATCGTGTTTTGTCTACTTTCTAGTCAGGTTAATGTCACATTAATGCACCTTAACAGTGATGTCATCTGAAAATCAATTGCGCTTTTGTGTGTCTGTTCTACTTTCTATCTGGGTTAATGTTGGGTTAACCTGGACATCATCTGATAATAAATCCGCTGTTGTGGGTTTTTTCACTTTACATCCCATTTTTGCACAGGATCCCTCCTGTGTGATAAACTCCTTAGTTTTCAGCAGAGGAAATAAGCTGAGGACAAAGGGGAGAAATGGAAGGAAAAGGAAGAAATGGGGACACTTTGAAAGCAGCTGAGAAAGCAGAATGAGGACTAATCCTTCCAAATCGAGACGGTTGGAAAGTATGATAGCTGGAGGGCACTAGGATGCTTTGCCCTGATCTTAAAAGAAGTTGCCTTCACTTTCTGTGACAAAAGAAATATGCATCCTGGAGAACAAGAGTCCTTCTGCCCATAGCAGGCAACACATATCTTATGCACTTTTCCTTTGCTCAGCTTGGAATTGTCTTCTGCTTCCTTCACGGCTCATTCAGATGGCAAGGCACAAAAAAAAGGAAGGCTGCTCCAAAATTCCTTGCTGGAAGAGAAAGAGAGAAGGAAGGGAAAGAAACAGAGACCCTTCTGGGGGCCTCTGCCCAGATGTTGTCAGTTAGTGGTGATAAGATCTCAGCATATTAATGCAAACAGCTGGGCTTTGTGGGGTTTTGGATGTGATGCTATCGCTCTGCTGGAATGCAGGGCAGCCCCCAGAGACAATGCTCATACACTCTGGGTACACAGGCAGGTAAAAGAGAAGCCCTAAAAGGAGGAGACGCAAGGAAAAGCTTGTGAAATAATCTTCCCAGACCTCTGCCACCAAGTCGTAGTTCTTTACCATCAGCAGAATCATGCTGCACATAGATCAGGGCTAGAAATGTTACTGTGGGAGATGTCAACTTCCAGAATCCTTTAGCCAACATGGACAACAGATTCTTGAAGCTGAGTCTCAAAAAGTAGGATTTCCAAATTCTGGATTAGGTGGCATCCTGTTAGTGACATACACATACATATGTTGTACTATGCCTGCAAAAGTTATTTTTGTATGGCAATACACAATGCATTCTATCACTGTATTTGTTCAACATGTATGCAGAAAATATCATATGCTTAGACTCAGAGGAGTGAAGATCAGAGGAAGGAACATCAGCAACCTAAGATACACAGATGACACCATACTACGAGTAGAAAACAAGAAAGACTTGGAACAGTTACTAAAGAAAGTCAAAGAAAAAAGAGCTAAGATAGGTTTAATGCTGAATATTAAAGAAACAAAAATAATGACCATGGAAGAACTACATGAACTCATCCTAGTTAATGAAAAAATAGAAATAGTCAAAGAATTCCCATACCTTGGGTCAAACAATGATCACAGCGGGAGACTACAGTCAAGAAATTAGAAGTAGACTTGGAACGGGAAGGGCAGCTATGATGGAATTAGACAAGATACTAAACTACAAAGACAAGACTGAATGCTAAAGTAAGGATGATCCAAGCCATCCTATTCCCCATCATCATGTGTGGATATGAGATCTGGATAGTAAAGGGTAAGACAGAAAGAAAATCAACTAATTTGAGATGTGGTGCTAGAGAAGAGTGCTGAGGATACCATGGACAGCCAAAAAGACCATCAGATGGGTCCTAGAACAGATCAAGCCTGAACTCTCACTGGAAGTCACTGGGACGATCTAGACCGTTCGTGACTGCCCCAGGAAGCAGCGAGATGGGGCCAAGGCTGCCATACTGGCAACCTCTGCGGTCCCATCACGCCGCTTCCAGAAGCCGCAGGGAAGCGGCAAACTGCCAGTTCCCCACAGCTCTAAGCGGGGTGCAGCAGGTGCCCTGGGTGCCCGCTGCACCCCGCTTGAGGAGGTGGGCCTGAAGGGGAAAGGGGCCGCCGCTCCGGCTCCTTCCTCCCTGGGTCTTTGCTGTGGCCGTGTTAAAGCCGTGGCAAAGGCCCGCCCACAAAAAGGAGCTCCGTTTGGAGCTCCTTTTTGCACTGCGGAAAGGGCGCGATTTGTGCCCTCCCATGGCGCAAAGGCGTCATGGCATGCGCAGCTCATCTAAAAGCTGCGCACGCCATGACGCCATCATGGCACGCCCGTATGGACGCTGCCATTTAATTATGGTGGCGCACATACATGCTAGGGTTCGGGAGGGTGTAAAAGCTACGCCCTCCCGAACCTTATTCGCGCCGCTTTTGGCCCTAGACGTGCCTCTTTTGGCGCGTCTAGATTGGGCCATTATGACTAAATTGAGGTTGTCATACTTTAGACACACCATGAGAAGGAAATACTCATTAGAAAAGTCAATGATGCTAGGTAAAGTGGAAGGCAGCAGAAAGAGAGGAAGACCAAAAGCCAGATGGCCAGACCCAATAGGGAGACCATGGGCCTGAGCCTACAGGTCCTGAGCAGAGCAACTGAGAACGGGGGTCTTGGAGATTTCTCATCCACAAGGTTCCTATGAGTCAAAGGCAACTAACAACAATAAACAACAAGCATCATAGCCAGGTGATGTGAGCTTGTGCAGCTGTACTGATGGGACCACTGCACAGGCATTAGTACATTAAAATAAGGAGAATAGCATGCAAATGCACATGCCTCTGTGTGGTGCTTTTGTGTATTTCATACTGCAGTTTCACAATGGATTTTCAGCCATGCACATTGAGCATTGATCCACATACATTGCACTATGTTGGTATTCAGTATAGGGGTTGTGCCACAAACTCTAACAGCAGATATATACATTATACTAAGGTGAATCCTGAGCATTGATAGTATCAAAACACACTCAAGAATATCCATGGAAACAACAGAAATAGCTTTCCTTACATCATTTTTCTTCCCCCTCATACACATTTTTAACCATTTTAAAGAGAACTTAAGGTGATATGGTAGAATTACCATTGCTCCCATTCAGACATGCTGACTGGGGGATTCTGGGATTTTTAGTCCCAAAAAGTAAAACGACCCTACCACAGGGTTTTCTTGGCAGTCTTTGTTCAGAGGGGATTTACCCTTGCTTTCCTCTGAGACTGAGAAAGTGTAACTTGACCAAGGTCACTTAGTGAAAAGTCGAAGGTTTTTATGGCTGGCATTCATTGTTTTTTGTAAGTTTTTTGGGCTGTGTGGCCATGTTCTAGAAGAGTTTCTTCCTGATGTTTCACCAGCATCTGTAGCTGGCATCTTCAGAGGGTTGGGTATATATATCCTGTGTGACCCCAGGAAGGGAGGAGTGATTTGCATGTGCATTGTTCTGTTGCTAATGGCAGGCCTCAGGGTGGGAGGATATGCAAAAGAGGATTAGTGTCTGCTTGATTAGTGCTCACTGTCTACTGGAAAACCCCTGACTCCAGGAGATTTCTCATTTGCATTTGTTGAGTCTTCAGCTTTCTGTTTTTAAGGACTGGTAGGCAAACCTTGTTTACTTTCAGGGTTTCCTCTTTCCTGTTGAAATTGTCCAGGTGTTTGTGGAACATGAGAAACACTGCAGACTGGGTCAGCTGGAAAAATCAGCAGTAGCAGAACATGTTATAAACCATTTTTCAGGCAAGCATTCTCTGAAGATGCCAGCCACAGATGCTGGTAAAATGTCAGGAAGAACCTCTTCTAGAACACAGTCCGAAAACCCACAAAAAACAACATCACCCAGTGAGTTTGCATGGCTGACTGGGGATTCGAATCCAGTGTCCTAGTCCAAAACTCAGGCTACTACACAACATTGGCTCACAACACAGATGGCACTGAATTTCATTCAGATTGGTTCATGGAAAGAACTGGGGCAGTTTTCTGAATTAGATTTTTATTTCTCCATTGAGCTAAGTGGAGAACAATTTTTGAGAGAAATAATGGTGGTATTATACAATTGCCATTGCACTCATATAAAGTTATACCTCAGTTATGAAGTGTTTCCTGAACATGACTTCTTTAACAGAAACTTTGGTACCAGGGATAGAAATGACATGGAAAGAACAGGGATAGGTTTTTGCACCACAAAAAAGAAGAGTTCAATAAGTTTCAGCAAACTTTTTATCCAAAACTAACAATATGCATATGTGAAATGAAACAACCAGATCAAGTGAGACTCTATATATTAAACCATTTGCAACCTACTAGAGACCACTTGAAAGCCTCTTCCAAAATGTATCCAGAGACTTTTTTTTTTCATAAACTTCCAGCCTTCTTATGAATTCCATTTTGGTGGCCAGACTTATAGATCTAGGTTCTTTTTTAAACACTGTGGGGAGGCAGGGGGGAGCTGGTAAGGCAGGCTTATCTGTTATCTGTCCCAATGATAGGGACAATGATAGATGAATTTTAATCATGTTGTAGTGGATCCTTTCCCCTACTCCACCTCCCATGACAATAATCTGATAATATTAATTTTGTGGGGCTGCTAATATTCCTTTCTTTCAAGATCTCTGGCACCCTAAAGTTGCTTGATTGGATGCTCTTAATTTAAAAAAGAGATTAGAAAAGGCTTTTTTAAAAACAAAACCTACAACTCCCAGAATCCCCCAGTTAGTTCAGGAGCTGTTCTCATGCTGCTTAGGAGAGTCTGTAGTCCAGAGAAACTTTACCAAGTTCTGCAGTCAGAAAGGTCTGAACTTAATTTAAATGTGCAGTGTGGGTTGCATTTAAAAAGAAAAATCTAGCATGTAATTTTATTCTCCCAATGAAACAAAAACAAAAAGTTATTGTCTTCTGCCTATGCATCTGTCAGATCAGAATCTTCTCAGATTAACTGAATATTCTCCATGAAGACCTGTTTATAGAAATTTATGCATGCAATACCACTTAGGACTTTATCACACTAGCCTGCTATCCCACCAGAATCACACTAGTTTAAAAAGGGAAGCACACCAGTTTGTTATAATTTCTTATCATACTTTTCCCCATGATACCACTTTGGTGATCTATGATCACATGATTTGCTTTCTGCACTGCCAAATGCCACTTTCTGTAGGAAGGATGGGAATGAAAGCTCCCGGCTGCCAAGTGCTTCCTGAAGCCAGTTGCTGTGTGAGTGTGCACACAGTATCCAGTTTTGAGAAAGTGTTGGCAGCCATGATCGCTACTCTTCACACACACACACACACACCCTGAAGAACAGGGCTGTGTGCATATTCATATAGCAACTCTGTGTGATCACTGCTGCCAACTGCTTCCTGAAGCCAGCTGCTGTGTGAATGTACACACAGCAGCCAGCTTTGGGAAGATGTTGGCTTCCATGATTGCTGTGAGAGGGAGGGAGGAGAGGAGCAGAATTACACCCGCATTATTGTCTGAGAATCAGAACTGAAGCAGAAGGTCCTTATTGCATGAAGGCAGTAATGGAATAGCAGTGAGACTGAGAGCCTATTGATAGGTTTTGTCCATCAATGAAAGGGCAAGATCGTAATGATATTGTGTGTTAAGTACCAGCCAAAGATGCTTTTACCCTGTTAAAATTCTGCTTTATAGCCTCGTGGGATAAAATCCTTAGTCTTCTGGAAGACAAATGTCACAGCTGAGGAAACTGTGGAGGTTAGCCAAGATATACCTTCCAACAGTCCCAGTTTGTAAGAGACTTTAACATTCTCTATAATCCCATTTTTTCCAGCTGTATTTTAAGATGTCCCGGTTTCTCTCACCTCCTCCCACTTTCCCCCATTGTCCTTGGCTTACTTCATTGCTTCAAACTGAGTTCAAGCACAAAAGTACAGTGGGCCCTCTGTATATGTGGAGAATCTGTTCTGGGATACACACACATATGTATGGGAAAAAACACAAGACCTCAAGTCCTGTTGATTTTAATGGTGTCATGCTCACACATGCACCACCACACGTTTGCTACGGTGTGCACCATTTTGTCCCCCCGGGCTTTCCATCCATGTGTTCTCAAATCTGCACATGGAAAACCCATAGGAAGGTTGTAGTTTAGGTTCAGTTAAGTGTAGTTAGGTATGTTTAGCCTGGAGGAGAGAAGGATGATATGATAGCCCTGTTTAAATATTTGAAAGGAAGTCATACTGAGGATGGAGCAATCCTTGTTTTCTGCTGCTCCAGAGACTAGGAAACAAAGCAATGGATTCAAACTGCAGGAAAAAGGATTCCATTTTAATATTAGGAAGAACTTCCTGAGAGTAAGAGCTGTTTGACAGTGGAATACACTTCCTTGGAGTGTGGTGCAGTCTCCTTCTTTGTGGGTATCAAACAGAACCTGGATGGCAATCTGTTAGGGGTATTTTGTGTCTTCCTATATCATAGAATCATAGAATCATAGAGTTGGAAGAGACCACAAGGGCCATCCAATCCAAGCCCCTGTCATGCAGGAACTCCCAATCTCCCAGCCTCTGCTTAAAGACCTCCAAGGACGGAGAGTCCACTACACTCCGAGGGAGTGTGTTCCGCTGTCGAACAGCCCTTACTTCCCAGTATATGTCAGGGCATTGGACAGGATGGCTCTTGTGGTCTCTTCCAACTATGATCCTATTATTCTAACTTAGCAGGGGAAAGAAAAGAGGAGGAGACCGAATCTTACCCTTCCCAGTAGGTTTTGAGCAAAAGAAAAATACTGCAGCCTCTCCTGTCTTGTGTGTCCTTCCTCTTAACCACAATCTGCACACTTCCATCTTAGCCACATTCTGTTTGGCTATGGCTGTCCCAGGTTCCATGTTTAAAGTGTTGGAGGATATGGTTTTCTCTATGCCTTCATTTACAAAAAGAAAGATGGAGTACCTGGTGGAAAAGAACAACAGATATAGCAACTTTATAATTATGCACAGCTTCACTAGGGATACTGTTGGTAGATATAGGTTTCATTTCTCATCATTGTCCAAGGCAGCCAGTTGTCAATGGGAGCACCAGGGTGTAAAATGCAACCTCTGAAATGGACCCCTGATCTCTAATCTAGCACATAAATATGACCAGGAGCGTCTAATTGATTGTTCAGGCTCACTACAGTTGTATCGGCTGAAATACACAGGCAGCAAAGCAAGAAAACTGGAGGCAATTTGACTGTAATCTGCAATCTGTCAATTTAGCAGCATGACTAAAGCATCCGTGAATGGGAGAAGAAGGGCTGAATGTCTATAATATTGATGCACAAGAGTCCGGGCAGAACAAACTGAATCTGCAGTTGGAAAGAGTTTTTTGAAATACGCGAGTGGTACCAAGAAGGAAAGCACAACACAACACAACATCTTTTCCCTAATATTTTACAGTGCCTCTTCCTATATCATCTTTAAAACACCCATTAAAATTCCCAGAGGTCTTGGCAGCAAAAGTAAAGATAGTACCTAAGTACTATTTGTTTCTGACTCTAGGTCCAATGGAGAGTCGGTGGTTTGAGCATTGGACTATGATTCTGGAGACCAGGATTTGAATCCTCACTTGGGCAAATTACAGTCTCTCACCCTCAGAGGAAAGCAAAGGCAAACCCCTTCTGTACCAATCTTGCCAAGAAAACTCAGTGATAGGTTCATTTTATGGTCTCCATTAGTCAGAAAATGACTTGAGAGTACACAACAACAAGTAGTTTCCATAAAACATTTCCATCCAAGCAGACAACCTGTGGTGACACAACCTTGTAGTATCTGCATCCTAGTGCCTGGAAGAGTTACCATTTTTTGGACTAGGGACCTTTCACACCACACAGTTATAGCTTTATTATTCCTCTTTAATTCCCATGGCTTTATCCTATGGCATCCTGGGATTTGCAGTTTAGGAAAGCGTATCTGAAATACTGAATCAGAGAGCTCCAATGCTGGGGTTCCATTGGATGCAGCCTTGGCAGTTAAAGTGGAATCATAGCATTATATTTGTATAGTGCAAAAGGCCCCTATAGCTCTTTGATGAGCTTTATCTGAGAGCTTTATTTCTCTGTAAAAGGACATTTTCCAAATTCTGTGCCCTACAGCTCTGCTGTCTACTGAATTGATAATCATCAAAAGAGGGAGCACATCACTCTTCCAAGACACCAATTTGCAGGAATTCTGCATATATTGATTTAAATATAGCAGTGCAAATTTAGATATAGTATGATTTAAGTAGAAACAAAAATCTATCTCAATACAGCTGGGAAAGATTTTGATGTGTGTACCTGCTCAGTCTGATAACCAGGTGCTAACTGGTGATGACAAATCTCAAAAATCCTAATTCTACCTTCTTGGGTTTTATATATATATATATATATATACACAAACACACATACATACATACATACATATAGACTAGGCTTGGACTGAGCAGCAAGGTACAGGCTACCTTGAAATTAGAATTGCTAAACTGAAAACTGAAGAGGGCTCCTGTACCTTTACCAGCAACCAACCAGGTAACAAGCAACACCTGCTGAAATTACTGTTTGCATTAATGGTGCAGTAGCCCTCACAAGTTTAAATTCTGGCAACCCTACTTGAAATCTGAGGAGTGACCTCTAACAGCCCTTGAAAGAGCAGAATAGATGGTCCTCTACAAAACAGGGCACACAGCTATTCTACCAAATGTATATATGTGCAGGAAAAGCCACTTTGACCATGAAACAAAAGCAAAACTATATTTCATGGTGGTACTTTCCTTAGGGAAAGTACATTGAAGAAGGAGGATAAGGGTGAGGAAGAAAGCCATCCCACAAGTCTACCCCTCTGCCAATGCTGAAGAGACAAAAGGATGTACTTCTCATTTTGCTTATCACTTTTAAAGACTTCTCCGCAATTGGAAAGGCTCTCAGAGTTTTACTTATCAATTTTCAATATATCATTATTTTTCAGCTTACCATATAAAATAAAAATAAGGCAGCCTCTGCTCTCAGGCTTATGATTCCCCCCCCCCACCTGTGAAATGCTGGAAGGCATGGAAATGGCATTGGTCAATCTAACAGAGGCAGAACCATGGCAATGAAAGTGGAACCACAGCACTATAATTGTGTAGTGTGGAAGGGGCCCTGATCTTCCCCTTTCAGCTGCTTTCCCTTTCCTAAGGTGGGCTGGTTAGCAAATGCCTGCTCTCCTCAGCCTGGTTCCAAAGAGGTGCATGGGTCACCCATCTGATTCTCCCTCCTTCCTTCATCCACACTTCAAAAATAATCCAGGCTGACATAACTTTAACTGCCATGGCTCAATACTATGAAATTCTGGGAATTGTAGATTGTTACAACACCAGGGCTCTCTGACAAAGAAAGCTAGATAGCTTACAAAACTACAAACCCCAGAATTCCATAGCATTGGACCATGGTTTTTAAAGTGGAGAACCAGCATGGCATAGTGGTCTAAGCATTGGTGAACAGGGTTCAATTCCCACTTGGTCATTAAACCAACCTCGGGCGACTCGCATGCTCTCAGCCACAGGGGAAGGCAATGACAAACCTCCTCTGAACAAAGCTTGCCAAGAAAAGTTCATGATAGAGTTACCATAAATTGGAAGCGAATTGAAGGCACACAACACACAGAATTAAAGTGGTGTCAACCTGGATTACTTCTGCGGTGCAGATGCAGCCCTGGTGAGAGGAGGCCCCAAGGACCTGGAGGCAGGTTCTCACTCCTCCCTGGTCTCACACCCACACGCCTTGCCCCAGTGGGCCCAGCTCAGCTGCAGCACAGTGCTAAAGACAGAGGGAGTCACACGCCATAAATCAGGCTGGGCCGGCCAGACGACGACGACTTGTGGGTTCAAAGCCTGTTTGTTTTGGAAATGAGTGAATCACTTTTCAGAAGAGAAGGAGATTTACAGGCCAGGCCTGGGCTCTCTCCATGGGAGAACAAGGAAAAGGCATTGCCAGGACCTTGCAAATGGAGAAAGCAGAAGGCACCAGGGGAACAAGGGAGGGGAGGCAATGTTGGCTGGGACTTTGAACCAGTTCTTCCAAGTGAAGAGAATCTTTGGTTTAAGTTAAAGATTGGAAGAATATATATGGAGCCATCATGCTGTAGTGGTTTGAGTGTTGGACTACAGCTCTGGAGACTGGGGTTCGAATCCCAGCTTGGTCATTTAACCCACTGGATGACCTTGGACAAGTCACACTTTCTCAGCTTCAGAGGAGGGCAATGGCAAACCCCTCTGAGGAAACTTGCCAAGGAAACCCCATGATAGGGTCACCATAAGTCGGAAACGACTTGAAGGCACACAACAACAACACATTTTTAAATTGGACTGGAACTCCCAGAATCCACCAAACCAGCAAGGCCAACAGTGCACTGCCATCATTTCTAGCAGTCAAGTTCCAAATATCTGATTATTTCAGGCTGGAAACTGGAGAAAGTCTTTGGGGTTTTCTGCTGTTCATCATGTTTATGGACCATTCGTATGTATTGGGAGCTCCCACTCTGTCCCTAATAAACAAAGAACCTCTTACAGATGGACTTTTATTTTATATTTTCTGCAAAGGCAGAATCTTTAAAAACACACACATGAAACACCTTGACTCCCTGACGCCTCTGGTTTCAAAAAACATGTGTTTAATGGGAGGAAATAATAAGCATGCACAGGGCCAAAGAGGCAGCCAAAAGAGACTGGCAAGTACTTTCCCACTTTAAACAAAAAATGAATTCATAAGAGTAAATTGTTTTCTAGGATTGTAATCAGAATTGTTATTGCTATGTTTGTTGGACTGCGCCCTGAAAATTGAAAATGCAGTGTAGAATATTAAGGGTCAGTAATGATCTGTTTTCCAGCTTTGTATTTAACAATTAAAATAAAGTAATGTTACTAGATACGCCTGATTATGCTTGGTCACAAGAAGCCTCTTGATGTCACGCTTATTTTGCCCCACTGATGCCAAACAGAAGAGTGACTCTTTTATCATTTATTTTGCTAAAATGTAGAAAATTCAAGGACACCTCAAACCAAAGCTTGGAAAAAAATGAGTTGTTGTTGTTGTGTACCACTCCAACTTATGTATGCACACCAACATTTCACAAAAGGAAACGGGGACACATGTAGCTAAGCCACATCAGAGTGAGGTCAAAATGGCAAAAGTTATTTTTAAATACTCACACGCTAGGGATGCCCTAGCAATTTGCTTTTGCCTGAAACTACTGGGAAGCACAAGATTCCACTCTTTCTTCTCCTTTAACTCCCTGCCTGTTGAGTTAACTGAATATTACCATATATACTCAACTATAAGCCGACCTCATGTATAAGTCGAGGGCAAGTTTTGGGGCCAAAATTATGGATTTTACTATGACCAATGGATAAGTCGAGGGTAAAATTTAGGGGCATATAGGAAAGGTTCTAAAGGGTGAAGCAAAGCAAAACAATGTCAAATAACTTCCAAAAGTCCATCAGACATAACTCTTTGTGCTTATTCTTAAGATTGGATGGATGATAGAGTAAAGGGGGTCAGTGCTTCCAGGACAGATTATACTCTTGCTTTTCACAAGGGGATGGTTCCTTCTTTTAAATAAGAGTTAAGATACAGTACTTACATTGACCTGTGGATAAGTTGACTCAGGTTTTTGGGGTCAATTTTTTGACCTAAATTTCTAGACTTATACATGAGTATATACAGTACCTATGTTTGCACTTTGGATGCGGTTTGCCACAATGGCGGTAGACTGTGGACAAAGGGGGAAAGTGGGAGGAGGAGAGAGAAATGGAGACAAGCTGATTAGGAAAAAGTGGGGCCACATAGGATTACTCGAGGCTATCCCTACCAAATTGGGACAGTTGGAGTGTAGGCTTTTGGCGCCCTAAAATAAACCTATCAGACATGTTACTTTGCAAGATTTCTTCAGAGTGGGTTTTGTCGGAAAAACTCCAACATTTTCTATTCCCCACTCTTTTGCTATTCAGAACAAGTGAGCATTTCCCGCATGTGAAATCCTCCTCTTTCCCCTCATCTATTCCTTCCCATTTGCTCTTACTACCTATTGAAGTGCATGGTAATATGTACTTATAACCAAGTGTATAGACAATGTGACTCAGAGGATGTTCTTCAAATAGTTTTGTGAGATATTTAGCTTTCCCTATCAGAGTGCTTTGGTGCTACAACAAACTACATACATGGAGCCATGACATTGTAGTTGTAACTGTAAATGTTTGACTATGTTTATATTGTGAATTGTCTTATTGATACTGTATTATATGAGTTTAAACTGATGTTATGCATAGGTGATATAGTGAACATATTTTGTTGATATTATATCATGTGTACATGTTGATACATTAGGTTAAATTTATTATTTATTGATTGTACTGTGTATATTTCATTTGTTGTAATCCTGCCTTGATCTGAAGGAAAGGTGGGACATATAAATAAATTTTATTTATTATTATTATTATTATGACAGTTAAAGTGGTGTGAAACTGGATTATTTCTGCAATGTGGATGCAACCTTAATATGCATATGCATATACAAAGCCATTAACAAACATTTCAAAGCTCGTAACCTGAAACTGCCAGCTTTTTGTTTATTTTGAACCAGTTTCTGTTTTCAGCGGAAGCAGTGTCAGACTGTGGCACACTTTTCTGCTATGCTGCTAGAGCAAGCTAATTCCTAATGGTTTTAGCTTTGATATTTTTCTTAACAAGGGCTGACACCTTGGGAACTTTTAATTCCCAGCAGGTTTGCCATTACCTTCTTCTGAGGCTGAGACCGAGTGACTTGCTCAAGGTCTACCAGAGTCCTAGCCAAACACTCAAACCACTGTGCCATGCTACCTCTGAACATGGTGCACATTAACAAATACAAACACACAGAGAGAACTAATGCAAACACAGGTGTAACAAAATTACATTTCAAAATGAACATACTATATGGTAACAGCAGCATACAATTTTAGTGTAATAAGTACAGTTGGCTCCCTGTATCCACAGATTGTTTATCCATGGATTCAATAAATGTTCCAAAAAGTATAGATTCCAAAAAGTGGACCTTGGTTTTACTATTTTACCATTTTACATAGACTGTTGTCGGCTGGGGTTTGTTTCCAGGACTCCCTGTGGATCCCAAAATCTGTGGATGCTCAAGTCCCATTGTATACAATGTTGTAGTAAAATGGTGTCCCTTGTAGACAATGACAAAATCAAGGTTTCCTATTTGGAATTTATATTTTTTATATTTTCAAGCCGTGGATGATTGAATCCGTGGATAAAGAATCCATAGATACAAGAGGGCTGACTGTATAAGGGATACCATTTTACTATTCATTATATTTAATAGGACTTGAGCATCCACAGATTTTGGTATCCACCAGGGCAGAGGGGATGGAACCAAACTCCAGAAGATACCAAGGGCCCACTGTAATGGTTTTCTCTCTCTCTTTCTAGTTACTTTTAAATGGCATTTTTGGAAGCATATTAAGTGGATTTTTTGTTTTTGTTTTATGCCATTCTTACATCAGTCAGTCCCCAAATTCTATCATCACTACCGAAAAGAAACGAAAAAACAGAAAATACAAGTATTTTATGAGTTATTTTATAAAATGAACAATGGCAATGAATTACTTTTTGAAAAGCACAACAAGTAAAAGGAAAAATGAGGTTGTTGTTGTTATTTTTAAGTTATTTCCCAAGCTGTTCTTCAAACATGGCAGGGTGGCATGGGAGCTGAGCAAGACCCCCAAGCGCCTGGGAAATGGGGGGCTTCAGCATTCGACACAGTTTCTTCCCTCCTCCCAGGGTCATGCTTGTTTTCTCTTGGACCCATATGTAAAAGTAGATTATTTGTATCAACTTAATCCTGTTTAACACTCATGGCAGGCTTCCTACAAGGAACCCTGGGGAACACACTTTTCGCCTGCGCACTTGCGATGATCTGTTAAGAGATCTGCAACTTTCTCACATACTTACTATTCCCAGGGCGCTTTGCATGGGAGGCCATGACTGCTAAACTGGATTAACTTCGTAGTAAAGGCTTAGGCTAACTCTACTCCTTTCCCAGTGGCTGGCCTCCTTCTACCAGGCTCCTCTTCATCTGGAAAGACAAATATGCCTTCTTCTAGCTCTACAAATGTCCATGCCAAATCAGCCATTCCAGTGATCATCCATCTCCATACATCATGTTAAGAGTGTTCCTGCCTTCTTGTTGGGAGAATATTCAGCCTAAAATTTGGCAGCAAGCATTAAACAACTGGCTGTTACCATGAGTATATTAAAAGCTGTTCCGGGAAGATAGTTTTGCCACCTATCCACAAGCAATGAGGGCCTCAAAACGTGCAGAAATCCTTATGATTCTCTGTCCTAACCTCTTCGTTATTTCTTTCCAACAGGTATTATCCAAACACAGTAAGGGAAGGTGTCACGGTGACTCCCACCACTTCCAGTCGAAAGAGAAGAACTTGGGAAAGTTCCCTTTTTGAGAATCAAAAAGCTGGCATGACCAGTGGCCATGCTAACTGGGAGATTCTTAGGAGCTGCTATCCTTGGTTCAATATCATGCTACACTATTATAGTGCTATTATTCCACTTTAACTGCTATGTCTGCTCTGGATTCTAGGGTTTGTGGTTTAGTGGGGCCTAGGAGTTCTCTGGCTGAGAATTCTAAATGCATCTCCCTAAACTGCAAATCCCAGGATTTCACAGGAGGCAGTCATAGCAGTAAAATTAGAATAACAGTGCTACAATCTAGTTTATCATACAACGGAATTTGGGGGTATAATGCAATGGCAATCTGAACGCAATCTGGGGTTTCACGTTAGTGCGAATGAGTGTATCTCACGCAGTTGCGGGCAATGGGAAGTCATTCTGAACGCAATCGTGGGGTTTCACGTAATTGTGTATTAGAGTATCTCACACAATTTCGGGCAATGGGAGGGTCATTTTCGGGAATGGGAAGTCATTCTGAGCGCATTCCGAATGCAATCAGATTTCACGTAAATTCGCTAAACTAGCAAATTCATGTAATTGTGAATTGGCTCCATTTGCAATTAAGAGAAATTCTTCCCATGTGATAAACTCCTATGTGTCAGGTGGTAAGTATACTTTGAACTAGCTAGCCTGTTCTAAGATCTTGGGCAAGATTTTTTCCTGCTGGTGGAAAGAAATCAGATGGGGGTCAAATGTTAACATGGAGTAATAGTGCTATTGCAGTGTAGTGCAGTGCCTCCCAACCTTTTCTATGCCCTACAATCCTAGGAAATATTTCATTAGGGTTTGCACCCACTACAAAAGTAATAACACATTTGAAGATGAAGAAGTCTCATTTGTAATTTTTGAAACACCAACTGAACCACATACAATACTGTGGGTGAACAAACTGAAATTTTTTTAAAAAAAAGAAGCTTTTAGCTCGGTGCGTAAAATGCAAATCTAAATTGAGGAATTAGATTTTAATTTATTCAGAAAAAAAATGAGTGATGACTTCTGACTTGTCACTCAAGGACACAAGCCACTCTTTGTCGCACCCCCCTGAAATGCCATCTTGCACCCCCTGGGAGTATAAGCACTCAAAACCTGGGAAAGTTATTTTTGTGGACTCCAACTAGGGACAACATTTTGAAAGGTTGACCCCAGGAAAACTTGAACTAGGGTTGTGAAAGCAAATGGTCACCTATCCACCCTGATGGACGACCCTTGGGGTCACAGTTTCCATGGAGGAAGAATCTGGGGTTTCTAAATCTGCCTGCCTCCTCTCTTTAGAGGCAAGTGTTCCCAAGCCCTTGAAATCTGAACCTTCAGTCTTAAGCCAGGCAAAATTCACATTTCAGCAACTGGTGCAGGAAGGGCTTCATTGAAGAAATGTGTCTTAGTCAAGTAACCTTCTGCAGCATTTCTCCCCCACATATTGGTAAAACATGGAATACTTGCTCATGTTTTACCCACAGCCTTCTCCAGACTATAGAGGGCTTAGCCAGCTTTCAGTTCTCACGGGATATCAGGGGTAAAGTCTCCTTTGTTTTCTCTTGGCCTGTCCCAGTACAGTTTGTCTGCAAAGTCTGTGCTGGGATCCAACTGGAACTTCTTTGAACATGCAATGATGTTAAGTTTTGCAAAGATAAATGGGCCCTTGGGGAGAGAAAGAGGCATGGGCTTCTTGGGCTTCTGCCAAGGCCCACCCTTCCAAAAATAAGGGGGGAGAGTCTTGTCTGCTTCAGTTCAGATGAGCCTTCTGCCTCAATCCCTTAAATTGCAGACCAGTGATTTATGGGTGGTGGAAAGGGGGAGAAACTGGAGACCCCAACTGTGCTTCCCCTCCTGACTTTCTCACTGGCCTGAGAAGCAGCACTTCCAAATCAGCAGAGACTGATGAGGCTTAAAGGTGTTTTCTGCATGCAGAAGCACCTGTCTCTCAGACCATTGTCCAGTATGCCACCAGATCCATTAAAGAACTGCAAAAATCAAGGGAGAGGCAACAATGAAGGCCACATCAGAACTGTATTTCGAAGGCCTTGAAACATTGTGAGCCCAGTGTCAGCTGTTTTTGATTCTAACCACCATCACATCGATCCCAAATCATGGCTGGGATTATTCAGATGGTGAAAATAATCCAGGATGAATCTGGGTTGAATCTCCATTGTTCACATGCATCCCAAATGCACCTGCATGCCTTGAACACATTTTGAACACATTTACCTTGACAACTCCATGTTTATTTGAGTGCTGCTACATGAGAGCAACCATACTCACGCAGATGTGCAGAGATGTGCTTTCATAGTGTGGATACAGTGTGCCTGTGCCAAGCGCAGGACTGCCATCCACAGTTTGAGTTTCTGGAGAAGGCAAGCCCTGGCTTTCTCAAGGGATGCATGCACTTGCAACAGCACAAGTGGGAGCATGCACCCATTGAGAAGAACAGGACTTAAGGGCCTGCATTTTTTTACTATCTGTGGGGAAATCTGGAAGGGATCCCCCCACAGATAGCAAGGGCATAATGTAACAAACTCAGAATACGTGAGTGAGGTTATACACACTGTTCCGTTAAAAAAAAAGAAAAAGAAACAAAGTGCCCTGTGGATGAGACATCTCCAAGACTCTCTGGACTTTATCACAAGGGGGAAAATCAGGGGATTCAAAAGGCATTATCCAGGAAAAGTT
Organism: Urosaurus nigricauda; assembly: GCA_034509955.1. NCBI lineage: Eukaryota > Metazoa > Chordata > Lepidosauria > Squamata > Phrynosomatidae > Urosaurus > Urosaurus nigricauda. Next base: position 270,292,237 of record JAOEGL010000003.1, read on the forward strand.
GCACAATCACAGATTTCCCAGTGAATTATTAGTTGCTGGTTATTCCCAGGATAAATCCTGTCTAATCGCGACATCATGTGATAATCTTAGCTGTGATGACATGGCTTTTCCTGGATAATGCCTTTTGAATCCCCAGATTTCTCCCATGTGATAAAGTCCCCTGTCCTCCACTGCTTTGCCTGGTTCCTGCAAACTCAAATCTGTGACCTCCCTAATAGAGTCCATTCATCTAGCATGCAATCTTCCTCTCTTTCTACATCCCTCCACCTTTCCTAGCATTATTGTCTTTTCCAATGAGTTGTTCCTTCTCGTGATGACAGCTACAGAACAAAGTTGTCTCACTCTATTCTGCTTTGGTCAGGCCTAACCTGGAATGCTGTAGCCAGTTCTGGGCACCATCGTTCAAAAAGGATGTTAACAAGCTGGAGTGTGTCTGGAGAACAGCAACCAAAATTGTGAAGGATCTGGAAACCACCATGCCATATGAGGACCAATTTAGTGGGCTAGGCATGTTTAGTCTGGAGAAGAGAAGGTTAAGAGGTGATATGATAGCCATGTTTAAATATTTTAAGAGATGTCATATAGTGGATGGAGCAATTTCCACAGAGGCTAGATGGCCATCTGTCACAGAGAGTGCTTTGATTGTGTCTTCCTGCATGGCAAAATGGCATTGGACTGGATGGCCTTTGAGGGCTCTTCCAATGCTGTGATTCTGTTATTCACTCTCTTTTTCCTCCTCCCACTTCCTTGCTTTATCCTCAGGTTATTCCAGTAGTAGTAAATCAAGCTCAAAGTGCAAGAGTAGTTTGCACTCAATTAATTCAGAAGGGAGAGAGGAGAGGCATGGTAGATCATGCCCTACCCAGCTGGTTCTGGAAAAAGCAGACTGCTGTAGCCTCCCCTAGCTTGTGTGATCATCCCCATTAATAAATTTTGCCGTCTTGACTACACCCTGATGTTGCTTGGCCACAATCCCCCCAGTTTTCATCAGGAAAATGTTGGAGGGTATGCTTTGCCTAATCTATGGTTACCAGAATGAAAACTGGAGCTAGCTGCTGTATCTTTAATGTTAATGTAGATGAGAGCAGTTGGGAATTGGAGCAGATGTTGCTTGTTATCTGTTTACATGAAAAGCAACATCTGCTGAATTTCCACATTTGCACAACCATTAGAAGTATAGGAACAGTCTCCAGTTTTCACTCTGGTAACTGAATGGCACCCAGAATCCACAGCAGAAGGAAATGGGTTTATCTTGCCTAATAGTAGAACTCTGTGGTATTTAGACTGGGGTCTGAAGGTTGTTAAGCTTGGAACAGAGCTTGGACAAAGCTACATTGGTGACTACAACTCTCAGAACTCCTCAGTCAACAAGGCCAATGTTGGGCTCTGGGAGGTGTAATACAATCAGCCCTCCATATCCATGGATTCTTTATTCATGGATTCAAGCATCCACAGCTTGAAAATATTAAAATGTATATATAAATTCTCAAAAGCAAACCTTGATTTTTGTCATTTTATATAAGGCATATCTATTGCATTTAATGAGATTTGAACATCCATGGATTTTGGTATTCGCAGGAGGTCCTGGAATCAAACTGTAGCGTATACCAAGGGCTCCCCATACAAAAGAGTAACTTATCCAAGCTCCAATGTTCAGTGTATGTACTCAGGAATATGTTCCTGAAATAAAAAGTTGTGTACACAGAGGAACAGGCAGAAGGTGTAGCCTACTCTGTTGACCAAGTTAAAGTAAAGGCCAGATGTCCAATAGTTATACCAGGAACTTCTAATTCTACTTATGTAAAGTCCAGCATCACACAACACTATTACATACTCCTTTTGAAAAATACACTTTCATGTCCCAGTGCCCAAATTCTAGGCTAGAACGCTGATAATGTTCTTGCTAGACATTGTTGTTGTTATTTTATTCATTTATATTCTGCTTTTTCCCCAACAGAGAACCGGCATCATGTAGTGGCTTGAGCACTGGAGTACCGCACTGGGGTTTGATTACCTGCTTGAGCATAAAAGTTCACTAGGTGACCTTGGGCAAGTCATACTCTCTCAGCCTCAGAGGATGGCAATGGCACACATCCCCTGAAGAAAAATGCGGAGATAAGTTTGCCATAAAACAAAAATGACTTGGAGGCACACAAAAATAACAACTTTTTCCTAATAATGAGACTCGAAACAGCTAACTGCATATTTTAAAAGGATAGAGATTAAAAACTAGGTAAAAGCTTCAATAAAAATATAAATCAAAAAGTAATTTTAAAACAACAATTAAACAGTTCATAAAGTTAAAAATATTAAAATGCATTAAAAGACTACATACAAATAGATAGAGGTTGTTGTGCACCTTCAAGTCATTTCCACCTTTAGGTTTTCTGGGGCTGAAAGTCTGTGACTTGTCAAGGTTCACCCAGTGGGTTTCCATGGCTGAGAGGGAAATCAATCCCTAATCTCCAGGGTCATAGTCCATGGCTCAAAGCACTATACCATATTGTCTTAAGACACTGTCTTAAAAATAGTACCACACAGCATTAAAAGCCCACCCCAGTCAGGTTCTCAAAGCCTGATGTTGTAAAAATAGTTGAATTTTTTAAAATATGTTTGACATTGGGTTATCATCCTGTCCCCAGGGAATGTAATTATGAGTGAAGAGCAAAGTGAGGCTACTCCCCCAAATATGAATTATGCCCCCAAAATGATATCATCCTTCAGATATCAAATTTTTAGCATTGCATAGAACAAGATATTGAAAATCGTCTACATCTAAAACTCTTACATTTGCTATGTTTCTCATTTCCGTGGCACCCTTCCTTGCCCCCTTTTCTTTGGATGCTTAAGTTCTGTGTTTCTGGACTTAAAAAGTCTGTTGAGCATTTAGAAACAGAGTTTAGGTATCTTAAGGAAAGGAAGAATCAGAGTGGACCAAGGGAATACAAACACAACAAACGTTAAGAGCTGTAGGCATGAATGATTTTCAATGTCTCACACTGCAATGCTAGAAGTGTGGGAGCTGGAGGATAAATCCAGTAAAAGGGTGGCATTTTTATTTGGGGGACAATGCCCCCATTCTCCTCTGCTCCATAATGACACTTTGCTCTCCATGCCCCTGTCTAAAGCTTATGTGCCATTCACAACACAGTCTCATATGCAGACGTCCAGTATGTGGAAGGCTGCTGCATCCACATTGCAGAAATAATCTGGTTTGACACCACTTCAACTGCAATGGCCCAATGCTAGTGAATTCTGGAATTCCCTAGCATTGAGCCATGGCAGTTAAAGTGGTGTCAAACCGGATTATTTCTGCAGTGTGGGTGCAGCCAAAGCTTTTCCTGATGCCACCTTATTTTATGGGAGGAAAAGCTTCAGTGATTGCATAAGATTTCTGGTAAGTGCACAGGGCCATATTCAGGAGAAGGAAAAAAGCTGATAGCCAGGTTTAGAGTATGTGGTCCACTGATTTTATGCTGTGGGATGGAAGGAGGAAAAAGTCACTTTTCCCCCCTTCCTGTTTTTTTAATAGCAACATGCCTGGAGGGAACTATGTGACACTTTTCCCATCACCATATCACCCTTCTGAGCACAGTGTCTGCTCCACAAATGCTGCTTTTATATCCTGCTGTTACAGAAGACAGTCCTCTATCTGAAGGGCTGCCAAATCTGTCTCCAGACAAGCATCAAGTCAACTCTCTCTCCATAAGTAACCAGACCCATGTAATTTCTCATTAGGGACCCTGACATTTTGAGAAGGGCTTCAGTGCGGTAGGGAATCTTCCGTATGTGTACGTGCATGTGTGTGTGTGAGAGAGAAGCTGAATCCTCACTGCAGAAATAATCCAGTTTGATACTGCTTTAACTGCCAACCTCAATGCTACTGAATCCTGGGATTTGCAGTTGGCTGTGGTACCAGATCTCTCTGACAGAGCTCTCTGACAGAGAAGGCTAAATAGCTCACCAAACTACAAATCCCATTCCATAACATTAAGTCATGGCAGTTAAAGTGGTGTCAAAGTGTATTATTTCTGCAGTGTGGATGCAGCCAGAGATTAAAAAGCAAACCAAAAGCAAAACTACAGAGGAAATGCAAGAATAAACTGTGGGTTGTCTTAAACTTGATTAATGGCTTAAAACAGTGGTTTTGCTGTGGATATGGCTCTACGTTGTCTGAACAGATCACACCAGAACTGGGTTAGGTCCACTGTATTTCCTTAGCGTAGACAAGCCCTTCCTCTTTCTCTGCAATCATTTTTGCCAGCTAAAGAGAGGCATGCATCTTATGGAGCCTCCATAATGGTTGCCTGAATAGATATAGGTACATGGAAGCCAGCTCTAAGGGGCTTCTATAACTATAGGTAAGCTAGGTACACTATATGAAAGGGAAAACATATTGAAAACAGAGGTGATGAGCAATATTTTTTTTTTAATTGAAAGCCTGGTGCTTTCAGACAATAAACTATCTTTAAGGGCACTGTATAAATATATATAAACGAGCATGGGATCATAAGTGTACAGAATCAGGAATTAAAATATCTGTTCCTATTTAAATTATAGCCCCTGTTTCTCAATTTGCATCTATATTGGCATATCAAATTTTTATGCAAAATAAATTCTTCTGGCACCACCGTATGTCTTCTTTTCTCTCTCTCTTGATAGTGATGCTGCCCTCCTCTTCCTCCTCCTCCTTCTCCTCCTCCTCCTTCTTCAACCATTGCACTACCCTGACCATTCCTGACCTTGTCTTAATTTGCAAATTATGCAGGATTAGGCCTATTTAGTACATGGAGAGTGTATCCAGACTTATACAAAAGTCCCTGATTTTATTTCTGTTCTTTCCAACTTTATATTGGTTTGAAATAAACCAGTCTGGGGAGCAGCTATAAACATCTCTGAGCATAACAGGTGATGACAGAAATATTCTGGGTTAAACAAAATGTGTATGGATCTCTAAAATAAAATCTGATGGAACTGTAACAAAGGGGCCCAACAACAGACCGCCCATTTGGAGTGGTGTCCTGCTGCCCCTTTCAGCGCCAGATCAGGGCTGCAGCAACCACACTCTGCAGCCCTAAGCTGGTGCTTTCCCAGCACTAAAAGAAACAGAAAAATGCTGCACTTTTTAGTGCTGGCAAAAAGGTGTCCTTGCTGCTACCACAGTGGTTTTTCAACATTCCTTAGACACAGCGTATCTAAAGGCTACACCAACAGAGCAATGTGACAGCCCCCACCGTGTGGTTGGGTCAGTGGCATGACACCAATGCAGGCATCATGGGGGAAAACTGGTGTGCATATGGCATGCCCTCACATCACCCCCATACTGGCATATAATGCCAGTCTGTTTAGCCCCAAAATCTGGGAACTTCTGGAATTTTTAATGCAAACAGATCCACCCAGATGGGAGACTATCAGGAAAGACAGTGGCTAGAAACATAAAGTATGCATCTATACTGTATTATTATTATTATTATTATTATTTATAACACCCTTTCCAAGGGCAGAACATTAAACATATATATAATCAAAAACAGACAATAAAGCACAAAACTGTAAAATAGTAGGCTAATATACTGAAATGAACTCCTTATCAGCCACAACTCAAAATATAATCTGACAACATTTTAATTGCCATAGTTTCATCCTACAGAATCACCGGATTTGTAGGTTTGTGAGGCACTAGCACTCTTTGCCAGGGAAAGCTAAAACCATGTAAAACTACAGATCCCAGTATTCCATAGGATGGAGCTACTGCATCTTAAAGTGGTATTAAACCACATTATTTCTGCAGTGCAGATGTACTCTAAATATCTGGGCCAGTATAAGACTGCTTGCTGCATTGATAACTAAGGATCCATCCGCACTGCAGAAATAATCCAGTTTGACATTGCTTTAATGGCCATGTCTCAATGCTATGGAATTCTGGAAACTGTAGTTTATTGTGGCACCATGGCTGAATGTAGGGCATTCAAGAAAAAAAAATATTCCCAAATAAAAGCTAAAAACATTTGTGTAAATGTAAATTCATGCTTCCTAGCCATGCTCAAAAGGGTGGGCATTTTGGAATTCCTCCTGGACAGAAGGTGGAAATGTAGGACATGTTCTAGTCACTCTGCCCAGTGGGTCTCCATGGCCTTGTGGGAATTCAAACCCTGGTCTCCAGAGTCCGAGTGAAAGCTTCAGTTCTGCTCTGGTGCCACAACAAACTATAGTACCTAGAATTCCATAGCACTGAGTCAAAACCGTTAAAGCAGTGTCAACCTGATTATTTCTGCAGTGCGGACAGATCCTTAGATGCCCGTCCCATGTAAAAGGCATGCAAGAGTTCTGACAATAGAAGATAAAAAGTTGGCAGGAAAAGCAAAACAAAACTTGAAAGCCCATGATAAAGTTTGCAGCCCTGTTTCCACCGGGAGATTTACATCCACAGAAGACTAGTTGGGCACGCCATGCTGGGCAGTCTTAGTTAAAGCTTCAGGGCCCCATTCCTTGGAAACAGGCCTCCTGCAGCCTCCACAGCAGGGAAAGGCAATTTCCCACAAGGACACTCCTTGGGAGCCAATCGATTCTTAATTAACAGGGCTTCTCGTCAGCGCCTTCACTAATTGCTACTCAGCATAATTGATTGTTAAACTGTCACTGACTAAGCTTGGAGGTTTAACCCAGCAGGAGGTGGCGGCTGTGGCTGGGCTTGGTGTGGGTGGAAAACAGCACACACCACCAGATTTGGGATGGAGGTGCTGTAGTGAGACTCAAAATGGAGTTTATCACACAGCCATTTTTGCCTGATCCGGGCATGAGACAGGATTGGGCCGGAACAGGGGGAAACGGTGTTATAGCACCTGAAATTTCTGCTGTGCTACCATCCAACCACCACCTGTCCTCGAGCCACCCAATTTTGAAGAATGGAAAGCTTCCATACTACCAAAATCAGCAGGATAAGCACAGCTCAAGAACTGATGGTGATTGGCTGGCAGTGCAGCAGCAATTTTGTGTGTGATAACACCCATTTTCCCCCGTTGCAGCCTGATCCTGTCCCATGTCCAGATCAGGCAAAAAATGAATGTGCGATAAACTCCAAACATATACATAAACACTTATACAGTGGGCCCTTGTTATCCGCTGGGTTTGGTTCCAAGACCCTCTGTGTGCTTAAGTCCCATTAAATATAACGGCACAACAAAATGGTGTCCCATATATAAAATGGAAAATCAAAATTTGCTATTTGGAATTTATACTTTTGGGGAATATTTTCAAGCCACGTATGATCAAATCCATGGACAAAAAATCCGTGGATAAGGAGGGCCAACTGTATACACACAGAGAGAAACAAGAAAGCCAGTTTCCTGCATTAGCTTTAGTTGTGTGCCTTCAAGTCATTTCCAATTTATTGTGACCCTAAGGCACACCCCTATCATGGGGTTTTCTTAGCAAGATTTGTTTGGAGGAGGTTTGCCATTGCCTTCCTCTGAGGCTGAGACTGTGTGCCTTGCCCAAGGTCCCCCAGTGGGTTTCCATGGTCAAGCTGAGAATCAAACCCTTGGTTTCCAGAGTCATAGGCTATTATCAGACGGGGACAGGATTGCTCTCCTTTCCTTATCCCGTCCTTAGCACGATCACATGAAAACATTTCATAGATATCACAGTTATCCTGTCATTATCCTGTCATTGAAGTGGAATTGTATTAATGCAAAGTCCCATTAATACAAAATGACAGGACAATTCCACTTCAACGGCAGGATAGTGATGAGATAAGTGTGACATTGTAGGAAAATCTTTTCATAATCACACCATAAGGATAGGAAAAGGACATCTTTTTCTCCATCTCATAATCTTCATGGTTGAACACTCAAACCACTACGCCATGCTGGCCTTGTCCTCCTTTGCGATTATGACATCTGTTCATCCTGTGGTTCTGTGTGGCCCTTGCCTTTCCCTGAGGCTGAGAGAGTGTGACTTGCCCAAGATCTTGTTGTGTGCCTTCAAGTCATTTCCAACTTATGGCAAAGCTAAGGCAAAACTGTCATGTGGATTTCTTGAAAAGATTTTGTACAGAGGAGAGCATGGAAAATGTAGGAAGGCAGGCTTTGGCCAATATGCTGATGCTGATTGCTTTCAAGTTATTTCTGTCTTACGGTAAGCCTATGCCAAGGTTTTTGTGGTACAGTTTGTTCAGGGGGGGGGGATTGTCAGAGCCTCCCCTCTGAGAGAGTGTGATTCATCTAAGGTCACCAAGTGGCAGTGTGACCAGATGTCATAACTGCAATGGAGGATAAGGTAACAAAATGTATGACATTCAAGAAAAATATGGGACATTACAAAACAAAAGCTAAAAACACTCATAGAAATGTAAATGCATGCTTCATAATCATGCTCATAATGGAGGACATTTTGGAATTCCTCCTGAACAGAAGATTTAAATGTATGACATGTCCTGGAAAAAGAGGACATCTGGTCACTCTGCCCAGTGGGTTTCCGTGGCCAAGTGGGAATTCGAACCCTGGTCTCCAGAGTCCTAGTTAAAGCCTCTGCTCTGCTCTGGTGCCACAACAAAATGCAGTTCCCAGAATTCCAAAGTATTTAGTCATGGGTCAATGGATGAATGGGAATTCAAACCTTGGTCTCTAGAGTCCTAGTCCAAATCTCAAACCACTACACAACACTGTCAATAAGATTTTCTCTGAAAATCCTTTTCATATCCTTCCTTTTCAAATCCACAACTTGGGAACTTTACCTTTTTGGACTGCTGGAAATTGTACCTCCAAATTAATATTTACAAGTTCTGAGAACAAACTGAAGAAAAAGAGAAAGAGGGAAGGGGAAAAACATAACTGAGACATTGATTATCACACTAGGGTCAATTCCAGAACCATCCCACAATTATCCCATTATTGGCAATGAATATCCCATTATTGGCAATGGGATAATTGTGGGATGGTTCTGGAATTGACCCTAGTGTGATAATCTTATTGAGAAGAAATAAAAAAAGTGGGTTCACAGAAAATTAATTGGGTCTGTTCCTGTAGAATCAGGACAGTTGGATGATGTGCAAATCTGCACATGTTTTTTTGTTCCATGTTTTTAAAAAATATTTAATATTTTAATGGTCTTGTTTTAACTTCTCAAACTATTTAATACATGTCTGTAGGCTTAAATAGGGTTAAGTTTGTTTAAATAATTTCCAGTTATTTTATATCATTGGTTAAATCATTTTTATTCCACACTGCCCTTGCTGTTGTGTGTCTTCAAAATCAGTTCCAAATTATGGCAACCCTAAGAAGAACCTATCAGGAGGTTTTCTTAGGAAGAGATATTCAGAGGGTTTGTTGTTGTCATCCTCTGAGTCTGAGACAGTGTGACTTGCCCAAGGTCACCCAGTGTTTTTCCATGCCCAAGTGGGGATTGATCCCTGGTCTCCAAAGTTGTAGTCCAATGTTCAAACCAATACATTATGCTGTCTCTCATAGCCCTTTGACTGTGAGAGAGGGCAAGATACCATGCCCTATGAGGAACGACTTAGGAAGCTGGGGATGTTTAGCCTGGAGAAGAGAAGGCTAAGAGGTGATATGATAGCCCTGTTCAAATATTTGAAGGGATGTCATATTGAGGAGGGAGCAAGCTTGTTTTCTGCTGCTGCAGAGACTAGAACGCGGAACAATGGATGCAAACTGCAGGAAAAGAGATTCCACCTCAACATTAGGAGGAACTTCCTGACAGTAAGGGCTGTTCGACAGTGGAACACACTCCCTCGGAGTGTAGTGGAGTCTCCTTCCTTGGAGGTCTTTAAGCAGAGGCTGGATGGCCATCTGTCGGGGATGCTTTGACTGGGAGTTCCTGCATGGCAGAGGGTTGGACTGGATGGCCCTTGTGGTCTCTTCCAACTCTATGATTCTATGATTCTACGATTCTACTTTAATGCATAAAATAAATATTCTACAGTGTTGCAGATAACTAAAGGTACAAAAACGAATGACTTTTGTATAGCATTTTTGCAGACCTGTAATATTTCATTTGCATTCTCTAGTTGTAATTCATTGAGGAAAGCTATACAACAGGAGTAGGAATCCTCAAACCCTCCAGTTGTTGTTGGCGTGCAGCTCCCAGCATTCCTCACCACTGAGGCTGCCTTAGGAGCTGCTGTGAGCTGCTGTCCAGCAACTTCAGAAAAATCACCGTTTCCAATTCTGCTGCGAGAGAACATTTATTTTTGTTCTTATTTGTTCTTGCCACTATTACTACTGCTACCACCATAAAATTGTTTTACAGAGGGGCGGGTAAGAAATAAACATCATTATTATTATTATTATTATTATTATTATTATTAAAACTGGTGGGGAAAGTATTTGGTGGAAATCATCTGTTTTATTTATAGAGCACTGTAAATTTACGAAGTGCTGTACATACAGTCTTATAGTTAGATGGATCCCTGCCCTCAGGCTTACAGTCTAAAAGAGACAAGACAAAAGGAAGAGGGGAAGGTGATGGGAAAGGGGGTGAGTCCGGTGGTTCTTCTCTCCCTCTGGGGCCTGGACCAAGGCAGATGGGCTGGAGGGAGGGCACAGCTTCTTAATACATAGTTAAAAGGAGGCATCCTGGGGCAGATGGCACAATCCTGGGAAAGCTTCCAGTTTGACATTACTTGAATGGCCATGGTTCAATGCTATGGAATTCTAGGAACTGTAGTTTTGTGAGACATTTAGCCTTCTCTGTCGGAGAACTCTGGTGCCATAACAAACTATGGTTCCAGAACTCCATAGCACTGAGCCATGGCAGTTAAAGTGATGCCAAACTGGATTATTTCTGTAGTGTGGATTCAGCTCTAGTTTTCATCTGTTAAATGTTGGATATGCTGCCATATTGTGGAGGATACAGAACTGTGCATGAGGAGCTGCACATGCATATAGGATCTCAGTCTCTAACTGGCAGTAATGGCTGTCGTAGGTTTTAGGAGGAATTTTGTCCAGGTTCCACCTGGAGACGTCTAATATTCCTTCTTGTCCAAGCACTAAGCCTGATCCTGTTTAGGTTTCACAGTCATATAAGACTGAATGTCTTCAGCACGGCATGGTGGTATAATCTGTTTTTGCATACCATCTTGATCATATCTAATCTTGTCATATATTTTGATATGCTTTCAAGCAATAGGCTGACAAAATTCTCAAACACAATGAGCAGTTGATTTTATTGCTGATTTAATGAAATTTTCCTGTGATGAAATATTAATGAATTCTTCAACTTAGATTACACTTTATTGCTGACTGCATCCCCCCCCCTTTTTTTTGTGCTATAGTGTTGCTTTAAGGATAAATTGTTGTTATACTTGCATAAGCCACTTTGAATATGACTTAGCAGATATTCAGAAGAACACAATTTTTATGGATTACAGCTTCCCCTAAGGGTGGTGTTATCACAGGACTGGATCCAGGCATCAGCCAACCCACCTGTTGTTGACCGATGAGCCAAATGCCACAGGGTGACATCTATGGGATTCCACCCATGATATGGTTTCACCATCACTTGGATGTGGTGCACACCAGATACCCCTCCCAAGCTGGTCATACCTGAACCTTTCAGCTTAAAAATACCATCTCTCAGGATCCGGATCCCATGCATACTGCCACAAAATGTAATGATGTGAACATTCCTCCCATAGTCACCTTCCCCCAAGCTACCACAGCATCTGCAACCAAGAACACAGCTTGTATTGCACTGCTAAAAACCATGTGCCCTTCCCCATTCCAACAAATACCCCTGTTAGCACATCCTGTACTCTATTGGGGGGTCTCCATATTTTCATACAGATCCAGCATGGTGTATTGGTTTGAGCTTTGGACTATGCTTTTGGAGACCAGGGTTCAAATCCACTGGGTGACCTTAGGCAAGTCACACTCTCTCGGCCTTAGATGATGGCAATGGCAACCCGCCCTCTGAAGAAACCTCCATGTTAGGTTCACTCTAGGGTCACCATAAGTTGGAAATTACTTGAAGGCACACTAGTCATGAAACTGGAGGTGGGATAAGGGAGGAGATTGTGACACAGGTACTGTGGGAGAGAAATATGTGTGTGGAGCATGCTAAAGGTCAGATTACTGCAGAAAAACAGCAAAGTGCAATACAATTCAGAATCCCTACTGCAAATGGCTGGAGTAGATATTAGCACCCAGGCATACCCTGCACTGTATTTTGGGATCCTCATATTTTCATATATCTGGAGACAGCATGTTTTTGAGAGATCGATGCCCTTTCAGGAAGATTAGGTCAGGTTCTCAGGAAAAAAGGAAGTTTCCCGAGGCATCCAGCTAATCTAATGTGTGAATTTAGTGCTTCTTCCTTCCTCCAAGTAACCTGCATTTCTTCTTGCAACTTGAGACAAAGGTTCTCCTTGCAAAGTAGTAACTCAATCTCTCTTCCTACCCCCTGTTATGTCCCCAGCCAAACTTCCCTGTCCATACTTCTTGAAGATATCCTGATCCAACCACTGTTTTTATTACATTAAAATTAAAGCCATCAACCAGTCCAGAAATCCCATTATCGATTCTTGAAAAAAGACATCCAGCCTTGGTTGCCAGACTAAACAGCCCATCACTTGGGACTAGTTTTTAGGTATAAATATGGTTCCAAAACCTAAACTGTGCACTCCGACACTCTGTGTATGTTCTGTATTACCTGTCAGACCCCCCCAGTCTGAGCCACTCCAGCTTCCCATGGTCTATTCAGCAGACAAATAATTATAACCTCACTGGAAATCCCTAATAACTCCATTATCCTGTTTCCATATTTCTGACAGTTGGTGGGATCTCCCAGTCCCCTCCCCACCTGTTCTTTCTGAAATGCAGATTATCATGCTATAAAGAAGAGCTGTATGGCCCTCAGTTTGCAGCAATAGAAATAAGCCAAAGTCTAAGGAGGGAGAAGGATAGAGAAACTAGGACATTTAAAAATAATTGTTGTAGTAAATTATAAAACAAAATTTTCCATTTCTGTTTATACTTTTTGATGACTTGGCACTGAAAAAGTATAGAAAGATTTACACACACACACACACACACACACACAAAGAGTTTTGTATCTTCAGTGCACACTTTATGAAAGCAACTAACTTTGGTTACACGTATGTTCCATAAATATGTATTATTTGTTTTTATCTTAAATGACTTAATGAAATCAAAAGCTTTACATTGATGCTAATCTTAGATCTCTTCCTTTCAGGCTGCATTGAACTTTCTCCTTTAGTGTTTATCTGCAATTTTTCTCTCTTTAATAATTATACATAGTTTCTATTCTTGTTGAATTGTTGATCAATTTTATTTGCTTGTTATTCCTGTTAAAGTTGTTAGTATGTTAGTATGCATATCTTTCCTGGTTGTTGTTTGATTGGTATTTTGGTATGATAGGACAATTTAAAAGCATCTGAAGAACTGGGATGGCAAGGTGTTAATCGGGGCCATTTGTGCCAGACCAGGACAGTTGGATGGTATGTAGCCAGTGGCTCTGGAGTCAATGGGACAGCAAGTCTACTCTGGATTTTAATCAGATTGTGAAAAGGTGCTGTCCAAGGTGTAGGACCTATTTGAGGGATGCAACTCACCTCTTTGGTAGCTTCTTTAAAGTTTTGATTAAAATATGAAATGGATTAACCATTGGGGTCACTGACGTGAAAGCCCCCCAGCCAAAACTGATCAATCTCCCCAGTCCAGCAGGGGGGCTGAGCTCCTAGGAAGCAAAGGCTCAGGCCTGGCACATTTCGGTCGCCAAGCAGATGGCGAGATGGAAATGCAACTCCCTCTGGCAGAGCAGAACCGACGCTGCTAAATCCTTCATTCCCTGGGTGCATCCTTCCCTCCCTTGGAGTTCCCCCCTCCATTGGCACCGTGAAATGAAAGCATTAGGAGGCAGCGGTGGCAGGAGACCAGGCGCTCCATTGCAGATGCCCCGGCTAATTGAGCCGTTTTGTTTCAGAGCCCTTGAAAAGAGCAGAAGTGAATTGGCTTTGAGAGGCATGGAAAATGGGAGGGGGAAACCGAGGGGGTGGCTGTGGAAAGAATATAGGCAGCAAGCAATAAGAGAAAGAGGGACAGAGAGACCCATGGGGCTAATCCCAATGAATTGCAGCCAGGATTATTCCCCAGGCTAAGCTTTGCCCCCTCCCCACCAGAAGCGCACAGATACCCCACTGACCCACTACCCTTGGGGACTTTCCTGTCACTAATATGCATGCAAAAGGGATTCCATCCCAGCAGTCCAAAACCTTATGAAAGCCTCCTGTAGACATCAAAGGCAAAATAGTAGTATCGGCACCAATGTCTGAAGATCTGCTCCTCATGCTAGTCCACACAAGTCTTTAGTGAATCAGGTTTCTTTCTCTTCCAGAGCCACCGTACAGCATCACATTACAGGTAGGGGAATCCAGGCCCAGACCATGGTGTCTTGGTGCCATATTGAATTGGGTCAGCAAGTGGTGGCTTCCAGGCACAAATAAGGGTTGCCAGGTGAAATAAGAGATAGACCTCCTGCACCTTTAATAGTTGTGTTGAAGAAGAAATTTCAGCAAGGATTGCTTGTCATGCAAGCAGCAACTGTCCAAATTTCCTCTTCTACACAACCACTGTAGGTGCAGGAATCCTGTCTCTTATTTCACCTGGCAACCTCACCAAAGTGTCAAGGGGTTGTTTGTTTGTTTGTTTTAGCACATGGGGGGGGGGGGAATAAGAAAAGTCTCATAAGCAACTTTCTTCATCCCTGGCAATAAGATATAACAAAAGCAGAGCTTGTGACAAATGGCTGCCCTTTCATGACATCTCAAAGTCCAGGTAGGGATGCTAGAGTAAAAACTGGAGAGGGTCTTGTCCCTTTAATGGTTGTGTGGAAGAGGTTTAGTATTTTGAGCATTGGACTGTGACTCTGGAGACCAGGGTTCGAATCCCCACTTAGCCATGGAAACTGACAGGGTGAAGTTGGGCAAGCCACGCTCTCTCATCCTCAAAGGAAAAGCTCCTTTGAAGAAACTTGTCAAGAAAACCCTGTGATAGGTTTGCCTTAGGGTCTCCATAAGTTGGAAATGACTAGAAGGCACACAACAAGAACAACAACAAGAACATCAACGAAAGGGGTAGTAGTTTGTAGTTTGGCAACCACCAGGCACACATTTCCATTGTGCAATCATGGCACTAAGACTCCACTATAACTGCCATGGTTCTATTCTATGGAATCCTGAGGTTTGCATTGGGGGGGGGGGCATTTAGAATTCTCAGCCATGGTGCTTGAGTGCCCCACCAAACTACAAGGCCCAGGATTCCACACAAGGAAATCAAGGCAATTGAAACAGAAGAATAGTGCTTTAATAGTGTAGTGTGAATGGGGCTTGGAGCTCTCTGGCTGAGAATTCTAAATCATAGAATCCTATACTGTAGTTGGAAGAGACCTCAAGCGCTTTCCATTCCAACCCTATTATGCCATGCAGGAATTGCACAGTCAAAGCACCCCCGACAGATGGCCATCCAGCCTATGTTTAAAACCGCCAAAGAAGGAAACTCCACCACGCTCCAAGGCAGCATATCCCACTGTCGAACATCTTATTGTCAAGAAGTTCTTCCTAAAGTTTAGGTGGAATCTCTTTTCATGTAATTTGAATTCATTATTCTGGTGTCCTTTTCTCTGGAGTTGCAAAAAACAAACATGCTCCATCTTCAGTGTGGCATCTTTCTGAGTATTCCTTCCTAAACTCCCAATCCCAGGTTTCCATAGGATGTTGCCATAGCAATTAAAGTGGAACTATAGAATCATAGAATCACACAGTTGGAAGAGACTACAAGGGGCATCTAGTCCAACCGCCTGCCATGCAGGAACTCTCCATCAAAGAATCCTGACAGATTACTATCCAGCCTCTGTTTAAAGACATTAAAGGAAGGAGACTCCACCACTCTCCAAGGAAGGAGCGTGTTCCACTGTCGAACAGCCCTTACTATCAGGAAGTTCCTCCTAATGTTGAGGTGGAATCTCTTTTCCTGTAGCTTGCATCCATTGTTCTGGGTCCATAGTGCCATAACTACCTAGTGTGAAAGAGGCCCTTATTAGGTCATTCTGTTAGTTCCTGACCACAACAGAGAGAATGACAACTCTTGGGACTATCTCTACATCTCAAGTATTAGCTAATGCTCTCCCTCCCTCCCCGCTGTACCCTCCATGGCATTTATCAGCCTTGGCTCCTTCGGCCATCAACGCTTCCTGCAGGGTTCCTGCCTTCCCATCACCCAGCAGATTCCAGGGCCTTGACTGCTTCAGTCGATGGGCGAAGACTCCTCAGCAGCAGGAGGTGTTGGAGGATGCTTTCCTCTGGTGCTGACACCTTATCAGGCCTCTGCATTTGCCGCCTTCCTAGGATGGGAAGAGAAAGCCGGGGAGACAGTCTCCATGAAGCAAGTGGAGATGAAGGAAAACTTTCCCACTGGGCCTCCAGGCCCACACGGCGCCAGTGACATCCTGACAGGTTGAGGTGGGTGGTCATGGAAGGCCCAGAACTCCCTAATTTTAGCTCTGGAATAAGGACAGGGAAAGCTTGACCCCTGCCCTCTTGTCTCCCCACAATAGGACAAGTGTCCTTTGTCTCAGACCTACAGTTCTGAGACCATCGATGCAATCCAGCCTTCTCGGTGCAATCCCAAGTGGCCCTACCTAGACTTCCCCCACCTAATGCTTTCCTGATGTTGGTTGTGCTTAGTGGGGCTGATGGGAATTGAAGTGCCAAATGTCTAGACAGCGGTGCATTTTGAAAGACTGCCCTGGCCAAAAGTTAAGCAAGCATTAGTTCAAGATTTGGTTAGGGTTGCCAGATTACAAACTGGAGACAGGTCTTGTACTTTTAATGGTTGTGTAGAAGCAGAAATTCCAGCAAGTCCTGGTCATCATGCAACCAGGTAACAAGCAAAGGATGCTGAAAATCCCTCTTCTAAACAGTCATTTCAATCTCCTGTTTTAGTCTTCATTACATTTTTTCAAGTTGTAAGAAAGAGGGAAATTCCAAAAAGGTTTATTCTGAACTTCTTAGAATTCAAGCAAATACTTAGAGGGTTTTTTTTTTAAGTTTCTAATCCTCTTTACTTAGAAAAGGACAAAAACAAATGTGCAGTCTCAAAATCGATACCAGTGGTTCTCAAGTTTCTGTATGTAAAGTCCCATAATCCCTGAGCACTGGTCACACTGGGGGCAGAAGTTTCTGGAAAGCCACAGCAGAGTGTAACCAAGATGGCAAAAGTTATGAATGAGGAAGAACACACAAGCCGGAAGACACTGCAACAGTTTGGCTGTGCTTAAGCCTACAGTGAAGGATTCCACCTCCTCCTCTCCTCTCCCTGCAAACTACTTTTGCACTTTGAACTCAGTTTTCTGCAATTGAATTTAGATGAAAATGAAGGGAGGAAAGTGGGAGGAGGAGAGGGGGAAAAAAACTAGATCAGAAAATTAATCCTGTTGGAGGGTAGTATGAAGGTGAGGTAGCCACCCCTAGTGGTCAGTGCTGGGGGAGGGAACAAACCCAATTGACCTATGGATACATACATTGGGTCCTTGGTATCTTCTGGGGTTTGTTTCCAGGAGCCGCCATGGATAAAAAAATCTGCAAAACTCTTCTCCAGTGCCATATCGCACAGGGTTTTCTTGACCAGATTTCTTCAGAAGGAGTTTGCCTTTGCCTTCCTCTCAGACTGAGACAGGTCACCCAGTAGGTTTACATGGCCAAGCAGGGATTCAAACATAGGTCTCTAGTCCAGAGCTCAAAGCAATACAGCACCTTGGCTCTCATTAAACTATAAATCCCAGGATTTCATAGGAAGGATTTATGGGAGTTAAACTGGTATCAAAATGCTGGAACTGGGTAATGAGAAAGATACACGGGTGATCTTGAAACTTTGCACTTTCCTCTTTCTTTCTTTCTTTCTTTCTTTTCCTCTCTCCTTTGAAATGGTGTCCTAAGGCCATGCACTAATGTGTTTTTCCATAGCCAACACAACCACAATCACTTTTTATATGACTTATATGACAGAGTTCCATTCCCAGCTCAACCAAGAAACCCATTGGATGGCCTTGAGCAACTCATAGAATCATAGAATCATAGAATCATAGAATCATAGAATCATAGAGTTGGAAGAGACCACAAGGGCCATCCAGTCCAACCCCCTGCCATGCAGGAACTCCCAGTCAAAGCATCCCTGACAGATGGCCATCCAGCCTCTGCTTAAAGACCCCTAAGGAAGGAGACTCCACTACACTCCGAGGGAGTGTGTTCCACTGTCAAACAGCCCTTACTGTCAGGAAGTTCCTCCTAATGTTGAGGTGGAATCTCTTTTCCTGCAGTTTGCATCCATTGTTCCGCGTTCTAGTCTCTGCAGCAGCAGAAAACAAGCTTGCTCCCTCCTCAATATGACATCCCTTCAAATATTTAAACAGGGCTATCATATCACCTCTTAACCTTCTCTTCTCCAGGCTAAACATCCCCAGCTCCCTAAGGCGTTCTTCGTAGGGCAAGGTTTCCAGACCCTTCACCATCTTAGTTGCCCTCCTTTGGACATGCTCCAGTTTCTCCACATCTTTTTTGAATTGTGGTGCCCAGAACTGGACACAGTATTCCAGGTGGGGCCTGACCAAAGCAGAATAGAGTGGCACTATAACTTCCCTTGATCTAGAAACTATACTTCTATTGATGCAGCCTAAAATTGCATTGGCTTTTTTAGCTGCCGCATCACACTGTTGACTCATGTTCAGCTTATGGTCTACTTGGACTCCTAGATCCCTTTCACATGTGGTCTCATTCAGCCAGGTGTCCCCCATCCTATATCTGTGCATTTCATTTTTCCGCCCTAGGTGCAGAACCTTACATTTCTCTGTGTTAAATTTCATTTTGTTAGCGCTGGCCCAGCTTTCTAGTCTATTCAGGTCATTTTGAATTTTGATCCTGTCCTCTGGGGTATTAGCTACTCCTCCCAGTTTAGTGTCATCTGCAAATTTGATAAGTATGCCCCCAATTCTGTCATCCAAATCATTAATAAAGATATTGAATAGCACTGGGCCCAGGACAGAACCCTGTGGGACCCCACTGGTCACTTCTCTCCAGGATGAAAAGGAACCATTGTTGAGCACCCTTTGAGTTCGGCCACTCAACCAATTACAAATCCATGTAACAGTTAACTTGTCTATCCCACATTTTGCAAGCTTGTTTGCAAGAATGTCACACTCTCTCATTCTCAGGGGAAGGGAATGGCAAACCTTCTCTGAACAAAGTTTGCGAAGAAAACCTCTTTTCCTGGCTAAACATAACCAGCTCCCTAAATCCTTCCTCTTAAGGCATGGTTTCCAGAACTTTCACCATTTTGGTAGTTCTTCTTTGGACATGCTTCAGCTTCTCAACATTCTTTTTGAATTGTGGTGTCCAAAACTGGACACAGTATTCCAGGTGAGGCCTGACCAGAGCACAATAGAATGGCACTAATACTTCCCTTGTCTCATTAAGCCAGGTGTCCCTCATTCTGCATTTCATTTTTTTCTACCTGTTCAGTATTTTACATTTCTCCTGTTGAAGTTCATTGTGTTAGTTTTGGCCCAGCTTTCTAATCTATTAAGGTCATTCTGAATTTTGATCCTGTCCTCTAGGGTATTAGCTACTACTCCTAATTTGGTGTCATCTGCAAATTTGATAAGTATGCCCTCTGTTCCTTTGTCCAAGTCATTGATAAAGATGATGAATAGCACTGGGCCCAGGACAGAACCCTGTGGCACCCCACTAGTAACTTCTCTCCAGAATGAAGAGCTGTTGTTGAGCACCCTTTTGGGTTCAGCCATTCAACCAATTACAAATCAATCCTATGGAATCCGGGGATTTGCACACCAGAAATTGGGGCCAGCATGCAGCCCAAGGCTTCCACTTCTCCAGGGTGACTAGATGTCATAACGACAAAGGAGGACAGGGCACCACAGAATGTAGGCCATTCAAGGAAAATCTGAGACATTACCAAATAAAAGTTAAAAACACTTATAAAATATAAATTCATACTTCCTAGTCAGGCTCAGACTGGAGGACATTTTGGGAATTCCTCCTGGACAAGAAGGTTGAAATGCAGGACACATCCTAGAAAAGGAGGATGGATGTCTGATCACCCTGTTCTTCTCCCACCTGTGCTTTAGAATGGAGCAAGCCCAGTCATTTGGCCTGAGAGTCTGCTGCCATGTCCCTTGCCATTTCTTGCCCTTGTTTTCTTAAATAACTTTGTGAAGACTGCCTTAATTGAATCCACATTTGCACATCGCCGGGGAGAACCTAGGCACCCAGAGCAAGAACGCTAGCTGGGCTGTTTTTTCGTGAAAGGTGATCTACTTGGCTGGATGCTCAGGTCACCCTTTTCTCTTCCCCTGGCAATCTATTAAGTGCTCCCTTTGACCCCAGCAGCCATTAGCATCCTTGCAGAGAGGGAGGCAGATGAGGGCAATCATCATAGACCTGTTGGAATTGAAGAAGTAATGGCTGAGCCCAATAACCTCTCCTTCTCTTCTCCTCCCACCCATTTCTCTCCACCTACACTTGTGTCCCAAACCCTGCAAGGCTGCCCATCCAGGAATGCATTGAGCATTCACTGCACCCACAGGCTGCTGAATGAAGATGGATGGGGGAACACCCCCCTTTTCCTCTTGGAAGTTAAAAAAAAAAAAAGCAGCAGATAAGGAGTTGGGGAGAAAGCCAAGGTGAGGATTAGGACACAAGGAGTTACTGGGGCTCTGCATTAGCTTAATGGCTTTGGAAGACAAACAGATTAGGGAGATAGAGGCATTGGCAGGAGGATCAGCTAAATTGGAACCATAGCTCAGCCACAGACAGGGAGGATGGAGGGGGGAGATGGAGAAAAATGGTGCATCTCTCACTTCCCCTTCCTCTTTGAAAACTGCCATTTGAGCCGCAGGGCGTGCATCTGCACTGTAGAAATGATGCAGTTTGAGTTAAGTGCTCTAGTGTCATCCTATGGGATCCTGTGATTTGGAGTTTTACGAGATCTTTAGCTTTCTCTGCCAAAAAGTGCTGGTGCTTCACCAAATAGCAAACACCATGGAGTTTATCAATTCCAAATGGAGCCAATTCGAATTTATGTAAATTCTCTAGTTTAGTGAATTTATGTGAAAACTAATTGCCTTCAGAATGTGTTCAGAATGACTTCACATTGCCCAAAAATGACCCCCCATTGCCTGAAATTGAATAAGATACTCTAATACGCAATTACATGAAACCCCATGATTGCATTCGGAATAACTTCCCATTGCCCGAAATTGCGTGAGATAGACTCATACGCAATTACGTGAAACCCCATGATTGCGTTCGGATTGCCATTGGAGTATACCCCCAAATTCCATCGTATGATAAACTCCCATGATGCTGTGGGATGTAGCCACAGCTGTTAAAGTGGTGTCTAATGGTATTATTTCTACAGACCAGGCAAGTCCTACAAAACTAGATGGCTAAGAGGTGATATGATAGCTCTGTTTAAGTATTTGAAGGGGTGTCACATTAAGGATGGAATAAGCTTGTTTTCTGCTGCTCCAGAGACTAGAATATGGGGAAATGGATGCAAGCTACAGGAAAAGAGATTCAACATAAACATTAAGAGAAATTTCTTGACAGTAAGAGCTGTTTGACAGTGGAACATACTCCCTCAAAGGGTGTTGGAGTCTCCTTCTTTGGAGATCTTTAAGCAGAGGCTGGATAGACATCTGTCAGGGGTGCTTTGATTCAGAGTTCCTGCATGGCAGGGGTTGGACTAGATGGTTCTTGTGGTCTCTTGCAACTCTAGAATTCTATGATTCCATGATTCTAAACAAAAACATTTTGACACTTCTAGCAATTGTTTGAAAGCTTCTTCCAAAATGCACCCAAGGATTATCCAATTTTTTTTTCTTTCACTGGTCTCCACTTTTCTTATGCTTTCCATTTTGGTGGCCAAACTTCTTTAACATGCTGTGCTTCTTTAACATGCTGGAGGGCATCCTTTTGAGAGAGGCTTACCTACTTTTCCCTTTTGACTTTATTTTGCTGCTTCTGCATGCTCAATAACAGATTCTGGAGACAGATGCTGTTTACTTTGTCTGTTGTAGGCAGGCACACAAGGCTTTAGTAAGATCGGCTAGTGTAGAATCCCATTCTTTCCCAGCTCAAGCTTTATTGCTTTGTTTATTGTTTCTTCAGCCCACCTTCACCATCCTCCTAATGCTATGCTGCTAAGAAAAATCCAGCTAAGCAGAAAGCATATCTTAACAGAATGTCCTGTTCTAATATATCTCATCTGGTCTTGGATGCTAAGCAGGGTCAGCCTTGGTTAGTACTTGGAGGGAAGCATTAACAAATATCATGTGCCGTAGGTCAGTGATTCCCAAAATGGGCAGTACCAGCAGGACAGTGGTAAGATTCAGGGGGTGGTGAGGGAAAAGATGGTGGAAGGGGGTCCTCAGTCAAACTTATTGATGTGTAAGGAAGAAAAGAAGAATCAACAGCCTTTAAGATCATGGTGGGGATGAAGGGTGCATGAGACTTCTCTTTTCGGGGTCTGTTAAAACCACCACAGAATGAGTGTAGCGCATTGGACTATGGCTCTGGAGATCAAGGTTGCAATCCTGGCTCAGCCATGGATACCTACTTGGTGACACTGAGCAAGTTACACTCTCTCAGCCTCAGAGGATGGGAGTGACAAACCCCTCTAAAGAAATTTGCCTAGAAAATCCTGAGATCGGTTCACCTTAGGATTGTCATAAGTCAGAAATGACTTAAAGACACACAGCAACAACTAAAACCACCACACAGCCTTGCTTATTGGTTTGTGTGGTGGTATCTCTCAGTCCTCCTTATTTGTACAACACAACAAATAAAATGCACTCCAGAGTCAGATTACAGCCGATGGGAAATACTCTCTTGCTGTATCCTGATATTGAGGACTCTTTCAGACGTTGGAAATTGGAAGCATAATTTAATGGCAATCTGAACGCAATCATGGGGTTTGACGTTATTGCGAATGAAATCTTCGCACACAATTTCGGGCAAAAGGGAAGTCATTCTGAACGCAATCATGGTGTTTCCGTTATTGCGAATTAAAGCTTCATACGCAATTTCAGGCAAAGGGGGGTCATTTTCAGGAAATGGAATGTTACTCCGAACGCACTCTGAACGCAATGGGAATTCCTGTGAATTCGCTAAACAAGTGAATTCACAGGAATTCGAATTGGCTCAATTTGCAGTAAAGAGAAATTCCTCCCGTGTGAAAGAGTCCTGAGATGGGACACCCTCTTGGCCTGATCAGAATCAGGTTACTGCCCCAATGTCAACTGAATTTAACTGGTACATGGAAAGGAGGCAACAACAAAGAGAACTGCTCTCAGCCAAAGAGATGCATGTAAAAACTGAACCTACTGTTCAGTGGGCAGCAGTTGGCAGTTTCCATGTAAGTTGGAGCAGTGAAGCTACTCTGGGGTTTGGTTTAAATTTAAAGGAACTGCCCAAGATGCTGAGCCTATTTTTTAGATTTTTTTTTAAAAAAAATCAAGAGGGCAGTACAGACCGCCCAAAAGAGGTGGTCTGGTACCACCTTTTTTGCAGCGCAACTTCACTGCAGCAGCTAGAAGCTGCAGTGAAGCTGCACAGCAAAAACGAAGCGGGGTTTCCCCACTCCTTTTTTGCGCCGCAGTTGCAGCACGATTGAGAGAAAAGGCTCCATTGGGCACCTTTCTGCCGCCGCAACTGCGCAATTATGGCGTCTAAATGGCATACATAATGGCGGTGATGCCATTACATTGTAGGGTTTGGGAGCGTGCGAATGCTACGCGCTCCCGAACCCTAATGGCCCAGGCACCTCTTACTGCCCGTCTGTTTCGGGCCATAGAATCCCAGAGTTGGAAGAAACACCAAGTGTCATCCAGTTCAACCCAGTATGGAATTTCTCAAAGTAAAAAGATGTGTTTTTTTCTTCCCTTTACATTTGCTTTATTTTTGCATTTGCAGAAACATCTTGTGAAAAACCTCCTGCATTTGCAAGTTTTTTCTACTTTAAATATACTTTAAATCTCATTTCTGAGCTAGTGTGATAAGGTCCTATTAAAGAGATAGAACATGTCTCCAGTTTTCACTCTAGCAACCCTAAGCAGAAAAAAAGTTTACTTTTTGGCCAATTTTCACATGTTTGTGGGGTTTGTGCATGATTTGGAGACCAAAAAAATTTCAAAAATCATGCCACTTTTTTTAAAAAAAATAATGGAGGAATTTGGCAGCTTTGAGGGACTGGAATCGAGAGGCTTCATGAGATCTATGGAGTGTACTATGCCCATCCTTAACTAGTTCAACCCTCTGCCATGCAGGAATACAAAGTGAAAGCACTCCTGAGATGGCCATCCAACTTCTGTTGAAAGGCCCACAAAGAAGAGTCCAACCAATTGCAAAGAACGTCTTGACTGTAAGAGCTGTTCTCCATAATGTTTAGGTAGAATCTCTTTCCTTGCATTTGAATCCGTTGGTTTGTGTCACAGCCCCCGGAGCAGCAGAAAACAAGCTTGCTAAATGCTAAAATAAAAACCAGTTAGTCTAAAAGGTGCTGCCAAGTCCTCCCCCCCCCCTTCCCTTTCTCTTTTTTTATGCTGCAAGAGACTTAACACAGCTATTTCTTTGAATGCTTGCTCCTATGTTTGATCTACAAATGCTGGCAGGTGATCAGGCTTGCCGTCAGGATGTAAAAACTTGTCACACAGTGATTTTTATAGATAAAGGAAATGCTAAGACAAGGAAGCCACCTATGGCGGGTTTCTATCCTTTAAAGTCAGCAAAAGATTAGGAAAGAGGTTAAAAGATGCTCAACAGGAGGATAAGGACAGGAAAAGGTCGGGATCTGA
The DNA here is from genome assembly GCA_034509955.1 of Urosaurus nigricauda. Taxonomy (NCBI): domain Eukaryota; kingdom Metazoa; phylum Chordata; class Lepidosauria; order Squamata; family Phrynosomatidae; genus Urosaurus; species Urosaurus nigricauda. Next base: position 270,317,137 of record JAOEGL010000003.1, read on the forward strand.
TAATGGACACACACATAAACCATCTGCCCAAATGTTCAGTTTTCTTTTCTTCTCCTTTTTTAAATCTTGGAGTGGGAGCAGGGGAAGCAGGTTTCTAGTCCTTATTGCTGTAGATATGGGCTTGAACGTACAATCCGCAAAAGTCTCAGAAGCCAAAATGTTGTCAAGACTTTAACTGGCCATTGACAGACTGACCAGAATTCCTGACCATCGCTGATGCTGGTTGGGACTCTTGGAACTGAAGACCAAAACATGTGGAACACCAAAGATCGATAAGAATTGGGCTAGAGAATCATAAGTACCTCACCAAACTACAAATCCCAAGATTCCACAAGAAGGAGCCATAGATGTTAAAGCGGTTAATATTGCCGGGTTCTCTGTTCTGCTGTCATTCCCTGTGTGTTCCCTCAAAGCAGATTTCCCAGAGGTCCAGGTGGGGCACTATTCTGACAAAACACTAAATAGAAGAAGAAGAGGTGGGCTTCCTTGCCTGTGATAGGTCCTGAACCTTCCTCATGAGTAGCAAAAAATCATATTAACCAAATAAATAAAGTATGCCTGCCTAGACTACAACTCCCATCATCCACAGCCAAATGCTTTCTCCTTCAACTGGATTTGGACCAGATATCCATTCCAAGGGAGGATGCTTCCAAACAGAGGATTGCACCCAAGTAGGACACTTGGCCATCTTACCTGCTGGTTGGTCCCTGAAATGTCTAGAGGGTGTGTGTGTGTGTGCACGCACCAGCTTTACTTTCATCCAAGCCAAAACCCAGAAAGAACTGCATCTCTGGTCCCCATCAGGAAATATTAATTCAAGACTTAATCTTAACCAGCACTCTGGGAGTCTGGTTTCAATATTGTGGCTCACCCTGGAACTTGCTCTAGAGATTAGCCATGTGTTTTGATTCTTGAAGCACCCTCCTTCCCTCTGCCTTCCCCTGTTTGATATAAGGGCTTCTGTTTGTACCCTCTGATCCAATGACATTTTAGGAACAAAGCAGATTTTATTTCTTATTTATTAATCACATCCATATCCCGCCTTTCCTCCAAGAAGTGCAAGATGGAATATGTGTTTCTTCCTTCTGACCAATGATGACCTTCATAACAACCCAGTGAAGTAGGTAAGCCAAAAACAAAGGGATGCTGGTTTCCCAATGAAATTTCATGGCTCAGTGGAGTCCTTAACTCAGGCCTCCCAAGTCTAGGTCTATCACTATTATAGCACCACATTGATAAGAGATGCCCATAGTATGTGCATAAAAGACCTGGTTCACTGCAGGACCACAGTACTAGGGGAGGGAATAAGATTTAACCTCTTCTTTGTCTCATTCCCCCAAAGTAACATCTATACCTACCCACAAATATTTTATACCAGCAGAAGCTTGTTGATGAAGTTGTTGTTGTGTATTTTCAAGTCATTTCCGACTTAAGGAGACTCTAAGGACAAACTATCATGGTTTTTGTTTGTTTGTTTTTAAAGGATTTGCCATTGCCTTCCCCATAGGCTGAAAGCATGTTTCTTGCCCAAGGGTCACCCAATGGGTTTCATGGCCCAACTGGAAATCGAACCCTGGTCTCCAGAGTTATAGGCCAGCACTTAAACCACTATGCCCTACTGGCCTTTTTTGTTTTTGAAATAATAAGTGAACCAGAAGTGTTTTAAAAAGGCCTATCCTAGGCATAAAATGGCCCAGGGTGGCCTAAAAAAGCATGGCAAAAATGCCCCCCACACACACACCCAGAGAGCATTGGGGGGGGGGAATAGGTTTTTTTTCTGGGAGAGTACAGGAGTGGTGCTCCAAGGCATCTCCTCTAGCTTTCTATATATGCAAACCCCCTTTTAGGGTATATCTTTTGCTATCCTATATTTTAAATCAAAGTATCCCACTTATTATCTCCAAATATGATGTAAATCTCTCTTGTAGGAAATGTGTGCGGTCCCCCCACCACCGCCCAAATCATCCCAAGTAGATTTCACATATGCTGCAGAGCCTACTTTCCAAATTTGTCTAGCCATGTTCACTGATAAGGTATCATGAAGAGAGACAGGGAGAAACTTATTTATATAGATTTGTATCAAAATGTTTATTTCCTGCCCTATAGGGCATGCTTATCAAATTTGCAGATGACACTAAATTAACAGAGGTGTCTAATACTCCAGAGGACAGGATCAGAATTCAAAATGAGCCTAGAAAGCTGGGCCAAAATTACTAAAATGGATTTCATTAGGAAGAAATGTAAGATACTACACTCAGGCAGTAAAAATGAAATGCTCAGATATAGGAAGACACCTGGCTTGTTGGCAGTGCATGTGAAAAGGATCTAGGAGTCTTAGGGGCTGTACAGACTTGCTATTAAGGCCGGCCTAGGGGCAGAGTTGAGGCATGGTGTCCACATGATGCACCCGCTAACTCTGCCCCCAGGTCAGCATGATGCCACACGCCACTGCGCATGATGCATAGTATCACGGTGTTCCTCTGGCGCTGTGTTTACATGATGCAGTGCCAAAGGAGTGTGGAAAAACCACACACTGGTGTCTATGTTGCCCTTTCTGGGGCATAAAAAGGTGAGATCGAGGCTGCAGCATGTTGTTGCCATGGTCCCAACCTGGTTCTAAAAGGAGTGGCTGCAGGCCACCCCTTAGGGGCAGTCTATCAAATCCCTTAATGAACAACAGGATGAACATGAGTCCACAATGTGATGCAGCATCTAGGAAAGCCAATGCAATTCTAGGCTGTATAACCAGGAATATAGGGTCTAGATTGAGGGAAGTTATTAGTATCACTCTATTCTGCTTTGGTTGGACCTCACCTGGAAGATTGTGTCCAGTTCTGGGCACCACAATCCAAAATAGATGTTGAAAAGCTGGAGCGTGTCCAGAAGAGGGTGACCAAAATGGTGAAAAGTCTGGAAACCATGCCTTATGAGGAGTGGTTTGGGACTTTGGTATGTTTAGCCTGGAGAAGAGAAGGTCAAGGGGTGACTTGATGGCCATTCTTAAGTATTTGAAGAGATGTCACATTGAGGATGCAAGAAGTTTGTTTTTTGCTGCTCCAGAGACTGGGACATGGGGCAATGGATTCAAACTACAGGAAACGAGATCCCACCTCAACATTAGAAAAAACTTCCTGACATTAAGAGCTGTTTGACAGTGGAACACATTCCCTTGGAGGGTCTCTTTCTTTGGAGATTTTTAAATGGATGACCATCTGTGAGGAGTTCATTGATTTTGTATTCCTGCGTGGCAGAAGGGGTTAGACCCTTACGGTCTTTTCCTCTCTATAATTCTATGGTTCTATGACCACAAGATTCCAGGATAGTTTGCACATATCTCAAAGCTGTTATTTTGCCCCAGGGCAAAATGCAAAAGGGAAACATGTTTTCCTGTGTAGAGTGAAAAGCCACTTTGGGGGAAAAGGTTTGAGAGAGAGCTTTCTGAGTGTGTAACAGGGGGTAAAATTTGGGGCATTTCCCTCCAAATCAGAATTCTACCTCCTCAATGAATTTTGTCTTAGAAGACTATCAAACGGGGGGGGGGGGGGGGGAGGAATCAGGGGATTAAAAAGCCTTTTTCCTGGGAAAGTCATGCAATCATGGCAAAGATTTTCACACACATCGCAGTTTGAGGGGGCTTATCCTGAGAAGAACCAGGAATGCTCCAGCAACAAACCATTCACAGGGAAATCCTGTGAATGGATTGTCGCTAAAGCATTCCTGGTTCTTCCCAGAATGAGTTCGCTTAGATCGCGATGTCATCTGAAAATTTTCACCGTGATCATATTACTTTTCCAGGGAAATGCCTTTTTAATCCCCTGAATTTCCCTGCATGGTAGTCTCCTTAATTCTTCAACTTTTTAGCATTACAGAGAGACATTAATAAATGGCGCCTCCCGCCCTGAGCTGGCAGGCGCAGTTGCTGCGGGGCCAGGGGAGCCCCAAGCCAGCCGTTTTGGCGTGCTGCACTTCCCACTGGCGGGAAGCCTGCAGCCCAGGTGCCTGAGCGGGCGCAGCAGGGATCGGGCGCTGGTCGTCCCTCCTCCTCCTCCTCCTCCCTTGGTGGCTTGCCTCGGGAGAGGAAATGCTTCTGTTGGGCCTCCAGCGGTGGAGGCAGTCTGGGCGTTGTGCCCTGGCCTTGCTCAGCTCCCCACCCCTCCTCCCTGGGATTGTTGCTTCTTGTCACAACTTGTTTGTTGGGGCGGCAGCACAGGTACTGGATCTGGCGGGCTGGTTTCCGGTGCATGGTAGCACTGGATCGGGAGTCCCTTGGGACCCGGGAAACATCACGGTGCGATGTGGCCAACAGTGGGGTCACATGGAGTTTATCCCGGGGTGACAAGAGGCTTTCCTCCTGTAGCTGCGTAATTGCGTAATTGCGCAAGGGCGTTTTGTTGCCTCAAACGTCATCCCGATGCTTGGTGTACAAGCAACCTCACATCAGTCCCAGCCTCGGTGTTGGTGATGTGCAGATCCAGACCTGGTGCTTTGGGCCAAACCTACCTTTGGTTTTGCTTAAATAAAATTGTGGGCCTTTTCCACTGCCAACCTGCTTCTTGTTCTTCTTGGGGCATACCCACTTACACTGCAATCATAAATACCTAGAATGCTTACATTTGTTATGTTTGCATTCCTTGATAACTTCACTTTGGAAGCCTAAACTGTATTTCTAAAGGCACAAATGAAGTTTCATGTTATGGCAATGCTAGAAATTTAGGAACTGAAGGGAAAATTTCATGGAGGGGGGAAAAGAATTATTATGAGGGGGACAATGCCCTCCTTTTCCCCACCTCTCCACAGCTATATGTCTGGCTTTGATCCAATGGGATCCAGTTCCAACCCACCCAGATCATTAGTTTGATCTTTTTTAAAAAAATATTCTGCTATAAATGGGAGTAGTTTTTTGGGGGGAAAAGAGAATATCTGAGTTTGCTCTTGATGGTGGGAAAACATAGAAAGTTACAGGCTGTAACGGCTGCAGAACTAATATAGTTACAGAAGAGTTTGAGGAATTTACTGTTTTGGACTACAAATCCTAGAATTCCCAAAACAACACTGGCTGAGGAATTCTAGAAGGCACAATCCAAAAAAGTAGTTTCCCAAGAATTTGTTTTCATTTATTATTTTCCTTTGCCACCATGCTTTAAAAGTCCAATTAAAATATAAAAGAAATGGTAGCAAGCAAAGGGTCAAATTTCTCCTGTCATTCCAATCTAGGCCCCAATCCAGATCAGTCCTTGCTTTTTTATATTTGCTAATTGCTTGCAGGACATCTCGTTTTTTTGGCTCTTAAACTCTCAATACTTTCACCATAATTGTAGTATAACTGAACTCAATGCCCTTTTTCGCTGAATTCTCAAATAATAATAAAACACATAGAGACACAGAGATATAGACACAGAGAGGAGGGGGATTTGAAACATTGACAGAACAATTGACCCCTTTTGTAGGAGAAGACATGGCACAAGTCACGGGAAAGAGTTTTACATTTATTTCATTGCAGTCAGTAAGGACCTGAAGTGCACAGAAAGGTTAAAGAGAAGCTGAAATAATGCAGTGGGGGAACTTAACTGGCAGCTCATAAAGAGACGGCAAGCTCAGAATGGATGTCCAAGGGCCATTTCCCTTACTTTAAACCAGGCCTGGTTCCAACTTTCTATCTTAGGCTGCATCTACACTGCAAAATTAATGCAGCTCAACACCGGTTTAACTGCCATGACTCAATGCTGTGGAATGAGATATTTGGTGAGATATTTGGCCTTCTCCATCAGAGAGCTCTGGATTAAACAGTAAACTATAAAACTCTGGATTCCACAGGATGGAACCATGACAGTTAAAGCAGTGTCAAGCTGCATTAATTTTGCAATGTGGAAGAACCCTTAGATTATAGATGTTTCATTCTTTTTCTTCTCATCACTTATTTCTTCACAATTTTGGAAGTTTAAAACATAATTCCTTTTTTTTTTCCAGACTGCAACTCCCAGAATCCCACAACCAGAATTATTATATTCATTAGGAGATTTTAGAAGTTATAAAAAAAAACTAAGCAGGGTCAGCCCTAGTTAGTAAATGGAAGGGAGAACTACCAACATATACCAGGTGGTGTAGGCTACATTTTAGAGGAAGGAAATGGCAAAACCACTTCTGATTATTCCTTGCCTAAGAAAAATCTCTTAAATTCATGGGGTTGCCATAAACCAGCAGATTACTTGAAGCCACATACAGTTTGGCTCTCCAGATACACGGATTCTTTATCCACAGATTCAAGTGTCCACAGATTGAAAATATTCCAGAAAACATATACATTCTAAAAAGGAAAGTTTGATTTTGCCATTTTATTTAAGGGACACCCATTTTACTATCCACTGATTTGGTATCCATGGTGGTCCTAGAACCAAACCGTAGTGGATACCAAGGGCTCACTGTACATACACACACAATAAAAAAATAACTTTCCTGTGCCAGGACTAGAATCCTGTTGAGATCTTACACATGTATAAGTTCTCCAGTAGAAGAGGTTCGGCATTTTGTTCAGTGTACTTTGGAGAACATCTACCAGTTTCAGAATTGTGGTTAAGAGTTGCACATGCAGTACATTGGACGGTGCATTTCAGTTGCACATATGGTTGTGCAGCCTTGCCATATCAACACAAGGGTTGTGTAGTATAATCAGTGCACAGCAATGCAGCAAACAAGCTTACGCAACTCAAATGTGGGATGTCTCAGAGGTAATTTGGGAGTAGGGCTGAATTGGTTGTGCTCCTGAATGATCTGCTTTGGGTGCATTTAGGAATTTTATATTGGTATTATTTATTTTAATGGTTTACATTTTGTACAAAACAGCACACACTATTTGCTGCTGATTTCAGTCATGATGTTATACCCAATTGTGTCAGTGTTCTTCTTCTTTGATGTTTTATTAATGTATGTGTGCATATAGAATTTTTTTATAACAATACATCTTCAGAAAAGAGCTTTTTTGACAGCTGATTTTATACAGTTATAGCAAGAGAATTGTGAGACATTTTACCAGTGGTCTAGGAGGAGAACATGAGTATGACAGGAGGTATCTTGATGCAATCAAGTAAACACATTGTGTGCTGGTTTGCTGGAAGAAGGGTAGAGCTAGCCTTGTTTTATCAATGCAAGCATCAGCATCAGTAATACAGAGCAGGGGAGGAGGACAGGAAAAGAGGATGCGAAGAATCTGGAAGAACTTAACACAGCCACAAACTGTGTGTACTTCATCTCTGGAAATAATATCAGACATTCTCCAAGGAAAACTGGAACTGGAGGAGGAGTGGAATGTGAGCCCAAGCTAACCTCATACCCACCAACCATCCGGATTTGGCAGGGACAGTCCTTTATTCATCCTCTGTCCTCCCACTTTTTCAGCTGCTTTTAAAATGTTCCAGTTTCTCTCCCCTCCTTTGCAGGGTGACCAGGTGTCAGAACCTCAAAGGAGGACAAGGCACCGCAAAATGGAGGGCATTCCAGACAAATGGAGGACATGACCAACTAAAAGCTCAAAACACTTAACAGAAATATAAATCCATGCTTCTTATCCATGCTTAAAATGGAATACATTTTGAAATTCCTCCTGAGCAGAAGGTTGAAATGTAGGACACCTCTTGAAAGAGGAGGATGTCTGGTCATGCTGCTCCTTTGCCCTCAGCTTAGTTCCCTTGGTGCAAGCTGAGTTCCAAGTACAAAAGCAGTTTGCACTAGACCGACTCAGCAGCAAAGAAGGGGAGAGGAGAAGGTAGTATCCTGCCCTTCCCAGTAGCATTGAGCAAAGACAGACTGCTGCAACTCTCCTAGCTTATGTGCCCTACCTCACGAATAACGTTTGCCACATTGGCCAGTTTTCATCTGGAAAATATTGGAGAATATGCAACAACAGCAACAAGGGATTGGGGAACATGCCCTCTCATTCTTAGGACCTTATCCCACTAGCAAAATCCTGCTAATGGTGGGTTTAAATTAGAAATGGCAACTTTTCACTTTTGGGAAGTTCCGAAAGTAAAAAGCTGTGGTTTTGTTCCTTTTACATTCACTTTATTTTCGTGCTATTTCACATTTGCAGGAACATCATGTGAAAAACCTCCCACATTTGTGAGTTTTTTCTAATTCAAATCTACTTTAAATCCTGTTTCTCAGCAGGATTTCCCTAGTGTGAAAAGGTCCTTAAAGATGAAGTTAAAGAACAGAACTGGAAAAGCCCATCATTCCTTGGTGTCCCTTGGGTCGGATGTTTTCTGAAGCACATGGCATGCAAGATGAGGAAAAAAATGGGCCCCTGGTACCTATAATTCCTCAAACACTGGGACAATAGCTGGTTTGTTTCCTCAAAAGACCCACCTTTTTTCTTCTGGGACCAGCCTACACCTGCCACTGCCGCCTTTACCATCGTTCTGAAGAAAGCGCTCACTAAAGCCTTTCAATCCCAAAGGAGGACCAGGCAAGCCAGTTGATGAGAGACCAGAGCTGTTAAAATGGCCATCAACAAGTCATACTTCACCATGGATTAGGGAAGAAGTAATGAGGAGGATTAGCTGAACTTTGGGGTTATCGGAGGGGATTAGTGAAGTGGTTTCTTGGGACCCCACTGTGGGGCGGGGAAAGCAGAAACGCTTGGGGCACTTAGCAGTGCCCATGGAATTGGCAGCCACACTCCTGTTTGTCTACTGTAAGGACCCTGGCATCTGTCCCTCAAAACTTTCTGTGAATTATGAGACTGGGCAAGTGCCAAGCTGGTCCCAAGGACGGAGGAGATAAGACGGGAAGAAGCTGCCTCAGCTCAGCCCAGCTTAAACAATTTCTTGCCCACTTCAGAACTTGGAAAAGTAACTTTCAGGGGGATAGGCCATGCTTAGGTGAGGGCTTTTGGGAATTGCAGTCCCTGCAAGTAAATTTTGCAAGCTGTGACTCAGAGACTAGATTCCTGTTGGTGCCTCCTACTAGCATAATGATCTATTCTGCCAGGTTTATTTGGAGGTTTTTTGTTTGTTTGTTTGTTTTTTGTTTTTTGCAGCAATATATAAAAACAAAGGCGGAACAGCAGAGAAATCCTTATCTGGCTGGCCAGCTTTCTCTCCAGATTGGGTGTCCCAGATTTCAGAGCTGAGCCCAGACTTCTTCTCCAGTCCTCAGAGCAAGAGCACAGCTTTGCAAAATGTATATATACAGGCTGTGTCTCCCTTATTTGAAATGCCTGGGACCAGAAGTGTTTTGGATTTTGGAGTTTTTCAGATTTTTGGAACATTTGCATATATGGTACGTAATGAGCTATCTTGGAGATGGGATCCAAGTGTAAATATGAAATGCATTTATGTTTTGTATACAGTTTTGACACAGAGAGGAGGAAGAGGAAGAATCTTGACCTTCCCAGGAGGCTCAAGTAAAAGCCAACTTTTATGGCCTCTCCTAACTTGTCTGTTTTTCCTCAGTAATAACCTTTACCATCTTAACCACACTCTGATGTTGCTTTACCACATGTCTCCCAGTTTTCATCTGTGAAATGTTGGAAGTATGGAGCTAACAACCCTGCACTTGACGTAGTTTTACTACCATCTAGCCTGTTACTATAGAGCCAACAGCCATTTTACCACTGCTGCATCCCCTCATTGCTGCCATCCTTGCACTGGCATAGTTACAATGTTCTTGTTACTTGCTGCCCAGTTGGTTTTGACTTATAGCCATACCACCCAGAATATGCCTGATCTTGTCTGATCTCAAAACCTTAGAAGGGTAAGGCCTAGTTAGTACTGTATATACAGTGGGCCCTTGTTATCCGCTGGGGTTTGGTTCCAGGACCCCCTGTGGATAAAAAAATCCATGTATGCTCAAGTCCCATTAAATATAATGGCAGAACAAAATGGTGTCCTATATATAAAATGGAAAATCAAGGTTTGCTATTTGGAATTTATACTTTTTAGGAATATTTTCAAGCTGTGTATGCTCAAATCTGTGGATACAAAATCATGTATAAGTCTAGAAATTCAGGTAAAAAAAAATGATCCAAAAAACCTGAGTCAAAGTATCCATGGGTCAATGTAAGGACTGTATCTTAACTCTTATTTAAAAGAAGGAACCATCCCCTGGTGAAAAGCAAAAGTATAATCTGTCCTGGAAGCACTGATCCCCTCTGCTCTCTCTCATCCATCCAGCCTTACAAGTGAGCACAAAATTTATGTCTGCTGGAATTTGGTAGGTTCTTTGACATTGTTTTGCTTTGCTTCATCCTTTAGATCCTTTGCTATATGCACCTAAGTGTTACCCTCAACCTATCCACAGCTCATAGTAAAATCCATAATTTTGGCCCCAAAACTTGCCCTTGACTTATGCATGAGGTTGACTTATAGTTGAGTATATATGGTACTTGGATTTATGGTGACTCTGTAAATGACAGACCTCCTCTACTATTATCAGCCATGCTAAGATCTTGCAAACTCAGGGCTGTGGCTTCCTTGATGGCAACCCTCTACCTGTAATGCAGTCTTCCTCTGTTCCTATTGTCTTCAACTGTACCTAGTTACACAAGGCAATAATATCCAGCATAATAGTCCACATTGGCTGTCCTTAGGCAGACATTTTTGCCATTGTGCTCACTACCTGACCCTTTCAACTAGAGATCACTCTATTGGATATGGATGGGTGAGAATTTCAGTTCATTCAGTTTGGATCAGAATTTATCAAGATCCAAATCTTGCTTCATATTTTGAACAGAAAAGAGTTTGGATTTAAAAGAAGAGTTAATGTGAGAGAAACTGAAATGGATAGATTCATCAGTCCCAGGGCTCTTTCACATGGAGGAGGCAAGCGTCATTATAATGTGATTAAATCATGCTAATAGTGCAATGGGGGGGGGGGGGGAGATTGTCACACCCCCGAGTGCTTCTCCTGTTCATGTCCCATGTGTAAACTGTAATGGATGTACCACTGGGTAATACCAGGGGTTTCCATTATTACCCAATGATGCATCCACTACAGTTTACACACAGGACACGAACAGGAGAAGCACTCAGGGGTATGATAATCCCCCCCCCCCCAATCGTGCTATTAGCACAATTTAATAAGGTTTTAATGACACTTGCCTCCCGTGTGAAAAAGTCCCCAGATTTGAGTTCTTAAGGCCTAAATTTGAATCCATGTGCAGGGTTGCCACCTCTTTTTTTCTGAGTGGCTCCATAGCAATTAACACATACGTACATGGCAGGCAGTTGTAAAGGTCTTCTCTACTCTGGGAGTAACTTTACCTACTGACTGTGCCCTGTGAAGATGGGACATAATTTTGTTTCACTCTAGTTTGGAAGAGTTTTTCCATATTTGTAAACTGCATACTCCAGATGGAAAGAATTTGAGGTTTAGTTGTTGTTGGATTTTTATTTTTATTTTTAATGAATGCAGGGAGAAAGGGAAACAGACAGATATTGCTGCCCTTAGGGGATGAAGCTTGAATCTTCCACAGCAAAACCTGTGTTATTCTGCTGAGTTACGATTATTCCCCACCACCACGCACACATATATACACACACACTTCTTAATATGAATATTAAAAGTGGTTCAAAGCATGGGATAACAGATTGACCTATGTAAGTGCACAGAGGATGCACATCCATGAGAATAAGGAGCGTGTGTGTGTGCGTGTGTGCGTGTACCTTCAACTTGTTTCTGACTTATGGTGATCCTCAGGCGAATCTCTCATGCAGGCTTCTTGGCAAGAGGAGGGTTGTCTTTGCCTTCCTCTGAGGCTGAGAGAGTGTGACTAACCCAACATCACCCTTTGGGTTTCATGGTCAAGTGGGAATCTAACCCTGGTCTCCAGAGTCTCAATCCAACACTCAAACCACTACGCCACACTGGTCTCACAGTAGACTCTCAAAAATACTGGCCTCAAATACAGAGTCTGGCATTCTGTTAGGGACACACCTCTTATTTCTGTATGGGTTGATTGGTATTCTTTCCCTCCCTCTGCAACATCTAACACCCTCACTATGCCACCACAATTGTTCCCCCTTATACTGCCATACCACTACTGGTGTACAATGGAAGGCAGCAGAGAAACTGCTGGCTGTATCCCCATAGCCAGAAGCAGACAATGCATCACCTACTGAGATGTCTAGAGGACACTAGTGGATCCCGGTGCAGTGGCTTCACTATGAGGGTGTGGCAGTTACAGACCACACAACGTGAAACCCCAGACAGTGGTGTCACCTGGTGGGCCAGTACACCCAGAGAGACTGGCACAACTACCAGGTGAGCAAGAAAGAATGCTTTCCTGCTTGCCCAGGTGCAGCTATGCTGGGCTATAAAGGACTTTAGGTGGGATGCTGCCTTTAGATTTAGCATGGCAGCAGTCACATGGGACCCTGAAGGCCTTTTGGGGAGGCTGTGGTTGTCTGGGTGGGTTGGCAATGGATGAAGGTTGGCAGGGCAGTTCACACACACACACACACACATCGCACCAGGTGACACCAGCCACTGTCCCAATGGAAGATATCCTCTGTCTGCAGCTGGCTATGGGGACATAATAATAATAATAATAATTTTTATTTATACCCCACTCTTCAGCCAAGGCTATCAGAGTGGCTTACAATTTGCTAATTAGACATTTCCCTGCCCTCAGGCTTACATTCTAAAGTGACATGACACAAAAGGAGAAGGGAATGGTGGTGGGGAAGGGGGTGGTCCAATGCTTCACCAATCCCGTCCATACTTTCCCAACACTAGTGTGGCCATGGGTCAGGGTAATCACAGGACCACAATGAATCCTGGAAATGGTGACAATACATGCTTGACCATGTAGGATCTCAGCCAGGGTTTCTGACAACCTAAGAAGTAGCCCTTCATTTGGGCCAGGAATTTAATGACAATCCCAGCATTTATTTTTAGTGTTGCGCTGACATGATGAATAAAGGAGAAAAGTCTTTTGAGTACAGGCAGAATATGTTTGCTACACCATTTTGTAAGTAGACACATTTTCAATTGCTGTTAACTGTTGAACTTTGTGGAATTTGGGCTTCACTTTAGTGTAGCTAACTGAAGTGGTGTATTAACAAGGTTTTATACATGTCCCAGGAAAGGCCTTTAATGCAGGCCTGCAACAGGCTTGACAGATTATTGTCTGTTGAATTTGGACTATGTGATTTAATCTAGTTAAGTGACAGTCACTCAACCAGTTTATCAATATGGTTTTATGCAGTACCCCCAGCTGGGGCTATTAATGCAGCAGTACTGCAGCAGGAAATATCTAAATCTGAATTACTTGTTTTGCAGTCTAGAGCAGTGGGCAGAGGTATGCCTCCCCAGGGGACAGTGGGAAGATCCAGGGGGCTGATGAGGGAGAATGGGGGCAGCAGGGGGGGCCTAAAAGAAATAGTAAAAGACCAATCATTGATCAGAATTGGGACTCCAGTCCAGAAATCATTAGAGAATTAAGAATGGGGAGGTCAGCTATGAAAGAACTAGAAAAGATCCTGAAGAGCAAAGATATATGATTGAGCACAAACATTAGAATTGTACAAGCCATTATATTCCCGATTACCATGTATGGATGCAAGAGCTGGACAGCGAAGAATGCCAATAGGAAGAAAATTCATTTGAGATGTTTTGTTGGAGAAGAATGCAGAGGATAAGGTGAATGGCCAAAAAGACAAACAAATGGGTCCTAGAACAGATCAAACCTGAAATCTCCTTGGAAGCCAAGATGACAAAATTGAGGCTGTCCTACTTTGGTCACACCATGAGAAGGCACAACTCACTGGAAAAAATAATAATGCTAGGAAAGTAGGAGGGAAATAGAAAGAGAGAAAGACTGCATACTAGGTGGATGGACTCTATTAAGGAGGTATGAAATTACAGGAACTAAGCAGAGCAGTGGAGGCCAGGGAGTCTCATCCATGGGATTGCCATGGGTTGAGATTGAATCGAGGGTGCTTAACAGCAAACAACCGGGGGGGGGGGGGATTCTGCAAAGTATTGGTGCTCAAGAAAGACAAAGGGAATCATCAGCCTTTAGGACCACGGTGGGGATGAGGGTTGCATGAAACTTCTCTTCAGGATCTCTTAAAACCACAACCACTTTGGTGGTGGAATCCCCCACTCTTCACCTGCCTGTGCACTTCCTTAGCCATGTCTTTTGCTAGTAGTGGTGGTGGCAGTTGGGAAACTTGCAAGGCTTGAGTGCAGGGCATTGCTTCTGTGCCCCAGAACGGTGTCACTTTGGGACAGACTGATTGACTGGAGCAAGACATTAGAGCATGTGGTGGCAGGGGAGAAGACGCAGCAAAAAAAAAAAAAAAAAAAAAAGGATTTCAAATTTGAGATCCTGCTTAAGCTTTATGAGCTTTGCCAGGATGTGGGTGACAGGTTAGAGCTCTATTGCTGCTCCTGCTTTCTTTCATCAGACAAACAGAAGAAACAATGTTGGTTTATGTGTGTGGTGGGAGAACATTTGAAGCTGTGTGAGGAAGACATGTCTCTGGGGAAAGAGGGGAAAGAGTATCTGGGGTCAATTCTTGGAATGAGATCTTCACCTTGGAGTGGCTCCGGTAGTTAAAATCTCTCTCTTTCCCTGCCAGTCACCAGTCCAAAGCATGTGGCCTTTGTAAACCCCCTCTGCACATACACCAGCTATGTCCCTGTTTGCCCTGACAATGAATGATTGAGAGTCCTTCCTCACCAGAGAGAAGTTTCTCCCTTTGCACCTGTTCACCTTGGAAGCAGCAACCAAGAAATCTCTTGCATTCACTGGCCTTTGTTGGAAGGACAGCACGAGTAAGACACTTCTCAGTTGCTGGTCAGCCAACTGCTCCCAGTGTGAACAGGTGCAAACTGATCAGCCAGTGGAGCGAACAAGAAGCCTCTTGCCCTGGCTGGCCTTTGCCGTCTGCTCAGTTGCTGCTCCCAAGGCAAATGGGCACAAAGAATGCAGGGACCTAGCTATTTATTTATTTATTTATACCCTGCCCTTGAGCCCTAAAGACTATCAGAGTGACTTACAATTATTATTTTTAATTAGACGGTTCCCTGCCCTCAGACTTACAATCTAAAAAGACACAACACACAAGGAGAAGGGAATGGTGGTGGGGAAGGGGATCAGGTCCAGCATTTCTTCTCTCCCTCTGACACCTGGACCAAGGCAGATGGACTGGAGGGAGGGCTCAGCTTCTTAATCTAGGACAGGCCCGATGGAGTTTGGCCTGTTCTTTCACTCCCTCCTAGGCCAGATGGTCTTCTCATGGAGGGAGGGCTCTTCCACTTGAGGCCAGACCTGATGGTGTTGCTACCGTGTTTCCCCGAAAATAAGACAGTGTCTTATATTAATTTTTGATCCCAAAGATGTGCTAGGTCTTATTTTAGGGGATGTCTTATTTTTCCATGAAAAAGAATTTACATTTATTGTTGAACAAAAAAATGAACATTTATTATATACTGTATATATATTTATATAGAAAAACTTTGCTAGGTCTTACTTTCAGGGGAGGCCTTATATTTAGCAATTCAGCAAAACCTCTACTAGATCTTATTTTTGGGGGATGTCTTATTTTCGGGGAAACAGAGTAGGCCTCTCCTTTCACTCCCTCCTAGGCCAGATGGTCTTGTCATGGGGGGAGGACCTTTCCACTTGAGGACAGGTCTGATGGTGTTGCTAGGCCTGGATTGGTTGAATTTGCAGTAGAACAGTAGACCTAATATCAAGAAATACACATGGTGGACACTATTGTCACCCACAAGGAAAGGGGGCAATAACTGGTGAAAGTTTGCAGACCACTGGTCCCCAATATTTTTTGTTTTGTTTTGTTTTGTTACAGGTTGCAGATGAACTCATTGCTTTATGTGTGTTTGTTCCACAGGTCAGCAAACTATAGCATTTCATTTAAAAGAAGTCATGCCAAACGAACCTGATCTCTTTTTTTGATAAAATTACCAGCTTGGTAGATGAAGGGAATGCTGTGGATATAGTATACCTCGATTTCAGTAAGGCCTTTGACAAGGTTCCCCATGACATTCTTGCAAACAAGCTTGCAAAATGTGGGATAGACAAGTTAACTGTTACATGGATTTGTAATTGGTTGACTGGCCGAACTCAAAGGGTGCTCAACAATGGCTCCTTTTCATCCTGGAGAGAAGTGACCAGTGGGGTCCCACAGGGTTCTGTCCTGGGCCCAGTGCTATTCAACATCTTTATTAACGATTTGGATGACAGAATTGGGGGCATACTTATCAAATTTGCAGATGACACTAAACTGGGAGGAGTAGCTAATACCCCAGAGGATAGGATCAAAATTCAAAATGACCTGAATAGACTAGAAAGCTGGGCCAGTGCTAACAAAATGAAATTCAATACGGAGAAATGTAAGGTTCTGCACTTAGGGCGGAAAAATGAAATGCACAGATATAGGATGGGGGACACCTGGCTGAACGAGACCACATGTGAAAGGGATCTAGGAGTCCAAGTAGACCATAAGCTGAACATGAGTCAACAGTGTGATGCGGCAGCTAAAAAAGCCAATGCAGTTTTAGGCTGCATCAATAGAAGTATAGTTTCTAGATCAAGGGAAGTTATAGTGCCACTCTATTCTGCTTTGGTCAGGCCCCACCTGGAATACTGTGTCCAGTTCTGGGCACCACAATTCAAAAAGGATGTGGAGAAACTGGAGCATGTCCAAAGGAGGGCAACTAAGATGGTGAAGGGTCTGGAAACCTTGCCCTATGAAGAACGCCTTAGGGAGCTGGGGATGTTTAGCCTGGAGAAGAGAAGGTTAAGAGGTGATATGATAGCCCTGTTTAAATATTTGAAGGGATGTCATATTGAGGAGGGAGCAAGCTTGTTTTCTGCTGCTGCAGAGACTAGAACGCGGAACAATGGATGCAAACTGCAGGAAAAGAGATTCCACCTCAACATTAGAAGGAACTTCCTGACAGTAAGGGCTGTTCGACAGTGGAACACACTCCCTCGGAGTGTAGTGGAGTCTCCTTCCTTAGGGGTCTTTAAGCAGAGGCTGGATGGCCATCTGTCAGGGATGCTTTGACTTGGAGTTCCTGCATGGCAGGGGGTTGGACTGGATGGCCCTTGTGGTCTCTTCCAACTCTATGATTCTATGATTCTATGATTCTATGAAAAATAGCAATAAAGTAGCTAAAAATGCATCTACTTTAGTTGCTTTTGAATAATAAGAAAGTGAAGAGGGTAGCCAACTATTTGGCAGATGCTTTGGAACTTTAACAACTTATTCATGTTTAAAAGTTACATTTCAAGCTCTGGCTTAAAGGGACAGCACCTAAAATAAGACAGATTAAGGCTGCATATATAAACACGCAGAGACAAGAGATTTATCTAGGAGTAAGTATCATTGTATTCAACAAGATGTGCTTCTGAACAGATTGCATTATAAAGAACAGTTTCCAGAGCAGAAAACATGGCTTGCAGGCAGACATCAACACCAGTATTCTTCCCCTTTCTTTTTCTTCTTACAAATTAAAGCCTTGCCAGGAAATGATATGGGCTGTCAACATAACATGTGCACATTATTTCCATCACACAACATCTTACTCAGAATTTTCAACATTAACTACATGGCACGGCTGCTCTAAAAATCTATTTTAGCAGGCAAAGAAATGCTGATCAAAGAACCTGTTTGGCTACTTTGCCTTCCAGGTGGACCAGTACGCCAGCCCCAAGGGCCAACTGATAGATAAAGTTCACAATCACATACATTTATAACAAACGTGGGATTTTAGGTAGCCCAAATGGCACTATGAATCTCCATCAGTTGGCAGATTCAATTGCAGTGAATCTATGATCCATTTGTACATAGATTTAAAAAATAATTATACAATATGCTAGACACTATCTTTCCCAAAGTCTTGGCACCTTGGATAGTTTCTTTAAAATTCAGATTATAACCCAGAGTACATCCACCACCACCACTGAAAATGCGAACCACAAGTTGCTATTGCCATGAAGGCACAAAGTAGAAGAATTTGAGAGGGGGGGGGTGAGGGAACCCAGTTTTTTCAGAATTGCATATATATATATATATATATATGGGGCTGGAGTGTGACAAGGCTAGAAGGCATGACTCCAAACCATGCTTAGTGAGCATGAATTGTTAACTGTTGGGAATAGAATAGGAAATGCATGGACATGTCTGGCTAGACTGAACCTTGAAAAGGATTATTTCATCTGCAACATTTTCTTGCAGTTCTTACCTGTTAGGTACTAGTAATTGCTCCAAGGCATACAATTTACCAGTTAGCATTACAGTTGTATCCCCACATTCCTAGGGGTTAAGTGCACCCCCACCCAAAAGAGTGGAAAAACTGTAAATATAAATAAAAATTGCAAATGCTTTTTTTAACCTGAGCGAAAACTTCTCTAGTAATTTCTAGGTTTAACTTTATGGTCAACATCTGGCAGAGATTGACTATGGAATCACGATGGAAGACCTAGAGATTCTTAGAAAGAACATATTGAGCAAATCCATGAAAGAGAAACCATCAAATGTAATATTTCAGGCTGCTGGAGGAGTATTTTTGGAATGCTTCCACCTCCCTGAACATGGAAAACAAGCATGTGATAGGGAAGGCTTGGCTACAGTATCCCTTTACATATGCATGCTAGTTTTCCATAAGCAAGAAGTTTTTGTCTATGTAAAAACACATATTCAAACCCAGTGTCATGGAAATCTGTCATCCCTGCAGCTCAGGAGGACACAGGGGGATCCTGAGGCATTAATTTGAGTGATATCAGTTAGATGTGGAGAGGAAAACACTGCTTTAACTGCCATGGCTCAATGCTGTGGAACTCTGGAATTTGTAATTTTGTGAGATATTTACTCTTCTTTGGTGGAGAGCTCTGTTGCCACAACAAACTACACATCCCAGGATCCCATAGTGTTGAGCTAAAGTGGTGTCAAACTGCATTATTTCTGAAGTGCAAATGCAGCCTAAATAAGAAGAGTCATTTCATCTTCCTACAATATAATGAAATGCCTTTCCTTAGGGAACAATTTGTGGCATAGGGAGACCTTTTGGGCTGGAAGGCGATACAAAAATACTTCAAGCAAATAAAATAAATGGATGAGGAGGTCATAGCTATAGGGGGAAGCCCAGGGAGCCAGAATCATATCCAGCAAGGGCCAGATTCAACCCTGGGGCCTAAGGTTTTCCACCTCTGCATTACAGATCTTACTTCCTGCATTCCTGCAAGCCAGGAAATGGCTTTGCATAAATTCCCTCTTCCCCCGTCCAGCTTGCATCCTCCTCCTTATTATGAATCTTGTTAGTTGACAGGCTGATGACAGACAAGTCACTGATTTCTTAATCCCAGGCTTTTTTCTACAGAAGCCCTACATATTAGCATTTCTCTAGGGAAAAAAATCACTCCATGCCTCTACCCACTTCCAGCAGTCCACTTCCCAGGTGATCTAGTTGAGCCTGGAATAGATCCGAGAAGCTTAGAGAGTTACGTGCAAGAAAAGGACAACCAAAATAGTGAAAGGTCTGGAAACCATGTCCTATGAGAAGTGGTTTAGGGAACTGCGTGTGTTTAGCCTGTTGAAGAAAAGGTTAAGAGATGACCTGATAGCCATGTTTAAATATTTGAAGTGATATCATATCGAGGATGGTGCAAACTTGTTTTCTGTTGCTCTAGAGACTAGGACACAGAGCAATGGATTCAAACTACAGGAAAAGAGATTCCATCTGAACTTTAGGAAGAACTTTCTCACAGTAAGAGCTGTTTGATAGTGGAACATGCTCTTTGGAAAGTGAGGGAGTCTCCTTCTTTGGATGTTTTTTAAACAGAGACCGGATGACCATCTGTTGGGAGTGCTTACATTGTGTGTTCCTGCATGGCAGGGGGTTGGACTTGATGATCCTTGAGATCTATTCCAACACTATGATTCTATGGAGATTATCACTCTCAGATAGGATAAGGATAGGATCACTCTCCTGTCCTTGTCCATCCATTTGGGGGGGGGGGGTTGTGAAAAAGCCTTTCATATCAGATCCTGTCATTGAAGTGGCATTGAATTAATGCAAACTCCTGTTAATGCAAAATGCTGGGGCAATGCCACTTCAATGACGGGACAATGACAGGATCAGTGCAACATCATTTGAAAGGTTTTCATGCAATCACTGTCACTTGTGCTTTCCAGATGGGACAATGTTTGGATAAGTGTGACGTCATAGGAAAGTCCTTCACACAATCACATGGGAAGGATAAGACAGGGACGGGACAATGATGTCCTGTCCCCTGTGTGATAATCTCCTATGATTCTACAATTCTACTCTAGTTAGGACTAACAAAAGAATTTAGGTCTCTGATTGTTACCAATGTTCTCCCTCTGTAAAACAGGAGCGTGTGCGTGTGTATTCTAAACATAGACGTAGAGGAGGAAACAGTCCTCTCTTAACTCACCCAGCCTCTCTTTTAATTTCCTGCAGTCCCACAACATAGCCATTTACTAGCTGTTGGAGAGCAGCAGTGCACTGGCAAAGAGATCCAGCTATGGTTATCCCAGGGGCCTTTCAGATGTTCTGGAGGACAGCATCAGTATTATGTGTCCAGCAATATAAACATAGCTGGATGCTTCTCTGCCATTCCCTTGCTCACCACTGGCCAGTAAATGGTTGTTTTTTTGGTAGTGGAGACAGCAGTGAAAACCTGTATTTGAGGGGGAAGTTTATTCCTTGCAGAAGATCAGTAAGGAATTCCAGCCTGTGCAACAACAAAAGCAATGCCTTATGCAGCTGTAAGTTGGACTTATGCCTGTTATAACTTTTGGTGCCTCCAACCTCCAGGATTCCCTAGCCAGAAAGACCATTGGGCAAACTGTCTGGGAGATTCTGGGTTGTATAGTCCAAAACAGTATCGTCCGTAGACTTGGTTGAAGAGGCATATAACAATGATTGTCTAAGGATGGTCAAACCAATTTCCTGTCTGTGTCACATATGCTCATCATAAGCCCTTTCCATCCTGTTTTCACATTAATCTGTATTTTAAAAAAACTCAGGGCACGAATTAACATTTCAATAATGTGTGAGCATGGCTCTCTGGAAATGTGCATTTTAGAAAATATCATCTGGTGTACAGTAGTTTTGAAGCCAAAAACTGCACTGGGATATTTGGAGTGATATGAAAGCCAATGAATTAAGAGGTCCCCATCCATGCATGAGTCCAGGAAATCCAGATCAGAGATCTCAGCCTACTTGCCTGGAGATACAAATTCAGTAGACTATGGGACAGACTTTTCACCCATAACCTATGTCTGCCCTTGCATACTCCTGGCAATCCAAGTAGCATTTCCCTATTCCACTGCAAAAAGCAGCTACAGTAACAAAGCAGAGCAAAGACCAAGAGGACTCTGCAGTCCAAACATGACGACACCACATGCTTTATCAATTACATGGGAAATTGTGTCTGGATCTCCCACAGTTTTTTTTTTTAACTTTAAAACAGACATGAGGCTGCAGCTCCAAACTTGGTTTATGTAGCACTGGACTGTATGTTTTTAGCCACAACAGGTTAAGGGTGAGATCCTTCAGTGTGCTGGCTCAGTGTAAATCCATACCCATGTAGTTACATGGTGATTGTGCCATAATACTCTTCTTCTGAATAGTGGCTTTGTACAACCAGCTGTGTATCTGTCAGTGAGCCTGCTTTTTGTCTCATTGTGCCATGGGGAATGCACAGTGGCTGTTTCTGCAATCCCAGTGAATCAAGTGATATGAGCATACTTGGCTTTTACAGATCTTTGGGAAAAGGCTTCCTCTCCATCCCTCCAACTTCACAGGTGTATTTGGTGAGGATGAGTGAAAGAGAAAAACTTCTCAGTGGTTGCTCCCAACTTAATAATAATAATAAATAATAAAACTTTTATTTGTACCCTGCTTTTTGCCATAGCAATCAAAGCGGCTTACAGTATTTAAAACCATACAACAATATATATAAATAACACCCCCCTTAAAAAAGGAATTAAACAAATTACAATTAAAATTTAAACAAAATGATTAAAAATAAATACAATTACAACAGGTCCCAACAATAACAGTGGCAGATATTTTTGTCTAAGTGATTTATTCCAGAAAGGCCTGCCGAAAGAGATCCGTCTTGATGGCTTTTTTAAAGCCATCTAGGTTGGTAATTTGACAGATCTCGTCCAGCAGGCCATTCCATAAAGTAGGAGCGACTGCAGAAAAAAGTCCTCTGGGAGGTCGCAACCAATCTGGTCTTCACTGGTTGCCATATGTTCCTCCCAGAGGATCTAAGAGGATCTTCACTGGTTGCAATATGTTCCTCCCAGAGGATCTAAGTGCATGGGGCGGATTATATGGAAGCAGGCGATCCCTTAGATAAGTTGGGCCCAAGCCATGTAGGGCTTTAAAGGTGATAACCAACACCTTGTACTATGCCCGGAAAGTAATAGGCAGCCAGTGGAGTGACTTCAATACTGGTGTAATATGGTCACTCCTTGCTGTTCCTGTAATTAGCCTGGCTGCCATGTTCTGTACCAACTGAAGTTCCTGAACTAAGCACAAGGGTAGCCCCATGTAGAGCACATTGCAAAAATTGAGTCTTGAGGTTACCAGTGCACGTACCACAGTTTTGAGGTCCTCTGGTTTCAGGAAAGGGTGCAGCTGGTGTATCAGCCAAAGCTGATAACAGCCGCTCTTGACCGTCGCATTCACTTGATCTCTCATGTGAAGCGACGAGTCAAGAAGCACCCCCAGACTGCGAACTTGTGGAATTCCCTCCCACAAGAGATTCATTTGGCCCCCATTTGACCTCTTTCCACCAGCAGGAAAAGACCGTGACCAAGATCTTAGAACATCTAGCTAGTTAAAAGTAGTATGTCACAGTGTTTTGAGCATTGGACTAGGACTCCAGAGACCAGATTTCAAATCCCCGCTTGGCCACAAAAACCCACTGGGTGACCTTGGGCAAATCACACTCTCTCAACCTCAGGAGAGGGCAATAGCAAACCCAACCTGAAGAAACTTGCCAAGAAAACCCTGTGGTGGGTTCACCTTTGGGTTGCCATAAGTCAGAAATGACTTGAAGGCATGCAATACTCATACCACATTACACTGTTATAGTGCTATTACTCTATTTTTACTGTCATAACTGCCTCCTGTGGAATCCTGGGATTTTCAGTTTAAGAAGGGGCATTTCGATATTCTCAGCTAGGAAACTTTTAGGCTGCACTAAACTGAAAGCCCAGGACTCCATAAAAGGCAGCCATAGCAGTAAAAGTAGGAAAATAGCACTATAACAGTATAGGCCCGATACAGACTGGCGCACAGCACCATCCCCAGGCCAAAACTGGGGCTGATGAGGATGCAGCAACCACATGCTCCCCAGCCCTAGTGTGTATGGATGGCGCAATTTTGAAAGTGCACCGTCCACACACAGTGCGCGCTGATGGCACCAGGAGCGTGCCACATCCAAACCGACTGGCATGCGCCTGATGTCACCGTGATGCCCAGGACACTTAGGGCACCCTTGGGAACGTCACAAAAAAGAGCTCCAAAACAGAGCTTCTTTTTGCTGAGTGCTTCGTTCCTGTGGCAACCAAATGGCTGTGGGAAAAAAGCCAAGGAGAAAGGGGTCGGGCGTCTGGGGACTTGGAGTCCCAATGACACCCCTTTTTCAGGCCATGGGGAAGTGGCATTTTGCCGCTTCTTTGTGGCCTGGTAAAGCACCGGACTGGGGGCTCTGGGCTGCTGGTGAGGCTGCCCTGACCACAATCCAGTGCAAAAATGGGCACCTACAGACCGCCCTTTTGGGGCGGTCTGTACTGGTCCATAGTGTGATTTGGACTAGTGTCTCGTGGCTCAGCCCTCCCATTCTGTTTTACTAAGCAGCAGCTGCTGCAAGCAATAGAGTTCTGTTCTTTTGTTGATCAGCGCACAGCATACCAACATTTCCATCACCCTCCCTCCAGTGATCTCTGGTGCAACAATCAGAAGCAGGTTCCCTATTGCAATTCATTCTTGTACTGGAGATCACTGGCAGGAGAGGGATGGAAAGATCAATATGGTGATCCCCAATTTATAGGAGAACAGATCTCCATTGTTTGCAGAGGGTGCTTCCCAGTAAAACAGCGTTGGAGGACTTGGACAATCATGGCAATAGTGCCATGGTCATGAATACACAGAGACCATGAATACCAATCAGTTATGGATGCATAACTCTAGGTTATGCATCTGTAAGTACGACAGTGAATAATGGAGCTGTTCTCTTGCAGCAAAGAGACAGCTCTGGACATGCTAATTTATTTGTTCTTGTTGTGTGCCTTCAAGTTGTTTCTAACTTGTGGCCAGCCTCAGGCAAACCTATCACAGGGTTTTCTTTGCAACATTTGTTCAGAGAAAATTAGCCATTGCCTTCCTCTGAGGAGGAGAGCATGTGATTTGCCCAAGGTCACCAAGTGGGCTTCATGGTCAAACAGGGAACTGAATCCTGGCCTCCAGAGTTGTAGTCTAACATTCAAACCACTACACCATGCTGGCTTTCTCATTCATAGCTAGCTGTAAATCAGCACAGCCAAATTATTTCATTGTTTTCTTTTTAAAGCAAGCAAAGGCATTGTGTCATTCAAAAGGGTGCAGCAACTCTGACTCTTGCTCTTCAGAATCCACATGGGTTGTTCCAATCTCCATTTCCAAGGCTCTGCATGAAGTCATTTGGGTCTTCCTTTCCCCCTTCTTCATCAGAGGAGGGATCCTCCCAAGAGGATGTAACCCCTTTAAAGTTTGGACAAAGACCCAGAGCAGATACTCACACAAAGAAAACACAGGGACACAGGATGTACTGTTGCTGTAGTCTTCAGAAGGGCCTCAGGCAAAGGGTAAGATTAAATGCAACACATAACAGCAGGCAAATGAATTCGGCCCATGAGTAGTGATGAGCGTTCATAACACAATTGAAAAGGCGATAAACCGAGATAGGGGAGCATTCGCCTCCTGGCCTTAAATGAGAATATTGACATAATAGATATGTCAAGATGTGGCAGCGCTACAACAATCAATGGGACACTGTAATGCCACAGCAGCAATTATATAAGAATAACAAACTCGGCAAAAGAAGTGAGGCAGAGAGAGAGAAAGAGAGAGAAAGAACAATAGGAAAGGAACAATATAAACCATGCTTACCGTGCTAGGATCACTTTTGCTATGGGGAAAAATTGCAGGGTCTCAATAGAGAACGTGTCACTCTAGACACTTATTACCTGTGACTGTTGAGAATTGTGTTTTTGTTTTTATGTAATGCAGTTGAACAGAGTGGGTGATGCATTGCTCTTCTGATGGCAAATTACAGATGCTGTCTGAGACATGCTAAACAAGAAGGAGAGAAAGAAAAAAGGTAGAAGGCGAGGGAAAGAGTGGGGTGTCTTGTCATCGATCACTTATACAGTGTGATTCATCCACCCAGGGCCCTACAGCGGAGAGTGCTCAAGTCTGAAAGCAATGCAGCAAATGTGGGCTTTTGAAATTCTTTGCATAAAGAATGCTGAAGATTCCTAGTTGGAGCACTCATTCAGTCCTGCTGCTTGGAAGAAGCAAAAAAAGTATGATAATCGTCTATTTTTTACTTTTTCTCATTCCAAGGGTAGTCACTCCCCAGTGACAGATTCAATATCAGTAGAGTGGTCAGTCTACTCTGGCTTTTAATTTGCAGATATAAAGGAGCTCTGTCATGCTGCATCTGCATTGCAGAAATAATCCAGTTTGACACCACCTTAAATGTTATGGCTCAATGCTATGCAATTCTGGGTACTGTCGTTTTGTGAGATATCTAAGCCTTCCCTGTCAGAGAGCCCTGGAATTTCCTAGAATTGCACATAAACTGGATTATTTCTATTGTATGGATGAAGCCTATGGTGCTGAACCTGTTCTGAGGCTAAAGTTCAGCACCATGGATAGCTGGCAGTGGGTAAACTGTGTTTTAGTCCAAACCAAAATATCAAAATAATAACACAGTGAATAGCAACCTGTTTTCCTTTCATGATCTTAAAACTGAGATATCTGAGATGGCTGTCTCATTCTGTCTGACAGTAGGCTTGGCCTTGCAGTCTAAGATATCCAATTTTGTTAGGCCAGGGATGGGCAAAGTGCATGGGCTACACCTGTCCTCTTAAGGCTGTTTTTGCAGCCCTCAGCCCTCTCCCAAAACCTCCTTTCTTCTGGATGGAAAAGGAGGTTCAAAGAAGCCTCCAGGAGTGGCAACAAGTCACCTTTCTGACAGTTTGTAAGGGGACCTCACGCTCTTTAAAGTGTTTAATCAATAAGCTGTTTTCAAAACCCAGAAATGCAACTCTGTGGCCACTTCTGGATTTGTTTGTTTGCCTAGTGTTTGGGGAAAGCATTAGTGGCAGTTCAGAAGGCCACTGGAGAGTCTCAGGGGCAATGAATTAGCCCCTGAATCCATGGCATTGGCCTACTCTAGGTCTATCCATCCTGTTGCTCTCTTTTCTCTAAAAGCACAAATTATAAGGCATCCTCTCCTGTGGTTTGCAATAAGGTTTTCCCCCTCTTCTGCCTGCCCAGCTTATGCAACCATCTCCAGAGAGACTCTGGCTTCCCTGGAGAGCAATTACCAGCCTCTGCTGCTCCATTCACCAGCCCTTGGGGACTGTGCAACATCAGCAAACAAAGGCTGGAGAGAGAGCAGGCAAACAGTGCCTCTCCCCAGCGCACAGGTGAGAGAGATGGCACAAACTGGAAATCCAGGCTCCAGAACTACTAGTCTTCCCACCTGGTTTTCCTTTGGCTCCTTTCTTGCTTTGGGCATTGCCTGTGGAACTGGGCAGGAGAAACCAGGCATTTCTGTTTCACAAAATGACCACACACTATATCTTGGAAAGGCTCTTTTTCCCCACCTTTCTGGGGGACTGTAGCATCCAGACTCCCCCAGTTGACACAGAGAGTCAATTCAGAGAACTGTAGTCGAAAATAAGTAAAAGGTTGCACACTGATGCAATTAAAGCATGGAGAAAAATGTTACCCTCTCGAAAGGCATTTTTACTGACCTTGATCATTTCAAACTCCCTACAATAAGGCTGCATCTGCACTGCAGAAATCATCTGGTCTGACAGACTGACACCATTTTTTAACTGCTGTGGCTCAGTGCTATGGAATTCTGGGAGCTGTAGTTTTGTGAGACATTTAGCCTTCACTGTCAGAGAGCTTCACTGTCGAAGGCACCGAGCCATGACAGTTAAAGTGGTGTCACACTGGATTATTTCTGCAGTGCAGATGCCTCCAAAATTGCCTCTCCTTGAAACCTTTAAATAAGTTGCAATCCCCAACCTTATACAGGTATCTTTCAGTTCTAATATTATAAAAACCATTAAAAACTTTTTTAAAAAAAATCCAGAAGGACTGGCCAATTCCATTTTGTTTTGTTTGGTGGGTATTTGAGACAATCCATGGAATCTCTCCTGAAAGTCTCCGAGATTGGCCCCCAGATCTATCACAGCTCACCCACCCTTCCTCATCTAGATGCTGGTTTCTCCTGCTGTTGCAGTATCCAAAGATAGCCAATGTGGGCATTTAGCAAGTCTCAGATCCATGACAGTGCCAGCTAAGGAAGCACCAACATTGCCAAGGGTACAGCTATGGTCCGTGTGTATAAAATGACCCCAAATTGTTCTCAGTCAGGTCTCTAAAGGAATGACTTTCTACAGCCAGGGTGCCACCACTGAGGAGGCCCTTCCCCTTGTCCTTATGCAATGCATTTCCCACACAGATGGGATAGAGAGAAGGATTCCTCTACCATACTTCAGTTCCCAGAGGAAGAAGCGCTCCTTCAGATCCCAAGGTCTCAAGCTGTTTAGGGCTTTAAATGTTATCACCAGCAACCTGAGTTCCGACCGAACGTATACTGGCAACCAGTCCAATCCCTTTAAAACATATTATATGGTTTAACTAGCAGGGTCATAGAATTAGAAGGGATCCCAAGGGCCATTTATTCCAAACCCTCATGAGTACAGGAAAATACAGCTTAAGCATAGCTTTGAAAAAATTAGTGCACCTGTGATTTAATTGATTCTTAACTTTTGTAAAGTAAAGTTTTAGCTAAACTTTTATTTTAAATTTTGTCAGCTGCTTTGGATCCCCTGCCGGAAGAAAGGGAGGTTATAAATGGGATAAAACAAACAAACAAATAAACAGTGGGTTGTTTAGCTGTTAATTCCTAGAACCCCCAATAGCTGGGAGATGTTGGGAATCATAGTCCAAAATGGTTTTTGCCTTCTCTACCAACTATTTGTTTTTGGTTCTTATGGAGGTAGACACCCACCTGGCATGGCATCCAAAACCAAACTAGGCATATTGTTCTGTACCACATCTCCATGCCCTTGAGAGTTCCTGCACTTACAATGAAAGCGTCAACCAGGGTTTGGAAAGAATGGCTGACTCCTGGCTGCTTTCTAGCCCAGCCACTTGACCATGCAGAGCAGATGGCACAGTGGTGCCTTCTGGGAGCAGGCAAATAAAGCCAGTCCTTCCAGAAGTACCTGGGCAAATACAGCCCTGGCAACCTCAGAAGCCATGGCACCTGTTCTAAGTGGACCAGATGTGACTCAGGGAGTGAGTCAACACTGGGAGCAAACAAGAGCGCTCTTTAAATTCCCTTTCCCTGCATCCATCGGAGAGTTCAAACAATGTAAGAGCTTTGGAAAAGTCAATAGGCCCCCAAGCAGAGATTGTGCAGCCATGGGAACATGAGAACAAGGCAGAGGGGTGGAGTAGGGAAGGAACAACACACAGTCACAGTCTGTGGAAAGAAAGACACCTGGTTACCTCTTCTGCCATCTGGGCACTGCCCATCTTTTCAATGAATTGTCTTAGCCTAGGGATGAAAAGACTAGTCCAAAATATTCAGAAAATGAACAAAATATGGGTTTCTTAGTGGTCAGGAAAGCACGGTGAGGAGAATCCCAGATAGGCCCAAATCTTCACGTCAGTTTGTGGTTTATTAGGTGCAAGAATTGAGCATGGTTCCTTTGTGCTGAGAAAATGATATTCTATGTTCAGAAAATGGCACTTCTGTGCAGAAAGCAAAGTTTCCTGAAAAGAAAAAGAAATCTGCTCAGGAGACATCTTTCCTGGGTAGAACATGTTGTTTCCTGCACCAGAAAGAGTGCATTTTGTTTTCTGTACAGAATAGTTTCCATCTTTTGAAAATTATGCAGTTCTCATGGTGAGCAGTGAACTGGTAAATTTTTTTGTTCTTGCTTGCAAAATTTATAAAGATTTGAATCTCTTCTCCAGCTGCATGAGTGAGTAACCCACAAGCCCTCAATTTTCTTTCCCTGAACCTCAGCACATCCTTGACTCTCTGCAAACTTCCCTTTTAATGGGTGACAAAAGCAGGTAAACTGCATTCCCTGAAGCCCTTTCACACCACAAAATTATAGCACTATGATTCTCCTTCAACTACATGGTTCCATCTATGGAATCCTGGGATATGGAGCTTGAAGAGGGGTAACTAAGAACCAGTGTAGGATACTGGTTTGAGCTTTGGTCTAGAATTCTGGAGACCAAGGTTTGAATGCCCCCTTAGCCATGGAAACCCACTGGACGACCTTGGTCAAGTCACACTCTCTCAGTCTCAGAGAAAGTCGGTGACAACCCCCCCCCCCCAGAAGAAACTTGCCAAGAAGACTCCATGATAGGGTTTTTACTGCAGAATTAAAGCAGTTTGACACCACTCTAACATGCCTCCTGGTTGGACAATGGGAACTGGAGTCCAACAACATTTGGAGGGCCATCTCTTCATGCAAACTAAAGATGGAGCAGATATACAGAAGCCTCTATGAAAGAAAAACAGACATATTTTATGATGAATTCTGTTTCAGAGTGCAAAGCAAGCGATGCACATACGGACAAAAATCATCTTACTGTATGCTGTCACTGATAGGATCTAAACTGGCTGTTACTGTCTAGCAGAAAGATCTTCAGGGTCATCATCATAAGAACCTCACTAAGGTTATTAATCTAGTGAACCACGGCAGTGCAGACAGCTGATTCTGTTCTTAAAGAACTAAAAATAAAATAGCAGATACGATAATGGGAATATATAAATCTACTAGCAGAAAATTCCATCTTGGCAAAGGTTGGAAACCACTTCTTGCCCACCCACCACCATCTCCACTGCTCCTTCTCTCTTCTTTTTCTTTTCTGTTCTCCCTTTCCTGCATGCTTGTTGGTATTTCTCTCCATCCTGCTCTATGGACTCTTTCAGACGTGGGAAATTGGAAGTATAATCCAAGGGCAATCCAAACGCAATCCTGGGGTTTCACGTTATTGCGAATTAATTCTTCTCACGTAAATTCGGGCAAAAGGGAAGTCACTCCGAATGCAATCATGGGTTTAACGTTATTGCGAATTTAAGCTTCTCACACGATTTCAGGCAAGGGGGGGTTATTTTCAGGTAATGGGAAGTAATTCCGAATGCCTTCCGAACAGAGCAGGGGTTCAGGTAAATTCGCTAAACAAGCGAATTTACATGAATCCGCATTGGCTCCATTCGGAATTGGGAGAAATTCCTCCTGTTTGAAAGAGTCCACTGTCCCCTTTCCTCTTCCTTCCCATACAAGGCAGAACTACTTTCTCTCTGTCTCTGAACTATTTCAAGACCCACAGAAGGAAGAGTTGCCTACAGCTTTTCTGGAGAAATAATTGCACCAGTCCTCCTCCAGCTTCATCTCTAGCAAAGACTAGAACTCTCTTTCCTTTGGCTCTGTCTCTTTTTTCCTCACCTTGTTTTCATAGAATAGAATCATAGAATTGGAAAAGACCACAAGGAACATCCAGTCCAACCCCCTACCATGCAGGAAATCACATTCAAAGCATCTCTGACAGATGGCCATCCAGCTTCCATTTTCTTACCGTTCTTTCTCTTCCTCCATTGTAGTATTCTGTGCTTTCTTCTACTCATTCTTTACCCTCCTCTTTGCCTTCCATCACCACCCCTTCCTCCTTTCTTTTCCTCTTTCTTTCTCCTGTTTGAATTGCTTAGGGCCATGAAAATGGAAGGAGAAGATGCAGCTGGCTAGAAGCCCTATAATTTAGAAATGAATCCCCCTGGCATACCTGCTGCAGAATTTCCAGGAAAAGTTATGGGCATCTGCCACCTAGTGACTAAAAATGGTAATGCAAGCTTGAGATGAGAGGATTGAATTAATTTTGTTAATGTGTGCCTTCAGGTCATTTTTTTGGCTTATGGCAACCCTAAGGCAATACCAGTAAACTGAACCATTTAAAACATAAATGTGCATACCCTTAGGGTTCCTTTAGTGTCCATGCAGAGTTTTGTGTCAGGAGTGTGACACAGAGGCCAGATGGCCATGTGTCAGGAGTGCTTTGATTGTATCTTACAGTATGGCAGGGGATTGGACTGGATGGTCCTGGTGGTCTCTTCCAACTCTATGATTCTATGAAATTGCACCTGCTCACTTCTAATTCAAAGGGAGGCAAGAGCCTTAGACAACACCTCCCAGAATCTCTTGGCAAGCAGTGTGATCCCTCAAAGTAACATTTCCAAGCTTGAGGCAAAAGAGATCTCCTCCCAACTCCTCCCAGCCCATCCCTCTTATATTGCCTCTTCCTCTGCCATAAAGAATCCACATAGCTTTAACAATTCTTGGCCCCTGAAATAGGCTGAGTGGGATGCATCTCTGCACTGGGCCTCTGTCACTCATGTAACCAAAGCTGGTGTCTTCTCTCTCTTTTGGCTGGGGATAATGAGTGAGGTGGAGGCCTCTGCAATGACTCACAAGGGCTTTCAAAGCTCCCATTGTCCCTTCAGAATACAGGTTCTGAAAGCTTTCCTTCCATCCTCAATACACAATACCCATGACGTCTATACTCTCCCAATGAACCTCTTCCTATGCCGCAAGCTGCAGGCAAAAATAGGGTGTAGCCCATCCGGAAAGTCTCCTCCTTCATGCCAACAGGATTGCACCGCCTGACCCTTCAAAGACATGTAATGGTAGAGTGGCAAGATACCCAGGAGTGATGGGAGCTTGGTCCTTTCTATTATTTGTGTTGAGACACAAATGATGTCGGGCAGAAAATCAAGAGAAGGGGAAGTGTTGCTAGGTAGTGGGTAGATGTTACTAGGAAGACACACGTTCTGGGTTAAAATTGCCTACCACATCTTTCAGTGATCTGGAGCATGGGCAACCTTAGCAACAGCTGCCCACTGCTTGGCAATGCTTCCTGGTTCCCTTTAAGCTGTATTTTCAATACAAATCAACCAGAATGTACAAGAAACAGAGTTTCAATGCTAAAGGCCATTGATGTGGCCTCCCACATAGCAATCTTCTACGTGGGATACCATGTCGTGGTTGCCCATAGCCACAAAGAAGGACATAGGAACTAAAATAATCCAGGTGACCAATTTGGCTGCCTGCTTCCCACAAAGCCTATGTGCTTTACTTTACAGTAGACAGTCCTCTATTTAAAGGATTGTCAAACAACCAGTCTGTAGTTGGTTCCAGTCCAAATCTGGCATAAGGAAGAAGAGGAGGGAAGCAGAAGAAGGGAGAGCCCAAGAGGAAGAGAAGAGAGGAGAGGCAAGATTGAGAATAGCAATAGCATTTACATTTCTATATCACTTAATACTGAACTAAGTAGTTTCTAAGTGGTTTATAATGGTAAGCTGATTGCTCCAACAAGCTGGTACTAATTTTAGCAACCTACAGAAGGACTAAAGGTTGAGTCAACCCTGGAGCCCTAGGAACAAACTCACAACCTTATGGCTGCAGTACTGGCATTTAACCACTGTGCCATCAGAGCTTCCTTGAGAAGATGGAAAAGCCCGGATGAGCTGAAGCTGCCTATCAGCGTAACACAGAGACAGACAGAAAACTGAGCTGACATGTAGATCAACTGGAAGGTTGTCTGCAAAAGCCAAACAAAACTTCCTCCTCCTATCCTCCCTGGAAGCAGTCTGGATGACACAGGGTACAATCCCTGTTTCTGGTGCAAACTGTCCACACAATGTCCAACCAATTTCAACACCAAACCTGGCGTATAATATCCTTAAAATGTTTGAAAATCACCTTTTTCTCCAAATCTTCCTGGAAGATCCTGCTGTACTTTCTGGTGATTCCACTGCTGGTGCAAGTCATTTGCTGTGAGGTCAGAACAAGGTGTCCAGCCATGTGATCGATGCCAGGCACATTGTTTTAGCCTCCAAGTAAGCAACTCGCTGTGATATCAGCAGCACCAGGCAGTACAGCAGGACTCACATGTGAACAGCTACTCCTGGAGTATTCTGGCCCATGAGGAACCTGGTCAAAATCTCTTCTACTTGTGTTCATCATCATCATCGTCATCGTCATCATCATCATCATCAACAACAACAAAATATGTATGTGTATGTTGTGTGCCTTCAAGGCATGAGGTTTTCCTGGCAAGATTTGTTCAGAGGAGGTTTGCCATTGCCTTCCCTTGAGAGTGAGAGCATGTACATTGCCCAAGGTCACCTGGTGGGTTTCATGCCTGAGCAAGAATTGAACCCTGGTCTCCAGAATTGTAGTTCAACACCCAAAACCAAATATATACATAGACAAAATTAGTAAATGGAAAAGGTTATACAAATAAGCTTGCATATAGAATTTGAATACACAGATTTTATACAAACACATGCCCTCTTTTGTGGAGGCATTTTGGAAAGCTATTTCCTCTTTCTGGGTAATATATACATGGCCATGCCATCCCTTTGAACTGACCCTACATTGTATTTTGCAGAGTCTTCACAGACCACAGCTGCCAGACCCCCGCAGTGTGGGAGGACTCTGGGATTTGCATCAGAGATGAAAACCAGGACACATGTGGCCAAAAAAACATTAGAGTGTGGTCAAGATGGCAAACATTATTAATGATGAAGAACAGACCAGCTGGGAGAGGTTGCAGCAGTTTGCTTTTGTCAGAGGCCACTGGAGGGGTGAAATTCTGTCCCCTCCTGTCCTCTCCTCCCTGTTGAAGTAATTGAATGGAAAGTACTTTTCCACTTTGATCTCATTTTGCAGCAAGTGAAGAAAGGTGAGGAGGGCAAAGGAAGGAAGTGGGAAGAGGAGAAAGAAACTGAGCCATTTTATAAACAGCAGAAAAATTGATATGACAGAGGATTAATTGCATGTATCCCTGCTTAGATGGGACACTTGGAAAGTATGGAGTTGTAGCCTCTGTAAAGTAACTTTTCCAGTCCCTCTTCTTGATGCATTTCTGCAACTAACGGCACCAGCTCAGGATGATTCATCAGTACGGCTCAAATTAAGAACTCCATTTTTTACCATGCCAATTCCTGCTGTCTTTTCAGGGACCCATTCATACTCCCAGTGGTGTCCCTGCCTGGGGTTTCACCCAGTGTGGGGAAGCAGTGCTTCTGGAGCCAGGGCCAAAAGGGCATTCCACCACCTCGCTGCCATGGCACATAGAATGGTGCCATGGCAGCAAGGTGGGGATGCGCTCAACACTCTCAGCAGCTCATTGACTTTCCAAGTCCAAAGTGGCTATGGCAGGACCTGGAAGGCAGCTACCTCCCACTGACGGGCTTCCAAGTCCTGCATAGCCATGCCCGCATGGGACCTGGAAGGCAGCCACCCACTCCCTCCAGTGTGTATTACCCCACCAAATAACACACACACCCTGGGGTGTCACCCGGTGCACTCCACACCACTGCACCCTGCTTGTGATACCATTGCATACTCCACAATTATAGCACTATGATTCCACTGCAACTGCCATGGTTCCATCCTTTGTTGAGGCACTGGAACCCTCTGGATGAGATTTTTAAATTCCCATTCCTAAAGTTCCAGTACCAGGATTTCAGAGGACAGAATCATGCCAGTTAAAGTGGAACAATAACACTATAATTCTGCAGTGTGAATGGGCCCCAGGATAGTTTTCCCTGCATTTCCCAAATGGGAGAGATTCTACTCCCACTGCAGACTTCTCCAGCTTTTGAGGGCAACTCTATGATCACATTCACTTCTGATTTCCCTGCACCAACTGTTTGAGCTAAGCAGCTTATGCCAGAGCAAATTCCCATGGGGCTTTCAGACATCTTCTTTTCTGTCTCCCATCTCTGGTAACAGCAGCTCTGCTCTTGCTTCTTAAGCAAGCCTTCCAGCTGGAGAGGGGAAAGTGGCAGATAGAGGAAAAGAAGCAGCCCAAGCTTCAAGGCAGCCAGTGAAAAAATAGTGCAAGAGGACCAGCTACTCTTAGTGATAAATCCCAGCTCTCAAAAGAGGCAAACCCTGTTTGGATACCTGGGACAAAAAAAAAAAAAAAACTCAATGGGAACCCTCATCCCATGGAAAGACAGAGGGAAAAGATCCTGAGAGACATTCTTTGGCACAAGCTCATCATGGGAATGAATTGATTCTGTGCAAGAGCTTGACTCACACAACTTCAGTTCATCTCAAGGGGTCTTGGGTTAGGCTTCTCTTTCCCCTCACATGCTGAAGCCCCCAATGAAATCCCAGATTTCTCTTTGGTGCTTTGGGGTGGGAGATGGTCAAATGTGCTTCCATACATACTCATGACAATGTAACATTTTGTTACCTGTTTAGGTTTCTTGTTGTTGTTGTTATTGTGTGCCTTCAATACGTTTCCAACTAATGGCAACCCTAAGGCCAACCTATCATGGTGTCTTCTAGGCAGGATTTGTCCAGAGGAAGGAGTTTATCATACGACAGAATTTGGGGGTATAATGCAATGGCAATCCAAATGCAATCATGGCATTTCACATTATTGCAAATGAGTGTATCTCATGCAATTTCAGGCAATGGGAAGTCATTTTGAACACAATCATGGGGTTTCACGTATTTGTGTATTACAGTATCTCATGCAATTTCAGGCAATGGGGGGTCATTTTTGGGAAATGGGAAGTCATTCTGAACACATTCCAAATGCAATCAGATTTCACGTGAATTTGCTAAACTAGCAAATGCATGTAATTGCGAATTGGCTCCATTCGCAATTGAGAGAAATTCCTCCCATGTGATAAACTCTGAAGTTTGCTCTTGCTTTCACCTGAGGCTGTGACTTGCCCATGGTCACCCAGTGAGCTTCATGAGGAATCAAACACTGATTTCCAGAATCCAACATTCAAACTACTATGCCTCACTGGCTCTATTAGGGTGTGCCATATATGGCCCACATGTGACCTGTTCAATCTTTTATGGGCCTTCAAGTCCTGGAACCTTCCTATCATCTCTGAAAAGATTTAGGTTCAAAATAAGGAGGTTCTGGGGGAGGTAATTCACGCCTGGGAGCCTTCAAGAAGTATGATTCTTCTGTAAAGTAAGGTGGGTGGCCACTTTCCTCCACAAAAATGTCCTTCTTCCTCCATCCTTCCTTCTGAGGCTGTGTCCATCTGAGCCAGATAACACACCCTCTCCCCTGTCCTCATGGAGATCAGTTTGGAAGAAGTCCCCGATTCTGGTGTGAATTGCCTGATAGTGTATGGCCAGTTCAGTACCAGGTCCACATTAAGACAGTGGACAGCTGGTTGCCTCTGCTGCTGGTGCAAGCCATTCCCTCTGAAGCCAGAACAATGTGCCCAGCCAAGCGATCAATGCTGGGCACCTTATTTTCAGAAAATGACCAGGTAACAAAGAGAGGTGGCAGCAGCTTCAGGGCCCAAACACTCCAGGCTGCTCCTAGAGTACTCTGTGCCATGCAGACATGGCCAAATATCTCTTTATCTCACACACGCTTTCTATCCTCCTCTCTGTCCATGTGTGGTTAAAAGTCATTACCGCTGGTGTTTAAGGGGGGAAAAAAACAACAGTTCTTATCCATCTGCAGACTGGATGAATTCAGTATGCACAACTATTCCCAGCATAGAAAGGGCACTGTTATGGTACATTCTTATCAAAAACAAACGTTATGTGAGGGAGGGAAGCAGATTATTTCTAAACTGGCAACTCTGAGAACACAACAGCATCTGGAGAGATCCCATGCTACCTGTCTTCAAAGCTGCTTCCCATAATCAAGATGATATGTGGGAAATGGTGTTGGTGAGTAAGTATGAAAAGGATGGATTTTCAGCATTATTTGTTTTCTGGATGAAAAGGAAGGATTCCCAGTACATGAGACATCAAGCCAGGAAGAACACAAAGGCTAGGATTTTGCACAGTTTTTGCCCAGTATTTCAGACAATTATTCTATGCAGAAAATATACATAGTATTTTTCCACATTTTTATTCCCCAAAACCCACATTTTTTTTTACATGAATATCATATTTTTTTTGCAAAAAGCAAATTTTAATGCAAAACCCCCACTGTTTCCAGAAACAAAGGTTCCCCCCCCCCCCCCGAATTTATGACTTTTATATAAAAGACTTAACTTTTCCACAAAAATAAATCCATGTATGTTTCTGGACATCATGTATGGGGGGGGGGGTTAAATTGTGTGTGTGTGTGTGTGTTGTGTGCTTTCAAGTCATTTCTGACTTAGGGCAACCATGAAGTAAACCTATAAACCGCTGCCATGTCTCTTTCACTGGGGCACTCACCTGGTGCCCTTCCCAGGGAAAGCAGAAGGAACCTAAGTTCATAAAGAGAGGAAGGAAACTCTTGGTGACCTTGTGAGCCACACCTGAAACATGAGAGTTGGGCTCATATCATATGAACGGATTAATTTTTTTGTCAGGTACCTTGAGTCACACTCCAGGAGAAAGATGGCAAGTAAATGAAATAAATAATAAATAGCCTCCAAGTGTCCTAATTTGGCAAACACAGCCCTCATTAATCCTCTTTTCTACATTTTCAGCTGCTTTTAAAACGTCCCTGTTTTGTCTCCATTTCCCTGCTTGGTCCTTAGTTTACTTCATTTGCTTCGAACTAGTTCAAGTTGCAAAAGTGATTTGTGCACAGTTAACTCAGCCTGTAGGCTCAAGCAAAAGCAAACTGCTGCAGCCTCTCCTGGCTTCTGTGCTCTTCCTCAAGAATGATTTCTGCCATGTTGACTGATATTGTTTTGCCACATCTGCCCCAGTATTCATCCGCGAAAGATTGGAGAGCATGGGTCTTCAGTTCAAAGCTGATCTCTATTAGAGTGAGAGATCTAGCACCCCATTACAAAAAAGAGGAGGATTCTGTGACCTGGTTCTCTGTGGGATTCTGAGAGTAGTCCCCCCAAAAAGGGAACTTTCCCAAACTCTTCTCTGTCCTCAAGTAGGTCTTTTCTACAGATACCTCTAGCTGGACTATTTCCACACTTCCGTGGATGCTTTTTTAAAAAATAAAAAAATCAAAGCTTTTAAAAGAACAATGCCCTATCCAGAATTTGGGTACAGCACTCTTGTGTGCAATAGGGCAAGGCTGCATGAATGAATTCCCGTCTACATTTGAACGGAACAAAGAAGTGCATTGTGGGAGAGATTTATATTATTTAAGTATTATTCACTAGAAGGTCACACGCTCCGTTGCTTATCATCGGCTGGCGGGTTAGAAATAAACAGAGGTTCAAGGTGAGATCAAAGGGACGTGGCTTATACGGCAATCTCCCTTTTTGTTCTTTCCCACTTTAATTTGCCTGTTCCCAGAAGCTGGCCACTGCAACAGCCCTACTTGGCACCTGATCTGTTGCTCCTGCAATGCTTTCTCCACCCTGATCTGCCCCAGCCTGTCCCTCCAGCCTCCTATTGTTTCTGTTCTCCCTGGGGTCACATTGGACTGCTCTGACATCAGGTAGCAGTGAACCAATCTCCTTCTTTGGCCCAATGTGTGTACCACAAAGTCTACCATTAGCACAAACGTTTTAAGCAGAAAGAAGACTGCTCATAAAATAGATATGCTCATGGTACCTTTCGTCTGTTTCTGTGAATTGAGTGCAGTGAAAGGGGGTTGCTTTTACTTTTCTTTTGTCTGCCTTATGTAAACCACCTCAGGGGTAGAAAGTGATAGTCAAAATATATCCCTGCTTGAGGATTAAGATCCGCTACCGGGAAGCTTCCTCTGTTTTCCACCAGAAAAGTTAATATATTGTGTTGGGACATGGAAAAGGGCCTTCTCAGCTGTGGCACCCCAACTGTGGAATGCTCTCCCTCTGGAGACCTGTACTGATGCCAACACCCAAGTCATTAAGTAAGGCCTTAGACAAGGCTCTCCATGACATCTTTGCAAACAAACTAGTAAAATGTGGGATAGACAATGTGACAGTTAGGTGGATTTGTAATTGGTCAACTGACTGGACTCAAAGGGTGCTCTGCAATATCTTCTCTTCATCCTGAAGAGAAGTGACTAGTGGGGTCCCACCAAGTTCTGTCCTGGGCCCAGTGCTATTCAACATCTTTATCAATGACCTGGATGACAGAATTGGGAGCATACTTATCAAATTTGCAGATGACACCAAATTAGGAAGAGTAATTAATGCCCCAGAGGAGAGGATCAAAATTCAGAATGACTTTTAATAGATTAGAAAGCCGGGCCAAAAATAACAAAATGAACT
Organism: Urosaurus nigricauda; assembly: GCA_034509955.1. Classification (NCBI taxonomy): domain Eukaryota; kingdom Metazoa; phylum Chordata; class Lepidosauria; order Squamata; family Phrynosomatidae; genus Urosaurus; species Urosaurus nigricauda. Next base: position 270,356,621 of record JAOEGL010000003.1, read on the forward strand.
TCAACAGGAGAAATGTAAGATACTGCACTTAGGTAGAAAAAAATGAAATGCATCTCTATAGGATGGGAGACACCTGGCTTAACAAGACTAAATGTGAAAAGGATCTAGGGGTCCTAGTAGACCACAAGTTGAACATGAGTCAACAGTGTGATGCTGCAGCTAAAAAGGCCAATGTGATCCTAGGCTGCATCAATAGAAGTATAATATCCAGATCAAAGGAAGTAATAGTACCACTCTATCCTGCTTTGGTCAGACCTCACCTGGAATACAGTTCTGACAACCACATTTCAAGAAAGATTTTGACAAGCTGGAGTGTGTCCAGAGGAGGGTAACCAAAATGGTGAAAAGTCTGGATGCCATGTCCTATGAGAAGTGAGTTAGGGAGCTGGTATGTTTAGCCTGGAGAAGAGAAGGTTAAGAGGTGACATGATAGTAATGTTTAAATATTTGAAAGTATGTCACACTGAAGATGGAGCAAGTTTGTTTTCTGCAGTTCCAGAGAATCGGACTCAGAGCAATGGATTCAAACTAAAGGAAAAGAGATCCCACTTAAACATTACGAAGAACTTCCTGACAGTAAGAGCTATTTGACAGTGGAATATGCTGCCTTGGAGTGTGGTGGAGTCTCCTTCCTTGGAGGTCTTTAAACAGAAGCAGGATGGCCATCTGTAAGGAGTGTTTTGACTGGGTATTCCTGCATGGCAGGGATTTATACTGAATGGCCCTTGTGGACTCTTCCAGCTCTATGCTTCTATGACCCTTCAGCAACTCTATGTCTCACCTATGCCATTATAATCTACTGGATGGAAAATAGCTTTCTTGATATTTAGGAAACCAGGGCTGCATATAATGCAGTTCGACACAGCTTTAACTACCACAGGAAAAGAAAAGACCTGCTGATGGGAGAGACAAAACCTGCTAGAAAAAGATAGACACAGGATTCGTGGATAGAGATAAATTAATATAACAGAGTGCATTTCTGGACTCTTGTTGGAAATATTGTCATAAAGATTGTCATGATGCGGACCTGCTGTAGAGAATGTACCAGTACACCATTGCCTGCATCCCATGGCTATTCACAAGGCATTTCATCTCTATTTGCACCTGTTTTCCTCTCTCCTAAACTAACACTGGACATGGTTATGCTGTGCTTCTGCACAAGGTGTAAGGAACTACAGAGCATGTTGTGTTCCAGGAGGATGTTGTCTGTTGCCAGTGATTTCTGTCTGGGAGTTCAGAAGTCCAAATCCAAGAAACATCTGCACCTTCCCTTTCATGCTACTTCTCCTGGGATGCTCAGAATGACTGCTGGATCTTCTGATGTTAAGTAAATCATGTTTAACACCAATTGCCGCTGGGAAGTGTGAACCCCTGGGGTAGATGCACTTGCAGTGGTTGTTCCAGCAGTAAATCATCAGAAAGGAAACATAATGAAACAGCAGAAAGAGCTGTTTTGTATTTGCTCTCTGAATATTCCCTTTGAACTGGGAGATCAGGGTGAACAGAACAGATTGGCCCATTGAGTCGATCTGGAACAGAAGCTAAGCAGAAAACATATCATTATACAGTACTGTATATATACCGTAGATAACAGTTCACTGGCAATCCTCAGTTATTCTATTCTAAGGGATTTTGTTGTTGTTTTGGTGATACCTTCATTAAGCTTTTTAGATAATTTTCTGCAAATTTTGCATCAAGCTTTGGGGGATTTTCAGTTTTTGCAAATTTTGCTCCTGGGCAGTTTGTTATATCTTTCTATTTATTATGTCCTTTTGTCTCTTTCTACCTCCCTGCATCTCTAAGGAAAGCATGTGGGCAAATAAGTAAAACACTTCAAATATGCAATCTGAACACGAACCCTCTACATGACTGCATCTTTTTTGTACAGTCTGAATATGTGCACTTAAGCATGATTAAGAACAAAAGCAACACCCCCCCCCCCGGCAAAAAAACCCCAAAGCAAACAAGATCAGACCAAAGGTCTATTTAGTCCAGGATATTGTTCAAACAATGACCAAACTGATGTCTGGGAAACTCATAAACAGGACATGAAGGCAGTAGCACCCTTCTGTTCATGTTCCCAATGAGTAGCATTTATCTGACCCTAGGGGTAGTACTGTCATGACTGTTAGCTATTGATGTCTTTAGTTGCTGTTATAGGGGCTATATAGACTACCCCAAAGGGGCAGTCTGCTGATGCCCCTTTACTGTCTGGATCGGGGCCACAGCAACCTCACGTCACGGCCCTGATCCAGCCTCTGGAGAGCACAAAAAGGAGCCACAATAAGTGGTTCCTCTTTGCACCCTCCAAGGGGCGCCATAGCCGTGGCGGCGCAGCTTTATGACACCCTTTTGGTGCTGCATCATGTGGATGCAGCACCAGAGGAGGGTCATCATTGTGTGCATCGTGTGGATTGGCACATGCCAAAATGGTGCCCTGGGGGCAAGGTTAGGGCATGCAGCATGCAGACACTGCATACTAATTCTGCCCACAGGGTGGCGCTTTGTGTCGGTCTGTATCAGGCCATAGTTAGCAGGGCTGGAACCACAACTTTGGAGTGCTTTATACTACAGGTTAAGCCCCCTTTATCTGAAATACCTAGGAGCTGAATTTGTTTTGGAATTTGGAGGATTTGGGAATAGCTATGTTAGTATATTCATAATAATGTGATTTCTTGAAAATGGGACCCAAATTGAAAAACAAAATTCATTTATGTTTTATCTATACTGTATACTCTTACTATGAAGATAATTTTATATAATATTTTAATAATTTTGTACATGAAACAAACTATGTGTACACTGAACCATCAGAAAGCAAAGGTGTCACTGTCTCAGTCACCCATGAAAAAAACATTTGGTTTTTGGAGTATTTTGTATTTCAAAATTCCAGATAAGGGAATCCCAAACCTGTACTGGCCAGCAATTTGTAATTTTAAAAGAGAAACTAAAAGTAACTAGTTACTTTGGACAAAATAAGCAGTTGTTTTTAATAGTGACCATAAGGGAAACTATCTACTTTGCTCCTAGAAACTTTGACTGTAATGAATTACTTTAAACTAGTTCCTTCCCACTGATCCAGTGTCACGAATCATAGAAGAAAACTACCCATTTTCATTCTTAAAATTACATTGCCCACATTTTGAAATGAAATTATTTTATTTTGGCAACTTTTAACATCGCATCCAGCCTAGATATTTATTTTGTTTCTGTTTTCTCTTTTTAATGTTATATCCCACCAGAAAAACAGTCTTAAGAAACTGGCTGACTCTTCTATAACTTTGAGGTTTGTCCTAAATCCTGTCAATGTTTCGACAGTGCTTTTGTTGTTCACAAAGACCAGTGCAAATTGAAATAATTTTACAAACAAATGCCTTCAAAGCTGTATTTTCCCTGATGTTTTCACTGCTGAATCATGGATTATCTCACACTATAGACAGCTGGAGAGGTATGATGTCTATATGTATACAGATGTGTGTGAGTATGAACCAAACATTAATTCCCTTATATCCTGAACGGAGACTGTCATACTTTGGCTATAGTATGAGAAGGAATGACTCACTAGAAAAGGCAATAATGCTTGGTAAGACAGAAAGCAGTAGAAAAAGAGAAAGACTTTATTGCAGATGGATAGATTCAGTGAAGGAAGCCACGAGCTTTAGTCTGCAAGAACTGAGCAGAGCAGTTGAAGATTGGGTGACTTGGAGGTTTTTCATCCATTGAAACCAAATGTTTTTTCATGGGTGACTGAGACAGTGGAGTTAATCATATGACAGAATTGGGGGGTATAATCCAATGGCAATCCGAATGCAATCATGGGGTTGCCCGTTATTGCGAATGGGTGTATCTCACGCAATTTCGGTCAATGGGAAGTCATTCCGAACACAATCATGGGGTTTCACATAACTGCGTATTAAAGTATCTCATGCAGTTTTGGGCAATGGGGGGTCATTTTCGGGCAATGGGAAGTCATTCTGAACGCATTCCAATGCAATTAGATTTCATGTAAATTCACTAAACTAGCGAATTTACGTGAATTCAAATTGGCTCCATTTGAAATTGGGAGAAATTCCTCCCATGTGATAAACTCCAGTGACACTTTTGCTTTCTAATGGCTCAGTGTAGGTTGAGGTTGACTTGAGGACACACAAATATACTGGACCTGTAAATCTATACTAACTCCCACTGTCCTTGGGAACAATGTCCCTGATTTTTATGGTGCTTTATTATTCCTGCCAGCTTTCCCTCTCTGCTGCCTATACACAAACAAGTCTGGGACAGGTAGCTTTTGAATGAATTTGGGTGCATCTGGCACAGCAGTAGCACTTTGATTCCAATTTAGCTGCTATGGCAGCTTCCAATGGGATCCTGGGATATGTAGTTTAGGGAATGGGTCCTTGAACAGATTAATCTCAAACTCTCCCTGGAAGCCAAGATGACAAAACTAAAGCTATCATACTTTGGCCACATCATGAAAAGGCACAATTCACTAGAAAAGGCAATAATGTTAGGGATTATGGAAGTCAATAGAATGAAAGGAAGACTGCAGGCTAGATAGACAGACAAAATCAGGGAAGCCATGGGCCTGAAATTACAGGACCTAAGCAGAGCAGTGGAGGATGGGGGTGGGGGCGCTTGGAGATATTTCATTCACAGGGTCACCATGAGTAGGGGCCGACTGAAGTTGACAACAACAAATTTAGAATTCTCAGCCAGACAGCTCTGATGCCAGACCAGACTACAAATTCCAGGTTTCTGTTAGATGAAGCTTTAACAAGTAAAGATATATCAATCTGGCATAATTCTACAGCTATATCACACAGGGAAAATTAGATATTTTTTATTTTTTTATTTTTTGTCTCTCAAACTACAATCATAGAATTGTAGAGTTGGAAGAGACCACAGAGGCCATCCAGTCCAACTCCCTGCCATGTAGGAACTCTCCATCCCGACAGATGGCCATCCAGCCTCTGTTTAAAAACCTCCAAAGAAGGAGACACCACTACACCCCGAGGGAGTGTGTTTAACAGCACTAATACCCTAGTTTAACAGCACTAATGCACCCTCTCAGTGTTCCAGAGAAGAACCAACAACACATGTTCAGATTGCTATTTCTTCTGCTCAGATGTTGTCCCTGGTTGGCACCAGCAAATTTCACAAGATCTGAACAATGGCTACATAGACCCAAGTTGCCAGGAATTTCCTCAAGCCTGATTTGTGATATGGCCTTATCCCCACTCCCAGCATCCCAAACTATGAGATTATAGCCTGTCCATAGCCTATTTAGACAAGAGGTGTCTAGACAAGTCTGGGTCATCAATGGTATAATTGGAGCAACTACCGGTATTCAAAACCCTTAGTGGCGAAGCCCTATAGGTGCTACAGACACAAACATACTTTTTGTACAGTGAAGCTGTCAAGATAGAAGTACACTTGGATAGCAAAGAGATATAGATCTCTTCTTCTCCTCCCACACCCTCTTTAAGGGCTGGAGCTCACCCCATTTTAAACCTGCACAGCAAAAGTGAGAAAGTATGTGGTTGTATTTGCATTTTTGCCATTGAGTCTTTGACAAAGGTTCCCAGATCTCAGGATCTGAGTCTGGCCCCTCTTCTCTAATCATAGAATTATAGAGTTGGAAGAGACCACAAGGGCCATCCAGTCCAACCCCTTGCCATGCAGGAACTCCCAATCAAAGCATCCCTGACAGATCTTCAGGAGGGGAGAAGAAGCTTAAGGTGAGAGGATTAGTTTGCAAACTGTAAAGATCTGGATATTGCTGGGTTCCAGGTCTGAGAATTTCTTTGCAATAGCTGATCTGGATGTCTTTATTGTTCAAAGTATAGTTTGGAACACTTTCTTTGGTTGGACTATAACTCTCATGTGTTCGCAAAGCAGTGTTTGCAAAGGTGGTAAAAACAGAGCTGGGTAAGGCCCTGTGCAGACCAGCCTTAAGGTTCAGATTGGGGGGCGGAGTTCGGGCAAGCTGTCCACATGATGCATGCCCTGACTCTGCCCTCAGAGCAGCATGATGCCACTTGCCACTCCACATGGCACATGGCATCATGGCGCTCCTGTGGCACTGAGTCCACATGAGGCAGTGCTGAAGGAGCTCCTTTTTGCTCCCTGCAAAGGGCAGATTGGGGCTGCAGTGTATGGTTGCCATGGCACCGATCTGGCTGTAAAAGAGGCGGCTGCAGGCCACCCCTTAGGGGCTGTTTGCGCAGCTCTAAGTATTGTGTTTATGTTTCTTGGCTTGGAAACCTTAATTTTCCATCAGAAAAAATATGTTCTTATTTCCTAGACTTGATGTTTATTATCTGAATTACATGCTCTGAGCAACTGTGTCTGATGCTTAATGCATCATGCTTAATGACATAAAAAGGGATATCCCTAGGCATCAGATTTTGGTCCTGAATTTACAGAAACTGGTATAGTCCTTCCCTGGCAATCCTACAGGTTCCCCAGGAGGGTAGAAGCTGAGCACTAGCCCCTCGCTTGGGTCTAAAAGGGAGGCCTCCCATAGAATCATAGAAACATAAAGTCCAACCCAGGAATACACAGTCAAAGCACTCCTAACAGATGGATATCCAGCCTCTTTTTAAAAACCTCCAAAGAAGGAGACTCAACCAACCTCTGAGGCAGCATATTCCATTCCTCAACCAAAGAAAGTCAAGTCAATAGTCAGCAGGAATCTTCATGGCCACACTTTCTGGGGGATAAGGAACGTGTTTTGAGAGCTGACTCTCTTCAGAAGGGCCAAACAGTTAAAGCAGAATATTACTCTAGCTTGTTGTGTTGATTAAAGGAAGCATTGAAGGAAAAATGGAGAGGGAAGCTACAGAAAGGAGTTCTTTTTTCAAGACAATACAGTTGTTCACAGGTCTGGCAAGACGGTGCACTTTTTGAAGAATGTGAGGTTTGATTGCATAAACTATCCATCCTACTAGATCTTGCTCCATCTGACTATGTCCTATTTCCAGATCTTAAAAAAAGTTTGGAAGGAAGGAAACGTTTGAATGATTCAGAGGTGATAGCAGCAGCAAAGCAATATTTTAGTGACCAGGTATCAGGGGAATTTTTTTTTTAAGGTTTGACACACTTGATAAACAATGTGCCAAATGTATTGAACATTGAGGTTAATATATGAAATAATATCAGAGGACCAAAACACACTGCAGAAATAATCCAGTTTGAGACCATTTTAACTGCTCTGGCTCAGTGCTAGAGTATCCTGGGAACGGAACTTCTGTGAGACATTTAGCCTTCTCCGTCAGAAAGCTCGGGTGCCACAACACACTACAGTTCCCAGGATTCCCTAGCACAAAGCCAGGGCAGTTAAAGAAGTCTCAAATGGGATTATTTCTGCAGTATGTTTTAGACATATTTTTCATAGCTCTAAGTCTTTTGCCTTCTTAGTCTGGCCAAGAACTTTTCAGCACGTCCTTGTAAAATGTGTGTTTCCAATACTTTTCCACAACGTAGAATTCCTGGTGTTATACCACACAAGCCCAATCATGCAACAAGCCATATAAAGAGCCATTTATTTGCTTTGTAATATTGCATCAACATATGCACAAAAAATCAGAAACAGTGAAGGGGAAAATTGCAATTGAACTGGAAGAATTGGAAGTTGGGGCAAAAGTGTACACACTCTAATCCAAGAACTGAGAAGCACTTTCCTAGTTATTCAGGATAATTAGCGCCGCCCGACTCACCGGGCCGGCGCAGTTGCCGCGCGCGGGAAGCGCCATCTTGGCCTCCCGCCGCGGTCTCTGTCCCAGCAGCCATTGCGGGGGCGGGCTCCCTCCTGATTGGCTGCTGGGAGGGAGAGCGCGGGAAGCCAGCCCGCCTTTTCTGGGGACGTACTACACGTCCCAGAATGCCTTGTGCCGAGGCGGGCTGCCTGATTGGCCCTTGGGCGGCCCGCCTCTCGATGGGATTGGTCGGGCTCGCTAGGGGGCGGGACTACATCCGCGTGGCTGCTCCTGATTGGCCCGAATGGCTTTATATTCGGGCTGCGCGCTCTGTGAGGCGCCATTGCCTCGTTCGGCTCTCCCACCCTCCCTCCCTGGGAGTTAATTGTCACAACTGGTGCAGGGGCGGCAGCATAGGCCTGGATCTGGGGTGAGGGGTTTCCAGGGCTCGATGGCTCTGGATCGGGAGTCCTAGCGACCCGGGTGTATGGAGCGTGCTGATGTGGCCAGTGCGGGGCCACAGTCAGTTGACACCCGGTGACTAGAGTGCCTTGCAAATCGAGTGGGAGGAGCACAGTTGCCCGACTGTGCTTTAGGGCGGGGCTTGGCACCTACGTCATCCCGATGCTTGGCTACAAGCAACCATTCATTAGCCAACGGGGGTTTGGCTGATGTCCAGATCCAGACCTTATGCTTTGGGCCAACCCTATTGTTTGTTCGGCTTTAAATAAAGTTGTGGCCATGTTCACTCCAGCCTGGTGTGCTAGTGCTTCATTGTGGCGCCTGACCTGCGAGGCAATTTGAACATAGGGCTGGGCAAACTGGAGAAACCAGGCCTGGCATCCACATTTAAGTCTTTTGCCAAGGCTTCAAAGCCCCCGCTGGGCTTGCCAGCCTTTCAGTGGCCACTTAGGCATCAACCAAAGAGAGGAGGAAAGGACAACAGTTTCCATAGTCTAATCATTAAATTATAGTAATTACTTCTAAATTGGTACCTACACATATACATTACTAATATGTATGTATAGCTGCCAATTTAGAAGTAATTACTATTATTCTAAATAGACACACAAGGCATCTCAGCCTAGTGGGGAAGACTGACCAGGTGAGCTGTGTATCTCATGCTGAATCCAGGAATAGAAACCTCTTGGCGATTTATACTAATGTAATGCAACTCTGAAGACCAGGGTTCAATTTCCAGGTCAGAAATGAAACCTACTGGGTGACCTTTGGCAAGTCAATTGTTCTCAGACTCAGAGGAAGGCAAGGGCAAACCTCCTCTGGACAAATCTTGCCAGCAAAATCCCATGATGGATTTGTCCTAGGGTTGCCATAAGTCAGAAATGATGCTCTCACATCCATATGTGTTGATGGAGAATGCCATGGCTTGGATGATTCTAGCTTTGGTGCACAATTGTATATCTTTACTCTTTAAGATCTGCAGCCTCTGTTCTGATCAATGTTTGATCCAAACTACGGGAAATCTTTATTTCAATTTTCCAATTGTCTAGGTTGAATTCATGTAGATTCATTTATCATTTGATTGCATTTTACTCTTTTAATGAGTAATGTTTTAATATTGTACTAGTTTAAATCTATTTTAATGTGCACTTTTGTATGTTTTTAGTTGTACTGTTTTAACTGGTGAGCCACTTTGTGTCTAAAATTTGGGGGGGGGGGAATGGGATATAAATAACAAAAACAACAACAAAATCTACATTTTGGTAGCTTAGGCCTGAGACAGATGGACCAAAAGCAGCATGGTAGCGATGATATTAGGGTTCCGGAGCATGCAGCAACTGCACGCTCCAGAACCCTAGTACAACATGGTGGCAACATGACGGTTTCCCATCCACACAGGCGCCGCCATCTTGATGTAACGGATGCACATTGTCCGCACATTGCTGCACTTTGGGTACGTCATGAGTGCTTAAGCCGAGCACCACAAAAAGGACTTTTTACGCTGGAGGAACGTCGCATGGTTTGGCTGCTGCGAGGTCCCTCCAGAGTTAAAACAGGCACCTCCAAATTGCCATTTTTGGGAGTTCTGTCTTGACCCATAGAACACATTTTGGAGCAGTACAGAGCAGCAGCAGCAGAAGGGAAACTGTCCTGTTGGCTTCCGTGTACAAAATGTTCAAAACATCCTAGGCCTCTTGATTCTGTACATCACAAAATTTTCTTCTCAAGAAAGACACTGCTAAGGAAGAAAAGGATGCTTTGAAAAAACAATGAATGCAATGCTTTGAAAATGTATGCAAATATCATTTATTATTATTTTTCTCCTGAAAGGAGTGGCTGGTTTTCTCCCTGCTTCACCATGTAAATCACAGGTATACTTAGCAACCATTCAAATTCTGATTGAAGTGATACTTTTGCTAATCTCACATGTTTTGGGCAGGTTGTCTGCCTTAAAACAAAATTCAGGGGCAACATATATTCAAGTCATCCATTGCCAGAGGATCGGAGTGTGCGGGGGGGGGGTTCATACGGGGAGAGGCGGTCCCTGAGATAAGATGGACCCAAGCCATGTAGGACTTTAAAGGTTAAAACCAACACCTTGTACTGCGCCCGGAAACTAATCGGCAGCCAGTGGAGAGCCTTGAGCACCGGTGTTATGTGCTCTCTCCTTGATGTTCCAGTTACAACCCTGGCTGCCATATTTTGGACCAGTTGAAGTTTCCGGGTTAAGCACAAGGGTAGCCCCATGTAGAGCGCATTACAGAAATCCAGGTGTGAGGTTACCAGAGCATGTACCACATTTTCCAGGTCCCTCATGTCTAGGAAAGGGCGCAGCTGGCGTATCAGCCGAAGCTGATAACAGGCACACTTGACCGTCACATTCACCTGACAAGTCATGTGAAGCAACAAATCTAGGAGTACCCCCAGACTGCGAACACAGTCCTTAGAGGAGAGTGTGACTCCATCCAGGACTGGAGACTGTATTCCCAAGCCTGGTTTCGGGCCTGTGACTGTTAGTACCTCTGTTTTGTCTGGATTCAGTTTCAATTTGTTTTCCCTCATCCAACCCATTACCGCCGTAAGATAGTCATTAAGAGGAGAGACGCCATCTGAAGTCTGTGCTGACGATCTGGACATGGAGAGGTATATCTGAGTGTCATCAGCGTACTGAAGACACTGAGCTCCATGCCTCCGAATGATCTCACCCAGCAGCTTCATATAAATGTTAAATAGCATCGTGGACAGGATGGCGCCCTGAGGGACTCCACAATTAAGCTCGATTTTGGAAGAGCAACTGTCCCCGAGCCTCACCCTTTGGGATCTGCCAGAGAGGAAGGACTGGAACCACCAAAGAGCGGTGCCCCCGATCCCTACCTCCCTCAGCTGATCCAAAAGAATGGAATGGTCTATAGTGTCAAAAGCCGCGGAGAGATCCAAGAGCACCAGCAGGGTCACACTACCCCTGTCAATGCTCAAGCGGAGGTCGTCAGCCAGTGCAACCATGGCGGTCTCAACTCCATATCCTGCCCTGAAGCCGGTTTGAAATGGATTGAGATAATCGGTTTCATCCAAGATAGCTTGGAGTTGAGAGTCGACTGCTCTCTCGATCACCTTGCTCAGAAATGGGAGCAAGGACACTGGTCTGTAGTTCTTCCTGCCCAGGGGATCAAGGGAAGGTTTCTTCAGGAGAGGCTTGACAGCCGCCTCCTTCAAACACGATGGAACCATGCCCTCCCTGAGGGATGCATTGATCACATCCCGAAGGAATGTTCTCAATGAGTCCCCTCCCTGGACGATCAGCCAAGAAGGACATGGATCAAGGGAGCATGTCGTCTTCCGAGTACTGCCAAGGAGCTTGTCCACATCATCGGTACTCACAGTAAACTGACAGCAACGGAGTTGCTGGACACCTCGCCAATGGATTCTGAAAAAACATTGGCGTCTAAGTCGTCTCTTATCCAAGAGATTTTATCCGCAAAGTAGCTGTTAAACGCGTCGCAGCAGGCCGTCGTCGGGTCAAGTAGGGGGTTCGGCGCAGGAGGAACCTGCGTCAGTTCCCCCACCACCCTGAACAGCTCTGCTGAACGGGACTGTGCAGACGCAATGCGTGCAGAGCAGAAGAGTCTCTGCGCTGCACGCAAAGCCTCCCAATAGGCGCGAAGATGCTTCCTATGGCGAGTTCTGTCGGACATGAGGCGAGTTTTCCGCCACTTGCGCTCTAGTCATCGTCCAACCCACTTCATGTCCCTGAGTTCATCTGTGAACCAGGGTTTACTGTTGGGAGCGGGTTGGAGAGGATGCTCGGGGGCGATTGCGTCGATAGCCTTGGGAAGATCGGTGTTCCAAGTATTCACCAAGGTTTCGACTGGATCACCGGTGTTACCAACCATTAATCCTCTAAGGCCTTCTGGAAACCAGTTGGATCCATTAGCCTTTGAGGGCGGACCATTCTAATGAGTCCACCACCCCTGGGGGGACAGAAAGTGGCTTTCAATTCCATCTTAATCAGGAAGTTATCTGTCCATGACAGTGCAGAGGTTTTGCTTATCTCCGCCCACGGATACTCCTGTTCCGTACTAAAAATCCCATCGAGTGTGTGACCTGCACAATGAGTGGGCCTGTTGACCAACTGAGATAGGTTCATGCCTGTCATGGATTCCATGAACTCCTGAGCTGCTCCAGATAGATCAGAAGGGCTGGTCTCCAGAGGGATGTTGAAGTCACCCAAGACCAAAAGTCTGGGGACTCCAACAGCGACTCAGAGACCAGCTGAGTCAGCTCGGTCAGGGAGTCTGTTAGGCAACGGGGTGGCCAGTAAACCAACAGAATCCTCAAACTGTCCCTGGTCTTCAGGCTAAGGTACACACACTCGATGTGGACTGTTTTCCGGACAGGTTTCCTGATCAAAGTTAGGTTCGTCTTATGGACTATGGCCGCAGCGCCCCCCTGCCCACTTTCCCTTATCTGCTCACTGACCGTGTAACCCACTGGGAGGGCCTGTGCCCACGTAGCAGCACTGGCATCTCCCAGCCAGGTCTCGGTAAAACATGCCAGGTCGGCTTGTTCATCCACGAGAAGATTGTGGATGATGTGGGTCTTACCTTTGGCCGACCTGACATTGCAAAGGAGCAGATTAAGGGATTGTGGAATGGTTGGTACGCTCTCCACATTATCCTGGGAAACAGAGTGGACTGAAGAAGGGATAGATATCAAGCATCGATCCCTTCTTCTTTTGTAACATGTCTGTTACCGCCGTACCTTCCCTGCCCCCATACTACCTCAATACCCGCCCCCCCAGCTAGACCCAGCTCCATTATGTGATGATAAAGATAAGTAATCCAGTCAAAGTTCCTATCCCACAGTGCGTAGATGGTGTCAAGCAAAACATAAATGGATGTTGATTGCTATCTTATCTAAATGGAACCCTTTGCTGTAGCATTAGTACAAGGACTAAAAAGCAGAGACATGTGTTGCTGCTAGAGTTAGTGGTCAATAATTAGTCCTCATGGCCGCCATTGCCATATGCTATCAAGTCGGGGAGGAAGATTTGAGAAGCCCCAATAATGACCAGGTGACTTCTCACACAGATTGCACAGCGCTGTTGCTGAGGGGAGGGTGGCTGAGGTGGGGCCTTTATAGGCCCAGGATGGTCCGGCCTACCCGCTCCCGCCGCTCCCGCTGCTCCGCCGCGCCGCACTGACCAAGGAGGACGCTGGGGCCTTCAGAGGCCTGATGGTGGGGCTTTTTCTCCTCCCGCCGCTTGCGCAGCCTGTCAGAGACTTGCTTGCCTTCAGAATTTACAATACTGGCCAAGACTGATGAAAGGTGAAACTTGATATGTTCCTAGATATGTGTACATACCCTAATTTGACACAGGCTGAGGAGTGCGAACCATCTGAACACTCCGCAGCCCTAGTGTGTATGAATGGCTTCATTTTTAAAGCGCACCATCCATACAAGCACACGCCGATGACATCATGGCCTCTGCATTGTCCACATATGCTGCACAGTGCTAGTCTACCTTGTTTGATCTTAGCAGGTAAAGAGTTTGTTCAAAGTATGCTTCCAGGGCTGCGTACACAGCTTGCATAACTGTAAACCCAGAATCGAGTTTGGATTTGTATTGACAATTGTCATGTCTATATACATTGTCACAAATAAATCACTATCATTCCCTTGTGGAGAGATTCTGTGTCCATCTCTCGGTCTGTCTGTCACCCTCAAACAGACACATATGCTCACGCACCCCTTCTAGTTCATCTCATTTATCTCTTTGGATCTGTTATCATTCATCAGCACACAGTTACAGTGCGTGGAGAGGTCCTGATGAACTTCATGTTGAGCAGGCAGCACAGGAAATGAAACAGGCGTTGAAGGCCGAGAAGGTGATGTCGGAGTGGGCACAGCACTTTTTTTTTATGACTTTGCTAACCCAGGAGAACATTCAATAACAAAAAGGACGAACCGCCAATGGAAATTTACAAGCAGCATAGCAGCTGGAGTTGCATCCACCAGACAGAGTATTTAATTGACTAGAGATACACACAAACCCCTCTTCAAGTGTTTAAACTTCTAAATTAAAAAAGGGCCTTATTTATGATTCCAATAAGATGTGGGGGCTTTTGTGCTGGGGCCAAGCTCACATTATCATTGCCTGGCAGATGCAGGGTCCTAAGGAAAGCATGTATCACCTGCTGGCTTCTGTAGCCCAGATGTGGGGAATAAAATTCCAGACCCTCCTTGGACAAGCCAGGCCTTTTTGTGCAAATGAAAATACTCTGGAGGCCCCGAATCTTCTGCTAATGCCTCTCACATCAGCTCCTCATTGGGCAGAGTGATTTGTGGAGCTTCCAGGATGGAGCTGAGCAGAGTAAGGATGTGTGGGGTAAAGAGCCTGCTTACCCCAGGAATCAAGTCTGTGGGAGAGTGGTCCATTTCCATGTCCCACCCATGGGGGCAATACGCTGTGGGCTTACCCTCCAACTGTCCCAATTTGGCCAAATCCTAATCCTCTGTCATCTCACTTTGTTGGCTGCATCCAGAATCTCCCAGTTTCTTTCTTTTCCTCCCACTTTCCCCCTTTGTCCTCAGTGTATTTCAATTTTTGCTCCAAATTGAGTTCAAAGTGCAAAAGTAAGCTGCACTCAATTAATTCAGCAATATGGAAAAGAATGCAGTGTTCAGATCTCACCATTGCCAGTAGGCTCAGGCAAAAGCAAAATGTTGCAGCCTCTGCTAACTTGCATGTTCTTCCTCAGTGGTAATTTTTGCCATCTTGACCACATTCTGTCCACAGCACATGTGTCCTGGTTTTCACTTGTGAAATGTTGGAGGGTTTGCATATGAGGATGTAGGAAAGGGCTTTCTCAGTCGTGGCACCACAGTGATGGAATGCTCTCCCATGGAGTCCTACGTGATGCCAACATTGGTTTCATTTAGGCACCAAGTAAAAAAATATGGTTGTTTATTAAAGCATTTGGGGTCTCACTGATTTATCTGAAAATGCTAAGGTACTTGCATTAGTAATATTTAACATGTTTTCAGATGTGTGTGCCTTCAAGTCACCGTATAGAGACCCCATCAATTTCAGCAGGTTTCCTTGGGCAAGGAATACTCAGAGGAAGTTTTGCTAGCTGCTTAGACTATTGAAATTATCTTTATAGACCAGAATCCTATATGATCCTTTGCTCAACATAAATTTGTGTGCACTTAACCAAGTAACAGAGGTGTTAAGAAACCCAGTTACTGAATTGCAAAAATGCATAATGGGACACTGGCAAGAGTGCACAGTGTGCATTGGAGTGCCTGACACCAGAACTGACATGAGCAACATATCCATCTTTCTCCTTTTTCTTGACTGTACAAAATATGAGTCCTAATTCTGGTTCGGCTATTGTATTGTTTTACATTGTATTATATTATATTGTATTATTCTGATCTAATAGGGTTATTTTATGAGAATTTTAATGCTGAAATTTGTATGCTTGTATGTATTTTACCTGTTGTGATCCCATCTCAATCTGTAGGGAGAGGCAGGAAATAGAAACAATAAATTATTATTATTATTATTATTATTATTATTTACCAATTGGAATCTGTATTGGAGAGTGTAGCACATTGAGCCCAATTCTCTTTGGTCTTGTCCGGTCCCTTTGCCAGTTGTGCTGTGCAGTTACATAAAACTATCCCTCTATTAGATACGGATATTGTGTGTCTTTGCAATTCTATTTTCCAAAGATGCAAGTCCACTTACGATCATGCAGTGCCCCAATGGGATTCTGGTTGCTGTTTTCAGTTCTTTTATCTTATTTACATTGATTTTACTTGTATGACAACCTGAGATCTTTGATATAAGGTGGGGTAGCAATATGAAAGATTTTACAAAGGAAATCAGCCTGTGCTTCATAGATTATAGCAAAGCCTTTGATTGTGTCGATCATGAAAAACTGTGGCTTGCTATTAAAGAAATGGGTGTGCCACAACATTTGATTGTCCAGATGTGTAACCTATACTCAGATCAGTTGCTACTGTGAGGACAGAATATGAAGAAATGAAATGGTTTCCAACTGGTAAAGACATCAGGCAAAGCATGAGTGCACATCCATTCCCGCTTCTCTGTGCTGAGGGAACAAAGGCAGCAGAAAAACCCAAATGAGAAACCTCACTTTCCCTTCCATCCCCTTCTCTTTCCTCATTTCTCTGGCCACCCCTAGCAGTCCTTTTTGAGTCTGGGTGGGCATAGATTGGCAGCAGGAGGGAGGGAGGGAGGGAGTCTGCCACTGACCACTGGCAACCCTTTGGGCACACACAGATGCCACTGTCACTGATCTTCGTACTCTCAACAAGAGAGCGTGTCTCAAAAATATGGTCTACTATGTGCAATTTGTCATCTATGTGTGGCAGCAATATAGGGGATCAAGTAGAAGTGGCCAACTTCCTGGTGTTAGAAGGCTACTTTGGACTCTTCATCCCAGGGGATGCTACGTCATTGACACCCTTTCCAAAATACAGAAGCAGCTGGTGCTGAACAATTCGAATTATGGTGGCAATTGTGATAGCTCTCTATGGTGCAGGATGGTGCTAGAAGTCCCCTCGCACACCATAGAGCTTTGCAGAGTGGCAGGTCTGAGTGTCTTCAGAAGGGAAAGGGAAAATCATTGCTGTATAAATTGATGTGCTACTGTAAAATGATCTCTCTCTTTTTGCTGCTGTAATGCCCACTGATGTGACAAATAAAAATATAATCTTAGTCACCATGGTCTAAACCATGCAATGTACAGGGCAACACTTTCCTCTCTTTGCTGCAATATGCTCAGATACAATGATTTATTCCCCTCCCTTTTGGCATGAGTTGCAGCTAGAGAGTTTGCCCTTTTTAATATCTGCTATTCATCAACTTTCACTGACATTTGGCTTGTTCTCAATGCCCAGTTCCATCCCCCCCAAATGATGTTCCTGAACTCTCTTGTGCCCCCTGGTTTGCTCCCTGCCCTGGCTGCTGCAGCTGGAGAGGAGTGCTTAGACGATGCCTGCTTCCTTTACAAGGGAATTAACAGAGGCTGCATTTTGCAAATTGGAATTAACTGCCTCTGAATTAATTTGAATTAGCCAAATTAGGCTTAATTTCAGTTTGAATAAGCCTGATGTGTACAAATGCACAAAAAAGAGAGCAGGGTCTGATTTGCCTTACAGTCTTGGAAGTCTAGGGCAGCTACAAATCTGAGCTCTTCTTTGACCCCAGGAAACCTCACCTGGCTCCATCTCTGCACTCTCTGTCCCTAAGAGAGTCCTTCGTCCTTTACTACATGCAGCCACCTTCCTGGAACATGCAATAGGGAAGTGTGGTCCATGCATCTCATGCAGTCCATGAGGCTCCACTTTGCACTCTGTGCAGCTGCCAAAATCCCCACATAGTCCTCAACATCATTTTAAAACCAGACATTTCCCCACCACCACCAAACACACCAAAATGGCTTTAAAATGCTGCAGTACATGGCAGTTTAATCCCTATAGCTGCCTAAAACACCCATACACCTTAGGACATCTCGCAAAACAAATCAGTTGAAAAAGAAACAGAAAGTGAAATCATCATGTCACTTCCAGTCATGGAGGACAGGGCATGCTGGGGTAGGAACTAGAATGAAAAATAGTCCTGTATTGGGAATTACCCACCCCTTCTGTGGATTCCAGTAAAGAGAGAGAGGAGGAGGATAGGGTTATCTGGGGGGATGTTTAGGGGCAAGATTACTATAGTCCCCCTTCATAGAATCATACACTTGAAAGGGACCTCATGATACAGCATCTCTAGCTAAAGCATCTCCAGCAGAGAGCTGTCCAACCATTTTTTGAAGAAATTCAGAGAAGGAGACCCCACCACCTCTCTAGGCATTTGGCAGTGAGGTATTCAAGTCTTTTACTCCCTGGGTCAAGTCAAGGCTCAAGTCTCTATCTTCACATCTCAAGTCGAGTCTCAAATCCTTGCAAGATACTTTCAAGTCTAATCTCAATTTGAGTCTCAAGTTTGGGAGCCAACTTTAACAGGAAAATAAGGGGTGGGGTGGGGTGGGGTGCAGGTGGGTGGAGTTTCAATTACTAGAAAATAAGTCATGTACAAAGGTAAAAAAATCTCACAGGAGAACAGCAAATACATTAGGCAAGCAGTTTGAGGTGGAAAGTCCTTCTAAAGCTTTTCAAAAGCTGTAGATGGTTTGTCCAATATGCCACGGCGACTGGCTTCTAAGTAGACTTCAATCCCTGCCACAGGCCCATTGACATTTGCTGTTTTAGATGAATTTAAGACATCAAGTCAGTTGCTAATAATATACAAGTCTCAAGTTGAGTCAAATTTATCATCGAGTCAAGTCCAAGTTGAATCCTTGAAGTGACGAGTCTGAGTCAATCAACTCAAGTCTACATCATGGGCAATTGGTTCCACTGAAGAACTACTCTTACTGTCAAGAAGTTCCTTCTAATGTTCAATCAAAATCAACCCTTCAGTAACTTAAAACTAGTAGACCTAGTCCCACTCTCCTCACCTGTCATGGCTTCCTTCAAAAGAAACTAGGCTTCCTTGCTTGGCCAAGTTACAGAGAGATTTCTGTTAGCCTCTTTCCTCCACTTGGGGCCCAGACATGATGCTCAGTGGAAGATCTAGTTTTGACAGTCAAGTATGGGAGAGAGGTACAGTGGGACCTTTGTATCTGCTGGGGTTTGGTTCCAGGATCCCTCATAGACACCAAAGTCCATGGATGCTGAAGTCCCATTATGGATTAGTAAAATGGTGTCTCATATATAAAATAGCAAAATTGAGGTTTGCTTTTTGGCATTTATATCTTTTTGGAATATTTTCAAACCATGGATGGTTGAATCTGTGGCTAGAGAATCAGTGGATATGGAGGGATATGGAGGGATGACTGAAGTTTGTTCAGTGGTGGTCATGTCATTGGGGTAGTGAATCATCATTAAGGTTTAGTTCAACCTTGAAAATGGATGAATCACCCTAATAACATGGAAGCCACCAGTGGCTTGCTTACTTTTATTATTATTTTATATAATGTAATAATGCCTTTCCTCTAGTAGGGATCTCACATGTGGATCTGAGGAAGCAGACCAAGTCTACAAAAGCGTATGCTACAACTCTTTTTGTCTCAAAGGTGCTACAAGATCTCTTTGCAGGGGATAAGTTGCAAGTGGCACAGCCCCTTCTTCTGCCTCATTATGCTCCTGTTTCATCTTGGCAGTAGAAGGCTTTCCTCTTGGATGGTCCCAATTCCCCTTCGTTCACACTTCCTTTTCTGATCTGTGTGACTCTCAAGCTCCTAGATTCTGAGTTGTGCCCATCTGTAGAGCAACTTCAAAGTCACGCCTGGCATTGCATGCAAGATATGAAGGACTGTGGCTCATTGAAAGTTAAACATTGATAAAGAAAAAAAGAAAATACAGGTTCAGTTCTCATCTGGGTGGTTAGGACAGGCGGACGCCAGGCCTCTTAGCAATGCTTGATATGATAAAATCTTGGAGCGGGAGATATTAAAATACATATATGAGACAATATAATAACAATAGAAAGTCATTTAAGAACAACTTTTAAAGAGCAAATAATGTTTAAAAGCTTTCAACATCTGATACAAAAATATCCAGGAAATAATTGTTATGGTCCCATACCCGTACCTTGCAACATTTCACAGACGTGTGGCCAAACAATATCAGAGTCTGGTAAAGAGGTCAAAAGTTTTATTAATGAGAAAGAATACACAAGGTTGGGGTGGCTGCAGTAGTTTGCTGCTGCCAGAGTCTACCGGGAAGAACAAGATTCTGCCCCTTCTCTCCACCCTCACAGATAACTGAATGCAAACGATGTGTGCACTTTGAACTCAGTTTGCAGCAATAGAAATAAGCTGGGAAACGAGAGAGAAAGTGGAAGGAAGAGAGAGAAACTGGGACATTTTTAAAGCAGATGAAAATGTGGGATGGCAGAGGATTAATTGGGACTGTCTCTGCCAAATTGGAAAAGATTGATATTTTACCCCAGAAATATTAATGCTTTTTCAAGAGTCATTTATAGCTTAGCATGGGTGCCACTCCAAACAATTAGAACAGTGTGTTACAAAGGATACAGATAGTCCTGGGAAGGCCTGCCTTTATGATGCTGGGCCAATGACATTCTGCTCATTATGGAACAACCATTTTTTACAGTGTAAAGGTATTTCTTATGAGATTTTTTGAAATTCAGCAATGGAACCTCCAGACAGACAGACATGCACACACACACACACACACACACACATCAAAAGCACTGCAAAACATGATGATTTTGTCCCCACAGGCTCTCCATGTAGCTCAAAAAAGCTGGAAAAACCATTGAAGCATTAGTTGAAAACTGGGTAAAAACAATGCCAGAAGTGATGTGGCATCAATTCCAGTTGTATTGGAAGTGTGGATGTATTGCCCGACTCACCACAAGGAGGGAGTGTGCACAGAAATGGCCAATTAACCCCTGCCATTCCACTTGTTCAGCTGCTTTGAAAATTTCCCAGTTTCCCTCCTCTCTTCCCACTTCCCTGCCAAGGTTTTGTTCAATTCAGTTGCTTCAAACTGAGATCAAGGTGTAAAAAGAGTTTGCATGCAATTTATTCAGCAGGGCGGAGAAGAGAGGAAAGGGAAGAATCTTCCCCTTCCCAATAAGTTCAGGCAAAAGCAAACTGCTGCATTGTCTCCTAGCTTTTTTGTTCTTCCTCATTAATAACTTTTGCCTTTTCAATCACAAGTTGCTTGACCAGGCATGTCCCCATTTTCCTTTGTTTCAGGAGGGACTCTTTTAATTCAACATTCAGAGAAAATCTTGTCAGTTAAGAGCTGTTTTGCAATTTCCAAGAGGGGTAATGAACTCTTCTTCACCTCTCTTGTGGGGATGTCCAGCTGTGGATTTCATGCATTGTTTAGGACTAGATAGCCTGCGTTTCTTATTTATTTATTTATTTATTTATTTCATTTTTATGGCACTTTTCTCCCAGAAAGAGACCCAAGGGGGCTCACAAATAAAAATATTTTAAAAGACTACATTAATTTTTTTAAAAAACCAATTAAAATATCAAATAAAAAAATAGTCTAAAATTACATTATACTTCTGTATGATCCATCAGTTATCTTTCTCCACCTTCACACACACATTCTGGTGGTGAACAAGGAAAAGAGACACGGCTGACATGGCTGTCCCTACTAAATTAGTTACTTGTTATCTGTTAAAAGACTGCTAGTTTTAGGAGCCTGGCTGGATTTCAAAGAAGTGCTTGTGTTGTATAATTTATTGGCTGACAGCTATTCAGTGGCTAATGAAGTCTGGGTCGGCTTCATCCTGAACATGCCTTTCTCTTTTCATGTGGGAGAGAGAAGGAGAGAGCAGACCAGAACCATAGGGTTAATGGGGTACCCAGGAGATACCCAGGAGAAGCACCAGGGCAAGAAGAGAGAGGCAGTGCTTTCACGGGTGAACAGGAGCACAATCGGAGATGAACAGACTCAGTTCGGTAGCTCAGCTTCATTGAAGAAAAAGCTGTGTGTGGTCAATAGAACAAGGGAATAGGCAATTATGGCTTAAGGTTAATAAATAAAATAAAGGTTAGCATTTCAGGATCAAAGGTTGAAACATCATCATCATCATCATCATCATCATCATCATCATCTCCCAAATCTTATAGGTCATACCCAACTGGAGTAGAGGAGGAGGAGGAGGAGGAGGAGGAGTATCCCACTTTTTTCATTTCAGACTTCTTTTTTGGAGGGGACTCAAAGCGACTCACAATTTATAAAACACAGTACCATTAAAAATGGGCAAAAATGACCATTAAAATAGAATTAAACTATTATGATATTAAAACCAAGCACTGCTTTATTAAAAAGAGTACAATTTAAAAGATAAAAGCACTCAAAAACCATGCACTTTAAAACAGTACAACACCCCCATGGGCATTCTTTTAAAATTTTCTGTTTCAAACGCTTGTCTGAATTTTAAAAAAGTCATATGGGCTTTCTAGATTGGCAGGAAAGTGTGACATGAAGTTGCCTTTTCCTTAATGCTTAGCAGCTGCACCACAGCCTTTAGATGGAGCTGCGCTGTTCCACAGTTTTTAAAAAAGAAGCTGGGAAAACCAGCACCTTTTTAAAGGCGCTTCTTCTCCCCTAAAATGCAAAAAAAGCATTTTCATGGCACACTTTCCCTTTTTCTCATCTAAAGGCTAGAGTTTTATGCAGCCATGAACACACTTCTTTTTGCCAATCTGGAAAGCCCCAATCCCTGCCAATGGAAAATCCTAATGTCTTCCAGAATGGGAAGGGAGGGAGGTAAATCTTACTAAGCCAATGGATTTACTCTAGTTCAGAGTAGCAACTAGCGCTTCTAGACTTCAGCTGGACAGTCTTTGCTTGTCTTCAGGACTAAAGGGAGGAATACCAGGGTGAAAGCACTGGACACATATGTATTCTCCATTGTCAAAGTTGGGTTTTCTTTTCTATTTGCAGGATGGACTCTAAGCAGCTGTGGTTGGTGCTTAGTATATCAGGAGGGATGACTTAACCCACCCCCTGTGACATGACCAGAGGCCACCCCTTGGTTTCAAATTTGGTCCCTGGAAACTTTGTCTTCAGCTTCCTTCAGGGGCTGAAACTTGGCTTCAAAGGGCAAAAGTAGTTTGCACTCAGTGAACTCAGCAGGGCAGAGAAGATTGAGGAGATGCTGTTCCCAGCCTCATCCAGCTTGTGTGTTCTTTCTCACTAATAAACTTTGCTGTTTTGACCACACTCTGCTGCTGCTTAGAAATAGCAATAGCAAGTACATTTCTATACTGCTTGTTAGTGAACTCCCTGAGCAGTTTGTAATCTGTAAGCCAATTGCCCCCAACAAGATGATTACTCATTTTACTGACCTACAAATTGATGGAAGGCTGAGTCAACCTTGGAGTCCCTGGGATCAAACTCACAACCTTGTGGCTGCAGTACCAGCATTTAACCACTGTGCTACCAGGGCTCCTTAGCCACATGTGTCTCCATTTTTATCTGTTGGTGGGCATGTTATTCTTTGTCATCTGAGGCAATGAAACATCATAGTCTAGCCCCAGGACTTGAGACACCCCATGGCCATCTGTCAGGGATGTTTTGATGGAGAGTTCCTGTATGGCACAGGGTTGGACTGGATGGCCCTTGTGGTTTCTTCCAACTCTACGATTCTATGATTCTGTGTCCCTTTTTACGCATTAGGCTATGACTGGACGTAAGTCAACCTGTGTCCCACAGCCGGGCTGCCCGCCACTCCATCCCAACGCTGGCTTTAGATACCTTGAAAGAAACACTCCACATCACCCACACCGCCCTTGGGCTGCAAGCCATGCGTGCTAATCACTGCCTGGATCATTGACAGCAGCAGATAGGGCCATATCTCCAGCCAGCTTGTGTAGCTTGGAGATAAAGATGGGACAGGTCTCTGCAGCTGGAAGGGATCTCAAGAGTAGGCAGAGGGAGAGGATGGAAGCACTCTCTTCCTGACAGGCTTCACATTGCGGCCTGAGTTACAAAGACATTTTGCCCTTGAAGCAGTAGCATGTTCTAGCATATTAGAGTAGGACTTAAATGAGAAGGTTGTATAGCCTTGTGGGTGCAGCAGAGAGGGGGTGATTGGACATCGATTTCAATAGGCATAAAGGCTGAGAGATCCTGCAACACAGTACAGTTGGCCCTCCACATTTGCAGCTTTGACTTTTGTGGATGTGATTATTTGCAGTTTTGATTAATATGTTCACTCCAGGAATCTCTAAGTCTTCCAGCCAGAGGAGGTTGACCATAGAATTGTGTTGGAGAACTGTGAAGTTCCTAGAGAAAACACTTCTCTAGACAATTGTAGGTCCTCCCAAATGATTCTATGATCAACCTCTGACAGACGTTGACTATAGAGTTGCACTGAAGGACCTGGAGAGGTAAAAAGAATAGTGATAAAAAGAATAGTGTGTGTGTGGGGGGGGGGGGGGTTATTTGTGATTTTTTTTCCACATTTATGAGGGTCCTTCACCTCTAACACCTGAGAATGTGGAGGGAACACTGTAGTAGAACACAGAGCTGGATTAATATTACTTTTTCTTCAACCACCAATATCAGAATCTCCCAGACATTAGGGCCCAGCTGGCCAGGGGATTCTGAGGGTTGTAGTTCAAAAAAGCAACTTGTTGCGGCTCTGAAAGAGAAGCTCCCTGTGATTCATGTCCACTTTACATAAGTTTCAAACCATGACTATTGAATAGCAGCCATAGCGGTATTAGGATGGAGTCAAAATGGTGCCTTTGAAGGTTTTCTAAAAAAGGGGGAAGATTTCTGAGTAATTAGAAGATGTCATCCAGTATTAAAGGTCCTCTTCATCTCCCAATGATATATTCATTCCTCACTCAGGAAGAGATTTCCGGCTGCAAAAGAGATGCATATTATGTCATGAATTATGAAGGACACACATGGGATTGTAGACTGAATGTAAGAAATCTGCTTTTCTCTTGATCATCCCACCTCATTTAGGATTGTAGCTCTGTGTGGTCACAAGAAAGATGTAATGGCAATAACAATCCTATGGCTGGTATTGGGAACCAGTAATTCATTACTAGATATGGGTTCTCATCCATCCATGGTGCACAGATTGCAGGATTTGGACTGTCTTCTCCCATCTTCAAAACAAATGGGGGAACCTCAGGGTGAGATAATCATCTTTAAAATACCTCTCTCTATGTGGCTACTGTGAGAGCCAGCATGGCCTAGTGATTTGACTGTTGGACTTTGACTTTGGAAACTAGGGTTCAGTTTCCAGCTCAGCCATATAAATTCACTGGGTGACCTTGCAAGTCACATGCTTTCAACCTTGGGGGAAGACAATGGCAAACCTCTGATCAAATCTTGCCAAGAAAATGATAGGTCACCTTAGGATCACCATAAATTGGAAATGACTTGAAGTCACACAGCAACAAGAACAAACATGGCTACATAGACTGTTTTCCAGTAAAAGCAGAGATTGGAAATTTTGTTGAAGTGGGACTAAATTTATGTGTTCTTAAAAGCAGCTTTCACAAAAGAGTTAAAAACAGTGGCAAAGCCATCAAAAATAATACAAGGGCTTTGAAGAGGAAATTTCCCTACTCTAGTCGAGACTAACAATTATTAGATTAGCCTTAGATTACCACTGCCAGAATCCCCCAAGATAGCATGACCAGTGGCCATGCAGATTGGGAGATACTGAAAAAGGTACTTCCCCCAAAATTTCCCCAAGGTCTAGAAAATTCTTACCTATGTATGTTATGTCTGGAGATCTGGTGTATTAGTACACGTAGATTTGCTGTTTTACTTCTCCAGCTTGGCTGAGCCCTCAGGAATAATAAATCTCTGCATGCAGAACTACATGTTGTTTATGCTATATGTCTCTTGCATTGACTGGTAACAATCTGCAACTGAATGCACTATTGTATGTGCAGCTGAAGGAACTGAGTACAGATGTTGCCTATTGGACAAAAATGTCCAGCTGCTTCCATAGGGAAAGACATCAACAATATTCTAAGGGAGGCCTCATGGTATCCTTGGTAGTGTTAAGTTAGGGTGTATCTACCCTGTAGAAATAATGCAGTTTGACATCACTTTAAGTTCTGAACAAGCAATCGGGGTGGGGTACAACAAGTTAAAAAGCAAGTATAATTAAAAAGTTACAACCCGATTCCTACCTCCCAGCCCTTAAAAGGAATTAAACTAACACAGAATTAAAATAAATAGCAATAAAGCAATACAATGTATTAAAATCAACATTCTTGGGCAACCTGAAGGTGGCATCTGATGTGTAGCTGGGAGAACTGGATAGGTGTCATTGGAGACCGGGAGAGATTAACCATCATCTGGAAAGGCCTGCTGGAAGAGATGCGTCTTTGCAGCTTTTTAAAAAGCCATCCAGGTTTGTAATAAGACGCATCTCATCCAGCAGGTCATTCCACAGCCTGGGAGCAATAGCTGAAAAGGCCCTCTGGGAGGTCTGCGACAGCCTGGTCTTCATGGACTGTAGCTGATTCCTCCCAGAGGACTGGAGCGTGCGAGGGGGCTCATATGGGGAGAGGCAGTCCCTAAGATAGGATGGACCTGAGCCATATAGGGCTTTAAAGGTTAAAACCAATACCTTGTTTTGTGCCCGGAAACTGTCCGGCAGCCAGTGGAGAGATTTGAGCACAGGTGTTATTATAAAACAGAGGGCCTTCTTGGTGGCTGCTCCCAGGGTGTGGGTGCTGCTACAGGAGATTAGGCTGGCCCTCTTCCTGCTCTCCTTCCTCCAGCAGGTGAAGATTTTTCCATCTGAAGAAGCATTTACTGGCCAGTGGCTATGTAGAACACATCTTTTTATGGTGTGTGTGCTCTTGTTGCTCTTGTCATATTTTTAAGTGATATATTGTTTTAGAGTACTGATGTTTTAATATGCACAAGGATCTTGCAGCACCTTTGAGATGAACTGAGAGAAAGACATTTGTAGCATAAACTTTCATAGACTGAGTCTACTTCATTAGATGTGTGGATGAAGTAGTCTACGAAAGCTTATGCTACACACTTCTATCTCTCAGTTAGTCTCAAAGGAGCTACAAGATCCCTATGTGTCAATCAATGAATCAGTCAATACCCAGGGTAGGGGAGGTGTGTACACACTCTCCCCTTTGCATGCCACCAAAGGTGAAGTGCCTGTGAAGGGCTGCAGTGCACGCAGTAGGATGGGACAAGCAAAAAATCAAAAAGGCACATTCTACTGGCACTGCCAATGAGGGAGGAGATGGACATCCATGGCATTAACACAAACAACAGACAGAACCAAGGGCAAAAGCTCAAGAGAACAGGACCCAGAGCAATAGGCTCAAATTACAGGAAAAGAGATTCCACCCCAACATTAGAAAGAACGTCTGGCACTAAGAGCTGTCTGACAGTGGAACACGCTGCCTTGGGCTTTAATGGAGTCTCCTTCTTTGGAGATTTTTAAACAGAGGCTGGATGGCCTCCATGTCTGTGGGGCTTGTGAATCCACACCACATTTTTTGCTGGACTTGAAAGGAGCTATCCAAAGTGCTGAAGTTATTTAGGAAATAGCATGAGAGAACACTTGTCTAGAAATCTCTAGGACCTCCAGTGCAAATATATGGCCATCTTCCAGCATAAGTTGACCAAAGTATCACCCTGGAGGAACTAGAAATTCCTACAGAAGTGTTCTCTCTAGGAATCTCTAGGTCTTCCATGACTTCTGCCAGAAGTTGACCACAGAATCACTCTGGAGGACCTAGAGATTCCTAGAGAGAACATAGTAATCAAAGCCACAAACCATCCAATCAGTGAAAAAGAAACCAGAAAATGGGCAGGGATTACTGTATAGTCCTTTGGAGCAAACCAAATTATCCCATGATATGTCCAAAGAATGGCAGTCTTGGTTTAGTCATCTTTGCTTCTAGGAAAAATTCTTGGACTCCTTTATTTGTCTTTTTAGTGGTCCATAGTGCCCATTGAACTCTATCCCAACACCACATTCAAATGAGTTTATTCTCTTCCTGTCGGCCTTCTTCACTGTCCAGCTTTTACAACCACACATAGAAATCAGAAATACTGTAGCATGGATGATTTTGACTTCAGTATTAAAAGAGGGTGGGGCTTCTGTATCTTTAGTAGCTGCATAGCAGAGGGAAACTTCAGCAGTTGTTGCCTGTCGTATTGTGAAACATATCCCGTTTTTCACCATTGTGTATGCCATTACTCTGCCCTACTGGCACAGAAACACTAGAGAGCTGCAATGGTATCACCTGCCTGGCCCACTGCCCTCACTAAGCCTCCCAGAGTAAAGTGACAGCTGGCTTTACTGCTGTCATCTTGAAAAGATGCTCAATGATTCCTTAGTGGAAATAAGTCATTTAACATGTCACTTTAATCACTGTCAAAATTCATTAAAGGCACTTTGATGCTTGCTTTGCAGCTCTTCCAAGGCATTGCCACTATCCCTTCCTAGTTACAGTTGCAAATATTCTCCAACTTTACATGCATTTCTTTTCATACCACCAGTAAAGCACCAACATCAGTGAGACAGTGAATCTACTTTGGGGTTTAGTATGAAGTTTAAAGGAGCTGTACAAAATACTGGATCAGTTTAAAGGATGGGATGCAGCACTTTGGATAGATCTATTAGAGTTCAGACTAAATCCTGGTGTGGACTCAACACACACACCCCAACATGGGAGCCAATAAGGAACATTATTTAAATATCTGTCAGCACCTCTATCTTCTCACTCCTACAGACTGCAGAAGGTTCTTCCTTTGCTGTGCTGATCTTGAGTTCATTTGCCCTGTCCTCTATTGACTGAAAAGGCAGAAGACAGAAACGTTCCACGATAGCTTATCAAGAGTTCAAAATGAATGTCACCAGCTGCAGCGGCATGTTCAATGGAATCTACACAATTGTTCCCTCAAGCATTCACACATGTGCAACACACATGTGCCTATGCAAGGTATGCCCGTTTCTCATCCAGCAATATCCAGGAAATGCTAGCTGGAGGCTCAGGAGTGGAACAGAAACTTGAAGTACAGTGACCAATGCTGAAACGGAGCCTAAGTTCACAGGGACTACCAGGACCTTTGCATCAAAAGAGAAGTGGGAAATTACTGTGTCCTCCACTGCTCTGCTTAGGTCCTACAGGCTCATGTCCATGACCTCCCTGATTGAATCCAAACATTTAGCATGTGGTCTTCCTCTTTTTCTACTGCCCTGTACCTTTCCTAGCATCATTGTATTTTTCCAGTGATTCATGTCTTCTCATGATGTGGCCAAAGTACAGCAACCTCAGTTTAGTCATCCTATCTTCCAGGAAGAGATCGGATTTGATTTGTTCAAGGACCCTTTTGTTTGTTTGTTTTTTAGCTATCCACAGTATTCTCAGCACTCTTCTACAGCAGCACATCTCAACTAAGTTGATTATCTTTCTATCCACTTTCTTCACTATCCAGCTCTCACATCTATATGTGACATTTAAACCATGATTACACCAGCAGCTTTGGCAATACTTCAGGAGAAGGCTTCTCTCAGTCCTGCCACCATCATGGGCTTGCTTGGTAAAGCTACAAGAGACAGCCTTCGCGGTGGCTGCTCCCACCCTGTGGAACTCCCTTCCACTAGAGGCTAAGCTGGCCCCCTACCTGCTTTCCTTTTTGCCAGCAAGTAAAAAAAAATCTTTTTTATTTAGGCAAACCTTTTAATATACAGTATAACCATGACAGGGTGGTTTTTATATGGGGTGTGTGTTTCAGTTATGTTTTAGTTATGTTTTTAACTTTTGTATGTTTGTGTTAATTTTATACTGTTTTAATAATGTGATTTTAATTGTTTTTAAATTATTATTGTAAAGTTTTTAAAAAATGTTTTATCTCGTGAGCGGCCTTGGGTTCCTTTCTGGGTGAAAGGCAGCATAGAAATGAAATAAATACTTACAGCATGACACTGCCTCCAACTCATAACTGCTCTGTCCCCAGCCTGTCCCTTTTCATTGACAGGGGAAACCCATCAATGACTTTGCAATGGCACAAGTCCCTGGGGCAGTCACATTATCGGCAGTCAGTGTCCTTTCTTCTTCCATCATGTCCCCACTCCCCTTTGTTATTTCCAAGCAGCCTGATTCCCTAGTTGTTGTTTTTTGAGGGGGGGGGTTCTATTTCTTTTCTTCTTCTTTTTAAATTTAACTTGCAGTGACACACAGTAGTAGAGCTCTGGAGTTGCATGAAAAGAATAGGAAAACTGAAATAAAAATAAATAAAATTACCAAAAGGCATGCTTTGTAGAGCATAAGGCAGGGAGAGTCAGGAAGAGAGTGTGATGGGGGCAGCAACCCCATTTGTGAGACTGAGAAGACATGTGGTGATGGCTGCTTTGAAAGTGGTACGTTCCCATATTTTTACTAATGTGATTGCAATGAGAGTGGTGCTCCTGCAGTAAAGTCCTACAACATAATCTGCCACACTCTCAGGCTCCTCTGTTCCCTCTGAACTTGGCTCTCTTTGCAGGTGCTGCTATGTAGATCCTCCTGATGAGGGTCTCCAGTTCAATATTTAGCAGAATACCACTAGCACTTTCTACCCACCATTGTACTCTTTAGTGGAGCACTGGGACACTGGATGGACAGATGCTCTTGGAAGCTCTTCCAGTTGTTTTCCTGATTCAGCATTTGCTGCAGTGAGAGAGCAGAGCAATCAGGACTGGAGGTGGGAAGAATATTTTAAAAACTTTTTTTAAGTGGAAAATTAAGTTAAGGACCTATATAGTTTTTTAAATAACTATATAGGCCCTTAACTTAGTTTTCCATTTAATTTTTTTTTAAATATTCTTCCCATCTCCAGTCTTGATAGCTCTGCTCTCCCACTGTTGCAAATAACAGATGAATAGGAGTGCTAAATAAGGACTATATTGCTCCCTAACTATACACGAATAGATATAACACAAGAATTGAAATAGGTTGAAATAAATGGGAGAGAGGCCAGATTTACAGTGAGAAGGAACATTTGAATTATGGTAGATCAACAAGGATATTGTTATTGCTGAATGTAAGGTCAAGGAAATTAAAAGGAAATTCAGCAAAGGCTAGGTAGGAAGTACAAAGAAGTTCAAACAAAGTTGGGTGGAATATTAAAGAGAAAGTGTGCTTAAACATATAAAGTGAGCAGGCACAATGCATTCCTGCAAGATGAGTGATATGTAGATGTGAAAGAAAAAACATACAGTTATGATCAACGCAGCCTGTTATTTTACTTAGTTTTAATCATGTATTTATCTACACATAATTGTACGGTGTTAATTAAAAACTGTGTGTGTGTGTGTTTAAAAAATGGAAAATATTCCAAAAACATATTTCTATAGCAGGATTGGGAAAGGTGTGACCCACTGTATGCAGCCCCAAGGGCCATTTCTGTATCCCCACCCCCACCCCTGGGGGTCACAAGAAGATTTTTAAAAAGCTCCAGAATGTCCCGAAAGTTCTCCAGGGTGTGTTAAAGGCATTTTCACCATATTTGGCAAATCATTTTTGCAAACATTTCTCTTCAGAAAAACATTTTGCTCCGAAATTCACCCCAGGGGGTGTGAGTGGGGATTATCACCACATTGTGGGTCCACCCTTGATCAAGAAAGGGTTTTTTTGCAACACAAAGTAAACAGGAGGTAACTTTTGCTAACTTCCTGTTGTTAAAAATGCACCTAATGAACCCACGAAGGGCCAAAAACATGGTAAAAATGTCCCCGTGTCCCCTAGAGAGCATTTGGGGGCATAAAGTTGGTTTTTCTGCAGGAACGGGTATGGTGGAGTGGCCCTCCAAGATATTCTGGGCATCTAATGCAGCCCCTATCCTTCCACACTTCCCCACTCTTGTTCTCAAGTGTCAACAAACCTCGATGAGAAGGATCCTGTGCTGATGAGAAACTTCACTGTTTGAGGTCTCTTCTGCACAAAATTCACACATGGTTATATTGTAGGGAAAAGAGTGATTTTACACAACAGATTGATTTTTACACAGCCTGTTTTCTGCACAAAACAACCAGATGCTGTTTTTAGCACAGAATATTTGAAACTAGAAGCAATCTTTGAAAACTGTATACTTTCGAAAGACTTTCTCTCAATGAGAAGAAAATTGCTAAAAGTATTCAAAAAGGAAATTTGGAAAGAATTGCATTGCTAATCAAGACTCTCCAGAGCATATCCACTGTAATTCCTCCAGTAAAGTGACACTACTGCAATGGAGCAAGTCCACAATTCACTCCCACTTCATCTCTGCTGCCTGATGCAGGGATTTCACCCTTGGCCTTAGCCTGTCCTGTTTTTGTTTTTGTTTTTCCCCCACTGGGGAAAAAAAAAAGATATTTCCATCCCCGTTTGCCCCTATTCCCTTGTTTTTCAATATCAGCTGTGTGTCTTTTCCTTGTAATCAAGGTAAGGGGCAAATGAACGGATATGATTTTCAAAGGAAAGCAATTCTTGGACAGAAAGCTACATTGCCTGCCACTTACAAACTGAACAAAGGAGGCTCATCCCGCTCCCAGCAAGACTATGAGATGCCAGTAAGCTAAACCCCATACCTTCCAATATTTCATAGATGAAAACCAGAACACTTGTAGCCAAGCAACATCAGAGAGTGGTCAAGACGTTAAAGCATCTTAATGAGGAAGAACATGTACGCTGAAGCAGTTTGTTATTGCCAGAGCCTACTGGGAATGATGAGATCCCACCCTTCCTTCCTCTTCTCCTACTTAGCAAACTGAGCATGGACTACTTTTGCACTTTGAACTCCTTATTCTAATTAAATAGACTACAATCCAGACACACGTAATTCAGAGAAATTCATGCTTTCGGGGCGGGGGGCACTCCATAAACTTTGCTTAGAAAGGATTCACAGTCTTTATCAGCATATTCTAGAGCCTTTGCAAGGATGCACATTTTCAAACATGTGGCCGTCTGTCTGTTTCTCGTGAATTTGCTTTTTTTGGCAGAGGGAAGGTGAAGAGATGCAAATTTGCAGTGGAAAGTGATGACAATTAAGCATTGATGTAAATATGCAAACATCCACAGCAATTTGCATAAAACACATGCAGATTATCCCTCAGTTTGCTGCAACTGAAGTAATATGAGGACAAAAGGAGAAAGTGGGAGGAGGAAAGAGAAACTGTGATAGGTTTTTGATGCAGAATGTCCCCACTTCAGTCCCCCAAACATCCATTTACAGCTGCTGGTCACTCTGGTCCAGAGATGGGCAAAGTGTAGCCTGGAGGGTGTGTATTATCCCAAGGATGTCTTTATGGGTCCCAGGCTTCCAATGTGTCCTCTGATGCTCCCCAAATGTAAAAAAAAATGCAACAAGTTTTTCCTGCTCCTGCAAGTGTCCAGGCATATCATTTGGGGAGGTATTTTTAAGCATAAAAAAATATGGGCCTCACAGACTTATGCCCTCCCCCAGAAATGGAAATGAGAATTAGGATTGGCTACAGAATACTTTTCATTTAGATTTCTTTAAAAATTGTAGATATTTATTTATTTAGTCATTTCTGGTCCTGGTGTATCCCCCTGGCAAGTGCTGCAAGCAAAAATCTTTACCCTCCCCTTGGCCTGCCAAAGTTTCCCATGGCTTGTAAAGATGGTACTAAATTTAGGGTTGCCAGAATGAAAACTGGAAAGGGCTCTTGTAGCTTTAAGGAAGGAGTAGGCAACTGGAAAGGTAGGGGGTTGCATTGCTCTCAGACCTAGGAGGGTTGCGCTCCTTACTATATCCATTCCTACAAAAAATAAAATAAATAAAAATAAATCTTTTTGCCCTTAAGTCCTCTCTAGGAATTCATGGGGCATTTCCACCACATTTTGGGGCTTTGTGGGCCATTTTTAGGCCCAGAAAAGTCACTACCTGTTCACTTCGTTTCAAAAGAGGCTTCTCCTGGAGCTAAATTGTCCCAGAAAAAATTTGAAATCCCCTCAGTGGCCATTTTTGGGCATTATGGAGGAAATAAAATAAAATAAACCCCCGAGGGGTCCTGGGTAGGGAGGCCTTATGCTCAACCCTGCTTTAATGACTGTGTATAAGAGGAAAATACAGTAAGCGTTGTTTATCATACAACTACATAACAAGTTGAAATTCCTTCTCCCAGAATCAACAAATGTACAGGATCCCTTTCCAGTTTTCACTCCTGCAGCCCTAAGCTAGATAGATTTGTTTATTTGCTTATAGATCACCTTTTCTCCCAACAGAGGATGTAAAGCAGCTCACACTATAAATTAAAACAAAATCCAGTTAAAACAGTGGATTATGCAAAAGGTGTTCTTTTTAAAAACAAAATTGAACAATCATATTAAAAACATTACAAACAGTTTTAAAAGCAGACAAACAAAATAACTGGGACTAAAAACACAGCAAACCCTTAAGTAAAAGACCTCAGTTGGTAGTCAAAAAGACTTTGCTTATCAAGTTTGCAGATGACACAATTAGGAGGGGTGGCTCATACCCCAGAGGAAAGAATCAGAATTCAAAATGACCGTAACAGATTAGAAAGCCAGGCCAAAACTAACAAAATGGATTTCAGCAGGGAGAAATGTAAGATTCTAAACATGGGCAATAAAAATGAAATGCACAGATATAGGATGGGGGACACCTGGCTTGACAGCAGTACATGCAAATGGGATCTAGGAGTCTTAATTGATCACAGGATGAATGTGAGTCAGCAATGCAATGCAGTAGCTAAGAAAGCAAATGCAATTCTCAGCTGCATCAATAGGAGTGAAGGAAGTAATAGGACCAGTCTATTCTGCTTTGGTGAGACCTCACCTGGAATACTGTGTCCAGTTCTGGGCACCACAATTCAAGAAAGGACAAGCTGGAAGATATCCAGAAGAGGGCAATCAAAATGGTGAAGGGTCTGGAAACCATGTCCTATGAGGAGAGACTTGGGGAGCTAGGTATTTTTAGGGTGCAGAAGAGGTTAAGAGACGAGATGATAGCCCTGTTTAAATATTTCAACAAGGGATGGCCTTTGTGGTCTCTTCCAACTTCATGATTCTATGATTCTATAATTCTATGACTAATGATCTGGCTCTAAGACGGTGCTCTGTGTTCACACCCAGGTCTTGGTTACAATTTATAGAACCCAAAAGGTGATGAGACGGATAAAGCCATCCCAGGCCTCAGATTCAGAAATATTATGGAAGCCCCAGCTAGTCTTGCCTTCATGCTAAACTAAACAAAACAAAACAAAGTGGAGGGATCTTTGCTTGCATTTCCAGGGAGGAGGGGGGAAAGGAACCAAATAAGAGACAGTGAAGCAGAAAATCAAGACTGTTGTCACTGGTTAAGGGGAGGAGAGTTAGAACTGAACTCAGCAACCTGTATAAATGATGCCAAATCAGCTATTTTTCTATGCATTTGCGATGTGCAATTTTATTCTGCTAGCCACAGGAGAGACAGATAACAACACACGCAGCATCAAAGGCCAGCCCCGCATGACTGTTGACCGCTCCATGCGAAGCTTTTCTCCAGCTCCTGAGGTTTTTCACCCGACGCTGCCTGCAGACTTTCTGAGTGTTACATATTTCATTTTATTGATTTATTTATATCTCGCCTTCTCCAATTACTTCAAACCCCCACTGTGTTGGGAAAAGCTTCGCCTGTTCAATTTCTGCCTGTCATGCCCAATTATTACTGATCAAGGACGTGGTGGTGTGGGACGGCATGTGGTGATTAATCTCTAGGTACTTTATCTCTTGGCCCAGGACACAGGAATGGAATCAGTTTTGGGGTATGACTCTCGAATCACAGAGAATTGCAACATGTGTGATCCAGTGACATTTCAAGGCTTCTAAACTAGTAAAGTGGTGAAATCTGCACTGGATTTGAGTCTGAACTTTAGAAAAAGCTATCTAACGGTATTGAACTCTCTCCCCAAAATTGGTTCAGCATCTTGAATAGTTGTTGGGACCTTTGGGCTCTCAGTAATGGTGCTATATTTCTGCAGTGGTAGGATTGTGTGCTTCTGTGAGGCAAGAAGCTATGCTGGTGGCACACAGTGGTGTTGGTAGGCTCTCCCATGTCAGATAGGCTTTTGCTGAGAAGCCAGAAGAAGTGACACTCTTGAAGAATCTCTCAGAGATAAGGGCGGTGGCACCATAGCTAATTCTTGTTAGTACTAGACAGACAAAGGCATGATAAACCTCCATTTTGATATCTTTCACCATGAAAACCCTATGATGAGACAGTCCAAAAGGAAACAAGAGGAAGAATAATAGAATCATAGAATTGGAAGAGACCTCAAGGGCCGTCAAGTTCAACCCAACCCCCCCTTTCCATGCAGGAAGACACTATCAAAGCAGAAGGTGAAACTTCCAGGTTGGATGGCACTCAGTGAACTTCTGAGGTACTAAAGAGGACAACTGTGAGTTGCGCTGTGGCTAATGATGCAAATAGATTCAAGCCAAAAGGATGTCCTGCTGTTGGCCTGGTGCTGGTCATGATATGTCCAAAGTATGATAGCCTCAGTTTAGTCCTTCTGGATTCTAGGGAGAGTTCAGACTTGACTTGCTCTTGGACCCATTCATTTGTCTTTTTAGCAGTCTACGCTATCCATAGAACTCATTTACTTATCTTCTTTTATCCCATCCAGCTGCTGTGTGTATGTTCCCTGCCACCAATCAATACCATCCATAGTCCACCACCATCAAAGCAGTTTGCCTAACATCTATCTTTAAGAACTGGTATCACCTATAAAACAAAGGATCCAATGGGGCAACTGCTGTTGTTAATTCATTTAAATGCTGCTTCCTCAACAAAAAGGAAAAAAAAACCCCTCAGATTCAAAGCAGCTGACAAAAATTAATACAGGTAAAAACACGTATAAACACACAAATTAAAAACATAGCAAAAGTAATGGCTGAAAAGTAATTAAACCATGAAACCAAAACCATTTAGAACAAATGCAATGCTGTTGTTGTTGTTGTTGTTGTTGTTGTGTGCCTTCAAGTCATTTCCACCTTATGGCAAACCTAAGGCAAATTTATCACAGGGTTTTCTTGGCAAGTTTCTTCAGAGGGGGCTTGCCATTGCCATCCTCTGAGGCTGAGAGAGTATGACTTGCCCAAGGTCACCCAGTGGGTTTGCACAGCCAAGCTGAGATTCATAGCCTGATCTCTGGAGTCATAGTCCAACACTCAAACCACTACATCACGCTGGCTCCATCCATGATAATGCAAAAGATAAAAAGCTACCAAACAGCACATTCTTAAGCTGAGAGCATGTGACTTGCAGTCACCAAGATGTCAGAATAGGGAAGTGTTCACCTCCTGATAGCAGAACCAAGAAGAGGAAGCCTTCCTAGCCTTCTAGCTTCTCTAGGTAGGGAGTTCAAAAGCCTTGAAGCAGCCACCCAAGAAAGCCATCTCCTGCATTTCCTCCACCCAAGATGTACTTATGGAAGTGTTGTTTCTACTCAGCATGATCATCTTTCTACCACTGGCCTGTCTGTCTTGCACCAATCTCAGAAAAGTTACACACAAGTTACACACATTTGTTGTTGTTGTTGTTGCTGTGTGCCTTCAAGTTGTTTCCAACATATGGTGACTCTAAGGCAAACCTATTATGGGATTTTCAGAGGTTTGTCATTGCCTTCTCTTGGAGCTGAGAACATGTCACTTGCCTAAGATCACCCAGTGAGCTGGGAATCAAACCCTGATCTCCAGAGTCATAGTCCACCACTCTAACCACTACACAATGCTGACTCCCGACTGGTGCCACATACATTTGGGGGGCTAAAATTACAAATTCCCTAGGTGGACATGCTAGCTGGGGAATTCTGGCAGTTTTTAATCTGTAAAATAACTTTTCAAAACTCATTTCCTCCTCTTGGTCCTCTTGGTATTATTTTATACTCTTCTTCTACCATGTACTCTCTTTCTCCTACATCTATTCAGACTTCCCACTGTTCAGGGCTTCTGATGCCAAGGCAACGGAGTCATTGTTTTTGTGTGTACTTCTCTTTCTTTCTTTCTTTCTATCTTTCTTTCTGACATGTCCCCAATGGGTCAGAAGCCAACAAACAAGTCTTATCGGCAATAACCTGGGAAAGCAATGTGGGAAACAGGTAAAGAACAAACAACCCAAAAGAAAGTTGAGTAGCTTTTGATGAGTCAACACGGAGAAGCAGGCTGCACTAGGATTTTCAAGGGCTGTTGCAGCTACACCATGCCAGGTGTCTAGAAACTGCCAGAAGAGTGGGGAGGAGTGGAGGGTGGAGACAGAGAGGGCATTGCCAAGGTTGCCTCTTTGGTAGGAGTTCAGGGCTTCTCATAGGCTGCATTTACACTGTGTAAGAGTAGTGGCTTGAGCATTGGATTATGATTCTGGAGAGCAGGGTTCAAATGCCCACTCGGTCATGAAAACCAATTGGGTGACTTTAAGCCTCTCAGCTTCAGAAGCTGGCAATGGCAAACCCCCTCTGAATAAACTTGCCAAGAAAACCCTGTGTTTTTGCCTTAGGGTCACCATAAATTAGAAATGACTTGAAGGCACCCAACACACACACACATACACACACACACACACACACACTTACACAGCAGAATTAATGCAGCTTGACACTGCATTACCTGCCATGGCTCAATTCTATGGAATTCTGGGGTTTGTAGTTCATAGAATCATAGAATCATAGAGTTGGAAGAGACCACAAGGGCCATCCAGTCCAACCCCCTGCCATGCAGGAACTCCAAGTCAAAGCATCCCTGACAGATGGCCATCCAGCCTCTGCTTAAAGACCCCTAAGGAAGGAGACTCCACTACACTCCGAGGGAGTGTGTTCCACTGTCGAACAGCCCTTACTGTCAGGAAGTTTTGTGAGATATTTTGCCTTCTCTCTCAGCGAGCTCTGGTGCCACAACAAACTTCAAATTCCAGTTAAAGCAGTATCAAACTGCATTAATTTTGCAGTGTAACAGCAGCTTAGGAATCACAGAGTTGGAAGGGGCAACAAGAACCATCTACCTCAGTGGTTGGTCCTTCATTTCTTTTGGATTTCTGATCCCAGAAGTTCCAATGATGGGAGCTGAAGTATTAAATATCTGGAGGACCAAAGGCTGAGAACACTGTTCTAGTCCAAGCCCCTGCCATGCAAGAATACACAGTGAAGGCACTCCTAAGAGAGAGGCGTCCAACCTCTGTTTTAAAACGTCTGAAGAAGGAAAGTCCACCACTCTCAGAAGCAGTCTATTCCACTGTTGAACAGCTCTTAGAATCAAGAAGTTCTTCCTAATGCTTAGGTGGGATCTCTTTTCGGGCACTTTGAACCCAATGGTTCATATTCTAGTTTCTGGCACAGTAGAAAACAAGCTCACTCCATCTTCTACATGGCATTTGTTCAAATGGTCAGCAACCAGAACTGAACAATATCCAAAAGATATTCCCAGAATTCCATAGAACAGAACCATGGGCCCTTTCAACTACAGAATCATAGCACTGTTGTTCCACTTTAACTGGCATGGTTCCATCCTAAGGAATCCTGGGACTGGCATTCAGGGAGCAGCATTTAGGATTCTCAGCAGAGAGCTCTACTGCCTCATCCAACTACAAGTCCCAGGATTCCATAGGACTGAACCAAAGTGGAATAATAGCACTAACTTGAATGGGCGCCAAGACAGTTAAGATGGAATAGTAGCATTAGAATTAGCATTAGTGTGGATGGCCTTAGATTCCACTGGGGTTGGGACATTCCTTGCCCTCTATACCCACATGTCCAATACATTTAGTAATCCCACCACCAAGCTCTGTATTCACCTGGGCATTGTAGTGCTACTGTGTATTATGGCATCCAAATGCATCTATTTAATAAGCAACACAATCCAACCAATTTTCATATTATTGTGAACAGATTTCCTTATTGGCGCTTTCCTGCCAAC
Source organism: Urosaurus nigricauda (assembly GCA_034509955.1). NCBI lineage: Eukaryota > Metazoa > Chordata > Lepidosauria > Squamata > Phrynosomatidae > Urosaurus > Urosaurus nigricauda. The sequence goes on from JAOEGL010000003.1 coordinate 270,396,258, forward strand.
TGGACCTAATTTGGCTGGCCTGGTCCTGTCTCTATGGCATGCCAACTAGCTCTAACAATCATGCAATTATAGTGAACATCAGCAATTTCTTATGTATTTCATTTTTAAAAAATTTCTGCACACCCTCTGCAACAAGGGGTGGGCAATATATATATATATATATATCCCTGTTCATTACTCTGCACGATTCTGGAGACCAGGATTTGATTCCTCATTTGGCCATAAATTCCACTGCATGACCTTAGGCAAGTCACATGCTCTCAGAACAGCAAACATCCTCTGAACAAATCTAGCCAAGAAAACCGATGACAGGGTCATTGTTAGTTAGAAATGACTTGAAGACATACAAGAACAATCCAAGGTACCCGACACATTTGGGGGATATTTGGGGCCATACAGTCTACCATGTGCTCCCTATATAAAGTGGAGAGATGTGATCCCTAAGACTAGGCCCTGTTTGGCTTCCTGTGCTTTTAAAAAGTGATTAGAAGGAAAGTCATACAGATTCACCTGACTCTGTTTCCTCCCTTCTTCTTTTTTCCACTTCTAAATAGATACTAAAGGCATAAGATTCCCCTGAGCATGTGTGGACCAGATAATCTAATGTGGAAAACATGCAGAAGAAGGGAAAAATCCACAGATGTAAGATTTTGCCTTGGGATGGTCTCAACTCCTGGGATCAGCACAGACAGTGTGGCTGCCTGACTCTGCAGCTCAGGAGACAAACCAGCTTCTAGAAGCGAAATGTTATGACAACAGTATTGGAAAATGATGGGGAGGAGGTGGGAAAAGAAGGCGGCTGGGGAGAGTTGATTCCTTCCAAAGGCCTCCAGGTATGTGATAAGTGAAATAGGACCATTATCTCTTGTAATTAGTACTGCATTTCCCAAAGGTCAGCTGAGACAGAACATGACTTGCCTGGGGGCTCTGTGTGTTTAGGTGGTATATAAGCCTAGAAGAAAAGTTGCCATTTTAGGAGTGTTGCTGTTGTTTATTCATTTATATCCTGCCTCTTCCCAAGCTCTGGATTGAAAGCAGTATGCAAATAAACAAATACAGTTTAAAAACACATAAGTAAAACCATGACCAACCATGGCTTAGTAGTTTGAGTATAGGAAGAAACTCTGGGAGACCAGGATATGAATCCCTGCTCAGCTACAGAAATCCACTGGGTGTCCTTGGGCAAGTCACACTCTCTCAGCCTCAGAGGTAGTCAAGGGCAAAGCTCATTTGAATACAGTGAACTCTTGGTATCCACTGGGGTTTGGTTCCAGAGCCCCCTGTTGATTCCAAAATCCGTGGATGCTAAAGTCCCCTTACAAACAATGGTGTAGTAAAATATGTCTCTTATATAAAATGGAAAAATCAAGGGATTTTTGGGAATGTGTGTGTGTGTGTTAAGATGTGGATAGTTGAATCCATAGATAAGGATCCCATGGATACGGAATGCCTACTGTAAATCCTGCCAAGAAGATCCTTGGATCAGGTTGCCATAAGTGATAGATAGTTTGAAGGCACATAGCAACAACATGACTGTATAAAAAGTTATTGTTAAAATACAGTTAAACAATCTATAGATTTAAACCCCCTTAAAACAAAAATGTAGTCAGGGTGGGGGGTGGGGGAGCAGAGAGGAGGGTTGACTGTTGCTCATCCCTTTTGTAGCCTCACATTTTTCTATGCCAAATGGAAACTCTCACCATTCCACCATGAGATTTCAAACTGTTTTTTTTTTTTTTACAAACATAGGAAAAGCTTCTGGGGAAATAAAAATCTGCTGGGGGAAAAGACACTTGGAGCCAGAGGAGAAAAGGAGTGTAGTTGGCTGTAGCTTCACCTTTGTGCAGTTTGCTGTTCCCTCCTAACAATTCCTCACCCTACACCATGTGGTCGCAAAGGTATTTCCTAAATGCATAGATTGGAAATGTGACTTCTGGGCACCCTGTGCAAACCAGACATATTTCCCAGTTCTGCTCAAATATTCTGCAGCACACTGAGTCCTCTCTGGCTAGTAGATTAGGGGTGGAAATTATGCACCCTTCCACATGTCATTGGACAGCAACTCCCAGCCTTTCTCACTACTGGCCATGCTGGCTAAGACTGCTGAGATTTGCAGTCCAGCAACATTGGGACACTCACCTTATTCCCATCCTTGTAGGGATTTTTTTAAAAGGCTTTATATTGGATCTATCAGACTGGTCTTATTCTGTTCTTTATGGTCCCTTCCACACTTCACAATTATGGTTCCAATTTATCTGCTGTGGCTACATCCCATAGAATCCTAGGATAAACTCCAAGGCAGCGTATTCCACTAATCAAACAGCTCTTACCATCAGGAAGTTCTTCCTAATGTTTAGATGGAATCTCTTTCCCTGTAGCTTGAATCCAAAATGTCAACATCTGGTTTGGAAAACTACATGGTATTGTTGTTATGTGACTTCAAGTTGTTTCCGGCTTATGGCGAACCTAAGGCGAATCATGGATTTTTCTTGGCAAGATTTGTTCAGAGCATTGTTGATATTAAGCAGGGCAGAGGTTCGGTAGTCTTTTTAAAAGGCAAATTTCCCCTTGTGGAAGTTTGCAGAAGAGGCAAATGAGCCCTTCCTTTTCAACGTCTGTGTGTGTCTGTGTTTATTTATGTATTTATTTATTTGCCTACCTTTCTCCTAAATTGCAGTCCAGGGGATCTAGAGGAGTTGACATCTGGAAAGGGCCTCTGGGCCAGCTTATGCTGACCCTTGCTCTACATGCTTTTCTGTGGAGCTTCAAAAGCTTGCAACATGTGTTTTGTGCATTTCAGTTGGCCCCATAAAGGTACCGCTGTTTTGTGGATCTTGGATTTCTTATACTTTGCTCTATGGTAACCCCTGGATACGTTCCATTCTGTGCTGTGAGAACTGTCTGGAAGGGCAGTACCAGGAGTCCGTTGGTCTTCTGCAAGGGCACCCAGGCATTTACTGTGCCCAGCTGATTAGGGCTGATAAGGATGACTTGTGTTTAGGAGAAATGTGTCTCCAAAGTCATTCTATTGAACTGACTTTCAGTGGGAGCCTTAGTAGGAGAAGGAGTTTTGTGTGGTAGCTTGACCTATCTAGGAGAGCAGAGAAGACATGCAGATGACAGTAAACCTCTGTTGGAAAACATTAAGCACTTAGCCAGACTGGAGGCCAGGGTGCTGTACTCTCACTTGAACTTGCACTATGACACTGGGTAATGCAGTGACGGATGGTGGCTTGGACAATAAATACACTCAGTGTTAGAGGATAGGTTCCAGAACCTTGGATAGTTCCTTTCAAGTCTGGACTAAAATCCAGAAAAGATCTGGCATCCTACTTCATGGAAGACATCAGCTTCCTTGGGTTAAGCTTCCTCCAAGGAAAAGAAAAGGGAGGTTCGTGGAAATAAACTGAGATAGTCCAGCTTGTGCTTCTTGAAGATGAAGCTTGAGGTACAGATACTGCCCTAGTAGAGCACAAGCTGAACATGAGTCAATAGTGTGATGAAGAAGCTAAAAAAAGCCAATACGGTTCTAGGATGCATAAATAGTAGTTGAGGAAAGTAATAGTACCACTCTATTCTGCTTTCGTCAGGCCTCACCTGGAATATTATGTTGAGTTCTGGGCACCATAATTCAAGATTGATGTTGACAAGCTGGAGTATATCCAGAGAAGAGGGCCAAAATGGTGAAAGGTCTGGAAACCATGCCCTATGAGGAGCACCTTGGGGATCTGGACATATTTAGCCTGCAGAAGAGAAGATTAAGAGGTGATATGACAGCCCTGTTTAAATATTTGAAAACAAGCTTGCTTTCTGCAGCTCCAGAGAATAAGACTCAAAGCAACACATTCAAATTAAATGGAAAAGAAATTCCGCCCAAACATTAGGAAGAACCTCCTGACAGTAAGAGCTGTTGGACAGTGGAATATGCTCCCTCGGAGGGTGGTGGAGTCTCCTTCTTTGGAGGTTTTTAAACAGAGGCTGGATGGCCATCTGTCAGGAGTGCTTTCATTTTGTATTCTTGCATGGCAGAATGGGATTGGACTGGATGGTCCCTGGGGTCTCTTCCAATTCTATCATTCTTACTGACATCATTGGGCCCCTTGTAATATAACCAGGGACTGTCTCCTGCAGCATCACTGTCTCCTGCAGCAGCATCATGCCTTGGTCTCAGGATCTGGAATAGCTCTGACCTGGCAACCCTCTTATTACTCTGTGTGTGTGTGTGTGTGTGTGCACGCACGCACGCATACGCCTGTGCACATGCACATATGCCTTCATACACCGTGGGGTGTGGGAGACCTCTAAAAGTTGCCATTGCAAATGTGAGAACAGGGTGAGCCCATGTCTTCCACACAAGTGTGACCTGCAAGAGAAAGGATGACCCCCATTTCCTCATCTGTGGGAAACTACCCCCCCCCAGTCCATCTGAAATCTATTTTGTTCTTTCTCTTTGACACGCTTGGAAAAGGCTCAGGTTTTTTGGAAGGGAGGGTTGGCGGGAAGAGGGTTGGAGACACCTTTTCTAAGCTTCGACTGCCATCTACTGGCTCCTGGAGAGTTACAGGTAGGGATGGGAAGCGACACCTCAGCCTCTCAAGAAGAATTGTTTCACTCTGGAGGTTTCGGATGCATCTCCACTGTAGAAATAATGCAGTTTGACACCACTTTAACTGCCACTTTAACTGCCATTGTTCCAGCCTACAGAATACCAGTTTGGTAAGGCACCAGCACTTCTGGGCAGAGAAGGCTAAAAAACCTTGAAAAACTACCAAACCCAGCTGCAGCACTTAAAGTGGTGTCAAATCACATTATATCTACATGTAGATCCACCCTTAGATTGGTTCTCCCCTAAGAGCCATGTGTGAGGCCTGTGGATACTAAACCTGTATGCGAAGAGTTCATACAATGCCAATGTAGAATAAAGCAGAGGCTCAAGAGGCAGCTTTTGAGCTTTATGTATGGAAAAAGACAGCAGAGCAAACCAATGATCTGCATGCAGAGAAGAGTTTTCTGTTTCCATGAAATTGCAGGGAAATTGGGTTTGTCCTCAACCACAATCCTGGAAGAAAAAGAGAGCAAGAAGGACACATGGTATAAAGATCAGGGTGGCCAAAAAATGAGACCTGGGGCCACATGTTTGTTTCTGTAGTCCTTGACCCCTCCAGATTTCCTGGGCAAAACAAAGGATGGATTGCCTCTCTCAGAATCCCCCAGAAGTGACAACTTACCTTTCTTGCACTGTTCAGTATTGAGTGCAGTGAGACTGCCTGAAACTATATAGCATCTCCAGGTCTTCTTGTTCTGAAACCTATGCATTCTCAAGTTTTTCTGCTCCTCCATCTCATCCTTTCTTGAAATATGCCAGGTTTCCCTCCCTCTCTTGTGTCTTTCCCCTTCCCTACTTTCCTGATCGCATGTCACATCCCATCTCATGCAACATTTCTGAAACTGTTTTTCACCAATTTCCACTGAATTTTTTTATCCTCATTCTTGTGTGCCTTTAAGTCATTGTTGACTTATGGCAACCCTACTGTGAAGCTATCGGTGGGGTTTTCTGGAGCTGAGAGTGTTTAACTCCCCCAAAACTCACCAAGTGGGCTTCCATGGCTGAGCAGGGAATCAAACTCCAATGTCCAGGATTGTAGTCCAAAGCTCAGACCACTACACCACACAGGCTCTCTTTTTAGCCTTACTATTCAGGAATTATAGTTATTGTGCTAAAGCAGTTAGCTACATACTCTTTTTAAGCATTAGGATCATTTTTTTCTCCTTTTCTGCAAGCTTACTTTGGTTACTGACAACTGAGCTGAGTTGTACTCAACTCAGTGCAAGAGGAGAGAGGAGGAACAGAATCTTGCCCTTCCCTGTAGACCGTAAACTGCTGCAACCTCCCGTGGCTTGGGTATTCTTTCTCATTAAGAACTTTTGCCATCTTCATCATACTCTGAGGTTGCTTGCCCCCGTGTGTCCTGGCTTTCCTTTGTGATACATTGCAGAAGCTGTAGGCAACCTAAACAGACATGAATTGCAGACAGGCTGAGGAAAAAGTGTTGTTGGGCAAGCTACAAAAGGCTCCCACAATTTCCTTTCCAGCCCTATCCCTTATGGTGCATGTTCAGAGGAAGGCAACCAAAATGGTGAAAAGTCTGGAAACCGTACTCTATGTGGAGCGACTTAGGGAGCTGCTGGATTTGACTGGCTTAGAGAAGAAAAGGTTAAGAGGTGACTTGCCTAGCCCTGTTTAAATATTTGAAAAGATGTCACACTGAAGATGGAGCATGTTTGTTTTCTGCAGCTCCAGAGAAGAAGAGCCAGAGCAGTGGATCAAGCTGCAGGAAAAGAAATTCCACCTCAATATTAGGAAGAACTTCCTGAGAGTAAGTTCTGTTCAACAATGGAATATGCTCCCTTGGAGATCGGTGGAGTCTCCTTCTTGGAGGTTTTTAAACAGAGGCTGGATGGCCATCTGACAGGGGTGCTTTGGTTGTGTATTCCTGCATGGCAGAATGGGATTGGACTGGATGGTCCTTAAGGTTCCTTCCAGCTCTATGATTCTAGCAGTACCACAGTAGCAGCCCTGCTCTATAGTGCCACTAAAGCAGATGAGTGTTTAATGCCACCATCCACCCCTAAATGATTTAGTGATGGCCTGGCGCCATACACACCCACAAGGATAAGTGCTAAGTTTTCCCAAGGGCCTGTTCCATTGTTTTATGTCATGCTTTTGGGTCAGGCTAATTAGCCCTTCTGTTTCCCTCGAGTTATACACAGAGCCGTATTTGGGCCCCAAATCTGGATAGGAACACATAGAAGACACATTTAAACCTATTGAATGAGTTCATTCAAATCCATCTGAGGAAACAGACTTAAGTCTACAAAAGCTCATGCTGCCAACTTCTTTCTTTCAGTTACTCTCAAAGGTGCTACAAGATCTCTCTACATACTGATTCTACACACTAACATGGCTATATCTTTGAGTTAGTTTTTTATGGCTTAGGAACTCAGAAAAGACTAAATGCTTGAAATACTTTTGCGCCCAACAGTGCCAGCCTGCAGCAGCTGTTGAGTTTGTGTCCAGGATGCCAGGTGGGCACCCATCCCACATTTCCACCTGCTAAGTGGTGGAGGCTGTGCAGTCTCAGCTAGCAGGTGGAAGCACAACTCTGGCTCATTTTGTTACAGGAGGTGGCAAGACATATGGCGGTGGTTTATAAAATGGTGAGATGTACAACCTAAGAAGAGCTTGGAAAAGTTCTCTTTTTGAATGACATCTACAGAACCTACCAGCCAGCAGGATACTATTGGATACAGCCATGGCAATTAAAGTGGAATCACTGCACTATTGCTGTGTAATGTGAAAAGGCCTCAGGGCTAGTGGATATGAAGTCTCCAGCAGTGAGGTTTTTTACCAAAGTACAGATTCCAGGATTCTGTAAGACTGAGCCATGGGTGGCAGTTGAAGTGACATCAGGCTTCTCTAAAAGTGCAGTGTAGACACACTCTGAGCTAACAGAATTTTTATTCACCTGTGTGCTGAATGCTGATCCAAGGGCATAGCCTCCTATGGTACCAATCTGACAGGGGCAATCCCAGCTAATCGTATGTCATCGCACTCTTTCTCTCTCCTCCTCCCAATTTTTCTCCTTTTATCCTCAAATTTACTTCGGTTGTTGCAACTTGAGTCCAAAGTGTAGAAATAGTTTGCATGCAGCTTAGCAGAGACAACATTAAAGAAGAGGCAAAATCGTTCTCTTGCCAGGGGACCCAGGCAAAAGTAAACTACTGCAACCTCTCCAAGTTTATGTGTTCTCCCTCATTAATAATTTCATCTGTGGCAGATATTTTAAGCCAGAGGTGAGATTTCCTCTGGAGGTCATTGAGTGTGGTGTAATGGTTTGGGCATTGGATTAGGGCACAGGGATATCAGGGTTTTAATCCTGGTTCAGCCATTGACATTTGCTGGGTGACATTGGGCAAGTCACACACTCTCAGTCTCAGAGGATGCCAATGGCAAACCCCTTCTGAAGAAGCTTGCCAAGAAAACCCTATGATAGGTTTGCCTTAAAGTCTTTATAAGTCAGAAGAGACTTGAAGGCACACAACAACAACAACAACAACAACAACAACAACAGTCATGAAGCTGAGACCACAACATATCTGTTGGGTCTGCTCTCACTTCAGCAGGGCAAGCAGATGAACTGGATAGCTTGCTTGCACACACACACACACACACACACACACACTTCGTACTCTTGCTCTAGCTAATATTGAGTTTCCCTCCAAGTTTATCAGGGGAGATCAATAATTGCAAGTAGTTCCTTGAAAGTCTGTTTTGCCCACAATGATTATTTTCCCCTCTATAGTATACAGTTAATGCAGGAGAGTGTTGGGTCATGTGAGGAAACAGTGAGTTTCCAGCATCAGATGCCTGGCTATTATAAGCTGAATATGCTCTGTCAAAAGGATCTTCCCAGAAGCCTCTGCAATCCATCAGACTTTGGAAGCAGAAAACCATACCAGGAACAGGCCAAAAATTGAGTTGGACAATTAAGTCACATGCTCTCAGCCTCAGGGGAAGGTGATGGCAAGCCTCCTCTGAACAACACTTGCCAAGAAAACTCCATGATAGATTTGCCTTAGGGTCAGCGTAAGTTGGAAATGACTTGAAGGCACACAACAACAACAATATCGGGAGGCAGGAAAGTTCAGTCTGTAACCTTATACGTTAGAAGTAAAATGCCACCACTTGGCTATATATATGTGAATGTCACCCATGGACTTAGGGTGACCCCATGAATTTCCCAGGGTTTTCTTAGGCAAGGAATAGACAGGGGTAGTTTGGACGGTTCTTTCCTCTGTATTTCATACAGTACATACAGTACCTGGAATTTTTTGACACCCTCCTGTCCCAGTACTAGCCATTGCTGATCCTGCTTAGCTACCAAGATCAGGCAGGATCTGTTGGCTTTAAGGTATTTAGGCAGAACTTGGCTATATAGACTCTCTTACATGGAGAAAAGAAAAGACTGTAAAAGAAAGTGGCAATCCACCAGCCAAACAGAGGTTGTCAGGGTGTGCCCAACATACTTGGATGCCATGAAGGTCAAGATGGTCCCACACGTGCCTTTTATTCCATAAATAGTTGTCAACTGGTTTGGCAGATGAATTTGTTTCAGGACTTATGATAAATGGCCTCCAACCAAGAGCAGGAGGCTAACAGAAAGCAGGGGTAATACAATACAAGGTTCTGAGGGTTATTTTCAGATCCCCAGAGACCATGGAGAGCTGTCCCGTGTTGCTACAGTCACCAGTTTTAGTGAACAAAAATGACATTTCATCACTCCTGGTCCATACATTTCACCCATTTGGCATGTATGGCCAAATGATGACAGAGTGTGGTCAAGATCACAAAAATTATTAAATGAGGCAAAATATGCAAGCCAGGATATGAGAGCCAGTGTGGCATAGTGGGTGACCTTAGGCAAGTCACATGCTCTGAGGAAATCTTGCCCAGAAGTCCCTGTGGGTCATCTTAGCATTGCTGTAAGTCGGAAATGACTTTAAGGCACATAACAATAACAACAACAAAAACAACATGGAAGCTAAGAGAGGCTTCAGCAGTTTGCCTTTGCCTGTGCCTACCCACTGAGTTAATTGAGTGCAAACTGTTTTTGCACTTTTAGCCCAGTTTGCAGCCATACAAGGACATTGAGAACAAAGGAGGAAAGTTGGAGGAGGAGAGAAAAACCAGAGCATGTTAAAAGCAGATGAGAAAGTGTGATGACAGAGGATTAGTCAGGACTGTCTCTGCCAAATCAGGACTGTATGTAGGAGAGTATGCAACACCTACAAATGAGCACAAGATAGGGCACAGCATCAGCCAGCCCTGGAACTACTGTATGTGATATGCCTTCTCCATCATTTTGGGAGGTTACACATCTGCAGCTGTAAAAGCAACAAAGATGCTCAGATCACACTGCAAAAGGAGATACTTATTCGCTGTCAATTTGCCAGTGTGACATAGATTAGATTTACAAAGGAAGGAATAACTGCAAGAAACTTTTCCAATTTATGGTGGCCCAAAGGCAGGTTTTTCTAGGCAAGTTTCTTCAGAGTGGGTTTGCCATTGCTATCCTCTGAGGCTGAGACAGTGTGACTTGCCCAAGGCCACCCAGTGAGTTTACATCACCAAGCTGGGATTTAAACCCTGGTCTCCAGAGTCATAGTCTAACACTCAAGGTGGCTTTCACTATAACAAAATACTAAGTACTAATTGATTACTAATTACTAATTGATTGTATATTCCTGCGTGGCAGGGGGTTGGACTGGATGGCCCTTGTGATCTCTTCCAACACTATGATTCTATTATACTATGATACTCCCAGACTCTAGAGGAGACTAGCAATGCTGGGGTGGGGGGAGGACGTTGTAGCCATTCATTTGCTGTTCTTGAGGAGCCTCAAAGAAATTGCAGGCATTTCAAAAGGTTTCTTACCCTTGGCTCCCCTTCCAGACTGTTTCCCACCAGCTGCCCTGTCAGGTTTACTGACATGCTGAACTGGTATATTTGTAGGCCAGTCCTGCAGACAGCTGAAAAGACAAGCGGGAATACAAGGAGAAACAGGGCCGGGTGCCATAGGCTCGGGCAAGCCTCCCCGGCTGTTTTCCTGAGGCTCAGATGCTCGGCTTTCATCAGCACTGCCACACACACAGTCAGGCTGGACCCAAGCTTTGGGGCTGGAGGGCAAGGAGGCCAGCTTTGATTTACAGTCTTGGGTGCTCGCCAAGCTTGGGTAGAAATTGGCAAGGAGTCTGCAGCAGTGCCAGCATATGGGAGGGCAGCGAGCAACCTCCCTTGGCCGCCACTCTCAGACACTGTGGCATCTGGGGTGCTCGGGGAAGGGAGGCAGAAGGAGCCCTATTGCCAGATGGGGAGTGCCAAGCTTCAGCCAGCTTGGTGCCAGCTCTACTTTGCCATGCCAAGCTGCCTACACAGCTTCACAGTCACCTGCAAGTGAAGTGTGTGTGTGTGTGTGTGTGTGTGTGTGTTTGTTGAGGCAGGGCTGCTTCTTTCCAAGCCTTGCTGATCCACTCTTCTAAGGGACTTAGTGGTCACCTGCCTTCTGGAATTCAAAGCTCAGTCTACCCAATCTATCACAGCAGACGGATCTTTTAATGGGGAAAGGAATGTGGTTGTATCTTTATCCTTACTGCTATATCTTCTGTGTTTTCAAACCGTTTTAAATTATGGAGATTATCACATGGGGACGGGATAAGGATGGGATCACTCCCCCATCTTTATCCCATGTTTGACTGTGATCCCGCAAAAGGTTTTCAGATCACAGTGCTATTGTCCTGACATTGAAGTGGCATTCAAAACGTTGGGCAATGCCACTTCAATGACAGGGACAATGATGGGACAGTGATGGGATCTGTGGAATGTTATTTGAAAGAATTTTCTTGTGATTGCAGTCAGCTGCACTTTCTGGATGGGATAATATCCGGATAAGCAGTCGCGCTATGAGAATGAAAAAAGGGTGGGACAAGGAAGTTTCTTTCCCCCTCTGATAATCTCCTGTGTCTCTTTCACCCGACATACATCCATTCATTACCAAAAATGCAAGGGTCCTGAGAGGTCACCTACAGTCAGTAGAAAAATAGGGGAATTTAATTAGTCCTAATGAAGGCTGTGAGAGGGATCCTGGTAACTATAAAGCTGGGGCCAGACCTATGTATAACGGTTACAAAAAACTAAACTCCAGAATGCACATTTCAAATGTAGTTTTCTTTATAACACCTAAAAGGAATAAAAGAATCATAGAAAAATAAGGTTGGAAGAGACCATAATGGCCTTCCAATCCAACCCCCCTGCCATGCAGGAAATCACAATCAAAGCATCCCCAACAGATGGCCATCCAAACTTTGTTTAAAGGCCTCCAAAGAAGGAGACTCCACCACTTTCTGAGGGAACGTGTTCCACTGTCCAACAGTGCTTACTATTATGGTCTTCCTACTGTTGAGGTGGAATCCCTTTTCCTGTAGTTTGATATAAATATCAGCCCTAGATTCAGCTTCATGCATGCACAGAGGGTCCATCTCACTCAGTGTGTTGCCTTCAGACACTGTCTGAGCCCCTCTCCATTTTCCGTGGACCAATTCAGCACTGGTCATTATTACCCTCTCTAATTTCTGAGGCTCCATGGTGTAATGGTTTCTGTGTTGGAGTAGGACACCAGGAGACTACAGTTAGAATCATTGCTTTCACATAGAAATCCACTGGGTGACTTTGGGCAAGTCACATTCTCTCAGCCTCAGAGGAAAGCAGTGGCTGACCTTCACTAAACAAATCTTGCCAAAAAATCCCCCTGAGGATCGCCATAAGTAGGCCACAAGTTGAATCCACACAACAACAACATAAACAAATGAAGTATACCCTTCAACATTTAAAAGATCAAAATTAGGACACATGTAGCCATAAAACATCAGTGTGATTAAGATGACAAAAATAAGGAATAACATCCTGATGAAGAGATGCTGCAGCAGTTTGCTTTTGCCTCAGTCTACTGGGAAGGGTAAGATTCTGTCCCTCTTCTCCTCTGCATGTTGAACTCACTTTGGAGCAACTGAAGTAAGCTCAGGACAGGCAGAGAAAGTGAGAGGAGAGAGAAAACTGTCTGCACAGGCCAAAAGGCCCATTTCCCTCCCTTTCTGATACACTTTTTGGTTCTGTTTTGATGATGTCCAGCATGTTTTACATCAAGAGGTGACATACAGAGCTTACACCCTTAAAACAGATTTTGAAAACATACCTCTTCCTCTGGATCTTCCATTCTGTGCTCTGCTTGGCTGTGCTACTTTAGCCTTTAGGTGGGAATTGGCATAACTAAATGTTTCTTTATATATAATACTGTATTCGCACAGAAATGTAGTATCCAAGAAAAAGGTCTATGGTAAGATCCTTCTGCCTGACATGTTCCTTATCTGTGTGGAGAAAGGAATGCTGGTTCATGTACTGGGAAACCAGTATGAAGTCAGGTGAGACATACAGACAGCATACACTCCAGCATTTCCTATTTGGCAGGGACAGTCCTGATTAGTCCTCTGAGGTCCCACAGCTATTTTTAAGATGTCGCAGTTTCCCTCTCCTCCTCCCACATTCCCACTTTCTTCTCTGCTTACTTCAATTACTGCAAACTGGATTCAAAGTGCAAATGTAGTGGGAACTCAATTAACACCGCAGGGGAGCAGGGTAAAATCTTGGTCCTCCCAGTAGGCTCAGGGAAAAGCAAACTGCTGCATCTTCTCATGGCTTGTCTCTTCCTCATTAATAACAGTCCCCATCTTGGTCCCACTCTGATGTTGCTTTGCCACAAATGCCCCAGTTTTCATCTGTGCAGTGTTGAAGGGTATACACTAGTTGTTTGAATCAGTCATATGTTTCTTATCTCTATTTCCCAAATATTCTAGGCCTTAGTCAGAATGTTCTAGGGCCTTAGTCAGAGCTTGGAAAAGTTGGTTTGGGGTTTTGAATAAAGCTTCCAACCCACCACCACTATCCAAGCCACTGGTGGGGGATTTTGAGAGCTGCAAGTCATCCCACACCCCACTCACACTGAAGCAAAGTCAAACTACAATTAAAACAGGATCAGATGTAATGCCATGGCTACCTTTTCTGCTTCTCCTCCATGCCTACTGATTCCTTTTAGATCAGAACTCAGACAGACAAAACAGCTAGGCTGGATGGGAGTGGAAGAGGCTATTCTTTTCCCCCAACCCCTTCACTGAGTAGTACCCCTGATAAAAAGAGAGTCCAGGCTATGAGCCAATATGCTATGACACTCTATACCATTTTATTCTTAGCTGTTATATGTACAGGAAATGGGTTGTCCTGGAGTCCAGACAAGACAATAAATTCCTGTAATATCCAGGCAAGTTCTGGATGTCTGGAAATTTTTATCCCAGCTCCTTAACTTGGAGGCAGCTTCACTGGTGCACAAAGTACATGTGCCTCTGCATCTCCAAATGTACATCAGGGAAGTCTAGGGTTTGGTATGTAATTCCAGGTCCTTCATGTGCCCATTTCTTTGCTGAAGATACTCTTTGCTGAAGTGGCTCGGCCATCACTCAAATGAGAGACAGTAGTCAAGAAATCAGAAGACAAAGAGTAAGAAGGGCAGCTGTGATGGAATTAGCAAGACCCTCAAGTTCAAGCATATATCACTGAATACCAAAGGCAGGATCATTCTTACTACAGCATTTCCAATTTCTATGTCTCAAGAGTGAAAGCAGGATAGTGAAGAAGGCTGACAGGCAAAAAATCAGCTTATTTGAAATGTGGTGCCCAGGGAGATTTCTATGGATATCCTGTACTGCTAAAAGACAAATGATTAGTTGGATAGTTGGACAGTTGGACAGTTAGACAAACAGATTAGACAGTTGGACCAAAACTAACAAAATGAATTTAATCAGAGAAAAATGTAAGATACTACACTTAGGCAGCAAAAATGAAAGGTTCAGCTATAGGATGGGTGTCACGTGAAAACACTACATACAAAAGGGATCTGGGAGTCTTAGTAGATCACAGGCTGAACATGAATCAACAATGTGATGTGGCAGCTAAAAAAAGACAATATAATCTTGGCCTACATCAACAGGATCTAGAGAAGTACCACTCTATTCTTTTTTGGTCAGACCTCACCTGGAATATTATGTGCAGTTCTGAGTACACAATTCAAGAAGGATGTGGACAAACCAAAGCATGTCCAAAGGAGAGTGACCAAAATGGTGACAGGTCTGGAAACCACCATGCCATGTGAGGAGCAGTTTAGGGAGCTGGTTATGTTTAGCCTGGAGAAAAGTAGGTTAAGAAGTGACATGATGGTCTTGCTTAAACATTTGAAGGAATGTCATACTGAGGATGAAGCAAACCTGTTTTCTGCTGCCTCAGAAACTAGGGCACAGAGCAGTGGATTCAAACTACAGGGGAAAAAAATTAGGAAGAACTTCTTGACAGTAAGGGCTGTTTGACAGCAGAATACACTGCCTTGAAGTGTGCTGGAGTCTCCCTCTTTGGAGGTTTTTAAAGAGAAACTGGATGGCCAGCTGTTGAGAGTGCTTTGATTGTGTCTTCCAGCATGGCAGAGAGTTGGCCTGGAAAGTCCTTGTGGTCTCTTCTAACTCTATGATTCTGTAATTCTGCGGGACACCATGATTCATTGAAAAAGATGATAATGCTGGGGAAAGTGGAATGTGGTAGGAAAAGAAAGAGGTCACTCTACAGGTGAAACTTAATCCAGGGTGTCCTGTTTGGAAAACCTGAGCTGTTTGGAAGATCTGTTAGTAATAAAGTGATAAGAGTCTCTCTCATTTGTAGGGTTGCTATAGCCAATTTGACAGCACATAAAAATATAGGCTGAATCTCCGTAATCCAGAATTCAAAATCCAAAATTGTCCACATGGGTGGCTGAGATAGTGACCTTTGCTTTCTGATGGTTCAGTGTACACAAACTTTGTTTCATGCACAAAATTATTTAAAATATTGTGTATAAATTTGCCTTCAGTCTATGTATGTAAGATGTTTATGAAACATACATTAATTGCATGTTTAGATTTGGGTCCCACCTCTCTTGCACCCCACAATGATACCTCTGCAACAGGCAATAGTGGCAGGATACTAAAGCTTGGAGTAATTACAGTTTGGACTACACTACAGAATCCATGTTGGTCATAGGATCTGTAGTCCTAAACAACAACAGTTTACACCCTGCTGGATAGATTTGCAGTAGAAAGCTCTAGGGCAGGTAACCTTTTTTTTTTCTGTCCTTTCTGAGCCAAATCAACATTGCAATCTTTTCCAAGTTCTTTGCTGAGTTATAGAACTTGTTTGTTTCTTTTCTTCTCACATGGAAATTCTTGCATATTTGGGTCCCAATGTTCAGCTGTTTATGTATTTCTTCTTAATGTATACATTTGGATGGATTTATCCCACTGACCAAAGCATCTTTGCATGCATTTTCCAAATAAACACGTGTGTGTGTGTGTTATTGTGTGCAGTTATATGCATAAAAATCAATAAAGAAAAGATTGGGGGAAAGAACTGGATATTCAGTTTCTTCCTGACAAAGGGAAACCAAAAGAGTCACTCACACTTTTCACAATATTCTTGAAGACCACAGATCGGATGCATTCAGAGGGGAAAATGCATCCCAACTTTTCCTCAAAATTGGGGCTCAAGACAGCTAAAAACTTACAAAAAGTCAACATAAAAATTGAATTAAACTATTTCCAATATTAAAACAATTTAAACATATATTTAAAAAGACAAAAAGCAATTAAAACAGTTCAGTTTAAAACAATACATGACCCTCTTACAACCCATTTCCTTAAATGTCTATAGTTCTAACAGCCTGGTTAAATATTTAAAGGCATGTCACATTGAGAATAGAGCAAACTTGTTTTCTGCTGTTCTACAGACTAGGACTCAGAGCAATGGATGCAAACTACAAGAAAAGAGATTCCACCTAAATGTTAGGAGGAACTTCCTGACAGTAAGAACTTTTCAACAGTGGAATATATTCCTTCAGAGTGTGGTGGAGTTTCCTTTTTGGAGGTCTTTAAACAGAGGCTGGATGGTCATCTGCCAGGGGTACTTTGATTGTATATTCCTGCATGGCAGAATGGGGTTAAACTGGATGGCCCTTGAGCTCTCTTCCAACTCCATGAGTCCACTAAGTTTACCGCATTGCGGGCCAGGAACATTCTCAGAACGTTCTCAGAATGGTACAAAAGGAGAGCGGCCAGTTCTGGTCCCATCCGCTCCCATTTTGTAATGTTCTGAGAACATTCTGAGAACGTTCCTGGTCCGCAATGTGGTAATCTAGCATGATTCTATGTGAATAAAAACATCTTGGCCTGCTGACTGAAGAACAGCAAGGAAGGGGCCATTCTAGCCTCCTTGGGAAGAGAAATCTAGAGTTTGGGGAAACCCACTGAAAAGGCCCTATGCCATGTCCCCACCATCCATGCATGTGAAGGCGGTGGAAATGAGAAAATGGTCTCTCCTGATTATCTCAAGGCACAAGCACACTCTTATGGGAGATATGGTCTACCAGATAGCCTGGACCTAAGCAATGTAGTGCTTTGTAGGTCTTAACCAGTATTTTCAACTGTGTCCAGAAAAAGACTGGCAGCCAGTGGAAATGTTGGAGCAAGGAAGTTCCATGATTCATGTAACCTACCCCAGTTAATGTTCTGGTTGCAGCTCGGAAGGATGCAAGCCTGAGTCAACCTCCTTCCTACTCCAGATGGCATAGATTTCTAACAAGCAAATTTGTAAGGTCTGAACTCGCAACCTTATGGTTTGTGAGCTAGTGGCTGCAGTACAGGCATTTAACCACTATGCCACCTGGGCTCCTTATTGGAAAAGAAAATAATGCTGGGAAAGGTAGAGGGAAGTACAAGAGAGGAAGGCCACATGCCAGATGGATGAACTATATTAAGGAGGACACAGGATGGTATGGCAGGACTTAAGCAGAACAGTGGAGTACAGAGGGTATTGGAGATGTCTCATCCATAGGGTCTCCATGAGTCAAGATCAACTTGAAGGCAATTAATAACAACAACAAACTTTGTTATGTTATGTTATGTACATATATCATGTATATATACTGTATGGGACTTGAGCGTCCAATGCAAGTGGGCAGGACTAGGAGAGTGGCTAGCTATGCCCCCATAGCCAGACACACAATGTTTGTAGCAACATTTAGACCTCTGGAAGACTCCAGTAGATCCCAGTGATGATGCCATTCTTCTACATCTTGCCAGATGCTTCTGTGATTTGGACTGCTCACTGTGAAGTAAGGAATGGCCACGTGGGACAACTTTATACACTTCACAATAGGTAAGAATGGGGCTTACACATGTGTTTGTCCCTCACAAAATTCCAGCCACTTTCTCCTGACCAGGGTGGAAGGGGCATACAGCAATGCTGTGCATTGGGGTTGCACACTGCACTTTATGGTTGTGCATTTCACAACATCAATTGGTCATTGACATCTGTTGTTCAGTGTTGCTGTTCTGCATAGGAGTTGCCTAGTGCGGATATAGCATATCTCTGTATACGGATATTTATGCTATCATGAGGACATGTTGAATTACAGCGATCATCCACAGAGGTCCCTGCAGATGACTGTTGCAGCACATCCAGCTACAGAAAAACAGCTGGATATCTCTCCACTGATCACCCACCCACCCACACTCCAAAACTTGGAAATGGCCACGTTTTAAGGGACACGTTCCTTAAATTGTGGTTTTAGAGGGGTTAGCATTATGAGACATACCTATTTCCCTGACATATGTCTCTTGGAGCAGGATCATAGCTGCTGCATTATGTGGGGACTGCTTTGTTTTGCCTAGGACTCTGAGGGTCAGGTCAATGGCTGACAACTCCATGGTCAGGTGCTCAAACAGTCCCAGGCAAACTGAACCAGAGCAAGCAGTGATCTTGGGCCCTTTCCTTGCTAGGCGCGTTGCAGCCCACGCATGGAGAAAAGTTTGCCCCACTACGACCTGGTTTCCTGTACATGCCAAAAGAAAGCGGGGAGGCTGTAATCAATGCATTGTGATGGGGTGACATGAAGCCGTCACTAGGGTCCCTTTGATTCCTTTAATAAATGAATGTGCTGCATGATAGAACCACTGTAGCATGTTAAGAGCTGTCATCAGAATTTATTGATGCCACAGGAGACGGTCAGAGTCAGTGGGAAAATATGCAGAGATTTATGGACTCGCCAAGGCCTCTGCTTCTTCAACCTTTCTGTATCCTCCCCCCACCCCCAGCTCCACTGTGGCCTCATAAATCCCTCCATTGTTCTCCTCAAGCTGTTTGGACAGTGGCATTGACTGTGCAGAAGGCTTGGGCAGTCTGTGTGCCAGTTGTCTGGGGTAAGGAGCTGCCTCAGGGAAGGTCATCCCTTCCTCATGGTCTGTCTCTCTCTCACACACACACACACACATACATGCACAGCAGGCAAGATAGGGACTGTGTGATGCGGTGGCTAGTTGCCATCCAGTGAAGCTGGGAAATGTAGAGTGGAGGATGCCCATAGATGCTTGCCTTCTGTTGAGAACTGTGTGTGCTTGTTGTCATTAAGGTTGCCAGGTGAAATAAGGGACAGGGTTCTTGTCCCTTTAACAGTTCTGCTCTTCTGCCTTCAAGTCAATTTAGGGGTCATTCAGACGTTATTCTTTTTTACTGGAACAATGCAAATAACCTCACTCATGCATTTGTTTATTATTCACACTATGGAACTGCATCTCTCCACAAACTGCATCTCTCTGCTTCTCTTTGAGTTCAGTTGCTCACATGCGCTAGCACCCTTCCTTTGTCTTCCTACTGCCATTTGAGGGGATTAGAATCCCTTTTTCTCTCCCCCATTTTCCTTTTTCTTTTCCTCTTTTCTCCTCTCTTGGTTTCAGCAGAGGCTGTTCTGATGGGGAAGGGGTGGTGCTGTCTCAACTGCATGGCTGTCGACGATGCGAATGTATTTGAAACGCATTCAAGTCATGCAGAGTTTAATCCTGAATTATCCTGGGTCTAGTCACATTGGTTATTCACACTGATGATGATGCAAATCTTTTTTTAAAACTTGGAAAATAATCTGATGTCAGTTATCCCGGGGGGGGGGAGGGTTGGCAGTCTCCCCCCAAACTTAATCTGGTGCATTCAGGATTCATTGAACAACAGAGATTCAGTCTGGAGCCCTGGTGGCACAGTGGTTAAAAGCCTGTACTGAAGCCACTCACTCACAAAGCACAAGGTTGTGAGTTCAATATCAGCCAGGGACTCTGGGTTGACTCAGTCTAGCATCCTTCTGAGGTTGCTAAAATGAATACCCAATTTGTTGGGGCCAGCTAGCTTACACATTGTAAGCTGCTTAGGGAGTGCTTAAGTGCTTGATAAGTGATATAGAAATGTACTTGCTATTGCTATTGCTGTCCTGATCTTCCACCACAATCAGTTATTATTATTATTAATCATCATTATCATTATTATTTGTTACCCACCCATGGATTGAGATAGGGAGCAACAACAAGTCAACAATGCACAGCATCAGTTAAAACACATTGATAAGATGGTTTAAAAATACAAATAAGACATACACATTTTAAAACAATCCACATTTTTAATTCATCATCTAAATTCACAGTTTAAAAATCATCTGAATAAACCTGTCAGAAGTGACTGGTCGTAAATTTGGACAGTGTATTCAGCTGTCAAATCCTTCCTGGGAGGTCATTCTACAGCCTATGGGTGGCTGAAGAAAAAGTCCTTTGTCCAACAGTTGCCAACCTGGTCCTGGCTGACTGGAGTAAATATCTGCCAAAGGACTTGAGTGTATGGGGAGAAATTATATGGGAGGAGGAGATCATGTAGATAGCCTAGACCCAAACCATGTAGGGCTTTAACAGTACTAACCAACATTTTGTACCTTACCGGGAAATTAATTGGCAGCTAGTGGAGTAATTTTAATATTGGTGTAATATGATTAAGAATGGAAGCATACTGGTTGCCATCATTTCTTGTCACACTTTTCCCCACAATAGCACTTTGGCAATCCATGGCCATGCGATCTGTCTTCCATTACCAAATGCCACCTTCTGGGAGGAAGGATGGAAATGAGCAATCGTGGCTGCCAACCACCTCCTGAAGACAGATGCTGTATGAATGCAGACACAGCAGCTGGCTTCAGGAAAGTGTTGGCAGTTGCAGTCGCTGCTTCTCTCCCTTTGTCCCAAAGCATGGGGCTGTTGTATGCGCACATTCCCACATGCTCACACTTCAGGAGCAAGGGGTAGACACTCCAAAGTTTACCCCCCCCAAAAAAAAAATCAAGGCATATACGGTAGTTGCAGCCATAAATATTGCTTCAGAGGCTTCCATACCACAAAATGGAAGGGAGCAGGGATCCTGAGTGTCCAGACCTGAGGTTAGGAATCTTAGTGTAAGAGTGCTGCCTTGAAGTATGTGTGTGTGGTTGATGCTTAATGTATAATGCTCAATGACATCACCAGGGACTACCCCCTTGACATCACAAGGGAGTCAGTCCTAGGTCTCAAGTTTTGACCCTGAAATCTCAGGGGCTGGGGTTCTCTTGACCTGATAATTGTGAGGAAAGGGGGAATCTAACAGTGAACAGGAGAATCTATAAAGAACCATCTAGCTTTTCTCCATGACTTAATCCATGCCAAGACATTAACACATCATTTTTCAATACTGTTGTAACTGTGCTATGGTATGGTCTTTGATGCCCCAATATTTTGCCTCTTTCTATGTAAGACATGCCCAACATAGATGGCCTGATAGC
Organism: Urosaurus nigricauda; assembly: GCA_034509955.1. Classification (NCBI taxonomy): domain Eukaryota; kingdom Metazoa; phylum Chordata; class Lepidosauria; order Squamata; family Phrynosomatidae; genus Urosaurus; species Urosaurus nigricauda. The sequence continues at coordinate 270,417,623 of JAOEGL010000003.1, forward strand.
CCCATGAGAAGAGAGGTTTGTTGTTAACTGCTTTAAAGTTGCCCCTGACTCATGGTTACCTTGTGGAAGACTTGCTGTCTTCCATTCCTCTGCTTAGGTCCTGTAAATTCATACCTGTGACCTCCCTAAAAGAGTCTATCCCTCTTGAGTGCAGTCTTCCTCTCTTTCTACTTCTCTCCACTTTTCCCAGCATTATTGTCTTTTCTAATGAGTCATGCCTTCTCATGATGTATCCAAAATACAACAACCTCAGTTTGATCATATTGGCTTCCTAGGAAATTTCATGCTTGATCTGTTCAAGAACCCGTTTGTCTGTCTTTGTTTGTCTGCACATGCAATTTCAAGTGCTATGCCACACTGCACCATGTCCATAACCCAGCTACTGTCACCCCTGGGGCTGAGTGGGAACTGGGTAGCTTCGTTACTCTACTGTATGCATATAGGTTCTGAAAGTAAAGGCCAGGACATTTTGCTGCCTCTGGTAGAGCAGCAAATAAACAAACAAACAAACAAACAATATTCATTTATATTCCACCTCTCTGCACTCAGGCAACCAAGGCGGCTGGTGACACTCCATAATCATGTGCATATTCATACTATGTCTAGTTCTGGGCACCATAGTTCAGGAATGATACTGGGAAGCCGGAATGTGTCCACAGAAGGTTGATTGAGATGATAAAAGGTCTAAAAATTGAGTCCTGTGAGGAACAGCTTAAGAAGCTGGGCATGTTTATCTTGGAGAGAATTTTGAGAGGTGAATGGTAGGCATCTTGAACTATCTGAAAGAATGTCACATAGAAGATTTTTGCTGCTCCAAAGACTAGATATGAACAGATGATTCAAATTACAAGAAAAGAGATTCTACTTAAGCACTACGAAGAACTTCTAGATGATATCAATATGCAAAGTGATCTCATAGCACCTTGGAGACTAACTGAGCAAAAAAATGTTGTAGCATAAGCTTTCGTAGAGGAAGTAGACTAAGTCTACAAAAGCTTATGCTATAAAAAAAATCTCATTTCATCTCAAATATGCAACAAGATCCCTTTGCATACTGATATTCCAACTAACATGGATATATCTCTGAATTCTAGATGATAAGAGCTGTTGGATAGTGAAATAGACTACATCATAAAGTAGTGGTCTCTGGAGGTTTTTAAAAGGAGATTGGAAGGCCATCTGTCAAGAATGCTTTAACTGTAGATTTCTCCATGGGAGGGTTGGATTCGATGGTCCTTGTGATCCCTTCCAGGACTATGATTCCAGGATTCCACCTAAAGCCAGCCAAGTTATTTTGGCACATGAAGCAGGAAATCCCACAAATGCCTCTCCCTCTCCTTCCATCCACAACAATTAAAAATCCAACAACCATAAATTAATAAATTTGCTGGCCTTTCATAACACTAGTGTGCCACCTCTGAAATGGCTGCTTCTCCATGCCTAGTGGCAGGACTGGTGCCAATGAGGGCATTGTGGTAGAAGGAAATGGCCTGTTTTCCTGCTTATTGCTGTGACCAAAGCAGAATATCTGCATTAACAGCCAGTATCCCCTACGGTCAGAGTGGCTGGCAGCTTTGGAAATTGTAGTCCAAAATGGTCACTTTCCAAAGCTTTGAGTAGCCCATCCAAAGCTAGAATGGCCTGCGCATCCATTTTTTTTTCCATTTCCTCAGCCATATTCACCACAGTCTCCCTCACACAACTTGATTTTCTCCATTCCTCATCTTCTTGTTGTGGCACTTTGTGAGATGAAGCCTAAAACCAGTTCTAATATTACTCTACAGAATAGCTTTGCAGGCTTTATCTGGCCTGGCTACGTGGAGACCCTAATGCAAAGCAGATGCAGTAGAGACAGGGTCAGAAGCAATATTTTGGAGAAGTGGGGAGAGGCCTGGCACAGAAGCCCAACCCCTGGGTACATCCTTCTCCAGATGAAACCCAGATGATGATGATGATGATGATGATGATGATGATGATGATGCAGCAAGGACGTTAGGCAGGCCAAGGACAAAGCAGCAGCCAAGGGCAGGGCAGGAGACTGATCCAAATAAGAGAAGGGGCCTAGGAGGAAAAGAAGTCAAACCAGAGACCAGAGAGAAAAGGAGCGCCAAAGACCTTGTTTCTCTCTGCTGGATACAATTGTCTCTTCGCATCTCTGAAGTCCTGTATTTTATCACCCTGGAAAATACAGAGCTTGGGAAAAGTTACCACCAACTGCATAGCCAGGAGACATGTGAGCCAAAGGATTGGAGAAGCTGAAGTCCAGAACAATATGTTTTCTAAGCTCTGGGGAAATGGCTGGAAGCCATCTTCCTCCAGCAGAACTGAGAATTCTCCCAAATCCTGGATTCTGCCTACATTCCCCAAAACTCACAGCATACTTTTCTTAACCCTTTTGTTACTTAGCAGATGATTCCTTCTCCCCGGCACCCATTTTCTTTGCCACAACAAGCAACTCCAGAAAAACAACTTCATCATGGCTTTTTAAAAAATAAAATTGTCAAACAGTAGTATATGCTATAGGGAAAAGAAGGTCAAATGTGGTTATAATGACCCACACATGGATACACATATCCACACACACACACCAATTTATGAGAGAGGAAGGTCACCGCAAAATAGAAAACCAATTCACTTTCAGGATATGGTTAACTTGGACTGTTACCACCCAGGGAGGTTTCCCAAGATCACTTCAATATGTGGAAATAAAGCTTGGAAAGGTGATTTAAACACACAGACACACAAAATACAAATCCCATAAATACCAAAGCAGCATAGTAACTATCCATGCTGGCTGTGGGACTGAGACTTGTAGTTCAAAGGGGTCCGGTTTCTGAGCTCTGGAATGGGTGTGGTAGGGAGCGGAGTCAGTACCGACAGTATTGTTCATGTGAATCAGACCTAATGGCTAAACTGGATTGCCAGATTGTAGTATTCCAAGATCCTTAGTATACTTTGCAAAAATCCACTACAGGGAGAGATAAAGTAGCTGTGCTCCTCCTATGACCTGTCCATGTCTTTGTCCATCTTTCATAAATGGTCAATTTCAGGTGCATCTCTTGATTCAAGGGGCTGGGGAGTGGTATGATGGATAGAGGAGTGCATACCTTAAAATTTGGCAGGTAATCCTGAGTAACCCTCTGCTATCCCACTTTTACCACTGTTTTTAAAATGTCCTGGTTTCTCCTGCCTCCTCTTCTTACTTTCTCCCATTGGCCTCAGCTTGCTTTAGGTGCTTCAAACTGAGTTCAAAGTGCAAAAGTAGTATGCATTCAGCTCAGCAGAAAGGAGAGGAGAGCTGGTGTTGGAATCTTCCCGTTCTCAGTAGACTCAAGCAAAAGGAAACAGCTGTAGCCTTCCCAACTTGTCTGTTATTCCACATTAAGAACATTTGCCATCTTGACTTTGATGTTGCATAACTACTCGTGTTCCAGTTTTCATCTGTGAAATGCTGGAGAGTATGGGACTGGGGAGACTGGCTTAACTCCTGCTGCATTGGAAAATTTAACATGGACCAAGATTGTACATCATGTGTGTATATTGCAAATCTATGCTCACTTACTCACATCCTGCTTGTGGTACATGACCCTTTTGCTGAAAACCATGGGTACATCTACAATGTAGAAATAATGCAGTTTGACACCACTTTAATTGCCATGTCTCCATACTACAGAATCCTGGGATTTGTAGTTCAGTGAAGCACCAGCACCCTTTGGTAGAGAAGATTAAAGACCTTATAAAACTACAAATCTCAGCATTCTATAGGAAGAAGCTATAGCACTTAAAGTGGTCTCAAACTGCATTATTTTTACAGTGTAAATTCATCCCTCCCAACATTGTACAACAGACTCTGTATCTGTGAATGTAGCTGCTTATTGTCCTATTATGCAATGGTGGATGCACCATGGCTATTTCTTCAATCCCAGTGAATCAGTTGGGCCCCTTCCCACCACCTTTCCCTTCTCCTTTTGTGTTGTCTCTTTTAGACTGTAAGCCTGAGGGCAGGGAACCGTCTAAATATAAGATTGTATGTACAGCACTGTGTAAATTTACAGCGCTATATAAATAAAGGTTAATAATAATAATAATTAACAAACAGTCACAAAGCTTGCAGCCGCCTAGATAACATTTAAATTCATAGAACTCCACTTACCAAACTATGCACAGACTTTACACATTGACCCCAAAAGGTACAGCCATATGCATAAGGGAACATAGGTATGTATAAAATGCAAAGAGGATTCCAGCCACATTTAGGTTGAATGGCAGCATTGCTCAAGTCTATAGAGGGAGAGAGTTGGCATTGGTGGTTACTGCAAGGACTATTCCTGGAATTGTGTCTCCATCTGATGTCCCATTTTTCTGGTGGGCCTGGCCAATGTTTCCATTTGGGAGCCTGTCTACTACGTATGGGCAAGGACATTCCCCAGTGCAAGCTCTGCAATAAATCTTGGCTCATTAGATGAGATGGAACTTGACTAGTGCCAACTTGTTGTCAAGGCCGAACCACAGGCAGCTGTCAGACATGGTGAGCCAGCAGCCGGGAGTAGAGCCAGAGATTCAGTGCTGAGCCACTCGACCACGAAGTTAGAGCAAAGGAACGCATGGAAAAAGTGCATATCTCTGCTTACGTGACTCTCTTTGCAAGCTCTTTTCAGCCATTTCTAGGCGAGGAAGACAAAGGCAAAGACAAAATCTTCACACACACACACAGTGGTTGTGGCTGCAAAGTAGGAAACAAAGAGCAAGAGTGGCTTTTTCATTTTTGGCTTTGTGTTATTCTTGGCAGAACCGTTCCTTGATTGAGGGGAGCTTTCTTGGAATGTTTTAGAATTATTATAGCTAGTCCACACCGGATTGGGTCTGGGAAGATGCAAAGTCATTTGCCTGGTGGCCTTGGTTGTGAGATAAAGAAGAGAATAGCAAATGTCTCCATCTTTTAAGCTTCATGTGAATATAAATGCTTTGCTAACTAATGGTCTAGGCTTCTGAACACAACAATATCCTTTTCTATCTTTAAAGATAATTGCTCTCAGCCTCAGGGAGAGGCAATGGCAAACCTCTTCTGAACAAATCTTGCCTTAAAAACCCCATGACAGGCTTGCCTTTGGGTCACCATATGTTGGAAACAACTTATGGCACACAACAACAGTTCTGTTGCCATTGAGTGATGTCAAAGTGATAATCAGAGGTTGTGTAGGCCACTCTGTTTCTCTAGACCAGTGTTACTCAAAGTGTTGGTCCCTGGATTCACTGGCTGCCAGTACCTGGCAATTTTCCAGGAAAGAAAGAAACAACTATAATCAATGAACACAAATTTAGTGTTGGTCCCTGGGACAGTGGAAAACAATAACTGCAAGTTTCTCACATCAGAAACCTTAGAAGCCTCTACCTCCATGATGGGAGATTTTGTTGGACGGCATCTCCCAGCAGCCTTAGCCAGGACAGCCAATGACATGCTGGGAATGCAGCTAATGACATGAATGCTGGGAATCCAGTCTAACAACATTCTGAAGTTGTAACAATGTCCATAGAATTCATGGAAGCTTACGAGGGGGTATCCCAAAGTTTTAATTATCACCTTTAAAAAAATTGGACAGAAAGTTTGTTTTGATTTGTACTTGTTAACTTATCTCTATGTAGTCACCATCCAGATTTACACATTTTCCCTAGTGTTTCTTGACCCTCCAAATACCATTATTGTAGAAGTCTGCAGATTACGCCTGACAAGGATTTTACACTTTAGTCACTTCTGGCAGAGCCAGTCACAAAAATAAAGGATGCAATGAGTTGATTTTTCTCAGCAACGTTCACTTAGGGACCAATGATGACAATGACAAAATTTCATTAATATGCCATAATAACTTCCGGGTCATAATTATTACTTTACAATACCCCCTCATAAGGCACAATCTGCAGACCTCTACAGTATCAGGTATTCGGAGGGTCAAGATACGCTTGGAAAAAATATATAAATCTAGATAGTGACTACATAGAGATAAGGTAACAACTACAAATCAAAACAAACTTTCTGTCAATTTTTTATAAAGGTAAGCATTAAAACTTTTGGATACACCCTCGAATGCTACAAACTTCTTTCTCCTTATATCTTTTTTACATCTGAAGGGTAACATGAGTCCTAGTAATGCTTTAGAATAAGAGAAACATAGAGTTGGAAGAGATCCCAACCCCCTGCCGTGCAGGAATTCATCATCCTGAAAGATGACCATCCAGCTTCTGTTTAAACACCTCCAAAGAGGGAGATTCCACCATACTCTAAAGCAGTGTTGTTCCACTGTTGAACAGCTCTGTCAGGAGGTTCTTGCTAATGTTTAGGTGGAATCCCTTTTTGTGCAGCTTGAATCCATATCCTAGTCTCTGGAACAGCAAAAAACAAGCTTGCTCCATCCTCAATATGGCAGCCCTTCAAATATTTAAACAGGGCAATCATGTCACCATTTAAACTTCTCTTTTACAGGCTAAACATACCCAGCTCCCTAAGTGGCTCCTCATAGGGCATGGTTTCCAGACCCTTCACCATTTTGGTTGTCTTCCTCTGGACATGTTCCAGCTTGCCACTATCCCTCTTGAATTATGGTGCCGAGAAATAGTCATAACATTCCAGATGAGGTCTGACCAAAGCAGAATAAAGTGGTAATGTTGCTGCCTATCCATCCACTATCTATCTGAATATCATGACATGCCCATTGGGGCAACTGAGAGAGGAACATTTCAAGTCTTCCTAGACTGTGAACTTACAGAATTTGCACTTTGGTGATCTGAATTGGAAAAGGTTGGTTGCTCTTTATCAGAACTGATGTTGTCCTCTCCTGAAAGAAAATGGCAGCAGCATACAGAAGATCTAGGCTGAGATCCTGTTGGTGACCTACACTGGTGTAATTTCAACTAATGCTTTCATATCTCTGTCAGTCATCATTGCTGAAGGAAGTATCTGCTGCCTCCCTCATGCAATGATGCCTTGCCCATTGAATCCACCTGCTCGTTGCTGCAATACTCTTACACAGTCATTTATATGCCATGGGAGAATGGGTGTAGTCAGACAGCATCTGTTCATACAGATGCATGACAAAGAAGGCATCCTCCTAGATCTTCTTGGAATCCTGACATCTCTGTGTTTCCAGCTGTGAAAATATAGATAGTTGCTGCTTGGGCTATCCCACTCTCTCCAGGCCACTAAATGGTCATGGGGAAATGCTCCAAGAGTAGATAGGTGGATTTTGTCCATGGGGAGAGAGCATAGATTTCTGTCTAGCAAAGCTTTACAGATCCATCTGTTCTTGAAGCAGCAACCTCATCACCTCCAAGGGACCAAATCCTAATTTTTGCAGTCCCAGTATAAGGAAAACATGACAGTTAAGATACCAGGGTACTAACCTTCTGTCGTTTACCTCTTGGCTAGAGAAGGCCTTCATCAAAGAGGTCTGGCTGACATCCATGGCTTGGAAATATTGTGTTCTTGATTTAAATAAGTTTTCCAGAATCTGCAACTACCTACTTTAATGCCTTTTATGGTACCAAGCAAACACATTTGTTCCATCATCACCACCACCACCACCACCACCATCACTATCATCTTCATCATTCCCAAACTTTCTAAAGAATCATGAGGAATCATACATCCTTCCAGATATTGGTCTATGACAGTAATAAAGATCCTATTCTATGCTGTAGATATTGTTGGACTTCAACCCCTAGCATTCCTCACTATTAGCCATTTTGGCTTGGGCTGCTGGGAATTACAGTCAAATAACATCTGGAAGGCTGCAGGATTCCTACTGCTGTATTTTAAGTATATTAGGTTTGGTTTGGTTTTTTAGCCGTGCATTTCATTCCTCATCCCTCAACTGGAAATTGATTTGTTGCTGCCAAGTGTCTTTTCCTTTGTTCCAAATTACTTCAGAATTTACGGTGTTTTTAAGCTGGCTGTGTCTTGATGCTTTATAACAAGTTTATTTTCATCCCTGTAAACCACAGGTAGGCAACCTGCTGCCCACCAGTGGCTGTCTATTGCTCACTGTGTGGTCAAGGGAGCCCTAAAAGGACTGCCAACTTTTTCTGCCATCACAGCCGATGATCCACAACCTGAGCAGCAAAGAAAAGACCGCTGTTCCAGGTGCAATAAAAGTATCACTGACAGAATGGTCTTGATGGCAGGAGCAGTCAGGCGCTTCCATGCCAATGGTGCGATGAATCTATTCCAGCTTTTATTCCAGACTTCAATAAATTTATCCAAAGGGCTGGCCTAGTCCCAAAATAGTTCCTATAGAATCTGGACTAAAGCGTGCAGTGAATTCATGGCACCACTGGCATGGAAGCATCTATTTGGCCCATCACAGAAGGTTCAAAGCCCTCCACCTTCCATGATCCTGAAGCTGCTGAGATCACTGTCACTTTGCAATTTGGTCAAGAGAAATAGCATTTTGATAATTTGATGAAATGAGCATTTGATTTTGAAATAGTATTTTCGATTGATGCACAGTGAGTGTGCCTCAATCTCCTTGTATCTGCCACAATCCTTATGTACCTGAAATCACTGACATCTCCCTGAAACAGTGATAAGGGATTGAAGAAGACACTTTGCATTCTCAGTGATTCAAAAGAAGAAATCCATACATTGTCCCAGTTTTAGGGGGGGGGCGTGTGTGGGTCTAACTTGGCATATAGTGGTCCAAAATTTTCATAGAGTCCATCACAGTGATAGCAAATTGATTGCAAAGACACGTCAATCAGGGATCAAGACCACCAAAAGTCTGAGAAGGTAGGAGCAGGGTAAATGTAAACCGAAGGCATGGTCAAAGGTTACTTACAGGTTACTTGCAAGTAACAATGCTTATTTATTGCTGTCCATGGTTTCTTATAGGAATTCGACCAAAGGGAGACCTGAAATAGGCAAGGACAGAACTTGGAAATGCCACTTTCTTGGACTAAAGCTCCCAGAATCCCACAGCCAGTTTAGCCAGTAGCCAAGCAGCTATGCTGACCCTGAGACTGAATCTTCACTGCACATTCAATTTGACTTTCACTGCCAAGGCTCAATGCTAAGGGATTCTAGGATTTGCAGTTTTGTGAGATATTTAGCCCACATGTGCCATATTTTGTTGTTTGCTGTTAACCACCCTCAAGGGAGACTCATGGTGTTCAAGCCTACTCTTCATATGACATTGTCTGCATATGAGTTGAACAGATAGGATGAAAAGATGTAGTATCATATATCCATATGGCGAACCTATGACACACGTGCCAGAGATGGCACGCGAAGCCATTTTTGAGACATGCAGAGGGTGGGGAAGAAGAGGAACAGGCCCGTGCATGTTCCGTTTCTTCGCCCACTCTCCTGGCAGCTGAAGGACTGGGAGGGTGGAGGGAAGAGGAGGAACAGGCGCGCCTGTTCCTGCTCATCCCGCCTGCCTTCTTGGACCTTCAACTGTGTCTGGGGAAGTCCCACCCCCAGAAATCCTATTCCCAGAAGCCACAAGTCCTGTCCCAAGAAGGTGGAAGTCCTGCCCCAAGAAGGCAAAAGTCCTGTCCCCAGACATCCCGCCCCCCTGGGTGACACACAGTATGGGAACACCTTTGAGTCTGGGCACTCAGTCTCTTAAAGATCTGCCATCACTTTCATATATGGATCCTCATAGTAAAAATGGCTGTTTACTCCTATTATTAAGTTCCCCAGGCTAGCCTATGAATGTTAGACAACAAAACAAACAAGTCCAAGGGAAAGAGAGAGTAATGATTCCTCCAACTACATAGACTTAGGGAAGCTCAATAGATTTTGTCCAGTCTGCATTTTTAACCAAATTAATATGACTTGCTCTTTCAGGCTAACACATGGATTGGAATGTAGCTGTCTTCATTTTTGCACGTCCTTGAATTTTGCAATAGATTTCTCAGTTCAGAGCACCAAAATATGTACAGAAATGCATATTTAAGGATAGAATGCATATGAAAAGCCATGCATTTTTAAAACAGAATCACAGTTTAATGGGGAAACAGACCCAAATGGACTTATAAATAATTATTTGCAAAACTGAGATGGGCTGAAAATAGACCACGTCATTCATCTCTACAAGAACACCCATGCTAATGAAAAGAAATAGTAGTCAGTGATTCTGCATGGCTGTTTGTTTCCCCACAAAGTTGAAGGCAACACAATAGAGTCATCTTAGTGCATGGTACAAATTAGAGCTGAACCAAAAAGTGCTGCTTTGAATTAGTGTTATATTTCTCTGCCTTGGATTATTTTTGTTTGTACAGTATAATGGTACAGGGATTGTTTTACTGAGGTATTTTTGTACATTTTTGCCATATGAATCAAAAATGAAATGATTATTGATATGTTCCAGTTATATTTTCTAAGTTGTTGCTATTGCTGGTTTTGATGAGGAGAGTATATCCAGACACATACATGCAAACCTGGAGCTCTGAATCTGAATCATAAGTAGTTCTCAAGGCCAAACAGGTGGTGCACACTTCCCCAGGATCCAGAGCACAGAGGCTCTGTTTTCCTTAGACATACTGGGAGCAGCAAAGGTGTAACAGTTACATTTCAAACATAAGTAACAAGTGAGAGCAAAGTTACTTTATTAGTATAAGAAGTTGTACAGACTGGATCCTGCTGGTATTGTATGCATACAATTGTTCTCTTACACATTCAATTGTACTTTTTTGCCCATGGCATAACATCTGTATTCAGTTTGCATTTGTGTAAGTTGAATTCCTCAAGTGTAACCATTGCACATGCTATTGCATATTCTGGAGTGGTGCACAACTATTAATCAATGCCTTTGCTGTACAGTTTGATTCATTGGGACTGCAAAAACAACAAGCACATTTGCAGATATGCAGTTGGTTGCAAAAGATTGGTATTCAGGAGAAGAATGGTGCAGAACAACCACCATTTAACTATGCAAGTGTAAAGTCACACTACGCAAGCATGATATAGGATATATCATGATATATAATATAATATATGTAATACTGTGGCATAATGATTTGTGTGTTGGCCTATGACTCTGGACAACAGGGTTCAATTCCCCACTTGGCCCTGGAACCCATTGGGTGACTGTGGGCAAGTCACATGCTGTCAGCCTCAGAGGACAGTAAAGGCAAATTTCTTCTGAAGAAGTTTGCCCCCCCCCCAAAAAAAAAACCTGTGATAGTTTTGCCTTAGGGTCGCCATAAGTCAGAAGAGACTTGAAGGTACACAACAACAATATACTATACAAACAATACCAAATGTTGTTGTTGTGTGCCTTCGAGTAATTTCCACTTAAGGTAAACATATATTTGTTCAGAGAAGGTTTGCCATTGCCTTCCCCTGAGGCTGAAAGAGTGTGATGTGCCCAAGGTCACCCAAAGGGTTTCCATGCTTAAGTGAGGATTTGAAACCTGATCATTCAGTCTCCTAGTCCAATCCTCAAACCACTACACTATGCTGGCTCTAGTACTATATAATATATGATAGGATATAAGCATGATATAGGCCACAGTTTCTAGGTACTTTCAAACAAGTTTTTAGGAGCATTTTTGGAATCATTTCAGCAGGAGTGTTCATGTTTTATGTTGTACTCAGATAGATCCTAGCATCTCTCTCTCTCTCTCTCTCTCTCAAGTAATGGAAAATAATAGAAAAAGTAAGGTTTAGTAGAATAAGTACTATAATGATTTACGTTCTCATGAGTAATGGGAAAATATTAGTTCTCACCATAACAAATGGCAGAAGCAGATTAGTTTTTAAAAATGACTTAAACATTAGTTTAAAAATAACTTTAGGGAGTTTTCCCAGTGCTGAACCTTTTGGAGGGTGGAGAAGTGTGCAGGACCTTGACTAGCTGCTTTAAACCTCAAAGTAGATTAACTGTCCCACAGAAATAGAAACTAGCAGTCTCTGTTGCACTATAGCAATGCTGAGAAGAACTGTGGCATGAATTAGTGCCCATCTTTAAAAAGCGACTTACCGCTGCCGAATTCAATTCAAATTCGGGATACATATGGATTTTATCACATGGATTTTGTCACCAGGTGGGTGCATCCCGGGTAACATCCAGCTAGATTCCGAGTCCAGCCAGCTGATTTGCAAAGCCAGAAAGCTCCCAGGTTTGAAAAGAGGTTGGCAGAACTCAGATTCTAGCCAGAAATTACCCGGGATGCACCTACCTAACAGTAGTGGTGGCAAAAATCCATGCAATAAAATCCAGATGTATCCCAAATTCAATTTGAATTTGGCTTTTTTAAACTGTGTGCTAAACTCCATAACCTAATTGTGTGGGACATGGATGGGGCAATTCTGCTTCCTCTCTCCAGGACAAACAGTCTCTGAGCTGTATAGCCAAATTGTCCCCCTTTTGCATACAACTAGATTGTGTCTCAGCAGTGAGGTTAGGGTTGAGGGAGAAGGTACAGCCATCCAACCTCCTTTCCTGTTTCTACCAGGCCTTCCCACCACTTGACATCTGCTCTTGCACCATCCATTTCATCTCTCACTTGATGCCACCTGTTCTCGATTCATATGACTGCCATCTTGAGGCAATCCACCTATACAGGTGAATGTATATCCTATTTGAAATGGTGGATAGCAATGGAAGCAGGAAGCAGCAGGTGAATTTTGCCATGTGAATAGGGAGGGGTAGGAGATCAAATCCAAGGTCAAAATTGGCCAGATTTGGACTGGTCTGGTTCATAGAATGATAGAATCATAGAGCTGAAAGAGGCCTCAGGGGCCATCCAGTCCAGCCCCCTGCCATACTCCATCAAAGCAATCCAGACAGATGGCCATCCAGCCTCTGTTTAAAAACCTCCAAAGAAGGTGTCTCCATCACACTCTGAGGGAGTTTGTTCCACTGTCAAACAGCTCTTACTGTCAGGAATTGTGGTGCCCAGAACTGAACACAGTATAACAGGTAAAGTCTGGCCAAACCAGAATAGAGTGGTAGAATTACTTCTCTCAATCTAGACCGTATACTGATGCAGCCTAGAATTGCCACAAAACATTTCTAACTCATATTCAGCCTGTAGTCCACTAAGACACCTAGATCCCTTTCTCACGTACTGTTGTCAAGCCAGGTGTCACCCATCCTGTATCTGTGCATTTCATTTCTTCATCAAGGCCACCCGCAGCATCTACCACAAGAAGCGGGATATAAAAAGGGGCAGGATATAAAATTTAAAAAAGAATTTTAAAAAATATTTATTATTATTATAAATGAGCCTGTTTTATCTTGCCTTATGACAGACATGGAAACCTGTGTATGGAGTTGCCCTCCCTCCCTCCCTCCCTTCCTTCCTTCCTTCCTTCCTTCTTTCCAGCATTTAAGAAAGAGGAGGGGAGCTCCTACAATGACCTTGTATTTTGGCTCCTTCCTAGCCAACGTCTGCAGAAATCAATGGGGATTAAGCTGCTGCAGTCAGCGAATGGAGTCCTTAGAACGGCTTGTGATCGGTGCCTTGGCTGTGAGTCAGGCAGCTTCTACCAAAGGACTCAGTCACCAGCAAAGCGGATTAATTAATGTTTCCTTCTTAATCATTTTACTTTTCTGCATGGCTCTAATCTTGAGTTCCTTGGGACCAGCCAGTCCCCCTAATTCCTGTAGCACTGAGCTTTACAAGGAGCAGAAACAGCTTGTGCTAAGCTGCTCGACTCCACAGCCTGGTGGTGCAAACCCCAGAGGAGGCAATTGGGGGTGTGAGGCAGTCTCTTGCCCCTGTGTAACACACTGCAGGCTGCACTAGGACTCACATCTTCCTCCTATCTCCAGGGCTCTGCTGCTTATGAGGTTATAATGTGTTCCTGGAGCCAAGCCGCCATCTGGAGTCTATCCTTGGAGAATGGAAAGTGCTCTTTGTCAGCACCCGGCCCCTGGGATCCCTTGTGTGCAGCAGCTGGAATGGTAATTAACCATATGATTAAAAACAACAACACAGAGATAGACACACAACGTCCCACTTGCACATGCATGGTTGAGGAATGGAGAGGAACTGTGACAAACTTAGGAATTTGGAAATATTATCAGAAGGAACTACAACTTAAGCCACTTCGGGTTCCTTTTTGAGAGAAAGGCAACATAAAAATAAAATAAATAAATCATGAATAAATAAACTCCCAGAATCCCCATGCTGGCAAGAGGGATTCTGAGGGTTGTAGCCTCCAAAACTAGGATTTCCAAGCTTTGGGTAAACTAAAATTTGCAAGAGCAGCCATGCCAATTGTACCACTACTACACCATGGCCAGTTCCAAGTGGGCTGCCCTATTCCAAGAGCAAACCTCTACTTAAATGCAGTTGGTGTTTTACAGCAGCAAATGTATTCAACTAGAGTATTGCTCTCAGTATAGGACAGCCTGTTTGGAAGTGCCTATGGTGTGATGTTGGTACAATTAGCATGGCTGCTCCTTCAAATTTGGGGTTGTCGGTTCCAAATCCAATTTGAAAGATTAAAAAAATCTCACAAAATAGAGCAGGAGTTCTTGAATTTACTTACCCACATGTAACATCTAGACAGGAAATACACAGGTCCCCTGGAGTTTATCTATACTGCACATTTATAACAGTTGATATCACTTTGCCATGGCTCCATCTGACAGAATCCTGGGATTTGTAGTGTGGATGATAGAATTCTGTACTTGACAAAACTATAAACCTAAGGATTCCTCAGGATGGACCCAAGACAGTTAAAATGGTATCAAACTGGTACAGTGTGTAGTTAAAGAGTATACCTGGTCATACTTTCTTGCTATCGGTGATAGATCTCAGGGCTTGGTCCTTCTTCTATAGTCCTCAGGGCAGAGAGAAGGAATCTCAGGGCAAGAGTACTGTCTTGAAAATTGTGTGTGTGTGTGTGTGTGTGTATGTATGCATTATCATTTATTGGACTTCTTTGAGATCTGAGTGGTGTATTTTGTCCACCATTTTGTAACTGATGCTTAATAGTTCATGGGTTTTTTTTCTTTTTCTTAGGTGGTGCATTCCTTCTATTTGGTGCTGTAAAAAAGTTCAAGAATATCAGATATATTTTCTCAGGAAAACTTGAGGAATGTACATTTCTGACAGGTTCATGAGACCTAAGCAACCAACTAAGCTTCCTCTTCCAAAAAGTAAAATACTACATGCCATTGAAATCTTTCTTCATAGTAATAAGATCATTCCCAGGGCTCTGGGCAAAGAAGCAGGTCCAAGATGGATGCCACTTGCTCCATCAGACTGCTCCTCAAAATGGGCACCTAGCTTTCAAAACGGACATCACTGTCTATATAGAAATTATCTGACATGGATCCAGAGGAAAGAATTAGAATCTTCTATGAATGCCAGGTCTTTACCATGTATGTCAGTTTAAACTCCCCACCACATAACAGTGAAGAAATTCATTTAAAATAAAGTGTCACTGAAAAGGGTGGATGCATGTCCAGAGCAGGACAGATGGAGGTGAGAAGAAATATCATTTTTTAAAAGTTCACCTCCAAATGCTTCCTGGCTTGTCACACAACTCCAAAAAATGGCTGCTCCTTTTTTTTTCTTCACTGGAAAAATAAAAAAAGGAAAGAAAGAAAGATAGTGTTGCCAGTCATGCTGCCTGAATAATCATGGCATCTCTAAGGAATTATAGATTAATCTTCTTCCCGCACTGCAGTGAACAGCCCAGGAGAAAAATATCACAGGAATTCTTTAAATGCATATTGAAAGGTGAGTCTCATCTTATTATCAGCTTCTCCTCGGTTTATTACTTTGCTGTAGACTCTGTAATCCAAAGATTTAAATAAATGGTTGCTCTTTCCCGCACAACACATTTCGAAATAGGAGTAAAGAGGAACAAGGTTTTGAAAGCTAAATATACTCAAGTGGCCTTTGAAGATGCAGTGTTTAGTGTTTAGCTGAAGGGAGAGCCAGGCACCTCCATATATGAATTATTTGTACAGTATTTGTGTGAACCTTCCCTTTTTTTAAATACATCATTAGAGAACAGAGTCTTTGACACTCCCAGGAATTCTAGTTTTGACATCAAAAAGCAACGCTACACTTCTTCTGTATGCTGGGTTTAAAGAATATCTGAGCGTTCAACAGAGGCTGCTGCCACACTGCAGACATAATCCAGTTTGACGTCACTTTAACTGTCATGGCTCTATCCTATGGAATCCTGGGATTTGTAGTTTGTGGTGGCACCCGGGGTCTCTGTCAGAGAAGTCTAAATGTCTCACAAAACTACAGGTCCCAGAATTCCATAGCACTGAGCCATGGTAGTTAAAACTATGTCAAACTGCATTAATTCTGCAGTGCAGCTGCAGCCAAAACTGGCCCTTCCATTGGACAGAGGGAGGGGGCCAGGAGAGCATACCCTCCAACTTTCCCAATTTGTTGGGGACAGTCCCAATTAATATTCTGCCATCCCAGTTTTTCAGCAGCTTTTAAAATATCCTATTTTCTCTCTCCTCTTTCAGGCTCCCTCCTTTATCCTCACCTTACAAGATTTGTTCAAAGGAGGTTTGTCTTTGCCTTCCTCTGAAGCGGAGAGAGTGTGAGTTGCCCAAGGTGACCCAATGGGATTTCATGGCCAAATGAGGATTTGAACCCTGGTCTCCAGGGTCTACACACACACACACACATTAACAAGTCAATCATCATGTGAATAAACAAAACAGCACCGCCCGAACAGGACTGCAGCTGCATTAGGGTGGGACAGATAATGCTCCCCACCATTAACGGTCCTCAATGCAACTTTATTTCTTCTTGCAAGAGTGAGTGGTATATACATTTACATATGTAATAGCTGCTACACACTGTAGAATTAATGCACTTTGATACCACTTTAACTGTCATTGCTTTATCCTATGGAATCCTCAAGTTTGTAGTTTGTTGTGACACCAGAGCTCTCTGACATAGAAGGCTAAATATCTCATAAAACTATTAATCCCAGGATCCCATAGGATGGAGCCACTGCAGTTAAAGCAGTATCAAACTGCACTAATTATCCTGTGTAGATTGAGCCTAAGACAAGTAACAGAGTGGTGGAAGTCTATGCTTGTTGTCTGTTGATCTTAAGTACTGAGAATCCCTCCCAGAGATGTAAATGTAAGGGGCAAAATGACAACAATGTTCCCCAATAAGAATTCTAGCTCCCCATGAAATTAGCCTTCCCTCCCAAATTTCTAGCATTGCAGAAAATGAAATGTTAAAAATCATTCACATTGAGAACTCTTCTGTTTTCTGTGTTTGCCAGCCCCTTTTCTTTGGATCCCTGTGTTCTATTTCTAAATGCTTCACTGAAATTTTAGGTTACTGCACTGCTAGAAATTTGGAGACAGAAGGAAAATGTTAGGGGCAGAATTCTTATTGGGGACACAATGCTCTCATTCCTTCACCACCATTACCCAGAGCTACATTCTGATCATCCATTTCCCAACCACACCAACAAGAGTACAGCAGGAATGAAAGGCTGAAGGGAAAGAAAAAGAGAAAGGTCTACAAACTTGGAAACCTTTGAATCTGCTTTATAAGATATTGTCCTGTTGCAACCCCAACCGTTGTTACACAAATTGGGGGAGAGAAATGCTGTGTTAGCTGAAAGTGTGCATGTTTTATTACTTGTAAATCTGTGCGAAAGCTGGTTAGGATGACAGAGTTCACTGAATAATTCCTTGGACATGCAGCACTCAACCAGAATAGGAAATGCCAGAGGGCAAAGTCCTAGAGAGCTGGAGCTGCAAAAGGAAATCCAGCCAAGGAGTGAGGATGGTCATGCAAGGAAGGATTTCCTCTCTCGATATCATAGATGTGGGTGGCTGAAGCCAAGCCACCCTCAGGCATCCTGAAGGCAGTAAAGCCATCAGATGTGAAAAGGCAGATGAGATAGGACAAGAAGCATTCAAAAATAAAATACAATAAGCAGCTAACTACCTGTTGAGTAGAGGTAAGACGAACAGCTGAGCTATATGCAGAGGGATCTTGTAATACATGTGAGACTAACTGGGGAAAAGAAGTTGGTAGCATAAGCTTTCGTTGTCTATGGAGTTTATCATACGACGGAATTTGGGGTAATGCAATGGCAATCCGAACACAATCATGGGGTTTCACGTTATTGCGAATGAGTGTATCTCACGCAATTTCAGGCAATGGGAAGTCATTCCGAACGCAATCATGGGGTTTCACGTAATTGTGTATTAGAGTATCTCGTGCAATTTCAGGCAATCGGGGGTCATTTTCGGGAAATGGGAAGTCATTCTGAATGCATTCCAAACACAATCAGATTTCACGTAAATTTGATAAACTAGCGAATTCACGTAATTGCGAATTGGCTCCATTCGCAATTGAGAGAAATTCCTCCCATGTGATAAACTCCTATGAAAGCTTATGATGCCAACTTTTTCTCTCAATTAGTCTCAAATGTGCTACAAGATCCTTTTGCATGCTGATCCAGATGAAGACGTTTATCACACAAAGGAGATCAGGAGTTTATCCCATGAGTATCCCAGAAAAATCATGTAATTATGCATAATGATTTCACATGATGTTGCAGAAAACCCACCATTAAAGTGGTCACAAAGAAGCATTAATGCAGATCTTTTTACTTTTGGGATTTCAGCAACAATACATTTCTGATATCATTTTATTTGCACAATTGGTTTGATAATCATTCACACAATTACTCGCCATTTCCGCTTCATTTGTGGGATGCTTTACATGCGCTTTAATCTCTCTTTAATTTTGAAACGAGCCCCAAAGTGATAAACTGCTAACATGGCTATGTCTTTGGCCAAGCTGAACTATATGTTTGGTAGGGTCTTCTGGCAATAAGGGATTTTTCTTAGATGGTTTCACTCTGTGGTCTGCTTATAGCAGGGGTGAGAAAAGTGTGGCCTTCAGGCAGCACAAGAGTCACCTTACAGTCACTTCTTTTTATTATTTATTTTTAAAAATCTTTCTTCTCCCAAGGTGCCCCAAAACATGCCAAAAATGACCCCTAGTCCTCTAGAGGTTATTATGGAGTTCAAAAAAAAATATGGCAGGTTGTATAAACCTCCAAGATCTTCTGGGGAACTAAATGTGACCCCCATCCTTCCATAATTTCCCACCCCTTACTTTGAGGAATCATATATGAGTATTTGAATACTAGCTAACTTAAAATAGCTCAAAGCCCTATACACAGAAAACAAGTATGCTGGGGGGAAGTGTTGTTCAAATCCCTCTTCACTGATTGATACGCCACCTTTCCATGTGCATAGAGGGCTTAGTGTGTGTGTGCGCGTTTGTTTTTAATTTAGTCAAGCATTCAAACACATGGCAACCCAACCTCTGTCTTAGGAATCTGGTCAGAGGCTGGAGCTTTGTAATGTTGCTGTATGTCTCTTCTAACTCCTTTTTTAAAATTCATAACTGGAGATGGCGGCTGCTTTTTTAAAATGAGAAATGTTGTGATTCACAATCACATGGTGATTCTTCTCCCAGATCCTGAATATTTGCAGCCCCAAGACACCCTGAAAATATACAGGACTCAACCTTAAGGCTCTCTGACCAGATCCCATCTGATCTTGGATGCTGAGCAGGGTCAGCTCTGGTTCATATTTGGATGGGAGATGGCCAACGAAAACCAGGTATTGTAGGCTATATTTCAGGAGAAGGAACTGCCAAACCACCTTTGAGTATTCTTTGCCTAAGAACACCCTGTGCATTTCATGGGGTCACCATAAGTTGACAGGTGGCTTGAAGGCAGATACACACACACAAAGGGCTCCCTAGCTGCACACAGAGGCACTTTAATACAATTTTTTTTTCATTTTCCTTTAAGGAGGAGAAAGAAAAGGAGGAGGCTGTAGTCCATGTGCTTGGGTGAGATCTAATTTAATTTACACTTGAGCCATTGCATTCTGGGAGCCAGTGCTGGGAGGCTACTTAAGGCTACTCAAGGCTAGCAGAAGCTTCATTTCCTTTAAGGAGGAGAAAGAAAAGGAGGAGGCTGTAGTCCATGTGCTTGGGTGAGATCTAATTTAATTTACACTTGAGCCATTGCATTCTGGGAGCCAGTGCTGGGAGGCTACTTAAGGCTACTCAAGGCTAGCAGAATTTTGATTTTTTTTTTTATCTAGTCAAGGAGGTGTTTAGAGAATAGAAGAGGAGCCGGCCTGAAGCATCAGAGGAAGTGAATCAGAGACTTGCCTTTGGAAGGAGCTTTTAGCCAGGAGCTCTCTACATAACTATAGGCCCCGTGACTTGAACTCAGTGACAGAGCTTGGGAATAAAGGCCAAGTCTAGCAAGGGAAGCCCACAGTCTTGTTTCAGTGCCTCTTTAAGACTTCCCAGTATGGACACTGAAGGCCCTGCTGCAGTCACCTGCAACACCTGTGGGATGTTTGTCTTCTTGCCTACAGATGTGGGGAACTACACCTGCCCCAAGTGCAAGTTGGTAGCCCTCTTGGAAGAGAAAGTACAGCAGCTAGAGGAGCAGATATCTGCACTCCAGCATCATAGAGAGCAGGAGAATCTCCTGAACAGGTCAGACCAGAATGTCTTGGGTGGGAAACAGAGAGAGGAAGTTGTTGGGGTGGAGGAGGTCACTGCACATAAAACAGAGGTAGATGCTTGGAGGAAGGTCACACACAGAAGTAAGGAGACCAGGGAACGTTCTGTGAGCGGCTTGCAGCTACAGAATCGCTTTGAATCTCTCTCTGTTGTCAGAGATGATGAGGAAAAGCAGCAGGGACAGACATCAGGGACAGAGCAGGAGAGCCTGAGAGTATCACGAAAAGGAACAGCCACTGCTAAGCCTCGGAGGAGGCGTGTGGTCGTGGTGGGGGACTCCTTGCTGAGGGGTACAGAAGCAGTGGTTTGTGGGCCTGACAAGATGTCTCGGGAGGTGTGTTGTCTCCCTGGGGCAAAGATCCATCATGTGACGGAGAGGCTGACCAGACTTGTCAAGCCTACTGACCGTTATCCCCTTCTTTTGGTTCATGTGGGAACCAATGATACTGCAAGGCACAGCCTTCAGAATATCAAAAGGGATTATGAGGCTCTGGGAAGGAAGCTGAAAGAGATGGATGCACAGGTTGTCATCTCATCTCTACTTTTGAGTTTCTCAAAAGGGAGATATTGAAGGCACAATTTCAAACAGTACCAATGAGGAAGAAAAATGGAAGATGTCTCAAGAAGCCAGGATGGATGACTAAGGAACTTTCAACTGAGCTAAGTTTTAAACGGAACATGTATAAGAAATGGAAAAATGGAGAAATCACGAAAGAGGAATTCAAACAAATAGCCAGCACATGTAGGGGTAAAGTCAGAAAAGCTAAAGCGCAGAATGAACTCAGGCTTGCTAGAGAGGGCTTTTTTGGATATGTCCGCAGCAAAAGGAAGAAGAAGGAAACAGTAGGGCCACTGCATGCAGAAGATGGCAAAATGCTCACAGGGGACAGAGAAAAGGCAGAATTACTCAACACCTTCTTTGCTTCAGTCTTCTCAGAAAAGGCAAAGAGTGCTCAACCTAAGGATAATGGAACAGGAGACAGAATAGAGGAAATTCAGCACAGAATAAGTAAAGAGGTAGTACATAGGTAGTTCTATGATTCTATGATTCTACAGGAATACCTGGTTAACCTAAATGAATATAAATCTCCAGGACCAGATGAACTACATCCTAGAGTATTAAAAGAACTGGCAAATGTAATATCAGAGCCATTGGCAATAATCTTTGAGAACTCCTGGAGAACAGGAGAAGTCCCAGCAGACTGGAGGAGGGCAAACGTTGTCCCCATCTTCAAAAAGGGAAAAAAAGAGGATCCCAACAATTATCGTCCAGTTAGTCTGACATCAATTCCAGGAAAGGTTCTAGAGCAGATCATTAAGCAGAGAGTCTGTGAACACTTAGAGGCCAATGCCATAATCACAAAAAGCCAACATGGGTTTCAGAGAAACAAGTCATGCCAAACGAACCTGATCTCTTTTTTTGATAAAATTACCAGCTTGGTAGATGAGGGGAATGCTGTGGATATAGTATACCTCGATTTCAGTAAGGCCTTTGACAAGGTTCCCCATGACATTCTTGCAAACAAGCTTGCAAAATGTGGGATAGACAAGTTAACTGTTACATGGATTTGTAATTGGTTGACTGGCCGAACTCAAAGGGTGCTCAACAATGGCTCCTTTTCATCCTGGAGAGAAGTGACCAGTGGGGTCCCACAGGGCTCTGTCCTGGGCCCAGTGCTATTCAATATCTTTATTAATGATTGGGATGACAGTATTGGGGGGCTAGTTATCAAATTTGCAGATGACACTAAACTGGGAGGAGTAGCTAATACCCCAGAGGACAGGATCAAAATTCAAAACGACCTGAATAGACTAGAAAGCTGGGCCAGTGCTAACAAAATGAAATTCAATGCGGAGAAATGTAAGGTTCTGCACTTAGAGTGGAAAAATGAAATGCACAGATATAGGATGGGGGACACCTGGCTGAATGAGACCACATGTGAAAGGGATCTAGGAGTCCAAGTAGACCATAAGCTGAACATGAGTCAACAGTGTGATGCGGCAGCTAAAAAAGCCAATGCAATTTTAGGCTGCATCAATAGAAGTATAGTTTCTAGATCAAGGGAAGTTATAGTGCCACTCTATTCTGCTTTGGTCAGGCCCCACCTGGAATACTGTGTCCAGTTCTGGGCACCACAATTCAAAAAAGATGTGGAGAAACTGGAGCATGTCCAAAGGAGGGCAACTAAGATGGTGAAGGGTCTGGAAACCTTGCCCTATGAAGAACGCCTTAGGGAGCTAGGGATGTTTAGCCTGGAGAAGAGAAGGTTAAGAGGTGATATGATAGCCCTGTTTAAATATTTGAAGGGATGTCATATTGAGGAGGGAGCAAGCTTGTTTTCTGCTGCTGCAGAGACTAGAACGCGGAACAATGGATGCAAGCTGCAGGAAAAGAGATTCCACCTCAACATTAGGAGGAACTTCCTGACAGTAAGGGCTGTTCGACAGTGGAACACACTCCCTCGGAGTGTAGTGGAGTCTCCTTCCTTAGGGGTCTTTAAGCAGAGGCTGGATGGCCACCTGTCAGGGATGCTTTGACTTGGAGTTCCTGCATGGCAGGGGGTTGGACTGGATGGCCCTTGTGGTCTCTTCCAACTCTATGATTCTATGATTCTATGATTCTATGATTTGTTACTCCAGTTTCACATGTTGTTTTTGTGTGCCTTCAAGTCATTTCCAGCTTATGGCAACCCTAAAGTGAACCTATCATGGGGTTTTCTTGGCAAGGTTTGTTCAGAGGAGGTTTGCCATTGCCTTCCCCTGAGGTTGAGAAAGTGTGACTTGCCCAAGATCACCCAGTGGGGTTCATGGCCAACCAAGGAATTGAACGCTGGTCTCCAGAGTCATGGTCCAACATTCAGACCATGATGCCACACTGGGTCTCTCCAGTTTCACATGTCCCAGGACAAATATTTTTAAAAGGTTCCAGTGTTGAGATCTGAGAAGATATTCGCAAGATTGCCTTTTGAAGACTACAATTCCCAGAAACTCTCATCCAACATGGCTATTGGCAACTGATGGCTCCTTTCTTAGGGGCACACTGAACCGTCTCTGGGTTTCTAAATGCATGTTAGAAAAACTGTCTTAGGAGCTGAGCTTATTGGGAGGATAGGCTTCAAGAAAAACTGTCTTAGAAGCTGAGCTTATTGGGAGGATAGGCTTCAGTACCTTGGAAAGCTCCTTTAAAGTGAGCTTTAAGGTTAATCTAAAACATGGAGTGGATTCACTGTCCCATGGACATGGAAGCCAGAAGCTGACTTTCAGGTGACCATAGATGTTGCAAATACATGCATCTCTATTTTTGGCACACTTTCATCCCTTGATGTGAATTCTCCCCACAAAGTGTAAACACTTGCAGGGCAGTCACAATGAAGAGGGCAAAGATCTGTTTTCTTTTCCCCCAAAGAATGAGACTGGATCTAACAGACAGGATTGGATGTTAAAAGAAACTACAGTGGTTAAAAGAAACTCCACGTTTGCTGGGTATGGGACACAGGACTGCCATGAATGTGGAAAAACTACAAATAAAGAAAACTATTCTTTTTATCTGAGAGAACACCTCTCTAGGCATCTTCAGGTCCTCCGGTGCAACTCTATGATCAACATGTGCCAGAAATTGATCATAGAATCGTGCTGAAGGGCTTACAAATGCCTAGAGAAGTGTATTCTCTAGAAACTTCTAGGTTCTCCAGCACAACTCTATAGTCAACTTCTGGCAGAGTTGCGCTGGAGGACCAAGAGATTCCTGAGGAACGCCTTAGGGAGCTGGGGACGTTTAGCCTGGAGAAGAGAAGATTAAGAGGTGATACGATAGCCTGGTTAAATATTTGAAGGGATGTCATATTGAGGAGAGAGCAAGCTTGTTTTCTGCTGCTCCAGAGACTAGGACCCAGAACAATGGATGCAAGCTCCAGGAAAAGAGATTCCACCCCAACATTAGGAGAAACTTCCTGACAGTAAGGGCTGCTCGACAGTGGAACACGCTCCCTCAGAGTGTAGTGGAGTCTCCTCCTTTGGAGGCCTTTAAGCAGAGGCTGGATAGCCATCGGAGATGCTTTGATGGAGAGTTACTGCATAGCAGGGGGTTGGACTGGATGGCCCTTGTGGTCTCTTCCAATTCTATGATTCTATGAAAAACAAGGGAACATATTAATCAAAACTGCAAATAATCAAATCCACAAAAGTAAAAGCTGCAAATGTGGAGGGCCAACTGTACTTGATGATTGGAGCAATTATTTAGAAGGGCAGTAGGGTCTCCAAGTAGAAGCTGTATCTATTTTAGGGGAAGTTCTCCAGAGAATCAGCATGGAATAGTGGTTTGAGCATTGCAATGACTTTGAAGACCAAGGTTCAAATCCCTGCTAGGCCACAGAAACCTACTGTGTAAACTTATCAAGTCTCTCAGCCTCAGAGAAAGGCAAAGGCAAACCCCATCTGAACAAATCTTCCCAGGAAAACCTTGTGATAGGGTCACTTTAGGGTCTCCATGAGTCAGTACACAGCAACAAAGGGAAGGTCTCACTCTGATTCCCCTACACTGTGGGAGATATACATGACTGATATACCTCTCTAGCTGTGTGATTTAACAGTTGCATTTCATTATGAAATACCTGGGGTACATGCTATAGTGCACCAGGGAGCTTTCCCCATTCATTTTGTATCTCAGAGTGGAAATCGTCCAACCTGTGAACCAACACCAAAGCCACTCATCCAGATCCCAGAAGTCATTCCAGGATCCTAAGGGTCATTCTCACTGAAGAAAAGGGAGATTTGTTTGGGGGGGGGGGGGATCATGATTCTGGAAGTCTCCAGGAGGCAAAACCATGGATTGATACAGATACATAACCATGGATTGATACAGATTTACTGCGGTTATGGGTGAAAGACCCCTGTGAACATGGAGAAACTGCAAATAAAAAAATACTATTCTTTTTACCTGAGAGAACACATCTCTAGGAATCACCATATCCTCCAGTACAACTCATGGTCAATATCTGTCAGAAAGTAATCATAGAATCATGCTGGGGGACCTACAAATGCCTAGAGAAGTTTTCTCTATGAACTTCTAGAATACCTCTATGGTCAACACCTGTCAGGGTTGCGCTGGAGGACCAAGAGATTCCTAGAGAGAACATATTAATCAAAACAGCAAATAATCAAATCTGCAAAAGTCAAAGCCACAGATGTGAAGGGCCAGCTGTATATAGATATAGATATTCCAAAAAGCAAACCTTGATTTTTCCATTTTATATAAGGGACATCATTTTACTATCCATTGTATTTAATGGGATTTGAAGATCCCAGGATGTTGGTAATCAAAGTGGGGTCTTGGAAACAAATCCCAGTGGATACCAAGGGCCCATTGTGTTTATTTACGCAATTATACTGAAGAAGGATACTGGTTATTGGTCTTTAGGATCTCATAATCTGACTCCTCTACACATCAACAGGAAATTCGACGATGCTTCTCTTTATACAAAGTGTAGCATGCAATGATTTTGGAGTTCTATCCTAATTTCACTTCAGTTTAGCATGGACATAGGGGCAGAGGCAGAAGCTTGTATTTTAGATTGTGTCATTTTTGAGAAATGCTCAGAATGCCTGACTCAGACCCTTGAGATAACATGCTTGTAAATTGTCTTTTCCAGTCCCCCTGCCTTGTGATGAAATGGACACATCTGTTAACTGAAGTCCATCAGCTTGTGGACTTCAACTGGTCTGAGCGAGTACAATCCACCCCAGTAAATTCTTGTTGCTTTAGGTCAAAGTCTTTTGCAATCATTCAAAAAACATTCATTGTACTCGTACATAATACAGAAATCATATATATTAATACAATGACAGGTGCTGTTGCTATTAAACACAACAAAATTAAAAGCAGGGTAGGGAAAAACTAGCAACAAACAATACAACAATAAAAGACAGCAATAAAAATCATCAAATCAAAGTAGCACTATAACAATTTAAAGCCTGTGATAACACTTTTGGCCATTATCCTCACAGCAGTCACAATAAAACAAGACACTCCATAAGCACCAAAACAAATAGATGAACATGTGACAATAGAAAGCATATCTTTCCCACTTTTCAAAGAGATAAGTGTGTCGGTCTCTTTCAGTATCAAAAGAAAAGAAGAAGGAAAAAGAAGTTCAATGGTGGTTTGAAGACAAACCAGGTCATTTCAGCATAAGCTTTTGAGAACTGTAGCCCACTTCTTCAGATTCATGGCAAGTGACCCAGGTAGACTGTCTACTGAGGCTGCATTCTGTGAATCTGAATAAGTGAATAAGTTTCCCATTGGGGTTCCAAACACAGTTTTGGACTGGACTAGAGCCCCTTTTGAGGACTGAATGGAAGAGTGCAATGGGGGAAAACAGCAAAAGTTCAGCATTCTTCTCTTGCAAGTCACCATCATCCAGTGCTGCTTTACAAAAAAGGGGCAGGTGGGGATTGAAGACACAACTTGGCTTAGTCAAGTATAGCTCCAGCCCATGTATGAATATTTAACCAGTGGACAGAATGAGTTGCCCATCTCAAGTGGTGGTGGGTGCTGCTTACCTCTTTCAGAAGTTATCCCACAAAGCCAGAAAGCCTTACTAGAGGCTCTCCATCTGCAGCAAATGCTGTAGTTTGGCCAGGCTCTGTAGAAATGCCATATGGCAGTGCTGCAACTCAGCAATATCCAGTATGCATTTCTACAAAACCAGCCCTCAATGTCTTGTTCTGAGTGCCAGGCATCACAGTGCAAAGCCAAACATCATAGACAGAATGTCCTGGAAGATGAGCTGTTCTGCATAGACACAGTAGAATGCCAGGATATCCCTAGTCACCCACAGTGTCTGGCTCTTTGGAAGTAGACTGGGCAATTGGGCATTGCCAGCTGTAGGAAAAGCAGTGCCAGCCATTGTAGAGCCAGTACTGCTTTCCACAGACGATAGGCAGCAGCAAGTGCGTGTATGTATCTTCTTCTCCAGCCCCAGGTGGCAGTAGATCTTGGGGCACTGCTCTCATCTAAATTCAGTCTTTTGCAAACATATATGTGTTTGCATGTTATGATACTTGAAAATGTCTTATGATTATTATTTTTTTAGTTGTCATGTTTTTGTTATGGAGTTCTGCTTTGAATGTTTCCATGTTCCCTTAATTCTCAGTTCCACAAATGCGGAATGGTTCATCATCTCTAGAAAGCAAAAGAAAATCATGATGGGAGTTCAGAGTGAGGTTTCTAGTAACAGGAATTAATGGGGAAATTGAAAGTCAGGCTAATTAGAAGAGCAAGAGTGCAGCTGTAGATGTTTGATGCATAAGCAGTCAGTTTGCCTCTGTATTCCCTCCTTGTCCATTCATTATATATATTTTCTCCATGGAACTGAACATAGCAAAGACAGGGTTTCATTAGAACTAAACAGATTCTCCCTAAGCTGTGCAAATACACTTTGCAAGAGCAGAAGCTACAGACAAGTTACAGGGGAAGACCACCATTGCCATCATACTTTACTTGAGAATGTTCAAAGGTCTGTCTGATTGGTGATGAAAACAGGATACTGGACCACTTTTAACAGGACACTTCTTATAGTCCACATACTAACAACAACCTTAGTAAGATAGCTCTGGTACTTTAAGTGCTTGTTTTTTGGAGTATAGCTCCCAGAATCCCTCAACCAGCTTCCCTTATGGGCATATGGCAGTGCTGCAACTTGGACACTAATGGTCAAGCTGACAGAGAGATTTTGAGAGTTACATCCAAAAAGGTTAAAATTAGGTTAAAATGTAAAGGTTTTGTTGATGTTTTGTGCCTTCAAGCTGTTTCCAACTTATGGCGACCTAAAGCAAAGCTATCGCAGGGTTTTCTTGCCATCCTCTGGGCTGACAGTGTGTGACTTGCCCAAGGCCACCCAATGGGTTTATATGGTCAAGCAGGGATTCAAACCCTGGTCTCCAGAATCATAGTCTAACACTCAAGTGACTACACCATGCTGACTTCTGTATGTATTATATATAAGGGTTGGACTTGCACAAGATTACGAAGTTACTGTATATACTCATGTATAAGTCTAGAAATTTAAGTCAAACAATTGACCCCAAAAGCCTGCATTTACTTATCCATGGGTCAATGTAAGTACTATACTTTAACTCTTATAAAAAAGGGAGCCACCTGCTGATAAAAGGCAAGAGTGGAGTCTGCCCTGGATGCACAGACCCCACTCTGTTCTCTCATCCATCCACTGTAAGTACAAACAGTTATGCCTGCTGGAATTTTGGAAGTTATGTGGCATTGTTTTCCTGTGTTTCATCCTTTAGGTCCTTTGTTACATCCGCCTAAGTTTTACCCTTGACTTATTCACGAGTCATATCAAAATCCATAATTTTGGACCCAAAACCTGCCCTTGACTTATACATGAGATCAACTTATAATTGAGTATATATGGTATAGTTGAGTATATACGGTTCCATACCAGCTTCTTTCTCAAACAATTAAACTAATCCTACAACTGATATTTCATTTGGTCTATATTTCAAAGTGAACTAGCTCATCTGCATAGGCTGGGCTAACATGTAGATTAGAGCAAAGCTATCCTTCTGTTTTCAGATATCTCCATATTTCAACTCAGAAAATAAACAAAAATGTGCATAATAGCATACAACACATCTAAAATGTGAATCTGGTGAGAAAATTCATTAAAATGTATATGCTTATAGGTACAGAAATAAGAATTTTTAAAAATTGCAGTTTGATGTGTAAATGGGATGGAATGAATTTACCGATGAATACATGTGAAGCTGCCAAGAACTAGGAATAGAGTGATCTGTCCAACCATAACCCACAAGCCGAGTATGTTAAAGTAATCTTTCCACATTCTGTTCAAATGTAGACACACCTGGGCAGAGTCACCTCCAGACTGGGCAGAGTCACCACCCTGGTGACTTCCAGGGCCACCATTGTACTGAGAACATTTTGAACTATATGATAGTTACAGAGCATGGTCTCTCTTTAGAAGTTTAGAATGCATGCTTGTGGTAAATTCCATTTTATGTGTTTACACTCCTCTCTCTCTTCCTTTGCATCTGAGAAACCCTTCTCACACCGTGCTTGCTCTTCCTCCATTAAAGATGCAAATGGAGCTTCTCTTTCCTGAGAAACTCAGACCTACTTTGTCTTAGCCTGTAGATTTTCTTCTTTCTTCCTAACTCAAGAAGCTCAACCTGTGTATATGAATTATGCATTAGATTGTGAGTAAATTTCTTTTTATGGTTAAAAAAGACTTGGCTATATGCACGTGTGGAAGTGATGACTGCTTCTTACTATCCTAAACTTCTGATTCAGTGCTATTTCAAATTCACCAAATCTCAGCTTCTTTAAATAAACTAAACCCATCCCAGCTCAGCCATGAAACCGACTGGGTGACTGTGGGTATGTCACATGCTCTCAGCCTCAGGGGAGGGCAATAGCAAACTTCCTTTGAAAAAATTTTGCAAGAAAACCCCAGGATAGGTTCACCTTAGGGTCGCCATAACATTATGTAACCCTGAATGTACATCTGTCCAAAAAGAACACTCAAATACCAATGTATATTTAGGGAATTATGAATTAGTGCAAAGGTAGTGGCTGGGTTACTTAGCCTTGGGATCAAATCACTATGTATACCAAGTCCAAAGACATGAAGAATTCCAGAGGCATGTTTCTAAACAAATAATGAGTTTTTATTAAAGAAAAAAATAACACACTCACATTATAAACACCATTATACACACCCATCTTGAAGCGGCCAAGGAAATCAAGGATAGAAGGTTAGAATAGAAGTGAAGCATTCCTTCACAGTATACGACACCTGAATGGATCTTGTCTCCAATTGCTGGGGCCCTGGGTGGAATAGAGGGCTCTGCATCCTCCACTGCAACGGGGGGGGGGGGGCAAGCTGCAGAGGTGCTTTGCCAGGTTGACTGACAGGCTGCCTGCCAACTGACTGAGCCAAGGAAACAAAGGAAGGGCATCAATATTTATAGGAAATTTGCACCCTGGGGCAAAATTCAAGGTACCCAAAGGTGGTGTGTTCTTTGAAATGAGTTTGGATCACTTTGAAGTCAGTTTTCGAAGAGGTAACACTAGGGTGTGAAATTGAGTGGTGGATACACATTTCTGAGGCAAGAGGGATTAGTGCACAAGATAGCCAGTGTTTACTCCTTGGTGCCATCCATTGTTGGGATTTCTCACTTTCTCTGAAGTGTCCAGAAAAAAGAGCCTAGGTGACTCCTATTGCTAGCCTACATGTGATGGAGGTATCCTAGGAGTTTATCCCTTGTGCCAATAAGCTAGCTGGCTTCTTCCAGCTTCAGTTCTGGATCCAGGATGTCCCCAGAGGTTATCATAACTAACTCACCACCTATCTACGTGGGAAACTCCCCGACTTCAAAATAGTGTGGGCTGAACAAGGCTTTGACCCGAGATGCACCCGGGGTGGCAGCATCCCACATAGATCAGTGGCCATTTAGTTATTGAAGCCGGAAGAGATAAGACAGCTTATTGGCCAAAGCGATAAGCTCTCTAGTCATGGCGTCCACAGTAGGGTCATAGAAGGGCCACTTAGCTTGTATTTTATTGCAAATCTGATATCAAAAGAGGAAGGGTCCAACTGGGCTAACAATAAGTTGGAAACTATTTGAAGGCACACACAACCAACAACATTAATAACCTCCAGTGAAGGAGAGTCCACCATTTTGGGATAGCTTATTCAACTGCTCACCAGCTCTTACCATCATTTTACATTAATACTTAGCTGCAAATTTCTTTCTTTTTAATCCATTGGTTCAGCTTCTGTCCTCAGGAAAAGTACAAAATAAACTTGTTCCATCTTCCACATGACAGCCCTTCAGATATTTAAAAATGGCTATCGTATCATCTCTCAGTCTTCGATTCTCCCAGCTTCTTTTTACAGGTACAGCTGTCAAGTCATATGTCACCCATCCTGTATTTGTGCATTTCATTTCTCTTCCCTACATCTAATACCTTACATTTATTCCCTGTTGCATTTCATTTTGTCAATACAGTACTGGCCCAATTCTCCAGTCTATTAACGTCATTGTGAAACCTGATTCTGTTTTCTGAGGGCCAAATAAGTTCTGGTCTCGTACATCAGAGATAGATACCTTGCCCTACACACATTGAGAATTCTCTTCAAGTAGCTACCTCTGATAAGGCTTCGAGGAAGCTTATCAGGTAAATAGGAACATCCCAGAGACCATTGATTCCCTATATTGTTTTAGACTGTAGAGTTAATGGTTATAGGGAGTTAATGCTAACAGGGGACAGAGAAAAGGCAGAATTACTCAACACCTTCTTTGCTTCAGTCTTCTCAGAAAAGGCAAAAGGTGCTCAACCGAAGGATAATGGAGCAGAAGACAGAATAGGGGAATTTCAGCACAGAATAAGTAAAGAGATAGTACAGGAATACTTGGTTAACCTAAATGAATATAAATCTCCAGGACCAGATGAACTACATCCTAGAGTATTAAAAGAACTAGCAAATGTAATATCAGAGCCATTGGCAATAATCTTTGAGAACTCCTGGAGAACAGGAGAAGTCCCAGAAGACTGGAGGAGGGCAAACGTTGTCCCCATCTTCAAAAAGGGAAAAAAAGAGGATCCCAACAATTATCGTCCAGTTAGTCTGACATCAATTCTAGGAAAGGTGCTAGAACAGATCATTAAGCAGAGAGTCTGCGAACATTTAGAAGCCAATGCCATAATCACAAAAAGCCAACATGGGTTTCAGAAAAAGAAGTCATGCCAAACGAACCTGATCTCTTTTTTTGATAAAATTACCAGCTTGGTAGATGAAGGGAATGCTGTGGATATAGTATACCTCGATTTCAGTAAGGCCTTTGAGGATCCCAACAATTATCGTCCAGTTAGTCTGACATCAATTCTAGGAAAGGTGCTAGAACAGATCATTAAGCAGAGAGTCTGCGAACATTTAGAAGCCAATGCCATAATCACAAAAAGCCAACATGGGTTTCAGAAAAAGAAGTCATGCCAAACGAACCTGATCTCTTTTTTTGATAAAATTACCAGCTTGGTAGATGAAGGGAATGCTGTGGATATAGTATACCTCGATTTCAGTAAGGCCTTTGACAAGGTTCCCCATGACATTCTTGCAAACAAGCTTGCAAAATGTGGGATAGACAAGTTAACTGTTACATGGATTTGTAATTGGTTGACTGGCCGAACTCAAAGGGTGCTCAACAATGGCTCCTTTTCATCCTGGAGAGAAGTGACCAGTGGGGTGCCACAGGGTTCTGTCCTGGGCCCAGTGCTATTCAACATCTTTATTAATGATTTGGATGACAGAATTGGGGGCATACTTATCAAATTTGCAGATGACACTAAACTGGGAGGAGTAGCTAATACCCCAGAGGATAGGATCAAAATTCAAAATGACCTGAATAGACTAGAAAGCTGGGCCAGTGCTAACAAAATGAAATTCAATACGGAGAAATGTAAGGTTCTGCACTTAGGGCGGAAAAATGAAATGCACAGATATAGGATGGGGGACACCTGGCTGAACGAGACCACATGTGAAAGGGATCTAGGAGTCCAAGTAGACCACAAGTTGAACATGAGTCAACAGTGTGATGCGGCAGCTAAAAAAGCCAATGCAATTTTAGGCTGCATCAATAGAAGTATAGTTTCTAGATCAAGGGAAGTTATAGTGCCACTCTATTCTGCTTTGGTCAGGCCCCACCTGGAATACTGTGTCCAGTTCTGGGCACCACAATTCAAAAAGGATGTGGAGAAACTGGAGCATGTCCAAAGGAGGGCAACTAAGATGGTGAAGGGTCTGGAAACCTTGCCCTATGAAGAACGCCTTAGGGAGCTGGGGATGTTTAGCCTGGAGAAGAGAAGGTTAAGAGGTGATATGATAGCCCTGTTTAAATATTTGAAGGGATGTCATATTGAGGAGGGAGCAAGCTTGTTTTCTGCTGCTGCAGAGACTAGAACGCGGAACAATGGATGCAAACTGCAGGAAAAGAGATTCCACCTCAACATTAGGAGGAACTTCCTGACAGTAAGGGCTGTTCGACAGTGGAACACACTCCCTCGGAGTGTGGTGGAGTCTCCTTCCTTAGGGGTCTTTAAGCAGAGGCTGGATGGCCATCTGTCAGGGATGCTTTGACTTGGAGTTCCTGCATGGCAGGGGGTTGGACTGGATGGCCCTTGTGGTCTCTTCCAACTCTATGATTCTATGATTCTATGATTCTATGATTCTTCTATGAGTACCAGTGGATTTAAAGGTTTTACAGGAGGCCAGTGCTGTTGTATCTGGGAACCTTCCTGATCATTTGCTAAATAGGATCCTGGAGTCCTTTCCAAACTACACTGTCCTCTTGGCAGGGAGTCTGAATGTTCTCGTTCAAACTGTCTAGATGACATATACCAAAACCAGGCTATAACTCCAAGTAAAATAACCCTCCTTTTGCTCCGAATATTCCTGGAAGATCCTGTGCCCTCCGTTGTGATACTGGGCAGCTGTTTAAAACATGTCCTGCTATACCACCTGGTGCAACTGCAGTGAGTCACTTGCTCAGAAAAAGGTGCCCAGCTTCTGGTGGTTGGCACAGCTGGACATGCATGCAAACAGTCACTCAGCTTCTCAACAGGATGCCAGGCAATGAGAGGACATTGGGGAAGCTCAAGGGCTAGAATACTCTGGGCTGCCCCCAGAGTAATCTAGCCTGTGCAGAAAAGACTTGCCCCTCTCTCTCCCTCCCTTTCACTTATATACAAACTCAGCACACACACCTTTTCATAGAACCCTAGAAAGATACTCTGGTCTTATGAGAACACCCACATCCCATTTCTGCATTATTATTTTTTTAAAAAAAAAAAACTGTATCGGGGTATTGTTTTCTGGTCACTAGAACGCTATTGAAATGGGGCAACATTCTGGATCAGTCACTCAGCACCTGGCCTACATCCCTCTGGAACGTGGCCAAGGCAAAGCGATGGCATTGGGATAACCTCTGGAGCTATTCTTGTCATTCTCAGCAATTCCTAAAATGTTTTCTGCAAGCATTCAGGTCCAGTGAGCTAAATGTTCAACCCCCACATAAAAGAATCCAACCTGCCTCCTTTCGGAGGAACAGTGCAAGGCTCTTGTTTTGCTCAGGATATGAAACTCTGCTGCAAAAGAAAATCTCTGCAATTGAGGGAGGGAATAGGGGATTCTGTGTGTGTCATGTACATATGGGGGTATGGATCCCAGATCTCAGGGCATCTTCAGGGTGACAGGGAGAAATCTCAGCACTGTCTTGAAAAGTGCATGTATATATATTTTCCTGAGATTTAATGCTTTCTAAAAATTTTGAATGGCATATTATTTACAACTGTAGTTAATGTTTGATGCCTCCCCCTTCTGATATCCCCTCGGAAAGGCCTGCTAGCTGGCTTTTACCAGTGTTAGAATTCCCTTCCTATATTGGTTAGCCTTGGCACTTTCCTTGCTATCCCTTCATACACAGGTAAGGACCTTACTGTTTCTGCAGGCCTTTGACAGCTGACTGCTCAAGAAGGAAACCTTTCGTCAGCTGTGTTGTTTATATTCAATATTCTTTTTAATTGTTTATTTTTAACCCCTTTTAATTTTATTCACAATTTAATTTTATTTTTAATTTTTGTACAATATACATTTTTGTAATCATATCTGTTTTAACTTTTGTAAGCCATGTTTCATACCAGACTGGAGAAAAAGTTAGATATAAATCTTTACCAAACTACCACCAAGGCCCACATTCATGACATCACAAAGGATCATCTCTAGGGTCTAGTCTGCACTGAAGAATAAATGCACTTTAACAATGATTTAACTGCCATAGCTTAATGCTGTGGAATTCTGGAATGTGTAATTTTGTGCAATATTTAGCCTTCTCTGTCAGAGAGCTCTGCTGCCACAACGAATTATAAATCCTAGGTTTCCATAGCATTGAGCCATGGCAGTTAAAGTGATGTTAAACTGCATTATTTCTACAGTGCATTAATAACTGAATTATTTCTACAGAAACCTAACCTTAGTGCCTAGGATTGTCCTGATCTGGAAGACTGCAGCTGATGTCAAACTGCAGAATTAATCCAGTTTGACACTTCTTCAATTGTCACAAATTCATCCTATGGAAACCCTGGATTTGTAATTTGTTGTGGCAGCAGAGCTCTGACAGAGAAGGCTAAATATATTGTAAACTACAAATCCCAGAATTCCATAGCACTATGCCAAGGCACAGCACTGACCAAGCACTGTGGCAAAGCAGTGTCAAACTGCATTAATTCTGCAGTATAGATGCAGCCCTGGTTGGATTGGACTGCTATTATGTGTGTACTGCCTTGACATTCACATCAGGCTGCAAACTATCTTGGGCCAAAGATCCTTAGTACTGTCCAACTGTCCTGATTAATCCTCTGTCCTCCCACTTTTACAGATGTTTTTAAAATGTCTCAGTTGTTTTCTCCTCCTTCTGCTTTTGTCCTTTGTCATCAGCTTACTTCCGTTTCTGCAAACTGAGTTCAAAGTGCAAAAGTAGCTTGCACTCAACTACCCATCAGCCGGCAGAGGAAGAGGAGGAACCTTGCCCTTCCCAGTATGCTCAAGAAAAAACAAACTGCTGCAGCCACTTCTTTAATTTGTGTGTTCTTCCTCATTAATAGCTTTTGTCATCTTGAGCACACTCCAATGTTGTTTGGCCTCCACCTGTCCCAGTTTTCTTCCAAAATATTGGACAGTATATGCTTAGGCCCACCACTGACTGAAAACTACCAGTAATGGGCTTGCATGATGTCAGTGGCAGGCAAGTGAAATGTGCTCTCAGTTCTAGTATAAGGAGCTCAGATAGTGTAAGACCCTTGCCATGAAGGTTTATTGTTTTCATGTGGCATGCACACTGGGACGGGATGGGGCCGATTTGCCCACAGCACAGATGATAGTGATCAAACAGCAAACACTCATCTCCTTTCCAAAGGCTGCTGGTGAACTTATGTAGCACCCCTGTGTATCTACCAACACTGCACCACGGCAAGGAAATGCTTGGAAATAAAAGAACAAGCAGTAACAGGTATATGGAAGGGGAGTGTCAGGGGTATTTGCGAAGCCTGTGTTCTGAAGGGCAGGCTAAGAGCAGAGAAGAGGGGCAGGCCAAAACTGTAAAACTACTTGGCACATGCTCAGCTTGACCCACAGAGACATCACATTCCATTTTTATGGGGCCAACAACATCAGACCCACGCCCTGGTTCCAGCTGCCCAGTTCTTTGTCATGGGACAAATAAAATCCACGAAAAACATAGGCTCTAAAACACAACTGTCAAGAAAATAAATGACCAAATGCTTTGGGAAGCAGATTGTTTTCCTTCTCATAAAACAGTGGGTTGATCAATCGGCTATCGCATTGTTGCATCACCTAAGCTCATTTTGAGGCAATGGTTATGGTGGTGTTTTTCACCCCAATTTTTAGAATTAGCTAGCAATCACTTTTGGACAGAATTAAATGCCCCAAAGACTCCAATATGGCAGGGGGGTTGCATGTAAAAGCTAGCAGATAGTATAAGATATGTAAGTCTTAGTCTTTTTTCATCTGCTGATTCTCCCCTGCAAATCGCCCTAAGCCCTTTTAAACTTAACACTGGTTTTTTTCAAGCCAGGAATACAAAGAAGCCTTAGGCTGCATTTGCACTGCAGGATTAATGCAGTTTGACACCACTTTAACTGCTATGGCTCCATGCTATGGAATTGAGAGCTTTGTAGTTTTGTGAGATATTTAACCTCCTCCGTCAGAGATCTCTGGTGCTACAACAAAGTACAAATCCCATAATTCGATAGCATGTAGCCATGGCAGTTAAAGTGGTGCCAAACTGCATTAATTCTGCAGTGCAAATGCAGCCTAAGGTGTTTTTCTTTCTCAGGGAAACTCAATTTTCTGCCAGTTTCTTCTGTCTTTTCCATCACAGGTTTTTTGGGTTGTTTGTTCGTTTTGTTTTGTTTTGCTTTTTGCCACATAGTCCCCTTGTTGCTGGTTCCCAAAGTTTCAACCATTTCAAAAGCAGTATTACCCACCTTAAAGGCTACAAAGGGAAGGCAGGTCTCCTGGAGATCAGGAGATTGGAGGAGGACAAATGTTGTCCCAATCTTCAAGTAAGGGGGGTGGGGGTGGGGAGGATCCAAACAATCATTGTCCAGTTAGCCTGACATCAGTGCCAGGTAAGATTCTAGAGCAGATCATTACACAGAGAGTCTGAACATTTAGAAGGGAATTTCATAATTTCAAAAGCTCAATATGGGTTTCTGAGAAACAAATCATTGCCAGACTAATCTGCTCTCTCTCTCTCTCTCTATATATATATATATATGCGTGTATATATAAAATTACCTTCCCTAACATTGTCATATTTTCTAGTGATTCATGCCTTTTCATCAAGTGGCCAAAGTACGGCAGCCTCAGTTTGATCATCTGGGCTTCCAGGGAAAGCTCAGACTTGATCTGGTCAAAGGCTAATTTGTTTGTCTTTTTAGCTGTCAAAAGTATC
Source organism: Urosaurus nigricauda (assembly GCA_034509955.1). Classification (NCBI taxonomy): domain Eukaryota; kingdom Metazoa; phylum Chordata; class Lepidosauria; order Squamata; family Phrynosomatidae; genus Urosaurus; species Urosaurus nigricauda. Next base: position 270,455,711 of record JAOEGL010000003.1, read on the forward strand.
TTCAGCAGGTGTAGCTTGCATGAGTGTTCTATACACCTGTTAAAGATGCATAATCCCTCTACGCCTGTTAAGGATGCAGCTGCCCAAATAATGGCTCCAAAATGACTGCCAGAAGTCAGCTACAGGTATGTAGTTTTCAGAGGTTCTGCTGTTTTTGTTGATTGCAGCACACAGGTTCAGAATCCAACACAGGTGAATGGCATGAGCGTGTGAAATGACTCTTCTTATCAGTGTTTCTCTACACTTGAAAAACCTGGTTTTTTAAAATCATTTTTCAAATACTCTTTCCATCCCTACACAGGAGACTCAGGTTGACCAAGATGCATAAGACCCTTGGCTAAGGCTCTACATTATTTCAGCACAGAGTAAATATCCGCCAGCAGAGTTACGTTATGCAATGCTTTTTAGTCCAACCTATGTGGATCAGTGGTCGAAGCACATGGCTCTTCAGTTGCGATGAGCAATGGGCAAAGGCAATACACGGAGGCAATACGCATTCACATGCAACTCTGTGTGCTTTACTGCACTACCACATGTATAATTGGACCCACTTGCACAACTCCACTTATGCTGCCATCAGACGGATATGACCATTGTGCATTGTCCAATATAATAATAATTTTGTGTGTTCAGTGCAACTTACACCTGCATGTGGTGAAATCAGCATCACTGCTTTGGAAGGCTGCCCACAGGCCTGCTTGTCTCCCTCCCTCTGTTGCTCTTCAGGAGCTGTTGTCACAGGGTCATGGGCCTGTGTTAGTTCTTCACTTTGGCTTCCTAATTATAGGCTTTTCTGTGTTGGCAGTAAACAGAATCGCCTTGGAGAGCCTCCCTGAAAGTGCCGCTGTCTTCATTAAGCTGTCTGTTGGCATTGCTCACACTTGGCTGGTCCGGGCAAAGCTGGCACATCAGAACCTGCTTACAAAGCTGACCAGGAAGGGCCTCCCTGTTACAATGGCACAGGCTGTGCTGAGATGCCTCAGCTTCAGTTTAAAGGGTCTCCTTAATCACCTCATACAACTTGGCTTCTGTGCCCTGCCTGCAGACAAAACATCCTATGCCGCCATGCCAACTGAGCCATGAGCCTTTGCATTTCACTTTCGTTTGGCACAGATGGATGTATTTATCTGTTTGATTTATTCAAGACAATTTTAAGCCTGTTTTTTTTCTCTAAAAACACCCGCAAAGCAGAATACAATAAGTTAAAAATCCACAGTAAAATCAATTTATAAAATAATAATACCAACAAGAAAAACAATATAATATTGCATTAAAGTCACCAGGGGTGACCAGCATGGTTAAGCATTAAAAAAAAGCAAATAAAGGAGTCCTCAGCTAAGGGTGGAAACACCTCCTTTTGGGACGATGCCAGATCTCAGTGGGGAGACCATTGGTGTCATCATTAGTGTCTGGTTCTGCATCTCAAGTGAATGAATTTCACTATGACTTAGCATGGTAAGCAACCATGCTGGTTGACACCCACTGGGATGGGTATGGTAAGGTAACCAATGAAAGATGAAGCCAAAATCAACTTTTGATGGAGCTAACTAATTCTGGGGTTGTCTACTTTCTCCTGCCTTCCAGGTATCCAAGGATTTTGCAGGATACCTCCTTGCAGGGACCCCAAACTGATTTTAAGGCGAGCAGGGGACTCAACACAAGCAGGCAGATTGCCATTGATTTTGCCTTCTTACAGGTACTTGCGTGGTAAGGGCAAATTACTTTCCACCTCTATTATCACTGAAACATCCTTAAACATGAACATGCTTGCAAACACAATGTATAGTGTAGTTAAAAGTACCCTCTGTGGGCTCCCAAGTAAGTAAGTGTGCTTAGGATAGATTATAGGGAGTCTTTATTATTCCTGGGAGCAATTAATGACAACTACTACCTTAATCTCGCTTGATCATTTAATACAAAGGGTACTCACCAATGGCTCCTCTTCATCTTGGAGAGAAGTGACTCAAGGGGTGCCATGGGGTTCTGTCCTGGGCCCAGTGCTATTCAACATCTTTATCAGTGACTTGGATGATGGAATAGAGGGCATACTTATCAAATTTGCAGATGACACCAAATTAAGAGTAGTAAATACCCCAGAGGACAGGATAATAATTCAAAATGATCTTAATAGATTTGAGCCAAAACTAATGAAATGAATTACAGCAGGGAGATATATAGAATATTACACTTAGGCAGTAAAAATGAAACACAGATATATAGGATGCGCAACATCTAGCTTGAATGTGCATGTGAAAGGGATCTGGGAGACTTAGGGGCAAAACAGAAGGGCAGGAAAAAGTGGATTGAAGCTGCCTTTTCTGAAGCCACATTGAAACCCCACCAACTGCACCGCTGGCTCCCAAGACAGCTGGAGTGCTCATGTCATGACCCCATGACATGGCTTCACATCAGGAAGAAGCAGAAAAAAGCTGCTTCTTTTTGAAACAGCTTTTCCCTGCATAAGGCACCTAGAGGGCACTTTCCTGCTAGCTTCAAGGCACGTGTCATCTAAATGCCACATCTTCAAGCCAGCCTGAAAGTACCTCTTTTTGCCTGTCTGTTTAGCCCCGTAGTAGACCACAAGCTGAACATGAGTCAACAGTAAGATGCAGCAGTAAAAAAAAATCCAGTATGATCCTAGGCTGCAACAGGAATGTAGTGTCTAGATCAAGGGAAATAATAATTTTGCTTAGGTCAGACCTCACTTGGAATACAGTGCCCACTTCTGGGCACCACAATTCAAGATGGATATTGACAAGGGGCACCAAAATGGGAAATGTTATGAAAACCATGCTCTATGTGGAGGGGCTTAGGGAGCTTGGGATGTTTTAGCCTGGGGATGTTTAGCCAGCTTTCACCACCACACCACACTTAGCAACTGGAAATGGCATGGATGATTCTGAATTTGGTGTTTAACTTTTACAGTCTTATCTAATTCCTTCAAAGCTGCCTTTCTGCATCTGCTCATCTTCTGAATTCATGACTGCACTCTGCATTTTGCTTATTTCAGTGTCATGAACACCCACTGTAAAATTATGTCAATCATCTGTAGTCATTATTTTTGTTTTCTTAATATTCAGCCACTTTCTTCCTTAACTTCCATCAATAGTTGTCTCAATTCTTTGCTATTTCCTCCTAGTAATATGGTATCATGTCCATATCTTAAATTGTTGATGTTCCTTGTACCATTTTTCATGCCTCCTTCCTCCAAGTCTAATCTTGTTTTCACTATGATATATTCCATGTACAAATTAAACAGATAGGTCAATAAAATGCAGTCTTGTCTGCATTTGGCAATGCATTTGCATTTGACAATGCAGACAAATGACAAATTTGCCTATGTCAAATTAAAATCATTCTGTTTTCCATAATGTGTCCTGACAGTGGCCTTTTGTCCAGGGTATAGCTTACACATCAGGACAATCAGAAGTTTTGGCATATTCATTTTTTAGACTCAGCCATAATTTCTCATGATCTACATAGTCAAAGGCTTTGCTGTAATCTTTAAAGTACACAACCATTACTAGCTCTACATCATATGCTCCAACTCTCTCCCATTTGACAGGGGCAGTCCCACTTAATCCTCTGTCATCCCACTTTTACAGCTGGTTTCAAAATGTCCCAGTTTCTCTCTCCACCTGCCACTTTCCCCCTTTGTCCTCAAATTACTTCAATTGCTGCAAACAATTTGAAATGAAAACTTTTTTGTACTCAGTTAACTCATGGGGGGAGAGAGGAAAGGAAGAGTAAGAATCTTGTTCTTCCCAACAGACTCAGGCAAAAGCAAACTGATGCAATTTCCCTTCATTTGTGTATTCTTGCTCACAAATAATTTTTGCCATCTCAACTACGCTGATGTTGCTTGGCTACACATATTGCAGTTTTCATCTTGAGAAATCTTGACATCATTCCCACTTATAAATAAACTGGTTTGCGATTTGAATCAATGGATCGATTCAACAGCGAAGCATAGTTCACACTACATTTGCCCCGATTGCATTTTTTTCCTGTAAAATAACCCACTTGTGGTTCACATTCATGAATGAATAAATTCAAAATGGAGCTGTTCCACCCAATTGAAGGGCAATTTTAAATCGATTCCAATCCGCATCTGGTTCACGTTTGTGCGGAATCGATTTATCCAAAAAGATGTGGAAAAATCAGTGTCAAAAAGACGTGGGTTAAATGGGACTAGCGCATGGCCCCCATCTCCAAATTATCAATTGGTTCAAGTGGGAACTAGGGTCATTTGAATCGGTTCAAACCGATTTGCAATCCGGTTTAAAAGGTAGTGGGAATCAGGCCCTTGAGGTATGTTCTATCATAGGTGGGAGAAGAAAGGAAAAAGCTTAGAGAAGTTATATTTTGTACTTGCTTAAGGGTTCCTTTCATCCACTCCTATGTTCCAACTCTATAGTACTGGCATTAGATAAGATGAACCTTTGCTCTTTACTAGTGTTTTTCATTACATTTAAGTTAGGAAAAATTAAAAACATAATATGGCAAGCAAGGATCAGATGAAGTGACTTTACAGCCCAGTCTGCTTCTTGATTTGAAGCTTTCTCTCCTGAGTTCCCTTGCTCACATATCAAGAGATAAGAAAGAACAGTTAAAGCTGCACTTGAAAGACCAGAGTGGAAGGGGTTAACCACAATCTGCTGACAATGAGGCACATCTTTGGCAAAGGCTGGAAAAGGGGGAGAAAGGGAGGAAAAGGTCCCATCTGGTTATTGCCCTGATTTATGGGCCCTTTTGGGGGCATTATGGGACTCCAAGGAGTTGGGAATGACTGCCTGGCACAAGGGCCAGTTTGTTACCAGTTTGGCTAATAGGCTCCTGCTGTCATGCCCACACATGACTGAGCAAGAGCTATTTGTCCAGGGTAGTGATATTCATGCCCAGGCAGACTTGTTTCAGATAGCTATCCCTCTGAACCATACAGCTGAAGTTAGGGAAGGGAGCCATTTATCACTTTCTTTACAAGTTAAAAAAAGGAAAATGGGAGCTATTATTGGGGGGGGTTTACAAGTTTTAAAAAATGCTGTCTGAGCATGGTGTTTAAGGACAAGAGGAGGAAGATCAGTCACACAGCTAGATCTGGGGAGCAGAAAGAGAGTTGGACTTGGAAATATTAGAATCATAGAGCTGGAAGAGCCATCCGGTCCATTCTGCCAAGCAGGAATATACAAGTAATACGCTCCCAACAGATGGCCATCCAGCCTCTGTTTAGAGACTCCACCACTCTCCAAGGCAGCCTTATCCCACTTACTATTAGGAAGTTCTTCCTAATGTTTAGGTAGAATCTTTTTCCTGTAGTTTGCATCCATTGCTCCAGGTTCTCATCTCAGGAGCAACAGAAATGAACTTGTTCCATCCTCAAAATGATATCCCTTCAAATATTTGAATATGGCTATCATGTCACTTCTTAACTTACTCTTCTCCAGGCTAAACATACCCAGCTCCCTAACCCACTCCTCAGAGGGCATGGTTTCCAGAGTGTTCACCAGGCTACTTGAAGGCACACACACAATACATGAAGCAACAATTTTGTGAAATGGCTCCCCTGCCCATTATTGTTTCACAACATAAACTCATTTCACTGATTGTTCAACATATTTATTGGAGAATGAGTCCCATTACTTTTGATTTGAGGTATACACAATAACACTCTTAATCTGTGATCTTTCCCAGCAGAGAAAGATGGACAGAAACAGATAGATGGCATGATAGGTCTCAAACCTTTGTGTCTGCTGTTGCATAATGCATCTTTGAATTCTTGCAACATATTCTTAGGTTTTTTAGCTTTGTTTCCCTCCCCAGTCCCAAGGCAAATTAAAATAACCAATTCTGAGTGAATTTATCTTGAAATTATCTGTGTCATTTTGAGTATCTCCCCACCCCAACCAGCTCTCTTTCTCCCCCACCTGCACCCATTCCTCAAGTAGTTCTGCAACTCTTCTGAAAATGCTTCTGTAGACTTTTTAAAATAAAAAAATATAATAAAGAATGATTATTTAAATAGATAAATGTACACTTGCCATTTTTGGAAAGCAGCAAGGAGAGCAAAAATTTCTGCCAGCCAGCCCAGAATTTCAGTCTGAAGAAGGGACATCCGTCATGCAAAATGCAAACTGGAAAGGAAGCTAGGCTCACTCTATCTGGCTTGCAAAGGGATCTTGTTGCACTCTTGTAGTTAGTTTCTAATTTACAGTTAGTCTCTAACAAAAAAGCTTTGGTAGACTTTACTTTCTGAGATGCATGGAAAAGGACAGGTTGCTTACCTGTAACAGTATTTCTTCGAGTGGTCTTCTGCGAATACATACAAATGGGTTTTACTGCGCATGCGCAGTGCAGCTCGGAAACTTCTGGAATCGCTAGGCAGATCTTGAATTGCAACTTTTTGGCGGTAGCTCCGCCCACCCCTATATAAGCCCCGTTCCCGCTCTTTCCTCTCAGTTCCATATTTTTTTCGCCGCAAATAGCGACCAAGGAGCACCAATCAGCGGGACACTGAGGGGAGGATGGGCGGGATTTGTATGTATTCGCAGAAGACCACTCGAAGAAATACTGTTACAGGTAAGCAACCTGTCCTTCTTCTTCGTGGTCTCTGCGAATCATACAAATGGGTAGTATACCAAGCTAAATAAAGGCGGAGGGAGTGTCCAGAGAGCCATATCAGTAAATCATAACAATTTATTGAACAAGTCAACCAGCTGGAAGCTTGTAGCAAGATCAACATAAGTAAATAGTTGAGATTCCCTCCACAACACATAGCATGTTCTGAATTTAGTTGTTGTATCAAAATTATTGTAAAGACAATAAAAAACCTCATTTAAATAACCTGAGTGGTCGTTGAGTACACAGTGAACCTTGAAACAAATTCAATGGATAATGCACATATTATACATGTAGGCATTAAGGTACACCTATGGCATAAAACATGTATCTATTATCTCAGATAACAGAACATAGAAATTAAGATGCGGCATCATCAGCATCGTCAGCAGTACAATAACCCGACCATTCACCTGTGTTGGAGGTCATAATATTCATATATACACCCTTCAAGTATACAGAAACACGGCTTAGGCAACATCATTAGTGCAAATAATAGGAAGTATGGCATACCCGTAACACCTCGATAGTAAACAACATAACACAATGCTTGTTTGAATACAGCACAATAATCAAATAACCTGAGCAACGGGAAGAACAGTGGACCCCATCAGTGTAACCCCGAGACCAACACTGCCCTTCCAAAAGCTGCATCCCGTCTGGTTCTCGTGTCCAGCCTATAATGTTTTACAAATGTCAACGGCTGAGACCAGACTGCAGCTTTACATACATCCTCCAACGCTACACCAGCTAGAAAAGTGGAGGATGTAGCTACCGCCCTTGTTGCATGCGCTCTGACCCTGGCCGGAGGAGCTTTGCCCGCTATCTCATAGCAGAGCTGTATGGTACCGACTACCCATTTCGAAAATCTCTGTGTCGAAACTGGCAAGCCCTTTTTCGGTCCCGAATAACATTGGAACAGTCTGTCCGACCTGCTACAGTCTTTAGTCCTGTCCAAATAAAAGGCCAGGGCTCTACGCACATCCAGAGAATGAAGGCGGCGTTCGGTTTCGGTAGTCGGGTTCGAGGCCAGGGTCGGGAGCACAATGTCCTGACACATATGGAAGGAAGAGACCACCTTAGGCAAAAAGGAAATGTCAGTACGGAGAATCACCCTATCAGGGTGAAACCTAATAAAAGGTTGGTCTCTTCTTAAGGCACACAGTTCGCCCACCCGTCTGGCCGAAGTAATTGCGACCAGAAAGGCAGTCTTCCAGGCAACCAGCCTCAGGTCTGAAGTTGCCATGGGTTCGAAAGGTTTCAGTATTAACGAACCCAAAACAACATCAAGGCTCCAAGCCGGAACTGGAGCAGAAACTGGAGGGTAAAGGTTGTTAATCCCCTTAATAAAACTTTTAACTAATGGATCCTTGAAAAAGGAAGGTTTACCCTCAAAATAATAGTGGGCACAAATAGCAGACAAGTAGCATTTGATAGAACTGAGCCCCAACCCCTTTTCCACAAGGGTCATCAGGAACTCCAAGACTACTGGGGTCGACACCTGGGAGGGAGGCACCCCTCTAGATTCGAGGAATTCAGCAAACTTCCCCCACTTGGTGCGATACGATTTCTTCGTAGTTGGTTTGTGGGCCGCCAATATGACCCTACGGATTGGAGACGGGACGTCATCTAGGCTCCGACTCTCCAGGCCACCAGAGGAAGGTTGTCCACATCGGGATGCCGAATCCGGCCGCGGTGAAGTGTGAGCAGGTCCGGTCTGTGTTCCAGGCGGAGGTACGTCCAATTCGACAGGTGTAGCAATGAAGGCAGCCACGGCTGTCTCGGCCACCAAGGGGTTACCAGGATTGCGTTGCTCCTGTCCCGCATCATCTTCGCCACTACCCTCGAGATCAACGGAAACGGAGGGAAGGCGTACAGGAAGACGTCTGCCCACTCGAACTGGAAGGCATCTCCTAGGGAGGTCCGAGCCTTGAACCGGGAGCAAAACCGTCGACAGTGGGTGTTCTCCCGGGATGCAAAGAGATCTACATCTGGCGTTCCCCATCTGCGGAATAGGGTCGCCACGGCTTCCGGATGGAGTCTCCATTTGTGGCACGATGTGGCCGACCTACTGAGCTGGTCTGCTAACGTATTCTCTTCCCCGGGTAAATGTATGGCTTGTAGGGTGATCCTCCTCTGTACGCACCAGTCCCAAACTTCCAGGGTCAACGTCAGGAGACTTGGGGATCTCGTACCTCCCTGCTTGTTGACATAATACATGACGGTGGTGTTGTCTGTCAATAGGAGAACCACTTTGCCTGTCAGAACTGGTTCGAATGCCCTCAAGGCCTTCTGAACTGCGAGCATCTCCAGGATGTTTATGTGAAGACGCTTCTGGGACTCTGTCCATTTGCTCCTGACCGTTAGGCCCTCGGTGTGAGTACCCCATCCTTCCAGGGAAGCATCCGTAGTTAGGGTAATTTGTGGTTGCGGTCGGAAAAAGTCCATACCGGAACAAACGTTGTCTGAGTCTAACCACCAAGGAAGGGTGTTTGAAACCGACCTTGGTATCGATAGCCATTTGTTGGCGTGGTCTCGTGCAGGGTTGAACACCGAGAGAAACCATGACTGCAGTGGTCGAAGTCGAAGCCTCGCCATCGGGGTGACGAAGGTTGTGGACGCCATGTGTCCGAGAGCTACTTGGACCTCTTGAGCCCGAACTCTTCTCCTTGCCATACAAGCGCGAACGGCTAGCGTCAAGGCCTGGAATCGATCCTGAGGGAGATACGCCCGACAAGTTACTGAGTCGAGCATGGCTCCGATGAACCGAATTCGTTTCACTGGAGTTAGGGACGACTTTTCCCAATTTATCACTAGACCCAAGGATTGCATCAGTTCGAGAGCGAACTCGACATCGCTCTTCAGTTGGTCTCGAGAAACCGCAACGAAGAGCCAGTCGTCTAGGTAGGGGAATAAGCGTATCCCTTTTTGGTGCAGGTATGCGACCACTGGTGCCATGCACTTCGTAAACACTCGAGGCGCCGAGGAGAGACCGAATGGAAGGACGTTGTATTGGAACACTCGGTGTCCTATCGCAAAGGCCAGGAATCTTCTGTGATCCCTCCGGATTGCGACGTGGAAATAGGCGTCCTTCAGGTCCACTGTGGCAAACCACATGCCCTGGGACAAGAGAGGTAAGATAGAGTTTAGGGTCACCATACGAAACTTGCGGTATACCAAATGTCTGTTCAGGGCTCGGAGGTCCAGGATGGGCCGCAATGAACCATCCGGTTTCGGAACCGTAAAGTAACGTGAAAAGAAACAGTGGGAAAAGTTCTCTTCCTTAACCGGGGAAATCGCCCCCTTAAAAAGCAGAGTGCGTACTTCGTCGAGGAGGGTAGGTGAGGGTTGGGTGGGGGTGAAATGGCCCGTTGGAGGCCAATCCTTGAATTCGAGGGCATAGCCCCTGTTTAAAATATCCAAAACCCAGGCGTCTGATGAAATTTGAGCCCAGGTGTCCTGAAAAGGTAGAAGAAGGTTGAAAAACTGGAGGGGACGAACGACGGAGCACGCAAGAGCCTTTCAGGACTTCTTTCTGGGAGGCTCCGGGTCCTGCTTCCGAAATTGCTTTCGGTACCGGGAGAAAGGCTGACGACGCCCTGAGGACAAGGATGAATGAGATGGATACCTCTGTCTCGATTGCTCACCGGATTGGAATTGCCGGTCTTGATAGGAGCGGCGGTATGTTGAATAGGGAGGACGGTAGAATCCGAAGCGCCGCCGATAGGACGACTGTGGCGCCGAAGACATGCCATGCTTACGCGCCGCCGATTTCATGCGGTACTTGAAATTTAATTTATCGTCTGTTTCCTTATGAAACAGACCTGCGTCATCATAGGGCATGTCCTCAATGGCTGAACGAGCGCTTTGGTTCAGGTCCGAGGCGCGAAGCCACGCGTGGCGTCGAAGGGCTATAGCCGCCGCCATGGCTTTAGCAGAACAATCGGCGGAGTTCCTCAAAGCCGTGATCAGCCAGCTTCCTATAGAATGCGCCTCATCCCTTAACTCCGTAGCCAACTTATTGCTCTCTGCCGGAACATCGGGGAGTACCGTGGACATCCGTTCCATCAGGTACTGAATATACGCCCCCATGCAAGCGTTATAATTAGCGACCTTCAGCCCTAGGACTGAGGCCGCGTAAGCCTTCTTGGCTAAGGCATCAACTTTCTTAGCCTCTCTGTCCGACGGTGAAGTCGAGGTCTTGGGGGTGAATGTGTGTTGTGCCCCTTCAACAATTGCCGAATTCTGCCGAGGGTGAGAGCGCAGCCATACGGCCTCAGATGGCGTAATCCGATAGAGGGACTCTATCTTCCGGGCTTGGATCACCGTAGAGGCAGGAGCCTCCCAGGACCGACGAACTATTTTGTCCAACGATGGCAAAAACGGGATGGACGGTGGAGTAGGCACCTTACCCTGGATTCTCTTCTCGATAGGATCGGAAGCATCATCGTCCAAGTGGGCCACCTCGATCTCAAGGGCCCTTCCCATCCGGATTACGTGCTCGGTAAAGGAGCGGACATCATCGGTGGGGGAGGACGCACCCGGGACATAGAGGTCCTGAGGAGAGCCTGCCGCCTCGATTTCGGAGTCTCGGGACCAAGGAGAAATCAGAGGGTTCGAATCCAGGGATTCTGAATCTGAATCCGACGGAACCCGATGAACCTAAACCACCGGAGACGGAGACCGCGACGGACGTTGCAGGGCGGTCGTCTGGGTTGACGTCGTGGCCTGTCTAGGCTCCTCGACGTGGTGCACCTGAGCCACGGTCGTCTGTAGACTTCCCTGCGGTTCGGCTAGCGCACGCTCTCTTGGGACCGGGATATAGTATGTGTCCGTCTCGCTGTCGTAGACGTACCTGGGTTTCCCACGGACTGGGTGTTTAGTCGGGGACCCTTCGGGCATGGGTGTCGGAGACCTTCTCAGCTCCCGTCGAGGAGAAGGCAACAGGGGAGGCTCAAGCTCCTCCGAGTGATCGGAGAGAACCTCAATCTGGAGCTCTTCCACCGAGAGGGCCTGTTCCGCCATGGGCAAGGCCCGAGACACCGACACACCGGTTTCCACATCCTTCGGTACCGAAGCAGCCCGTTTCGAAACCGGGGAAGTCACTGAAGCCACTTTCGCGGGTTCATCAGCAACCGGAGTCTCCATCCGTGGCTTCTTGGATCCATGATGTTTGGACTTAGAATCCTTAGCCTCCGAATGCTTCTGTTTCGGGGCTTTCGAATGCTTCTTATGCCTCTCTCCCTCCGATTTGGAGGCCTTCTCGGAACCCATCCGGTCCGCAGACTCCTTACGCGGTACGGACGCCTCCTTTCCTCCCGCGGATACCGGGGAACGCACCACGGACACAGTCGAGGGAGTGGCAGTCGAACCCGAGCCCTTCGGGGGAGCCGACTTAGTCGTAACTTTCGGAGTCGCTTTATCTGCCGAGGTAGACTTACTCGCGGAAGATGGTTTGGAGCCCGACGGGAGAACCTCCTGCGGTTGAAGAGCTTGCGAAAACAGCGCGGCCTGCAATCTTGCCGCACGATTTTTCCGCACCTGCGGCGTCATGAGCTGGCACTGCGGGCAAGACCTGGGGTTGTGACCTTCCCCAAGGCACAAAAGGCACGTGGAATGAGTGTCCTTTTCAGGGATTTTTCCCCCGCAAGTGTCACAGCTCTTGAATGGAGGAGCCATGCCGGCCTGAAACGCTCGACGGGCCGCGAAGACTCGCGGAACGAGAATAATCAAACAGTCCGAGGGTCAAAACCGAAGAATATCAAATCTAAAACCGAGGATTAATCCGAAGAATCGTCAAAAAACAGTCCGTAGTCGAAAAATACCAAAAAAGCACAGAGCGAATACCAGCGAAGTTCCCTAGTGCTGCTAACGCGGCGGAAAAAAGGAACTGAGAGGAAAGAGCGGGAACGGGGCTTATATAGGGGTGGGCGGAGCTACCGCCAAAAAGTTGCAATTCAAGATCTGCCTAGCGATTCCAGAAGTTTCCGAGCTGCACTGCGCATGCGCAGTAAAACCCATTTGTATGATTCGCAGAGACCACGAAGAAGAAGTCTACTTCTCCACACAAAGCTCATGCTACCAACTTTGCACTTTGCATTAGCCTCAAAGGTGCTCCAAGATCCCTTTGTATACTGATTTTCCAGACTAATATGGCTATATCTTTGAATTCTATTTGGACTGACAGATTACCCTCGTATTTGTGTTTACACTGAAAGGGAGGCAGATAAAAAAAAGTTGGAAGCATGAGCTTGGTAGACTTTACTTTCTCAGATGCATGGAAAAGTCTACTTCCCTACACAATGCTCATGCTACCATGAGCCACCTGCACCCTCTGCACATGGGGGGAAGAGGCCTTAAGTGTGTTCAAACTGTCTCCAGGCAAATGATCCATACAAAGACCAAGGAGTGCTGCAGGGAGAAGCCTAGACTCATTTCACATGCAGAGTCTGTTCCTTTGTCCAAACTAAGGTATTAAGAATGAGGCAAGGCTTCAGGACTACTTCTACCATTAGACAAAGTGAGTTGGGGGTGGTAATAAGATGGTGTAAAAGAGAGCTGTATGTTGTTGCACCAAGGTCAGGCCCCCGATCACCTTTCTCATATTTGATATCAATTGAATATTAAAAAGGATGCTGGGATGGGTGACCTGGAAAGGCAGCTACACTGCGGAAACTTAGCCATACTATATTTGGAAATCCATTTGGCTCTAGCAAGGGGGGAAGCAAGGACACCCATGACAATGAGATCACCCAAAGGCATCAGCATAATCCCTTTGTCTATCGAGGGCAATGATGGGATCCCAGCTGAAGAAGATGGCTGCACATACACAAACAACGGATGCTTCTCTAGTAGTAGAAGATTCCTTTTGTCTGAGATATTCATGCCAATTGTCCAAACATCTCCTCAATCTCCAGACCATTCTTCTCTCTTGGACAACCATTTAGCTGTGACTTAATCCATTCATTCTGATATTACTGCCCTGATTTACTACCACCTAAACACTAGCAATTTAGTCTAATTTGGGACTGGGCAGACACTCTGTTCAATCTACTAGACTCCTCAATAAGCCATCCACCTGAGGTAGCTATTGAGCCATCTCCCTTACGCCCTTCGACTGAAACCATGCTTCAGGATCAGTACCATATTACCATTAGCAAAGCCTCTGGTTTTCCCATTCTCCCACATTTGCTTTGTTAGTTCTTGTGTGTGTGTGTGTTTCTAATTTTCTTAATAAAACTACAAAACCAATTTTGAATTGTCTCTGGAGTTCTGTGTGATTCGAAACTGGTATAAAAAGGGATAAGATCCCAAGGCTGAATGTTGCCCCAGCCAAGGTATTTTATTTGAGCTATTTAAGTCCCCCTAAAGCATATTACTTTGTGGGTGTCTCCTCAGGACTGCCAGCTTTTTGGGTAACATTGTTGCAAAGATCACTTTGGACCTCCTTAGCTACCCTGCTGACTTCACGTTTGATAGGTGTTTTCCCATCACCAGCTTGTGTAGATGGGAGAGAATGCACCATTTTTGTTTGACTTGAGCTAGCCCTGCAAGGCTCGCTCCCATGACCTTTGCCCCAGTCTGTGGCTGTGGTTATCCTCTGCTGCACACTTTAATTCTATATGGGGCCTAGCTACTTTGCTTATTTTTGATGTAACTCACCCCAAAGACTCCAAGGAATCTGATGGAGGAGGTTCAGATATAGCAAGGCCTCTGACTCCAACTGATACTGTGGAATGTCATCTGGACACAGAACAGTGGCAAAGGATCCAGCACATCTCAAACATAAAACACTGATCAAGCAAGCATCTGGTATCTCATGGTCAGGTTACTATAAATTACACAGCTGTTGGGAGTTCTGTTGTTCATAACTGTTCTCCATGCCTTTTGTGTGTTTTCTGCTCTTTTGTTTTATTTTATTTACATCCTGACTTTCTCCTGGTGTAAGATTCAAGGTGGTACACAACACCTTATTCAGATTCTTAACTTTGGACAAACTTACAGCAAACATCTCTTCATCTTTCTGTTGTGGCTTCTGTTATTGTGTCTGATGGCTTCTCATAACATATGATCAAATGGCTAAAACCGTCCTATTGTACCTCCCATCAATCTTGGTAAACTCCCTTACTTACCTGGTGTATAACCCAACTGGCTTAATTCACCTGTAACTGCTTCTTCTTACTTCTCCATACTGTACCCTGATTCTTCTGGCACTCACTGCCTGTACATTTTTCAAAACAGAACATTTTCTGCTTTTCCTTTACTCCAAGGAGCTGAAGCCACATTTGAGGTTACAGCCTCATCTGTTATTTTATCCTCACAATATTCCTGTGGAGTAGGTTAGTGACTGATCCAGGAGTGAGTTCCATGGCTGACTGGTGCTCTTAAAATGGTTCGTCAAGGTCCAGTGTTCTAACTACTACACCACATGGTTATGTTAAAAACAGAAGTATTGCTGACAGTATTCATCCTGTGGCCAACTGAGTCATAATTATTCTCCTTTTCCTTCTTTGAATGGGATCTTTAGCCTTTTTATGGGAAAGTAAGATTCCCCATTGTAAGGCATGGTTCTAGTACCCAAATTATGACAAGCCTGTTCTGGAACATTCAGGGTACAATTTCTTCCAGAATGCTGGATGGGAGATTTTGAGAAATGTCCAAAAAAGGAGGAGGAGGAGGAGAGCTAGTGGTTTGAGCATTAGACTATGACTCTGGAGATTAGGGTTCCATTCCCCCAATCGAACAAAAAACCCACTGGGTGACCTTGGACAAGTCACACTCTCTCAGCCTCAGAGGGTGGCAATGGAAAACTCCTCTGAAAAACTTGCCAAGGAAATAAACCTATGATAGGTTTGTATTAGTGTCACCAAATTAAGAAATGACTTGGAGGCACACAACAACAGCAGCAGCAGCAGCAACAGCAACAACATTTCAAAGCTTTGCATTTGTGGTGGAAGAATACCTTGGTGACTTGTTGGTAGTGGAAGGAGTCTATTGATCCTTCCCAGCCGATTTTTCATACCATGCTCCGTGGCAGTCACAAGTGAGAAATACTGAGCCAGCTTCTCTAGTTGCTGACCAAGAAGAGAGGACAGACCCAAATGGCAAAGAACAACACCCTGGAAGTGATAGACTGGGGACCAGAAATGTTCTTGAGTGCCTTGAACATTCCAGCTCTGCTGTTCCTATCTCTATGGCACTGAGAGAGATTGAGGAGATGCAGCTGAAACATGATATATGGCATGCACTTTCATTCGGCTCACAGCCAGTACCATCTGTGCTGTAAACCAAAGGAGAAGGCTTCTGGAGATTTTGAAAGGCCCCTGAGAGACCATTCAGGGAATGGAAAGGGTAGAGAGATTCAAATGGAGGGAGAAGTAAGAATAGCTAGGTTGTTCCTCTTGGGAAAACTGGAGCAAAGGAGAGTAAGATCCAAGGCAGGAGTGTGGACAACAACAGAAAGCTATGGGCAAGGCAGCTGCAAAAACAAACACTCACATTTAAGAGCTTGGAGAAAATACCATTTTTGGATGATAGATCCCTGAATTCCAGCTGTGGACCAAAAAAAGTATATTTTTCCAAATTCTGGCTAGTTCACACTATGGGATCCAAGTTCTGATACATGCAGGAAAGCTGAATTCTATCACCTCCCTTGCCATCAAAATCAGAAATCCAAGAAAACCTGTAGAAACAAATATCAAACACAAATTCCTAGCTGGCTTTTTCTATCATAATCAAGGTTCTGGGCTGACTGTCTCCCTCTCTCTCTCTTCCCCCCCCCACTCTCTCTTTCTCTCCCTCCCTCTCACACACATACACACAACTGGCCAGAATTCTGTTAGTGGCATATGCAGGTGTAAGTTGCAATACACAGTTAGAGTGACTCCTTTGTACAGTGTGATGTTATCCAAAGCTCCATCCCTCAGTTACCCCTCTTTGACCTTTGATATAATGAAATTAATATCAAAAAGGGGCATTTTAGGAAAGTAGCTAAAAAGGGGCTTCACATCACAGGATATCTGGATGGCTCAGCATGAGGGAAGCTAAGGCACTTAGCCAGGATAAGATTAAGTCAGCATAATCCCATAATTTGGAAATTGTTTGCATACAGCAAACAAAGAGAGTTTCCTTCTCAAGGGAGCTCTTTTTATTTGAGGACATTCAATCCAATTGTCCAAGTGTTCTTGCATATCTGATTCCATTCTTCTTCAATGGGAAAGTCTTTTATTAACCTTATTATTATTAACCTTTATTTATATAGCACTGTAAATTTACACAGTGCTGTACATACAATCTTAAATTAGATGGATCCCTGCCCTCAGGCTTACAGTCTAAAAGAGACAATACAAAAGGAAGAGGGGAAGGTGATGGGAAAGGGGGTGAGGTCAAGTGGTTCTTCTCTCCCTCTGGGGCCAGGACCAAGGCAGATGGACTGGAGGGAGGGCACAAGTTCTTAATACATAGTTAAGAGGAGGCATCCTGGGGCAGATGGCACAATCCTGGGAACGCTTCCCTAAACAATATAGTTTTAACTTAATTTTAAAACTGGTTAAAGAAGTGATGAGGCGCACATGTGGGGGAAGGAGGTTCCAGGAGTGAGGGGCAGCAAGTGAGAAGGGATGAATCCAGGACAGGGCAGTGGAAATCCTCAGCTGGGACAGGAGACCTTGACTACCAGAATGGAGGGTAAGAGAAGGAGTGTTAGGAGAAAGAAGTTGAGACAAGTAAGGAGGGGCCAATCCATGGAGGGCTTTGAAAGTCAACAACAAAAGCTTGTACTGGATGTGGAAGGGGAAGCTTGTACTGGATGCGGAAGGGGAAGGGGAGCCAGTGAAAGGAGGATAAGAGAGAAGAAACATGGTCAAAGAGGAGATCGGATGTGATTATACGGGCAGATGAGTTCTGAACAGAGATTAAAGGATGGAGGTGAGAGAGAGGAAGCCCTGTCAGAAGATGGTTACAATAATCTAGTCGCGATACCACTAGGGCATGGGCCAGAGTCTTGGCAGTGGAGGCTGAGAGGAATGGATGGATTTTAGCAGTGTTGTAAAGAGAGAATCTACAAGTCTTGGCAGTGGCCTGAATCTGGGGAATAAACGACAGAGAGGAATCAAAAATGAAGCCAAGACTCCGGGCTTGCTGAACCGGTTGAATAGAAATGCCGTCAACAGAAACAGAAAAGGAGTATTGAAAGGTGGGCTTAGATGGGAAGACGAGAAGCTCTGTCTTAGACATGTTGAGCTTCAAGCGCCGATGCCGCATCCACTGAGACATGGAGGCCAAACAAGAGGAGACTTGCTGTTCAAGCCCCTGCGAAAGGTCAGAGGTGGAAAGATACAGCTGAGTGTCATCGGCATACAGATAATAGGAGAAACCAAAAGAAATGATGAGTTTTCCAAGGGACAGTGTGTATAGAGAGAACAGAAGGGGACCCAGGACAGAGCCCTGAGGAACTCCTACAGATAAGGGAACAGAGGAGGAAGTCAGACCACCTGTGACCACTGCAAAAGATCTGTCTGACAAGTAATATTTAAACCAATTGAGAACAGAGTTAGAGAACCTGAGGTCAGAAAGTAAGTCAAGCAAGAGACAGTGGTCCACTTTGTCAAAGGTCGCAGACAGTTCTAGAAGAATGAGAATAGAGGCCATTCGCCTTGGCCTGCAAGAGATCATTTAAGATCTTGGTGAGGGCTGTCTCTGTAGAGTGCAGTGGGCGGAAACCAGACTGAAACAGGTCCAGGATGGAATTGGCTTCGAGAAACTCAAGACAGCGAGAATAAACTTCCCGTTCCAGAACCTTAGAGAGAAAAGGAAAAAGAGAGATCGGACAGTAGCTAGACAAAGAAGAGGGGTTGAGAGAGGGTTTCTTCAGAACTGGGGAAACGAGAGCATGTTTGAAATCCGAAGGGAAGGATCCCGAAGAGAGAGAGAGATTAAAGATATAGAGGAGCGAGGGCAGGAAATAAGGGGTTATAGATTAGAAGATGGGAGGGGATAGGATCAAGAGAATAAGTTGTAGGTTTGGAAGAATTTAGCAGTGTAGAGAGTTCATCCAGAGATACAGGTGGAAATACAGAGAGTTTATTAGTAGAAGGTACCAGGAGATTGGTGGTAGGGGGCAAATCAGGAGGAACAATTTCAGATCGAATAGTAGTGACTTTTGTGAGGAAGTAGTTGGCAAAGTCAGTTGGGGAAAACGATGAGAAGACGGGGGGAGAGGAAGGTTTTAGCAGTATATTGAAGCAGGGGAACAAATGCTGCGGGTGCCTCTCATTGGTGCAGATCAATGATTTATAGTAATTCTGTTTTGCCATAGACAGGGTGCGTGAGAAGTATAAAAGAAAAAATTTATAGTGAATGAAATCGGCCCAGTCCCTGGACTTTTTCCAAAGGTGTTCGGCTGCTCGAGAGCAGGACCAGAGAAACCTAACTGTGGGAGAGCCAGGGCTGAGCCCTAGATGTGGAGGAGGACTTGCGAACAGGGGCAAAGCGGTCAAGGGTTGAAGAGAGAGTGAAGTTGAATAAAGACATTGCTGATTCGGCAGAGTCCCCAAGATTTAAAGAAGAGAGAGAAGAATCCAAGATCTGACTGAGGTGGTCAGAATTAACAGATTGAAGATTACGAAAAGTGCGTTGAACAACATGACGAGGAGGTGGGATACAGGTAAGAGTAAAAGAAATTAGATGATGATCTGACAATAGATAGTCAGATGCCAAGTAGTCAGAGATGACACACTTAGTAGCGAGAACTAGGTCAAGACAGTGACCAGAAGAATGGGTTGAGGAGTTGGAATGAGGTTGAAGATCAAAAGAAGCTAAGAGAGAGCTAAGGCAAGACGTTGAAGGATTCTTAGGATCATCAAGGTGGATATTAAAATCACCTAGAATTAGAGAGGGAACTGAGTCCGAAAGAAAAAATGTGAGCCATGACTCAAAGTCCGAAAGGAATTGGTTAGCAGAGCCAGGAGGGTGATAAATGACAGCGACCCGAAGCTGCAAAGGAGAAAAGAGTCTAATACAATGAGACTTGAATGAAGAAAAAGAGTAGCTAGGGGGAAAAGAAAGGGGTTGAAACTGGCAAGAGTTAGACAATAAGATACCAACCCCACCTCATTGGCCCTCAGGGCGGATTGTGTGGGTGAAAGAAAGACCACCAAAAGAGAGGGCAGCGGAGGTAGCAGTATCATGGGCCAGGAACCAGGTTTCAGTTAGAGCAAGAAGGCTGAGTGATCTAGAAAGAAAAAGATCATGAATTGCTGTTGCTTTCGGAGAGGCAGAGTGACAGTTCCAGAGCGAGCAGAAAAATGGAAGCCAGGAGATAGGGAGAGGTCGAATAGGGATCAAGTTGGGAGAGATGCATGGAGCCATGGGAAAGGATGGATGCAGTGCCCAATAAACAACAGGAGAAAAAGTGACAATGAGAAAAGCAGGAAAATAATATCCAACAGTGCTAGATAACATTGCCTGAATACCACAAAACAAGAAGGATCTAGTAGATAAGGAAGGGGTGGCTTTGGAAACCTTTGCCCAATGTCCCAGTTGCTGAGGATGATGGAAGGAGAAGTGGCTTCTGAGGAATGTTCCACTGGACACAGGAGGAGGGTGGTGCAGAGGCAGCAGGAGATGTGTGGCTGGCTCTTTCTTTGTCCCCTTCGCAGAATGGAATCTTCCTCTTGCAGGGAGGAGGGGAATGGTGGAAAGGCAGAAGCAGGAGATGTGTGGCTGGCTCTTGGAAAACTCTTGGAAAAGCCATTTAAATCCTGAAACACTGACCCAAGACCCATTTCTCACATTCTTACATCAGCAGACCCATTTCTCACATTCTTACATCTCACATTCTTACATCATCATGCTACCCTGGCTCTGCATATTAGTACTGTTCTATAATGGTGACTGCCTGGCCAGAGCATCAAGGTGTGTATGCACATTGCACAGTTATGGCACTTTGATAATAGTTCCTCTATAGGCTCCTTCCTATGGAATCCTGGTGTTTGTAGTTGGCCAAAGGACTTAGAACTCTCCTGAACTATAACAATAGAACTCTCTAGCTGAGAACTCTAATCACTTCAGCAAACTAGAAATCCTGGGAGCCATGGACCTAGGTGTTGAATTAGGCATGGTCCCCCTCATCTCATTACACTGAGGGGCAGAGGGCCCTTTGCCATTTGTCAGCCAATCTGGATTCTGTTTGGAGTCCCACTATCATCTTCTGGCTACCTAAGCAGCCAACTTGTGATGGTGGTGAAAACCAGACAGGCAGAGTTAACATCAACACTCTACTTAAACAGTATGCCAAGGATCTTGTAGAATCTTTAAGACTAATAGAAAGACAGAAACTGGTTGCATGAGTTTTTGTAGTCAAAAACAGAGATGTCAATGTCTGGGCATTTTGCTTTTATCACATTACATTGCCTTGCATGTAAAGCATCAGAATATGGCAAGTTACACCTTCATAAGGAATGAACCTTCCTCTATCACTCTCTCTTTCTCTCTCCACCTCTTTAACAGGCTTCTCAATAGCTTACAGGAACATTACCATTTTAACAATCTAGCTCAGTCCTTTATCGATTAAAAATACTATCTGTTTCATTGAGGAACTATACATTTCTAAACAGGCATCTTGAACACACGTGCATCCAAGGGTTAATCTCCTTGAAGCACTTCTAAATGTAATGCCATCTATCACATCCATAAGCATCTTGATGGGCCCCTATCACAGTCATAGTGAAACATATATCTATATTAGCATAACCTAGATGAGAGTAAAGATATTCTTTCTCTTACCTGCATAGTCCATTTTTACCAGCATGTCTGGCCTGTTTAACAAGTATCATGAACTTCCTTGTAACCCTCTCTTCATGAAATGGAGACTGACAAGGCAATCTAATTTCTATCTCCTCTTGGTTTCTTTTATTCTCCCCCTTGCCTCCGCCCGGCTCAGCAGCTGTCCTCTCTGATCCAATCAAAATAAAAGTGCTGACAGTACCCCATTTATGTCAACAGCCCTCTCCTCTAATCAGATTATTTGAGATAATATAAACAAACAAGGGTAGAGCCAGATCTTGCATGTTGGCTGCCTTCCATTGGATTAATCAGCCATTGAACCTCCTATAAGTTTATTCGTAGTCATATCTACTTATATCTCAATGTTCATCAATTGGTTGACTTTTGAGTAGGTGTTCTGCCTGGCATTTAGCCTGTCTCTTTGTTTCTACTAAAATACACACACTCTAATACATATAACTTTCCGCATTTGCTCTCTTGTTCTATATGTTATATTTTATAGGTTATACAACTAACTCTTGGCCCTTGTGGTCTTTTCCAGCTGTATGATTCTATGGAGTTTATCACACGGGAGGAATTTCTTTCAATTTCGAAAGAAATGGAAGTGAGGCCAGTTCGGAATTGAGAAAATTCGCTAGTTCAGCGAATTTACATGATTGTGTATTGACACTGCCTGAAATTGCCTCCCAGTGCCTGAAATTGTGTGTGATAGTTTTTCACGCAATCACGCGAAACCCCACGATTGCATTCAGATTGCCATTGGATTATACTTCCAATTCCCTTCGTGTGATAAACTCCTATGATTCTAAACTCTGAGAACCACAATAATCCTGGTTTGTAAAAGCACAAACTAGGGTTGCCAATTGGATTTGGGATAGGGCTCCTGTGATTTTAACCTTTAAAATGATCTTAGAGGAGGACAATGTCTTGGATCCAATGTCTTAGATCGCAAGCTAAACATGAGTCAGCTGTGTGAGGCTGCAGATAGAAAAGACAATGCAACTCTAGGCTGCATTTTTATTGAGGGAAGGAATAGTACCATTCCATTTTGCTTTGGTCAGATCTCACCTGGAATACTGTGTTCAGTTTTGGGAACCATGGTTCAAGAAAGATATCAGGAACATGTCCAGGGGAGGGCGACCAAACAGTGAAAGATCTGGAAACCATGCTCTGTGATAAGCTGGGTGTGTTTAGCCTAGGGATGAAAAAGTTAGGAGATGATATGATAGCCATGTTTAACTATTTGAAAGGATGCCATATAGAAGAGGGAAGAAGCTCCAGGGATGAGGACCTGGAGCAATGAGTTCATGCTATAAGAAACAAGATTCCACCTAATCATTCAGAAGAACTTCCTGATGGTAAGAGCTGCTGAACAGTGGAACACACTGCATGATGGAGAGTGGCAGAATCTTCTTCTTTTGGAGGCTTTTAAACAGAGGCTGGGTGGCTAGCTTTTGGGGATGCTTTGATTGTGTCTTCTTTTATGGCAGGGGATTGGACTGGATGGTCCTTTTGGTTTCTTCCAACTCTAACAACAACAACAACAACAACAACAACAAATATTTATTTATAACCTGCCCCTCTGAGCGAGCATAGAAACATTCTATGATTCTAATGCACTGTAGAGTTCTATCAAGTGGAATGAAGGTATCTTTCCTTCACTTTCCAAACCCAAACTTTCAGCTGCAGCTATCCCTCCCAACATTGCTATTGCCTCACCAGTGGAGGTAGGGGAGAGAAATAAAGGAGCAGACAGCTTTGTTCCTCTCACTAGATGCTCCTCCACATTTCTTTCTCTGCCTCCACTGGTGAGGTAATAGCTGTGTTGGAAGGGGATTTCTGTGGCTGACAGTGGGGTTTGGAAAGTGAAGAAGAACAAATACTTTTATCCTATATGGCAGATAGAGCTTTGTGGTTCCTTTTTCTGCTCCCAAGATCTGTTAAGGAATAGATGAATATCAGATTCAATGTGGCAACCACAACTGTGGAAGCTACATTGTTATCAGTCCGTACTTTGGACATACTTCTTAATTTCATCCCCAGGCCAGTCTTCAGAACAGGAGAGTGTAAAGTCAGGATGGAAGGATAGCTAGATAGCTCAACAGCTTTTCTGTTTCATTTGCTTCATTGATATCTCTTTAATTTATCAAGGAAAAGCCAAGAAGAGATGATATCAAGGCATGGGAAGACCATGTGTGTGCTCAAAAAGAGCTACACCCATTTCATTATTAAAGTTGGTCCCTCTCAGAAGGGAAAGTCACTCTCTATATGGTCAGAAATAGTTTCCCATTATGTTCATCCCACTATGTCTTTCCCATTATGCCAGTGTGCTGTAATGGTATGAGCATTGGACTATGACTCTAGAGACCAGGACTCTAGAGACCAGCTCAGCTATGGAAAGCCAGGGCAAGTCACATACTCTCAGCCTCAGAAACCTCTGTGAGAGGTTCACCTTAGGGCCACCATATGTCAGAAACAACTTGAAAGCACGCAACAACACAACATGTTTTTTTAGAATATGTGCACACATTTCAGGGAAAAGATGCTGATCCATGCAGCTTCATGAGAGCTGATTTGTGAAAACAACCATGGCAACTGGCCAGCGCCTTGCTTTCTAAATCAAAGCAGAAAAACAACAGAAACTAAAAAGGAAATGGCTGATACATTTAAATGAAATGCTCCTAATTCAATAAATGCAGAACTGCACTAGGTTTAATTGGTAGCTTTATCAACAGAAGCTTAATTGATTAATCAGCAGGGGGACATCTTTAATCAAGAACAGCAAATTTTAATGAGCGGGGAGGGACTGAGCCTAAATTAAAGATAGCTGTGTTTTTTTCAGTCCCCTCCTTTTTTTCTGGTATATAAAAAAGCAAAATATTAAAGAAGCCCCCACCCCCACCCCCTTTGAATAATGAATTGTGGCTTTTGGTTATTTTGTGTAAATTATTGTGTGTATTGTGTGTTCACTTCCTGCAAAATTGGAAAAAGACAACTTGATTGAAATTTTGATGATGCACATATTAAATATAATTACTTAATTAATCGACTGAAAATATGATCCTGTGTATGTCTATTCCACTGACAGGTCTGGACCATTGACAATAATGAGTATTTTTACAGTAGATTTTGCTCAGTTTTCACAATCCTGGGAAACTATTCTGCATGGAAATACCCATGAAGTTTTTGCACAGAAATGGGGGAGGGGGGTTACACAAAAATGTTTTTCATGTAAAAACTATTTCCATAAGCATGCTTTTTTCTGCAAAAACCATCTTTTTTCAGCAAACCCACAATTTTTACATGAAAATGTTTTCGTGTAAAAATTGTTTCTAGAAACACATTTTGTGAAAACAATCATGTGTTTTTCTGAGAACCCAACCATTTTTTGCACAGTAAAGTGTGCTTCAAGAAACACAAGGAGAAAAGTTGCAAAAAAAATGTGGGTTTTGCACAAAAGGCACAAAATCCCAAAATATTTCAGGATGTGTGAATATTCGATGAAAACTGACTGACATATTTGGCTGGCATTGTGTTGGTGAATTATGATAGCCTAAGTCAAATTTACACCATTTTAGCCCACTTTTTTGCTATGTTGTAGAGGTCAGAATTCTTTTTGAAAATCTCCTCAACCCAAAAAAGCCACTTTGTAAGTAGCACAAACCTTCCAAGTTGGCCACTTCTATGTTGTCAGAAAGCAGGACGATGAGTGGAGACAAGTCCAGCTATTTTCCTGTAGCTCAATGGGTTGCAGAGACATCATCAGGGAACTCCTGAGTACCCTCAGAAGTTATTGAAAATGACCCTTGCAGTGCATCTCCTAATGCATTGTCCTGAGACAGAACATTACAGCTCTGTGGAAGAGAATTTCTTTAAATTGCTATATAGAAAGAAGTACAGTCCTCCCTCCATTTTTGCAGGGGATCTGTTCCAGAAAGCCTCGCGAAAATGGATACTCGCACATATTCAAGACCTATTGGCTTAAATGGAGACATGCCCCCATGGGAGTCTGGGGGCAAGCGCCCCATTTTAACCCCCTTTGTTCTCCTCCCATGGATAGTCAAGGGATGCCAATCCCAAATCCGTGAGAATGCAGGGAGGACTGTACTTAGAATTATGTACAAATTACAAATCCCAAGGTTCCTTAGGAGGAGTGACTTGGCAGTTGAAATGGAATAAAAGTACTATAACTAGGTAGTGAGGACACATCCTGGGACAGATATCTAGAAACCCTCTCCATAAAAAAAGATCCTCTTCCCTATGCATGCACAAAAGCTGCTGAAGATAATTTTCACGCGTCTTGCTGAAGTTCCTTTTGACACCTTTGAAACACCTTGAATATTTTGCCTACATAGGAATCCCTGCCTTTTGCTCTGAATGATTATTCAGATGAAGTTTCAGTTAATGCTTTTAATTTAACCAAAGGCTCTGCTTTCTCACAACTGGAGCTTAGTGGGACATTGAAAGGGGGAGCCAGTGAACCCAGAGAGTGTTCAGCCTGCTCTTCAAAAAGACACCACATGAAATGAAAGCAATGCTGCTTAGTGGTGAATAAAACATCACAGGGAGAAAGAGAGAGAGGTCCCTCACACAGAAGCTTGAGCTGCAGCAAAGGGATGCTAGTGGGAAAAATCTCAAAGTGTGGCTTTTCAGTTCAAAAAAACCTTAGGGCCTGAGGTTGATGTGAAAAAGGTTCAGTCTCTATTTTTGTGGTTGCTTTCTGAATCCCACTTGCTAATCCCTCTCTTCTTTTATGGGTATCAGGTTGTGAGACTTCAGTTGGAATTCTCTTGGAGCATTGTGCCAGTGTTTGAATGCCAATGTAGGTGGGCAATGGAAGTAAGAAGAAAAAGACCACCGGCATAGCAGCCATGGAAGAAGGAAGCCACTGGAGGAACTGGCAGCTCGGAGACAGCAAATAACAGCAGTGATCCTACTTTGTGAGTGAGAAAAGTGTGGTCTTTGGTTCACATGCAGCCCCTGGGCACCACTATTATGACCACCATTTTTAGAATTAATGTTAGTGTGAATTGTGGACGTTTCTCACCTTGCAATCATGCAGAAAGCCTCCCCCAAATGTCTGTCTCTTTCTGTGGCTTTTCTTCGCTAACGAAGATTCAGGAAAGACTCATCCCATGCTTTCTACAAGCACGTTGATGATTAAAAAGGCCGATCCGAGATAAACTAGTCTAGTTACAGAAAGCACAGCAGAAAATCTCCTTGGGTGATGTTTCAAAGTTCTTTCTCCATTGTCGTTTCTCCTTGAGACTCGTTTGGCGTGAGTTCTCAAAAGAGGCTGCAGCATTGTGGATAGTGCATCTCCATGCCTCCTGATGTGAGGTGAGGCCAGGGCACATCATTGTTGGTGATCAATTTGGCCAAGCTTGAGATGTTGTTTCAGGGAGACCTTGTATCTCTTCTTTGGGGTGCCCCTCTTATGTTGACCCGTGGCAAGTTCACCGTAGTGTACTATTTTTGGGAGGCGGTGGTCCTTCATCCTAGAAACGTGCCCTGCCCAGCGCAGCTGCGTTTTCAGTAGCATGGCCTCAGTGCTGGTGATCCCTGCTTGCTCCAGGACAGCAACATTTGTCACATAGTCAGTCCAGTGTATATTTAGGATTGTGCATAGACAGTGCTGATGAAAGCATTCAAGGAATCGTAGATGTTGGCAATAGGTGACCCATGTTTCAGACCCATAGAGGAGAATGGACAGTACAATGGCTCTGTACACACTGATTTTTGTGCTTCACCTCAGGTGTTTGTTACTCCAGACTCTTTTGTGAAGCCTTCCGAATGCACTATATGCCTTTGCTAATCTGTGATCGATCTCTTTATCAATCTTAGCATCTGAGGAGATGATACTTCCCAGGTAGGTGAACTGCTGGACGGACATAAGCACAGATTTGCCTATGGTGACATGGGGGTGATAGTGCTCTTCCGTGGTGAAGGTTGGTAGAGAGCTTCCGTTTTCTTCAGGCTGACTTCCAGCCCAAACAGCTCTGCAGCCGTTGCAAAGGAGGATGTTAGGTGCTGCAGAGCTGCATCTGTATGGGCAACAAGGGCAGCATCATCAGCAAAAAGTAGCTCAAGGACTAGATAGGTTAGAGTCTTCATACGAGCCTTCAGATGGCTTAAGTTAAACAAGCTACCAACAGTACGGTAACATATATAAATGGCGTCTTCTTCTTTGAGGTCTGCTGTAGCCCTTTGGAGCATCATGCTGAAGAAGATTGTAAATAGCCCCCCCCCCCCCCGCAAATGTGAATATGTGGGAGATACCTCCATCACACAACCCTCCCCTGAAACTCCTCTACCTCAAATAACCTCATTGTTGTTGTTGTTGTTGTTGTTACATTTTTATTTTATTTTATTAACATGCTGCCTTCCTCTCAGAGTGGGACCCAATTCAGCTCAGAGAAAGAAATCAGTTAAAGTCTACCCACACAATTTTAAAAAAACAATTAAATTAATTTTAATTTAATTCAACAATTAAAATAGTCAATACAAGGATGTACTGTATTACTGTTAAATATGTACATATTTGAACTTTAAAAGTGTGAATTGTGTTTGCAATATGCAATTACAGTTGGCTCCACAGAATGCAGAAAGACATACACTGGCTCGGTGCCGTAGTCCAAAACAAAGGATTTCTCCCAGCTCTGCCGAATGCCTCCCTGCCTTGTTGAAATCTGGTTCTGCAATGACAGGACTTGGATTAAAACAGGAGGAGACAGATTCTGCATGGTCTCATCCCATGACATTAAAGATATTCTTCACTAGATATTTCTTTCTCATTTTTCTCCTTTCACCCTCCCTCCACCCCATCCAAGTAGAAAGAAGCAGCAAAGGAAAATAGATGGATTTAAAGATCTGGACTGTCTGTAATGATGAACCAAGTCTGAAAAATGGAAATATGAAGACAGGTTTCTCCCCACCCCACCTCTGTTTCACCACAACCATGGGGACATCTTGTGAGCAAACTAGTCAACAGAAATCATCTCAAAAGTAACATGTCTTTGTTTTATTTTATTTTAGGCTGCAAGGAGGCCATGTACAACAGCATTTTCTTAATGGTCATTTCCTTAACAGATAATCTTGGTTGTCTCTCCTGGATAAAGCAATTTTGTACGCATCATAAAAATACAAGTCAGTTGTTTGGCTGCTATGGTTTGTTGGTCAAACTGCACACTTCCAGTGTAATGTGTTCCCCTATTCTCCAGAGGCTACAGGTGTAGAGCCTCTTTAGTGTTTCTTCCAGGTGAAAATGCTGCTTTCAGCTTTATGGAAGGACATAAAGGGCTTGGTATGTTTCACCTGGAGAAGAACATAGTAGCTGGAATTCATGATCACAGTTATAAATGTATAACCTAGCTTTACACATTTCTAACTGATTCGTATTGACAATTCTTATACATTAATAGTGTAGGGAATAGGCAGGGACTGTAAAAGAGCAACAGCACATATAAAAGTTACAAAAACAGTTAAAAGGAGAACTCACTTTCTCAGATTGTGAACTGACCATACACAATGGCAAAAAGAGTTCAACTACATGCATAAGGTAATTTGCATGTATGCAAAACACCAACAGGATGCTAGACGACTCTTCTTCTTCTTCTTCTTCTTCTTCTTCTTCTTCTTCTTCTTCTTCTTCTTCTTCTGGCGGACGACTACAGCTTCCAGAATCCCCTAGCCACTGGGCTATACTTGTTGAAGAACTCTAGGAGATAGGATGAGAAAAAAAAAGTAACATCCTTGAGTTCCAAATCAATATGAGAAGTAGCAGAAGTAAATATTAGAAGAATCAAGTGTGGAAGAAAGAAATCTGATATCTGTGCCTTGTGACATCTCTTGCCATTTTCAGTCACATCTTTGTCCTAATACCTTGGTGCTCCAACCCAGTCTTAAGGAAGGCTGAACAACCTTTTCTTTCCTTGAGGGTAATGCCAAGCTGAGAGCCCAAGGGGAGATACAGAGAGGGCAATGGCCAGGTGCCAGGGGCAAGAAGAAACCTTGTCAAACATTGTGCCAACTGCAGAGCCCCAGCTGGTGAGGAGCAGCTCCGGCAGCTATTAAGCAGATGGTCAGCTAATTCAGGGTAGGATTATGTGCACCCTGGAACTCACTAACCAGCCTGGAAGCTTTTGTCCTGGACCAGCTGGGCTGTTGTCTGTACTGGAACGAACAGGGCATTGGGATGTGGGGTGTGGGCAGATGGTGCCATCCAGGGGCCTGCAAAGAAAAAAAAGGGGGGGGGGAGGAAATATATGAGAAAGAGGAACATAGCAAAGGGAGGGAAGTGACATTAATCCCTTTGAGGATTATAGGGAATGCTGGAGGACCCAAAATCTTCACCTGTCACAGTACGTGGCAACTCCTGTACCTGCTTATTTGGGATTAAATCCTGTGGAATTCAGTGCAATTGGACCCAAATACAAACTTCTAGGGCCGGGCTGTCAGTGCTATCCTAAACACATTCATTTGGAAGTGTTTATAACTGAGGACAGCACTACTGTCACAGTGCTATTATTCCACTTTGACAGTGATTATTGCTTCCTGTGGAATCCTGGGATTTGCAGTTTGAGGGAGAGGCGTTTAGAATTCTCAGCCAGAGAGGTCTTAAGTTTCACTAAACTACAAACCCCAGAATGCTACAGGAGGCAGATATAGCATACCATAGAAGCCTAGAGCTACAGCGGTATAGTGTAGCATTGTCCTGAAACTATTAGGACTTCCATATGCCGAGTTAAATATACTTAGGAGTCAATAACCTGAATCCAGTTGGTGTCTTAGGGCTTACCTTCCCTTGTCAGAATATTCCAGGCTGCCCTCAGAGTATAGTGGGGCCTTGCTGGGGTTTGGTTCCAGAAACCCCATGAATGCCAAAATCTGTGGATGCTCCTCAAGTCTTATTAAATACAGTGGCATAGTAAACTGCTATCTCTTACACAAGATCTCTCTAAGTACTGATTCCACAGATTAACACAGCTGTGGATGGTTGAACCCGTGGATAAAAAAATTCATAGATATGGAAGGCTGACTGTATTGTGCCCTAGAATTCCTCCCAAATTTACCCCTTACCTGGCTTTATTTCCCCATTAGTGATGGGCAGTTGCCTTCCCACATAGTCCCCATTCATCACCCAGTGTCGCTTCTGAGGCCAGAACAAGACACCCATCCAAACTATCAATGCTGGGTGCCTGGTTCTGACCTCAGAGCAACTCACACCCACAGAGGCAGAACTGGCATCATGGACCTCAAGTAGAGTCATAGCAGAACAATTGTGTGGTATGAAAGGGCCCCAGATTCTAATCCTTAGCCATGAAGTCCATTGGGAAAAATATGCAAAATATGTCCAAAACGTGCCCCAGGCCGAATATGCACTGGAGAAACAATCCAGTCTGACACCACTTTAACTTCCATGGCTCAATTCTATGGAATCCTGGAATTTGTAGCTCGTGGCAACAGAGCTCTTGGATAGAAAAGGCAAAATATCTCATGAAACTACAGGTCCCAAAATGCCATTGTATTGAACCATGGTCTTTAAATCAGTGCCAAACTGTACTACTTTTGCAGTGCAGATGCTGCCCCACTTGCCATCATCCCCACAAGGGCTTGCATCCATCATGATACTGGCACTCCACTCCTTTGACATCCTTCAGGGGATCTTTGTTTGCCCTTGCTGGTCCTCTCCTCAAAGAAGGGCTGATAAACCTTTGAGGAAATCAAATCTGAGAACCACTTTGCTAGGGTTGAGGAGGAACCTTGGGCCTTCCAGGTGTTTTCAGACTACAGCTTCCACGGTGCCTTACCACTAGACACACTGGATGGGGCTGGTGAGTGTTATGTTCCAAACCTTCCCCAGTCCCACACTGTGCCATGGTAGAGGTTTTGCTGCAATATGTCATTTCCAGAAAAAAACATCAAAATTTTGCTAGTCATATGTGACCTGAAAGTAACAAAGTCTGGATTGTGGCCTCTAACCAGGCCTTTAAACACCAGCTCCTAACAAGAACTTAGAAAAGTTTCTTTTTCAGACTAGGCATAATGGCTGAAGGCTTCTGGGAGCTGCAGTGCAAAAGGGATTTTTTTCAAGCTATGTACAACATACACCCCAAAAACCTATCCCCATACATGGGGGTGGGGATAATAATCTTATTGAACCAATACTCTGTTAGGGATATATGCATCCATAAATGTATTTTATTTATGCAGGTATGGCAGGGGTTGATACCATCTCCCATTACTCTGTCTTTGCACTAAAATCATAGCAGGCAAGGTGCAAGATGCAAGATGCAACTCCTGACACTACTACCCCATATCCAGACACAAAATGGCAACATCAATGCTGAGATCAGTCTGGGTCCTGCAGAGTCTCAATGCTGCTGTAATCGTTGTGCATTTGCTCCATGAATGCCAGATGCTTCTCTGGTCCTGCCTGCTTGCCATGAAACATGGAGTGGCTGTGTGGGGCATTTTCTAGGGCTTTTCAGTAAGTCAGGGTGCATATATGGTTTTGTGTAGTGTGGATATTTATACCACATTGAAAAGATGATGCATAAGTCCCCCTGTGGAAGTGGTTGAACATTTTCTACATTCAGTCCAAGGTTGCAGAAATAGAGTTGCACACGGAGTGCCATTGTACACAAAGATGCATGTTAATTTGAACCTTAGGTTTTGCATTTATTTGCACACCTGATTGCATTTTCTGTTATATACTTGGTTGTCCCTTGGGTTCCACATTCATTTTCATAATACAATGGTTGCCATGCACCACCAAGCCATAATTCCACACCCAATGTAAGGTCTCAGCCAATGACTTTTGTATCATGAGTGAAGAATTTATACTTTTATTATGTTCAAGCACTGACCTTTTTAGATGCTTGCCTGCCCTCTGCTTGGCCCTTGGCTTTGCCTGCCTTCTGGCTTTGGGCATATGGCATAGAATCTTTGGAATGCCAGTATTTTTAAAGGGAAAAGAAGAGGAGAATGTCAAGAGGGTGATGAGAGGAAGCTCAGTGCCGTCCAGCCAGCCTGTTGATCTTAGATAAAGCTGTTTATTTCCTTGCAGAGAGAGAACAGAGAGGATTAACTGGAGTGTTTGAGCAGAAGGATCATCAAGGCAGCCGGTCTCTCTAAGATTCTCTTCCGCCATCCCCGTTTCTGCTCACTGCTATATGTTTCCAAATTGGGAAACAATCTTCCCTTCCAAGAATCTGCCTGATTTTTTTCCCAACAGGGATTCTATGACTCTCTGACCTTAGAGCAGCCTCCTCCATCTGTACTGCTTGGGGAGGATGGGAGTTATCACCCAAAAGAGAATGAGATTTGTAGTTCAAGGCTACACTATAACACTCTATGCTGTCTTCCCCAGCTCTGTATTTATGACAAGCTCACCCCTTCCTCCACCCTCACAGAATGCACTGATCTCAAAAGTCCAAATTTTGCTTTCAAATATACACACACATACACAAAAGCTTATCCTCCTTCCTTCCTTCCCTCCCACTCGCTCTCTCTCTCACACACACACATCATACAAAAAAGCCCATCCTTGCAAATTGTGCCACTCTGCAAATCGTGTGAGCCATGCAGATTAAGAGCCTTTAAGTCAATTTGCACAATTTACATAATTCTATCTACTTATAAGACTCAGGTTACAAAACATGGTGCTTTTAGCAGAGAATTCAAGGCCCCTCATCAATGCCTTGAGCAGTATCCAATGGGGATGGAGAAATATATGAAGTAGACGTGTTGCTGGGCTTTACTCCTTTAACAGAAAATTGTGTACAAGAGCAAAAGTGACATATAAAGAAAAGGCTCCTATACCACAAAAAAGAGCGGTTCAACATGCTTCAACAAACTTTCTTATCCAAAATTAACAATATACAATCAGAAATCAGACGAAGACTAAGAATGGGAAGAGCAGATATGAAAGAACTAGAAAAGATCCTAAAATGTAGAGATATACAACTAAACACTGAAGTCAGAATTGTCCAATCCATTGTATTCCCCATCTCCATGTACAGATGTGAGAGCTGGACAGTGAAGAAAGCGGATAAGAGGAAAATCAACTCATTTGAGATTTGGTGCTGGAAAAGAGTGCTGAGGATATCATGAGTAGCCAAAAAGGGAAACAAATGTGTCCTTGAACAGATCAAGCCTGAAATGTCCTTGGAAGCCAAATTGATCAAACTGAGGTTGTACTTTGGACACATCATGAGAAGGCAGGATTCATTAGAAAAGGAAAGTAGAAAGAGAGAGATACCATAAGTTAGATGGATAGACTATACTAGGGAGGTCATGGGTATGTGGAGCAGTGGAGAACAGGGGATCTTGGCCATGTCTCGTCCACAGGATTGCCACAGTCAGGCAGTTGACAACACCAACAATATGCACACATGAAATGGAAAGGGATGACTTTTTCCAGGGATGATATTTTCTTTCACCAGCCTCCTTCTTTCTTGCACTTGATACTTTGATGATGAAACATAGTTATCTAGGCTTCTTTAACATGTTGGGTCAGCTGGTGAGGCAAATGCACCCGCTTTCCTCTTTTCTCTCTATTTTGCTGCTCATACATGCTCAGTCAGGGACTGGAGGCAACTGCTATTCACCTTTCCTTTTGTAGGCAGGCACACACCTTGCCTTGTTTGTCAGCACTAGTCAATCCCTCTGAGGTCACAATGAGGTACCCAGACATTTGATCACACTGGGTGCCTTATTTTTAACCTCCAAGTTAAAAAGGGGGTGGCTTGTGCCAGCAGTGGCACCACCATGTGGCACTGCAGGACCCATGTATAGACAACTACCCAGTGTCGCTATAGAGTACAAAAGTAGTGGGGCCAATCTAGGGCAGCTCCAGGAACAGCTCCGAGTATTCTGGCTAGTGTTAACACAAGCCATGAGTTTCTCAAGTACTGTTTTACCATTTTTCCAATGTAAATGCTACTTAAAAAAAAAAAACTTTCATCAAGACAGATGATAAAGATGAAAAGCAGGAGCTGGGGCAGGAGTAAAGCAACTTTGTAAAAGGAGCTTTGTTATCAGGAGTTTTGTTAACTGAGGTATGCCTGGAAAGAATCATGCATTAACAAGTAATGAAACAATCTAATTCTCTCTCTCTCTCTCCTTAATAATTTAAAGAGATTTAAATTTTAAAATGCTGCTTCAGGTTCCTCTCTCAGCACACATCCATTGTGGGCATCCATCCCTTCCTTCACCTGCTTACCATCATGCCATAAATGAATGTGGGGTGTTAATGTGGCCCACATCCCACATGGTCTCTTCCCATAACTCAAAGTGAGATAACTTATCTTGAGTCCTTTGTTAGCTAAGGCTGTTTCCTCAATGGGCATTGATGGAGATGAGCTGCCTAGTCTAATGATTAGTGATGGCTTTTCATAGGAGAATATAAAATGAGGGGAAATCAGGGGATTAAAAAGGCATTTTCGTAGAAAAGTTGTGCGATCGCAGTGAAGATTTTCAGACAGTGTTGCGATCTAAGAGGATTTCCCCATGAATGGTTTGTTGCTAGAGCATTCCTGGTTCTTCCTGGGATAAGTCATCTCAGATCACAATGTGTGTGAAAATCTTCACCGTAATTACATGACTTTTCCAGGAAAATGCCTTTTTAATTCCCCTGATTCCCCTCCCCTTGTAATAGTCTCCATAGCTGGTGGCAACTAGGCCTACCCTATTGAGTAACGGCTGAAGGGGAGGGGTGGATAGCCTAGCACTATAGAAGGGGAAGCAAGTCTGAGGGTTTGTATTTATCTTTTCCTCAACTGACAACAAGTAGTTGAAAGGAAGAAAGCCAGGGATGCATGCTGTCTTTTCTGGGAAACTGGTGCTGCGTGACAGATTAGAACTGGCCTCCCTACCGAATAATTATTTTTCTCATTCTCTCACATGTATTCATATATATATTACAGTTAAAGAGTTCAAACATCACCTGGGGCATGTCACATGCCTGACAAAGTGAGGGGAAAGGGAGGGTCTCTCATTAGGCTTCTTTGCCATCAAACTATGGGTCTCTTGTTCAGTATGTTTCCTCCATCAAATCTTGGAAGGTCTGATAAGAGTGGAATTCCAAAGGGCATGCATAGTTTTTCTATATAAATGTATACATAAAAATACAGTGCCCAAGCTCCGTGTCCCCGGCTTGCTTCGTTTCCAGGCACCTTCAGACCTGCTTCTGCATCTGTCCCTCCCTCCATCTTTGGCAGCTGTGCCATGGGGCCAGGGTCATTCCGTGGTCATTGCTCAGGTTTACCTTTGCTAGACAAACCAAGGCCTCTTTCAGAAGAGCTGATGCTCTGGTCCAAGAAATACGGTGGGGGCTACATGGACTGGGCAGGACTCCAGTTTTCAGGAGAAAGAAGGGGGGGCACACAGGCACCCACTCCTCACCTGAGTTCAAAGGACCGCCTGGAGAGATCTGTGGGCCTTTGTCTCTTCAAGACAGATGTGGGCAAAGAGCCAAAGTCTCTCCTGAGATTCCAGAGCTGTCAGTGCAGATGAGATGGGTGAGGCTGGCGTCTGCCTGAGTGCAAAAAGAGAGGAAAACATCAGAGGTAAGTCTTGAATCCTTCCAGTCCGTGAGGGGAGCAAACTCACAGGAGCAGCTCAAGACAAGAGTACATCACAACTCTACCCTTGGGGAATGGATGTTTCTAGATCTCCCACCATGGTAGTGTCTTGTCATTTTGGAATTGGAAGAGACCCAAAGGGCCATCCAGTCCAACCTCCTGCCACGCAGGAAGACACAATCCAAACACTCCCAACATATGGCCATTCAGCCTCTGTTTAAAGACCTCGAAAGAAGGACTGCACCACACTCCAAAGCAGCATATTCCACTATCAAATAGTTCTTACTATCAGGAAGTTCTTCCTCATGTTGAAGTGGAATCTCTTTTCTTGCACTTTGAATCCATTGCTCCATGTCCTAGTCTCTGGAGCTTCAGCAAACAAGCTTGCTCCATCTTCAATATGACACCCCTTCAAATATTTTAATAGGGCTATCATATCACCTCTTAACCTTCTTTCTCCAGGCTAAACATATCTGGCCCCCTTCTTTTTTTTCCCCCTGAACTACAGCCCCCATGCCCTACAATTGTCCTGGCTTTGCAGGAGAAGTCCTGATTAATCCTCTGTCATCAAACTTTTTAAGCTGCTTTTAAAATGTCCCAGTTTCTCAAAGCGCTCAGGTAGTTTGCTCTCAATTAACTCAATGTGAGGAGAGATGGGAGAGGAATTTTGCCTTTCCCAGGAAGCTCCAGCAAAAGCAAATTGCTGCATCCTCTCCCAGCTTGTGTGCAATTCCTCCTTAACAATTTTTGCCATATTGACCACACTCCTATGGTGCTTGGCCAATGTTTCATTTGTAAAGTGTTGGAAGGTGTGCACCTCCCAGAATCCATGGGCCATGCTGGCTGGAGGATTTTGGGCACTGTATTCCAATCAAGTAATTTTGTCATGTAGCTAAAATAGGAATGAGTGGCAAACTAAGACCTTCACAATTCATTGCCCCTCTGCCCTGGCAGGATATGAGTTCTGGATAGATTGGTGAAGGAGGTAAGCCTCTCATTTCTTTTCCAGAACTCAATGCAGCTGATATCTGGATAGGAGCACAGCCCATAAATCCCCCTGCCATTGTGATGAAGGGGAGCATGAACTCATGCCAGCCCTGCCCAGGTCCCCTCCAAATATATGTCTCCCTTGGTTGATGGATGGGCCGACTAGCACTGCTTCCCAGCCTGCTAATGTCAGGGTGATTTGAGCGCCTCATTAAACCAGCTCTGCTGAGAGTGAACTGCAGGCAAAGCAAAGACCCTGGCAGGTTGGATGTGAACTGCGGGCAGAGCAGCCCTCCTGGTTGGTTGTCCAGGAGGAAAGCAGAGATGCTGAGAGGGATGATCAAGGAACTCTTGAAGCCTGGTGAGAGTTGGGGTTGGCATGACTTTTTCCCCAAAGAGATGTGGCAGCAGGTATCAGAGCTGCTCCCAGAAAGAACTAGCCGCACCTCCGATAGAGGGCCATCCAGCCTCTGTTTAAAGATCTCCAAAGAAGGAGCCTTCACACTCGCCAAGGGAGTGTGTTCCACTGTCGAACAGCTCTTACTGTCAGGAAGGTCCTCTACATGTTCAGGTGGAATCTCCTTTCCTGTATTGCTTGCATGTATTGTTCCATGTTCTATTCTCTGGTGCAGCAGAAAATAGCTGGGCAGGTTTGCTTGAGACATGGAGGCCACATGGAGGCAAGCCCCATAATTTGGGGGCCCTTTGAGGTGAGTCACTTCCAGAAATCCAAGGTCCACTATATCCCTGTGGAATTCAGAGGGTGCCACCTACATTGCCACTTCCCCTGCTTCTTGACTTTAAAAGATTTCTCCTGACTTAATTACTGTGTGACATATTTTGGTTCTCTTTAGCTGTTTTGGATGGGAGAAGGATCCCCCCTGCCCCAAAAGCAGAATTGACATTCACTTCCACTTTCACTTTCACTTGAGAGGAAGAAAAAAAATTCCCCTCTTGACTATTACTTGTTACATGAGGATGAAAGGAACTTCGCTCTTGCTTGCCACATTACTTTTGATATGTAATGTGATTACACTCATGTTACCCCAAGAAATTAGGGGTAAGACAACTGCTTGTAACTAGTTTAGGGTTGCTAATTCTCAGGGTTTGGCCGTGAGTCTCCTATTTTCATGGATTATCCTGAGGCAAGACATAAGGGTGCAAATACTCCACTTTGGATGGGCTGAGCTCCAAGTACGAAAAAAGGGCTCTGTGCAAACATCCAGAGAAGCAACAATGTGCAAGACCTTGGCCTCATTCCCACTGCACTTTGCTCCGAAGCAGGATTCAAGGCAAACAACTCTCGTTCCCATTTGAAATTGCTTCTGATCCTCATTCGATTGATTCCAGAAGGAAAGAAATGGGGCAAACACAAATAACCCAGGGTTACTTGATAATAGGTTTTTTGCGGTTCTTTTCACAGGAATCGATCCTGAAGCAAGCCAAATAAGTGGGAACGATGCATGGGAATCGCAGCATTCAGGAGGGGAGGGACAAATGGCAGAGGGGTGTTTGTTGGGATAAAGAGTCCCAAGGAAAATGTACAATCTGTAATGGCCAAAGATCATTCAAGAACATTAGCCAGTCAGTTGCTGGCTGGGGAATTTGAACATTCCCTTGACAGTTGGGTTTGGCAGTTAGGTTTTGACAGCTGGGCTGAAGATACTGTTAGAGTCAGTTGACTCTGTGGCTGCTTCTGTGGATAGATGGTGGACTGTATAGATGTTTGTAGATAGCTCTGTACATAATGTAACTTCTAAGAATAAAAGCCTCATCTGAGAGACTTTTGTCTAGTGTCTCTTCAGTTATTCTGGAAGAGAAGAGGTAGTTCTCCAACTCACAAGCTGCTGCCTACACTACAGTCGCAAAGGTGATCCTGGCACCAAACGTAGCTGTGGTACCTCATCACGGACTCCGCTACCCCCCATCAGTGCTGTGCCCCTCTGACTCAGTTTGCTTTTCCCTCCCAGAGCCTTCCTCCCCTCCCTCTCATCCTTCTTGCTCTTGTGTTCTTCCTCTTCCTCCCCCTCACACTCTCTCAACCTCAGGTCACACTCTCTCAGCCTCCAATCCCCCCCCTCAAATTTCCAAGCCAGGCTGCCCAGGCTGTCTCTTACATCAGATGATTGATAGGAGATTCTGAAGTGGAGCTGCCAGTGAGAACGACAATCATATTTTTAAAAAGTGATCACACCTCTTTTCATGATTCGCTTTCTAAAATGGAGCAGAGGTGAATCAAGAAGTGATTCAAACTGCCAGTGGGGATGACCCCCCCCCTTAATTTATTTGTTGCTTCAACCTGCAAAGACTATGGGTCTATGTATTTAGTTAGCTTCTTTCTTCCCTTCCAGTCATTATACCAGGGTTTACCCTTCATTCTGCTCTCATCTTCCTTTGTCTCATGTCATTTCTGATTTATGATGACCCTAAAATGAACCTATCATGGAGTTTTCATGGCAAGATTTATTCAAAGGAGCTTCCTCTGAGGCTGAGAGTGTGTGATTTGCTCAAGGTCACCCAGTAGGTTTCCATGGTTGAGCAGGGATTCGAACCCTGGTCACCAGAGTCCTAATCCAACACTCAGACCGCTACACTATACTGCCTTCCCTTTTCCAAATACAACAAGAACATCTGTATTATTCCCCAACCTCCAAGTGTTGTCAGACTCCAATGCCAGTGCCCAGTCCTCTGGCATTGGTGTCTCTTTAAGAATGATCTTGCTGAATGATCCAGGTTTTGCCTAGTCCACAATACTCTGCCTCCAACAGTGGTCAGCCAAATAATCTTGGAAACCCCTAGGCAGGACATGGAAGAAATAATATACGTATTCCTAATCCATGTAAAGATCATAGAAAGCTCTGTCTTTGGTGATTTGGTCTCAAACATGTTAAAGCCCATCTCAGCTAGTGAAAATTGCCACACCTTATTTATTCACTATCCATTGCTTACATTTGGATCCTTCCTGGTGACTTTGCCATCTGTCCTACAAGCCCCAGTGGGTATCATCTGTCACTGTAAATTGGGGGAATTTTAATTGTTGAACAATCACATCATGGATGATCTACTGCCTTCCCACTTCCATGGGATATTCCCAGTGTGAATTAGGGCCTGCTGATTATTATCATCCCCAAATTTTCAAGAAATTAGAGATGCAGTGACAGATTCCCATCAATTCCTCTAGTTTGGCCTTGAGCTGCCAACCTGGAATTAATTCAAAAGATTCAAGGATGCTGAGACTGTTTGATAGCAAATCATACAGGAAACTGCTGCAGAAGCCAAGCTGGTTTTATTCAGAGAGATTTACACTGCATCTGCACTGCAGAGCTCTGCTGTGGTGCCACAACATACTACACATCCCAGAATCATTGAGCCATGGCAGTTAAATGTGTGTCAAAACGTACTACAGTATTTCTGTAGTACGAACACAGCCTATGGCTGCAACCTACCCCATGTCTCTCCATGTATATTCTCCTAAAGACCTGCTCTGGGAGCAGGAGACTTTTAGGGGTCTTTCAGCCACCTCTCACAGTTTTTCAGCCAAGGGTCTTAGAGCTCTGCCATATGAGCCAGATACAACCCATGGTAGATTCTCCATCCAACCTGAAAGATTGTTTGGTTGCTATGTTGTGTTTTGCTCTTATCTCTGGTGGTCACAAAAGATTTTTTAATTATAAAGGACTATCTACAGCCTAAGAACTGAGCTCTGGACTGCTTAATATGGCTTGCAACCTGGGAAGTCATTGAATGAGACTCAACTGTACCTAAATGTTAAGCTATGGGCCTCCCCATCTTCCAGAAGCATGTTCTAGCTTGGGGCACACATGTATTT
Organism: Urosaurus nigricauda; assembly: GCA_034509955.1. Classification (NCBI taxonomy): domain Eukaryota; kingdom Metazoa; phylum Chordata; class Lepidosauria; order Squamata; family Phrynosomatidae; genus Urosaurus; species Urosaurus nigricauda. The sequence goes on from JAOEGL010000003.1 coordinate 270,496,511, forward strand.
TCCTTTCTAAATGAAAATGGTCAATTTAGGCATGATTTTTTTTTAAAGAGAGATGTAAATACTATGGTGTATAACTTTTAGTGGAAAGCTTGTTAAGAGGCAAAGTAGAAGTGATATGCAAGGTGTCCTTGCATTTAATGTGCAGGTTTTTCCACCTGGGGGCAAATGGCATCATCAGGAAGGTGTGGTCATTCCCAAGATTTCAGCAGACTGTGTGTATCGAGGGTGGAGGGTGTTAAGATTGATCTTCTGCTAGGGTCCTAAGGAAGTCCTATACTTGAAGGTGCTATTTGCATTCAGAAGAAATTCCCCATTGGCATTAGGGCAGTTACATTTTTTAAAAACAAAGACTTGTGCCTTAAATGCAAAGATATAATTCAGCCCACAAATGAACCAACACTGCGTTTGAATTGTGTGCATGTACACTTACATAGCTACACAGTGATTGTTCTGTGAACTGGTGTGCATCTCCCACACTAATGCATGATTTGAAATGTAACAATCCTTTGGATTTTGCACATTCTTTGCAAATTTTGTGATTCAGTTCTTGCCTTCAAATGAGCATTTGAAACTATAAAAATCAGCATTAATAAAAAATTCACTGGGTGTACACTGTAGTAGAATATGTTTATGAATGTATATTTTGCAAGAAAGAGCCAGAGTGGAATAGTGGTTTGAGTGTTGAATTTATTCTGCATTTCTATGAAAATCCAGATATTCACTTGTTCATGTGGACTGTGAGCCATAACAACATCAGTGTGGGATGTCTGTGTGGGAAAGAGAGATTGCTGAGCAGGACTGGTGAGGTCCAGCAAGCCTGGTGTATGTAACAAAGTTTTTCTACTGAAGCATATTTCAATTGGTATATGTCAATTCTGATGATCATAAGATCAGAAGATTGGCAGTTTGAGGCCCGGAGTGAGCTCCCATCACTGGTTCCAGCTTCTGCCAACCTAGCAGTTCAAAAGTTTGCAAATACAAGTAAATAAATAAGTACCACTTTGATGGGAAAGTAGCAGCACTCTGTGCAGTTATGCTGTCCATATGACTGCAGAGTCATCTTTGAACAATACTGGTTCTTCAGCTTAGTAACGAAGATGAGCATTCGCCCCTACAGTCATTTATAACGACATTAATGTCAAAGGGAAACCTTTGCCTTTTATATTTCTATTATTATTATTATTATTATTATTATTATTTAGCCATGAGAGCAGTGGTGAGAGGTTAGATTGGTTTACCTGTCTCTACTCCTTCCACCCCACCTGAGTGTTGCTTTCTCTTTATTATTTTTACTCTTTCCCCCATCCAATTGTCTCCCCACTCAGTCAGTATTGTGTCATATTTGTTTTCCACATTTCTCCTCCCCAATCCACCGCGGAGATCTGCAATCTATGTATGGGAAAGTCAGGGGAGGGTGCATGAGTTTTTATAAACATTACTTTTTGGACTACTGCTCCCAAAATCTCATCAACCAGCCTGCACGATCATAACACAGGATCAGAGACTGGGGAAATTGTTTTTTGTACTCCAACTTTCCAAAGTGAAAAGATGGGAGCATAGCAGGATGCTCCCATCAATATTGTGTGATTTAGCAAAGATTATCACACGTCGTCACGAGACACTACAAAAATTATCCTGTGAATAAAGAGGAATTATAGCACCATTTTATATTCATGGGATTATTATTATTATTATTATTATTATTAAAAAGTTGCACTATAATTCCTCTTTATTCACAGGATAATCAAAGGCTATTTGTGATTTCACATGACATCGTGTGATAATCTTTGCCAAATTGTGCGATATTGACAGGAGCATCCCACTTTGCTCCCGTCTTTTTTCCCAGTGTGATAAAGTCCAGAGAATGGAAAAATTACTTTTTAGATTAGCAGCTCCCAGAATTTTCAGCTAGCCTGTATGGTCATGATGCAAGTTCAGAGAATAGGGAAATTACTTTTTGGATTAAAGTTGGTTGAGAGATTTGAGGGACTGTTATTTTAAAAAAGTTAATTTTTCTAAGCTCTTAAGCAAAAAGCAAACACTCCATCACATGTTCTGATACCCACGACTTTAGGGTAAGAGATTCTTGAAAAAGACCTGATAGCCTAGCTATCCAGAACTGGATCCCATCACATTGAATACCTACTACAGGTATAGGTGAGAGTGGGAAATGTCATCAAGCAAGGAAACACTTCATCTAATTGGGAGTACAGCAGACAGAAAAACATCTCCCATGAAAACTTGTCTCATTTTTGCTTTCCCAGCGACAGAAAATCTTTGTCGATTTTGTCCAACTTCATCTAAATCTTTGCCTAAAAGTCATCTTGCATTGTTCTAGTACTCAGTTGGAAAAAGCAAAGTCTCCCCTGTGGGAGAGCATTTTGACAGGCTGGCATTTTCAAAGGCCTGGCCATCAGTGGAATTGACAGCAAGAAAGATCCCTCAAAGTGAGGGGGCCAGGTGAATTGCTACACTGGGCTGTCACTCCTTTCTCAGTCCCAAATTATGGCCTATGTTGTAGTGGGGAGGGAGGGAGTTACTAATGTGTGTGCAGCCTCTCTGTTCGGGACGGTTTCCTCTACCATCAACTGGCAACGGAGGCAAGGTTGAAAATTCTCCTGTTTTGCTGAGCAAAAAGAAAGGACTATGTGTAAATGTCCAGCTCAGCTGGTTGAGCAGCACCATGCTACAATTTGCAATGCTTACTTGATTTGTTGCTGCAACTTGCAAACACTCTCCAGGTGGATCTATGCATTTAGCTTCCTCCTTCCCTCCCAGTTGTTGCAGTGCCAGGACTCACCCTCTGCTCTGCATCTACCTTCTGGCTAGAAACAAGGAAGATTCAAGGTCCCTTATCTCATCACTCTACATAGGTGAGGAGGAATAATCCCGGCATTACTCCTTGAACTGGGGAAAGTCCTTTTAGTTAAAATTTCTGCCTTAATTTGCACACAAGAAAATCTGTCTCTCTGTTTGGTCACACCTCACTTGGAATACTGTGCCCATTACTGGTCACGGCAATTCAAGAAGGATGTTGACAACCTGAAACACACGCAGAGAAGAGTGACCAGAATAGTAAAAGTCTGGAAACCATGCCTTATGTAGAGCTGCTTAGGGAGCCGGATACGTTTAGCCTGCAAAAGAGAAGGTTAAGGGGAGACATGATTGTCAGCTTTAAATATTTGAAAGGATGTCATATTGAGGGTGAGGCAAGTTTGTTTTCTGCAGCTCCAGAGACTAGGACCTGGAGCAATGGATTCAAACTATAGGAAAAGAGATTCCACCTCAACATCAGGAAGAACCTCCTGACAGTAAGAGCTGTTCAGAAGACTCTGCCTCAAATGGTGCATCCTCACTATAGAAATAATGCACTTTGGCACCATTTTAACTGCCTTGGCTCCATCCTTCAGAATACAGGGATTTGTAGTTTGGAGAGGCACCGGCACTCTTGGATAGAGAGGGCTAAAGACCTTGTAAAATTACAAATCCCAGGATTCCATAGGATGGAGCTACATCACTTAAAGTGGTGTCAAATGGCATTATTTCTACTGGCTAGAAGATGAACCCCAAATGAACCAATTTACTTTGACATTTGCTTATGAAATGTGGGTGCACTCTTCTGTGGGAGGAGGGTTGGGGACTTTGGAATTTTTATGTAACTCTTTTTAATCTGTATCCTGTTTTTATTGTTGTAATATGCTTGGATTCCTTGAGATTAAGTGGAATAATAATAATGATGATGATGATGATGATGATGATGATGATGATGATGTCATTTCTGACTGATGGTGAATCTATCATAGGGTTTTCTTGGCAAGTTTCTTCAGAGGGGTTTTGCCATTGCCATCCTCTGAGGCTGAGAGAGTGTGACTTGCCCAAAGTCACCCAATGGGTTTACATGGCTGAGTGAGGACTACGCTTTTAAAAGTAACTACTAGCAGGTAACTACTTCACTTTTAACATGCTCTTTTTCAAACCATCCTTCCAGGCAACATCTTTAACTGGTTTTAACAATGGGGTTCACACACAGACCCAAGTTTCCAGAATAATTTCCCCTCAATTTTGCAACTACAGACTGATGTGACGTCTTACTTTGGAAGTCAGCCGCTCTATTAGTTCCCTAGCTGGTACCTTAGGATGAGATCAAAACTGTTGATATATTTTGGAGACAATGGCTCACTTGTACCCACGATATATTTCTGAACTGAAGTGAAGATTACTGAGCTAGGGAAACAGTTCTTTTCCAAGTTTGGGAGGAGGGAGAGTAGACTTTTGCAGGGTGGACTGTTGAAATGTTGCACTCCTCAGATATCTGGTGGTATTCATCGTGAACATTTCAGAGTCGATGCTGTAGAGAACCATCTACCAGGGATGCCTTTAGCATCTGCTGGAAAAGCAACCGATCATTCTCAGTACAACACTCCCACCTTCTGGACATGCTTAGAGACATAATTACGAGAGCCATATTCATCTTTGAAGAGTGATGTCTGTGGCTTCCTGTGCATACTTTAGTAGGTTTGTGTATTGGTTTATGTATGAATAGTTGGATGTATAGGTCTCCTTTCTTCCAGGTCTGGGATATAAAGTGGCTTTTGACCTGCTGAAATCTTGTATCAAGGTGATGTAGCTTATCTTTTGTTGGAATCCCGAACTAAGAGATGTGTGTGTGTCCTATAATTATTATTATTATTAACCTTTATTTATATAGCGCTGTAGGTTTACACAGTGCTGTACATATAAACTTATAATTAGACGGTTCCCTGCCCTCAGGCTTACAATCCATAGTTATGGCTGCATCTGCACTGCAGGAGTAATGCAGCTTTAAATGCTATGGCTCAATGCTATAGAATTCCGGAAGTTGTAGTGTTGCATATATCTAGCCTGCTCTGTCAATGAGCTCTGATGCCAAAAAGAAACTACAAATCTCATGATTCCTTAGGATGGAGCCATGACACCAGTGTCAAACTTCATTAATGCTGTAGTGTGGCAGCACCCTATGTCTCCCAATGTCCCCCCACCTCAAAACCCAACTTGTAAGCAGCACAACCCAACTCATCCTATAATACAGTCGTTTTCATCTTGTCAGAGACTAGGATGATTAAGGGAGCTGTGACAGACATCCCACAGGGACTTCGATGGTGCAGTGGGAGGCTGATAGGAAATCCTTACAGATGATGTTCTTGCAGTACATCCAGTTACAGGTAGATAGATGAACTTTTCCCTGCTGATCCCGCTACTCTATGTTGTTTTTATGTGCCTCTGACTCTGAGGCAAACCTATCACAGGGTTTTCCTGGCAAGTTTCTTCAGAGAGGGTTTGCCATTGCCATCTTCTGAGGCTGGGAGAGTGTGACTTGCCAAGGATCACCCAGTGGGTTTACATGTTCAAGCTTGGATTTGAACCCTGGTCTCCAGAGTCATAGTCCAAGGCTCATATCACCACACCACACTGGTAGTGGTCTGTAGCAATATGGAAATGACCATGTTAGGGGGCCCTACTGCTTACAGGAAGGGTTTGGGAGGATTTGGTGATTCCTATTAGTTTCCAGACAAAATACAAAGTGTTGAAGCCTACCGAGCTGGAGTCTAGATTTCCTACAGGACTGCATCTTCCTGTATAATCCACCTTGTGCAGTCATGTCTTCTGGGAGACATTTATTTCAAACAGCCAAAACTATGCTGATGACTGTCACCCAGAGGACCTTTTCATCGGCTACCCCCAAATTGCAGAATGACCTACCAAGGGGATTTGACAGCTAAACATGCTGTCTGAATTTTAAAACATTATTACAGACCTTTCTCTTCCAACAGAGGTATGCAGTAAATTTCAAACTACGAATTTTAAATGGGTATATTTTTAATTATGTATTTGGATGGTTTTTAATGTGTAATGGTCATCCTAATCCTATGGTTATGTGTTTTAACCTATATGTTTAAATGGCTTAATGTGTTCAATTGTATTTTGTATTGTGAAACTCCTTGAGTCCCAATTTTAGGAGAAAGGCAGGATATAAATATATACATAAATATTATTTATTTATCAATATATTGTATTTTAATTTCTGTTGTACCCCACCTCAAGCCTTGGGGAGAGGCAGGTAAGAAATAAAAAATTATTTGTGATCTGGCTTTCATAATTCACCAACAGGATTCTGGCCTTTATGTTCATGGAGTTATGGCTTGATTGTGCTATGTCAACCTATTACAGAATTGCAGTGTTGCACAACCAAATGAGCAATAGTCATTAATGTGCAACATGCATTGCACAAGGATGCACAGTGGAAAATACACCACAATGCAAACTGTCCAACAATGTACAATGGGATCCCACATGTAACTGTGTTCATAACCTTCAACTAGAGACATGCTTTACCGATCAGCCAAAAATGTCCAGTCACTTGCAAAAGGGACTCTCGTCTGTGTAAGACAACAACAGGATGTCTGATCCTATTAAAAAGAAGTTCTGGCAAAAAGCACAATAAATATTAATTATACTATTAAAATGCATATTAAATTAAAGCTAATTAAACTACCAAGCTTCAAAATAAATTGCAAATGTTCTGCTACACTTTACCCAATTTTATTTGTTTGGTTTTTCTTTTTTCCTTGTCTTTTCTTGGTTATAACTTTCTCAAATACCCTTTTTTAAAAAAAATCTAAGGCTATAGGTTGAGTTTCCTGTATCCAAAATGCCTGGGGCCAAAAATGTTTTGGATTTTGGATTTTTTATTTTATTTTATTTTTATTTCTACATATACATGTGTAATGAGATGTTCTGGAAATATGTCATCTATTGAGGGTATCTCCTCCGTTTTCCATTTTTTTGCCACAAGTATTCTGGCTGTGGAGATCATGTATAAAATAGATTTTGTGTGTTTTTTTGCTTCGTTGTCTAAAGTTGTATTTGTTATGTTTAAAAGATAAAGTTCGGGCCACATTTTAAAGTTTAGACCCAATATTAAGTTGATTTTTCGGTGTATGTTTTCCCAAAATTTTTGCATTTTTGGGCAAGTCCTCCACATGTGATACCAGTCTCCGATTGATTTTTTTACATTTCCAGCACCTATTTTCTGCTTTTTTATTTATTTTTGCGACCTTAGAAGGAGTTAGGTGCCACCTGTAGGCCATTTTTATATAATTTTCTCCAATGCTTTGACATTTAGTAAATTTGAATGTCTTTTCTCTAGCTAATTCCCAACTATTGAGGTTGATTGTTCTGCCAGCATCCCTGGCCCATTGAATCATTGTGTTTTTAATGATGTCCTGTTCATGTTCTCTTGATTGGAGGAGTTTGTACAGTTTGGAGACCGGTTTTGAATCTTTACTCTCCAGTATCTTATCTAACTCGTTTTTTTCTGACTCAAAGGAAAAATTTCTATAATCAATTTTAAATCTATCTGTTAATTGTTTATATACCAGCCAATGATGCTCTTGTTTGAATGCTTGTATTTCTTTTATTGGTTTTATTAAAAATTGATTATTAGCTTGTCTAATTAATATATCTCTGTATCTGATCCAGTCTTTTTGAAATTTTGTCCTTCCTAATAAAGCTTCTTGCAGTGATACCCACCCTGGCAGTTTAAAGTAAAATTTAGGTTTAACTTTCTCCCAAACATACAGAATTGCTCTTCGAATAAAATGGTGATTGAATTCTTTATGTATTCTGGCTTTGTCATACCAGAGGTATCCATGCCAGCCAAAACGAAGATTAAACCCCTCCAAATTTAATAGTTTAGTGTTTTCCAATTTCACCCATTCTGACAACCAGATTAGTGTATTGGCTTGATAGTATAGCCATAAATCTGGTAGATTGCAGCCGCCATTTACTCTAGTGTCCTGTAGGGCTTTCCACCTTACTCTCGGTTTCTTCCCCTCCCAAATGAATTTCTGTAATTCTTTTTCCCATTTTTTATACAATTTTATATAATATTTTTATACAATTTATACAATTTTATACAATTTATACAATTTTATACAATATTTTAAAATAATGTTGTGCATGAATCCACTGTTATCTGCGTTGCATCTTCAGAAAGCAAAGGTGTCACTAACTCAGGCCCTGTTCAGACCAGCCTCAAAGACCAGCTTGGGGGCAGAGTCAGGGCATCGTGTCTAGATGGCACACACCTCGACTCAGCCCCAGGGTGCCATGATGCTGTACGCTACTCCACATAGCAAACAACATCATGGCGCTCCTCCAGCACTACATCCATATGACACAGTGCTGAAGAAGCATCATATAGGGCGCAAAAAAGAGCCATTTTTTGCGCCTCCTTTTCAGGCCCTCAAAAGGCCAGATCAGGGCCATGGCTGGCATCCCACCACCCCTTAGAGACTGTATGTGCAGCCCCTCAGTCACCCATGAAAAAGTTTTGGGTTTTGGAATATTTCAGATTTTGGAATTCCAAATTAGAGAGACTCAACCCATAGCAATAAATTGGAATTGAAATAGTTAAAAGTCCAGCACATCTAATTAAAATATTTAGAAGTCCAACACACTCCTTTAAAACCTCTGATCATAACAAGCAAGGAACTGCTGAAGATCTGGCTGAACAGAAAGAGATGGAGCGAACCTAGCCTCCTTCTCAAGGGCATCCTAAAATTGGGGAGCAGCTACTAAGAAAACTCTCTGAACCAAAATAATGGGCTTTCCTACAAATCTCAAAGTCTGGGCATGGTTTCTGTTTTGTTTTCTTTTGTTTTTTGAGATCTTACTGTCTTTCAGAGCATTTGGTCTTCATGAGATTTAAATGAAGCAGTACTCCTTTATCCATCTATCCATTACGTCAATCCATAATAACAATGGTAACAGAAAGTGGGTCATCTCCAGAGCCTGATTAATCTAAGACCATTTAAATGGAGCATGGAAGTAGTTTATTGAAAATAATGACATACTTGTAATGGATTCCTTTTCTGCAATTACCACAACAGTAACTAAGGGCCCAAACAGACAGGCCAAAATAAAACTGCTTTGGGTCACTTTGAAGGTATGCTGTTTAAAAGACACACACATCTTAAGAGGCCAGAAGCTGCACCAAAGCCATGCTCTAATCCTTAGGACCAGAACGTAGCTTTGGCATGACTTCCCGCCTCTTAGGACTCATGCAGCATTTAAAACATCATACATCCAAAGTGACCCGAAGCAGCTTTATTTTGGCCTGTTTGGACCCTAAATTACATAGTAATGGTTATGTAACAAGTGATAACTTTATTCCCTTTGAATAACAAGGAATCAAAGCATTACTTTTGAAAAGCATTACCTCTAACAATAGCCAGCTTCTTTTCTGAACCTTGGAATTAGAACTAATCCCTTTTTTAAGTATGGGGAAGGGAAGCTGTTATACATGGTGGCCTTGGAGGCATATGTAAACTCAGTGGGAAAATAATTCCTCCGAGGAGGATGTACCATTCCCATTATACCCATTTTCATACATTTTAGGAGGTTTTATTTAATTAGATTAAACACATGCAGAGATACTTCTCCATGTATGCTATAAATAAATAGAAAAAGATGTTTTAGTTGGTTTAATCTAATCAACAAAGTAACCAACTAAAATCCTAGTTCATTCTTTGGTAGGAGCCCATTTTAATCAGGAAAGACACACATTGTATATTTCTGATACTCTCTTATCCTTGTTTTTTTTCCAGTAACAGAGAAAGAGAAAGAGGCCCTTAAAAAGCAGCCATTTTGGTTAACATTCTCTGCAGTCCCCCAAAAGAGTCTGAGACAGATGTTTGGATACTATGCAAATTTCCTTAATCCACTGTGCTTCAGTTACAGTGTATCCTTGAGAATTCAGCCACCCCCTTCCATTTTCCAATAGTCCTCTATCCTGCTAGCAGCAGGAAAAAGAAATAATCCTCTGGTTACCAGTTTTGTACCGGCTTTATTTCAATTACATTTAATACCCATCCATGGCTAGCAGTGGACATGGGTTTCTTCATTTCTGATGTCTCGGGTGACCTGGTCAGGTCTAGCCTTTTTCAGGCGGTCTGTACTGCCCCATAGTTACACTGTGAGGACCATTGTGCAAGGTACGTCAGCAGAATGGCCATTGTGCACTGGTCCCAATGGTTAACGTATGCCAATGCACAACATATGCCTTTGCACAATGGGAGCCTCTGCAGCAAAATGGGACAAAATCTTGTGAAATCTCCATTGTGCATTACCACATTTCACTAGCATGGTTGGTGATTATATCAGAGACGTAGCTCTGTCCTTATCAAATTACTAATTGTAGTTCTGATGCAGGATCTCATCCATTTATTTATTCTTAATAAACGAGGAATACGATTTGGATGACAGAATTGGGGGCATACTTATGAAATTTGCAGATGACACTAAACTGGGAGGAGTAGCTAATACCCCAGAGGACAGGATCAAAATTCAAAATGACCTGAATAGACTAGAAAGCTGGGCCAGTGCTAACAAAATGAAATTCAATGCGGAGAAATGTAAGGTTCTGCACTTAGGGCGGAAAAATGAAATGCACAGATATAGGATGGGGGACACCTGGCTGAATGAGACCACATGTGAAAGGGATCTAGGAGTCCAAGTAGACCATAAGCTGAACATGAGTCAACAGTGTGATGCGGCAGCTAAAAAAGCCAATGCAATTTTAGGCTGCATCAATAGAAGTATAGTTTCTAGATCAAGGGAAGTTATAGTGCCACTCTATTCTGCTTTGGTCAGGCCCCACCTGGAATACTGTGTCCAGTTCTGGGCACCACAATTCAAAAAAGATGTGGAGAAACTGGAGCATGTCCAAAGGAGGGCAACTAAGATGGTGAAGGGTCTGGAAACCTTGCCCTATGAAGAACGCCTTAGGGAGCTGGGGATGTTTAGCCTGGAGAAGAGAAGGTTAAGAGGTGATATGATAGCCCTGTTTAAATATTTGAAGGGATGTCATATTGAGGAGGGAGCAAGCTTGTTTTCTGCTGCTGCAGAGACTAGAACGCGGAACAATGGATGCAAACTGCAGGAAAAGAGATTCCACCTCAACATTAGGAGGAACTTCCTGACAGTAAGGGCTGTTCGACAGTGGAACACACTCCCTCGGAGTGTAGTGGAGTCTCCTTCCTTAGGGGTCTTTAAGCAGAGGCTGGATGGCCATCTGTCAGGGATGCTTTGACTTGGAGTTCCTGCATGGCAGGGGGTTGGACTGGATGGCCCTTGTGGTCTCTTCCAACTCTATGATTCTATGATTCTATGAATATACACACACACACATACACACACACACATACACACACATGCACATTAACACATTTTCTAGGGTAGCATTCTTTGTCTGGGACTCCTCATCCATAGAATACCAGAGAAGAAAACAAATTCTGAGATCTGGCAACCCTAATGTTATAAGGAATTGTGTGTTTTGCTTCTGAGTATTAAGATCAGTAGTCAAGGCATGGGAGCCAGGCCATTTAAAAATGATGGCAACCAATGATACTGAACTGAGTAAGGTGCCACATTCCAAAATTATACCAAAACAGAAACCCAATTCCATGTATACAGCAGATGTTATGACAAGTTTGTTGTTGCTGTTGTAATTGCCGCTAAGTCAGCTGCAACTTATGGTGACCTTACAAGTGAGAGAGCTTCAAGACATTTTGTCATAAACAGCCCGGCAAACTCAGGGTTATGGCTTCCTTAATGGGCTCTATCCACCTGGCATGTGGCCTTCCTCTTTTCCTGCTGCCTTCAACATCTCAAGGTATGTCCACAGTACAATAGTCTTAATTAGTCTTTTTGGCTTCCAGGGAGAGTCTGGGATTGATTTGCTCTCGGACCTATTTATTTGTCATTTTGGCAGATGACAAGTAGCTTAGTTACTAACAATTAGCAAATGCAATCAGACTGAGAGACGGGGAAGTGGAAAAAATCTGCATTAGCAAAACAGTGGAGCTCCTTTATTGACTACTGGAAATCAAAGGCTGAAATAGAAATTCATCTGCATGTATTCATCACTGCCTCTTAACCATCCAATTAATTTTACTGAGGATTTTGTATACTGACGTTCGTGTAAAATTTATTACTTGCTTCTTGGCATTCTCTAACTTTTCATTTTGCATAACATATTATTGACTTTTAAATCAAGCAATTTTTCTGAGAATTTTGGATAAGGAAATAAATCTTTGTGAATTTCAGTGGAAGCTGCTCTGCACCTCCCACACTTCTGTTTGAGGTGGAATGTAAATCTCCTTTGGATTTTGCACATTTTGTTTTGTTTTAACAAATTCTGTGAGGCAGTTCTTGGCTGAAAAGGGATACTAACAAGCCTTTGAAAATATATAAGCCAGGGTAAAATGCAGTTAAACATGTGCACATTTAGATAAAATGTGTTTATAAATGCAATGTTTGTGAGGAAATACATCCAGAAATACATGGACTGCTATCCTACGTTATGCTGATATAATGTAAAGCTACATTCATGTTGTCACATCATGGTTGTGTTACACCACCTTCTGCCAAATACTAGCACTGTATAACCAGTTGTGTCCCTATGTGTTGTCCCATAGTGCAGTGGGAAATCCCCACTGGTTGTCTCTGCAATCCCAGAATCTAGGAGTACACTGAAAACCATGACAAATAATTGTGTACTAATGCCCTAAAAGCCCCAGATCCCATCTGATCTTCTAACCTGAGTCAGCTATGGTTAATACTTGCATCAGAACCATTAATGAATACCAGGTGCTATAGGCTATATTTCAGAGGACAGAACTGGCAAAACCCATATCTGAGTATTTCTTGCCTAAGAAAACCCTATGAATTTCAGAGTTGCCATAAGTCAACAAGTGACTTGAAGACACACACACACACACACAATGAGTGCAATGTTGTTGATTAGTCTTAGCTAGAGTATCACATAGAATCAACTGTTTAAGGTAGGTCAATATATAGGTAAATCTAATTGATTCAGTGGTTCAGTTCTAGGTGGGATTAACAATAGGATTTAGGCTGATGTGAAATGGTTACTCCTGGGGAACTCTGCTAATGTATCCATGAAGTGTCATTGCATGCCATCAACAGGATTCCAGCCACATATTTATGTACAGTTTTTCATGTAGACATTTTATTGTGGAAGGGAGATAGAACTGACTTATAAATGTTGGACAGGAAATAGTCTGTTCCACCATCCTTCCTTGTGACTAAGATATATACTTCTAACATTTCACAGATGCAAACCAGGACAGATGTGTCTAAGCAACATCTGTGTGGTCAAGATGGAAAGAGTAGGAGAGACTGCAGTAGTTTACTTTTGCCTGAGTCTTCTGGGAAGGGCAAGATTCCACCCTCCTTTCCTTCTCGACTGCTGATTTAATTTAGCGTGATTTACTTTTGTACTTTGAACTCAGCTTGCAGCCAATGAAGTAAGCTGAGGATGAAGGGAGAAAGATGGAGGAAGAGAGAAAACTGGGACATTTTAAAAGCACCTTTAAAAATGGGATGACAGAGGATTAATCAGGGCTCTTCCAGCTGGAAGGTATGGAGATATGATAATATGTTTGTAAATGAATGATTTGTGGGTTTTTATCCATAGTAAGAAAGACATATAAAACATTACTTTACCAAAAAGCAGGAAAATAGTTGGTTCCCTCTTCTCATAAGTTTTTGGTGAGCTGCTAAGATCTTTTTATTATGCTGAGCTTTTGTGTATATGGATATGCGTTCAAATTGCCTGTTGACTTATGGTGGCCCCATGAGTCTATTGCAAATTAAATGTTAGCCTTTCTACTTTTGTGTGGATTTGTGTGTGTGTGTGTGTGTGTGTGTGGTTTTGTTGGATTAAATTAATTTTCTTTGAACTGGTTTTGTGGCATTTTAACTGTTCCCTATCCCTAAACTTGCATAAAACGTATTCTATGACTCTCTTGCATGGGCTACTCTCAGTATATTTTTAGAAATAATAGAGAGCTTTCAAATTCATCAGAATATGCTGAAACATTAAAATTCAGCATGAAGAGATGAAGAAGAGTGAAGAGAACTAACCACTACTAAGGAAAAATAAATAAATAAAAAGGGGCAAGGGAGAAAGAAAAGGATCTGGACCAGGTTTCAGTATAAAAGAGACACCGCACTACAGAATTGTGACATGGCACAACCAAATGTGCATTGCGCACTGATGGACAATGTACAAGGTGCAACCAAACCATGGAATCAATTCCCAATGAGAAAGAATGCATCATGGACAATGTGTGACGCACAGCGCATTATATTTGCAATGACAATCACACTCCATTTTCATAACCTTTGACTGAATACCAATGTTACACATTGTCCAAAAAAAGTACTACCACATGCATGAGGGAATGTACACATCCGTAAGACACCGATGAGATATCAGTGATGATTAGACTTGATGAAAATGTCCCTGCCTGCATTTCATAGCAGCCATAAGATAAAATGGAGAGGGGGGTCTGAAGGCCAGTTTATGTGGGGTAGATGGTTAACATAGGGGACCAAGCCCCAAAGGCCTATCTAGCCCAACATTCTCTTATCAAATGGCCAACCATTTACCTGTGGGAAGTTTTCCTCTCTACATTTTCTCCTCCTTCCCAGAATCTGGCTGGGCAACTTTGTCTTTGAACAGAGACTGCTTTGTTTGCCATGCCCTTGCCACTCCTATGCCTCAAAGAAGTAACTTATCTCAGTGTGAGTGATCCTGATGCATGCATAACTCACCAACCAAATACCAGTCAAATGGTTCCAAATATTTATAAATATTACTGGTTACTAAACAAACAATATGGTGATGATATTAATCCATTTGGTGTCTTACACATGCATGTTTCCCTATGGAAGCGACTGGATATTTCTATCTGATGAATAATATCCTTATTCAGTTTCAGGTTGCAGAAGCTGATTTGTGCATGCACATTTACTCATTCAGTTGTGATACCTTTGTGCATGCACATTTACTCATTCAGTTGTGCATTGCACATGGAACATGCAGAGGTGCATTGTGCATTACACACATTTTGTGGTGCATTTGATTTTGCAGCATCACAATTAAGTAATGTCAGTCAAAAGTTGGAGTGGGTCTAATACTGGAACACATGTGGGTCTATTGCCCTAAAATAATTCCATTTCAGCACGAGGTTCTTGATTGGACTAACAAAATAACTACTCAAAATGTATGATTTCAAAATACTTTACGAATTTTATCAATTCATGATAAAGCAAGTGAAAATGTCCTATGTAAAAATCTTATATCAGCAAGGATAGATATCAAGGACATGTAATGAATTACACAGTTTATCCATTTTTTCTTGATTAGACAGAGTTGTGGTTTGAACGTTGGATTATGACTCTGTGGAGACCGTGGCTTTCCCCCCTGCTTGACCACGGAGACCTACTGGGTGATCTTGGGCAAGTCACACGTTCTCAGCCTCAGAGAGGGGTAAAGCCAAAAACCCCTCTGAGCAAATCTTGCCAAGAAAATCCCATGATAGATTTGATTTGGGGTCACCATAAGTCAGAAATGACTTGAAGGCACACAACAACAACAACAACAACAACAACAACAACAAAAAGATGACAGCCTTTGGATTCTTTCACTGCTAGAGAAATTGACACTTAGGCTTGCCAGAAGTGAAATAGCAGAAGATTCTTTTGAGACTATATGTTATCTATTTCTAACATATACCCTGTTTCCCTGAAAATAAGACATCCTCAGAAAATAAGACCTAGTAAAGGTTTTGCTGAATTGCTAAATATAAGGCCTCCCCTGAAAGTAGGACCTAGCAAAGTTTTTGTGTACAAATATATATACAATATATAATAAATGTTTTAAAATTTTTGTTTAACAATAAATGTGAATTCTTCTTCATGGAAAAATAAGACATCACCTGAAAATAAGCCTACTGCATCTTTGGGAGCAATATATATATATATATAAGACACTGTCTTATTTTTGGGGAAACATGGTATGTTCACATCAATTCTATAGAATGCCCAACATGGAACTATATGATGTTTTGGAAGTGATCATGATGAGCATAGATACTGACTATGATCTGTTGTCAGTCTTTGATAGCAAAGCCCTCCCTCCAGTCCACCTGCCTTGGTCCAGGCCTCAGAGGGAGAGAAGAACATTTGGACCTGATCCCCTTCCCCATCACCATTCCCTTCTCCTTTTGTGTCGTGTCTTCTTAGATTGTGAGCCTGAGGGCAGGGAACCATCTAACTAAAAATAATAATTGTAAGCCGCTCTGATAGCCGTTAGGGCTGAAGGGCGGGGTATAAATAAAATAAACAAATAATAATAATAAATAATTATTACAGTCTGAATCATGGAAATGTTGTCTGTGGTGCGGAAGAATGGATAGGGAATGATTTATTACTATTAAAATATTTTTTTAAAAAAAAAAAAGAGGGGGGGAATGTCTAATGAGGCAGTGTTGTGCAACCACTGTGTAACTGTGAAAGTTAACATTCAGTCTCCTCAATCTATGATCACAGTGTGGAAAATTTATAGTTAAGAACTCAACGGCTTAGTTTGAAATTCATTATTAGTATTTTAGTTGCTGCTTTGGTCTTGAGCAAATCTGAGATCTCCCTGTGGTCCTTCTTTGATTATAATGAGTACATCCCAATTATTAAAGACTCCTCCATAATGGCAATGCAGCATTTAAAGATTTAATCCATGTGGGACATGGTTTGTCAGAGGAAGGGATCGCTGAGAAACGAGGCAGGAATTCTCCAGTGGTTACTTACACTTTTGACAACTGGGTAGGATTGTTATTCAATCTACATGGAGAGGTAATGTGAGTCCGCTATTAACTCCCTTCAAGTCTTAGGCTTATAATATGCATAGACATATTGTTCTGACCGTATAATATATTATTGCTAATGAAAATAAATTATGCTAACAGCTTCAAAATCAGATGGGAGAAGACATTCAGACTCCTCACTTCTGAACATTGGGGGAAGATGCATAATGCACAATCCTAGGCAGATTTACTCAGAAGCAAACTCTGCTGAGTAGAATAAGACATATTCAATATAAAGTTGCAGCCAAAAGGGCTCTTTTTCACACACTGTAGTCTAAATTCAGTTCTTAGTCACAACTAAAATAGACCCTTTGTATGGCAACATTTATGTAAGTTTCCTTGATTCAATGTGTCTACTTCACTTGGGAGTAACAGATGGATTTAGACCCATATAACTATTTTTTTAAAAAAATAATAATAACATATCAAACTTCATTTATGTAGAATAATAAAATCTTGTAAGGCAAAGAAGAGAAGTAAAAGACAAACGTGGAAAAACTGAAGATTAATTTTAGCCACAAGCCTGAATTAATTGCATATATGTATATTTCAGGGTTATTCATTATTAAATATTATTATATAATTTTAGAATGTTTCACCAGTGGTGACAGCATACATTTTTCCATTTAAAAAGTATATAATTACTTGCAGAAAGAAAATGATACCATTAAGTAATTCTCATAAAATGTATTTATTTTTACGTTATATAAAACAGAATTTAGGACATAATCCACAGTCCTTTAGGACACAATCCACAGTTCATGCACACAAAAGGGAACTCATGAATTGAAAAATGGAAAATATTTTTAAAGGGTTTCTTTGGAGTTACTGCTCTCAAAATACACTAGCTAGCATGGGATCTTGGAGCTGCTGTGAAAAAAGTAACATTTGCAAGCTCTGAAATCATAGTATCATTCTATCCAATTCCCCTATTTTTCTGTAATTAAACAATCGTACTCATTTATATTCTGCCCAAGCCAATTTATAGCATAAATTAAAAACAAAGTATTTCTTTAAAAAAAACCTGATGACTAAAAAAAGGCAGAATGGTGGCTGGAGTGTTGGACGAGGACTTTGGGAGACTAGGTTTCATTTCCCCACTCAGCCATGGAAACCCACAGAGTGACCATTAACAAGTCACACTCTCTCAGCCTCATAGGAAGGCAATGGCAAACCCTTTCTTAAAAATTCTTGCCAAGAAAACCTTATGGCAGAGTGACCGTAAGTGAGTCAACTTGAAGGAAACAAAGAAACAAACAATTTGTTTTAACAAACAATTAAATGTGTCTTTTAAAGTTATCCTTTAAACAATGAAATAAGCTGTCTCATTTGAATGCCGCCAATTTAAAACAACACAGAGCCAGCATGGTGTAGTAGTTAATGTGCTGGACTAGGACACTGGGAGATCAGGATTAAAATCCCTACTGGGCCATGGAAACCTACTGGATGGCCTAAGGCAAATCATCCTCTCTCGACCTCAAAGAAAGGCAAAGGCAACAGCCCATATGTGGAAATTCTGCCAAGAAAACTCTGTGACTGGTTCCCCTTTGGGTCAACATAAGTCAGAAACCATTTGAAGGCATGCAACATCAACAACAACAATTTAAAATAGCATATAAGTATTTTAACAGTAAGAACAAAAAATTATTCTTAAACTAATAAACTTCCCCTAATATAAGGATTTGCATCCAACATCCTCTAATACACAAATTTCCATACAGTATTCAATATTTGGGAAGACAACTATGTTGCAAAATTTGAAACGACATGGTATCTGGGGGGAAAGAACTATTAGTCTGTAGGAAGCACAAATTAGTACAGTTCACTGAAAAATGTGGACTAAACGAAATATTCGCCCATCTGTGGGCAATGTACAAAATGGAGAGGGAAGAGTCAAAAACATAATTTTGCTATACTTGCCAGGTTGAGATTTTGAAATACAAGGTTCCTGTTTCCTTAAAACTTGCATGGAAATGATGTTTCCACCCACTGCGGCAACATACCACATGCATACTGTCCCACATGATGATTTATATGCAGGAAACTGGATGCAGCTCCCCTTTGGTTTCCAAGAATCCATTTGGGATCAGATGTTAAAAGTAGGGAAGGCCATGATCAGAGCCAGTGGACTGCAGCCAAGTCTGAAATCATAGGGTTAGCCGGGAGCTGCCATGTCAGCGTTTTGCCCAGGGTGGTGATGTGTTTACATGATCACACAGGCAAAAGTGCATGGTCTGGTGAATGTTACAAACAAGGCCCATAACCCCCATTGGTGTTTCCCTTGTTACCTTCACAACCCCCCCGTGCCTGATCTTCACGCCTCGGAGCATCAATTGTGAGAAACAGGATGAAAGCATCCCAACTGGCTGCTCTCATTATGACCTCTTTTTTTCCTCCCATGGAAAGTGCGAACATCTTCCCATTACAGCGAGCTGCAAATTTCTTCTATCCATAGAAAGAAAGCAGGAAAAGCAGAGGGAGATACCCAGAGCATGAACTGGACATGGCACATTGGCATCCCCTACAAATCTCTGCCCTCCACCAGCCCCACTAAGGCATCCAACAGCTTTTTCTAACCCACATCAGAGGCAGGAACAGCATGAATTATGTGTGGCATCATGCAATCATAATCACCCGCCCACTGGCTCATTGTTGTCTCAAGAAAAACTAACTGGAAATCAGTCTCACCGTGCCTACAGGGTTTTATGGAATCTAAAACTGTTTCAGAATTTATAATTTCTTCCCTGGGGGATTCCTTTAAAAGTGATTTAAAATAAAGTGCAAAATTTAGTTTAAAATATCTGAAGAACAAACACAATTTAAGATACTGCCACTTAACAAGATTAGCAAAGTCATTACACAGATATCATGTCTTGGCTTTTTAAGATGTTTTTTTTTTTAGACCGTTTAAGTGCTGTTTCTATCTTGTTCTTCTATTTGATTCTGTTGTGCGTAACTTTTTTGTTAATTGTCATCAAATTACTTTAACTTATGACAAGCCTATAATGAGAGACATTCAGGACTTGTAGACTTGCCTCACTGAACTACAAATCCCACGATTCTGTAGGATGGAACCATGATAGAGTGGCATGTACTGCCTTATTTCTACAGTATAGATGCACCTCAAGTCAGCTGCCCCTGGCAACAGATTTGAGGAAGAATGACAGGGCAGGAAATGGTTTGTTTTTTATGGGACAGCACAAAAGCCATGTGAAGAGGAAAAGTCTGAGAGCTGCTTGTGGGATTTTCCTGTCTCGTCTGCCAAAATAACATGTACTTTGTGTTGGATGAACTGGAGACACCATGTGCTGCCCTGTCCAAGGCAACAAAATACCTGGGGGCTACCCTGTTCCTCACCATTACTTCTGGAAACATGATTGTCTTTTTGGACTTTGGAGACCAAGTTGTCCCTTCTTCATCCTTTTCTGGAGATTCCCTTTGCATGATAAGATCTGAGGCATGTTTCAAGATCCGAGATGTCAGTTCAGGCATCTGTAAATAACGCTCAGATTCTGTAGTCTCAGACTTCCTTCAATGGATGTCCTGTCCAGAAACTTCAAATCATCCTCTGGAATATATCAAAGTTATTCTTTTGGACAATGTTTCCCAGTAGCCAAGCTTGCTGGAGGGAGTTTCAGCACAAAAAGTAACTTTTCAAACTTTGGTTATAGTCCAAAATGGGAGTCAGAATCCTGTTGGTATCTCACACATATGTAAGCTACTCTACAGAAGCAGTTGGACTTTTGAGTTAAAGGTTGCAGAAGCAGAGTTGTACATGCAAAGCCATTGCCCATATGAATATAGTTGTGCACTTTCAGTTGCACATTTGGTGTTTTGGTTCAATTGCACAATGTTGCCATTCAACACAAAGGCTGTGCAGCATGTTTAGAGCATAACTCTGCAGACAGAGATTTACACTACTCACAACCCCAAGGAAGGATCTCAGCCACTAATGTTCTGAAGCTTTGCGTGTGAGTGCAATTGGTAAAGCCCATGTCAACGAGATCAAGAAGGGGAAATGTTTAGGGGTGAGAAGGAAGTGGGACTGGCACAAATCTCCCCCCACTTCACCCTGAACCTCTCCTCCCATGGCAGCCCAGCTGAACTATGGCAACATCTGCCTAGGAGGGAGCATGGATGCTGATCAGTTTAGACACGCTTCTCCAAGGCTATCAACAGTGTGATGGCAAATCACTTCAGTAGTGCACAGGGCCCCAAGCAGGTCATGACCTTCCCATCCTTGTCAAGAAAGTAATACTTTCAGGGTGAAGACATGGGCACCAAAAAGCTGAGATGAGGTGCGGGGGAGCAGGAGGCAGAAGTGGGCATGCTTTTTCCTGTGCTGAGCCTCCTTATGTTCCAAAATCAATCTGCAAAATCAATTGTCACATCCTGAGACCTTCAGGTCAGAGTGGAAGGCTTGCACATCCATCCCAGAAGGCCTCTGAAAACAGTGGACACTGCTGTCATTTCTCTATTCCCTTAGGAGCAGGGAACCACCATCCCCTACCTACACACCCACCCAACCCCTGCCCGCAGTTCTGACAGTTTTCCGTTTGGCCTTCCATTTAACTTGAAAGATAAAAAAGCAGATCTTTATTATTTTTCAACCTAAAAATTCAAGAGGTGGAGATTCAGTTGAAACTGGTTTCACACACTGAATTATAGTCTTTTCTGCTTTGTACATTCAGTGAGTACTGAAAGAAAAAAAACAGTGCAAGACTGCCCAGGATCTCATTTGTCTGTGAGATCCTTATTGATGAAGCCAGAAATTTCTGTCTAGACTCTCAAGACAGAATTTGTTAATAATTCTGGCTGCATCCTGTTGTTTTCTTACGTGTCCTTATGTTCCCTTATTCAAATAGTTGTCCGTTTTTGGCGAATGTATAAGTTCTATACTCAACTGAAGGTGAAGAGTTACATATGTGGTGTCACTGAACATAATTATGCAATGTGGGTTGTATGTTGCACATTGCTCATTAATTATTTGGTGGTGTGGGTGATTGCACATTGCACATCCATGTGCTGTGAGCATTTGGTTGTGCAGTGTTACAAGTCTGTAATAAAGTGGTATGGCTCAACTAAGGCATAACTCTGTGGTAAGCACCTGTTGTTACTCCCAACTAGAGTAGCCCTATTTAATCAATTGTTGAATGGTGAGTCAACACATACATACATCCCATTGATTCAATGATTTTACTCTGGTCATGACTAATAACATGATTTAAGACTATAAGTATACAGTTATGTCAAGTTTCTTTGACACAGTATCTCAATCCCTGCTTGTAGAACATGGTGAATTGCTGTTCATCACTTTCTGGTTCAGACTTCAAACATTTTCCAAGAGATATTAGGAAAGGAATGAGCTGGAAATGTCCAAACAAGATCTATTGCTAAGAGTAGCTCCATGCCATATTTTATAGATGAGAGACCTATATTGGAATTACTTTAAGAGGATAGTCCTCCACCTAAAAGAGTCCTCCGGCTGAAGTGAAGTGAGTCCTCTGGCTGAAATCCAAGTTCAGTTCAAAGATAAAGACATCAAAAATGGAGAGGTTAGGCCTTGATGCTGTGTAACTACAGGTGGTACCTGAATACCAGATAGAACAGGCATGCAGTTCACAGTTTTTCCCAAATTGTTAAGGACTGCAATCCTGTTGATGTCTTACAAAAGCATAAGTTTCCCTATAGACATGGGTTTGGATTTTTGTCTAATATGGAGCATCTGCATTCAGTTCAAGGTTACGGATGTGGTGTCATGCATGTGGTGTCATTGTGCATGCGGTGGGCATGAAAAGCGCATTCAAGTGTGCATTTGGTTGCACAAAGTTGCCATTGCATAGCACAATCAATGTACAAATCTACACTTAGAGGTTTACACTTTGTTGTAGTGTGCCTTCAAGACATTTCCAACCTCTTGTGGGGTTTACTTGGCAAGATTTGTTCAGAGAGAGTTTGCCTTTGCCTTCCTCTAAGACAGAGAAAGTATCACTTGCCTAAGGCCACCCAATGGTTTTCCGAGGATGAGCAGGGATTTGAACCCTGGTCTCCAGAGTCTTAGTCCAATGCTCAAACCACTACACTATGCTAAGTGCTAGAGATTTATGCTATGCAACCACAGTGTCTCAGCCATAATATATTTCTATTTAAATTATAGTAATTACTTCTAAACTTGTTGTTGTTGTTGGTTGTGCTCCTTCAAGTCATTTAAAACTTATGGCAACCTTAAATTAAACCTATCATGGGTGTTTGGGGAGCTAAGAGTGTGTGACATGGCCAAGATCATCTCGTAGGTTTTCATCTCCAGAGTGATAGTCCAATGTTCAAACCAGTGCTGGCTCTCATTTCTATATTTGTATCTCTATATATAAACTAGTACAAATTTTATGCCACTCTGTGACTTCTTTTGTCTTTTTTTATTGGTGAATCTTTTCCTCTCTATCTGATAATGTGCAATTATGGTCATGATTGTTCCAAAAAACATCAATCTATGATGTGACTTCACCATATTGGAAATGGTAATGTGATTTGGACCTCAGTTTTCCTAAAGTCAGACCCTTTCTTGGGCCAAAGTTTCTTAGCAGTCCATGGGGTGCATGACTAAGTGTCAGGTGAGCCACAGGGAAAGTTGTAAATTTACTTAATCAATTATTTTCATATCCAAATTAAGTTTTCTCCCAAAATACTCCCAGCATTTGGAAGTGACTGGACCTAGAGTGCAGGTAATGCTGAACCACTGGATTTCACTGAGTTTCAGCATCTCAGTCTAGCTTGGCATGTGGGGGGGGGGAGTGTAAGGATCTGGGGGAAGAATTGCTCTGAAGGGGTGATTTAAATGAACAGAGATGGAAATTCATGTCTGCATGGATTAATTGCAGAGGAAGCTTAAGCTGAGCTGACCCATCCCTACACTTGGCAGTGAAACAACCTGATGGTGACCCTGCCATGAACTCAAACTCCGTTTAGCTGCAAGGCCAGATTTCTCCCTTCTGCCCCTGCTATGAACTCAAAACTCTTTCCATCCCATCATGAATGACTCCAAGCCCCCCACTCTTAGTTGCAAAGCTCCATTTCCTTGGTCTTTCATGCACAGATGCCTTCTTGCCTGCACCTTCTGACCTCTGACCTTCCCCAGAGTGTGCTTAGCCTGCACTGTGCCTCATATTTCAAAAAAGGAGGCACTTTTTCTGGCCATGGTGAATGAGCATGGGGCTAGGGTCACAGACTGGAGCAGTAGTGGGTCTCTGCTCATGTGCAGAAATGTTTGCAGGTAAAAAAAACCCCACAAAGCTCCAGGGCCAGTCCTACATTTAAGCATGAGAGAGAGAAAACCACCTCAGGCAGCAGATGATGGGGAACAGTGATGGAAGCTTTCTAGCTCTTCCCCTGGAAAGCTAGAACTGTTCCTTCTAATATGACATTTGTCGTGTTCTCCTAAACTACCTTGATGCCTCAGATATAGTGAAGGACGCACTCCCTTATCACTAAAGGCAGTAAAATATCTTGCAGGGCTATGCTATCTATTCATGTGAACCCTGTTCATCCTGCCAGGACATGTCTTTGGCCTGCTCTGGTGAAGGAAGAGAAGAGAAGATGAAGAAGCAAGCCTAGTCTCTTAAGGAAGAGAGTATAATATTGACCAAGGCAAGGCTAGTGCATCCTTGGGCAACCATCAATCCAGAAGAACCCAGCAGGAGTTGAGTTTGGGATGTTCCCTAGTCAGAATTTACTGGGCAGCTGTGGTAGGTAACCAAGGAGCTGCCATTTTGACACTGTTGGATTGCTCCAGAGTGCCACTATGTCAGGGTACTGTGATAACAACACTATGGCAACAGTCCCTAAGGAGGATTGGTGCAATGGCTTGCTGTAGATCATGGCACAGGTAGGGGAAAAGTCATAGGACTGGAACTTTCATGAGTATCTGGAGCTAGCCTAAAAGTCAGGTAGGTATGTTTCATTCAAACCAAACTGTCTGCATCCACCAAAGAAATATTCCCTTTTGTGGTAAGAAAGACCATTTGCCTCCTCCCTTGAGCAATTTTCTAGTCATAAAGAAATTGTGTGTAGATTGTGTGTTCCTGCATGTCACAGGGTTGGATCAGATGGCCCTTGTGGTCTCTTCCAACTCTATGATTCTATAATTCTGTGCTTATTAGGGATGGAAAGAAAATATCTGAAAATATTTTTTTAATGGTTGAAAAATATGTTTTCTCAGTTTGAGAAAGCCTAATGAGAAGAATCCCAAACTGATGAGATTCCTTGCATTTGGAATTTATTCTGTGCAAAATTCACATATGATAATTTTGTGCATAGAAAATTATATTTCTACAAAGAAATTCTGTTTTCCTGCACAGAAAATGCTGAACACTTAGGGACTTCTTCTACATAAAATTCACACATGCATGAGTTGCACAGAAAACAGCTTTGTCTGCACAGGAACTAATATTTCTGCATAGAAATATTTTATGTGCAGAACCACCACATGTGAATTTTGCACAGAACATGCCCTGAATTGCAAAGAGATGAGAATATTGGTTTTGAAAGAGTCTCTCACAGTGGGAAGTAAATTGCTAAAATGACTAGTTAACTCCCTTGAAAAAAATTTTTAATGAAGAATTATATCCCTAGTCATCATTCTACTAGATTCAGAACAAATTCTTTGAACCCACCAATAGCGTAACCCAACCAGTTTGGTTGCCTCTTATGACTATAGATTTCCAGGGAACAAGCTTCACTTCAGAAGATAGGTTTCCCCAGATGAAATCATGGAAGGAGGGAGCTCCAGAAAGGGGCGATGATAACAGCCTTTCCTGGTTCTTAGCTATTTCTCAGAACTCTCAGCTCACAGGATTGGTAGACATGCATAATTTCATCAAAGTTCTCATTTGTCTATCACCAAGCTTGTTCTCACTTGGCACCATATAGGATGTTTATTTTCCCACAAAGTCTGTCCTGCATCTTTTAAAGACAGAAATAGCCCCATTGTCAAAGTTGCATCATTGCAACAATTTTCATCCCATCCTACACACTCTACATCCATGAGATGAGCCTTGATGGATCAGGCCAAAGGCTTCTCTGGTCCAGCATTCTGTTTTCACAGCAGCCAGATGTTTACAGGATACCCACAAGAAAGATCCGAACGTGTAACCCAGCAGGCCAAATATGGCCTGCCAGGGGCATACCATACCTCCCATTTGTATTGTCTGCCTATAACTGTAAAAGCAAGCCAAGGGGAGAGACAAGGGATGTGTGACTGTCATGTTTTTGACAGGTGACTACATGTGGCTGGTAAGAAAACAGCCTTTGCATCAACCACTGGTTGGCAGAAGTTTGGTTATAGAATCTGATGTGTTCAGGGGCTGTGAAGCCACTTCTGCAGTTACTACCTTCATTATCACTTGGTATTGGGTTCCTGACATTGAGAAAGGACTACAGCTTAGAGGGATGCTTCCTGCATTACATGTAGAAATTCTCAGGTTCAATCCCTAGCATCTTGAGCAGATTGTGGATGATGGGAAAGATCTTTCGCTACTGAAAACAGTGGAGACTCATAGGGTTGCCAGATTGAAAACTAGAGGTGGTGTAGAAGACGGAATGCCAGCAGGTGTTGCATTTCACATAACAAGCAACACTTTTTGACCTTTCCCCATCTACACAACTGTTAAAGGTACAGGAACCATTCTCCATTTTCAATATGGCAATCCTATTTGTGGGGAGCAACAGCCCCCCAAGAATATTTAATATGAGGCTTAATTGGACAAAGATTCCATCCTGGCAGAGGTTCCTATCCCCATCTACATTCAATGTCCTAGTATTCCCACCCCTGGGCATATCAGATGCCCGTTCCCATTTATGTGGCTGTCAGAAACCACAATTACAACCTCCCGCATCTGTTCTTGTGAGGGGAGGTTGGGGGGCTGCCATTCCATTTGGCAGGATAGGAAAGAAAGGCAGAGCTGAACTTTTGACCCCATGTTTTGAGGTGCCCAAGCAGATGCCGAGTGCCGTGGCGCCCCGTGGCGCTGCCAGCAGGTTGCCACTGTGTTTTCATAACCCACTTCATCAGCCCCCTCGCCTCCGCCCGCCTGCCCATCCCACCCATTCCCTGCCTGCCAGGGATTAGAGAACATTCCGGTTCATTTGCAGGGCACTGGGTGACTCGCCTTGGCAACTCCCCCACTCATGCGTGCGCCCCCCACCCATAGTAACTATGGCTATATTTAGCAAGTACATGAACCGGATGCAAGGTTAGTGTGTAACACTGTGAAAGAGTTGCACAGAGAAGAGAAATTCTGGATGGGAGATGAAGAGACTACTTGGTAGGGGTTTAACCCCCTGACCCTTTTCTCTGCCCAGCTGGTTGGGATAATGGCCGTCATCCTCAAAGAGCACATGTCGGCTTCCCTGGCTCTTTCTTTAAGAAGCCCATGTGCAACACAGTAAGGTAGAGAGGGCTCTGGTTAGCTTCCCTTAAGCCCATATTCTCAATTTCTCTCCAGGGCCAATCCAGGCCTAGGAATGTCCAAACAGAGATGGCCCCTTTCACATCTCCTCTAGAGTGGAACGGGCATTGCCATGGTAACAGGGACCCCATGGCAAACCCATTCACCCCCATGAGATCTGCCAAGCATGCCTTAGTCCAAGCTGGACCTTTAATTCAGGACTACTGCATGAAGGGGTTCTTCAAATTCTGTCCTTAACACTGCTAAGGTTTTTGGTTTGTTTTTGCACATTCCTAGGATGTGAAAGTCTCCTTCAAATGCATACTAAATACAGAAGAGGCTACTACTAAGCAGCATGTAACCATGAACAGAGTCAGCATGTACTAGCACTCATAAAAGTTAACACCAGAATAATGGACAGCATGCATCCATGATCTGATTCACCAAAAAGCAGAACTCACACAAGTTAGTTTGGGAGTGCATCACCCCCAGAACTCTCAATTTGAGAGTTTTCACCCAAAAAGGTAATATTTACAACTTTTGAATAATTCTTTTTCTGACATAAGTCTGTTTGGGAAAATATCATGACATTGAGAGCTATTTGACAGTAGAAAATACTATCTTAGAAGATACTGGACTATCCTTCATTGTTGGTTTTCCAACAAAACTTGGATGGCCACCTCTCAGGGATATTTTAGCTATGGACTGACAAAAGAAACTACAGTCGGTCATTCATATCCATGGATTCTTTATCCATGGATTCAATCATCCATGCCTTGAAAATATACAAATATATATATATGTAAATTCCAAAAAGCAAAGCCTAATTTTGACATTTTATATAAGAGTCACCATTTTACTATCCATTGTATTTAATGGGACTTGATCCTCCAAGGATCCATGAGAGGGTCCTGGAACCAAACTCCAGCGGATACCAAGCACCCACTATATTCTCTAGCACATTGGCTTAGATTCTTGTATTAATCCCAACTAGATAAGAGGACAATGTAACCCAAAATACAAGAGATCTTGAAGATTGACAGAGCTGAGGCCAGTAATGGAGGGAACCTGGGTGTCACAACAGAAAAAGCCCTATTTTTTGGGCCTTTCAACAAAATCAATCTTAGAGGTGGGTCCACAGGAAAGTGTATTGCATGATAAACATGCAAAACACATGAACAAACATTTCTTTCTGAAATATGATGGGCTAATGTGTGTAACTTTTTTCTCCTTTTTGTTAAGGACAACTCTATGATTCTATGATTCTAAGTATGAAGTGTATGCTTCTTTGAGATTAATTTTTGCAAAATTCTCTCAATCCAGGAAAAAAATAAAATAAAACTGTAGTAAATGTTGCATTTACCAGGGAGTATGGTGTAGTGGTTTTGGTGTTGGAGCAGATTTCTAGGGGTCCAGGCTCTGAATCCTCATTTGGCCACAGAAATCCAGAGTTCTCAGCCTCAGAGGAAAGCAGTGGAAACCTCCCTCTGAATAAGTCTTGCCAAGAAACTTCATGATAGGTTTGCCTTAGGATTGCCAAACGTTGAAAGCAACTTGAAAGCCTGCAACAACAACTGTTGCCTTATTGCACGGACTATTACAAAAATATTTTTTTTAAAAAAAATGGCTAGATGTGGGATGGTGCAATTACAGACCAAAAAGGGAAATGATGCAAATCTACACAGAGATATGTGAAGTTGAACGCTTTCATGGCCAGATTCCATAGTTTTTTATGGGGTTTTCAAGCTATGTGGCCATATTCTGGATGAATGTCT
Organism: Urosaurus nigricauda; assembly: GCA_034509955.1. Lineage (NCBI taxonomy): Eukaryota > Metazoa > Chordata > Lepidosauria > Squamata > Phrynosomatidae > Urosaurus > Urosaurus nigricauda. The sequence continues at coordinate 270,525,500 of JAOEGL010000003.1, forward strand.
TCCTGATACTGCACCAGCATCTGTGGCTGGCATACACAGAGATATTTTGTGCAAAGTGTGAATGATGCAATAAAACGACTTTGTGCTTTTGTTGGGCTGAATTAAAATCTGAGGGGTCAGGAGGTTATGGTTGGAGCCACACAAAGGCTCTAGGGGCCACATACAACCACGTGGATGTCACTTTACCTGTCCTTGCTCAGAGATAGCAAAATCCACTGAAGAGATCCAAGAAAATCAAGTTTCATTATAATTGACAATCAGATCCTAGTAAGTAGCAACCACAGATGTTCCCATTTTAGAAATGGAAAACTGAGATCGTGTGAAGACAAAACAGTAACTCCCTCGCAGCTCCAGGTTACCTTTCAAAGAGTGGGAGAAAAATGAGGCAGTTCCAAAGAGATTTTTCAATAAAGTGAACCTACATGGCACCGCCTTACTCCAACAGGGCCTCCAACCAATGACGTCACTAGGGTTGGCATCACCCGGTGCAATAACGCATGCTGTCACCCTCTCCCCGTTGACCTCCTCCAATACAATACCATACAGAATCCTTAGTAATGCCTTTTGCACTAATGTGACTCATAGACTGCAGTTCCTGTATATCACTGAATGTAATGGCAATCCTGTGACATAAACAACTAGCAATATTAGATTTATATCTTTTGATTACAATACCATGCACACACCCTAAAGATATTTACATGTGCATTGTTTTCATGAATTTAATGTGAAAATGTGGTAAAATGTGATGTTTTTTAAAGGAATTTTTAATTTTTAAATTTCAAATTAAATTTTGAAATTTAATTTTAAAAAAACTGGGGCCTCTTCTTTCTCCTCTCCCAGCGCCTCACACCTCAGTGTTTTAAAGGGATGCAGGTGAACTCTAAAGCCCCATGTTTGGGGAGCAGTAGTGTGACACACACCCCATCAGGGTGTCACCTGGTGTGGTCCATACTATTTACACCCCTCTAGTGATACTCCGGCCCCCAACACAGCCATGCAGTGGCTATGGGAGGGAGTCAAGACATGCCCTCACTACATCCCCAGAATCAGATGGACAAAAACAAAGGCATTCTCCAAGATCTCCTGTTAATCCTCTGGAGGTCCCATATGATGGTGCCATTGTTGTAGGTCCAGCTATAGGGACATGGCTGGGTGCTTCTTGGCAGCTCCAACCTTCCATTCCTTTGGAAGCAGGGAGGCTGCAGGAGGAAGGTGAGTCTGAAGGGGATGGGGTTGTTGCATGAAGGAGGCAATGACAATAAAAAGACATACACCAATGTTACACGGTGCATATTGCTAACAGGTTGGTAATCCACACTCACAGAGTGTTAAGCTTTCAGCAGTATGCCATCTTTCCTCAGCCAACAAAGCCTTTATGAAGCTCTTTTTTTTTTTAACAAATGAAGGCTTTTATTTCCCCTCAATCCCTTTTCTTCCTCATCTTCAGTTTCAGTGAAGGGTTTTTGTTTTGTTTTGTTTTTACCAGCATTGATAGTGGGAAGTGAAGGAGGGCTTGAGAAGCAGAGACTCTTGGTAATTGGTTACATCAGCATATCTACAGTAAACAATGCAATAAAACTTAAACTGGGAAATACACGTTGAGTGTCCCTTATCCAGAATGCCCAAACCCAAAATATTCCAAAGGTGACCCTTTTGCTTTCTGGTGGGTCATTATACAGAAACTTTGTTTCATGCATAAAATTATTTAAAATATTGTGCATAAAATTACCTTCAGGCAGTGTGTATAAGGTGATAGATGAATTTCATGCTTAGACTAGAATCTCATTTTCACGCTATTTCCTTATGAATATGCAAATATTCCAAATCTGAAAATCTAAAATCCAAAACACTTCTAGTCCCAAGCATTTCAGATAAGGGAGCCTCCACCTGTAAGGTGGTTCAGTACTTGCCAATTCCAGCATAGCTGTGTCTGCCTGCCAATAGCAGGCAAGGTAAACAGTAGCTGCCTCCAGAGTCCCATACTGAGCATGCATGAACAGCAGAGAGAAAAGAAGAGAGCAGATTAGTCTACTTCATCAACTTGCCAATTTCTTTCTTTCAGTTAGTCTCAAAAGGGCTACAAGATCTCTCTACGTACTGATTCTACAAACAAACAAACATGGCTATATTTTTGAATTCTTCCTCTCTCCCCGTTACATAAAAAACAACCCATGAACCTACAAGCTTGGCTACCAAAATGAAACTCAAAATAAAAATGGAATCTGGTTAAAGAAAAGTTAATCCCTTGCATTTTGGAAGTAGTCTTCAAGTGGTCTCTAAAAAGTTTAAAATGCTTTTTACACTTATTCAAGACCTACCTCTCCTGGCTGTTTTGCTGCACAGGCACATACTATTAGTTTTAAATTAAAAGCTTCTGAAAAGTGGTGCAAGAGCCTGTTCTCTCCATGTGTATTTCTGCCTCTGGTACCAATTTTTCTCCATGAATGCATCTACTTTGTTAACTGAGGTTAGCATGCATTTATAAGGAGTTTATCACACAGGAGGAATTTCTCTCAATTTCGAAAGAAATGAAAGTGAGGCCAGTTCGGAATTGAGTAAATTCGCTAGTTTAGCAAATTTATGTGACTGCGTATTGACACCGCATTGCATTCAGAACTGCCCGAAATTGCCTCCCAGTGCCCAAAATTGCGTTTCTCAATAGTTTCTCATGCAATGACGTGAAACCCCATGATTGTGTTTGGAAGGACTTCCCTTTGCCCGAAAATGTGTGTGATCAGCTTTCACGCAATCACGTGAAACCCCATGATTGCATTCAGATTGCCATTGGATTATACTTCAAATTCCCTTCATGTGATAAACTCCTAAGAGATTGATATTGGCAGGGATACCAGATGCAATTCTGTATTCCTACCTACTGATCAGCTGCAGAGGTTCATCTGGGCTTGTTCCAGTTACTCTTCTGTATGGAGAGAAGCAGCCTCCATCCCAGCATAAAGCCCATGCTTCCCCCCAATGAAGAGCACCTAGCAGCTGTTTCAACAGCTGTTCAGTGGCTGGGGCAATGGAACTGCATCTGGTGGCCCACATACCCCTCAATTGTTGTTGTTGGATTTGGTGGCTGGCAGGCTCTTGTTGCACACCGGGGAGCTAGTCTTACAGAAGGTGCAAGATACCTCCTTCTATAAGACTTGAAAAGGTACACATGCAGATGACCCTCACGTTATGTTACCAATAGGATGCTGGCCACAATCTTCTGAATTATCAATAAACAAGAGAAGCAAGATATTCCCTATGCCAGTGATCCCCAGACTCTGGCCTTCCATATGTTTTGTACTTCAGCTCCAAGAATCCCAGAATATTGGTCAAGATAGATGAGGTTTCTGGAAGCTGACATCCAAAACACAGGAAGGACCAGAGTTTGGGAATCCTTGCCCTGTGCACTCTCCTCCTCTCTCTGTTAAGAGGGAGGTACTTTAATGGCCTGGGGCTAATTCACACACCACAATTGTTGCTGTTGTTGTTGTTGTTGTGTGCCTTCACGTCATTTTCAATTTAGTGCCTCGAGGCAAACCTACCACAAGATTTTCTTGGTGAGATCTTGTTCAGAGGGTTTTGCCTTTGCCTTACTCTCGGGTTGAATGGGTGTGACTTGCCCAAAGTCACCCAGTGGGCTTCCATGGCTGAGTGGGGATTCAAACCCTAGTCGCCAGAGTCATAGTTCAGTGCTCAAACCACTACCCCATACTGGCCCCTCTAACAATTGTAGCATTATAGAATTATAGTTCTAGTTCTAACTACAGAATTACAGTGATATTTTCCCACTGTAACCGCTGTGGTTCTGTCTTATGGAATTCTGGAACTGGCAATTTAAGGAAGGACACTTAGAATTCTCAGCCAGAACGCTCCAGTGCTCACCTGAGTTCAAAACTCCAAGGCAACTGAGTTCTCCAAGCACCTCGTGTCATCATATTCTCTCCTTCTGTGCTGCAGTTATACTTCAACCCTTAGCCATTACAAGGATAAGAGGCTTTTGCATTCCTTTGCCTCTGGTCCCCAAAGCAAATCCACACCATCCCAACAAAGTTCTCTCCCTGGGTGTGTCTCCTATCTCTGGTGCCTGAAGAAAAACAGTTGGTGGACACAACACTTTCATGCGAGGAGACTCTTGCAAACTCCTCCAGGCTGGTCTCCAGAAGAAGGAGATAGCCAGAGTGCTTTGTACTTTGATGCATCAAGAGCAAGCTGACCTGGCACACAATACTCATGTATCATATCTCAGGGAAGCGGCCAACTTGAATCAGGCCTCTGCTTGGCTCTCCTTGTATGATGACTCCTCCACCTAGTAAAAAACAAAACACTCCCCACCTACCAAGGGCAGTAAGCAGCATATTCAGAGCCATGATCCAGATCCATCAACCAGATAATCCACATTTGGGGCAGGGTTTCACCAGTTTAATTTGTGTGTCTCATCTGCCTTAACACATTGTGCTGACTGTGGGTGCATGTGCAAATGAGAGTCGCCTTCTGTTTTTGGACTCAATGCATTTGCCCACTAGTAAGCTTGTTTTCCTTCCCTGCCAGTTCTGCACAGCCATAGGAAAGCTGTTCACACAGGCGTTTAAGGAATTGTTATGAGGACAGGCAGGGATGTTGAATAATTTTTTAATGTTTTAATTGTACTGTTTTTAATGTGAAGCTGCTCTGAGTCCCACTCCTGGGAAACGAGCAGGATACAAATAAATATAATAAACAAATAATAATAGGATAGCAGGAATCCAGTTCAGCAACCTCTTTTACCTTTAGGCACTGCAATCTCTCATTTCTAATACTGTAGTGCCCCCTGCTGGAACAGGTTTGCTCTCCGCAACCTCCTGGTTCAAGTAGAAGAAAATCATCCAGAGATTTTAAAGGTAGCAGCAATGCAACATCTTAAAGAGCAAAGCTATACAATTGAGCACTAAAGCAGGAATCAGCCAAGCCATGGTATTCCCTATCACTATGTACAGATGTGAGGGCTGGACAGTGAAGGAAGCAGATAAAAAGAAAATTAACATCTGAGAAGTGGTGCTGGAGAAGAGTGCTTAAGATACCATGGACAGCCAAAAAGCCAAAAAACAAACAAACAAACAAATGGATCCTTGAGCAGATCAAGCCTAAAATCTCTCTGGAAGGCAAGATGACAAAACTAAAGCTACCATATTCTGGTCACATCATGAGAAGGCATGACTCATTGGAAAGGACAATAATGGATTCCCAATTCCCAAACTCATGGGAAAAGACAATAATGCTTGAAAAGGTGGAGGAAAGCTGCATGGTAGTTGGATGGACTCAATTAGGGAGGTCACAGGCATAATCTGCTAGACTGAAGCAGAGCAGTGGAGTATAGGGGGGCTTGGAGCTGTACAGGGTTGCCATGAGCTGAGGTTGACTCAAGGGCAGATAACAACAAGCAAGCCAATTATGGGGAAAGAGCAACATATTCGTGGAGTATATTCCACCTGGATTCATCCTGAATTATTTACACCATCTGAAATGTAGGCCTTAGTCTACAATACCTGGTATTCATTGGTGGTCACCTATCCAAGTACTGTACTAGCCAGAGTATATCCACACCAATTGCTTAAAATACCCTAAAGGCAACAGATTCCATCTGATCTTGGAAACTAAACAAGTGCAGCTCTGACTAGTATTTGGATGGGTGACCACCAATGAATACCAGGTATTGTAGACTAAGAGCCAATTCAGATGGTGAAAATAATTCAGGATGAATTCAGATTGAATCTCCATTGTTCACATGCATTCCAAATGCGCACTTGATTAAGGTTTTTTTGTTTTTGTTTTTGTTTTTGAGGGGGGCTGCCAAAAATCCCACTTAACCTGGGGATATTTGATATTGGATTTCTTTTTCTGAGTTTTAAAAAATGATTTATAACATCATCAGTGTAGACAACCAATGCGAATAGAACCAAGATAAAATACTGCATGCCTTGAACATGTTTCAAATACATTTGCAGCATCAACCCCATCTTTGAGTGCTTGCATTTGTGAGCAACCAAACTCCCCTAACTGCGCATAGATGCAGATTCCATAGTGTGAATAACAAACTTGGAATGCATGAGAGTATTTGCATAGTCACGCTAAAAACAACAATGTCTGAATGACCCTTATTTTTAAGAGAAAGGAACTGGTAAAACAACCTCTGAGTACTCCTTGCCTAGGAAAACTCTATGAAGTTCATGGGCTTGCCATAAGTTGACAAGAGACTTGAATGCACATGCAAATACAAACTACATTGATTATAGCAACCCCTTGTTCAGCTTGGTGAAGGGAAGAGTGAGCAGTGACATGGTGGCACTCTTTAGATATCTCAATGGCTGTCACAGAGGAGGGGCAGGTTTGTTCTCTTTTGCCCCAGAGGGTAGGACCAGGTCTAATAGCCCTGGTGATGCAGTGGTTAAATGCGAGTACTGCAGCAATGCACTCACAAACCACAAGGTTGTGAGTTCAATCCCAGCTAGGGGCTCAGGGTCAACTCAGCCTGGCATTCTTCCTAGCTTGCTAAAATGGACCCATCTTGTTAGGGGCAATTGGCTTACACATGGTAAACCACTTATAAACTGCTTAATGTGGTATGAAGCAGTATATAAATGAAGCTGCTATTGCTATTACTAAGTTACAGGAGGGCAGATTGAACATTAAAAGGAATTGATCAATAGTAAGAGTTCAAACATTGAACCAATGATCAAGGGCAGGTCTACACTGGCCAGAATACTCCAAGGTGTTCCCGGAGTATTCTGGGCTCAAAGCTGCCCCAGATTCCCCCCATTACCTCCACCCTCTGAAGTGACATTGAGCAGCTGTCTACACGAGTCCACTATGGTGCCACTGGCACAAGACACCCTGAGGTCGAGATTGAGGTGCTCAACATCAGTCACATGGCTGAGCATCTCACTGTGATCTCAGGGGGAGTGACGGATTTCCCAGAAAATCAGGAGCAAAGGTAAATGTTTTTAATCTGGATTAAGGGAGGGATTGCCTTGATTTGATATGGAACTAGCTTCATGTTGTGAAGTCAGTCTGCAGTTGAATCAGGGCTTTGACCCTGCGTTGTGAAGATGGTGCCTGTAAGGGATGGGGGAAACCTGGTTCATTTGGCCCATGCAGACATGCCCCTAGAGAGGTGGTAGGAGGATCTCTGGTTCTGATTGTCTTCAAAGAGAGGCTAGACAACTACCTTTTGGAAATGCTCAAGCTGGATTTCTGACATCAAGCAGGAGGTTTGATTCAATGGTCTATGGTGCCCTTTCCAATTTATGATTTTGTGTCTGGACAAAGGGAGAAAGTGGAAGGAGGAGAGAAAACTGTGTTTTAAAAGCATCTGAGAAAGTGGGACCAAGGATGAATTGGTACTGTCCCTGCCAAATCAGGACAGTTTGGGGAAATGCTCCTTTGGTCACCCACTCTCTACTGGCAGCAGTTGGGAGCCAGTTTGATTTCTCACAATGCCCTTGGGCAATACCTAGCTCACATTACTCCATTTTTTTAAATTTTAACTTTATTGTGTATCACTTGAAGTTTATTGTTACACTTTGTATTGTGGTTTGCATTTTTTCCTTTTGCTGGTCATTGACCGAATAAACATATTCATTCAAATACCTTGCTCAATTGCATTATGAGAAGCTTCCAGCCATTTACCATACTCTACCATCATTGAGATTTATTTATTTCCAGCTTTATTTAAAGGGGGTTTCCCAGGAGGCAGCAGAAATGGTTTGTGCCCATATTTCAGGTCCAGGCAGATACTTGTGGATGCCACTTGTTTCAATAAACCAGGCTGAAATGCCCTCTAAGTTCATTTCAAAGAATAAGGCCATTTTCTAGGTTCAGATGATCTTCCCATGGCAGGCTTTCTTTCACAATCATTCTAAATTTCTCTCTCAGACAGCTTTTGTGGGATGTGGGTTTATTTTCTGTCATACTTACAGACACCAAGGCTGTTGGAGAAATGCACCAGCATGGCTCCCAACACCAGCCAAAAATAAAAATAAAAACAACAGAGAAGGATTAAGAAACAGAAATGGGATGGGACACATGCTGCATGAAACCATGAACCAACATCTTCAAATGCCATGGTCTTCTCTGGACTGATGATTTATGCTCCATAGTGCCACACCATATTACATCACTCCTTGTTTCATCCCTATCCAACCCCCCCCCCCCCGACATTTATAAAAACATACACCTTACTATAAAGGCAGCACATTTTGATTCATTGGTGAGCATCTAGTTTGTGGCATGGGTTCTGACATTAGACGGGAATGCATCAGAACCCTCACATGCCTCCACATTTTACCTCCAGATGGATTTCCACATGCGTGACGGTTCTTGTGCCATCTACTTTTGTTTCCCCCAGTGCCTCTTAACTCTTTCCAGTTTTTATTACTATTATTTATCTCTCCAGAATTTTACTGCAATGGTTATAAACTGCTGTAGCAGTATTACCCTGTTTTTCCTAAGCATGAGATCATCAACTCAAAACAAATACATATTTTCCATAGTCATCAGTCTTCTCTGTGTCTCCATGTCTCAGGTCACCCACTCACTCACACTCAAAGAAGAAAGAAAGAAAGAAAGAAAGAGAGGTGGGATCTTGTGCTGAGGAAAAATAGTGATGCCACTACAGAGATCTTTTTTAAATAAAATAAAATAAAGAGGTATTTACATGGAAGAGTGACCAGTTTCCCTGGATATGTACTGGGCAAGGGGATAGGGATTAAAATAGGGACGGTCAGTGGCCTGCAAAGCACAAAAATTAACTATCACATCCTAAGACACTGACCCAAAATGAAACGAACTGCAATAATAAGGAATTCTGAATCCACACATTTACCTAATGTGTCAAGATACATTGGGGCACAAGAATGCATTCAGTTATAAAGTTGTGGCAGGTGATGGAAATTACTGGAAAATATACTGGGGAACATTTCTCACTACACCTTTATAGAACTATGATTCCACTTTAACTGCCACGGCTGCACCCAATGGAATCCTGGGATTTGTAGGTGGCTGAGAATTCTAAAGGTCCTGCCTAAACTGTCAATCCCAAAATTCCATAGGCTGGAACCAGGGTTGTTAAAATGGTGTCACTGTGCTATAATTGTGGTGTGAAAGTGCCTGGAGACAATAGAAATAAAAAGAGCACATACAGCAATAAAAAGAGTCATATCTCAACACATTTGGCCAGCCTAGAGAAACCCCATGTTCTGTCCGTGGAAACTGCAGTGCTGATGCCACTTGAGCCCAGGCCAAAGAAAAAATCTGTTTCCACAAAAGAATCTGCCTCTATACAACTGGCATCATGTCCATAAAGAAAGAGTCATGTGACACAATGGTTTTGCATGGAACATTCCCCTCTTTGGACCACTGTTGCTTCTATGAGAATCATCATGCCAGAATAGTTAGCCATTTCGCTCATCTCTTTTTCCAATGAACAATGTAACAGTGGTCTTCCAGATGTTAATAGACTGCATCTCCCAGAATTTCTCTCTATCTGCTGTGTTGGCTATGGCTATTGGGAGTTGCAGTCCAACAATATCTAGAGAACCATCTAATTTCTCTCTGCTCTAACCCATAAAGATGAAAAAAGCCACTTTGAAGAATTTTGATCAGCAAAACAACACTGGGAGGAGACACACACACAAACGCTTTCCTCTCTCTGAATTAAGCTGCAGCCTCTAAGGCCATTTGCCATTGAAAAAATAAAAGATGGTGAAAAGAACTGTATTCCCAGCCCATCATGTGCCATTTCATCCTAATACAAATCTGCTTGGGAAGGCTAGAATGTAAACATGTTCAGCAGGTTTAATTTACAGCAGCGTGGTCAATTGTTTAACCAGGGGTCCTACAGAACAGATGTATATCAATTTGACATGGAGGCAAGAGTAGTGCTGGCAAGGACTGAGCGAGACATTACAGCAACAGATCAAAGTCTTTAAAATGTAGGTCACTACCACCGAAACTGTCAAAAAGCAGCATAAAGGGAGCGTTTTCAGCTGGAGAAGTGGTGAAAGGAAAGGATTCTGAACTCTGCTTCTCATTATTATTTTTTCATTGCAGCTTCTCTTTGCATGGCTTTCTCCATCCTATCTCATATTCGGGGCTCATTTCCACTCTGGGAAATATATCCAGGGGTAGCCGTGTTGGCCATATAGCAATATACAATAACATCCAAAATCCACCAAACAGGGATACTTTTTGGGGGGCACCCAAAATGCACAATATACATGTTGCAAGCTTTTGAAGCTCCACTGGCTTCATCAGGCAAAAATCAGAGGAGACAGAAAAAAACAAAAGTGATGTTAGTCCTAGACTTTAAGAATCGCCCCATACTCACATGGACAGAAATAGGAAGGACCTCCCTGTATGGCTATCCCTCCATACCAACTGAGGACAACCACCAAACACCATGATACCATGATTAGTCTATGACTAATGTTGTCATTTTTTCCCTTCTGTATGATTTTTAACATATTTGCCTGATGAAGAAACCAATGGCACTTCAAAGGCTCGCCACATGTATATTGTGCATTTTGGTTTTCCCAAAAAAGTATCACTGTTTTGTGGATTTTGAGTCCAAACTACCTTTGCATAAGCTGATGACAAATGGGGCAAGAGGGAGGAGGAAAGAGATACTGGTGCATTTTAAAAGCAGCTGAAAAAGTGGATAGCAAAAGATTAATTGGGGCTGTGTCTGCCAGATTGGGACAGTTGGAGAGTATGTATCGGGCATCCCATATCCTAAGCCAGTTTAGGATTGCCTACTGTGATGAATGGTTTGAAGAGGCATGGCTATAGTGAAGGTAATGGCAATAACTTGTGCCCACAGATGTACATGGAAGCCTTGGTTGTGTATGAGGGTGAAGTCACCTTCAATATTCAAAGATTGACTGTCTCTGCATCCACACTGATGTGTTGGAAAATACATTTAGATAGGGGTATAGCAGTTGCCCCCTGTGTCCCTTTTAAGATCCAACCTAAAATCTAGAGCAGTTCACTGCTCCACTGAAATTGGTGTGCGCGCGCACACACACACACACACACACACCCATCACCCTTGGATGTCTCCAAGGAAACATGGCAAATCCCTCATGGGTTGCAATAACATCATGTACAGGAGACAGAGAACAGGTTTAAAGCATGGATAAAAAAAATTGTGTGGCCCTTCTGATGCTGCTGGCCAGTGGCTCCTAGCAAACCCTAGACAGTACAGCTGATAGTGACAAATGCTGGGAGCTGCAGGAGGGCTACATGAGCCCTGCCCCTGTGTTACAGAACAAGGATGATGAGGGGAGCACAAAGACTCCTGAAGGCATAGGAAAGGAGAGACCAGCCTTCTCCAAGCCAGGCTGGACTACAACCACTTACCATACTCAACCTGCATAGATATGTGGGGGGCACCAGTTTTAGGGAAGAGTGGAGTAGAGCAGCATTCATGGGGCTCACTGCCTAATGCATGGGTCAGAGAGCAAATCACATGTTTGAGGCTGTCCAGACAACCTCCAATCCATTTCCCTTTCCAGGGTCCAAGGACAGCACCATTCCCTTTTCAGGGTCCAAGGGGCAAGAAAAAAGAGTAGCACTGTGGAGGGTGTGAAAGGAAACAGCAGACCCCACCCTTAGGAGGCAGCACTGAGCCAGGTCTCAGACACAGGGGAGTGATGAGAACAAATCAGATCTGATCAGGTGGAGATGGTGTGTGGAAGTCATAGCCAGCTTCTTGGCTGGATCTTGTTCTTCTTTTAGATGAATCCAAGCTCTTGCCTGCTTCTCATCCCAGCAAGAGATGAGCAATATGGAACCAGGAACCAGGACCCAGCTGGGGAAGGGTGGGGATCCACAGCAGCAGTCAAAATGACACCTGCATGAGAATGAAAGATGTGGGAGAGTCACACCAAGAATCCCAAGAGAACTCTTGACCTAACCCTCAGAGACAAATCTGCCTGCATCACACTGGGAGGGTATGGAGTGGTTAACCAGCTGTGCATCCAACCCTGAGCTGCATTTATCCCAGATGGTTTTCCAAAAGTGTATCCACCATTTTAACTCCGTGGTTCTATTGTATGGAATTCTGGGGTTTGTAGTTTTGCAAAGGACTTAAAATTCTGCAGTGTACTCCCTTGAACTGAACATTGGAGATCAATGACAGAGACTCCTAATTCCCTGACCTACAACTAGGAGTGTAGACTTTCCATATAAAGGTATCTGAGATCTTTAGATAAAGATTATCAGAGAGATGACATGATGTGCATGGACAAGTGTTCATATGTCTGTTCAAGTCACTTGTTTATGGTGACCCTATGAAATTCACAGGATTTTCTTTGGCAAGGAATACTCAGAAGTGGTTTTGTCAGTTCCTTCCTTTGAAATATAGCGTGCAGCACCTGATCTTCATTGGTAGTCTCCTATCCAAGTACAAACCAGGCTGACCCTGATCTTCCAAGATCAGATGGGATATGGTCCCTTTAGGATATATTTAAGTGACAAGATCTTTAAACATTTGAAGATAGCATAGAGGAAACTTGTTTTCTGCTGCTCTAGAGGTTAACAGCCTTATCACACAAGGCAATTGCAATTGCATCAGGATAGCAGCAGCTTTGATGGGGCTTTACACCATCCCTCTTCTGTTCTCCCATGACAGACCATTTTAAAAGTGTTTCTTTTTATTAACACACAAAATCCATTATTGGTCTCCTTTCCTGCATCTGTTGTGGTATGCTTTCCTGTGTGAAAGTTCAAATGCACTTTTATATTGATTTGGGGTGGTCAGGGGTTGTGCACTGGGTCAGAGGTGAAGAAGAAGCCACGGACATTTCAATTTTTTTTTCTTTCAATTGACAAAGTAACTGCAAGAAATGTTTAAACTTTTTTCTCTATAGAAAAAAAATCCAACCCACCGCAGTAGGGCTTGTCAGAGATGCCAAAACTTTGCTCAGTTCCCCCATTCCACTTCTTTTTCCAGCCCTGTTCTGGAGTCTCTCTGTTGCTACAATGCTATGATGCCATGGTGTGTTAATGCCCTCATTCTCTCACATGCACACACTCACACACCTGGAAATGTAAAAGGGAAAAGCAAAAGAGTCTAACAATTTTAAAAAGCATTTATTTCATTAACCCTCTGCCTCTTTGTTCAGACAGACTAATCACTGCCACATGAAAGCCATGGAAAGATCAGACAAATACATCAGTAGCTGCTGATTTCCTCTGCAAGTGATTAGGTAAGTCTGGGAAGCCTGATTTATCCCGATCAAGAAGCCCCCACAACAAGGGGAAAAGACATTTTAAAAAGTAAGACTGTTTTCATTTCTATTTCAGGGGGAACATCTGTGCGTGTATTTGCATTTGTGCCAAACAATGAACAGTGATAACATATTGGAGGAAGAGTGGGTGGGCAGTCCCAAATGCTGCTGTGTGCAATAAGGTTTTGGTGTAAATGGATGCTGTAGTGCTGGGATGGTTCTGAAAGGTGTGTAAGGAAAGAGAGCAATCCCAATTGAATAGTGGTGTTACAGACAACGCTACTGTAGCAGAAGAGCCTTGTGTGATAAGGTCCTAAGACACAAACCAATGGATGGAAATTGTTAAGAAAAGAGATTCCACCTGTTTCACCATGCAATGGACTATGTTAGGAGACAATACACTCTCCTTCATTGGAAGTCTTTAAATAGAGGTTGGGTGAGTATCTCTCAGGACTCCTTTACCTGTGCATTCTGGCATGATAGATGGTTGGATTAGATCATCATGGCAGTCCATTTTAACCCTATGATTCTATCCAAAAAAAACCCAGCATGGAAGAAGCTGCTAGGCTGTTAAAAGGCAAATAATCTGGCTCTCCCTCCCTTTGGCTTGCCATCTTGCTGAGGTGGGACAGACTGTAAGGAGCCTCAAAACTGTGACTGAACAGAATCTGAATGGCTACGACTGCCAGCTGCAACTTTTCCTCCATTGGTACTTAAGGCCAAAAGTTGTTTCATCCAAAATGTAAAGTAATTTATGCAGAGAGAGGAAGGAAGAGCTTATGGCAGGCAGTTATTTTTAGCCTGCAGTTATGAACATTCATGCAGGCTCTTTCAAAACCATTCAAGTCTAAAGTACATGGATTTAAGAGGACTCTGTTCAACTTTAAAACATGCTTTAAAAATAGGTAGCCCTGTTCCAGCAGTGCTGCAGAACAGATGATTGCTTGGCTAACTGTTTTAAAAGCTGTCATACATAGAAGTTGACCTCTTTATTTAAAAGTGTAGCAACTTTTCCCCCCAAATTGCAATGACTTTTGAGTGAAGAACCGAACCACATAATGTCAAGAATTCCCCATCCCTGGCAATCTAGCTTGTCACAGCAAAGGGTCCTAATGCAACATTATTAGATGTGTGGGCATGGATGAGGGGATTTGTTTTTCAACACACATGTGGAGAAAGCATTCAGAGATGGGGCCTCCCATTTCAAGTGGCCCATTTCTCAAGGAGACCTCAGAAATGGGCCACTGGTGGCTTCCACGTTGGTGAAGCCATCCTGGGTTTTAGACTGAAATTTAAAGGAGCTATCCGAGGTACTGACCTTTATCTCCAAATTAGGGTTCAGCACCTTGTATAATTCCAAATTCAGATCAGAGCCCCAAGCAGCTTCAGACACAGACATACATAACAGGGACACCATCATCCATCACTGAGAAGTCCATGGCACACAAGACTCCCCAGCACACAGAATATTTCTTCAACAGAAAAAGTAATTGGGAAGGTGGCAGAAAGCTGTCTACCTCTGAGGGGTAAAGAGAGGAGGAAGAATGGTATCAGGAAAGTGGCAGATTTGGATGAACTGGAGAGGAGGTTTTGTTGGTGATGGTGAAGGATCTGAAGGAAGAATTCAGGGAAAGTTTATTTGTTATGTTGCACTAGACAGCCAGTTTACCATATATACTCAACTATAAGCCTCATGTATAAATTGAGGGCAGGTTTTGGGCCCACAATTATGGATTTTGGCATGACCCGTGGATAGGTCGATGGTAAAACTTGGAGGCTCCTTCAGTATGTGTACGTGAGTGTAGGCTCTCTCACTGGGGCTTTTTGCTTCAGCTTTCATTTCAGCCTTCACTCGAGGCTTGCTGGCAGGAGAGAGACTCTTAAACAAACAGCAATATCAGTCTATCACCCAGAACTCTTTCTGCTTGGCTCAAGAGAAAATAAACTGCATGGGGAAATCTGAAACAGCTGCTATCATATTACCATAGTGACTCATAAATAAGTCAACCTGGGATTTTGGGGTCAATTTGGGGACATAAAGTTTTAGACTTATAGATGAGTATATACGGTATATTCTTGATATATTGGTATTCAATAAACCTTTGCTTTGGTTATTGTTTTATGTCCCTGCCTGAGTGTCCTTCAGCTGAGGCTTCTGAAAAGAAACTTGAGACACATATACAAACCCAGGCTCAAATGGAACATGTTCACTGAGCAATTAGGACCTAAATGAAAAACCCAGGGTGTGATTTAAAGGTTTCAAGAGTAAAATTGGTGACAAGGAACCGAGGGTGATGTCACAAAGGTAATCTGTTACAGCAATTTTTAAAATTCCCAGTGTCACAAGAGACAGTGGGTGAGAGAGGACTTCAACCTGGTCAACCATATGATTAACAACAGAGGGCCTAAGCTGAAGAACACAGGAATAGCATCTGTAGGATTTAGAGTCGGATCAAAGATTTTTTAAAGGGAAGGGAGATGAGGAGGGGGGGGATTATTAACAACTTTTTGAAAATTTCTCAAATTACAGATGGGAAACAATAAGCTTTTTAAAAATGAGATTGTGTGAGAAAGCAGAATTTGGTCTTTTCCGTCATCCATGGCACAGCTAGTTTCTATAGCAACTGGAAAAAGAGCATTATCTTTACAGGGCAAGTGAGCAAGCTCCGGGAATCTGGGGCTACTTTCTCATCTCTGGAATCTGCTTGACCCCACATCAGATGCCCAAAATAGAAATTAAAACAAGTCTTCTTTTAAAACAAAAAAATCTTTTAAAAACTCTTAAAAGGGAGGCCCTACACATTGCTTAAGCTGCATCCACACTGCAGAAACAATCCAGTTTTGCACCACTTTAATTGCCATGCTATGGAATTCTGGGAACTGTAATTCTGTAAGACATTTAGCCTTCTCTGTCAGAGAACTCTGGTGCCAAAACCAACTACAACTAACACCATTCCATATGAATGAGCCATGACAGTTAAAGTGGTGTCAAACTGGGTTACTTCTGCAGTATGGATGCAGACTCAGAAGACAATTCCAACTCCTGGAGGATTGTAGGAGTGGCAATTCACCACATCAAAAAAAGAGCAGTGGGGGAAGGTCTGGGAAAGCCCTCAGGGCCACAAAATAGCCTTAAATGGGCCTCATGCAACCTGTGGGCCACAGTTCTCCCTACAATAGGAGAAAGATGCAGATTAGAGTGCTAAGTGTATTTACCGCAGTCAGGATTTGCAACCAACATTGAGTATCTAGCCATGAGTAACCAAACAATGAGAATTTACAAGCTACTAGGAGAGATTATAGAGGATAATTCTGTATGTTAATCTTTTTTATTTGTAGTTAACCTTACCTGAGTTGGGAGGGGAGGGGGGGGAACATTATTTTGCACGTAAGAGTTGGCCAGGATTGGCTTTGTAACTCCAATTGATAAAAGTGTCTGATTATGATAGGAAAAATTAATTTAAAATATTTTAAGTAAAATGAGCATCCAAAAAGTTACATCATCACAACTGAGACTTATTAAAAAGAGCAACCCATTGCATTTGGGTCATGCTGTTTTAAACTTTTATTCACTTAAAACTATGTGATAATTTGTTCCATATTACAATAAGGAAACCCATCACTGAATGTCTTTCAGTCGAACCTGAAGCATCTACATTTTCCATTGTTCTACAGTGCATCAAGGAAAGAACTAAAAAACCATAGATGTGTGTGCGCACACAAGTGGAGGCATTCAGATGAAGACAGCGTGAACATGCCTGGTGGAGGAACAATGCCAGACAATTCATCTCCTCCATGGAAGATTCCATCGCCAGGTTCTCCAGACCTCAACTGTCTCCTGGAATTCAAAAGTTACAGCCAGAAGGGAGCACTGGTTCTCACCTGGGTGAGCGTGCACTTCACATTCCTTAGAAGGCATCTCCAAACAGCCAGACTTTTCATGAGTTGCATTCATCTTGAGATGTTTGTGGTGAGAGGTATCCAGCCGGTGGTTCTACAAGGTAGGCATATGAGAGTCCTACCATAACCTGGGGAGGCAGGGATAAGGAAGAAAAAGGAGCCTGTCAGCTCAGGAAATATAGCAACACAGAAACTGGGCAGCAGCAGAAGGATGAGAGAGTAATTCTAAATTTGGCCCCAGAACCTATTTTTAATATAATGGCAATGCTCTGCAGAAAGGAAGAGGAAAATGTGACTGCTGCTCAGCGTGCTCTGTAGTCCTCAAAACTCGGAAGAGGAAAGTGAGACTGCTGCTCAGCCTGCTCTGTAGTCCTCAAAACTCACTTTCATCATCAGTCTCCCCAAATTTAATTTTTTCCCAGTGAAGTATTTTGCTTCAAATGTTCCCATAGGACGCTGGATGCAATTTTCTCATGTTGTGATGAAACTGCCCTCCATGGCCCCTAGAGGTGTTGGAGAGGCCATTTGATAGCAAAAAAAAAAAAAAAAATCATTTGGAAAAGAATGCAATATAGGTGCATCCGTGCCAAGGTTCCCAGGGGGACAACGCAGCCCCATAGCTCCTGACAGTTGTCAACTCCATTCTAGAAGATGGGTGGGGAGCACATAGTCCTCTAGCTGTTGATGATCTGCACATCTCATCATCTTTTGCCATTTGCTATCCTATCCAGGGCCAGTGGGAGCTGCTATATACTATTTTGAGGGTGATCCCTACCCTACAGTTCTGCCTACTACTTTCTGACCTAATAGCACTCTTCAAATCCTTCCCAATGCCCACCTTTCCTATGAAACAAGAGTGCACGAACTTTGGAGGCCATACCTGGTGTTGGCTAAGGACTGTGTACACACTCCTAAAGTGACAAATTATGATAACAATATTTGAACATAACTTCCCAAACTTGGGGCTTTGCGCTTTTCAAAAGCACCCACCTACCCCCCAAAATCCAACAACATCCCTCATTGGCAACATTTGCATAAAACTGAACTTATGACTTTGTGTTTGAGCTTTCTTAAGGAAGTCCAAGCATGAAGGTTGTGTGTGTCTGCTTGCTTGTTTCAGACTTACAAAGAGCATGTGAAAATCAAACTTACATTGGCACAAACAACCTTTACAAAGCTGGGGAGAAGTATAGAGTAGGCAGGTCAGAAATTGCCTTAACATATATATCTGCCCAATCAGTACAGATAGAAACCATATGGCAGACAATTGCTTAAAACCACAGGTCTCAAACTAGGTTTTCTATTTTGGCTGCAGGAATGGCCACCTGTGGCAACATACATAAACGGGGATGTTTGACTGAGCTTTTGAATGGAATGGATGGCTATGCCATGGGCAAAACCTAGTTCACCTATGAATGAAGGCAAATTGGCACTGCTTTGAATGGGACACCATTGTGAAAGTGTGATCCACATTCAGGTGCAACTGGTTACCAGTAAATATATTTAGATTGTATGGTCAGAAAAAACCAAGCCTCCCATTTTTCTCCTCCTGATTTGACAATCTAGAGCTCTTTCCCAAAGATCAGAGTCTGAAACCATTTCTCCTCATGGGGTGGGGGGGGGCAGGGGACAATAGCTCCCAATCTCCCAGTTAGCATGGCCAGTTGCTATGCTGGCTGGAGGATTCTGAGAATTATAGTAAAAGAAAAAGAAAAAGAGGTGTTGTTTTAAGCTTTGCCAAAGTTTTAAGTGAAACAAAGACAAACTCCTAATCCTTTTGCAGAATACACAATCCTAAGGAGACTTGTAGGCACCAAGAAATGTTGAATAACCGATCTTGGGACAAATTCTTCCACACAAAGATGCAATGGAAAGAACAAGGCACATAAAATCAACCGCTACCACTCCCAGCACTCACCATTAGTAAGCTCAGCAGCCCCATCATTACTCCCAGCATGATGTAAAGGTTATTGGTCAAACCTCCAGCCCATAGAGGACCCAAGATGGTAGCAATCCCCCCTACAGAACGACGGAGACCTTGGCTGAACCCTGCAAGAAAGTTTATTTATTGTTCTTAAAAAGGTAGAAATGTCACATTAAGACATCAAGAAGAAAACAAACAAAAAAGGTAAGTATGAAGAACAGTTGAGGAAACTGCAATTGTATGAGACATTTAGCCTTCTCTATCAGAGAACTCTGGTGCCACAACAAACTACAATTTCCAGAATTCCACAGCATTGATCCATGGCAGATAAAGTGGTGTCAAACTGCATTGCAGATGCAGCCTGTAATATATTAATACAAAATATTATTAAAACACATTCGCAGAAAAAAGGAGAAAGCTGATTATCTTCTCCAACTTGGAGGTAATGTCATGCAATAATGCATCAATGTTCAGAAGTGGGAGGCAGCAACAGAAACACACAGGCCACCAAGCAACCCAACACCATAAAAAAAATTAAGCTCTACAGTGGCAAGTGCGCAAGAAGGCAAAGTGTGGCTGTAACAAGACCCAGGAAAGTGCAGTCCGATCAGGAAGAGAACACTGGTTGAGAGCAACTGGAAACAAGACACTGTGGCCTGCTGCAGCTACTCCAGAGATGGAAGGAGATAAATAAATAAAGACCATCTCTCAAATTTGCAAACTGCACCTTCAGCCAAAGCTGGATTTTGCAGCTTCAAACCCTGACGCACAAAGAGAAGCACCTTAGTGTGTTGCAGGAGAGTTACCATTATTTATTGTGCTCCATTTCTCTAAGGGTGTGTTCATGGATCTCCTTTACCCCACTCCAACCCAACCCCATCCCATTTTGTTGTTGTTACTGTGTGCTTTGAAGTCATTTTGGATTTATGGTAACTCTAAGGCGGAGTTTTACTGGCAAGGTTTGTTCAGAAGGCATTTACCTTTTCTTTCCTCCATCCCTTTTTATCCTCATAATAATCTTACAAATTTAAAGTAGTTTGGATGTATGGTGGGTTGCAGGGATGGAGAGCACAGCTCAGTGGTAGAACATATGTTCTGCAAGACTAAAGTTTCCGTGTTCAATCCCTGGCATCTCCAATTAGACTTGGAAAAGACCAATGTGATGTTCTGGACTTTTATGGGGAAAACACTGCTTCATTTATTAGATGTTAAGGTCAAATGGTGTGGAAAAAAGGCAGATTGGAATGCTGGCAATCCCTGCCAAGTGAGTGATCCTGGCATCAGCTAATGGTAGTTTAGCCAAGAAAAGATGAGGGCTACTCTCAGGAGCGGATATAAATAGGCTGAGTGAGAGATGTGTGAGGTAGATAGGGACCTGATAGGAACAGCGCTCTGAGTTAGAGTCAGGGGTTTATTAGACCCTGAGGGGTTTTAACAGCCAAGGTGGGTGAGATACACTGCAGTTGGAAGAGGTTTCGAGTACCCAGGTAGGTCTTAAAAGAGGTCAAGTGTGGAAATTGAATTGGTGTGGCTGGCAAAGTCATAAAGAAGCAACAAAGTTTTAAATCTCAGAGTCAAGTCAAAAGTGTTATGTGAGACTGTAATCTAGAGACCACTCTTAAAATATAATAACAGATACTGTAAATCTTGGTAACTGTTTAAGCAAATAAATACCATATCAACTCTGAATACCAACCATAAGAAAGATAATGCAATATCTTGTTAATAAAGTTCTCTCTCTCTTTTTTTTATTATTATTTTTTTTTTTGTTTAACATGTGGTCGCTTGAGGTATTTTAAGAAAAGATAAATCAAATGCTACCAGGGATTAATAATACTTTTATTGTTGAGAACATTCAAAATAGTGAGTGCTCTGTCTTCCTACAAAGTGACCCAGGGGCAAGGAAAAGTGTAGGAATCACTCAAGCGAGGGATCCAAGTTCAAGGGTCTCGTTATGCAATTTGGTGGCAAGCAGTGGGGTGAAATAAGAAAAAAACTAACCAGGGGGTTTGGAGTGGAAATCTCACAAGGCACCCCATTAGTTATTGGTGGCAGCTAGGGAGGTAGCCGTCACATAATGGTGGCAGTGGTGGGATAAAAAGAGGCAGCAATCAGAGAAAAATAGCTGGGAAAGGGTTGCTTCATTTATTAGATATTAAGGTCAAATGGTTATGTTTGCATTGTGTATTAGATGTTATAATTATTATCATTTATTTATATATAATCATCCATGTACATAGCACTTCACAGTTACAGAGTAAAACATTTATAACTATTCCCATAATATAAAATACAATCAGCCATCCATATCCATGGGATTTTTAATCCATGGTTTTAAATGATTTCACGGTTTGAAAGTATTTTTAAAATATTCAAAAGAAAACCTTGATTTTGCCATTTTATGCAAGGGACACCATCTTACTGTGCCATTATATTTAATGGGACTTGAGTATCTATGGATTTTGGTACCCACAGGGGGTCCTGGAACTAAACCCCAGTGGATACCAAGGGCCCACTGTACCAAAAAACAATGTTAAAATATGATTAGCCCCCAAAATAGTCAGTATAGATAACTGGATATATGGTAATGTATATAATATAGAATATATATATATACATACATACTATATATAATAAGGATCTGTTGGGAGGGTCTGAGAGAACGCAATGTTGGGAGTGAGTGGTGATTCGTGGAATCTCTGAAGGGATTTTGAAAAGGCTGGTGTATGACAGTTGGTAAGGGAGTGAGTGAGTAAAACAGTAGGAATTAGTAGAGTTGAGTCTGAGTGGTTAGGGTAGTCAGACAGGTTTAATAATAATAATAAAATTTCTTTTTATCCCACCAATCCAACACAATCAAGGCGGCTTACAACAGTAGTAAAATCCATACAGTATAAAAATAAATCCCAGTATCCCCTCCCTCTCTTAAATAAATAGCAAAATAATTCCCACATAACAGTAATAAAATACAATTTAAATAATTAAAATGGAGACAGGGAGACGGGCATCTTGAGGGAATCAGTAGAGATGTCCGTATCAGTGGGTCTCTGGGTGAACTATTCAGGGAAGTTCTGTTGGAAAAGATCTGTCTTGATACCCTTTTTGAAGTTATCAAGATTGATGATATATCGGATCTCAGATAATGGTTAGAGATATAGGAGAGTTAGATTCAGGGTCAGAGTTAGCTAGGAGATACATGTGTGAGAGAATAAGTGATTTAGAAGCATTAAATAATTAATCTGTGATGTTCAATTTCTGTTCAAAAATTGTTATTTTTGTGTTATATGCTTTTGCCTCCAAAAATGCTACATATTGGAAAGCTGAGTTCAGATACAGTGTCTGTGGTGGCAGCAAATAATGAAGAGTGGTCGTCCTGTCTGGTCTGGAAGATAGATAAAATTTTACAGGAACCATGTGAGCATCTAGGAGGTCCCCACAGCTGGTGGCCAAAGAAATAGGACAGGAGGAGATCATCACATGAATGGCAGAGGTGGGGATAAGTGGTAAACCTCATATTTGGTGGCAGTGGAGGGATGGGCGGAACCTCATGACCAGACTAAGAAAATTTGTGGGTTTGTTGTTGTTTTTTGCTGAAACTCTCACAACTCAGGACAGCTGTAGTCTAAAAAAGTAACATTTTAAAGGTATGAGAAAGACACCACTCTGCAGTTTCAGCCACTGTTTGTCAGCAAAAGTTAAGCTATAGGGACCAACAGTCCTTATACAGTCTGGCTGTACAAGGAGGCTTTCTACAGCAGAGAAGGACCTACACAATCCTCAGTAGTCCTTACACTACACCAGCTCTGTTGGCAGGTGTTTCAGCAACAGAGAGTAACTACATTGACACATCACAACACAATGTGATATATTCAGAGCCTAGAAGTAATTCTTTACAAAATTGATAGCAACTAACAATTGCATTGTTGTGATATGCCAACAAAGTTATTCCTTAAATTGTACATTACCTTACTACTGTAACCAAACGATGAACAATCTCATTCCTTCTGCAGTGCAACTTGCAGAATTATAGGGCAAGGGCCCCACTAATGTAGGGAGAATGAAGACTATTATTTGATTTAGGTGCTGGCTCATATTGGCGCTACTTGCTCTACTGTGGGTGTTAAATAACGACGAGGTAGATGAAGCCAGTGTAGCCTAATGGTTTTGTGTGCTGAAGTAGGACTCTGGCAACCAGGGTTGAGTCCCAACTCGGCCATATAAACCCAATGGGTGACCCTGGGCAAGTCACAATCTCTCAGGCTCAGGGAAGGGCAATGGCAAACCTACTCTGAACAAATCTCACCAAGAAAACCCCCATGATAGGTTTGCCTTAAAGTTGCCATAAGTCGGAAGCAATTTGGAAGGTACAAAAGAACAAGAACAACAATGGATGGGTAGAGAATGTGTTTCATACCAAAGACTTATGCCTTCTAATAATTGTATGTAACTAAAGAGGAAATATTTTTACTATTCTTGAAAAACTGGAAGCGAAAGCGTTCCATTTTTAAAGTGGCAATTATGCAATGAACTAAATACTTCCAAGCCACTTGGAACAATAATTTTAAATTACTATTTTAAAATGTGATTTTTAAAGATTTGTGTTCATTGAAACGTGGTTTCTTGTGTCACGTGAACCTACTTCTAACAAACCATGGTTTATTTTTCATTCACAAACCACAATCAGAACCCATGATCTGTTGCTGTACTATGAACTCTAGCTTGTACTATGAACTCTGGCTTGATTAAACCATAGCTTGCTGTGACATTCAAACCCACAACTATGACTTGACCATGACTTGTTTCCTAAGCAAAAGTGGAAATAGAAAGAAGTCACGATTTTATGCCCTCACATTAAGGCCACCATGAGTGGGATGCCCATGAGTTTACCTTGGGTTCTCTCAGCTGTGACTTTAGAAAAGAGTGACACCTGGGAGACTGCAACAAAAGGCAGGCCTAGAACTTGCAGGAATACGCCAATCACCAGCTCTGTAAGGAGGACAGCAAAGGAACCTGAGGATGAAAAAGCACATGAAAAAAGGTAAGGAGGAGGATAAATCCCTCAGGACTGATTCACACTGAATTAATGGTTTGTGGGGAACCCAGATCAAGGGCTGACTCACAGGGTGACCAAAATCTCTGTTGTCTTAGTGGACACTCCTACATTACCTATAAGAATTTTCAATGGTTTTAATTTATACATAATAGAGGCTGGTTGACACATACATACCTCTCTCATCTCTCTAGGTGAAATGACCCATCAGAGGATGGGTGATTGGGGTGAACATGGAGATGACTTTGCACAAGCAGTACAGAATGAATAAAAGCATTTGAAAAATTACATACATGCTCAAAAACATTTCAAATCGTTTGGGGCCAGCCCATTTAAAGTTCATTCAGTCTGAAAATTTCCTTTTTCTCCTACAATTCTCAATATCCACATTGGCTGGAGAATTCTGAGAGCTGTAGTCCAACTTAAGAAACTTTTTCAAGCTCTGGTTCAAGGAAGATCCCATTTATAGCGGTTCAGTGCTGCCCCCACAGATGGGGGAAAATGTGGAAACCCAAACCCCATATTAGTCAATAGGCAGCTACACATGTGTGTCCACACGCACCACCACTGGCTAATATTGGGCAGGGCGATCCACAGGCACAAACCTGTGAATGTCTGCTGATATGGATGGCCCACTGTATTTCCATTAAATGCTGAAATCAGCCAGGAGTGCATAATGGTGCTCTATGGATATTAAGATGCAGTGCCAGTCACAGATGGTGCATTTTATGCTGCATAGACAAAATTCAGCCCAAAAAGCTTTTACTTAGGAATGTTCTGTGCACCTCCCAGATTCA
Source organism: Urosaurus nigricauda (assembly GCA_034509955.1). Lineage (NCBI taxonomy): Eukaryota > Metazoa > Chordata > Lepidosauria > Squamata > Phrynosomatidae > Urosaurus > Urosaurus nigricauda. The sequence goes on from JAOEGL010000003.1 coordinate 270,550,430, forward strand.
CATTGATAACTGGGGAGACCAGCAACAGAAACAAGACAAGCAGGTAGGGAATCAAAGCTAGAACTCCATTTATTTGCTTACACGTCCAGTAAAGATCAAAACTGCATCTGCCTCTGCCACACCAGGACCAAATTATAAAAATGCTTCAGCTTCTGCACCCATGGGTGGGAAAATGTGGGGAATGTATTTGTTTCAACACACAAATGTATGCATGTTTTGCATTCAACCTACTCCCAAAAGATGGGGATTTATGGATCACTTTTCAGGGGATAATTGTCCTTCCAAGCAGTAACAAAATAAGGGGCCTGGAAGGAGAAACCAAAAGGCTTAAAAGCCAGATGTCATGGCCATGAGGTCTGCAGTTAACGCATAGTCCCAAGATGGAGACTAGTGACTGAATGGATTGCTAGGAATATGCAAGTGTTAGGTTAAAACTAGCAAAGCATGTTGGGATGGAGCAGCAATAGTTAGTCTCCATGTCTGAAAACACAAGGCTAGAAGCAGCTCACTGATCTGTCTTTTATCTTGGGAAGACACAGGTTCATGAGGTGGCATACAGCAGACATCATTTTAAAATACAGATTTTTTAAAATTCTGCATTCTTCTTCTTTTAAGATTATGGTTAAGATTTCCACTGATGGTGCTATTTTGTATTTCATAGGGGCAAAGACGTTTATAAGGGAGAGCTTTACTCTACTATGAGGATAATTGCTATTTTTAATGTGTTTTGGTCTGTTTTGAATGTTTTTATTTGCATATGTTTAAAATTATTTTATTCATTCTATATCTCCTCAGGGGCCCCAATGGATTACACATCTGTTTTAAATAAATAAATTAAATGATTTATTTAGCTAGACAAATTCATGGCATGCAGGTTTACTAGCAGTTATTTCCAACCTAAATGAAACTTTTGAGTTTCAGAGGCAGTTTACATCTTGAATACTGCTGCAAACAAAGGAGAGAAAGAAAAGTCCTACTTATTGACTTTTCTTGGCAAACATTTGGCTGGCTATTGTTGAAAGCAGGATCCTGAGCTAGTCTGTTACTTTTAAGCTGTTGGGTCACAATTTAAATAATAATGAAAATAATACTTCCAAATGTTCTTGTTCTCAACAACAACAAAAAAATGGAACTTCACACATCACAAAGAAAATGGGCAAGTACACAAGATTTTTTACAGGTTAGGACATCTTTTGTGGGGGAAAAAACCAAACAAACTATTTTTTTCACAAAGCACTACTGATTTTTTTATTTTGCACAGAACACACCACTATCTGTTCAAAAATCTTCAGTATTTTTCACAAAATTCCAACATGCAAAAAAAAAACCTCCTTAAAAAAACCCAGAGCAGGATGAAAACTTTTGAAATAATTCAGTTTTGCATGTGAGAATGAAAGAGGCAATGATGTACCTCTCTAATCAAGGATCCACTATTGGATTGCAATTTGACTGAAAGTGGGTTATAACAGCACCATTACCATTGGTCAAGTATACCATTAAAATAATTAAAATAATAGCCCAGTTTACAAATCTATATTTGGCCCAAAAGAAAGTCACAAATCTGGGAAAATTAAGACCCACTGGAGAGAACTCCAAGTCTGATATTATGTTCTCCCATTTTTATTCCAGCTGCAAAATCTTGTAGACTGGGAACTGGAATTTTATTAGAGCTGGTTTAGCATATCAGCAGAACTTGGAGAAGTTGCTTTTTTCACCTCCCAGAATCTCCCAGTCAGCATAGCCACTGGAGGATTCTGTGAGTTGCAATCAAAAAAGAAACATTTTCAGCCCTCTGTATCCACAGATTCTGCATCTACAGATTCAACCATCCATAGCTTGAAAATATTCCTATATATATATATATATATATGTTCCAAAAGCAAACCTTGATTTTGCCATTTTACATTGAGAACACTATTTTACTATGTCACTGTATACATTCATGGATTTTGGTACCCATGGAGGAGTCCTGCAACCAAAGCCCAGTGGATACCAAAGGACCCACTGTATTATAAAGATCAACACAAAGATCCCACAATGGATCTTCCCTCCCTCTTTCCAGATGTCCAGCTTCATTACCTCGGGGCCATGCCAGGAAGACCAAGCACCAGATACAGGCAATGTTGCAGATGATCAGACCCAGGAGTAAGATCACACGGTCTGTCAGGCGAGTGCTAAGGCAGCGCACCAGGAAGAAGCCACCAATGACCTGAAGAAAGACAACAACTCAGGAATCTGCCTTACACTGAATCAGCTTGTTGGCCAATCTACCTTAATACTATTTACTCTGACTGGCAGCATCTCTGCAGCCTTTCAGAAAGACAGCCTTTGCTGTTACTTGTTACCTGACCTTTTAAATGGTAGGGATAAAACTTGAAATGTTCCATGTGCAAACAATGGGCTCTGGTGCAGGAATGGAAAAGACCCCTTTGGACAGCTACCTGTTGGGGATGCTCTAGCTAGAGTTCCTGAATTGAGCAGTGTGTTGAACCTGATAGCTTAAGAGTGTTTCTTCCAACAATATGATTCTATAACACCAAAAATCCCTGCCCCCAGGGACTGCTGGGGATCTGGGGTGTCATAGTCCAAAAAAGTATGTTTTTCCTCAAGCTGTTGTAGTGCAGAGGACCAAGACAGGAAGACAATCCAGGCCAAAGTCCACATTCTGCATGTTCCACTAAGACTGGACAAAAACACCCAAACAAATAAAGAATGGCAACATCAGGGTGGTAGATCTTAATTGACTTCAATTAGTGGGTATATGAATGGGAGACAGTCCTTCCAAAAGGTTGTATGGCATTTGAAAGAATCAACATGACCACTGGAAAGAATGGCTGTAAATACATGCAGAGAGACCAAAAAACAACAGTTGTAAATACATATAGACAGACCAAAAAACAAAGCTCTGTAATTGATTAACATTTATTAACCTGACCCAGGCAAGTGTTATGCATCATGGGCAGGAAGCCAATAATTGCAAATGTGATTGCTAGAATACTATTAGACCCCTTCTCTAATGGGTTTCACACTCACCTCCACACCACACAGGAAATACATGATGCTGTTCTCCAATTCCCCAAAGTTCAAGTACCGTTGTGTGATTGGGGTTATCATGGTCTAAAGAAGAAAATGGACATGAACACAAGCCTGGCCACTTGCTTCTAAGGTCTATCTGGATTGCAAGATCATTCACAAATCACCACTTTCAATATTTTCACCCTTTTCACATCTCTAAACTTCGAAAATGGTTAGATAGTATAGAGACTAACAGTGAAAGGAGGAAGGAAAGGAAAAAGTGTTCCATATGCCCAACCTGTTAATTTTCTAGTTTCTGCATTAAATAAACAAAGGACACTTGTCTGGAACAGAGGGCCATTCACATATATACTCCTACCTCAAGTGCTGTTTGATTGAAGAGTGTGATAAATTGGGCAGTGAGAAGAACCACCACCTCCTCCCTCAGGTACTCTGCAACAACAAGAAAAGGTCTGTCTGCCTTTGTCATATTTATGCTGACATCAGGGTGGTAGATGTTGTCTGCCACAGAAAGGGAGGTGCATAGGGCAGTTGTGCATGCACACATTCAAGTTTCCTGCCATCTTATAGTGGCCCCATGAATTTCACAGGGTTTTGTCAAGCAAGGAATACTCAGAAATGGTTTTGCCAAGTACTTCTTCTGAAATATAGCCTACCACACCTGGTATACATTGGTAGTCTCCCATCCAAGTACTAACCAGGACTGACTCTGCTTATCTTCCAAGATCAGATGGCATCTGGTCCCTTTAGGAGTTTAGAACCCCTGCCACAGAAAGGCAGCCAGAGTTAATTAAAAACTGAGCACTGCTATCGCATCTTAAGCAAGCCATCTAAAGAGTCTATTATCCAGGTATTTTGGGTACACTATGCATTGAGAGGGAAGACAACCTCCTCATCTGTAGCACCCCAGCAATGGACTATGGGCTCCAGAGGGGTGCAACAGGACCTAATCATAGAATCATAGAATCATAGAATCATAGAGTTGGAAGAGACCACAAGGGCCATCCAGTCCAACCCCCTGCCATGCAGGAACTCCAAGTCAAAGCATCCCCGACAGATGGCCATCCAGCCTCTGCTTAAAGACCCCTAAGGAAGGAGACTCCACTACACTCCGAGGGAGTGTGTTCCACTGTCGAACAGCCCTTACTGTCAGGAAGTTCCTCCTAATGTTGAGATGGAATCTCTTTTCCTGCAGTTTGCATCCATTGTTCCGCGTTCTAGTCTCTGCAGCAGCAGAAAACAAGCTTGCTCCCTCCTCAATATGACATCCCTTCAAATATTTAAACAGGGCTATCATATCACCTCTTAACCTTCTCTTCTCCAGGCTAAACATCCCCAGCTCCCTAAGGCGTTCCTCATAGGGCAAGGTTTCCAGACCCTTCACCATCTTAGTTGCCCTCCTTTGGACATGCTCCAGTTTCTCCACATCTTTTTTGAAATGTGGTGCCCAGAACTGGACACAGTATTCCAGGTGGGGCCTGACCAAAGCAGAATAGAGTGGCACTATCACTTCCCTTGATCTAGAAACTATACTTCTATTGATGCAGCCTAAAATTGCATTGGCTTTTTTAGCTGCCGCATCACACTGTTGACTCATGTTCAGCTTATGGTCTACTTGGACTCCTAGATCCCTTTCACATGTGGTCTCATTCAGCCAGGTGTCCCCCATCCTATATCTGTGCATTTCATTTTTTCGCCCTAAGTGCAGAACTTTACATTTCTCCTCATTGAATTTCATTTTGTTAGCACTGGCCCAGCTTTCTAGTCTATTCAGGTCATTTTGAATTTTGATCCTGTCCTCTGAGGTATTAGCTACTCCTCCCAGTTTAGTGTCATCTGCAAATTTGATAAGTATGCCCCCAATTCTGTCATCCAAATCGTTAATAAAGATGTTGAATAGCACTGGGCCCAGGACCGAACCCTGTGGGACCCCACTGGTCACTTCTCTCCAGGATGAAAAGGAGCCATTGTTGAGCACCCTTTGAGTTCGGCCACTCAACCAATTACAAATCCATGTAACAGTTAACTTGTCTATCCCACATTTTGCAAGCTTGTTTGCAAGAATGTCATGGGGAACCTTGTCAAAGGCCTTACTGACATCGAGGTATACTATATCCACAGCATTCCCTTCATCTACCAAGCTGGTAATTTTATCAAAAAAAGAGATCAGGTTCGTTTGGCATGACTTGTTTCTCTGAAACCCATGTTGACTTTTTGTGATTATGGCATTGGCCTTTAAGTGTTCACAGACTCTCTGCTTAATGATCTGCTCTAGAACCTTTCCTGGAATTGATGTCAGACTAACTGGACGATAATTGTTGAGATCCTCTTTTTTTCCCTTTTTGAAGATGGGGACAACGTTTGCCCTCCTCCAGTCTGCTGGGACTTCTCCTGTTCTCCAGGAGTTCTCAAAGATTATTGCCAATGGCTCTGATATTACATTTGCCAGTTCTTTTAATACTCTAGGATGTAGTTCATCTGGTCCTGGAGATTTATATTCATTTAGATTAACCAGGTATTCCTGTACTACCTCTTTACTTATTCTGTGCTGAATTTCCTCTATTCTGTCTCCTGTTCCATTATCCTTAGGTTGAGCACCCTTTGCCTTTTCTGAGAAGACTGAAGCAAAGAAGGTGTTGAGTAATTCTGCCTTTTCTCTGTCTCCTGTGAGCATTTTGCCATCTTCTGCACGCAGTGGCCCCACTGTTTCCTTCTTCTTCCTTTTGCTGCGGACATATCCAAAAAAGCCCTTTTTATTGTTCTTAACCTCTCTAGCAAGCCTGAGTTCATTCTGAGCTTTAGCTTTTCTGACTTTACCCCTACATGTGCTGGCTATTTGTTTGAATTCCTCTTTCGTGATTTCTCCATTTTTCCATTTCTTATACATGTTCCGTTTAAAACTTAGCTCATTTGAAAGTTCCTTAGTCATCCATCCTGGCTTCTTGAGACATCTTCCATTTTTCTTCCTCATTGGAACTGTTTGAAATTGTGCCTTCAATATCTCCCTTTTGAGAAACTCCCATCCGTCTTGAACTCCCTTTTCTATTTTAGTATTCCTGACCATGGGATCACTCCCAGTATTTCTCTAAGTTTATTGAAATTAGCTCTCCTAAAGTCTAGAGTGCGTGTCTGACTATGCCTAGCTTCTCCCTTCCACTGTATTACAAACTCCAGGAGAACATGATCACTTCCCCCTAAGGATCCAACCACTTGCACCCCATCAACTAGGTCTTCCCTGTTGGTTAAGATCAGATCTAAAATGGCTGATCCCCTTGTTGCCTCTTCCACCTTTTGGACAATGAAATTGTCTTCCAGGCAAGTGAGGAATTTGCTAGACTTTGAGGATTTGGCTGAGTTTGACTTCCAGCAAATATCAGGATAGTTGAAGTCACCCATCACTACTACATCTCTCTTTTCTGAGTATGTGATTATCTGTTCTAGAAAGGCATCATCCAATTCCTCTGCCTGAGTCGGGGGTCTGTAGTAGACTCCCACAGTAACATCCCTGTTATTTCCCTCTCCTTTAATTTTTATCCAGATGCTCTCCACCTGGCTTCCAGTATTGACTTCCTGCATCTCTTCACTGGTGTAAATATCCCTGACATATAATGCTATTCCTCCTCCTTTCCTGCTTGGCCTGTTTCTCTTAAAAAGGTTATACCCCTCTATTTCTACATTCCAATCATGAGACTCATCCCACTCATCCCACTGACATCATCATCATCATCATCATCATCATAATTTTATTTATATCCCACCCCTTTGAGAACAATCGGGACAGCTAAGAAAAAAAATTCCAGTACATAATGTAAAAGTTTACTTCCTTCCCCCCTTAAAAAGTTATTAAATCAATTATAAAATTAAAACCAACAATTTAAAACAACAACAATAAATATCACATTACAAATAACAGTAAACTATGGCAGCAATATAATTATATTTCAGGGGAAAGACATTGGGGACTCTCCTGAAGAAGGGATTACTGAGGCCAGGATTATCTATTCTGGAAAGGCCTGCCGGAAGAGATCCGTCTTGACAGCTTTTTTTGAAGCTGTCTAGAGATGTCAATTGACAGATCTCATCCGGCAAGCCGTTCCACAATCTGGGGGCAACAACAGAAAAAGCCTTCTGGGAGGTAGCCGAAAGCCTAGATTTTTGAGGCTGCAGCAAGTTTCTCCCAGAGGACCGGAGTGCATGGGGAAAACTGTAAGGGAGGAGGCGGCCCCTGAGATAGTTTGGGCCCATTATTTCAGTGCCAGGATAAAACCTTTTGTGTTCACCAAAACATTTCAAATGGCTGATTTTTTCTGCTTCATTTGCTGTTTCCCAGTTTGTTGTTATGGCTAGTATTTTTATTGACTTTATTTAGTTCTACACTACCCAGGTATCCATTAAAGAATAAGAATAGTTTTTCAGTTATATAGTAAAATAATCACCTTAATTCTGCCCTGCCTCCATTTTCCTTTTCTTTTGAGCTCCACTTGGGGAGCATTTGATCTTCAGGACTTCCATCGTAAGAGGAAATACTTTCCCATCTGAATCTCGGAAAGTAAGTTTTTTACATGACTGCAGCAGTAGTGTCAGAACTAAGACCAGGACTTAAGGAAAGTAATTTCTCAAGGTTGGGTTACAATATGATAAAAAAAATTATATGAACCATCTACACTGTGGGCACTATATAAATAAATGTCAATAATAATAAGCTTGCCACACCAAACAGCAAAAATCTGCTTATCCAAGGCTTGTCCCATGTTCTCCCCTGGAGGACAAGTGTTTGATGGCCACATGTCCACTTTCACCACATGGAAATGCTCACCTCTGATGGAGCTGAAATCATGGAAGGGGTTCTTGTCCTTCTCCCCGGATGCATCCTCATCTGCCAGGTGTCCATTGGGGACATACCGACATTCATCACCCAGGTAAGTTCCCTGATGCTCCACAGCTGTGCTGCCATAGCTGCCAGTCTCAGCAGCTTCCTCTTGACCAGTTTCATGCTTCATGAGAGGCTCCTCTTCTTCTTCTTCCAAGGCATCCTGAGATGCTGTCGGCACAGCCCTGGAGGAGCGGGCAGAAAGTGGTGGCTGAAGGTCATAGTACATGGCCACAACAAGGATCTGAAGCAGGATCCACACCAGACACATGAAGAGCTGCAGACGGAAACAAGAGCAAAAGCACAAGGGAACATAAAGATTCCTCAGCATGTTTAGCTCTGCAGTCCAGCCAAAAAACAATGTGAACACTTTATTTTTATTTATTTATTTGATTGATCTATACTTGACTTTTCTTCCAAAAAGAGAGAGGGGGGATGCTCCTGAAACTTTCAAGTCAGGGAGTGGGAGAATGCTCCTGAAACTTCATTCATTAATTGAAATATTTATATAACCCATATCATAAGCAACCTGAGCAGCTTACAATATAATCATTTTAAACCATTTAAGTTTGAAACAATAATATAATTCAAATGCCATATATACTCAGCTATTTTGAGTCAAGAGATTTTGATCAAAAAATAACCTTAAAAACCTGGGTTGACAACTATGGGTCAGTGCAGCTCAGGGGAGAAAGAAGGATGAAGATGAAGCTGCTGAAAAGCCCTAGGGCCTGGCTCAACCTGGGAGCAGTTCACTGGGTGGCTTTTCCACCATCCTCTCCATTGCTTCCCCCCCCCACTCACCTTGTGGCCCGATCTGGGGCAATTACAGTGGTCCCCCGGCTTACGAATCCCCCGGGTTACGAAAACCCCGGGATCCGAAACCGGCGGGACTGCTAACGTATCCCCCGGGATCTGAAAGATCCCCCGGGATACGGAAAAAAACCGTACGGCCCCTTTAAATCGGCCGCGCGGTCCGTTCGCTAAAGCGGTCCCCCGGGAAACGAAAGCTTCCGGGTTACGAAAGGTAATCCGGAACAGATTACCTTCGTAACCCGGGGGACCACTGTACTATGAATGTTTTTTCATGGACCTCCAGATCATGGCCCTTTGTCCTTCCTTCTCCCCTGCATGCCTCAAGCCAGGAAAGGTTTGTTGAGTTGCTTGTGGATGATCTCCGACCTGACCCCATCCCAAAGGCCTGAACAACAACCAACCCAGGAAACCTCTTCTGACTCAAGGCATGAAGTTATTTGCCCACAATCTTAGAAGTACCACAAATGACTGAATAACTGAGAGAGGAAGGGAAAGCCACATTTTTCCTCTCTCAGTTCACTTTGCAAGCAGGGTGCACATCTGTGTGATCAGTCCAATGTGAGCCTCTACCAAAAAGAACTGACAAAATCTTACTGTTTCAGCACTTGCAAATTATAGACATTACAGACAGTACTAAAGCCTTTATTGCAATAAATTTAAGCATAAGCCTGTGATCCATCTCATTGTTAATATAGCAGTTTAAAATAGAAAAAAATAATTCTTGCCCAGCAAAATGAGTTCTGAAAAGAAAATGAGAGCTTCTTACCCAGCATAGTTTAAAATAAAAGTTATGGAACATGCAAAGGAATCCAATAATTCTTTTGATGAAATAGAAAAGGATCTGAATGCCTGGGTCACAAAATGCAGACAAAAATGACTCAATCAGATAAGGGTACTTCAGATGGCGAAAGAACAAAACTACAGATTGCCTTCACCGGAAAACAAAGACCTCGCAGAAACAGCCTAAAGAGCTTCATGAAAAGGTAATTTCGTTCCATAGATTTATTATAAAGCAGAGGTAAAAGAATGACATTGATATGGCTAACATTGGTAATATGGATGAAACCCCCATGACTTGTGATAAGGTTGACATTCAAATTAAAGCAAGGATTGCTAAATCCTTACCACACTTGCGAAAACAACTGGTCATGAAAAGACCCATTTCACAGTTGTCCTATCTTGCCTGGCAGATGGCAAAATGCTGCACCTAGTGATATTTAAAAGAAAAATTATGCCAAAGAACTTAAAAATTCCCGCAGGCATAGGGCACTACATGGTGGCTAGTGATGTGTGGAGTAAGTGACCAAGCACAGGACTAAGTTCATGCCCATCACTGCTGGTGTGGGATATGTTCCATGTGCATGTCACTTAGGACATCAAGAACAAAGCAAAAAAAAAAATGGTGACTATGTTAGCAATGATTCTACACAGCCTAACATAAATGCTGCAGCCATTGGATGTTTGTCTCAACAAAGGCTTTCAAGGACTGACTGCATGATATGTGGTAACGATGGATGTGTTCTGGTCAAGCAAAGTTAACAAAAAGAGGGAATGTGATGAAACCAAACATCAGTTTGGTAGCGAAATAGGTAAAGGATGCTTGGGATTCAGTTCAAGCCATTCCTGAAATACAGAATTAGCAATGCTATGGATGGCACAGAAGATGATGTCATATAGGAAGACAAAAATAAATCAGCATCAGATAATGATTTAATGGACTGCAATAGTGCAGACAATGTTTATGTCAATGATGTCACTGAAAAACAGTTCCAATATTTAATCCAGTCTCTGGAATATTCGAACAAGACATTTGTAGGTCTGGAAACTATGCTGTATGAGGAGGGACTTAGGAAGCAGGTTATGTTTAACCTGGAGAAGAGGTTAAGAGGTGACATGATAGCCATGTTTAAAAATTTGGAAGGATGTCATACTGAAGATCGAGCAAGTTTGTTTTCTGCTGGTCCAAAGACTAGGATACAGAGTAATGGATGCAAACTATAGGAAAAGAGATTCTTGATGGTAAGAGCTGTTTGACAGTGGAACATACTCCCTTGGAGTGTGGTGGTTTCAACTTCTTTGGAGTGTTTTAAGCAGAGGCTGGATGGCCATCTGTTGGGGATGCTTTGATCGTGTGTTCCTGCATGGCAGGAGATTTTACTGGATGGCCCTTGGATTCCATAGAATCATAGAGCTGGAAGAGAACACAAGGGCCACCCAGTCCAACCCCCCGCCATGAAGGTACTCTCAATCAAAGCATCCCCGACAGATGGTCATCCAGCCTCTGTTTAAAGATCTCCAAAGAAGGATACCCCACCATTCTCCGAGGCAGTGAGTTCTACTGTTGAACAGCTCTTACTGTCAGGAAGTTCCTCCTAATGTTGAGGTGGAATCTCGCTTCCTGTAGCTTGCATCCATTATTCCGGTTCCAGTGCTATGATTCTATGCCTCTGCTGGCAGGGCAGAGAATGAAGGCATTATCTCAGGATACAGCTCAATCTTGTGAAATCATAGGCAGGAAACACTGCATTCAAGGGGCAGCCATGCCATACTTTCAAACACTTGTTACTCACCCCCGGTGATGTGAACTTGTTGACCATGAAGGGTCCGACCCGGAAGTCACAGAGCCGCAGGAATAGGTTGCAGGCTGGTCCTAGGAGCCAATGTGACAGGATAAGTTGTTGTTGCTGTTGCTGTCATCTTATGTGTCACAAAGATAAAATTTTGGACTTCAGTTCCCAGAAGCCCTAAGCAAGCATGGCCAATAGTGAGGTATTATGAGAGTTACCATCCAAAACTGTAGGCCAGCTTGCTTTTGTACTAACTTTCCAAGATCAGGAGGCTCATGCTGGCTGGGTATGGTGAGGGTGATAACAGACCTGCTAGGAATCTGCGAAGAATGCTAGTCAATTTCAGCCAGCTCTTCCTAAATCTCCACTCAACAGATTGTCAGAAATGCTCCACCTCTACTTTGTAATCTACACAATGAGGCATTTTGATTCAGCACACATTTTTATTTTAGCATTTAGACTATTATTGGCTCTCCCTCCTGTTCAATTAATATTTGAGGGGCTGTAAAAAGAAGCAAATAGCAGAAATAATAAAATATATGAAGTAAAAGAAAATGCTAACATTTTTCAGACAAAAAAAACCCAGAAATTAAATAGTAAAATTGGAGAGTGGTATATAAGTATTACCGTTAACGTAATCTTGTTATTAACAGCTGCTTAAATGACAAAAGACGTTATACAAGCGGGTTCCACAACTGAGGTGCCACTATACAAGATGTCCTGACTGAAGTCTGTTTTTCCTGTTGTGTACCTTCAAGTCATTTCCAATTTATGTGACCCTAAACCAGACTATCATGAGGTTTTCTGGAGCTGAGAGTGTGTGACTCACCTACGGTCACCCAGTGGGTTTCCATGGCCAAGGGAGAATTGAACCCTGATCTCCAGAGTCTTAGTCCAACACTCAAAGCATAACACCATGCAGATTCTCTCATGACTCAAGTAACCAACAACCTCTCCACTCTAAGAGGGGCATATGTAACACGGGCTCAAGATATATGATGAATGGAAACTATGGGCAGTTTCATTTGAAACCTTGCAGGAGGCTAAGTAGGGCCAGAAAGACCCCCCAAGAATTTGTGTTGTTCTTTCATTAAGAAGAACTCATTAAGAAATGCCTGCCTGTTTAATGTTCCATTCTGACACAAATCATTCAGAAGGCCCTGCTGAACTACCTGCAAGCCACCACATTTTGTTTAAGCAGCTGTAACACTTTAAGGGAGAGCCAGTGTGGTGCAATGGTTTGAGTACTGGACTATGACTCAGGAGACCGAGATTCGATTCCCTGCTCAACCATAGAAATGCATTGGGTGACCTTGGGTGAGTTACCCACTCTCAGTCCCAGAAAACACCATGATAAGTTCGCCTTAAATGGAGCATTTCTGGTAATTTGTTGAGAGGGATAGAATTGCTGGTTGAAACTGACTGGCATTCCTTGCATATTCCAGACAGGTCTGTTCATTAAAATATTTTGAATGCATACAGTCAAGGCCCCTTTGGATATTTCTCTGTGTGTCTGTAGAACAACCTTCTTTAATATGGAACCTGCCTTAGGGTTGCCATAAGTTGGAAATGACTTGAAGGCACACAGCAACAATAACCAACACTTTAAGGCAAGAGATTTTACACCAGCATGGCCAAGTTCAAGCAGCTGTAATAAATTCCATATTTATTAAACAGCACCTTGTTATTTACAGTGTCTTTGAGAAGAGAGCCCATAGAAGGCCTCAATGGAAGGAGGCCTTCTGGAAGGCAATGCTTTCAGTGTGGGACAGATGAGGACAGCACGATACTGAACCTATTTCTGATAACTGTATGTTTCTTTAATGTCAGTGTCCTGAGATGATTTATTCATGTATTTATTTAATAAGTTGCCTTTCTCCCAGAGAGAGACCCAAGGTAGTTCCCAGAAAGAAATAAATTAAAATCTATGCATTTAAAAAAAAACAGTTAAAAATGTTTTTAAAATTTTAAAACAGTTAAGTTGAAGATAAATCACAATTAAAACAATATCAAATTATTTTAAAACATACAAAAAATTTAGAAAATAAAACACACATCCCAATTAAAAAAACCTCCATGATGCAGTTCCATATTGAAAGGCTGCTAAAACATAAGCTCTTTGCCTTCTGGTGAAAAGGAGATAAGGGAGAGGACCAGCCTAGCCTCCTGTGGAAAGGAGTTCCAGAGGTTGGGAGCAGCCACCAAGAAGCCTTTCTCTCATGTCCTCACCAAGCAGGCCTGTGATGGTAGTGAAACCAAGAAAAAGCCTTCCCCTGAAGATCATCATCATCATCATCATCATCATCATCATCATCATCAATCATTTTATTTATAGCCCACCCCTCTGAACGAGCAATTGGGGCGGGTACAACAGAATTAAAAAACGATACAGATTAAAAATTATTACTTCCCACCCCTTAAAATAGGATTAAATTAACACAAATTAAAAACAGAATAACAACAATAAGCAATACAATATCTTAAGAGTTTATTATTTATTTTATTTTATTTGGAGAAAGGCAGGATAAAAATAAAATCTGCAAGCTGAGACCCAACTTGCAGATTCATATAGGGAGATACAATCTTCAGTTAGTCTGGATCTAAATCATTTAGAGCTTTATATATCATGACCAGCACTTTCAATTTGCTTGGGGGAAAAAAACCTGTAGCCAGTGGAGCTGTTTCAACAAGAGAATTGTATGTTCCCTATAACTGGCCCCAGACAACATTCTGGCCTTTTTAGTAAGTAAAGCTAATTGAAGACATCTCTGTCTAGTGATATTATAATGAAGGAAAGACAACAGAAATTCTCAAGACGAATTAGAACACAAGATAGACAAAAACTGCAGGTATTTAGGATCTTGTCAAGAACTGGTGGAGCAATCAACCTTACCAATGAGTAGCCCAACCTGCCGGCATGCCATGACAGCTGCAAACACAGTGGCACGCTCCTGAGAGGTGGTGGATCGTGTGAGGTAGCCAAAAATGGATGCTCCCACGCCAGTCCCCACACCTGCAAGAAAAATCCAAAGAAATAAAGAAAGTAAGAACAGGATGAGAACATTTGTTTAAAAAGCCACTCATCCTTCCCTGCCCAATGTACTAGCTTCTATTCCCTCCCATGATGGCTGGGGACAAATGGATTCTGAAGTCCAACACACCTGCTTGGGGCACCAGATTGAGAAAGGCTCAACTTGAACGTTGTTTCCATTACAGCTCTTACCTGCCACAAGTCGACTGCTGAGAAGCATCCATTTGGAACCCCCAACGAAGTACATAAAATTCCCTGAAAAAGAGAGCATAGATAATGCCACATTTTCCAGGAATATGAAGTACAAGTTGTCTCCCTTAACCAAAATGTCTGGGGCCAGAAGTGTTTTGGATTTTTTGTTTGTTTGTTTTTTCGGATATTGGAATATTTGCATATACATAATGGAATACCTTGGAGATGAGATCCAAGTCTAAACATGAAATTAATTTATCTTTCATATATGCCTTATATACATACCCTGAAGGTAATTTTGTACATAATGTTTTTAATAATTTTGTGCATGAAACAATGTTTGTGTACACTGAACCATCAGAAAGCAAAGGTGTCACTATCTCAGCCACCCATATGGACAGTTTTGGAATTTGTGGAGTATTTCAGATTTTGGAATTCCAGATAAGGGATAGTCAACCTGTAGGAAGCTGTGTTAAGCCTGTTGCAGCAAAAATGGCAAGCGTCTCATGGCACCTTAAAGATTAACAAGCTTTATTTAGCATAGTCTTATGTGGGCTCTTGCATCCTTCATTTGATGTGATTTATGTCAGTTAAGTTCACACAATATGCACTGTTGCTGATGTATGCACTGTACAGTCGACCGTCCACATTTGCGGAGTTGATTATTCACAGATTTAATTAATATGTTCTCTCTAGGAATCTCTAGGACAGATCCTCTAATGTGACTCTGTTTTGCCAGAAGTTGCACTGGAGAACCTAGAGATTCCTGGAAAGAACTGTTCTCTGGGCATTTGTAGGACCTAAAACACAATTCTGTGGTCAACGTCCAGTGGATGATGACCATAAAGTTGCACTGGATGACCTAGAGATTTCTAGGGAGGTTTTCTGTCAAATTAAAAGAAAGGTACTTTTTTTATTTGCAGTTTTTTCCACTTCCACAGGGTCCTGCATGCCTAACACCAGTGAATGTGGAGGGCCCACTGTATATTGATTCCAGCGTTAGATAAGACCTCTGCTGGAAAGACCTTCTCTTTCCCCACAAATACTTATAAAAAGTAGTTTCCTATAACTACTTATAAAATGGAGAGAGAGAGAGACTGTCCATATCCATTTGTTGCAGAGCATGGAAATAGTACTTTTTTGGACTGCAACTGTAAAGGTTATTACTATTGGATCTACTATTGCACTTGAAAAAAATCCAATAGTAATACCCTTTACAGACTAAAATTCACTTGATTACTATAACAACACAAGATAAACTTGGTATAACTTGGTTTGACATAATTAATGACATATTAAAACTACTGTTTATTCAGAAAGTGATTGCAAATTGAATGTACTTACTTAAAATTATTTATTTATTTAAGTTAAAATGTAGCCACAAGGTATTCAATCTGAAACATCTGGAACATCATTCATGCAATGTATATGCTCTGTTCTAAGGTAGCCAGAGTAAAAACTGGAGACTGCTCCTGTTCCTTTAATGGTTGTACCGAAGAGGTTGTTGCAGGAAGTGATGCTTGTCACATCACCAGTAACAGGCAACACCTGCTGAAATTCCCTCTTGTACACAACCATTAAAGGTACAAGAGCCGTCTCCAGTTTGGAACCCTATCTGTCACTGAAATATATCCCACTGCCTGAAGTAGAAAGATAACTTCTCTAGTATCAGAGCCCAAAATAGCCCAGGGTCACGGGCTGTGTATATGGCTGGGGTGAAAGTCAGTATCACAGGACGCATGCCTCTATGAGAAATCCACTGACAACTTCCAAACAAACTTTGCCCTGGTCATATTGCACCAGCTGATTTCAGTGCCTTTTTTGTTCTCTTGCCGTTTTGCTCTCTTGCCTTTTTGCTCTCTTGCCCTCTTTGCAAACAGTTGACTTCCTATGTCAATGAAAAATGTTAAAATTTTCTTTGTTCTGTCATTACACTATGCTTATTTAATTTTTTGCAGTATTTGTGATAACAAAAACAGTGTATTACTCCAATCTGTGTATCTTTGAGACGTGAAAAGAAACTTTGTAAATAATAATAATAATAATTATAAATTTTATTTATACCCCGCTCTTCAGCCAAAGCTATCAGAGCGGCTTACAATTTGTTAATTACACAATTAGCTCCCCTCAAGATGGTGGTTGAAGGGAGGGCTCTTCTTGCTTGCAGCAGGAGGTGGCCTGCCTTTCTCTCCCCTCAAGATGGTGGTTGAAGGGAGGGCTCTTCTTGCTTCCAGCAGGAGGTGGCCTGCCTTTCTCTCCCTTCAAGATGGTGGTTGAAGGGAGGGCTCTTCTTGCTTGCAGCAGGAGGTGGCCTGCCTTTCTCTCCCTTCAAGATGGTGGTTGAAGGGAGGGCTCTTCTTGCTTGCAGCAGGAGGTGGCCTGCCTTTCTCTCCCTTCAAGATGGTGGTTGAAGGGAGGGCTCTTCTTGCTTGCAGCAGGAGGTGGCCTGCCTTTCTCTCCCCTCAAGATGGTGGTTGAAGGGAGGGCTCTTCTTGCTTGCAGCAGGAGGTGGCCTGCCTTTCTCTCCCTTCAAGATGGTGGTTGAAGGGAGGGCTCTTCTTGCTTCCAGCAGGAGGTGGCCTGCCTTTCTCTCCCTTCAAGATGGTGGTTGAAGGGAGGGCTCTTCTTGCTTGCAGCAGGAGGTGGCCTGCCTTTCTCTCCCCTCAAGATGGTGGTTGAAGGGAGGGCTCTTCTTGCTTCCAGCAGGAGGTGGCCTGCCTTTCTCTCCCTTCAAGATGGTGGTTGAAGGGAGGGCTCTTCTTGCTTGCAGCAGGAGGTGGCCTGCCTTTCTCTCCCTTCAAGATGGTGGATGAAGGGAGGGCTCTTCTTGCTTGCAGCAGGAGGTGGCCTGCCTTTCTCTCCCCTCAAGATGGTGGTTGAAGGGAGGGCTCTTCTTGCTTCCAGCAGGAGGTGGCCTGCCTTTCTCTCCCTTCAAGATGGTGGTTGAAGGGAGGGCTCTTCTTGCTTGCAGCAGGAGGTGGCCTGCCTTTCTCTCCCTTCAAGATGGTGGTTGAAGGGAGGGCTCTTCTTGCTTGCAGCAGGAGGTGGCCTGCCTTTCTCTCCCTTCAAGATGGTGGTTGAAGGGAGGGCTCTTCTTGCTTCCAGCAGGAGGTGGCCTGCCTTTCTCTCCCTTCAAGATGGTGGTTGAAGGGAGGGCTCTTCTTGCTTGCAGCAGGAGGTGGCCTGCCTTTCTCTCCCTTCAAGATGGTGGATGAAGGGAGGGCTCTTCTTGCTTGCAGCAGGAGGTGGCCTGCCTTTCTCTCCCCTCAAGATGGTGGATGAAGGGAGGGCTCTTCTTGCTTCCAGCAGGAGGTGGCCTGCCTTTCTCTCCCCTCAAGATGGTGGATGAAGGGAGGCTCTTCTTACTTCCAGCAGGAGGTGGCCTGCCTTTCTCTCCCCTCAAGATGGTGGTTGAAGGGAGGGCTCTTCTTGTTTCCAGCAGGAGGTGGCCTGCCTCTCTCTCCCCTCAAGATGGTGGTTGAAGGAAGGGCTCTTCTTGTTTCCAGCAGGAGGTGGCCTGCCTTTCTCTCCCCTCAAGATGGTGGTTGAAGGGAGGGCTCTTCTTGCTTCCAGCAGGAGGTGGCCTGCCTTTCTCTCCCTTCAAGATGGTGGTTGAAGGGAGGGCTCTTCTTGCTTGCAGCAGGAGGTGGCCTGCCTTTCTCTCCCTTCAAGATGGTGGTTGAAGGGAGGGCTCTTCTTGCTTCCAGCAGGAGGTGGCCTGCCTTTCTCTCCCTTCAAGATGGTGGTTGAAGGGAGGGCTCTTCTTGCTTCCAGCAGGAGGTGGCCTGCCTTTCTCTCCCTTCAAGATGGTGGTTGAAGGGAGGGCTCTTCTTGCTTGCAGCAGGAGGTGGCCTGCCTTTCTCTCCCTTCAAGATGGTGGTTGAAGGGAGGGCTCTTCTTGCTTGCAGCAGGAGGTGGCCTGCCTTTCTCTCCCTTCAAGATGGTGGTTGAAGGGAGGGCTCTTCTTGCTTCCAGCAGGAGGTGGCCTGCCTTTCTCTCCCTTCAAGATGGTGGTTGAAGGGAGGGCTCTTCTTGCTTGCAGCAGGAGGTGGCCTGCCTTTCTCTCCCTTCAAGATGGTGGTTGAAGGGAGGGCTCTTCTTGCTTGCAGCAGGAGGTGGCCTGCCTTTCTCTCCCTTCAAGATGGTGGTTGAAGGGAGGGCTCTTCTTGCTTGCAGCAGGAGGTGGCCTGCCTTTCTCTCCCTTCAAGATGGTGGATGAAGGGAGGGCTCTTCTTGCTTGCAGCAGGAGGTGGCCTGCCTTTCTCTCCCCTCAAGATGGTGGATGAAGGGAGGGCTCTTCTTGCTTCCAGCAGGAGGTGGCCTGCCTTTCTCTCCCCTCAAGATGGTGGATGAAGGGAGGCTCTTCTTACTTCCAGCAGGAGGTGGCCTGCCTTTCTCTCCCCTCAAGATGGTGGTTGAAGGGAGGGCTCTTCTTGCTTGCAGCAGGAGGTGGCCTGCCTTTCTCTCCCTTCAAGATGGTGGTTGAAGGGAGGGCTCTTCTTGCTTCCAGCAGGAGGTGGCCTGCATCTCTCTCCCCTCAAGATGGTGGTTGAAGGGAGGGCTCTTCTTGCTTCCAGCAGGAGGTGGCCTGCCTTTCTCTCCCTTCAAGATGGTGGTTGAAGGGAGGGCTCTTCTTGCTTCCAGCAGGAGGTGGCCTGCCTTTCTCTCCCCTCAAGATGGTGGTTGAAGGGAGGGCTCTTCTTGCTTCCAGCAGGAGGTGGCCTGCCTTTCTCTCCCTTCAAGATGGTGGTTGAAGGGAGGGCTCTTCTTGCTTCCAGCAGGAGGTGGCCTGCATCTCTCTCCCCTCAAGATGGTGGTTGAAGGGAGGGCTCTTCTTGCTTCCAGCAGGAGGTGGCCTGCCTTTCTCTCCCTTCAAGATGGTGGTTGAAGGGAGGGCTCTTCTTGCTTCCAGCAGGAGGTGGCCTGCCTTTCTCTCCCCTCAAGATGGTGGTTGAAGGGAGGGCTCTTCTTGCTTCCAGCAGGAGGTGGCCTGCCTTTCTCTCCCTTCAAGATGGTGGTTGAAGGGAGGGCTCTTCTTGCTTCCAGCAGGAGGTGGCCTGCATCTCTCTCCCCTCAAGATGGTGGTTGAAGGGAGGGCTCTTCTTGCTTCCAGCAGGAGGTGGCCTGCCTTTCTCTCCCTTCAAGATGGTGGTTGAAGGGAGGGCTCTTCTTGCTTCCAGCAGGAGGTGGCCTGCCTTTCTCTCCCCTCAAGATGGTGGTTGAAGGGAGGGCTCTTCTTGCTTCCAGCAGGAGGTGGCCTGCCTTTCTCTCCCTTCAAGATGGTGGTTGAAGGGAGGGCTCTTCTTGCTTCCAGCAGGAGGTGGCCTGCATCTCTCTCCCTTCAAGATGGTGGTTGAAGGGAGGGCTCTTCTTGCTTCCAGCAGGAGGTGGCCTGCCTTTCTCTCCCTTCAAGATGGTGGTTGAAGGGAGGGCTCTTCTTGCTTCCAGCAGGAGGTGGCCTGCCTTTCTCTCCCCTCAAGATGGTGGTTGAAGGGAGGGCTCTTCTTGCTTCCAGCAGGAGGTGGCCTGCCTTTCTCTCCCTTCAAGATGGTGGTTGAAGGGAGGGCTCTTCTTGCTTGCAGCAGGAGGTGGCCTGCCTTTCTCTCCCTTCAAGATGGTGGTTGAAGGGAGGGCTCTTCTTGCTTGCAGCAGGAGGTGGCCTGCATCTCTCTCCCTTCAAGATGGTGGTTGAAGGGAGGGCTCTTCTTGCTTGCAGCAGGAGGTGGCCTGCCTTTCTCTCCCTTCAAGATGGTGGTTGAAGGGAGGGCTCTTCTTGCTTGCAGCAGGAGGTGGCCTGCCTTTCTCTCCCTTCAAGATGGTGGTTGAAGGGAGGGCTCTTCTTGCTTGCAGCAGGAGGTGGCCTGCCTTTCTCTCCCTTCAAGATGGTGGTTGAAGGGAGGGCTCTTCTTGCTTCCAGCAGGAGGTGGCCTGCATCTCTCTCCCCTCAAGATGGTGGTTGAAGGGAGGGCTCTTCTTGCTTCCAGCAGGAGGTGGCCTGCCTTTCTCTCCCTTCAAGATGGTGGTTGAAGGGAGGGCTCTTCTTGCTTCCAGCAGGAGGTGGCCTGCCTTTCTCTCCCCTCAAGATGGTGGTTGAAGGGAGGGCTCTTCTTGCTTCCAGCAGGAGGTGGCCTGCCTTTCTCTCCCTTCAAGATGGTGGTTGAAGGGAGGGCTCTTCTTGCTTCCAGCAGGAGGTGGCCTGCATCTCTCTCCCCTCAAGATGGTGGTTGAAGGGAGGGCTCTTCTTGCTTCCAGCAGGAGGTGGCCTGCCTTTCTCTCCCTTCAAGATGGTGGTTGAAGGGAGGGCTCTTCTTGCTTCCAGCAGGAGGTGGCCTGCCTTTCTCTCCCTTCAAGATGGTGGTTGAAGGGAGGGCTCTTCTTGCTTCCAGCAGGAGGTGGCCTGCCTTTCTCTCCCTTCAAGATGGTGGTTGAAGGGAGGGCTCTTCTTGCTTGCAGCAGGAGGTGGCCTGCCTTTCTCTCCCTTCAAGATGGTGGTTGAAGGGAGGGCTCTTCTTGCTTCCAGCAGGAGGTGGCCTGCCTTTCTCTCCCTTCAAGATGGTGGTTGAAGGGAGGGCTCTTCTTGCTTGCAGCAGGAGGTGGCCTGCCTTTCTCTCCCTTCAAGATGGTGGTTGAAGGGAGGGCTCTTCTTGCTTCCAGCAGGAGGTGGCCTGCATCTCTCTCCCCTCAAGATGGTGGTTGAAGGGAGGGCTCTTCTTGCTTCCAGCAGGAGGTGGCCTGCCTTTCTCTCCCCTCAAGATGGTGGATGAAGGGAGGCTCTTCTTACTTCCAGCAGGAGGTGGCCTGCCTTTCTCTCCCCTCAAGATGGTGGTTGAAGGGAGGGCTCTTCTTGCTTGCAGCAGGAGGTGGCCTGCATCTCTCTCCCCTCAAGATGGTGGTTGAAGGGAGGGCTCTTCTTGCTTGCAGCAGGAGGTGAATATAATATAAAATAATATAAAAGAAAATTATCTTTCTTTGTGGCTCTTGCTTATATATTTGGCCCTACATATCCACGGATACTTTTATATGAGTGTCTTAGCTGTTATTTGGTCATGTCCTACATCTTCCTTGAATGTCCTCCATTTCGAGATGCCTTGTCCTCCTTTGCAGCAAGGACATCCGGTCACTCTTGGGCCATCATAAGTCACAAATAACTAAAAGGCATGAAGCAACCACAAGGGTTGCCATCAATTGGAAACAGCTTGGAGGTATTTTATCTTGTTAGTTTATCCATTTTATCTTTCTAGCCACGTACTTTTGTTTTTATTATTTTAGACATGTCTGGGATTTTTTAAAACAAAAACAAAAAGTGAGATATAACTGGGAAGAAACACTTACCTGCTATCTGAAACAGGTTGGCAAAGAGGATGATGGCCTTGGTTTGACGGGTACGGTCAGACCAATATCCAAAAAGCGGTCCTGTGATCAGTCCAGCAAAACTAAAGGCAGAGATGCCCAGGCCCAAGAAATAGGGCTCAGCATTCAGAGTTTGCAAGTAAGCCCAGATGGTTGGCAGGATCACCGCTGAGGAACAGGAGGAAAAGAGGAAAGGGGAGGAACATTTCAGTAAGGATTTTTTTTTCCAAAACAGCAGTATCATTAGGAACGTTAGGAAGAAATGGATAATGCATTTTTCATTATCTATGGGGGTGGGGTGCCCAAAACAGATCCCCCATGGATACAAATGGATGACTGTACATGTAACTAATAAGTGAAACAAATGCATAAATATGTTCCCTACTAATATTCTGGTGTTCTCTCCATTTTAACTTTGAAATCCTCACCCTCATTTGTATAGTACCGAGCCAGGTAAACTTTGCTAAACTTGCATTGTAGCTAATAAGACTTCAAATCCAAGCTAGCAAAGCTTCTGAACTGAACTTTTCAAAGTGCTCTGCATACCTCTGAGAATAGGCCTCTTGAGAATGTTAGTTGGGAATCCCACCACAAATGTGAAATGGAATAATGTCAAGTACTGTTGTCAAGCCAGGTGTTACTCATTCTATGCACAGATATCGATTGGGCAACACCTGGCTTCACTACAGGACAGGAGAAAGGAATCTAGATGTCTTAGTAGAACACAAGTTAAACATGATTCAACGGTGTAATGCGGCAGCTAAAAAAAAGCCAATATGATTCTAACAGGAGTATAGATCAAGGAGAAGTACTAATACCATTCTATTTTGGTTTGGCCAGACCTCACCTGTAATAACACTGTGTCCAGTTCTAGGCACCCCATTTCAAAAAGGATATTCGGGCATGTCCAGAGGACGGCAACCAAAATGGTTAAAAAAAAAATCAAGAAACCATAAAGCCCTACAAAAAGCAGCATAGAAAGTTGGGGTTGAGCTTGGAGAAGAAAAGGTTAAGAGGTGATATGTTTAAATATTGCAACACTGTGGTGTTTATTGTTCATTTTTGTTTGAATATATTCTGATGTACTGCCACTTTTATGGAAAAGGCTTTATAAATAAACATAGTTATTATATGAAAGGGTGTCATACTGAAGGTGAAGCAAGGCTTGTTTTCTGCTGCTCCAGAGACTGGGACATGGAACAATAGATTCAAATTACAAGAAAAGAGATTCCACACATTAGGAAGAACATCCTGACAGTAAGAGCTGCTTAACAGTGAATTACAATGCTTAGGAGCACAGGTGTCATTATGGGGGAAAAGAAGTTCAGACTGCACTGAGTGATATTGCAGAGAGGTATACCCTTTGGGATTGGTGTGGCTATTGAGGAGGGAGCAAGCTTGTTTTCTGCTGCTCCAGAGATTAGAATATGGAACGATGGATGCAAGCTACAGGAAAAGAGATTCCACCTCAACATTAGGAAGACCCTCCTGACAGCAAGAGCTGTTTCAGGTGGAAGACACTCCCTCAGAGAGTGGTGGAGTATTCTTTCTTGGAGGTCTTTAAACAGCAGCTAGATGGCCATCTGTCAGGGATGCTTTGATTGTGATTTCCTGCTTGGTAGGGGGTTGGACTGGATGGCCCTTGGGGTCTCTTCCAACTCTTATTATTCAATGATTCTATGAGAGTGAGAAAGGGCATTCCCTCCCTTTTGAGGGAGGATTAATCCCTGCCAATTTGGGATTCTTTGAGGGCATGTCATTTGCTCCAAGATCCCCCTCATCCTACTACTACAGCACAACCTCTCAGGGAAGAACATGTTGGAATACACCAACACCAGATTGATGTCGATCTCCCATAGCGCATTCTCAGCCGCGGCCCCGAAACTATGGAACCTGCTGGAAGAGATCCATCTTATTACCATCTTGGATGCCTTCAAGAAGGCACTTAAGACGGATCTCTTCCACCAGGCCTACTCATCCAACCTATTGTAATGAATCATTGGACAATATCTTACTCTGGAACTAGAATATATAACTATTGGGGTGGCAACTACGCAGGTATATGTTAGTATTTAGGGACTGGATTGTATTGCATTATGTATTAGGGACTAAATTGTATTGCATTATGTATTAAGTTATATAGTGATTTTAGGATACTGTTTAAATTGTTGTTTTAATTTTTGGATAATGTTTTTAATTACTTGTTGGAATTAATTTTCCCGCCTTCGGATCAAGGCAGGAAAATAGAAATAAAATTTGTTGTTGTTGTTGTTGTTGTTTAGCTTCTGAACTGACAGAGTTCATGGAACTTGGTCTGAAAAGCACACTGTACGAGTATCAGCCAGTGTGGTATAGTGGTTTCAGTGTTGGACTATGACTCTGGAGGCCAGAGTTCGAATCCGGGTTCAGCCACATAAACCCACTGGGGACTCTTTCATACAAGGCTAAATTGGAAGTATAATTTAAGGTCAATTCGAATGCAATCATGGGTTTTATGTTATTGCAAATTAACTCTTCGCATGCAAATTCGGGCAAGAGGGAAGCCAATTCGAATGCAATCATGGGTTTTACCTTATTGCGAATTAAAGCTTCGCATGCAAATTCGGGCAGGAGGGGGTTATTTTCGGGTAATGGGAAGTAATTCCGAACGGAGCAGGGGTTCATGTAAATTCGCTAAACAAGCGAATTTACATAAATCCGCATTGGCTCCATTCAGAGTTGGGAGAAATTCCTCCCCGTCTGAAAGAGTCCTGGGTGACTTTGGTCAAGTCACATTCTTGCAGGCTCAGCGGATGGCAATGGCAAACCCCCTCAGAAGAAACTGGCAAAGACAATCTCATTATATGTTTGCCTCAGGGCTGCCATGAGTTGGAAACGACTTGAAGGCACACAACAACAATAAGGAGTATGCAATAACACTCCAATGTATGCCCTACAAATCTACTTCTATAAACCTAAACATAATAATAAATATGTATGTTATCTTCATTGTTCATAACAGAAAATAATGTCTTCACAATTCATATATATGCATTCGAATAAAATACAAAACACAGCAAAGCTGTGATGATCAATAAATTACAGTAACCATATGTAACAGAAATACATTAATTTTTTATGTGAATACATTTTTTTGTTATGAACAAGATACATACATATTCATTATTTTATACACATTGGTTTACAGAAGTAGATTTGTAGGGCATACATTGGGGTATTATTGCATACTCCTGCTTTTCAGACCAAGTTTCAGAATAGTACTGTTAGTTTGCTTTTCGAGAGTTTTTGTGCTGGTTGTCTTTGGGGTAAGGTATTAGAATTAGAAACGTGCTTTTAGAAAGGAAAGTTCAGACGTACTGTCAGGGACAGGTCCTGAACAGGTGACTTTATGTTGCAGTCCCAGCCCCAGTTGCAACGCCTCCTCATTTTAACTGTGCTGTAACACTGGTTTTACAACTTGATCCTTTTATTGTTACCATTTGCATCTCCCCACCCATACCGGTCTCTTTTTTTCTGAGTGTTGCAAGGTAGGTTGGGCTGTGACATGCACAAGGTTATCACAAGAACCTTGAAATGGTATTGCAACTATATGACCTGTATATATCAAAATCCCAAACTCCAAACAACAGAAAAGAAGGAAAGAGAGTAAGGGGTTTGTCGCTGAATCTTAACAGGTATACCAATGAGGAAAATGTCACCAGCCCAAAGACATAAGGGACTCTGAGAGAAAGCATAGTGTTAGACTGTCATTTGCTTCCCCCAAAACACTAAGGTAAGGGGATAAATGAGACAACAACTCACATCAGAATACAGTCTGCAGGAGATGGGGTTTCAAAATCTCTGATCTTACATAGGAAAAGACTGGAATGAAATAGGATTCTCGCAAATCAGACCAGGGGAGTACTCCTAATAGGCTTCCTTTAAAGCTGTGAGAATGTGACTTGCTCAAAGTCACCCAGTAGGTTTTCATGGTCAGGTGGGGATTTCAACCCTGGCCTCCAGAGTCGTGATCCAACACTTAAACCACTACGTCACACTGTCTCCCACTTTCACTGTACCCTGTGTCTTGTCAGAAACCTTAATTTAGAAACAAGTAGCACTTAGCCACCTCCTACTGAACTTACATCTCTCAAGTGACCTTCATAGATTATTGATTCCTTACATAGATACCTCGCCTTTCTTCCATTACGACATAAGATACTGGGTTACAGAAAAATCAACCCAGAGTCCTGTGCCACTTAAAAAAAAACACCAAAGTTATTGCATGTGTTTTCGTAGACTACAGGCTATTTAATAAAGTGGACTTTGGTCCATGAAAACTCGTTCTATAATAAGGGGACGTTCTACCATTTCATCTACAAGAGCAGGAGTGAGAATGATGCCTTCTACATAGAGCTGGACCACAACTCCTATCAACCTTAGCATAGCCAAAGGTGAGAGTTGCTGGGGACTGTAATTCGGCAACATCTGGAGAGCCACACAATCTCTACCCTATACTGTCAAGTCATTTTAATGTTTGCAGATGCCTCCTAAGAGGCAGTGTGGTGCAATAGTTTGAGCACTGGACTATGACCCTGGAGACTAGGGTTTGAATTCCAGCTTGGCCATGGAAACCCATTGGGTGATCTTGGGCAAGTCATACACTCTCAGCCTCAGAGGATGGCAATGGCAAACCCTCTCTCAAGAAACTCACCAAGAAAACCTCATGATAGGTTCATCTTAGAGTGCTATAAGCTGGAAACTATTTGAAGGCTCACAATAACATCAGACACCTCCTACTCTGTTCTGGATTTACAAACATGTTATAGTGTGCTATAGTGTAATAAAATAAAATGTAGAGCTTCAGATGATGAAGGTCCACTAAATACCATAGAAAGAATGAAAAGAGGAAGGTTTCTTAAATTATCAAATATAACTTCAGACAAGTTGGTGGGAACTAGTTTCCAACTACATCTGGAAAGCCACCATTCCTCTAACTCTGTAATACAGAGGGCAGGAAATTGTGTAGCGTTCTATTAGAGTACAACTCCCAGCAGTCCAGCATTGCAAAGGATGAAGAATGCTGGGAGCTGCACTCTAACAACATCTGAAGAGTTGCAGGATTTCCACTCTGGCCTAAACAGTCAAGCACCAATATATATTTCATGGTCTGAGCAGAGCAAGTATGCTATAGTGGTTTGAGCATTGGACTGCAGCTCTGGAGATGAAGATCTGATTTCCCACTCAGCCATGGAAATCCACTGGGTACCTTGGGTAAGTCACACACTCTCAGCCCCAGAAAACCCTGTGACAGGTTCACCTTAGGGCTGCTACAAGTCAAAAATGAATTGAAGGCACACAACAGTAACAACTGAGCAGAGAAGCAGACTCACCCCAAAATGACAGAAAGAGGCCCTGTTCAGACCATGAGCTGCTTCTACAATGTTGGTTGTTGTCATCATGTGCCTTCAAGTCTTTTCCGACTTTTGGAGACCTTATTGTGGGGTTTCCTTGGTAAAGTTTGTGGGGAGGAGGTTTGCCAGTGCCTTCCCCTGAGGCTGAGAGCATGTGACTTGCCCAAGGTCATCCAGTGGGCTTCATGGCTGAGCCCGAAATCGAACCCTGGTCTCCAGAGTCGTAATCCAACACTCAAACCACTTCACCACTAAGGATTTGGGTTTGAAGGTCCCCATCCTGCCACATGCTGGGGGTGCAATTTCAAAACTCTGGATTTAATAGCATTATGAGGGCCAGGAATCTTTAGATGGCAACACATACCTTTATTTCAAAATAAAGTGGGTGGAAAACCTTTCCTAGTACATACAGAAAGTGGATTAGACTCAAGAGGAAGGAGGTGGAGGAAAGAATATCAACAGTTTAAGAAACATGCAACTGGCATAATATTAGCAGCAAAGACTCAGAACCACTACTGATGAATGTCAAGGAAGGAAGTGTTGAAGCTCAGTTACCAAATAAACAAAAATAAATGACCAGAGATAATTTACAGAATTTTTACATGGGTGACGAAGCCAGCAAAAGAGTTTAAAGGTTTTTTATACCTTGGCTCACTCATAAATCAAAATGGCAAGTGTACTAAGAAATCTACGGCTATGACAAACCAGACAAGATCCTCATGTAAAAATATATCATTAAAATATCAGAAGTGGGATGATTCATGCCATCATATTTCCGATTACTGTTTATGGGTGTGGAAGTTGAATAGTGAAGAGACCAGACAGAAAGAGAATGAACTCATTACTATGATGCCGGAGGAGAAATCCACAGATTCCATGGATTGCCAAAAAAGACAAACAAATGGGGCTGAGAGTAAATCAAGCCTGAAGTCTCCCTAGAAACCATGATAACTAAACTGATTGCTGTACTTTGGACATGTTATGACACAATGAAGTTGTTATGTGCCTTCAAGTTGTTTCCAAATTACAGCAACTTGTAAAGCGAACCTATTATAAGGTTTTCTTGGCAAGTTTCTTGAAAGGGTGTTTGCCATGGCCCTTCTTTGAGGCTGAGAGAGTGTGACTTGCCCAAGGTCACTCAATGAGTTTCCATGGCTGAGTCGGGATTCAAACCTTGGTTCCCAGAGTCACAGTCCAACCCTCAAACCACTTAGAGTTGCCATAAGTTGGAAACCACTTGAAGGCACACAACAACAATCCCAGAATCCCTGGACAGCAGCCAATGAGTCAGGGGAGTCTGGGAACGGAAGTCCAAAATGCCTGGGGGACCAAAGTTTGGAAACTGATGGGGTAGATGCACTCCAAGAAAGCCAGGGCCCTGAGTCTGCAAGACCTATACATAACAAGGGCTCTTAAAGGACTCTTATTCATAGGAACTGGTAAAAGCTGAAGGCAACAGTGGGACAGGGTGACCAGATGTCCTCACTGTAAAGAAGGGCAAGGTAGCACCAAATGCAAGACGCTCAAGGAAAACGCAGGACATTCCTAAAGAAAAGCTCAAAACACTGCTAAAAATATAAACGCATGCTTCTTTGCCCTGCTCAACATGGAGAGCATTGTGGGATCCTTTTGCAAAGGAGGACATGACCAAAAAAAAGCTTAGAACAGTCATAGGAGATTCTCACACTGGGGCTGATTTCAGCATTAAAGAGAGATTAAAGCACATTTAAAGCATCCCGCAAATGAAGCAGAAATGGCACATAATTGGGCAAATAAAGTGATATCGGAAATGCAGTGTCACTGAAATCCCAAAAGTAAAAAGACGCGCATTAACGCTTCTTTGTGACCACTTTAAAGGCGGGTTTTGTGCAGCATTTTGTGAAACCGTTACATGTAATTACACGATTTTTCCAGGATATTCACGGGACAAACTCCCAATCTCCTTTGTGTGATAAACTCCGTAGAAATGGAAATCCATGCTTCTTAGTCATCATGCTCAACGTGAAGGACATTTTGGAATTCCTCCTGGACAGATGGCTGAAAAGGAGGACGGCTGGTTATCCTGCCTTATTGTCACCATAAATCAGAAACAACTTGAAGGCACACAATAAAAACAAAAACAACCCCTTTCCTTCATTCTCCCCCCCAA
This sequence comes from Urosaurus nigricauda, assembly GCA_034509955.1. NCBI lineage: Eukaryota > Metazoa > Chordata > Lepidosauria > Squamata > Phrynosomatidae > Urosaurus > Urosaurus nigricauda. The sequence continues at coordinate 270,579,834 of JAOEGL010000003.1, forward strand.
GAACAACCACAGGTCCTCAACACAAAGGAGGTCAAAACACCAAAACTGAAGGAAAATAGAGGACATAACCAAAGAAAAACCTGAAACATTCATAGAAATATAAACATATCCTTCTTCGTCCTGCTGAACATGGAGGACCTGCTGGAATTCCTCCTGGACAGAAGGTCGAAATAGAGGACATGTCCTGGAAATGGCAGGGTGACCAGGTGTCCTCACTGCAAAGGAGGGCAAGGCACCCCCAAGTGGAGGACCATTCCACAAAAATGGAGGATGTGACCAAAGCGAAAGCTTCAAAACACTCATAGAAAGTGTGATGTTTTAGATTAGAATGTTGTTGTTAAAGGTTTGTTTTTGTTTTTATCTTTTTATCTTTAATGTATTGGACGGGTGTTATTTGTAAGTTCGTAGTATGTTTTTTGTGTATTATATCTCTATTTAAAAATAAAGAGGGGGAAAAACACTCATAGAAATATAAATTCTTCCTACTTTGTATGTATTATTCCAGTATATTTTAGTCATGGAAGCCGCCTTGATTGCTGCAGCAGAAAGGCGGGGTATAAGAATAAAGTTTATTTTATTTTTTATTTAAATCCATGCCGTCGCTGCTTCTTGTTGTGTGCCTTCAAGTCATTTCTGATTTAGGGCGACCCTTAGGTGTTCTTGGGCAGGTTTCACTCCTGAGGCTGAGAGAGTGTGACTTGCCCAAGGTCACCCAGCTTCTTAGGTCCTGCCCAACATGGAGGGCGTTTGGGGAGAAGGCTGAAAGGTAGGTTTGCTGGCTATTGGCTGTAATAAATTACTTGAAATGGAAATGCAGGGCCTGTCCTGGAAAAGGAGGACTGCTGGTCAACCTGCCTTGGCCACAAGGAACTGGCCTAAAGTGTGGAGGGATCCTCCAGCAGCCTCCCGCCTCCCACCCTAACCATTGGGCAGCACAGCCCTTTCCCCCAGGCATCCCTTACCATACTCAATCCCTCCAGAGAGAAAGAGGAGACCAATGGTGTAGTTGGTCAGCTTCTTCTTCCTCCTCTGCTCATCCATGCAACCTGGGGAGGCTTCCTGGCCAGCAGAGATGGAGGGGGGAGGCTGTTGGCTGCAATTCCCTTCTCAAAGAGACCTCACCACAAGCCCAGGTGGACCCTCTGCACATGGCCAGGAGCACCCTGGCCCTCCCAGCCCTGGAGGAAATAGGGCTCTCCTTCTGGCCGGCCAGGCAACCTGGGGAAACTTGGTTCATGGATGATGATGGCAGCAGGAGCCAGGAGGAGGAGGAGGAGGAGGAGAAAGGAAGGAAAGAGGAGGAGAGAAGAGCCTCCAATGCCAAGAGCCCATCCTGGCCTGGACCAGCCCTGCGGTGGCTGTCACCTGGCAAGCCGAGGGCAGCCAATCAGAGGGCGCCTCCTCACAGAGGCCGACCAATCAGCAGCAGCTGCATCCTCCCTCTCTTGGTCCTCAGACTGGGATTCAGCATCTTCTTCTTGGCAGGAAGGCAGGCAGGGACACCTGGAGGACCTCCATCCCAACCCACCTCTGCCCCATTATTACTTAAGGGGTTTTATTCCCCCCCCCCCAAGTATTTTATTTTTCTTTGTTTTAAACCCTTAATTTAACTATGTGTAATTATTATACGTGAGTCTGTTTTAGTGTCAAATGTTTTATGTTTTTAAGTTATAATATTTATTAAGAGGAAGGCCAGAGTAATTCGAACAAATGTATGTATACTTAAAGAGAGAGAAGAATTTCTAATAGATTTTTTGGCGGGTTTTTCGGTTATGTGTGGCCATGTTCTAGAAGAGTTTCTTCCCAACGTTTCTCCAGCATCTTCAGAGAAGGAGTTAGGAATTCCTTTGTATTAGAAAGGAAATAGATGTTTATAATTTTAGCCAATTTTGTTACAGCTTTTTTTTTTCTTTTTTTTTTTTTGGTAGAATGGTGTGATCCAAATAAAAAATTTCCATTAAAAAAATTCCCCCTCAAGCATCAGGATGGCTTTTAAATTGTGGCTTTTGAAGAAGGATAGGTTTTGGAGGTGTGTTGTTTTAATGCCTCTATATTTTTATTGTCCTTTTTAAACTGAGAGTTTTTTCACTCTAGTTTGTTTGTGAATTGTTGTTGCGCCCCTGCCTGGATCCATGGGGGAAGAAGGGCGAGAAATTATTATTATTATTATTATTATTATTATTATTACAGCAACAATTTGTGGACTTTGACTCACTTCATAATTCATTATGCCATAGGAAAAAATGCAGATGAATTGATTATTGTGCGTTTTGAAAATTGGTAAGAATTAATTGTCAGAAGGGTAAGGCATATTTTATAGAGAAAGGTATGATCTATTATGTGTATATATACACACATACACACACAAACAAACACTATGTATGTGTGTGTGTTTTATATATTATATATACACAACAGAAGAGAAAGTTGGAAGTCATTCTTGTATTTTGGTGTTTTCTGTCCTTATTTCTTATTTCTTCCATTTCTTCCCTCTTGTGTTTTGTTTTTTTAGTATGTTTTAAGTAAACCTTTTAAAAATTCCTTAATTATAAAAAAGAAAAAAAGATTTCACTCTATAATAAATGTAATCCCATTCTTTTTTGGATTTTACGTAAAAAAACATACATAAAAAATAAATAATCCATTTAAAATTACAAAAAAAATCCATTTAAAAAACCATTCTTTTTTTTACCGATTTGACATTAAAAACTATTAAAAAGTGCATAAAAATAAATAAATAGTCTTTACTCTAGTTTTGTTTTAGTTTTTTGTCATTTTCAATGTTTGGATGTCTATGTGGTTGTTTTGTGGTTGCATATTGTATATTGTTGTGTATTTTTTTAAGAATTAAAAATTATTTTAAAAATGAAAAATAAAACAAATAATCCATTTCAAATGAATTATTTGTAAAATGACAAATAAACCATTTAAAATTACTACCTAAACAGAAAAAAGAAAAATACATATTCTTCCATGTCTATTATCCACATTTTCTTACATATATACGCCTATCATTTATTTCTAAACCTATTTTTATAATATTTAGTATCTTCTAATAAAGGATATTCTTTTTCCATATATTTCCTATAAGAACTCCATTTTAATACTCCACACTTTTAAACTCTTCTTGTCACAATCCAATTCTACTAAAATTAAGGATATATTATCTCAATTATAAATCCAAAAAAAAAAATCCATTTAAAAAAACCATTCTTTTTTTACATAATACAATATAATAATATAGGCTATATTATCCTTATATACATATATAAGGATAATATATACATATTATAAACACCTATAAATTCTAATCAGTAATCCTATATATATATGTATATATGAGATGACTGAGGTAACTGGTCCGCCTTCTGCGCATGCGCAAAAAACTCCATTCCTTGCACGGCCTCCATTTTCTCTTTTCCGTTCGGCTCCCCTCCTCTCTCTGCCCGCTACAAAGATGGCTGCCCGAGCTTCCGCCCGCAGTGCTCCCCTCCCACTTTCCGCCCGACCTTCCGCTGCCCGCTTCCAAGATGGCCGCTCGAGCTTCAGCGGGGCTGACGTCATTGGCGAGCGCCCGCAGGAAAAGCGACGGAAGTGTTCCTCAGAGAGAGTGTCTTAGACTCTTTTCATTACTCTCCCTCCACGCGGGTCCGAGCGAGGCCCCCTAACCTTCTTCCTCGGCTGAGCCGCCATGGCCGGCATCCTCTTCGAGGACATTTTCGACGTGAAGGACATCGACCCCGAAGGGAAGAAGTTCGATCGAGGTACGACTCTGGGAGCCCTGGGATTTGTAGTTCTTTTGTGGGATAGATAGATAGCGTTCTCCTGGCTCCGTCCTTTGAAGCCCTGGGATTTGTAGTTCTTTTATGGGATATATATTGTCTTCTCCTGGCTCCATCCTTTGGAGTCCTGGGATTTGTAGTTCTTTGTGGACTATATATATATATATATATATCTCCTTCTCCTGGCTCCGTCCTTTGGAGCCCTGGGATTTGTAGTTCTTTTGTGGGAGAGAGAGAGAGCCTCCTGGCTCCATCCTTTGGAGCCCTGGGATTTGTAGTTCTTTGTGGGCTATATATATATTGCCTTCTTGTGGCTCCGTCCTTTGGAGCCCTGGGATTTTTAGTTCTTTTGTGGGATATATATAGCCTTCTTCTGGCTCCGTCCTTTAGAGTCCTGGGATTTGTAGTTGTCGTTCCCCACCTACAGCGCACAGCCTTGTGAGGTAGTCCAAACGTCTGTACATAGTAAAAAGTCACCCGCTGAGTTTTAACGGTGAAATCTGAAGAAGGGCCCTTCTGCTTCCATTCGCTGCATCTCTCCCTGTGACTCTTAGGAAGAGTTCCCCCATCCATCCCAATGGCAATACGCAGCTGGTGTTGTTGTTGTTGTAACTGACACCCGGCTTTGTTTCCTCAGTTTCCCGACTGCATTGTGAGAGTGAGTCCTTCAAGATGGATTTAATCCTGGACGTCAATGTGCAGATCTACCCTGTGGATCTGGGTAAGTGAGGTTTGAGTAACTGATCTGACAGCGCTGGTTAATGGCTACACTTTTGCTGATGGAATGGATGTCTGTGTCTTTATTTTGAAGCCCTTTCTCCCTGCAGATTCAAGCTCCTTGACTTGCAGCATACAGATCCTGTTCTTATTTGAAATAAAGACAGCAAAATATGCATGGCCATCATTTCAGCCAGCATGCAGCCTGCAAAAATGGCCCCAGACCATTTGAAGTCGCCCATCCTTGCTTTTAAGTGGAGAGCATTATCTTTTTTCCTTCTCAACTGTTATTGGCTATGTGATAAAGTCAACTGTTGGTTGACCCTATGTTTGGGTTTTCTTGGCAAGACTTCTTCAGAGGAGATTTGCCATTGGCTTCATCTAAGGCTGAGAGAGTCCGACTTGCCCAAAGGCACCCAGCCAGTTTCCATCGCCAAGCCGGTAGTCAAGCTCTGGTTTCCTGGAGTTGCCGTCCAATTACACTATGCTAGCTCTTATGTCTTATGTTCTCTTTCATGCCAGGCGACAAATTCCGCCTGGTGATTGCCAGCACCTTGTACGAAGATGGAACCTTGGATGATGGAGAATATAACCCTACAGATGATAGACCGTCCAGGTAATGAGGAACCAGTTCTGCAAAATGGGTGGGAGAGAAATATGCCTAGTTCATATTTTCATTCAAACGTATACCATTTGCACTTCTCATACCTATCAACAGATGGGGATATGGCTATACTGCGATAGTTGTACTTCCCTGAATTTTGTAACATAGTAGGACACTTTGAGGGGAAAAATATGGCGGGGGAAGTACATACAAACATACATATGGTAGGGGAAAGTGCACAGAACATCTCATAATACTAGATTGATCCCTCACCAAAAATGCATATATGAGGACAAGTGCATACAAAGAGACATATATTAAAATAAATGCATTTTCTGTGCATACATCTAGGGAGGAACATCACAAGTTCATGCAGAAACTGAGTAGAATAAACTTAATGTTGCATGTTAAAAGTGGAGAGATAGACCTGGGGTATTGCTAGAAATTTCCATTCTTTGGGAAGTATATATAGCCACAATTCTATCATCAATCTAATGTTCTGTTTCCATCTCATCCAAACTAGGCTTAATTCTCAGAGCTAGAAGAGATTGTTATTAGTTAGTGGCATATATAGCTTGCCTTTCCACTAGGGTGCTCAAAATCTGTGCGATTTTCCTCTTCACTACAGTCATCCTCAGAACAATTCTATAAACTTGGCCAGCATGAGAAAGAGTGAATCCAATGTCATCAATGAGATTAAAGATTAAAAAGGGACTGGAACATGAATCTCCCATGTCCCAACACAGCATTTTGGACTATCGTACAACACTGAGTAACATAAAGGGAAATAACCAGTTGACCATGTGCAAGTCAGCGCTTTGCTTGAGTTCTCTTTCAGCCCTCAGTAAAAAGAGAGCAAACATACTTGTTTCTGTGTATGTGTATGTACATTCCACACAGTTTGCTCCTTCTGTATGCAGCATACATACTGCATACAGGAAGACTGCAGGTCTCCCTGCTTTTCTTCCTGGATTGGAAAGTAGAAGCTAGCAGTGCAGCTGTTGTGTATCCTGCAATGGCCTTACAGCATCATTATCCTAGCTCCTAAAGGAAATCAAACCAGCATATTATTATTATTTATATAGCACTGTAAATTTGCACAGTGCTGTACATACAATCTTATAGTAAGACAGATCCCTGCCCTCAGGCTTACAGTCTAGAAGAGACAATACAAAAGGAGAAGGGAAAGGGAAAGGTAGTGGGAAGGGGATGAGGACCAGTGGTTCTTCTCTCCCTCTGGGGCCTGGACCAAGGCAGATGGGCTGGAGGGAGGGCTTGGCTTCTTAATACATAGTTAAAAGGAGGCATCCTGGGGCAGATGGCACAATCCTGGGAACGCTTCCCTAAACAAAATAGTCTTTAACTTACTTTTGAACCTGGTTAGAGAAGTGATGAGGCATATATGTGGGGGAAGAAGGTTCCAGGAGTGAGGGGCAGCAAGTGAGAAGGGGCGAATCCGGGACAGGGCAGTGGAAATCCTCGGCCGGGACAGGAGACCTTGACTACCAGAACAGAGGGTACGAGAAGGAGTGCGAGGAGAAATAAGTTCAGACAAGTAAGGAGAGGCCAGTCCGTGGAGGGCTTTGAAAGTCAACAACAAAAGCTTGTACTGGATGCGGAAGGGGAAGGGGAACCAGTGAAGGGAGGATGAGAGAGGAGAAACATGGTCAAAGCGGCGAGTGGATGTGATAATACGTGCGGCTGAGTTCTGGACAGAGATTAGATGATGGAGGTGAGAGAGAGGAAGCCCTATCAGAAGAAGGTTGCAATAATGTTGAGACCACCAGGGCATGGACCAGAGTCTTGGCAGTGGAGGCTGAGAGGAATGGACGGATTTTAGCAATGTTGTAGAGAGATGTTCTCATCACCTTTGTCCTCACAGCAACCCTGTAAGAAAAGTTTGTGCGTGACTAGGCCAAAGTGATCTTCGTGGTTGAATAAGGATTTGAATCTGGGTCTCCCATATCCTAGTCCATCACTCTAGCCATCACAAGAGGCAAGCAAAGTTTACAGTTCCACAAGATGAGGGGACTCTTGAAAATCTATAGGTCATTATATGTATTTGTTGTCCTGGCCTTAAACTGTGCAGCAGGAGTAAATCTGCATGCCCTAATTAGCCAGCCTTGCCATTGTATTTCCAATTTTATGTATGATTGTGAAAGTTATAGGAATCAGCTCATTAATAATAATAAGGTAGAAGGCAGTAGGAAAAGAGGAAAACCACATTATAGATGAATTGATTCAATAAAGGAAAATGTAACCCTGAATTTGCAAAGTATGAGCAGGGCTGTTGATAGCAGGGTGACTTGGAGGCCTTTCATTCATAGGGTCATTATAAGGTGAAGTCAACATTGAGCCCATACAGACAAACCAAAATAAAGGTGCTTTGGGTCACTTTGGAGGTATGCTGTTTAAATGATGCATGCATCTTAAGAGGCCATAAGCCACGCCAAAGCCACACTCCAGACCTAAGGACTGGAATGTTGCTTTGGTGCAGCTTCTGGCCTCTTAAGATGCATGCATCATTTAAACAGCATACCTCCAAAGTGACCCGAAGCACCTTTATTTTGGCCTGTCCGTAAGTGCCCTTTATGACTATTAAGAACAACAACAAAGAACTCCTGGAGAACAGGAGAAGTCCCAGCAGACTGGAAGAGGGCAAACGTTGTCCCCATCTTCAAAAAGGGAGGATCCCAACAATTATCATCCAATTACTCTGACATCAATACCAGGAAAGATTCTGGAGCATATCATTAAACAGAGAGTCTGTGAACATTTGGAAGGCAATGCCATAATAACAAAAAGTCAACATGGGTTTCAGAGAAACAAATCATGCCAGACAAACCTGATCTCTTTTTTTGATAAAATTACCAGCTTGGTAGATGAAGGGAATGCTGTGGACATAGTATATCTTGATTTCAGTAAGGCCTTTGACAAGGTTCCCCATGACATTCTTGCAAACAAGCTTGTAAAATGTGGGCTAGACAAGGTAACTGTTACATGGATATGTAACTGGTTGACTGGCCGCACCCAAAGGATGCTCAACAATGGCTCCTTTTCATCCTGGAGAGAAGTGACCAGTGGGGTGCCACAGGGTTCTGTCCTGGGCCCAGTCCTATTCAACATCTTTATTAATGACTTGGATGACAGAATTGGAAGCATACTTATCAAATTTGCAGATGACACCAAATTAGGAAGAGTAGCTAATATCACAGAGGACAGGATCAAAATTCAGAATGGCCTGAATAGACTAGAAAGCTAGGCCAAGGCTAACAAAATGAAATTCATCACAGAGAAAAGTAAGGTTCTTCACTTAGGGCAGAAACATGAAATGGAGATATGGGATGGGGGACATCTAGCTGAATGAAACTACATGTGAAAGGGATCTAGGAGTCCAAGTAGACCATAAGCTGAACATGAGTCAACAGTGCGATGCGGCAGCTAAAAAGGCCAATTTTAGGCTGCATCAATAGAAGTATAGTGTCTAGATTCAGGGAAGTATTAGTGCCACTCTACTCTGCTTTGGTCAGGCCCCACCTGGAATACGGTGTCCAGTTCTGGGCACCACAATTCAAAAAGGATGTGGAGAAACTGGAGCAGGTCCAAAGGAGGGCAACTAAGATGGTGAAGGGCCTGGAAGCCATGCCCTATGAGGAGCGACTTGGGGAGCTAGGGATGTTTAGCCTGGAGAAGAGAAGGTTAAGAGGTGATATGATAGCCCTCTTTAAGTATTTTCATATTGAGGAGGGAGCAAGCTTGTTTTCTGCTTCTCCAGAGACTAGGACGTGGAACAATGGATGCAAGCTGCAGGAAAAGAGATTCCACCTCAACATTAGGAGGAACTTCCTGACAGTAAGGGCTGTTCGACAGTGGAACACTCTCCCTCAGAGTGTGGTGGAGTCTCCATCCTTGGAGGTCTTTAAGCAGAAGCTGGATGGTCATCTGTTGGGGATGCTTTGATTGGGAGTTCCTGCATGGCATGGGATTAGACTGGATGACCCTTATGGTCTCTTGCAACTTTATGATTCTATGAAAGCCATACATGATTCAGATCCAGGCTGTATAAAGGATGGTGTTCTCCAAGATGAGGAGCTTTGAGATATTTAATGAGAGCCTTATGGTTGGCTGCCCCTTGGCCTCTTCCTCAAGAGTTTAAAATGGCCCCTTCTTTGTTATTGTTCCAGTGGTGGGAAAATACTTTATTTTGGCAGGCTTTTGGAACTCTTCGTTTATAAAGAAAGGATTTTTAATCATGTTCTATTTCAGCCGTACATCTTGGATTTTTAGTGCATACTTTTTAAAATGCATACATATTTTATATGTGTGCATTTTAAAAAGTATGCACTATTTTGTAAGCCACTTTGGATCCCATCCCAGTTCTGATTTTTTTAACCATAATTTGTCTGTCTCTGAACCTATACAGTATATGTGATTGTAAAAAAAAAAAGAAGAAGAAGAAGAAGAAGAACATTCCTTTCACTTGTGCTCTTCTTCTCCATAGGGCTGATCAATTTGAGTATGTGATGTATGGAAAAGTCTACAGAATCGAGGGGGATGAAACATCCACAGAAGCTGCCACACGCCTGTAAGTGCAGACTTTCTTGGTTGAAAAAATCAATATACTGTAGTTCTGAGAGGGCTGGTCAAATGGATATAGCCCAACACAAGCTTTCCAAACATGAAGTGTTTTGGACTTCAGTTCCCAGAAGCTCCACCAAGTAACCAATGATAAAGGTTTATAGGTTCTTCATGCAACCTAAAGGCTCTGTTTCTGTCCCCTTTCAGCTCTGCCTATGTGTCCTATGGGGGTCTGCTCATGAGGCTCCAGGGAGATGCTAACAACCTGCATGGCTTTGAAGTCGATTCCAGAGTTTACCTCCTGATGAAGAAACTGGCCTTCTAATCAACTTGGGGTGCTGGATAGTTGGAGACGAGAGGAGCAGCTTGCACTCTTGGAGATGGCCATGGAAGTGCTGGCCCTCATGTATAGGAAGAGAGGGTTAGAGAGACTACTGGCCTACTAGCACCTTTTGTGTTTCCCACCGCCAACAATTCCTGCCCTTCCAGTCAACATCTTCAGAGGAAACTATTTTTCCTTAAGATTACATCAAGACTTTGCTGCTAAAATTGGTCCAGGATGCCCCAGATGATGAGCAAGTCAAGCGCCAGGCTGAAGAAAACCCCCTGCTAATGTTGGAGAGATTCCAATTCATTCTCCAAGTGTCTACACAGCTGTGGTTAACAGACCCTTTTTTATTATTATTACACAGGGACCTCTGTTCCCTGTGAGTCACTATTGACATTTCAGGTAGACTGTGGACACAATCTCTTTGCTGTCTGACAAATGTAGGGGGAGGCTCTGTTTGACTTTAGTTTGTTGCCTTAATTAAAAACATAGGGTTTTTTGTACTTGGCTTCACTTCTGTCTGGTGTAATCCACTTATACTAGAAAATCTAGAGACCTGCAAGAGGCATTCACATTCTGCAGACTGAGATCAGTCTGCAGAATGTAAAACAAATGGATTGGGCCTCCATATTCTGAACCAGGAGTGCATTTTATTCAGGGTTTAGATCAGAGTCTCACCAACACTGAAAAACAGCTTAAAAATGAACATCCCTGCCCTACAAAAGGCTCCAGGAGACTTAGGGCCGAAGCAGATGGCTCGGAAGGAGTGAGCTCTGCCCAAGATTGCTCCAGGACCACAACGACTGGATGACCACCACTGCAGTCCCAAGTAGGCCGCCGGCAGGAGCAGATTAAATCCACTCCTTTTGTCAGCAGGTTTGTACTGCCTGAGGCAGCCTCGGAGCAGCTTCCAGCCACTATTTTCAGTTTTAAAAAAAAGAGGGAGAGGAGAAAATTAATGTACCTCACAAAAACCCAGTGCTGGAAAATGAGGCAGAGGTAATTTCCAAACACATGAACATTGCCAAAACTCGTGGAATATTCTCCTTCCCTTCCCTCTTCTTCTCTCCTTCACCAGATTTCATCACAAATGGGGAAGGAAACAGCACCCCTGAGCAACACAGGCAACTCAAGATACCTTGTTCCTGGGTTGAAGCAGCAAATGGCAACCACCATCTCCCCTCCTTCCCTTACACAAGCCATGATCTATTTTTCCAAAAGCCAGCCATTTTAGTTTCGCATATAAGACAAAAAATCTCACAGGTGTGCCTTTGCTCAGCTGTAGCAACACAAAATATAATAACAAAGTTAATAGCTAAGTGTACTCTGCTGTCTTTCATGGCTCCTGCAGATCTGCCTTACTCTAATGCTATAGCAGTAAGGAGTTAAAACACAGATTGAGCCTCCCTACTGTATGTGTATACTCAAAAATATCTGCACAAACTAGAGATCCTCTCTTTTAAAATTATTTCCCACCCACTCCCCTTCCTAATAAGGAAGGGAGACCACAAGCCCATCTCAAGGCTCTGAAGCCAGAAATTTATCACTCAGTTCTTACTGCAAGGATGGGCAAGCTCCAGTAGTCTGGAGACCAGCTTCCAACTCCCAGTAGCTAAAGGAGTGAGGAGATGCAAATTTTTTTGAAAAGGGTAGCCCATCTGGATCTTCTTTGTCCCTGTTGACCTTGAGTTTAGAGAGATGGGCCTTAACAAAATGAGTTTAAACAGGGATACAACTGAAAACATCTTGGCAGGAAAATTGATATTCACAGTTACAGGTTGGGAGATGCCTGGCTTGAGAGCAATACATACAAAAAGAATCTGGGGGTTTTAGTAGAACACAATCTGAAAAACATGAGTCAGTGGTGTGATGCACTGGCCAAGAAATCAAATGCATTTCTAGAATGCATCAACCAAGGGAATCACAGTATTCAGACCAAGGGAAGTCTTAGTACCACTCTATTTTGCTTTTGGTCAGATCTTGCCTGGAAATACTGTGTCTAGTTCTGGGCACCACAATTCAAGAAGGATGTGGACAACCTGGACCATTTCCAAAGAAAGGTGGCAATGGCTGCAGCCACACTGCAGAAGTACAGTAATCTGATTTGACACCACTTTATTCCAGTGCTGTGCAATTCTGGGAATTGTAGTTTGTTATCAGGTGCCCCAGCAAACTACCATTCCCAAAATTCTATAGCATTGAGCCATGACAGTTAAAGTGGCGTCAAACCAAATTATTTCTGTAGTGTAGATACAGCCTAAGATGGTACAAAGTCTAGAAACCAAGAGGAATGACTTAAGAGAGCTGTGTATGTTAAGCTTTGAGAAAAGACAGGTGACATGATGGCCATCGTTAAATATCTGAAGGAATGTCCTGTAGAAAATGGAGTGTTTTCTGCTGCTCCAGGGACTAGCACAGGAACCAGTTTAGAGATTCCACTTAAACATTAAAAAGAACCTCTTTACTATAAAACCTGTTCAACATTGGAATAGAAGGTGATGGATTCTTTGGAGGCCTTTAAATAGGTTGGATGGTCATCTTTCAGGAGTGCTTTGGATGCGTATTCCTGCATAGCAGGGGGGTTGAATCCAAGACCATAATGGTTGCTTTCAGCTAAAGATTCCATGATTCTACATCTGGTCTGCTGTGTGCAAGATTTTGGGAATCATTTGCTGAACTTTAGCTTTATATGCCTTACAAAATATGAGACAATTTTTTGGTAAAAAAAGGCAAGTCTTTATTGTGGTAATAGTATAGACAGAAAGCCTTTTGTAGCTCCCTTCCAAGCAGTGTCTGTAACAGGCTTTTGTGCATATATTGCATCAGAGGTGCAATCTGGCTCTTCTTGACCCTGCCATGGGTAGAAGCAATGGCCTGCAGACACTCTGGAAGAAAAGTGTAACAGAACTGTGTCTGCAAGAGGCAAAGAGTTTTCTTGCTTCTGTACCTGCTACTAAGAGTCCATCTCTTCCTATTTACAGTTGTCAGCTTACATTTTCAAGTACCCTGTGTCCTGTTTCTGGGTAGGGAAGTTTGAACATCCATAAAGTATGCTTCTGCTCCATTTTTACCATATAAGTATCAAAATTGCTTTTGCTGTGCCTTTTCCAAATTCTTGAGACAGGTCTTGGCATAAAGTGAAAAAAGTCCCAAAATCAATAGTTGTGTTACTTGGCTCTTAAATTTATTATTGTTTCTTCACTTACTACCTACCAAAATATAGTTTCTGTGGTCTGTTAAATGAAGCTGGAACCATAACTAGGAGAATGCATCTAGGACTTACTGAGGAGCTGGAATTCATGGCTAGCTATTCTGCGTCTCCATTTCCTTGAGCTACTGGCAATACACCTGTTTTTGTATGTGTTTTTTAAGTGGGTGCAGCTTGCATGCTATAAAAAACCAACCAGGTGTATCTGTCAGGTCTTAGCAAGAAGCCTAAAATACACTGGGCCCTTAAAGGACATAGTGATCAACTGGTAATGTCACTCTTGCAGGGGTATGATGCCAAGTAGCATCCAGTGTGAATGATTAGAAAGAAAGCCCACAATTCTGTCAAGAGAATGGCCAATGCCAGTTCCCTTCTGCTCTCTCTCAAGCAGCATACACTGCATCAGAGGTGCTATAAATTTGGATAGCCATCAGCCAAGTACAATGAGGGGAGCTAAGAGCATGGTCCTTTGGAGATCATCACTGGACTCACTTGACTCTGGGATTCCTTTTTCTTGCAGGCAGCTAAAGCAAGCTGCTATTTACTGGAGGACTCCGATTTCACTGAAGCCAATTTTGTATTCCTCTCCCAGTGTTTTGCCCCAAGCCCATCACTTCAAGGGTGTGGGCTGCACTGCTTTTCCACTCTTGGCCACCAAAGGGTCAGCCACTCTTCTTGCCTCTCTCCAAATGGCTTAGGCCTGTAGGGTCTCTCACTGCTGGCCCCTAGAAATGGCCCAGCTGGAAGTATGTTGAGCCCACATGGCAGCCCTAGCTTGGCGACTCAGGCTGCAAGAGAAGTCTTTCCTCAAGTCATTGAAGAGGAAGTGGATTTTTCCTTGCAAGAGCTGTTTGTAGGTCTGGAAAATAGTCCTGAGGTTTCTTTCTGGGATAAGCTGAGGGACTCCTTCTGTCTGCCTTGTCGTTTCCTGTCCCTGGAACAAGAAAAACAAATTTGGGTGCCTGCCCAAATCCAGCATTTCAGAGACAGCAGGTGGAAATCCAAGCTGTCAGCCATAAGCAGGTTCTAGTTCAAGGGGGAGAATCACAAGCAGCTCCTTAGCTGCAAGAAAATCTTAAGTGACATTAGACTTTCTAACGGTGAGATGGTGAGATAATTTCTTTTTACCTGAACTATTCACTAGCTAGATTAGGTTATAGCTTTTATGTATATATAGATAAAAGCCATTAGTAAACTTTTGTTTTAAACTACAAGCTATATGTTTGTTGTCTTGAGTCAGTCTCAGTTCTTAGGGAAGCACAGTTAGACAAGAGCACATTTCTGCAATTCTGCTGATTTAAAGCTAGGCCATAAGAGGCTGGGCTTTGGCATTTTTGATATTTAAATATTTTTGTTTCCTTACCAAAGGCTGAAGCCTTAGGAAACTACAATCATCACCATCATCATGCCCAGAAGACATATTCAGGGGTAGCTGTATTGGCCATGTAGCAAAACACAACAAAATCCAAAATGCACAAAAGAGCAACACCTTTATTGGCCAACCAAAATGCAGAAAATACACCCTGCATTTTGAATTGGGAGATCCCCTCCAGAACAAGACAACTACACAGAAACAACACCTGATACAAAACCTTGACATGTGACTCTAACATTGTCACTTTTCTTCTCCTTATGATTTGTAAAAAACATCTTTTGCCTGATAAAGAAGCCAGTGGAGCTTCGAAAGCTTGTTTATGTGTTGTGTGCCTTCTTGTTGACCCCAAGGCAACCCTATCAAGGAGTTTTCTTGCCAAGATTTTTCGAGAGGAGTTTGCCATTGCCATCCCCTGAGGCTAAAAGCGTTTGGCTTGCCCAAGGTGACCCAGTGGCTTAGATGGCAAAACTGGGAATTGAACCCTGGTCTTCAGAGTTGTAATCAAAGACCCCATGCTGACTCTTGCACCAAGTATTTGCTGCAATTTGGTTGGCCAATAAACCTAGTGCTTTTTGTGGATTTTGTTGTGCCCTGGAAAAGTTGCTGGTAGACTCACCTGTGACCTATAACTTCGTAGATACAGAACAAAGGAGCTGGCTTTCTCATAAAGCTTCTGAAGAAGTACAGAAGGGCAGGCCTGCGTCAGTTCTTGCTGGGTGATAGCTATGACATCCACCAGTATAAGGAGGTCACGGAGAACTTCTTGAGCTTTGACCTGATTCTGAGAAAGACAGACAACAAAGTGTACAACCTCATAATTCTTGCCCTTCTCCAACCTTTGTCCCAATATGATGAACTAGAAGATAAGGCTTTTGCAGTCAAATACATGTGGGAAAACCTGTGGGAGTGGTTAAGGCACAGGTTAACTGGATTCCTCCCACCGCCAAATCATGATTTTGCAAAAGGACAAGATCCCAGGATATTAGCATTACATATTTTGTAAATCAACTGGACCAGACTGCACCATCTGACAAACCCGGCTCATCCCTTCTTTTATCTACTACTGATGTAATCTTTATAATTCTTCTTTCTCCTCCACAAATCATGCTATTTTTCTCTCCAGTGTGAGTGACTCATTGAAAGCTTTACAGTTTTTGAGGAGTATTTGCAGGTGAACACTGTGCAAAAAAATAAAAAAATAAAAAAGAGCAGGTGGTAGGATTTTGTTGCTTTGTTTGGAATTAAAAACATGATTTTCTGCTCTGGGAGCAAGCTTTCTGTACAGACAATCCTCTCTGTACTATGAAAAAAATAGTTTCTTGTGCAGAAAACTTCATTTTTCTGTGCAAAACTGACACATGGCAATTTTTTGCACTGAAGAAATTCTGAATGTAAAAAATCTCTTCACACCCAAGATTTCCTCAATAGTTTCCTAGTCCATGGAGAAACCTCTCCCTCCCCATGACTGTACTGCATCTGCACTGCAGAAATTTTTAAATTTTATTTTAACTTACAGCATACAAAACATATAAATTATCTACATAAACAACTTAAGAGTCTTCCTTGTTAACGAAGTCTTGATGCTTCTTCAATATAATCAAATCTGTTGTAATTTCTTAAAGTTATTCCAATCTTTTCCTATCATGCAATATTCTATAATATTGTAGTCTAACTTACTGTAATATAATATCTTGTTTTTACATCTGGTCCCATCACCTATCATTACCCATCAATACTTGACAATGACAATATATTACAGTTAATATTCCATCTCTATAACATCACTCTATAATAATATTTACATTTCTTCCTTAAAACCCATTGTCATTATTTCTCCCCATTCTTTGCTCATAAAATTTGTTACCTGCTCCCAGCTCTGTATAAACTTTTCTAACCCATTTTGCCTCCACTTTAACTGCCATGGCTCTGTCCTATGGAATCCTGTTATCTGCAGTTTGTTGTGGCACCAAAGCTCTCTGACAGGGATGGCTAAATTGTCTCCCAAAACTACTAAACCCAGAATCCCATAGCATTGAGTAACTGTTGTTAAAATGGCGTTAGACTGGATTATTTCTGCAGTGCAGATGCAGCCTCCCTCTCCCCGCAATGTATCTTGGGAAGCAGACCAAGTCTGCAAAAGTTTATGCTTTTCACACAACTTTTTTTTGCACAGTAAGTCACAGTCAGCGTGGTGTAGTGGTTTGAGCCTTGTACTGGAACTTTGGAGATCAGGGTTCTCCAAAAAATCCCAGCTTGGCCATGTAAACTCACTGGGGGACCTTGGAGAAGTCACACCCTCTTAGCCTGAAGAGGATTGCAATGGCAAAACCCTCTGAAGAAATTTGCCAAGAAAAACCCATGATAGGTTCACCTTAGGATTGCCATAAGTTGAACATGACTTAGAATCATAGAATCATAGAGTTAGAAGAGACCACAAGGGCCATCCAGTCCAACTCCCTGCCATGCAGGAACTCCAAATCAAAGCATCCCCGACAGATGGCCATGCAGCCTCTGCTTAAAGACCTCTAAGGAAGGAGACTCCACCACCCTCCGAGGGAGTGTGTTCCACTGTCGAACAGCCCTTACTGTCAGGATGTTCCTCCTAATGTTGAGGTGGAATCTCTTTTCCTGCAGCTTGCATCCATTGTTCCGAGTTCTAGTCTCTGCAGCAGCAGAAAACAAGCTTGCTCCCTCCTCATAGAATCATAGAGTTGGAAGAGACCACAAGGGCCATACAGTCCAACCCCCTGCCATGCAGGAACTCCCAGTCAAAGCATCCCCGACAGATGGCCATCCAGCCTCTGCTTAAAGACCTCCAAGGACGGAGACTCCACTACACTCCAAGGGAGTGTGTTCCACTGTTGAACAGCCCTTAATATGACATCCCTTCAAATATTTAAACAGGGCGATCGTATCACCTCTTAACCTTCTCTTCTCCAGGCTAAACATCCCCAGTTCCCTAAGGCGTTCCTCATAGGGCATGGTTTCCAGACCCTTCACCATCTTAGTTGCCCTCCTTTGGACATGCTCCAGTTTCTCCACATCTTTTTTGAATTGTGGTGCCCAGAACTGGACACAGTATTCCAGGTGGAGCCTGACCAAAGCAGACCAAAGTGGCACTATTACTTCCCTTGATCTAGACACTATACTTCTATTGATGCAGCCTAAAATTGCATTGGCCTTTTTAGCTGCTGCATCGCACTGTTGACTCATGTTCAGCTTATGGTCTACTTGGACTCCTAGATCCCTTTCACATGTGGTCTCATTCAGCCAGACTTGAAGGGACACAACAACAATAACACACATACATATAGTTAGTGAACTGAATGTTTGTGAACATTCTTATCCATCCCTACCCTCCACTGGGTCCATCCCTTATCCATCCCTACCCTCCACTGGGTTTTTTTTATCCTTACATACTCACTGTCTTTGCCATCCATTCTCGGAGGCTGAAGCCTACCAGGGGCAAGAGCACAGGCTGCTGGAGAATGGGAAGGTCTTCACATCGGCTCTGCAAAGAGAAAGGTCATTTAGAGGGAGACCAGGGCCAACTAACAGGGCTGTGTCAAGAGCTCACACTTAGAAAAGCTTCCCTTGGCAAAAGTCTTCTGGATTTTCTCCTCATTCACCTTTACTGATTGATATTTTTCAGTGCAGATAGTAATGTCAGAGCTCCTCATGCGTGGATGAAAGACAGACACGTCATTCCTTTTCTCTGACAATTGAATGAAATGATAAAAACGCTTTCAAATTTTACTCTTGTTTGTGGAAAACCACAGGTGACTTAAAGGCACACAGACAAAGCATAAGTGATGTTAGAGAAAGAGACAATTATCAATTATCTGGATTCTTCCTCTCCTTTCTTTCATAAGATTCTTCCTTCATGCTAACAGTTTAACACTCTGCCAGATTATTTGCATTTCTAATCAAAAGCTAAACCTTGCCTTTAGTAATCAAGAATATCTCTTTGTAAACAATATGTTTTATAAGTTATTGTATATACTCATGTATAAGTCTAGAAATTTTAGTCAAAAAATTGACCGCAAAAACCTAGGTCGACTTATACATGGGTCAATGTAAATACTATTTTTTAACTCTTATTTAAGAGGAAACCATCACCTGGTGAAAGGCAAACTGTCCTGGAAGCACTGATCTCCCTCTACTCTCTCTTCCATCCAGCCTTTAGTGTGAGCCAAAACAGTTATGCCTGCCATAATTTTGTAGGTTCTTTGGCACTGTTTTCCTTTGCTTCATGAATCATAGAATCATAGAGCTGGAAGAGACCACAAGGGCCATCCAGTCCAACCCCCTGCCATGCAGGAACTCCCAGTCAAAGCATCCCCGACAGACGGCCATCCAGCCTCTGTTTAAAGACCTCTAAGGATGGAGACTCCACTACACTCCTCCGAGGAAGGAGTGTGTTCCACTGTCGAACAGCCCTTACTGTCAGGAAGTTCCTCCTAATGTTGAGGTGGAATCTCTTTTCCTGCAGCTTGCATCCATTGTTCTGCGTTCTAGTCTCTGCAGCAGCAGAAAACAAGCTTGCTCCCTCCTCAATATGACATCCCTTCAAATATTTGAACAGGGCTATCATATCACCTCTTAACCTGATTTATATCCTTTGTTGCATGTCCCTAAATTTGGCCTTAACTTATACAAGGGTCATATCAAAATCCATAATTTTGCCCCCAAAATCTGCCCTCAACTAATACATGAGTTTGACTTATAGTTGTTTATACCGTATATGGTAACCTATGCTGTCTGTAGTAAGTGTTTAGAGTGCCATGCAATGAAATACTCTGGCTAACCATCGACTAGTTGCGCTTTCTCTCAACCCATTCAACTCATTGTGAAGATAGGAATAGTAGGAAAGAAAGTTATACAGAAGAAGAAGAAGAAGAAGAAGAAGAAGAAGAAGAAGAAGAAGAAGAAGAATAGATTTATATTATATATGGGGTTGAGCCCCCCTTATCCTGATTTCTGAAATCCAAAATGCTCTAAAAACCAAAACTTTTTTCATGGGTGGCTGAGATAGTGACATCTTTGCTTTCTGATGGTGCTATGAACACAAATTATGTTTCATGCACAAAACTGTTTTTAAAATATTGTATAAGGTGTACAAGGTGTATATGAAACACAAATGAATTTTGTGTTGAGACTCAGGTCCAGTCTCCAAGATATCTCATTATTTATGTACATGCAAATACAGGTATTCCAAAATAAAAATAAAACATCTGAAATTCAAAACACTTCTGGTCCCAAGCATGTCTGATAAGTAAGATTTAACCTGTATTGCCAGACCAATAAATGAAATCACAGACAAATAGCACTGTACCCCAAAGGCAACGGATCCCATCTGATCTCAGAAGACAAAGCAAGATCAGGCCTGGTTACTATTTGGATGGACTACCACCAAGGAATAGCAAGTACTGTAAACTATCTTTCAGAGGAAAACAATGACAAGTCACCTCTGAGTATTTCTTGCCTAATAAAACCCTTTGAAACTTTAGAGCCATCAGCTAATCCGTGTCTTCAAGACATATATTTTAGTTTATACAATAGAGAAAATGTTCCTAGGTTACCGTGACAATTGCTGTCATGTAAACTGAGATTTTATAGTAGATTATTTATTACCTGGGGGAAGGTTATGTCTGTTTAGTATTCAAATGTTTAATCACAATGTTAAGTCCTTTGAGAATATAATAGAAAAACAGTGCCTCTTTCCCCACTTCTGTTTTGGATCGTTGGAGGGCTGAAACAGCTCCTCCGTTTACAAAATTCCTATAATATCTGATACCTGGAAAAGCTGCTGACCCTTGTAGTATAGTAAAACAGTGTTGCTGTAAATGAAAAAGCCATCTGATCTGGAAACAGTGGCAGGGGGGTGGTGAATCCACTCTGGTTTTAGGTTAAACTTTAAAGGACCAATAAAAGGTGCTGAATGTGATTCCCAGAAAGGTCCAAAACACATTGCAGAAATAATCCAGTTTTAATTGGTACTGTTTTAATTGCCCTGGTTCAGTGCTAGGAAATCCTGGGAATTGTAGTTTATTGTGGCACCAGAGCTCTTTGACAGAGAAATCTTAATGTCTCACAGAACTCCAGTTCCCAGAATTACCTAGCACTGAACCAGGCAGTTAAAGAGGTCTCAAACTGGATTATTTCTATAGTGTGTTTTGGACCAAAAATTCCCTTTGGACAGTTCAGACTAAAACCCAGAGTGGACTCACGGCCACACTGGTGTGGAAACCTTTTAGTGCCACTGGGTGACACTCTTAGCCCCAGAAAACCCTGTAATAGTGTTGCCTTAAGGTGGACATAAGTTGGAAATGACTTGAAGGCACACAACAACAATGGCTGCAATTCATTATTCATAACAAGCTACTGTTCTATCTTCCTTATCTGAAATGCTTCTGGGACCAGAAGTGTTTTGGATTTTGGAGGTTTGTTTGTTTGTTTGTTTTTTGAATATTTACATATACATAATGAGATATCTTGGAGATGGAACCCAAGTCTGAACATGAAATTCATTAAAGTTATCTATATACCTTCTACATGGAGCCTGAAGATAATTTTATACATTTAATATTTTTAATAATCTTGTGCATGAAACAAAGTTTATGTACACTGAACCATCAGAAAGCAAAGGTGTCACTATCTCAGCCACCCATTTGGACAATTTTGGAAAGGGAATTTCAGATAAGGGAGACTCAGCCTGTACTTCCATGTTCCAGTCCTTACTTCCTGAGGTGATATACCAAAAAGTGTGATCAGAGTCCTTGCTCCATTCAAGGACTTGGCTACCACCCAGAGATGCAACCTTATGAAGAGATGCAAACAAACCCAAACTCACCCCCACACTTCATTTTGCAAGGGGAGGGTGCACCTGATGTCCAGCAGGATAACAACAAATATGTGTCTCTTACCACTTGCTCCTCCAGGTCTATGCTTTCACTGATGTACTTCTGGATTAGTCTCCTGTCACATACCAGTGGTGTGGGAATCATCCTGGATAGTTTTATATGGAGCAGGAAGGTAGTCAGGAGAAGGAGCCCTGCGAAAGGAGGGGAGAGACAAAGCCTGTCAAAGGTTTGTCACCCACCAACTCAGCTCCATGGTCCTAACTGCTAGACCTAGGAAGGGCAATGATTGACACTAAGGTTCCCCGATCTTAGAGCCCAGATCTCAGTGTGAAGGGGAAGATTCTCAGGGCAAAAGCACTCCTTTGGAAACTCTGTGTCCGTGTGTCCATCTGTGTTTGTATTCCTTATTTGTTAGATTAATTGAGGATTTAAATTTCAATGGCATACTCTGAACAACAGTGGCTGATACTTAATGTATGCAAAGTGATCTTGCAACACCTTTGAAACTAATTGAAAGATTGAAGTTGGTAGTACTATGAGCTTTTGTAGACTTGAGCCTATTGTATTTAATGGGACTTCAGCATCTAACCATGGGGGGTCCAGGAACCAAAATCCAGAGGATACTAAGGGCACACTGTATATGTGAACTCCTCCATCCGGCCTCACACCAATGTTATTATGGAGCGCAGTCCACATGCATGGACAAATGTTTGTTGTTGTTGTTTTGCTCAAATTCATGATACACTCCCATCTTTTTCCTTCAGATTAAAGCCCTGAAGCATTTGGATCACTTGCTATAAAAACTAGGTGAGACTGATTTATTTGGCCCATGGAGACATGACCCTTGTCAACTGCATATCTTCGATTGTTGATATTCCTTCCTTCTATACGAATTCTCATACCTGGGATCAAACATTGATAGAAATGGGGACTGCAGCCAGGAAATCAGAAGAAGATTAAGAATGGGGAGGGTGGATATAAAAAAAAATTAGAAAAGATTCTAAAATGCAAAGACATACAACTGAGTAGAAAAGTTAGAATCATACAAGCCATTGTATTCCCTATTACCATGTATTAATATAAGAACTAGACAGTTAAGAAACAAGATAGGAAGAAAATCAATTCATTTGGGATGTTGTGCTGGAGAAGAATGCTGAGGATTCATTGGATAGCCAAAAAAGACAAATAAATGAGTCCTAGAATAGATCAAGTCAGAAATCTCCCTGGAAGCTAAGATGACAAAATTTAGGCTGTCGTATTTCAGACACATCGTGAGAAAGCATGGCTCACTGGAAAAAACAATAATGCTAGGAAAGGTGGAGGAAAATAGAAATAGAGGAAGGCTATATTCTAAATGGACTTTCTTAAGGAGGTCATGGGCATGAATGTACAGGAACTAAGCAGAGTAAAGGAAGACAGGGAGTCTTGGAGATGTCTCATTCACAGGGTCGCCATAGGTCAAGATCCACTCAAGGGCAGTTAGCAACAACAACAACAAAGACATGCCCCTAGCAACCCAGCTGCAGGTCAAACAACTAGAATTTCCCAAGCTCTGCTGCAACAGTGGTAGTGCTGTGGTTACCTCCTTTCCAGAAGGTAAGGACTACAGAGACTCTTGACCTGGCCTGTATCCATTGCACCATGGTGTAGGAGAGCCCTTTGGCACTTGGGTGAACCAGTTAAGAATATTGCTATTCCATTGTCACTGAAATTCATTGGCGATTGTGGTGGTGGTAGCCATTGAATTTCAGTGATGGGAACAACAACATGATTCCTAGTGAGCTGGAGAAGCAAAGTATGGCCCACCTTCCTTTAGGAGGAATCTCTATTATGCTTCTTATATGGAACAGGTGATAATTGTGTGCCAAATTCAGAATGAGCCTTTAAAAAGAGTTGGGGGATAGGAAAACTAGCCAGTTACAATGTCTGTGATATGCTTTCAAGTCGCCTGTTGACTTATGGTAACACTATGAATTTATCGTAGGGCTTTCTTAGGCAAGCACAGTGAGTCCTTATTATCCACTGGGGTTTAATTCCAGGACCCCCTGTCGATACCAAAATATGTGGTTGCTCAGGTTCCATTAAATACAGTGGATTATTAAAATGGCAAAATCAAGGTTTGCTTTTTGGAAGTGTGTGTATGTATTACAGCTGTGGATGGTTGAATCTGGAGATAAAGGATCTGTGGATATGAAGGGCCAACTGTAATACTCAGGTGGTCTGCAAGTTCCTTCCTCTGAAATACAGACTACAGCACCTGGTATTTATGGCCCTAAATACCCTTAAAGGCACCAGATCCCATTTGATATTGGAAGCTAAGCAGAATCAGTTCTGGTTAGTACTAGGATGGGATACCACCAATGGATACCAGGTGCTGTAGGCTCTATTTCAGAGGAAGGTATTGGCAAAACCACCTCTGAGGATTCTTTGCCTAAGAAACCTCTATGAAACCCATGGGCTCACCATAGGTAAACAGGCAACTTGAAGGCGTGCACACATACACTAGACGTTGTGGGATTGCAACTCCCAGCATTTCTCACTCTTGGATATGCTGGCTAGGGCTTCAGGCAGTTGTGGTCAGCAACATCAAGAGGCCGGCCACATGATTCCCACTTCTACCAAAAGGGATATTCTTTCCCCCTCAACAAGTGCCAACTTCAGTGGAGCAATCTTTCTTTTTTAGGAAGAAAGTCAGAATGGGGAGGGTTGAATATATTCTCCTTGCTTCCATCACTTCCAGCTAGCAGGACATCTCTTCTAGGATGCTATTTGCCAGGCCAAGGTTTTTATTCATTCTTATATTAAAAATAAATAAAACAATTTTCAGAAATCTGCTGCATAGTACACTGCAGTTAACCAAGAAAGTATCTACTCAGAATCAGCCCCAGTGACTTCTAGTACGATTTACTCCTAGGTAAGCATGTATAGGACTAAAACCTCAGGTCGAAGTGGGTGGGGAGGACTTTTGGTCCCCCAGATGTTTTGGACAGCATCTAGCACCTATTATGTCCATTAGATAGGGTTTGTGGGAACTGTAATCCAAAAGGATTTCTGGCCCTACCTTTATTCTCAAATGTTGTGGTCAGAATCCAGCTGAAGCAGCGTGTTAGCATTCCTACAATAGTCAGGGAGTGCATCTCACAGTAGAAATAATGCAGCTTTAAGTGATGTAGCTCCATCCTATGGAATCCTGGGATGTGTAATTTTACCAGGTCTTTAGCAAAGAGTGCTGGTGCCTTGTAAAACTACAAAGCCCAGGATTCTGCAGGGTGGAGCAATGGCAGTTAAAGGAGCATTAAACTATTTTATTTCTACAGTATAGATACACCCAGGGATCCTGGAACTATGTTTACAGTGGGAAAGCTCAGACTCAACATTGGCAGGGAGGTTGTGAATCATTTTGTCTAACTACAGGTACTTGCAGGAGGAGGTGAAATGACTTTCACCATTCATTAGCACGGAAATGTCCTTAAATATGAAGACTCATAGTAGGGCCAATATGTTCTTAGAAATGCCCTCCATGGGTGCATGTACACTGTAGAAATACTGGGATTTGTAATTTGGTGAGACACCGGCATTCTTTGGCAGCCAAGGTGAAAGACCTTGTAAAACCACAAATCCCAGGATTCCATAGGATTGAGCTGCAGTACTCAAAGTGGTGTCAAACTGCATTATTTCTACAGTGTAGCTGCACCCCATGCGTCCAGTGTAACTTATTCCTCAAGTAGTGTTTGTAGGAGGGACTGCTGGCAGCCTTTCTTGTTTTTGGGAGGGCTGAGAAACCGCAGCTATCTTCAGATGTCTTAGTGCCGGATCATTTAGTATTCTTTTGAATAATAATTTTGGAGAAGGCTCAACCAGAATGGAGTCTTGGTGGTCCAGTTTTGCTCAGCCCGTACGCCAGCCTAATCTTATGAGGGCTTGACCATCCCATTCTCTACACACAGCGGTGTCTATGACAATAGTTTCGATCAGGGGTTGGCAAAATGCCCCTTGCAGGGCACATGTGGCTCCTGAGGGCCATTTTTGTGGCCCAGTGCCCTCCAATGTCCGCAAAATGCCTTCTAGGGGAATTTCCAGCACACTTGAAGGGCATTTCCACCACATTAGGATGAAAAAATATTTTGTAATTTTTTTAAAAAAAATTTTTAAATGCCCTCTAGAAGCATGGAGAAGCATTTGACAACAGCATCTGGCCTAGCAGGGAGTGAAAGGAGAGGCCTAGCAACACCATTGGGCCTGGCCTCAAGTTGAAGAGCCCTTCCTCCATGACAACAGCATCTGGCCTAAGAGGGAGTGAAAGGGCAGGCCAACCCCATTGGGCCTGTCCAAGATTAAGAAACAGAGCCCTCCCTCCAGACCATCCGCCTTGGTTCAGGTGTCGGAGGGAGAGAAAAAAAGCTGGACCTGATCCCCTTCCCCAACACCATTCCCTTCTCCTTTTGTGTCGTGTCTTTTTAGATTGTAAGCCTGAGGGCAGGGAACTGTCTAATTAAAAATAATAATTGTAAGCCGCTCGGATAGCCTTTAGGGCTGAAGAGCGGGGTATAAATTATTATTATTATTATTATCATTATTATTATTATTATATTTGGGGGGTTACTTTTTGTGACAGGTGTGTATGGTGGGTAGGAAGGTGCAGCCTTCCAAGGTTTCCTGAGGAACCAATGAATCCCTCTTGCCTTCCACAGTTGCCCACCCATGGAATAATTGATGATAGCAGAAAGGGAAAACCTGTGGTAGAAAGCAAGCACTCAAGAAAGAGGCTCTGTTCAGAGCGAACAAAATTTCTCCATCTTCCCTTGCCAGTGCTACATCATCCTGGAAAAAGTGAAACTGAAAGCTCTGGCCTTCATCATATCTGAGATCAATGGGGCTGCAACCTCTAAGTTGTCATAAAACTGCTCACTGCATAAACTGTGCAGTCTGGTTTCTGTTTCTTTCTGAGTCAGGCACTTCAATGTTCAAAACAGAAATTGGTTGCAAACTGCAGTGGCCCCTCCACATTCACTTGGGTTAGGGGCGAAGGGACCCTGTGAATGTGGAAAGATCGCAAATAAAAACAAAACAAAACAAAACACTATTCTTATTACCTGAAAGATCACTTTTCTAGGAATCTCCAGGTCCTCCAGTGCAAATCTGTGGTCAACATCTGCCAGAGGTTGATCACAGAATCATGCTGGAAGACCTACAGATTTGTAGAGAAGGGTTTTCTCTAGGAACTTCTAGGTCATCCAGCACAACTCTATGGTCAACTTCTGGCAGAGTTGCACGGAACAACCTAGAGATTCCTAGAGCTAAGATATTAATCAAAACCTTAAATAATCAAATTTGCAAAAGTCAATGTTGCAAATGTGGAGGGCCAACTCTATTTTTAATATTGTTTCCCTCCACACTGAAGTAGTTTGGGAATCAATTTAATCCCTGACCCTGTTCCCAGGGTCTGCAATTCTCACTCTTCATAAATGAAGCAGGGATCCGTAACTACCTGAGCCTATAGTGTTGACATGCTCCTTTGTCAGGTTCAGCCACCTTGTGGTGCCCCAGCCCTCCTAAACCTCAGCTCATTTGGCTGGAGTCAGCTCCCTAGAGCCCATGCATGTACAGAGTGCTTTCCTCTCAGTTCCCAACCATCCCACATCTTTTTGGAATTCGGAAGAGGAGCTTCCAAGGTGCTAGGATGTGAATGATTTCCCCAGGCAGTCACTGTTTGGAAAAGTTAGGTTTTTTGGATCACAAATTCCTCAACCAGGATGGCCATTTCTACAGAGTTGTCACTTTTTCCAAGCATCGGAGATTCTGGGAGTTGTACTTTTAAAAAGGAACTTTTCAAGCATTGCCCCCTGCCAGCCTCTCCCTTGAGAATGCAGAAGTTCTGATGTTATTTCCAAAGAATATTAGAATTTTTTTTACAAGGGAAAGGAGAGACAGATGGAAAGCTGTGTGTATTTCCATTTGGCCAGCACTCACGGTTCAACTCCATGCCAAGGTGGCCGCTTGGTCACAGCATCTTCCTGCCCAGGGACAGTAGTAGCTCTCTGGATCCTGTTGGGCTTCCATTGAAGGCGGCTTTTCACGCTGGGACACACGAAGGTGGTGGGCGGCTGCTGTGCAGAATGCTGGCCAGAGGGACTCCCTCCTCTGGATATGTGTGTGTGTTTTCTGGGATGCTCTCCGCGTAGTTTCCTAGCACTCGGAGACAGCCCTGTGTGGCTTCCTGTTGTGCTGTTGCTGGTGGTGACCTTTGGGCAAAGGGCCTTGAGCGTGGAGCACGGACCTTCAGGAAGGCTTTCTGCTTCCAGGCATTTCCTCCTTGGCGCTGTCTCGGCTAATGGATGAAGCAAAGCTGTGTCAGAATCCTGGCAATAGTGGTAACTCAGCTGGTGAGACTGTGCTTCCAGAGGGTCTCAAACCAATGGATTCTTATCCTTGCACCTAACCACCAGTGGCTAAGAGACCTATCCACCAGGGAAAAGCTGCACTTGCTTCCTTTGGTCAATGAAATGTGGGCACCCCAGTGCCCTGGCTGGAATTCACAGCTTTGAAGATGGAACTTCACTTGCTTACTTTCTCCCAATTGGCCCTGGCCACTTTCTATCTGGCTTGGATCCAACTATTCCAAAGCATCCACATGGAAAGAGAGGATGATCCCTCGGAATGAACTTTCTACAGGTTCAGAGATCCAGAGGTCTCACCTGTAAAAATTTGGGGCAATCAGTAATATGCTTAAGCGCATTGCTGCTCCATACGTATATTCACCCTATCCCCTGCCATCCCAGAACTAAATTTGTTGTGTTCTTAATGGCAAATAAGAAATAACTTAATGGGGAATTGTTAAGCACCCCTGCATACCCCATGCACTATCTTGGGGTCCTCACATTTTTATATGTCATATCTGATGTTTTTGAGAGATCGATGACCTTCCAGGAACACTAAGTCAGGTTCCCAGGAAAAAAGGATTGTTTCCCCTGAGGCATGTGTATATCTAGGTAAACAAAACCATCAAATCTAAAGGGCTCCTTCCTTCCCCCAAGTAATCTGTGTTTCCTCTCAAAACTGAGACAAAGTATCTCTTTACACCCAAAGTCTTAAGCCAATCTCCCTCTCCCTACCCTCTGTTGTGTCCCAAGCTAAATTTCGCTGTCCATCCATCTCAGGGATGTCTTAATTCAGTCACTGTTTTTTCTTACTAAAATTAAAGCTATCAACCAGTCTGGAATCCCATTGTCGATTCCTAGGACAATGTTACTGGAAATAACATTGTTACCATATATACTTAACTATAAGTCGACCTCATGTATAAGTCGAGGGCAAGTTTTGGAGCCAAAATTGTGGATTTTGCTATGACACATTGATAAGTCGAGAGTAAAATTTAGGGGCATATAGCACAGATCTAAAGGATGAGGCAAAGCAAAACAATGTCAAAGAACTTACAAAATTCCATTAGACATAATGCTTTGTGCTTAGTCTTAAGACTGGATGGATGAGAGAATGGGAGGGCGTCAGTGCTTTTCTCCAGGAGATGGTTCCTTCTTTTAAATAAGAGTTAAGATATTCTACATACATTGACCCGTGATAAGTTGACTCAGGTTTTTTGGATCAATTTTTGACCTAAATTTTTAGACTTATACATGAGTATATACAGTATGTTATTTCTTTGTTACCTTACCAGATAGTCAATTGCCTGGGGCCAGTTTTAAGGTCTAAATATGGTTTCAAAACCTAACCTCTTCACACGCAGCCCAGCCTGCATATACACACGCATTCTGTATGTTCTGTGTCGCCCTTGGACCTTGGAGTTTGAGCCACTCCAGCTTTCTGTGGTCTTCTCTTTGGACAGGTAATTATAACCCCCTAAAACTTCCCTTTCCACATTTTAATTTTGGTTAGCTCTGTATACTATGTTTGTTTGAATTGCTATCTTGTCTGTGGGGTTGCACTCTCTATTTTTCTAAATGAAACCTTCTTAATTAATCCAAAACCTAGAATCCTCCCCAGTTTGTACTGGTATATACTGATGCAAATGGTCCAAAGGTTTCCTAAGCCTCTTACAAAGCTAATCTCCCCAACATTTTGCATTATGTCTTAACTAGTTGTTGGTTTGATCTTTTTTTAAGGGGGGGAGGTGGGGATGGGACTGGACATTTTAATTGTTGATGTTTTAACTTCCTTCTGTACCGCACCCTGATTGCTCGTTCAGAGGGGTGGGCTAGAAATAAAAATATTATTATTATTATTATTTGCTTACAGAAAGTCCCAGGTTCAATGCACGTCATCTCCAGAAATAGCTGGGAAAGATGCCTGCAGAAAACCCTGGAATGCAGCTGCCTGTCAGAACAGATACAACTGAGCAGTATGGACCAAAGGTTAGATGCAGAAATTTCCCATCTGAACTCAGTTTGCAGTAAACGTGGTATCAAACTGCATTTTTTCTACAGTGTAGATGCACCACCTAACATCATTCGAAACAAATTAAAAACCACCTCCCAAAAATACCACAGGATGGAGTTATGCCAGTTAAAGGTACATCAAAGTGCTGTACAGTAATTTGGAAAATGAAAGAAATATAAGTTAACTCCCTAAACTCTGCCCATTCCTGTCACCTGCTTGTACTAGATGGCACATTTTGCCCCTAATTAGATCTACCCATCCTTTTTTTGGCACTTCTGCCACTGCTTTTAGATTCTTCACACACACACACACACACACACGTGTGTCTGAGTCAGGATGGTACCATTTGCTCTCTTGTAAGGTGGTCACATGCAAAAAAGTCCAGGGCTGCAGTTCTGTAATTTTAAATTGTACACCCACTCTGGATCCTTTTCAAACCGGATTCAGGACACGATAAGGAGTTGAGACTGCCATGGTCGCCTTAGTCGATGATCTCCGTCTGGGCATTGACACGGGAAGTGTGACCGTGTTGGTGCTCTTGGACTTCTCAGTGGCCTTCGATACCATTGACCATGGTATCCTTCTGGAACGCCTGAGAGTGTTGGGTATTGGTTGGGTATTGCATTGCAGTGGTTCCAGTCCTACCTTTCAGGCAGGTTCCAGATGGTGTCGCTTGGGGCAGTGCAGGTGGATGCAACAGTCATTTGCTATCAGCTTCGGCTGATATGCCAGCTGTGTCCTTTCCTGAAGCTGGGGGGCGGGGGGACCTTGAAACAGTAGTACATGCACTGGTAACCTCTCATTTGGACTTCTGTAATGCGCTCTACTTGAGGCTACCTCTGTGCCAATTTTGGAATCTTCAAATGGTACAAAACATGGCAGCAAGATTAATCAAAGGTACTTCTCAGAACGATAGTATAACACCTGTTCTGAAGTCCCTTCATTGGCTGCCAATCAGATTCTGAGTAAGGTACAAAGTGTTGGTGATTACTTTTAAAGGGCTACATGGCTTGGGTCCAGAATACTTAAGGGAATACCTTCTTCCATACTGTCCATCCCACACACTGAGGTCCTTGAGTAAGAATCTTTTTCAGCCAATAAGAGCTAGGCTAACTTCTGTTACTCAAAGGGCCTTCTCTATTGCTGCACCAAAGTTGTGGAATGACCTGCCGGAAGAGATCCGCCATATTTCCACTCTTACAGCCTTCAAAAAGGCTCTTAAGATGGATCTCTTCTGGCAGGCCTTCCCAACCTAGCTAATATATCTTAGCTTTCTCCCCCTGTGGATGTTTATGTATATGACCCAAATTTTGCGAGGTATGTCTCTCCCCTGCCAAACTGTTTTATGTTTATATTCTGTATTTTTAATTGCTTTTAATCTGAGTGTTTAATTGCAGTTTTAATATTGGGGAGGGGGGTTGGGAAGGGATCAGTTTGTATTTTATTCTATTTTAATGCATTTTTATTGTTGTAACCTGCCCGGATTCCTAGTGATTGGGCGGACTATAAATAAATCTATTATTATCATCATCATCATCATCATCATCATCATCATCATTTCTTCCATAGAATTACTACTGCTATGGGACAGCTGTTGTCCTTTTCATGGGGCCACCATCCTCTCTGGCCTTTTTCTGTCTTGAGATGATTTCAGATGAGTCTTTCATGACCCTGTTTCCAGGGGCTTCACTAGGATGGTGCAAGGGGTGCAAGCCACACCAGGTGACACCCTCAGAGGGGTGACACCACTGCTCCCCAAACATCTACTTTTTGGCAGAAATGGGCTGTGGCGTTCCTTGCATCTCTTTAAAATGCTGGAATTCTGTGGAAGAGATGAGGTGAGTGGGGTGAGTCTCAGTGGGAGGAAAAAGGACAGGCTCCAGGTTTTTAAAAAATGCATTTTAACATTTATAACATTTATACATTTAAAATGCTTAAAATATTTGCTTTAAATTTTATTTAAAAGCATCACATCTTATCAAAAATTTTACTTTAATTATGTGCATGAAACTGCTTTTAGGCTGTGCACACACTATAATAATTTTTATCTTATTAGTGGTTTATGTCACAACTGTTGCTATTACACTCAGTGAAATAGGGGAATTGTCATTTATGAGTAATATTAATACAAAAAACATGACTAAGGATTCTGTAGGGTGTGGTATGGGAGGAGGACAATAGAGGGGAGTGACACCATGAGTTACCACACTGGATGATACCAACCCTAGTGATGCCACTGCCTGCTTCATTCATTGAATTTTATGGGGAGCTTCAGATGTCATCTCCTTCCCCTTTCTCCATGTGCAATCCTCACTTTCCCCTCCTGCTACTTCATCCATTCTTTTCTTAACTGTAGAAAATTAAAGAGAAAAAGACAGGGCTGCTTTTTAATTGCTAATGCAAGGAGGCTTCTCTGTTAAACACCCTGCATGTCCCACAGCCAGAACAAAACACAGTTTTCCTGGCAGAAACCCGCCTCTGTTGGTAAATTTCTGTTTGATATGCCAAGCAAACAAATCCCTCCTTCCCACTGTCTCTTGCTATATTGTGAACTGACCCTCAAATAACAACTTTGTCGCCTGCCAGTCCTGGCCCAAGCAAATCACCCACCTTGAATGCTGCAAGAGGTCCAGTGTCTTGGGGATCGCACCCACAGATAGCTGGTAGGGACTGGGCAGGGAGTGAAGGGCAACCCCCAGCAGCACCCGCAACAAGAGTAGGAGGCCGAAGATAAGAGAGGTCAACCACCTTCCTGCTTGCTGAGTTGATATTGCCTGAATGCTCTCTCTCACACACTGACACAGGACCTCAGCCAGGCTCAGGGCCAGGTCAGGATGTGACAGGTCTCACGTCCCATAAAAGCAGAGGCCTAGGCAGGATAATAATAATAATAATAATAATAATAATGTTTATTACTATGTCCCACCTTTCCTTCAGATCAAGGCGGGATTACACACAGTACAATCAATAGAATAATAAAATAAAGGCCCAATACATTAACATGTACACACAATACAATATCAATAAAATAGTTCATAATATCACCTAATGCATAACATCAATTTAAACTCATACAATACAATATCAATGAAGCAATCCACAATATAAACGTAGTCAGTCAATTACAGTTACAATACAGTTACAATAAGCATAAGGTCAATCAGTTACAAATCCTCAAGTCCTCCGCAGGGCGGGAAAAGGTGTTCCGGTGCTGGCGCTGTTGGGGGGGGAAGTCCGGCAGGCCGGCTTTTGGAGCGCCGCTCCCACCGGCGCTCTGCCCCTCCAGAAGTCCTCTGCGGACAGGAAAAGGTGTTCCGGCACTGGCGCATGATTGTCACTTTCCATAGTTAAGGACCGTAATTCCACTATTAACAATAAGCTCCCACCGACACCCCGCCCCTTGCTCTGGCACTGGCGCTTAGGGCTTAAATCTCCCTCCCAGGATCCGCCACTCAGCTCCACCTCTCTGTCCTTCGGTATCCCAGAGTTCCTCAGGGGAGCCTCAGAGGGAGCACAGGTGTTGTTGTGATGGCTGGGATGCTCAAAGGAAGTGCATGCCCTGAAACCAAACAGAGGCTGCATCCATACTGCAGAAATAATCCAGTTTGACACCACTTTGCCATAGCTCAATGCTATAGAATTCTGGGATTCATAGTTTGTTGTGGCAATCCCAGAATTCCATAGCAGTTAAAGTGGTGTCAAACCACATTATTTCTGCAGTCTGGATACAACCAGAGAGAGAGAATGAGTCAGAGGCTGATGGAACGCTTCAGAATTGATCCAGTTTGACACCACTTTTATTTATTCATTTACTGTATTTATATGCTGCTTTTCTCCCAGGCTGGGTCCTAATGTGGCTTCTGTAACAACAATTTTTTAAAAAAAACTTTACAAAAAGTTTTTAAAACCCATTTAAAAATGCCACATTAAAACACTATAAAACAGATTAAAAACCATGCAAAAGTTAAAACAGATAGAACATACATCCATATTAAGAACACTCATCTATATCAATTGCCATGCTTCTATACTATGGAATCTTGGGATTTGTAGTTTGTGATGGCACCAGAGCTCTCTGATAGAGAAGGCTGAACAGCTTACAAAACTACAAAGCCTAGAATCCCATAGCATTGAGCCGTGGAGGTTAAAGCAGTGTCAGACTGCATTTATTCAGCAGTGTAGTTAAACTGCTTTCAATGGAAGTGATTTTGCTAAAATTCACTTTATGAGCGAAACAACCTAGCACCATCTTAGAGTTTCCAGGTCAGGGCTATTGCAGACTCTGAAATTTCAATACTAGAAAAATCTTGTGTTCTAGGACCAACCTGTTTCGATATCATAGGAGGCAGGATGTAGTGATGTTCCAACTGTAATATTATAAAGGGCAGCCTCAATGATGTTCTTAAAGATGAGACATTAGGCAACTCCTGCAGTTGCACAGAACATAAAATAAAACCCAAGTCAACTTGGGAGAAAGGCGGAATTAAAATTAAATAAATAAATTAAATAAGTCTAAGAAATGAAGAAAATGTACAATGACTTTGAAAAACCACAAAACAGCTTGCATCATGTACTGGGACAACCAAAATGCATAAAATACATGATACATGCTTTTGAAGCCACACATACCTACGTACTTCAAGGTAGCACTCTCACACTGAGATTCTTGTCCCTTGCCCTGAGAACTGGAGAAGGGGGTCCTGACCTTACAACCTGGGAACCCTATACCATCAGCATGAATTGAAACACTTCCCTAGAGAGCAGGGTGAGTAGTCATTGGTCTTGAGGATTTAATTCTGATTATGTTGTTTTGCTAGATCTTTGAGACCCCAAAGGTGCAAAAGACATACAACTACAACTGAAAAATTTTGATTCCAGGAATTTGAGTACTACAACCAAAGCTCGATTTCTTTCACACAAAAATCCACATAGTTCAGTGGCATAATTTAGGACTGAGGGTACTGGGGTCAGTGTGTGGTAGCTGTTAAACCAGTAGGAGTCAAAAATCTTTACTGATCTCCTACAAATCACCAACACAGGATTATAGCTTCTTAGAGCTGAAAGGGACCACAAGGGCTACCCAGCCCAACCCTCAGGAGTACATGGTTACAGCACTCCTAAAAGATGCACATCCAAGCTCTACTTAAAGACATTCAAAGATGGAGGGTATCTAGAATCTACTTTCTGCCCACTCCTTACATACAGATTTTGTCATAGTTACTGAAGAAAAGAGGGGTAGAACATTCTTGAAAGTCTTTACATTTTAAAAAAAAATATTTTTAAATTTTTTGCAAAAGAATGCCTGGGTTAGTCCACTTAGGAAAAGCAGGAGAATTTTGTAGGATCTATTAAAGGCTAGCAGATCCATTATGGCAATAAGCTTGAGTGAATGAAGGAATAGCAGTTCCCATGAACTTTTGTTTTAATAAATTCTGTGGTATTTAACATGCCACAAGAGTCATTTTTGCTATAAATCAGCCTTCTCCAACTAGATACTTAGTAGTACATCTCCCATCATCCTCAGCCAAGAAACCAACTGGTTGGGGATGATAAGAGATAACTGGAGGGAATTCGGTTAGAATCATAGAATCATATAGTTGGAAGAGACCACAAGGGCCATCCAGTCCAACCCCCTGCCATACAGGAACTCTCAATCAAAACACACACACCGGACAAATTAGGAAAGGCTACTATAAAATACTGGTATGTCAGCATGGTGTAGTGTTTTGAGCATTGGACTATGACTCTGGAGAGTAGGGTATGAATCCCCACTTGGCCATGAAAACTCACTGGGTGAATTTAGGCAAGTCACACTCTCTTAGCCTCAAAGGATGGCAATGGCAAATCTCCTCTGGAACCAAGAAAACCCTGTGATAGGGTTGCCTTAGGGTTGCCATCAGTCGAAGGCACACAACAGCAACATCTCAAATAATGAAGAAGATGTGATCTGTTGCTGGGAATTACTTTGTTAACAGAAAAGCTGGTACCAAAGGCAGAAATAATAAGGAAAGAACAAGAATAGGTTCCTAAGCCACAAAAAGAAGAGCAGTTCAACAGGTTTCAGCAAACCGTTTATTCAAAACTAGCAATGTGTACAAGTGACGTTTCTTCAGAGGGGGTTTGCCTTTTCCATCACCTGAGGCTGAGAGAGTGTGACCTGCCCAAGTGGGTTTACATGGCTGAGCAAGGATTCCAACTCTGGACTTCAGAGTTATAGTCCAAGCCTCAAACCACTACATTACACTACACTTGCTCCTCACCAGGTGTAATGCATGTCAAAATGCACACAGAGTTCCAAAGTCTGACCATCTGGTATGGAGGAAACTGAGTGGAAACATAATCACCAGCCCTGTAATCACCATTCCTTCTCAACACACTCTGGTGATGCGACAAACTGTTCTTCCCAGAATTTGATAGCACTGAGCCATGGCAGGTAAAGTGGTGTCAAACTGCATTATTTCTGCAGTGCAGATGCAGTGCGTGCACCACATTTTTCTCTAGCAGTGCTAAGATATGCCCATCAGATGGCAGCAGACAGCTACCTCTGAAGCCATGAGTGTGAGAAAGAGTGTGCATGTGCTTTCAAGTCACTTTTAGACTTGTGGTAACCCCATTAATTTCATGGGTTTTTTGTAGACAAAACATACTCAGAGGCATGGACCTTGTGCTTAAAGTGAATTGAGAAGGTATCATTTCATTAAATATTGTATTCTTTAGATGATGCAGACGCGATGCATACACATCTTCTGTTCCATTTTGTTTCCTCCTTTATACCACCTACAATAAATAATAATAATAATAATATATTTATATCGCCTCTCCTGTGGGATCAAGGCACCTTACAATAACAAATAAAATACAATATAAAATACAGCATATATTAAAATACATTATATCCCTCCCCCCCCAAATATACCATAATAAAATATCATAAACAATTAAAACAGTTAAAATTAAATAAGCAACAAGCCAGTCAGAGACAATGGAAATTCAGTTGATTCCCTCTATATCTTAAAATGAGAATGAAGAAACATTTTCTTTGTATATGACACCTGAATATCAAGCAGGAAAAATGAGAAGCTCTGACGAGAGCAATGTTTCTCTGGGAGCCCTTTTGGAAACAACAGGGATCAGCAAAGTATTTACTCTGCTGATTGAATGAAAACATGCATAATATGAAAGCAATGTGGGATAATAGATAAATGGGCCATGTTGCATTGCTGTAGGATGTACTTTCTATGGGTTAAAATTAGGGATGGCAAAAAAACTGCAATTGCCCAGACGGATCCAGATAAGCCAACCTGGCATGGCAAGAGAGGATTCTCTAATCATAGAAAGAAGGATTCTCTAACCTCATCTCTGCAGAACAAGTTCTTGGAGTTTTCCAAAGATGCCAAGCAGTGTTGTTGTTGTTCTTTGTGTAGTCCACATTTTGTATAAAAATGTCTCTGTGCGAAACTAGCACCTTCTTGCTTTGTGAAGGTGGTAAATAACAGCACACGTACCCAGGAAACACAAAAGGCAAACTGAACACAAAGAGACAAACAACCTATACATAGCAATGGTTTTTACCAGTCCAGGCAGCAGGGCAATAGTTATTGCATTTTTCAATACTGCAGTTTTTACAAAATGAACACGGGCAGCCTTTCAACGTCCAAAATCTCTCCGAGACCATATGTGTGTATCAGTATATATGTGTATTTTGAATTGTTTTTTTCTTTTAGCATTTTTCTATTTAGCACACAAGAATGAACCATGTCAAATTTTATATATTTAAATAAACCTGCTTCTTAATGATTTAATGAAGTTGAAAGATGGGGCAAAAGTTTTAAAGGAGAAAACTCTAAATTCACAAGAAAATTTGAAATATGTGAGTCAGGATGGTGTAGTGGTTTGAGTGTGGGACTATGACTCTGGAGACCAGGATCTGAATCCCGACTTGTACGTGGAAACCCACTGGGTGACCTTGGGCAAGTCACACTCTCTCAGTTTCAGGGGAAGGCAAAGGGAACCCCCCTCTGAAAAAAGCTTGGCAAGAAAACTCCATGATTGTTAGCTCGCCATAAGTCAGGTACAACATGAAGGCATATAAAAACAACAACAACCACCTCATAGTTTAGCTGCAGTATATTTGTGTGTTTGAGGAGGAATGGGAAGCCCCAATCTTTTGCTGTGGAATAGTGTCTGGAGGAAGAGCCGGTGCAGTGTAGTGGTTTGAGCATTGGACTATGATTTTGGAGATCAGGATTCAAATTACTGCTCAGCTACAGAAAGCCACTGGGTGACCTTGGACAAGTCACACTATCTCAGCCTCAGAGGAAGACCAAGTCAAACCCCTCTGGACAAATCTTGCCAAGAAAACCCCATGTCACCTTAGGGTTGCCATAAGTTGAAAACGTGTTGAAGGCACACAACATCATGCTTCTTAGAACTTACACCCAAGAAAGGCACATAGGTTTGCAGACTGCAACAGGGAAAACAGCAACAGAACACAGTTTCCATCATATGTCACCAGTGGCTAGAAGTGATGGGAGTTGTAGTGCAGCAACATTTGGAAGGTCTCATATTCTGCACTAAAATCCTTAGTTTTTTTGTATATGTAAATTGCAAAGAAATCCAATATATGTGTGTATTAGGGAGGCAGGTGTGTGGGGGCAGAAAAAATGCAAACCACTGCACATGTCTCTCGTTTTTTTGCCACAAGAGACATAGGGAGAAATTCGAGCTGAAAATAGAAAACACACAGAAAGAGGAAGTTTGACCACTGAGTTAAACATTGTTAAAAAATCTGAAAATGCCAAATTCTTCAATAGTGTATTGACATGGTTCATATATGCATTCTAGCACAATAGCTGTAAATAAAAATAGTTCCTTTTGAGCAACAAATACTACTTTTAAAATTCTATCCTAATCATACATATTGGATGAATATTGCTTATATTCCTCTTCTCTCCCCAAATTACTAACACTGCTCCAAAGAATTGGCTTTGAAATTTCCAAAAAATTGACAGGAGAGGATAATCATCTGCTAATGTTGACACATCCACCTGCCATTAAGGTACCACTAACATGTCCTGTAGAAAAGTTGGCAACCCTATTTGGTACTAATTTGACCCTATTGGGTACTAATCTATTCCTGTGTGCCTGGAGAGAAAGACAAAGACATGTGTTAATTATTTGTGATTTGCTAGATATATTCCATTGTAATCAGAGATACCAACATCAGGCCAGGGGGCTCTTAGAGGTCTAAATCTATATAATGCAAGGCAACTACAGTGAATACACATTGAAACAATTTGCACCAAATTGCTCTGTTACTCCAGTTATTTGACATTTATTTAGTGAAAATCATGCGATAGGCACTGGGGAAGTGACTTTCCTGACTGACTCCACTTCAGCACAGACATTTATCCCCCCAAAACTGCAGTCTACATTTCAGTACCTATTGGCCAAACAATACACTTTGGAGAGACTTTGTGGCTGTAGTGTTTAGAGCCTTGGATCTGGACATGAGATGTCAAGGTTTTGTTCTCTACTTGTGTCATGAAACTCACCTTTGGCCAGAGTCTTGTCTCTCTGAGGATGTCATCTTGTTTTAAATTAATCTACAACATAAATCCATGCTACCACAATCTGATGATGGAGGAAGCTTGTTTTCTGCTGCTCCAACCAATGCAAGCTCCAGGAAAAGAGATTCCACCTCAACATTAGGAGGAACTTCCTGACAGTAAGAGCTGTTTGACAGTGGAACACACTTCTTTGGAGAGTGATGGAGTCTTCTTTGGAGGTCTTTTAACAGAGGCTAGATGGCCATCTATTGGGGATGCTTTGATGGAGAGTTCCTGCATGGCAGGAGGTTGGACTGGGTGGCCCTTGAAGACTCTTCCAATTCTTTTTTTTTTTTTTTAGTTTAAGTTATTTTATTAGTGTTTTCGAACAATAATAAAGGAGAAAAAAAGTAGCATATATTCCTGTATAGTTCGGTACAGCTTGATTCAAGTATACATCAGTAATAAAAGGATACAGATGAGATATTACCAAGTGGAGGGCATGAATATCGAATACCCAATAGGATAAATGGCTAAGCATATTATGGTGGTATATTCCCACAATTGTTACATATTATAACAAAAACAACAGCAAACATCCTCTACTTCTTTATATATGTCTTGCAAAATATCAGTTAACAAAAGGAAAAAAGTATCTCATATATGTAGTAGTCATTGAT
Organism: Urosaurus nigricauda; assembly: GCA_034509955.1. NCBI lineage: Eukaryota > Metazoa > Chordata > Lepidosauria > Squamata > Phrynosomatidae > Urosaurus > Urosaurus nigricauda. The sequence continues at coordinate 270,619,908 of JAOEGL010000003.1, forward strand.
ACCATGCCATTACTACCTCCTTCCATTTGTCTTCATATTCTTGTATTGTTTTTCCTGATAGATACATCGACAATCTATCCATGTTCCATAATTCTGCTAGTTTTAGTTTCCATTCATCTAAGGTGGGCATTACCTGTAATTTCCAATATTTGGCCAACACCATTCTGGCGGCAGATATCATGTTTAGCATCAGACTTATTTTATTAAAGGATGGTTTTGGTTTAATATTTGTTATGATATTCAGTAAAAATACCTCTGGCGTGAAAGGAATTTTTAATTTTAATACTAGTTCCATTTCTTTATGTATTTTTTGCCAGTAGTTTTTAATTATTTTACATTGCCACCAAACATGATACATTGTACCAATTTTGTCTTTACACTTCCAACATTTGGAGTCTAGGTGTTTATTCATTTTGGCTAATCTTGATGGCGTGAGGTACCATCTATGAAATATCTTCAGGTAGTTTTCCTTTAGAGTGTTACCTTTAGTAAATTTATGTGTAATTTTCCACGATTCTTCCCACAGCTCCAACGGGATTGTCCTTCCAAAATTTTGCATCCACCTTACCATAGATTCTTTGATTATTTCATTATTTAATTCATAGTCTAACAGAAGTTGGTAGATTTTTTTAATAAACCCTTTTTCTGTTCCTAAAATAATTTGATCAAATGGGTTTCTGTTAGTCTCTATTCCACTTAACTTAGTATCTACATTAAACCTTTTTTTAATTTGTAAATAGCGTAACCAATCGAATTGTATGCCTGCTTTCTCTAATTGTTCTCTAGTTTTAATTTCTACCTCTCCTGTTGTTTCTGCTATTAGTTCTTCATATCTTATCCAAGCTTTATTGTCTGGGTAGTCCTGTTTAAAATATGCTTCTTGTACTGATGTCCATTTGGGAATTTTATTGTAGAGTATGTTCTTATATTTTTTCCAATTCTGAAAGAGCGCTTTCCTGATAAAGTGGGAGGAGATTTCTTTATCCATTAGGGGAGCATTGTAACAAAGATGTTTATGCCACCCTTGTTTCATTGTTGTACCTTCTAATGCTAGCAGCCTTGAATTTTTTAGCATTATCCAGTCTCTAATCCATAAAAAAGAGCATGCATTATGATACAATTCCAAATTTGGAAGTCCCAAACCTCCTTTTTCTTTTTTATCTTGGAGAACAACTAATTTTATTCTTGATTTCTTTCCTTGCCAAATAAATTTTACTATATCTTGGTTCCACCTCTTGAATTGTTGCTTATTAGTTATGATTGGGATCATTTGAAACAAAAAAAGTAATTTAGGCAGCACTGACATTTGAATTGTTGCTATTCTACCCATAAAAGAAAGTTGTTTGTTCTGCCAATTATCTAAATCTTTTTTAATATTAAACCAGAGTTTTTCATAATTGTTCTTAAACAAATCCTTATTTTGATTTGTAAAAGTAATGCCTAGGTATTTTACCTTATTGGTTAGTTGAAATTTCGTATATTTTCGAAGTGTATCTTTTTCTTTGGGTAGAATATTTTTAGTTAAAATTCCACTTTTATTGGTATTTACTTTTATACCTATTATTCGTCCTATTTCATCTAAGTTCGTTTTCAGAAGACTCTTCCAATTCTATGATTCTATGATTAGCTAAATGTATACCCGACCTTTCTTCTCCTGAGCCCACTGCCTTGCTTGAATTCTAGTGTTAGTCCCATGAAGACTAGAACCACTGAATCAATGGTGTTTACCTTTGGGTTGAATTTACCATTCAACAGTTGATTCAACAGCTTTAGTGTGGCTCTTGGGACTCCCTCCCCCCCGCCAAAGCCTCTCAATGCCCCCAGACCTCAATTGACCCTTGCCAGTTTGGGGGTGATTTTGTTGCCCCAAATCTGGACAAAGTAATCCAGAACTACCTAAATATGCAGAACCATCTAAATATGCAGAACCATCTAAACTGATTGGAAAGTCCCTGCCTTTGTTCCTGTCCTTTCTGATTATCATTATCATTATCGAAATCTACCTGACATTTTGAGATGGCAAGCGGGATTTACCAGTAAACGAGAGTTAAATCAGAGAAAACCAGGAAATGTCGTGTGATAAACATCAGGCATTTCCTAGTTTTCTCTAGTTTAACTCTTGTTTAAATTCCATTTGCCCCTTAGTGTGATAAAGCAGCAGTGTGTTATAGAGGTTTCAGTGTTGGGCTATGACTCTGGAGACCAAGGTTCAAGTCCCTGTTCAGCCATGAAAACCCACTGGATCTTGGGTGAATCATATTCTCTCAGCCTCAAAGGAAGACAAAGGACTCTTTCACATGGGAGGAATTTCTCCCAAACTTCGAATGGAGCCAATGCGAATTCCTGTAAATTCGCTTGTTTAGCGAATTTACGGGAATCCCCATTGCATTCAGAGTAACGCTCCATTTCCCGAAAATGACCCCTCCTTGCCCGAAATTGTGTGTGAAGCTTTAATTCGCAATAACGTCAAACCCATGATTGCATTCGAATTGACTTCCCTTTTGCCCAAAATTGCGTGCGAAGCTTTAATTCGCAATAACGTCAAACCCTATGATTGCGTTCGAATTGACCCTAGATTATACTTCCAATTCCCGACATCTGAAAGAGTCCCAAGGCAAACTTTTGTGACTCTAAGACAAAGGTTTGCCTTTGTCTTCCTTTGAGGTTTCCTTTGAGGTTGGTAATTGAATTGAAGGCACACAACAACAACAACAACAACAACAACATGAAATTTCTTCCATCCTGAAGTACACCCAGGGAATTCCCACCACTTAACAAGATTTTTTTATTCCCACTCTCCAGATCAGTTTAAATTAACCGAGTATTTCCTGAAATGGAACACATTTCTCCATGGCTTTCTGTCTGTGTTCTCACAAAACTTGGCAGGAAGAGTATCAACTGATTTGAACTTTGGTGCTGGTGGAGAGTTCTAGAGATACCATGGGCTGCTAAAAAGACAAATAAATGAGTCCAAGAGCAAGTCAAGCTCACATTTCCTTTAAAAGCCAAAAGGACTAAACTGAGGTTATTGTAGTTTGGATATATCACGTGACAACAAGACTTAGTCAAAAAGATAGTAATTCTTGGCAAGTTGGAAGGCAATACGAAAAGAGGAAGCCATGTTGCAGGTGGAGAGACTCAAGCCAATTCGAATTCACATAAGTTCACTGGTTTAGTGAATTTACATGAATTCTAATTGCATTTGGAATGCGTTCAGAATGACTTCCCATTGCCCAAAAATTACCCCCCCCATTGCCCGAAATTGTGTGAGATACCCTAATACGCAATAACGTAAAACCCATGATTGCGTTCGGAATGACTTCCATTTTGCCCGAAGTTGTGTGAGATACACTCATACGCCAATAACGTGAAACCCCGTTCAGATTGCCATTGAATTATACTTCCAATTTTCGTCGTCTGATAAACTCCTAGGACAGAGTTCAGAGAAGTTCCTTTCTTCCACTGTTGTTGTTGTTGTTGTTGTTGTTGTTGTGAATCTTCAAGTTTCCAACTTATGGCGACCCTAAGGTCATGAGATTTGTTCAGAGGAGTTTGTCATTGCCTTCCCATATGGCTGAGAGCATATGCCTTGCCCAAGGTCACCCAGTGAATTTCATGGCCGAACCCTGGTCTCTAGAGTTGAAGTCCAACACCCAAACAACTAAGTCCCAATGGTAAAATAGAGTCCCAAAAAGTCACTTGCCCAAGCTCTGTCAAGAATAGTTGTATTTGGAAATGCCATGAAGTCTAAAGTTCTAATGGAATTTTTTTCGTATTGTGTTTTGTCCAGTTTAGTAGATGGAAACTGGGTCACTTTGAATCCCAGCTTCTTCTCAGTCTCTCACTGCAGGCCTTGATGTAGCAAAGCTGGTCTTAACCCGCAAGATCAGGAGAGATCAAAGGGGACTCACTGTCCCCGCTTTCCTGTGTGTCTTTGCAACTGTCCATGGGGTTCCCTGCTCCCTCTGTCACTAAAAGGGGAGAGCAGGAGGAGGTTGTTTGGTATAGGGATTATTGGATGCATTAGAAAGGGGAGATTTAATGACACCGGTTATGCTCAGGGAATAGTGTTTGTCAGGCAATGGATTCCCAGCGACACCTCCCGGGGAGGGACTTCTACCACACAAGGAGGCCCAGGAGATGGACAGAGGCAAATATTTGTCCATGGGTTTCACAGGACAGTGAGAAGGAATTCAATTTCTGTGCATCAACCTTACCCTCCCACACAGAACCCCACATGCTCACACAGAGCTACCATATGCTCCAACTGTTCCCATTTAAATGGGGGGCAATTCCTGTTTGTTTTTTTGTTTGTTTTTTTGTTTTGCTACTGTCCTTAAGAAATTTCTCTGTCTGCTTTTGTTTTAATGCAGGATTTAATGTTTTGTTAATGTCCGCTTTCTAGAGCTGCTAGCCTCCCTTCAGGATTTAGTCCCACATCTGGTCCTAAATACTCAGAACTCACCAAATCTGATCTTGGAAGCTCAGCAGGATCAGCTCTAGTTAGTATTAGGATGCGAGACTTCCAATGAATACCAGGTTCTCTGAGTATTTCTTGTCAGGGGCTGCACTGCACCACAGAAATAATGCAGTTTGACACTGCTTTAACTGTCATGGCTCAATGCTATGGTATCCAGGGATTTATAGTTTATTGTGGTACCAAAGCTTTGCAGCAGAGAAGGCTAAATCTCTTACAAAAAAAAAAAAAAAATAAATAAATTCCAGAATTTCATAGTATTGAGCCATGGCAGTTAAAGCAATGTCAAACTGCATTATTTCTGGAATGCAGATGCAGCCTAAGCAACTACTTACCCAGTTAGGGTTGTGTACAGTTTGGAACTTTACAGTTCACAAGTACAGGCACTCAGAGAGAAGGCTTGCACAGCCTTCCAAAAGTGACAGAACTATTTGCACAAGTGTGTTCAGGATATCTAATTTCCATAGGGACTGAGAAAATACAACCACTAACATAGAAGTAGGAGTTGTACCCATGTAACGAAACAAGGGGATCCCGGCCATGGCTAGCTGGCAGTGACCAGTAACACTTAATGCTGCAACGGTTTGTTGCAAATCCCACTTAATGTACATCTAGAGTGCCATGTGGTTTGTGAAGTGCAGGGGACTTGACATTGTAATTAAAAAGTGATTTTTGTTATTTGTTGTTAACTGCTGTCAAGTTGGCCTTGATGTATAGTGGCCCTATGAATGAGAGATTCCATATCACCCGATCCTCAACCACCCCGCTCAGTTTTTGCAGATTTGGGGTGTAACTATATTTATTAATTATTAATTGAACACTAACTATATTTATTAATTATATTGATATTGGCCTCTTCCCCTAAAGTGCTCAGGGCAGCAAACCCTGAAGCTAGCTTCATTTTATCTTCCTATAAGGAAGGAAGGCTTGTAAGGAAGGCTTCCATCAGAGTAATATCAGCAACTGGACACATGCAATACAGTCAGGTGCCTGTTAGAGATATCAAAGGATCACTGCCTTTGACCAGGTTGGATGACAGATTTATTCTTGGTCTCTTCTCCACATAACAGCCTTTCTGCAAGTCTGCCTTGTTTGCTTGGCCATAAGATTAGCCTCCCAAAAGCTCCCTTTTGTTTGACCCACTTTGTCCACTTTTAATTGCAGGCTTTCTATATGTGGAAAGGCTTCAAAAGAAATCCACTCTGCCACTCCCCTCCCATGCTGTTAGCACAGACAGTGCTAACAAGGTGGCTTTAATGCCAAGACCTAACTTTATTGCAAGATGTGGCAAAAGAAGGCAGAATTCTTTGGCAATGCAGAGTCTGGTTTGTGTGTAGGTCCAACCTCTGAGAAAGATTTTGCAAGCCTTCACAACCTCTTATAGATTTATAAGATAAGTCTAATATCTACATGTTAGTTTTCTCATTGGATTTACACACTGAACCTGTCCAAGTACCAGAAAGAGGACTTTTGAAAAAAATAAGCATGTATATATGTACACACATGCCATCTTGTCTCATAAGGCATTAAAAAGTCTCTCTCAACACACTCAGAAGAAATAAAACAACAAGAAGCCGCCTGTCTGGACCAGCCCAAGAATGGTGTTAACTGGCTGCAGCAGAGTAAATTTATTCAAACAGAAAGCAAATTGTCCCAGTGGTTTCCTTGCTCTTTTGCCCTGGCATAGATCCATTTCTAAGGAAATGGGTCTCTTCCCTTCCTCTTCCTCCCCACTCTTCTCCCACTTCAGTCTCACTCACTTTTCACCTGGCAGATTCACTGTACCCCCTGCCAATAGACTGCAAATTGCTTCCAGCCGGGCACAGAACAATCCCATCAGGAGCCATTACCAGCCTCTCAGGCTGCCTGGGTGCAAACTGTGGGGGGATGCTTCTGCATGTCAAAACAAACAAACAAAAAGAGACAAAGGAGATTTATATAACATTTGCATATGCTGATTTGTATGTCTAGAATCTCGGTGTTCTGTTCAGAAATAATTACTCTTGTTTAAATGAAAATGCCATCACACCACAGTGGAGAAGATGGCACATGCTTGTTCAGTCTGCTAACAGTGAAAAGGCATCTTCAGGAACCTTTTGAGGATTCTTTCTGCATCTTTGCATTACATTGGAATGGGCAGCTATTCCAACACAGGATGCTTTCAAGTATGGCTGTGGTTCCCAGCCTCTTCTATGTCCCCACACTTCTAGGAAATGTTTAATTTATGTTTGCATCTCTTACAAAAAAAAAAAAAAATCACATTTGAAAATGAAGAAATCTAACTTCTAATGTTTGAATCACCAGCTGAACCAGACACAGTACTTCATGTGAACAAATTGGACTTTAAAAACAAGAAGCTTTTAACTCTCTGCGTAAAATGCAAATCTAAAAAACTGAGGAATTTGATTCAAATTTATTCAGAAAAAAATGAGTGATGACTTATGACTTATCACTCAAGGAAAGAAGCCATTCTTTGTCTCACCTGCTAAATGCCATCTTGCACCACCTGGTGGTGTGGGCAACCTAGGCTGGGAGCACCTGAAGCATAATATTGTTCACTGTAAAGTAAAACAGGCAGGCCAAGATCTTATACACTTTAGTGTAGTGCAAATATATCCCAATGCGGTGCAGTGTATAACATGAAGTGTGCAATAGGTAACATGGCATTGAGCTCACCCAAGATCACACATCAAAACAATCAAATGCTGTGATACACCCATTTCTTCAAGAGCAATACATAGTTTTTCATAATCTACACAGTCAAGGTTTTGGTACAATTTGTAAAGCACTGACTGATTTTCTTCTGAAATTCCTTGGTGCACTCCATTATGTTTGCAGTATGTTCCCCACTACCTCTTCCTTTCCTGAAACCAGTTTGATTATCTGGCATTTCTTGCTCCATAGAGTGTAAAAGTCTTTGTTGCAGGATTTTGAGTATCATTTTGTTTGCTTGGAAGATTAATGAAATGGTCCTATGATTACTGTAATCCCTGGTGTCCCTTTCCTTGGGAAATGGAATGTATATTGAGCATTTCCAAACTGTGATGGGTTCCAATCTTTTGGTTTCCATGTTTATTGACAGATATTAGTTAGAAGTAGAGTAGATTCTGTCTCTTTAGCTTGAGACAGGAATAGATGGCATGCCAACAGAGTTGTTTCGCCCAAATGCTCTGAGTGCAGCTTCCACTTCACTTTCTAAAATTGTAGGCTTATCTTCAAAAGGCCCTTCCTTGAATGAATATGCCATTCTTTTTATCTGGTATATTGTTTCCATCTATTTTTCTGTTTTTACTAGGTCATGTGATGAGTTCCCCTGCTGGTCATATAGCATCCCCACTCTTGGTTTAAATTTCCTTTGATTTCTCAGATCTTGTGAAAGACGTCAATTGTTCTTTTTCTTTGGTGTCATCTTCTATTTCTCTGTATTGATATTTATAGTAGTGCTTTTTGTCCCTGTGCAGAAGTTGCGGAACAGTTGCATTCAGGGTTCTGACCCTATTTCTGTCACCTTTTACATTTGCTTCTTAACTGTCCTTGACAGTTATTTAAGTTTCAGCCTTTTCTTATACAGTACCCTTAATCAGCTGCATGTGGATTAATAATGCTTGTGCCCTGTCTAGTTTTCCTCCACCTGGTGAGCAAAGGTTGCAGAAGCCATTTGTTTTTTGTTTTTTTTCACACAGAGAGACACACATACACACTCCAGCTCAACTACTGTGTAGCAACCAGGGTTTGCCTGATATCAGGGCCTGATCTGAGTCTCCAGTTTTCAGGGGTCATTGCTGTGTGTGTGTGTTTTCAAGTCACCTGTTGACCTATGGTGAGCTCATGTACAGCATTTCATGGGGTTTTCTAAGGCAAGTTTTGACCTCTGAAATATAGCCTAAAGCACCCAGTATTCACTGGTGGTCTGCCACCTAAGTATTAAACAAGGCTTACCCTGCTTCACTTCCAAGATCAGATGGGATTTGGGAGCCTTAGTGTATTTAAACCAGGTGGGAGAAAAGGGCGCAATTTTTTTCAATTTTGTGGGGCTCAGCTCCTGCCAAGAGGGAAGGGCTTTTTGCAAATGTCCAGCTCACCTAGCAGAACAGATTCTCAGTACAATTTTCAGGCATTAATTGACTGGTTGCTACAATGTGGAAAGACTCTCAAGGGGTCTAGATATTTAATTTCTTTCCTAGTCATTGTGTTGCCAGGGCTCACCCTCTGTTCTGCTAGGCATCCACCTTCTGGCTAGCAGTAAATAAACTAGTTTAAATGTTCCTAATCTCATCTCCCTATGTAGGTGAGAAGGAATAATTCCCTCATTTCACCTTGCTCTGGGAACAGTCCCCTTACCTAATATCCAAACAGAAAAATGTCTTCTCTGTAGGTATTGGTGTGCACTTGGCAATGTGCAAGCAACTATGGCCAGTACTTAATGATATAACCAGGGCTGTCCCCAGGCCTCAGGTTTGACCCAGGAGCCTTCAGACCTGGGACAATTCTGAGCTTTCATTCTTTCATCCAAGTCATTGATAAAGATTTTGAATAGCACTGGGCCCAGGACAGAACCCCGTGGGACTCCACTGGTCACTTCTCTCAAGGATGAAAAGGAACCATTGTTGAGCACCCTTTGGGTTTGGCTGGTCAACCAATTACATATCCATTTAACAGTTGCATTGTCTAACCCACATTTTACTAGCTTGTTTGCAAGAATGTCATGGGGGACTTTGTCAAAGGCCTTACTGAAATCAATATATGCTATATCCACAGCATTCCCTTCATTTACCGAGCTGGTAATTTTATTAAATTAGTCTGGCATGACTTCTCTGAAACCCATGTTGACTTTTTGTGATTATGGAATTCTAGATGTTCACAGACTCTCTGTTTAAAAATCTGCTCCAGAATCTTTCCTGGTATTGATGTCAGACTAACTGAGCAATAATTGTTGGGATCCTCTTTTTCCCCCTTTTTGAAAATTGGGACAACATTTGCTCTCCTCCAGTCTTCTGGGGCTTTTCCTGTTCTCCAGGAGTTCTCAAAGATTATTGCCAGTGGTTCCAATATTACATTTGCCCATTTTTAATCCCCTTGGATGTAGTTAATTTCATCCCAGACGCTTAAATTCATTTAGATTAACTAGGCATTCCTGTACTTCCTCTTTACTTATTCTGTGCAGCATTTCCCCTGTTGTGTCCGCTGCTCCATTTTCCTCAGGTTAAGCATCCTTTTCCTTTTCTGAGAAAACTGAAGCTGAGAAAGTGTTGAGTAATTCTGCCTTTTCTCTATCCTCTATTAGCATTTTGCCATCTTCTCCACCAGTGGCCCTACTATTTCTTTCTTCTCCCTTTTGCTACAGACATACCCCTCAAAAAGCCCCTTTTATTATTCTTAACCCCTCTAGCAAGCCTGAGATCATTCTGTGCTTTTGCTTTTCTGACTTTACCTCTACACATGCTCACCATTTGTTTGAATTACTCTTTGGTGATTTCTCCCTTTTCCCATTTCTTTTACAGTACATGGTCCATTTAACTGCTCAGCTAAAAGTTCCTTTGTCATCCATCCTGGTTTCTTGAGACGCCTTCCATTTTTCCTTCTTGTTGGAACTATTTGAAATTGTTCCCTCAGTATCTCCCTTTTGAGAAATTCCCATCTCCCAACTCAATAATTTAAAGAATTAATTAATGCATAGTGTAGATGGTCTGAAAGCATGGCGTTTTGGCTGAATCTAATCTCTCCAATTTTGGCAGGTATTGGGGGTGGGGGACTAGACACTCTAGAGAATACTGCTGTTGTAGCTGAAAGTCTCCAAGTCTTTTTTTATTTATTTATGGCAACCCTAAGGCAAACTTATTATAGGATTTTCTTGGCAAGTGTCTTCAGAGGGGGTTGGCTTTTGCCATCCTTTGAGACTGAGAGAGTGTGACTTGCCCAAGGTCACCCAGTGGGTTTTTAAGCTTGAGCGTGGAATCAAACCCTGACCTCCAGAGTTGTAGTCCAATGCTCAAACCACTAGACTACATCATGCTGGCTCTACTATAGACTACATCTATGCTGGCTTTTAAACCACAGTTGTCCTTGTGTGTTGTGTGCCTTCAAGTCATTTCTGAATTATAGCAGCCCTAAGGCAAATCTATCATGGAGTTTTCTTAGTAGGATTTGTTCAGAGGAGGTTTGCCCTGGCCTTCCCCTGAAACTGAGAGAGTGTGACTTGCTCAAAGTCACCCAGTGGGTTTCTTGGCTGAGTGAGAATCGAACCCTTGTCTCCAGAGTCATAGCCCAACACACAAACCATTGAGTTACAGTGATACTTATTACACAACACTACCTCTAGCCCGTAACTGCTGTGGCTCATACCACAATTAGGGCATCCCTTTTCATTGACGAGGGAAACCCCTCAATGAGCTCGCAATAGTGCAAGACCCCAGGTGCAAAACATCACTTCCAGGGCAGTCACGTTTTTGGCATTCATGTGGTACCAATGATGCCTCCTCTTCCCCGTCTGCCTTCCTCTTCCTTATTCCCATGCAGCCCAATTGCCTTTAATTGTCTTTCCCCTGTGTCTTTTTTGTTGTTGTTGGTTTTAAACTTCAGTCACAGTAGCAGAGCTCCAGAATTGTGTGAGTTTAATGAAAATAAATGAAAAGTAGGGCATAAGGTGGAGCGATGGCATTGAAGGAAACGGGTAGGGTGCATGATGGCAGAGCCAGCCTCAGTTGTGTAATTCCAAAAAATGTGTGACATTGGCTGCTCTGAATACAGTAAGTTTAGTTTTTAAAAAAACTGATGCGATTGCAGGAAGAAAAGTGCTTGTGTGGTAAAGTTCTCAGCCTCCATCACCAAAAAATCACCTGAGGTTCATATATATTTTCCTCAGCTTGTGCATAATTTGCTTTGCAGCAGATCTAGAAATTACATTCTGCCGGCACTGGGGTGGGACAGAACAGCTGTTTTTAGCAACCTATAGTAGTGTGATGCAAGGGGGAAGGAATTTCCATCCCTCCTGCTGGCTATGCTGACTTCATTCTGTTTCCCTTTGTGCTGAATACATCATCGGCAGCACAGGAGTCCTCAGCGTTTATTTGTTGAGTCAGAAGTTTTGATTCTGTCTACTTAACTTAAACAGAGCTCAGAAAATTGCTTTTTGGGGACTCCAATTCCCAGAATCCCCAGTCATTCTAGTTCTTCCCCCACCAAAGGCATGTTTCCCGGCTCTGAATTTAACATGCATTCAGCTCTGTGTAGGAGCAGAATGGAGAGTACAACAGAGTTTGTAATGACACATTGTTGGCAAAGTCGCTTAAAAGGTTATCCATGTTTCTATGAAAATCATGGAAATAAAGATTGCAAGGGCATGCTGATATTTATCTGCCCACCTGTGTGGGAATAAGCATACACCCAAACAAGGAAAATTTGGCACACATAGATCCACTTCATGAACGTGTGCTTGGAAACTACAGTGGGCCACTACTTTTGAGGCTAGGAATAGCACATGTACAAAGCATGAAATATATGCTACGTACTACTGGAAAATATCTCAGATCTGGAACAATTAATTAGGAAGGTCAAAGAGGAAAGTACAAAGGCAGGCTTAATGCTGAGCATAAAGAAAACAAAAATAATGACCATGGAAGAAATAAAATTCAACCTAGACAACAAAGAAATTGAAATAGTCAAAGAGTTCCCGTACTTAGGATCAAACATTGAACAGAGTGGCGAGTGCAGCAAAGAAATAAGAAGACTGGGAATGGGAAAGGCAGCAATGAAAGAATTAGAAAAAATCCTAAAGTGCAAAGATGTACAACTGAGCACCAAAGTCAGCATTGTCCAAGCCATTGCAGTCTCCATCACTTTGTATGGATGTGAGAGCTGGGCAGTGAAAAAAGTGGATAGGAGGAAAATCAATTCATTTGAGATGTGGTGCTGGAGAAGAATGCTGAGAATACCGTGGATGGCCAAGAAGACAAACAAATGGGTCCTAGAACAGATCAAGCCTGAAATTTTCCTGGAAGCCAAGATGATGACTGAGGCTGTTATACTTTGGTCACATCATGAAAAGGCAGGAGTCACTTGAAAATACATTAATGCTGGGAAAGGTTGAGGGTAGTAGAAAGCGAGGAAGACTACACACGAGATGTGTGCATTCATTTAGGGAGGTCACAAACATAAATCTACAGGTCTTAAGCAGAGTGGTGAAGGACAGGGGGGCTTGGAAATGTCTCATCCGTATGGTTGCCTTGAGTCAGGGTCGACTCAAGGGCAGGTAATAACAACAATAAAGCAAGTTATGTGTGGCCTTAGGCAAACATTGGTCACTGCATTTGTAATATTGACTAGGCCAAGATCACCCAGTGAATTTCCATGGCTGAGTGGGATTTTAAACCCTGAACCCCAGAGTCATAGTCCAATGTTCAAACCACTACACCACACTGGCTCTCACACTGGCCCACCTCAAATAGATTTTGTAATGGGGATTAGAGAAATAATGAACATATTGCAATACTTTCCATAATAGGATTTATGCATGTGAAGCATATAAAATGTAAATTCTATTATGGAAACTATAGTAAACTTCAGTGATTGAAGTGGGTTGGCCTCATTTTTTTATCAATCTCTCTCTTTGTTTATTAAATTGTCTATCTCTATCTTTCTATTATAAAAATGGAATACAAAGTTTGTTGTTGTTGTTGTTGTTGAGTGCCATCAAGTTATTTCCAACTTATGACGACCCTAAGGCAAACATGTTACAGAGATTTGCTGGCAAGTTTCTTCAGAGGGGTGTTGCCATTGCCATCCTCTGAAGCTGAGAGAGCATGATGTGCCCAAGGTCACCAGTGAATTTCCATGGCTGAGCCAGAATTCAAACCCTAGTCTCCAGAGTCATAGTCCAATGCTCAAATCACTACACCACACTCCTTCTCGGGACACAAGGTAGCTTATGATCTAGGTTCAAATAAAATACAGATGAAATAACTTGTAGTTCAAAGAATTTTTTTATTTAAAAAAAAACAAGCCCATTAAAAACACTGATATAATATATAAAGGAGTGAAAAAACAAGTGTCTGACGTGTAATAAATATGTCGGGTCCTTCTATCATTTGTGATGGACTTGTAAAAAAGTGAGAAGATTCTAGTTAGCAATCAGTGCAAGGATGCAGAAGATTCTGAAAACAGAAATAATATTTAGACTTAATCTGTTTCTTCTGAGTATGATAGATTTGGAAAGTAAGATAGAAATAGAATTCTAGTACAGTGGTCCCCTGGGTTACGAAAGTAATCCATTCCGGATTACTTTTCGTAACCCGGAAATTTTCGTAACCCGGGGGACCGCTTTATTTGCCGGACCGCACGGCAAATTTAAAGGGGCCGCGCGGTTGTTCTTTTTTGGATCCCGGGGTTTTATTCGTAAGCAGGGGCCATTTTTGCGGCCCCGGCTCTTTCGTACCCCGGGGTTTTCGTACCTCGGGGTATTCGTAACCCGGGGAACCACTGTATGCAGTATGACAACATCTGCAACACTGGTGTGTGCAAAATACTGGGAAAATAATTATATTTCAAATACTGTAGAATGAATGTAAAAATGAATGGATCTGACTGTATTATAAACTGATCAAAAGACAAGTCTATAGATACTTACCTTAAAAACTGACAGTCTTTTACAGACTATGTAAAGAAAGAAAAAGAAGACATTCTTTACAGAAAGAAAATCTTTTCTGTATTATAAGGAAAGATAATAAATATAACAGATTTAGTGCAGAGTGGGGCAATATTAAAGTTAATTTATGCTAGTCAGAGAAGAACGGAAAGTCAGTTTGAAATGAATGGTGGGATATGGTATTGTTCACTATATTGGTTTTTTCCCCATGTGTGATTAATGCTTGTCAGTTGTTTTGTGTAACTTGGTTTTTTCCCCATGTGTGATTAATGCTTGTCAGTTGTTTTGTGTAACTTAAACACTAAGTATAGCATGAAAATTTAATTAAAATTTTATTTGAAAAAGCCCACTAATTCAAAACAGTTTAAAATATGCTGAAAACATAATAATGCTAAAAACAAGGCACCCCAAATAGATGATTCTTCTGTAACAGCCAGTTAAAAGCCAAAGACTTGCATAAATGAAAGGTTCATTTATCACATCTCAAATAAATGACTTTTCTGTCTGCTTTCTTTACTTTCCAGCTCTTGCATCCATCCATAATGATGGGAAATACTATGGCTTGTATGATCCTGACTTTAGTGTTTAAGTTTTATATCTTTGCACTTAAGGATTTTGTTTTAGATTTTTCATAACTGTCCTTCCCATTCCTACTCTTCTTCTAATTTTTTGATCGCAATCTCCATTCTGATCAATGATTGATCCAAAGTATGGGAAGTCTTTACAGAGCTAGCTAATGAAAATTTAAAAACAAATTACAAATCTCCACATTAAACACATTTTTTTAAAAAATAAGCACTTTAAAAGCCAAACAAAAGTGGTTTGAGCATTGAACTCAGGAGACCATGGTTCAAATTCACATTTGGCCATGGAAATCCACTGATAGACCTTGGCCAAGTCACACTGTCTCAGCTTCAGAGGGACACACTGGCAAAAAAAAAAATCCCTCTGAACAAATCCTGCCAAGAAAACGCTATGACAGCTTGGATTGGGATCACCATATGTCAGAAAGGACTGGAGGATACACAACAACAGCAGCAATGGGAAGTCTTTAACTATTTCAATTTCCCCTTTGTCTAGGTTTAATTCATGTAAATCCTCTATGGTCATTATTCACTGTTAATGTGTGCAAATTTCATTAACCTATTGTTTTATATTTGTCTGTGACCCAATGGCCAGATGCAGCCTCTGGGACTGCCTCTGCCAGACTATGCCCCCCAATTTCCCCCCTCCTTGCTCAACATGCAGCAGTTAAGCAGAAGCAACAAGCTTTCAGTGGGTCAGATGATCTTTCTATTGTGCACGAATGTGTATCAATGCTTGTTTGAGAAAGGGTTGCATTCATAGCAGCAGTGGAGGCTGGTGACTCCAGTGAGTGTCATAGAATCATAGAGTTGGAAGAGACGCCAAAGATCATCCAGTCCAACCCCCTGCCATGCAGGAACTCAGAATCAAAGCATCCCCAACAGATGGTCATCCAGGCTCTGTTTAAAAACCTCCAAAGAAGGAAAGACCACCACTCTCCGAGGCAGCATGTTTCATTGTCAAATAGCTCTTACTGTCAGGAAGATATTCCTAATGTTTAGGTGGAATTTCTTTTCCTGAAGTTTGGATCCATTTATCTGTTTCCTGTTCTCTGCAGCAGCAGAAAACAAGCTTGATCCACCTTCAATATGACAGCCCTTCAAATATTTAAACACAGCTATCATGTCACCTCTTGTAGACATGTCATCATGTTGGTGAGATGGTAAATCCTTTTTGGCTTTTAGCCCAGATTTTAAAAGCACTGTCCAAGGTTCTTAATCCTAGTTTCCTCCAATAGACTTAGCACCTCAGATAGTTCTTCTTTCAAAGTTCATTTTTAAAAAAAGGCAATTGTCCAACTTTCATCCAAGAGCCAGTGTGGTGTAATGGTTTGGGTGTTGGATTATGACTGGAGACCAGGGTGCTCAGCCATGGAAACCCAGAGTGTGCAAGTCACACTCTCTCAGCCTCAGAGGTTGGCACAGGCAAACATCCTCTGAAGAGTTTGCCAAGATAAACCCACGATAAAATGACTTGGAAGCACCAGACATGACACACCAACCTTTACACTCAGTGATATGTAATGCATTAGCAGCTATTGATCACAATTACTCATAGTAGTACAAGCAGAGGAGGTGAGTTTAAGATGCTTGACCTAGACAGCATAGGGGCTTTCTAGATTGGCAGGAAAGTGTGACATGAAGTTGCCTTTTCCTTAATGCTTAGCAGCTGCACCGCAGCCTTTAGATGGAGCTGCGCTGTTCCGCAGTTTTTAAAAAAGAAGCTGGGAAAACCAGCACCTTTTTAAAGGCGCTTCTTCTCCCCTAAAACGCAAAAAAAGCGTTTTCATGGCACACTTTCCCTTTTTCTCATCTAAAGGCTAGAGTTTCATGCAGCCATGAACACACTTCTTTTTGCCAATCTAGAAAGCCCCATAGAGCCAGCCTATGGAATACTGGGGCTTATAGTTTTACCAGGTCTTTAGCCATCTCTGCCAAAAGAGTGCGGGTGCCTCACAAAATTACAAATCCCAGAATTGTGTAAGGGGGAAGCTATTGAAGTTAAAGTGGTGCCATACTGCATTACTTCTACAGTGTAGATGTACCCTGTGTCTCTGGTGGGAGATGAAGATTAAGATCCCCAGTTACCCATGAAAACCCTCTGGGTGACCCTCTCCCCTTCTTTTCTTCTTCTTTTTACTTTATTTTATAGCAACAAATAATAATAAAATATATTTATTATATATTTTGTATAAAACACACTCCAATATTCTTCCATTGTTTCTTACACAATTGTTTAACATAGGCTTAATTATTTCCTTAATTGTACATTGGTAGTTCCTTTCATTAATCTGGTTTGTTAATCTCTCCTCCTCCTCCTCCTCCTCCTCCTCCTCCTCCTCCTCCTCCTCCTCCTCCCCCTCCTCCCCCCTCCCTGACTTCAGATTTAAATAATCATAAATTTATCTATTTTATGTTTCCCCCCTCTTTCTCTGTCATAACCATTCCTTTTTATAATATTCTGCTATTGGCGGCTCATCATCTTCTGTCTTCTTTGTCATTTGTCTGTTCAGCCAACTAGTTAGTCTAATTCTTGCATGTCCATTAGTTTCAGTAGCCAACTTTAGTTAGAGTTTCTTTTTCTGCGCATTTTTTCACTATTAGCATTCTTGCTGCCGAAATGATTCTCATTCTAAAGGGAAGTCAATGGCAACCCTCCTCTGCAATGGTGCCCCTGTGCCCAGTGGAGTTGATCACATGGGAGGAATTTCTCCCAATTTCGAATGGAGGCAATTCAAATTCACATAAATTCACTAGTTTAGCGAATTTACGTGAATTCTAATTGCATTTGGAATGCATTCAGAATTACTTCCCATTGCCCGAAAATGACCCCTCATTATTTAAAATTGTGTGAGATGCTTTAATACGAAATAACGTAAAACCCATGATTGCATTCAGAATGACTTCCGTTTTGCCAGAAATTGTGTGAAATATACGCAATTACATGAAACCCCATGATTGCGTTTGGATTGCCATTGCGTTATACCCCCAAATTCCGTCGTATGATAAACTCTAATGTCACCTGGTGCAGGGGTGGGCTGCTGGGTGGGGAAGGTGGCATGCAGGAGGGTGTCGGAGGTGGCACCATGCTGGCCCTCCGGGCTTCACCGCAGCTTGTGATCATCTTCCTTCTTCAGGGCTGGGGGAGCCTGCAAGTGCATGCTTGCACTTCTCCTCTTCCATCCTGAGCTTCCTCTCCAGAGAAAAGGCCAATAGCCAGAGGAGGAGGAGTGCATGTGGACTCTTGCAGGCTGCTCTGTGCTGGGCTTTTTCTCCAGGGAAAAAGCCTGGGATGGAGCAGCCTGCAAGGGTACACACTCTCTCCTCTTGCTCCTCCTCTGTCCCAGGCTTTTTCCCTGGAGAGGAAACCCAGACCAAAGCAGCCTGCAAGGGCACGCGTGTGCTCTTCCTCCTCCTCCATCCCGGACTTCCTCTCTTGGCTAAAACCCCGGGACAGAGCAGCCTGCAAGGTCACACTCTTCTCTTCCTCCTGGACCTTTTCTTTGCAAAGGAAGCATAGGGCTGGAGCAGCCCAGAAGGGGGAGGAGGGTCCAACTTACTGTCACCCCTCTTCTGGGTGTCACCCGGTACAGTCCGCACCCCCTGCACCCCCAGTGATGCCACTGCTCCTCTGATCAAGTCTTGCCAGTAAAGCCCTGTGATAGGAACACCTTAGGGTTACTGTAAGTCCAAAACAAGGCATGTAGCAACAATTCCTGGCTAGAAAACAAAGGGAATGTGCATGTACGTGTGTGTTTGGAAAGGAAACAAAATCCATAATTGTTGGGTTTTTTAGAAATATATTTCTAAAGTGGAAATTAGGGTTTGTTTTGTAAAAAAAAAAAGCTCCAAAGAAATAAAATAAACAATAATTTATTTTCCCCCAGATGCCTTTGCTGCAGAACACCTGGCTAATGCTGCACCCCCTTTGAGGCTTTCCCCTTCCCTGGCCCACCAAGTTACTTCACAGAAATTTTCGACAGGCAATCCCAGGGCATAGCTCAATCACGCCAGAGCGGCTTCATGCTGAATATGATGAAAATAATAAAGTCCATGTGTTACAGACAAAACACAGCTGGTTCCCTCCAGCACCATCATCCTGACCAAGCCCACTCTTTTCCCCTGCCCCTCTCCCACCTCACCTCTGTTACCTTGCGGCTCTGCTTCAGATCTGCAGACGTCGCCACAAAATCCCAAATTCCCATGCCTGAAATTATTTGCCCTGGTCCCTCCTTGCTCCACACCCACCATCCCAAGTCTGTTCCTTTCCCAGTTTTACAGAATGTCTTTCTCTTGATCAGGCCCCAGCTAGCTCAAGCCTCCAATATGCAGCCTGTCTATTTCCAGAAAAAGGAGTAGCAGCCGACTTGAATCTTTGCCACAGGGATTTGACGGAGAGAAGGATGGCTCCGTTTTTTCCTCTGGTGACTCACTCCGGCTGCTGCTTCAAACATGCCCTGGTTTCAAAGCTTTGGAGCTTCTTGTTTTTTCTTCAAGAGGGTCTTTTGAACTCTCCTTGTGGGTCTCTCCAAGCCGAAAAAGGAATCTTGCTTCAGGTAGAACTTGCATTAGACACAGTAACCTTTATGTCACCTATGGGAAGCTTGTATGCCCCATGATGCCATCAATTGCCATGAAGGAGCTGCCAAGTCTGTGGAACTTATTTTGGACACCAATTCCAATTTCCCCCATCTTCCCCAGCTGAGGGTGAGGCATGATAGGTGTTGAACTACATCAGCATCTGATGGATTCCAGGTTTCTCAACTCTGAACCGGAGTCTCTGGCCACAAGCCAACACAGAGTTCAGTGTCCTTATGCTCCAGCTTCCTGTTATGACTTTTATTGTTCTAGAGTGAATTGCCAATGACTTCACATATTATGATCCAGCAGTTCATTTGGCACCAGATCTTTCAATGAAAAAAAATATTATCCTAGAAAAGGAAAATATCTCACAATAATGCCAGTGTGGGTGCCAGTGCTTGGAAACGGTCCCTTTTGGATGACAACTCCCAGAATCCTCAGCCATTTGCTGGGGATTCCGGGAGCTGTAGTCCACAAGGGATTGTTTCCAACCACTAAGCTGGGATCAAGCCAAAGGCCAACAGTCCAGTGTTCCAGGCAAGGCTTCTGGGAAGTTTACAACCAACAGCCCAGAGGTCTTGGCTCTCCCCTTTTGTTTATCCAGATTCACAGTTCCATTTAGCTGTCATGGCTAGAAGTTATTAACTTTCTCCTCTCTCAACCTCTGTGAATTTAGCCAAGTCTTAAAATAAGCAAAAACCAAAATCCATCATAAATAGTGGCATAGCAAAATCTTATGGCAGAGAACTATGTGTTGCATGAAGTTGTGTTTTCTGCCAGAGCTGAATCTGTTATCGGCTCCATCGGGCAATCCAAAGTTCTAGAACAGTGAGAAAGTGAGAAACAGCTCCTCATTGCCACAATGGTCATATAATCTCTTGCTACATTCCTTCTCCTCCCTTATTTCTGGAACATATGGAACTGTCTAATACAGAACCGAAGCTTTGAAAAAATGACTTGTTTTGAATAACATCTGCCAGAATCTGCAAGCTCATTTCAGACTATTGGACCACCTAATCCAGGGAAAGGGTGTGTATAGCCCTCCGGATGTTGTTGGACTGCAGCTCCCATAAGTCTTTCTCATTGGCTTTCTTAGCTAGAACTAGAGGGAGCTACAGCTCAATAAGTGGAAAGCAACACCTTCCCCATCACTGATCTACACTGACCAACTGTTGATCTCCATGCCTCAGATGAAGTCTTTTTTCTGGAGAAACCAAGACTGAAGCTGGGACTTTCTTCAAACAATGCATTCTGCCTCTAGAAAGGCACAAAATCAGACTATCCATGTTGCTAATAGATTCCAGTGGCTCTAACTCTGGATTAGCAATCATGACGTAAAGTTTCAATAGGGGAGATAGCCCTACCTGGAAATGCAAAATTTCTGCTTGAAAAACAAGTCCTCTGTCACTGAGCTCTGGACCATCTCTTCCCCTAGCCATTCCTCCTCACAAAGATAGGTTATTTTAAAAGAAATCATCCACCACTATCCTTGCTTGCAGGTGTTGGAGTCAGCAGGAATTCTGCACATCCTCCTACTGGAGGATGGGTGACCTCTCTCCAAATTTCTGCTTATGGGGTGACACCAGCATTAGAACTTTCTAGACAACATCTTCATTGTAATAATGTGTCCCATAAGGATCTTCCAGGCAGTATTCCAATCTGAACTCTCCTCCTGTTCGGATGTCCTTCTCCTGTTAGGACTTTCTGGATGCTCTTGAACCTTCTAGACATCATTAGCACGTCCTTGTCAGCATCTCTGTCCTTTTCCCAATAGAACCTTTTGAACATAATCTCCACCCAAACTCTTCTTTTTGGTGTATACAGTTGCTGGTGGAGCTCACTGCAAGTGTTACCCTGAGATTGTCAACTCAAAGGACCCATTGTAAAGTTACAAAAAGTCAGAAGCAGCCTTCCCATTGGAAGATGATCTGTGAAGCAGATGATGGAGTGGAGGCACAGAACAGGGGTGTAAAATGTAGGACGTAAGACAAAACAAATTTAATGTGTCTTTGGGTTGAAATCCTATTGCTACTTTCAACGTGAGCAGACACAGTGTGTATCCACACTGATTTAGAAATAAAGCATATGACACCACTTTAACTACCATTATTTTACCCTAAGCAATACTAAGATTTGTAGTTTGGTGAGGCACCAGAGCTCTCAGACAGACCAGGCTAAATATTTCAGCAAACTAATCCCAGGATTCCACAGGATGTAGCCATGACAGTTAAAGTGGTGTCAAACTGATTTATTTCTTCAGTATGGAAGGGCTGTCAGTCAACCAATTGCATAATGATACTCAGTGTAAATCCCATCATTTTGATGGCTTTTCTCTAGTTGGGACGCCTAGTTGTATTTAGACCTTGGGAATTGGAATTTAATTAATTTCTATTTTATATTCCCCAAAAGCCATTAACCCTCTATCAATAGTAAGAGATATAAAGGAGTTCACTAATACATTTATCTCTTTCAACACTCCTGTGGTGGTGATAAGTGTTGACTCACAGTGAGAGGAGCCCAAGGGATTTTAGGTACCTCCACAGATAAACTAAGCCTGGATGGCACCCGCTACTGGACTACAATTCCCTTAACACCGGCTTGTCTGGCTGTGCGGGGTGAAGGTCACGGGCTCTGTAGTCCACCTCCTAATCCATGTCAGATTGGAAGAATCAGACTGACACTTGAAATTATCAAGTGCTGCCACACTGCAGTTTGACAAAACTGGAGGGGGAGTTAATATAAGGAACCATGAAGAAGTACAAAGTAATGATGACGTCTGAGCCAATGTGCAAGTCTGTCCATTTCCATTGTGTCTGCTAACTTCCTTGATCAGCCATGCCTCTTATCATAGAATCCTAGAGTTTGGAAGAGAGCCCAAAGGCCATCCAGTCCAACTCCCTGCCATGCAGGAACTCCCAATCAAAGCATCCCCAACAGATGGCCATCCAGCCTCTGCTTAAAGACCTCCAAAGAAGGAGACTCCATTACACTCCAAGGGAGTGTGTTCCACTGTCAAACACCTCTTACCATCAGGAATCATAGAATCATAGAATCATAGAATCATAGAAATTTAGAGTTGGAAGAGACCACAAGGGCCATCCAGTCCAACCCCCTGCCGTGCAGGAACTCCCAATCAAAGCATACCCGACAGATGGCCATCCAGCCTCTGCTTAAAAACCTCCAAGGAAGGAGACTCCACCACCCTCCGAGGGAGTGTGTTCCACTGTCGAACAGCTCTTACTGTCAGGAAGTTCCTCCTAATGTTGAGGTGGAATCTTTTTTCCTGCAGTTTGCATCCATTGTTCCGAGTTCTGTTCTCTGGAGCAGCAGAAAACAAGCTTGCTCCCTCCTCAATGTGACATCCCTTCAAGTATTTAAACAGGGCGATCATATCACCTCTTAACCTTCTCTTCTCCAGGCTAAACATTCCCAGCTCCCTAAGGCGTTCTTCATAGGGCAAGGTCTCCAGACCCTTCACCATTTTAGTTGCCCTCCTTTGGACCCGCTCCAGTTTCTCCACATCCTTTTTGAATTGTGGTGCCCAGAACTGGACACAGTATTCCAGGTGGGGCCTGACCAATGCATAATAGAGTGGCACTATTACTTCCCTTGATCTAGACACTATACTTCTATTGATGCAACCTAAAATTGCATTGGCCTTTTTAGCTGCTGCATCACACTGTTGACTCATGTTCAACTTGTGGTCTACTTGGACTCCTAGATCCCTTTCACATGTTGTCTCATTCAGCCAGGTGTCCCCCATCCTATATTTGTGCATTTCATTTTTACGCCCTACGTGTAGGACCTTACATTTCTCTGTGTTAAATTTCATTTTGTTAGCTTTGGCCCAGCTTTCTAGTCTATGTTAGGAGGTTCTTCTTAATGTTGAGGTGGAATCTCTTTACCTGTCGCTTTTAAAAAATTAAAATGTTTGAAATTTTAAAATACTTTTTAAAATCTTCTTTAAAAACATCCTGTTTGAACCAAATCCCCAACATGTATATGTCAATACATGTAGGTTGCATGCATGGTCTTGTAAGTTCAAGGTATTGTTTTAATTTTGCTAGTTGTTTTTATGTCACGACAATTAGCATGACGTTCAGTGGCATGTAGGAATTACGATTTACAAGTAACATTAGTGCAAAAAAGCACGGCCACAGAGTCTGTACGGGGTGTGAAATGGGAGGGTGACAACAAGAGGGAAGCTGTGGGTAGGTCCCTTTCACAGTTTTGAGAGAGGGGTCTTGTATTTTCCATTTGGTAGGCATTTTAGAATCATCGGGGCTAAACTGACAGGCAAAAAAGAGGTGCTTTCAGGCTGGCTTGAAGTTGTGGCGTTTAGATGACACATGCCTTGAAGCCCTTATGCAGAGAAAAGCCGTTTCAAAAAGAAGCAGCTTTTTCCTGCTTCTTCCTGGCTTGAAGCCATGTCATGTAGTCACAACATGAGCCCTCCAGCTGCCTTGGGAGCCGGTGGTGCGGTTGGTGGGGTTTCAGTGTGGCTTCAGAAAAGGCAGCTTCAAGCCACTTTTTCTGTTTTGCCCCATAGAATCCTAGGCTGCATCCACATTGGAGAAATAACTGGGTTTGGCACCGGTTTAAGTGTCTTGGCTGAAGGTTATGGAATTCTGGGAGTTGGAGTTTGTAGTGGGCCCAGAGCGGAGTGGAGCTCCGCTCTGGGCCCACAACAAACTCCAACTCCCAGAATTCCATAGCCTTCAAGCCAAGACACTTAAACCACTGCCAAACCCAGTTATTTCTCCAATGTGGATGCCACCCTAGAATCCTAGAGTTGGAAGAGACCATCAGGTCCATCCAGTCCAACCCCATCCAGCCATGCAGAAAGACACAATCGTAGAATCCTAGAGTTGGACAGAGACCCCAAAAAGGGCCACCCAGTCCAACCCCCTTCTGCCATGCAGGAACTCTCCATCAAAGCATCCCTGACAGAGGGCCATCCAGCCTCTGCTGAAAGGCCTCCAAAGAAGGAGACTCCACTACACTCCGAGGGAGTGTCTTCCACTGTCTGGAGAGCCCTTACTGTTTTGCTTCTTTGTTTGCTTTGTTTTCTTTTCGGCCTGGGAGGGGTGTTGGTGTCCCCTCCTTTGGATGATTTTTTGGAAAGAGAGGCTGGGGGTCCTGAGTGCCTTGGAGGGCCTCTTGGAGGGGGCAGAATGGGGTTGGGCTGGGTGACCTCTGGGGGTCCCTCCCAAGTTGCTGCTCTTCTGGGCCCCCTCCTCCCTTCCTTCCTTCCTCCCTCCCTTCCTTCCCTTCCCTTCCTCGGGAGGAGCTTCTTCTCTCTCCGGAGCCTGGTCCGATCCTCCTCCCTGGGCTGCTGCTGCTTCTTCTTCCTCCTCTTCTTTTCTCTGGGCAAAGGCAAAGCTGGACCCAAGTCTCCTCCATCCTCCCTCTCCATCCTCTCTGGGCCCCTGCTGGCCTTGGCATCCTCCTCCTCCTCCTCCTCCTCCTCTGCCCCCCAAGATGCCCCCTCCTCCTCCTCTTCCTCCCCCCTCGGACCCTGCCCATAAAACCCGCCTGGGACCCAGGAAGGAGCATCAGAGGAGGGCATCTTGCTGCTGACCCAGCCAAGGCTGCTGCTGCTGCCTCCCTCCGTCCTGGCACTCGACTGGTGCTGCCATGCTCCTCCGCCTTGGCAGCCTCCTGCTGACCCTGCTCCTGGCCTCCTGGGCTTGGCACTGCCAGGGCTCGGCGATGGCGATGCCCCGCGGTGCCCCCAAAGCCCTGCTGCTGCCCATCCATCCCGACGCCTCCGATCCGCTCCTCCTCGCCCCCAAAGGGGCACCAGGTAAGGGGGGGCAGAGGGGCAGGAGAAAGGGCAGCAGGAGCAGTGGCCCCCAGGAGCCTTGGATGCTTGCCCATAGGGAAAGAGTGGGGAATACATGCCTATAGGGAAAAACTGGAGGGCACTTGGAGGAGATTTAGGCACAGGGAAACTTAGGGGGAATGCTTGCCCATTGGGAAACATGGGAAACTAGTTGCCCACCGAGAAAGGTTGCAGGACCTGGGGCACGCCACACTCTCTCAGCCTCAGAGGAAGGCAAAGGCAACCCACCCGCTCCCTCTGACCAGATGGTGCCAAGAAAGAAAAAAAAAACATGACATGGCCTTTGATGTTGTTGCAGTTGTTGTTATGTGCCTTCAAGTTGTTTCCTACTTATGGGTGATCCTAAGCAATGAACCTATCGTGGGCTTTTCTTGGCAAGATTTGTTTCAGAAGGAGTTTGCCATGGCCATCTCCTGAGGCTGAGAGCATGTGACTTGGTCATCTAGTGGGTTTCATAGCCTTAGGGGCATCATAAGTCAGAAGCAACAGAGTGCGGTGTAGTCTCTTTCTCTGGAGGTTCTTAAACAGAGGCTGGATGGCCATCTGTTGGGAGTGTTTGGGTTGGTCTGATGGATGGCCCTTGGGGCTACTTCCAACTCCATGATTTGATGCTTCTGCAATGCCAACATATGTAGCAGGGCATCTGTGAATGAGACTCGAGCGTAGGTGTGAGCAAGAGAGAACGAGGAAGGATCCCCGCATGCAGATAGAGGTAGATGGTACCAAAGACGAATCTCATGCCAAAGGAAAAGGGTGTTGATGGCATAGAGTCTCATCTCACCAGCCTTGTTTACCAGGACTAATTCCCTGGTATTTCATTCAGTGATATTATTTCGTGGATCTAGTCCATTCGAGTTATACAAGGCTTCGGAAAGTTCCTTTTTTTGGACTAGAACTTCACTGGGGGCATCTGGGAGTTGTAGTCAAAAAGCAACTTTCCCAAACTCTGGACTGCTGTGGGACAAGAGGAGAATCAAAATGTGTTTTTGGGATGCATTTGAAACATAGCCCTTTCCTTCACTCTCTCTCTCCCTCATTCACTTCCACTTATTTTAATTATTTCATTTAGCTATCTTTCAATATGGTGCTTTTCCCAATGAGGCTCACAATGTGAGGCACACTGTTTTGTCTCAAAACAGGTCTTTGGCACTTTAAAGGCCAACAATTTTATTGCAATGTGGAGTCAAAAGGCTTTCATGGCCGGCATCCATAGTTTTTTGTGGAGCTTTCCGGCTATGTGGCCATGTTCTAGAAGAGTTCCTTTCTGACATTTCGCCAGCATCATGGCTGGCATCTTCAGAGAGGCATCTCTCAGAAGATGCCAGCCACAGATGCTGGCGAAACGTCAGACAGGAACTCTTCTAGAACATGGCCACATAGCCCGAAAGCTCCACAAAAAACTAATTTTATTGCAGTGTGAGCTTTCCTCGACTGCATCAGTGCATCAAGTCCATATTACTTGAGGTTGGTTTTAAAACTTCAAAACACATGAGTAAGAAAAGCATCATAATGGTGACAACAACAAAAGGAACCTTTCAAAAAATATTTAGAGTTTGAGCTAAGTCTAGCATCTGGTGAATAGGTGCTAGAATAAATGCTTCTCTGAGAATGTGATGAATACCTTTTCTTTACAACCGAACTCCCTTTATTTTCAACAAAATATTGATCTCTGATGGATTGACAGTTAGGAAAAAGTACTCAGGGAATACAGAGGGAGATTTTTAATCATATTTTTTTGATCGTGATGATGATGATGATTTTAGAGATTAAGGGTTAGGATGGGTGTGAAAACTGAGCAAGGTATGCTTCCTATTTGATTCTCCTCTCCATCATCTTTATCAGTTTTGTTCAGTTTACCTTTGTTCAGTTTACCTTCCTGCCTTTCCTTTCTTAAAATTTTAGACAAGGAAGCTCCTCAGGGCTCATCCTTCCTCTAACTATACTTTGATGGCACTGTGAACAGTAATAAACTATTTTGTTTCTGCTGACATGCCATGGAGACCTGTATCCTATCAAGCTTTCAAGCTAGAATAGACCTATTGAATCAATGGGATTTATTACTATATAAATAGTTGATTTTGTGAGTCTGTTCGAGTTGAAAGTACAGTTCAAGCTGGAAATGTGTCATAGGCTGCGACACCTTCTTGTGATGTTGTTTGCCTTCAAGTCGTTTCCAATCCTATCTCAGGGTTTTCTTGGCAGGCTTCTTCAGAAGGAGGTTGCCATCTGGGGCTGGGAGACTGTGACTTGCCCCAGGTCACCCGGGAGGAGGGGGTTGTATGGCCCAAGTGCAGATTCAAACCCTGGTCTCCAAAGTCATAGCCCAACACTCAAACCACTACACCATGCTGAAGGGTATATAAGTTGAGGGCAACTAAGAAGCAGGGGTTTGGATTGATCAATTGTGTGCATATGCTGGAAGTGTGAGATGGAGAATGTGGTCCACTATAGTTTTTTGTAGGGTTTTCGAGCTATGTGGCCATGTTCTAGAAGAATTCCTTTCTGATGTTTCGCCAGCATCTGTGGCTGGCATCTTCAGAGAAAGATGCCAGCCACAGATGCTGGCGAAAGGTCAGAAAGGAACTCTTCTAGAACATAGCCACATAGCCCAAAAGCCCTACAAAAAACTACGGATGTTGGCCATGAAAGCCTTCGACTCCACGGTGGTTCACTATACTTGAAAACCTGAAATACTGGGGCCTAAGGCTGCAATCCAGGACACACTTATGTGGAATTAAACTTTAGTGAGCAAAATAGAATAGAATTTTAGATTTGAAGGGTTCGCAAAGGCTACTTAGTCCAACCCTTGCCAGGCATGACCACACAGTTATGTTTTAATTGTTGTGTACCCTCAGATAGCCATTTTCTCCAGAATCCCAATCCAGCATTTAAATTGCTTCAGCACTCTGGCTCATTTTTTACACATAAAGCATGCCTAAAAGATGTCAATCTAACTCTGTTTAAAGATCTGCAAAGAAAGAGAGTCCGCTGCCCTTCCAGGCAGTCCATTCCATTCTCGAAGACCTCTTGCAGTAAACAAGTTCTTCCTGATGTTTAAATAATAATATTAATAAGTTTTATTTCTAGCCCGCCCCTCTGAACGAGCAATTGGGCGAGTTACAGAAGATAGTTAAAAGAACAGCAGTTAAAACATCTGATCCCATCCCCGCCTCCCCCCTAAAAAAGGATTAAATCAAACAACAAGTTAAAACATAGCATACAATAAACAATATCAACTGTATCAACTGAGAGTCCTTGAGCTGTGTGGGTGGACAGAGGCTGGAATCTCTACAACCAAAATTTGGAGCCGAGAGGTGTCAAAGATTTTCCGGGAAGGCCTGCCGGAAGAGATGCGTCTTTAGGGCTTTTTTGAAGCTGTCAATGGATGGAATAAGACGCATCTCATCCGGCAGGTCATTCCATAGCCTGGGGGTGACCGCTGAAAAGGCCCTCTGGGAGGTCCGCACCAGCCTGGTCTTCATGAGCTGTAGCAGATTCCTCCTGGAGAATCGCAGTGTGGGGGCGGGGGGGGGGGGGTTCATACAGGAAGAGGCTTTATAGATTAAGACCAACATCTTGTACTGCACCCGGAAACTGATCAGCAGCCAGCGGAGAGACTTAAGCACAGGTGCCATATGTTCTCTCCTAGATGTACCAGTAATAAGCCTGGTTGCCATGTTCTGAACCAGTTGTAGTTAAGCACAAGGGTAGCCCCATGTAGAGTGCATTACAGTAGTCCAAATGTGAGGTTACCAGCGCGTGTATCACAGTTTCCAGCTCCCTCATGTCCAGGAAAGGGCGCAGCTGATGTATCAGCTGAAACTGATAACAGGCACTCCTGACCGTCGCATTCACCTGACTAGTCATGTGAAGCGCCGAGTCGAGGAGTACCCCCAGACTGCGAACAGACCCCTTCGAGGAGAGTGTGACTCCATCGAGGACTGGAGTTTGTATTCCCAAACCCAGTTTCGGGCCTGTGATTGTGAGTATCTTGTGGAAGTTGGTGGAACTAAGTGGAAGTTCTTTTCTTGTAATCCAGTCTCCAGGGCTGTCTGTTCCATGGCTGAATAATTTTTAGAGTAAAGACCTTTTTCCTAATATTTAAGTAGAATCTCTTTTCTTGTAATTTGAATAGGACTGACTACTGCATGAACATGCATGAGATTCCTCTGTATGATCTGCTTCTTATAAGACAACCACTCCTAATTCCAGATGTGGGGTGCAGCATTTCATCATTAAGGGGGGGGTGCACTCTGCGTGTGGCCAAAAGCACTCTTGTGATCACTACTACTTCACATGAAAACCACTTTGAAGGGTAAAGTCAGGATTAAAATGTTGCTGTCAGATCTGGAAGGGCTACTAAGATCAAGGAAGAAAGTGCAAAGACAGACTTACTGTTGAACATAAAGAAAGCAAAAAGAAAGAAAGAAAGAAAGAAAGAAGAAAAGAGAAAAGAAAGAAAGCAAAAATAATAACCACGGAGAATTTAGACAAATTCAACCTAGACAACGAGGAAACAGAAATAGTAAAAGAATTCTCATACCTGGGATCAAACATTGATAGGAACAGGAAGTCCAGCCAGGAAATCAGAAGATTAAGAATGGGGAGGGCAGCTATGGAAGAACTAGAAACGATCCTAAAATGCAAAGATAACTGAGAGGAAAAGTTAATAATAATAATAATAATAATAATAATAATAATTTCCAGCTCTTACATCCAGCTCTTACATCCACTCCAGCCATGGTAATAGGGAATACAATGGCTTGTATGATTCTAACTCGATTGTTTTACAGAGGGGCGGGTAAGAAATAATAATAATAATAATAATAATAATTATTATTATTATTATTATTTCTTACCCGCCCCTCTGTAAAACAATCGAGTTAGAATCATACAAGCCATTGTATTCCCTATTACCATGGCTGGAGTGGATGTAAGAGCTGGAAAGAAGATAGGAAGAAAGACAATTCATTTGAGATGTGGTGCTGGAGAAGAATGCTGAGGATCCCATGGACATCCAAAAAGACAAACCAATGGGTCCTAGAGCATATCAAGCCAGAAATCGCCCTGGAAGTCAAGATGACAAAACTGAGGCTGTTGTACTTTGGAAAAATCATGAGAAGGGAAGACTCAATGGGGAAAAAAATAATGCTAGGAAAGGTGGAGGGAAGCAGAAAGAGAAGAAAGCTGCATGTTACATGGATGAACTTTATTAGGAAGGTCACAGGTATGGGTTTGCAGGAACTCAGCAGAGCAGTGGAGGACAAGGAGTCTTGGAGATGTTTCATCCACCTGGTTGGAAATTGACTCAAGGGCAGTTACCAACAACAGTCACAGCCTCCAGGACAGAGCTAGGAGGGTCAGCAAGCATTCCCATGTCTTTAGGGGGGTGTTATACAGCATGTGGGGAAGGGGTTGCTGGCAGATGAAGTGGAGAAGCAAAAAAGTCCATCTTATCCACAGGTTACTATTGGCAAGGGGATTGGGGGTAGCATGAGACCAAAGCTCAGTGATAGAACCCATGTACTGAATGCAGATGATGATGATGATGATGATGATGATGATGATGATGATGATGATATTATTACTAGTACTACTACTACTACTACTTCTTACCTGCCTCTCCTTATGGATCAAGGCAGAAGATTGGCTCAATCCCTGGTGTCATCAAGTTTTTGTTTTCAAATTTAAGCAGCAGTGAAAAAGCCCTCAGTGGAGTTCCGAGTCAATGCAGATCATATAAGCAGTCTGACCTGACATAAAGCAGTTTCTTGTATCCCTGTGTCTTACCATGGCATAGTATGATGCTAGAAGGCTGTCAAGGTTGAGTGCAGAAGGTCCCAGGTTTAATACATAGAAACTCTATTGAAAAGGATCTCATGCAGCATGTTGGGGAAAGATCTCTGCCAGCCAGATGGCCTCTGCTGGACTATACTGGGCAGGATGAACCAATGGTCTGACTTGGTGTGACATGGAGTTTTCAGGAATATTCATGACAATTTTGCTTTCACAGGATGCTCTTTTGGAGGCAGGTTCTACGCTCTGGAAGATACTTGGCATCCTGATTTAGGGGAGCCCTTTGGCATCATGCATTGTGTGGTGTGCTCCTGTGAACTGGTAAGTATCACATTAAGTGTTTTCCTCCTCCTCCTTTACTGAGGGCTGGATGGAGCTTGCTATAGAACTGTAGAGCATTTTTAATTCTCTGGATTATTTCTTGGGGATTTTTGAGGTGAACTCTATGCCCCCTCAACAATAGCAGGGTATAATATATACTGAACCAAAATTCAGTGAGGCTTCCAAGATGAGGATTTCCATGACAGTGAGGCTATGAATCCATCCCAGGTTTTACCTCTGAAATTTAAAAGAACTATCTGAGGTACTGAAACTATTTCTTGATAGAATTTTGCACCTGGGGAAACTCCTTTACAGTTCACATTAAAACCCAGAGTGGATTCACTGTCCTATTGTCGTAGAAGTCACAAGCCACCACTGTGAATCCGATAAAGTTGGCTGCAGTCCATGGAAGCTTATGGCAAGAAAAACATGCTGATTTGTTTTTAAGGTGCTCCATGGCTCCTTTTGTTATTTTTACTACAGCAGACTGAAATGGTTGCCTTACCTTCACAAAGAGTGAGCCAATAGGTGGGGAGCTGCCATACACCATGTAAAAGAAGTTGCATCCAGTTGTGCATCTCAATGAATATCCATAGAGAGTTTTGATAGGAAGAAGGATTAGCCAGATATATTTCATTGTGTAAGGGGAAGTAACAAAAAGGCAACCTTCTTCCCCCTTCATCCAAGTCAAGGTGCATAGAGTTTATTAAGTTATTTTGGCAAACAAGACACTACATTCTAGAAGCACTTCTTCCCATCAATAAAAATACTGTAGTAATAAAAATGGCAACACAAGAGAGATCAGGGTCTTCTCAGTGGTTGCCTCCAGGCTCTGCAATTCCCTTCCCAGAGAAGTTAGACTGGTAACCTCCCTACTTTCTTTGTACAGACAAGCAAAGACTTTTCTGTTCCGACAGGCATTTGAGCAGTGATGATATAAGGCCCTTCTTACACAATGTGCTGGATATTGCTAATTAATGTCCTGATATGTATGTGTTTATTATATGTTTTAACCAGGTTTTAATTTTTTCTGGTTGTTTAGTAGTTTCTAACTTTTGTATTTTGTGCATTTTTTACATTTTTAAAAAATTATTGTAAGCCATTTTGAGTACCAATCTCAAAATGGCTTACAATGAGTCTTACAATAAGAAGGTGGGATATAAATAGATATCATCATCATCACCATCATCATCAATAATAATACGAAGAATTAACTGTTTGGCACCCTTTCATGACACCCCAAATTTTCTGCTTGAGGCAGCTGCTTCACTAACTGCTTCGCTTTGGAACTCCCTTCCATGGGAGGCTAGCTTGGATTCCTCCCTGCTTTCCTTTCGCCAGCAGGCAAAGACATTTTTTAGTCAAGCAGGCTTTTAATATATAATCTTGACAGGGAGGCTTTTATACAGGGTGTGTGCTTTAGTTATGTTTTTAACTTTTGTAAGTTATGCGATTTTATACTGTTTTTAGCTAGTTGATGATAATTGTCTTTTAAATTTTTTTAATTGTAACGTTTTAAAATGGTTTTATTTGTTAGCTGCCTTGAGTCCCTTTCTTGGAGAATGGCAGCACAGAGAATAAATGAATTAAATAAATAAGTTACAGTAGGGCTGGCCCTGACAGAAAGCAGATTCTGTGGAAATAATTGTGATTCATAAGTTGGGTTTTTGCTGCTGCTATTGGTATGGGGAAATGTGAATCCATTACCCTAATAAACTACAATGGTGTCTCCCCTGTAAGTGGGCTGGTGAATCAGTTCTGGGTTTACAGAAGCTGGCCAAAATGCTGAACCTTGCCCCCCAAATAGGTTCAGCACCTCATATAGTGTCTTTGAAGTTTAGACTTAAACCTGAAGCAGATTCACAGGCCCAGTGTCATAGGATCAACCGGTTGCCACTGGTCAGGATGACCAGACATCTCAGCGTGGAAAAGTTACTTTTTTGGATTTCATTTGTCTAAGATCTTTTGGCAGTTCCTGTTGAAAAAATTAACTATTCCAAGCACTGCCCCCTCCTCAAGCTATAACAGAAATATGCTCAGCAGCGAAGTTGCATAATGGGCTAAAGAATTCAGCTTTTACCAAAGAAATGATTTCTTCTTCTTTCTTCCCGTCACTTGTACGCAGTTGTAAGCAGAGCCCAGATACACATTCCCTACAAATAATAATTTATAAAGATATCCAATATTTCAAAATACACATGCGGTCCCCGCTTCTAATGGTGGGCTACCAGATGAATGGCATCTTCCTCCCTCCAGCCACCTTATTATAAGCCTGGCAGATTCTCAGTTCTGATGTTTATATCTTCTCTCGAAAGAATTACACTAAGACTTGAAGGACTGGGAAGGAGAAGGTGAAACAAGAATTAATAGGGTACAGGTCAGGGAGGAAATAACAGAATCATAAAATTGGAAGAGACCACAATGGGCATCCAGTCCAACCCCCTGCTATGTAAGAACACATCAGATAAACATCTTATTTCAAATGGAACAAAAAGAACAGTCTGAAAAGTTTGACCCAGTACAGAACGTTGCAGGGCAAGAATGTCATGGTTTTCTGTAGAGAAGTGCTGGACAAGGGTGAGGAACAAGTCATCCTGTAAGATGTTGTTGGGCTGCATCTCCCATTAGCCCTAGCTTGCATAGCCAGTGTTGACAGATAATGGGAACTGCAGCACAACAACACATATTTAATGATTTATGTAATCTTAAAGGGGGTGATGAAACCATCAAAATCGTTCAAGATTTACAATTTGGCTCAGTTATTAATCAAACTGAGATTCCAATCAGGAAGTCAGAAGAAGGCTAAGACTTGGAAACAATGAAGGAACAAGATGAGAGCTTCAAGTGTAAAGATATATAATTAAATATCAAAGTCAGGCTCATCCCTGCCATAATATTTCAGATTTCTGTGTTTGGCTCTTAAAACTGAACAGTGCAAAAAGCGAACAGGCTGAGAAATAATTTATTTGATATGAGGTACTAGAGGAGAGTTCTATAGACACTATGGACTGCTAAAAAGACAAGGTCCAATGATTGGGTCCTAGATTAAATCAGGACTCACTAGAAGTCAGGTGAGTAAACTGAGGCTGTCATAATTTAGTCATTCATGTCATGCCATGAATGCAATACGCATTTTCTGCCATGCAAGAATACACAATTATGTTGTGCCCCTCTAAGTTGTTTCCGACTTATGGTGACACCAAGTCAAACTTATCATAGGGTTTCTTGGCAAGGTTTGTTAAGAGGAGGTTTGCCATTGCCTTCTCCTGAGGCTGAGAGAATGTGAATTGCCCAATGTCACACAGTGGGTTTCATAGCTGAGCAGGGAATCGAACCTGGGTCTCCAGAGTCCTAGGCAAACAATGCAACCATTTTTGCCACACTGGCTCTTATGAATACTGATACCAGTAGCATTAGCTAATTGTCTTATCCAAAAATGCACTTTATACTGAGTGGAAGCCACATCAAAATGTTGCCTTATATAAACCGTTCCTAAAAGCATTATATATTCCCACCCTGTTCTTCTCTATCTCCCTTTCAACTGTTTTACAAACACATCTCTGCCACTGAGAATGCTCAGTTGTTATTATGCTGGAGGCTTGGGGCTGGGTTTTGATACGTTTTAAAACTTGCATTTCTGCAAACATCAGCTAATGTTGTTGTTGTTGTGTGACTTGAAGTTTTTTCTAACTTATAGTAACCTAAGGTGAATGTTTCATGGTGTTTTCTAGGGCTGAGAGTACGTGACCCAAGGAATCAAACCCTGCTGTCCAGAGTTGTAGTCCAATGCTCAAACCACTACACATGCTGGCTCTCAATACCATATTCAGTTCACTGTTACAAGGAGTAATGGTTTGTTATTTTCTGTCCTAGCAATTCTCAGATTGCAAGCACCAAAGTATACTGGCTGGGTACAAGAGGTCTTCTAGAGTTCTGCAACCAGAGTGTGGCATAATTATATTTGGGGACCACAACTTTCAGAATTCTACAACCAGTGTAGCTCCAGCTGTGCTGGTTGGAAGAGTCTGGTCTTTCTAGTCCAAAAAAATTTAACTTTTCTGAGTGCAGGCAACAATCAGTCAATCAATGGTCTCATGAATCAAAAAGATCTCCTTACAAGAGTTTAGCCCACTGAGGAGATTATCACATGGGGAAAAGGATGTCATTGTCCCATCCTTATCTTGCAGTCGCACAAAGAACTTTCATACAATGCCACGGTTATCCAGTCATTATCCTGAAATTGAAGTGCAATTGACTGCAATCGCATGAAAAACTTTCTGATGACGTCGCACTGATCATTGTCGGTGAAGTGGAGTTGTCTGCTCATTTCCCTTCATTTTTCATTAACAGAATAACCCGTCAATACAAGTGAAAGGACAATTCCACTTCACTGACAGGATAATCACTGGATAAGCATGACATGTATGATATTCTTTCATGCAATTACGATAAGGATGGGAGAGCTTTCTGCTTCACTCCCATCTCTGTCCCATCCCCCATCTGATAATCTCCTGAGACTCTGCAATACTTGTTGTTGAGAACCTTCTTCCAATTATACTCTCCTCAGGAATCCAGCATGAGCCAGCATGGCGTAGTGGTTTTGGACTATGACTCTGGAGAGCAGGCCATGAAAACCCGCTGGGTGACCTTGGGCAAGTCACGCTCTCTCAGCCTCAGAGGATAGCAATGGCAAACCTTACCTGAAGAAACTTGCCAAGAAAACCCTGTGATAAGTTTGCCTCAGGACTGCCATAAATCAGAAACTACTTGAAGGCAAAACAACATACAGCACAAAGTAATCCAGCCTTTGTTTTCTCAAGGGAAAGTTGGGCCATTAAATCCCTTTTAAATAGTCAGAAGGGGCTGCCTGATGCATCTTTGCATGAATCATTGCTACAGGCTTGCCTTCTTCCTGCCATAGACCAAAGCTAGAGTATTCTGGGAGTTAAGAGTTCTAAAAAGTTACTTTTCAAAGCTTTGCTTATGGATACCTCAGAACTCATGCAGACGGACAAGTGGGTATATCTTCCCTGCCTTTATCTACAGTAAATCTTTGTTTGATGATGACATGTTTGCCTCACAGTTTCATTCATTAAGGAGCAGAGGAAAGTCTGTTTCAGTGATGAGAAATTTAACAAAGTGCTGGAGACCTGATCATAGACCACCCACTGTCTTGTGCTGTTGCTCCCTGAGTGAGGCTCAAAAGTCCATGTAATGTGAGGCATGCAAATGTGGTTTTTCATTGTCTCTTGCTTCCATACCCCTCCACCAATTCCCTTTATATATTAACTTACACACTTTTTCTTCCTTTACACCATATAGAAACTTTCAGTCTGCTCCAGAGACTAGGACACAGAGCAATGGATTCTAACTACAGGAAGAGATTCCACCTAAACACTAGGAAGATCTTCCTGGTGGTGAGAGCTGTTTGACCGTAGAATGCACTGCTTTGGAGGGTGATGGAGTCTCCTTCTTTTGACAATCATAGAAACGGAAGGCCATTCCAAAGGCCATCCAATCCAGCCCCCTGCCATGCACAAAGTCACTATCAAAGCACTCCTGTCAGATGGCCATTCAGCCTGTTTAAAAACCAAAGAAAGAGACCCCACCACTCTCCAAAGCAGCATGTTCCACTGTCAACCAGCTCTTACCATCAGGAAGTTCTTTCTAATGTTTAGGTAGAATCTCTTTTCCTATAGCATGAATCCATTGCTCCATGTTTAATCTCTGGAGCAGCCAAAAATAAGCTTGCTTCATCTTCAATATGGCATCCCTTCAAATATCTAAACATGGCTATCATGTCATTCTAAAGAGAGGCTGGATGGACATCTGTCAGGAGTGCTTTGATTGTGTCTTCCTGCATGGCAGAGGGTTGAATTGGATGGCCCTTTGAGTCTCTTCCAACTCTATGATTCTATGATTTCAGGTCCCAATTGCTCACCCTTAGAAGTATCGAGTTATAGATTTGAAAGGTATCCTATGGACTATCTAGTTCAACCTACTTCCAGAGAAGGAATCTATAGCTAATGTATCCCTGACAGATGGCCATCCAATCTCTGTTTAATAGCCTCCAACAAAGAAGAGTCTGCTGCCTTCTGTTTTGGTGCCATCTGTTACCATCAGAAAGTTCTTCCTACTGTTTAGGTGGACTCTCATTCTTTGCAACACATATCCATTGGTTAATGTTCTAGTCTGGGAAGCTGCAAAAAATAGATTTACTCCATCTTCCACCTCACATCCCTTCAGATATTTGAAGACAGCTGTCATACCAGCTCTCACACTTCTCTTCTCCAAACTAAGCATACCCAGGTCCTGTAACCAACTCTTGTAGGGCTTGGGTTCCCAACCCTTTGCCATCTTGGCCACCCTCCTTGGGATATAGTCTAGGTTTTCAATATCCTTCTCAAACTCTAGTGTCTATCACTGAATGCAAGACTCCAGGTCTATTCATCAGGAAGACCTTCAGAACTTGACTCTGGATTCAGATTTTATCCTCTTCCAAGAACTGAATGACCTTGAGCAAGTTCCTGACCAACAGTGCATCTGTACTGGGGAAATAATGCAGTTTGACACTGCTTGAAATGCTGTCGCTCCATCCTATGGAATATTGGGACGTGTAGTTTTTAGCTTTCTCTTCCCAAGAGTGCTGGTGCCTTACAAAATTGCATATACCAGAATTCTGTAGGATGGAGCCATGACAGTTAAGGTGGTATCAAACTGCATTATTTCTATGGTGTAGAGGCACCCCTAGCCTCAGAGTTTGGAAAGCTCATGTTAGGGGAGGAACAGTTCCCAGAATCCCTTAGTTGCCTAGTGGCTGAGGGTTACTGGAGTTGCAGTCCAAAAAAAATAACTTTACCTAACTCTCTTCACTCATGACTTGCCAGCAGCAAATAGCACATCTTAGTGACTTGCCAAACATAGCTAGATGAAACACACACACAAAACACACACACCTTTTTGTCAACCTGTCTCAGTTCATAGTTTTGGGGTGTTTCTCCCCAAATTTTGAAGCTATTGGTGACTCCCAATTTAGTGGGACAGTGTAACCACTCTAGGTTTAAGAGAGCTATACAAAGAGCTGTCCAAGGTCCTGAAGCTACAATTGGCTTCCACATTTGCTGCTTTACCTTTTATGGATTTGATTATTTGTGGATTTGATTAAAATGATCTCTCTAGGAATCTAGGTCCTCTGGCACAACACTTCTGGAAGTTGACCATAGAGATTCCTAGAGAAAGCACTTCTCTAGCTATAAATAAATAATTCGTAAGTCCTCCAGCATAGGTCTGTGGTCAATTTCCCGTAGGTGTTGACCATAAAGTTGTGGTGGAGGACCTACAGATTCCTAAAGAGGTTTTTTTTTTCACATTGAAAAAAAAATTAATTTGTGGTTTTTCCATTTTCTCAGGGGGCCCTGCACCCCTAACTCCAGTGAATGTTCAAGGGCCACTTTAGTTGGGAGTTAGAGTTCAGCACCTTGGATAATTTCTTCAAAGCCTGGGTTATATTACCTCAGGTGGATTCAGCATTCCACTGACATGGGAGCCACCAGCCACAACTGTTGAATTTTGCATTGGTTATGTTTGTTTCTATATCTTTGTTTGGCTCCAAACTTGGTCACATTTAGAGCAGGCCAATAGAAATAAATGGGAGAAGTTAAAGTTTTCCCAACTAGCTTCAGTCCCATTGAATTCATACTCATTTCTGGATCTGAATCCATCTGACCACATTTGTTTATACATGTTTGTTTAAACTGATCCTTTGAATAAGCTGCTTTTTGTGCTATTGCAGTTTTTCTAAAAACAGTGGATAAACTAGGACACACATCAATAACAGAGACATCAAGGACAAAGCTAATAAATTCTGCATTTGCCATTGCAGGAAATGTCTGTACTTTGGGCTCCTTCACATGTTTCCCGTCTGCAATAGTTTAAAATGCTCTGGCACACATTTCCTTGCATGCTATGGTCCCAACACAATTTCCGGCAGTAAATCTGCCATTGCTGTTTGTCTCAGTTGCAGGGAGAAGGCACTGCCATGCTTTTGCTCATAGGGATGTTTAAGACCTTGGTTTCAGTTCATTTTTGACAGGAATTTTAAAAACTTTGCAAATGTTTTTTGCAGAATGGAGAGAACTGCAGATTCTTTTAGAAAAGGAAACTGAAACCAAAATTGACAGTTTTGCCCATTGACACTTTGTTTGTTTGTTGTTGTTAAGTGCCTTCCAAATCCTTTCTGATTTACCGCAACCCTAAGGTAACCCTATCATGGGATTTTCTTGGCAAGATTTATTCAGAGAAGGTTTGCCATTGTCTTCCCCTGAGGCTGAGAGAGTGTGTCTTGCCCAAAGTCACCCAGCGAGTTTCATGGCTGAGTTGGAAATTGAACCCTAGTCTCCACAGTTGTAGTCCAACCTTCAAACCACTATACCACTTACTTAATGTTATTTCACTGCAAGGCACTTTTAATGGACATCCATTGGAGACACATACAATTTGATGAGTAAACTGCATTATTCCCACCTCTGTTTTGATGCCTTCTGCAAGTTACTGCAAACTAAAATCAGAAACAATCTCCAGATAT
Source organism: Urosaurus nigricauda (assembly GCA_034509955.1). Classification (NCBI taxonomy): domain Eukaryota; kingdom Metazoa; phylum Chordata; class Lepidosauria; order Squamata; family Phrynosomatidae; genus Urosaurus; species Urosaurus nigricauda. The sequence goes on from JAOEGL010000003.1 coordinate 270,659,736, forward strand.
GCATCTTTTGGGATCTTAGATCAGTTGTGGATTTTAACCAATGCTTCTAAGCTTTGATAGAATTTTTTCTTCTTTTTAATTCAGGTGTATTCTGATGGTGGGAAGGATAGTAAAAATTCCTAGAATATTGATGCATGTAATTGTATTTGCAGCTCTGTATCAACTCCCTTTAAAATAAAAAAACAAAATCATAAGCTGAATGTCAGGATTGTATTGTCACTACTCTACACTTGATCTTAGCCAAAAGGCTGAGAAGCGATGTAAAGATGCAGAGGTTGTCAGGAGTCAGATACTAAATACAGTTGCATGTCAACTATCAAGTATTGTTAAACAGTAATTAACAATACCGGATAGATGACATGCAATAGTATTTTGTATTTTATAACATCTGCAAAGCTTAACAAGATTTGGGTTTTTTTATGGATGTCACAGCTACTACCAACCATATGCAATCCCTTTCACCAGCAAGAGATGTTTTTATTCCAGCAAGCTTTTTAAAATCATGCAGGGCTGATTTTATTGGGGGATGGTGGGTTGGTTTAGATTATTTGTACAGTGTACATTTAAATTTTGTATTTGTAGTTTTATATTTTTATGATTTTAATTGTGTAATTTTAATTGTTGTGCTTTATATATGTTAGCCACCTTTGGTCCCACTTTGGGAGAAAGCCAAGATAAAAATAAATATACAAATAAATAAATGCATAATGCAGACTAGTGTTCTGTGGCATGGCAGGTAGAACTCTGCTTCTGCACCTGAAATATAAACAACAGCACAAACCATTGTTCTGTGGGCACAAGGCCATTTATGTCGGTGTATGCCACCAACAGAATGCCAGCCAACAGGAGTAATATCCCATACTTTTCTGTACAATGTGACTACTGTCCCCAAGCAGTGAAACAACAACAACAAGAAGAAGAAGATTATTTTTTTAAAACAGTGCTTTTTACACTCTCTGTGGGGGACTGACAAATTTTGTTTTCTAAAGTTTCAGGAATGGGTACTACAACTGTTTCTTTCTTTCTTAGAATAACTACAGTGACCGTGAACAGATGGCTCAAGGATGGGCATCGGTCTCCAGATCACCAGTTTAAGTAACACTGTATGATGTTGTGGACCTCTGGCAGAGAAAATTTGTGTTTATTAAAGTAAGGTAAAGTATGATTATGTGCGTGATGTACAGTAAATGTAACAAGGTAAGTGATCTGTTGCAGGTATGTGTGTGCACTAAAAGCTGTCTTACCGTCAATTCCATTTGCCAAAACTTTTTGCACAGATCGAGTGTAAAAATTTTATGAATTGATCCCCATAATTCCAAATCTATTCTGGGCATAGGGTTTTTTGTTTTTGTTTTTTTGTTTTTTGCAGTTGGAAAAAGAATCTAAGTCAGAGACAGACATAGAGGGCATGGGCCATTTTTTCCCCTCCTGGGATTACACCAGTGCAGATTGGCATGTGCGAAGGGACATGAAGTCGCTTCTAGTCTCCACTGAGGCTGATTTTCAGCCAATTTTTACTTTTGTGTGTTTTGAGAAGGTTTGAGGGGCTAGGGGAACAAAACCATTGCATTTCAATTAATTAATTAATTTGTAGGCTGCCATTCTTCCAAGAAGGGACCCAAGGCAGCTCAAATAATAAAAAAATTTCTAGGTGGTTCTGGACAATTTTGGCTGGTTTGGGGCAAAACAATCACTGCCAAACTGGCCTGTAATAATTTTTAATTTTCTTCTTTTTGAGGACCTGGATGCTTTAGGGGAAGGGCTTCTGGACAAGGATCCCACCCCTGGTCTAAGTATAAGAAAGATTTTAGCATTTTTCCCCAACAGATTACTTTTCTTATTATGCTTACTGTACATCACACACATAACCATGCTTTACCTTAATTTCTCTCATAAACACAACATTGCACCAACACCCCCGCCGCCAATAATCCATAATGTCACACCTTGCCTTAGAAGCTATGGATTCTTTGGCGTTTTGTGCACATCTGGAATCACAGACCTTCTAGCAGCCGAAAATACAGCACTATGATGTCTAATTTCACTTTCAAGAGGTTATTTCTTTCTCTTCCTCCCTTCCTCATTCAGCAGAAGCATCGTCGTGGGAAGCCAATGGGCAAAGTTAGCTGTAAGAATATCAAGCGTGACTGTCCCACCCTGCCTTGCAGTGATGCCATTCTGTTGCCAGGACACTGCTGCAAAACCTGCCCCAAGGGTAAGGCGAATCCTGCAGTTGTTTACATGGGGCTACCCTTATGCCAAGTTCAGAAACTTCAATTGGTATAGAACATGGCAGCTAGACTAGTCGCCGGAGCCCCACGAGCAGCCCACATTACTCTGGTGTTGACTATTACCTTTAAAGCCCTACATGGCATGGGTCCTGATTACTTAAGGGAATGCCTCCTCCCATAAATTCCACCCCGCACTCTTAGGTCCCCTGGGAAGAATCTACTATAATCAAAAAGGACCAGATTGTCAGTGGTAACCCAGAGGACCTTCTCGGCTGCCGCTCCCAGGCTCTGGAACAACCTACTGGACGAGATCCATCAGATTACCACCCTTGAAGCCTTTAAAAAGGCCATTAAGATGGATCTCTTCTGGCAGGCCTTTCCAGATTAGCCTTATTCAAGTCTTCTCCTCCCTCTTTCCGAAGACCTCTTGACGATTTTCTCTGCTTCTCTTTCCCCCCACATTTGGTGTTGCATATAGATTTATTTCTATTTAAATTTTGTATTATGTATTTTAATTCCTTCTTACTGTTTAATCCTTTTTTAGACTTAATGTTTAAATTTTATATGTTTTGGGAGGGGAGGAGGAAGGGAAAGGGGCTTTTAAATTGACTGTGATTTTCTTGTATTTTTTAAAATATTTGCTGTAATCCGCTTTGATTCACCACCCGGAATAGGCGGAATAGGCTGGGCTCCTCTTCTCACAGAGATGTTCAATCTCTGTCTGTTAGCAAGGGCTTGCAGGACTGAATGCAAAAATCCCTGCCCATAGAAAGCTAGTATCTCAGGAAGAAAGTTCTAAGCCTACATTTAGAATCATAGAATCATAGAAATTTAGAGTTGGAAGAGACCACAAGGGCCATCCAACCCAACCCCCTGCCATGCAGGAACTCAATCAAAGCATCCCCAACAGATGGCCATCCAGCCTCTGCTTAAAGACCTCCAAGGACGGAGACTCCACCACACTCCGAGGGAGTGTGTTCCACCGTCGAACAGCCCTTACTGTCAGGAAGTTCTTCCTAATGTTGAGGTGGAATCTCTTTTCCTGCAGTTTGCATCCATTGTTCCGAGTCCTGTTCTCTGGAGCAGCAGAATGCCTCATATGCCTGCTCACAGAGAATATTTTCATATGCGTTGCATAGCATGGTAGTGGACAGAATGCTAGACTAGGGAGATATAGATTCAAATTCTGCCTTGACCAGATAGTTCACTTAATGACTAGTCACTATGCCTCATCCTAATCCTCCTTATAAAACTGGAAACTGTTTGGAGAAAAATCATGTGTAAACATGTAATTGATCAATCAGTGTGGTTCTGAATGCTTTTGCAACAAATAGAACAAACAGGTGGGTCCTGGGGTGCATCTGTGCTGTAGAAATAATGCACTTTGACAATACTTTAACTGACATGGCACCATCCTACAGAATCCTGGGATATTTAGTTTTCTGAGGCACCAGCACTCTTCAGCAGAGAAATTCTGCTGAGGAGCTTCTTGAAGCCCCAAAACTATACCTTTCCAGTCGCTTTCTATAGCAGAGTCCATTTTTCCAGGTTTGTATATGGAAAGCTTCCCTGGCATAGCCCTGACTGCTGCATCCTTTCCAGCTCTTGTTGGCAATCTCTTGCAGATCCACCCTCAGAGTCTGTTGCAGCTATTTCCATCTGAGGTCTGCTGTGTTCAGAAGATGCTGTGTCTCTCATGGCTCTCATATGGGAGGCACAAAGGTGGGATATCCGAGGATACAGCCATGTGTTGCTCCCTTGTTTATTTGGCATGTTGATTTTGTGCATTGAACAGTGTCGGCTTCCCCTGTATAGTCTATTTCCCATTTGTTTAGGTCACTCCCAATGAAGGGAGTTTGTCTGTGACCACACCACCCAGCCGGAACACACCTGCTCTTGTTTGGATAGCTAGAGCAGATTATTAGCTAGAGAGTTTGTGAATATTTAGAAGGGAATGCCATAATCACAAAAAGTCAATTTGGGTTTCTGAAAAACAAGTAATGCCAGACTAACCTGATCTCTTTTTTTGATAAATTATCAGCTCGGTAGATAAAGGAAAAGCTGTGGATATTGTATATCTTGATTTCCTAAGGCCTTTGACAAGGTCCCCCATGGCATTCTTCCAAACAAGCTAGTAAAATGTGGGATAGACAAGTTAACTGTTACATGGGTTTGTAACTGGTTGACTGGCTGAACCCAAAGGTTGCTCAGCAATGGCTCCTCTTCATCCTGGAGAGAAGTGAGCTGCCATAGGGTCCTGTCCTGGGCCCAGTGCTATTCAACATCTTTATCAATGACTTAGATGAAAGAACAGGGACTATGCTTATTAAATTTCCAGATTACACCAAATTAGGAGGAGTAGGCAATGTCCCAGAGGAAAGCATCAAAATTCACAATGACCTGAATAGATTACAAAGCCAAAACAAAATGAATTTCAACATGGAGAAATGTAAGTTACTGCACTTAGGCAGAAAATAAAATAAAATGCAGAAATAGGATGGCTTAACATGAAGATGTGTGAAAGGGATCTAGGAGTCCTAGTAGATCACAACTTGAACATGAGTCAGCAGTGTAATGTGGCAGCTAAAAAGGCCAATGTGATTCTAGGCTGCATCAATAGAAGTATAATGTCTAGATCAAAGGAAGTAATAGTGCCACGGTATTCTGCTTTGGTCAGTCCTCACCTGGAATACTGTGTCCAGTTCTGGGGCACCACAATTGAAAAAGGATGTTGACAAGCTGAAGAGTGTCCAGAAGAGGACGACCAAAATAGTGAAAAGTCTGGAAACTGTACCCTATGAGGAGAGACTTAAGGAGCTAGGTATGTTTAGCCTGGAGAAGAGAAAGTTAAGAGGTGATATAATAGCCTTCTTTAAATATTTGAAGGGATGCCATACTGAGAAGGGGGCAAGCTTGTTTTCTGCTGCTCCAGAGACTAGGACCTGGAACAATGGATGCAAGCTCCAGGAGCAGAGATCTCTTTCCTTAGAGTCTCCTTCCTTTAAACAGAGGCTGCATGGCCATTTGTCAAGGGTGCTTTGTGAGTTTCTGCATCGCAGTGGGTTGGACTGGATGGACCATGTGGTCTCTTCCAACTCTAGGATTATATGATTGATAAGCAGAAATAATGCTTGCATGGGAGATGGTATGGAAATCCCAGGTTTCGGCAGAGGCATATTGATATATGAGTATTCAAAGGAACCTTGTAGCATCTTTGAGTCTATCTAGGTGAAAGATGTTGTAGCATAAGCTTTTGTAGACTTACTTGGAGGAGTTATATAGAGCTAGCTCCACCCCCTGGTGACACACAGAAGCTCCTCCCCAGCAGGAACTGTCTAGAAAGGACTAGAAAGGTATAGTAAGGCTCTGAGAGCTAGAGTGCTAGCTTCACCCCTAGTGACTCACAAGTGTGACTCACAGAAGCTCTACCCCACCCCCACCCCCAAGCAACAACACACTCTCCCAAGAGTTTTCAAAGATTCAACACTTACCCACTTGAAAAATGGCCACCCAGGAGCTGCTCTCCTCCTCCTTCTCTCCAGCAGGAACTGGTCTAGAAAAGAACTGGTGAGAGAACTGTTGCCCGGGAAGGATTTTTATAATCAGGCTATATGAATAGCCATAGAAATGTAAACCTACCTGTGGCATTTCTATGGCTATTCATAGTATGGGTATAAAGTCCCTCCTGGGCACCAATTCATTCCATGTATCTGAGAAAGCCGACCAAGTCTACAAAAGCTTATTCTCCATCTTTTCCTCAGTGTTTTGCTCAGCTTTTGCACTTTGATCTCAGTTTGCTGCAATGGTAGTAAACTGAGAAGAAAGCAGGAAGAGAAAAGAGGAAATGGGACATTTTAAAAGGAGTTGGAAAAGTGGGAAGACAGAGGATTAATCAGAGCTGTCACTGCCAAACCAGGATAGTTGAAGGGTATGAAGCAGGCCCAAGTGGTATGTGCTCTGGGCCACAGTTGAAACCCAAAGACTTGACTAGGTAGATCTAATCTTCTTGATTTTAAATTCAGAGCAGTCTGGGAAGATGGATTTTTTAGTCAGATCAACAGGATATAAAATCAAAGCATGCCCAGTTGAATTTTTAACTTTTCTGCTCAAATGAGTAGCTATGCCATACAGGTTGGCACAGGAGATCCAAAAGATGGCTTGGAAAATAATGTTCCTTGTGGTGGTTAGTATGATGGGTCATGGGTTCATTTTTCATCCTGGCTCATTTTCAGAGCCAGCTCAGTGGGTCTCTTTTAGCCACCATAGCAGAAGGTGGGCAGCAAGGATGCTTTGTGCCAACAAAGATTCCAGATCCAAGAATCCATTGCTAGGTTGCACAGGAATCTGGGATAACTCGGTTTGCAAGCAATGGGAGACCAACTGACCCTACCGAAAGTAGCCGAGAGCCAGGAGAGAATTGTGTCACCCCAAACACTCTTGCCTGACTTCCCACTGTGCTGGAGTTGTCCTGTTGTTGTTTCGTTCCTAAGTGATTTTGCACAAACACAATTAACTTTGTCCCAATAAGGATTACATAATAACCGCTTTCTGTACTGACTCTTTCCCAAAGAGCATGCAGACAAGCTCCTTGCCAAAAACTGTTTCCAGCTGGGCTGGCTGATCCTCACACCCGCTAAGGTGGAACGCTTGGATCCCAGCCAAGGGCTGTCCATTAATTTCAATGGGACTACTCTGGCTCGTATCAAAGAATGTTTAGATTAGCTGTTTTGTAAATCAGGTTGGGAATGGAAGAAGGAAGGGGGGGGGATCTGATCTTGCAAGGTCCATATGTGCTTTGGGAAACTGGGACCCCCCACCCATCCTCCAGTCGGTCAAGGGCCATTGCTGGGTGAGCCACCACATGGCCATCAGTCAGTACTTGAAACAATGCAGCGTAAAGAGAAAGGAGAATATTAAATTTCACATCAGCAGGAAGAAGCAGGGAGACAAGGGCTGAATGCACACACACCTCCATTTGTGCGTTCTCACACAACAGGGTATTTTCTGTATAGGAAATACTTCTGCATGCGTCTTTTATCTGATTGTTTATTATGCACGAACAATGTACCTGTGTTGTGTGATGTGAATGTGAAGCAGCCATCATTTCGCCAATAAATCACAGGAATTACTCAGGCTGCATCCGCACTGCAGAAATAATCCAGTGTGACACCATGGATCCATGCAGTAGAATTCTGGGAACTGTAACGTGTTGTGGCACCAGAGCTCTCTGACAGGAAAGGCTAAATATCTCACAAAATTACAGTTCCCAGAATTCAATAGCATTGAGCCATGGCAGTTAAAGTGGTGTCAAACTGGACTATATCTGTAGTGCCGATGCAGCCGCTAGGATTTATTAACACACATGTAATTTTCCTGTGGGATACAGGTTATCATATTTCTATCACAGTCCGGAGAAGTTACTTTTTGGAGCACAACTCACAGAATTCCCCATTAGCACCATCAATTTTCATGACAGTTCCAGTGGAATATGGCTAATTTGAGAGCCTTAATTCAGGATGTGATTCCACGAGGAAGGTGTCTCTGCAAAGAAGTCCCCGCTTCTAAAGGAAGCAGAGCTCAGAAGTAACAAGTTGCAAGTAACATCATTAGAAAGTTACTAGTTAGTGCAATGAGGGCATAACAAAGTTCACTTTGCAAAGTAACATAATGAGGAATAACAAGATCATATTATCGGTATAATGAGGGCTACATCTACACTGCAGAAAGAATGCAGGTTGACACCACTTTAGCTGCCATTTGCTCAATGCTATGGAATTCTGGGATTTGTCATTTTGTGAGATATTTAGCCTTCTCTGTCAGACAGCTCTGGTGCTACAAAAAACCTCCAAATCCCAGGATTCTATCAGATGGGATTCATTCTGCAGCCGGGGACTATTTTCTAGTTGAGTTAAAAGTTACTTTTTTAAAAGTGCATTTTCAAAAACTCCTGCAAGTTTTCTTTTCAGTGCTAAGTTGTTGTTTTAACAATAACAGCAAGCAAGAGGAAAATACTGACCAAACAATATATCAAACTCCTTTTTAAAATTCTGCAGTAAATAACAATAGTAAACTGTTGTTTAATGTTTTGATAAGTTACAGAACAAACTCAATTTAAAAAGTAACTTCTCAAGTTCTCAATAGAAATCTTTGTGGATTTAGGTGTGGGAATGGACAGCAAAACAGACATTGTGGTTTGAAGCTATGCTCCTTTTTTAAAATATGGCAAACTAACTACAAATTGGCCTTAAAATGTCTATTTTCACATGTTGAACATGTTGCTTGTTTGCATGCAAGGGGTTTCCAGTAAAAGCAAGGCTTTGTCCCAAGGTGGTTAATTGCACAAGGAGTTCTTGGTGGCCTGTGGCAGGACTTGCCAAACAGTTTATGAAATCCCCATCCAAATATACATTTGGAAATCATAAATAAAAAAAACACATTTGGACAGCATTAATATCATATGTGGGTCATAGCTTTTCCCATTTCTGTCACGTCTAACTCCCAAACTAGCGCCACTGTTCTGAGACTTAGCGAAAAAAGATCCACAAAGACCAGCAAAATGGGGAGATTAGCTTTCCACGTATTTTTGCCAGAGATAATTTGGCAAGTCAGCTCCAATCTTAGTACCTATGCCAAACAAGCTAGTTATGATGAAATAGCTACCTTTTCCACCTCTCCCTTGTGACTGACCAACACTGAATGATTATAGTACTTTAATACCACTGTAACCATCATGGCTCAATCCTATGGAATCCCTGGGATGTGGATTCAGGGAGCTACTTCTTGTAGTAGCTATATAGAAAAGCCCATTTTCCCTTCTAATTTTTTAGAATTTCTTTTAGAGTCATAGAGTTATGGTGCAAAAGATCCATTTTTGCTGAGGATCTGTAGGAAGGAGGAGGAGAAAGGAGAACATATTGTTCCGATATGTCTTGGAATGAAAAGAAACCCATTTGTGGTAGGAATCAAATGTTGCAGCTGGTGCCAGTAATTGCCAGAAAAGGAGCTGGGACAACAAAAACGTCATATGGATCTTTTGAAAAGCCCAAGAATGAAAGCCACGATTTACTGACACATGTGCCCAATCTGGAGGAATCCTTTGTCCCTGAGAATCACTTTTTTATTTTGTATTTCTTACAGAGTCTGTGCAGAATTAGACTTACAATTGTAAGTACTCTGTAGCATTGTCAGATAAACAGTTGTAATCCATTTCCTCAAATATCAGTCACTTGCTGTGTACAGGTTTCTTTCATTTTTCAAACAAACAGCTAGGCCAAAAACACAAAAGTCTCAACAAATCTTTCTTTTGTCTTTGGCTACATGGGATGGGCAGGGCCAGTATAATTTATTAGCCTCATCCAGCCCGGACAAAAGCCCCAGGGAGAAGAAAGGAGAGGCCCCATTTTAATTTTAATTTTAACTTAAAAATATTTTTAATTTTTAAAAATAATTTTTATTCTTTTAATTTTTTTCTTTAAAAACACCACATTTTACCAGGTTTTTTACTTTAACCGCATAAAACTATGTATATGTAAATACATTTACAATATGTGAATGATATTGTATAATTTAATTTTTGCTAGTTATGTCACAACGATTGGCCTTACATTCAGTGATATATGGGAATTACAATTTATGCATAACATTAGTACAGAAAATATTACTAAGGATTCTGTATGGTGTGGTACAGGAGGAAGTCAATGGAGGAATGACACCATGAAGTTTATCGCACAGGGGCTTTCAGAAGGGAACGGAAGGGGCCTGGAATGGGTGAGGGACGAGTCGGGGACGCATCTTATTGCACACACAAGTCCCTCCGTCACTCTTTCTGTTCCGTTCCCCATCCATTCCCAGTCCATTCCAAAGGAGGAAATTTTTGAGAACTGTTCAAAATAGTTTTCAAAAATCTCTCTGGAACAGAAGGGCAGGGAACGGAATGAGTGAGGGACTTGTGTGTGTGATAAAATTTGTCCCCCACTCGTTCTGTTCCCTTCCTGGTCCCTTTCGTTCCGTTCTGAGAGCAGTCCCTGGAGCCTGTGCGATAAACTCCAATGAGTTACTGCACCGGATTGACACCAACCCAAAGGAGTTCTTGGTTCTTTGTAGCTAGGCTGCCAAGAAAACTCCATGATAGGTCTACCTTAGTGTCGCCATATGTCTTGACTTGACTTGAAGGCAAACAACACACATGCACAGCTAGAGCCAGAAAGAAGCAAGGAAAGGGTCGAAATTAGAAGAATCATACCCTCTTAACATTTTACAGATGAAAACCAGAATGCAGGTGGCCAAACAACAACAGAGTGTGGTCACCATGGCAAAAGGTTTTAATGAGGAATGACACACAAGCTAGGAGAGGCTACAGCAGTTTGCCTTTGCCAGAGTCTACTGGGAAGGGCAAATTCTGTCCCTTCGTCTCTTCCCTTGTCAAGCTGAGTTCAAACTACTTTTGCACTTTATTATTTATTTATTTACAATATTTCTGTACCACCTCCCAGCTTCTGAGGGTTCTTGAGACAATGTACAAACAACAACCAATCTGTTGAAAGATAATTTAAGAAAAAAATTAAAATACTCTTTATAAATTCCTAAAAGCAGTTTAAAGACAATCCTAGAATCCAGTATTGAAACAATTAAATAGCAATTTCAGACACTGAATGCCTTTCAGAGTAGTACTATTTTGGCTGCCCACTGGGAGCTTAAAAGAGATGAGACCAGCCTAACTTTAGGCTGAAATAGACAATCCTGAAAGGAGGCTTCATGCTGCCTCTGAATGCTGGATCAGGCCATGGCAACTGCACACCACAGCTCTGATCTGGCTATTTGCTGTCTCTAAAAGAGGTTGCAAAATGCCACTCCTTTTTGAGCTGGCGAAAGGGTGTCCTTTCTGCCGCTGCTGCAACTTTGTGGTGTTTAGGCGGCGTGTGGCAGCTAAATGCTACATCGCCGGAGTGCCATGAAGCCAGCCCACATGTGGACAGGTGAGTAGCGTCTGGGTGGCATCAGGATCAGCCAGATTGGGGCCATGGAAACCTCACGCCAAGATCCAGATCCAGCCTTTCAAAAGGAGCTGCAAAAAGTGGCTCCTTTTTGTGCCCTGTAAAGGGTGCAATAGCTGCCACGGCATGGCTATATGGCGTTTCTTCGGTGCTGCATCCTATGGACGCACCTCTGGAGGATCATGCCATGCGCTATGAGTACGCCACAACCCCATGCCACTCGCAAGGCAGCTTTTAGTGCGAGTCTGTATTAGTGCTTTCTTTTGTAGGGACTTCTACTGTCAAGGCATTGCTACAGAGAAGGCCCTGTTAAGTGAACCCACCAACATAATTTCACAAGGTGTTAGGAAACTGGACAGGGCCTCTTCTGAAGATTGCAAATTTCTGGGACACTGTATGGGAGGAGGGAGTCTTTCAGATATCATGGCCCCCTGTTGTTTAGGACTTTGTAGATCCACACCTTGAGTTGAGCTAGGAAGCAAATTGGAAACCAGCGCAGTTCTTGGAAGACCAGTGTTATATGGTCTCTAAAATGCACACCTGACACCAGAATGGATGCTGCATTTTGCAGTGGCTGCAGCTTTCGAACACTTTTCAAGGGCAGCCCCATGCAAAGCACATTACAGTTGTCTAAATGAGACATCACTAGGATGCCAAATCAGGACAGCTGGAGTGTATTTGCTCTTGTGTTGTTCCTTGCTTATGTGATGTTAAAAAGTTTGCTTTCTGTCACCCACCATGCAGCCAGTTTCCTAGAAAAGAGGCCTCAGCTGATGCTTTACAACACTGGGTATTTCCGGGAAAAAGAAGATGGCTTACATAGGAACTATAATGACCGTGCCTATCGCAGCTCTGAGGACTTCATCCGAGATGACAGCCACATAGGTATGGATAGGATTTTGTAGAGGTCTTTTTTCTCCATGTGTCTGGGGGAAATTGCAGAAAGTGGTAATACTGGACACACATTCTTCTTGGGAATTCCATTTGGCATGTTGTTGCTGTTGTTATTGGAAGAAGGAATTTTCCAGCCCTTGCGAAAGCCCATAGTTCTAAAAATGTCTGAGCATGAGATGAAAAGTTTGGAAGGATAGAAACTCAGATTTCCAGTGGTTAGCAGCTGGCTTCAGTTGCTTTGCTTTTGTCTCTTGCCCTACCCATTCTTATCACCATGCAAAATAACAAAAATTGCAGATTACACTTTGCAAAATAATAATTGTCAAAAGCTGCCCAGTTCTCAATGTTTATGTAAGTAGTCAATTCCAGTTTACCCTGGCACAGAATTTGGATCACACAAGGCAGAAAGTGTGTGCATGTGTGTGTGTGTTTAGCAAAGATTATAACCTTGATATTGTGCTCTAGCCAATGAATATCTGATTTATAGCAGAGCTTGGAAAATGGTTTTGGAGTACATATCCCAGAATTCCCTACCCACCTTGGAAGATTCTGGGAGTTATCATCAAAGATAACTTCCTAAACTCTAGTTTACATGAAACACAGAGTCATGGTAAATAATCATACAGGATAGTTGTGACTGAGGCAGCATAAGTAAGTTACTTTAAAAAAAACACCTTGATGCTGTCAAACACTCTGGGGCTCTTTTAAACTTGTTTCAGATAGTTCACTTTTGCTGATGATAGATCATGGAAGTGATCTAGGTAGGGGAATGATAGCACATTCCCCTACCTGATGCCCTCCAGATGTGTTCAGCCACAACTCCCATCACACCAGCCGCCCCCTGGCATGTTTGCAGTGGATAATAGGCCCTGTAACTCCACTCATCTGGAAAGTGGCGTATTTAGAGAAGGCTGATTGACATTTTCCAGTCAAATAGTGGATTTCAACTGATGATGTCTTTATATGATGATGATATATTTATAAACATGCAAGAACTAATCCTGGAAAATCTAGTTACTGCTCTTGATCAGAGTGGGAAATGTGTGGTCCTTCATATGTTTCTGGATTGCAACTCCCAGCAGCCTTAACCAGCAGAGGCAGTGGCAAGTGGGGGTTAGAATCCAAAATCTGGACTTGGAATGTAAATCCTGAACTATTTCATCATCACATGCAACAAAGATTAATTACAATAATTTCCCCCCATCTATGAGAGAAAATTCCTCTGGAGTATTCTCCCCCTATTCATACATGACAAAATGTTGTGGAAGAATTATTCTGTGGAGGAAAAATATATGTGTTTGCGGGGATTATGCTCATAATGTTTATGTTTTTTCTTTCTCCGTGGAATAATTTGTCCATAACAATTTGGGATATTCAAATACGAGGACACAATTGTACAAAATTCTTCCTGGTTTATCTTTCTTCCCAGCAGCTTTTCCTAACAGCCAGGAAATGCATTTTTGTTTGACATAGGAACAAATAATTTTGAATATTCTTCACACCCTTATCTGGATGCATGGTCTTCATCTATGCTCTAGATCAGAAGGCAACTACGGTATATACTCGACTATAAGTCGACCTCATGTATAAGTTGAGGGCAGATTTTGGGGCCAAAATTATGGATTTTGATATGACCCTTGGATAAGTTGAGGGTCAAACTTAGGGGCATCTACTAATGAAGGATGCAAAGGAAAACAATGCCAACAAATTTGCAAAATTCCAACAAGCATAACTATTTGTGCTCATACTAAAGGTTGGATGAATGAGAGAGTAGAAGGGGGTCAGTGTTTCCAGAGCAGATTAAACTCTTGTCTTTCACCAGGTGATGGTTTCATATTGTGATTTAAAGTACAGTATTTACATTGACCCATGGATAAGTCGAATCAGTTTTTTGGGTCAATTTTTTAACCTAAATTTCTAGACTTATATACAGTATATACAGTATGATGAATCTAGAAGCCATTACCTGCCCTAGACTGCCTTGGCATGCCATATAGACTGGCAAAAAAAAGTCTGCCCAACCTTCAAAAAATCCCTGGAAATTGAAGTCCAACCATTTCTGATTTTTGAAAAACAGAGATTTTTTTAAAAACATGTTAAATAGTTTAAGGAGGCCTGTAACCTATTTAAAAGGCGGATTGCCTCTCCTGGGGGCATTCAGGACAGGCAATTCCTAAACATTTTTGGTCAGAAAAAGGACAGTCTGGGGACACTTTAAATGCTACACAAAAAGGAAAAGGAAAAGGGGGAGGGGAATTTTGCCCACCCTTGCTCTAGATTTTAAAAAGAAGATTCTATACATAATTACAAATGCAAGAATGTTATTCATTCAAATATAGATGAGTAATCAAAAACCTAGCAGAGCGAGAATTGATTAAGAAAATCTGGGATCAGTTTGGGAAGGTTATGCTAACAACATGACGAAGTACCAAAAATATGCATTGATGTTAGGAAGATGGGAACCTGCGGTTCAGTATTTAGAAAAAGATGGCGTACAAGTGACATGAATAGTTCCTTTATAAGCTGTAAGGTCTAGAAAAAGTGGTGTTTAAAAATGAATTCACTGGGTCAGTTTGTAAGTGTGGGTCGGAACATCGTTATCTGATTGAAATGTCATTGAATTATACATTTTAGTGTATAATGTCTTCAGGTTTGCAGCTTGAGCATACATTTTTCTCATGTATGTTCAATTATTTATTTATATACAGTATTTTATTTTAAGATAAATGCATGTTTAAAAACTTTTCAACTCTCCTGACTAGTAAATATATAATGCAAAGCCTTGCCCAATCTAAGCCCATGTCCCAGCTTTGACCAGTGCATTTGTGGAACTGTGTACAATCACAGACTGGAAAAGTCACATTTTAAACTAGAGCTTTCAGAATTTTGACTATGATCTTGCAAACTCCAGAGTTAAGTCCTGCAGGTGGAAGATAGCCTGTTAAATGCTTCCCTGCATTAAAAGAATAAGGGGGGAACCATCTTCATGCAAGTAGAAAATTAGCAGAGCAAGGATAGATTGTTTCTTCTTGATATCCTAGCTTTCCACTTAGAGGACTTTTGTTTTGTTTTGTTTTGTTTATCCCTTCACTGCACACAAAGGAGCATTCAAAAATGGCATTTTGCAATGTGCAGTGATGGAGTCCACCCAAACACCTCATTTCCACTGTCTTGTTCTTATATTATTTTTATTATTATTTTTATTATTGTTCTTACGCTATTGCAGACTGTTTATGTGGCTGCCTCTCACCTACACATGTATTTTAACATAAAAATATCATTGCTCTGATATATATATATATATATATATATATATATATAATTTCTAGATTCAGAGACTCCAACATCACATGTCCTCAACTCCAGAGGATAATATCATCATGTATTGAAGAATGCTGAAAACACAAGTTTTATAAATGACCACTATGAAAGTAGCTCAGTTTAATCTTTAGCAATGGAAGAAGGCAGAAGCTGAAATATTTTGCTTATGTTTCATATATTTTTGTTCTGTTTATTAAGCACTTGAATAGCTTTTTTAAAAGTGATTAGCTGCATTCTTTTTTAATCTAAGAAAAATCTGAGAATTACTACTGCTTTGCTTTTTAATCATAGACACTCATATACACACAGACACAGACTGTATGTATGTTCATTCACATCACCTGTAAATTTATGGTGACCCCATGAATTTCATAGGGATTACTTAGCCAAGGAATACTCTCAGAGGTGGTTTTGTCAGTTCATTCTTCTGAAATATAACCTACAACATATGATATTGTGGGATAGGCATGTAAATAAACAAATAAGCATGCCTAGTGAAAGACAGTGTAGTGTAGTTGTAAATACACATAGCACATGATCACAGGCACACATATCACATGGAAATGTGTGCATCCCTCCAGAAAGATCCTGCATACCCAGTTCTGCTTCCACAACCCAGGGAATTTACATATGGGTAAGATGCCAACAAAATTGTGACCACTGTGGAATGGGATGGTGTTCATGTGACATTATTCAGGGCAGAGAACATGTGAAAAGGGTGCATACCCATAAAACTAAACCTATCCCATTATCTCATTTCAAAGACCTTAAACTTTAGAAAGATAAAACTGTATCTAGCTGACCCAGGATTTGTGGATTGCTTATGTCTTTAAAAGGATCACAGAAACTATCATTTTGATCCCCAGAATTTGTTGCCTTGCTCACCGGTGGCTCAGAGTTATGGATGCCTGCAACCAGCGCAGTAGCAAAAGCCAGGTTCACCCTCCTACGCTCTCACCTGCTCTTCTCCATAAACTATGAGAGGTAGGTGAAATCCCCTTCTTAATGCATTCAGATTATTGTTCATGTGAGCCAATGTGGCATAGTGGTTTGAGTGGAAACCAGGGTTCAATTCCCTTTTCATCCATGGAAACCCACTGGCTGGCCTTGGGCAAGTCACATGCTCTCAGCCTTAGGGGAAGACAATGGCAAACCTCCTCTGAACAAATCAGAAAACATCATGATATGTTCACCTTAGTGTTACCGTAAGTCAGAAACAACTTGAAGGCACACAACAACAACATGCCTTTATAGACCCAAAGGCAAAAGTGACCAGCAGCTGCCATGTCACTGGAAAGTGAACCTGTTGCAGATTTCTTTCTAAACTTTAAACAGACTTTCCAAGGAGTTACACATTAATTCCCAAGACCCAGCAGCTTGGGAAACTCCTTTAAATTTTGGACTAAACCCGGGAGTAGATTACCTCCTCATTGAAACCATGAGCTGTCAATAATGTAAAGGCTTTAGAAAGCAGTATCTGTCTGCAGTTTGGTTACCTTCCACTAATCATTTGCCCCAAACTGTTGATGGTACTGATTTTGAGTGAGGCAGCCAGGGTAGGCCCAAGACATTTTAAAGTCGAGGGGAAAGGGCATAATGGTGGCCCCTTGTGTGTAGACCTTGTATACACACTCCTGCTGCCTCCACTAATTATTTTTAAAATTCACAAGCTGTTTTTCATCGAATCGTAGAATTGGAAGAGACCTCAAGGGGCATCTAATCCAACCCCCTGCCATGCAGGAATGCTCAATCAAAGCACTCCTGACAGATGGCCATCCAGCCGCTGTTTAAAAATTTCCTAAGAAGGAGACTGCACTAGACTCTGAGGCAGTGTATTCTACTGTCAAACAGCTCTTACTATCAGGAAGTTCTTATGATTTAGTTGGAATCTCTTATTGTAGCTTGAATTCATTGCTTCATGTCTGGAGCAGCAGGAAAAAAAGCTTGCTCCATCCTCAATATGATATTCCTTCAAATATTTAAACAGGGCACTCGTGTCAGTCCTAAACCTTCTCTTTTCCAGGCTAAACATATCCAGCTCCCTAAGTTGCTCCTCATAGGGGCATGGTTTCTAGACCTTTTACCATTTTGGTTGTCCTCCTGGACATGTTCCACCTTGTCAATATCCTTCTTGCACTGTGGTGCCAGAACTGGACCCAGTATTCCACTTCACACTTGCCCAAATCATTACTTCAGCAAAGTGTGGCAGTCCCCCCCCCCCCCCGATCTAAGATCCCCAAGTAGGTCACTGCCACCAAACCAAGCCAAAACAAAACTGAAAGTGGCATGACATCACTTCTGGTCATGCTGGACCCACTGATGTTACAGTGATGTAGTTTTCATGGGTGTACAGGAGAGGGGATATGGCCCTTGCTCTTCTTAAGTTGTCTGCTCCTGCTGTAGTGTTGTAGATCTGGCAGACCACAAAATGGGGCCCCTTGAGCTGCATGTGATCTGTTGGCTACACAGTGTATGGAACTTGACAGAATTTAGGGCCTCAGCATATCTTAATCTGATTCTCCCATGGAGAGTATAGCTGCATTTTGTGTGCCAGAGAGACAGACTAGATGACCTCTGAATCCCCTTCCAGATGATTCTCTGTCTTACACATCATATATAATGTTCGTTGTGCTCTGTACAAATATGAATGGCCCACTTCTGCTTAAAGCAGAAAGGGCTTCATTTGATAACATTTTGTTTGGGTTTGAGTATCTCCCAGCCTGCTGCTACTCTCCTAACCTGGATTTTTTGTTTTTGTTTTTTGTTTTTTTGGCTTCATTGCCCATTGCACTGACTGATCTATTGCAAATATCATTATGAAACCACCAAACTGGTGAATCCCAGTCTTGAATTGCACTGTAGACATCCCAGGCAGAAATGCTCTTCCCATCATGGTTATTATTATTTTTTATTAAAAACAAATTTGGAGGAAAATGGGAAAGAGTCCAATAAACAATTTCGGCAGCCTCGTGTTCCTAGGCCCCAACTTCTCTCTCCCCCCAACACACCCCAGTGTCTGCCTTTGCTCTGGACTGGTGTCTCCATGGGGGTCCTTCTGCCTCCGGCTTGACTCCAGGGAGCTGCAATCAATCAATCGCCTCTGATTGTTAAAACTGCCTTTAACAATTGTCCGCCGCGGGGAGAGAAAGACAGAACTGCACTCAGCCATTCTAACAGGCCGGCTCTCCTATTTTTCCAAGCCTTTGCATAGCCAAGCAATGACTAATGTTCAGAATGTATGCGCACATCCCAAAAACCAGCCGCAAAGGCTGTTATTCTTTTCCACCAGGCCAAAGATATATATTTTCCTTCCTTGAGTCTGGTAAGGGAGGAAAGCATAGTGTGCTGCTATGAGTTTGTTGTTGGTCCTGCTGTAGGCCAGCACTGGCTTGAGGTTCATCAATGAGCCCACGTGTTCATAATTAGAGCTTGGAAAAGTTCATCTTTTGGATTACTGTGCTGGCAGGGCTATGCCAGGATTTGTGGTCCAAAAAGGAACTTTTTTTCTGATCTCTGTCCACAGTTGGAAATACCTCATAGCCTTTGGCACATAGGAATCTGTTTCCTGAAGCTATATGCATCTCTGAGGGCTGTGCTGGCAGGGCTATTCCAGGTTCTGTAGTCCAAAAAGGAACTTTTTTCTTATCTCTGTCCAAAATTGGAAATATCTGGTAGCCTGTGGCACATAAGAATCTGTTCCCTGAAGCCATAATTGTCTCTGAGTGTCTAGCCCAAAGCAAGGCACTGCTCCACAGTAGTGGCTGCAGAAGATCCACTGGTCCCCAAAAAGTCCAACTAAAGTAAGGGCAGACCATTGTGGTTCCAGAGATCAATAAGAGTCAGTTAGGGAACTGCTTCTGCCTTCCAGACCCAAATCATATGCCATCTTTTTCTTCTCCTTTCATAGACTGAGCCAGCCAAGCCGAGTCCGTTTCACATCTCCCAATGGAACTGTTCTTTTTGAGCATCCTGTGCAGAAAGGCATCTCTTCTCAGGATGGCATGGTGAGTTAACCTTATTCTGACCTGGAACTGGATATAGTTCCAGGCTTCCCTAAGAGTGCTAACCACTGACGTGTGTTACTGCTATAAAATAATCTTTATTGGTGCTAACTAATGCAGTAGTTAGTATACAGCAGAGAAGCATTCAAGTCCTTTTATTGAGGTGATCCAGCAACCCCTCACATCCAATGGTAAAATTGAACCCCCAGACAATTTTTTCCCCAGATTATCCCAAGCTGGAGATCCAATTCAATCCCCATAGCTGGCTATATGGGAGGGGGGAGGGGGGAGCGGGGGCTGGTGGATTGGTATCCATACCACCCTGTGCCAAAACTGAACCTGATGGAAGACAGATTCCCAAAGGTTATATAGTGCAAAAGCAAAGAAAATCATGGCCCATGTCCTCTCCATATGAATATGTGAATTTTGCAAGAAGGTTAGCAACAGTGGAAAATTCTCTCTCAATCCATTCTCAGCCTTTTCCCAGCCTCAAATTGCCAAATGAATGCAAAAAGGATCAAACAAGGGCACATATACAATCTGATTCTTTCTCTGTACTCTTCAGAAGTCAATGTTTGGCAACTCCAAAACATTTCTACCCGGTGGCAGAGGCCCAACTCACTACAGACCTCAAGGATGATGATGATGATGATGATGATGATGATAATAATAATTTTATTCATAGCCCCCCCCTCTGTACAGGCAATCGGGGCGGGGTACAACAAAATTAAAACAGTAACAGTTAAAATTGGTACAACCAGATCCCAACCTCCAACCCCTTAAAATAAGATTAAATTAGCATTGAATTAAAACATAATACACAAATACAAAAACAATATCATAAGCCTAAAATTCTTGGGCAGTATGGGTAAGGCTGAATTCATAGAGGGGAAGAAGCTGGAAAGACTCTGGGCCTTAAGTTTGGAGCCGGGGAGTATTAAGCATTGTCTGGGAAGCCCTGCCGGAAGAGAAGCATCTTTAAGGCTTTTTTGAAGCCATCAAAGGATACAATAAGACGCATCTCATCATCCGGCAGGCTGTTCCACAGCCTGGGGGCGATAGCTGAGAAGGCCCTCTGAGAGGTCTGTGACAGCCTGGTCTTCATGGGCTGTAGCAGGTTCCTCCCAGAGGACCGAAGTGTGCGGGGGGGGGGGGGGGTTCATATGAGAAGAGGTGGTCCCTGAGATAGGATGGACTCAAGCCATGTAGGGCTTTAAAGGTTAAAACCAACACCTTGTACTGTGCCTGGAAACTAATTGGCAGCCAATTAAAATTTATTTTTAAACTGCATCAGCATAACTCAGAAATTACATTTAAAAACAAACACAGACACACAGAGACACACAAATAATGCACACTAGGTTGAGCATGCGGGCGAAGGAGAGTACAAAGCGGCAGCAAGCAGCTCTATCCTACTAATGGAGGAATGTGCAATAGAGAATGCACTTCTGTTCATTAATGCAGTTGGAGTGAGAAAGGAAGTGGTGTGATAAAACTCCATAGTGGTTGGCCTTGCTGGCTGGGAATTATAGGACTTATGATCTAAAATAGTAACTTCCCTTCCTCCAGGCTCTGGCAGTGTCAGGCAAAACATAACGATCCCAAATCAACAGTATCCTTGAATGAACCCATTACTCCATCCAACCCTTCTTGAAATGCATGGGCTAATAATACAGGTCTGTTGGAGTCTGGATTTGGGTCCCATTCCATGGATTTCCAATGGCCAACATATAATCTGAGAAACTGTCCTGCCTCTCTCTTCCTGGCTCCCCTAATAGATCTGTGGCATGTGGCGGAACCTGCAAAAGCCCTCCATCCGTCTGTTGAAAGTGGACCAACTGCATGTATCTCTGGTCACCAAATCTCATCCTATGGGTGAGATCCGAGGCAAAATTATCAGACACCGGGCCCTCTTTGCAGGTAATCCATGGCTGAAGTAAGAAGGCCCTACTCCTTCAATTCTGTCTCAGCACTAGGTTCTTACTGTCAACTGATTGTAGTGGAAGGATCTTTTAACAAATGAGAAACTTTAATGCCTTTTAAATGTGTTTTGAATTGCTTTAAATTAGTGTTTTTAATAGGAACAACTTGTTCAGTTGTTTTTAATTTTTATTGTCCGGGTGTGTGGAGTATTTTCCTTCTATACTTTGTTCTCTGCTATAAGCTAATTGGATCTAATTAATTATCTTTGCAGGTAGGAGAACTTGTATAATGTAGTGCACTAGTCCAGGTCAAACTCACTGGGTAACCTTGGGTCAGTCACTTTCTTTCAATCTGACCTACCTCATAGGGCTCTTGTGATGATAAAGTGGGGAGAAGAATCAAAGACATGAATCCTCTCTTGAAGTCACTGGATAACCATTGCCATTGGATAACGATTTAATAATATCAGCCTGCAAATATATCCAGAGCCCTAGAACTATTGCTTATAATGCAAATTACCCCCACCCCCACCCCCATTGCTTCTTTACAGTACAGTATGACCCCTGTATCTGTAGACGATACATTCCTGGGCTTACCATGAAAATGCGAAACAATGGATGATAGCAAACCCTATTGAAATGAATGACTTCTGGTGCAAGTTGACCATAAAGTTGCACTGGAGGACTTAGAGATTCCTAGACACAACACCTCTCTAGGCATTTCTGGGTATTACAGCACAACTCTGGTCAACTGCTGGATGCATACCATAAAATCATGCCTGAGGGCCTAGAAAACGCCTAGGAAGACCACATTTTTTCAGATGTGGGTTACTGAAACTGAGGGTACTGGTCCTATGCATACAGGGGTTGTACTGTACTGGAAGATTCTGGGATGATTGTTTGGTTAACTCAAAGAGTGCATGACTGTTCTACTGCAAGGGTGGGCATAGAGGCCTCTGGGCTTTTCTTGGTTTGGGAGTGGCTAGGGGGTGATAGGGGGAACCCAAAGGTAAATTACCTCTCCAGGAAGCTAGTTGGGGCATTTAAGGTAAAAAAAAAGTCTGAAAAAGTGGGGTGTGGGGGGAAGCTCCTGAGGGTTTAGGCAAGCCTTATTTGGTGGAAAGCCCACTTTGGAGACCCACTTGATGGCTCACGGGCTGCACTTTCCCCAGCCATGTTTTAGTTCTTACCTGAAGGTACTAGAGTCCTGTAGCTAAAAAAATCATAATAATGTTGTCTGCATCAGCGATAAATCATTGTGACTCAGCCAGAATATAGCTGAATGACTATCTGGCGCAACTGTTTGAATGACAGACTTTCCAAGAAAAGCTGGGCTTGACTCTACACACACACTGTGAAAACTACTTGATGCATAATTTCATCTGATGGGTCCTTTGGAGTAGTATGAGCTTTAGTCTACCCAAGTTCCTAAGGAGGTAATCCATAAGACCAGTCCCATGGTCTGGTGAGCCAGGTCTAGTCAAGCTTGAGTTGAATTGCCCAGAGATTTGGTCAGCAACCAAGGTTCTAGTGCCAATGGGCAAAATTCATTGGCACAGCAAAGGTGAGGTTCCAAATTAGACAGCATGGGACAGATGCCAAAAGTAAGTCAAGCATAGGGAACATTTTGTCTGTGTTGTGTGTCTTCAAGTCATTTCTGACTTATGGTGATACTAAGGCAATCCTATCCTGGGGTTTTCTTGGCAAGATTTGTTCAGAGGAAGTTTGCTATTGCCTTCCTGTGAGACTGAGAGAGTGTGACTCACCCAAGATCACCCTGTGGGTTTCATAGCTGAGCTGGGAATTGAACTCCAGTCGTAGTTCAACATTCAAATCCCTATGCCACGCTGAACATACCAGTAAGTGAGGAGTGGATAGCTCTATGTGGGGGGAGGCTGGAGAGGCCAAACAGCATCATCCTCTGTATTTCCAAGGGAACTACAATGTGTTCTCTTCTTTGTTTCAGAAACATTCAGCGCTATCCTGACATCCATGGATCCAACCCACCTGGGCATGGGGGGCATCGCTATGCTAACTTTGAGTGATACAGAGAACAACCTTCATTTTGTCCTGGTGACCAGGGGGCTTCTGGAGTCTGGAGAAGACAAAAGTAAGAAGCGGGGAATTTGTGGGGTGGGACACAGCCATAAGACTGAAAGCATCTGTGTCCCAATCATTTAGGATTAAGAGAGAACCAGGTTGGCTCAACAAAATCTAGGTGTTTATCAGTGGGAGCATCCATGGCAGTAGCATGACAAATCAACTCTGGATTTTAGAAAACATAAATGAAGTATTCAGGGTGCTGAGCCCCATCCCCAAATGTTGTGTGTGTTGCATGCCTTCAAGTCATTTTTTACTTATGGCGATCCTAAGACAAGTGTATTGTAGGATTTTCTTGGCAAGTTTCATTAGAAAGGGTTTGCCATTGCCATCCTCTGAGGCTGAAAGGGTGTGACTTGCCCAAGGTCACTCATTGAGTTTTCATGGCTAAGCAGGGATTTGGACCTTGGTTTCAAGAGTCTTAGTCCAACGTTCAAACTGGTTCTCTTACGTTTAGAGTAAAAGCCAGAGTGTATTCATGTCCCCAATGGCATGGAAATCAGTAGCCATCAACTACAGTAGCCAGTAGATCCAGCTCCCACAGCAGCAAAGGATTCATTGCTGCCACTTAAATGGTCTCTCCTTTCTTGCCAAAAAAACCTCATGGTTTCCCCCATTGTCTTAGGGTCACCATAGGTCAGAAATGACCTCAAGAACAACAATCTTCAGGCTATGTACATAAGGTATATAGGAAACATAAATGAATTCCATGCTTAGACTTTGGTCCTAACTCCAAGATATCTCATTATACATACACAACACACACACACGTATTTATATATATATAAATCCAAAACCCTTCGAAGCATTTTGGATAAGGGAAACTACGGTGTTCTTTTTTCTTCCTTCTTTCCTAGAATCCCCTTTGCTTCCCCTGAGGGTCCAGATTCTGCACCAGGACACAGTCCTTAGAGATATCAAGGCCAATGTCACTGCTCAGGCAAGTCACAATCTTTTCTTCTTGCGTTAATTTAGGGGTCTTGTCCTTCTTGTTAAATTGAGGTACCTCCCTCTTCTTGCTCCTCTTCAAGTATCTCAGTGTGCTCTTTGCCTTCCCAGGACCCTGATTTTGCTGAAGTGCTGACAGGACTTTCAAGCCAAGAGATGCTGTGGTTGGCACAAAGGCAACTGAGGATAAAGGCAGAGATAGAGGGCAGATTTGGGCACCAGATTGCAGGATTCATCACTACCAAGAGAAGCTGTGACAGTGAGTAAAGACATACACACTGACACTGACGCTGCATCTGCACTGCAGAAATAATCCAGTTTGACACCACTTTAACTGCCATGGCTCCATCCTATGGAATCCTGGGATTGTCAGAGAAGGCTAAATATCTCACAAAACTACATATCCCAGAATTCCATAGCATTGAGCCATGACAGTTGAAGCGGTGTCCAAGTGGTTTATTTCTGCAGTGCAGATGCAGCCCTAATGATACAGAAAGGACATTGCCACTTTTTCCTCCCATGGATGGCCTCCTTTATCAGCTGTGTGGCACAAAGAAATTCAGCAAGTATATCTTCCCTGTGGATTTGAAGCAATAAGGTAGCAGCACACAGTGAGATGTATGTGTCCCTGGCTGCATCCACATTGCAGAAATAATCCAGTTTGACACTGCTTTAAGTGCCATGGGTCCATCCTATGGAATCCCAGGATTTATAGTTTGTTGTGACACCAGAGCTCCCTGGCAAAGAAGGCTAAATGTCTTACAAAAGTAATTTCCCAATATTTCCAAGTACTGTACTAGAAGCCTGGGCCACCTTAGGTGTCAATGAAAGAGTTGTTCTCCATTCAACAGACTATTTTCTTATGCAACTCACTGCCACAACACGTGTGTGGGTTATTGTCTTTGATGGTATCAAAAGGGGATTAGACCAGTTCATAGAGGATCAATCTATCAATGGCTATTTGACATGGTACCAAAATGTTCAGAGGCAGTCTGCTTCTCAGTGGAAGGTAGTGGCAGTCAACAGCAGGGAGTGTTTTGTGTGTGCAAGCATACTGAAACTCTGCAGGATGAACATTCCTGCAAGTATGGTGCTTGACTAGATGAATCTTGGCCCAGTCCTATAAAGCAATTGTCTTACCTTTATAAATGCTTTGCCCAGTGAACTTCTGCCTGCTCTGCAGCTCTCCGTAGGGGGTCAAGTGGAGGAAGTATAGACCATGACCTGTGCGGCCCATTGATCCTCTTTTCTGGCCCCTAAAGCAACCTATCAGTCTTCCAAAGCAAACCCCTTGCCTGTTTTTAAAATTTATTTATTTATTTTCATTTGTATTTATTTATTTCATTTGTTCGGGAGGGACCCATGGCAGCTCACAGATAAAAACATTTTTAAAATCTTCATGAAATTTAAAATCATGAAATTAAAATCATCTACCCGCAATATAAAATCACCTACAAATATACAAAAATTAAAAGCATAACAAAAACTTGCCTTCTCCATGAAAACCACCCTGATATGAATTATATATCAAATGCCTGCTTATTTTTCAACAAAACCCATTTAAAGAAATGCACGTAATTTACATAAAACATATTCCTGTTACAGCAACAAAGTTTTCCAGACACACAGTTACATGGACTTCATGTCCTTCTGTCCACATCATTACAACCAGAACTTGGGGAAATGCAGGCTATTTTTCAGTTTTTCACCTCAAACAATCCAAAAAGAGGAGCATAAATCCACAAAGATGAATTTTATATGTGGATTGTTTAATATGTGGACATTTTAGGAGATTATCACATGGACAAATAACACAGTTATTATCGCTTGTACTGTAATTCTCCACTGATTCCTCTGGGTGATTCCATCCTGGCTGCATCCCAGGTCCCAGGTGTGCTTTAGAGGTTGCTTTTCCAAGCTGGGAGTTTTCTGTCTTTGAAAAGCGTCCCCCAAAGTGTTCCTGGGACCAGGATGCCGCCAGGATGCAGTCGCCCGGTGGAATTGGCATCAAATTATGAGCGATAATATCCGCCTACATCCTGTTAGGGAGCAGTCAGATTATTTGTCCAGGTGATAATCTCCTTATTTATCCTTTTAAACTGATGTGTGTCTTAACTGATATTGTTTGTTAATTGTTGTTGTCCCCCACCTTGATCTTTAGGGAGAGGTGGGTAAGAATTATTGTTGTTGTTGTTGTTGTTGTTAAAATGATCCCATATGGGAGAAAAGCAGGAAAATAAATGAATAAATCTGCCTGTTTATTCTCCCCCCCCCAAAAAAAAAGCCACCAGCTACCCCAAAGTACTAGTTTCAAGATCAAGAAAATTAAGAAGATTAAGATTAAGTAGCAGAGCCCTCCCTCCAGTCTTTTTGCCTTGTTCCAGACCTGAGAGGAAGAGAAGAACTGCTGGACCTGATCCCCTTCCCTACCACCATTCCCTTCTCCTTTTGTGTCGTGTCTTTTTAGATTGTAAGCCTAAGGGCAGAGAACCATCTAATTAAAAATAATAATTGTAAGCCACAGTGAAGAGTGGGGTATAAATACTGTAAATTAATAATTAATAAGATCAAACTTAGCCCCAAATGGTGACTGAAAATGCCACACCTTCACTTCCAGTTTGCAGCCTATGAGGCGGTGGTCCCAAGTGGGCAAATTGCCCCACCAACACAGTTGCCCACCACTGTTTTAGGTTGAATATGCCGTTTTATAAGTAATTGATGACTCCCCTGTCTGGATTTGGTTTATTATGAGTTCTGGCAAAATAATCAGCATGATCATATCCCTTCTTCTTTCTTGCTTCCCAGCCATACAGAGTGTGCTGTGTGGAAGAGATGCCCTGATATCCACCCGGACAGGGGCTGTGGGTTCTGCTAAGTTCAACCTGCATGCAAATGGTACTTTGGAGTATCAGGTAGGAAAGAGTTTCCCATCGTGTATAAGACAGAACCTTTCAACTACACTTCACAGAATCCCCCAGAAAAGAGAGGAGAGGGTTTCAGGGATAGGCCAGATTGTGGGAAGGAGAAGGTTTTAGGCTACCTTCCAGGAAAGAGGTTAGAAGGAGAGTTACTATGCAGCAAATTAATTCCCAAACTCAGGCCTTGCGGTGTTTTGGACTGTGGCTCCCAGAATCCCAGACCATTGGCCATGAGGGCTGAGGTTTCTGAGAGCTGAAGTCCAAAATACCTGGAGTACCAGAGTTTGGAAATCACTGCCTTAAGAGAATCTGGGAGTACATTATGCTTGTCTCATATTTGAAGCAAGCATTGTAAGCCCTATGATACTCACATGGTATTTTGGTATCCCTTGGTATTTGCTGGGGTTTGGTTCTAGGACTCCCTGTGAATACCAAAATCCATAAATATTCAAGTCCCATTAAATACAGTGGCATAGTAAAATGGTGTCCCTTATACAAAATGGCAAAATCAAGGTTTACTCTTTGGAATTTATATATTTTTGAATATTTTCAATCCGTGGATGGTTGAATCCATGGATAAAAGAATCTGTGGATACAGAAGGCTGGCTGTACTTCCTTGCTGCACATTTCTGTGACTTTTAAAAATACCCTCCAACTTTTCTGATTTAACAGGCAGTGAATCCACATTGCAGAAATAAAGCAGTTTGACACCAATTTAACTGCAGAATTCTGGGATTTATCATTTGTTTTGATGCCAACACTCTCTGACAGTGAAGGCTAAATATCTCACAAAACTACCAGTCCCAGAATTTCCATGTCATTGAGCCATTTCTGGCATTATTTTAATATGCATTATTTCAATAAAGCATTATTTCTGCAGTATGGAATAGCTGAGGGACAGTCCCCAGTAATCCACTTTTTCAGTTGATTTTAAAATGTCCCAGTTTTTTCTCTTCATCCCACTTTCCCCCTTTATCCTCCACCTTACTTCACTTGCTGCAAACTGAGTTGAAAGGGCAAGAATTGTTTACACTTAGTTAACTCTGGAGGAGGAACAGGCAAAAACACTTTGCTGCAGCTTCTTCTTCCTCATTAATAACTGTTGCCATCTTGACCATGCTCTAATGTTGCTTGTGCCTTGGTTTTCATTGT
The DNA here is from genome assembly GCA_034509955.1 of Urosaurus nigricauda. Taxonomy (NCBI): domain Eukaryota; kingdom Metazoa; phylum Chordata; class Lepidosauria; order Squamata; family Phrynosomatidae; genus Urosaurus; species Urosaurus nigricauda. The sequence goes on from JAOEGL010000003.1 coordinate 270,688,216, forward strand.
GAAATGTCGGAAGGTATGCTTTAATCAGGAGCCAGCATGGTGTAGTAGTTTGAGCATTGGACTATGACTCTGGAGACCAGGGTTCGATTCCTGGTTTGGCCATGAAACCTGCTGGGTGACATTGGGCAAGACACATAATCAGCCTCAGAGGATGACAGTGGCAAAACTTCTCTGGACAAATCTTGCCATAAAACTCTGGAAAAATATTGCTATAAAATTCCATGAGTTAGGGATGCCATAAGACTTGAGATACACCACCACCACCATGCTTTAACTGCCATTTTTCCATCACTCCCATATGGTCCTGAGAACCATTTATATTGCAGAGAGTCCTCCCATAAAGATTTCCTTTCCCTTGTGGTTAACATAATTGCATCTTCTGTTGGTTTTCTATCCCCCCCCCCCCCAGGTCCAGGTGGCAGGAACAGGAACTGAAGTCATTGGTGTCACACTGGAGACGAAACCACGCAGACGAAATAAGCGTAATATCTTATATGACATGACACACAGCTATAAGGATGGAGTGGTGAGTTGTGGTGGAAAACAAGAGGCGGCAGGAGTCTTGGAAGAGGAATATGTGAACATACAGCAGAGCTGGCAGAGCTGTACTGCAGATGTTTGGCATCTTGAACTCTGCAGGGCTACAGCCTTGCTGTCATGACCTTCCTTTCGGTGACTGAAAGTAATGATAAATACATAAAGCCTGCATCCACACTGCAGAAATAATCCAGTTTGACACCACTTTAACTGCCATGGCTCAATACTATGGTATTATAGGAAATGTAATTTGTGGTGGCATCGACAGAGAAGGCTAAATGTCTCATGAAACTACACTTCCCAGAATCTCATAGCATTGAGCAATGGCAGTTAAAGTGGTGCCAAAATGGATTATTTCTCCAGTGTGGATGCAGGCATTGTTACTTATCCAGCTGCTGAGTGTATGTGTAGCTGTTTGGGGTTAAGGAGGATCCTGAAATAGCCTCACAAAGGGGGTGGGGGCTATCTTGATGGGGGGAGGAGGAGTTGGCCGAAATATTTTTTTAAAGGTGCCAGGTCTTGGATATCTGGATAGATAGATAGAGAGAGAGAGAGATATAATAGTTTATATATTTTAGTCATGTAAGCTGCCCTGATTGCTGCAGCAGAAAGGCAGGGTATAAGAATAAAGTTCATTATTTATTTATTGGAGGTGGTCCCAAGGGGCAAATTGAGCCTCCCTCTAAGCTGCATGCAGCCTAGAAGAAGCATAAATACCACATTAGCTGGCTGGGACTTCCATTTTAATAATGATGATAATAATAATAATGATGATGATGATGATGATGATGATGATAATAATAATAATAATAATAGAGGTGGAAGAGATGACAAGGGCCATCCAGTCCAACTCCCTGTCATGCAGGAACTTACAATCAAAGCACCCCCAACAAATGGCCATCCAGCTTCTATTTAAAAGCCTCCAAAGAAGAAGACTTCACCTTACCCCAAGGCAGAATATTTCACTGTCAAATATCGCTTACTGTCAGGAGAGTCTTCCTAATGTCTATGTGGAATCGCTTTTCCTGTAGTTTGACTCCATTGCTCTGTGTTCTAAGCTCTGGAGTAGCAGAGAACAAGCTTCCTCCATCTTCAATATGATGGTGATGATGGCGATGATCATGATATTTTTTTATTTCTTATTAATTAACACTTTGTACAATATCTTGCAAACTCTTTCTCTTTTACTCAGGCAAGTGGAACCTGGGGGCAAGTGACTGGGCGTGATGCCCACATGCTCCTGCAGAATGAGCTCTTCCTAAATGTGGCCACCAAAGAGTTTGAAGATGGAGAGCTGCGTGGCCAGATCACCTCTCTGCTGTACAGTGGACTCCTGGCACGAAACCAAGGTACCAGTGCATGTCACCAAGCAACATCAGAAGTTATTCATATTCATGAGGGAAAACACAAAAGCTGGGTGAGGCTGCAGCAGTTTGACTTTGCCTGAGCCTACTGGGAAAAGCAGGATGCTGTCGCTTCCAACCCTTGGTTGAGTTAACTGAATACACACTACTTTTTCACTTTGAACTCACTTTGTAGCAATTCAAGTAAGATGGGGACAAAAGTGGGAGGATGAGAGAGAAGCAGGGACATTTTAAATGCAGCTGAAATGTGGGATGTATCTCTGTCAGATTGGGGCAATTGGACGGCATGCTCCTCTCCCCCAACATCCCAGATTCTGTGTGAAATTTTGCTCCCAGTCGCAATGATAATTTGCCCTTCCTTCACACAAATTGGACTGCAAACATATTGTTACTCATCCTGCCCAGGTATTAGACCATAAACATCCTGTGTTGTCCCCTGGGCTCAGCCAGTCAGTATCAGCCAGTTCACTAAGATAAGCACATAATACAACAGTGTAAATTCTCTTGCCAAATTCAATATTTTCCTGCAGTTTTCTTGAAAATTAAATTATTAATGTTGTCAAGCCCTCTAGACCTAAGAGTATTTATAACTGGGAATGTTACTGAGAAAAATTCCACTTATTAAAAACAAGCACTTGAACTGTTGTGAGCAAATACAAGCTGGGAAAGGGGCAGAGGTTATCATGCTACAGTTCTGCCAATCTGGGTTCTTTTTTTAGAGCCTGAAAAAGTTCCTTTTTTGTACTGAAAGTCATGAATCCTTCTGAGCCAGCAGTCTTCCCCCCCCCCCCCTTGAACATTGACATTTTTATTTGTTAAATTTTAAATGTGGATCATTTTAGGATATGTATGTCTTATTTGTCATATACATGTTTTAATTAATGTGTGTTTAATTGATGTTGTGCATTGTTTATTTGTTGTTCCCCGCATTGATCCATGAGGAGTGGAGGGTAAGAAATGATAGATAGATAGATAGATAGATAGATAGATAGACAGATTCCTGAGGGTTCTGTTAAGTTTGCTGTAAAGAAGCATGGGTTCCCACAATCTGGTTATTGTTGCCTCTGCATTCATTAATACACATCATGGGGGAGGGAGCCTCTTTGTAGCAATTTATTGGATCTTTCACAGAAATCTTCCAAAAGTTTTTTTAAAAAATAAAATTATATGTTTGCCAAGGTGGTCTTATAGTTTCCAGGACAATTTTTCCCCTTCCCTGATTTTTTTAAAGAAAATTATTCTTTGAATTATGGTGTTACATTGCAAAAGTGACATTTCACTAACACACCACAGCACAATATCGAGGTATAACACTGCTCTCCATTGCTGGAAAAATCTTGCAAGGATACTCCTGAACAGATTAGTTCCTACTATTGCAGAAGAACTTCTCCTTGAAAGCCAATGCGGCTTCAGAGCTAATAGGAGCACTACAGATATGGTATTTCCTCTTAGACAACTGCAAGAGAAATGTAGAGAGTAGAACAAAGGACTCTTATGTAACATTTGTCAACCTTACCAAAGCCTTTGACACTGTGAGTAGAAAAGATCTGTGGCAGATCCTAGAACGACTAGGATGTCCCCCCAAATTCCTCAAAATGATCATCTTGCTACAGGAGGGCCAGCACAGTCAAGTCAGATATGGTGATGCTCTCTCAGAGCCCTGTCTAATAACTAATGGTGTGAAACAAGGCTGTGTTCTCGCTCCAACTCTATTTACAATCTTCCTCAGCATGATACGCCACATGGCTATGGCAGATCTCAAAGAAGAAGAAGAAGAAGAAGGCATCTATATACGTTACCGTACTGTTGGTAGCTTGTTTAACTTAAGCCATCTGAGGGCTCACACAAAGACTCTAAACTATCTAAACCATGAGCTGCTTTTCGCTGACGATGCTGCCCTTGTTGCCCATACAGAAGCAGCTCTGCAACGCCTAACATCCTCCTTTGCAATGGCTGCAGAGCTGTTTGGGCTGGAAGTCAGCCTGAAGAAAATGGAAGTCCTCTATCAGCCTGCACCTCAGGAAGAGCACTATCACCCCCACGTCACCATAGGCAAATCTGTGCTTAAGTCCGTCCAGCAGTTCACCTACCTGGGAAGCATAATCTCCTCAGACGTCAAGATTGATAAAGAGATCAATCACAGATTAGCAAAGGCATTCGGAAGGCTTCACAAGAGAGTCTGGAGTAACAAACACCTGAGGCGAAGCACAAAAATCAGTGTGTACAGAGCCATTGTATTGTCCATTCTCCTCTATGGGTCTGAAACATGGGTCATCTATAACCAACATCTACGACTCCTCGAACACTCTCATCAGCACTGTCTACGCACAATCCTAAACGTACACTGGACTGACTATGTGATGAATGTTGCTGTCCTGGAGCAAACAGGGATCACCAGCATTGAGGCCATGCTATTGAAAATGCAGCTGTGCTGGGTAGGTCATGTTTCCAGGATGGAGGACCACTGCCTCCCAAAAATAGTACTCTACAGTGAACTCGACACAGGTCAGCATAAGAGGGGCACCCCAAAGAAGAGATACAAGGACTCCCTGAAACAACATCTCAAGCTCGGCCCAATTGATCACCAACAATGGTCTGCCCTGGCCTCACATCAGGAGGCATGGAGAGGCACTATCCACAATGCTGCAGCCTCTTTCGAAAATTCATGGACGAATCTCGAAGAGAAATGACAACTCAGAAAGAACCACAACTTGGAAACATCACCAAAGGAGACTTTCTGCTGTGCTCTCTGCAACCAGACTTGTTTATCTCGGATTGGCATTTTTAGTCATCAGTGCGCTTGTAGAAAGCATGGGATGAGTCCTTCCTGAATCTTTGTTAGTGAAGAAAAGCCAGAGAGACAGCACAATTACTCTTTTTTAAAAGTGAAAGAGACAATGAGAGAGAGAGAGAGATGAAGGTGCAATGGTGGGTTCTCTCCATTATCTTGGCAACTAGATATCAGGGATATCTTCAGGGATCTGATACTTGAGAGTAAGAGTGGGAGGAAATCCACCAGATGGAACAAGGCAGAATCAGGTCTGCAGGAGACAGAGGAGAGAGAAAATGTGAAGTTTCTTCATGCACCCTTCCTTTTATATTCTTTCCAATTCTGAAACCCAGAGCAACTCATCAGATGCTTAGAAATCTAGTAGAAAATAATATGGATTGACCACTCCAATCTGGAAATCCAAAATTCAAAAAACCTCCAAAAACTGAAACTTTTTGCTTCTAGCCAACCATGTCTGCTACTAACCTCAGTCTCTCTCCAGCCTCCCATCTCATATACAACAAAATAGTGAGTGAATGAGGCACAAGGCTGGAAAGAGTCTGAGGATCTGTGAAATGACTTTTTTGCTCCAATATGTCTCAAAATAAAATAAAAAGACACTCACTTTGAGGGTGGAAATAAAAGGTTGCAGTTGATGCTGGAGATCTCCATAAAATAGTCTGGAACAACAGAAGTGTTTGGATATTTTAAAGACTCCAAGAAGTATAGCAACAAATATATCAGGTTCCAGTGATTTTTCCTTCTAGAGGACCAAAAACCAAGGATTCTTTCTCCCAATTGGAGTAAGTCTGTGGACACATCAAGACTGATTTTAAAAACCAGAAAATCCCAGATTATGTTCCTGTTCTCCATTTTATTTTGGAGATCCATATGTGTTTTGTTTATCCCAGAATATTTTCTCTCAACTCGGTGACCAGAAGGTGACAATGGAATCACAGACAGAATCCAGATTATTGAACAAATGGCAAGGGCCCTCAGTCCTTCAGAGTCAAAGAGGTTAGTTGTTTGTTGCTACCTGTCTTTGAGTCGATCCTGACTCATGGCAACCCTGTGGATGAGACATTTCTGAGACCCCCTGTGCTCCATTGCATTGCTTAAGTCTTGTGCATTCATGCCTGTGAACCACACCTGTTTCATTGGTACAATAAGATGTGTTATACCAGCTCTGCACTTCAGTTTACTTTAACCCATTATAAAATCAGAAAGAGGAGAAACAAAATCTGAGTCTTTTCAGTTGGTATGGATGCACTCAGAGAATAATTTATCCAATAGCAACACCCTAACCCAGGCATCCTGTTCCTCCAATGCATCCAACTTTTTAGGGTGCTATTTCCCACATTTATTTGATCTTTGGGTATTTTGCCAACTTATCAACACATTTGACCCATCTGGAAGTGTCCCAAGTTTGTGATTTGTGACCTTTTGCTCTGCAGAACTTCCCATCCCCTTAGCTGGCCAGTTTGTGTCCCCTCCTGTACGCGCTGGATCTGCTGGGCATGCCTGGGTGTCTTTGGATGACCACTGCCACCTGCACTATGAGATCGTGGTAGCTGGCCTTGGCAGGGCAGATGATGGCACCGTCAGTGCTCACCTGCACGGTTTTGCTGAACTGGGTGAACTCCGGGAGAGCAGCCTCCGGGAGCACAGACGTCTGCTCAGAGGCTTCTATGGCACCGAGGTAAGACACTTTGGAGAGGGTCCTCAGGGCCAAAGAGCTTGGAAGCTGCAGTGCCACAGAGCTTGGAAAAATTGTAATCTCAAAAAGTAACTTTTCCACATTTGGGTACATCTAAATGAAAATGCCAGCCTGGCTATTCCCAGAGCTTTGGAAAAAAAATCACTTTTTTGTACAACTCTCACAATTGCTCAGATATTATGGCTAGTAGAGAATTCTGAGAGCTGTAATCTTTTTTAAAGTTTTTTTTTTCTTTTCTTATTGAAAGTGTTCCAGTTAAGAGTTTTGCTGCCATAAGAGAAGAATCCTTCTTGGTGGCTGTTCCCAGACATTGGAAGTCCTTCCCTAGGGAAACCAGGATGGCTCTGCCTTGTTCTCCTTTGATATTAAGTTAAAATGTTTTTATGTCTATAGGCTTTTAGAAATTGAAGTGGACTTTTAATGCTGCGCAGTGCTGTTTTTAAGATTCATACATTGTCGTTTAATGAAATTTAATGTTCAGTGTTTTAATTTTTTTCAATTGTTTGATTATTTTTAAAACAAACTTAATGTTTATTCTTTTAGTAAAGGTTTTGCATAGTCTTATTTTGTATTATTCTAAATATGATGTTAGCCACCTTGAGTCCCATCATTGAGGGTGTTGCGAGGTATGAATCCCATTGTGGGAGAAAGGTGGGATATAAATCCTTGAAATAAATAAATATTAATAATGAATAAAATGAGGAGGTGGAGGAAGAGGTGATGGTGGTGGCCATTAACCTAGAGAGATAATTTAAAAAAAAAAAAAGTTGAGACCTTCACAGAGAATTAGTTCATCAAATGCTATATTATCCATGGTCATTTAAAAAAGCCCTCCACTTAATACCTCTAAATACAAAATAAAAGGAAGGAAAGCTACCACTCACTGCAATTTCTTTTTTGAGTTTCCAGAGGTGTCATTTTTGGACTACAACTCCCAGAATTCACCAGACAGAATTGTTTAGACATCTCTAGCCAGGTGTCTCCTTTAGATCATAATTCCAAGGGCCATCCTCAAGGAAACAGAATACTGGACCAGAGATTCTCCTCCCCCCCCCCCCCAAAATGGACCAGAATCCTGATTCAAGAATGACCCGTACTGTGGAATTTTAATACATGACTTTAGCAGTTTGACCATGTAATATGATTGCTCGTTCATTCTTTCATTTTGCTTTCCATCCACCTCTGCTTCCAGAGAAGAGATCCATGCAGCTTAAAAACTGTATTTTCTAGATTTTCAAAAGCTGGCCAAGAAAAAGTGCTTGCTTGCCTAGTACCACTTTTGAGCTGAAGGATGTTATGGGGGGTTGGCACTTAACCCACCACTTTTCCACCAGATATGAGGCTCTACCTAAACCTTCACGGCCATCAAATGAGAAGATTTCCACAAACCTCACTGTTATCACCAAGAGTGAGGGCTTTCCCTCGTATCCACCTATGCCACCAATGTAAGGACCTCCTCCTGTCCTACTCTGTGGCCACTAACTGACCTCCTAGATGTCCTCAAGGTACCTGTGTGAGATAATATGCAACTTTTATCTCCACAGGACACCATCCCTCTTTATTTACTGCTGCCACCACAGACACCTTGTCTGAATCTAGGCTTTATAATGTATAACACTCCTGGAGAACAGAAGGAAATAAATACAAAAACAATACAGTGGGCCCTTTATACCCATTGGGGTTTGGATCCAGGATCCCCCATGGATACCAAAATCCATGGATGCGCATCCCTCGTATTAAATAGGGAATTGTATACAATATAGTTGTATACAATTGTATCTCATATAAAATAGCAAAATCAAGGTTTGCTTTTTTGGCATTTATATTTTTTTGAATATTTTAAAGCCATGGGTGGTTGAATCCATGGATAAGGAATTTGTGGATACGGAGGGCCAACTGTACCTTATTAACAGAAGTTGTACATAACAAAAAAAATATATTAATTTACACAGGCCTGCGATGAAAAAACTGTAATTGTTTTAAATATTTTTAATGGAGGAATGTGTAAAGTATTAGCATTGGGATTGGCACGGCTGTCTAGAGCCCCACTAATGTGTTTTTCCTTCCTCAATAGGCCCAAGGGGTTGTGAAAGACCTAGATAGAGAACTACTCCACCATCTGGCCCAAGGCACAGCCTTCCTACAAGTCAGTACCAAGGCAAACCCCCGAGGAGAGATGCGGGGAAAGGTACGTGGTGGTCACTAGTCTTCCTCTCTCCACATTTCTGTGAGGCTTCTCTTGTTCTTGAAGTAATAGTGGAAACTTCTGATCTGACTGGATATGGGTCTGTAGGATCTGTTGCTGCCATCATTGTACTGTTGTTATGTGCCTTTATGTTGTTTCCAACTTATGGCACCCTAAGGCAAACCAGCATGGTGTAGTGGTTTGACCATTGGGCTATGACTCTGGAGGCCAGGGAGTTTATCGCATCACTAAAAAATCAGCTTACCTTTCTCATTTTGAAGTCTAATTCAGGATGCAGCTGGATATTATCAGACGCATTTTGCTGCCAATGCTGCTGGCCGAGTGCAGCACGGCTAACTTCCAGCTAGAATACGAGCTCAGCCAGCCGATTTGCAAAGCCAGGAGCTTCCTAGTTTTGAAAAGACACCAGTTGAGCTTGGATTCTAATTGGAAGTTAGCTGGGCTGAACTCAGTTGGTGGCATTGGTGACAAAATTCGTCTGATAATACCTGGCTGCATTCCAAATTAGAATTCAAAACGGGAAAGGTAAGACAGATTTTTTAGCAATGTTATAAACTCCCACTGTTCAAATCCTGGCTCAGCCATGGAAACCCATTGGGTAACCTTGGGCAAGTCACACTCTTAGCCTCAGCGGATGGCCATGGCAAACCCCCTCTGAAGAAACGTGCCAAGAAAACCCCATGATATGTTCACTTTAGGGTCACCGTAAGACAGACGTGACTTGAGGGCACACAACAACAACAAAGCCAAAGCTATCACAGGATTTCTTTGGCAAGATTTGTTCAAAGGGGGTTTGCCTTTTATTTCATTTTATTTATTTCATTTTATTTATTTCAAGGATTTATATCCCACCTTTCTCCCACAATGGGATTCAATACATGTCACCCAGTGGGTTTCTGTGGTCAAGCAGGGATTTGAATCCTGGTCTCCCAGAGTCGTAGATTAACATTCAAAGAAGAAAATAGTGCAGTTTGGAAGGTATTTGTGTACAGATAATGAATAACTTAAGATTAATTCTTTTTTGAAATAGTTGCATAATGATTGCAACTTAATGGGATAACTTCACTCCTTTTCTGTAACATATTTATTTATTTATTTAAAGCATTAATTTATAGAAAGGTATAAATATCCTGCCATCCAGTGAAAAAGTATCCCAAATTCAGGCATTTTTATAATTATATGAAGTGGCCTAACTACGATGGCAATTAACTTTTTGGAATTCAGAACTGAAAATAATTTTTAAAACAGCAACAGAAAATCTGGCAACAACTGAAAGAAAGACCAATTTTATTTTGGTACAAGTTTTCCTGGACTTGATCCCACCTCATCATGCATATGATGAAGTAACCTAAATGTAATTTTCTAAGCTCAGGGAGCAGCCTCTTGACTTCGGCCACTCATGTGCATCTTTTATTACAAAAATAAGAGTTATTCCTCGCACCTCTTCTTTTTAGGTGAATGAGGCAGATGTCTGAATAATAAACAAGGCTGCTCCTGTCATATCTAATTTTGCCCTCAACTGTCAGCAAGCAGGAAAGGGTGAACCTCTTTCCACTCTCTCTAGAAATTCCTCTGGCCTTTTGGCTTTCTGTAAAAATTCCTCTGAGGATCAGTAGGCACATTTTTGTCTCATGTTTTTGGCTGAGATAAAATTCACAGGGCCATGAAGAACCTCCCTGAAGAAATATTGTGAGTCTTATCAAGATGTTCTTTGGCTCTGAAAGCTGAAATTCCTCAAACAATTAGTCCAAGTGGGAACTGCCAAACTGGCCAACACATTTACATTGAGGCAAATTTAGCAGCCCTTTTCTGAGTGCTGATGGGTGGGCAGCAGCTTTGTGTTTGTTTTACCAGAGTGATAGAAAGTTCCATCAAGCACAGATATATAATGGGGGACACCTGGCTGAACGAGACCACATGTGAAAGGGATCTAGGAGTCCAAGTGGACCACAAGTGGGCCACAAGTTGACCACAAGTTGAACATGAGTCAACAGTGCAATGCAGCAGCTAAAAAGGCCAATGCAATTTTAGGGTGCATCAATAGAACTATAGTGTCTAGATCATAGGAAGTAATAGTGCCATTCTATACTGCTTTGGTCAGGCCCCACCTGGAATATTGTGTCCAGTTCTGGGCACCACAATTCAAAAAGGATATGGAGAAACTGGAGCGTGTCCAAAGGAGGGCGACTAAAATGGTTAAGGGTCTGGAAACCATGCCTTATGAGGAAAGACTAAGGGAACTGGGGATGTTTAGCCTGGAGAAGAGAAGGTTTAGAGGTGATATGATAGCCTTGTTTAAATATTTGAAGGGTGTCATATTGAGGAAGGAGCAAGCTTGTTTTCTGCTGCTCCAGAGACTAGGACCCGGAAAATGGATGCAAGCTCCAGGAAAAGAGATTCCACCTCAACATTAGGAGGAACTTCCTGACAGTAAGGGCTGTTCGACAGTGGAACACACTCCCTCGGAGGTTGGTGGAGTCTCCTTCCTTAGAAGTCTTTAAGCAGAGGCTGGATGACCATCTGTCAGGGATGCTTTGACTGGAGTTCCTGCATGGCAGGGGCTTGGACTGGATGGCCCTTGTGGTCTCTTCCAACTCTATGATTCTATGATTCTAAGTCCCAGAATTCCCTGTCCAACATGGCCATTGACTTCTGGGCCTTGTGATCCAAGAAGGAACTTTTTACAACTCTTTCACAGGTCTTCACCCTTTTGCTTTTGAGACAAACAGTCATCACTAACACTTAAAACTCCTAGATCACTGTAATCTTTCCAAAAGGGAAAGGAAGCAAACACTGCAGTTTTGAGACCAGGACATTGCTAGGGGGCTGCACGGGGTGCAGACCCTTTGGGTGACATCTCAGAGGAGTTGACCACCCAATGGGGCAATTGCTCACCATCTGCTAGGCGACCTCAGTAAAAGCGGGGAAGAAACGGTATGGAAAAAGAGGAGGATGCCACCAGCTATTGTAGAGCAGGTAGAGAGGGGGGCAGTAGGTCAAGAAGTGGCAGTAGCATAGCAATAGCAATAGCATTTACATTACTATACCGCTTAGTAGTGAACTCAGCATTCTCTAAGTGGTTTACAATCTGTAAGCCCATTCCCTCTAACAAGCTGGGTACTCATTTTACCGACCTACGGAAGGATGGAAGGCTGAGTCAACCTTGGAGCCCTGGGATTGAACTCACAATGTTGTGGCTGTAGTACCGTCATTTAACCACTGTGCCACCAGGGCTTCACCAGTAGGCAGGGAAGGGCACTCTGTGTCTGTCCACCCCCTCCTAATTGCCACACTGCTCTCCCAATCCCAGCCAAGCTGCCTGGCAGTAACACACCCTGCAGCCCATGCCCCCACCGGTCTTTTGTGGATCTGATTGGGCTGCTGGCCAGCTATGAAAGGGGAATGCCATTAGTGGTCTTTGTGCTCCCTCCCTGCCTTCTTTGCCTGAGTGCCCCCCCCTTGCAATCCTGCACTTCCTGGCCAAGCTGCCAGGCTACTGCCACTGCTGAGGAGCTGAAGGAGGAGGAGGAAGCTCCTGCTGCCAGATCAGCAGAAGGCACTGCCATCACTGAAGGAGAGGGAGGAAGGGAGAGAATGAATGGGTTGGGGCAGGTGGACAGAGGCAGTTTCAACCTCCTGCTGCCCCCCAAGCTCCAGAATCAAAGCAGAGCATGCACCAGAGCACCCAGGAAGCCACTGTGCTCCCCCATGGACTTCACTCTGGAATTCCTCTGTGTTTCATGGTCCTTCATCCTCCTCCCACTTGACTACCCACCTGCCTACCCTTCGGAAGCAGCACCCAGGCTTCTAGAGGCATTTGGTAGTGAGATCACTTCTGCTTTCCCATCCCAATATGATCACACTGGGTAACAGCAAGTTTGAGACACTGTATGGGTGGGATAAGTGGAGTTGAAAGGTCCTGTCAAAAATGGCGCCATTGCATCCTTTCCTATCTAAATATCGAAAGTGGAATGCAGTACATAAATTACAAGATCTTCTTGCACAGACCCACTGAGGGAAACAAGAGTTGAAATTTCTGGATCGCCTTGCCAAATTAGATACTTGAATACATCCCTCCCAGGGACATTTTGGGCATGGTTTGAAAGCTTGGAAAGCCATTGTAAATTGACAGTGACTGAGGTCACGGAGAGCGAGAGCTTCCAAAATTATCCTGTGTTCCTTAGTGAGTGGGGAAATTTAGAAGCGTAGCTAGCTGCCAGATACTGTTGCTTGCCAGGATTGTAAATTTTGCACTTAACATATGGATTTTGCATTCCTAGCCAGTAGGGTTCTTATGCCTTTGTTCTTCCCTAAGGGAGGCTCAGAGCTTTTAGCAGCACTTAACAGGCAAATATTCAACAAGTGTTTTTCTGGGTATGGAGGAGAAGTGATGGGGCAAAACATTATGCAGGCTGCAGATAACACAGGTATGCTTGTTCATTTGTTTGTTTAGTTTAGGCCTAGGCAATGTCTACAGATTTAGGGGTCCTTTCTACTCTCAGACATCTGCACTATGTTGCTATACCTGCTGCTAGTTTTGTTGCCAAAATTCAGGAAAGAAAAGCTTTTCCCATTGAAAGTTAAAACATTAAATGAAAACAGTGCTCAGAATCACAAAAACCCTATTGTCTTCCTTCTGGATGCTGTAAGAACTGAAATAGCTACCCACTGGAATATGGAGATTTAAGTCTGGAAAAATGGTGGACTAGAGTTTGGAATACATAGTTAGTTGAAAAACTTTCCCACACCAGAACAGAGAATGGAGGAGAACTGCATGGCCCTTGGGGTTTCTTCCACCTCTGGGATTCTGTGATTCTGTAATCTGGAGTTTGGGGAGAAAACTATTTTCTTGGATTATAATTCTCAGAATTGCCCAGCAATGGCCATGCTGGCTGGAAAGTTTCTGGGAGTTATAGTCCAAAAGGTAACTTTCCCAAACTGCTAATTATCCATGACAACTAAGTCAGCTATATTTCCAGAAACGTTTGCTCTGGCGTCTTCCTCATTGTTAGGTCTTGGCCAGGCTGAGTTGTGTTCCCTTGCCAGGCATTTCTCAGTACTCATTCCCCTGGTGTCTGCAGTGGGAAAATTCATAACACGGAAATTTGCAAAGACAGGCTCTCATCGGCCTTGTGGCTTTGCTGGGCCTCAGGCCAACATTACCGATGGCTTCCCAGACACTGTGTTTGGCTGGGAGGCTGCCAGCCGTCTTGGCATCAAGCAGTCGCTGTGGCACGTGTGCCTTCCCTCCATTTGCACATCGGTGCTTGTTCTGGGATTGAAAAGGAAGTGAATACCATCTGTCCTGAGTGAATTAGCAGGGTGTTTGGCACTTGTAGGTAGGAGACAGGTGGACTGGCCCTAAATCAAAAGGCAAGTCGGCTTGGTTTTTGCAGGGACAAGCTCAAATGTTGTAGGAAAAAGATATCTTGTTTGCACTGGATAGAAGCGAAGTAACATGGTGAAGATACTATGGCCCTCCAGACTTCTCCTCCCATGAGTCCTGACCAGCATAGCAAATGGTGTGGAATGCTGGGAATAAAAACCTCCACAGAAGGAAAGTAAACATTCCACATCATTGGCTGTGCTGGTCAGATTTAAGTTTTGAGTCAGTCCTTGCCCTTGCATTTGGTCTGTTTCCATTCATGCTTCTGGGAGTTGCAGAATCCCATTTGTTGTTATCATTTACCCTCAAATTGGCTTCATCTTACAGTGGACTATGGATGAGACCTCCAAGAGCCTCTTCAGCGGTCTTGCAATCTCAGGGCCATGGCTTCATTGATTGAACCAATCCACTTTTATTGCAACCTTTCTCTGTTGCTTGTGCTTTCCACTTTTATTATATTTTCCCATGAGTCATGTTTGCTCACGTTCAAAGTAGGACAACCTTAGTTTGTTCCTCATGGGCTTCTAGGGAGAGTTCAGTCTTGATTTGCTTTGGTAGCCATTCATTTGGCTGAATCCCATTCCATTTCTCTAATAGCCACTCTTCCTTTAGGTGCACATTCCTAACCACTGTGAAGCAGGAGGTATGCGGATGTCCCCTGAAGGCCCAGAAGAGGAGATCCTGGAAGATCTGAACATAAAGGAGCCTGAAGAGCTGAAGAAAGACCCCAATTCTTGCTTTTTTGAGGGACAACACAGACCGCATGGCTCCCGCTGGGCTCCAAACTATGACAAGAAATGTTCTATATGTAGCTGCCAGGTGAGTGGAAAGAAGATAGAACAATATGCTGGCTGCTGCTACACTGGAGTGTTAGGGTGTATCCACACTGCAGAAATAATCCCATTTGACACCAATTTAACTGCTATGGCTCAGAGCTATGGAATTCTGGAATCTGTTGTTTTGTGAGCTACTTAGCCTTCTCTGTCACAGAGTTCTGGTGCAAACTACAATTCTCAGGATTCCATAGCACTGAGCCATGGCAGTGAAAGTGGTATCAAACTGGATTATTTCTGCAGTGTGGATGCAGCCTGACACAGCTTTAACAATCATGATTCCATCCTGTGGAATCTTGGGATTTGTAGTTTGTTTTGGCACCAGACCTCAGATAGAGAAAGCTAAATAGCTAATAGAACTACACATCCCAGAACCCCATAGTATTGAGCCATCACAGTTAAAGCAGTGTCAAACTGCATTAAACCTCCAGTGTAGCAGCACCTACAAGAAGCACCAGTCCCCATTACCTTCCAGCCTTTAGGGTGAGCACAGTTATGTCTGCTGGAATTTTGTAAGTTTTTTGGCATCATTTTTCTTTGCTTCATCTTTTACATCCTTTGCTATATTCCCCTATGCTTTACCCTCAACATATCCATGGGTCATATCAAAATCCACAATTTTGGTCCCAAAACCTCCCCTCAACTTAAACACGAGATCGAATTATTGTCGAGTATAGACGGTAAATCTTCACTTGTTTCATTCTTGCACATGAGAATAATAAAAAAACATCAAAAATGTGATATATGACCATTGTACATTGTTTTGGGCCCCACCCCTTGCAGGCCTTTAAACAAATCTTTGGTTTGTGCAAAAAAAGAGAGACATTTTCTGTAAAAACAAATTGTGCACAAATATACTTTGTGCACAAAATGTGTAACCTTTTTTTACACAAATGAAAGTCCCAGCTTGTGAAAAATCATTGAAAATTGTGCAAAACTTTTCATATCATGTTAAGATGTGTTGTGATACCCTTTCTTATTGAATCCAAGAGGAGAAAACTCCTATTGCACTCCTATTGCAAAATGATCCTTGTACCAGCCTTGCTCAAACCATGAGTGACTATTTGGGATTTGATGTACATCCTAATCATGGCACCTGGTCTGTAGAATTCCCTTCATCTGGAGGACTCGCTAGATCCTGTGCATGGAACTGTTGTGATTACTTTTGCCTCCAGCAGAAGGAATCAGAACTGCCTTTTATAATTTTATCTCATGAGTGGGTAGGCCTGTGAATCTCTCATAGTCCACAGTTTCCCCAAGACTCTGTAAAATTCCCTGCATTCCCTGACACATTTTTTTCCTGGCAAGGTTTCACCTCTATGTGATAAAATGTCCAGCTGATCTGTTGAGAGATGTACAATTTCTAGAAATGTTGAAACCATAGGCAGAGAACGTCCTATCCTTTTTCAATAGAAAAAAACCTAGACATTGGGGGGGGGGGTAGGCTGAAGAAATGGAAGAAAACTGAAGAAACAGCAAAAATTGAAGAAATTAGTGTCATTAGCACCCTCTACAGGCTGCAAGTCACTCTGTTATTTTAGGAACATAAAATGTGTTATATACATGTTATGAAACAATTATACAATTTTGTTTGGCATAAATGCTTTCTTGATATATCAAAAATACATTTCAGTTAGGCAATAGTTATAAACTTAATTCTACTTCTTATTCTTATTATTAGCTACAATGTCCTGAACTGTAGAGAGTCTTTGTTTTTTACATTTTATTAGAAGCAATCAAAAAACAAAATCAGAAGAAAAAAAATCACATTAATAAAACAGAGAAAATTATTTTGTCTCCTAGCAGACAGGGAACATTCATTCCTATAAAACAATACAAGAAAAGGATTCCAAGCCAGGGAATTGCAATGATCAGATACTGTACATTGTCTTTCATAAAAGTTTTTTCTATTATATAGTTTTTAGAAATAATTTGGAGTGAGCAAATATACGAACAGCTTGTCTTTAACATTTCATTTGTCATTTTAAAAGGAAGTATTCTAAAATTCTTGCTGCTGTGTTGTTTTTAAAAATTCAATCTTTCTCATTTTTTCTAGGAAAAATGGTTTTGGGAAAAACAGGAAAATTGGGTGCGGGAGTTTCCTAATTTTTCAGGCTTGTTTACCAGCCTTCACATCTCCATTGTGGCTCTTGAAATGGCAATTTATCACATATACACAGACAGACAGACAGACACGAGGAACCAGGAGTCACAAAAGGAAAGGGAGCACATTTCTGGTTTTGATTTCCAGCTATGCCAGCCTGCCATGGGGGTGAATGCTGCAATTTCATTCTTAGGATAGTTCCCAAGAATGTTCAACCATCATTGGTCCTGTGCATAATGAATTGCAAAGCTGGGAAAAGTTCCTCTTTTTTATTACAACTCCTAGAATATCCCAGACAGAATTCTTGGTCAGCAGTGTTGTCTGGAGGATTTGAGGAGCAAAACAAAACAAAACTGGAAAGCACATATCCACAATGAAAGGAGACAAAGTCTCATGTGCTGTGCAATGGTCCTAAACTTTTATTTCTTAAAAAGCCCAACAATGGCTTTCTTTAGGGGCAATTCTCAGTAATTTGTGGAGTAGCAGTCTGCATTCTCTATAAAAATGGATCTTCTGAGTATGTATTAGAAGGATGGACATTGCACAGCACAAGGGACTTTGTTGTCTTTCATTCTTCCATGAAGGATTTATGGCACAACAGTTCAAACTCTTCCAAACTCTGAGTAAATGATATGGAAGAAGGTAAGCTGGTGGCAGTTGCATGGCAAGCAGCCCACTTTGCAGGTTGCTGGGCAGGGCCTTCAAAGTAAGGCACTGTGCTAGATTGCAACCCGGCTTGAAAACAAGGAAGCCCCACAGGAGAAGAGTTGGGTGAGTGGCGGCTTGCTCCATCTTTCATCTTGCAAGCCAGGCTTCTGAGAATGTCTCTTCTTCTTTTCCTGTCCCATCTTGCTCCACAGAAGCGGACAGTCATTTGTGATCCAGTCTTGTGCCAGCCCCTCAACTGCACCCAACAGGTGCACCCAAAGGATCAGTGTTGTCCTATGTGTGATGAAGGTAAGACAAGACAAGACCAAACAAGGCACAGTCAAGCCTGCAGTGGGTGGGGATGGAGAAGGTGCAGAGGAAAGTGTTTTCCTTACCTGATGGCGGGGGGGGGGGGGGTTTAAGGTGGAAGACACCCTTTAGGCCAGACCTCTGCCTTTAGGTACAGAAAGAATTATAATCTTGAAGGGGGCCCCACATTTGAAGTCTTAAAGCAGTATATTTTGCCCATTAATTAGCTTTGAGCAGACTAACAGACTGGCATCCTATTAGTGGCATCACAGAAATAAGTCCAACCTCTACCTGTCTTTTTTTGGATTGTTTTGGAGGCTAGTGCTTCCTCCCTCTGCAGCGACCAAGATACATTTCTTGGACTTACTGTGATGGAGGGGGACCAGAGAAATGTCCCTGCTTCCTCCACCATCCCACCTCCTCCTTTTCTTCATCTGTCTCCATCTATCTCCATAGCCAGATGTGAAATGATTACATCACCCACTATAGGATTCATATCCCAGGCCTCAGTGTGAGATAATCATTTCACACCTGACTATAGAGACATATCTTTATGCATTTTCAGTCCCCACAACACTGCACCTCAAAAGGCATGGGATGACTGTGAAGGGGGCCCAGTGGTAAGTCCAAAATGTGTGAATGGCCAGTGATAATGTAGTTCTGTATGCTGTGTCATACAGGATTCTGGCCATAAAATGGATTGAGTTGGACAGGAGCAGAACGGGGGGGGGGGGGGGATTAATGGTCTTGGTGGCTGCAGTGGGTTCTGGGAGTAGAATCATAGAGTTGGAGGAGACCACAAGGGCCATCCAGTCCAACCCCCTGCCATGCAGGAAGACACAAAGCACTCATGATAGATGGCCATCCAGATACTGTTTACAAACCTCCAAAGAAGAAAACTCCACCATCCTCCAGGCAGCATATTCTATTATTAAACATCAATTATTGTCAGGAAGTTCTTCCTACTGTTGAGGCAGAATCTCTTTCCCTGTTGTTTGCATCCATTGCTCTTTGTTCTAGTCGCTGGAGAAGCAGAAAAGTTTGTTATCCTCAATATGACACCCCTTCAAATATTTAAACAGGGCTGTCATATCACTTCTTAACTTCTCTTCCCCAGGCTAAACATACCCAGCTCCCTAGGTCTCTCCTTGTGGGGCATGGTTTCCAGAACTTTTACCATTTTGGTCACCCTCCTCTTGACACGTTCCAGATTGTCAATAATAATAATAATTAGCAATCAAAAAAGTAACTTTTCTAGGCTCTGGACAAGAGGTGGTTTCTGGGCATGACATGAAGATGAGATGTGATGGTGAACCAACAGTGGTTCCAGTTGTGTCCACTGAGGTCACAGCCTTTTCCAACCCACTGCCCTTTGAATGCATTGGGTTGCAATTCCCACCATCCCAATGAGGCTTATAATGGCTAGGGATGATAGGCATTGTAATTCTACACATCTGGAGGGCACCATGGCAGTAGGGGGGAAAGAGAGAGACCTCCATTGGAATACTCAGCGGCCACAGCAGGTACTTCATTTTCCTCTGTATGTCCAATATATGTTTGTATGGGTGTCTCATCACTATCTCTTTTTGAACAGAGAAGAAGGAAGAAAGACAAAGAGCCGAGAAAGCCCGAGACAACAGTGACGGTAAGAGAAAGAGGAATTGTCTGAGTTTTAGGTTATGAGACATTAAACTGTTCAGCAAAAATGAAAAAAATAAATCATTTAAAATAGAGAAATCATTTTTAAAATGAAACGAACTGTCCCCTGGTGTGGAAAAGGAAGCAAAGTTGGTCTATTTGCATGTCCATCAAGAGGCATTCCAAAATTGTACTGTGCCACAGAGAAACCTCTTTCTTTTGTTATATCGAGTGTATTTACCTGACCCTGAAGGCTAGAGACAGTCTAGGGATTCTGTTGGTCTACCGGCCACCCCGTGCGCTAACAGACTCCCTTAACGAGCTGACACAGTTGATCTCGGAGCTGGTGTTGGAGTCTCCCAGGCTTTTAGTCCTGGGTGACTTCAACATCCCCTTCGCGGCCAACAACTTTCCATCCGGTGCAGCTCGGGAATTCATGGATACCATGACAGCCATGGGCCTGTCTCAGCTTGTCTCAGCCCTGGTGGCGCAGTGGTTAAATGCCTGTACTGCAGCCACTCACTCAAAACCATAAGGTGGCGAGTTCAAGACCAGCAAAGGGCTGAAGCTTGCATGAAGCTTGCAACTCAGGCTTGCATCCTTCCGAGGTCGCTAAAATGAGTACCCAGATTGTTGGGGGGCAAATAGCTTACAATTGTAAACCGCTTAGACACTCCTTAAGGGTATGAAGCGGTATATAAATGAAGCTGTTTGTTTTGTTTTTGTTTGTTTTGTCATGGGCCCAACACATTTTGCGGGGAATACTCTTGATCTGGTCTTCTGCACGGACATGGAA
Source organism: Urosaurus nigricauda (assembly GCA_034509955.1). Taxonomy (NCBI): domain Eukaryota; kingdom Metazoa; phylum Chordata; class Lepidosauria; order Squamata; family Phrynosomatidae; genus Urosaurus; species Urosaurus nigricauda. Next base: position 270,708,524 of record JAOEGL010000003.1, read on the forward strand.
ACTCTGTGGGCGGAAATCACCAACATCTCCGCCCTGTCATGGACGGACCATTTCCTGGTGGAGGCAAGCATCAAGGCATCAACCCAGATCCCCTCCGGGGGTGGCGGACCTATTCGAATGGTCCACCCTCGAAGGCTGATGGAACCTGATAGGTTCCAAGAAGCCCTAGAGGGGTATATGGTTGGAAGTGACGGCGATACTGTTGATGCCCTAGTTAACACCTGGGACACGGATCTCTCCAGGGCTATACACAGTATCGCTCCCAAGCGCCCTCTCAGGCCTGCTTCCAAAATGAAGCCCTGGTATACGGAAGATCTCCGGGCAAGGAAGCGGGTCCTGCGACGGCTAGAGCACGCCTGGCGGAAACACCAGCGTTTATCCGACAAGGCTCTCCTAGACCATCTTTTGAAGGACTATGGAGAGGCGATACAAGCAGCTAAGAATTCGTTCTATGCTGCTCGTGTCGCGTCCGCGGAGTCGCGTCCAGCAGAGTTGTTCAGGGTAGTGAGGGAGCTAACTCAGCTCCCCCCTGCCCCGAACCAGATCCTTGAACCTACTAAGGCCTGCTGCGACAAATTTAACAACTTCTTCGTGGATAAAATCTCTCGGATAAACGAAGGTCTGGACGCCAGGGTTGAAACAGAAACCAGAATAGAGGTGTCGAGAGCTTCCGCGGACTCAGTTGTACTGGATCAGTTTGAGTCTGTCAGTACCGAGGATGTGGACAAGATCCTTAGAAGTCTTAGGAAGACAACCTGCTCCCTCGATCCCTGTCCCTCGTGGCTAGTGGCACAGGGGGGACCGGTTGTAACTTCATTGTTACACCGGATCATTAATTCATCTTTGAGGGAAGGGCAGTTCCCTGAAGATCTTAAATTGGCCATTATCAAACCTATATTGAAAAAGCCCTCCCTCGACCCCCTGGTTTATAATAATTATCGGCCAGTTTCGCTACTGCCATTTCTGGGGAAGGCGATCGAGAGGGCGGTTGCACTCCAACTTCAATCGATCTTGGATGAAACGGATTTTCTAGATCCATTTCAAACCGGTTTTCGGGCGGGTTACGGGGTTGAGACTGCCATGGTCGCCCTGGTCGATGATCTCCGTCTGGGCATCGACAGGGGTAGCGTGTCCCTGTTGGTGCTCTTGGACATCTCAGCGGCTTTCGATACCATCGACCATGGTATCCTTCTGGAGCGCCTGGCAGAGGTGGGAATCGGGGGCACTGCGCTCCAGTGGTTCCGGTCCTACCTCTCTGGGAGGTTCCAGATGGTGCAGCTGGGGGACGTGTGCTCCGATAAGAGGGCCCTCACCTCTGGGGTCCCTCAAGGAGCCATTCTGTCCCCCATGCTCTTTAACATCTACATGAAACCGCTGGGAGAGATCATCCGGAGGCATGGGGCGCGGGGTTATCAGTACGCTGATGACACCCAAATAGTCTTCTCTATGTCTCCGACTGATGCAGTGACCAGGGATGGCGTCGCTCCTCTCGTGGCCTGTTTGGAATCGGTAATGGACTGGATGAGGGAAAATAGACTCAGCCTGAATCCAGAGAAAACGGAAGTACTCGTTATAGGTTCCCCCGGCCCAGGGTTGGAGGTGGTTCCACCAGTCCTGAACGGGGTCACGCTCCCCGTGAAGGACACTGTATGCAGTCTGGGGGTGCTCCTTGATTCGTCGCTCCATCTTACTTCCCAGGTGGATGCGACGGTCAGGAGCACCTGTTTTCAGCTTCGGCTGATATGCCAGCTGCGTCTCTACCTGGACCGGAGGGACCTTGAAACAGTAGTACACGCTCTCGTAACCTCTCGGTTGGATTTCTGTAATGCGCTCTACATGGGGCAGCCTTTGTATCACACTCGGAAGCTACAATTAGTGCAAAATATGGCAGCCCGGGTGGTCACTGGTGCTCCCAGGACCGCCCATATAACACCTATTTTGAAAGATCTTCATTGGCTGCCTATTCGCTTCCAGGCTCAGTACAAAGTGCTGGTCGTCACCTATAAAGCCCTGAATGGCTTGGGCCCAGAGTACCTCACAGACTGCCTCTCCCCACACAATCCGCCCCGCACACTTAGATCCGCGGGGCAACAGCTACTTAGAGTTCCAGAGGCTAAATTAGCAACAACTTCAAAGAGAGCCTTTTCCATCTCGGCCCCTAGCCTCTGGAACTCCCTGCCCACCGAGCTCCGTTTGGCTGCTTCCCTCTCCGCATTTAAAAGGGGTTTAAAAACATACTTGTTCGATTATGCATACCCCTGACACTTTCCCACACTTGATTCCCCTTCCCATATTGGTTCCATACCTTGACATACTGCTACTGTAATTGATACATTGTTTTAATGTTTTAATCAGTTTTTATTGTTTATATTGTTTGTTCTTATGCTGTACACCGCCCTGATCGCAGGAAGGGCGGTATACAAATAAAATTTATTATTATTATTATTATTGTAACTGCATGCTGTATTTCTGCCACAGATAGCAGTCAGAGAAAGTTCTCTGAAAATCTTATATTCATGAGTGTATTGATAGGGAAGAAGTATGGGTAGATCCTTTTTCAGATAGAAAGCCCAAAGCAGTCTGAAGATGTTTGTCCTGCCTTCAAAACTTAGAAGTGACACTCTGACTTTCCTTCTTCTGGTTTAGGTTGTTACTTTGAAGGTGACAAGACATGGCGAGAAGCTGGAACTCATTGGCACCCTGTCGTCCCACCCTTTGGTCTCATTAAATGCGCCATTTGTACCTGCAAGGTTGGTTCATCAATCTGTTTTTTGACATAAATGTTGGGAGGGTGAGGAAGCCAATGCTCATGACAAACATATCTGATTCCTTATTGTGCCTCAGAACCTTTGTTCTCAGCTGTGCGTTTCTGAGCTGCATCACCTTAGTTTGGATCACTTGGGAGCTGATCTCATTGATCCATGCCAAATTAACAAATTAGCCCTGCATAGAGAAAGCACAGAGAAAGAAATACTAACTATCCTTCCTTGAAATGCTACATTTCTGTTTATTGAACTTTTTCATATGGAGGAGCATTAAATAAAGTGAGCCTATACTTGGAGCTGGAAGTGGTTGAACCTAGAGCTGAGGAAAGTCACTCTTTGGACTGCAACTCCAGACTTCCCCCACCCAGCCTGGCCACTAGACATGTTTGCTGTGGGATTCTGGGAACTACTCTAATTTTTTTTCCTGTGCTTTGGTTTTACTATCACAATTTCTAAACTATGAAATATTCCCCTTTGTTCATCAGTATGCAACCAAGTGGTTCTTGCACTCTCCTCACCTTCCATAAAGTAGCTGGTTAAGGCCATTGTGATGCAGTTTGTTATGTGTGCTTCCACCCTGTGTGGAAAGTCTTTTGACTATCAGCAGCCTAGGTGAGAAGTTGGAATTATCTGCTTTTTTAGATCTGCTAGTAAATGAGCAAGCAAAGCATGGGTATGTAGCTGCTACAGACTTGTTATAATGTATGAAAACTGGCTTGATATACAATATGTATACATGCATGTGCTTGCATGGTGCTCTGGCACCATTTGTATTAATGCTCACAGGTTTGTACCTGCACACTTTCCTACAGGGAGCCACGGGGGAAGTACACTGTGAGAAGGTGCAGTGTCCTGTCCTGACCTGCAGAAATCCTATCCGTGCCAACCCATCTGACTGCTGCAAGCAATGCCCAGGTGAGTTAATCATGCCAAACCAACAGTGCCAGGCCAGGCTGGATTAAGCAACAGGTCCCTTGGTTGCTACCAAATAAGCATGTTTCTGATCTTGTGATCTTCTGACACCAAGATTGTTAAGGAGCTATGGCAAAACAGTATTTACCTGCCATCTGAGTCAATGCTTCTTTATAATGCTTTACATCATTTAAAAGTGTACTTACCAAAATATACATGCTTGCCAGATATCTAAGCATATTTAAGAATATAAAATATACACGAAAATATTCTTGTCCCTATTGAGAAAGGTGCCTCGGCATCTTGATACTGCTGCTCTGGTGCACAATACTGAGGCACACCCATCTAGAAAAGGGGTGGTCTTGTGAGTTTTTCACAGTTTTTGACTTTTTCTGTGAAGTATTCATTTATGTAAAAACTGTTTTTCCACCTACATGTTTTGCTCAGAAAACAGTGTATTTTGTGTAGCTAGTGTGTTTTGCACATTGTATGAAGTATTCTACTTAAAATACATCATTTTGGCATGCAAATGAATTTAGTGTCACCAAAGTGTGAAAAATTACCCAAAAAATGCTCAAAGCTCTTTCATCTAACTGGGAGAAAACTTTTGAAATTTCTTCACACATGAGTTAACAAAATAGGCAAATATTTACATCTCTAGGGTTCATAGAAAGATATTGATGAAGAGGCTGCAGTACAAGCTCTGCTGCTACTTGTACATATACACATCTCTGATCTTTAAAAAACAGGGCTGAGCAAACGTCAGGAGTTTGGTGGACTGCACTGTATCCGCAAGGGGCTCCAAGTCACCTTATTTTCAGCAGCGATGATGATGATGATGATGATGATGATGATGATGATGATGATATTGATTTTCTTACCTGCCTCTCCCCATGGATCAAAACGAGGAACAATGACCAGCAAATAAACATGAGTTAGGAACACAACATCAGTTAAAGTGGGATCAAACTGAATTATTTCTGCTGTGCGGATGTAGCCCTTCTGGACTCAACCAGAAAATGCGGTTCTTTCCTTAGGGTTTCTTCTTCCACTGTACCAGACTACTAACTCATAGGGGTTATATGTACATGCAGCCATAGTCTTCCTTATCCCTTTTTGTTCACTTCAGAAATGTCACTCTCATGGGTCCCTTTAGGAAGCAGACCTAAATACTTCTTCAATTGGGTATCTTGTCTTCAATACATCATGGTACAGACACTGAGGACCATTTGCAGAGGAATTTTTTGGTCCACTCCATCCTCATTTCCCCTGTGTTCCCCTTCTTTCTCTCCAGCTTCAGAGAAGAGTCCCTTGGCACTTTCAGACATGATGCAAGCAGACAGTCCCAGAGCTTGCAAGTTTGGAAGGCAGTGGTACCTGCACAATGAGAGCTGGCACCCCACAGTGCCTCCCTTTGGGGAGATGAAATGCATCACCTGCTCGTGTCTGGTGAGTGAGAGGGTGTCCCTGTGGCACAGAGGCAATTCGAGGAGAGGGAAGGTCCCAGGGTTCAGATCTAGAGCCAGGAAAAACAGTTTGGAGGATTACAGCTTCCAGAGTCCCCTAGACAGCGTGACCACTAGGCTTGATGGGAGTTGTAGTCCCCCAAAATTAGCTTTTCTGGGCCCTGGTTTGTTCAAGATGAAGTTGAGATACCTGTCTATAATTCTGGAGTGGGACAGCTTCCCTATCTCATGTTTATCAAGAAGTGACTTGCAAATGCTATGCCATCACACAGTTGCTGTTGTTGAGCACAAGTTATGAAAAAAAGGGTTGCATGCAGAAGATGCGCTTGACCAGATCAAGATGGAGTTTGAGGGTCTACCTACTCTTATACTGAGCAGAACACAATATGTGTGCTCAGATCTGGTGTTAGTCTCTGACTCAAGACCCATTCACACTACAGAATTATAGTGCTACTGATCCATTTTTATCATCCTGTCACCATCCTACCAAATCCTGGGCCTTGTAGTTTGGTGAGCCAGTGTGGTGTAGTGGTTGGAGAACTGGACTGTGACTAGAGACCAGAGTTCAAATCTGCACCTGGCCATGGAAATCTGCTGGGTGACCTTGGGCAAATCACACTCTCTCAGCCTCAAATGAAGGCTAATATTAACTCTCTCTGAACAAATCTTGCTAAGAAAACCCCGTGATAGGTTCATCTTTGGGTCATCTTTGTTGTGTGACTTGAAGGCACACAACAACAACATAAAGCATTGGAATGCTCTGGCTGAGAAATCTAAATACCCTTCCCCAAAGTACAAATCTCATGTTTCAATAGGATGGAATCATGGCAGTTAAAGTGAAATACTAGTGCTATAAATCTATAATGTGAATGGACCCTTAGAGAGACAGTAGCTCAGTAGCCATTTGACACAAGTTTGTGCTGCTCAAAGGACCAGTTGTCCCTCAGCGGTTAAAAAAAAAAATCTTTTGCACATGGATAATCCCAGCTCCAATACCTAGCATCTCCAGGCACATCTGGAAAAACTGGCTTGAAATCCTCAAGAACCATTCTTAGGCTGCTGCCACATTGCAGAATTAAGGCAGTTTGACACTGCTTTAACTGACATGGCTCCATCCTATGGAATCCTGGGATTTCAAGTTTGAGGTAGCACCAGAACTCTCTGACAGAGAAGACTAAACATTTCACAAAATAGAAAATCCCAGAATTCCATCACATTGAGCATGGCAGAAAGCGGAGACAAGCTGCCATAATTTGCAGTGGAGATGGAGCCCTAGACAGTATTGAAAATACTTGGCTAAATAGGCCAGTTCAGTTCCCAGATAGGTTTGGGGCAGGAAATGAGATCTTAGCCAGGTTAGCAGATAGTAGACTGAATAAGCAGGAGCTAAAGCCCAGCAGCAAGACACCACCCTGGAAACACCCCAGTCCATCTGGATTTAGAAGCTAAACTGGGCCAGGATACCTGGATACTGATTAAAAGCTTCTAGGAGCTGTCATCCAAAGAAGTACCTTTCCAAAGTCTGGGGAGATGAGTTGCTATATCCTTCGTATAGACCTAGCACCTGCATATCTTGGCTCTTTTGTAACTGTCTGTTCTGTTCCCCATCTTTCAGTCTGGTGAGACACATTGTCAGCGCCAGGAATGCTCTCATTCTTCTTGCTCTAAAGAGGAGGAAAAAGAGGACAGATGCTGTTCCCACTGTCAAGGTGAGTAAGTAGTACCAGTTCATGTAAGAAAGGGTGAAAGCCTGGCATCAGGCACCATGGCAACCCTGTCCAAGAGCTTGCAGGCACTCTGTCCCCCTACACCAGGCATAACTGGCACATCTACCTGGATGTTTAATCACTTCACTTCCCCAAGACTGGAACTAAGACAGCTTATAGATCTTTTTAAAAGAGTAAAAACACATGGAGTTAAAAACATACACAAAGTTAAGATATTTAAAACATTAAAAGCACCATTGTGTGCCTTCAAGGCATTTCTGACTCATGGTGACGCTAAGGGCAAACCTATCATGACAAGATTTGTTCAGGAAATCAGTTAATTTTATTTCTATGCTTTTCTCCCAAATTGGATCCAAAGTGATTCACAAAAGCTTTAAAACGGCAACAATAAAACAGTAGCATTTAGCAATTACATTTCTATACCACTTCATAGTGACTCAGCATTCTCTAAGCTGCTTACAGTCTCTAAGCCAATTGCCCCCAACAAGCTGGGTACTCATTTTGCCAACCTACGGAAGGATGGAAGGCTGAGTCAACTTGGAGCCCTCTGGGATCGAACTTGTGGCTGCAGTACCGGCATCTAACCACTGTGCCACCAGGGCTCTTTTTAAGTATAATTTAGTATGGTACAACTTTAAAACACAATTAAAACACCACATTAACATTTCAAAATGCAAAATCCTTTAATAAAAATACTGAGTTTGAAATAGAAAACCATTTTTGGAAGGCTAAACCCTGGACAAAGTGCTGAATGAATCACCAAAAGTGGAGCAAAAGAGCAGCGTTGAGTGCAACCTTTCTTTCCTTGGGGTCTGCTCTTTTGTTTACCTCTCTCTCTCTCTCTCTCTCTCTCTTTATGCTGCAGCACCAGAAGACATCCCAGAAGATGCTCGAGGACTGCCTCGAGAGGAGTCCAAGAATTCCTGGGTACACTAGCAGCTGGACAGCTGGAGCTTGGAAGCCCAAAGACTGGGAAAGCACTGCTGACCATCTGATGAAGCTGAAGGCAGGACAGTTTACAACTGGGGATGCTCCACAGGGCCTCCTGTAACCTATCCATGTTTTGTTGGCTTTTTAGGACAACTGGGGCACCCTTTGTTCTCACTCACAGAATAAGCATCCATCCTGTTGAGTGCTTAGTGCCCATTTTTTCCTCTATCCACCAGTAGGAAGCCAGACGATCTTCCATATATTTTTAGCTTATGACAAAGGAGACTGAGGTGCAGGCACTGGGGGGGGGGGCACTGGGGGAACCACAGGTTGGTATAAAGCTTTAACTGCCAGTGGAGTGGGGCATACGTGGGTGTGCCAGGCAAAGAGGTAAAGCTCTTTGGGAGGGTGGGTTTGAACCCTGAACATTGCCTATCCCATTGAGAAGGGAGCGCTTGCATAGTTCTGTGAACTCAACATGTGGGGCTGTAATATAGTGTAAAATTATATTTCTTAATTGCATCTCTTTGGAGATTTTTTTTTAAACTGCAGGAGAGGGCCGACATTTTGTTCTGATCGGTTGTGTAATTTATGATACCCATGAGCAAGGTCCTCTTCCCTGCTCATCTCAAAGCTGAAATATTGATATTGGAGATTATATATTTATTAAAAGGGGAAAAATCAATGAAGACAAATTGCAGCTGCTTTGACAAGTCTTTGGGGGTTTCTTACAATTTGTCTTAGTTCCTCCACCCCCATAGTGGTTCTTCAGTCAGAGCTTAAAACAGTTACCTTATTGTGCTGCCAATCCCAGACCCCCCCAGACAGCATGGCCACTGGGACTTGTAGCCCCCAAAATTAATTTCTCCCAAGATCTACATGCTTCTGTGAAACTAAATACACTCACCTTTCAGACTGCCAGCACAAGAGGAACTGAGTTCCACTCACTGCTGATGGGGGTACAAGTTTGATATCCATAAAGGCTAATGGCCAGATTCAGTACCTGAATTACTTCAATCATTTTTGTTGAAAGTTCTGTGATCCATCCTACTGAGTCTTGCTGGCTGAAATGAAAACAAATATGATTGGCCCTCCCAAAAAAAGCAGGAGGAGGTAATCATCTTAGATTTTATGTATATCAATCTATCTGCCTAGCATATCCAAAGGAGCCATGTTGGCCATACAGCAAAGTATGACATCCAAAATCAACAAAATAATGATACTTTTTTTGGCCAAACAAAATGCACAAAAGAGAAAAGATTTTCAAAATGCAGCTGGCTTCTTCAGTAGGCAAAGGTGTTAACAATCAAACAGGAGAAACAAAAAAATTGATGATGTTGGAGTCATATGCCTACACTTTTGTCAAGATGTTGTTGTTCTCTGTTATGATGGTACAGAGGGATATCCATGGAGACAGAGGCCATTACTTCTCCTTGGCCACACAAGCTCTGGGAGACAATATAAAGTCCAAGAAATAAAATTTAAAGTCCTAAATAACACTTGTCACCTGCTTCCCAGCATGGAATCCAGAACAATTTACAACAAAATAGTGCTAAAAAAACCCCAACCAAACAAAATTCCAACCTTGCTATTAAAAGTTTAAACACAAACAGGCTAGCTCATTGAAATACCATTAGTTTAAAAAGTATAAAGTCATTTTAAAACATTACAATGGAGGGAAATATGCAACACATACCATATAAAGACCATTCTGCATAACCAATTAATCATCAAATGCCTGTTTACATAATAGGCCTTTACCTGATGGCAAAAGGGGATTCTACAGCCTGGGAGCAGCCATGAAGAAGGCCCTCTCCTGTGCTCTTAGCAGATGGGCCAGTGACAGTAGTAAAGGCAGGTTCATACAAGGGGATGCAGTCTTTCAGGATATATCTGCATGGAGGAAAAGAAATGTTCCCTCCCCTATCCTACACTGACCTGTTTAGATGACATTCAGAGCCAAAACAGGCAGAACCTGCACTCCAGGGTGATTCTCCAGAGTAAAAAGAGTCCCCATTTGCTCTGGATCAGGTTGAAAACTCAAGAAAATTCCCTGGGCATGCGAACTGTGCACCAGTGCAGACATGGCCCGAAGAGCGTCAGTCAAGAACCTCCAACTCCCTGCCACACCATGGTATATAAGGGACACCATTTCATTATGCCATTCTATCTATGTGTTTTTCAATAAATAGAATGGCATAATGAAATGGTGTCCCTTTTATAAAACAGCAAAAACAGGGTTTGCTTTTGGAATTGAAATTATTTTTGAATATTTTCAGGCTGTGGATGGTTGAATCCAGGGATAAAAAAAATCCATGAATACAGAGGGCCAACTGTACCACCAATACAGTGCATCATAAGACCTTATCAGACGTCGGAAATTGGAACTATAATCCAATGGCAATCTGAACGCAATCATGGGGTTTCACGTTATTGCGAATTAAAGTATCTCATGCAATTTCGGGCAAAAGGGAAGTCATTCCGAATGCAATCATGGGTTTTACGTTACTGAGAATTAAAGCATCTCACGCAATTTCGGGCAATGAGGGATCATTTTTGGGTAATGGGAAGTCATTCCGAATGCATTCCGAATGCAATAGGAATTCATGTAAATTCGCTAAACTAGCGAATTCACGTGAATTTGAATTGGCTCCAATTGGCTCCATTCACAATAAAGAGAAATTTCTCCCATCTGATAAGGTCCATAGGGTGGTTGTTGTCCCCACAAGCCATAGGAAAAGAGGGTGATGGGACTCCTGGGGAATGTGCGGACAGTACTACCGATATCAGCCTGCTGTGCATGCCAGTTGTGCGGTCAGCTCAACTGTCCTGTAGATCCAGAAGCCCCAGCAGTAAGCCAAATTTTTTTCTTAAGTATGGACACCACTTCAGTCTGGACTAAGCTGTATAGGGTTTTATAGGTCATAAGAAGTCTTTGAATTGTGCCCTACAAAAAACCAGCAGCCAATGAAGTTGTTTCTGGGAGTTACATGTTCCCTGTATCCAGCTCCAGCCACCTAACTGCAGCCTTCCACGTACCATTCCCTATAAAACTTACATATTTTCATCCTCTAGCTAATGGCTTGGCCCATTAATGGTTTGTGTCTTGCCTAGTCACAAACTGAGCTTGAGAAAGTGACTTTGTAGGCTTCAGTTCCCAGAATCCCCCATCCTGAATGGCTACTGGGTGAATTCTAGAATGTGCTCACAAAAATGTAACTTGTCCAAGTGCTAGCAATTCCTTCCGGAAATGCCCAAAGGCAATAAGGCCAGATCAAGCAGTGCAACATATCATTGGGGCAGTCGACTTTTGCCTAAGAAGGGCAAGATTCTGCCACCTCCTCCTCTCCACCCCATTGAGTTAACTAAGGTCCAAAAGACACTGCAGAAATAATCCAGTTTGAGGCCACTTTAACTGCCCTGGCTCAATGCTATGGAATCCTGGGAATTGTAGTTTTGTGAAACATTCAGCCTTCTCTGTCAGAGGGCTCTGGTGCCACAACAAACCACAGTTCCCATGTTCCCTAGCACTGAGCCCGGGCAGTTAAAGTGGTCACAAATTGGATTATTTCTGCAGTGTCTTTTGGACCTAAGTGCAAACTACTTTCATATTTTGAACTCAGTTTGCAGAAATTGAAGTAACCTGGGGACAAATAAGGAAAGTCGGATGAGAGAGAAACTGGAACATTTTTAAAAGCATCCAGAAAGTGGGACAACAGAGGATGAACAGGATTGTTCCTGTCAAATTGGGACAATTGTACAATATGCTTTTTGCCCCCCAAAAAGGGATGAGAGAGTTATTTCGCTTTTATGAAAGCTGAATGGAACTTCCTGTGGCTACAGCTATGTGTTTGGATGAGCACGGACTTCATTTTTCCTACATTCAGCAGAGCTTTTATTTAATGGGTTTTGCAAATTAATCCCATTTGGCTGACAACTGACAGATTTTCCCCTTCTTACTTACATTGCTATATGGCTTCTAAGGCTAGATCTGCATTGCAGAAATATGGAATCCAGTTAGACACCACTGAATTGCCAATGCTACAGAATTCTGGGAATTGCAATTTGATGTGGCACCAGCACTCTCTGGCAGAGAAGGATACGTGTCTCACAAAACTACATTTCTCAGGATTTCATAGCATTGAGCCAGGACAAGATTATTTCTCAGCATATTTTGGACCTTAGGTAACTCAGTGGGATGTGTGTGTGTTCTTCCTCATTAACTTTTGCCGTGGTCAGATTTCATCTGTGAAATGTCAAAGAGATTTATGGTGATCCTGAGGCAAACCCATCATAGTGTTTTCTTGGCAAGATTTGTTCAGAGGAGGTTTGCTATTGCCATCCTCAGAGGCTGAGAGAGTGTGACTTGTCCAAGGTCACCCAGCGGGTTTCATGGCTAAGCTGGGACTCAAACCCTGGTCTTGGGAATCATAGTCTAATACTCAAACCACTACATCATGCTGGCTCCCTTTGTGTTTCAATGCCTTCCAACATTTCACTTAAGCCCCAAAAACCCACAAAAAAACTGTTTCACTTAGGGTCACCATAAGTCAGAAATGACTTGAAGGCACAGAACAACAATAACAAGATGGAAACAAGACAGAATATTTCAAGCATAATTTTCCCTAACTCTTCAACAAGACTTAAGCCCTTTGGCATCGTTGGGGCTTTCTAGATTAGCAGGAAAGTGTGACATGAAGTTGCCTTTACCTTAATGCTCAGCAGCTAGACTGCAAGCCCCAGGTGTGCATTTCAAAGATACAGGGCAGCTAGACTGAGGGGTGTGAGAACGACTTATCTGAAGTCTTTTCTGTGGCTCAGCAGCTACATGGGAAGCTCTCAGAATGCTACAAACACAGGCGGAGCAGCTACATGGGCGGCAAGGAACGCGGCTTTTAGTCGCGCCGAACCTTTAAATTTTTTTCCTTGCCGGCTGCAAATTGCGCAATTGCGCAGGTACACCATAGAGTCAAATTATCATTGCTGACTGGGAACTGTGCAATTGCGCAGTTCGCAGCCGGCAAATCTGCGGGATCCGTCAAATTATCATTGCGGTTCCTCTGCCTTTTTAAACTGTGCCATTGCACTGGTGCATCATGAATGAACCCCCTTATTTTGTGAATGAATTGACATATTATCCACAGTAGAATAACAGTAACATCATCCCATAGTCCCTACTGTGCATGTCTAGGGTTCGGATTAGGGGTGGAGCTAGGTTTTGGGAGCTTTAAAAAACTGCACAGTTAAACCCCAGCTTTTACACCTGCAGGGCATTAAGCGTTTTAATTAGAAGTGAACTTCACACCACGCATGCTCCCAACTCATGAACCATTATGCTCCGCACCTGGAGTGCTGCCTTTAAATGGGCGCTTTAAAGATACAGCGGCCCCTTTAACTGCGCAACTACACCGCAGCCTTTAGATGGAGCTGTGCTGTTCCGCAGTTTTTAAAAAAGAAACTGGGAAAACCAGCACCTTTTTAAAGGCGCTTCTTCTCCCTTAAAACGCCAAAATAGCGTTTTCATGGCACACTTTCCATTTTTCTCATCTAAAGGCTGGGCTTTCATGCAGCCATCAACACACCTCTTTTTGCCAATCTAGATCAGGCCAATTCCCACTTCTTTCTATACCTCAGGCCTCACTACTAAATTTTGCATTGCAGGCTGGTGTGCAATTTTCTCAAAATCATTTTTGCCCTTCTCATTGCAAAATTCTTGAGGTAGTGGCAAAAATCATGAACACAGGGAAACGCCACAGCCTATTTCTTTAAAACTAGTTTGCTGATGGGGTAATCAGCTGAAATAAAAACCAAAGAAACAGCCAGAGAGAAATGTATCTTTTCTGTCCAACAACCTCCGCCTTTCGTAGAGCAAGCGGATGGTAAGTCTCATGGCGTGGAAGGCTAATCCAATTTGTTTCTAAATTTACTGCGCTCACACAGATGCAATCCTCTTCTCTTTGGCTGAACACTTTCAAAACTTTTTTTTTCTTCAAACAAATGAGAACTCCCAGAGGACAAACAGCTCATTCATGTAGGTTCTGCCACTTTTAGACTGTGGGCAAAATACTGTTTGTTTGAACACTCTGGCCAGGGAAGAAGAAAAAACAATCTTGGCTGCGTCCAACTAGCATGCCAAAAGCATGTCTAAAATTGTCCAGAAGAGGGGGAACACTGGTAGAAAATCCTAGGGCTTCAATTCTCTGTGCATCTCATTCAAAGAAAGAAAGATTGAGTAGCAGAGCTGAGGAATCTTACTTTTTTCAGGACTACAATGCCCAGAATCCCCCACTATGTTTGCCAGGAGATTCTGGAAATTGTAGTCCCAAATAACCTTCCCAAGCTGTGTCAGTTAGCAGGTAACAAATAAGATCTCCACCAAAGGCCCTGAAGATCTGTTGCCATTCGGAATAATCAATACCAGGCAGAAAGATAATTTGTTTAATCTAAGGCAGACTGGTCTGCATTGAGATGGTGCCACCGCTTGGAAAAGTTAAGATTTTTGAACTGTAACTTTCAGGATCCGCAGGAGACCTGCTGGCTGGGGATCCTGGATGTTGTAGTCCAAAGATATTAGTTTTCAAGCGTTGGTTTCAGAAGTGTAGAATGATAGAGGTGGAAGGAGCCCCATAGGTCATCCCGTGCAACCTCCCACTCAGTACAAGAACGACAGCTAGAGCATCTCCAGCAGATAGCTTTCCAGTGTCTTTTTGAAGATGTCCAGAGAGAGAGAGAGACGACCAACTCTCTAGGAAATTGGTTTCATTGCCTAACTGTTCAAGAACATCGAGAAATTCCTTCTAATGTTCAGTCAAAATCTATCCCCCTACAATTTACGAGAGCCAGCATTGTGGTTTGAGCATTGGAGTATGACTCTGGACACCATGTTTCAAAACCCAGGTTGGCCATGTAAACCCACTGGAGGACCTTGGGCAAGTCACACACTCTCAGCCTCAGAGGATGGCAATGGCAAACCCCTCTGAAAAAGCATGCCAAGAAAACCCCATGATAGAGTTGCCATAAATCGGAAATAACTTGAAGGCACACAACAACAAACAACCTAAAACTATTAGACCTGTTCCTTCCTATGAACAAATGCATCCTTTTCTCTGTGACAGCACTTTAGATATTTAAAGAATGCAATCATGTCACCCCTTAAACTTTTCACCAGGCTAAACATGCCCAATTCCCTCTTTCCTCATATTTTTGTTCTCATTACCTCTTATCATCCTTGTAGGCCTTCTTTGAACCTGCTCCAACTTGTTTATATCTTCCATAAAATGAGGCATCTGGAAGTGAACACAGTACTCTAGATGAGTGTCGACCAGCACAGAATATAGTGGGGCTATTACTTCCCTTGACCTGAGAGCTATGATTCTATTAAAGCAGACTAAAATGTTATTCACCTTCTTTGCTGAAGCATCACACTTGTGCCTCATGTTCAGCTTATGATCAACATTAATCCCAAGGTCCTTTTCATATGTACTACTGCTAAACCAAGTAACCCATCTCTTATATCTATTACTTATCTATACAGTGGGGATTTGGTATAATTTGGTATAATTCAGGAAGGGAGGAGTCATGCATATGTACTTGTGTTTGCCACTGATAAACAATTGAGAATATGAAACCTATGCATCCTTATTAAATGTACTTGCTATTGCTATTAAACTCTGCTCACCCAGAGAACAAAATTTTGCCCTGATCTCCACTGTACAGATAGGTAATAGAATCATGGCCAGAGAATCAATTATGTCTGGTGTTTCATAACTCATTTATCATCTTGTGCTGCCTCCTCCTCCTCCTCTCACACGTTTGGATGCCAAGGCCACAGCTGCACATGCTGGCAAATGCCACCCTGTGGGTCTGTTGTTTGGCAGATAATAAAGCTTCCTATGAATGGGGAACATTATCTGAAGTACTCAGATAATGCAAGGAATTAGGCCTGCAAAAAGGCTGGTGGGGAGAATAATTTCTATCAGTCCTATGATTCTTTCAGAACACTGATACATAAGAGTTGGAAGGGATGCCGAGGACCATCTACTTCAGCTTCCTGCCATGCTGGAATGCACAGCTGAAGTACTCACAGAATCATAGAGCTGGAAGAGATCCCTAGGGCCATCCAGTCCAACCCCCTGCCATGCAGGAATACACAATCATGGCCATCCAGTCTCTGCTTAAAAACCTCCAAAGAAGGAGAATCCACCATGCTCCAAGGCAGGGGCATCACTAGGGGGGTGAAGGCCACAATAGGTGACACTCTAATTGGGGGTGGCACCAAAACATTTGCCTTTTTACAGAAATAGGCTGTGGCATTTGCCTGTGTCCCTTTAAAATGCTGGAAATGGTGTGAGTGGGGTGAGGCTCAGTGGGAGGAGAAAGGAGAGGCCTCAATGTTGTTGTTTTTTAATATATATATATATATATATATATAAACTTTTTTAAAAAACTTCCATTTTTCTTTTAAAACATAGCATTACCAAATTTTCACTTTAACCACATGAAACTATGCACATTTAGACTGTGTGTACAAGAATGTAATTTGCTAGTTGCCATTACATTCAGTGATATATGGGAATTGTGAGCAATATTAGCACAAAAACATTACTAAGGATTCTGTATGCTTGGTATGGGAGAATGTCAATTTAGTGTATGTGACACCATGAGTTATTGCACTGGGTAATGCCAACCCTAGTAGCATCACTGCTCTGAGGCAGCGTGTTCCACTGCCAAACAACTCTTACTGTCAAGAAGTTCTTCCTAATGTTTAGGTGGAGTCTCTTTTCTTGTAGTTTGAATCCATCACTCCATTTCTTATTCTCTGGAGCAGCCGAAAACAAGCTTGTTTCATCCTCTGGATGACACCGCTTCAAATACTTAAACAGGGCTATCATATCACCTCTTAACTTTCTCTTCCTCAGGCCCAGCTGCCTAACTTGCTCCTCATAGGGCATTATGGTTTCCAGACCTTTTACCATTATGGGCACCCTCTTGAGTGGTGGCTTTCCAGGGATGAAAAGTCCACCACCATCTTCGAAAGCATTCCTCTTTTGCAGGTCCAAAGGGTCATAACAAAGGCCCAACTTGATGTTGCAAAAATTACTTTGGGGAAGTACATTCCCTGCAGTCATATTGCTTGTGGAATTCTTGGAGCTGTGAACCCCAAAAGTAACTTTTCCAGGCTCTGGACTGAACTCATTCTGTTGCTTAATGAGATTCCTTCTTCCCAACATAAGAGGGAGACAAACCCTTGCAGATGCTGGATGCAGAAAGTTTGGTTTTCCTGACAACTGTACAGGAAATAGATGAAGGACAGCTTGCAATCAATCCTTCCTTTAATTTTAGTATTTGATTTAGTATTTGGTGCTACCAGTTTTTTAGAACTGTCTGCGTTCCTGAAGCCTGGTGGCTAGACATTCATTCATTCATTCATTCATCTATTTTACATGTCTCCTTTCTCCCTGGAGAAACCCAAGGTGGCTCAGAGACAAAACTAGGACTAGGACCTAGGACATCAACAATTTCCTGGTGTATTTCTTTGGACATCATGCATCTCATGACAGAGGACAAGCACCAATTTAATTTTTAAGTATACCATCATTCTGCACCATTAGTAACAAAAGGAAACAGCATGGAATTGCTGGACTAGAATTTATCAGCAAAATTGTTTCTGTGTTAATCCTAATGGAGGCTGGGAATGTCTCTACAAGTGTTAATAACATAGCAGAGTCGAGCTCAGGAAAGTTTACTTTGTTTGACTACAGCTCCCAGAATCCTCCAACAAAGATGGCTAACAGTCAGCTTGGTTGGAGGATTTGGAAGCTGTAGCCCTGCCGAAAGTTAATTTTCCAAGCTCTGATGTGATACTGAAATTGCTGCTGTCATAAACACAAGCATATCTTCCAACTGTCTTAATTTGGCAGGGATAGTCCTGATTAATTCTCTATGCTCCTACGTCTTCCACTGTGGGTGCATCTACACCGTAGAAATAATACAGTTTGACAATACTTTAACTCCTATTGCTCCATCCTACAGAATCCTGGGATTTGTAGTTTGATGAGGCACAAGCATTTTTTGGCAAAGAAGGCTAAAGACCTTGTAAAACTACAAATCCAAGGGTTCCATACGATGGAGCTACAGCAAAGTGGTGTCAAACTGCATTATTTGAACAGTGCATTTAAAAAGACCCAGTTTCTCTCTTGTCCTCCCACTTTCCCCTTTTGTCTTCAGATTGCTTCCATTACTATAAACTCAATTCTAATACAAAAGTAGTTTACACTGAATTAATTCAGCAGGAGGACAGAATCTTCCCCTTTCCAGTAGGCTCAATCAAAAGCAAACTGTTGCAGCCTCTCCAAGCCTGGGTGTTCTTCTCCCTTAACAATCTTTGCCATCTTGACTACACTCTGATGTTGCTTCCTCACTTGTGTCCTGGTTTTTTATCTATGAAATTGTGGAGGGTATACACAAGTCTCTCTTTCTTGTTTACACTGGAGTTCTGCATGGCAAGAATCCAGATCTACCACACCTCTTGCATTCCATGACCTGCCTCCTCTCCTTGTTAATATTTTCTTTCACTTTGTGCCCATGGATATCTGCCCACTGACAATAGCATTCTATGCGTCTGACAAAGTGGGCTCTGATTCATGAACGCCTCCATCTGCAATAAACCTGTTAATTTTCAACATGCCACAAGTCACACTGGGGTTTTAAAGTCTGTTGATAAGATGACCTTTGTGGAGGAGTTGATACCTACCTTCTGCCAGCAAACACCCCTCCTTATCTTAATTTCAGTCCTCTTGCTTCCCTGAAAGGAGTCCATATGGGTGGTTGCATGATAGCTAATTCATATCACAATAATTAATTAGTCCTTTATATAGCAGAGCAAATTTACATTGCAAACTCTAAACATAGCACATATCATGACTGGATCTAGGTGGTGGAGAGATCTCTGGTTTTCTCTTTTCCCCGGGAGTGACAACAGTGCTGAGATTAAAGAACCCAGGAAAGTTGCTTTTGCGAAAGATGGAACATCAATGTAATACATGTAATAAACACATATTGCTGGTCCAACCTATGTCACTCTTGTTCAATGCAGAATGATATTGTTTACAATAATGAAACCCAGTTATCCAATTTTTATAGCACATTAGGTCAAAGATTTCCAAGGGGAACAGGTTTGCATCCAACCCTCATGGAAATTCTCTAGTCCCAAACAAGCATTCATCCATAGTGATTCTTCCTTGTTCTACTTTACTTCAGGATGATCGTATTAGCAACCAAAGGGCAATGGACTGTCTGATCAAAAATTGCATCATAAGCCCACAAAATTACAAGAGATCGCTTCTTTTTTCAGGATTCTCAGCTTTCAGGAGTTATATAACTCTCCATATGGGCCTGTTTAATCTCTACAACTATAGCACATGGATTCCACTTTAACTGACACAGTTCCATCTTATCCTGAGAGGTGCATTTTAGGAAGGTACACTTAGTGCATAAGAGCACCACTGCTCAAGGTGGTGGTCCATGGACCAGTACCAGTGTCAGGAAGTGAACTGCCATTGTTTCACTTGCTTATTCTGTAACATATTATGTGTTACTAGTAGAACTAATGGGGTATGTAGTTATATGATAATTAGTAGCACTGTTGCCCACAGTTCTTTGGTAGTGAGTGAGCAGGTATTAAAAGAGGAAGACCATGCCTGGAGACACAAGGTCAGTTCAATGAGAATAGTTGGTAAGGGTAAAAGGAGAAGCGACCATGAAATCTGTTTGGGTTTATGTGCAAATCGTGTGCTAGCCCATGCAAAATTTGAATTACCATAGAATCATAGAGTTGCAAGAGACCACAAAGACTTTCCAGTCCAACCTCCTGCCATGCAGGAACACATAATCAAAGAACTCCCAACAAATGTCCATCCAACCTCTGTTTAAAAACTTGCAAAGAAGGACACTCCACTACACTCTGAGGCAGCACATTCCACTGTCAAACAGCTCTTAACATCAAGAAGTTCTTCCTAATGTTTAGAGGGAATCTCTTTTTCTGTACTTTGAATCCATTGGCCCATGTCCTAGGACCTTATCACATTCACTTTTGTCCCTCATATGGGGACAGGAACAGGATTCTCGGGAACGCGTCTGACTGAGGAAAAACTGATTTTATCACGCACCCAAGCGTCCACAAAAAGGTCCTGTTCCAGCACCCGTACCCAAGCCGTCCCTGTTCAGTGCCAGTGGGTGTCATTTTAGCCGGACGGAAGTCTTCCAACCAGGACATTTAATGCTCCTCAGCACTGAACAGGGACAGCTTGGGTACGGGTGCCGGGATGGGACCTTTTTGTGGATACTTGGGTGTGTGATAAAATCTGTTCACCTGCCCTCAAGAGTCCTGTTCCCATCCCCATAAGGGGGAAAAAATGAATGCGATAGTCTTCCTAGTCTCTGGAACAGAAAACAAGCTTGCTCCATCCTCAATGTGACATCCTTTCAAATATTTAAACATGGCTGTCATGCCACCCCTTAACCTTCTCTTCTCCAGGCTAAACATACCCAGCTCCCTCAGCCACTTCTCAGAGTGCTTTTGAGTCAGTCCTGACTCATTGTGACCCTGTGGATGAGACATCTCCAACACTCCCTATCCATCACTGCTCTGCTTAGATCTTGTAGATTCATGCCCATGATCTCCCTGAATGAGTCCATCCATCTGGTCTGTGCTCTTCCTCCCTTTCTGCTTCCCTCCACCTTTCCTAGCATTACTGTCTTTTCTAATGCCTTCTCATGATGTGGCAAAAATATGACAGCTTCAACTTGATTAGCATGGCTTCCAGAGAGATTTCAGACTTGATCTGTTTGAGGACCCATTTGTTTGTCAGTTTGGCTGTTCAAATATCCACAACACTCTCCACCAGCAAGATCTCAAATGAGTTTATTTTCTTCTTGTCCACATTCTTCACAGTCCAGCTCTTGCATCTGTTCACAGTGACAGGGAGTACAATGGTTCAGACTATTCTGACATTAGTGCTCAGTTATATATCTGTACTCTTCAGGGCTTTTTCTAGTTCTTTCATAGCTGTACTTCCCATTCCTAGTCTCCTGATTTTTTGACTGCAGTCTTCTTCCTAACTGATGTTTGAACCAAGATACAGGAATTCTTTTACTATTTTGATGTCCTCATTATCTAAGTTGAATGTATGTAGTCTTCTGTAGTCATTATTTTTGTTTTCTTTATGTTCAGCATTAAGCCTGACTATCAGGGTGTACAGACTGACAATAAAGGTCAGCCTGGGGCAGAGTGGAGGGCGTGGCATCCGTACGATGCATGCCCCAACTCCACTCCCATGCTGGCATGAAGTCACGTGCTGCACCACACGGCGGGCAGCATCACGGCACTCCTCTAGCGCTGAGTCCAGATGATGCAGCACCAAAGGAGTGCCGAAAAGCCGTGGTGTTGGCGTCTATGACGCCCTTTCTGTGGTGCAAATAGAAGCTGCTTTTTGTGACTTCTTTTTGCACCACGAAAAGGCCAGATCAGGACTGCGGTGTGCAGTTGCTGTGGTCCCGATCTGACACTAAAAGGGGTGGTCTGTCAAGCCCCTATATCATGCTTAGTGACATCACATGAGGCTGCCCCTTGTAATATCATCAAGTTCCACCTCCTGGGTCTCAGTGTTTGGCCTTGAAATCTCAGGAAAGTCCTGACCCAGCAAAGTGCCTGGCTGCTAAATCAGGGATGGGGAACTAATGGATTACAACTCTCATTATCCTCAACCACCCACTGTGCTAGATCTGATGAAGCTTGGAGTCTACTAACACAAATTTCAGCTTTTTCCGTGGCTGCTTCCAGGCTGTCAAACTTCTTCCCAAGGGAGGTGTATTTGGCCCCTGAATTTCACCTCCCTAGTCCTTAAATCTGCAGGCAAAGCCTTTTTATTCAACTGATCTTTGGCAGTTTAACTGGGTTGCAGTACAAGGAGCTTTTAATTATGATGGGTGATTATAATTTTTTATTTATTTATTTTGGTACATTTTCTAAGTCCTTCTACAACTCTTTGAAGTTTCAGTTAATCCATTTTATGTTTTAACCTGTATTTACCATTAGCCACTTCGAGTCCAATTAGGATGGAGGAGAGAAAAATAGGGTAGAAGCACCAGGAAATAACAAATAACTAAATACAGAGATAATGTCTGGAGACAGAAGGACCATGGATTTCCTCCTCTGAAGTAAAATGTCTCTTATCAATGGGAGCAACATTTTCGATTTCACGCAAGAGAACCGGTTTAGGCCTTTGACGCCAGAGTCATGCCCAAATCACAAGCCCTCTTCTCGTAGGAGGTTCCTATTGAACACCAAGGAAGAGAGAGACCTCTGGAGATCCAGAAGAAAAACAAAGAGGCCATTTGTACCCAGGGAAGGCAGCAGAGGTGGTTGGAGTGGGCAGAAGCAGGGTGCAGAGGTCAGGAAAAAATTCCAGGCTTGCATGTAGGAAGGCTTCAATTATATTCTTTAGTAACAGTAGGCAGGAGGAAGATAGTGCTCTCTTGATGTGCCTTTGGCAGTAGATCTTCTGGTATTTCTAACTCTTAAGTGCTTAACAACAAAAACACATACACACCCTTGCAAAGCAGGCTGATGAAATGCAGGTTTGCTTCAGACTACTCAATTCTGGTACTTTGATACCATCTGAATTGCTGTGGTTCCAGCCTATGGGATCTTGGGATTTGTAGTTATTTAGAATTCTCAGCCAGAGTGCTCTTATGTCTCTCCAAATGACAAAGCCAGGGATTCCACAGGATGCAGTTCAAGTGCTATCAAAGTGCTCGAATTGTGTGCTCTGAAAGAGAGCAGGAACAGATGGAAGAACTCTCCAGGGACTTACTGCATATTTCTTGTACTGTATTTCCTTCATTCTAAAAAAATGTATGCCAAACACAAGTGAAGGCAAACAAGCACTTTTACAACAGGCAGCATATTCACCATTGCCTACATCTGTGTCAGGAGTCGGACCTGCCCACCCTTTGGTTCAGTAAATCAGCCTTCTGTATGTTAACAGCTACACTTTATTTCAGTAACTAAAGCAGTTAATACCTTGACTTCTGCAGACAGAACTACCATAATCCCCAGTTACAAGTGTATAGAAATTAATAAGCCCTTCTAGTATTTTGCTTGCTTTCCTCCCATTCACTCCTGCTTCAAAACATTCACACATCTACTCCTGCTCACACTGTCCCCTTGACTCAGGCCCCTGCCAGCTTTGAGACTGCCCTTGGGCAAAGCTAGTACTAGCACTCTCCCCCACAAATCTGCTTAACATCAAACCAGGAATTTTTGTTTTCCTCCAAATCCTCCCCAACCACTGCATGTTCCATCAGGTGCAACATTTTAACCTTTCATACATTTTATAGATGCTGCTGTTGTTGTTGTTAACTGCCCCCAAGTCAAACTCGAATAATGACGATTCTGTGGACGAGACATTTCCAAGACCCACTGTCCTCTACTGCTCTGCTCAAGTCCTGCAGGCTCAGGATTGTGGCCCCTCTGATTTGAGTCCGTCCATCTGCCATGTGGTCTTCCTCTCTTTCTGCCTCCCTCTGCCTTACCTAGCATTATAGTTTTTCTAATGATTAATGCCTTCTCATGATACGGTCAAAATACAATAGCCTCAGTTTAGTTGTCCTGGCCAAAGAAAGTTCAGGCCTGATCTGTTTGAGAACTCATTTATTTGCCTTCTTAGCTGTCCGTGATATCTTCAGCACTCTTCTTTAGCACCGTATCTCAAAACAGTCTATTTTATATCTGTCGGCTTTCTTCGCTGTCCAGTTCTCATTGCATGGTCATGGTGATACAATGACCTTGGACCTTCCTCACCTAAGTGTTCAGAGTTATGTCTTTGCTGTTTAGGATCTTGTCCATTTGTTTCACAGCTGCCCTTCCCAATCGTAGCCTTCTAATTTCTTGACTGCAGTCTCCATTCTGATTTATAGTACATTTGAACCAAGGTATGGGAGCTCTTTGACTGTTTCAATTTTCTCATTATATATCTTAGGTTGTTAAGATTCCTACCTCCAATCTTCACTCCTCCTGCTTCTGAGACTAAATGTGTTCAGAGTACAATGCTATTGTACTACTGGTTAAATAGACTACAATCAGTTCAGTTGCAAAATCAGAAGCATAACAGATGAAAAGGAATACTTATCCCCATTTATGGCAGGATCTGCAAAGAATCCTGACAAACTGTTTCCTAGTGCAGCCAAGAACAACCTAAGTCATGATGTATAGTATCTGAACCCAGACAATTTGTGTCATAGAATCATAGAGTTGGAAGAGACCACAAGGGCCATCCAGTCCAAACCCCTGCCATGCAGGAACTCATGTCAGTGCATGAAAGAGAAAAACCCAAAAGGCACTTCTTCCCAACTCTGGCAGTAATAATACTGATAACAAGAGATTAAATAGCTAACAAGCTGGATCCTTGTTCTGCCTAATGATAGAATAGAATAGAATAGAATTTATTTATACCTGTTCCCATCAATGGCTCCTCTAAGACCAAACCTTTTTTCCCAAATAACTTTGGTTAGCAAATGCACATAACATTCAGATTATGTCTTTCCTTGCAGAAAGATTCCCCCACCCCCAAGATGTTCCTTCCCTTCAGGTGTAGTGGCATCAACTTCTGATGATGAGTCTCAAACCATTAACAGATTCCCATTCTAAGAGTCCAGGTCCTGACATTTAGCAATCACTGTTGAATCATCAACCTAGACATTTAACAAAGGATCACTTTTGAGGTCAAGCTGACGTCTCCAATATGTGCAACTGCATCCACCATTTTATGCCAGGGGAGGTTCTGATGCCCATTGAAATCAGAGGTGTCAGTGCCTTGAGGGGGTAGCTATTTCACATAACTCCTAACACAACTTGGCAGTGGAATGGTCCATTCACAAAGACTGCAGGGGGGCCAACTCTTCCCTCCATTCCTGCACCATCCCCTTATGCCACAAGCGTGCAAAGAATGTGCTTTCTATAAAAATATTTATTCTCACATTGATCAGCACAGATGAACACCAAGATTATGCAAGATTGCAGAAAGCTCCCTGTCTAGAACACCCTGTTCAGTCCTGGCCACGTTAGTTTAAGAAGGACGCTGATAACATTAGTGCAGGTGGGAAAGAAAGGAGAAGAAAAGAAAAGGCCAGAAGACTATAATGGGCTTTTGGGTCATGTGCAAAGATTAAAACCAAACAATCCAGGCCAAACAATGGGGGGAGGAAATGGTAATTGTGGCCATGGAGAACAAATCTCAGCAGGTGCTAAACTGGGGGAGAGGGATCTACAACCAACCTTGACCTTGACGTAATTTCAGGTTGTACTCTTTGCAGTGAAAGAGCTTAGAAATATTACCATTTTTTGACAGCATCTCCCAGAATCCCCCAGCCAAGAGAGTCGAGAAAGTAACATCTCTAAGCAATATAAGGACTAAGAACTTTATTGGTATGATACGATGTGCAGCTTGGGGAACTGGGTATGTTTGGCCTGAGACAGAGAAGATTAAGAGTTGGCATGATATTTAAAGTTTTTAAGGGATGTGTCATATTGAGGCTGGCACACGTTTGTTTTCTGCCACTCCAGAGACTAGGACATGGAGCAATGGATACAAGCTACAGAGAAAGAGATTCTTCCTAAACCTTAGGAAGAACTTCTTGACAGTAAAGGCTGTTCAACAGTGGAAGACACTCCCTGAGAGAGTGGTGGAGTCCCCTTCTTTTGGAGATTTTTAAACAGAGGTTGGATGGCCATCAGTCAGGGATGCTTTGATTGTGAGTTCCTGCATGGCAAGCTGCAATTAGATTGGATGGTCCTTGTGGTCTCTTCCAACGGTCTATCTGATTCTATTATATAAGCTATTGCAGTCGGGAATCCACTGGTCTGTCATGTCATAATATATTAGCTAGTATTTATGATGCTCTTTTCTGCTCTTATAACAACCAATTACTGTAATTTAGGTTCTTTCTCAGAGCTGTTGGTAGCCAAGGGAGGAGGTCAAGCTGATTGATTTAGCAGTCATGGTCCTCCAGTTAACAAGATGGCCAGCAAGTGCCCTGTTCAAAAGGAGAAAGGGAAATAAAAAGGGTTGCCACTTTTTCCTCTAGATTTTGCTCTTGTTTTTTTTAACAGTCTCATACAGAGAAATGGAGTCAAGTAATTTTTTTCTGGCACAGAGAAGGCATAATGGGAGACCTTTTGTTGTTGTTGTTCAGTGCCTTCCAGTTGACTCAGATCTATGGTGACCCTATCATAGGGTTTTCCTGGAAAGATTTATCCAGAGAGATTTGCCACTGACAGTTATGGCTTGTGATTTCCCCAAGGGCAAGCCTGGTCTTCTGAGTCCTAGGACCTTATCAGACAGGAGGAATTTCTCTTTATTGTGAATGGAGCCAATTGGAGCCAATTTGAATTCACGTGAATTCGCTAGTTTAGCGAATTTACGTGAATTCCAATTGCGTTCGGAATGCATTCAGAATGACTTCCCATTACCCAAAAATGACCCCCCAGCCCGAAATTGTGTGAGATGCTTTAATTTACAATAACGTAAAACCCATGATTGCGTTCGGAATGACTTCCCTTTTGCCTGAAATTGCGTGAGATACTTTAATTTGCAATACCGTGCAACCCCATGATTGCGTTAGGATTGCCATTAGATTATAATTCCAATTTCCAACGCCTGATAAGGTCCCTTGCTCAAACTACTAATAATATATTCAAACTACTAATACTATACCACACTGGATACCACACTTCCATCAACTTATTTTCTCATGTTGCCATACTGTCTGACTGTCTCTGTTTGGCAAAGACAGTCCAGGTTAATCCTCAGTTGTCCTACATACTTTACCAACTGCTTTTAAAATCTCTCTTTTCCTCTTGTCTTTTTATTATTATTAATTTCATTGCACTGCCATAATTGTGCAATTGTAGTCAAAACAAAAACAAAAACAATAATACCCATTGGGTAGAGCACTGAACAGGAAGGCATGGTTATGGAGGCCATAAGGAAGAGAGAGACATAGATCACCAAAGCAGCACCTTAGCGCTATTGCTGAGAAGTCTGATAATGAATGTACCCAAACCAGTATCTTTCCATTTCCTTAAGCACACATGATTGTGACAAGACAGCAGGCTGGTGTGATAAAAATTTGTTGTTGCTGTGTGCCTTCAAGTCATTTCTGACTTATGGTGACCCTAAAGTGATCCTATTATGGGGTTTCCTTGGCAAGCTTTGTTCAGAGCAGGTTTGCTATTGTGTTCTCCCAAGGTTGAGAGTGTGTGGCTCAGCTAAGGTCACCCAGTTGGTGTCATGGCTGAGCCTGGAATCAAACACTGATCTCCAGAGTCATAGTCCAGCACTCAAACTACCACACTAGGCTGGCTTTGTGATAAAGTCCTCTGTCCTAATTGTCATTGTCATGTTTCCATAAACTCTTCCTCCTACGATATGCAAATTCTGGAGGAATTTATTCATTTCTTTTGTCTCGTGTCTTTTAGAATACACAGTTACACCCATCCATGCCTTTTGATGTAATTAGCAGGAGTGGAAAGGAGAGAGGAAGAAAGAAAGAAAACAAGGAGGAACTGTGTACAGTAGTCAAATTCAACTTCTACCAAAAGAGAAAGAAGATGAACCTTATCAGGTATTCCTAGGAAAGGGATGCTTAGGCAAAGTGGGCACTTAAGGCAAGAAACAGGAGTGGTGTACCATTCCTGCTGCTCAAAAACAGAAAAGTATGGTATTACTCTCTAACAGTTCAAAGGTGAAGCCTGGGATTCACGTGGCCAAGCAACATCAGAGTGTGGTCAGGGCTGCAAAAGTTATTAATCCACAGGCTCAAAGAGGCTGCAGCAGTTTGTTTTTGCCTGAGTCTACTGTGAAGAGCAAGCTTCTGCCGCTTCCTTTTCTCATCCACCACCCCACCCATCCCCGAATTGAGTAAAAATTTGAAGAAATTGATGTAAGATGAGGATAAAGGGGGGAAGTGTGAGAAGGAAAGAGGATCTGGATAATTTTTAAACCAGCCGAAAAAGTGAGATGACAGAGGATTGATCAGTACTGTCCCTGCCAAAATCAGGACAGTTGGAAGGTATGTGATGGATTGTTCCTACTATTTAATCAATAAGAACACCCAACCCCTGGTGCTCAAGCCAATGCCATCCCTTTGTTCCAGTGCAGCTACCAGACTCCCATTTGAAGCCTCCCTTTCCTTTTGGACTACAGCTATCACAATCTCTTCACTCTTCACTCACCATTGTCACAGTTTCACATACATGTATAATTCATTTAATCTTTCCCCCACATCACTTAATACTACCTATACATTTTAAAAAAAATTCTATTGGATTTTTCAAATATAATTACAAAGAAAAGAAAAAAGAGATGAAAATGGAAAAAAGGGTAGGAAGTACATAAGATATGGATGTGGGCTAGATAGGTACGTTTATATATTCAGACCATATTGCTAAAAACACATTTTCTTGGTTGACATATATGAAATGAACCTTCATGTATAGACAAAGGAGTATGAAGATCTGACCATGGGTGGAAAGATGGTGAATGTTTATCTTTCTAAGAATTCCCCCTATGCTCGATGACTGTCCTCTGGATGTGTGAAAAAATCACCTTCCTTCCTTATCATGGTTTTGATGGAACACAGACGGGCATCTCGCTGTCATCAATCTCTGCCCATCCACACACCACTGTGACATTGTCTCTCTTTTCTTTACCTACATATGGCAGAGACAGAGGCAACAAAAAGAGCCAAATGCAGTTAACAGCACAAAACCTACAGTATGTTGTTGTTGTTGTGTGCCTTCAAGTCATTTCCTACTTCTGCGAAACCTAAGACGGACCTGTCATTGGGTTTTCTTGGCAAGAGTTGTTCAGACAAGTTGGCCTTCCTCTGAGGCTGACAGAGTGTGCTGAGTGAAGATTCAAACCCTGGCCCCAAGAGTCATAATCCAACACTCAAACAACTACACCATTCTGGCTCTTGTACAATATACTTTTAAATAAAATAAATAAAAAGACAGAATGAAGCCTGTTTTCAGAAGCATACAACAAAGTCACAGGAAACATTTCATAGGAAACTTTTGCAAAATACACTGATATTTCAAAACTCAAAATTACCAAACATGTGCGTTCTTTTCCCCGGTTGCAGAATCTAAGCCTCCTGCCCACGTTTACTCTGAGTAATGGCTTTCTTTTTCTTTTTCTCTGAGACAAAAGAAACATACATTGTTGTCTTTATTGTGACCTTGGTTCTGAGTGGAGAACCCTGGAAAGAGACATTCTCGATACACCCATAAGGCAGGACCTATATACAAACCAAACAGGAACTGGCAAAACCCGACACTTAAGTAAGAATTGTTTAAGAAATATTTTGTATGTTTAATTTAGAAACAAAGGCTAAAGTTCATTAAGCCATCTAGTTTTCTTAGCCATACCTGAAACAATCAACCCATCCTTGGTTTCTTTGCTGGGAGTCAAGGTGTGCTTCCTTCTCAGGGGTAAGACAAGTCCAGGATAAGAGGCCAATAATAATCTCCCTAGGTGTGTAGCTGCAGGTAGGGTTGCCAAATTTCAGGGTCTGAAATCCAGTTTTTGGGGTTTATCTCTAAGTTGGAGGCAAGGATGCAAATTCTTCAGTTTTTGAAAACTCAGCTCAGGGCAAAAGGAAAGAGCTGGGTACAAATTTCCAGCTCAACTAGTCAGTGGATACACTAAGGAGGGATGACACCACTGCTCTTCAAACATCTGTATTTTGGCAGAATCAGGCTGTAGCATTCATCTGTTTCCCTTTAAACGGCTTTAAGAGATGGTGGGAGTGTGGTGAAGCTCAGGGAGGAGAAAGGAGAGCCCCCCCCAAAAAAATTAAAAAAATAAATTTCAAATTTTAAAATTCTAAATTAAAAATATGTTTTAATTTTTTTGAAATTTTGAAATTCTTTTTAGATTTTCTTTTTTAAAAAAAATCACATCTTCACAATGATTATGTAAATATATTTAGGTTTTGTGTATGATATTGTAATTTGAAGGTATCATTTTAATTTTGCTGGTTGTTTATGTCACAACTACTGTATTAGCATTACATTCTGTGGTGTATGGGAATTATGATTTAAGAGTAACAGTAGTGCAAAAAAGCATTCCTAAGGATTCTGTATGGTATGAAATGAGAGGAGGTTAGAGAGGGTGACACCATGAGTTACTACACTGGGTGACACCAATCCTAGGGATGCCACTGCAACTAGTAGAGCAGAAGCTCTTGATTTGTTGCTTTAACTTGCCGAAACTCGCCATGGGTTCTATGTGTTTACACAGTTAACTTCCTCCTTCACTCCTGGTTGTTATGTTGCCAGGACCAACTTCAACTCTCCTCTGCATCCACTTTCTGGCTAGAAGCAAGTAGGATAGATGAAATGTTCCTAAGTACTACTTAGAAGGAGAAGGAGTAATCTCCATTTTACCTTGATCTGGGAATAGCCTCTTTAGTTAAGATTTCTGTCTTAACTTCCACACAGGAAAATATGCTCAGAGTGTGTGTCAGTGGTGTCACTAGGTTTGGTGTCATCCTGTGTGGCGATTCATGGTGTCACCTGCACCTTGACCTCTTCCCACACCATACTATACAGAATTCTTAGTAATGTTTTTTGTACCAATGTTACTCATAAATCGTAATTGCCATATATTACTGAATGTAATGGCAATATTTGTAACATAACCAATTGGCAAAATTAAAATTACACCTTTACAATATCAAATGCACACCCTGAGCCTAAGCTCCAGTGTTTTAAAAGGATGCAGGCAAACTAATTTGCTGTTGTTGTGTGCCTTCAAGTCATTTCCAAGTAATGGTGACCGTATCATGGGGCTTTCTTAACACATTACTTCAGAGGGAGTTTGCCACTGCCATCCTCTAAGGCTGAGAGAGTGTGACTTGCCCAAGGTCACCCAATGGTTTTTTGTGGCTGAGATGGGATTCGAACCCTGGTCAAATGCCACAGCCCATTTCTGACAAAATGCAGTTTGGGACCGGTGGTGTCACTCCCACTTATGGTGTCATCCAATGCAGTCCTCACTCCCTGCATCCCACAGTGACACCACTTGTGTTTGTGTTTAATATGAAAATTAAAACACAATGAAATTACAGTTTTGTTTTAAAAACACATTTAAAACTATTTTTTTAAAAAAAAAACCTTTAAAATAGAATAAAATACAAACACAATACCTTCCATTAGGAGCTGCATCTGCTACAACAAATTTAAAAAATGCCTGGGGAGTTCCACAATTTGGTAGCAGCCAGCAAGAAGCCTCTCTCCCCTGATTTCACCAAACATGCCCATGATGGTCATGGGATTAAGAGAAAGCCTTCCTTCTAAGATCTTAAAACTTGGATTGTCTTATGAATGAGCTTCAACAGGGAGAAATGTAAGATACTGCACTTAGGTAGAAAAAATGAAATGTACAGATATAGGATGGGGGACACTGTGAAAGGGATCTAGGAGTCCTAGTAGACCACAAGTTGAACATGAGTCAACAGTGTGATGCGGCAGCTAAAAAGGCCAATGCTATTTTAGCTGCATCAATAGAAGTATAGTGTCTAGATCAAGCAAAATAATAGTGCCATTGTATTCTACTTTAGTCAGGCCTCACCTGGAATACTGCGTCCAATTCTGGGCACCACAATTCAAAAAGGATGTTGAGATGGTGAAATGTGTCCAAAGGAGGGCCACCAAAATGCTGAAGGGCCTGGAAACCATGGCTTATGAAGAAACACTTAGGGAGCTGGGTATGTTTAGCCTGGAAAAGAGATGATTAAGAGGTGATATGATAGCACAGTTTAAGTATTTAAAGGAGTGTCACATTGAGGATGGAGCAAGCTTGTTTTCTGCTGTTCCAGAGAATAGAACACAGAATAAACATTAGGAAGAACTTTCTGGCAGTAAGACCTGTTTGACAGTGGAACACACTCCCTCAGAGTGCAGTGGAGTCTTCTTCTTTGGAAGTCTTTAAACAGAGGCTGGATGGCTATCTGTTGGGGCTGCTTTGACTGGGAGTTCCTGCATGGAAGGGGGGTTGGACTGGATGGCCCTTGGGGTCTCTTCCAACTCTATGATTCTTACAGTCTTACAGTCTTTTAGTTTGGACACAAGCCAAGTAGGACTTTAAAGGTCATAACTCTGAATTCTGCCCAGAAAAGGACTGGCAGCCAATGAAACTCTAGCCTACTGATATTACTTGTTGCAATCCTGGGAAAGTAACTTATTACATTATTGCTCTGCTGCTTACTGCTTTTGTCATTGCTTTGTGGTAAGCTGAGGATTGTAAGGAAATGCCATAATATCTTTAAGAAAATGCCTCTGAAATTGCCCTTGATATAGAACTTTTCAAAGTCATGTGGAATTTGTTACTCACTCCATGACTAGAGTAACTTCACGCTTACTCATTGCATTGATTTTGAACTGTAACCTTGCTGCACCCTTTTTTAATAATAATAATAATAATATTAATAATAATAATAATAATAATAATAATAGGCTTTTTCCTTCCAGCCTCTGGACCAGTCTCCTTGTGGCACATGGGATCCCTGATGCCTTTGCAAAACCTCAAGGGGTAGTGTATACGGCTGTTGAGTCAAAGTTTCATTTGATCAAGGACATGGTTCTTACCTCATTTCTTTTCTGCAAGCAGCTGCTGAAATGAGGAGGAACACAAGTCTTATCACGGCTGCAGTCCTGTAGTAGGAAGAAGGCAGACTGGCATAGTGGGAGAAAGAAAGAAGAGAGACGTGATTGTTCTCTGGTTAACTATGTTGACTTTTATTTTAAAAAATTATCTTGTAAACAGGCATATAGTTTTTATTGTGAAAACACATTAAATCATATTTCTGACAGGTCAATTTCTGGCTGACATTTGCATCCAGTGTAACTTCCGGCTGTCCGACACTGCGTGTTCCTAAGTCTTTTTCTTCTTTTTAAGTTTTAGAGTTGAGCTGGGAATTATGCAGCCTCAGAATACTACAGGACCACAAATCCCAGAAGCCCTAGCTAACATAACCAAAGCTTAGGGATCTTGGAATTGTAGTCCAACAACATCTGGAGGGCAGCATGACTCCCACACTGTCATACAGTGTAGCTACACTGCACTATTAAAGTTTTTTGATACTACTTTAACAGTCATGTGTGCATCCTACAGAATCCTGAGATTTGTAGTTTGGTGAGGCACTTAGAATTCTCTGCTGGAGGACTTTAATTCACTTCCCTGAACAACAGCACTAGTGAAACAAAAGGTGTCGAGTCCTAAAATGTGTTGTTTTGTTTGATCATGAATCTGTGGCGGCAGTTGGGGAGAACTAATCTGATGGTCACAGAGCTGGTCTCCATGAGCTAATTTAACAATGGGAACTATTTATGATGACCTTAAACTTTAGGAAAGCTATGGGCTGCAAGCCACTTGGCCTGGAGTTTCAGGGTGATGACCACATTCTCAAGGTGAAGGGAAAGAAGCTATGGCTAAGTGCACTTCCTTGAAGTGTGTGCACTTCTTTCCTTCTCCCACTTGTGTCCTTGATCCTTTGTTTGCTTCAATTACTGCAGAGTGATTTCAAACTACAAAAAATGAGGCTCTTTCAATTAACTAAATGGGGGAGAGGATAGGAGGGGGCCAAATCTTGCCCTTTCCAGTAGGCTCTGGCAAAAGCACACTGTAGCATCTCTGAGTTTGTGTGTATATCCTTACAGGGACACCACTATGGGTGTGTGGGGAGTACGGACCACACCAGGTGGTATCCTAAGAGGGGCGCCACTATTGGTCTCCAAACATCTGCCTTTGAGGATCAGCGAGCAGAGAAAGGGGGAGCCCCAATTTTTTAAAAAAAAATAAATTTTAAAAAATCAAAACATTCCAAACAAATGAGCATCCAGCCTCTGTTTAAGAACTTCTAGAGAAGAAGACTCCGAAGCAGCATATTCCACTGTCAAACAGCTCTAACTCTCAGATAATGCTTCCAAATGTTTAGGTGGAATCTCTTTTCCTGTAGCTTCAATTCATTGCTCCATGTCCCAGTCTCTGGAGCAGCAGAAAACAAGCTTGATCCATCTTCAATATGACACAATTTCGGATATTTAAATATGGCTATCACTGTTGGTTAGGATCATATCTAAAATTGCTGATCCCCTTCAGTGGCATCCCTAGGATTGGTGTCACCCAGTGCAGTAACTCATGGTGTCACCGTCTCTTTAACCTCCTCCCATTTCACACCATACAGAACCCTTAATAATGCTTTTTTTGCAATAAAGTTACTCGTAAATCATAATTCCCATATACCACTGAGTGTAATGCTAACAGTTGTGACATAAACTAGAAAAATTGAAATTATATCTTCAAATTACCATATCATATGCACAACCTAATGTATTTACATATATATAGTGAAGCTTTAAAATGTGATGTTTTTAAAGAAAATTTTTTAAAAAATTATTTTTTAAATTATTTTTTTTAAATTAAAACTTTGAAATTTGAAATTTTAGTTTTAAAAATTCTGGGGCCTCTCCTTTCTCCTTCTAGTGAGCTTCACCCCACTCCCACCATATCTTAAAGCATTTTAAAGGGAAGCAGATGAAAGCCACAGTCCATTTCTGTCAATAGGTACATGTTTGAGGAGCAGTGGTGTCACCCCCGCTTAGGGTGTCACCTGGTGTGGTCCACACACCCCACAGCCCCCTAGTGATGCCACTGATCCCCATGTTGCCTCTTCCACTTTCTGGACAATGAAATTGTCTGCAAATGAAATTGTCTCCCTCTCCTGGATTTAGGATGCTGGGGCCCTTTCATCTTGCACAATGTTTGCACTATGATTCCACTCTAAGTGCCATGGTTCTGTTATATGAAATCCTGGGATTTGCAATCTAGTGTTTCTAAACTGCAAACCCCATGATTTCATTGGATGTTGCCATTGTTGCTACAGTGGAATTATAGCATTACCATATATACTCGACTATAAGTCGACTTCATGTATAAGTCGAGGGCAGGTTTTGGGGCCAAAATTATGGATTTTGTTATGACCCATGGATAAGTCGAGGATAAAACCTAAGGGCATGTAACAAAGGATCTATACGATAAAGCAAAGGAAACAATGCCAAAGAAAGAAAAAACTATGGATGCCAGCCATGAAAGCCTTTGAGTTCACAATGCCAAAGAATTTACAAAATTGCAGGAGGCATAACTGTTTGTGTTCACACTGAAGGATGGATGGATGGATGGATGGATGAGAGAATAGAGGACAGTCAGTGCTTCCCGGACAAATTACACTCTTGCCTTTCACCAGTGGATATTTTCTATTTTTATGAGAGTTAAAGTACAGTGGTCCCCCGGGTTACGAATCCCCCGGGGAACGAAAATCCCAGGATACGAAAGAGCCGGGGCCGGAAAAATGGCCTCGGCTTACGAACGTATCCCCGGGTTACGAAAAAAAAAGGTGTACTTACTGTAAGTACTGTAGTTAGGCAGGAGGGACCGGGAGGGCTCCGGGGAGGAAGCCGGCCCCGTGGAAGCCACGTCCGGCCTCCTTTCAGGCAAGGCCGGCGCGTCAAGAAAGGCCTCCTCCGCTGCTTAGGCCTCGAGCCTTCGGAAGGAGGCCTGCGCCGGGCGGGACGAGCCTGGCTGAGGGGAAGGGAAGGCCCCGCATGGACCCGCCGGAAGCCGGATCGAGGTCTGGCCGCCGGCGGAGGGGAAGGGACGGCTCGACCCGGCTTCCGGTGTGTCCGTGCGGGGCCTTCCCTTCCCCTCCGCCGGCGGCCAGACCTCGATCCGGCTTCCGGCGGGGCCTTCCCTTCCCCTCCGAGGTCTGGCCGCTGGCGGAGAGGAAGGGAAGGCCCCGCACGGACCCGCCGGAAGCCGGATCGAGCCGTTCCTTCCCCTCCGACGGCGGCCAGACCTCGATCTGGCTTCCGGCGGGGCCTTCCCTTCCCCTCCGAGGTCTGGCCGCCGGCGGAGAGGAAGGGAAGGCCCCGCACGGACCCGCCGGAAGCCGGATCGAGCCGTCCCTTCCCCTCCGCCGGCGGCCAGACCTCGGAGGGGAAGGGAAGGCCCCGCGCGGACCCGCCAGAAGCCGGATCGAGCCGTCCCTTCCCCTCCGCTGGCAGCCAGACCTTGATCCGGCTTCCGGCGGGTCCGCGCGGGGCTTTCCCTTCCCCTCCGAGGTCTGGCTGCCGGCGGAGAGAAAGGGACGGCTCGATCCGGCTTCCGGCGGGGCCTTCCCTTCCCCTCCGAGGTCTGGCCTCCGGCGGAGGGGAAGGGACGGCTCGATCCGGCTTCCGGCGGGTCCGCGCAGGGCCGTCCCTTGCCTTCCGAGGTCTGGCCGCCGGCGGAGAGGAAGGGAAGGCCCCGCACGGACCCGCCGGAAGTCGGATCGAGCCGTCGCTTCCCCTCCGCCGGCGGCCAGACCTCGGAGGGGAAGGGATGGCCCCGCGCGGACCCGCCAGAAGCCGGATCAAGGTCTGGCCGCTGGCGGAGGGGAAGGGACGGCTCGATCCGGCTTCCGGCGGGTCCGTGCGGGGCCTTCCCTTCCTCTCCACCGGCGGCCAGACCTCGGAGGGGAAGGGAAGGCCCCGCCAGAAGCCGGATCGAGGTCTGGCCGCCGGCGGAGGGGAAGGGAAGGCCCCGCACGGACCCGCCGGAAGCCGGGTCGAGCCGTCCCTTCCCCTCCGCCGGCGGCCAGGCCTCGATCCGGCTTCCGGCGGGTCCGTGCGGGGCCTTCCCTTCCCCTCCGCCAGGCTCATCCCGCCCGGCGCAGGCCTCTTCCCGAAGGCTCGAGGCCTAAGCAGCGGAGGAGGCCTTTCGGGACTCGCCGGCCTTGCCTGAAAGGAGGCCGGACGTGGCTTCCACGGGGCCGGCTTCCTCACGGAGCCCTCCAGGTCCCTCCTGCCTAACTACAGTACTTACAGTAAGTACACCTTTTTTTTTTCTCTTTCCCCCGGGTTACGAAAATTTTCAGGTTACGAAAGGTAATCCGGAACGGATTACTTTCGTAACCCGGGGGACCACTGTACAGCACTTACATTGACTCGTGGATAGGTCGACTCAGATTGTTTGAGTTACCTTTTTCACTAAAATTTCTAGACTTATACATGAGTACATACAGTATAGTGTGTCAAGTGAAAAGGCTCCTGGCCAACCTATGTTCGCTTGTGAGAGTATGCGACAGACAATGTGATTCCCTGCATTACCACTTAGTCCAATACAATGTGCAAAATACAGATGACCAGAGGGACTAGTCCTAAATAGGCTAATACTATTAATATTAATATTAATAAATATTTTATCGTGCCAAAGAGATGTGTATTAGATATACACCCATCCCACCACATTTGTGGCTTTGACTTTTGCGGATTTGATTATTCATGGATTTTATTAATATGCCTCTCTAGGAATATCTAGGTCATCCAGCTCAACTCTATGGTCAACTTTAACCAAAAGTCACACTTGAAGGACCTAGACTAGAGATTCTGATAGAAAATATTCCATTAGCCATTTGTAGCTTCTCCAGTGCAATTCTATGGTCAATGTCTGGCAGATGTTGACCACAGAGTTGCAATGGAGGACATAGAGATTCCTAGAGAAGTGTTCTCTCAGGTAACTACATAGTGTTTTTGTTATTTGCATTTTTTCCACATTACTATGCCCCTAACCCCAGCAAATGTGGAGGGACGAGTGTATATTCATTTCCTAAATGCTGTCACCTGACAGCAGTTAAATACAACTTAAAAATGGCTTGGTTTAATGGGTACTGCATCTTTTCATTTGTATTGACAGAATAATTAATTAGTGTGACATAACAATTAATTAACAGAGCAACATCTGAATCCCAGACGTGCACAAACAAGCTTTATTCAATGTTTTGCTATAGAGGTGGAATAACAAACACAAAACTTCAAAAAAATCTAATTCCCCTACTACTTTGGTAGCAAATAGGCTTGTCAAGAAAATACCATCCCTGGCTCTGAGTTTTCAAGGCCAAAATCTGAGACCAGGAGTGGCCCAGAGTGATGTCAAAACATTGGTTTGGGAGGGTTCCTTAAGAGGAAGTTTGTGAGGATGTCATTAAGCATCAACCACAACTGCTTGGACATTTTGAAAGCAGGTGAAAAAATGGGACAACAGAGATGAACTGGAACTGTCCCTGCCAAACTGGGAAAGCTGGAAGGTTAGCCATTGCAAGGCCTCAGATGCTCAGATGTAAAGTGAGAGGTTTAATTTCAAACAGTCAAAGACCCTGATGGTTTCCTGCACTCCAAAGCTACAAGTAAGAGCCCATATTCATGGTTTCTCCTTGCACAGATTAACCTTATTGAATGTGTGATACACATCACCCAACTAGGCCACAGGTTGCAGTCATTGCAGTAATGCCTGTGACAGAACATTATGTTTCTTGTGCTGTTGTTCCTGATTGTCTATGGCATAATTTGTGTATCTAGCCAAATAAGGCTGCAATTTGCAAAGTGTTAGCTAGAAAACAATAAATGCTAACATATTAAACATTAACACATTTATTGTATCATGAACTCACACGTACGATGCATCTGATGAAGTCTACAAAAGTTCAGGCCATGGATGTGCTGGTTTTTAAGGTGCCACAATATGGTAGCAATATGGTATGCTTAAGTCATGGGGGAACTGCACTAACTGTCTCTCTGTGCTAAAACTGGAAGTGATGATGTTCCCTATTGTTCAGTGGCATCATAGTGGCTAATTTGTATGTAGTAGGCTCTGTTCAAAATAATCAAAATTTCAAAATAGTTCAAAATTGAAATAATCAAACAGTTCCCATACCTGGGATAAAACACTGATCAGAATGGAGACTGCAGTAAAAAAAATAAGAAGAGTAGGAATGGGAAGGGCCACCATGAAGGAACTAGATAAGGTCCTAAAGTGTAAAAATATACAACTGAACACTAAAGTTAAAAATATCTAAACCACTGTATTCCCCATTACCATGCATGGATGCAAGAGCTGGACAGTGAAAAAGGTGGACAGAAGGAAAATAAATCCATTTCAGATGTGTTGCTGGGGAAGAGTCCTGAGAATACCATGGACAACCAAAAAAAATAAAAATGAAAATGAATAAATGGATCCTTGAACAGATCAAGCCTGAACTCTCCCTGGAAGCCCAGATGATGAGACTGGGGCTATCATACTTCCGCTACATCATGAGAAGGCATGATTCATTAGAAAAGACAATAATGCTAGGGAAGATTGAACGCCATAGAAAAAGAAGCAGAAGGCATACCAGATGGATAGACTCAATCTAGGAAACCATAGGCCTGATTTTGCAGGACATGAGCAGAGCAGTTGAGAATAAGGGATCTTGGAGATGTCTCATCCACAGGGTCACCAGGAGTCGTGGTCGACTCAAGGGCATTTAACAACAACAACAGCTTCAAGGTTCTGCTAGACAGTTTTGCTTTTTCATAGAACCACTGGCCAAGATCCTACATTGGACACATAGCTATCATGTTGAGGTGACACTTTTTCTCCCAATTCACCCCCCTCCCCCCCAAAAAAACCCCTCACCTTAAAGATCAAAGCAGCAGTACCAAAAGATGGAGATCTGTGAGTAGGACCCTGAAGGATAACGTGTTCATTCCCCTCCCATCAGCAAGTCATGGTTACATGAGCAGAACAGGTATTCATGTGAAGTCCTGTTGTAACTCATCATTGCACCAGGGCTCACTGGCAGGAGGAGGCTGGAGATGTCATCTTTCAGCACTCCTTTTGACAGTGCCACAGAATTCCACCCTTTGGTACAGCCGCTTGAATTTTAAAGTGGGTTTAGAGGGCACATGAGCTCATAGCAATGGTACCACAATAAAAAAAGTGTATACCAAACAGTTACTACATCTCTAGGGGTAGCCATGTTGGCCATATAGCAAAGTACAATAATACAAAATCCACAAAACAGTGGATTTGTTCTACATAAAATCCACATATATATCTGTGTGGAAAACAGCATTTTCTGTGTAGAAATATAAATTATCTGCACAGATCTCAGAAAAAGA
Organism: Urosaurus nigricauda; assembly: GCA_034509955.1. Taxonomy (NCBI): domain Eukaryota; kingdom Metazoa; phylum Chordata; class Lepidosauria; order Squamata; family Phrynosomatidae; genus Urosaurus; species Urosaurus nigricauda. Next base: position 270,748,422 of record JAOEGL010000003.1, read on the forward strand.
TGCTTTCTACATAGATACGTAAATTTTGTGCTGAATAAGTCCCAAATTGTGAAGATTCTTATCAGTCCTGGATTCTTCACTTTTTTTATTGGCCAATACTCCTGATGAACTCTTTAAATCAAAGGAAACTACTGCTCTAATTGCTGCTCCTGGATTTGCATTATGATGTTTATGGTTTTACCGTTTTACTGTGTTCTCAGAAAGGGATGACCCACCTGGAGAATTCAAACAAGTAAGTCTGAAATGAGAAAAAATACAATATGAGGATTGGCAGAGAGTTTTCTTTTAAAAAAGAACTATACCGTAATACTGCCTTTCCCCTTTTAGGTAACCATAGCCCTCTGTTTGCCAACTGGATGAAGAACCCACCCAGCATCCTTGCAAAAGATAAGAAATTACGGGTCGAGCACCACTTTATCTGCCATGGCTCAATATTATGGAATTCTGGGATTTGTACTTTTGTGAGATATTTGGCCTTCTCCACCAGAGAGCTCTGGTCCTACAACAAATTAAAAATTCCAGGAATCCATAGGATGGACCCATGACACTTAAAAGTGGTGTCAAATTGCATTAATTTGTCAGCATACCCCCAGTCCAAAATGCTGATTTTTTCCCCCTGTGGGATAGGATTACCTTGTATAGATCTTTTAAGGTTTAGACTATAATCCAACAGAAATTCATCACCTCTTTGACATAGGAGCCACCAACTGGCACTATCCTTCTGTTTGCCAGCTATATCAGCCTTATTCTTTTTGTTATAAATTATATATGTTATATATATTTGTTTCACAAACAAAGCTTTCAACAGTGCAACAATATACACCATGGCCTAAATCCTATTTCAGTTGAATAAACCCACTGGCTCCATTAGATTTATCTGTGTGTAGACTAACCATTCAAGAATGGGTTCTTTTGTTGTTATTATTAGCCCATAACACATACAGTTCTATTCATTAGGCATACAATATTTTGGCTATAATACAGTATCCCCTTAGTGTAACAAATATCAGCACATAGGAAAATGTTACATGAGCACTACGCAGCATCTATGCAAAATAGCAACATTGCACAAACACGGATGAATGACTAATAGCCACTGTACAATGTACAATACCTGATGTGCAACTGCAGGGCACAATACAGAATGCATGACTGCAGTGGACAATGTTCAGTGCCAACACGCAAAGATAAGACACAGAGGAGCATGATGTCTCCATAACTATGTTTCTGCACAACCCACTGCACAATGATGACTTTTTAGCCCAGGATGCTTACCATGACTTAACTAACTGGATGTCAGCCTTTAAGGGTCTAATACACTTAAATGGACAACGACTATTTTGTTAATTGGAGGTGCTAAGGCACTATATTCCTTCTCAGTATAATCTCAGAGGAAAGAACTGGCAAAACCACCTGAGTATTCTTTGGTTCAGAAAATTCTATTAAATTAATGGTGTTTCCGTGAGTCACTTGAAAGCACATACACATACATATAATAAGGAAAGACAACATTTAGCAAGAAAGAAAAAGAAAGGGAGGGAAAGGAGGAGGGTGTGTGGGAGGGAAGGAGAATGCAAAAGAGACTCAACAATGTCTGTTTGGAATTTACAGAATTATTTGGATGAGACTTTTCCAACCTGATACGTTCTGAATGTATTGGACTATAAATCCTACCAACCCTCAGCCAGAAAGGCATGGGCTGTGTTGTTTGTGGATGACTGGCAATGCAATCCAACATGTCTGGATAGAGCCAGGTGTAGAATCATAGAATCATACAGTTGGAAGAGACCACAAGGACCATCCAGTCTGCCCCCTGCCATGCGGGAAGACACAATGAAAGTACCCCCGACAGATGACCATCCATCCACCCTCTGTTAAAAAAAACCTCCGAAGAAGGAGACTCCATCACTCTCCAAGGCAGCATTCTCCACAATCGAACAGCTCTCACCATTAGGAAGTTCTTCCTAATGTTTAAGCAGAATCTCTTTTCCTGTAGTTAGCATCCATTGCTCCATGTTGCAGTAAACTCTAAGCTCCCTCCATCTTCATTATAGGGTAGTCTGTGCTGGTCAAATACAGCGGCTTCAAACCACTTTGAAGCCTAGCTGTTTAGATACACAAAGCTAAACCAAGAGGAAAGCAAAATGAAGCCATGTCCAGGGCTAAAAACTGGAGCAAAAGGAAGCCTTGATACTTTGACTTAATGGGGAAAAAATGTCCATCATTGCACCACCATATAAACAGCCCAGCACCAGTGCAGGAACGAGGGAAAGCAATAACGTGAATCTATGACAAAAAGGGCAAGTTGCCAACAATGAAAAAGGATGTAATTTCATCATACACAAACCAACATCCAACAGAGGGGCAATAGCAAGTACATTTCTCTATCACTTATCAGTGCACTTAAGCATTCCCTAAGCAATTTAAAAGTGTAAGCTAATTACCTACAACAATCTGGGTATTCATTTTAGTGACATCAGAAGAATGCAAGCCTGACCTGAGTTTGGGCCCTTTTGCTGGTATTGAACTTGCAACCTTATGGTTTGGCATTTACCCACTGCACCACCAGGGCTCCAGGCATAGGGTGAAGCGGATGAAGCGGATGAATGGAGCATGCATGGGGGCCTTCATGGTTGTGCACTGCCAATGTGTCGCTGGACTCACTGATGCACTGTACAAGTGGTGCATTGCCCATGCAATTGTGTGGCTGATCATACCAGTATCCAATGGAATGGCATCTGGGCAGGCAGAGGGAAGTAATTGGAGGTCACAGGTGGTGTATTCGTGCCATGGTGCATGGTGCAGAATTGGGGGAAATAAATAACAGAGCAGCACACCTTGTTGCCACAAGGTGTGGACTGTCCACGAGTATTCAGACTGCATTGGAAGTGGATCATGCAGACAGTGGGGTTTCATTTCATTCAGAAAATCCCAGGTCAGCTACTTTTTTTGTCCATCTACTCCAGCCCAGTGACATCCTTTAAATATAAATCCACTCCAGCCCAATGGCATCTTCACCTTCTCTTCTCCAAGCTAAACATACCCAGCTCTCTATGTCACCCTTCATAGGGCATGGTTTCCAAACCTTTCACCAGTTTGGTCACCCTCCTCTGGACACACTCCAACTTGTCTGCATCCCATGTATTAGGGGAAGCTGTTGAACTCTCTCCATCGTTGCCACATCTCCCACTGAGGGTCGGGAAGAAAGAGACAACGTTCAGCCCTCCAAATGTTCTGAACCAACTCCCAGAAACCCAGACCCCATGGCCAATGGCAAAGGATAAGGAGAATTAAGGGAGCTGCCAACTAAAATGTCTGGAAAAGAAAGCAGCTCCTTGAACTTGCTGTCCCCAAAATTCCAATATGAAATTGCATGGGGTGGTTTCCAAGACTGCATCTTGGTTAGCTCCATTCAGGAGCTTTTAAGAAAAACACTTTTTTAGGCATGCCATTTGCAAAGACCAAACATAACAAGGCCACCCCTAGAACCTTATCCTATCAAGCGTCTTGTTTAGCACTTCAAAAAAATTCTATTCCAGAAAGTTAGAGGCTCCATGTCACATGCGATGGCCAACTGCCCTAAGGGTCACATCACCCTCATCCCTCATTATTTTGTTGAAGCCGCATTATAGATGTGGCTGGTTTCGGAAAGGCATAAAATACCAGCCAGGCAAAGCTTTTCATGTCGCATTTGTCTTGTCCCCGAGGCTACGGAGTGATTCCTGTCCCAACGTTCTTTTCACTGGGGTCTGTCTCTTCACAGAGCTCTGCCTTTCATGGGTCCCGTGACAGTCAAATTACTGTCAGAAAAGAGGAGCCCACAATACTGGGGACTGGGATATGAATGGGGAAGTTCTTTGCTGCTTTGTTGCATGCATTCAACACATAAATTTTCAATTTATTGGGTTTTCTTGGAAGATTTGTTCAGTGAGGGTTTGCCTTTGCCTTCTCCTGAGACTGAGAGCATGTGACTTGCCCAAGGTCAGCCATTGGGATGCTATGGCCGAGGGGGGATTTGGTCTCCAGAGTAATAGTCCACTGCTCAAACTACTACACCGTGCTAGCTAGTTTGCTGCTTTTTTAGGTCTCATGATCATGGTTCCCATAAGCTATCCTTCTCCAGGGCCTTCAACAAGTCTGAACTGCCCAGACAGCTTTGGTTATTGGCTGGTGTAGAGAAGTAGAAAGACAGTGGTTTGAGTGCTGGACTAGGACTCCAGGAGACCAGGGTTTGAATCCCTGCTCAGCCATGTCACCCCATTGAGTGACCATAGGCAAGTTACACTCTCTCAGCCTCAGAGGAAAACATTATCAAACCTTCTCATCTTGCCAAGAACAGATGACCATGCACTTGGAAAGGAGAGATGTAGTAGTGATAGGTGACTTCAACTAGCCAGATATTTGCTGGAAATCAATCTCTGCCAGAACTTTAAGGTCTAGCAAATTCCTCACTTGCCTCAAAGATAATTTCATTGGAGTTTATCACACGACAGGAATTGGAAGTATAATCCAATGGCAATCTGAATGCAATCATGGGGTTTCGCGTTAATTGCGTGAAAGCCGATCACACACATTTTCAGGCAATGGGAAGTCCTTCTGAATGCAATCGTGGGGTTTCGCGTTATTGCGGGAGAAACTATTACACGCAACTTCAGGCACTGGGAGGCAATTTTGGGCAGTTCCAAACATGATGTGGCATCAATACGCAATCACTTAAATTAGCTGAACTAGCAAATTCACTCAATTCCAAATTGGCCCCACTTTTATTTCTTTCGAAATTGAGAGAAATTCCTCCCATGTGATAAACTCCATGGTCAAAAAGGTGGAAGAGGCAACAAGGGGATCAGCTATTTTAGATCTGATCTTAACCAACAGGGATGACCTAGTCAATGAGGTGCAAGTGGTTGGATCCTTAGGTGGAAGTGACCATGTCCTCCTGGAGTTTGTTATACAGAGGAAAGGGGAAGCCAGGCATAGTCAGACGCGAATTCTAGACTTTAGGAGAGCTGATTTCAATAAACTTAGAGAAATACTGGGAGTGATCCCATGGTCAGGAATACTAAAAGAGAAGGGAGTTCAAGACGGATGGGAGATACTGAAGGCACACATTAAAACAATTCCAATGCGGAAGAAAAATGGGAGATATCTCAAGAAGCCAGGATGGATGACTAAGGCTAAGGATCTTAATGCAGCCTAAGGATCTTACAACTGAGCTAAGTTTTGAATGGGACATGTATAAGAAATGGAAAAATGGGGCAATCACCAAAGAGGAATTCAGTCAAATAGCAAGCACGTGTAGGGACAAAGCCTGGACCCCACAACATACTCCAACTCCCAGAATTCCATAGCCCTGAGCCAGGCAGAGCTGAGAAAGCATTCCTCTCCTGCTGCCCACCCTGAGCCTCGAACCCGGGACCTTCCGGAGTCAGAGACAGAGGCTGATCCCCTTGAGCCACGTTGGAACTGGAGGCGGGGCCTGGAGCAGGGCTCTTATAAGGAGGGGGCGTGTCCTCTCCTCCTTGGGACCGCCCCCAGAGTGCAGCCTGCAGCAGCAGGGAAGGAAGGAAGGAAGGAAGGAAGGGGCAGAGCTGTGCAGCTGCTGCTGGGTCCAGAGACTCAGAGCCCGGAGCAGGAGGAGGATGGCGGCGGACGGAGGCCTGGAGCAGCGGGCGCTGCAGTACGAGCAGACCTTGGTGAGTGGGACCCTGGACATGTGCAGAGTGCATTCCCCCCAAGCAACCCATCCTTGCCTTGGAATCATAGGGAGGAGGAGTGTATTTTTATTGCATTGGTGGTGGGGTTGCTTGCAGCCCCTGAGCATGTGCAGAGTGCCTTTGAGGCTGAATCCACTTTGGAGGCAGGGAGCAAAAGGAGGAGAAGGGGCTGAAGGGTTAGGGTTGCTGGGGCCAGGACTCTCTCCTCTTCTCCCAGCCTCTGGGCATGTGCAAAGTGCCTTTGCTTGCAACCTCCCTCCCTCTTTCCCTGCCTGCCTTGGGCTGTTGTGGAAGCTCAGGGACCAAAGGGAGGAGAAGGGAAGGCAGTGGGGCTCAATGGTTAGGGTTGCTAGCAATGGCCCAGGCTCTTTGCCCCCCCCCCCCCCAGCCTCTGGGCATGGACAGAGTGCCATTTCTGAAACCTGGAAGAGTTGTGAAGGCCCAGGAAAACTGGGGAATGCAGTGGGGTTGGGTTGTTGTGATTGCTGGCAAAGGCCTCTGAGCATGTGCAAAGTGCCTTTGATGCTTGGAGAGAGGTGAGGGTTGTGGAGGCAGCAGCGACCTTTAGCCATGATGCAAAGGGAGGAGAGCTGAAGGCAGTGGGGCTGAATAATAATAATAATAATAATTATCATAATCACTAGCAATCCTCTGGGCATGTGCAGAGTGCTTGCCTTGTTCTTGCTGGCTGCCTTCAAGGCACTTCTGACTTAATAGCAGTTTTTTTTTCCTTGGCAGGAAAAGTTACTTTTAAAATGCCAAATAGGTCAATGGTCCCTTGACCATCTCCCTGCTGCTCTTATCCTTACTTGCAGTGGCTCCCAAACTTTGGTCTTCCAGATGTTTTGGACTTCAGCTCCCACAATTCCTAACCCTTGGCCAAGCTGGCTGGGGGCTTCTGGGAGTTGAAGTCCAAAATTACCTGGAGGACTAAATTTGGGCATCCCTGGGAGCCACTCTCCAAAGTTGTGTTTCTTTCTGCTTCTCATCTTCCAAGCAGGGACCAAGAGTTAAAAAGCTAAAAACTGAGTACAGCGCAGTCCTTAAAAGAACAATTAAAAGCCATAACATTTTGTAGAAGTTTTTAAGCTGGCATTTTGCTCTGCACTCACCAGCTGGTGATGCCCGGGCTTGAACCTTGGAGCTTTTGCATGCAAAGCATGTGCCCTGGCACAAAGTTTCAGATGGCTCTTGCTCAGGATTTGAACCTGGGACCTTTTGCATGCAAAGCAGGTGCCCGACTGGCACACAGCTGCAAAGGGCCCTTGCCCAAATGCCCCTTCCTGAATGCTTCAGCTCTCACCCCCCAACAACTAGGTTTTGGGGTCATACAAACCTCCAGGGATACCTGAACTCCAAACCATTCTGCTCTTAAAAGGAATGTCTTAGAGAGGATCCACACAGTAAAACTGTAGCAGTTTCATACCACTTTAACGGCTATGAAATCCTGGGATTTGTAATTTGCTGTGTTGCCTCCCTCTGAACTGCAACATTGCGGCTTTCTGGTGGAAAATTCGGACTCCCTCTTGCCAAACTACAAGTCCTAGGACTCTATAGGAAGGTGCCATGGAAGTTAGAGTGGTATCAAAGTGCTTTAACTGCATAGTATGGATATGTCTTCAAGTGAGTTGGAGTGGAGGGCATGGCATCCTTCCAATATATGGGGAGAACCCATTTTTGGATGAGGTTTGTAAGCTCTGGGCATTTGTGGGATGGGCATCAATCAAAGTGCAGAAACAATCTGGTTTGACACCACTTTAGCTGCCGTGGCTCAATGCTGTGGAATTCTGGGAAATGCAGCTTGTTGAGGCACCAGAACGATACAGTCAGTCCTTCATATCCATGGATTTTTCTTGTCCACGGGTTCAAGCATCCATGGATTGAAAATATTCCAAAAAATATAAATTTGAAAAAGCAAAGCCTGATTTTGCCATATTATATAAAAGACACCTTTATACTATGCCATTGCATTTAATGGGACTTGAGCTCCCACAGATTTTGGTATCTACAGGGTGTCCTGGAACCAAACTCCAGTGGATACCAAGGGCCCACTTTATCTGCAACATCACTCCCTATAACACCTTGCCTGGGACTTGAGATCATTGGGATACCCTTCTCCAAGACCTTTGCTGGTGTTGCGTATGGATAACTGTAACACATTTTGCGCAGGGCTGCCTTTAGAAATTACAGTGGACCCAAAATGCTGCCGCCAGATTGCTGACCAGCCCTGCTTACAGAGCAGGCATGTTGCAACAACTTCATCGGTTAATTTCCAGGCAGGATCCAAAGTGCTGATTATGACCTTTAAAGCCCTCTATGGTTTAGGTCCAGACGGTCTGAAAGGCGGTGCCAGCAACACCACCAGCTCAAAACTTTTTTTGTTTGCTGAAGTATTTTAAACAGCTGATTTGTTTGGACTGCTTGATTTTACAAGCTTTTGTGTGTTTTGAGGATACAGGGTTTTGATTGTTTTGATTATATTTTTCCTGTTGTCCCTCCTCATTTGCAGCTTTGGCTTTTGAAGATTTGCTTATTTGCGGTTTTGATTAATATGTTCTCTCTAGGAATCTCTAAGTCCTTCAGTACAGCTCTGCCAGAAGTTGACCAAAGAGTTGCGCTGGAGGACCTAGAAGTTCCTAGAGAGAACACTTCTCTCGGCATTTGTAGGTCTTCCAGCATGATTCTGTGGTCAACGTCTGGCAGATGTTGACCGTAACGTTGCACTAGAAGTGTTGCACTGAAGAGAGGTGTTCAGGTGCTCTTGTGGCACAGTGGTTAAATGCAAGTACTGCAGCCACTTACTCACAGCCACAAGGTTGTGAGTTCGATACCAGCCAGGGACTCCAGGGTCGACTTAGCCTGGCATTCTTCTGAAGTTGCTAAAATGAGTCCCCAGCTCGTTGGCAGTAACTTGCTTACACATTCTAAACCGCTTAGGGAGTGCACTGATAAGTGCACTGATAAGGGATATAGAAATGTCCTAGCTATTGCTATTCTATTAGGTGAAAAGAATAATACTTTTTTATTTGCAGCTTTCCCACATTTATGGGGATCCTTACCCCTAACGCCAGCGAATGTGGAGGAACCACTGTACTGGTTTATATCTGAAAGAACAGGGTGGGAGTTTTTTTAAAAAAAATTAGGAGGTGGTATCAGTGATGAATACCGTAGCTGGTCCAAGAAAGTATTTTTGGGCTAGATCAAGGGAACTAGGTAATTTAAGCAGGGCATTGTAGTTTGGATCCTTCCCCTTCTCCATATGTTCTGAGATGGACACCAGTTGCGCTGTAGAAATCGTGCCGTTTGACTCCTCTTTAAGTGCTGTAGCTCCATCCTATGAAATCTTGGGGTTTCTCGTTTTAAAATGTCTTTAGCCTCCTTTGCCACAGAGTGCTTGTGCCTTACCAAACTACAAATTCCAGAATTCTATAGGATGGCAACATGGCAATTAAAGTGGCGCAGTGGTTAAATGCCTGTACTGCAGCCACTCACTCAAAACCATAAGGTGGCGAGTTCAAGACCAGCAAAGGGCTGAAGCTCAACTCAGGCTTGCATCCTTCCGAGGTCGCTAAAATGAGTACCCAGATTGTTGGGGGGCAAATAGCTTACAATTGTAAACCGCTTAGACACTCCTTAAGGGTATGAAGCGGTATATAAATGAAGTTTATTTTATTTTATTTTTTTTAAAGTGGTATCAAAACTGCATGATTTCTACAGTCTAGAGGCACCTCGAGTTCGCTATTTAAGAAATGGATGTGGAAGAGAGCAGTGACATGATGGGTACTAGAAGTGTAAAATGTAAAATTGCCAGAAATTTTGAAGCTGTTGGCGATTGTGGGTGTGACTTTTACCCCATGAAAATTTGGGGGGAAATTGTGGCATGTGCAACATTTATTTTATTCTTTTCGCAGCATGAAATGATCCTTTCCAGTTTCTCTGAAGGCTCACTGAGGCTCCATCCACACTGCAGAAATAATCCATTTTGACACCACTTTAACTGCCATGGCTCAATGCTATAGGATTCTGGGAATTGTAGTTTTGTGAGACATTTAGCCTTCTTTGTCAGAGAGCTCTGGTGCCCCAACAAACTATAATTCCCAGAATTCCATAGCATTGACCCATGGCAGTCAAAGTGGTGTCAAACTGAATTATTTCTGCAGTGCAGATGCAGCCTTAATGAGCAATTGAGCATTTATTTCGGATCATGACGTGATATAGGAAACCCAAGGTTCTTCTATTCCTAGGGCAGTCAGACTATGATTCTGGAGCACTGGTGTCACCAGGGGCGTAGGATGGGCTCAGACACTACTGATCCCCAAACATTTGCATTTTGGCAGAAATGGGCTGTGGCATTTTCCTGTGTCCCTTTAAAATGCTAGAAAGATGGTGTGACCGGACTGAGGCTCAGTGGGAGGAGAATGTTTTATTTTTTACATTAAAATTTAAAATTTCAAAACTTAATTTGTTAAAAGTAACATTTTTAATTTTTAATTTTTTTTTCTTTAAAAATATAACATTTTACCAAATGTTTTCTTCAACCCATGTGAAACTGCATACACGTAAACACATTCATCCTGTGTATATGATACTGTAATTTAAAGGTATCCTTTTCATTTTGCTAGTTGTTTATGTCACAACTATTTCTGTTGCATTCAGTGATAAATGGGAATTATGATGTATGAGTAAATTACCATATATCCTCACTATACGTTGACCTCAGTGAGGGCAGGTTTTGTGGCCAAAATTATGGATTTTGATCTGGCCCATGTCGAGGGTAAAACTCAGGGGCATGTAACAAAGGATCTAAAGGGTGAAGCAAAGGAAAACGGTGCCAAAGAACATAGAAAATTCCAGCAGGCACATTTGTTTGTGTTCACACTAAAGGCTGGATGGATGAGAGAGTAGAGGTGGATCAATGCTTCCAGGACAGATTACACTCTTGCCTTTCACCAAGAGATGGTTCCTTTTTCAAAATAAGAGTTAATACAGCATTTATATTGACCCATGGATAAGTCGACTCTGTTTTTTGGGGTCAATTTTTACACTCAAATTTCTAGACTTACACATGAGTATATACAGAGATGCAAAAAACATGACTCAAGATTTTGCAAGGTGTGGTATCAGAGGAGGTCAATGAGGAAGGTGATACCATCCGTTACTGCACCAGGCGACACCAAGCCTAGTTACACCACTTCTCTGGAGACCAGAGTTTGATTCCCAACATGGCTATAAAACCCATTGGATGACCTTGGACAAGTCACACTCTCTGAACCTCAGAGGAAGGCAAGAGCAAACCTCCTCTGAACAAATCTACACAAGTATAGCACTGTGATTCCATCTTAACTGTTATGGTTGTATGGAATGAAAATCTGGGAGATGTAGTGTGTTCAGAGGCACTAGAGCTCTCTGACTGAGAATTCTAAATGCCCCTCTCTAAACTACAAAATTCCAGGATTTCATAGGATGGAACCATGGAAGTTGAAGCGGAAACATAGTATTGCAACTGTGCTGGGGAAGGGCCCTGGGGCCTACGCTGCTGTTTACTTCTCATTTCCACACAAAGGTCTTCGTATTTTTCCATTCTTTTTATGTCTGATGCATTCTATCACCTTACCTCCAACTTTGTTGTCATATCTTGGAAAACCTTCCTGGACATTTCAACTTGACAGGATTAGGATAGAAATATTTGAAATAAATTAAAAATAAAAAGAAGGTGGACTAGGTATTTCATGTGGTAGGCTACATGGAGATGAAGTGATTTCCTCAAAGTTACTCAGTAAACTCAGTTTTTCTCCCTCTCCTTGCCTCCTCTTTATTCTGCAAGAGACTAACAACTACTTCTTTGACAACTCAATAAACTTTAAGGCAGAGAAAGACTTTGCAGTGTCCAGTTCTAGCCTGATGCTGTAACCTTGTCTTCCCAAACTGTTCTCTAGATGGGTTGGACTACAACTGCCATCATCCCCAAACAGCATGGTAGTGAGGCTTAGGGAACTCAGAAGGGCATCCTTCTATGTAGCTATGCACAAGCTTTTGTTGTTAAGGCAGCTGAGCTGCAACTGCAAATTATTATGGTTAAAGTAGCTTCAGGCTACTCGAGTTAAGCACTTGAACGTTAAGTAAAAAGGTGGTTAAAGTGGGCAAGGAAAACAGATTCCTTGAGCGTACAGACTTTTAGCATTTGAATGAAGTAAATATCTAACCTCCCTGTTCACTAGGGAACTGTTTCAAATAAGTCTGTGCAAATTGTGCAAATTTTTTGGAGGGGAGGGAAAGAATGACTCATTTCGATATGGCCCATAATTGGTGTGTCCCTTTGATTAACCAGCCATGAAAGAAACCACTTTCTCTTACTTTCCCTTTGAAAAGGCTTCTAGTCAACTATGCAATCTTGTGGATGTTTGCCAGATGTGCATTTTGTTGGACTCACTCTGTCGAGCTTATTCCCATATCAGTGAGTCAAATAGGTATGGGGATCCATGCGGAGCTTTGGCCTGTAACTCCCATCAGCCCCACCAACATGGCCAAGGGTAAGGGGTTGGGGGAGTTATAGTCCCAAACAAAGACAGCCAGAGATCTTCCTTTGTGTACACGATTGCAGATTTGCACCATATTCTCATATGAACATACAGAGTTTGGAGGGGGATGCAGCCCATCAATGTATGGTTGGGTTTCTCCTTCCCTGTTCTGCATGGATCATCCAAGGTCCTTTAGTAATGTTATAAATCTTGCTTGGAGAAGCTTTTGTCTGGTTGGCCTTGATGAAACTTCTATGATTCTTCAGCTTTGTGATGAAAAATCTTGCAGTTGCCAGGCCTTGCATCTCAACCAGATATCTCCCTAACCCACTGTGGACAATCCAGGAGTTATCCAGGACACTGTGACTCTGCCCTAGTGGAGACCAAGGGAGACATAGAGATGTATCATCAGAATGTGCTTCACATGATTCTCAATCATGGATATTGTTTCCTCAAAGTCTGAGTTCTTCAATAAGAAACTAGTGTAGAGAGGCTGCCGCCTTGAGTAGAAGATTGTTAAAATATTAAAATGGGGGGGGGGGAGGGATTAACAGTATAATGTTAATTTGTTAAGTAATTTGTTAAATGGTTCTTTATCAGTGTCATTTGAAATTACTGAAACCGGGTGAGTGGAAGAGAACTCAGAATAATGCTGTTGATGTATAACTATTAAAATACGGAATTTTGAAACCATTGTTGAACTTTTTAATGAATTTGGGATAACAAATTAATTCATGGCTGCATCTGCATTTCAGAAATAATGGAGTTTGGCAGTGCTTTAATGACATGCCGCAGTGCTGTGGAATCTGGGATTTGTAGTTTGTTGTGGTACCAGAACTCTCCAACAGAGAAGCCTAAGTAGCTCACCAAATCTCAAATACCAGGATTCAATAGCATTGAGCCATGGCAGTTAAAACTGCCTTATTTCTGCAGATGCAGATGCAGCGCTTAACACCTTATTTCCAAGCTCTCAGGCTGAGTAAGCATATGAGGGAAAGGTTATTTAATCTTTTCTCTTCTAGCCATTTCTGAATCTTTTAGCTTAAATAGCCCCCTCCCGCACATACTATCAGCTGGAGAAGAATATGTCAGTACTTGTGTTTTTTCCCCTAGAGGTAAAAATGCAGGGCTTGTTTTCTTCTAGCAGTGAGGAAGTTATAATAGCTATTCTACAAATTATACCAATCTGGTCACCTCTCCAGTTGCATTGGAGGAAAACTCTGCCATCGCCAGGTGTAGCTATTGGTCAGATTGGCTGGGGATGATGGAGAATGTAGTCCAGCACTTCTGAAGGGCACCGGGTTTGGGAAAGCAATACTATGCAGCACTGAGGTGGAAATGCTCAAAAAGAGCAAATGAATTATTAGAATAAAAAATGAGTCAACTGAAGCTATTATAGTTTGGGTACATCAGCTGGGATCATAATGGCTAGTCCCAACTATAATAGACCTATTGAATCGATTGGTGAGTCAACATGTAAGTAGTTCCCATTGATTCATTGGCTCTTCTTGACTCTGGACATCAACAAGGTTTAGGCCACCATGAAACAACCAGATACAGTGTAAAAGACAATAGTGCTTCTTAGCGTGGAAGACAGTACAAAAAAAGGAAGACACATTACAGGGATTGACTTTATCAAATAAGCCATGAGTCTGCAAGACCTTAGCAGGGCTGTTAATAACAGGGTCTCTTGGAAGCCTCTAATTCATAGGATCTTCAGAAGTCAAATCTGACTTAATGACAAATAACAACAAATAATCTGTCTGTCTATGAAGGTTCCTCCACGTCAACAGCCTTATCTTTGAAACAAGCTAGGCATCTTTGAAACCCAAACTTTGGTCCTTTATGTGTTTTGGATTTTCATTTCTAAAAGCTAGCTTGATTAACAGTCACATCCAAAACATCTGGAGGATAAAAGTTTGGGAACCATTGAACTCAGAAGAGGGGTCCATTATGTTTTCTTCTTTCTAGAGGTGCTAGATTCTGACTGCAAGCATTTGTTTTCCATTGTGAAGAGCATTTGAAAAAAATATGAGAATTGTATTATGCTGAAATTCTATCTCATTTTGTGTTGTTTGACTGTCTCTCTCTCTGTCTTAGAAGACCAAACAGGATCACTAGTATCTTCTCCTGGACCTTGTTTCTGTAACTGGATTTCCTCTCTCTCTCTCGTGCTTCCCATGGACATGCTAAATTTGCCTCTGAGTTGCTCAGTTTATTTTCTCCACTGCCCCGAGCTACTAGCAGTTAAAGTGATTAAAGTGGAATTGCAGCACTGTAACCGTGTTCTATGATAGGGTCAGAGAACTGAGACCTAGTTTCAAACCCAGCACTTGTGCATCAAAGCTCACAAAGTGAATATGTATGAGATGAATTAGGAGGTTTTTGCACTGCACAATTATAGCACTTCAATTCCACTTTAACTGCCATGGTTCCATCCCGTAGAATCCTTGGATTTGCAATTTAGGGAGGAATATTTAAAATTTTCAGCAAGAGAGCTGTAGTGTCCATACAGCCATGGCAGTTGAACAGGAATTGTAATCATTGTGTAGTTGGGAAGGGCTCCAGGCTTATTTCTAGAGTCTTTTTAACACTAGTCATCTTCCAGCCTGATCTACCTCACAGGGTTATGGGAAGGGGAGGCCTTTTATTTGTGAGCTTCCTTGGCTCCTTTTCTGGGAAAAAGGCAGCATAAAATGAAATAAAATACAGTAAAATAAAATAAATGTTACCCTAATCGTCTTTGCCAAAAAGTGGAGGTAAATGCAGTGACTTTCCAAGATCGCAATAACTAGCACACTGGAGTGGAACACTAGGCTGAGCTTGATATCCCATCCAACATGTAAGGCATATAAGAATGGTCTTAAAATTACAGAAACATAGAGTTGGAAGGGATCATAAGGGCCATCTTTTCCAGCCCACTGCCATACATGATTAGAAAACTAAAGTGCTCCCAAAAGATGGCCATCCAACTTCTGTTTAAAGAAAGTGACTTTAGCATGCTCCACAGCAATCTATTCCACTGTTGAGCAGCTCTTACAGTCAAGAAGTTCTTCTTAATGTTTAGATGGATTTCTTTTCTTGTATTTTGAATCTATTGGTTCATATTCTGTCCCTATCCTTCTTGAACTACTGTACACAGTATTCAGGTTACCTGGTTGTGTGAATCTGCTTTGAATGAGAAATAGCCAAGAATATCTCAGTGGATCTCATTTTCGTAGGTGCCTAAACTTGATTCACCCCATAAATATTCACCATATAATTCAGTCCAGTCTCTCTTCCTGCTCAGGGCAAGAATCTAGAAACTGTAACATCAGTGACAGATTCAGCCTCTGCTTAAAAGTTAGTGTCTTATTGTTAGGCTGTTTCTCCTAATGTTTAACCAGTATCTGTTTGTTTGGAAGCTATCTGACTTTGTCCCTAGAAGGTGGTTCTCAATCTTTAGTCCTCCAGATGTTTTGGACTTCAAATGGCAGAATTACTGACCATTAGCCATCCTGTCTGGGACTTCCGGGAGTCAAAGTCCAAAACGTCTGGAGGACCAGAAGTGGAGAATTGCAACTCAAGAACAACAGGGGACAAACAAATCCCACCTTTGGCAGCCTATCATTTATTTCAAGATCACTGTCAAGTCTCTCCTTAACGTTCTCTTACCCTCAACTAAAACAGCACAAGGATGGGTAGCGTATGATCCTCCACGTTTTGTTGCACTACAGCTTCCATCATATCTACTACTTACTTACATTGGCCAAGAATGATGGCATAAGGAGAAGCATCCTAACAATACGACACTCACTTTCAAGCAGAGACTGAACAGTCATCTGGCACTGATGTTACAGTTTCAAGATTCTTGCGGGATTTCTGAGCAGGAAGACAGAACAGATGACCTCTAGAATCATATGATGAAATATTAAGGGGCGAACCAAGCTTTGGCACCTGAGAAAAATGAGACCTATTGCAATATCCTTGGCTATTTGTCAAGTCCCATGTTTTCTATGTGGGGCTGCCTTTGGAAACTGTTTGGAAACTTCAACAGGTCCAAAATCCTGCGGCCAGGCTGTTGACTGGACTTGGCTACAGGGATTCTGTGACTACCTGGCTAAAGCTGCAGTGGCTACCAGTCCATTTCCAGACAGAATTCAACGTGTTGGTTTTGAGCTTTAAAACTCTGAAGCGGCTTGGGTCCAGACTGTCGGATGGAGTGTATCTCCCAATACAAGCAAGCCTGAGTGTTAAAGATTGGCAAGGGAGGACTTTGTCTTGGTCCTACCACCTTCACATTAATGGTTGGTGAGGAATTGCGAGACAACCTTCTCTGTGGCTGCTCCCAGATGCTGGAACTCCCTTCCACTGGAGGTCGGAACAACCCTCTCTCTGCTCTCTTTTCTCCAACAGCTGGAACATTTTTTATTTGAGCAACCTTTTGGGGGGTGAATTTTACTTATGTACTATGGAGCCATAATGGTGTAGAGGTTTGAGCATGGGCTATGACACTTGAGATCAGGGTTCGTTTTCCTGCTCAAGCACAAAAACTCACTGGGTGACCTTGGGCATGCCACATTCTCTCAACCTCAGAGGATGGCAGTGGCAAACCCCCACTGAAGAAACCTGCCAAGAAAACCCTATGCTGTTTTGACTTAGGGTCACCATAAGTAAAAAATGACTTGGAAGCACACAAGGAATTTGTGGTGTGCTGATTTAATTTAAAAAAAAAAAACTTTTATAATGGTTTTGACTATGCTGTGTTCTAAACTTAGGTTTTAATATTACTGTAGTTTTAATTATTTCTTAACTTTTGTAATTAATGTTTATTTATATTCTTTTCAAATTATTGTAAGTTGCCTTGAATCCTATTTTGGGAGAAAGGCAGGATATAAATCCAGTAATAAATAAATAAATAAATAAATTCTCCCTCTGCTTCCACCAACTGTGCCGGTGAAGGAGATGGAATAAAGAGAATTGCCTTCCTTGCAGATCTTAAAGCTTGGACAGGTTCAGATGGGAAGACCTGACATACTTAAGGTTATACATCCAGAGCCAGAAAAAAGGGGGGCAAGATAACGTTCAATGATAAGATTTTTTTTAATTAATTGATTTTTTTTAACGAAATGCATTTCCAATTGCCTTTGGAATAAAGATCCTCTTTCAAAAGTTTGCACAGAAATCAAAAACATGTGAACGATGCCAGTCTCCCAAAGTGAGATCACTTGAACAGATCTCACAGCATTTGCAGGAGGGTTGTGTCTGAAAGCAGGTTTGATGGCGTCCAGATTTTATCTGGGCAGCAGTAAGGAAGGAAGTGGTTAGTAGTTGTGCCATGTTTTCAAAACAGCAAAAAGGGACAACTGAAAGTCAGGCTTGACAGTGAGAAAGTACCTATTAACCAGTTTGTGTTCTACATAAATACCAAAAGAAAGTGTTGATTTCAATTAATGTGGCCATCTGTTTCTCCATAAAACTGATACATTGTCCGCACTCATAAAATATATAATACACACATTTCTGTCTTTATGGGTAGACTCTGGAGACCAAGATTTGATTCCCAGTTGGGCCATGAAATCCACTGAATGACCTAGAGCAAGTCACATGCTCTCAGCCGCCAAACAAATCTTGCCAAGAAAATCCCGTGATAGATGCTCCTTTGGGTCACCATAAATTGGAAACATCTTGCAGGCATACAGAAACAACGAAGGGCTGATTCTCAAAAATATGAGCTTTTTTTGGCATGTCGTTCAGTCTATTTAAAAGAAAAAACTTTCCGACCCTCTAATAGAGGACTTTCTTATAATATGGGACACCTACCAAATCCTATAAGGGACAAGCTTTCCTACCCTCAAATGAAGAATATTCTTTAGAATAAGGAACAGAGTAGTTTTACCAGCATTTTCTTCCTTCTCTTGATTTATTTCAGACTGAAGGGTTTTGTTTCTTCTTGTTGAAATTCCTATGCATTTTTAAATGGAGTGTTCCTAACACATGCATATATTTGTGTCGGGGGGGGGGGCAAAGTATTATATGCATTGCCAGAGCCATTTTTGTGGTGATCGACCCTACCAGAGTCTCGCAGAAGATGCATGTTATTGAACATGTGGGCGTCCATCCACTATGCACAAAGTTACATGGTTGTGCATTTTTGGCTGAGTGTGGGTTAACAGATGCAGATTTGCACAGGAAAATGAAGACAGTTAGGTGCTGATGTGAAGGTGCAAAGATTTGCAGCAGTTCACATAACTGGTGTAGACAAGCCCCAGGAGAAGGAGGCTGGGACATTTCAGTAGCAGCTGGAAACGTGAGACAGCAGAGGACAGTTGGAGGGTATGGGGTCCCCAAAGGCTTCACAGGACACCCACAAGGGCTGAATGTGGCCCATGGGTTGCATGTCCCCTCTGCTAAAAGCTTAGATCTAGACTAGATAAAATTAAGATATTTCTCATTGAAATCAGTAAAACGTTCACCATCAGTCGATGACTAAATCATGCCTTTCATTGCAGTGGGTCCTTAGTTCAGCTAACTTTGGCTGCATCTAGACTGTAGAAATAATCCAGTTTGACACCACTTTAACTGCTCAGTGCCATGGATTTGTGGGAATTGTTGTTTATTGTGACACCAGAACTCCCTGACTGAGAAGGCTAAATGTCTGACGAAAGTACAATTCCCAAAATTTCATAGCATTGAGCCATGGTGTCAAACTGGATTATTTCTGCAGTGTGGATGCAGGCTTAGTTTGGATTCAGCCTCTGTGTCTTGCGACAACCCTGTGAACCTACACAAAGAAAACCCATAACATTCCCCTGGTATTGCAAATGTAGGAAACTCTAGTGGAATGAGTAGTTTGGCAGAGGTTTCTATGGGCGTATGGTAGAGGGGTTCATGTTTGAAAATGCATTTCTTTGCAAATGATTTAGTGTTTTTTTAAAACTCCCTTCAAAGGATTATACGTATTTCTTCTTGTCCCCTTTTCCATTCCCAAGATCTGCTTTCAAGAGCGTAACCCGAATAGAGCCGCTGTCTCAGTTCCACTTTTCTGCCATGGCAGGTTCTCTATGCTCTGCTAAAAGATGAGGAAATAGAGATGCTCTTTTTTCTGCCATGCCCCTGGGCAGCACATTCTGCTGTGAGTTGTGAAACACATCCCACTGTGTTTGCTCCTCGCTGCCCAGGGCAGGAATTAGCTGCCTCTTCAATTGGCTCTCCTCGGGCCATCCGTCCCTCTTCTTTCTTTTGAACACAGCCTTATCAAAGGAGACCATCGGACAGGGCTTTGTGACGATTATTCTGGAAGTGGGGCAGGGAGAGAAAGAGACCTCACACGCTATCTACTCAGTTCCCCATTGCCTTTCTTGCAGACCCGATGAAGCTCGGCCTGGCTGGTTTGAGCAGGGATGCTGTGGGAACTGGACCTCTTCCCACCCTTCTGATTTACTCCTTTGGAGGGAACTGGCAGGAGCTTGTAACTGGTTGGAAACTTCTTTTTCTCCCCAGAGAGGCTCAGTGGTGGAGCATCTGCTTTCTATGCAGAAAGTCCTAGACAAAAACCTTGGCATCTCCATTTAATGTGGAGGAGGGACTAGAAGTCAAAGACTTTCTGGGAGTTGCACAGATTGCCCTAAATGCCCCCCAAACCAAATCACTTCTGGTTTTAAAAAGATCCGCCTTGATAGTTTTTTGTGGGTTTTTTGGGCTATGTGTGGCCATGTTCTAGAAGAGTTTATTCCTGACGTTTCACCAGCCTCTGTGGCTGGCATCTTCAGTAGAAGATACCAGCCACAGATGCTGGTGAAACGTCAGGAATAAACTCTTCTAAAACATGGCCACATAGCCCAAAAAACCCACAAAAAATTATGGATGCTGGCCATGAAAGCCTTCGACTCCACGCTGATACTTTTTAATGTTGAAAGTTGTGGGGCTCCCCTTCGATTGCTACTCCCAAAGTCTTCCAGGAGTTCTTTTACACTACACAGTTACAGTACAATTGGGTCTCTGTATCCACGGATTCTTTAGCCACAAGTTCAGGCATCCGTGACTTGAAAACCTTCAAAAAATATATACATTCCAAAACCTTGAATTTGCCATTTTTCATAGGGACACCTTTTTACTTTCCATTTTATTCAATGGGACTTGAGCATCAATGGGGAGTCCTGGAACCAAACCCCAACAGATATCATGAACCCACTCTATTATGATTCTACCTGAACTGCGACAGCTGGCTAGGGCACATTCACACTACAGAATTACAGTGCTATCATTCCACTTTAATTCCCAAGGTTCTGCCCTGCAGAATCCTGGGAGCCACAGCTTATGGAGGGTTATTTAGGATTCTCAGCCGGAAATCTGTCATGCATCACCAAACTGCAAACTCCAGGATGCCATAGGATGGAACCATGGCAGTTAAAGTGAAATAAAAGTGCTATAATTGTATAGTGTGAATGCCCCCTTTTAAATTCAGATTAGTCACTAGAACTCTCTGGCTGAGAATTGTAAATGCTCCCTCCTTGAACTGTAAATCCTAGGATTCAGTGGGATTCCACAGTTGTGTCGGTGTGTTTTTTAAAAGCTCAAATCCCCACTTAGGAGTTTATCACACTAGGGACCAATTTCGATGTTAATGACATTGAAGTGGTGTTAAAGCAAACTTGAGCCTTCACGAATTTAAAGCAAATTTAAAGTAAATTTAAAATGGAAATAATATTATTTGGCAGTTAACGTTGATGCGTGATTTCGCAATTAAAGCAATTTCGGATTTACACCTTCTGTAGACATCCAAACTTGAAAAGATGTGGATTAATCCTAGTTTAACTGCGGGTTTTTCCATGATATCGTGTGAAATAGCATTGCTTAATCCTCCTTTATATCTAGTTTAACTACGGGTTTTTTGCGATGTCGTGTGAAACAGTGTCGCGTAATTTTGCGATTTCTTCAAGATATCTTTGGATTAATCCCTTGATCTCCCTTGTGTGATAAATGCCTTAGCCATGGACACCCACTGGGTGGCCTTGAGCAAGCCATACTCTTTCAGCCTAAGAGGAAACCACACAACAGCAAACCCACTCTGGACAAAACTAGCCAAGAAAACCCCATGATAGTTTTGCCTTATGGTCACCATAAGTTGGAAATGACTTGAAGGCACACAGCAAGAAGAAATAATTTTTTAAAAAGCATCCCCAGACCACTATGCTTCTCTGCTTTAAACACTTGTCTGCTTTCCCCCATTGCCTGATGTGGATTCTTTCCAGACACAACTAATATTCTTGAATGCTCACTCTGGTCTCTCCTCTCTCCACTGGTTTGCTTCACCCACTGCGCACCAGTTTTGCTAGACTGCCCTTGGCCCTGTTTCGTTTTTGCCACTTGCTAACCTTGATCTTTTCCCTGGTGGGTGCCTTATCACTAGCAAGGGAGCTATCTGCAGTTCTAATCCCTGTTTATGACGGGGTATTATGCTCTCCCTAGTCAATATACTTGCCCAATTGCTGGCACTGCAGAACATTTTTCAGGGAACCGTGACTTTGTGTCCCCCCTTCCCTCTCTCTATCCCCCTTCTTCTCTTGCTTTTGAGTTCTTGCACAAAATTTCTACAACTAGAAACACTGAGACTTGAGTATTTGGGACACTAGTCCTTTATTCTCAGGATTCCTATTTGAGCACATCCATCTGAGCATGGAAAAGGTACCTTCCAGGACTATATGACTGTTTCCAGCCTGAGTAGGATTCTTCATTTTCTTGGACTACTGTTTCCAGATTCCCCTACCAGCATGGCTCTGGGGAGTTCTGGGCACTGTAGTCCGAAAGAGTAACTTTGCTAAGCTATGTATGTATCCTAGCTTTATTTGCAAAGCTGCTCTAAGCATCTCTCCTCATCCCCACCCTACCCCTCAATCTGGAAAACAAAGAAAGAACAAGAAACAAAAAAATAAGAATTATCCTTAATTTTTAAAAACATTCTGAGAAGGTTGTGCATTCCATTGCAAACTTCTATTTAAAACAGAAGTTTGGATTGGAGTGCACGACCCTCTCAGAATTTATTCACATCTAATAAGCCATAAATTGAACAAACACATACAATCAGAATTAAACCTTTTTGCGTTCAGTTGAGTTTGTTGTGTCTGGTAAGCATGTTTGGCAGTGCAGCCTTTAATGTTCAAAAGTAGGGCAGGGAGACATCCTTGGATGCATGGCTGTAAATACTTCAGGTACTAGTACAGATAGTAAATACTACTACAGGTAGTAAATTCTAAAATACCTGTATTGCAAAAATTGTGTATAGTCAGCATTTGGAGGAAGGGTTGTTTGTACAAAGCCTAACAAGGATTATGTAGTCTCACAGCAACACAGATGTTAATCTTCATTGTGTGGCTGCAATAAGCATGTCTAGTATTTTAATTCAAGCTAGTCACACTACTTTCTGTGCATAGTTTTGAAAGCTGGACAGTAAATAAAATGGCCAGTAAAGAAAACAGATAGGAGAAGAATCCATTCATTAGATACAGTGCTGGAGAAGGGTTCTGTGAATACAGTGGACAAATAAAATAAAAGACAAATAAATGGGTCCTAACGCAAATCAAACCTGGACTCTCCCTAGAAGCTCTGATGACTAAACTGAGGCTGTCATACCTTGGACATACCATGAGATAATATGGCTGACTAGAAAATACAGTAATGCTGGTAAGGTAGAAGGCAGTTGGAAAAGAGGAAGACCAGATGGAGAGACTTGATCAAAGAAGCCATGTCTATGAGCCTGCAAGACTTGAGCAGGGCAGATGATAACAGGGGGACTTGGAGGTCTCTCATTCAGAGGGTCACCATGAGTCAAAGTCAACTTGACAATGGTTAACAACAACACACTGCCTTCCCAGGCATTCTTGGCAGAGACATGGGAGAGGGCCTTCTTGGTGGCTACTCCCAGGCTTTTGTAAATAACTTCTCTAGGGAGGTCAAAATGGCTCCCTCCTTCATGTCCGTCCTCCAGCAAGTGAACATTTTTTCTGTTCCAGCGGGCTTTTAGGAATTACTTGCAAGGACATTTAATGGTGTTCTGCTTTAATAGTTTTGCTGTTTTGTTGAAGTTTATCCTTTGTCTTTTAGTGGATTTCTATTAAAGAGCTTTAATTTTATGGCTTGATTGATTGCATTTTTACATGTTTTTGTAAAATACTTTTAACTGTATTTGCTTTATTTTGTGTAAGCTGCCTTGTGTCCCAGTAGTGGGGAAAAGACAGGATATCATTGAAGTAGCAGTAGTAGTTGGCCCTCCATATCTGCAGATTCTGCATCCACAGATTCAGCCATCCGTGATTTGGAAAAAAAAAAATTAAATTCCAAAAAGCAAACCTTGATTTTTGCCATTTTAGATGAGGGATGTCATTTTAGTATGCCATTGTATATAATGGGACTTGAGCATCCATGAATTTTGGTATCCATGGGGGATGGATCCTGGAACCAAGCCCCAGTGGGGATACCAAGGGCCGACTGTAATGGTGGTAGTAGTGGTGGTGATAGTAGCATCCCCTACTTTTAGTCGTAGAGTTTTCCAGCCTTTGCCCCTCCATAGCTCAAGGACTCTTAGGCTGTTATTTTGACATTGCTTTTATATTACATTTTAATCTGTTGTTTGATTTAATCCTTTTTTAAGGGGGGGAGGTGGGGATGGGATCGGATATTTTAACTACTGCTGTTTTAATTTCTTCTGTTGTACCCCGCCCCGATTGCTCGTTCAGAGGGGTGGGCTAGAAATAAATAAATAATAATAATAATAATTATTATTATTATTATTATTATATCCCCCCCCCCATCGCATTGATGCAGGACTCAGGCTGTTATTTTGACATTGCTTTTATATTACGTTTTAATCTGTTGTTTGATTTAATCCTTTTTTAAGGGGGGAGGTAGGGATGAGATCGCATATTTTAACTACTGCTGTTTTAATTTCTTCTGTTGTACCCCGCCCCGATTGCTCGTTCAGAGGGGCAGGCTAGAAATAAATTATTATTATTATTATTATTATTATTATTATTATTATTATCCCCCCCCCCCATCGCATTGATAATACCGATGATTAAAATATTGTAACATGATCTGATCACAGTGTATGGCACTTTACATTGTAAAGAAGTCGGGTCCCTGTCTAAATGTCTTACAAGGTGTAAAAGGCAGGTGGGGATGCTTAAGACATTTTACTTT
This sequence comes from Urosaurus nigricauda, assembly GCA_034509955.1. NCBI lineage: Eukaryota > Metazoa > Chordata > Lepidosauria > Squamata > Phrynosomatidae > Urosaurus > Urosaurus nigricauda. The sequence continues at coordinate 270,772,831 of JAOEGL010000003.1, forward strand.
GCACCTGTCATGGTCTCTGACCAAAAGTGGGATGAGAGAGGATTAATCTAGACTGCAACTGCCAAATCAGGACAGTTGTAGGGAAACGGGAAGCTGCATGTGGCGTACGGCCAGTATTTTCTTCACCCTGTGCTCAGTGTTGTATGGAAAAACTGGGGTCCAGAAAAGTTTTGAGTGATACATAGGAATGGGTCTTACACCCAGATCTAAGACAGCAGATCATCTATGTACTTTCCTGTATGGCCATTCAGGGCACTGGCTGAAATTCTACTTTGGCCATGAACTCAATGTCATGAAGGTGCTAATGCAAGATTGTTGCAAAGATTAATCCGATAAAAAGCACGTGAATCACATTGAACTTTGTGAATATCACCATTATCTACCTGGCAGAAGGAGGTTATGCCAACAGTTTACCAATAATTTCCAAGCAGTGTGCCATGAGTAATAAATAATCAAAGTCTCTTTATTGCTCAAACATCCTGCTCATTGAAAAGACAGCCCACTGTTACACTGTACTCTTCCTTGCTCTGCATGTGGTGTACAGCCAGTATTTTCTTCACCCTGTGCTCTATGTTGTATGGAAAAATTGGGGTTCAGAAAGTTTTGAGAGGTACATAGGAATAGGTAGGTTTTACACCCAGATCTAAGACAGCAGACCGTCTTAGGTCTGGGTGTAAGGTCTGGTCTCCTTTGGACCATGTTTATTTACTAATTATTCACTGTATACCCTATTTTTCTGATGATCATTCTGTATCTGCAGTGTCTCTGTATGAGTCTATGTTGAACATGTACAGTAAGCAGCCTTGCATGATGTGTAAGTGAGATTTTTGGAAATTCTGGCCTAAACTAAAGGAGTACACAGAGAGCACTGTGACAGATTTGAAGCAGGATTGTGTTTATCTATAGCTCTGTTGCTTAGCCCTGCTCTATCATTTACCTAAACTAAGGGTGAACAACTATTGGAAGTTAGATGGCTGTATACCCCCCCCTTCAACACTTGTGAGCTGCACTACCTTCAGCCACTACTCAAAGCAAAGTAGGGGTCTTGGGGAGCAATTTATCCTGTGCTCTCCAGCATTTTGCAGATGAAAACTGGAACACATATAGCCAAGCACCATCAGAGTATGGTCAAGATATCAAAAGTTATAACTGAGGAAGCAGAGCCAAGCTGAGAGATCCTGCAGCAGTTTGCTTTTGCCCTACTCTACTGGGAAGGGCAAGATTTTGCCTGTCCTCTCCTCTCTGCTGAGTTAATGGAGTACAGACTCCTTTTTTACAGTTAGCAGCTGTTGAAGGAAGCTGAAGTCAAATGAAAGTGGGAGAAGGAGAGAGAAACTGGAACATTTTTAAAGGGAGCTGTAAAAGTGGGATAATAGAGGAGAGTGTGATCTCAACACCTCTCGGACCCTTCCTCTTAGGATACGTTTTAGGAGTGGACTTTTTGCAGCAAGAAGTAATTATAAGGTCAATTTCTAGATCATTTTCTGTTGGAAAAAAAGGGCCTTTCGGCTTTAGAAGGAACTGGGTGAATTGGGACAATAAAATGCCTGGGTGAACTGGGGCAATAAAAAGTCTGGAACTTTTTTTATTAAAGGAGGCATTACGAACCATAAAACTGGACTTGGGGGTTGCATGTTATCCACAGACTGCATTTATCCTATCTCAGACCTAAACTAATGGATCAAGACCTGGAGGGCTGCAGCGAAGCAGTTGTTTGTGTCCAAAGGGAAGGAGAAAGTGGTGTGGTGGCACCTTTAAGGCACCCTCCTCCCTTTAAAGAAAGCATAAGCCCTATGTGTATTTCATTTATTTGTTCATTTTAAAAATATATCAGAGGCCTTTGCAGAAGTCTTTGCCTGAGGCAAAACATATATATAAATGACCCATAAAAATGGTGGCACACCAAAGCACAGTATTAAATCATAATATCTAAAAATAAGCTTAATGCCTGGCAGATGTGGGGAACATGTCATTTATTTAAAGATTCCTCAAGGACGTCATTTGCATATCATTTCCATGTGTCTGACCAAAGCTGTACTGCAGTTGGTGGACAAGGTTGCTTTTGATGCTGCTTAACCTTCATGTGTTAGAGTGTCCTTCAGACTGGGCATCTTTTTAAATCTATATTGTTGCTCTGAAATTAAGATTTGAACCCAGGTCTAGTCTAAGATCTCGCCCACACTACCCATTGCGGTGTTGTTATTTCTTCTCAAGTTGGCTTCAGTTTATGACAACCCTATGAATGAGGGACCTCTATGAGCCTCAGTCATTAACAGTTTTGCTCAGGTCTTGCAAACTCAGGTTTTCATATGGTTTTCTTGGCAAGTTTGTTCAGAGGGGGGTTGCCATTGCCATTGCCATTGCCATCCTCTGAGGCTGAGCCAAGGTCACCCAGTAGGTTTTTATGCTCAATCTGGGAATCGAACCCTAATCTCCAGAGCTGTAATCCAAAACCCAAACCACTACACTATGCTGACTCTCACACCAAACTATAACAGCCTCCATTTCATTATTTTGGCTTCTAGTTGAGAATTCATAGAATCATAGAAATTTAGAGTTGGAAGAGACCACAAGGGCCATCCAGTCCAACCCCCTACCGTGCAGGAACTCCCAATCAAATTCAGGCATGATACAACCTTTTTTTATTGTTGTTATATGTCTTCAAGTCAACTCTTCCTTATGGTGACTCAAAGATTATTATTATTATTATTATTATTATTATGCTTTCTTTATATAGCGCTGTAAATTTACACAGCACTGTACATACAATCATTCGAATTAGACGGTTCCCTGCCCTCAGCTTACAATCTAAAAGACACGACACAAAAGATAACCCTATCCTAAGGTTTTCTTGGTAATAATAATAATAATAATATCAATATCAATATCTTTATTTATATACTGCCCTTCCAATGACCAGGGCGGTGCACAACATCTTTACAAGTTAAAAACATTCCTACAGCAATAAAATAATATCAACCCAATACGGCTATGCAATGGCAATGTTCCAGTCTAACTCATATTGATGGAGAAATAACAACAGGAGGAGCAAAATCAGGGGTAGGCCTGCTCGAATAAATATGTTTTTAACCCCTTTTTGAACTGGGTGAGAGAGGCAGCCGAGCGGAGCTCAATGGGCAGCGAGTTCCAGAGGCTCGGGGCCGAGATGGAGAACGCCCTCTTTATGGTGGTTGATAATCTAGCCTCTGGAACTCTTAACAGTTGTTGCCCGGTAGATCTGAGTGTGCGGGGCGGATTATGTGGGGAGAGACGGTCCTTCAGGTACTCTGGGTCCAAGCCATTTAGGGCTTTATAGGTAATAACCAGCACTTTGTACTGAGCCCGGAAGCGGATAGGCAGCCAATGGGGATCTTTCAACACCGGAGTTATATGGCAGGGCCTGGAGACACCAGTGACCAGCCGTGCTGCCATGTTCTGCACTACTTGTAGCTTCTGAGTGTGATACAAAGGCTGCCCCATGTAGAGCGCGTTGCAAAAATCCAATCGAGAGGTTACCAGAGCATGTACTACAGTTTCAAGGTCCGTCCGGTCCAAGTAGGGGCGCAGCTGGCGTAGCAGCCGAAGCTGAAAACAGGTGCTCCTGACTGTCACATCCACCTGAGAAGTAAGATGGAGCGACGAATCAAGGAGCACCCCCAAGCTGCGTACTGTGTCCTTTACGGGAAGCATGATCCCGCTCAGGACAAGTGGAACCACCTCCCTGCCTGGGCCGGGAGAACCCATCACAAGTACTTCCGTTTTCTCTGGATTCAGGCTGAGTCTGTTTTCCCTCATCCAGACCATTACCGATTCCAGACAGTCCCTGGTCACTGCATCAGAAAACTATTTGGGTGTCATCAGCGTACTGATAGCCCTGCGCCCCATGCCATTTGCCATTTCCTCTGTGGCTGTGACTTGCCCAATGCCCAAGGTCATCCAGTGGGTTTCCACAGCTAAGTGGAGATTCATAGTCTGGTCTCTACCCAACACTGAAACTATAACAGTACACTGGATCTCTAGGGTCCATTTATTTGTATTTTTGGCAGTCCATGGTATCTATAGTACTCTCCTCCAGCACTCCAGAATAAATGAGTTTATTCTCTTCCTGTCACTTGAATACCACTTTAGTTCTCATTGTTCCATATATGGCATCTTGGGAATCTGTAGTTCCAGTAAGCTACTCATAATTCTCTGTCACAGAACTCTAGTGCCTCACCAAACTACAAATCCCAGAAATGCAATTAAAGTGGGATCAAAGTGCTATAATTTTGTGGTGTGATAAAAACATAAATTTAATGCATGGTTGGATGTTAAACTATATGCCTTTGTGGTCCTTGCCAACTCTATGGAATAACCTAATCCAATTTCTTAGACTTGATAACTTCCAGGTATGTTGGACTGCAGCTCCCATCATCCTAGCCAGTGGTCGTGCTGGCAGGCTGGGGATTTTGAGACTCATAGTCCAATACAACTCCAAGAAACCGAGATGGGGAACAGTATACAGTATCTTAGCATACAGGAAAGAGTCACTGTGGCATAGTGGTTTCAGTGCTGGATTACAACTCTGGAGACCAGGATTCGAATCCCCTTTCAACCATGAAGCCCATTGAGTGGCCTTGTGCAAGCCACATTCTCTCAGCCTAAGAACAAGGCAGTGGCAAACCTCCTCTGAACAAATCTTGCCAAGAAAATCATATCATAGGTTCTCCTTAGGGTTGCCATAATTTGGGAATGACTTAAAGGCACCCAAGAATGACAACGAGAATAGTATAAAGGAACAATAGCAGCAAGAACCTTGGGATTTGTCTAGCCTTTGGAATAAACCGTGCTGGCAGGGGAGTATTAGGAGTTGCAGTCCAGGTGACCTGGACGACTTCAGGCTGTGGAAAATGCTCTGCCCATTATTGCTCCCCTAATCATGTGAAAAGCAGAATTGGACCATTGAAACCTCTTCATGCTGGGAAACAGGATCAGTATCTGGATTCCTTGAATAGTCCCTGTTCATGATCATGGTTTCGATGACCTTTTGAATTCTAGAGATTGTCATTACCTGAGTGTTATAAAGTCAGTGTTATTACCAGGAATAGTACTTGGTGGTAGAAGATTCCAGGTCAAAATAGCTTCCTTCCTGTACACAGCGTTTCGCACAAACCTCTTAGCTATTGCCTCTAAATGTGGGGAAGGTTTAAGTTGTTCGGGAATGGATTGGTGCCCTCTTCATCCTTTGTTCCCTTCATCCCCCTCATGGTTGAAATTTAAACCGTTACCTCCTCAGGGCTTTTTCCAGTATGATGTACACTGGCATTTCTACAAATGCGGTGCATTTAAATGGGAGTTTCAAGTAATGCAGTGCTTGTTACAGAAAGAAATTGTTTTTTAAAAACATTTTTAATGCAAACAACAACAATCATGACATTAACAGTAGCATTAATAATAACAGTAGCAAATCAAAAATTTCTGTGATCATAAAATAATCATTTAGGGCAAATAAATCACACTGAACTACTAATCTAATGATTAAAAACAACAACCAAAAGATAAACAAGGGAACTGTGGTTTCGAACTTGACTGTCGGTATTTCTATTACATTGGATATATCTACTCCCCTCATCACCATTCAGATTTTAACCTAATAATACATCACATTTTAAAATGAGCTTTGAAAATAAATATATAAACTTCTACGTAAGACCATTCTTATTTGGAAACAAAGTCATTATGGATCCCTGCTTTTCTCCCTATGTAATCTATTAAAAGTTTACATTCTTCTATGGAAAGACATTCTGACGAGTAAACAGATGTTACAATAACCAGGATTTAACAGTCTTATGCAAAGGGATTTTACAGCACCTTTCAGACTAACTGAAAGATAGGGGTTGGCAGCATGAGCTTTGGTAGACTTGAGCCTACTTCTTCAGACGCATTTGGTGAAGTGGACAGGCGTATATAACAATGTGTGTGTGAGAATGCCCATAGGAGTGCAAAACTTTGTGGGTGTGGAGAAGAGGTGGCAAGTTCAGTTGGGGGACAAGGCAAGGATGTTGCCTAAAGCCAAAGTTAGTAGATGACCATCTGAATTAGTATTAGGATGTAGTGTGGGAGCCAAAAAGAAGATGGGATGAACTGGTCAAGAAAGCCTCCATGAGGCTGGGGGGGGGGGGGGGAGGGTGTTAGCTAGTGATATAATGTGTGTCGTGTGCCAGAAAACCATTGTCTTTCTTCAATCCACTTCATTCTCCCTGGGCATTCCATCCTGGACCTCAGAACAACTGTTTTTGAACAAAGAAACCCCTAAAGATTGGAAAGAGAAACAACAGAATTGGAGTGCAGTTGGCCCTCCACATTTGTGGCTTTGATTTTTATGGATTTGATTATTTGCGGTTTTGATTAATATATTCCTTCTAGAAATCTCTAGGTCCTCCAGAGCAACTTTACTAGAAGTTCACCAAAGAATTGTGCTGGAGAACTGAGAAGTTCCTAAAGAAAACACTTCTCTAAGCATTTATAGGCCCTGCAGCATGATTCTGTGATCAACTTTTTATTTGCAGATCCAATAACATCCTAGCAATGATACCTTTATTGGGCCAACCAAAATGCACAAGTACATGTTTCAAGCTTTCGAAATCACACTGGCTTCTTCATCACGCAAACAGGAGAAAAAAATTGAAAATGTTAGTAATAGGTCTGCATTTTCTGTTTCTGATCTTACTTCCAATGGTAGGGATGGCTATCTGCAGGCTGGCACCTCCATGCAGACAGCTTCAATTTCAGTGTCTCCTGTTTGCCTGATGACCAGAAGACAGTGGCTTAGTAAAATGGTGTCCCATATATAAATGGCAAAATTTGCTTTTGGGAAATTATGTATTTTTAAAAATATTTTCAAAACATGGATGCTTCAATCTGTGGATGAAGGATCCATAAATACATACGGTCAACTGTATACTCAATAAGGATTTTAGAGGCAGCTGCTATTTACCTTTGCCTGTGTAGTTAAGCAGACACAGCTACAATATAAACAGCTAAAGCAGCACCACACCATGCTTTTTCAGTTCAAGCTTTGTTGCATAGTTTACGAAAAGCATGCTGCCTGAACCTGACACTAGAAGACTGTGTTTCTCTGGCCCTCCTTCACCATCCTACCAATGCTGATGCTGTTAAAAAACATTCAGTGACACAGAGAACAAGGAAAACAAGGGAGGCTGGGCAGGTGCAAAAAGCCATTGTAAAAAAAGAAGTTTGCTTGTCAGAAGCTTTGTTAACTGTGGCATATTTGTAATCACAGGGTGATCAGGCATTCTCCTTTTCTAGGAGTCATGACCTACATTTCACCCTTTTGTCCAGGAGGAATTCCAAAATGTCCTCTATTTTGAGCATGACTAAGAAGCATGGATTGATATTTATATGAGTGTTTTTAGCTTTTATTTTGGAGTGCCTTAAATGTTTTCCTGATTGTCCTCCATATTTGGGGTGCCTTATCCTCCCCTATGGTTATGACATCTGGCACCCTGTGTAATCATCACTTTGGTTTCCAATCATACTTCTATTCCTTCCTTACATTTGATGTTTGTACCATCTTGCCTAATGAAGAGTTCTTGTGCTCTGAGCATTGTGGCATTTTGATGACCCTGTTGCTGGCCAACGAAAAGGTATGGCACTGATGCAGATTTTTAGTTGTGCAGAGGAGAAGATTTTATCAGCTGCAGGTTTTTATCACCTTGCAGGTTGTTGTGCAAGTTGCACCTGCTGCATTTCCCCCTTTCTGCATCACTCTCCAAAATGCATGGTGCTCTCTCTCTCTTTTCCATCTGGCCAGTCTCCTTCCAACTCCCATGCTTGCCTTCCTTGGCTGCCCACTTGCCAAGAGGAATCTGCCCTAGAAGCTCAAAGTCTGACTTATGCAAAGGAAAGCGTTTCTGAATGGTCATTACTTCCACCTTAGATGTCCCTAGGCCGGCGGGGCTCCAGCCTGGACGGTCCATTGCGATTAAACTTCACAAGCTCCCGTTGTTCCCCGTGCAGCCGATCGGGACTGATTAGAGCGGCCTGGGAGAGATTTGTTGAATAAATTCAGCATGACACAGATTTCTGCCACTGTTCCCTTTGTATTCCAACGCCTCTTGGCACTCCGAGGCAGGGACTGACCATAAAAGGGTGCCAGAGAAGAGAAAGGCTGGTGTGTTTTCCCTGTTGCCTCTTGCCTTCTCTGGACTTTGACTGGTTGGATGTGGCAAAATGTAAAGGGGGGGAGCTGGTTACCTAAACCAAGTGTTATACCTTAAACAAACAAATAACCCTGCCAAATGTGCAACCCTTTCCATAATCACTTCAATTCCTCCCCCCACTGCTGTTGTATAACTTATGGAGTATTTTCAATCTTGTAATTACAGTCAACCCTCCATATCCACAGGCTTTTTATCCATGGATTCAAGCATCCATGGCTTGAAAAGCAAAACACATATATAAAGAAACCTTGATTTTGCCATTTTATATAAGGGACATCATTTTATTATCCAATGAGTTTAGTGGGACATGAATAACAAATGGATTTTTGTATCTACAGGGGGTCCTGAAAGAAAACCCCAGAGGATACCAAGGGCCCACTGTGATTCAATGTTGATAACAGGAATAGCAGTGTTCCTCAGCTGGAGAGCTGGATGGTGAATGTGGAGTTATCAGTTATGATGGAGGGTGTTGCAATGGCTAGCTTTGGGCTTGTCTCCAGGACAGTGGCATGTAGTGGAGTCTCCTTCTTTGGAGATTTTTAAACAGAAGCTGGATGGCCATCTTTCAGGAATGCCTTGATTATGTCTTCCTGCATGGCAAGGGGTTAAATTCGATGGCCATTGAGGTCTCTGCCAACTCTATCATTCTATGATTCTGTGAAGGCTCCAAAATGTTTGCCACACTAGAACTGGTCCCTGCATGTGAGCTTAATAACTGGTTTTTAGACCAATACTGTTGCCTTCCAGATGTGTTATACAACAGCTCCTAGTGAGGATAATGGGAGCTGTTGTCCAATGCATTGCACTTTGCAAACGGCAAAGTGTGACCCCCAAAACCTCTCCTGAGCCCTGCCCACTGCTACTTGTTGTTATGTGCCTTCAAGTTGTTTCTGACTTATGGCAACCCTATTACAGGATTTGCCTTTGCAGAAAAGGTGTGACTTTTGCAAAGGGTCATCCAGTGGGTTTCCATAGCCAACTAGGGATCCAAACCATGGTTGCCAAGGTCATAGCCCAACACTCAAACCACTGTACCACAGCTCTCATGAGCTTCGGCTTTGCCTCCCTCTGAGGACAAGAGCATGACTTGCCCAAGGTCACTCAATGGGTTTCCATGGCCAAGCAAGGATTAGCACCCTGGTCCCCAGGGTTGTAGTCCAATGCTCAAACCATTACACCACACTGCTAGCTGGCTAAAATTGCAGTTTGCAACAGGATGGAGCTGTGATGATTAAAGTGGTGTCTAACTGCTTTATTTCTGCAGTGTAGCAGGTCTCCTAGTTATCCATTCTGACACACTGCTGCTGCTATACAGAATAAATACTGTATATAACAATACATAAACCTCCAATACACTGACTGAGGACAAAAATATAGGAAAACTAGGCAGAATTTTTATAGTGTGCCATTGATTTGGGGACAAAGCCATTAAATGCAATACAAATAATGGGGAAAGGAATTAAATTCATTGTAGTTAAAGGGATACCTAATAATAAATTCAGTTCCATTTAGTTCAGTGACTTTAATCAATACAATATTAGCTAAAGAGTTATAAAGCCATTTGTAGCATCTTTAAGAGAGCAGATTTGAGTGTTGGATTACGATTCATAGAATCATAGAATCATAGAATCATAGAGTTGGAAGAGACCATAAGGGCCATCCAGTCCAACCCCCTGCCATGCAGGAACTCCAAGTCAAAGCATCCCTGACAGATGGCCATCCAGCCTCTGCTTAAAGACCCCTAAGGAAGGAGACTCCACCACACTCCGAGGGAGTGTGTTCCACTGTCGAACAGCCCTTACTGTCAGGAGACCAGGGTTCGAATCCTTATCTTGGCTATTCATTAAGTCTTCGGTCTCACTGATTTACTTCAAACATTATGTGCAGGATTTGAAAATTATGTCAATCTTTTTCCTTGCTAATGTTCTTAGTCTATTTAAATTATTTTTATTGTTTTAAATGGTTTTACCCTGGAAGTATTAATGTTACCTGTATGACTCCCTGAGTCTTTTGATATTGGGTGTGATAGAATCTGGGAAATGTTCTTTTCCTTTTAAAATAAGATATTACAATAAGTCCTTGGTATCCACTGGGGCTTGGTTCCAGGATCTCCCATGCATCCCAAAATTCATGGAAGCTCAAGTACCATTATATGCAATGCATTAGTAAAATGGTGTCAGTTATATAAAATGGCAAAATCAAGAGTGGCTTTGTGGAATGTGTATTATTTTGGAATATTTTCAAGCTGAGGACGCTTGAATCCGTGGATAAAGAATCTGTGGATATGGAGGCCTAGCTGTATAGGATATGTTTGGGAGAGAGATAGCAATCAAGGGTGTTGTTGGAACTACAGTCTTTAGCAATTCTGGCTATTGGCTGTGCATCTGCGAATTCAGCCCATATCAAACCCTCCAACTGTCTTATTTTGGTAGGGACATTCCTAATTAATCCTCTGTCATCCCCCTTTTTCAGCTGCCTTTAAAATGTCCCATTTTTTCTTTTCTCCCCTCCATTTACCTTCTTTGTCCTCAGCTTACTTTACTGGCTGCAAACTCAGCAGAAGGAGAGGAGAGGAGGCGGCAGAATCTTGCTCTTCCCAGTAACCTCAGGCAAAAGCAAACTGCTGCAGCCACTTGTAGTTTGTGTGTTCTTCTCATGAAATCCTTTTGCCTTCTTAATGTTGCTTGGTCACCTGAGTCCCAGTTTACATCTGTGAACTGTTGGAGGGTATGCCATATGATTCTCAGCCTTCTTCTAGGGACGGATGAAGAAAATAAGATACAGTACATCTATTATTTCTTAGAAAGTGTTGGGTGAACTGTCTGTGTCTTCATTTTTAATCTCGAACATATCCTTCCCAATGTTCCCAAACTTCAGGCTTAGACCCTGGGGTGATATGTTGTTCAGACTTAGTTTTGTGTCTCTGGGGGAATGGAATTCCAAAAATGTGGAACAAGCGCTAGATACCCTTGATGTCTGACCTTACAGAGCTGTTTTTGCTATTCCCTGTTGTTCTTTTTGTTTCTTTGCAAGATGAATTCTGTCTGGTGACAAAATGTAGCAGTGATAACTGCTTGAGATACTTTGTCTTGAATATGACTTTTGTGGGCTTGTTCACTGCCAAGATGTTACTAAGGGCAAAACCCTAACCTAGGCAATGAATTTGCTGAAGTTGGTAATGCACAAACATCTGTATGTCTCCCTCCCCAAAACCCACCTTTCCCTTGAAGACTTTTGCATGCACCCCCAAAGCCTGTGCAGAGCCTGGAAACTTTTTATTTTTACTACCATACCCAGAATCCTCCAGCTAGCATGAGAGATTCTGGGTGTTACAGTCCAAAGTAACAAACATTGTTCCCATCTGTCTCCTTTTCAGATTTAGAATCTCTTTGGGGCAAGGACCTGTTCTCTCCCAAATGCCATACACAGTGATGGCCTTGTGTTCATTAATTTATTAAAATAAATAATAATGCTGGCCAAGAATCCATTTATGGACTACCATTTCCAGAATTCTTGGCCAGCATGGCTGCCAGTGGACCTATTGGCTGAGGGATTTTGGGAATTGCATCTCTCCCCAAAATAACAATTCCTAGCTCTGATATATTACCTGGTCTCTGCTATGAACTCAGTAGCCGACCTTTAGCAAGCCAGCCTTACAGCCTCAGTTTTCCCATCTGCAACATGGGGATAATAAATACTGGTCAATCTTAAAGGATTCTTGTAAGGATTACAGTTAGGTAAAGGCATCAAATTCAGTCTGATTTTGGAAGCTAAGCAGGATCATGCCTAGTTAGTACTTGGATGGATGGGAGGCCATCATGTAATCCCAGATGCTGCAGGTTATACAGTCACCCCTCCAAGTCTACGGACTTGAGATCTGTAATCCATGGAGGGGCGACCATCATGCACATGCCCCATTCAAGCCTATGGGGCTTGAATATACACGAGTTTTGGAACTCACCGGGGGGGGGGGGCAGAATGGATTGCCCCACAAGTTCCAAGGGGCAAGTGTATTTCAGAGGAAGGAACTTGGAAAACTGCCTCTGACTATTCCTTGTGTAAGAAACCACTATGAAATTCGTGGAGGCACCATAAATTGACAGGCCACTTGAAGATACACACACACACAAAAAGCATGGAATGTATGTGAAAGCACTATATACTAATTTACTATTCTGCAAAACTGCCTTTGGTAGAAACTAGCATCTTATCCTTTACAGTTGGCCCTCCACATTTGTGGCTTTGACTTTTATAGATTTGATTATTTATGGGTTTGAATCACATATTCTCTCTAGGACTCTCTAAGTCCTCTAGCGTGGAAACTACAGGGGCCCTGTGCCCGTAACCCCACCAAATGTGCAGATGTAAACTTTAAAAAAATAAATTAGAGTTCTAAACCAAATGGGAATTTAGAGAACTCAGACTTTAACAGCTCTTTCTTTCTACCTGTGCCCTGCTGTAGGAGGTGGAAAAAGTGTTATGTTGTTGCTTTTAATTCTCCCTTCCCTTTTTCTTCATTACAGCCCCATATCAAAAATTATGAGAGTTTAGCTTCCCTCCTTCCTAACTATTCCCCATTGCTATAGAAAACTGCTAGAGAAGAGAAAACTTTATTATGAGCCATAGACTGAATCCACACTGCAGAAATAATCCAATTTGACACCCCTTTAACTGTCATGGCTCACTGCTATGGAATTCTAGGAACAATAGTTTGTGGTGACACTAGAGTTCTCTGACAGAGAAGGCCAAATGTCTCACAAAACTACCATTTTCAGAATCCCATAGCAGTGAGCAATGGCAGTTAAATTGGTGTCAAACTGGATTATTTCTATAGGGCAGGTGTACACTTTTGAAGACTACAATCCCACCAACCTGCTAGCCATCTTAGCTTATTGTTGGACGACGAGGTCCAATGAAGTAACTTTTCCGTGGGCTTTTCTAAGTCCTCCAGCAACTACCTGATGCATGTTTTCCATATACTTAATAGTTGTGTTAATTAAATAAGTGTGTGTGTGTGTGTGTGTGCGCGCGCGCACGCTCATGTATGCACATTCAAGTTGCCTTTTGACTTATGGTGACCCCCTGAATTTCAAAGGGTTTTCTTAGGAAGGCATACTCAGAGGTGATTTTGCCAGTTCCTTCCTCTGAAATATTGCCAACAGCACCTGGTATTCATTTATGATCTCCCATCCAAGTACTAGCCTGGACTGATCTTGCTTAACTTCCCAGATCAGACAGGATCTGGTGCCTTTAGGATATAAAGGCATACTTTGCAAGTAGTTTTGTTTTAAAAGTAATATGCTGTTTGCAGAAAAGCTTTTCACTTGAAATCCCTTCAAATATGTTACTTTCATAAGCCAAGATTACTGAATTGCCTTTCTCTCATGAAGCCCGTGTGGTATCAGCACATGGGTCGGAGTGTATTTTCACAGCCACTTGTAGATGCCCCCAAAGTGAATCCTGCAGCATACAAAGTGTACATGCATGGAAAGATTCTTTGTGCATATACAATCTAGTAAGTTTGGGAAGTGTTAGTGTTGGGTTTTTGCAGAATTCTATCACAGCCTTTGTCTGGATGCCTAAGCTTTATTTCTAAGTGCTCAACTGAAATGCCGGAAATTTGGGGATTTAAAGAAAACTTCATTTCAGGAGGCAGAATTCAAATGGGAGCGCAATGCCCTCACATACACACACACACACCCCACCATTGCCATACTCCTGTCACTAGTCCAAAATAATATCTCTAAATTCTGTCCCTTATTTTCAGTGGTGAACAGAAGGAATAAACATTTCACCTTTCATGTCAGGGGAAAAAAAATAAAATTCAGGAAAATACTAGATTTTTCTTTTATACACATGCAGTTATCCAGTGTGGTGTAGTGAGTGGTTTGAGTGTTGGCCTATGATTATGGAGACCAGGGTTCGATTCCCAGATCGGCCATAAAACCCACCATGTGACCTTGGACAACTCACACTCTCTCAGCCTCAGGGGAAGATAATGGCAAACATCCTCTGAACAAATCTTGCCAAGACAACTCCAAGATGGGTTCGCCTTAAGGTTTCCATAAGTTGGAAATGACTGGAAGGCACACAACACACACAGCTACAGCCCTTCATCTCTATGCCACACTCCCCGCATTCCTCCCTCTATCTTTTTGGAAGGTGACCAGTTTTTTCACTGGGGAGGGAGTCCATATGGATAGGTCAAGGCAAAACTAAGTGATAGGCCTCTTCCCTGTCCGAGGAGGCAGAAGAAAGGCCACCCAGAACAATGCCAGGCAGATAAGGCTGCTGGCCGATCAATAGCCATTGTTTCCCCAGTGCAATGCTTCTCCCAGCACTGAAACCGGAAATAAGCCAGCCCTCCCAGCTGGAACTTGCTGGCACTGGGGGAGGGTGACACCCCAAACAGCCAGACGTAACTGGCAGCCTGGGCAGCAATGCTGGGTCAGATCAGGCCAGGCTGAGTGCCCAGGGAGGCGAGGTGGAGGTAATTAAACAAGGGATGGGTGGATGGATGTCAAGGCAGCTACATCCTGCATTGTAGATCCCACACTGAGCAAGAGGATAGCAATAGCAATAGCACTTACATTTCTATACTACTTTATAGTGCTGAGCACTCTGTAAGCAGTTTACAATCTGCAGGCCAATTGCTCCCAACACGTTGGTTATTCATTTTACTGATCTATGAAAGGATGGCTGAGTCACCCTGGAGCCCTATAGGATCAAACTCACAACGTTTTGACTGCAATACCGGCATTTAACCACTGTACCACCAGGGCTTCCTGGACTGCTACTATGGTCTGGATTGCTTCTGAGCTCCCACTCAGCCCAGCAACATCACCTCAGCTGCAAGCTACTAAATTTCAATCAAGTCTGAAGACCTGAGTTAGGAGAAGCAACATTTTGGCAGTGATAATAGTCACCCATTTGTATCAGTTTGCCCAAAGTAGTGGTTAAAACTTGTTGGGTTCTCCAAACCTCTTGTAGATACAGAAAACTAGTGAGTTTTGCTGCATCTTTCTTCTCCAACTGGTGCACCTTTTGATTCATGCCCAGCTGCCCTCTTTGGCAAAAGAAGCAGCAAGCCCAAACCTTTCCTGACCATCCCTAACTTTGCCACAGCAGCATGTGCTACTAAGGAAGAAGAGAAAGGAAAGTCAATCCAGCTTCTCAGGTAGCTACTACCAGGAATGGAAAGCAGGCTGGAAAGAAGAAAGGAAGGAGAAAGAAGGAGAGTGATGATAGAGAGAGAGAGAGAGAGAGAGGGAGGGAGGCAAGTTTAGGCAAGTTTAGTTCCACACACATTTCTTCAGTCAATCCCTCCTCTTCTGTCCAATGACTGAAAGAACTATAAAGTTTGAGTTCACTCTGTCCCCCAAAGGTTGCAGCATAGAAAGGGCTTCAGATGTGCTCCATGTGACCCAGGTGATGGATCTTACAGAATACAATAGACAGAACTGGTTGTGAATTATTTTGAATGAAATCAAAATGTCAAGAAACCCAGGTGTGAAAAATCCTGGACTGAAGAGTATCTTCGGAGTTCAAGATTTCTTTTGCACAAAATTCATAAGCGGTTGACATGCACTGAAAACAGCATTCGCTATGCCAAAAATAATATTTTTGGATGGATTTTTCTGCACAGAAAAAGTTGTTTCCTGCACAGAAAATCTGTGGTTGGGACATTCCAGGCAAAATTTATGTGTGATTGATTTGCACTGAAAACAGCACCTGCTGCACAGGGGGAAATGTGCAGAAAATATTGTTTCATATGGAGAAAATGTTGTTTTCAGTGCAGATCAACCATGTGCAAGTTTTGTGTTCCCAATTGAAAATAATCTTTCTTGCAACAGGGGGAAAATTGCTAAAATTACTCATTACTTCCTTCAAGAATAAAATTAGTGGTACATCCCTAATCCAGTATGAGACCTCTTTGACAGAACAGTACATTCAGCCTATCTGTTCTTTGATAGGACATTACACCAGATGGCCTCTGGAAGTCCCTTTTCATCCCTAGGATGGTCCGGCATGCATTCTTAAACAGGAAAAGCATCCCTGAAGGGTCAGTGGCTGTATTCAGCCTGTCCTTTTAGCCCCTGCCAAGAAATTAAATGGCTGGCTTCCGTTCCCTTCCCTTTAGTCTTCCCCAAGCCTAGAATACCAAAGAGCCAGGAGAATTTAGCAAGGCAGGTGGTATGTGTGTAGGTTGAAGGTGCTGTGTGGTGAACAGTAGGAGGCATAAACTAGAAGAGGGACATCCTTGTGTGGAAGAAAAGCTGAGAAGCCTGATGATTTTGGAAACCCAGCCTTTGCAACAGGGCTATGGAGTCTCTATGTCAGACCTTCAGCTTTGACTCCTCTGTTTTTTAATGAACTCTGACTCTTTCCTACATGGCAAATGTATGTTAATTGGTGTAATCTCCCTTATCTGAAAAGCTGGGACCAGAAGTATTTGAGATTTTGGGGGATTTTGAAATACTTGCATATACATAATGAGATATCTTTGAGATGGAATCCAAGTCTAAACATGAAAGTCATTTATGTCTGTTTTACACATAGCCTGAAGGTAATTTTAAACATAACAGTTTAAGTAATTTTGTACATGAAACAAAGTTTGTGTTTTATCAGAAAGCAAAGGTGTCACTGTCTCAGCCATTCATAAGAAAGGTTTTGGATTTTTGGAATATTTTGGATTTCAAAATTCCAGATAAGGGAAACTCAACTTGTAATACCAAGATGCCACCATGTTAGTCTGTAAAATCAGTATGTAAAGAGATCTTGTAGCACCTTTGAGACTAACTGGAAGAAAGAAGTTGGCAGCATGGACTTTTGCAGACTTAATTCTATGAAAGCTCATGCTGCCAATTTCTTTTTTTTTTTCAGTTAGTCTCAAAGGTGCTACAATATCTCCTTACATAAGTTTATTGTAGTAAAATGCTAGCACAAAGCATTTCATCACTACCATGTGAATTAGCAGGTTATTTGGATGAATAGGACATAAAATATATTAATTTAAGTATAAAACATAAGTATAAATTATATATTTACCATATATTGTCATTATATGGTACATTTTTATTTTGAAGCCAGAGTCAGTACATTTCTACAAACTTCCAACTCCACCCAACATTGCTTCTGACTCCACGGTTCTGACTCCACAGCCCTGCTCTGCATAGAAGGAGATGCAAGGGCTCTGTTGATTTCTCCTACAGAGACTTGGAAATTGCAAGACCTGCCCCATCAGTTTGGTGGGAGGGGGGCAGAGAAAGCTAGCTCAGGAGATGACCCTGTAGAAGCATTTGCTGTTGGGGTTGCTTCATTGAAGCTTTTCCTTGACAGCCAGTGATGGCTCAGCAAGGAGAGAGTTTGGGTCTTTTCTAGCTGGAGCCGAGCTCACACATTTCTCAGTGCTCCAGAAGAGAGAGACTGGTGTGTGCAGTTTAAAGGAAGGGAGTTCTTGTTCATGGTGCATTTCCTCATCCCACTTTTGCTTCTTCTGGCAAACAACAAAATGAGATTTGTCACCTAAATGAAGCTTCTGAAAGGAATATAGCTTTAAGTAGCCATGAGTGGACTCAGGTTTATATTGAAAACATGTTCTGTGGTTCAGAATGTGCTCAGTGCAGAGACAGAAAAAATATTCAGAATTGTTTTCATTCTCACTGAGAGAGGCCCTCTCATTGCAAGGAACCAGCCTCTTGAGAAATGGTCAGCTTCTGTGAAATTTTTCACACTCCAGGACTCTTTGTGCATTTCTGTGTGGAAATAATAGGTGCAAAATATGCAAGGTTTTTTGTTGTTGTTTTTTTACCAAAGAAGACATTATTTTTGCAAAAAATCCCCAGTTCTTTTGTACAGCCCCCCATTTTTGGTGCATATAGCAATTTGCACATTTCCCCCCAAAGACATCCTAAATCACCAACCCTCCATCTCCTTCTTATAGGAATGTGGGAAATAGGGTTAGGGGTTGAGCACAAATTGATTTTTCTTCTGCAGGGCTCTAACCAGTTAGTGACACAGAATGTTACAGTTCTGCAAAGGTTTTGCAGTCAAGGCAAAACCTTTGCAAGGCAAGGGGGAGCGGAAATAAAATGTTTCATGAAAATAGTTATATAATAAGCTACCTTTCCCTTTCTTTCAAATTTAATACTATTTGTATGCATTTGGTAATTTTTTTCATATTATTTGTTTGTTCTTGGCATGGCCTGTGAACTTATTCAGTACTTTTTATGGTATACTCATGCTCTCCTCCATTGAAAAAAAGTACAAAGCCTCTCATCATATCCCCCACCAGGGAGAAAACGTTAGCAATCATTTGTTTTCATGGGCTAAGATTTACATTCATTGTTCAGAGGCCCTCTGTTCTCTCTAAATGTATGGTTTTCCTCTTAATTCTAGGTGGTGGGTTCTAAATAGATTCTCAATGTCTGAATCAGAGCTTGGAAACGTTGGAAGGAGTATGTTTCTGTATGGTGAGCTGGAGGATTCTGGTGGTTCCCATGTAATCCTACCTTAAAGAACTGTCCAAGTTCCTGGACTTATACAGGTGATAGGGAATAACACCTTAGATAACATCTTTAAAGTTCAAATTAAAACATGGGGAGGATGCATTGCTGCACTGACAGCAGCCACTGCTGTCCACCATTGAACCTTCAGGTTTTGCGCTATATTGCTGGAATGTGAACCAACATTTCCATCTTGTTGTGTAGTAGAAAAATCCAAACTATCATTGGGAAGATTGATGCTTGAATCCCAGAGGCAGGTGATGCTCATTCTCAGACTTCTGTGGGATTGTGAATCAGTTCATCTTCACCTTTGTCAGACAGTGACCTTTCTTCGTTGTTTCCTTGCCAGATGTATGGCCGCTATACTCAGGACCTAGGAGCCTTCGCCAAGGATGAAGCGGCACGCATCCGGCTACAGCAGGAGCGTTGGAAACCATCCTCAAAAGAGCGCCTGCGCCCCTCAGAGCTGTTGGAGTATGACCAGAGCCGCTGCACACGTTGCCGGAGTAAGCCTGCCATATATTGCAGGGGGGAAGGAGGGTGTATGTGTGCTAGTCATAATAAGAATTTTAAAACATATATACTCTATATACTTGATTGTACGTTGATCTCATGTATAAGTCAAGGGCAGGTTTGGAGGCCAAAATTATGGATTTAGATATGACCTGTGGATAAGCTGAGGGTAAAACATAGGGGCATGTAACAAAGGATGTAAAGGATGAAGCAAAGGCAAACAACGACAAAGAATTTACAAAATTCCAGTAGTCATAACTGTTTGTGCTCACCCTGAAGGCTGGATGGATGAGAAAGGAACTATGGTAAATTGTGGCTATGTGGTGTGTAATCCAGAAAAGCTGACAAACATAAATAAATGCCTTATCAATCCTTCAAAGCTTGATTCCTCTTGGCATTCCTTTGGGGGGAAGTGCCCAAGAACTGCCACTGCTGCTATTTTCCCACCCAGACATTCAAAAAGATCTGAATCAGCACCACAGCAGAGATAGGGAGACCTGGTGGCACAGTGATTAAATGCCAATACTGCATCCACAAGGTTGTGAATTCGGTCCCAGGCAGGGCTCCAAGGTTGACTTAGCCTTCCATCCTTTAGTAGGTCAGTAAAATGAGTACCCAGATTGTTGGGAGCAATTGGCTTACACATTGTAAATCACTTAGAGAGTGCTAGTTCACTGACAAGCAGTATAGAAATGTACTTGCTATTGCTATTATTGTAGGGGGTCGGTTTTTTGACTAAAATTTCTAGACTTATACATGAATTATTAGGTGTTTGCATCCTCTTTGACTAGGGTCAGGTGTGTTCAAATTCATGCACCAATGAACACTCAAACTTTCATGCTGAAAGTGTTCCTCAGTATTTTATTGTGTGCACGCAAATTTCTTCTTTGCTGTGCTTCTAACATAGATTAGAATCATAGAATCATAGAGTTGGACCACAATGGCCATCCAGTCCAACCCCCTGCCATGCAGGAACTCACAATCAAAGCATCCCCGAGAAATGGCCATCCAGCCTCTGTTTAATGACCTCCAAAGAAGGAGAGACCACCACTCTCTAACCTTTTCAGCAATGGGATGGAATGCCACGGGGAGTAGTGCATTCTTCTTCACTGGAGGTTTTTAAACCAAAGCTGGATGGCCATCTGTCAGGAATGGTTTAGCTATGTGTTTCCTATACCAGTAGCAGGTTGGACCTGTCTGAACAAATGCTCCTCCACACCACCTGAACTAAGAACAGCAACATCTTGACAAATTGCTGGCTTGTGGCTAATATTGTCATTTTTTTTCACTATGATTTTTAATAACTTTGCCTAATGAAGCCAGTGGCTGTCTGAAAGCTTGTAATATGTATTTTGTGTATTTTGGTTTGTCCTATAAAGGTATCACTGTTTTGTGGATTTTGGATGTTCACCCAGCAGAATCTAACAATAGGCAGACCTCTGTTTGACCTGCACAAGTTCTCTGGGCATAAACAAGACAAGCAAAGCCTTTGAGCCAGCAGGAGATACAATTTCATGCTGCTCTTTATTGAGCATAAGGAGGGATACAAGGTTGAAAAGTTTTTTCATTGTTCCCTGAGTTAGGAGATTCCCCCTCAAACTCACCAGAGACCACAGGCATGATCATGTAAGAAGTGTGATCATGGGAGGAAGGCTATTTTTTAAAAAAAGATGCTCTGAAAAATGACTAAACTGGGGCTATTGTAATTTGGCCATATCCTGAGATGGCATGACTCACTGGAAAAGTTGAAAATGTTCAGTAGAATGGAAACCAGTAGAAAAAGGGGAAAATTTAACTACAGATGGATTGATTCAATAAAGAAAGCCACTGCTGTTAATGACCACGGCTCATGGAGGTCTCTTATTCATAGGGTTGCCATAAGTCAAAGCTGACTTGGCAGTAAATAACAACAGACTTTAAGGAACCAGATTTTGCAGGTTATTTTTTTCCTTCTGAGAATTGACTGATTTGATTTGGTTAGATGTATATCACATCCTACCTTATAGCAGCTCCAGGTGGATGAATGAAGGACTTGCAAAATGCATGCCCTCCTATACACAAGCTGCCAGCTTCGCCTAACAGGGGAATTGAGGCCTATTGTACAAATAAAATAAAAACGGCACATGACGTTAGGTAAAAAATGACTCTGTGACTATGGAATAGATGTACAGAACAGGCATGGGTTGTGTTAAAATTTGTGCCGAGAAGGAACAGCGTGCATGAGTTGTGTATGTTTAATAAACAGGGCTGTTATCGAAAACAAGAAGAAGTACATACAGGGCTGCTGGGGACTAGGACAATCCAATCTAGACTGCAGCATAAAAATGATACTTTTTATAGCTTCAGCTCCCAGAATTCTACAGCCAGCACAGCCACTTGGCTACGGGATTCTGAGAGTTGTAGTACAAAAACTAACTTTTCCAAACTGTTCACCAGGCTGCCACAAACAACAGGCCTCTGCCTCAGCTTCTGTGTGCAAGGTTTACCCCTACCCTAGCTCTGCCACATTGCTTGCCATAGTCCCATAAATGTAGGGGACATTGCAGTGAGTGCCATATAAGGGTCCCACTCCTGCTCCAGACCTCCAAGTCACCCTGGCAGCCCTGAGAATATTGCCACTGCTTTTTCCTGCTATACTTGATCATCCATTCATGTCTAAATATTCCTGTAATGTCACCAGACTGGAATTCAGAAGCAATGCAATCTAGCAAGGGCAGCACCATGGTATATTTTCCATAAAGTCTGGGAAAGTTCCCTTTTCTTCTCTTTTCTTTTCCTTCTTTTTTCTTTTCTTTTGTGGACTACAAGTCCTAGAACTTAAGGATGGTGGGAGTTGTAGTTGCAAGAAGAGTGTATTTTTTCCAACCTCTAGTATTTCTAGCACTTATGAATCATCACATTGCATTTATATATCATCACAAAAAGGATGGTTTGCAAGGTATCTTCTCTCTTTCATGTCTTTTTATTCTTCTGTTTTGAGAAAGGGGGGTATATAGTCTGAGGACCAACTATTAAAAAATTTCTTCCAGCCCTAAAATCCTAGAACTCATTAAGAAACTCAGCCTGTCCCTCTGTTTTCTCTGTTGTATGTGTGTGGTGGGGTTGTCCAACACTCCGGTCAGAGTTCCCCCATCATTGTTGTTCACGGGATCTTACTGTTCCCGATGCCTTAAAATAGTTCCCTTAGCAACTGCCCAGAGAGCTTGGCTTGCTTTGTTCTTGAGGCAAATTCTCTGGTTAAATGTCGCCGGCTCCCTGGGGCAGTGGCATGAGCCAGAGCTCAGCTGTCCCTACATGGCCCCGGGTGTGGTTGCCATCTTCCCACTCTACTCCATTCACTCCTTCTGTTGATGGATGCACAAACAGTGTTTTTCCAGAGTGACAACATGTTTTCCTAAGTCCATCCGTTGCATCTCCTTCTGGGTCCAGCTGCTGACCGCCTGTGGCTAATAAAAGCAATGGGGGAGTAGGATGGCATGCTACAGGTCTACTTTGCAAAGTCAATATGTAAAACTGACCTTTCCACTAGCCCCAGGTGGCATGGGGGTGAGAGGGCTCTGGCACAGTCAGTGGGCTACACTTGCCTTGTTCTTTCAGCCGCTTACAGAGTGTAAAGCAAGTTGGCTGGCTTGGGTCTGGAAACTCACTACCTTGCCTCCTCCCTCCCCTGCCGTGTTCACACACGGACACAAACAAAACTTGAAAACTCAGCAGAAGTGGCCTTTCAAGATTTTATTATTCTAGTGCTCAGTGGATTATGTTAAAAGTCCCATTGTGCAATCAAATGCCTGTTACAGAAACACAGCAGCGCAAATTGACTTTGGTAAAGCCCTGTTCATGCTTACTAGAGTTGCCAGAACAAAAACTGGAGGTTATTTCTTTACTTTTAATGATGCAGACGGGTGTGTGTGATTTCAATACAGTGGGCCCTTATTATCCACTGGGGTTTGGTTATAGGACCCCTTGTGGATACCAAAAGTCTATGGATATTCAAATTGTATTAAATACAATGGACAGTAAAATGATGTCCCTCTAGATAAAATGGCAAAACCAAGGCTTGCTATTTGCAAGTTAATTTTTTTGAATATTTTCAGGCCATGGAAGCTTGAATCTGTCGATGAAGAATCCATGGATACTAAGGGCTAACTGTAGTTGTTGCTGGTCATAGAACCCACTAACAAGCAGCGCCTTCTGTAATCCCCTCTTTTAACATAATCACTAAAGGTATGGCCGTAGGGCTATCGAGCAGACTGTATCTCCCCATAAGAAGCTGCCCCACTTGAGAGAGGCCCTCTTCTCTGTCCCACCACTACCACAGGTATGGCTAGTGAGAGTAGGAGAAAGAACCTTCTCAAGGTGCATCTACCTTGTAAAAATACAATCAGACGACCTTGTCCATGAATTGTTTAGCCACAGATTCAGCCTTCCATGGCTTGAAAATATTTTTTAAAATATAAATTCCAAAAAAAACAAACTCTGATTTTGCCATTATAAGGGGCCCCATTTTATTATGCCATTGTATTTAATGGAACTTGAGTATCATGGATTTTGTTATCCACAGGGAGTCTTGGAACCAAACCCCAATAGATACCAAGATACTGCTGTGACAGCATTTTAATTGCTGTGGCTCCATCCTACAGAACTCTGGGTTTTGCAGTTATGGGAGCCACCTACCCTCATTAACAGAGAAGGTTAAAGCCTAGAGTGTAGGTGCAGTTACTGTGACTGCCCTTAGACTTTGGAACCCCTCCTTGCTCTCCTTCCATCAGAGTTTTGGAATTGAAGGCTTTTAACCAAAGGAGTGTAAGTGCTCTACTGTTTTAAAACTATATTCCTGAACTTTTGAAAATCTTTTTAGAATGTATGTTTTTAATATGGTTGATAGCTTAGTTTGGTTTTAATGCTGACATTTTCTTAATTGGAATCTTTTAATGCATAAGGTGCCTTGAGTCTCAGTTCTGGGGAATAGGCTATTATTATTATAAATTATTATTATTTAGATCCTACCTTTCCCCTAGATTGGGACTCAGAGCTGCTTATAACAATTTTAAAGATTGCTAAAATAAAATAAAAAACCACACACAAGTTAAAATACAATTAAACAATCAGAAAAATAATAATACCAGGTTAAAACATATAGATGGTGGTGGTGGTGGTGGTGGTAATGGTAGAGAAGTCCATGAGAGCCAGCATGGTGCAGTGGTCTGAGCATTAGACTATGACTTTGGAGACCAGGGTCCAAGTCCCTGCTCAGCAATGGAAACCCATAAGTCATACTTTCTCAGCCTTTTAGGAAAGCAAAGGCAACCCCCCTCTGAACAAATCTTGCCAAGAAAACCCCATGATAGGTTCACCTTAGGCTTGCCTTGGAAATGACTTGAAGATGTTAAACAACAAGAAGAGAAGCCCTTTCTAGTTTTTACTCTGGCCACCTTACACTACACAGTTAACGCAGTTTGAAACTCTGTGATTTTATTACTCTGTAGCCAAGGGATGTGCAACTGTGTCTGTTCTTTATGTGACTCTTGTCAGTAACCTGAATACCCAAAACCATGATACATCCTTCTGGGTCATTTTTCAGTAGTAATATTGACAGGGCAATGTTCTCCTATCCACTTTTGGAAGGCCAGTCCCAGGAAGCAATGAGGAAAACGTCTGTTCCGCCCTGTGGCTTTTTGGCTTTTTGGTGTCACATGATTGGAAATGCTTTTCCCCCCAGTGTTTTTCAAGTACATAGGAAATTACTGAGTGAGACCGCATGGCTCTGATGCGTCATCCATACACAGATTACAGCTCTATTTCCCATTTCCATCATGTGGCCTCATGAAGAGAGCAGCAAGGACGACAAAACAATATCTGAGATCACTTTGAACATGAATGAAGCTTATTTGACTAAAAATCTAGATATGATGGAGATACCATTGACCAGGGATTCCATTTAGCCTGAGTGCAGTGAAGATGGGCCTTGTATTTGGCGTAGAGTTCCTCTCTCCTCAAAGGAGCAGGTGCAGCATTTGGGAGATGTAGCCAAATGCACAATCCATGAATACACATTCCCTTTGTGCGCAAAGTCTACGAGTGCCTTCAGTTAGTTTTGGCTGGTTCATCAGTTGTGGCCAGTCCTCAGGACACCTGACCTGACTGATATCATGTATCCATGTATTAGTTCCATCCCGGGTTCCACATGGTGGAAATGTCACAGTCTTCTCTGCATTGGGCTGCTTTTGAGAATGGTCTGGAAATTTGATGGATCCAAAGCATGGACATTCCTGACAGACAAAAATTTGGGCTGCTGCCAGACTGCAGAATTAACGCATTATGACACTGCTTTAACTATCATGGATCTGTCTTATGGAATCCTGGGATTTGTAGTTTGGTGAGGCACCAGAGTTCTCTGACAGTGAAGACTCAGTGTCTCACAAAACTATAAATCCCAGGATTCCATAGCATTGTTCCATTGCAATTAAAGCAGTGTCAAACTGCATTAATTCTGCAGTACAAATTCAGTCCAGGTCTTATCAATTGGATATTTTTCTACTATACTAGCTGGCAAGATCAATGTAAATTACAAAGATGTAAGGTGAGATTACCTCTTCCCCCAAACCTCCTTAGCCTCTATGAAAAATAAAGTAACCTTTCTTTTTAAAAGGTGATCTGCTGTTTTCTTTTTTGTTCCAAAAGAGAATTTATAAGCACTGCTGTTTTCAAATTAGCATTTTTAAATCATATTTGTATTTATATTTTATTTTTATTGGCTTTCAGTTAAGGTATTAGACCCTGTTGGATGGAGCAAGCTGCTGTGGTGACAGAAAAGCAAGTTACAAATTATTCATCACCTTTCCCCAACCTGGCTCCCTCCAGCTGTGTTGGACTATAATTTCCATCATCTCTAGTATGGTGGGAACTATAGTCCAACATATCTAGAGGGAGCCAAGGTGGAGGAAGGCTAATCTTTCTTTTGATTTCACTGCTTTTAAGTAGACATTTCTCTCCTCCCCTTGACCCAATTGAATGGAGAGCACTGAAATTCGAACAATGGACTATGAAACAATTTGTTCCTTAATCCTTAGATAAGGTAGAGGCGGGTGGTAAGCAGGCCTAGCTGTGAATCTTGGCATCGAAGGTATGGAATGTTTTGTAGTTCTTTTCTTTTAAAAAAAATCTCCTTTGTATTTTCAGAAGATTTACTGAAGAAGAAACGAAACCCAGAGTGAGGCAGTGGTTTTATTTAGGGCCAACCAAAATGCTACTTAAGTGTGCAAGCCTTTATGATATCCAGAACTATTCATCAGACTAGGTGGTATGAAAAGGCAGTGGGTGGGGGCGGGGAAGCAGAAAAGTACAAAAATTAGGCCTGACGTTGTGGCTGTAAGGTCTGTCATGCCAAAATGGAGATTGCAGATGGTTAGGTTATACCTGATGGTGCATGCTGGGATAATGAATCAGTGTTCGTTTTCCATTTATGAAGGCACAGTGGTTGCTGTAGCTCACACATCTGTCCATCAAGTTGGGCAAAGTACACATTTCTTGAGCTGGTTAAGAGCAAAATGACAGGGAAGCATGATAGTCTTTATATCTGGAAAGGTGGCGATTAAATTTAGGTGGTCCACTAGGTTAAAATAAAAAAGCGTTAATTGAGACCAACTTGTGAATGAAGGAGCCAACGACCATCCATAGTGCTTCTTGGCTATAAAGCAGAAAGAATGGAAATATCTCTCCCACATCTTGAGTAGTCAGAAACTGGGCTGGCATCTTTGGACAATTGTTTGGACACCGGGGACCCATTCACATTACAGAATTATACTGCTGTTATTCGGCTTTAACTGCCATGGTTCCATCCTACAGAATCTTGGGGGTTTAGTTTGGCGCTAGAATGAGTGGTTTCCAACTTTTGCTTGTTCAGATGCTTTGGAGTTCAGTCGCCAGAATTACTGAATGTTGGCCAAGCTAGCTGGTGCTTCTGGTATTTGAAATGCAAAACACTTGGAGGACCAAAGTTCAAACCACTACACTGGAGGAACACTCTAAATTCTAAATGTCAGAGAATTCTAAATGTCAGAGGTAGGGTTAGAGTTAGGGTGGAGCAAACATGTTTTCTGCTGCTCCAGAGATTAGAACATGGAACAGTGAGTGCAAGCTATAGGAAAAGAGATTACACCTCCTAATGTTGAGCTTCTCAACAGTAAGAGCTGTTCAACAGTGGAACACACTCCCTCGGAGAGTGAGGAAGTCTCCTTCTTTAGAGGTCTTTAAACAGAGGCTGGATGGCCATCTCTTGGGGATGCTTTGATTGTGATTTCTGGCATGGCAGGGAGGTTGAACTGGATGGCCCTTGTGGTCTTTTCCATCTCTATGATTCTATGATAAACTTCCAATCCCAGATTCCCTGCAATGAAACCATGGCTATTTATTCCACTTTAATTCTGTCATGTGAATGGATCCCAGCACAACAGTTGGTTTCACCACTGAGCCACATTTGCAAATGAATTTTCTCCCAGCCTGATATTGGGAACGCTGCTGGGTATCTGCATCTGCAGGAAAAGTAAAAAGGGCATCAACCATCATGGGGACCACTTTCTTAATTTTTTCCAGTGCCTTGGAGCAGCACTTCAGCAGAGGCATCATGAGAAATTTAGAGGGCTGCTAAAACCAGTCAACTGGTAGTATTTGACGCAAAGAAATCCAGATGTCACCACTGCTACCATAATTTGGCCAAAGTGCCTCTCCAGTGTACTCTGCCCAACACCTCCTGAAATTTGGAGTCCATCAAATCCAGGCTCTGGTCTTTTTTAAACGTTGTGACAAATAACAGCCTGAGGGGTACTGATGCAACTCCTTGGCACACTGCAGTTTGCTGGATGCATTATGCTTCCGTCTTTCACTTTCCAGCACCTCAGAACTCCGTCCCTCGTGTAGTGGAACTGTCCTGTAATAAAAAAAAATTCTAGACAAACATTCATATAGCTATCTGAAATGTTGAAAATAAATTTTCGGATGGAACCTGAAGTCTATTTACTAAACATGACTAAAAAGGCATCAAATCAAGCTGGGGGTGGGATCTGTATGTGGTTTCTTTGGACAGAATACTCCTTGCTCAAAAATGGAAATCCAATAACATTCTTACACTAGATGATTGGTTAATCAAATTGGCAGACACAATGGAAATGGACAAATGACATCTTGGCTAAATGGCAAATCTTCAGAAGAAACAGAACTAGAATGGAATCTAATTATGGAACATTGTAAAAAACAAATGGAACTGTTAACTATTTAATGAGAAACATAAGAAAGAGAGAGATAGGATAACAAAGGCAAAAGAATAAAAAAAATCGCAAAGTATACTGAACTAATATACTGTACAGTAATCAGACACAAAACAGAAATAGACAAAGATCAAGAGTCAAGTCATACAAACAGGAGAAACATAAGAAAGACCAATAAAGATAGTAGACCAAGACTACAAAATAAAAGTGTTAACAGTGTATAAGATTTCTAGTAATGAATTTATTAAAAGAAGGTACAGTTTCCTTTTATAAAATATACAGACTTTAAGGAAAATATTAAGCAAGATATTTCAGGAAGACTTTAAGGAAAATATTAAGATATTAAACAAGCTTGCAAAATTTGGGATAGACAAGTTAATTGTTACATGGATTTGTAATTGGTTGTCTGGCCACACCCAAAGGGTGCTCAACAATGGCTCCTTTTCATCCTGGAGAGAAGTGACCAGTGGGGTCCCACAGGGTTCTGTCCTGGGCCCAGTCCTATTCAACATCTTTATTAATGATTTGGATGACAGAATTGGGGGCATACTTATCAAATTTGCAGATGACACCAAATTAGGAGGAGTAGCTAATACCCCAGAGGACAGGATCAAAATTCAAAATGACCTGAAAAGACTAGAAAGCTGGGCCAAAGCTAACAAAATGAAATTGAACATGGAGAAATGTACGGTACTGCACTTAGGGCAGAAAAAAGAAATGCTTAGATATAGGATGGGGGACACCTGGCTGAATGAAAGTACATGTGAAAAAGATCTAGAAGTCCAAGTAGACCACTAATTGAACATGAGCCAACAGTGTGATGAGGCAGCTAAAAAGGCCAATGCAATATTAGGTTGCATCAATAGAAGTATAGTATCTAGATTAAGGGAAGTAATAGTGCTTCTCTATTCTGCATTGGTCAGGCCCCACCTGGAATATTGTGTCCAGTTCCGGGCACCACAATTAAAAAAGGATGTGGAGAAACTGGAGTGGGTCCAAAGGAGGGCAACTAAAATGGTGAAGGGTCTGGAAACCATGCCTTATGAGGAAAGACTTAGAGATTGGATTGTTTTGTTTTGTTTTCTTTACCTGGGGATGTTTAGCCTGGAGAAGAGAAGGGTAAGAGGAGATATGATAGCTCTGTTTAAATATTTGAAGTGATGTCACATTGAGGAGGGAGCAAGCTTGTTTTCTGTTGCTCCAGAGACTAGGACCCGGAACAATGGATGCAAGCTCCAGGAAAGGAGATTCCAGCTCAACATTAGCAGGAACTTCCTGACAGTAAGGGCTGTTTGACAGTGGAACACACTCCCTCAGAAGGTGGTGGAGTTTCCTTCCTTAGTGGTCTTTAAACAAAGGCTGGATAGCTATCTGTCAGGGATGCTTTGATTGGGAGTTCCTGCATGGCAGGTGGTTGGACTGGATGGCCCTTGTGGTCTCTTCCAACTCTGATTCTACAATTCTAAGCATATGGAAAGTTGGAGTGTATAAAACAAATGAATGAAAATGGAACAAAGAAAAAAAAAGCCATTCCTCATTGTAGCTGGGTTGATTTTAAAGTGGTTTTAGGAGCCATTTATGATTGTGGCAATACATGAATGGGAAATAGTTACAGGACAGTAAGTATAACAGAATGCCCACTATTTATATTAATATTATATTTTGTATTTCACCTTTAGAAAAGATTTTGCATAAATATACAAATCGTCCCCCTAGATATGAAAATACGTTTAAAACCTTAATTTTTGAAAAAAATATGTTCTGTTTTTTAAAATATGGTGTTTCTGTGTGAAGCTCCAGTATCAGTCACAGATTTAATACAGATGAAAGTATACAACTGCTGGGCTTAAAAACGACAAGAAATAAAGCAAATATCAACCGCCACCTGTGCCCAGTGGTCAATTAATGTCCCGCTGATAAACAGCACAGCTTGTTTTAACTCTTCTGTAACATAGATGTTGATTTTCAGTGAGTCAGTAAATGTTGCCTTGCTTGATCTTTCTTCTCTTGAGGCTGTGTTCTCTTTCATGCCACAGACAGCATAACTGGGATAATTTTACTGCAGGGGGAGAATTGTGTGGCCATTTTGGTGAACCTATCTTTTCTTGGCAAGATTTGTCCAGAGGAGGTTTGCCTTTGCCTTCCTCTGAGGCTGAGAGAATGTGACTTGGCCAAGGTCCCCCAGTGGATTTCCCTGGCTGTGCTGGGATTTGAACCCTGGTCTTCCAGAGTTTTAGTCCAACACTCAAACCAGAGCACCACGTTGGCTGTCTTAAAATATATATAAGATTATTTCCCTGCGGTGGTGAATGTTATGTACTTTCAGCTCCTCTACCTTGTGATGACCTTAGCTTATGGTTTTCTTGGCAAGATTTATTTCAAGCAAGTTTGCTGCGGCTTTCCTCTGAGGCTGAGAGAGTATGACTTGCTCAAGGTCATCAAGCAGGTGTCCCTGGCTGGGTGGGGGTTTGGACCATGGTCTCCCCAGAGTCATAGTCCAACCTTCAAACCAAAGCCCAGTTCCAACAGACCACTTCCACCCAAGAATGCCCTGAGAAGTGTAGTAGCCATGTAAACACACAGAGATCCTTTGGAATCAATCTTGCCAAGAAAACCCCATAATAAGTTTGCATTAGGGTCACCATAAGTCAGAAACAACTTGTAATCACACAACAAGAAGATGTCAATGCAATTGCTGACAATTCCAATCCCCCACAAACCCATAAAATAAATATCTAGGTAAAGTTGTAATTTTGTACTCCCCCTCCCAGCCTGGCCATTATAGTTCAAAATAGTAACTTCTCCATGCTCTGCTCCTTCTGCAAATGAGGGGGCATATTTAAGGGATGCCTGTGCGCATGTGTGTCTGGTTATGTAACCAATGCCTGCCCTGAATGCTAAGCTACCACTTGGCCCCGGGAAGATCCTCCTTTGGGTGCATTGTTCATGCTGACTCGAATCCCATTCATGGTTTTGTTGCATGAGCCTTTGGCTTTGCCAGGTCAAGCAGCTTTCTCCATTTTGAATAGACACCATTACCCTCATCAAAGCAAGGCTTGTTTCACAGAAACACGTCTAAAAATATTCTGTTAAAAAAAGGCTCAGTTGCTTCCTCCCCCCCCCCCCCCCGCCACCAGCCCCGCACTATGAAAGTAAACATTGATTTACGAAACCAGCCAAACAAAAAGGAAGCTTGTTTCAAGCAATTGAATTTGCTTTGCATCCTAGCCTTCAACATCCTAAGAAGGAAGCACTATGCTTATGTGTGGCTGGATGCCATTTGTTGTTGTTGCGCCTTTGAGTCATTTCAGACTTATGGGAACCCTGTTGTGGGGTTTTCTTGGCAAGGTTTGTTCAGAGGAGGTTTGCCATTGCCTTCCCCTGAGGCTGAGAGACTTGCCCAAGGACAGACACCCAGTGGGCTTTGTGGCAGAGC
Source organism: Urosaurus nigricauda (assembly GCA_034509955.1). Classification (NCBI taxonomy): domain Eukaryota; kingdom Metazoa; phylum Chordata; class Lepidosauria; order Squamata; family Phrynosomatidae; genus Urosaurus; species Urosaurus nigricauda. The sequence goes on from JAOEGL010000003.1 coordinate 270,804,770, forward strand.
TGGGAAGCAAACCCTGGTCTCCAAAGTTATAATCTAACACTGCCTAAATATCCTAAAGGCACGAGATCTCATCTGATCTTGGAAGCTAAGCAAGGTTCGCCCTTGTAAATGCTTGGATGGGAGACCACCAACAAACATCAGGTGCTTTCAGGGGAAGAAAGTTCATAGGATTGCCATAAGTGGACAAGCACACACGCAAACACACACATGTTTTGCCAGAGTGGCACCCCACCTCAGATGTGCCAGTCTTACAGCTTGGATAACTTCATCTTTGGGCAGCAGGTCCCAGAATCCCCACTTCCAGCAATATTTGTGGTCCAAAAAATTTGAACTTTTCCAAACTCTGGCCATACTGCAACTCCCAAAGGAGACTCAATTGCTCCACTAGACTATGCATCATTCTTTACTGCAGAGCAGATCCTGGGGATCTTCAGCAAATGAATGAATCTCTGGGGAAAGGATTGATTTATTATTCATGCTTATTCCTATCTCATCTGTCTGTTCCAATCCCAGCTTCCAGGGTAGTGTATAAGTATCAAAATGACAAAAGAAATCCATAAACCTTTATAATATAGCAACACAATGACACAGTAGTCAAGTGCTGCAGATTAAAAAACATCAACACTTGAGGGAGTTGAGTTTGCTACAACTCATTAAAACACCTCAGCCTGGTGGGCTAAAAGCTGGCTGGGTTTTTCTTAATAGATGGAAGGACAAAAAAGGGGGAGATGAAATGAATATCCTGTAGCAGGGAGTTCCATAGTCTGATTGAGTAGTTTCCCTTCTCCCCCCAAACCACGCCTTGCCTTCCAATTTCTCAGATACCAGCAGATATCACATCCCTTAAAGAATGAGATTTTAAAGAAAAGAAAAAGGCTTAAATGGAAGGATATGGTCCTTCAGATAAGCCAAGTCCATTTCAGACAGGGCTGGGTGAATTCATCTGCTATGGGGACAGCTTTGCTGCACAGTGACCTGCTTAGACTATGCCCTATCATATGTGTGTGTGTGTTAAACTGTTCCCTACCATATGTAGGTGAATATATATAAATATATCCTGAAGTTTTGATTCAAGGCACGGTGTGTGTGTATGTGTGTGTATAGAAGAAGGTGCTTTTGGATCCCTCTGCCCTCAAAAAGAAAAAAAAAACCAAGTAGATTTCAGGTCACTTCCAGTACTGTATTGGAATTTTTGAAGGCAGAGGGATTGAAAAACACCTTTTCCCATAGACATAAACACACACACACACACACAGTGCCCTGTGCCTTGAATCAAAACTTCAGGATGCATATATGTAGTCCACCTATATGGTAGGGCATAGCATTCATACACACACACACACACACACACACTACTGGAAGTGACCTGAAATCTACTTGGAAGTCTTTTTGAAGGCAGAGGGATCCAAAAGCTCCTTCTTCCATACATGTAAACACACACACACAGCCCTGTGCCTTGATTCAGAACTTCTGGATTCTTTCAGGGGGCCTTTCATACAACTCAGTTATAACACTGATCCCACTTTCACGGCCATGGCTCAATGCTATGGAATTCTGGGATTTGTAGACACCAGAGCTCTCTGTAAGAGAAGGCTAAATATCTCATAAAACTACAAATACCAGAATATCATATTACTGAGCCATGGCATTTAAAGTGGTGTCAACCTGGATTATTTCTGCAGCCGGTATTGCTTAAAAAGCAACAGCAGTAACAATTCTCATTTTTGAGCAAAATGACTTGATGATGATTATCCAGGGAACACAAAAATGACTCTGATGACCACATGTACCTCACAAGCCACCCTTGCCCCACCCTGTATTAAGTGAAACTTGGAACTTCTCTCCTGAGAAGGAGGATCAAGATCTGTGTCTCTTGTGAAAATGATACCCAAATGTCCCTCAGGGTTCAGGCATGTCTGGTTCCTGACACATCCAAGAGGTCCAGTTGGCTGTGAAGAAGAATTTTTTTGGAGCATCCTCTATCTCAATCTCCTCTTGCTCTCATGTGCATGGTGCATCATCTGATGCAAACTGCAGGAAAAGAGACTCCACCTCAACATTAGGAGGAACCTCCTGACAGTAACGACTGATCGACAGTGGAACACACTCCCTCGGAGGGTGGTGGGGTCTCTTTCCTTGGATTTCTTTAAACAGAGGCTGGATGGCCATCTGTCGGGGATGCTTTGATGGAGAGTTCCTGCATGGCAGGGAGTTGGACTGGATGGCCCTTGTGGTCTCTTCCAACTCTATGATTCTATGTACCTCCCTTGTTCTAATGTGCTGCTGCCTCTCTCTTTCTTCCTGCAGTCTGTACAGTGCGATGCCAAAAATTCCTCATTTCCAAAGTGGGTGAAGACTGGATTTTCCTCATTCTGTTGGGATTGGTTATGGCCTTGGTGAGCTGGGCTATGGATTTTGCCATAGCCACCTGCCTTCAAGGTAAGGAAGGTGATGGTGGTGGTAATGGGATGGCTGAAGGGTTGCCTATGGAAAAAGTGGTTGTGTAGAAGAGACTCATTTTAGTTGTGCTAAAGAAAAGTTTGTCCAGGAGTAGGGCAGGTGGAACTACAAGGAGAGGCATGTTACTGGTGGGAGTTCTGGAGCTTATCATTTATGCACTTTGGTATAGGCATTGTGTAGAAGAGACTCATTTCAGTTGTGCTAAAGAAAAGTTCTAACTTGTATGTTGAATGTATCATACATAAAGCAGGATTAGACATGAAGGATGATATTTACCATATATACTCGATTATAAGTTGACCACTTGTATAAATCGAGGGCAGGTTTGGGGGCCAAAATAATGGATTTTGATTTGACCCGTGGATAAGTTAAGGGTAAAATTTAGGAGCATATAACAAAGGTTCTCAAGGAAAACAATGCCAAAGAAAATTCCAGGGAAAAGTATAGAGTAGGTGTGAGAAGGCTAGAAGGGAAGAGAAAGAAATTTCGTGGATGTTTTTTTTTTTTTTTTTTTTTTTTTTTTTTTTTTTTTTTTTGGATGGAGAGAAAGTTTTAGATGTAAGGAAGAAAATATAAGTAGATATAGGTAAGGAGAAGTAAGAAAAGGATTGGTTTGAAAATAATGAGTTGAAGGTGGAATGATGGATGTAAGAATGATAATCGATGGTTTATCAGTACCAGACTATAATTATAATTTGTTTATGTATATGTGTTTTGGTGATGTGTGTGTTATATGTAATTGTCTAATTGTATTTTTATAAAATGATCAATAATTTTTTTTTTAATGATCAAGTTGTAACTCAACACGTCAGCTTGTGGAAGTAGAACATGTAGTTACTATTCACTGGGAATGTGCCTCCTTTTTCTTTCTCCCCTTCATTTTGTCTCTGTGTGCAGCCCAGAAGTGGATGTATGGAGGGTTGGATGCTAATATCTTCCTGCAGTACATGGCTTGGGTTACGTACCCAGTGGTGCTCATCACTTTTTCAGCCGGCTTCACCCAGATCTTGGCTCCGCAGGCAGTGGGTGAGTCATGGTAGAGAGGTTGCCTATTTGGCAGAATGGGGCTTTGGAGAACAAGTAAAGTTGATCCTCCACATTTGCAGATTTGACTTTTGTATATTTGATTATTTGCAGATTTGATTAACACATACTTTCTAGGAATTTCTAGATTGTCCAAAATAACTCTACTAGAAGTTAACCATGCAGTCAGGCTGGTGGACCTAGAGATTTCTAGAAAAAAAAAAAAATTCTCCAGGCATTTCTAGGTCCTCCAGTGCAATTCTGTGGTCAGCGTCTGCCTAGGACCTATAGAGATGTTCTCTCAGGTTTAAAAATGTGTTCTTTTTTTAATTTCCATTTTCCCACTTTCACGAGGGGCTTATGCCCCTACCCCAGCAAATGTGGAGGGCCTGCTGTACCATGCACCACACCTTCCTCCCCAGCTGATATGGGACTATCCTGGTCTTTTCTCTATTGAGAAACATCTGTGAATTAGACTCAGAGAATTTCCTAGCACTTTTTTCGTGTCCATGTGAACTGACCAAACATTATAAGCCATATCTATGATAGGTATCCATCCTTTCACTACTTTGTAGGCCCTGCCACACTATGTAATTATTACACTATGGTTCCACTTTAATCACTATGATTCCATCCTGTGTTACCTGGAATTTGCATTTTAGGAAGGGATATTTAGTATTCTCTTCTAGAGAGTTCTAGGGCTTCACTAAACTACAAGTGTCAGGATTCTGTAGGATGCAATGATGGAATTTGAGATGGAAATGTCTTTTGGAGGGCGGGGCGGGGCAGGGCAGGGGTGGCAGCTTCCAGAATCCTTTACAGTTCAAAAAAGGAAACATTTCCAAGCTCCATCTCTAGACTCATTCACTCAAGTCTGTATATGTTCTAAGACTGCAGAACTGTTCTACACAATTTGGAACTACAGTAGACACACAAAAAACAGCATTATGAGAATCCAGAAAAGGACATGGGTGCAGCAATACCTCCAAGATAAGCCAGTCTTTAACCCGGGGGGGGGGACCTCCAGATGTGGGGTCTGTTAAGTCAGGCTGTTGGGTGTTGCAGTTGGACAACGTCAAGAGGGTTACATGATTCCCACCCAAGATACACAGAGGCAAAACCTGTGCTCAGTCTATGCTGTCCCTACTGTTCACACCTCTCCTTTCATTCTTTCTTCTCCAGGTTCTGGCATCCCTGAAATGAAGACTATTTTGCGGGGTGTGGTGCTGAAGGAATACCTTACCCTCAAGACATTTGTAGCCAAAGTGATCGGCCTGACGTGTGCTCTGGGCAGTGGAATGCCTTTGGGCAAAGAAGTGAGAAAGACCATTGCATTCTTGTGCTGCAGTCAGAGTTGAGCACATGGGGATGAGTCCCAGAGCATAGAACCATTAAGTTTTGGACTGCACCTCCCAGAAGCCCCCACCCAACATCCAAAACTGTAATTGGTGCAATCTCAGAAGCCAGTGGGTGGAGAATAAAAAAAACATACAAAATGTGCTGCTTTTATTTCTTGCTTTGTGATGGATATGTTTTAAAATTGCTTTTAATTCTATCTATAGTGTAGTAACATGTTGAATGTTTTGATTGATATGTGCATTTTTATATATTTCCTTTATTTTGTGTATTCTATTTTTGAGTTCCAGGTTTGGAAAAAGGCAGGAGACAAATAAATAAAATAATTTTTGTAGGGGAAGAATGCAAGCTGTATTATGTTAGAACAGAGGTAGCCACTTGCATGGGGTCCAGGTACCAATTTCACACACACACAAACACTAACTCCTTCTAAGGTTGCTAGAGTGAAGATTGGAGAGGTCTTCTAATGGTTATGTAGAAGAGGAAATTTCAGCAGATATTGCTTGTCAGGCAAGCAGGTCACAAACAACGCTTGCTAAAATTCCTTCTTCTACACAGCCATTAAAGCTACAGGATTCACCTGCAGTTTTTGCTATGGCAATCCTAACTCCACCATAGGCTGCATACCCCTCCTCGATTGCACCAAAATACCTATTTTTCCTTCCCAGTTCCCCTTCACAGTGGCAATAAGAAGCGATATCACACCATGTCCTATGGTCATTTCTGAGGGTAAACAGGTAAAAGATGGAATCTGGAAATGGGCATGTTTGCTCACACTTGGGGGACTTCGTGTACAACCTTCCGGCAATTTTCACACCCCAAATGCTATGTGTGTCTGCCTTCAAATTACCTGTCAACCTCTGGCAACCCTGTGGGTTTCATAGCATTTTCTTAGGCAAGGAATACTCAGAGGCAGTTTCCTCTGAAATGTAGCCTATAGCATCTGAGATTATTTGCTGGTTTCCCATCCAAGTACTAATGAGATTTTACCCTGCTTAACTTCCAAGATCAGACAGGATCTGGTGCCTTTAGGGTATACCAAATCTTTTTTTTTCCTTTTTAGGGCCCCAAAAGTGGGATCTAAGGGCCACATGAAGCCTGTCCACTGCAATTCCTCACCCTTGCATTGCTGGTGGGATGTCAGCCCTGCCCTGAATCCACTGCAGATCAGTTCTTAGAGAGTATGTCTGTAGTTGTGACTTGTGAGTATCCCTATACACTGTAATTGTTTCAACTCTTTCTTTTTCCTGTGCAGGGTCCATTTGTCCACATAGCCAGCATGTGTGCTGCCCTACTCAGCAAATTCCTCTCTCTCTTTGGTGGTATCTATGAGGTAGGTATGCATATGATGCCCATGCTGACTGTGGGATTCTGGGTGCCAGTTTGAGATTAAAATTCACTGGATAGCTGTAGGGAACTCTTTCTCTTCCAGCACCAGTCCCTCTTGTCAGAGAAAAGAATGTTGGTTTAATTTACAAGATGAATTGCTGCAAAGATTTCTCCAGATAGGTGTACCTGCACTGTAGGAACTCATGCGGTTTGACACCACTTTAAGTGCTGTAGCTCCACCCTATGGAATCTTGGGATTTGTAGCTTTCCAAGGTCTTTAGCCTTCTTCACCAAAGTGTGCTGGAGCCTCACAAAACTACAAATTGCAGGACTCCTGTACCTCTGCCATTCTCCTTGCTAAATTTGGCTAAGAGGCATCAGGAAAGGGATACAGGTGATATTTTTGGAAGGGTGACAATTCAGAACAGGTGTCCAGTGCTTGAACAAATCACGTTTAAATGGTGCATTCCCTGAATGCAAAAAAAGGGAGCAGCCATTCTGTTTTTTAGTAATGCATCATTTCCCAATGCTGTCTACTGTTGCTTCCCTGTCACTTGGTGCAGCTCTTTTACACTGGCTGTAGATTTTCCTATGGTTTTGGTGGACTTCTCACTCATTTCTTTTGCAGAATGAATCCCGGAACATTGAGATGCTGGCAGCTGCCTGTGCTGTGGGTGTTGGATGCTGCTTTGCTGCTCCAATTGGAGGTAAGACTTGCTCTCAGGGCCTTTTCACTGGTCATCCCTGTCTGATAGCTATTCCTGTCATGGCTCTCCCTTTACCAAACTAATAGTTTCAAAGATGAAGCTGTAAGTGTGTGGTAGAGTACAAGCCTTGCATGCAATAGGTCTTGAGTTCAATCTGCAGTGTAACCAGTTAAAGTTAAAGAAACCCTTGCTTCATTGGCAGGGCACTGGCTTTGGATGCCAAAGGTCTCAGATTCAATCCTTCTTAATCTCCTTTTTTTAAAAAAGTGCTCCAATTTAATAAAATTTGTTACCATTTTATAGCTTCCCTGGAGAAAGTTTCTCTTTAAGCGAATGCACTGAGTTTTCAGTGATTCCCTCTTGGAAAACTCAACCTTTCTGCATAGGGCAAATATAAACATTTGAAGGCTTTGGAGGGCATCTGTTGGTCAGTGGTAGAACCAGAGTTTAGAAAAAGTTGCTTTTCCAGATTACAGTTCCCAGACTCTGACTGCACTGAAGTTGCTGCCCAAAAATTAATATCCCCAAGCTCTGGTCAGGATAGAAAGTACTGGAGTAGATAGACCAATGGTTGGATCCAGTAGTAGATGGGAGTCCTGTCTGCACTGGCACAGGGCAGCCCAGAATATCCTGGATCCGGAGCTGCCCAAACCCTCCCCTGTTATAAAGTCCCTCCATTCCAATGCTGGGCTGCAGTTCACTTTGCTCTGAAGTTATAATGAGGCATCCAACCTCGATTGCCTCATTCTCACATTAGAACAAGGAAGCAACTGGTGGCAGCAGCAGATGTGCCACGCAGCTCAGTGAGAAATGTTTTAAACAGCTGCCTGGCATTGGAACAGAAGGCTCTGAATCTTCCAAGAAGATCCGTAGTAGTATATTTTTAAAATGTTTTTAAGGGGAGATATAACCCAGTTCTGATGCTGAATAGGCCGGATAGGATAGGATAGGATAGGATAGGACAGGACAGGACAGGACAGGACAGGACAGGGCAGGACAACATAGCATAGGTGTGTGTTGGATAAGGCCAGCTCTCTCAGCTTGAAAGGAAAATCCTGGAAGATGTAGACAAGGTTGTAGCCCTCTCCAAGAGTTTAGATGGGCTTTCTTCAATGTAAACTATACACCGTCCTTAAAGTTCTGGCCCACTTTCCTATACCCACAGCAGTTCTTGTAGTGAATGCTGATGAAAATTGTAATTTTCCAGTGGCTCATTCTTTTTTATGGTTCAGTACAGGATGGAGCCCAGGGCCTGGATCAGAGCTCAAGGTGTACTTTTCTGAACTACATCTCCTGAAATCTCCCAGACAGCACTGCTAAGGTTGCATCTACATTGTAGAAATAATGCAGTTTGATGCCACTTTAACTGCCATGGCTCCATCCTACAGAATCCTGGGATTTGCAGTTTGATGAGGCAGCAGCATTCTTTGGAAAGAGAAGGCTAAAGCTTCTGTAAAACTACAAATCCCAGCATTTCATAAGCTGCAGCTGCAGCACTTAAAGTGGTGTCAAACTGTATTATTTCTACATTGTTCATGCACCGTAAGAGACAGCCATTGGACCTTGAAGGTTGGAGAATTCTAGGTATTTTAGCCCCCCCCCCCCAAAGTGTAACCTTTCCAAGTTCTTCCTTGGCTGAAGTTTTAAGGAATCAAGGATCTTGGTCTCCAGAAAATCCTTGCGTTTTCTTAACTTCGGTGTAGCAAGGTGAAGATCTGGGGGCCCAATGAGGCACCTTCATTGCATCTCTCTTCTCATTTGGCCACTAGTGTGGTTGGGCCTGGGTTCTGCCTGTGAGAATGATGTGGGTCCAGGGTGGTTTTGGGGGTGGTGGAGTGGCAGTGATATTGGGTAGAGCCCTTCCTCCAACTGTAGGCATAATGTCCTTTCCTCCTTTCCTCTACTGCATGCCCGCCCTGGCAGGCCCTATTACACAGCCTGGTTTCCTCCTCGCCGCTTTGTACGCTTAGGTTGGTGACACATCTAACTCTCTTTGCTTGTTACCTTCTGTGCTGAGCACGCACTCTCACCCTCTGTCTGTGTGTCTCTTGCTGTGTTGTGTATCTTCCAACAGACCTCCTGTGGGGTTTGCTGGCTTTCCCAAAAGCAAAACAATGGGAAGAAAGGAAAGGCCTGAGAGGATTTCTCAGTAACCTGGATGCTAAAGTTGCGTTTCCCTTATCTAGAATTCCAAAATCCAAAATTGTCCACATGGGCAGCTGAAATAGTGACACCTTTGTTTTCTGGTGGTTCTGTGCACGCAAACTTTGTTTCATGCACAAAACATTTAAAATATTGGGTATAAAATTAACTTTTGCTATGTTGATTAGGTATATATGAAACATAAATGAATTTCATGTTTACATAGAATCATAGAATTGTAGAGTTGGAAGAGACCTCAAGGGCCATCCAGTTCACCCCCATTCTGCCATGCAGGAACTCACAATCAAAGCATCCCTGGCAGATGACCAGCCAGATAAAATAATTTCAGATAAGAAAGACTCAAACTACATAGAGTATGCCATTCATATAAACAACACCAAGCCTAATAAATGTGGCAAAACATAATATGTGCACATTTGAAGAAAATGCTCTCATGTATAATTTCCGAGAAATGCAACTGGGACCCAAGGAAGCCACAAAAAGTACAGTCTTTTATTGAGGTTAGGAGTCCTTCAGCAAAAACTGCCTCCATCTTTTAAACAGAGAAAGCATTCAAAGAGACATGGGTGATTTTAATCTTATCAGTTGACCATTGATTACAGGTATTGCCTTTCCGGTATTCAGCAATTGTGGTGGCATGATGATTACATTTCTTGGAAAAATTGCTTTTGGGGGACAACAGCTTCCAGAATCCCCCCAAACAGTATGTTTGGAGAATTCTGGGAGTTTCAGTAAAAATAACTTAGCATTTCCAAGTTCTGTATCCTGGCATGTGTGTTGACATGAGGCAATGTAATTTTTGCCAAGAAGCAATTTTCTTGTCCATGTTAACTCTGGGGAAATAATGTCTTCACTAAGTGTTCTAAATGTATTGGTTGTACTTTGGAATTGTCATAATATTTTGACTTGTGACTATAACACTGGAACTTAGAAGCAAGACATGCAGTTAAGCAAAGGTATTTATACAATTGCTATATATAATATTCTTTAAAATATTTAGATTAACCTTATGCTGCTATAAGCTGCAGATCCTTCTGCCTACCAAACACCCATAATGCTGAAGTTTGTTGTCATGTGTCTTCAAGTAATTTCTTATGGAGATGCTAAGGCAAACTTATCACGGATTTTTCTCTAAGGGTTAGAGCAGGTTTGCCATTGTCTTCTTCTGAGGCTGAGAGAGTATGACCTGCCCAAGGTCACTCAGTGGGTTTTCATGGCTGAATGGGTAACTGAACCCTGGTCTTTCAGTGTCCATGTCCAACACTCAAACTAATACACCATACTGGTTCTGGTATAGATAAATCTGTCAGTTTTGTTTTCTTCCACACATCTGAATTTTCTGAATTTTGCCAAATTCTGATCCAAACCAAGCTGAAATTAAAAAAAAAATTACATGTTCGTATGGATGGGCTGTCAATTTCATTTCCTCACACTTCCGAACTTTGCTAAATTTTGTAAATTCTGATTGAGTATGAACTGAAATTGATTTTGCACCCATCTCCCCAAGATGGATGAATCTGTCAGTTTAGCTTCATCTCAGATTTTAATTTCAATATGATAGGATCTGAAAGAAACTGAAATATAATTCTCACCCATCCTTGCCTGAAATTCTAGACAGTCATTAATGGTGAAAAAGGAAGTGTAAAGGCCAGAGTTCACATTGTTTCAGACACATGCTTAAACCAGCTGCCTCTGTATTGAACGAAAAGATGCCTACAACTGCTTTTCACACCTGAAGGTGATATTTGCCAGCGTGGCCTAGTGATTTGAGTGTTGGACTCTGAATCTGCAGACCAGGGTTCGATTCCCTATTCAGGCATGAAACCCACTTGGGTAATTCACATGCTCTCAGCCTCAGGGGAAGGCAATGGCAAATCTCCTCTGAACAAATGTTGCCAAGAAAACCCTATGATAGGTTTGCCTCAGGATGACCATAAGTCAGAAATGACTTGAAGTTGCACAGTAACAACAACAACAACGCAAATAGCAGGAAGCAGGGGAGGATTTGGGGCTGGAGTGGAACTCTGGATTGGTATCCATCACCTGCTCTCCTTTAAAATAAAACTGGCCAGTTTTAAACACACTTTTAATGTGTGTGTGATTAGTGCCACATTCTAATGTTGGCCCTGTGTTTTTGTAAGCTTTGTGTAATTCCCATTGAGTAATTTCCAAATTGGGGAGAGGAGGACAGTGAGTTGGTAGTGAGATTAGATTTCCTTCTTGCGATGTTGCCATTGGACTACTCATTGGATCAAGTTGCTGTAACTCAGCATAGCAAAGAGAGCATCTCTTGTACAATCAGATGCTGATGATTCTTGGTAAATCAGTGAACTTGTGTTGTCCTGTTCTGGGAAGGGAGTTTGGTCATAGCCAATTTTTCCTAATGCTTTTAGTGTCACATTCAGGGTCACCAGATGCCATAACCACAAAAGAGGACAAGGCACTGTAGAATGCAGGACGCTCAAGAAAAATGTAAGACATACCAAAATGAAAGCTAAAAACACTCATGTAAACATAAATTAATGCTTTCTTAGTCATGTTCAAAATGGAGGACATTTTGGAAATCCCCATAGACAGAGGGTAGAAATGTAGGGCATTTCCTGGAAAAGGAAGACATCTGGTCATTCTAAACTTAATTGACATTCCAACTGCCAGTGCAATGGAAAACTCACAATGGCAGTGGACAAAGCATGCCCTGTAGGATGTTGGTGGTCCCTGGAGCCTCCTTAGGAGATCACTAAATCCCCTTGAGTTATTATTATATTTTGGGAGCAATTTCCCAGCCAAAACAAGGTATCATAAAAACATGGCGGTGTGGATCGCCACAGGTGTGGCCTGTGGAGGGGGCATACCTTTCCTCTGCCTTACATAATAGTGTTACATACACCTTAATTCTACAAAAAGTTACTACAGGCTGAGTCGCCCTTATTTGAAATGCTCAGGACTAATAGTGTTTTGGATTTTGCATTTGACATATCATAGAGATGGGACCGAAATCTAAACACAAAATTCATTTATATTTCATATACACTTTATACGCATAGCCTGAAGATAATTTTATACTATAGTTTAAATAGTTTTGGGCATGAAATAAAGTTTGTGTCCATTGAACGGAAAGCAAAAGGTGTCACTATCTCAGTCACCCCAAAAGAAATGTTGGTTTCTCAATTCCAGATAAAGGATACTCAACCTGTTGACCTGTGGTTCCCAAATTTTGGTCCTCTGAATGTTTTGGACTTACTTTCCCAGAATTCCTCACTGTTGGCCAAGTTGGCTGGTACTTTGGGGATGTCCAAAGCACCTAGAGGAACTCAGGAATCACTTGTGTAAAGTGTAACACATACCTGGAATTCTGTTTCCTTTAGATTAAGATCAATGGTGTCTTTCAGCCATTTGTATTACATTTTGTAACGTGTATTTATTTGCTAATGTATAGCTTATGCATAGGTAGGCGTTTGGTATTGAAAACCCAACAGGTCCCACGTAAAATCTGTAGAGGGACAGCCCAATCCCTTAAGCTATTTAGGAGTTTCCCAAATGTTCAGTTCTCTGTCTTGTCTTTGTCTGCCTTTGTCTAACTCAATCTGCTATTCTTGTTCTTGTGTTCCTTTCTTACAGGTTGATCTTGCTCACCACATTCTTTAGCAAGGAGTGGGATGTGGGTGGAAAAGGCATCACCCTTTCCAGTAATTCCATAGCCACTGTTAAATTGTGGAGACCTCTCAGCCTATAAATCCTCTTAACAAAAGACATACCAGCCAGGCCATTAAGATAATCTTTAGTAGTCCTACTAGTTCAACTGCACTGGCCATTCTCAACCAGAATCAATTGTCAGCCATAGAGATGGAGGGCCAGAGCAGTGCCAGTGTCTTCCTTCCCCCCCCCCCCCCCCATGTAATGGCATTTTGGAAATGAATATTGAAATTGCAGGTTGTGTTACCTAACATGCAGACAATTTGTGTGTATGTGCCTTCAAGTGGCCTGTTGACTTGTGGAAACCTCATGCATTTCATAGGGTTTTCTTAGGAAAGGAAAACTCATAGGGTTTTGCCAGTTCTTTCCTCTGAAATACAACCTACAGTACCTGGTGTTCACTGGTGGTCTCCCATCCAAGTACTAACTAGAGCTGACCCTGCTTCACTTCCAAGATCAGACGGGATTCAGTGCCTGCCTCTTCACACTGACACATCATCCCACTTTCTCTTGCATTGCCTCATTGGGCAAAGTCTGCCCGATGAAGAAGCTTTTTGGTTTTGAAAGCTTGCACAGATATCTTTGTGTCTTTTTCTAGTAGCAGTGTTTATAGTAAAGGTGTTACAAGAATATGTGCTTTGGAATTTGTCTTACAGTCAATGTGGCTCCTTCTGCATGTGTATTCTCTTATTATTTGGAAATAGTTGTGGCCGTCCAGATGTTGTCAGCATTCAATTCCCATGGCCAGTGACTAGGGACAAAGGGAGTTACAGTCCAGCAATATCTGAGGCATCATGTCTTCATTCCATTTGGTATAAACAGTATCGATTTTTTTTTTAGTGGCTCCCAGATGTTTCCTTCTTTTCTGTCTCACCAGGTGTCCTCTTCAGCATTGAAGTCACATCAACCTTCTTTGCTGTCCGCAACTATTGGCGTGGCTTCTTTGCAGCCACCTTCAGCGCCTTCATCTTCCGAGTGCTTGCTGTGTGGAACAAAGATGAAGGTACAATTTCTGGTTTTTCCTGATAGCAAATTGAAGTTCAAAACACCTGGAACACCAAAGTTTGGAAACGGTTGATTTGAGGGAGGTTTCATCCAAGAGTACCAAGTTTGGAATATGTGTGATAATCATCATGTTCACGTTTGCACAACCATTGTGTGCAGGAGATAAGGGCCTTGTCTGCACTGCAGAAATAATACCATTTGACTCCACATTAACTGCCATGACTCAGTGCTATGGGATTTTGAGATTTGTGGTTTTGTGAGATATTTAGCCATCTCTGACAGAGAGCTCTGATGCCCCACCAAACTACAAATCCTAGAATTCCATAGAATTGAACTGTAGCAGTTTAATGGGTGTCAAACTGCATTATTTTTGCAGTGCAGATGCAGATGCAGCCAAAAGGATTCTTCTGGGATTACAGAGTAGTCTTCTTCTTTTGAACCAGGTTTGTCGATTCACCTCTGATCAGAGCATAGAAAAATGACTTTGGAGGGCTGTGGATGCATCCAAACTATAGAAACCGTGCAGTTTGACACCATATTAACTGCCATGGCTCCATCCTATAGAATCCTGGGATTTGTAGTTTGGTGAGGCATCAGCACTCTTTAGCAGAGAAGGCTAAAGAACTTGTAAAGTTACAAATCCCAGGATTCCATAAGATTGAGCTACAGCATTTAAAATGGTGTCAAACTGCATTATTTTTACAGTGCAGATGAATTCAAAATGGGTCAAAGACTTTTGGATTCAGCCTCACAGATTGCTCTCTCTCTTTTTTTTTTTTTTACCAGAAACCATCACAGCTCTCTTTAAAACTCGCTTCCGATTGGACTTCCCATTTGACCTGCAGGAGCTGCCAGCCTTTGCTGTCATTGGGTGAATGTCATCAGGTTTTACTGGACCTTCCTCACCTTTCAGTGAGATGTTCCCTCTCAAAAGGAACCTTCCTCTCATCCCATCCCTCCAATGTCCTCTTCTTCTCACTCAGGATTGCCAGCGGCTTTGGAGGGGCCTTGTTTGTCTACTTCAACCGCAAGATCGTACAGTTCATGCGCAAGCAAAAGGCCATTAACCGCTTCCTGATGAAAAAGTAAGATATCGTCAAAACCAGTCAACTCATAGAATCATAGAATCATAGAATCATAGAGTTGGAAGAGACCACAAGGGCCATCCAGTCCAACCCCCTGCCATGCAGGAACTCCAAGTCAAAGCATCCCTGACATATAGCTATCCAGCCTCTGCTTAAAGACCCCTAAGGAAGGAGACTCCACTACACTCCAAGGGAGTGTGTTCCACTGTCGAACAGCCCTTACTGTCAGGAAGTTCCTCCTAATGTTGAGGTGGAATCTCTTTTCCTGCAGTTTGCATCCATTGTTTTGCGTTCTAGTCTCTGCAGCAGCAGAAAACAAGCTTGCTCCCTCCTCAGTATGACATCCCTTCAAATATTTAAACAGGGCTATCATATCACCTCTTAACCTTCTCTTCTCCAGGCTAAACATCCCCAGCTCCCTAAGGCGTTCTTCATAGGGCAAGGTTTCCAGACCCTTCACCATCTTAGTTGCCCTCCTTTGGACATGCTCCAGTTTCTCCACATCTTTTTTGAATTGTGGTGCCCAGAACTGGACACAGTATTCCAGGTGGGGCCTGACCAAAGCAGAATAGAGTGGCACTATAACTTCCCTTGATCTAGAAACTATACTTCTATTGATGCAACCTAAAATTGCATTGGCTTTTTTAGCTGCCGCATCACACTGTTGACTCATGTTCAGCTTATGGTCTACTTGGACTCCTAGATCCCTTTCACATGTGGTCTCATTCAGCCAGGTGTCCCCCATCCTATATCTGTGCATTTCATTTTTCCGCCCTAAGTGCAGAACCTTACATTTCTCCGCATTGAATTTCATTTTGTTAGCACTGGCCCAGCTTTCTAGTCTATTCAGGTCATTTTGAATTTTGATCCTGTCCTCTGGGGTATTAGCTACTCCTCCCAATTTAGTGTCATCTGCAAATTTGATAAGTATGCCCCCAATTCTGTCATCCAAATCGTTAATAAAGATGTTGAATAGCACTGGGCCCAGGACAGAGCCCTGTGGGACCCCACTGGTCACTTCTCTCCAGGATGAAAAGGAGCCATTGTTGAGCACCCTTTGAGTTCGGCCAGTCAACCAATTAAAAATCCATGTAACAGTTAACTTGTCTATCCCACATTTTGCAAGCTTGTTTGCAAGAATGTCATGGGGAACCTTGTCAAAGGCCTTACTGAAATCGAGATATACTATATCCACAGCATTCCCTTCATCTACCAAGCTGGTAATTTTATCAAAAAAAGAGATCAGGTTCGTTTGGCATGACTTGTTTCTCTGAAACCCATGTTGGCTTTTTGTGATTATGGCATTGGCCTCTAAGTGTTCACAGACTCTCTGCTTAATGATCTGCTCTAGAACCTTTCCTGGTTCTCAGTTCTCAATAACCAGGAGAACATCTTATTGTGATAGAAAACAAAAGATTTTTATTCCAGACATTAAGACAGAAGTTTCCAGTTCAGGGTCCTTGTTGCAACTGACGGTCCCTTTCCCCTCCCATTGCACAGTGGTCCCCCGGGTTACGAATGTAATCCGTTCTGGATTACCTTTCGTAACCCGGAAATATTCGTTTCCCGGGGGACCGCATTAGGAGACGGCATTAGGAGACGGACCACGCGGCCGATTTAAAGGGGCCGCGCGGTTTTTCTCCTTCGCATCCCGGAGGATCCTTCGGATCCCGGGGGATGTTTTTTGATCCCACCGGTTTTGGGTCCCGGGGATTTCGTTCCCCAGGGGATTCATAAACCGGGGGACCACTGTATTAGAATATAAACTATCCAGGCCTCCCCTTTCTGGATTTTGGTGCCCAGCCTTTGATCCCGATCAAAGTGAATTCCAATAGTCCCCTCTTCCTCTGCATCCCAGTCTCGCTGCAGGAAGGATAGAGTCATAAAACCATAAATTCCTTCACCCCATTTACCATTTGCCCACTTCTTCTGTTTCCTCTACACAAAGTCCATGCATACATTTCAGTATTCAGTACCCTTCAATACTCGATACATACACTCTTCCCCATAAACCACCCCCATGGGTTCTGACAGATGTACATCACAAAGAAAAACTTCTGCTTCTGCTGGGAATTGGCATTGATGCTATAGAGAGAGCCTGGAAGAAGTTACTTTTTTTTTTTTTTTTTTAGATTACACTTCCTTGAATCTCATGTTGGCAGAGGGTTTTAACATTAGCATTGGCCAGAATTTTGTATTGGTAATTTAGTTAATTATACTTAACTAGGGGTGCAGAAATAATGCATATGGAGGTAACATCAAGTTCTGCAGTTCTATCCTATTGAATCCTGGGATATGTAGATTTAGAAGTTCTGTGGTGTTTTCTGCCAAAGAGTGCTGGTGCTTCACAAAACTACAAATCTCAGGATTCTGTAGTGTGGAGTCGTGCAGTTAAAGTAGAGTCATACATTTTGCCATAAGCAAGTGGTGATGGAGTTTGGAACCTGCCAGTTTGCTGTTTGGAGCAGACATGGTATCTTTGTGTTGCTTGGGGTGATATTGTGTGGTGTGATTAATCTTTTGTCTGTGCCCTTACAGGCGTCTACTCTTCCCTGCGCTAGTCACACTTCTCATAGCAACACTGACCTTCCCACCTGGCTTTGGACAATTCATGGCTGGCCAGGTAAGTCCAAGAGATGTCCACCACTTTGCTGTGAGCAACTGTGGTTGGTACTTAATGCATAACACTTCGCACTGTCTCTCTGGTTTTGGCCTAGAAACCCCAGGGCCTGAGACAACCCTGAACTTGCAACCCTAAGTACTGATGCTGCTGTAGTGGAAGTTGTTAAAGTCTGCATGAGCCCCCCAGATCTGGAACAGGTCCTGCTCCTTTTTCACCCTCTGATCTGCTGTCTTTTACCTTGCAGCTCACACAGAAGGAGACACTGGTGACCCTGTTTGATAATCGTACATGGGCCAAACAGGGATTGGCAGAAGAATTTGAATATATTGGTGTATCTGAGGCCTGGAAGCACCCACACTCCAATGTCTTTGTCACCCTGGTGGTTTTCATCCTCATGAAGGTGTGTTGTGGCTTTGAACACTCTCAGGGGTACCTCTTTGTTGCTGGCAAAGTGCCATTAGCAACTTCTATGAATTGGGACTTGGCTCTTGCTTTGTAGCTGGGATCTTTCCAGCACTGCCTTAACCATTGGATGGAATGAGAAATTGTCCCAGTCTTGGGGTTATTGGGGAAAGCAGTGGCAAGCTGCTGAAAGGGCCAACCATAAATGTAAGTGCCCTAAACTAGCAGGGTGACTAGTTAAGGACTGAAACAGAGATTATAGCTGGCCATTTCATCTTTGCAGACAAATTACATAGGTAAAATGTCCCTAGACAGTACCATTTCATACTCGAAGTGGAGTGAAATGGCATCAAGAGCAACTCAACAAGAAAGTCTTCCCATTTTCAATGTCTCATTCCCTCCTCCTAGAAAGTAGGGCTTCCTTGCAGAGCAGCTAGCTTTCTGGGAGCACGAGGAGGCTGCTTTAACGGAGCATACAGATGTGCAGTTTCCTCTCTTATGATCCAGAAAAGCTCAAAACCTGGAAGCTGCAATATTTACAAGTTTGAATGTTGTACAGTTTCCTTTCCGTGAGGAAAGCTGCACAATTTTCACTTTCGATGCCAAAGACTGCACAGTTTCCAGAAAATTATTCAGAGCAAGCTGAGCAACCAAAGCAATGAATTGAAAAGCTTTTTCATTGTTCTTGACATCTGTTAGAAATCAGAAAAATTGAGATTTACCATCACTAGGCTGGTGCATATAGGTAGAGACATTTCTTCAAGCATTGAGATCCCAGGACTTTGAATGTCATCACAAGGACATTGAATTCAGACTAGATGCTTATTGGAATCCAGTGCACTTCCTTTAAGGCCATTGTTATTTGGTTTCTTAATACCTACAGTAGTGTGTGAGCCAGCATAGTGGTCTGAGTCTTGGACTAGGGTTCAAATCTCCCAATCAGATATGGAAATCCAGAGTCCAGCCTTGGGCAAATCACACTCTCTCAGTTTTACAGAAAAGCAAAAAGCAGAATAAATCTTCCAAGAAAGAAAACCCCATGATAGGTTCACTTTATAGTCGCCACAAGTCAGAAATGATTGAAAGCACACAACAATACCCAGACTAGAACAGGAAACCTAGATTTGGGATGCAAAAACAAACAGGCAGGTAAAGAAAGCACACAACTGCCCAAGCTAAGCAGTTAGGATACACCATAGAGCCCTGCACACTTTAAATCTGGCAACACTTCTTAAATCCAGTCTTTTCTGCTGGGTTCTTCCTAATGCTATTCAGTCTATATCAGGATTCCTTTTCCTGTTTTTTTTTTTTCCTCCTTCCCTTCCTTTCACCAGTCCTAGCAGAAATAGTTCTCCTAGCTTGCTTTTGATTCCATGGAATGGGTTATCCAGATCAGCCTTGCTCAAAAGCTGTTGACCTCTAAATGTGGTGACTACAACCCCTCTCATTCTCAGCCACCATGGCTGCTGGTGCTGGGAGTGGCAGTCCAATATATCTGAGCACCATCCATTTGACTAAAGTGGTAGATATGGCCTCCCTTCTCCTGCTAATGAACAGTTGTCTCTCCTTCCCCCAGTTCTGGATGTCAGCTTTGGCCACCACCATCCCTGTGCCCTGTGGTGCCTTCATGCCAGTCTTTGTCATTGGTGAGTATCATCTCTTTTGCCTTCTCACCCCTGCTGTCCTCTGTTTCACTCTCTTTCTCTACAGGTGTGTATTATCAGTGGTTAGAGGGGCATGTTGGTCCACCCAAGGGACTCTGGAGGGCTGCACCATAACTACACTTCCTGAAAATGTGACTTTAAAAAAAACCCTAAATGCCTCTTCAAAATTTTGTATTGCTCCATAAAGGTGTGCTAGGGGCCATGGGGGTAGTTGTTTCACATTGTAGCCCCTCTGGTCTTTATTCCAACAAGAAGTGACCTGGAAGTTGTTTTCTAGTCACTTCTTGTTGGAGAAAAAAGGCCACTCCTGGACTTGAAATGGCTCAGCAGGCCCCCAGAACTACCAATATGGCTTTCCACACTGCATTGGGAGTGTTTGGGGAGTATTTGGGAGCACCTTGTTCAGCCTTGAACTATAATCTTCCCCAGGAAACATAGCACCTATATATCCCTATATTTCCAGAGTTGCCACATCTGTGTTAGTCAACAGCTGCCCCAGAAGAAAAAGTCCTTGGGGGCAGCTATTGACTAACACAGGCATGGTAACTGTTTGGGAATATAGAGATTGAGCCTCTATCCCCCGAAAAAACTGGGGCCCAAACCATACCTTGCCATGCCTACTACAGTGACAATGTCAAAGACACACACACCCCAGTCTTTAGCTGCATCCATCCGGCAAGCCTGACCTTCCTCTTTGCCTCTGTGACTAGGTGCAGCATTTGGCCGCCTGGTGGGTGAAAGCATGGCTGCTTGGTTCCCAGATGGCATCCACACAGACAGCAACATCTACCGCATCGTGCCTGGGGGCTACGCAGTGGTGGGTAAGAGGCAGACTCTCATACCCTTTCCAGAGAATGGGAGGTTCAAGTGGAGGTGGAGATGCCAACAAGGCATGGGAGGGACTTTTATATAATGTGTGTTCTGTAGTGCTGTACTGTTTTCATTCTGCACTTTTAAATTAATGTACAGTATCATCCAAAATCCACATGACAGTGATATATTTATTGGACCAATCAAAATACACATTACCTGTATATATGTTGCAAACTTTTGAAACTTCACTTCTGAAAATTTGCAGCACATATAATGAGCATTTTGGTTGGTCCAATAAAGATATCACTGTTTTGTAGATTTTCAATGAATCTGTACTTTGCTATATAGCCAACACGGCTACCCCGGATATGTCTTTTGGATTAATATTTTGTATGGTTTTAGTACTGTAGATAGTTTTAGTTATTTATAGTTTTACTTGTATTTCTTTTTGTTCTGTGATCCACCTTGGATCCTACTCTTGGAGAAAAGGCAGGATATAAATAAAGTTATTGATATTGATTGAGAAATTGGAGTCTGAACAGGACTGTGTTGAAGAGATTCCCAGCCTGGCTATGAACAGAGCTTGGGCAATTTCCCTTTTCAGACTTGTTATTTGCCTTCAAGTCATTTGCAACTTCTGGCAATCCCAAGGAGAACCTATCATGAATTTTTCTTGGCAAGATTTGTTCAAAGAGCATTTGCCTTTGCCTTCCTCTAATGCTGAGAGACTGGGTTTCCATGGTTGAGCAGAGATTCAAAGCCTGGTGTCCAGAGTCATAGTCCAACACTTAAACCACTACACTACTCTCTTCCCCCTCTTTCTTTTCCTTTTCCTTTTCTTTAAATTCTTACTTAATTCTTTTTTTCCCTTTGTCTGGATTACAACACCCCAAATTCCCTCACCAGCTGGATGGGAGGATTCTGGAAGTTGCAAAAATGGACTTCTGAGTGACTTTAAGTACTAGAAATGGCCTGGGAATTGGAGCAAATTCCTGGGTGCTAGAACCCTTAGCATTTTGGACTTCCTGTCTTGAGAAAACTCTTGCCGTGCCAAGTCATGGAAGGCCACCACGCAGCAGAAGGATGTGGGGCATGCTCCAGAGCAGGGGGAGGAGGCAACTATGGAAATGACTCCTAATTTTCACACCCACAGCAAGCCACCATATTTCCACCATAGTTGTCCACTCCCGTTCCCTTCTCTAGAGCATTTTGAACATCCACTGTACACAGCAGCCTTCTAGGGCTGACATATTGGTGTGGGAAGCAGTTTAAAAAATATGCAAGGTGATTTTGGTAGCTGTGTAGCAGGCTGCACCAATGGAAAACTGTGGGGAGCCAGGGACCAGTTTTCCCCCCACAGTCCCCCAACAGGAGCTGTGCACCTTCTCTCACACACAGAGCAAGCCCAAATGTCGCCTTTCCTCTGCAGTGCCTCTCAAAATGGTGACCAGAAGTGACTTCCTATAACTTTCTGCCACCATTTTGAGACAGACTGACAAAAACAGAAGCATTTGTGGGTAGTGAGGGTGAGATTCTATTAGTGTGATGAAGATGTTTTAGTATATGCTTGAGGGATTTTCTGGTGCTTTGGGAACAAAAAATAGTGCAAAAAATATGCTGATTTTTTTTTTAAATTAGGGGTTTAGAGGCTTTGAGTGACTGGTGGGAAGCTTTAGGGGCTGCAGAAGTGAGGTCCAGGGGCGACATGTACACCTTCCCCCCACTACACTTTCTTCACTCCTGCTCTAGACAGTACAGTCACTTTATGGAGCATACTACCTGAGCCTCTTTGCCACATTGGCCCACTCTAGCTGTGTTAGACTAGGGATGATAGGAGTTGTAGTCCAGCACAGCTGGAGGAGTTTGAGTTGGGGAAGGTTGTCTTATACAAACAATACAAAAGAATACCTGCACTCATATAGTACCAGTCAAAAAAGTGAAGGCGCCCCACTGAAGAACTACTGTGGTGTAAAAACCTACTGGGGTAACCTTGGGCAAGTCACATTCTCTCAGCCTCAGAGAAAGACAATGGCAAACCCTCTGAACAAATATTTCCAAGAAAACCCTGTGATAGGTTCTTCTTAGGGACACTGTAAGTCAGAAATGAATTGAAGGCACACAGAAAAGTAGTTAAAGTGTTGGGCTGGGACTTGGGCGATCCAGGTTCAAATGGCACTGAGTCATCAAATTAATTGGGTTAAGCTTGGGCCAGTCACACACTTTCAGTCTGACCCACCTTACTAGATTATTGTTAGGAAGAAACAGGTAGAGAGCTGTCCAAACCACCGTCCACTTGCTGGAATTAAAACAAGGAAAAAGCAAGCATCATCTGTTGGCACTACTGTGATTGTGTATTCCTGCATGGCACTGGGCTGAATTGGATGACCATTGGGGTTTCTCCCAACTTTAGGATTCTGTGTAACTTTGAAAAACAACACAAGTATTACTGCTTACATGTGTGGCTCATTTTTGTGCTTCCTGCCTCCAGGTGCAGCTGCGCTGTCTGGTGCCGTAACCCATACAGTCTCCACTGCTGTCATTGTATTTGAGTTGACAGGCCAGATCTCTCACATCCTTCCAGTCATGATTGCAGTGATTCTGGCCAACGCTGTGGCCCAGAGCTTGCAGCCTTCTCTGTATGACAGCATCATCCGAATCAAGAAGCTGCCCTACTTGCCAGAGCTGGGCTGGGGACATCAGGAGTAAGTGGTGCTGATGGCCAGAGTGTGTATGTGTTTCTGATGCTTCCTCCCCACCCCATTTGTATGATGCTGTTGAGTTTCAGTGTTGACCAGTAGCTCTGTCTGCCTAAAGCAGCCTTTCATAACCTGGTATCCTCCATATGTTTTGGACTACAGTTCCCATCATCTCCAGCTGGTAGGATTCAGGGGAGCTGAAGTCCAGAGGGTTCTAGATTGGAGAAGGCTGATCTAGAGGTGACAAGAATGCATTGCCTAGAGATAAACAGGGTGGCTTGCTCAAAGGTACCTTTTTACAGGACTTCAATACATCTTGGGTTATAACTCCCAGAATCCGTTAGCCAGCTGAACGGAGGATTCTGGGATTTGTAATAACTTTTCCAAGCTTTGTGACTTGATCTGGAACTGGATGTATTTCTGGGTCTCTTTCAGTGCTGGATGCTGACACACATTACTGCTGTAGCACAAGGATTATTGGTGGTAAATGATGCAGCAGATAGTACACAGCAGAGAAGCATTCCAGCCCTTTTGCTAACACGGTTCAGTACCTCTCGCAGCCAATGGTAGAACTGGGCCCCCAAACTAATTTTATCCAGGCTTATCCCTGGCAATCATATCAAATCCCTGTTGCTGGACTTGCAGGGCACCTTGATCTGGAAACAGTCTCTCCTAGGCCAAGACAAATGGAAGATGCATTTCCAAAGGTTATATAGTACAGAAGCAAACAAAGAAAATCAAAGTGTACAAGCTGACCCATCTCTCTGCCTAATAACAGCAAGAACTGTACAAACCAGTTAGCAACAGACAAAAGTTAACTCCCCCAGTTGATTCTCAGCCTTCTTATCTTTTCCCAGCCACAAACTACAGAAAGAAGAATCCAACAAGGTCACTAACACTATTTAACTCTTTTAATGCTCATTTAAATTCAGCATTTTCAGCTGTCAAATCTTTTCCAGCACATCATTCCACAGTCTTAAGGGTGGCTGAAGAAAAAGTTCTCTGGCTGACAGTTGCCAACCTAGTCCTGGCTGACTGGACTAAATGTTTGTCAGAGGATTGAATTTACGGGGTGGATTATATGGGAGAAGACGATATTGTACATCGCATCAAGTAGTATGAAGTGTGTAGTATAAAGATGCTATGATTTTTCTGCCAGATTCCTAGCTCTCATTGCACACATTGCAAACCTTATGGTTCCCTGAGGAAAGTGAATGAGCTATGAAGACACCTTAAATCCACATTGCAGTCATGCATCTGTCTCTATAGAGAGCATTTCCCAAAGTCTGTTTCATTTTGCAGGAAGTACAATGTTCGTGTGGAGGACATCATGGTGCGTGACGTTCGCTACATCACCCTGAACTGTCGTTACCGCGATCTTCAGGATGTGCTGCACAGTACCAAAATGAAGAGCCTGGCTCTGGTGGAATCAGTGGGTAAGAAGGAGGGTATGGCTCAGCATTGGATGGAACAAGGAAGGATTGTGTTTCCTGGGTCATTTCTCTAGAAGAGGGCTGGAAATCAGGTGGCCTTATAGATGCTTTATAGATGCTGTTGATCTGCAGTTCTGATCATTCATTGGCATCAACTATGATGTTGTAGTCCCAACAACATCTGGAGGGTCACAATGCCCACCCCTGCTTTAGAACATAGAATAGGGATTGAATATCCCTAGTGTGAGTTTGAGTTCTGGACTATGACTGTGTTGATCAGGGATTGATTCCCCACTTGGCCATGGAAACCCACTGGGTGACCATCTTTGGAGGTTTTTAAACAAAGGCTGGTTGGCCATCTGTTGGGGATGTTTTGATTGTGAGTTCCTGCATGGCAGGAGGTTGGACTGGACAGCACTTCTGTTCTCTTCTAAGTCTGTGCTTCTATGATTCTATGAACTTGGGTGAGTCACACACTCTCAGCCCCAGAAAATCCCATGATAGGTTTGCCTTAGGATCACCATAAGTCAGAAATTATTTGAAGGCACAAAACGACGACAATCCCCCAAAATGACTTTTCTTTATGTCTTTCTCCCTAGCATCAATTATTTATATTAGTTTTAATACACCACCTTACCCCCCCCCCCCCAAAAAAAAAAAACTGAGGCTCAAGTGGCTTACTGATTAAAACGCAATAAAGTATACATGTATGTATGTATGTATGTATATATATGTGTGTGTGTGTGTGCGTGTGTGTATACAGTATATATATATATACACACACACACACACACACAAATCAACATTAAAATGGAGTTAAACAACAGAATTTAAAAACAGTTTAAAGGATATTGTTAAAAATGATAAAAAGCAGTTTAAAAACTCAGTAAAATTAATAAAAACAGTACTGCACTTTCTTTAAAAGCTTTTCTTTCAAAAGTTCATTTCTCAAAAGCTAGCTGGAATAGAGAAGTGTTTTGCCAGTGGAAAAACTGCAAGGAAGAGATCGTTCAGACTTTCCTAGGATGGAAATTCCAGAGCTTAAGGGGACCCCACCAAGAAGGTCCTATCTTGTGTCTCCACCAGTCTATGGTGCGTTGTACTGTGTCAACCTAGGGCTGTAGATTAATAGAAATAAGCTGTCACATATCAGGCAGAAGGGCTCTGGCCTGGCTTTTCCCTTGACATATTAAGTTTTATATGGGAGCAGTTCTGATTTGATTTGATTTTTAGATGATCTTTACATTCAGCCACTCACCACTGCCACTCATGGCCTAAAGAAATCCAATTTGCCATCTTTGGCAGTTTATACTTACGTCTAAATCCATTAACATCCCAAATCCACAAAACAGTGATACTTTTATTGGGACAACCAAGAAGCACAAAATACATGTTGCACCTATTTGAAGCTCCACTGGCTTCTTCATCAGTTAAAGGTGTTAAAAATCAGAAAAATCAGAAAAATATAACAATGTTAAGAGTCCCAGGCCTAGTAAAATATCAATAAATGTAAAATATTTTATATAGTATAATTTATTCATAATTTTCTTTCACCTGTATGATTTTTAACATCTCTCCTGATTAAAAAAAAAAGGAAGTGGAGTTTCAAAAGTATGCAACATGTATTTTGTGCATCATTGTTGGTACAGTAAAGGTATCACTGTTTTATGAATTGGATGTTATTGTACTTTGCTATAAGGCTAACATGGCTATCCCTGGATAAGGTATCTAAATCCATTCTAATACTTTGTGTGTGTGCGCGCATGTGCACCCCTTCAAGTCAACACAAGGAAAAGTTCCACTAGTGCAATTGGGCTGAATTGCACCACGTCTTGTACAACTGCTTGCCCAAGCATGTGCACAATGACAACTGTATTGGATGCTGATGCTATGCTAACTGTCAGAATGCTCAGTTTGCATTATTGTCCTACATGTCAAAGGAGCTAGTAGCACAGCAGGGGGAGCAAGTATGGTGTAGGAGATTGGCTGGGACTTTTAAGAGACCAGGATTCAAATCCCCACTCTGCCATGGAGACTCACATGGGCAGTTATTGAGACCTTAGGCAAGTCTCAAAGGAGGGCAAAAGCAAACCCCCTCTGAACAAATCTTGCCAAGAAAACCCCATGATAGATTTGATTTGTTGTTGTTGTGTGTCTTCAGGTTGTTTCTGATTTCTGGAGACCCTAAGGCAAACATATCATGGGGTTTTCTTGGCAAGATTTGTTCAGAGGAGGCTTGCCATTGCCTGAGGCTGAGAGCATGTGACTTGCCCAAGGTCACTCAGTGGCCAAGTGAAGGATTGAACTGTGGACTCCAAAGTTATAGTCCAGCACTCAAACCATTATACTCACTGGCTCAGATTTTCTTTAGAGTTGCCATAAATTGGAAACAACATGAAGGCACACAACTGCAAAGCACAAAAGGCCTCACATGAATACAGGGATATCAGGCATTTGTCCAAAGCTCAAATGGTGCCGGGAATCTTTGCACTAAATAAGCTCATCTCTGCTTCTGAAACCTCCAAACTCCGCCACCAGATGGAAACAAAATTCTATTCAACGCACAGAGAAAAGCACATGCACACATGTTGTTCTCCCCTGCTATGGAATCACAAATCTGTTTTGTACTTCCATTTTTCTTTGTTTTGTTGAATTCCTTACAGATTTCAGGCTCTCAAATCCTTAAGTGGTGCAGGTACATAATAAGCACATTTCCAATGGAGTGTTTTATGGATTATTTAATTGAAGGTCTGCTTCACAGTGACAAATTTAGATTGTCCAACTTGTCCTGACTCCTCTTCAAAAGTAGCTGATGTAATATGCTATTTTCCAACATTTATCGATTTGAGTGAGTCAACAAAATAGCTCTTGACATCACTTGGCCTTGATGATAGCAAAATCAGAATCTGTTGAATTGTAGTGGAACTAGAAGTAGACCAAAATAGACTTTCTGGTTCAGAACATACTCAGTAGCACAGCACTTTTTACATACTTCTCAGGATTATTCTTACATAGGCAAAGAGACTGGGATGGTAATAGCAAGGGATCTCTAGTTACTTTTAGGGACTGTAACTTCCACAATCCTTTCATTCAGCACAGTGATGGAGAGTAACCATGATGGCTGGGGGACTTTGGAAGATGTAGTCCAAAAAGTGCAATTGAGAGTTGAAGACCAGAAAATTAGCTTTTCCAAAAACTCTGCACAGCGGTTGAGGCATATTCAAGTCTACTCCTTTTACATATATGTTGATGGATGTTTTACAGAAAAAGTAAAACTGAAAATTGTTCCATGCACAACATTATTGAGTGTGTTTGGTTTAAATGTTATATTGAAATTGTTTCAGAGCTTTTTGTGGACATTATTTTAGTGGAATATTTGTAATAATGTAGACAAGAATAACATATTCCTCCCTTATACTTAACAAAAAATTACTACATCTGAACATTTTACTGAAACACTAAACTTTTCTGACTTCAGTCTAAAGAGCTTTGCATCTGCCATTATATCAAAAGTTTATATCAACAGCCTAATCCTTTTCCTGAGCTGTAACTTTAGTACCTTCAGCTTCACTCACTCATTCACTATCTGCACTACATATCAGTTCTGTTTCAAACTGAGAAAAATTCAGTACAGCTCAGCTATGTAAACCCACTGGGTGACTTTGGGCAAGTCATACTCTCTCAACTTCAGAGGATGGCAATGGCAGAACCCCCTCTGAAAAAACTTGCCAAGAAAACCCTGTGATTTAGGGCCTTAGGGTCACCATAAGTCAGAAATGACTTGATCATGCAACAACAGCAAAAACCATATACCCAGGGCTCATGTCTATATAGCATTGTACTCGTAGTTCATTAAGCTGCTGACACAGAGACCCATCCTTCTATGGAGCTATAGTAGATGACATTTGGGCTTCAACAACACAGCAGAAATAATGGAGTTTGACACTGCTTTAACTGTCATGTCCCAATGGTATGGAATTCTAGGATTTGTAGTTTTGTGAGATAATTAGCCTTCCCTGTCAGAGAGCTCGAGTGTCACAAAAAACTAAATCCAACGATTCCATAGGACAGAGCTATGTCAGTGAAAGCAGTGTCAAACTGCATTGATTCTGCAGTGTAGCAGAAGCTCAAGTCAACATACTCAGCAGAAAACTCAGCCAGCCTTCACATCTACAGAGATGAACTTGCTGTGTATGTCCTTTGGCAAGAAAGTCTTAGGGCCCTTTCACACTACACAATTATAGCATGATAATTCCATTTTAACTGCCATGGCTCCATCCTGTGGAAACCTGGGATTTGCAGTTTAGGGAGGAGTATTTAGAATTCTGAACCAGAGAGCTCTATTGCTTCACTAAACTACAAACCCCCCAGAATTCCTTAGGATTCAGCCATGGCAATTAAAGTGGAATCATGGTGCTATAACTGTGTAGTGTGAAAGGGCTTGGAGGGTACATCTACGCTGTAGAAATAATGCTGTTTGACATCACTTTAACTGTCATGGCTCTGTCCTACAGAATCCTGGGTTTTGTAGTTTTATGAGCCACCAGCACCCTTTGGTAGAGAAGGCTAAAGCCATTGTAAAACTATAAATCCTAGGATTCCATAGAATGGAGCTACAGCACTTAAAGTGGTGTCAAATTGCATTATTTCTATAGTTTAGATGGACCTGGAGTTGTTTGTGTGTGTGGTGTTTGTTTGTTTGTTTGTTTGTTTCCACTTTCTTGGATTCTAAAAAGTTTCTACCAGACCCGAACAAAGGAGTTTGTCAGCCCATAACCAGGCTATAGAAACAAAGACATAATACTACTTGAGCTTCTAGTTTTAAATTTAAAGCCACTAGCCATGATGTTTCATGGATGCAGAGCTGAACAGTGAGGTACATGTGGCCCTCCAGATGCTGGCAAAGGTTGTGATAGTAGTAGTAGTAGTAATCACCAACATTATTGAATTTATTATTGATCACAAGTTTAGCATGACCTAGCAATGTGATGCTGCAGAAAAGAAGGCAAATAATAATTTAGCCTACATCAGTAGAACCATAGTTTCCAAGAGAAGGGGACGTCCCAGAGGCTAGGACTTTAAGTTAAAGGAGGGTAGATCTTGATTGAACATTAGAAGGAACATCTTTACAGTGAGAGTGGTTCAGCGATGGAATCAAATACCTAGAGAAAAGCGGGGGTTTCTTCTTCTTGGGGTGTCTTCTAAAAGATGCTGAACAGCTACCTGCTGGGGGTTATTCAGTGGTTCCCAGCCTTTGGTCCTCCAAAGGATTTGGACTTCGGCTCCCATAATTCCCAACTGTTGGCCAAGTGTTCTGGGTCTTCTGGAAGATGAAGTCCAAAACCAAAACAATTGGAGGACCAAAGGTTGTGAATCACTAGTGGGTTTCCTCCATTGAGCAGGAGGTTTATCTCAGTGGCCTAGGGGTGCCTTCTAACTCTGTGATTCTGTCATCATTTATACTTTGCCTTTTCCCCAAAACCAGGAATCAAAGCAGCTGACAAATCAAAACAAACAAAGATGAAAAACAGGAAAGATCAACAGTTGTATGCACCCTATAACCAGCCCCAGTTAACAATCAGTGAACAAATTTAGTTACACTTGCAGTCCTGCATAGCATTGTAGTTTGTGTGCTGGACTATGACTCTGGAGACCAGGGTTCAATTTCCTGCTCAGCCATTGAAACCTACTGGTGACCTTGGCCAAATCACAGGCTCTCAGCCTTAGGAGAAGGCAATGGCAAACCTCCTCTGAACAAATCTTGCCAGGAAAACCCCATGATAGGGTTGCCACGAGTTGAAAATGACTTGAGGGCACATAACAACAACAAGCAACCCAGCAACACTTCGTTCACATCATCACACCATTGTAGAGTGATGATGTCCTCTGCCATCACACCATTATGGTAAAAGCAACAAAAACAGCTCTGTAGTCCGTGAGCAAAATCCAAAAAAACAGGGTTGGGCCATATCGTTATTGGAACATTTATACATTGTTAAAAGGGTGATATTTTAATTCCTCCAAGATTCTGATGAAAATTCACCTATTTCTGCTTTGTCCTGTTCATGGTGAAAGGCCTGTGAAACTTGCATTGAGAAGCGAAATGCCAATTGATTCAAATTAATATCAGAAGTGCCAGTGAACAAAAAAGCCTAGTTGATGTCAGCAGGTATACTGCTAGGCCAACCTTCTCCGAAGCTAGCACCTTCTAGATGTGTTGGGACTATGACTTTCATCATCCCCTGCCCTCATCCATAATTATGCTGGCTGGGACTGATAGATGTTGTAGTCCAGCCCGTATGCAGGTGCTACATTGGAACATGGAGAGAAGGCCAGCCCAGACTGAGATGTTGTTTTGATCCCCAGGAGAATCTGAAAATGTGTTAACAAATGCTATTAAAATCTTAGAAATGTCCACAGAGAAGTAGTACGTAGGTGGATATTACTGAATTCAGTACATTCTCACACCCTCCCCCAGCCCTAGTTTATAAGCTTGTACAGATGGTTCCCATTTCTTGAGCATTTGTGCAAAACATACACATGAATTTTCCCCTGGATAAACAGTCCTGAATAAAATGCAAAGAAACCTCCAGTAGTTTTTGTACAGCTAAAGTAACATTGGACTTTATCACATGGGAGGTAAGCATCCTCCTGTCATTAAATCATGTTAACCACACAGTCAGAGGGAAGCGCATCCATTACTGTTTACAGACGGGACAAGAACGGGATAAGCATGCAGGGTGTGATAATCTTCCTCCAGATCGCACAATTAACATGATTTAATGACGATAATCTCCTTAGTTTTCAAGTGCTGAATGATGACAGCATTGTAGCCACATGGGCTCAGATTTGGGGAGGTTTGACAAAGAATGGCCAATATGCTTTCACTTGTGAATGTGACCATTTAGTTTGAATGAGTATGCTCCAAACATCTGGATATGTAATTCAGCATTTGCAGAACTGGCCCATCCTACTGGTGTGCCTGCTTTGATACATGCGTTTCCATGCCACATTCACAGGCATCCCTCTAAAACAGATTTTTCACCTTTTTTGTGCATGGACTCCTTTGACAGTCTGGTGAAGCCTACGGCTCCTCCTTTCTCAGAACCATGCAGCATTATTGTTTGGTGGCTGAATAACCTAGTGATTCTTAGAGAGAATATATTAATCAAATTTGCAAATAATGAAATCCACAAAAGTCAAAGCTGCAAATGTCTAGGGCCAACTGTAATGTGATATGTAAATACAGTGTGCCCATGCTGTACACGAGCTCACCATACATGGACTTGAGGTCACACGGACAACAAGCCCCAATATATTGAATAGGGTATGCATCCCATTCAAATAAATGGGGGATTAATCATTCTCAGATTTTGCCTTATGCGAGGGGTGTGTGTGTCTGGAACGGATACCCACCATATGGTGAGGACCCACATATGTGATATGTAAATGCTGTTAGTGACCAAATCACAGGTACTGCTAATGCCATTGTAGTTTGTTGCCTACATTCATAATAGAAGAAAATGTTAGATTTCAGTTAGAGAGATTACTAAAAATAAAATTGTGGACTGAGATCCATTATGAAAGATATAGCTGTGATGATGTAGCTACAATCGATCTCCTGATTCACATTTATAATTGCCACAATCACAAATTCTCTGTAAAATCTTAAATCTCCATCTTAAAAGCCAGACTACAGCACTAACTGAGTTCCATGGCATTGGTGATCAAGGTGCTGAAGAATGACCCTTCTAGCAGTAGGTAGTTTTCTCTCACCTGCAGTGTGACAAGTGACCTGTGGTGTGACAAGTAAAAGCAGGAATCTTGTGTTGTGACTGTTCATCACAACTTGGCTTGTTGGCAGGAGGTGGTGGGCACATCATCCTTTAGCACCTTACTAACTGATCCTATACAACTCTTGTATTTATTGTGGCTGCCTGGCTTTTAAAGTAGATTTTAGGGGAAATTTATGATCATGGCAATGGTCTCACAATTGTAGATGTGAATGCCAAAATTTATGAAGCCATAGATGCAACGTGGTGTTGAGAGCCATGTAGTGTAGTGTTTTGAATGTTGGACTGTGATTCTGGAGACCAGGGTTCAGATGCTGGCTCAGCCATGGAAACCCACTGGGTGATTTTGAGCAAGTCATGCTCTCCCAGCCGCAGAGGATGCCAATGGCAAACTCCCTCTGAAAAAATCTTGCCAATATGATAGGTCTGCCTTAGGGTTGCCAGAAGTCAGAAACAACTTGAAGGCACACAACAACAACAACAACAACAACAACAAGTCTAGCTTATGACATTGTAAATGCAGGACAGGATACCAATCGTAATTTTTTTTACCAGTCTCAGTTCAAAAATCTGTGCATGGATTTCAAGATAAGAAGCCCAGCTCTAAAACTATCCAGGCAAACCCTCTCCCCATCCCAGCCATGTAGCATGCTCCTTTCCCCTTCCACACACACCCTCTTCTTTCTCCTTCCCATCTTTTCCTCCTCCTCCTCCATACTACTTGTTGCTGTATGGACATGATGCTGTGGTGTTTCTAGGTTGCACCATGGTTAATATTTTCCCACCCTTATGCTCTCCTGCTTTGTTTTCTTAGCTGGGATAGTAATATCTTCTGCTAGCCACGACTCTCATTTATGGCTACCACAGCAACAGACACTTCCATGTTGTCATGGCAATCTGCAAAATTTGGAAGGACAGGAAATCAAGGCCAATACAGGCTTGTTTAGAGGAGGTTGATAAATGCCAATCTGCAGGCATAATAAGTTGTTGTCCTTTCTCCTTTACATTCCTGCCTATCCCTGGCTTATAAGAGACCTCCAGGCTATTGCCCACTGAGCCAGGTATGGGGGAACATATGGCCTTCCAGATATTATTAGACTACATCACGATCATCTCTCATCAATAGCTGTGCTGGCTAAGACTGGTGAGAACTGTAGTCCCAACAAGGCCTGGAGGTGTGCATGTTCCCAGCCTAAACCAAATGCAGCCTGCCAGTGATATATTGGAACCACTGCTTAGAAAATTTACTTCTGAGAATCCTCTAGCCAGCCTGTCTACTGGGAGTTTTCCTCCAAAAATGAGTGATGCTTCCAAGCTCTGTTTTTTTCTCCTTGAGTATCCACTTCTGAATTAGTTGGAAGTCCCACAATTTATACTAAACCCATCTGGTGCATGAATATCCAGAAAAACAACAACAACAACTGAATTCTGCTCAGTTCTCCCTTTGTCCCTGCAGAATCCATGATCCTGCTGGGCTCCATTGAGCGCACACAGATTGTTGCTCTCTTGAACGATCAACTGAGCTATGCGCGCCGCTTGCAGTACATGCGGGAGAAAGCCCAGGCCGAACGCAGAGCCACCGAGAAGAACCCAGAAGGCGAGGAGCAGCACCAAACCTCTGACACAGGAGTGCGCTTCCAGGTGATGAGGGTGACTGTCTTGTCAGAGCTGGGGTAATTTTTCATTTGGGACAAAATGTCCCAACAACTGGGGAAGCACAATAATTTGGAAGAGAAAAGAGGAGAGTGACTGAAGTGGTGTAAGAAGTGGCAGCCAAGTTGTTAGCTTGGTTTCTCATTGTCACAATGTCCCATTTTCTTTCCTTCTTTAAATGCAGATCATCACAGAGGAGTCCTCCTTTGTCCCACCCCGAAGTGAGTCTCGCAAACCTCTCAAGCCGGCTCTGAAGCGAGCCCCAAGCACTTTATCCGAGAGTCCTTCAAGTAAGTTCTTTGTCTTCTTTAGCTCCATCAGTCCTAATTAGGCCCCGACCCAAAGATTGGAAACCTTTTTTGGCTCAAGGGCCAAATGCTACTTAGAATAATAGAATCACAGAGTTGGAAGAGACCACAAGGGCCATCCAGTCCAACCCCCTGCCATGCAGGAACTCTCCTTCAAAGCATCCCCGACAGATGACCATCCAGCCTCTGCTTAAAGACCTCTAAGGAAGGAGACTCCGCCACACTCCGAGGGAGTGTATTCCACTGTCGAACAGCCCTTACTGTCAGGAAGTTCTTCCTAATGTTGAGGTGGAATCTCTTTTCCTGGAGCTTGCATCCATTGTTCCGAGTCCTGTTCTCTGGAGCAACAGAAAACAAACTTGCTCCCTCCTCAGTGTGACATCCCTTCCAAGTATTTAAACAGGGCGATCATATCACCTCTTAACCTTCTCTTCTCTAAGCTAAACATTCCCAGCTCCCTAAGTTGTTCCTCATAGGGCATGGTTTCCAGACCCTTCACCATTTTAGTCGCCCTCCTTTGGACCCGCTCCAGTTTCTCAACATCCTTTTTGAATTGTGGTGCCCAGAACTGGACACAGTGTTCCAGGTGGGGCTTGACAAAAGCAGAATAGAGTGGCACTATTACTTCCCTTGATCTAGACACTATACTTCTATTGATGCAACCTAAAATTGCATTGGCCTTTTTAGCTGCCGCATCGCACTGTTGACTCATGTTCAACTTGTGGTCCACTTGGACTCCTAAATCCTTTTCACATGTTGTCTCATTCAGCCAGGTATCCCCCATCCTATATCTGTGCATTTCATTTTTCCTCCCTAAGTGCAGAACCTTACATTTCTCTGTGTTGAATTTCATTTTGGTAGCTTTGGACCAGCTTTCTAGTCTATTCAGGTCATTTTGAATTTTGATCCTGTCCTCTGGGGTATTAGCTACTCCTCCTAATTTGGTGTCATCTGCAAATTTGATAACTAGGCCCTCAACAATTTCATCCAAGTCATTAATAAAGATGTTGAATAGCACTGGGCCCAGGACAGAACCCTGTGGAACCCCACTGGTCACTTCTTTCCAGGATGAAAAGGAACCATTGTTGAGCACCCTTTGGGTTCGGTCAGTCAACCAATTACAAATCCATGTAACGGTTACCTTGTCTAGTCCACATTGTACAAGCTTGTTTGCAAGAATGTCATGGGGGACCTTGTCAAAGGCCTTACTGAAATCAAGATATACTACATCTCTAGTATTCCCTTCATCTACCAAGCTGGTGATTTTATCAAAAAAAGAGATCAGGTTTGTTTCTCTGAAACCCATGTTGGCTTTTTGTGATGATGGAATTATCTTCTAGATATCTGCAGACTCTCTGTTTAATAATCTGTTCCAGAATCTTTCCTGGAATTGATGTCAGACTAACTGGGCGATAATTGTTGGGATCCTCTTTTTTTCCCTTTTTCAAGATGGGCACAACGTTTGCCCTCCTCCAGTCTGCTGGAACTTCTCCTGTTCTCCAGGAGTTCTCAAAGATTATTGCCAATGGCTCCGATATTACATTTCCCAGTTCTTTTAATACCCTTGGATGTAGTTCATCTGGTCCTGGAGACTTATATTCATTTAGGTTAATCAAGTATTCCTGTACTATCTCTTTACTTATTCTGTGCTGAAATTCTCCTATTCTGCATTCTGCTCCATTATCCTTAGGTTGAGCACCCTTTGCCCTTTCTGAGAAGACTGAAGCAAAGGTGTTGAGTAATTCTGCCTTTTCTCTGTCCCCTGTGAGCATTTTGACATCTTCACCACACAATGGCCCTACCATTTCCTTCTTTTTCCTTTTGCTGCGGACATACCCAAAAAATCCCTTTTTATTGTTCTTAACCTCTCTAGCCAGCCTGAGTTCATTCTGCGCTTTAGCTTTCCTAACTTTATCCCTACACGTACTGGCTATTTGTTTGAATTCCTCTTTGGTGATTTCCCCATTTTTCCATTTCTTATATATGTTCTGTTTAAAACTTAGCTCAGTTGAAAGCTCCTTAGTCATCCATCCTGGCTTCTTGAGACATCTTCCATTTTTCTTCCTCATTGGAACTGTTTGAAATTGCTCCTTCAGTATCTCCTTTTTGAGAAACTCCCATCCGTCTTGAACTCCCTTCTCTTTTAGTATTCCTGACCATGGGATCACTCCCAGTATTTCTCTAAGTTTATTGAAATCAGCTCTCCTAAAGTCTAGAGTGCGTGTCTAACTATGCCTAGCTTTATCTCTACTTTATCCCTGACTTTATCCCCACACGTAGTGGCTATTTGTTTGAATTCCTGTTTGGTGATTTCCCCATTTTTCCATTTCTTATACTTCAGTAAGGCTTCTCAGGGGCCACTTTTCAATTGTGGACAGGGCCCAAAGTAGGACCAAAAATGTTAGAATATTTAAAATTTAAGCCTTCAATTGCCAGTAACTAAGCCTCAGAAGCAATCTTTTTGGACTTTAAAATAGGGGGAGATACTATATAGGAGCTGGCTCACTACCAGAGGCCCATTTGCACTACAGAATTATAGCACTATGATTTCACTTTAACTGTCATCCTATGGGAACTTGCGATCGGCAGTTTAGAGAGTGGAATTTAGAATTCCCAGCCAGAGAGCTCTACTACCTCCCCATACTACAAGACCAGTGGATGTATACTCCATGTATACAGCTATGGATGTTAAAGTGAAATACAGTCAACCCACCATATCTACGGATTTTTTATCCACAGATGAAAGCATCCACAGCTTGAAAATATTCAAAAAATATATACATTTCAAAAAGCAAAACTTGACTTTGCCATTTTATATAAGGGTCACCATTTTACTATCCATTATATTTAATGTGACTTGAAGATCCATAGATTTTGGTATCCATGGGGAGTCCTGGAACCAAACTCCAGCAGATATCAAGGGCCCCCTGTAATAGCACTATAATTGTGTAGTAAGAATGGTTCCCAGATTATGGTCCCATTTATGGGAAGAAAAACAAGGATAAAACAAGCATTATCTGTTGGCGGGGGGGGGGGGGGGGTCTTGGATTGTGTAATCCTGCATTGTAGTGGGTTGGACAAGATGGCCCTTGTGCTCTCTTCCAACTCTATGATTCTTTATGTGTCAAGGAGAAGGGCTATGGCTGTCCGGGGAACCCCAGAAACTTGGACTGAGACCTTGAACTGCAGACCTAAGATTCAACAGCACTGCTGATATGATTCCTAGTTATCCCTCTCTCTTTTTTTAACTCTTGCTCCCTCCTTCTCTTTTTTTCCATTGACAGGCGGAGCTGTGGACCCACCAGGTATCGCCTTGCGGAGCCTTTTTTGTGCTAACTCCCCAACAACAGAGTCTGCCGAGGTGAGGTCTGCTTTATTCCCACGCCATCTTGTGGCTATGTTTCTGGGCAAAAAAACTTCATTTCCCTGGGCCAATCTTCACTCTTTCCATTATATGGCCAGACATGTTCCTTCCCCAGTTGTCCCTCTTCCATAATTCCTCTCTCTTTTCCCTATTTATTTTGTTTTGTTTCTCCTGGTTAAAAAAAAAAGGATGAGAATTCGGGCCTGTCTGAAAAGCGCAAGTCGAAGCGTGTCCGCATTTCCGTGGCGGTAAGTGTGGGACACGCCACGTCCATCCAACTCTTCCCAAACAATCAAAGGGGCAGGAAACTTAACCTGCCCCATAGTGTGTCCATTGAGGTCTGGATGTGTGCTGAAGGTTTTTGGAGCTCAAGGCCTACCCAAGAGAGTTTGCTGACTGAGATGACATCCTTCTCCTGCCACAAACACACACTTACGGCTATCTCAAATTATGACTGGGTGTGCCCACTAACTATCCCATAAAAGCTTCATTTTAAATCTGTGGGAATTGCAAAAGGTCATTCCAGCCTTCTTGGACATGGAGTGTATATTTAGGAGGAGGCAAGTCATGTAGTGAAGTTTAGTGAATTGCAATTCCTTCATAGAGAGTAAGAATTTTTTTTCCCAGCAGTGCTTCAAAAATTCAAAATATTACTTGAGAAATTCACTCCTGTAAGAGATGCTGAGGGCTTCCAGCTTAGATAAGTTTATAGAATGCCACCTTTCTCAAAATAATTTTTTTTTGAAAATAAATAAAATGGGATCTCTGTAAGATCTCTTCACTGAAATAACACCAGTTGATAATCATGAGAGTGAAATAGAACCTCCATGTTGAAACAGATTCTATGGCTGCTGAGCACTTGAATTTCATATGAGCTTTCCAAAGACAACTGGCACGATGCTAGGCTAGATTAATCTTCTTTGCAATTTTATTCAGGAAAACTAAAGGCGGTGTTGGTCTGGGAAGAAACCCAAGAGGTTCTCCTAGTGCTTCTTCTCAGGAAAAAGTTAGAAAAGTTACTTTTTAAGAAAACTACTCAGCTGACATGTCCACTGCCATGGCTGAGGGGATGATGTGAAGCATAATTCAAAATTTTTCTAGCGTTGCTCCTTCTGTTTAGAGATTAGTACATCCTTTGCCCAGTGACTGATGAAATTATTTCATACTCAGTACCCTTTACATCGCAGAGACAAATCAACCACAAGAGCCTTCAGCACAGCTCAGCCTCTTATTCTGATTAATCTTTTCTCTTAGTGACACTCAACCAACCCAACCCCTTTTTACAAACTAACCAATTTATATAGTGATCTCTTCTGAAAAAGCCAATCATACATTTTCATTGCCTTCATTCTTGCTTGAGAATGACTTGTTTCCCCAGCTAATTTGCTCTTATCCTCACCCATGTAATGAAAACCTGCCTTATTTAAATGATTTGGATGATTCTGTGTCAGCATCTAGAAAGACTGTGATTTGGGCTAGCATTTAGAGGCAGCTGGCAGGTGGGTTTTTTTTTGTTTTGTTTTTGTTTTTTTTTTAATTTTATTTTTGTTCTCTGAAGATTTTTTGGCCACTCGTCCAGAATTTTTTATCCCTCTGCAGTGTCTGTTGCCACATTTTCCTCATGAAGCATCTGAAAAGGGACTAATCTGATCCATTATTTAGGAGTGGGTGTACAGGAATCTGTTTTGCTGCCAGGATGTGTGTTAAAAATGGAAGTTGTTTTAGCAGCCGCACATCTTTGCAATTAAATCTATATTGTGACGTGCTAAGCTGGGTGATGCTGCTGCTAAAACGCTAATGCAGTCTTAAGGGCTGCATTAGCAGAAGCCTGGCATCTATACTGTGAGAAATAATAATTCTGTTCTACTCAGTGTTTGAGAGCCAGAGTGTTGTAATGGTTTGAATGTTGGACTATAACTCTAGAGACCAGGGTTTGAATCCCTGCTTAGCCATGGAAATCCACTTTACAAACCCTGTGAGGTACAATTCTAAAAATTCTGGAAAAGAGAAAAATTGAGAGAGATATAACTTAATAATGATTTATTTACTTGTTGTATGCCTTCAAGTCATTTCCAGCTTATGGTACTCCCTCCTTCTGGAGAGGTTAAAACAATACAGAATGGATGTGAGTTTATAATCATACAATGTGATTATATGCATTACATGAGAGATATGTGTCAGTCCCTTAGTGGTTGTTCGGCACATGACTTAAGGATCAGCCAAAAGTGACATACAGTTTTGGAGCATATACTCTTCCTTGCTACTGGGTTCTGTGGCCTATATATCAATATTATATAAATCTCCTGGTTATTAGGCACACAACTTGTGGATAACTGATCTGAAGATAACCCCTTGGGTTGGTCTATCATTGACCTGGAAAGAAAAGTTACACATTACATGGTCTGGTGGGGGTACTGACATTTTTACTAGCCTGCTGGGACTGGCAAAATTGACAGAACTTTATTTCTCTACTGGTGAGCGGAGAAGGGAGCTTCCCTCAGAACTTAGAAAAACCCTACTTTTGGACTGTAGCTTGTAGAATCTAATTTTGGGAATTGCTTTCCGTAAAAGTAATTTTTTTTGCACTAGCCTGCATGGAATTCCTGGTCACTAAGGTTGTTAACTGCAAGGCCACTTTTATGTGTATGCATGGGATCCGGATCTGTTTGAAAATATTGTATAATGTAGGTGGTCTCATCATAGAGATGGGATTGATTACAACTTCTGGTGAAATGTGTAGTCAGGGTCAAGCCAATACTGCCTGGAATGGCCCTGAAACATGTTACTTTGCAGACCAGCATAGCAAGCATTCCATCCTAATACAGCTTGTAGGCTCCAAGTGGAAACTTACCTGTTTAGAAAACATCAAGGTATATAACCCACTGAGAAACAATTCCCTCACCCCACACCTCTAGGAAAAGGAACACAGAAAAATCACTGCGCGCTGGGAGTGGTTATTTACTGTGCTAGGGTGAACCACTGAAGACTTAGCTTTGGTACAATAAATACCAGTTCCATCCACATGATTGTGCATTCAGACAATGTACTCCTGAGCCAAATCAGTCTCATAAAAATCAACTAGTTCTGAGTTAACAGCACCATAAAATAACCTGTACATAGGGTCTAAAATTATATGGCCCAGATGCCCTCTTAGAGTTTGACAGTTCCTTCTTTTCTCCAGATGCCTCCCTCAGATCCCAGTATTCCCCACTCCTTACACTAAAGGAGAACACATGGTGGTACTTTAAATGTTGCTGAATTGCAGCTACTATCAGTCTTTGCCAACATAACCAATGATGAAGAAGTCTGGTTCTTGCATTTCAGCAACACCCCTTAGTCACAAAAACCAGGTAATCCAGACCCTAGGGAAAATAATATTTTATAGGCTACAGTTCCCAAAATCCGCCAGTCATCATGGCCATTTTCCCAAGCTCCAGTTGGTTTCTGCCTCTTCTGTACAACCCAGCTGTGTCCATTGTTCCTCCCTCAACTCCTCATTCTTTCCCAAGTGCATTCTCTGGAGGACCTTGGCAAATGGATCTCCCTTCTTTTTCTCTTCCAGGATGAATATGAAGTGGTTGGCGAGATGACCCCCACAGAAGTAAGTATCTTCTGTCACTCCTAGGACCTCTCATCCCTCATCTGTACATGAGCATGTGCATGGATGAAGGCTGCTCTGTCTGAATTTATATTGCATCTCAAACTGTGACCTCCTAAAGCAGGGGTGGAACGCATGTGGCCTTCCAGATGTCACTGGATCACCACACACATCTTTCTCACCATTGACAATTCTGGCTAGGGCTACTGAAAGTTGCCTGATACTGAATAATATCATGGCCCACCTCGTCCAGTATTACCAGCTCTGACTGGCAGTGGAAGTTCAAGCAAGAATCTTTCCTAGCCCTACCAGAAGATGCCAAGCAATAACCAGGCCCAGTTCACCTCTGAAATCAGAAAAGATTGAGTGTGTTTAGGGTGATCTGGTGGACAAATATGTTTTGCATGTACTATTAAGTACAGGCTGATATGTACTTTGTATGTACTGGCTTTGTATGTACCTCACCCCCATCTTAGTTGAGAAGTGTCCAGTCATTTGCCCCATAGGCTGAAATGCTAGAGCCTGTCAAGTTACGAGTTATGTAATTTCATCACACCTTCATTACATCAAAATTTACAGTTAACTATGTTGTTTGCAACACATGACTTCCAAACTTTGTTTCAGGGTGGTTTTAGTGAGAAAATATTTTGCTTTACTCAGCTGGTATAATGATGAGAGTATCAGGTTAGGGCTGTAGAGATCTCAGTTCAAAGCTTGTTTTGGGCTAGTTACTCTCTCCCATTCTGCCCTGATTCACAAGCTTGTTGTGAAGATCAGTTGGGGAAGAGAATCAGGTAAGCCACCTTGAGCTCTTTGTAGGCCTGGTGGGCAAATGTGATATACTAAAATAAATAAACATTGTCTAGTCCCATGTCTTCTCACTTTTTTTTAATGTGCCAGGGATCAGTGCAGTGGGCCTTTGGAATCCATTAGTATTTGATTCCAAGACACCCCATAGATACTAAAATCGATGGATACTGAAGTCCCAATGGTATAGTAAAATGGTCTCCCTTAAATAAGATAGCAAAATCAAGGTTTGATTTTTGCAATATATTTTAAACAAAATAAATGGATGGTTGAATCCATGGATGCAGAATCTGTGGATGTGGAGTGCAACAGTACTATATTTATACCCATTGGACCAGAAGCTAGTAGCTTGCACATGAGCATCGGTCCATGGGCCACCACTATGGATAGCACTGGTGTAGTCCATGGAGCCAGAGGGGCTGGCATGGCTCCTACTGGCCAGCACATTAATCTGGTTTCTTGACTTTCAGATCTTGGAGTGGGAGGAACAGCAGCTTGATCAGTTTGTCAACTTCAACAATAGCAAAATTGACCCAGCACCATTCCAGTTGGTGGAACGCACTTCTTTGCACAAGGTGTGTTTGGCTGGGAAGAAAGTAGAAATAATCACAGCTCGATGGGTACTTTGATTCTGTACGTATATCCCATGAGTACAAAATCTGCAAAATTATTGAATATGGAAGTTGTAATTATTTCCAAGGGTCATCTAGTTCAGCCTCCTGCTGGTGCAGAAAATCCAAAGTTCAGGCAATCTGAGAGGTGGCCATCCAACCTCTTTGTACCATCAGACAGCTCTTATTTTCAGGGGGGAAAATCCTAATCCAGAATTCTGTAGGCTGAATATCTGAACTTTTATCTTCTTGTTCTTTTTAAAGTGTCAAGTGTCTGGCCCTCATGACTTTGCAAATGGCGAGAAGGGGGATATCTGGTAAAATCCTAGGACCCCCAAGGAAGCAGGGCAAAAGTGGGATTTCAAAGTGGGCTATGCCCATGTAATTCTGTCTCCCATTATCCCTTGATAAATGATGCAAAATGTGCACCATAGAGACAGCCTTTAATTCATAGAATCATAGAGCTAGAAGAGACCACAAGGGCCATCCAGTCCAACCACCTGCCATGCAGGAACTCCAAATCAAAGCATCCCTGATAACCATCCAGCCTCTGCTGAAAGACCTCTAAGGAAGGAGACTCCACCACTCTCCGAGGGAGTGTGTTCCACTGTCAAACAGCCCTTACTGTCAGGAAGTTCTTCCTAATGTTGAGGTGGAATCTTTTTTCCTGGAGCTTGCATCCATTGTTCCGGGTCCTGTTCTTTGGAGCAGCAGAAAACAAGCTTGCTCCCTACTCAGTGTGACATCCCTTCAAGTATTTAAACAGGGCTATCATCTCACCTCTTAACCTTCTCTTCTCCAGACTAAACATCCCCAGCTCCCTAAGGCGTTCCTCATAGAGCATGGTTTCAAGACCCTTCACCATTTTAGTTGCTCTCCTTTGGACCCGCTCCAGTTTCTCCACATCCTTTTTGAAGTGTAGTGCCCAGAACTGGACACAGTATTCCAGGTGGGGCCTGACCAAAGCAGAATAGAGTGGCACCATTACTTCCCTTGATCTAGATGCTATACCTCTATTGATGCAGCCTAAAATAGCATTGGCCTTTTTAGGTGCTGCATCACACTGTTGACTCATGTTCAACTCCTAGATCCCTTTCACACATGCTTTCACTCAGCCAGATGTCCCCCATCCTATAAATTCACATAAAACAAGCTGTAGTTATTGTGGTTCATTTATTAAGTGTAGAACTCACTCATTTTAGAGCACTGCTGAGAGACTGTGATACTGGATTCAAAAAGCAAGACTTGGGACCCTTTCACCACAAAAATATAGCACTAGGATTCCCTTTCAATTACTGTGGTTCCATTTGATGGAATCCTGGGTTTTGTAGTTTAGCGAGGATACTAAAAATTCTCAAGCAGAGAGCTCTAGCACCTCACTGAACGATTCCATGGGATACTGTAATGGAAGTTAAAATGGAATCATAGTGCTATAATTCTACTGTGTAGAATTGAGGGGCTCTGGGAGGCCAAGAGTGGGAATGGAATGGGTACACCCTGGAGAGAAGGATCCTTTCCTTCAGCTCCAAAATTGGAAGGGTTTCAACTTGGAAAAGGTCCTTTTGGAAAGCGTCCAGAATCATATACTTTGGCCATGCTGACTGAAGGATT
Source organism: Urosaurus nigricauda (assembly GCA_034509955.1). Lineage (NCBI taxonomy): Eukaryota > Metazoa > Chordata > Lepidosauria > Squamata > Phrynosomatidae > Urosaurus > Urosaurus nigricauda. The sequence continues at coordinate 270,848,967 of JAOEGL010000003.1, forward strand.
CTGGAAGTTGTCATCCCAAAAGGTAGCTTCATCAATCTGTGTGAGAGGTGCTGGCTGAGGACCTCTTCCAAGTCCAGAAAGGGTTGTCTAACTCTACTTTTGTCTCTTACAGACACATACCATCTTCTCCCTCCTAGGAGTGGACCACGCCTATGTCACCAGCATTGGGCGTCTTATTGGCATGGTGTCCTTGAAGGAAGTGAGTACCCATGAGCCAAGGGAAGAGGGTTGCCCTTCTACCCATGTACAGGGGTTGGCATGTAATTATCTCACATCCTTGAGGTTAGGTTTGACCCATTTCCTCCCAGTAGTTTGCTTACAATAATTGAGAAGGAACAGAGCTTTGGGGGTTGGGAGGAAGTTTCTTTGAATTACAGCTGCCAGAATCCCCCAGCTAGAATGGCTGGTTTGGGCTTGTAAGGCCCTATAAAGTTCAGTACCAGGCTCTCTGACATACCAGCTTCTCTATAGACCATCCTGTTTTTACATAGGGAATGGGAGTCTAGCACCATGGTGTAAATGAGCTAATTTGATTTGTAGTGCAGAGATGGGGAAGTTGTAGCTATTGGTTTTGTTGTATCGGTTGTACATCACTTGAAATAAGCAATGTTTCCAAACTCTGGAAGAAGCAAATGATGTCAAGAGCCATCTATTATCCATAGCCAGCATTTTCCTTAGGTGGGAAGGATCATTCTTTTAGCACTTTGCAAAGTGCTAGGCAGAGGGAGGGCATTAATATAGAAAGAATTAAAGAAGAGAAGAGAGTGTAAACCTTTCCTATTTATGCCCCAAAATCCATCCTGAAGAAGCTGTGAAGAGCCCTCCCCCAGCTACTGTAGTATGTTATGCTTTTATTCTTTTACTGTGTTTTGAGGCAGTGTGGTGTAGTGGTTTGAGTGCTGGACTATGACTCTGGAGAGCAGTTTTTGAATCCAGTCTCAGCCATGTAAATCCACTGGATGAACCTGGGCAAGTCACACTCTCTTAGAGGCTGGCAATGGCAAGCCTCTTCTCAACAATCATGCAAAGAAAACCCCACGATAGGCCTTAAGGTCGCCTTAGAGTTGCCATAAGTTGTAGATGACTTGAAGGCATACAATAACAATATTTTTATATTGTTCATTTTGTGTTTTTATTCAATTTTTTAAAAGCTTTTAAAGGTTTTATTTGTATTTTGTTTTGAATTCAGTAGCAACCACCTTGGGTCCCATATTGATTGGTTGATCTCCAGAGAATTCTAAATACACCCCAAAACTATAGAACCCATGATTCTATAGGATGCAGCCATGATAATTTAAACTGGTATCTAAATGTCCTCCTTCATCCCATCCCTTTTTCTCTCTCACTTTTTCCCATCCCTCCAGCTGCGAAAAGCCATTGAGGGCTCAGTCACAGCCAAGGGTGTCAAGGTACGTCCCCCACTGGCCAGCTTCCGTGACAGCACCACCAGCAGCAGTGAGACAGAGGCCACCGAAATCCACCAGCTGTGGGACCGGCGGCACCGACACTCCATTCCCCGTGAGTCCAGCCCTTCTGAGAGTGACGACAAGTGTCAATGACGGCAAAGGAAGACAGCATGCGGCAAAGTGCTGGTGGACATAATAGGTCAGCGTTGATGCCCCACTGTTGGGAGTGCCTTGCCTAGCATCCTGGCCAGGGTCCTGTTACCTCACCAACAGACTTGCCAGTGGCCTCCTCATCAGAACAGAGTTAGGCCCAAGGCTTGGGAGACAGGCAGTGAGAACGCTCCCCAGTCTGAAGTGCCAAGGCTGCCCCCTTTCCTGTTCTTGGTCGGAAAGAGTGAAGGGTACAGAACACATTCCTGCTGTGGAATTCCTCAAGATTTTCTGCTGAGAGACCCATCCTCCTTGCTGGGGTTCGTGTCTCAAGCAGAGTGTCCACTTTGTGGAAATACTGGATTCATCTCTCTCCTCCCTACTGAATGCTGAAGATATCACCCCGCTGGATGCTGAAGACATCTGCACTGGATTCTGAAGACATCACATCACAGTGGATTGTGCTGTCAGTTCCACACCTGAGCAGTCTCTCTAATCCTGCCCTTGTCTTCAAGGCTTTCCCATTCGATGCTACTCTCCTTCATCTCTCTGTAACACTATTTTTTGAGCAACCTTTACACGGAAGACCCTCCAATGGGACCAAACCGTAAAAAAGAGGAGAGCTTGCAGGCGGAGATTGTTAGGTGATTTTCTTTATCCCAAGAAATCTCTTCCTAACAAAAGGGCATTGGCTGCTTATTGCTTTGAGCAGACCACTCTTGGCTGAGACTGGCCCTACCCTTTAGTGCAGCATTCCCCAATCTGCTGTGCCTTGAGCATACTAGACTATAATTCCCATCATGCACAGACATTGGGACATGGGATCCCATATTTCTGAAGGGCACACAAAGCAAAGCTTGTGGGAAGTTACTTTTTCCCCCTATTTAGGACTGCAGCTCCCAGAATCTCCCCAGCCAGCACAGAGATTCATAGAATCATAATCCAAAATTGTAACTTGTCCCAAACTCTCAAGCCCCATTATCTGACTGTCTTAGTCTTTCCCCAGCTCTGCTGCTCCACCATGATCTATCTGCAGGCAGTCAGTAAATCATGACCCTCTTATTTGGAGAATGGGTTATGGGTTATTCTGCTAAATAATGGGCAAGTCTCCACCCTGCCCACTTTTATTAATATATATGGGGATAGAATAAGGTGAACACTGGATCTCTTAGCTACTGAGCCTTGGGCAGCTTTTCCATCACCCCACCCCAAATAAAGACTCTGAATAGCTGTCCCTTTCCCACTTCTCTATGTGGGGCCCATTCTATGCTTGAATCCCAGGGTGAAGTGAGGAAAGTGGGGATGGCACCTGAGATGTAAATACAGAGGGATTTTTTATATTAATTTAATAAAAGAAAGAGATTACAAATAGAACTGTTAAAAGAACCAACCTAATAAGTGTCTGGTGTCTTCCTAAATCACACAGTCCTGCCAGGACCTTGAAGCAGTTTGCTTTGGGGAAGATGAAAAGGAATGGCACAGATTATGAACACATACTGAGAGGTTGAAGGCAAGTGGGAGTTGGATGTTGCACTTAATGATTTAAAATGAATCCTATTTTATGCCAGATTTTTTTTTTACTTTTAACAAAGGAAACCTACCACAAAGTATTCACCAAAGTTAATACTGGTTAATTAACACAATCATTGTGAGCCAACATGGGGTAGTGGTTTTAGTGTTGGACTGGAGACCAGGGGTCCAATCCCAGCTCAGCCATGTACACCCACAGGGTGACCTTCGGCAAGTCACACTCTCTCAGTCTCAGAGAATTGGCAATGGCAAACCCCCTCTGAAGAAACTTGCCAAGAAAATCCCATGATAGGCTTGCCTTAGGGTTGCCATAAATCCGAAGCTATTTGAAGATATACAATAGCCGCAACCAGTGTTATTTCCACAAATCCCAGTCCATCAACAGTGGGTCAAACAGAGACAGTGGCTTCCTGGCACACTACACATATCATAACACTGGTTAAGACTCTTACCTCATGATACTCTTGGCCAGTTTATCATGTCTCCTTTATAGTTCCCAGCGTGCACATACCATATTCCAAAACTCATTCTACCAGGCCATCCACCCACTCTGGCTCCAGGAAACATCTTTCCTTCTGCCTTTGTTCCTCAGTGACCATTGTTAAAACTGAACTTGTCCCTTTGTCAGCACACCCACAAGTTTTGCATTTCTACAACTATCCGTACAGTCTGATTAGAAAGGTCCTTCCTGGGCACTAGTTCACTCCATGTATCTGAGGAAATGGATCAAGTCTGTGAAAGCTTATGCTACAACACTCTTTGCTCAGATAGGCTTAAAAGTGCAACATACTTTGCATGCTGCTATCCCAGACTAACATTGCTATGTCTCTGAATTAAAATCAGAGTTAGCTTATTTGTTGCAAGAGCCAGCATGGTGTAGTGATTTAAGCATTGGATTATGACTCTGGAGACCAGGGTTTGAATCCTGGCTTGGCTATGGAAATCCACTGGGTGACCTTTGGCAAATTACACTCAAAGTTTACTGACCTGATTTGATGGTCCCAATCAGCTGCTATTGAGGTTTATGTACAGTGGACCTTTGTTATCCACTGAGGTTTGGTTCCAAGACCTCTGTGAATACAAAAATCCACGAATGCTCAAATCCGATTATATGCAATGGCATATAAAGTGGTGTCCCTTATATAAAATGACTTTTTTGCATGTATATAATTCTGGAATATTTTGAAGCCAGGGATAGTTGAATCCATGGCTAAAGAATCCATGGATGTGGAGGGCTGACTGTACTTTCATCCCCCCCCCCCGCCCACCATGAGTGACGCATCATCCTGCTGGGGTAGAGACCTCCTCCCTGTTGTCGCAACTGACATAGAAGGTGAACCTCTGCCTGGGGCTTGAGCAGCACGCACAATGACACACGCTGGCACATGCCACCGTGGCCTGTCCTTGTACTTCATATGTTGCCCAGAGTTACAGTGTGCTGGCTGCCCTTCTTGCTAGGAGGGTTGTGACCTTCCAACCTATGGCCCTACAGCTTCTGCCCCGGCTGACACCAGCTGCCTCCTGCTGTACCTCCTGTTCAGGCCAGGGTTCAGCCCAGAGAAGGATTTGGAGGTGACTTTGCTGCTTAATGAGCTATGAAGTGGTGAAAAAGAGAAGCCAGATGGATGACATCTTCCGGACATGAACAGGAGAGCAGGAACAGGCAAAGATCTGCAAAGGCAAGAAGGGGGTGCAGCAAAAAAAGATAGAATGGGCAAGAGGAGGGAGTTGGAAACAATCCCTAGCCTCTGTTGGAATGGTAAGTCAGCCAGCTCACTATATCCCTGCGCTGCCCAATGTTGTCAGCTCACAGCAGTCTACACGTTGCAAAAGTTGGCAATGGACGGAGGCTTCCATATTGTTTTTGACTCTGGAAGAACCGATCATACCTCAATGTGGGACTTTTCATTGGGACAAAATGGTTAAAGCGTAGACCTTGCCTCTCTAAGCTTGAGTAGCCCACTAGCAGTAGCTAGCCATTTGATTTGGTGCTTGATCCAGCAAGTCAAACTGCCTAAGCAGAGAACTAAAATAACTTTACAAGCTGGAACAACCACTATGCTGTGCAACATCAAATGCTCCAGTTGCCTTAGAAGATTATCCAAAAAGAGATTCCCACCAGAAGTACTTTCCAGTGGTGACTATTTGATCTGAAGGTTGCTATCTCCTGCCTATTGTGTGAAAAGACCAAGGCCATCTTATCTTCTGATGCTTTGATCTTTAATAATTGCTCCTTTAATTCAGGATGTGTGAAAAGTTTGCATAGCAACTCCAGGCCTAGGCCTCAAAAGATTGGAGTCATGGAGCTATACAGTTGTCATCATTTCCTGATGAGTCCAAACGGGGAAAGTGTAATTGAAATCGCATCCATGTTTAGTGAAGATACCATAGAAACAACTATTAATAATCAATGTCATGGGTTGGAGCTGAAAGCCATTTGAGATGATGGTGTGGCAGCCAGTTTACACGCTTCATTTCTGAATATAAACTACGGCAGACCTGGCTTCCTGTTCAGTGTTGCATGTGCTCTGGCTAATGCTGTTTTTCCAGGGTGTCAGGAGTGATGGGCTTCTAATGCCTGGTTCTCACAATCCTAAATTGTGCTGATAACTTCGACATTAATAGTCCTCCAAATGGGCCCAGAGACAGCAACCCAATAGTTCTGGTCTCTAGAATATAAAATGTCACCAGAAACAATTTGCAATCCTTAAAGAAGCATAGGATGGATGGAGAATACTTTATTTTCTAAGAGTGACAAGGAAAAGTCTCCGTTGCTTCAACCAAGGGGTGTATGTGGTACTATTATTATTATTATTATTATTATTATTATTATTATTATTATTACCACACCTCTCCAATGAGATCAAGGCAGCTGACAACAATATTAAAAACATTAAAATACAATAAAACACAATGCCCCATAAACCCACCACCCACCATAAACAATAAATCACATCAATAACAATAAAACAATAAAGTTAAGATTATTAAAACGGACAAGACCGGATAGTCAGTGGGAGGTGACTGAGATGCTAATCTGGGAAGGCCTGTCAGAAGAGATCCATTTTGACTGCCTTTTTAAAGCTGTCAAGATTAATAATATATATTAATAATATATCCATCTTGACCACCTTTTTAAAGCTGTCAAGATTAATAATATTATTATATAATATATAATAACAGTATACTTCTAAAACTGTTTCCTTCTTCAAATTCTGTTTCATCAATTCTTAAATTTTCTGAGGTATGTTCCCTTTGTGGGCATACAGAATTAAATCCCTAACTGACCACCTGAATTTGTGTGCATGCTAAAGTCAATGAAAGATTTTGCTGTAATGACTGCACAGTGTCTGCAAGCAAAAGGGAGTTCTTTTCCATTAATACATCCCAGTTTATTAGTAGCAAGCTGATGGAGCGCTGGTCTTTGGAAAAATTGCCATAGGACTGCTTTATGCAATCACCCAGCCTGGAGATGTCTGTTGTGGCAAAACTTGTGATAGTTTATTCACAAGGAACAGCGTCCAACAAAGACATGCCTGTCCCAACAGGTGTGATCTATTATTTTATTTATTTATTTATTTATTTAGCGCTGAAATTTACACAGTGCTGTACATACAATCTTATAATTAGACAGATCCCTACCCTCAGGCTTACAACCTAAAAGAGACAACACAAAAGGAAGGGGATGGGAAGGGGATGAGGTTCAGTGGTCTTTTAAATCTCATATTATTCTGATACCTGGGATTTTTCCTTTCCACAACTTCAACCATGCAGCCCAATCAGCTTCATTGGGGTGCACATATGGTTTGCACTCTGGCAATTTGATGGACATATTTAGACCTTTCAAACCTACTCTTACTTCCTTTACTGACATTACCGGCCAAATTAGTATCAGCTCTTTTACATTGGTTTTTAGTATGTAGGACCCCACGATGGGGTATTACACATGTATTAATACGGTAACGTCTTGCATGATATTTACCCGCTGAAGAGTAGACCACAGAAAGTGGGAAGTAGTTCAGATTGGGGGACAATACTGCTCATACACAGAGTGCAAACAGGGGACTAACTATGCATATATGTGCTGGATCCTGGCTATGTGCAAGGAGACCAGATTTGGGGACTAATATTTACACCTGATAATTAGCTCTGGGTATACACTTGATGATCTCTAGTGATGTAACAAAGACCTGATGACCCCCCCCCCCCCCCATGGGACTCCAGACTGGTTGGTGGGTTTGACTTTAGGATAACAAAGACAATGACTGGATGAGAACAACCCCAGGGTGGATGGACAGAAAAGATGGGGAAAAACATGGCAGGAATAGGGAGAAAGAGCTGGCATACTACTTTGGTAAAATGAGACCTCCTTCATCTTTCAGAGCAAGAGGAAATGCAAAAGAGCCTGGGACGAGGAAGTAGTCAGCACACCCATTTAGCTTTGATTTTAGTATTACCTGGTTTGTACATGTGCCATCAGGTTTCTTTTTTTTTTTTTCTCATGGGGACTCTAACTAGTTTTCCAAAAGGTCATTGTGACCTCTTAAGAACATGCTGGCTCCAGATATGAACTATGAAAATATGGGGACCCCAAATACAACACAGGGTATGTAGGCTGTACTAACATGCAACACACTGACAACAGGCAGCTGGAAAGAGTGCTATAGATAATCATTTCTCCAGCACCTTGGAAATTCTTCAGTTGGGGTGCTGTTAGGCTACAAATGTAGATTTGGGGGGGGGGGGCAGTCATGTTCATGGCTGCAAATGAGTGCATATGTTCATGCTACAGTCTCATAACTGTTGAACATTGAGCCAACCACAATTTAGGCACTAAAAAAAGGAACAGGCAAAGTTACCTGTGAACACATGAATGTGAACACAGCTGATGTAAGAGTTCTAGGGGTGAGCAATTTTTACTGTCTTGCTCCCTATTTGGGGATGGAAAGAAAATTTCATTTGGTGAGGGAAAATTCTTTGGGGGCTGCCCTCTTTCTGCCCATCCCCATAGTTATACCCCTGGTTTAATCACTGAAAGATGGCCATCTACCATGGATGCTTGGGTTATATCCTCTTCCAACCAGGGGCTGGACTAGATGATCTTTCAAGATCCACTGCAATGTTAAAATTTTAAAACAAGGTTTTATTTTCTTTTAATAAGAGACTTTAAAGTGTGCATACTCAGACACCCACTTGCTAAATGAGAGTTCAGAAAAGCCCTTTTCCCCCTCTCCAACCCAAAAAAAAAAGTAACTTTCCTAAGCGCTAGATGCCAGATGATGTCTCAGTAAAATTTTCATTGGTTAGAGGATGAAACTTCAGTGCCCTACATTGCACCTTCCCAAAGCTACCAAAAGCAATATAAATTATGCAAAATATGCAGTTGTAACTAAATGTCAAGGCACATAATTTTATACAGGTTGTAACACTCGCCCTTCCATGAAGAAGAATTGTGAGCTGGCTTTTAGACAGAATATACAGAACCCAAAACAGTGTGGTATCATGGTTTGAATGTTAGACTAGGATTCGGAGTGACCAGGTTTCAAATCCTAGCTCACCTATGGAAACCTACTGGCTGACCTTGGACAGGTCACACTCTCTCAACTTCAGAAGAAGGCAATGGCAAATCTTGCCAAGAAAACCAAGATAAGATAATCATAGGCTGAAATCAATTTGAAGGGACACAATACACTACCAACACACAAAACTCTTCCACTTATCTACTGTTGTCAACTGTATGCAATCTACCGGTGTATATAGGCTCTCTGTACATCCTAGAGCTGAGCTGCTATCCTGCTATCCTGCTATCCTGGTATGTAACAGGAATTGTTGCACCAGGACATATTGCTTTATTACTTGGTCTAGGGTTCTGTTTCAAAGAACAGAGTACAAGAAAAACTGTGTTGGGCTCAAACAAAATGCCTGTCTAGTCCTATTTACACAGTGACTTATAGGAGGCCCACCAACAAGATGTGAATGTGGTGGCCTCCTCATCTCACACTTCCCAACAGCTGATGCGTAGAACCATACTCTGTCTGTTACATGAGGGAACATACAATCATTCTGACTAGTAGTCACTGATGGCCCCATTGTACGGGAACTTATCTAATCTGCTTTCAAAACGCTCCAGTTTAGCAATCATCGCTCCATCCTGTGGCAGTGAGTTCCACAGTTGAACCATGCGCTGTGTTTTGGGACCTCCAGTTCTTCGAAGCCTCTGAATGCAATGGTCTCATTTCTTGCATGAGCAAAGAAACTTTCTTTTTTTCCCTTTTTTTAAAAAATTAATTCATTCAGTATTCCATTTTTAAATTTTTATTTTAGTAACATGATATTGCTTTAGAGCGGTCAGGTTGGACACACACTTGGTCATACATTTTTGAGGGTTCTGAGGTTTGTAGTCCAAAACAAACTTCCCCAAGGTCTGCTCAGATCTTGGGCACATTTTCAGCATTAGTTCTGGTACCCTAAAAGTTGAACAGTTGTCTGTCTGTCTGTCTGTATGTATGTATGTATAATGATCATGTCTCTTCCACATCCCAAATTGCCTTTGGGAGTCACATTCAGTAGATCATAGAATCATATCGTTGGAAGATAACCCAAAGGCAATCAGGTCTGACCCACCCACCTCCAGCATGTAGAAATACACAGTCAAAATCCTCCCTAGGAGAGATGGCCATCCAGCCTCTGTTTAAAAGCTCCAAAAAAGGCTCCACCACACTCCAAGGCAGTGTGTTCCACTGTAAGAAGTTCTTCCTAATGTTGAGGTGGAATCTCTTTTCCTGTAGTTTATATCCATTGCTCAACTGTCCATTCATCACCAAACAGATATTAGCAAGTGGCATCAAGGAAGAATCTAAAAAAAATGCATCTAGCCTATAGCTAGAGTCTAATACAATTTTACCTGTAAGTGGTATTGCTCCTCCTTACAGAACCCTGGGGCTTGTAGTTTTGTATGAAAGGCATCTCTAATAGAAAGCTTTTATCCATTTCCCTGAACTAAAGCATTCCCCTGAACTAAAGTGCTCAAGCAAAGAATTTTACCTACCTCCACACACTACAAACCCCAGGATGTCTAAAAAACTCTATAGTCGTGTGGTAGTATAGATACATTCTGAGACACCAGATTTTACTGTTCTCGCTCTTTCCAGTTTGGCAGCCTTCCCCCACTCAGCCTTCCCCCTCCCTCCGCTGCCCTTTGGCCAGATTTCTGGTTTTGTCTGCCTAGTCAACAAAGTCTGAGCTGGCCTTCCGGGAGCTGCCTGTAAAAATGCTGAGCCAAGCATGCTGGCAATGGAATAGAGGGAGGAAAATGGAAATCAAGCTTGTGAAGTAAAGAGATGTAATGAGCAGCTGGCATTTGCACAGGCAAGAAGGAGACAGATGGCTGGTGGAGCCAAGAGGCACTCCTCTGCCAAAGTCAGGCAGAGCCTTTCAAAAGAGCTGGGAGAAAGCTGGTCATTGCAATGTGTGTGCATTTGCCTTCAAATTGCCTGTTGACTTATGGTGACCCCATGAGTTTTTTATTGGGCTTTCTTAGGCAAGGAATTTTCAAGAGATGGTTCTCTAGCACCTTCTCCTGAAAAGTAGCCTACAGTACCTGGTATTTCCTTCCTGCCATTCAGATATATATACAGTAAGTAAAGCACTCTAGAGACATGAGCATTCGGCCTATGTCTACGAGCAATAAGGGAAAAGAGTCCATCACTCCTTTACATCATCTATTCCCCAAACAGCTCACACAGACAAGGTGTTCTTCCTAATTCTTAGGTGGAGTCTCTTTCTTTGCCATTTGAATCCATTGGCTGGTGTCTTAGGCCCTGAACAAATGGACTGGGCTAACATGGGCCAAGCCTGTGCTATCCTTGCCTGGATCCCAACCTGGATCGGTCCTTAGGCTGTTGTGGGCACAGGCAGATCTTTACATGCCCGCCCGTCCCTGTCCATGGAACTGCTACCAACATACACCCCTTACAATACTCTTCAATTGCTGCTAGTGAGTAGTGCCCCATCACCACATCCGACATGGAAACGGGGTGCCTGGCCACATAGTTGCAGCCAGGTAACTTGGGTCCATGTCAAACATGATGAGAGGGGGCTTCTTATTAGCAGCAATTGAGGAGTAAAAGGTACGGGATGCATGGGGCCATTTGTTCTGCTGGGGTTTGATATAGAGTCTCCACAAAACTTAATGGCAAACAGTGGGTCATTTTGACCCATGTTAAGGTCCCTTTGCCCTGGGATCAGGCCAGATCTACCATATCTGCATCTGGTCTGCCTGATCTAGGCCTTATTCCAGCCCAGGGCTAATGGCCTTCATCATCCAAATACAACAATGTGAGGCCACGGAGAACATGGGCCTTTTCGCCCATGCATACAGCCCCCTAGTCTGTGGAACAACAGAAAACAAGCTTGCTCCAGCTTCTAGATAGCCTCCCATCAAGTATTCAGATATGGCTATCATGCCATCTTTCAACCTTCTCTTCTCCAAGGTAAACACACCCAGCTTCCTAAGCTAATTTTCCATAATGCTTGGAGGTGCAATGTAAATATTACTGAAAATATGGGGCACTTGTGCTGAAATATGTTATTTATTGAAGGCATTTTTATACAGCTTTTCATTTTTAAAAAAATCCCAAAGTGGTTTCCAACATTCTAGTGTTACATAATAAAAAAAATGTCATTGTTTCTTGCATTTTAAAAAACCAGCAACAAACAAGACAATAGAAGAACATCTAGTGATCAAACGGTTAAAAAGTGGTTCACACTATTACAACATTTCGATAAACTGTATTTCCACCTTTCTTTAAAAAATAAAATGTAATAAAACCAAGTGAGAAAACTATTGAAAAAGTGATTTTAAAAAAGTACAGGACTGTTAAAAAAAAAACAGTTTCATGAAAATTTCTGATATATGGACAGGAGGTATGGAGTTTTTTCGAACAAGAGATATCTTTAGAATTTAATAAGTGATGGAAGAGCTGGCTTTGCTAACCTTCTGTTCCTGATGGAACCCTCATGTCCACCTTCAGAAAACTGTTTCCTATAGGAACTGCCATGGGATTTATAGACAGAGCTTGGAAGAAGTTACTTTTTTGGTTGATTGTTCTTATTGATGTTAATTGCCCTTGAGTCAAGTCAAATTTGATTCATTGTAGCCCTATGAATGAGACACCTCCTAGACTCCTCAGTCCTCATCCTCTCTGCTCAGGTCCTAGAGGCCCAGGCCTGTGTCCTCCCTCATTGAATTTAATCATCTGGTACGTGCTTCTTCTCTTTTCATTGCTTTCCACCTTTCCTAATATTGTCTTTTCTAATGATTAATTTCTTCTCATGATGTGGCCAAAGTACAACAGCCTCAATTTAATCATCTTGGGCCCAAGGCAGACTGCCCAAAAATGGTGGGCTGGAGGTGCCCGTTTTAACTCTAGAGGGATGCCACAGCAGCCAAACCACATGGCGTCTTTCCAGAGTAAAAAGAACCCAGGAAAAAAGGGTTCTTTTTACAGTGCACAGCGCGTATCATGAGTGCACCATTAATGCACTGGTGATGTAAGGGACACACAGCGACATCTGTATGCCCACGTCCCTTACATCATCATGGCAGCACCTGTGTCGACGGAATGCTGCCATGGTGCTGCTGCCATTACACACTAGGGTTTGAGAACATGTGGTTACTGTGTGCTCCCAAATCCTAGTATCGGCGGCGGCACACCACTTTTGGTCACCATCTGTCCCAGGCCCTGGCTTCCAGGGAGATTTCTGGCTTGATCTGCTCTAGGACCCATTTATTTGTTTTATTGGCCATCAGCACTCTTCTCCAGCCCCACATCTCAAATGAGTTTTGATTACACTTCCTTAAACCTCACATTGGCCAGAATTCTGTATTATCTACTTACTTAACCATACTTAACTAAAAGAGAGAATTCAAAGACATAACTGTGTTGGTGTGGAATATCAGTCTGCAAAGGGATCTTGTAGCACCTTTGAGACTAATTCAAAGAAAGTAGCTGGAAGCACGAGCTTTTTCAGGCTTAATCTATTTCCTCAGATGCATGGAATTTGCAAGCAGTTGATGCCCTGTAAAGTAAGTTTGTGCGTGACTTGCCAAAGTCACCTCATGGGTTTACATGGAGTTTACATTACAAGACACCAGCCAAGGAGTGGTAGTGCACATTGTTAGAACTGAATGTGCATAGAAACGTTCTTGCCGGTGGCCTGATAGGCATCTTTGCAATTGACTTAAGAGGGTTCTGGGGGAGCCAGTGTGGTATTTGAGTGTTGGACTACAACTATGGAGATCAGGATTTGATTTTCCACTTGGCCATGGAAACCCACGGAATGACCTTGGTCAAGCCACACACTCTCAGCCACAGAAAACCCTGGGAGAGGTCTGCTTTAGGGTCGCCAGAAGTTGGAAATGACTCAAAGACATGCAACAACAACAGGAGGGTTCTATAGCACCTCTGCTACACAGCTAAGTATGCATAATGTTACACAACATAAACTGTGATATAGACTCTTGGCCAACTTTTTTCTGGCTGTGGCAAAGATGGAGTCTTAGAGCTTAACCTCTGTGCGATAGACTGGTGGAGGTGTTAACTGCTGCCGCTTGGCGGTGATGATCAATGTGCCAGAGTCATTCAGGGAGCAACTGATGGACAATGGATCCATGTCTGGCGGGAGTTGGCACTTGTGGGTAAAGGTGTTGGAAACAGTGCCATCTTCTGCTACCTGCAGGGGAAAGTGGACATTAAGGATGTAATTCTTCATTAATATTCCCCTCAAGGGAAACAACCAGTATTTTCAAATATTTTCTTCCTTCTGCAAGAAAGTCTTCAAAAACTGTACAATTTTTTGTACAGCAGCCTGGAATTCCTTTCCCCATTGCCTCTGAATAATTTTATCCTGCTCCCTCATCCTGTTCTCACCTTCTCTGCCTGGATGACAATACAGTAATTGAAGGCGGTCACCACGATGTCTTGAGGCTCAAACTGGCTGACATCAGCCATGACCTGGTATTTGTCCCCACTGGCAATGACGTTGCTGCTGCTCAGAGAAGAGGGATGTGCAGATGAGGGAGAGCCTGGAAGGGGGACAGCAAAAAGAGGGAATGGATCAAGGTAGAGCATGCAATAATTGCTTTTAAAAGTACAGGTTTTGTCTCCCTTGTCCAAAGTGCTTGGGAGCAGATGTTTTTTGGATTTCAGAATTTTTCAGATTTTTGAATATTTGCAAATACATAATGAGATCTCTTGGAGATGGGACCCAAGTCTAAACATGAAATTCATGTATTTGTTGCGTACACCTTAGGCACATAGTCTGAAGATAATTTTATACATAATATTTTTAAATATCGTATATACTCAGCTATAAGTCGACTTCATGTATAAGTCAAGGGCAGGTTTTGAGGCCAAAATTATGGATTTTGATATGACCCATGGATAAGTCGAGGGTAAAACTTAGGGGCATATAACAAAGGATCTAAAAGATAAAGCAAAGGAAAATGGTGTCAAAGAACTTAGAAAATTCCAGCAGGCACATTTGTTTGTGTTCACACTAAAGACTGCATGGATGAGAAAGTAAATGTGGATCAATAATTCGAGGACAAATTACACTCTTGCCTTTCAGCAGGGATGGTTCCTTTTTTAAAATAAGAATTAAAGTACAGCACTTACATTGACCTGTGGATAGGTCCACTCTGTTTTTTGAGGCCAATTTTTAGACTAAAATTTCTAGACTTATACATTAGTATATACAGTAATTTTGTGCATGAAACAAAGTTTGTGTACACTGAACCATCAGAAAGTAGATTCAGCCACCCATGTGGACAGCTTTGGACTCATGTATAAGTCTAGAAATTTAAGTCAAATAATTGACCCAAAAAAACTGAGTCAACTTATCCATGTGCCAATGTAAGTGCTTTAACTCTTGTTTTAAAAAGAATCAGAGTGTAAACTCTTCCAGAAGTTTACTCCTTTACAATCTCACCCATTCAGCCTTTAATGTGAGCACAACATTATATCATTTGTTACATTCCCCTAAGTTTTACCCTCAACTTATTCATGGATCATATAAAAACACATAATTTTGGTTCCAAAAGCTGCCCTTGACTGCCCATGAGGCAGTCGGTATTTTGGATTTTGGAATTTTGGATAAGGGAGACTCAACCTGTAGTAGTTATATTCATAGTTCAAAGTCTCAAAAATTGCTCATTACCCATTAGTTAGTTACCCAGTGGCAGTTGGTGGCTTCCAGGTCAGTGGCATGTTGACTGCATGCTGGATTTTAGTCTGAAGTTTAAATTAGCTGCTCAAGGCAATGAATTTATGTTGGGTCAGCAACTTAGTTCTTTTAATTTCAGAATTAAACCTACAGTGGATTCATTGCCTTACTGACTCTCCTTCAGGGGTGCTAGACAATGACTCCCATAATCCTCAGCCTGAACCACCATGGGATGTGTTGACTGGGCATGGTGAATCTCATAATTGGGTTTTAAGCATTAGGAGTTTTAAAACTGTATTGTGATGTTGTATGTCACCTTGAATCCCAAGCTGGATTTAAAATAAAATAAAATGTCCAACATCTCTGGGAAAGCTAAATAATATCGCTATGATGGTCTGCCTACCTATTAGAAGAGATCATGTATTTTCAGTTTGCCCAAGGCTACAAAAAGAACATTTTAGACTGCCCCAATTTGTCATTCTTTTCATAAGGTCAAAGTCTGTGTGAGAATGAGTGTGAGAGAGGAGGGAGGGAGAATAGGGACAGAATTAATGCAAGAACTATTGGAATTATATATAAATAAATACCCTAAAAGTACCTGATCCTATCTGATCTTGGAAGGTAAGCTGGGTCAGCCCTGGTTAGTACTTGGATGGTAGACCACCAATGCTGCTGTTGGCTATATTTCAGAGGACGAAACATGGGGATGCCATATGTCAATAGGTGACTTGAAGGTATATGCACACAAAATGCAGCACAAGACCTCAAATTGTACCCACTAAAACTGCAATTTTTAAGCTATGGTGTTTTTTTTTAATGCAGAAAAATTCAGGAAGTTGTCTTAGATTCAGACCTTGCCAAATGTGACTTTGATATCAAGGGCTCTGCTCTCCAGGGTTTCAGGAAGGATTCTTTTCTTGCCCTACTGAGAGGATTCCCATCTAAGGGCCAACCAGGACAAACCCTGCTTAGCAGATAAAATCAGGCAAGATCAGGTTGGTTCAGGATGGCATGGCAGCCATTTTACAGGCCTCTTAAGCTTGACACAGTTCTTTATCTTAGGTCTTCTTATTTGTTTTTAACCTCAAATCTTAGAAGCTTCAACCAACAGGGCCAATGATCAAGGATTCTGGGAGCTGTGGTTCAAAACATCTAGAGAAGTAAATTTCAAGAACCATAGGCTTAGACCAGTGGTTCCCAAATGTTGGTCCTCCAGATGTTCTGGATTTCAGCTCTCAGAATTCCAGACTGTTAGCCAAGCTGGGTGGGTCTTCTAGAAACTGAAGTCCAAAACAGTTGGCAGACCAAAGTTTGGGAACTACTGGCTTTGACCTTCAGCACAATATAATCCAGCCCTGAATGCTACCAGTCTTTCAGAAAAATGACTTGCTCACCTGAGTATCCGTAGGACTCCCGGGATCTTCCAGTACTGAAGATCCCATGGGGTGGGTCAAGCAGGGGTTCAAAGCAGGGCTTGCCAGAGCTGTAGGTGCTAAAATGCTCTGAGCGAAAGGTGGAGGAGTTACTGATGGAAGATGCCATGGCCCTGGCAATGTTGGCAGCTGCTGTCTGTTGAGACTGGGGTATATGTCCAAGTGACTAAATGGAGGGACCGGTCAGTGGGGAAGGTGCAGAGGGGGGAGAGAAGAACCTTATCCTTGGCCAGGAAGGCTGAGATGTCCATAATTGGCTTAGTTGCTCTGCCCTCACTGTTGTTTCAGACCCTGGAATGTGAGATAAAGAGACCGAATACTCAACGCCTAGAAGTGAGGGGCGATAAGAAGAGAGGAGGGAACTTTCACTCATTGCACCCACCCTCCATTCTGCTCCTTAGTGACCAACTGGATTATTTTAGACACAAAGCCACATCAGGCAATGGCTGAGAACAGAAGGGGCTGGTGCCAGATGAATGCACAAGTGAAATAAACTACAATTTAGGTCTAATTATTCAGAGGCTGTTCAGAATTAATGCCATTTGATACCACTTTAACTGTCATGGCTCCATCCTATGGAATCCTGAGATTTGTAGTTTTACAAGGTCTCCAGCCTCCTCTGCCAAAGAGTGCTGGTGCCTGGCAAAACTACCAATCCCAGGATTCTGTAGGATGGAGCCATGGCAGCTAAAGTGGTGTCAAACTGCATTGTTTCTATAATGTAGATGCACTTTAGATTATGAATCTGTAACTGCAGTACTGAAGACCAGCCCCAGTGTTTATGGTTCTGCAGTTCCTTCCCTGTCCAAGGCCACAGGTCAACTGTTGTTAGCCTTCCCAGATGCACAATACTGAACCTGGGGTGAACTATACCCATTTCAGGACATTCCAATAAACCTGGCTGCAATCAATAGATTTGCTCCAAATATTGCAAGCATTTTGTCATCTGGGATAGCATCTGTAAAGTTGGGACTGAAACCCAAGGTGCATTCATTACTCCACTGACAGAGAAAGCACCAGCCTCCACCACTTCAAATACTTTGGATCACTTCTAAGTATCTCTGCCACATTGCAACACTGTGGTCTCTAGATCAGAGAAATATTATGGTTTAGACTAGTGATTCCCAGTCCTCCAAATATTTTTGGATTTCAGCTACTAGAATTCTCATTGGCCAAGCTGGCTGGGGATTCTAGAAGCTGAAATCCCAAACAACTGGAAGCCTGAAGTTTGGGAATCACTGCTTCAAACTACATGAATCTGGCATCACAGTCCTCAACTCTGTCTTCAAACAAACACACACACACACAGAGGAGGGATGCATGCCTCCATTTCTGTTCCACTCTGCTTCTTTAAGAGGAAAGCTCAGAAAGCATCAGGTAATAGACTGTGGTGACCTTTAGTTTTGTCAGGAATGCTTTCCATTTGGAGCAGAAGCTATTAAAAGTGAGAGAGGCTTCTGTATTCTCCCCTCAGAGACCAGGACAATCCTCCATTTATACAGCTGTACCAGCCACCAAGGAAAACTTATTCAGTTACATTGGCATGTTTCTTTAAAGCTGGAAGATGCTTGGTGTTCTGGGAGATTTAAATATTAATACGTTAGGATTGTAGGCAATGTTAATATTAATGTATTAATATTAGTTGAAGATATCTGTTTGGCATTTTCAGAAACTCTATTCCACCAGGATGACAGTTTTATTCCCTTTTCTGCTGTAGTATCCAATTGCAATAGAGAAGGAAACTTTACAGGAGTTTTAAATGTACATAGGACACAGATGCGCACACACAAAATCCAGGCTCCTGAATGTGCCTATGGAATTTCTCAGTGTGGGCGAGGAATGCAGTCATCTCCATCCTCTTCCATCCAGCCTCTGTTTAAAAACCTCCAAAGAAGGAGACTCCACCACCCTCTGAGGCAGTGAATTTCACTGTCAAACAGCTTGTTACCTACCTATTGTTAAGATGGAACCTCTTTTCCTTTTTTTTTAATGTATCACAATGCGCATGTCTTCTTAAATTCCTTCATGGGTTATACAGTACTCGGTGTCTCTGTGTTCCCTTGTAACACACAGTGACTCAATTCCAGGGAGTGAAGTTGTGAGCAGACCTGATTGGGAAAGTTTAGGGGTCAAAATGACCATTCCATCTGTGTTGTTATGTCTGTGATGGCTACTTAGATGTTGGGCAAGTCATCTCATGGTACTGCTGGCTCCAAACAAAGGACATGCACAATGAAACATTGTACCAGAATTTAAACTTGCCTATCCAGCTCTCTTATCTGGAATCCTTGCCCTTTCTTATTGCCTATAAGGCCTAAAGACCAGGTTGCCCTCCCTTACAGACTTGCTCCGTCCTTGAGTTCATTGTAAAATATCCTTTTGGTCATGCCATGTGCTTGAAATATTCACTTCTCAGTCATCCAGAGTAGAGCATTTAGTGTAGTGGAATTCACTGTATGGAATATATTTCACTCTGATCACAGATATGCTCCAGCAATTCTTATTTTTAGATGCATGTTGAAAACTTACCTGTTTTTGTGTCTTTCCAGGTATCTTATGGGCAATGTAGACATTCACCTAAATCTTTTTGTTAGTTCCAACTAGAACAGACCCATTGAATCAGGAGGGTTTAGTTATTCAACAATTGATTCAATGGGTCTACTCTAGCTGGAACTACGAATAGGGTTTAGACCAATTTCTGTATTGATTTTTGTGTGTTTTTTTAAAAGTTTTCTATGTTTTCTGATTATTGTGCGTCACTTAGATGCAATTGGTTTTTTTAAATATTCATAAATTGATAAGCAATCCTGTCATTTTCAGAATGTATAATTTCTAAGTGACTCTTGTGACTCCAGTGAATCCTGACAGAAACTGGAAAAGGTATTTTTTTGGAATATAATTTCCATTATCCCTTAGCTAACATGGCCAGTGGCCATATTGGCTTGGGAATTCTTGAAGTTGTGGACCAAAACAGTAACTTTCCCAATACTCTGTTTCTGGGGGGTTATTAGGGCCCTTCAAATAGAAACTCAGTCATGCTGGACCCTGAAAAGTACCTTGACCTGGTGTGTTCTAGGTTATGCAACAGTTTTTGTATTTTCAGTTATGTTTCTTTCAATGACAGCTTGACTCAATGGGTTCTAGGATACTTAACAATTGTGTTCTCCACTGTGCTAGACATCCTTCCCTGAATGACAGCTTCATCTGATGTACAAGGTCACACCGGTAACAGTTGTGTTTCTTAGTCATGGTGCACATTCTTCCCTGACTGATTGCTTGACTTGATATGTTCTAGGTCACCCAACTAGCTCAGATCACACCATAAGGACCACTAGTCTGAGGAAGAGGTTTGTGAGGAAGCTCTCTATGTGAGTGGAACAAATATATTGAAATCCTCTAGAATAAAGACTGAGGCTCGGTACAGAGCAGCGTTTTGCACTGGCCTGGGACCGTAATTAGGGTTACATAGGGCTGGGCATCCATATGAACCCAACCCTACTATAGGCCCCCGGGAGCCATCATTGAACACGCCAGTCCATATGAGGCGCACACTGAAGATGTCTGCACAGTGCCGCACCCAAACAGTGCTGTGTGGGCAGATGTCATGATCACTTGTGAGCGCACCGATGGAACCCCACACATGCCGTAAAAAGAACCTTCAAGGAGCGGGTTCTTTTTAGGGCTCCCAGAGGCCACAGCATTTGTCTACTACGGCCTCCATCTGGGGCAGAAAGGGGTGGCGTCTTGCCATCCCTTCCTCCCAATCTATACAGTCCTTGAGTTCTGGAACAGTTATGTAGCCTCAAAACCAATGGAGTCATCTAGTCCTCCTGATGTTATTGGACCTTAACAACCCTAGCTGGCATAGTCAATGGTAAGTAATAGGGATGTAATGCTTCACTAATTTCATTCTGAAAAGAAGCAACATATAATTTTAGCAATGTTCTTTCTGCTTCAAGAAAATATTCTAAGACTATTTGAACTTCAGGAATTATTCTGCATGAAATCCACACCAAATATTTTGTTGGTGGAGGGGTCAGAAAACAGCATTTCCTATCTAGATTTTTTTTCTGCACAGAAAATGCAGTTTCATGTGCTGAAAATAATGTAGAGCAGGCTCTCCATATTGTTGGGAATTTGGTTCTGATGGGCCCCACAGATGATTTAAAAAATTGGATAATCATGCCTCATATTATTTAGTGGTGGTGATGATCACCATCATTGTGGCAGTCCACAGATGGTCAAATTCATGGATTGGGAGTCCACTAATAGGGATAGTCCATGTAGGTGGGGACTTATACTGTACACAATGTGTAAATGGGCTTTTTGTACATAAAAATTTATTTTTCACACAGCAAATAATAGCACAGGACTATTATTTTCTGAACAAAAAAAAAATCCTGTTTCTAATGCACAAGGCACTGTTTTCTGCATTAAAAATGTGAATATTGTGCAGAAAAAATCCAGTACTTCAAAGATTCTCATCAGTCCAGGATTCTCCTTGTCAAGGTTTCATAACACTCAACAAACACATTTTTCAACCATGAAAGATAAATATTTTTGAATATACTTTCCATTCTTAGTAAGAAAAACTGGAAGCTGTGGTTCAATAATATTTGGAGGAGTGTACATTTACATCTCAGCTTAATCCAAGGAGGGGTGTTGTGGAGACAGACCACTTGGGGGCAATGTGGGGAAAAGATACAATGGGAAAGAGCAAGGCCAGTTGAAGGAAAGACAGGGAAAAAAATGCAGACCAGTCAGATAGAACCAGCCTTTTAATGAATTACAGATACAAACAGAACAAAACAGTCATTCGTACCAGCCAGGGGTGTACACCAGGAATGGGACAGGGCAGAAATAGGGGCACACAAAAACAATATTGTGCATTTAGGGGTTAGGGGAGCAAAAGGGCTAGAGAGATGCATCAAAATGGGGGAGGGATGCATAGGCTTTGGGAGGGGACACAGCTCTGCACAGGTGTCGAGAGGGATACAGTGGAGAGGCAAGAACCAAGGGTTGCACAGGGAATAGTTGGGAATGTTAGGAGGATGCGCACCCATTCCACAGAATGCACAAAAGGTGGCAAATGACTGGGAACAGGGAGGAATTCGTGGTAACTTCCCAAGACTCCTTGAAATGGGACATCCTTGAATTAAACCTGTTTTTCATTTTTCCTATCTACAACCCCCTTTCCTCTGCCCTTTCTCTTTCAGTCTCAGTATAACAGCCCTCACCTTCTACTCTCGCCTTTCAAGCTATTGCCACACCCAACTTGAACTACATCTCCCAGATTTTTGGACTAAATGTCCCAGAATTAACCACTCACTGTGGTGAGAATCTATGCTGGCTGAAGGATTCTGGGAACTCTGGTCCACAAAAGGAACTCGCCACAGCTGTTTCAAAATAGCTGCAAGAGACCACTGGAGTACCCAGTATTTCCTCCTCCCTTGAGAAATCCTATCCTTTCCTGGCATGATCAATGGTTAGGAAAACTATACAACCCCTGTCCCAATGGAACAAATGAGTATCACAGCCCCCCCCCCGCCCCTTTGCTCCAACAAACTCATGGGTCTTCCATGCCTGCCTCCAGATGCTGTTGGGCTCCCAACACCCATCAGCCCTAGCTAAAGATGATGGATAGTGCTGAACAGTGACATCTAGAAGACTACAGATTTCCTCTGCTCAGTGCAGAAACTAGAAGACAAAACCTGGGACAGAACAGAGGTCAGTGCCTGAGTGATGCTGGTCCATCCCTGACTACCAACCCAGGCCCTCCACGTTTCCAACAGTCCCCACATCCTCCTCTCCCCACTGTCCCCATTGTCACTCTGTGTGCATTGTCATTTTGCAGCAATATTTCTTGGTAGTCACATTTTTAGAACAAACCAAGGGTGCCCAGATGCAATACTAGAGGGCAAAGTACTTGATAGTTGGCTAGCGAGGAGGCATTGGTATATTATAACATTCAAAATCCAGCTGCCTTGGATATACTTATATTAAGCCTCGTAGGAGGATTTCTGGACCACCTCGCATTCTGCTTCCAAATATTTGTCTCCAAATAATAGGAAGATTCTGGGTGGATTACAAGTGTGACAAAGAAGGAACTTGTTCTGTGTCCCCAGCCTATTCCATCTAGACTGTAGAATGTATCTGAATGTGGAGGCTCTATTCTCACTGAAGAGAAAAAGGAGATGGGGTGCAGCTACAGGAAAGGTGCAAAATGAGGAAATTGTACTCCCTCATAATAATTCTGCCCCCACCCCCCATCGGTTAAATTTTCCTTCAGTCCCACATTTCTAGCACTGCAGTAACTTAAAATTCAGTTGAACATTTAAAAATACAATTTAGACATCCAGAGAAAAGGGGGAGGAAAAAATTCCCTCCTGAATGCAAACAAAGCAAATAGAAGAGTTTGAGATGTGAACCATTTTCAGTATCTCACTCTCTGCAATGCTAGAAATTTGGGGACAGAAGTAAAATTTCATTGGGAAGGCAGAATTCACAGGTATCATAAAGGAAGAGTGGTCAGGTGGGGATTTAACATGGTATATTTTTGCAGTTCAGGCTGATGCTACAGGCACCAGATCAGGGCATGTATCAGAAGGTGGCTATTTCATAACAGGAATACGATTCTCGGTGTATGTGATAGATGGAAAGGGGGTCTATGCTTGCCAAACTTAGAGGTCTGTATCTAGATTTGTGTCTGCATGTCCACTATGTGTCCAGCATATATCTGATTGAGTAAGCCGTACATGTGTGTGCATATGCAGAAATATTGTGTCTATGAAGGGAAGCAAGCTGACAGATCTGTGCCCACATCCATCAGTCTGTCCCCATTTTTCTCTGAGCAAATGGACACTGATGGAAAACTGATGCTCTTTCCTCTCCCCAGGGAACTTGGATATAGCAATGTGAGGAAGAGGCTGGAGATCATCATCAGAGAAATTCTCCACATCGTTGCCAAACTACTGATCCTCAGGATCCTTTGCCAGGGGGGTACCACAGTGATTAAACTGGTATAAGAGTGACAGATATTTCCCCAGCCTGCAGGCATCAATTCTCCAACACACCAGGTTATTCTGATCTTCCTGGATTTCCCTTGAGATGGAGCAATAGGCATGTCCTCTCTGCTTTGCTTTTAAGTGTCCCCTTTGATATTGGAGCTGATGTGGCTAACAATGAGCAGAACTTGGAAAAGTTAACTCTTGGATAAAAACTTCCCCAATTCACCATACAAAAAAGTAACTTTCCCATGCTCAGGGGAAGGAAGGATATGCCACCAGGTCCTGTGCATTGGGGAACAGCTAGGGCAAAGGGATGAGATGAGGATCACAGTATTGTCCACCCTGCTTGGTCAGGGTGGGCGAATGGAGAGGAAGGAAAGAACCCGTCCCCCTTAGAAAAACCCATCCTCCATAAGAGGGGCAGCAACACCCCATGAAGATGGCAATACAGAGACACACATACAAAAATATAGAAAAGATCTGGGGCAGGGAGTCTTCCAATGGAGACAGCTGAGAAGAGTAGCATAGAACACATCACAGCACATCCATGCGCCTCCACTCCTTCCTTTCTCTTTTCATCCTATAGGTCCACAGTATAAAAATCAAGACAGTAAAAGCCAAGAGGTTGGTCCATTTGGGCCAGTGTTGTTTTTTTTTTCTTTTTTTGTAAAAAAAGGCATAACAAATCAAGCATCCATTGCATTCCACATTCCAATTTCAGCCCTTCACCTTGAGCTGTAGGAGGTTGGAGGGGAAAGGGGGATATCTGTATAATATATCTTGTTAAATTGTCTTAAGAATTGCCACAGTTTGGTTTTAAGAGCTTTAGCCATGCCACCTGGACAGCATTGAAGGGGTGCCTTTTCTCTCTGGCGCATTCAGACCGGGGCATGCTGCATGCTCCAAACCGGCCCGGATGGTGGCGTATCTAGTTGGCGCTGCCCCCTTTTTTGTTATTTTGCATGTTTGTTTTTTGTTTTGCTTTAAATTTCCCCTGCCCCCAAGACATTCTCATGCAAAGAAAACAAAACAGGCCACAAGAGAAAGAGAGAACAAGAGAGAGAAAGAAATGCAGCAGGCAAAATCCACAAAGCCAAATGAGAGGCTCGTCAGGCTTTAAATGGCTGAATCAGATGGCACAGTGGAGGCAAGGAAGGCATGGGACGGGACTAAAGCAGGGGGATGGGGATCCTGGATTTGAATCCATCCAACCCACCTTCCCCTGCTCAGCCTTGGGACATGCCACCTTCTCCAGGTGGGGAGTAACCATCCTGCTCAGAGAAGGGATGGGCCCTGGAGCAAAGTTGAGAATGGAGGCCACGGCACGGGACAAGATGGCAGGTGAAGCATGCCACAGAGCAAGCAGGGATTCACTGCTCTCTGCTCTCCTCTTCCTCCTCCTTCTCCCTTTGCTCTTCCTCTTCATTGTCATCGAGCGATACCACTCCAGAGGAGGCCACATCAGAGGCTTTCCTCCGGATCTGGTAGCTGTCCTCATGGACCTTGAAGTCCTTGCATGGGACTCCTTCCTCCTCTTCCTCTGTGGGTGAGAGGCAGGACTCAGTGAATGACATGGAGTATAGAGAGTCCTGGCACTCGAGCTGTGCCAGGCTCCGGAAGGCACATTCTCCAGTGGTCTGTGCAGCTGGCAACTTGGAAAGGAATGCCTCCTCCCCACCAGACAGGGAGCCCAGCAATTTGGCAGCCAGTTCGGAAGGTGAGCTCAGCTCCTTGAGAAGAAGGCTGTCCTCCAGGCTGCAGAGGCTGGAGCACAAAGTCTCTGGGGAGATGGTGGTCTGAGAGGAGTCACTCTCCTGGTCGCAGGAGGCTTGCCGGGCATTCAGCTGGCACAAGCGGCTGTGCAGGAAGCCCTTCAGCAGGGTGCTGGGTGGGATCTGGGGCACAGCATCTGCAACATAGCAAAAATCAGATAGAAGGTTTAGCAACAGTCCAAGGGCATCAAAACAGCCACCATGGTAGGGAGCACATTCCCACATTGGGCAAAGGCAAAAGGGTAGGACCAGAAACAGATTAATTTTTTTGTTTAAAGGTCTCTTAGTGGCAGTACATAATACTCAGGAAAAGCATTTCAGTCTTTTAGAGCAGAGGACTTCCAGTGGCATTACTAGGGCTGGTGCTACTGGAAGTGAGGTTTGCATCGATGCTTGTCTCTATGGCAATTATGAGTAGAGAGATAACTTCTTTGGTTGCCTGTCTTGTTTATCTGTCCATGCTCCTTTGGTCAGTGTGATTGCAAAGAGGTCTCTTCCTATCTCTTCCCCTGCTCTGCTAAAGGTTAAGAGGCCAGGTTTGTGACTCTTTGTCTCTTCTTCATCCTGTCCTGAGTCTGAGAAGACAAAACGTGAGGCTCTGCCTCAAAAATGCTTCCCCCCTCTTACTTTCACTCATGGGGGTCAATTTTAGGGACTCTTGTACCGAAGTATAGATTTTTCTACTGGCTTTTCTATTTTCCCTGGATATTAGATGAAATCTTTATAACAATATAGTAAGTCTTGGTTTTTTCCTTACCAGAGTAACCTGTTTTTTACTAGAAACTCAGCTATACTTTTGGACTTTCTGCTACTCTGCTTAATATATAAATTACCAATTATACTCAATTCCAACAGGTGTCATCTGGTGTGGGACCGTAGTGGCGGCAGCAGCAACAGGCTGCCCTGCCCTCTGCTGTGTTGCCTGGATGGTTGGCCAGACCTAGAAAGATCCGAGTGGCTGGTCAGCCAGCCAGATAAAGCAATGGACTGCCCTGTCCCCCCCCTTTCCTTCTGCCACATCACTCACAGAGGACTGCCCTTCCCTCCCTTCCCTCTCAATGCCTCGATGACCAGCTGTGGCTGGCACCTTCAGAGAATGCTGGAAGAGAGTGGGGTATATATACTGTTGGTTGAGAAGAGGTGATTTGCATATTTATCTGTGTATTTTTCTGTTGCTGAATGGCAAGGTCTACAGGGTCTATAAGGCCTGTTCAACAACAGAACAATACATAGATTAACATGCAAATCACCTCCTCTCTACCAACAGTATATATATCCCACTCTCTTCCAGCAATCTCTGAAGATGCCAGCCACAGCTGGTCTTCCATGCCACCATTCTCTAAAGATGCCAGCCACAGCTGCTGGCGAAATGTCAGGAATAAACTCTTCTAGAACACAACCTCATAGTCCAAAAAAACCTCACAAAAAAACAATAGATGCTGGCTGTGAAGCCTTTGACTTCACATTCATTTATTTATTTATTATTATTAATGTTTATTTATATAGTGCCATAAATTTGCATGGCACTTTACTGGCCTCATCAAAACAGCATATAACCTGCCAATGTCGTACAATCTAAAAGTCATAAAATATAAACTATACAAAGTTCAGCAAGTTATGCAGTTAAAATACAAACTGTAAAAACAACTAATACATATAATCAAATATGAAATGTTAAAACAATATTAAAATACAGCTCCAAATGCTTTAGAGAACAAGAAAGTCCTTAATTCAGATTTAAAACTAGCAAGAGAAAAGATAGCCCACAGATATTCAGGGAGGCAGTTCCAGAAGTATGGTGCAGCAAGTGAAAAAGGAAGAAGTGAAGCCAAGGAAGAAGAGAAGAAACCCTTGGTAAGAAGCCCTGAGTTCCTGGACTGCAAAACTTGAACAGGATGGTGAGATAAAATAAGGACTGAGAGATAAGGGGGAGCTAAGTTGTGTAAAGCTTTAAACATTAAGAGAAGAAGCTTGTACCGAATCCTAAAAGGAATGGATAGCTAGTGATGGTATATCAAGGGGAAAAGAGCATGTGGAAGCACAGAAGGATGAATTTGACTCCAAGAGCCCTAGATTTGCCCCTAGGAACTATGCATCCCCCATGCTAAACTGTATCTTGAATCACATGCAGAACAGGAAATCTTCCAGCCATTTAGAACTGGAGCTCTTCAGAAAGCTTTTATAATAAACCAGCTTGCTATGAGATGGGAAAGTACACTGTGGTTGTTTTTAAAACTGCCTGAGCTTCATTTGTATGTGTGGCTTTCAGCACCTCCACTGCCAAAACTGTTGAGTCGAAACAATATAGCATACCGTGTTTCCCCAAAAATAAGACAGTGTCTTATATTATTTTTTGCTCCCAAAGATACCCTAGGTCTTATTTTCAAGGGATGTCTTATTTTTCCATGAAGAAGAATTCACATTTATTGTGGAACAAAAAATTTGAATATTTATTATATATTTATATATATTTATATACAAAAACTTTGCTAGGTCTTACTTTCAGGGGAGGCCTTATATTTAGCAATTCAGCAAAACCTCTACTAGGTCTTATTTTCAGGGGATGTCTTATTTTCGGGGAAACAGGGTAGCAGGGGTGGTTACAGTACATCTTTACATGGTATACCCTCCAACATTTCACAGATGTAAACTGAGACTGCCGCTGCTGCAGTGTGCTTTTGCCTGACCTGATTGGGAAGGACAATATTCTGCCCTTTCCTATTCTCTCCTCCATCTGAGTTAACTGAGTACAGATGACTTTTGCGCTAAGGAAAGTAAGATGAAGAAGCTGCAGCAATTTGCTTTTGCCTAAGCCTACTTGGAAGAACAAGAATCTGTCTCCTCTCCTCTTCATCCTTAGTTGATTTGAGAGCAAACTACTTTTGAACTCAGTTTGCAGCCACTGAAGTAAGCTGAAGACAAAGGGGGGAAGTGGGAGGAGGAGAGAGAAACTGGGACTTTTTTTAAAACAAGAAGAAAAAGTGGGATGACAAAGGATTATTTGGGACTGTCACTGCCACCAGCATCCCTGCACCATTTTCCACACTTCAGATGTGGCTGGTGCTGGTCTTTCTCCAGGGCAGTGATTTCTCTCAGAGTCTGCTGGTAGGAAACAAAAAGTAAAGATGAAACCAGGACAGTATTGGGAGCTGGGTGAATGAGGCTAGGATGGAAAAGAGGGTTGATGTGTTTTAATTAGTAAATGAATTAAGGTGAAGCTCATGAAGTTTTGGGCTGGGACATTCTTAATGTTACACCAGTCTTGGTGGATGATGGCATTTCTGTCTGCAGATGTCTTCCTGCTAGCACCTATAGTTTCTCTGGAATAAAGTTTTACTGTTTGCAATACTGAAGACTTGTTTACTGAACTCCTGGAAGAAAAGCTGTTCTTGACACAGGTGAGCAGCGTGCAAGGAGTACATGGAGTTCTCATCCACGTGAATTTCAGCTAGGCAAAACCTGGTCACATCCATGTGCATTTGGGCTCCATGTTTAAATACAAAAAGCCTTTTTCCCCCCTCTTGATTCAGAATAATATCTCTCCCTCCACCACCCCCCTCTCTCCAGTTTTTTCTTCAAATTAGTAGGGCTTATGCTAATCCTTCTCAGTGGTGGGTGCGTGGCTTTCTGCCATGGCTACGGCCCCCCTACCCTAGTGACGTACATCCCCCCCCCAACCTGAGAGAAGGTAGTGTTCTTTCTTTACATGCCACCACCTCCTTCTCTCTTCTTGCCCACGCAGTCTAATTATACAGAGGAGTAATTAGAACTTTCCTTAGATGCTGCACCGACAGATTACCGTTGACTTGCTTTGATATGCAAAGTTAATTGTAATGGGGGAGAGCTTTTGTTTGTGGAGAAAGACGTAGATTACACACTTTGCCGACACATGTGCGCCAGCTGTCAGACTTATTGTGGGCTGTGTAAAGGCCAAGGGCAAGCCACACTTTGTTGTTGTTGTGTGCCTTCAGGTCATTTCCAACTTATGACAAGGCCAAGGTATATCTATCATGAGCTTTTCTTGCCCAGATTCGTTCAGAGGGGGTTTGCCTTTGCCTTCCTCTGAGGCTGAGAGAGTGTGGCCTGCTCAAGGTCATCCAGTGGGTTTCCATAGCTGAGAAAGGATTCAAACCAGGTCTCCAGAGTCATAGTCCAATGCCCAACACACTACATCATGCTGGCTCTCAAGCAGGAGAGAAAAGAAAGGGCACACCTTGCAAACCAGTAGCAAGCTTTTGAGGGCACAGAAGCCACCATGAAACCCCTCTAACCAGTTTGGAAAAGGGAGGTTAATCTGAGTACACATGAAAAAGATCTAGGGGTCTTAGTAGACTACAAGGTAAACATGAGGCAACAATGTGATTTTGTCCCCATCTTCAAAAAGGGGAAAAAAGAGGATCCCAACAATTATCGACCAGTTAGTCTGACATCAATTCCAGGAAAGGTTCTAGAGCAGATCATTAAGCAGAGAGTCTGTGAACACTTAGAGGCCAATGCCATAATCACAAAAAGCCAACATGGGTTTCAGAGAAACAAGTCATGCCAAACGAACCTGATCTCTTTTTTTGATAAAATTACCAGCTTGGTAGATGAAGGGAATGCTGTGGATATAGTATACCTCGATTTCAGTAAGGCCTTTGACAAGGTTCCCCATGACATTCTTGCAAACAAGCTTGCAAAATGTGGGATAGACAAGTTAACTGTTACATGGATTTGTAATTGGTTGAGTGGCCGAACTCAAAGGGTGCTCAACAATGGCTCCTTTTCATCCTGGAGAGAAGTGACCAGTGGGGTCCCACAGGGCTCTGTCCTGGGCCCAGTGCTATTCAACATCTTTATTAATGATTTGGATGACAGAATTGGGGGCATACTTATCAAATTTGCAGATGACACTAAACTGGGAGGAGTAGCTAATACCCCAGAGGACAGGATCAAAATTCAAAATGACCTGAATAGACTAGAAAGCTGGGCCAGTGCTAACAAAATGAAATTCAATGCGGAGAAATGTAAGGTTCTGCACTTAGGGCGGAAAAATGAAATGCACAGATATAGGATGGGGGACACCTGGCTGAATGAGACCACATGTGAAAGGGATCTAGGAGTCCAAGTAGACCATAAGCTGAACATGAGTCAACAGTGTGATGCGGCAGCTAAAAAAGCCAATGCAATTTTAGGCTGCATCAATAGAAGTATAGTTTCTAGATCAAGGGAAGTTATAGTGCCACTCTATTCTGCTTTGGTCAGGCCCCACCTGGAATACTGTGTCCAGTTCTGGGCACCACAATTCAAAAAAGATGTGGAGAAACTGGAGCAGGTCCAAAGGAGGGCAACTAAGATGGTGAAGGGTCTGGAAACCTTGCCCTATGAAGAACGCCTTAGGGAGCTGGGGATGTTTAGCCTGGAGAAGAGAAGGTTAAGAGGTGATATGATAGCCCTGTTTAAATATTTGAAGGGATGTCATATTGAGGAGGGAGCAAGCTTGTTTTCTGCTGCTCCAGAGACTAGAACGCGGAACAATGGATGCAAACTGCAGGAAAAGAGATTCCACCTCAACATTAGGAGGAACTTCCTGACAGTAAGGGCTGTTCGACAGTGGAACACACTCCCTCGGAGTGTAGTGGAGTCTCCTTCCTTAGGGGTCTTTAAGCAGAGGCTGGATGGCCATCTGTCAGGGATGCTTTGACTTGGAGTTCCTGCATGGCAGGGGGTTGGACTGGATGGCCCTTGTGGTCTCTTCCAACTCTATGATTCTATGATTCTATGATTCTATGATTCTATGTGATGCAGAGCCAAAAAATCCAAGGCAGGTCTGGGCTGCATCAATAGGAGAATAGTGTCTAGATCAAAATAATAATAATAATAATAATAATAATAATAATAATAGTACACACCATAGTTCAAGAAGGATATTGACAAGATGGAACATGTCTAGAGAAGATCAACCAAGATGATCAAATTTCTTCACTTATAGAACAAAAGGAACTTGAGGTTGGAAAATATGAATGTAGGAGAAAGTAAAATGGATCGGTTTTCCAATCCCTAGCCCCCAGGCAGGTAGTCAGAGTAGCACAATGGTTTGAGTGTTGGATTAAGACCTTGGAGATCAGGGTTTAAATCTCTTCTCAGCCATGTGAATCCAATGGGTGACCTTGGGCAAGTTATATTCTCTCAGTCTCAAAAGATAGATCACCTTAGGAATGCAATGAGTATGAAATGACTTGAAGGCACACAAGAAAAACAACTGTGGTTTGAGTGTTGGACTCCAACTCTGGAGATCTGGGTTTGAGTCCCTGCTTGAGTATTAAAAACCCACCTTGGGCAAGTCACATTCTCTCAGCCTCAGAGGATGGCAAGAGCAAACCTCCTCTGAAGAAACCTGCCAAGAAATCCCTGGGATAGGTTCACCTTAGGGCTGCCATACATAAAAAATGACTTGGAGGCATGCAACAACAGAGGAGTGTATCAGAGATGTGCTCTCTGCTCTTACCTGCTGGTTGGGTTGTGTCTGAGGAGGTGGCAAAATCCTCATCGTAGGATTCATCATTGGAGTCATCCCCATCCACTGAAGACCAAGCCCTCAGCTTGGCTTCAGCAATGGCAAATTGTTCTGCAACACCTAGGAAGGAGAGAAAGATGTCAAGCAGAAGAAGAAAGGTGGAGTTTATAAGAACAACTGAATGAGTTTAACAGGACCAGGTGCTGAATAACTGTCAGTGTCAGGGTTTCTGGGGCAGGCAAGAATTCAAGGCCATAACAGTTCAATGAGCAGTATGAGAAGCTTCGCC
This sequence comes from Urosaurus nigricauda, assembly GCA_034509955.1. Lineage (NCBI taxonomy): Eukaryota > Metazoa > Chordata > Lepidosauria > Squamata > Phrynosomatidae > Urosaurus > Urosaurus nigricauda. Next base: position 270,881,275 of record JAOEGL010000003.1, read on the forward strand.
AGACTACCAAGAAACTGTAAAAAAGAATGCAACACATGAAGAAAATGCTCTATTACCAAAGTGAATATATCAGAATAATAATAATAATCATCATCATCATCATCATCATCATCCTATGTTTTTCCTAAAATGGGGACTCAAGGTAGCTCACAATTTAACACAATGGCAAATACTTGTATAGCTGAAACATATAAAAGGTCAACATTAAACCAGAATATAACATTTTGTAATGTCACAGACTATTCAAAGCACTCTGTTAAAAATGATAAACAAGCAGTTGGTTAAAAACAGCACCACATCCAATTCAAAGACCTTTCATTACCATTAAAAACAATTTAAAATATACAATTAAAGTTAATTAAAAGTGTTTCCAAAGGCACAATTAAAAACAGTACAGCATCCTACGTACTAAAAGCCTTTTCTTTAAAACCATTGAGTTCTCAAAGGCATGCCAGGATTAATAAGTCTTTTCCTGCTGACAGTACAACTGCAAGGAAGGGACTGTTGTACCTTTCCTAGGAAGGGAGTTACAGAATCTAGGGGCAACCACAGAGAAGGCTGCAGTGATCAATCTCTTTTCCTTATGCAGGTTTCTGCTTTAAAACTGACACCTGGCAAGTAGGGTAAAACAGATACTCAAGAGTATATTATCATCCAGAATCCACAAAGCAATGTTACTTTTATTGGGCCAAACAAAATGTGCATTATTCATCTTGCAAGCTTTCTAAGTTCTACTGGCTTCTTCATCTGGCAAAGATGTTAAAAATGATACAGGAAAAAGAACAAAAGATTTGACAGTTTTAGTCATAGCCCTGCATTTGGTCAAAATGTTGTGTTTGACAAAAGATAATGAGTCTTTCTACACCTTTAATAGTTGTGTGTGTGTGTTGTGTATCAGTAGCTGTAGCTTGAAGCTAGCATGATGTAGGGGTTTCAATGTTGGACTAGAACCCCAGGAGACCATGGTTTGAATCCTTGTTTGGCCATGGAAACCCATTGAGTGAATGTGAGCAAGCCATACTCTCTCAGCCCCAGAGGAAGGAAATGGTAAACATCCTCTGAACAAATTGCCAGGAAAAATCCATGGTCACCTTAGGATTGCCATAAGTCAGAAGTGATTTGAAGTCACACAACAGAAGAGCACAACAGGCTACGCATTAACACAGTGGCATCTGGTGACCTCCATGTCAGTGGAGTGGTGAATCTGCTCTAGGTTTTAATCTGAACTTTACAGGAGCAATTCAAGATGCAGAACTCTTGTTATTGTTATTCTTGTCATTGTTGTGTGTCTTCAAGTCATTTCCATCTTACGGCAACTCTAAGGCAATGTTATCATGGGGCTTTCTTGGCAAGTTTCTTCAGATGGGGTTTGCCATTGTCATCCTCTGAGGCTGAGAGATTGTGGCTTGCCCAAGGTCACCCAGTTGGTTTCCATTGTCGAACCGGGAGTCCTAGTCCAATGCTCAAACCACTACACCAAACTGGATTTATCCCCCCACCCCACACCCCATGTATTCTGCACCTTGGCCAGCTTGGCTAATGTTCTGATTTAACTCTGGAGAGAATTAACTGCTATTGTCCCACCAACAAGAAAGCCACTGCATGCTCCTAACAAACAAAGTTCAAGATTTACCACTAGACAAGTGGTGAGTAGTTTGGTGGATGATTGAGGCAAAGGTATTCCAGCGGTGTCACACTGAGGATGGAGCAAGCTTGTTTTCTGCTGCTCCAGAGGCTAGAACACGGGACAATTGATGCAAGCTACAGGAAGAAAGATTCCTCCTAAACATTAGGAGGAACTTCTTGGCAGCAAGAGCTGTTCAACAGTGGAACACACTCCCTCAGAGAGTGGTGGAGTCTCCTTCTTTGGAGGTCTTTAAGCAGCTGCTAGATGGCTATCTATCTGGGATGTTGTGATTGAAGGGGGTTGGACTGGATGGCCTTTTTGGTCTCTTCTAAATCTATGATTCTGTGATTCCTAGATGCATGTTTTTCTACTATTCCTTAGTGCTCACCCAGTCAGATGAGACTTGCAAGTGGTAACCTTGCTCCAAAGACAAAGCCCCAGGGAATGCAAATGATTATACTAGTTAATTCACTGAGGCAGGTTGCTGATTCTCCCAGAGGAAACCCACTCCTGCACTCACCCGTGCCATTGTTCAATTTCACACATTCATTCATCTTAAACATATGCAGATTTAAAACAGCCTCCAGCCCAATGCTACACTGAGAGAGAGAAAAAGCCTAGTTGCCCTATATTCTACTGGCAGAATAAATTGTGCAAATTAGGACAATTAGCATGACACTACTAAATTGACATGCTTTTGTTGCAAACAACGAATTTATTTAGGCCAGGGTCTCAGACTGAGAAGAGCCTAAATACTTTAAGGGCAACAGATCCCATCTGGTCTTGAAAGCTAAGCAGGGTCACCTCTGATTAGTACTTGGATGGAAGACTGCCAAAGAATGCCAGATGCTGCAGGTTCTATTTCAAAGGAGGGAATTGGCAAAACCACCTCTGAGGATTCCTTGCCTGAGAAAACCCACGAGATCGCCATATGTCAACGGGCACACACACTCTCACCCTGCAACGAGAGCCTGAGATGGACAGGCTGAGCTATTGGCAAGAAGTCTGAGAAAGGCGTAACAGTAGAGACAAAAAAACGTACTTGTTGGACTACAATAGTCAGGATTCCCCAGCCCCCAGTTTAGCTCCTGGGGGATTCTGGGCACTGCACTCCAATAATTCAAGTTCAGCACATGTGTATAGCTAGCACATATCCAGCAGGCTTCTCACATCTCTAAGGGGAGTGACATCTGATATCAAGGAGGGCCCTCTTTCTCTTCCACTCTGAAGTCCAGTCTTGAAGAAACATAAGAACTGCATCAGACTTGAACTTCATTGAACCCATTCTTCTTCCCCCCCCCCCCCAACAAGCAGTACATGAAAGCACTTTTACTCTGTGTTAAAATACTCATCTTTTGGTCTCCACAAAATGAAGTCTTTCCAGAAGATGTGTACTGAGGTTCTCTCACAAGAGATGGCCATCTAACTTCTGTTTAAAGAACTCCAAGAAAGTCCACCACCCTTCAAGGCCTCCTCTTCCACTGCTGCCCTTACCTTGAAGAAGTTCTTCCTACCAGTGGTTACCAAACTTTAGTCCTTCCCAAATTTTGGTCCTCCTTCAGCTCCCAGAATAACTGACTGCCTGGGGCTTCTGGGAGTCAAAGTCCAAAACACCCAGAGGACAAAGGTTTGGGAACCATCAGTTCAGACAGAATACTTTTTCCTCTTTATTAGTTCATGTCCTAGTCTCTGGAGAAGCAGAAAACAAGCTTGCTCCAGCTTCTATATGGCATTCTTTCAAATATTTAAAGGTGGCTATCATATCAGCTTTCAGTTTTCCCTTTTCCAGGCTAAAAATACCTAGCTCTTTAAACTGTTTCTCATAGAGCTTAGTTGTCAGACCCTTTACCATTTGGATCACCCTCCTTTGGACACAGTCCAACTCATCAATATTCTTCTTGAATTATGGTGCTCAAAAATGATCATAATATTCAAGATGAGGTCTGACTAAAGCTGAAGAGAGTGGCACTCAGTCTGAACACTATACTCCTGCTGATGGATCACAGAGTTATATTGGCTTTTTTCAAATGTATAAATAAAGGATGGGTGACACCTGGTTTGACAGCAGTCCATGTAAAAAGGATTTAGCAGACCACAAACTAAACACAAGTCAATATTGTGATGTGATAGCCAATAAAGAAGTGACTAAGAGTCAGCATGGTATGCTTTGAGCATTGGACAATGACTCGGGAAACCAGGATTCAAATCCCAGCTCAGACATGTAAAACCTACTGGGTAAACTCAGACAAGTCACATGCTCTCAGCCTCAGAGAATGGCAATAGCAAACACCTGTAAAGAAACCTGCCAAAAAAGTCCCATAGTAGGTTCTCCTTAGGGTAGTCATAAGATGGAAACACTTGAAGGCACACAACAATCATTCAAGTGCAGGTGATCATAATGAGAGCTCTCATAGCTGTCCCACAAAGGAAAATCCCCAAAAGACAGATTGCTGCACTGAGACATATATTAGATCTAGTCTACCAGGAGCAGATCTTTTATAAACCTAATAGGCCTTAATTGTCCATTCAGGTGCAAGCTACCCCATAAAACTTTGAATGACAACAGGGGTAAATATGAAAAACCATGTTGTATCAGATCAAAAGCCTCAATGCTGTGACCAACCATTTGCCATAGAAGACTCACATGCTGGTATCTTACAATACAATATTGCTGTCTACCCCCATTAGCTACTGTGTGAATATCTAAGGTCAGAGTGAAGATGGGCACAAATGATGCTGTTGGTTCACAAAAGGTTTGGTTATAAATGGTTCAGCAAGAGGTTGTGAATTCGGATGGCAAACCTGTTGCACAGTCAGTTCCACAACTGCTTTGCACAATTGTTTGTGCAACAAAACTAAGCTAGACACCTCCCTTGTGCTGACTCTGAACATGCACAACTGCTGGGCACAATGGGGCCTTACATTAATGCCTAATGCAATGACATTATCATGGATACAGGCCACAAATTATTTTATCCTTGAGCTGGGTCCAAATACCTTCTGAACACATGCAGCATGTCCTCTGCAACAAGAAGAAATGGTCTGGTGACTGGGCTCTGGCAGTTCAGATTTCCCTTGGTTGGCATACACCATTTGCAAGAGCCCAGAGCTTGTGAATGGACTGAGCTGTGTATTTGTTAATTTTACTTGTCAGCAAGCAGCCAAGCCTGTGGTTAAATGGGGGTGGCGTGCGGCTAATTTGGGGCTGCAGCTGGCTGTGTGCGTCACGTCCTGGAAAGGGGGAAGCGGTCAGTCACTCCCAGCTCCAGGCTCCAGCCCTTGCAATTAGTCCAGAAGTGCTGAAAGACGGGTGGAACTCAGGCTGAATCACCACCAAAGAGCAGGCAGAATGGCTGAGAGTCAGGCAAACTGCAATGAACCAACATCTATGGGGACAGGAGAGAAGGGCATGGACTGGGTAATGAGTGGTGGTGGGCAGAGGGGCTTGAGTTTCCCCTTGAATTGCCATTTATCCTGGGAAACCCCAGGCTGAAGGGACTAAAAAATGTCCTGGCCAGCTGGGCCAGTTGAAGCACTAAATGCCAAATTTCTCCTTTGTCACAGGACCTTATCGCGTATACATATACATATGTAGCTGAGTGAAAATGGATTTTACTGCGTGCCTCACTGTCCTCAAGGCAGCCCCATGCCATTGCCGGGTGCTAAGCCATCCCCAATCACGGCTCAGCCAAGTGATTTTGCTCTGCCGGAAAGCTTCCACCTTTCAAAATTCACATGCCTGAGCCTTGATTGGGGATGGCTTAGCGCCAAGCAATGGCATGGGGCCACCTTGAGCGCAGCTTGCAATAAAATGTTTTTTCACTTGGCCACACGCGTCCCCTGCCTGTGCCCAGATTGGGGCCAAAAGTTTGTGCTATAAGGTCCACAGTCTTATGGGTAGATTAAAATGTGGCAATGGTGACGAAGTAGGAAGCCAGGCAAGAAGACTGGCACTGGCTGGAGCCTCATCCTGCCTTGCAGACTCCGGTTGCTACTGCACAGGGTTAGCAATGCCACCTTCTTTTTCCATTCCTCCCCGCTTCACCTGACAGGCCCAGAAGGCGGAAAAGGAAAGGAGGTAAGTAGAGATGACCTTGTGCTGTACAGTGATTTTGTCAGTGGCTTGAGCTTAGGAATGAACACCACACAGAAACACCACTTCCAAACAGCCTTGAGAGAGAAATGGGAGTCTCTTTACTCTCTGGGGCTGCTTGGAAGTTTCTCTCTTCACACCAGCTAGGGTAGAAAAACAGAAAAAGAGAGCTGTTAGCTTGGTACTGGTATTGAGGCTGAAGCATAATGGCAGAAAAAGCACAATGATTAATGTGTTGAGTTTGCATAATCAGCATGCAAATTAATAATATGCATAATAATTTGCACAATATGCAAATTAGATGCCTAGATATGAGGGACTGGGATATGGCAACCCTAGTTCCCCCAGAGTAAGCTGGGGAACCTGACTCTCCCCTTCCAGAATGATCTGGCCAAATTGGACTACTAAGTTCTACGTAGTTGAGCTTCCTCTAGAATTACCAATCAGAACCACCAAGCACCAAGAAATATTAAGACAGTGATTGACATTGAGCCCTCCTATGAATAACAAAAGATTCCTGCAATCTCTTTTGGGCACACTTGCTTGGGAGTAAACTACCCTGGACACTTCTAAGTCCACATTGTGCTTATAAGAGTCTTCCTACATAAGTATGTTTCAAAATGATTATGGATGGGAAGAGTAATTTGCCCTCCCCCTCCAAGTACCTGGAAAAATGGAAAATAAAGAACAACCTGCCTGTCAGTGCTAAGCTGTGTGAGTGTTGTGTGCCTTCAAGTTGTTTCCGAGTTATAGCAACCTAAGGCCTTGGGCACATCACACTTTCTCACCCTCAGAGGAAGGCAATGGTAAAATCCCTGTGATGAAACTTGCCAAGAAAATTCCATGATAGGGTCATCATAAATCTGAAATGACATAAAGTCACATGTCCAAGAGGAACCTATCTTGGGGTTTCTTGGCTAAATTTGTTCAGAGGAGGTTTGCCATTTTGCCTTCCTGTAAGGCTGAAAGCATATGACTTGTCCATGGTTACCCAGTGGCTTTTATGGCTGAGCAGGGATTCGAACCCTGATCACCAGAGTCAAAGTCCAACACTCAAGCCACTACACCACACTGGATCCCTCCACATTTCAAAAAAGATTCCAGGATCCCTGATTGACTGAGGAGGAGGAGCAGGAAGAGGAACGGTGGTCTGCTGCCTTTTACAGATACAGAGAAAAGGGGCTCTCAGTAGTCAGTAGTGAATGTATGTTAATGAAGGATAGAGGCTAAGAGCAATGGCCATTACTGGAACTCTAGATCACTTTTAATTAGGAATGGGAATTATGTAGTCCCATACATGTAATTGAACTGCAACTCCAAGCATTCCTCACTAGGTTTGCTACAGCTGCTGGAAGTTGTAGTCAAAACATTGCTATAGGGCTACATGATTCTCATTTCTGCCTGCCCTAAAGGTAGGCTAGTTTAGAGTGGGAGCACATGTTCTGGAGAATAATTCTAGAGCTTGGAAAGATTATTTTTAGTTCCCAGAATCTCCAAGCCAGAATGTTCACAGTAAAAATGTGAATTTTTCAAGGTATTGACTATAGTACCATTTTGTTTCACCAGGCCTCTCCCTGTAGTAGCCTCTGCAAAGCAACATGAAGATCTTCACTGACATTGCTTGTTATTTGTCACATGTAACGCCAACACGACCTGGGCTAAAATTGAATATGACCTTGGCTCAACAATAGTCAGGAAAAATGCTACACTGGTGGAAATGTGCCTGCAAGCTATTCTTTACCCATTTCCTTTTTACTGAGGTTTGCTAAACTGGACTGGTCTTTGAAAATGCTCCATCTACACTTTAGCTGCCATTCCAGTTCTTCTTCAGCACTGTTGAGAACTGGAATGAGCAGCTGGGGAGCTTTCAGATGCCATTGGGCTGCAACTCCATCATCCTTCATCCTTATGGTCTGGAGGATGATGGGAGCTGCAGTCTTCCCATATTTCCAGCATGTTCCCCATGTCTGATTCAGTATCGGGTTAGTTTTGACAGGTTTTCCAAATGGCAAAAAGGGACATTTGAAATGTATAACCTTCAGGGTTGACAGTCAGAAAGCAGCTACTAACAAGTTTGGATTTTCTTTACATACTAGATGAAATTATTAATTTCAGTTAATTTAACTGTGTACAATCAACCCCATTCATATATTATGGGGTGCACTGCACACATTTCTGTCTTTATGCAAGGCCCACGTTCCAAAATATAGGATTTTTGGCATCTTGGTACAATCTTTGTTATTGTGTGCCTTCAAATCATTTCTGACTTATGGCAACCCTAAGGCAAACCTATCATGGGGTTTTCTTGGCAAGATTTGTTCAGAAGTGGTTTGCCATTGCCTTCCCCTTAGGCTGGGAGCATGTGACTTGCCCCAGTGGGTTCCATGGCCTAGTGGAGAATTAAACCTTGGTCTCCAGAGTTGTAGTCCAACATTCAAACCACAATGCCACAAAACCTCTGACAAAGAAACTTCTTTTTAAACAAAATACTTTTATGTCAGCCCAGCCATCTTTACTTCCTTGTCCTCTGCATAGCTGGATTTTTTTAGTTGCATTGGCATTGTGATGATGAAGGAGAGCTGGGGAAACACAGACTTTCAGTGCTAGAATGCAGCACCTTGTCTGCAGTAAACAATACAGCCTGAGTTGAGAGAGAATGATATTCTGTCCTAGCCTTCAGCTGGGGTCTGGAAAGTTCAGAATGTTTGTGTTTGCTTATGCAAGGCTTACCTGACTTGGTTGTTTCATTTCACCTGTGCAAATTGTTAGTGCTAAATAAAAGTTTGCTGAAACATATTGAACTGCTTCTGTTTTATGCAGTGTATGAACCCATCCCTGTTCTTTCCATGTTATTTCTACCTTTGGTGTCAAATTTTATGTTCAAGAAGTAATGCCTAGGAACATTCTGCCCATCTACAGGATGAGTCTCCCTTATCTGAAACACTTTGGACCAGAAATGTTTGGGATTTAGGGATTTATTTATTTATTTTGGATTTTGGAATATTTGCATATACATAATGAGATATCTTGGAGATGCAATCCGAGTCTAAATATGAAATTCATTTTTGTTTTGTATATGGAAGCATGGCATAGTGGTTTGAGTGTTAGACTATGATTCTGGAGAGCAGGGTTCAATTCCCTACTCAGCCATAAAACCTACTGGGGGACCTTGGGCAAGTCACACCCTCTCAGCCTCAGGAAAAGGCAATGGAAAACCTACTCTGAATAAATCTTGCCAAGAATACCCATGATACATTTGCCTTAGGGTCACCATAAGTCAGAAACAACTTGAAGGTACCCAACAACATACACCTTGTACACGTAAACCATAAGTAATTTTATTCACAATATTTTAAAATAAAGTTTGTGTCCACTGAGCCATCAAAAAGCAAAGGTGTCACAATCTCTGCCATCATGTGGAAAATTTTGGATTTTGGAGTATTTCAGATTTCAGAATTCTGGATAAGGGAGACTCAACCTGTCCCTTGTTAACTGAAGTATATAAAAAGAAATGTTTTCCAGTTCTCACATAAGAGGCATCCCTTTAAAGTATGGGAGTTGGGACACCTGCCAGCCTGATAAGGGACAAATTTTCTGGCACTAAAATAAGGGATATTTCATACAATAAGAGACATTTTGCTACCCTAATTGATAGATGGCGTGTAAAGTTCCTCCTAGGTGGAAATATGCCTCCCATCTCCTCTCTCACCTCCCTTAAGGATGCCTTTATCATCATGCATCTGTCTATAGGGACATAGCCAGATGCTTCTCAGATGCCCACAACTTGCTCTCCACTGGTCACTACATGGTAGTGTTAGGGGTTTGAGCAAGAGACTGGTGGGTTTTAAGGGGGTGGGATTGTTATCTGAAGGAGGTAGTAAATCTCCCCACCACCACCACCACCACCACCACCACCACCATACCCCCAGTGTATGTTAGTAACAGGAGGACAGGCATACCCTTTTGCAACCAATAGTTAATGGCAATCCTAGATGGCAATTTAAGGGAGAGCATTGGACTATGACTCTGGAGAGCAGGCTTTGAATCCAGGCTTGGCCATGGAAACCCACCAGGTGCCCTTGGGCAAGCCACACTTTCTCAGCTCCCTCTGAAGAAACTTGCCAAGATAACCCTGTGATAGATTTAGCTTGAGGAAGATGTGAGATGTAAGACACCCATGCTATAGTCTCTCCCTGGCCTCATAATGCACTGGAGTTCAGTAGATGATACTGAGGTTCATTGATAATGGATATCACAAATACTCCGGAAGGAAATGTAGGCAAATAAGAAGCAGTTGTTTTGGAGTGACTTCCTAAAGGTGGATGGTTGGAGATGGGGAAGAGAGCTGGTTTGCCTTAGTAAGTTCCCAAAGGATGTTGCTTGATCAGCCCTTTTCCCATAAGACCAGTTCTTCCAAAGGCAGAAGCAGATCTCAGTTGCTCTGGTAGCAGCCTCATCTGTCACTGTTTATCTTGACCCCAGCTCTCTCTCACCAGCTGTCAGGTAGTGAACAGCTCAGCCCTCAAGGCAGGCCTGGTGCTTGGGTGACAGTCATGCCCCATGACAGCCCTTTCTGTTCCTAAAAGCAGGAGGCTTGCTGGGTAGGAGGACAATCACTCCATAGTTTGAGAGCACATTCTGCCCTGCTGGGGCCCTGCAAGCACAGAGGGACTCTCTGGTTCCCTCTCCTCCTGCCTCCAGTAGAGAAGGCAAAGGCGTGAGAAAGGGGCAAGGTCATGATTCCCTCTCTCTGGCCCAGTTTCTCTGGCTCCTGGATCTCAGATGACTCAGCTGCTGGCCTTGCATTGCAGGCTGAGCTCCTCCGAAGACAAGAGCCAGAGAAGGCAGGGGTGGGGTGAATAGATAGATGGTCTTGCAACTTGTTGAATGCCTGTGCCACTCCATCCTACAGGGCCACATGCAATAAAGCAACATTCCCTAGCAGCACTTCACATTTGTTTTTTAATTAATTAATTAATTATATTCCGCCTTTTCCCCAAGTTGGGAGTCAAGGCAGCTCACAATACACAGACGCACACATTAAAACAACACTTTATCTGCTGTGGCCTTTTCTAGCTGCCTCTCTCTTTAAGTCTCACTTTTCTCCCAACATCTATCTAGCTATCTGTCTCTCTGTCTAGCTAGCTATCCATCTACTGTCCTATCTAATGTTCTATCCATCTACTTATCTACCTACCTAGCATCCTATCCATAAGTCTTTCTCTCTCTCTTGTCCCTCTCTCTAGTCATACATCATCCTATCTATCTATCTATCTATCTATCTATCGACCTAACTACCTACCTACCTACCTACCTACCTACCTATTGACATACCTATCTAATGTCCTAATCTATCTAGCCACCCAATGTCCTCTCTTTCTTTCTATCTACCTTACCTATCTAATGTCCTATCTACCTACCTGCCTGCCTGCCTACCTATCTAAGGATCTATCTGTCTGTCTGTCTGTCTGTCTGTCTGTCTTTCAGTCTGTCTGTCTGTCTGTTGTTCTATCTATCTATCTGGAACAAAATCTGGTATTTTATGATATTTTTAATCTGCTAATACACACACACACACACACACACACACACACATATATATATATATATTTGTACTTCTTGTTGTTGTGTGCCTTCAAGTCATTTCTGACTTTTGTTGCTGTTGATAACCACCCTCAACTCGATCTCAACCCATGCTGACCCTGCTAATGAAACATCTCCAAGACCCCCTGGGTCTTGGGAAGTGGGGGGGGGGCAGATTAAAAATATCATAAAATACCAGATTTTGTTCCAGATAGATAGATAGAACAACAGACAGACATACATACAGACAGACAGACAGACAGAAAGACAGATAGATAGATCAACCCATGGTGACCCTGCTAATGAAACATCTCCAAGACCCCCTGTTCTCCACTGCTCTGCCCAGCTCCTGCAAACTCATACTCGAGATCTCTTTAATACAGTTCATCCACCTAGCATGCGGCCTTTCTCTCTTTCTACTTCCTTCCACCTTTCCTAGCACTGTTGTTTTTTCCAGTGATTCATGCCTTCTCATGATGTTTCCAAAGCACAACAACCTCAGTTTTCTCATCTTGGCTTCCAGGGTCACATACATACATGTCACATCCATGCATGGTAATAGGGAATACAGTGGCTTGTATGATTCTAACTTTTATGCTCAGTTATATATCTTTTATATATGTGTTGCCAAGCCTCCAGTTATAAGATGAACATGCTTGCAAAAATATAAGCAGGTTGTATGTGCCTTTGATCCAAAGGGGAGAGTGTGTTCTTTAGCTACAACGTCCAGGATTCCCCAGCCCCTGCCCCTGCCCCCTGAAAGTGACTTTTCTGAGCTTATGCACACAGATGTGTTCCCTCACCTTTCCAGAGCAGGTGGCACCTCATTTCTGGATTTGTACAAAATAAACGCATCAGTCTTGAGACAGCATGCTATCCCCCCCTGGCCGCCACACCTGCTTTCCCCTCCCTCACAGGTCCCACCTGCAGCAAATCTGGCCTCTTGCTCTCCTTCACTGAGGTCCGAATAGGAGTTGAAAGTGCTCTCCAAGGCCATGGGGGAATCCATGGGTTTGCACCATCCTTTCCACTCAATAAGGTGGGCCACCCTTCCTTGGGCCATGGCCGTGGGCTTGGTCACATGATCCTTCACCACCTGTGAAATACCTGCAAAGAAAGGGAAAGGAGTTAACTAGGGAGGTGGATCAGGATGCTCCAAAGAACTGTTTGATATGATGGGTCTTTGAAGATGGGCTAGATCATTGGGGTGGGGATTCTCAGCCCCTCTTCAACCCAGTGTTGGTGGAGGTCCAGCCCCCTCCCCCCCACTTCCCATTCTGGTATCAATGTTTGCAGAACCACCAATTTGAGCCTTAGAGGCCTCAATTTACCTATCATTAAGCGGATAGGAGGAAAATCAATTCATTCAGTTGTATGTATATCTTTATTAGTACAAATTCAGTTTACTTGAAGGAATGCCTCCTCCCAAATAAACCTTTCCACACACTCCATTCCTCTGGAAAGAATCTCTTACAGTCATGACAGACCAGGCTGGTAGTGACTTCCCGGAGAAGATTTTCTGCTGCCGCTCCAAAAATTTGGAACAACCTGCCAGGAGAGATTCACCAACTACCCTCTCTCGAGGCTTTCAAAAAGGTGATAAAAAAATACTCTTTGGGCAGGCCTACCCTGATTGATTATATTATTATGATTATGGCCAGAACCTTCTACACTCCCCTGCTATTTTATCAGTTGCAAATGTTAACTAATTTGATTTTATTGTTAGGTATTTATGTATGGTTTTACTGTGTTTTTAATTCTTTTAGGAGGGAGGTTTCAGGTTGGGGGATGGGGGTTTCTGTCAATTTAATTATTTGTATTGTAGAAATTCTGATGTTACCTGCCTCAATCCCCAAATGGAAGAGGCAGGATATAAATATTATTATTATTATTATTATTATTATTATTATTTCAAGATTTGGTGCTGGAGAAGAGTGCTGAGGATGCCATGGACAGCCAAAAAGACAATCACATGGGTCCTAGAACAAATCAAGCCTGAAATCCCCCTGGAAGCCAAGATGATAAAGTTAAGGTTGTCATACTTTGGTCACATCATGAGAATGAATGACTCATTGGAAAAGACAATAATGCTAGGAAAGGTGAAGGGATAAAGAAAGAGAAAAAGTCTGCATGCTAGATGAATGGACTCTATTAAGGAGGTCAGAGGCATGAATTTATAGGACTTAAGCAAAGCAGTGGAAAATAGGAAGACTTGGAGATGTCTCATCCACAGGGTTGCAATGAGGTAGGATCAACCCAAGGGTGGCTAACAACAAACAACAACTGGAATGGAAAATTAATGCATTAAAAATGCATTCTGAAATAGCACATTCCAGTCTGCTACTGCCAGACTCTGTTACTTCTTTCCACACCATGGGTGCACCAACCTCAGGTTTGCAAAATGCCATTTAAACTTGAGTTTCAATCACAAGCCTGCTCACCCCTGATTTAAACCAAAGTAAGTCATAAAAACCTGACTCTGAAATGCATTTAGGAGTGTTCAGCTTTTGCACACACCTCTCCCCCACACACATCAGTGCTTGCCACTTGGGATGTCACAGCTTCGGTTCAAGTGACAGATATCACGTAATGGGTGACAGACTAGCCACAGTTGGTGCTATCAATCCTCTGCCTTTCCTCCTGGTAGTTAAATAATTATGGGGGCCTACGAAGAAGGAACTGGTGGAAACAGTTTCGCACATTCAGATTTTCAGGTTAAATCTGTAATGATTGCAAATACTGCGTAACATGGTGAGAACTCATTCACTGACAAGCTGCAGTTTGTTGGTCCAGCAGACCTGACCTTGGATGTGCCCAAGAAAGGGGATCAAGCTGTAGGAAGTGGAAAAATTTCACCAACATGTGCCATGGGTCCACATTCTGCACTAGATATTTTGGGTGCTTATAATTTTTTTTTTTTAATTTCTAGCTCCTCTGTAAGAGACTGCAGAGTTTCACACGTAGAGCTGAATTAGATGTCAGAGCTACTTAAATACAAATAACTGTGTCCACTATGTAGAAAACTGAAAGCAAATCAGGAGCATGAGTGAAGAACACAGAAACCTCTGCTTGTTGTTGTTGCTGTCTGTCTTCAAGTTGTTTCAGACTTATGGCAACCTTAAGGCAAACCTCCAAACATGGCACTACCTTTACATGGTGATAGGAATGTGTGCTCCTGTGTAGAAAGAACAGGGGGACCAGATATCCTCCTTTTCCATGTCCTACATCTCAAGCTTCTACCCAGGAGAAACTAAGAAGCCAGTTGAGTAACACCACATTTGCTGTTCCCCTTTCAGAAATTTGTCCACTTGGCAGCCTCTGCTCACCACAAATATCAGGACAGGATGGATCCTTCTTCTTTTTTAGGACTAGCCTCCAAAGCTCATGGCATGTTTGTTTCTTGGAGGGGCAAAGCAAACTTGTTAGGCAATGGGCTGCTTGAGGACACAATGCAAATGCTGAAAGGATTTTTCCCTTTAATTTCAGCACAATGGTTTAATGAAAGGAATAATTTAAATGTCAATTTAGTCAAGGGTTTGTTTCTAGAATCATAGAGTTGGAAAAGACCACAAGGGCCATCCAGTCCAACCACCTGCCATGCAGAAACTCACAATTCTAGTAAAATACTGTACAATTTTAAGCCTTTCTCTTACTCAGAGTTGGGTAAATATATTGCAAGCCGATAAGACATTTTAACTGAGATAAGTTCATCAGAAAAATACAGTTGAGTACATAATAAAATACAGCATATATAATACAGCTGTAAATAAACCATATGAAATGAATTTATATTTATATTAGTGGTTTTAGCTTTTATTTTGTAAAGTCCTACACTTTGTGGTGCTTTGTCCTCCTTTACAGTTATGACATCTGATCACCCTGGGCAAAATGCTATGATAAAGCAGCAGTAGTGCTGTGGTAGGGTCTCCCATGTCAGTCAGGCTTTTCCTGAAAAGCCAGAAGAAATGAGCCAAGCAGCTACTGGGAAGCAGCAGAAGTGGGCAGTGACACTGGCGGAGGATCTCTCAGAGACAACTACAGTGGCACCATAGATAACATTTGTTCGTATTGTGCAGAAGGAGGCAAGGTAAATCTCATTTTACCATAAAAACCCTATGGTGGAACAATCCAATATAAAACAAGAGATTGTGTCAAAAGATGAAACATCCAGGTCAGATGGCGCTCAGTGATCTACTGGGGTAGCACTGTGCCTAATGGCACAACTGGACTCAAGCCGAAAGGAGGTTCAGCTGTTGACCTGCTCAGAGATGAAAGGAAAGTCCAAAGCTGCACAACACATACTTTAGGAATATGGAATGTGAGAAACATAATTCAGGGGAAGCTAGACATAGAAAAACAAGAAAAGGAATGTATGAACATTGCAGTCCTTGGAGCGAGTGAGCTAAAGTACTGTACAGCCTTGCATTTTGGGCTTGTAGAGACCCTTTGAAGACTTCTTCCAAAATGCACCCAGGGATTATTTTTTTCTTTCACCAGCCTCCTTTTTTAATTATGATTTTTATTTTGGTAGCCAAAACACTACACGTATGCTGTAATCATTAAGAGAGAGAATGAAAACCCTTATGCATGTCTTAATAAATGCTACCTTTCAGGCTCATTAAAATCAAAAAATGTGCGAGCATCTATGTGTGGCACATTCCTTCAGGTATTTCTTCTGATCAGGCTTCACATAAATGAATGAGAGATGTGCAAGCATCCACACAACATGATCAATAGGGACATACACCTGGGTGGGTCAAATCTAAGCATTTATACATTTCTGAATCATTCAGTCTGGTTCACTCCACAAAAATTTCCCAGTCAATTGTATCTCTGAACTGTTATGTTGTTGTTATGCAGACCCTATCATAGGATCCTCTTGGCAATAATTATTCAGAGGAGGTTTGCCATGGACTTCTTCCAAGGCTGAGGGAGTGTGACTTGACCAAGGTCACCCAGTGAATTTCATTGTCTAATTCAAACCATGGTGTCCCAGAGTTCTGGTCAAACCATTCTATCACACTGGCTCTCTGAGATTGTCTCTTCTGTTAAAGAGATTCAAAATGGTTTCCACATTTCCTTTGCTAACTATTTTACTTAGGCTTAATCACATTCTGGGTTTTATTCTTCCCTAAAATGGTGACACCCACATCAGACCATATTGATCCAGGCGTCAAGTGGGAGAGAAGAACTTTTGAACCTGATCCCCTTACCCATCACCATTCCCTTCTCCTTTTGTGTCACGTCTTCTTAGATTGTAAACCTGAAGGCAGGGAACTGTCTAATTAAAATAATAATTGTAAGACACTCTGATAGCCTTTAGGGCTGAAGAGCAGGGTATAAATAAATATTATCATTATTATTATTATTATTATTATTATTATATTCCCCGGTTCTTACCATGCAAGGAGGACCGGGCAAGGGCTGCAATCTCCTGGATGGTGAGTGCTCTCCGGGACTTGGGTAGCATTTCGACAGTGTCTTCAACATTTACCTTAAAAAGAAAAGTGAAGTCAGAGGTTACCTCAAAGAAGGCTCAGACAGGTGACAATAACCTGTCATTTTGTGTATGTATAGCCTACACATTGGGGCAGCATCTACAATGCAGAATTAAAGTCATTTGACACAGCTTTAATGGCATGGCTCCATCTATGGAATTCCGGGATGTGTAGTTTTGTGAGATATTTAGCATTCTCTGTCAGAGGGCTCTGGTGTCACAACAAACTATAGATCCCAGGATACCATAAGATGGAACCATGGCAGTTAAAGCAGTATCGAACTGCATTAATTCTGCAGTGTGGCAGCAGCCTGAAACTTATGGTAGATTAATTCACATGGCATTTTGGACAAAATCACTCCTAAATCTCCAGCATTTATCTCTCTCCCTCCCCCCTCTCTCTCCCTCCACATTGACACACTCTAACATATGGGAGATTTATTAATACCAGAGTTTAGAAAAGTCACGGTTTTGGGATTATAGTCACTATGTGTGGTGTCTCTTTGTGTTACATTTGACAGGGCTGCTCCACCTTTAATAGATTTGCAGAAGAGGGAATTTTAGCAGGTGTTGCTAGTATGACAATTCCCTCTTCTACACAACCATCAACAGGACAGGACCCCTGTACACTACTGTGTTTTGCCTAGCTACCCTACTTTGTGTGTATCTACACATTGAAAGGTACGGAAGAATAATCCATATGACAGCATGTCAGTGAGCAACAGAAATTTTGACAAGGGGACAGAAAGGAATAGCAGCATTTTTGTAGTGTTGTCTAGAGGGAAGTGGCATGTGATGTAGTGGATAAAGTGATAGAGTAGGACTTGGGAGATCCCAGTTCAAATCCCCAACTGAGCCATAAAATTCACTGGGTGGCCTGGATACAATCATTGTCTCTCAACCTGACTTGCCTCATAAGGTTGTTGCTGGGAAGATAAGATCCATATAGCCCATGCATTGAATCCATGAAAGAAAGGCAGGATATCAATGTAACTAATAAATACACATAAATGAATGGCCCAGCAGAATGAATATGAGAAACAAAGAAAAGGGATGAGTTGAAGCTCAAGCCCACAAGCTATGTGACAGTTTGGGTGGGTGGATGCAGCGTTGTCAATGGATAAGGAGCTCATTCAAGAAGAGGAGAGCTTAGGAATAAAAATGAAAAAGTTTGCCAATCCAGGGCGGGGAAAACAGTTCAGCTTTTTTATTTATTTTTCTGTGCATTCAGTGGTTGTGAAAGGCACATTAATGAGTAATGTGTTTCAATCCTATTTTAGTTTATTTCTATTTTAATGTTCACTTTTGTATGACTTTAATTGTATTTTTTTAAAATTATAAGCTACTTTGTGTTCCAACTTGGGGGGGGGGGAATTGTAATAATAATATTGTGTTCTAACTTGGGGGGAGGGATTATAATAATAATATGGATCCAAGTGCAAAAGTAGTTTGCATTCAACTCGACAGGAGGGAGCAGAGAGGAGGTAGTCCTGGTAGGCTTGTTGTTATTTCCTTTTTTCAGGCTTTTCTAAACTCAGGACTGTAAATAAATTCCTGCACCACTTAAAATAGTACTTTTGTATATTCTTTCTCATCAATAGATCTTTCAGGGAGGTCCCTCCTGGTCTCTGTCCTGCTACCCTCACAGCCGCCAAGTATATTTGGTGGAAACACGGGAGAGGACCTTCTCTGTGGCTGCTCCTAGGCTCTGGAATGCCTTTCCCAGCAAGGCTAAGACTGGCACCTTTCTGCAGTTTTCCGCAAGCAGGTAAAACCCTTTTTATTCTAGCAGGCCTTTGAGAATTGATTTGTCAGGGAAACAGGCCTTGTATAATATGCTGAACCTTTGTATGTGTGGCTGTTTTCATTTGCTTTAACTGGTTTCAAATGTTATGGTGGTTTAATTGTCTCCTTCTTGTCTCTGTCTCGCTCTGTGTCTCAGAGGTATACAGCCTCCTCTGAATGTCTAGCTTCTATTTCAAAAACATGATGAACGGCCCTCTTGATGTCCTTATTCTCCAAGAGTTTGTTGATTCCTTTTTTAAAAAGCCCCAAAAAACAAATGCGATCTCAGCTGGTGAGCAACCCTACAACTTGTGGCGCAGCAGTGAGCTCTATAACTTAATTGTGCATTGTGGAATCCCTCAAGAGAGCTCAAAGAGCTTACGTTTAAGAACCTGCGCTTTTTGTAAAAATTCCCCACAGATCTGTCGTGCTTTCTAAACAGAGTCCTTTTTTTCCTTCTCCAAAGGCTGCGGTGACATCACAAAGCCGTTGTCAGGGCCGGACTGGGTCCGTGAAAGACGTGCTGTCTAGTTCCAGGCGCCCAAGATCAGGGGCCTGAGTGGGATGCTAATTCTAAAATCTGAATTGCACCAAGCTTCTGGCATGAGGCTGAGTCTGCAGCAAAGGGCCTTCTGAAGTTTCCAGTCCCACTTATTCATTCCACTAACCTCAGCTTAATTCTGGTACAGTACTGCACACTGAGTTCAGTGTGCAAAAATAGTTTGCAACTCAGCTGCGGGGAGAATAGAAAAGAGGGCAGAATCTTTCCCTTCCATTAGGCTCAGACAAAAGCAAACTGCTGCAGTCTCTTCTACCTTGTGTGTTCCCCCTCCTTAATCTCTTTTTGCAATCTTGACCATGCTCTGATGCCGCTTGGCCATGCAAGTTTGGTCTTCCTTGTGAGATTTTGGAGTGTATGTTCTCAAAGTGGAGAAACCACGCAAAGGTATTTGTACTGTATTCTCCTATAGTGGGGAGAATACTTTGCAAACTAGACATCATGCATGCAAGCATAAACAACATGAAGATTTCTACCCCTGCAAATGAAGTTACCCCTCATTGTGTACAATTATAACAGTTACATTGTACTTTAATTCCAAAGAAAAGAAAACAATTGCAGGTAAATTGTTATTTGTTTCTGCCTAATTAAAAAAAAAAGACCACAATAGCACTCCAGTGCTTCTGATTGGTAGTGCCAGAAAATACACACCTGAAAACCCTTTGAGGCATGAGCAAACAATGTTACTTGCAGAAATGTTGTTCCAAGTAAATCCCTATTTCCCAACACTGCATTTACTGAAAAGCAATGGTTCTTATACTCAAGAAGTACAACTATAGTGGACCCTCAGTATCCGCTGGGGTTTGGTTCCAGAACTCCCTGTGGATACCAAAATCTGTGGATGCTCAAGTCCCATTATATATAACGACATAGTAAAATGGTGTCCCTTATATTTTAAAAAATGGCAAAACTAAGGTTTGCTTTTGGGATTTTTTTGGGGGGGGGATTAATGCAGCTAACTCCACCTTTTATGATTTCGCTTTCTGCCCAGCAGGCATATACTGTATATGCCACTATGTATATGCAGTATTTGGAGGGTTTTATACAACCATGTTTCCTCGAAAATAAGACAGTGTCATATTAATTTTTGCTCTAAAGATGTGCTAGGTCTTATTTTCAGGGGATGTCTTATTTTTCCATGAAGAAGAATTCACATTTATTGTTGAAGAAAAAATATCAACATTTATTATATACTGTATATGTATTTCTCCTCACACTCCTTCTCGTCCCCTCCGTTCTGGTAGTCAAGGTCTTCTGTCCCAGCCGGATTTGTCCTTTCTCACTTGCTGCCCCTCACTCCTGGAACCTTCTTCCCCCACATATATGCCTCATCACTTCTCTAACCCGTTTCAAAATCAAGTTAAAGACTATATTGTTTAGGGAAGCATTCCCAGGATTGTGCCGTCTGCCCCAGGATGCCTAGTTTTAACTATGTATTAAGAAGCCAAGCCCTCCCTCAAGTCCATCTGCCTTGGTCCAGGCCCCAGAGGGAAAGAAGAACCACTGGACCTCATCCCCTTCCCACCACTTTCCCCTTTTCCTTTTGTGTTGTCTCTTTTAGACTGTAAGCCTGAGGTCAGGGAACTGTCTAAATATAAGATTGTATGTACAGCACACTGCAGCAGTTTGCTTTTGTCTAAGCCTACTAAGACTTCTCCCAATCTTCTCCTTTCCCTTTGCCCAGTCAATTGTGCAAACTATTGTAGCACTTCGAATTTGAAGTTTGTTTGCAGCAATTCAAAACCTGAGGACAAAGGGGAGGAAGTGGGAGGAGGAGAGATACAGTAAACTGGAACATTAAAAGCAGTCAAAATAGAAAGATGGTAGAAGATTAACCAGGACTGTTCCTCCCAATCTGGGCCAGCTGGATTGTACTATATGGGCATATGAGAAGGCAGTAGATTTAGAGGAATAGGTACACTTTCCCACAGTCAATGTAAAAAACCCTTAATCGCTATTATCACTACTTTTTAAAAAACTTAAAGTGTTAATTTGTCAATTTTCTAACTATTGTTCTTGTGTGCCTTCAAGTCATTTCCAACTTATGGCAACCCTATCACAGGGTTTTCATGGTAAGATTTGTTCCAAAGAGATTTGCTATGCCCATCCCCTGAGGCTGAGAGAGAGGCTTTCATGGCCAAGCTGGTTTTCGAACCCTGGTCTCTGTAGTCATAGTCCAACACTCAAACTACTACACCACGCTAAGGATAACAAAATGCTCTGAAGGACCTCGGAACTATAACTGTTACTGAATTGCTTTTTGAAGGTAACTTTCAGCTTTACTAGCTGTTCCTGTCTATCAAGATGGCTTTACTTATCTCCAGATTTTATCTGTTTATATATTACTGCCTCATGCTGAGTCAGGCAACAGATCCTATGGCCCCAAATCATCTTCTGTTCTGACTGAATGTAGCTCTCTGAGGAGTTTATCAGATAGGAGGAATTTCTCTTTGTTTTGAATGGAGCCAATTGGAGTCAATTCGAATTCATGTGAATTCGCTAGTTTAGCGAATTTACGTGAATTCCAATTGTGTTCGGAATGCGTTCAGAATGATTTCCCATTACCAGAAAATGACTGCCCATTGCCCAAAATTGCATGAGATGCTTTAATACAAAATAACGTAAAACCCATGATTGCATTCGGAATGATTTCCCTTTTGCCCAAAATTGCATGAGATACTTTAATACGTAATAACATGAAACCCCATGATTGCGTTTGGATTGCCATTAGATTATACTTCCAATTTCCGTCTCTGATAAACTCCCAAGAATTCAGAAAGAGATCTTTCCATACTGGTTACCTGGGATCATTTTAAAATCAATGAATGAGTGGTCTTTATAGACAAACTTAGAAACAATAAGAAACTGCCATAATACAGTAGCTCCTTAGTATCCACTGGGGTTTGGTTCCAGGACCCCTGTGACTACCAAAATGGATGCTCACATCCAAGGGGGCAGTAAAATGGTGTCCCTTATATAAAGTGGAGAAATCAAGGTTTGCTTTTTGGCATTTCTTTATCTTTGAATATTTTCAAGCTGTGGATGGTTGAATCTGTGGATATGGAGGTCTGCTGTACATTGCTTTCCATATCCAACATTTACTCATTAGTTATGTAAAAGAGAAATGTTGGGAATCGCTTCAAAGATTCCCTAAATGCTTTGCAACGTGCATTGGGGTTCCATGGACCATAGATCAAATCCAGCTTCTGCTGGGCTGGAATCTGCTTGTCACCAGATTTGGGGCAGAATTGGATGCAGAATTTGTGGATATGGAAGGGCAACTATATTATATCCTGCCTAGCCTGGTGCCCTAACTAAGCCTCCCAGCAGGCAAACTAACTAACTGTTCTTCATCTTCTTCATCTGGTGTCTTGCAGGAATGCTTTATGACCCTACCTTGAAAAGAATGCATGATAAAACAGCAATATGGGGATTAAAAGACCTATTTTGGGCCCTTACCTAAAACAGGTGTCTCTATTCGCTTTCCAGGTTCTGCAGCTCTAGTAGTGTTATGGCCAGCTACTGAATGATCCACCATGGCATCATGACCAGATGCACCGATAACCATGCACAAAGAAAACCTATTTAATTTTTACTATTTCCTCCTTGTCTCTTCATTTCACCCCCCCCCCCCTTTCCCTTCTCAGAAACCATGAGCTGGCCTCTCTTGCACTCCTCTGTCCCAAGAGGGCTCATCCACATCAGCCAAGCTTTTCTCACAATTATCTGGATTTCAGAGTTGATGCAAGAGCTGGCTGGCAGACAATTTATTGGAGAAGGAGGAGGAAACCCAAAACAATTGCTGGAGGAAAACAAAGGCAGCTTGGAAGTTACAGAACCGACTGGCTCCAATCCATTAAACTGTGTATGTCAATCAATCCTTTCCTGCAGCACCCAAAAAAGATGAGATGTCTGTGCCCATGCACATATATGAAAGACAGACAATGCACATATGTGAGATTTCTGAGGTTTTGCACGTAGTTCGTGGCTGAATCTACACTGCAGAATTAATGAAGTTTGACACCAGTTGGCTCAATGCTGTAGAATTCTGGACTGTGTAATTTTGTGTGTAGTTTTGTGAGATATTGATCCTTCTCTGCCAGAGATCTTTGGTGTGACAACAAACTACAAATTCCAGGATTGCATAGGATGGAGCCATGACAGTTAAAGCGGTGTCAAACCACATTAAATCTGCAGTGTGGCCTCAGCCTATATATGCCCACACAGACAGGATTATTGGTGGTGTTGTCACTATCCTCTCCATATTTAGGAGGTAGTGTTGATGTTTATGTAGCCAAAACAATACCATCCACGGAGCAAACCCAAATATCTGAAGACTAGGAGAAAAAACACAAAGCTTTTTTAAATAACTTTGGGGGGGGGGGGGCTCAAGGAAGATATGGAGGTTAGAAGTTCCCAGAATTGTCAGGGAGAATATTCAGCTCTCACACTCCCCCTTTTATTACATGTATCTTTTGCTTTTTACATACATATTTTATGTGCTTAAAGCAGCAGTGGGCAAAGCATAAACTGCAGCCACACGTGGCCTCCTCAGGGCTGTTTTTGTGGCCTCAGGATCAAAAGAAAGGTTTGTGTTGTTGTTGTTGTTGTTGTTCCCAAATGTCAACTAGAGGCCTTTGGGGGGAAATTTTGCCTTATTTTTAAATCGACTCTGGAGACCAGGGATCAAATCCTGGCTCAGCCATCTAAACCCACTGGATGACCTTGGGCAAGTCACACTTTCCCAGCCTTAAAGGATGGCAATGACAAACCTCCTTTGAACAATGCTTGCCAAGAAAGCACCATAACAGGTTCACCTTAGGGTTACCATAAGTCGGAAATGATTTGAAGGTACACAACATACACACAATCTGTAGTTTAATTGGATTTTAATACTGACATTTGCACAATGGACCCTTGGTATCAGCTGGAATTTGGTTCTAGTATCCCTGTGGATACCAAAATGCTTGGATCTCAAGTCCCATTAAATACAATAGAGAGTAATATAGTGTCCCGTATACAAAATGGCAAAATCAGGATGTGTATATGTGTGTGTGTGTGTATACATATACATACACACACACACACACACATCCTGGTTTTTTTCCATTTTGTATACATTATTTTTAAACTGTGGATGATTGAGTCTGTGAATAAACTGTGGGTATGGCAGGCTGACTGCATGTTTTTCATTGTCATCTTTTTAATATATAAATCACCCTGAATTGCAGTCTTGGGGAAAATGCAGGACATAAATAACCGATTGATGATGGTGGCAATGTAATCAATAAAACATTGTTTTTGTACACTTGTGACGGTGTTTCGACAGACCCTCAAGCCTGAGTTGATGTGGGAACCAAATGAGGCTGTATCCGCACTGCAGAAATAACTCAGTCTGACACCACTACAGTTATAATGACTCAATGCTATGGAATTCTGGAAACTGTACTTTTGTGAGACATTTAGCCTTCTCCATCAGAAAGCTCTGGTGTCACAACAAACTACAATTCCCAGAATTCCACAGCACTGAGCCATGGCAGTTTAAGTGGTGTCAAACTGGAATATATCTGCAGTCTGGGTGGGTCAGTCCTGGAATGCTTATAACCCCCAAAAGAGTCCAAAGAGGAGGACTAAATGTTCTCAGTGGTTCCATAATACAGACTGACTGTTGGGAAGGGGCCAGGGAAGAGATGTCAGAAGATCAAGAAAGAAAGGGAACGGAATTTAATTTCTTTTAGGAAGGCATGGCTGGTGGATTAGCTGCCTGGCACCTGAAGCGCGAGTGCTCCATGCTTCAACGTTTTGTTCCAGGCACTGCTTGTATTTAATAATGTCAACAGCCACGTCCGTTTACAGAGGTTTCATAAGCATAAAACGGCAGGTCCCTGACCTCAAGGAGATTGCAATCTACATTTTGACAAGAAAGAAGGCGAGAGAGGGAGGGAGCGAGAAGGGAAGAAGAGACAAGGAAATGGAAGGATAAATTGTGGAAAAAATATTCATGGCCAAGTATCCAGTTCTGAATAGGAGATTGATTTCTCTCTTCGGAAAAACAACAACAACAACAACACACTGCCATTTCAAAATAGCATGTAGAAAAGGAGGAGGATTCTTTGGCCTATAGCATTGATAGCAAGGGAAGAGACAGTGTTGCACCATCCAAACTATCACTCCCTGGAATTCAGAGGTAGCTAGTAGGATATAGGGACTGAGACAACCTTATATGTTCATTGGTGCCTGCAAAGGAACCATCTGAATTTGGAAAGCATGCCAGAAATGATAGGGCAAGGGGGGAGAAAAGGAGCAATAATGGGTACGAAGACAGGTTGGTTTGAGGGCTGGACTACGACTTTGGAGACCAGGGTTCGACTCCCAGTTTGGCCATGAAATCCACTGGGTGATCTTGGACAAGTCACACTCTCTCAGCTTCAGGGGATGGCAGTGACAACTCTCCTCTGTGGCAGCTCTAATCATGGGGTTTTCTTGGCCAGCATCCATAGTTTTTTGTGGGGTTTTTTGGGCTATGTGGCCATGTTCTAGAAGGGTTTCGCCAGCATCTTTGGCTGCCATCTTCAGAGAAAATGCTAGCCACAGATGCTGGCGAAACATGAGGAATAAACTCTTCTAGAACATGGCCATGTAGCCCGAAAAAACCCACAAAAAACTATGTTCAAAGAAGGTTTGCCATTGCCTACCCCTGAGGCTGCGAGTATGTGACTTGCCTAAGGGCACTCAAGGTATCCAGAGTCGTAATCCAACACACTCAAACTGCTATGCCAAACTGGCTTTTGTGACAAAAAATACCTCCTCCACACACACAAAACTGCAACCCCGCCTGATTTGAAAAATGGATATCCTTTTTTCAAAGGGACTCTGTGGTCTATCCAAAAAGTAAAATTCCCTCATCTTTGGCCCCAAATGTGTGTTTCACAGAGTTAGGGACTGCAAAAACATCTTTTGGGTCTAATAAGTCCCCAGAGCCATATTTCCCTACCCCTACTGTATAGCGGCCATGGATTCCACACCCGGGGCTAATCTGTGCATCTGCTGTTGTTGCTGTTGTGTGTCTTCAAATCACACCCAACTTAAGGAAACCTAAATGTGAACGTATCCCTTTTTTTTCTGGGTAAGATTTGTTCCAAGGGGAACAACTGCCCTTCTGTAAGGCTGAGACAGTGCAACTTGCCCAATGCCACCCATGTGTTTCCATGGCTAAGCAGGGATTTGAACCCTGGTTTCTTGGAGTCACAGTCCAACAATCAAACCACTACACTAGCTGTCCCTTGTACACCACATCAGCACATCTAACAAAGGGCAATTCATACATCCGTCCTTTGCCGATATCACCCATCATTATGACACTCTTTATTTTGTTTTTATTTTTTATTCCCTGCTACATACTAATGATTTCCTTAGGGCTTTTCAACATACAAAATACTTTATTATGGTTTTCCTCTCATTGATCTTACAACAACACTGTTCTCTAAGTACTTGAAGCTCCAAGCAAATTAGACATGACAACAGAGATAAGTGACTAGCTCTTTGGTTTCTTTAAACTTTTACAAACAGCAGCAGTATCAGTTTAACCCTTTCACCAAGCTAGATGTTTATGGCCGCCCTCTCATTGGGAAAACACACATATGCACAAGGAATCATGCAGAAAGGCTGGGGATTTTTATGGGGGGAAAAGGGAAGGGGAGACGGTTAAAGCCCACCTCTCCATACCACAGTTGTGGCCCAGATATCCCTACCTATCTTGCGGTTGCCATTTGCAAAAAATTTAAAGAAACTGGAGATGACTTCATGTGTCTCTGCTGTCGCATGTATTTTGCCCCTAAAACAATGACTCCCGCCTAACCAGAAAAGTTCCATGGCTTTACAGATACTGGAACCAACACCTTCTTTCTGCTACCCAGTCATCAACATTTCTTCAAATTTCACCATAAAGGCTATGAAGAATTTCTTCAAATTCTTCAAATTCACCATAAAGGCTATGAGGATTGCATCTACACTGCAGAATTAATGCACTTTGACACCACCTTAAGTGTTGTAGCTCTATCCTATGGAAACCAGGGATTTGTAGTTTTCTCTGCCAAAGAGTACTGGCGGCTCACAAAACTACAAACCCAACATTCTGTAGGATGAAACAATGACAGTTAAAATGGTGCCAAACTGCATTATTTTTACGGTATAGATGCACTCTAGACTGGAGGAAGGCTGCCCCTGCTATTAGACAGAACAATAGAACAACCTCAGACGGAGGATTCTTAGGGGAATGACCACAGCCATTCCTTTCTGCTGAAAGTTAGAGTTGACCTTTTTGCACAAATTATTTAATATATTTGTATAAAATTACCTTCAGGCTCTGTGTAGAAGATAAATACAAAACATAAATGGATTTTGTGCTTAGACGTGCATCTCATCTCCAAGATATTTCATTATCAACACATTTGAAAGTACAGGTAGTCCATTAAAAAAAATCCAAAGTCTGAAACACCTGTGCTCCCAAGCATTTCAGATAAGGAAGATTCAACCTGTCTAAACTTCAATTACATCCCACATTCCTCTTTCTTCAGCTCAGTAAGTTATAATATCTAGGATCACCTTGGACCTCTCCCATCCCTCTCACTGATACTTATCTCAGATAACACTAAGTCAGCATAAGAACCGGAGCCTGGACCTTTTTTTCTTGGACTACAATGCCCAGAATCCTCCAGGCAGCTTGCATAGAGATGTCTAGGAGTTATAGTCCAGAAAGGGGTGACTTCAAGTACAGCTATGGGAGTTCTATAGCTTTCCAGATGTTATTGGACTACAGTTGCTAGCAGTATCCCAAAATCCAAACAAATCTCCAAAACAACTCTAGTCCCAAGCATTTTGGATAAGGGAGACTCAGCCTGTATAAACAATTTTCAATGTCTTGCTCTCTGCAAATCTAGAAACTTGGACAACTGAAAGAAAATTTCCCTGGGAGGCAGAATTATTATTGAGGGGGGCTGAAGGAGAGTGTGAAAGCCAGCATGGCACAGTGGTTTGAGTGTAGGACTACAACTCTGGAGGCCAGAGTTCAGTTCCCAGTTCAGTTCCCAGCTCAGCCATGAAACCCACTGGGTGTCCTAGGGCAAGTCGCATGCTCTCAGCCTCAGCGGAAGGCAATGGCAAACCTCCTCTGAACAAATCCTGCCAAGAAAACCTCATAACAGCTTTGCCTTAGGATCACCAAAAGTCAGAAATGACTTGAAGACATGCAACAAAAAACAAACAAAGGAGAATGCATCTTAGGGGAAGTCCATCTCATTCTTTGCTCAGGCAGCAAAGTATCTTGGGCCGCAGCCACATTCTCACTCAATCTCTTCCCTGCAATACAACATACACAACATACAATTGATGAGTGGGAAATGCTCTCTAAAAGTCTAGCCAACAGATTCTATAATGCATGGAGAGAAAGCTGAATATCCATCTCCTCCACCCCACTCCTCTAACACACACATATACACAACAGATCCAGCAAAGGTGGTGATGGAAGATGTACAGCAGCTACATTTGAGGCCTGTTCCTGCTGCCGCATGTATTGCACATCAATTCAGCTTGCATTTTCTCCCTCTGTTTCTTAGCTGCAGCAAGGGACAGGCTCCATAAAATGCTCAACGCCTTAAATAAAATAAAAATAAATCACGGAGTTGCTCTCCAACAGATTCTTCTTACCTGTCCCTTTTTGGTTCCCCTACCCTGCCCAGCACCAACTCCCAGCCTGGGATTTCTTTAGTTAGGAGGCAGTTCTGGTAGACTTGTGGCTTGCAACAAGGTGTATTTCCATGGAAACCAGTCACCATGGACTGATTTCTCCCAGGATACAGTCCTGGCTTTGTACTGACGTCAACGCAGCACAGGAGGTACAAGAACGGAGGGAGGCACGCAGGCCATGGCAGGAATGACAAGGCGAGGGGCCAAAGACTGGGGTCCAGCTTTCCATGAGCTAAGATGCCAGTCTGTCTTTGGAGATTTAGGTTGCATCCGTACTGAAGAAATAACCAAGTTTGACATTGCTTTAACCACCATGGCTCAATGTGATAAAATCCTGGGGTTTGCAATTTGGTGTGGGTCCAGAGTTCTCTGACAGAGAAGGCTAAATATCTCACAAAGCTACAAATCCCAGAAATCTATTTCATCGAGCTATGGTAGTTAAAGCAATGTCAAAGGGGTCCAGATGCAGCCTAAGTCACTTAGGATAAAATCCTGCAGACCACAACATGGGAATCATTTCTCATCCCTTTTCAACATTTCACAGATGAAAACCAGAATGTGTGAGTATGGTCAAGGTGGCACAAGTTATTCCTTAGAAAGAACACTGAAGCCAGGAGAGGCTGCAGCAGTTTGCTTTTTCCTGAGACTATCTGGGAAGGGCAAACATGATCTGACCCCCTCTTTTATTCCCCCTCCCACTGGACTGTGTGTGTTGTGTGCCTTCAAGTCATTTCTGACTCATGACAACTCTAAGGTCCTGTGATTTTCTTGGCAAGATGTGAACTGAGGAGGTTTGTCATTGCCGTCCCCTAAGTGAAGCCTGGGGGGCTTAATTCTCTGTCTAATAGTAAACTCCATGGGTGGATGGGTCAACCTACACTTTCCATTTAGCTTACTTATATTATACAGTAAATACACAGCATAGCCTGTAGAAGTTACTTTGGGGACTACAATGCCCAGAATCCCTCCCACTTGGCCTGGTAATTGAATAGTAAATTCTGGCACCTACAATTTAAAAAAATAATTTTCCAAATTCAGAGAGATTATTTATACCCTATGGCCTCTTTTACACTGCATAATTATAGCACTTTGATACCACTTTAATTCTGCTCCATCCCGTGTAATTCTGGGATTTGTACTTTGGTGAGTCATCACTATTCCCTGGCAGAGAATACTAAATCCCTCACTAAACTGCAAATTCCAGGATTCTCTAGGATGAAGCTATGGCAATTAAAGTGGTACAACTGTGCAGTGTAAAAGTAGCCTCACTTTCTCAAGTTTATATACTAGACAGGCAGACAGATAACCATGGCCTAAATCCAATTACCAGTCTGGATTAGAATAGATTTATTGAATCAATGGAATTTAGATATCTGTTTATTTCTTGAATTGATATTAATCCAACAGGTTTACTCTAGATCAGATTAGCAATTTGATTTAGACTTGTATATCTTCATGTGTATCTAGAGAGGCATAATTTATAAAACCATATGATGCTACAGCTACTATCTGTTGTTTTCATTTTTGTAGAATTTTACTATTATTTGCACTGTAGTTCTATTGTTTTAGTATTACTAGAGACCTCTTTCACAAGATCCAAGAAATCAAAGGGAAATTTGAACCAAGAGTAGGGATAACCTACAACCATCAAGGGAACCCATTACACGATAAAGCAGAGATAAAAGGATGATGGAAACAATACACTGAAAACTATACACAAGAGATAAAAGGATGATGGATTAATTCAAGTAGGAACTTGAAGATAGGATGGACCCGAGCCATGATGGCTACCATTAGGACAGAATATGGAGAAACAGAATGGTTTTCAATTGGCAAGGAGGTCAGGCAAGGCAGCTGTGAAGGAACTAAATAAGATCTTGAAGTGTAAATATGTAATATTGAATACTAAAGTTAGGATTGTCCATGTTATCATATTTCCAATTTCTAGGTATGGTTGTGAAAATTGAACAGTGAAAAAAGCTGACAGGAGGAAAATCAACTCATTTGAGATGTGGTGCTGGAGAAGAGTTCTACTGATACCACAGACTGCTAAAAAGAAAATAAATGGACCCTAGAGCAAACCAAAACTGAATGCTCCCTAGAAGCTTGGATTACTAAAGTAAGACTGTCATACTATGGCCATATCATGAGAAGATATGACTCACTAGAAAAGACCATAATGCTTGTAGAAGGCAGCAGGAAAAGAGCAAAACCACATTCCAAATGGGTAGATTCAAAGCCACAGCCCTGAGTCTGTAAGATCTGTGCAGGGATATTGATGATACGGTGGCTTGGAGGTCTCTTCTTCATAGGGTCTCCATAAGTTGAAGTCAACCTGATGGCAGTTAACAACAAAGGCACCCCATTTCTGAAGAAATGGGAGAGCAGCAGACAACTGTGCAAACCAACAAACAAATATTTCTAATGTGCCTTACAAATACCTAAGGGAACATGTGCAACAATTCATATTAGTACAATGCATTTGTAAGACACAATAAAACAATCCAGAAAAGAATTAGAATAAAAGAATAAATGTAGCACTAGAGAAAACACTAAAACAACAGAGAGCCAAGCTGCATAATTCAAGCAACAGCATACCCTCCAACGTTTCATAAATAAATACCAGGACGCATATAGCCAAGCAACATCAGAGCATGGTCAAGATGGTAAAAATTATTAATGAAGAAGACGACAAGCTAGGAGAGGCTACAGCAGTTTGCTTTTGCCTCAGCCTACTGGGAAAGTCACAATTATGCCTTCTTTCTCCCCTGCTGAGTTCAGTACAAACTCCTTTGGCACTTTGAACTCAGTTTGCAGCAGCTGAAGTAAGATGAGGACAAAGGGAGAAAGCAGGAGGATGAAAGGTAAACTAGGATATTATAAAAGCAGCTTTAAAAGTGAGAAAGGAGAGGATTAATTAGGATTGTCCTTGACAAACTGGGAGTATAGCCACATTGCAGAATCAGAGCTCCATCTGGTGGAATCCTGGGATTTGTAGTTTGGTGTGGTATTCAGCCTGGTCTGTCAGAGATCTCTGGTGCCCACCAAACTACAAATCCCAGGATTCTGTAGGATACCGTCATGGCAGTTAAAGTGGTGTCCAACGGCTTTCATTCTGCAGTGTGTAGTTACACTCTGGGACCATTGGAAGGTAAGCAAAAGGTGGACCACCCAAAGCCATATGAACACCAGATAGTAAAACACTGGGCTATATTGGTGTGGATTGTGGGTTGGGAGAGGAGAAAACCTCTTGAGGCGAGAGTTCCACTAGTTCTTTTTTACATTCTAGCACTATATTAAAAATAAATAAATAAATCTGGCATCTATACAGCATTTTGTATTTTATGTAACATTTTTGACAAATGGGATTTGGAGGAGGGAGGCAGAAATGGAGTTGTTTATTTGTTCCCCTGGTGTGCTAGTAACCTTACAGAATAGCCTCTCAGGCTTGCCAACTGGCTTGAGACACCAACTGTTAAAAAAACGGAGGGGCTATTTAATTCAGCATTGCACCATTTGCTTTAAGGCTGCTTCGTAGTTACCCAAAGAGGAAATGCAGGCAAAGGGACTGCTTAAACACCCCTGGTATCGGTGAGGTTCTTGCAGCTTAAGGGAGCAAGCTGGTCACAGTTTTACTGCTGATTTTTTTTATACTGCTTGTGATGGGACGCATTCACAGTGCCAGTGCGTAGGACTGCAATGCTCATCCCCCACCCTCCGTTCCTTCTGGAAAGCCAACGGCCACCTGCACTCCAAGTGTGATTGCCAGGAAAACAAGAGCAATAAAGGGCTGGATACATCTGGCATTTTGTGGCATGCAGGCTCTGTGTGGTTGTTTGTTTGTGTTGCCATAGCACCCAGAGGAGCCCATTTACAACTCCCTACTTAAGGGCAGGGGGATCATATAGACAGGTAGGAAAGACACCTTGCTGTCAGGCAGGTGATTTCACCTTTCTAAAAAGTAGTAGCCTGCTGAATCAGATGGACAAACATATGAGAAATGGCTGCCTCTGGTTCTTCAGATGTGAAAACAGGCTGGGATTTTTGTGGTGGTGGAGGAGGAGGAGAGCTTGGTAGTATTCTTGGACTACAATTCCCAGTATCCCTAAGCCAGCATGGCCACTGTGGCAACTGCAAACTCTGGAGAAAAGCAAACCACCATTTCTGCACTGAAAGGCTCGTGGCAACAGCTCGGTCAGTGTGTAAGATTAAACTCCCGCTATGCCAAGGCGGCAAAAACCATTCTGGTTAAGGATGATGAGAATTGTGGTCCAGCACATCTGGAAGGCACGGGGATGAGGAAAATTGGGTTGGGTGATTTCCACTGCATTCAAGATTGATCACTGAAAAGTATTTGGGGGGCTTTTTTTTGGACGACAGCTCCCAGGATCCCCTAGCCAGCATGTCTATTAGGTAGTACAAAACGTTACTTTCAGAGCCATGGATTCAAGGGTGGTATCAGAGGAGGGTAGCCAGTAGCCACCCAGCAGTCAGAAAAGCAAATGTGTTCTTTGCAAAGCAAGTGTGGGAATCGTGCAGCTCTCGAATGTTGGACTATGAGTCACCAAAACTCTATCCAGCATAATTCATAGTGAGATTTTCTGGGAGCTGGAGTTCAGTGACATTGGGAGAATCACATGATTCCCCACACCTGTTATAAGTGATAAGGCAAGCAGGAGGGAGACATTAAGAATCAAGACACAGCGGATAACAGCAGGTAATATGAAGAAATATTATCTCGATAATCTGAGGTGCTACTGCAGTGCATTTCTACAAATACGAAGATGCAACAAGGGGCACCTATTTTTAAAAACTTGTCTCTGGTAATTACAAGTTGCCAGATCTCAGGGCCTGGGTCTGACTCTCCAGTTTTCATGGATCACCTCCAGATGGGAGATGAGGGTGCAAATTCTCCAGCTCGGCTCCAGCTCGGCTCTTTTCTCCAGCTCGGCTCTTTTCATCTGCTTTTAAAATGTCCTAGTTTCTCTCTTTCTCTCCCTTTCTTCCTTTGCCTACTCCCATTGCTGCAAACTGAGCTGAAAATGCAAAAGTAGTTTGCACTCAGTAAATTCAGAAAAAAGAAAAAAGATTGCTCTAATAGACATGAAAATCCCCACAGATATATTGACATGGATCCCAGCTTGGCCAGGAAATCCCACTGAGTGACCTCAGGTAAGTCACGCACTCTCAGCCTCAGAGGATGGGAATGGTAAATCTCCTCTGAAGAAACTTGTCAATATAACCCCATGATAGTTTTGCCTTAGGGTAGCCATTAATCACAAACAACTTGAAGGCACACAACAACAACAATAACAGAACACAACTGCCTAAAGTTTTGGATACATCTTGTGTACCCTCTCACATTTTACAGATGAAAACCAGGGATGTGTAGCCAAGCAACATTAGAGTGTGGCCAAGATTGCAAAAGTTATTAGTGGGGAGAGGCTGCAGCCTTTCCTAAGAGATAATGCAGCATTTTGCTTTTGATGGAGCCTACTGGAAAGGACAAGATTTCTCCCCCTTCTCTCTTCTCTTTCCTGGTGAGTTAATGGAGTACAGACTAGTTTTGCACTTTGATCTCAGTTTGCAACAAATGAAGGAAGGCGAGCATTTAAGAGAGAGATTGGATTAATCTGGACAGTCCTTACCAAAATGAAACAGTCGAAAGGTATAAGGTCTTGAGTGTGTGGCTGTGGGGACTGCCATGATGACTGCCTATACTTCAGTTTGTTGTCACACCACCAGACAACAGTGGGCTAGATTGACCAAAGGTCTAACTCATTATAAGACAGTTTAATGTGTGGGTGTGCCTCTTCTTTCCCAACCCTTTGTGCTGCACAGAATCACATATACAGTGAGCCCTTAGTATCTGCTGGAGTTTGATTCCAGGACCCCCGTGGAAGCCAAAATCTGTGGATGTTCAAGTCCCATTAAATACACTGGCACAGTACAATGGTGTCCTTTATATAAAATGGTGAAATCAAGGCTTACTTTTTGGAATCCGTGTTTATACATACAAATATATACTCTCTCTCTCTCTCACACGCACACACACACAAACATTTATATATAATTTTGAATAAATATTTTCAAGCTGTGGATACAGAGGACCAACTGTACATCCCATCATGCACTAGCCTGCCCGTAGCTATATGCGCACCAGAGAGTAGCATCAGCTAAGTAGCAAGAGCAATGCTTTCTTTGCAAGGGCCTAAAAGCAGAGCGATTTAGAATGGGCACCTCAAGAGAGTCCTGGCTTTCCAGAGAGCTTTGGTGAACCAGCCGGCGCACCAGTGAGATCCGGATGCGGCCAAGGGGCGAGAGGGCAGGAAGGGGCTTCGCCTCGTTCCAATCCACGTGCAAAGTAGTGTCCACAGCCACTGCGGGGAGAGCAGAGAGTGAGGTCAGCCTCTAGGGGCAACAAGAAGGAACGAGTAAAATAAAATTTTAAAAAAGGCTAGCACCCTTTGGTCCTCCCTTGAGAAGTCCACGCAGGCTTCTAAAATGAATACCACCTTCATGCATATCATAAGTCATCAGTGGAACTCATTGCCACAAGAGGATAAAAATGCTCACTAGTTTAGAGACTCAGCCAACAATTTCACGAAGCTGGCTAGTAGTCATCAAGGCTATTTGCAATGCCCACATTCAAAAGCAGTTTGCCACAGAATACTAGGAATGGCCAAATAAGATCTTGCCTTCCATGTCCAACTTGTGAGATTCCCAGAGGCATTTGGTGGCCTTCAGTTTAAAGTACAGTGGGCCCTTGGGCTTTGGTTTCAGGACCCTCCATGGATACCAATATTTGTGGATGCTCACATCCTACGCTATACAGTGGCATAGTAAAATGGTGTCCCTCATAGAAAAAATGGCAAAATCAAGTCTTGCTTTTTGGAATATAAAAAACATTTTCAAGCTGTGGATGTTTGAATCCCTGGATAAGGAATCAGTAGATGCAGAGGGACAACTGTACTGATTCATTTTTTTTCAAGAGCTTGGCAAATATACTTTTGGAGGAATATAAGTCCTAGAATCTCCCAGTCAGTATGGTATCAGAGGGATTCTGGGAGTTTCAGGGAGAAATTCTAGGTGTTGTAATCCAAAAGTAACTTTCACCAAGCTGTTGTTTTTAAATTCCTACTACAGTGGTCCCCTGGGTTACGAAGGTAATCCGTTCCGGATTACCTTTCGTAACCCGGAAATCTTCGTTTCCTGGGGGACCGCTTTAGGAGATGGACCGCGCGGCCAATTTAAAGGGGCCGCGCGGTTTTTCTCCTTCGCATCCCGGGGGATCCTTCGGATCCCGGGGGATGTTTTTTGGTCCCGGCGATTTCAGGTCCCGGGGATTTCGTTCTCCGGGGGATTCGTAAACCGGGGGACCACTGTACTTCCTCCAAGCAGCTTGAGGCAGCATGCACAGCTGTCTTCCTTGCCCCTCTCCGATCTGTGCTGTATCTTCACAACAACCTTGTGAGGCAACTTAGGCCGAGGTTGACTGACCAACTCAAGGACACTTATTTATTTATTTATTTATTTGAGTATTTATACCCCACCCTTCAGCCTTAAGATCTATCAGAGCGGCTTACAATTCTTGGGGCTTTTTACATTGGCAAGAAAGTGTGACATGAAGTTGCACTTTCCTTAATGCTTAGCAGCTAGACAGCAAGCCCCAGGTGTGCATTTAAAAAGTACAGGGCAGCTAGACTGAGGTTTTTTCTGTGGCTCAGCAACTATATGGGAAGCTGTCAAAACGCTACAAACACAGGTGGAGCAGCTACATGGGCGGCAAGGAACGTGGCTTTTAGCCGCGCTTTAAACATTTTTTTCCCTTGCTGGCTGCGAATTGCGCAATTGCGCAGGTACACCATACAGTCGGAGCTTATCACATGGGGGAGTACAGGACCATTCCGAAAGAGGGAGAAAGTGAGGTCAGTTCGGAAATGCACATGATTACGCACAAGCTCATCACACACAAAACAAGAGAGCATCTACACAAAAAGAAAATGCAGAGTCAATACGAAAGAATTCATCACATGTGAACATACTGGTCGGCTTTCTGTTGCAAATTAAGGCATCTTGGGAAATGGTAGCAAAGGCTCATGGGAGTTGTAGTCTGTGTTCTGTCAGAGCATTATATTGAGTTGTCTTGAGGTTTCAGCCCTCTGTCCAGGAGGGATTCCCATATGTTCTCCATTCTTGAGCAGAGGCCCCCCTTTTCCAAGTTGACCAGGCACGTCCTCCTTTGCCAGGACACGTCCTACTTTTCCAGCCTTCTTTTTGAAGAGGAAGCAGGAGGGCCAGGCGTGCTCTGGCCAGGCTCTGGGGGTCTCTTCCTGGCTCCTTCCCTCCCTCCCTCCCCGCTTCCTTCCTCCTCCCTTTGGCTGAGAGAGTGTGACTTACAGGGAGGAAGGGCAGCGGTGGTGCTCCAGGTCCTCCTGATGCTGGGCCAGGGCAAGCTGGAAACAGGAGGAGGAGGAGAGGGACCTGGAGCACCTCTACTGCCCTGCTTCCCTGCAAGTCACACTCTCTCAGCCAAAGGGAGGAGGAAGGCAGCCAGGAGAGAGCCCTGGAGCCTGGCCAGAGTGTGCCTGGGCCTGCCTTCTCCTTCCCCCTTCGGCTGAGAGAGTGTGACTTGCAGGGAGGCAGGGCAGCGGAGATGCTCCAGGTCCCTCCCCTTCTCCTCCTCCTCTTGCCAGCTTGCCCTGGTCTGGCTGAGCGCCTCCAGTGCCCTGCTGTCTCCCTAGAAGTCACACTCTCTCAACCAAAGGGAGGAGGTGAAGGAAGGTGCAGGCGCACTCTGGCCGGGCTCTGAAGGTCTCTTCTTGTCTTGGCACCTTCCCTCCCTCCGCACTTGTATCGCTGCCTTTAAATGGGCGCTTTAAAGATACAGAGCCCCATTTAACCGTTCAACTACACCTTAGCCTTTAGATGCAATAGGGGTGCTTTTTACATTGGCTAAAAGGGGCGGTCCAAACTCGCCCCTTCTAGCGGCGAGATGAGGCCTAGGCTGCCACACGGGCAGCCCCAGAGGCCTCATCCCGCCGCAACGACCCGCCGCAAAAAAGAGCTCCGGGATCGAGCTCTTTTTTTGCGGCGCGGGAAGGGCGCGATTGGCGCCCTCCCGCGCCGCCAGAGCGTCAAAACGTGCACAGCGCGTCAAAACGCTGCGCACGTGATGACGCTTGTACGGCGCCACCGTGTAGACGCCGCCATCTTTAAATGGCGGCGTCCATGCGTTTTAGGCTTAGGGAGGGTGTAAAGGCTACGCCCTCCCTAACCCTAAATGCGGGCTTTTTAGCCCTAAAAGCGCCTTTTTTTGCCCATGTAAAACGGGCCAGCAATGCTGCACCCTTTTTAAAAAAGTAGTGGGGAAATCAAACTACTTTTTAAAGGCACTTCTTCTCCCTTAAAACTCCAAAATAGTGTTTTCATGGCACACTTTCCATTTTTCTCATCTAAAGGCTGGGCTTTCATGCAGCCTTCAACACACCTCTTTTTGCCAATGTAAAATGGGCCAGCTCCTTTTTAAAGCACTTCTTCTCCCTTAAAACTCCAAAATAGTGTTTTCATGGCACACTTTCCCTTTTTCTCATCTAAAGGCTGGGTTTTCAAGCAGCCTTCAACACACCTCTTTTTGCCAATGTAAAACGGACCATTATTTTTAATTAGACAGTTCCCTTCCCACAGGCTTAATAGACTTCACAGCTGAAGAGAGAATCTGAAACCTCCAGATCCTCCTGGTCTCAGTCCTACACTCTAAACAGAATACTATGCAGGTTACAATCCTGAGAATCAAGTTGGAGAAACAGTAATACATTTTCTCTTCCCCTACTTCCCTTATGTGTCTATATATGCATGCACCAACATATAAAAGTCATGCCTGTGAAAGACTGAGGAATGATACACTTTATTTTCTCCCTCTTTCCTTGGGTATGAGCATAGGTGCACAGAAAGCGACAGAGGCAGAGAGAAAACAAGTCATTCAGTTAATGGTAGAAATACATTGTTTTATGTTCTTCTCTCCCTCTTCACATACACACATATTTACTCAGAGAACGCTTGCCTTACAAAGACTGAAAATACAGTGGTGTGTCCCCATCCATGAAAAGGAGATATAAAAGACTGCAACAACCGTAGGACCATAGCATTAATTTTCCAAGCAAGCAAATTTATGCTTAAAATTCTTCAGCATAGATTCCACTCCTGTATGAAGAAATAAATTCCAGAGAGGTACAAGTGGGGTTCAGGAAAGAAAGAGGCACTAGGGACTACATTGCAAACATACATCTTTCTCAAGTTATCTGATGTGGTGGTTTGGCATTCCCCCCACATATGCCAGGGGATCAGTACCACATTTATGGCACAGTTAGTAGAAACACACACAGGCAAGTAACCAAGACATTTCCTTACTGAAAATACTCAGTTATTTATACTAATCTGGGAAGTGGGAATAAAAGCTGGGAGCAGCCAATAAATTCCTCAAAAGAAGAAAACATCATATGAATCTCCAAAATAAAATTGGTTTTGTACAGGAACAAAAACTGGGACTTCCTGGCTCACAGACTTGCAGTAACGTGCAGACTACCATTTTGAGTGGCACTGCTCTAGGTAGACGATTGATGGAGGAACGGATAGATAGTTCTTAAAAATAGTTCTTCTTGCTCACCTTCTCCTGCATTGTCAGCTTCCCTGAAAGCTGCTGCCTGGAACAGGAGACATTAGGTGACATCCTATGTCATTTTACCACTATGACTATTATGGCTCATTTTTCTCTTAAAGGGCCCTAAAGTAAAGGAGCCCTATGGTGGTAGTGTGTGTGGGTGGCTCTTTGCTAGGGTTGCACCCAGACTTCAGGGTCTATTAGAAGAACTTGTGGACAGATGGTCGCAGCTCACATGAAAGAGCAGAGAAGAAGGGTCCCCCCCCACCTCTCCTAGATGGCATCTACTCCACAGAATTAGCGCAGTTTGACACCTCTTTAAATGCCATGGCTCAATGCTATGGAATTCTGGGATTTGTAATTGTGTAACATATGTAGTCTTCTCTGTCCATGACCTCTGGTGCCACAACCAACTACAAATCCCAAGATTCCACAGGATGGAGCCATGACAGTTAAACCAATGTCAAACTGCATTAGTTCTGCAGTGTCACAGCAGTCCTAGGAAGGCAGATGAAACAGAATACACATGCTTGCCCTTATTCCTGCAGTAACACAGGGGTTTCCACAAGCTTCACAATGCTGACAATAGTGTGTATAAACCTTCAGAAAGAGCCAACATGGTGCAGTGGTTTGAGTGTTGGACTAGGACTCCAGAGATCAGGGTTCGAATCCCCACTCATCCATGGAAAACGATTGTATGACCTTGGGCAAGTTATGCTCTCTCAGCTCTAGAGGAAGGCAAAGGCAAACCACCTCTGGACAAATCTTGCCAAGAAAACCCTATGATAGGATCACCTTAGGTTGGAAACAACTTGAAGGCACACAATTACAACAACATCCATCCTCCTGGACTGTTCCAATTCAAGCTCCAGAAGGAAAACATTGCCTTCTGGCCCAACAACATCAACGCTAACAGTAGCAACAACCATGACAACAGGTTTGCCCATAGTCATCACAGCAAAATGGAACTTGCATGTGTCATAGCAATCTATCACTGAATACCAGGTAGTGGAGAAAACTTCAAGGGAAGGCAAGCAAGCACCTTATATTCCCCTGGGAGGTTTGTGTACCACTTTTTGGATTCTGTGGGGTCTCTTGTAAATAAATATTGCAAACACGATCACAACTGAAGTCCCAAATTTTTGTTTAAAACATTATAACAAATTATATAATAAAGTGAACATATATCAACCATCCCCGAAGTTCCATGCATCCCAAAAAGTGCAAGTGGAAGACTTGATTTAAGACACTGGCATCACTAGGACTGCCGTCACCCAGAGTGATAACTCATGGTGTCACCCCGCCATTGACCTCCTCTCATATCACACCATAAAGAATCTTTATTAATGTCTTTTTGTACTAATGTTACTCATAAATTGTGATATCACTGACTGTAATGGCAATAGTTATGACATACACAAGGTTATGTGGTTAAAGTGAAAATTTGATAAGATGAGATGTCTTTAAAGAAAATTTTAAAAGAATAAATTTTAAAAATCTGGGGCCTCTCCTTTCTCTTCCCACTGAACCTCACCCACTCACACCATCTCTTCAGCTTTTTAAAATGACACACACAAATGCCACAGCCATTTCTGCCAAAAGAGGAGCAGAAATGTGTGTCCCCTGGTATGATCCGCACTCCCCACACCACCCTAGTGGTGCCCAGATTTAAAACACTTCTACCCTCGTTCCCCTAAAATAAGACATCCTCTGAAAATGAAATCTAGTAGAAGTTTTGCTGAATAGCTAAATATAAGGCCTCCCCTGAAAGTAACACCTAGCAAAGTTTTTGTTTGGAAACATGCCCATTTTATTATTATTATTTGTTCAACAATAAATGCGAATTCTTCTTCATGAAAAAAATAAGACACTCCTGAAAATAAGGCCTAGTGCATCTTTGGGAGCAAAAATTAATATAAGACACTGTCTTATTTTTGGGGAAACACAGTACAGTATATATTCTTCTCAGCAGGATTGCAATCTTTGATGCAAACTTTAAAAGCTCTAAACAAAAGATACAAAATAAATGCAAATGCTCCATAGAAATCCCCACTATAGGGAATTCACCCTTTTGTCCGTTCCTAAATACACAGTTGAAAATCCTACCACCAAGTTCAAGATGAAAGGAGAATAATCCTTATCCCTGGCAACTGCCACTCCTCTCCTCTCCAGCTCTGCCTCTCCTTCTCATCTGAACTAGTCAGTACAGCACACACCCCTTTTAGGTTTTCCCCATTCACTGGAACAAACCCACAATTCATAAGGGTTACACTTGCAAGGCAGGCTTCTGTCTGCTCTCCCTCCTGACTTCTCCCATGGGAAGAAAGACATACAGGGCTGTAAATCCAGTCTGCTCCCTCTGCACCCCCCATTTTCTGTCTTTCTGAACTGTCCATATTTGTTCAGTAAGCTTCAGAGTGTTGCTAAAGATCTCCTGTTGCCTAATTTCTCCTTCTCTTGTGCATTAGAGACCCTTTTTGGTCTCATCGCCAAACATCACAGTGTTCCATCCATCCTTCACGATCAGCTGCTGACACTCCATCTGAGTAATATGTGGGCAGAAAGGCCTGGATTTTGTCCACTTGCCCAGGCTGCATTTACACTGCAGAATTAATACAGTTTGACACCACTTTAAATGCCATGGTTCAATGCAATGGAAATCTTGAGATCTGTAGTTTTGTGAGATGTTTAGCCTTCTCTGTCAGAGAACTCTGTG
Organism: Urosaurus nigricauda; assembly: GCA_034509955.1. Classification (NCBI taxonomy): domain Eukaryota; kingdom Metazoa; phylum Chordata; class Lepidosauria; order Squamata; family Phrynosomatidae; genus Urosaurus; species Urosaurus nigricauda. The sequence goes on from JAOEGL010000003.1 coordinate 270,923,539, forward strand.
TCTCAACAAACTACAAATCCTAGGATCCCAGAGGATGGAGTCATGGAAGTTAAAGGAATATCAAACTACATTAATTGGCAGCAACCACAGACTCAAAGACAGTACAATCCTATGCATAAAGAAATCCCCACTGAATTCAGATGGATTTTCTTCTAGGAGAACTGTAGCTTATCAATCCTTTTCTCACTACAATATGGGGTCTCTCACAGAAGCAAAATGAATAAACAGCAGAGCTAAGACAGAGAGAAGATGTTTATTAAACAGGCCATGACTATTTTTGGTAGGATTCCTCAGCTTGCTGCTTTCCAAAAATTTTGGACCACAAACCCTACCATCCTTACCTAGCAGGTTGGCTGGGGATGGTAGGAGTTGTGGTCCTGAACATCTTGAGGCTACTAGTCTGGGAAAGGCTAGTAGTCTGTGGAATTTGTAGCTGCAGAACATTGAGACAGCCATTGCTATGCAGGGTTTTTAACTAGGATTTATTAAATGGGTGGAGGATTAGTGGTGCTCATTGGATATATCATATGGAATATTCTTCCATTTTCATTAAGTGTGGCATTCATACCGAGAGTAATACATGGGGGTGTTTCTGGCTATCATAACTTGCCTGGGAATGACTCCAAGACATCTTTCTCGGCCACCAACAAAAGTCAGAGTGATTGACTGTTGATGAGCTCCAACGTCATGATTCATACAGATGGGAACAGCAACAAAATGTTGTGACGCAGAGGATTGTTTTTCAAGATTCCAGTCACTCTTTACTTCCCTTCCCTTTTTAGCATAGTCAACATTTTATGATCACTGAGTGTGTGCAATTGCCTTTACGTTGCCCCTTGCCTAATTCTGTAGGAGGGTTTTTAAAAAGAATTTTTTCTTTGATTGTAATTTTGCAGATCTTTTCCAGATCCCTCCCCGAATCTTGACAAATACAGCAGCTGAATGTAGAATTATAGGGCATTTAATATAGTAGTCTGGATGGTCAACTCTAGGAAATTCTTTCATTCTGAGAAAGGAGAACCCAATAATAAGAATCAGTTATTGTTGCTGCTATTGTTGTATGTCTGCAAGTCATTCACAACTTATAGCGACCCTAAGGTGAACCTATCATGGGGGTTTCTTGGCAAGATTTGTTCAGAGGTTTGTCATTGTCTCCTCCTGAGGCTGAGAGTATATGTCTTGCTCAAGGTCACCTACTGGGTTTCATGGCCAAACTGGGAATTGCACCCTGGTGGCTAACACTCAAACCACTGCACCACAGTGGCTCTCAATAAAGATTATTGAAGGTGCAAAGAAGAAACACAACATACAGGAATGTCAATTTTCAACTATTCCATCCACAAATAGCCATGAAACCCATGGGTACCTTGGGCAAGTCACATGTTCTCAACCTCAGGGGAAGGCAATGACAAACCTCTTCTGAACAAATCTTGCCAAGAAAACCCCATGATAGGTTCACCTTCAGGTTGTCATAAGTCAGAAATGGTTTGAAAACACACAGCACACAACAACAATACATAAAACTAGTATTTTAAGCAGGGAAACCTGGACATTTACTTACTAGGTTTAGGAAGGGCAAGACTCCACCTTCTCCCTCCTGCTCAAAGAACTGAGAACAAAGTAGTTCTGCACTTTGAACCCAGGTTGCAGCAATTGAAGTAAACTGAGAATGAATGAGGAAAGTGGGATGAAGAGAGAGAATCCAGGACATCTTTAAAGCAGTGGATAAAGCATGGTGTAGCAGTCTGAGTGTTGGACTATGACTCTGGAGACCAGTGTCTGATTCCCTCCTCATCCATGAAACTCACTGGGTGACCTTGGGCAAGCCACATGCTCTCAGCCTCAGGGGAAGGCAATGGCAAACCTCCTCTGAACAAAGCTTGCTGAGAAAACCCCATAACAGGTTTGCCTTAGGGTCACCATACGTTGGAAAGAACTTGAAGGTACACAACAGCAACAACAACAACAACAAAATAGGGCAACAGAAAACATAAATCAGGACACTTGGAGGGTATAGTATGGGGAATCCTAGCAAAAACACGGTGGGGGAAAATATGTATGGAGAAGATTTGTTTGAACATGTGCAGGTTCCTCTCGCTCACCCATCCAGAGGCTTTTAGTGGCTTTCATTCACTTTTCCTGCATTATATAGCATTCTGTAGCGGTCAGCCTCAATTTTCTTCTGTAAGAGAAATGCTTAGGTGGCTGATAAGCTGTATCTTACTGCACTAATCATATTGCCTCCTATGCTTTTCTCTCCTGTTGGATCCACCTGTTATCGCACACCAGAGAGCAACACTTTGGCTGGTTTCAGCCAGAGCTTGCCAGCTCTCCAGCAGATTTCACATGCACCTGAGATCGCATGTGTCTCCCTCTGCAACGTTTATCCCTGCCAGTCTATTAGAGACATAGACTCCTCCACACCACTCTGTCCCTATTAGATCCGCCTTGCAAATAACTCCATAAAAAGTAATCAGCCATAAATACATTTCCTAGTATACAGATTAACTATAAGTACTTTTTCCAGTTTGGAAGATGATTGCTGTTTGTGCTGTGTATACTCATATCCCTTTTGCCATTCTGAGCATACAGGGCATTTGTGTTGGTTCAAACCTCCATAAAATATGCTCAGACAAAAGTGGAAGGAGGACAAAAGAAATGCGTGTTTCATACCCCCCAGCGTTTTACAGATGAAAACAGGGACACGTATGGCAAAGCAACATCGGAGTGTGGTCAAGATGCCCAAAGTTATTAATGAAGAACAGCACACAGGTCTGGAGATGCTGCAGTAGTTTGCATTTGCCTGAGCCTACTGGGAAGGGCAAGATTCCACCCTCTCCTGTCTCACCTGCTGAATTACATGGATGAAAATTACTTTTGCACTTTGAACTCAGTTTGCAGCAGTGAAGGTAAGCTGAGAACAAAAGGGGAGAGTGGAAGGATGATAGAGAAACTGGGACATTTTTAAAGCAGCTGAAAAAGTGGCATGGCAGAGAAATAATGGGGTCTGTCTCTGCAAAATTAGGACATTTAGAAGTTATGCAATACCAGATGGACCAGTGCTCTGGGTCCGTATAAGGTGTCTTCTTTTGTTCTTAATATATCAAGGACAATATTTTAGCTGACCTTTTCCCTCTAAGTTGATAATATTGAGGATACAGTGAGATGTGGTGGGGCGGGGCGCTCTCCTCTGTGTCCTACTAATGAATTTAATAGTGCAAATACAGTGGTCCCCCGGGTTACGAAGGTAATCCGTTCTGGATTACCTTTCGTAACCCGGAAGCTTTCGTTTCCCGGGGGACTGCTATTAGCAATGGACCGCGTAGCCGATTTAAAGGGGCCGCGCGGTTTTTTTTCCGTATCCCGGGGGATCTTTCGGATCCCGGGGGATAGTTTAGTGGTCCGGCGGCTTTCGGATCCCGGGGTTTTCGCAACCCGGGGGATTCGTAAGCCGGGGGACCACTGTATGAGAAAGTGCCTTCTCACTTATGGCACCTCTGTTCTGGATTGCCTTCCCCTTGGGTGCCCAACTGGCACTGACATTGTCTTCATTTAGGTGCCAAGACAAGACATGGCATTTGGGTCCTAAGCCATTCACTCTAAAAGGTTTGTGCCTATGGTTTTAACTTTTTAAATTTGTTTTAACTAAACTTATTTAATATGGGTTTCTAAAATTCCTATCTAAACTATTTTTATTGTTGCACATTATTTTTAAGCTGTTTATGTTGTTGTTGTTGCTGTGTGCCTTTAAGCCATTTATGACTTATGGCAACTCTAAAGCAGCCTTGTGGCCAGCTATCATCTGGATTTCCTGGCAAGTTTCTTCAGAGGGGGCTTGCCATTGCCATCGTCTGAGGCTGAGACAGTGTGGGTCACCCAGGTCACCTAGTGGGTTTACATGGCTGAGACAGGATTTGAACCCTGGTCTCCAGCATCATAGTCCTATGCTCAAACCACTACACCATGTTGGCTCTCTTCATCTGTTTATACTGATTTTATTTGTATACCAACCTGAGATCTCAGAATATAGGATTGGATATAAACATTAAAATAAATAGATAAGCAAATAAAAACCAAACACCAGACATGAATGCCAGATATCCTGCCTTTCTCACACATCTCACACATACCAGTGGCTGCTGCAACACTGCAGAATTAATACAGTTTGACACTACTTTAACTATCATGGCTCCATTCTATGGAATTGTGGGATATGCAGTGGCACCAGAGGCTCTGACAGAGAAGGCAGATTATCTCAAAAAACTACGAACCCCAGGATGCCATAGCATTAAACCATGGCAGTTATAGAAGAGTCAAACTGCATTAATTCTGCAGCGTTGATGCAGCCTGGGACTATCATACCTATGAATTTCAAAACGTAGGTAGCTCAGCTCTTTGACTTTCTCTGGATGGGAAAGAGAAGAGAGCAGCTCCCTTCTAGCTGGTAAAAATTATAGTAGTTAAATTGCTCTTACCCTCCAGAGTTGCTGTTTCACACACACAAGCCACTAACTAAGCAGAGAAGTCCCCGTGTGGTTTGGGTTGCTGGAAACAACCGCACTTCTGGAATAATGTATGAATGAACAGAAGCCAAAAAAACCATCTTGCAACATGATAGGCAAACAATGGAGGGGGGAAACAGAAGGCAGCCCTCTTGGTGAGCATGATACAGAAACTAAACAACTCAATGTGGCAAAATTCATGCAGAAGACTCTATTTACTGTCTATCGGCATTTGAAATTCACAAGACTCTAAGGAGGGAGGTTTGTTCCCTTCTGGCCCACAATTTCTATGAAAATCTAAACAGACTCTGTGCCAGTGCTGAGGCTGGAGGAAGGAAGGAAAAAAGAGAGAGGAAGGAAAGGAGAAAGGATGAGTGAATCTAGCCAGGATTTCTTTCCAAGAAGATACTGTTTTTGGCATTATGAGATGAACTTCCCATCCATGCAAGGGACACGGTGTTCTTAATGGGTAATCCATTAATTTTCAAGAGTGCTGCCCTGTCGTTGTGCCCAGAAGATGGCAAGATCTTCCACAATAATAAAGCATGGATCTTCTTCCTTCCACTTGAAGTCATTGCTTAAAAAAGGAGGAGGAGGAGGAGAAGAAAGGATATTAAAAGGAATAGCAGGAGTCCTAGCCTCAGTCCAAAGGAGAGAGAGACATTAATAATAATAATTGCCTTTCCAGGGCTAGTGCCCACAACATTGGCACAAGGACCAGGCCCATGCATTTCTGAATGGCTGGGCAGAGCAAAGGACAATCTGCAGGTCCAGCCAAGTCATGCACAAATAGAAACCTCACTAAAGGCAAGGGTGGCAATGTGATTTGGATGCCAGACCTCAATGAAAGGAGAGGGTGGGATCAGGTAGCCTGCTACTTTTAGAGTTTGGAAAAAGTTATCTTTGGATGACAGCTCCCAGAATCCCCCAATAAAGAAGGTATTTTGAATAATAACTCCCAGAATCCCCTAGTCAAGACTTGCTGGGAGATGCTGAGAATTATAATCCAAAATTTAAATATTTCTGAGGACTCTCTCTCCCAGAATCCCCCCTGCCAGCATGGTCCCTGGAAGGGGGAGTTTGAGAGTTGTAGTCCCCAAAATGACTGAGCTTTAAGAAATAGGAACAGAAAGGTAAAAGGACTGAAAATAAGAGAAGTGGAAAAGGAAAAAGGGAAACTTTGGTAAGAAAATGTAATGTTATATATGATATATGATATCTTATATTGTAAGAAATGAAGAGAATTATGGTTTGTTATTTTTTATTTTTGAATAAAGATATTATTAAAAAACAAATTTAAAAAATACTGATCTTTGCTCTTATCTCCCCCTTTTTCCCAAATAGCTTGAGGTAGCATAAATAGCACGGAATCTATTTGTAAATCAGGAGGAAGTTCTTCTTAACTATATGTTATACACCGGATAAAAGACAGAGGTGTGAGGAGCAAAGGGTCACCAATTGCTTACATGACTCTCCCGCTTCGAAATAATGGAGATTTCGGGGCTCATGAGTCTAGCTTGGGAATAGGGAATTTATAAACTAAAAGTGAGGGTTTTCATTTTTATGATTTTTATCACAGATGGATGGCACTGCTTTTTTTGAAAAGGATTGCTGCTTCTATCCTATCCAGGAGCGGACTTTCCTAAAACAGTGTGAGATTCCAGATGCTGTTGAACTGTAAATCCCAGCAGCCCTAGCCACCATAGATGATGGTGAGGAATGCTTGGAGTTGAAGTTCAATGGCACTGGAAAGCTATGGGATTCCCACCCTTGTTCACAGATGGTGTGTGCCTCAACAACACCAACATGCAAATTTTTTTTTAAGCATCAACAAAGTGCTCATATAGACAGATTGAAAAGTCCCACATTCTGTTCTTTCCCAATTTTATAGGGTGTTAAAATAAACCAACCTGAGGACCTGGTATTTAAAAAAGTCTCTGATCATACCAGGAGAGGAAATTTTCTGTAATAAATAAAATGTGTACAGATCTGCAAACTAAAATTGGAAAGAAGAGGAACACAGTCTGGGACTTGCATTTTAATCAGTCTGGATGCATCTAAGGAATATTTTTTTTAAAAACTTCCCAACAATTTTTTCCCTTTTCTGCAAGTTTATTCAAATTGTATTGCCTGAGCAGCCCTTGAAGCCCCAGACGGTTAATCAACCAAGAAGACTGCTTTAACCACAGGGAAAGTCTGAAAGCTCTACTGTTGAGGTCTTGTATTTCAGCCCCTAGGTACAGTCATCAGAACAGATGGCTCCATTAATGAAATCCTGAATGCTCTTCAAGTCCTGTTCTATCCTCTCTGAGACCCAAGTCATAAGTTAAGGGAGGTGGCGTGGGAGATATTTGGCTATGGCAGGAAGGTCTGGCAAAGACTCTCAGGTTGGGGGAAAACCAAATGATGTGGCTCCTTCCCACACTAGCATTGTTTTGTTGTCATTGACAAGGAGGTGAACAACCCACGTCATTTGGCTGTCCCAGGTTGTTCTTCTGTAGCAATAGCATCGGAGCTGCAGGGGATGAGTTAGCAAGGAACCAGCCACTTCCCCTTTGGAGGAGTAATGTAGCAATCCCATCTGAGAGAAGGCAGAGACAAAAGAGCATTAACATATTTCTTGCACAAAATGAAATGTTTCTGCTATAAACTGCTTATATTCTGTATGTGCAGGTATACAAACCTTTCAACATTTCACAGGTAAGAATGGGGCACACGTGGCCAAGCAACATAAATGTGGTCAAGATGACCAAAGTTACTGATGAAGAAGAATACACAAGCTAGGTGAGGCCGCAGCAGTTTGCATTTGCCTGAGCCGGATGGGAAGGGAAAGATTCTGCCCCCTCCGCACCTCTCCTACCTGTCGAGTTAACTGGAAGACGTAGAGTTCATCTACAATCAATGTTTTAGTTCTGTCTTTTTAAATTATTGTAATCTGCCTTGAATCCCATTGTGCAAGAAAGGTGGAATATAAATCCTTGATATAAATAAATACATTGTAGACATAATGCTGTTTAACACCACTTTTGTAGCTCCATCATATGGACTCTTGGGATTCATAGTTTTACAAGGTCTTTAGCCTTCTCTGCCAAAAGGTGCTGGTCCCTCACCAAACTTCAAACCCAGGGTTCTGCAAGATGGAGCCATGGCAGTTAAAGGAGTGAAAACTACATTATTTCTACAGTGTAGATGCTCCCGTGATCCAAAAAATAAAAAACAAACAAAAAACCCTACCATTATTCCCAGCCTCTGATGGGATGGCACAAGCCCAACTGGCAGAAAAGAAAACTTAAGCTTCAGCCAAATAGTTAACAGGAGTAAAAGTCACGTCCTCCATAGGGCCAGTGGCAGCTGAATGGAACATCCTTCCACGAACACTCAGGCAGACTGGGAAAGTGACAGAGTGAGCAGAAAGCTTTGGCAAAAGGGAGAGGGAGTCAGCATAACTGGTTCCTCTGTTCCACAGGGGATGCTAAAAAGAGGAAGAAGTAATCAATGGAAGCAGGAATGTGTGTTTTTCTATACCCTCTGTGAGAAGGAAAGGTTACGCACACAGGAAGAGCGAAGAAAAATATGCTTGCAGACTGCAAAAGGGAGACCAGAGATGATCTGAGCGCCTACCCTCCAACTGTCCCTATTTGGCAAGGACAGTCTTGATGAATACTTTTCCTCTCCTCCTCTCACTTCCCCCTTTTTCCTCAGCTTCATTTAATTGCTACAAACGGAATTCAAAGTATAAAAGTAATTTGGACTTAATTAACTCAGCAGGGCAGAAAGAAAGAGAAAGAGGCAGAATCTTGCCCTTCCCTCTTGGCTCAGGCAAAAACAAATTGTTGCAGCCTCTCCTAGCTTGGGTGCTCTTCCTCAGTAACAGTCCTCCTATCCTGACCGCCAAGTGATGTTGTTTGGCCACATGGGTCCTAGTTTTTTAACCACTGCAGTGTAGTAGTTTGAGTGATGGACTACGACTCTGGAGACCAGGGCTCAATGCCCAGCTCAACCATGAAACCCATTAGGTGACCTTGGGCAAGTCACATGCTCTCAGCCTCAGGGAAAGGCAAAAGCAAACCTCTGAACAAAACTTTACACGAAAACCCCACGGCAGGTTCACCTTAGGGTCACCATAAATCGGAAATGACTTGAAGGCACACCACAGCAATGTCTCCATTTTCACCTGTGAAATGTTGTAGGGTACGTGAGATTGGAATGGTTTTGTGTTTGTTTATGTTATAGATTTCTTTTATGGGTTTAACTCTCTGGACAGTTATAGAAGATTTCTTTTGTGGGTTTAACTCTCCAGGTGCCATTGCATCAAGGATTGCCCTTGTTAGGGAAGAGAAAAAGACAGAACACTGAGATACACACAGAACACCACGATATCTTAAGCAAACCAGTCATTTTCTACACAACAGGCAGTGAGTGATAAAGGAGAGGAACATGGCACACACACTATAGCCATACAAAAGACCCCGTGTGACTGATTGCTAAGGGAAACAGGATTCCTAACACTGGGGCAAAGAGGCAGTGTAGTGACAAGTATAAAAGGCTAAAGAGCTCCAGAGTGGAAGAAAAGGCAGTGTCAAATCCCCTATGATTAAGGGGTTCAGTAGTATGTGTGGGGAGATGATGGGGGAAGCTGCCAAGGAGGCCTTTGCAAAGAGGCTTTGGATAGGGCACCCACGCACAAGAAGGAGGGTTTGTTTTGCTGGTCTTCAAAAGCAACAGGAGCCAAAGGCTGCACAAAGGAGAAAAGAAAGGCCCCTCACTGGGGAGAAAGGCAATGCTCAGCTGTGCATAGCACAAGAGCACAACTCCTACCCTCAGCTGTACCGCCTCCCTCCCTCTCCTTTAATTCTAATGCTCTTTCTACTCTACACAAGCTCTGATCACCTCTTTTGTCGTTCTCTGGCTCTCCTCCTTGTTCTCCCTGTCATGCTGCTCCTGCCCTCGTAATGTAAACATGTGCTTTGATTATGTAGAATTTCTTACTCTGTCTCTCACACAAGTGCTCACACATACACACCTCCTGCCTCTTGGTTTCATATTGCATGACACTTTAACGGTGGATAATCTGACTCCAGATACCCTGAAAGCTCCAGATCTTGTCTGATCTTGGCAGTTAAAACAGGATCAGGGCATGTTAGGATTGGATGGGGACCAAGGAAGACCAGGTGCTATGGGATAACAGGGGCAAAACACCTGGGAGTATTCTTTGCCTAAGAAAACCCTGTGGAATTCATGGAGTTGCCATAAATCAACACATGAATTGAAAGTACATACACCATACTTTCCAGCTGCTCAAATTCTCTATCCTCCCACATTTTCAGCTGCTTTTTAAATGTCACAGTTTCCCTTTCCTCCCACTGTCCCCCTTTGTCCTCAGCTTACTTCACTTGCTGCAAACTGAGTTCAAAGTGCAAAAGTAGCTTGCACTCAGTTAATTTAGTAGGTTAGGGGAGAGGATGGCAGGGAATCTTTCCCTTCCCAGGCAGTACAAACAAAAACTGCTGCAGTTTCTCCTAGCTTGTATGTTCTTCCTCGTTAATAACATTTGCAATCTTGACCATGCTCTGATGTTGCTTGGCCACATGTGGATACCTCCTCTTAACTATGTATTAAGAAGCCAAGCCCTCCCTCAAGTCCATCTGCCTTGGTCCAGGCCCCAGAGGGAGAGAAGATCCACTGGACCTCACCCCCTTTCCCATCACCTTCCCCTCTTCCTTTTGTGTTGTCTCTTTTAGACTGTAAGCCTGAGGACAGGGATCCATCTAACTATAAGATTGTATGTACAGCACTGTGCAAATTTACAGCATAATAACAACAACAACAACAACAACAACATGTCCTGAATTTCATTTGTGAAATATTGGCAGGTATGTGTACACACAAAGAGTAAAAATATACAACATAGCTCTAAGGTCAGAATCCTCCAGTCCATTGTATTTCCCATCACCATGTGTGGATGTGAGAGCTAGACAGTATAAAGAAAGTAGATAAGAAGAAAATAAATTCATTTGAGATGTGGTGCTGGAAAAGAGTACTGAGGATACTATGGACAACCAAGAAGACAAACAAATGGGTCCTAGAACCAATCAAGCCCAAACTCTCCCTGGAAGCCAGGATTATTAAACTGAGGCTGTCGTACTTTGGACACATTATGAGAAAGAAGGCATTAATCATTGGAAAAGATAATAATGTTAGGAAAGATAGAAGGCAGCAGAAAGAGGAAGACTGCACACCAGATGGATAGACTCAATCAGGGAGGCCACAGGACTGAATTTGCAGGACCTGAGCAGAGCAGTGGAGGATAGCAGGGCTCAGAGATGTCTCATCCACAGTCTCACCATGAGTTGAGACCAACTCGAGAGCAACTAACAACAACAACAACAATTCACATATACAACCCAAGTCAAATAAATTCATTTGTGAAGACTATTCAAAGAATTTGCCCTACATTCTTCCTAGCTGGTGTGGAGGAGAAAGAAACTGTTTGGTGTCGCTACCAAACCCCTATCCCCAGTTTAGAAGGAAGAGAGGGGAGGGAGGGAATTGTTAATGGCATCCTGCATTGTAATTCCATAATTTAAATCTTTGTGTTCAGAGATTTGCATTTATTGTGCTACACAAATCTTGTGTTGAATGGCAACATTGGGCAACTGAACCAGTGCAATCCATTACAATCATTTCCTTTATATCCTACCTTTTCCCCAAGTGTGGGAATCAAGACAGCTTGTGGAGTAGAAGAAATGTATACAAATCACATTGCTTTTTTAAAAATTAGAAAAAGTTAAGATTAAATTATATATAGGTAGAAGGCAGTAGAAAAAGAGGAAGATAGCATTCTAGAGGGAGAGACTCAATCAAGGAAGCAACAGCCCTAAGTCTGCAAGATCTGAGCAGGTAGAGATTTCTCAGTCATAGGGTTGCCATAAGTTGAAGGTGACTTGATGGCTGTTAACAACAAGTTCTGCATACCATTTCAGTCAGAATCATCCAGGTCATAGTCTTTCCAGTTTATATGTCCAATTGTGGAAGCTGGACAGTGAAGAAAGCTGACAGGAAGAAAATCAATTCATTTGGAATGCAGTGCTGAAGGAGAATTCTGCTGATACCTTGGACTGCTAAAAAGACAAAAAATGTGTCCTGGAACAAATCAAGGCTGATCTCTCCCTAGAAGCCAAGATGACTAAACTGAGACTGTTGTATTTTTCCTGTATTTTCCTATCATGACATATCTCACTAGACATGACATGGCTCACTAGAAAAGACAATAGCTATCACAACTATTGTCATTACATTCAGTGATATACAAAAAATATGATTTATGAGTAACATTTGTGCAACATTTTTTTACTAAGGATCCTCCGTGGTGTCATATGGGAGGAGGTCAAAGCAGGCATGACACTATGAGTTACTGCACTAGATGACATCAACCCAAATGACACTACTGATGACTGTATGGTTCTTCCGCATGATTATCCTTCAGATCTTATTTCCCCTTTATCTTCTCTTCTCCTAAACATACCAAGCTCCTTCAACCATTCCACAGAGCACCTGCTTACCAACTCTCTTACTATCTCAGCTGCTCATCTTTGAATGTACTCTAATTTGTCAATGTCCTTCCTAAAATAATGCTCCCAAAACTGGGCACAGGACTCCAAATGTGGCATGAGTCATCCAGAGGGAGTGAAATTTCAATGCCTCATTTTTCTAGATATGCGCAGATGGATTGTTTCATAATTTTGCCTGGAACTGGCATCCAGATGACATCTCTGCACCTTGCTCAATCCACCTTTCTCCTCTTACTTGAAGATAGGAATAACATGTGTCCTTCTCCAGTCTTTTAACACCTCACCTCTTTTCGAGGAATCCTCAATAACTACAGATTTTAACTCTGTAGCAATATCTCTGAAATAATGTTCCTAATCTCCTCCACCAGGCCCAGGGATGTCGTTCATCTTGCCCTTGAGACCAGAACTCATCTGATTCCTAACTTGGCCAAAGATGGCTCTTTTCGGGTTTGGTTTTAGCAACTGTCACAAGTTTCCACTTACTCTGAACCTCACCTTCTTGACACAATTCTTACATGTTTGGATTACTCTAGTACAATGTTTCTCACTACCTGGTCCTCTAGTTGTTTTGGAACCTAGCCCTTAGAATCTCTGACCATTGGCTGGAGCTTCTGGGAGTTGCAATAAAAGTACCAAAGTTTGAGAACTACTACTGTAGTATATTCCTCATTGGTTGTATACCCCTTCTTCCCTCTCCCTGAAATGCCCCTACTCTAGCATCAGCCCTGTGCACCCATGTTGATATTGTTGTGTGTCTATGTCATATCTGACTCATGGTAACCCTATCACAGGATTTTCATGGCTACTTTCTTCGGAGTGGGTTTCTCATTGCCATCCTCTGAAGCTGAGAGAGTGTGACTTGCAGGGATTTGAACCCTGGTCTCCACAGTCATTGTCCAACACTCAAACCACTATACCATGCATCTATACCATCTTATTGAAATCTGTACTCTCTCCTACTTTCTCACAAGAATAGTCTGCAGTTGTGTCCTTCATTATTCAATTGACAGGGTCTTTCATCTCTTTTTGAATACTCTCCCCACCCACCCACCCCCAATGAGATTTCAGGACATCTAACCATGACATTCCATTCAGTGTTTCCCCTGGAAAAAAAATTTTTTTTTTAAATTGGCCTTCCAAGGTTTAATCCCAAGTAAATTTCATTCAGCAAAGCTCCTTTTCAAATGTTAATTAGAATTTTCCTGTTGGCAAGTCCTGTCCCATTTTATTGCTTCCTTTGATCATGACTGGGCAATTAGATTAGTGATAAATAGCCTCTCCTGATAGCACCCATTCCTGGACCTGCAAGGAGAGAGAGAGGCTTCATTTTAATTTTCAGGCAAGGAAAACAGGCAATCTTCTCTCCCCTCCCAGCAACAGAAATGGGCTGTTCATAACAGAGGCCATTCCATGGGTAAATGAGAGCCTATCCTTTGCATCGCTATTTCTCTACATGATTCAGGGAAGCGTTAACGCTGGCAGGGCCTGAGGAGAGGAAGTTTTTCATTAATGACACAGGAGACCTAACAAGCCACAGAAATCAACCTGTTTGGGGGGGGGGGGGTGCCATTGCCATCCTCAGAGAGTGTTTTCGTGGATGACCTGAGATCCAAACCCTGGTCTCTAGAGTTTTAGTCCAACACTCAAAGCACTACACCACCCAGATTGGCACTGGATTATATTTTGGCTTGTGTGCTTTCCACCCATCCATCATCACAAGTCAGCTCTGGAGGAGAAACACTGGTGGACTAAAGAGGAAACATTTGATTCTATGAAATAATCCCATCCATCAGGATAATCAGTACTAGGTAAGGGGGCATCTACACTATCAAAATGATATAGTTTTATACCACTTTAACTGCCAATGGCAACAAGATAAGGTACACTGGTGTGGGGTCTGTCATAGCCTGTGCTTTGCATTATGGAAGATCCCAGATCCAATCCCCGATATCTCCACCCAAAAAGGTAATAGATCCAAGAAGATCATCTGCCCAAGAGTGTCAACAACTGCTACCATCCAGATCAGATGATTTAGGATGAACATTGGTTTCATAAGCCCCCAGTCTCCATTCACACATGCCAAGCAGTTATCCTAAACTTCCTCCAACCTGGGCCTCATTAGATTGTTGTATCCCATCACCCTCCCCAGCCAGCACTTTGGGGATGGTGGGAGTTGTACTACAATATCATACAATATTATACCCTCCAAAATTTCAGAGATGAAAACTGGGATACGTGCGGCCAAGCAACATGAGAGTGTGATCACGATGGCAGAAGTTATTAATGAGGAAGAAGAGACAAGTGAGGAAAGACTGCAGCAGTTTGCTTTTGCCTGAGCTAGCTGGGAAGAACCTTTTCTCCTCTCCCTATTAGTGTAATAAATGAGTTCGGGTTGCAGCAACTGGAAGTAAAATGAGGATAAAGGAGGGGAATAGGAGGAGGAGACCGATACTGGGACATATTAAAAGCAACCCAAAAAGTGTGATGATAGAAGATTAATCAGGACTGTCTCTGCCAAATTGGGACAGTTGAAGGGTATGTCTGGAGAGTACCAGACTGGAGAATATCGAATATTATGAAAGGTTGAATGAAGTTAACTGGATTTTGCACGTAAGCAACATAAGAAAATTTACACACACAAACACCTACACACACACACCATTTCGTAGAAACAAAAACCCTGGCTCAAAGACCAACACACACATGCGCACATGCTGCAGAGGAACTTATTCTTTCTTCCTCTCAGTTAGTCTCAAAGGTTCGAGAAGATCCATCTGCATGCAGAGAATCAGTTAGTTTCAGGAACACTACCCAACAGGGAAGGAATAAAACTTTGTGGGCTTAATCACAGAGGGGAAGGAGGGATCTAATGAGTTTTGTTCCTTCTCTCTCAAATAAAATCCAAGCCAAAATATTAAAAAGAAACAAACAATTCCACTGGAAAATGTCAATAGCTTGTGGGGTGTGAAATACATGCCGCAGGTTCTTCCTCAGCCCCACCCACCTTTCTAGTCCACTCAGAGTGGCTTCCACATCTCAGCCATCTGCCTCATGACTCCTACAGTAAAATAGTTGAGTTACACCTCAAGCTGGCAGACTGATTCCAAAGCTTTGAAAAATAACTTTTGGATTATAACTCCCAGAATCCCCCAGCCAGCAAGACTATATAGTAGAATCACTATTACAAGAGACCACAAGGACCCCCAATCCAACCCCCTGCCATACAGGAATATGCAATCAAATGACTCCCAACAGATGGCCATCCAGCCTCCATTTAAAAACTTCCAAAGAAGGAGACTCCACCACACTCGGAGGCAGCATATTCCACTGTCAAACAGCTTTCACCACTAGGAAATTCTTCCTAATGTTTAGGTGCAGTCTCCCCCCCCCCCCCCCCCCCGTAGTTGGAACATATTCCTCTGTGTCCCAGGCTGCATCTGTATTGCAGAAATAATCCAATTTGACATCACTTTAGCTGTCATGGCTCAATGCTATGGAATTCTGGGAAATGTGGGCATCCAGCTGGCTTTTAAAAAACGCCATGGTGCCAAGCGTATGTCCACTTAAAATGGCTCAATACTCAAGAAAATATTGAACAGAACACATGGCAAGAGAACTCCAGGCAAAAGCATGTTGATACTCTGCCTCCATCAAGGACCTTGCCACTGACCATTCCTGGCTGCCTGCTTCAATGGAGGGTTTGAAGGGGTTAGTCTATGCAATGGGAAGGGTGTGTTAAGAGGGAAATGACTTGCAGGGGAGGTTTAAACCTCCCCTACCTACATTCAATGAACTGGATCTGGATTGGTCCCATGCATGCTTACCTATGGGAGAGCCAGAGTGGTGTAGTGGTATGAGTGTGGGACTACGACTCTGGAGATCAGTGTTCAATTCCCTGCTTGAGCATAAAAACACACTGGGTGACCTTAGACAAGTCACACTCTCTCAGCCTCAGTGACCAGCAATGTCATCTGTCTTCTGAAGAAATTTGGCGAAAAAACCCTAAGATAGGTTTGCCTCAGCATCACAAAAATGACTTGGAGGCACACAACAACAACAAACAACATGCTTACCTATGACTTTAAAAGAAAGTAAGCTTCAGCTGCATGCAACACATCTATTGTAACATAGTATTACCTATAGTGTTGAATATAGTGTATAGAATATACATATAGTATTGAAGGACCAGCTTTTATGGCATATTTGCAAAATGTGCTCCTTCACTGAAGGGATGGCCACAGGCCATAGATCACTCAGTGCTTTTTCTACCACTTTAATATCTATTTACTGTACATTAAAGAGGAAATATAAAGTTGGGTTGATGCTTAAAATAATTATTAATAGTAGTAGTAGTAGTAGTAGCAGCCATGGAAAATCTGCAAGAATTCATCCTAGACAATGAGAAAATTGAGACAGTCAAAAAGTTACCATATCTTGGTTCACATATTGATCAAAATGGAGACTGCAGTCAAGAAATCAGAAGAAGACTAGAAACTGGGAAGGGCAGTCAAAAAAGAACTGAAAGTGCAAATATATAATTCTGAACACTAAAGTGAGGATTGCCCAAACTATTGCATTCCCCATCACAAAGTATGGATGTGAGAGCTGGCCAATGATGGGGGGGGGGGGGGGGGAGAGGGAGTTGATATGAAGAAAAGAAAATCATTTGAAATGTGGTGCTGGAGAAAAGTACCGGGAATACCATGGATGGCCAAGAAGACAAAGAAATTAGCCCTAGAACAGATCAAGCCTAACTTGAGGCTGATGTACTTTGGTCCCATTGTGCGGAAAAATAAATCATTACAAAAGACAATGATGCTAGGAAAGGTGGAAGGCAGTAGAAAGAGAGGAAGACTACATGGCAGATGGTTAGACTCAGTCAAGGAGGACACAGGCCTGAGCTTGTAGACCTTGAACACAGAGGCTGAGGATTGAGGGGTCTAGAGGATCTCTCATTCACAGGGTCACTATGACTGAGCCTGAGGGCAGCTAACAACAACAACGCCTACCTCTGATAGGTGCAATGCCTACCTCTGATTCTAGTTGTTAACTGCCATTGAATCAACTTGAATCATTTACATGCGGAACAGGTCCTCTGATACGAGAAATTCTATATCTTCCTCATGCTTAGTAGCATTGGTAACCTTAACCTCCATGGATTTATCTAATCCCCTTTAAAAGCCATAAACAACCATGGAGGGGGGCATCACTTCATCTCGTAGAAGTGAATGCCACTGTTTAACTCTGTGCACTGTGAAGAAGGCCTTGGTTTTGTCTGTCCTGGATCACCCACCACTTCGCTTTAATAAATGACCCCACTGGGTTCTCTCATAATATGAGAGAGGAAAAATAATCCAATGTGTTGGCGGAGAACATCCAGATCTAAGGAACTTGCTGTGATGTGTGGTATTCTGAACAAACAACATGAAGGGGCTCAGTGGGAGAAAATACTATGGCGCAGGGAGCTTTCAAACAGGGGGGCTTTTAACTCAGAAATGCAAGGAGAAGCTGCTGATAGGTGGACAGACAGACACATACTGCAGAGGGATGCAAGCCCCTGAGTAAAAGCAACAACAGCAGCACTGCGTTAACAGGCGCTGAGAACCAGGCATTTCAAGCAGATGTTGCTTCCCAAGAACACGGACCAGAACAAAGCAGTCTCTACTCCCAGGTACATGCTAGGGATCCAGACCATGCAAGCAACAAACCATCCTTTCCTCCCAGGACCAGCATCCAACACTTGTTATTCAGAAAGCAACATGCCCCTGAGCATGGATCATATCTCTGGGCATATTGCAAAAGCAGGAATGGAGCCATTGTCAATGACAAAATGTTATTAAAAGCAAACGGGAGTAGGTGGGTTGAGAAAGAGAAAGGGAAAGGAAGGGGAATCAATTCCTAAAGAAAAAGGAGTCAGATCCAAAGAGCTGTTCCAACCACTTCTGATTGTAATCCACTCTGCTAATTAAATTCCTCCATATACACATACATGCCTCAACCTGTTCCTGTATTAAGTTTACTTTCAGAAGCTCTCTCTCAGCCAATTATGAATATGTGCCCCAGCTTTGAGATTCTTTTTCCAGCCTGGCATTGACTCCGATATCAATTTGATGCCAAATCAAGCCCTCAGACTGTGGTTTAAGCCTGACCTATGGTAGGCCTTTTCTATGTTGTGTTGTTCAATTCTTTCACTGTCATCCCGAGAGTTTCATCAATATTTACTCTTATGGATTTTGATTTCAATCTATCTGCTGCTCTGAGCATCCTGGGTGGATCAATGAGCAGGGGACGGAGCACTAAGATCCATACATGCATCCGTGCAAGGTCTTCCCAACCACCATCTACCGAGGAAACTTTTTGTCAACTTCTCCTTGAAGTCAAGTACCCTAAAACTAACCATTTCCATTTGGCCCAATGATCCCAATGATTGCATCCCAATGATTTCAGTGGAGGTTCATTGCAGGTTTATAGCAGTCCAGGCTCTTTGGGTTGAAATGAGCAATGCTGGGCTCACAAGTGGAGTGGAGTCTAAACAGAAAGTGCTGTAATAATAATCAATAATAATAATACAACTTTATTTTTACCTCGCCTCTCTCATAGTGGATGGGAAGGCAGCAGAATCCTAGCAATAACCCACAGTAATAGAGTCAGGCTTTTTGCAGCAACTCAAAAGACTAACAAGTTTGTTTGGAATCAGCTTTTGGAAACTGCAGCCCACACAGAAGCTTATGGCCAGTAAACTTAATAGTGTTTAAGGTTCCATGGGATTTTTTTAACCCTTATTTTGAGAGTGATAGATTAACATTCCTACCCCACCCACACCCAGAACATCTGATATTATTACATAACACCCATGTATTATATAGGACCTGGATCATAGTCCTTTGTGTCCTGGAGTCTGGGATTGGGAGTGGAGAAGCCCTGCTCAACAGATCCAATTCTGGACACCACAATTCAAAAAGGACGTTGACAAGCTGGAGCATGTCCAGGGGAGGGTGACCAAAATGGTGAAAGGTCTGGAAACCATGCCTTATGAGGAGATGCTAAGGGAGCTGGAGATGTTTAGCCTGGAGAAGAAAAGATTAAGAGGGGATATGATAGCTCTGTTTAAATATTTGAAGGGGGTGTCATATTCAGGATG
Organism: Urosaurus nigricauda; assembly: GCA_034509955.1. NCBI lineage: Eukaryota > Metazoa > Chordata > Lepidosauria > Squamata > Phrynosomatidae > Urosaurus > Urosaurus nigricauda. Next base: position 270,942,753 of record JAOEGL010000003.1, read on the forward strand.
AAGCAAGCTTGTTTTCTGCTGCTCCAGAAATGAGGGCATGGAGCAATGGGTTCAAACTACAGGAAAAGAGATTCCAACTAAATATTAGGAAGAATTTCCTGACGGCAAGGGCTGTTTGAGAATGGAAGATGCTGCTGCTTCAGAGGATGGTGGAGGACCTCCTTCTTTGGAGGTCTTTAAGCAGAGGCTGGATGGCCATCTGTCGAGGGTGCTTTGTTTCTGTCTTCCTGAATGGCAGAATTGGGTTGGACTGGATGATCCTTAGGGTCTCTTCCAACTCTAGGATTCTCCCTCCTGAAGGCTGATCTCCCTCCCACCAAAAAAGGGCTCTTGCTTCCCACTGCCAGCCCAGATGGGCAAGACTGGCCATCCCTTTGGGCAAGGAGGAGCTTCGTAGCCAAGACAAGGGCTGGGAAGTCAAAGGGGGATCCGGATTGAGCTCTTGGGAATGGGTTAAGAGCTCCTTCTCCTGACCCAGGAGCTCCTGCTTGCTCTTTGGATGCAGGAGGCTGGGCGTGGTGCTGGAGCTTCCTCCTCTTTCTCCCCTACTCTTTCTTGGGATGGAGGGAAGAAGGGGGGGGGGGGGGCTCTGGGCGAGGAAGAGGCTGAAGGTCTGCTAAGGAGATCTGCGGTGCCTTGGCAACAACAGGAAGGCTGCCCTCGCATGCTAATGGCGCGGGGCTCCGGCCGGGGATGGCAGCAGGGGAAAAGAAGGAAGGAAGGAAGGAAGGAAGGAAGGAAGGAGACCCAGGCGGAGGAGGCGGGGGCAGCCGAGCCAAGCCAAGCAGCCAAGGGAGGCAGGGAAGAGGGAGGATGCTGGGGCTAGAAAAACAGCCAGGCTTCGGCTGCGAGGATGGAAGGCTGCAAGCCCTCCCAAGGGAAGCCCAGCCGAGCAAGCAGCCTCGGCCGTGATTTCCACCCGCCCCGCAAAGAAGCACCATCTCTGCACAAACAGACACACAAAGAGGCTTGCACGCCTCCTTGCCCTGCCTTCCTTCCTTCCTTCTTCCCTGACTTATCCTTCCTTCCTTCCTTCCTTCCCTGTCTTTCCCTCCTTCCCTCCCTCCTTCCCCTGACTGACTCTCCTTCCTTCCCTTCCCTTCCTCTTTTCCTGTCTTACCCTTCCTTCCTTCCTTCGTTCCTTCCCCACAAACAAACACCCTGGAAAGGAAAAGCAATGCGCCTTCCCCACCCACCCCCCACGCAATGCTTTGCAAGAATGCTCCCAAGCCCCTACCTCTGCTCCGTGTTCTTGTCCGATCTGTCCAAGGAAAGAACCCCCCCCCCCTTCCATGGGAGGCTCTCCAAATAATTCAGACCCCTCCGCCCCCTTTCTCCACCTCCCTCCCTCCCTCCCTCCCCCGCAAGGCAGGCAAATCTTACCGATGGTGGTTTTGGAGCCAATACAGCCCATAATCGACGGGGGCAATTTAAGATGGCAATAACCCTTTGCTCCAGACCGGACACATTGCCACAATACCTCATGGGTTGGGAGCTGGGCCAGAGGAGAGGCTCCTTCTTCCCGGCTCTGCGCTGGAGACCCACCGAGAGGCGGAGGGGGAGGGCTGTGGGGTGTCGGGGGGGGCCCACGGACACACACTCGCACCCAGCCTCTCCCGATCCTCTTCCTCTGCTCTGCCTCTCCTCCTCCTCCTGCTGCTGCTGCTCCTCGCTCTCTGGCCCCTGGAGCAGCGCTGGCGTCTCAGGGACACTGGGGCTGGACCGCTCGCACGTCCCCCTACGTCACGCCTGCTGGCGGAGCAGCCACAGAACAGAAGAGACTGAGGCTGCGTTCACACTGGAGAAATAAACCGGTTTAAGTGCCATGGCTCAATGCTGTGAAATTCTGGGAATTGTAGCTCCGCTCCGCTCTGGGCCCCACAACAAACTACAATCCCCAGAATTTCACAGCATTGAGCCATGGCACTTAAACCGGTTTATTTCTCCAGTGTGAATGCAGCCTGAGACACAGACTAGACCCAGGCAGAGGCCGAGCGCGCTGCCTTCAGCACCAGGGACAAGGCGCAGGCGGCAGCGCTCGCGGTTCAGCACCTTGGACAGCGCTCTAATTCCAAGCGCTCTGGCTTCAGCACCTTGGACAGCGGTCAGGGTCCGGCCACTTCGCGCTCTGGCTTCAGCGCCCTGGACGTCACTTGGGCTTCAGGGACGCAGACAAGGCTCTAGCTTTAGTGATAGAGACAGCGCTTTGGCTTCAGTAACATAGGACTCTTTCAGACGTGAGAAATTGGAAGTATAATCCAAGGGCAATCCAAACGCAATCATGGGTTTTCACGTCATTGCGAATTAGAGCTTCTCACGCAATTTCGGGCAAAAGGGAAGTCACTCCGAATGCGATCATGGGTTTTACGTTATTGCGAATTAAAGCTTCTCACGCAATTTCGGGCAAGGGGGGGTTGTTTTCGGGTAATGGGAAGTCATTCCGAACGCCTTCCGAACGCAATGGGAATTCACGTGAATTCGTTAAACTAGCGAATTCACGTGAATTCGCATTGGCTCCATTCGAAGTTGGGAGAAATTCCTCCAGTGTGAAAGAGTCCATAGACAAGGCTTTGGCTTCAGCTCTGGTTTCAGCACCATAGACAGTGCCCTGGTCTCAGCGCTCTGGCTTCAGCATCATAGTGCGCTAGCTCCATAGACAGTGCTCTGGCTTTAACACTCTGGCTTCGGCAACATAGACAGCGCTCTTGTTTTAGTGCTCTGGCTTCAGCAACGTAGCGATCTGGCTCCAGTGCTCTGGCTTCAGTAACATAAACCACACTGGGTTTAGTGCTCTGTCTTTATTTATTTATTTATTTATGGTATTTATACCCCTCCCTTCAGCCCTAAAGGCTCTCAGAGCGACTTACAATTATTATTTTTAATTAGATGGTTCCCTGCCCTCAGGCTTATAATCTAAAAAGACACGACACAAAAGGAGAAGGGGATAGTGGTGGGAAAGGGGATGAAGTCCAGTGGAATGGAAAGGGCAGCTGTGAAAGAACTAGAAATGATATTAAAGAGTAAAGATATACAACTGAGCACTAAACTTAGAATTATTCTTCTCTCCCTCTGAGGTCTGGACCAAGGCAGATGGACTCAAGGGAGGGCTCTACTTCTTAATCTAGGCCAGGCCTGATGGAGCTGGGCTTTCTTTTTCACTCCATCCAAAACAGATTATGTTGGATGGCATGGAGGGAGGGCTCTTCTTCTTCAGGCAAGGCCTTATGGAGCTGGGCCTGCCTTTTCACTCCCTCCAGGCTGGATGATGTCGAATGGCATGGAGGGAGGGCTCTTCTTCTTATTTTAGTAAAGTATTGTATTCTTTGAGAGCTAGTGTTGTGTTTGAATGTTGTACTATGACTCTGGAGACCAGGATTCAATTCCCAGCTCAGCCATGAACCTCATTTGCCCATCTTAAGCAAATCACACTCTCTCTCGGCCTCGGTACAAATCTTATCAAGAAAATTTCATTAGATTTATTTATTTAGAGTATTTATAGCCTGCTCTTCAACCACAAAGGCTCTCACAATGGCTTACAGATAGTTAATCTGCACAATTACATGTTGCAAGCTTTTGAAGTCAAAGTGTGCAAAATGCTTTCAACATGTAATTGTGCATTTTGGTTGGCCCCACAAAGGTATCGTTGTTTGGATGCTATTGGATTTTCTATATGGCCAACACAGCTACCCCTAGATGTTTTTTAAGGTAGTTAATGTGACAGTTCCTTGCCCTCAGGGTTACAATCTAAAAAGGCATGACACAAAAGGAGAAGGAAATTGCAGTGGGGAAGGGGATCAAGTCCAGCAGTTACTGCCAATTATTCTCTTCCTCCAAGGCCAGGATGGTAGCAGATTAAGATGGAGAGAATGACTTAAATCATTAAGTCAGAAACTTGAAGGCACACAACACACACATACACAGACATTGTTTCCTCTCACCCTATCAGTTCAACTTGTATGCAGAAAACATCATACAAAGGTTTTGACAGAGAAAAGAGGGGAGTTAATATAGAAGGAAGACCAATAAACAATCTGATATGCAGTTGAGACCATACTACTTGCAGAAAGTATCACAGACATGGAAAAACTACTAATGGTGATCAAAGAAGAAAGTGCAAAGACAGGCTTACATAAAGATAACAAAAATAATGATCACAGAAGTTCTACACAAATTCAACCTAGACAATGAGTAGACTGAAATAGTAAAAGAGCTTCTATATCATGGATCAAACATTGATCAGAATGGTGAGAACTAAGAAGACTAGGAATGGAAAGGGCAGCTGTGAAAGAACTAGAAAAGATATTGAAGAGTAAAGATATGCAACTGAGCACTAAACTTAGAACCATTCAAGACATCACTGTGTATATATTTTAAAGGGGACTTTCAGGAGTAGAAATCCACCTTCTTTTTAGCTAGAAAAAGGGGAGTCTAAGGCACACAACCTTTGTGTCAAAAGCCCCACAAAACTTGTGAAGATCCTGCATTGGTGCTATGTAGAATGAATGACTGAATGCAGAATTACAGTGGTCCCCCGGTTTACGAATCCCCCGAGGAATGAAATCCCCGGGACCCAAAACCGCCGGGACCAAAAAACATCCCCCGGGATCCGAAGGATCCCCTGGGATGCAAAGGAGAAAAACCGTGCGGCCCCTTTAAATCAGCCGCGCGGTCCATCTCCTAAAGCGGTCCCCCGGGAAACGAAGATTTCCGGGTTACGAAAGGTAATCCAGAACGGATTACCTTCGTAACCCGGGGGACCACTGTACAGAGAATAACTGTGCTACACAAGTCTTGCGTTGAATGCCAACACACCAAATATACAACTGGATGTACAACCAAATGTTCATTTGCATCCCAGCATAATGCACAATGTGCACTCATGTACAACATACATCCATGTTGTGTAATGTGTATGCACCTCCATAAACAATGCACATCCGTCCACTATGGTCTGTGTGTGCAACTCCACTTCTGAAAACTTAAACTAAATGAAAGCAGTTCACCACAAACAGAATAGCCCAACTGCTCCCATGCAGAAATGTATCCATATCTAAAACACTCACAGGATTCTAGCCACAGTCTTTGATGATACATGTCTTCTGCAATGTGCTTTACATGGGGCTACCTTTATCAAGTTCAGAAGCTTCAATTGGTTCAAAACGCAGCAGCCACACTGGTCACCAGAACATCTAGGTGGGACCATATAACACCAGTATTGAAATCACTTCACTGACTGCCGATTAGCTTCCGAGCACAGTACAAAGTGTCGGTTATCACCTTTAAAACCCTAAATGGCTTGGGCCTGAGTTACTTGAGGGAACGCCTCTCCCTGCATAATCCGCCCCGCACCCTCAGAACAACAGGGAAAAGTTTATTAGAACACCACAGGTCCAGGTTAACAACAACTTCTCTCAGATCATTTACTGCTGCAGCCCCCAAATTATGGAACAGCCTACCCGAAGAGATCTGTCTTATTACCACCTTAGATGCCTTCAAAAAAGCTCTTAAGACAGATCTCTTCTGGCAGGCCTACCCACCTGACCTCTTATAGACCCTATAATAAAATGCTCTTAATCTGTCTTTGGCTGCTTAGATGATGCTTTAGCTAAATTATTGTATTTTTGATACTGTTAGTGTCTATTATTGTATTTTTATACCTGTATTTTATTGCTTTATTGATGTAATCCCACCTCGATCCAAAGGGAGAGGCAGGAAATTTATTATTATTATTATTATTATTATTATTATTATTATCTATCCTTGACCTACAGTATCTTGTCAATTTCTACAAAACCACACAGAGAAGTGAGAGGAATGAGTGGTGCCCAAAATGATCAAACATCTGGAAATCAAACCTTACAAGGAACAACTGAGGAAGCTGGAGAAGAGAAAACTGAGAGGTGACATGATAGCTATCTTTAAATATGGAGTCAAAGGCTTTCATGGCTGGCATCCATAGTTTTTTGTGGAGCTTTCAGGCTATGTGGCCATGTTCTAGAAGAGGTCCTGTTTAACGTTTCGCCAGCATCTGTGGCTGGTATCTTCAGAGAATGATAGCCTGGGAAAGAATTGGAGATATATCTGGGAAGGAAGGAGTAATTTGCAAATGTATTGTGCTGCTGCTAATGGCAGTCCTCAGGGTGGGAGGATATGCAAACAAGGATTAATGTCTGCTAACAGGTTCTCATTGTCTGCTGGGAATCCCCTGACCCCAGGCTGTTTTTCATTTGCATAGGTTGAGTCTTGACCTTCTTTCTTTCCCAGGCTATCATTCTCTGAAGATGCCAGCCACAGATGCTGGCGAAACATCAGAAAGGAATTCTTCTAGAACATGGCCACATAGCCCGAAAGCTCCACAAAAAACTATATCTTTAAATATATGAAGGGATGTCATGTAGGAGATGGAGCCTGCCTGTTTTCTGCTGCTCCAGAAACTAGGACATAAACCAATGGATTCAAATTACAAGATGAGAAATTCCATCTAAACAATAGGAAAAAACTTGACTCTAAAAGGTGTTAAAGAATGGAATAGACTATCTCAGAGGGTGGCAGACTCTCCTTCTTTGGAGGTTTTAAACAGAAATTGGATGGGCACTTTTCAGGAGTGATTTAGTTTTGTATTTCTGCATGGCAAGGGGTTGGACCAGATAGCCCTTTTGCTCCCTTCCAGCTCTAAGAGTTCATGATGTTATGATTAACATTTAAAAAATAAATTAATGGAAGAGATATATTAATAAAATTGACAAAACAGCAGAATTTTAGAATAAGTAGGAACCTTGGGTTTTAAATGAGATTATGCTATATAGTATTTTTTTTACCAAATTACATCTTTTGACAAGGTCATCATTATGTAACAGGTGCCGTTACCTTTTCTGGATAGTTTTCTTGTGATGCTATTTTGTGCCCCTTCTGTGTCTTGTAGGTCCCACTTTCTGGCTGTATCCAGGGTGGTCCTGGACTGTCTGACTGAATCCCATGAGCAAAATTACTTATTATCACAGGGCTGCAGAAACTGCATTGTCTTTCTTTGTGTGTGTGTGTGTGTTGCGTGCCTTCAAATCATCACCGACTTATGACGATCCAAAGGTGAACCTATCATAGGGTTTTCCTGGCAAGAAAAGTCCCCGATGCTATTTAATATTTACATGAAGCCGCTGGGTGAGATCATTCGGAGGCATGGAGCTCAGTGTCATCAGTACGCTGATGACACTCAGATATATTTCTCCATGACCAGATCATCTGCTCAGACTTCAGATGGCGTCTCCTCTCTCAATGACTGCCTGGCAGCGGTAATGGATTGGATGAGGGAAAACAGATTGAGACTGAATCCAGACAAAATGGAGGTACTGACAGTCACCGGCCCGAAACCAGGTCTGGGAATACAACTCCCGGTCCTAGATGGAATCACACTATCCTCGAAGGACCCTGTTCGCAGTCTGGGGGTACTCCTAGACTTGCCACTTCACATGACTAGTCAGGTGAATGCGACGGTCAGGAGTGCCTGTTATCAGCTTTGGCTGATACACCAGCTGCGCCCTTTCCTGGAGATGAGGGATTTGGAAACTGTGGTACACGCTTTGGTCACCTCACGATTAGACTACTGCAACGTGCTCTACATGGGGCTGCCCTTGTGCCTAACCCGGAAACTTCAATTGGTTCAAAACATGGCAGCCAGATTAGTTACTGGGACATCTAGGAGAGAACATATAACTCCAGTGCTTAAATCTCTCCACTGGCTGCCAATTAGTTTTCGGGCACAGTACAAGGTGCTGGTTTTAACCTTTAAAGCCCTACATGGCTCGGGCCCATCTTATCTCAGGGACCGCCTCTCCCCATACGATCCTCCCCGCACACTTCGATCCTCTGGGAGGAACCTACTACAGCTTATCAAGACCAGGCTGGCACAGACCTCCCAGAGGGCCTTTTCTGCGACCGCTCCCAAGCTCTGGAATGGTCTGCCGGATGAGATGCGTCTCATGACATCTCTAGATTGCTTCAAAAAAGCCCTAAAGACGCATCTCTTCCGGCAGGCCTTCCCCTGAAATTCCCTATCCCCGGCTTTGGTTCCAGACTTTGATTTCCTGCCTACTCCCATGTTTCTGATCCCCACTTATGACGTGGCCGCATAAGGAAGGGTTAGGATGTAGTTATATGTTTTTAAATAACTGTTTTAATCATTGCTGTTTAATCTATTTTTAAGGGGTGGGAGGTTTGGAAACGGGTCATGGGATTGTTTTAATCTATGTTGTTGTTTTTTACTTGTACCCCACTCCGAGTGTATGTACAGAGGAGCGGGCTATAAATAAATTATTATTATTATTATTATTATTATTTGTTCAGAGGAAATTTGCTATTGCCTTCTCCTAAGGATGAGAGCAAGTGACTTGTCCAGTGGGTTTCATGGCTGAGCTGGGAATCGAACCCTGGTCTCCACAGTCATAGTCCAACACTGAAACCACTGTGCCACCCTGGCTCCTTTAGTGATGCTTAATTGCATTTTTTACCCCTTGCTCTGCTGCTCTCTCTTCAAGCTTTTAACAACACGACACAAAGTGGTATGCGGTAATTATGGCCTTAAACACCAATTAGCTCTGTATGGAATTATGGCCCTCCTGTTTATTTTCAGGGCAGTTTCATTTGCTCTTGCACTTAGTTGTGCTTAATAAATACATTTTATCAAAGTAATGCTGGCTTTGCCAAGAAATGCAATTCACTTTAGCACTTTTCCTCTAGTTCCTGTACTCTTCCTGGTTGTTAGAGGGATAGAACAGATAAAGAAGAAAAATACCTCTAACCCAAAGAAGAGGATGTTTTCCTCATATATTCGGGGATGCTTTGATTGGGAGTTCCTGCATGGCAGGGGGTTGGACTGCATGGCCCAATTTCTTTCTTCCAACATTAACAATAATAACACCCAAATTCTTTTAAAAACTATCTTCAGAAAAAAATAAAAGTAAGCAAATTAATGTTCAGACATGTTTTGTTGTTGTTATGTGCCTTCAAGTCAGGTCTGGCTTTTGATGGCCTTGTTATGGGTTTTCTTAGCAAGATTTATTCAGAGGAGATTTGCCATTGCCTTCCTCCGAGGATGAGAGTGTATGACTTGACCAAAGTCACCCATTGGGCTACCATGGCTGAGCAGTGTCTCAAAAAGTCCTAGTCCAATACTCAAACCACTACACCACACTTGCTCTTCAGACACATATACCTTATTTTACTAACTGGTTATTGGCAAAGCAAAAACAAAGACACAAACAACTTTATATTTTCTGTGGAAAGAATCTCAATTTTTGGAGTTGGCCCAATAAAGGTATCAGAACTTGTGAAAGCTCCTTGGTTGGAGTACAATTCTCAGAATTATAGTCCAAAAAAGTTTTCTTTCCTCCCAATAAGCTCTAATTATTATTGCTGGGAGTGTGGCTTAATGCCAGGCCTCTTGTGTACTAGTCAGGAATGTCAGTGCTTCAAACCTTGTGAGGGTGAGGAGTAAATGTACCCAATTCTCAGAGTGACTAGTCTGGTCCCCTCAGCCAGAACTGGTAAGGAAGAGCTCCTAAACACACAAACACACACACACACACACACACACAGAGAGAGAGAGAGAGAGAGAGAGAGATCAGCCCTCACAAGGCATCAATTTTTAGGCTGTTCAATATCTCTTCCAGAGTACAGTGTCCCTGCCATTCTCTGTGGGTCATAAATTCCCAATAGCTTAGCAGGTGATCAATAGGAGGTTATTGAGCCTTTTCATGCCTACGGCAGAGCCAGCCCTAGGCATGTGGAAAGGATAAGTTTGCCAGAGAACCTAGCCTTAGGAAGGAATCTTTTAGCCTCAAACTTTGTGCACAGAGGGTCTCCTTCACTCATTGTGTCACCCTCAGACTGTCTGACTCACACTCTGCTTTTTATGGATTACTCTTCAGGACTGGTAAATATCACCCTCTCTGTGATAGCTGTGGCTATCCAGTTTCCTTCCCTCTAATTCAGTTAGTCTTGTCTTGGAATGAATTGTTACTGTGTGTTTGTGTGCTCCCTTGCCTATTTCTATATATATATATATATATCTCATTAAACGTGGAGTTAGAACTGATATAGACAGATGAAAACAGTCCTCAAGGTTACCCAGCCTCTTGCAGGCCTTCTGCCAAGCTAATAAGTTACCCCAAATTTCACTGTTGATGGGGACCCTAGGTCCCCCACTTCTTTCAATAACAGTTGCCACAGAACAAAACAAAAAACAAAAACTGGAAAGCATGTATTCACAGTAGAAGAATAAGAGGAGACAAAGTCCCATGTGCTATATGAAGGTCCAAAAATTAATTCTTAAAAAGCTGAATGCATTTCAGTCTTATCATCAATTGGCCTTCTCCAGAGGTTATTATAAAATAAATAAAATTGTATTTATTATAATTGTGGTCTTGGGGCAACACATAAATCACTTCTAAAAACATAATTTCTTAAAATTAAAACAGTATCTATTATCCATATTATTGGATTACTCCAGTAATTTCTGGTAATAAGTATGTATACAATAATACGGATAATAGATACTGTTTTGTTTTTAAGAAATTAAGTGATTAGAGGTGATTTACCATAGGTGTTGTCCCAATTTTGGACAACAACACAGAAGCAACCATAGCCACCAACATGGAGATGGTTTTGGAAGGGGATTCTAGAAATGCACAGAGAGGATGCTATTTAAAAACCTCATTCTTTGGAAGTTTTTAAACAGAGTTTGGAGGGCCATCTCTCAGAAGCACTTTAGCTGTACATTCCTGCATGGCGGGGGTTGGACTGGGTGGCTCTTGGAGTCCCTTCCAACTCGAGGATTTTCTTTCTCCATCTGTTTCATCCATACAGTTAACTTTCTCTGGAGAGAGAAGGGGGAAGAGGAGGATGGAAGAATTAAACTTTAGCCTTGAGTGCCAAGTTCAAACCCTTTCTTTGCCATTAGGAATTCCTAATATTGTCATGAGCAAGTCCAGCACTAGCCTGTCTCATAAGGCTGTTGGAACAATGAGTCAGATCAGGACTGTAAGGTAAACAGCACATTGAACTGTCTTTCTAAATAAGAGCAAGGGTGCTTGACATATGCATTGTTTTCATCATGACAGAAAGAAAAGAAACATGTTTCATAAGAAAATAATGTTCTCATATGTTTTCCAGTGATATGAGCCACTCATTTTTTAGCCTTTCTGATCCAATTGATGGAACACTGGACTTGGACTAAGAATAGCACAGACCTCGGAGAAAATATTTTTGGACTACAGCTCCCAGAATGTTCCAGTTAGTATGGCCATTGGCATTCTGGGAGCTGTAGTTCAAAACAAACTTTCCCAAACTCTGGCTAGCATCCTGTTAGGTTCAATGATGCCAGCTACACTTATGATCTCATAATTGTTTTGTGTTCTTATTTATAATTGTAACACCATTGCTATGAGTACAAATGCCCATAAAACCCTCCTTAGAAGCCAGACAGCTATACTAAACAAATGAATACTAAACAAATGAATGTGGCAGTGAAAAATGGCACACTGGATAGTTGCGGGGCTGGATGTGTCAGCACCCTACACTCCAGCTCTGCAGAACTCTTTCACTTGGTATGGCCACATGGCTTTCAGGGTGGATTTTAGAGAGTCGGATTGGGAGATGGAACATAGTTACAACACTGTGGCCATGTGTCCCATGTAGGATCTCATTCTCTGTGCTGTTCCTAACACAAGCCCAAGTCCTCTGTCTTTGTTCCCCATAGTTAAAACTGAACTCGCCACTTCATTCCCATACACAAAGGAGTATGAACTGACATTCTCACACACTCATGGCATATATAGGTCTGTCCCTAGCTTTCCACTCCACTGAATGCATCCGCAGAAGTAGAGTTAAGTCTACAAAAGCAAGTGCTGCCAACTTCTTTCTTTCAATCAGCCTCAAATTTGCTACAAGATCTCTCTATATACTGATTCTACAGACTAACGTGGAAATATCCTTCAATTCTTTGGCTATAATAGTTTAACATAAACAAATAGCAAAATTATACCTTTAAATTATACTATCATTTGAACAGCCAAAATGTGTTTATGTGTACATAGTTTGATGTGGTTAAAGTGAAAAATTGGTAAGATGTTATATTTTCTTTTTAAATTAAAGAATAAACAATTTTAATTTTGTTTTAAAAAATAAATTTTAAATTTAATTTTTAAAAAACCCTCAGGCCTCTCCTCCCACTGAGTCTCGTCCCGCTCACACCATCTCTTCTGATGAACTCCAGCATTTTAAAGGGATGCAGATGAACCCAACAGCACATTTCTTCCAAAGAGCAGATGTTTGGGGAGCAGTGGTGTCACCCCACTTAAGGTATCTATGGTGTGGCCCACACACCCGCATCCCCCTAATGATGCCCCTGCCATGGAGTCTCCATTTCCTATGCCATAGTTAATGTGACTTGAAAAACTTTTCATCCTCAAACATGACTGATCCTTTTTAAAGAGGTGAGAACAAAGCTCAAAAGTTAATTATGCATTGTGTGAACTTTTGGTTTCTCTTCATAATGTGCTCCCACTACTGTTTTCCTGCCACTGATTGCCGCCAGCTCCAGGCCTTGTCTGGGCACTTAGAACACAGGGTGATGCATCTATGACAAAATGTCACATGACGAAAGGCAATGACAAATGTGCCAAGTCAAAGAAAGGTCCAGGAGGGGATGCCAACCGACTGCATTAATGAAGCCGCTGAAGGACAGAGCCAAGCAGGGCAGGCTTCAGTCTCCCTCCCTCTTGTCTCCTTTCTCTCTCACACACACAGCAGGACAGTGTGACCTAGGAAAAATGGCTTTTTGATCAAAATAAGTATATTATATATATACACACACACACACACACACACACAAAGCCAGCATGGCATAGTGGTTTGAATGTTGGACTATAACTCTGAAGTTCAGGTTTCGATTCTCTGCTCAGCCATGAAACCCACTGGGTGACCCTGGGCAAGTCACATGTTCACAGCTTTACAGCTTCAAAGCAAGGCAATGGCAAACCTCCTCTGAACAAACCTTGCTAAGAAAATCCCATGATAGGTTTGCCTTAGGGTTTCCATAAATCGGAAATGATTTGAAGGCACACAACAACAATAAATATCTCAGTTAACCAAGTCCATGTGTTCTTGGGACCAATTCGTCAACAGAACATTTGGTAGGTAACATGGAAAGAACAGGGTTGGTTCCTGTACAGCAGTAACAAAAACAAAAGAGCTGCTGAACATATTTCTGCAAACTTTGCATTTGAAACTAATAATATGCATCTGGGAAAGGAGACAACCTGATCAGGTAAGCCTTGCATGTGTGTATGTATGTGTGCCATCAAGTCGCCTGTTGATTTATGACAACTCCATTCAGTTTATAGGGTTTTCTTAGGCAAGGAATACTCAGAAGTGTTTTGCCAATTCCTTCCTCTGAAATATAGCCTACAGCACCTTGGATTCATTAGGGATCTCCCATCCAAGTACTAACCAGGGCTGATCCTGCTTAGCTTCCAAGATCAGGGAGGATCCAGTGTCTTTTATGGTATCTAGACCTAGGTTTTGCATAGGTAAAGCCAGTGTAATATAGCAGTTTGAGTGTTGGGCAAGGACACTGGAAGACCATGGTTCAAATCACAGCTTTGTCATGCAAATTTGCAAAGGGGAGGTGAAAAGAAATGAGTAGATGTATTTCCATAACTGTTTCTAGCATCTGTTACCTTCTGTGGTTGCTTCACTCTGTTTAGTAGTGGGGCTGGCCTTGGCTACAAAGAAAATGTTGCAACATGGAAGTACTGCTTTGGCTTTGCTGGATCAGAGCAGGACCCATCCAGTCTGACATTCAGCTTGTTGGGTGTTTCTGAAATCTCCGGCATCTCCTGTTTCCCACCTCCAGCATCTGTTATTCAGGGGTGGACTTTCCTCTGAACATGAAGACAAACAGGATATCTAAGGCAGGGCTATTATTATAAATGAAAAGAGGGAGAGCTGATTCCATTATCTGGCTGAAATCCTATTGGTGTCTTATGCAAGTGTAAATTTCCCTGCAGAAAAGTTTGTGTGTTTTTTCTTGATACAGAATACCCACATTCAGTTGAATGTTGCAGAAACAGACCTGCACATGTGACAGGACACATTGTCATGGTTGTGCAATGCTGAAATTCACTAATGACACAAATTGTAACCCCAAAGGTTGTAGTCTAAAAAGTAACTTTCCCAAGTTCTTACATTATCTCAATAATCCTTATAGCAACCCTAATTCTGAGTGAGAACCATATGATTTTTGCCATTTTGCAGATAGCAATAGCCTTTGAGATAGTTTCAGTGTGCCTTGAAGTCGTTTCTGACTTACAGCGATCCTATGGCAAATCTATCATGGGGTGTTCTTGGCAAGATTTGTTCAGAGGAGGTTTGCTTTTGCCTTCCCCTGAGGCTAAGAGCATGTGACTTGCCCAAACTCACCCAGTGGGTTGCATGGCCAAGTGAGGAATCAAACCCTGATCTCCAAAGTTGTAGTCCAGCTTTCAAACTTACTTCTTTGGACAATACGTCCCGCTTGCCATGCTGACTGGAAGATTCTGAGACATTATAGACCAAAAAAAAAAAAAAAAAAAAGGATTTTCCCAAGCTCTGAACTTAAACAGCTTTTCAGATCATGGTACTTGTCAAGTCTTCAAATTTCAGGTGTTAAGATTCTTCTAGTGAAAGAATGGCTTCACATCATTGTTCAAGATATGACTCCCAGAGTGCAAATTTGCCATCAGTATTCAAAGTATACCTGTTTCAATTAGATAAATAAAGTAAATGCTATATTCATTGATTACTACTGCAAGCCAGCTGTTGGATATTCCATAAAATAGAATTGTTACTGCATTTCAGCAACCGTTAGATGTGGATTGCTGTTGCAGTGCCAGTGTGCAATATTAGATATTCACTGAAAAATCATATATATAAAATCATATATATAAGTGTTTAGACTGAGGTGACCTGGGACTGCCAGGCTGCAGTTCCCATCAGACAGAAAGCTAGATTATCTGGGGATCGTGTAATACAACACATTCCAAAATCCCAAAGAGTTGCTATTTGCCAGACTAGGGGTGCAATGACATGGCCTGTAGGAGGCCTGTTTTTGTCAATATATTGTCCCATGGAATGTAGGTAATTTGCACAGATATACACCAAGTGGTGTCAGTAGGGGGGGTGTGGGGGGGGATGTAGACCATACCAGGTGACACCTCAGAGGAGGAGTGATATCCATTCAAGCCCTCCTTGCTGTCTGTGGGGATGTTTGTGCACCGGTGTTACTATACCCACTTCTTCCCCTCTGCTGAATAGGAAACCAAGCAGCAGAAGAGGACGAGGGGTGAGTGTTCACCCCTTACATCTCCTTTGTTGCCCAGTTTTCTTTGAGAGGAGGAAGACAAGCAGTGCTGCCTAATTTGCCAGGCTGTCCCTTCGCCACCCTGGGTGGGCAGCCATGCATGCACAAGAATATGAGGAAGGAAAGGCAGGTGAATCTGCCACCACCGCTGCCCAGCAACCTTTATGAGGTCTGGCCATGCAGTAGGTACTCAGGCAGCCATGAGGGATGGGATGGGGTGGGGTGGGGCAGGCCACTGCCACCCCCTCCCTGGCAGCCCCTGTGGTGAACCAACCCACAAACCAGCCAATCACCAGCCAGAGGCCATAAACCAGGTGCTGGCTGGGGAAATCTGAAAATTCCATGTGGTGGTTGGGTTTAGTCAGTTGGGCTACAGTTGAGTCCGAGTGTGGTGAACTGACTCGCAAACCAGCCAATCACCAGCCAAAGGCCATAAGACAATCAGGTGCTGGCTGGGGGAATGTGAAGATTCTGTGTGACAGTTGGTTTTATCAGTTGGTGTTTAGAATCTTGGAGGGAGTTGGAAACAGTTAAGCCGGAGAAAGGGCTTTGTTTGTAGGAGTTTCTGAGAGAACTGTAATTCCAATAGAGTGTAGTGATAGTGAGAATCCAGAAGGGAGGGACCAAAGAGAGGATTGCTGTTCTGTTATATCCTAAGGGATATTGGTAGCCTTGGTGGCTGGCAGACTAGATTGAGGAAAGCAACTTAACATAAGGACTGGGTGGATCCTGAATAGAAAATAAATATTGTTTTCAGAGGGAGAGAGAGAGTAGAACAAACTAAACTATAATTACAACTGCATCAAATTTATAGCCCATCACAACAACCATTGTTAACCGTTGTTCTAATAAAGTTTATTGTTGTTTATGAAGAAACACGTTTGAAGCCTGAATCAGAACCACACTACCAGACATTAATAACTCAGGGGTGTTAGGGCATCATGGAAAACATTGTGTGTGCCCATCATCAGGGAAGTGTATGGGTGGCAATTAAGGTGGTCCCCACATAAATTGGTGGCAGAGGTGGGATAAGTAAATCCATAGGGCTGCCATCATAGAAAAGGGTTCAGTTGTGCATCACATAATTTGGTGGCAGTGGTGAGATCAAAATACCCGTAGGTCTGCCACATAAAAGAAGGTTGTGGGAGGACAGTGGGAGGGTCACCACATAATTTGGTGTGCAGCGCCAGGATTCAAAACATCAGGTTGCCAGAGGTGTGTTTGAGTTATAGGGGTCTGAGCGGATATACCAGATACCTGATGTGGTGAATAGACCTGCCTATGTCAGCCAATCCCGAGGCAGCATTTGACCAGCCAATGGGAAGCTGGATGGGCAGGGTTAAAAATGCCGTGCAGAGAGTGAAACTGGAGTTGGGGAAAGAGTTATGCCTGAGGGAACAGTTTAGAGTTGTTTATTGACCGCAAAAGGAGGAACAGTGTTAGGCTTGGGGAAGCCAGTAGTGAGAGGCTCAGAGCAAGCCGTTCTCTGAAAGAGAGGTTTTGGTCAGTTTTCGTGAGACAGTTTTGCTTGTGTGGCTGAGTTATTAAGATTGTAAAGAACATTTTATAACTAAGTAGTAAGTCAATATTAACAACTTTGAGTCTAATAGTATATTTTTACATTTTACAATAAACCTTTGTTAGTGTTTAAACAACTACTTGGCCTCTGTTTTATAATCAAACCACACTATTAAATATTTGAGACACAGAGGTGCTGTGCCATCTTAAAGAGTAGTGCTAAGGTGAAGGTTGATAGGAGTCCTTCACGCCTGATAGTAGGTTTAAACTGAAAGAAAGGAAAACCTATAGTTTAAAAGTCTAGGCGTCTGAGTCAGGGGAGTGATCTCTGAGGTAAAAGCAAAAAGGGTAATTTGTAAGAGATCACTTGAAAACTGACAAAACTAGCTAGGTACTAGTCTCTGAGGTAAAAGTTCTGAGGTAATTGTAGGAGACTAGTAAGGAGAGAAAAAGCACACGTAGTGATTGCTGAGGTAACAGTCTGTGGTAAAATCACTGGTCTGACTTTGAGATTCAGGTGGAATCTCTATACTTACATTAGTTGAGGCACGGTTAAATCAAAGTGATTCCTGAGGTAAACATTTATGGTAAAGTAAGGAATCACAAGTCTGACTTTAAGATCCAAGTGGATTCTTTTTACTCTTTTGAGTCATAGTAAAATAACAGTATTTCCTGAGGTAAAAGTTTGAGGTAATTGTAAGAAAATACTACCAATATGCCTCCTAAGAAAGTCAAACTTCCAGCAGTGCCAGATGTGGTGAAAGGGGAAGAAGTCAGAGAAAAAATGGTGGCTAGTTTTGACACTTCCATTTCTGAATCTCAAGAAAGTTTAGAGATTTAGAAGATAAAAGAGAGAATTAAAATGGCTAAAATGGAGAGCGTTCATAACCAAGAAGGACATGACATGGAAATGAAGAATGAGCGTTCACATAACAGAGAGATGCATGACATAGAAATGAAGACCTTAACGTTAATAAGCAATTTAAAATCTAGAATTACTCATATTGACAAAAATAACTTCAATGCTTTCCCTCTATTTGATATAAAAAGATTTCCTACATATGGCATAGGAGTTAGCCAGGAATTATATATAACCAGTTTTGAACAAGCTTGTGAGGATATGGAAATAAAAGACAAAAAGCTTGACTTGATTAGGCTTGAATTAAAAGAACTGAAACACAGAAAATAATTAAAAGAAAAAGAATATGAGAGAGACTTAACAGAACTGAAATATCAGAGAAAAATGAAAGAAAAAGAGTGGCAACATGAGAGGGAATTAAAAAGAAAAGAATATGAGGGACAGTTAAGAAAAATGCAACTTAAGAGACAGTTGAAAGAACTAAAGCATAGCAGGGATTTATTGGAAAAGGAATATGAGCAGAAGATAACAGAAATTAAAACACAGTATGGTTATAGGAAACTCCCTGAAAACTGGGAAGCTTCAAATGAAAAATCTGGTGAGAGAAATTAAACCCTGGCACTATGACAAGAATAAGGCTGAGGAAAAAGTTTTTGGGCTGAGATAATGTGACTTTGAGGTAAATAAGAAAAGTGACTGAAACAGTGACAATAAGAGTTGTTATGACTATGGACAAAAGGGACACATTCAGAGTAATTTTTCTAAACAAAATGTCCATGAAAAGAAAGACATTTTAAAAGCACTATATGATAGAGATAGTTGTCCCAAAGTGAATACAGAGGCTGTCGTTACCAAGGTGACAATGTGTACGTGTCATATAAATTGGTGGCAGCATTGGGATTCAACAAATCCAGTGGCCAGAAGTGTGTGTTGGTTGTAAGGGACTGAGTGTGAATAACCAGACACCCAATATTATATGTGAACTTTGGAATAAGAAGTTCAATATTTTAAAATCTAGGCGTTGGTGTCAGTAAATTGATCTCTGAGGTATTCACACAAGTATATTTGTAGGAGATTACTTGGAAACTGACCATGCTAGAGTGTGATTTTAAGACTAGTCTCTGAGGTAAATTGCTGAGGTCATTGTAGCAGTCTAGTACAACAAGAAAAAGCACACTTAGTGATTCCTGATGCAAATGTCGTGGTAAATGTAAGAAATCACTAGTCTGATTTTGAGATTCAAGTAGAGTCCTTGTGCTTAGTTGAGACACAGTTAAATCTGATTCTTGAGGTAAAAGTTGGCTGATAACACAAGGAGTCACTACTCTGAATTCAAGATGCAAGTGTTGTCTTTAAATTCAGTTGAGACACTGACATTTTAAAGTATTTCCTGAGATAACAGTTTTAGGCAGTTGTAGGGGAATACTCTTAACGTGCCTCCTAAAAGAGTTAAAAACCCAGCAGTGGCTGAAATGGTGGAGGAAGAGGAGGTTAGAGAAGAAATGGTGGCTATTCTTGACACAGCCATTTTTGAACCTCAAGAAAGTTTGGAAAATCAAACCTGAAATGGCCAGACTCAAAGATAGAGAAAGAGAAATTTAATTGGCCAAAATAAAAGAAAGAGAAAGTGAGAGGCTTTTAAAAGAACAAGAAAATGAGAGTCTCTTGAGAGAAAAAGAGATTGAAAGAAAAAAAAGCCATTGAACTGGCCAGAATTGAAAAGGTAAAAAGAGAAAAAGAAATGGATTATTAAATCAGAATGAGAAATATAGAACAGGGAATCCCTCAAACCCAGATGATGGCTGAGGTAAGCAGAATACCTCAAATTGACATGAAGCAGTTTCCCCGATATTATAAAGGGGACAATATTGAGTCCTTCTTTACCAATTTTGAAATAACGTGTGAAGAACTAAAAATAAAAGCAGAAGAGAGAATGAATTATATTAGATCTCAGGTTTGTGGGGGTCTAACCAAAATATATGCAGAGACGAGGCCAGATGAGGCTCAGAACTATGAGTAATTTAAAGACATGGTGAAGCAAAGATTTGGCTTAACTCCAGGACACCATAGAAGGGAGTTTCGCAGAATAAAGAAAAGACTAGATGAAACTTTCTCTCAACTGGCATGTAGGTTAGATTATTATCTGAAAAACTGGGTGGATGGAAACAACATAACCACTAAACAAGAACTACAAAACTTGATAGGCTTAGAACAATTCTATAATGTGATTCCACAGGAATATAAATGGCTGGTTCAGAAAGAAAAGCCAAAACGGTGGCAGATGCTGCTAAATTTGTGAATGAACTAGTCTTAATTAAAGGTGATGATCGGAGGATGACAAGAAATAAAGAGGGTTCTCAGTGGAAAGATAAAAAAGACCCTAAAATGTGGCAAACCACTAAACCTCCCTCCATACCAACTGCCATCCTCTGCCTAGGGAGGGAGAGAAGAGGCAGGCCCAGCTCCATCAGGGCTTGCCTGAGGCAAGAGGACTCTCCCTCCACACCAACTGCCATCCTCTGCCTAGGGAGGGAGAGAAGAGGCAGGCCCAGCTCCACCAGGGCTTGCCTGAGGCAAGAGGACTCTCCCTCCATACCAACTGCCATCCTCTGCCTAGGGAGGGAGAGAAGAGGCAGGCCCAGCTCTACCAGGGCTTGCCTGAGGCAAGAGGACTCTCCCTCCATACCAACTGCCATCCTCTGCCTAGGGAGGGAGAGAAGAGGCAGGCCCAGCTCCACCAGGGCTTGCCTGAGGCAAGAGGACTCTCCCTCCATACCAACTGCCATCCTCTGCCTAGGGAGGGAGAGAAGAGGCAGGCCCAGCTCCACCAGGGCTTGCCTGAGGCAAGAGGACTCTCCCTCCATACCAACTGCCATCCTCTGCCTAGGGAGGGAGAGAAGAGGCAGGCCCAGCTCCACCAGGGCTTGCCTGAGGCAACAGGACTCTCCCTCCACACCAACTGCCATCCTCTGCCTAGGGAGGGAGAGAAGAGGCAGGCCCAGCTCCACCAGGGCTTGCCTGAGGCAAGAGGACTCTCCCTCCATACCAACTGCCATCCTCTGCCTAGGGAGGGAGAGAAGAGGCAGTCCCAGCTCCATCAGGGCTTGCCTGAGGCAAGAGGACTCTCCCTCCACACCAACTGCCATCCTCTGCCTAGGGAGGGAGAGAAGAGGCAGTCCCAGCTCCATCAGGGCTTGCCTGAGGCAAGAGGACTCTCCCTCCACACCAACTGCCATCCTCTGCCTAGGGAGGGAGAGAAGAGGCAGGCCCAGCTCCACCAGGGCTTGCCTGAGGCAAGAGGACTCTCCCTCCACACCAACTGCCATCCTCTGCCTAGGGAGGGAGAGAAGAGGCAGGCCCAGCTCCACCAGGGCTTGCCTGAGGCAAGAGGACTCTCCCTCCACACCAAATGCCATCCTCTGCCTAGGAAGGGAGAGAAGAGGCAGGCCCAGCTCCACCAGGGCTTGCCTGAGGCAAGAGGACTCTCCCTCCACACCAACTGCCATCCTCTGCCTAGGGAGGGAGAGAAGAGGCAGTCCCAGCTCCATCAGGGCTTGCCTGAGGCAAGAGGACTCTCCCTCCACACCAACTGCCATCCTCTGCCTAGGGAGGGAGAGAAGAGGCAGGCCCAGCTCCACCAGGGCTTGCCTGAGGCAAGAGGACTCTCCCTCCACACCAACTGCCATCCTCTGCCTAGGGAGGGAGAGAAGAGGCAGGCCCAGCTCCACCAGGGCTTGCCTGAGGCAAGAGGACTCTCCCTCCACACCAAATGCCATCCTCTGCCTAGGGAGGGAGAGAAGAGGCAGGCCCAGCTCCACCAGGGCTTGCCTGAGGCAAGAGGACTCTCCCTCCACACCAACTGCCGTCCTCTGCCTAGGGAGGGAGAGAAGAGGCAGGCCGAGCTCCACCAGGGCTTGCCTGAGGCAAGAGGACTCTCCCTCCATACCAACTGCCATCCTCTGCCTAGGGAGGGAGAGAAGAGGCAGTCCCAGCTCCATCAGGCCTTGCCTGAGGCAAGAGGACTCTCCCTCCACACCAACTGCCATCCTCTGCCTAGGGAGGGAGAGAAGAGGCAGGCCCAGCTCCACCAGGCTTGCCTGAGGCAAGAGGACTCTCCCTCCACACCAAATGCCATCCTCTGCCTAGGGAGGGAGAGAAGAGGCAGGCCCAGCTCCACCAGGGCTTGCCTGAGGCAAGAGGACTCTCCCTCCACACCAACTGCCATCCTCTGCCTAGGGAGGGAGAGAAGAGGCAGGCCCAGCTCCACCAGGGCTTGCCTGAGGCAAGAGGACTCTCCCTCCACACCAACTGCCATCCTCTGCCTAGGGAGGGAGAGAAGAGGCAGTCCCAGCTCCATCAGGGCTTGCCTGAGGCAAGAGGACTCTCCCTCCACACCAAATGCCATCCTCTGCCTAGGGAGGGAGAGAAGAGGCAGGCCCAGCTCCACCAGGGCTTGCCTGAGGCAAGAGGACTCTCCCTCCACACCAAATGCCATCCTCTGCCTAGGGAGGGAGAGAAGAGGCAGGCCCAGCTCCATCAGGGCTTGCCTGAGGCAAGAGGACTCTCCCTCCACACCAACTGCCATCCTCTGCCTAGGGAGGGAGAGAAGAGGCAGGCCCAGCTCCACCAGGGCTTGCCTGAGGCAAGAGGACTCTCCCTCCACACCAAATGCCATCCTCTGCCTAGGGAGGGAGAGAAGAGGCAGGCCCAGCTCCACCAGGGCTTGCCTGAGGCAAGAGGACTCTCCCTCCACACCAAATGCCATCCTCTGCCTAGGGAGGGAGAGAAGAGGCAGGCCCAGCTCCACCAGGGCTTGCCTGAGGCAAGAGGACTCTCCCTCCATACCAACTGCCATCCTCTGCCTAGGGAGGGAGAGAAGAGGCATGCCCAACTCCATCAGGGCTTGCCTGAGGAAAGAGAACCCTTGTTTATCCACTTTTTGTAAACCGCTTTGATCTTTTTTGGAAAGGCGGTATATAAATAAAATAAATAAATAAAATAATAAAAAAATAAATAAAGAGAAAAACAATGAAGAAAAAAAAATGTATAAGCCCTGGTACCACAACAAGAATGAAACTGAAAGAAAATATGGTGGGTTGAGAGAGTGTGACCCTGACACCCATAAGAGAGATAGTCGGTCTAAAGAAGAGCAAACAAAAATCGGTAAAAGATTATGTTATGAATGTGGAAAAACAGTACGTTTCTTACACCATTGTCCAAAAATTTATAATAGATATGTAAAATCAGCTTACTGCATAAGAATAGTTAGGTCTACAGATAGAGAAGGTGGTCGTAGAGAAAGTGCAGAGCCTGCAGTTACCTCAGAAAGGACAATTGGATGCCTGCGAGGCCCAAGGTCTCAAGCCTTCTCCATGTTATTTATGGAAGCATTCCTTCATGTAGTTGAACATGTGCCCTTAGGCTTTCTATCCTAGCAATTATCTGCTAATTTTCATGGTCTTCCCTTGTATAACCTCATTTTTATTCAAAACCCAAGGGCATGCATGTTGACCATGAAATAAAATTACCAATCCAAACTCAATATTAGGGTAATGACTTTTATAGTTATTTTCATGTGCCTTCAAGTCAACTCCAACTCATGGCAACAATGTCACAGGAATTTTTTAACAAGACTTATTCAGAAGAGAATAAGGTCATTGCTTCCCTCTTAAGTTAAGAGTGTGTGAGTTGTCCAAGGTATTCCAGTGGGTTTCCACGGCTGAGTGGAGATTTGAACTCTGGTCTCCCTGGGTCCGATATACTACATTGGCTTTTCTCTTCATATATGTTTACCTTATTTTATTTGCTTCTTCACCTCCAAATTCTTGGAAGAAAATTATAATACTTGTTGTTGTTTATTGCCATCAAGTCTTTTGACTTATTCTGACCCTGTCAATGAAAGACCTGCAGCTCACCCAGTCATCAACAGTCCTGCTCAGGTCTTGCAGATTCCTGACAGTTGTGGCTTCCTTGACTTGAGTCTATCCATCTGGAATATAGACTTGCTCTTTTCCTGCTGCCTTCTACCTTACCAGCCATTATTGTCTTTTCTAGTGAGTCATAGTTTCTCATGAAACATCTAAAATACAACAGACTTCGTTTAGTCATCTTGGTTTCTAAGGAGAGTTCAGGGTTGATTTGCTGTTGTTGAAAGGCACAAAAGGGCACAAAATTTTCATATGGTTTTTTTTTTCAAACATATTGTTGCAAAAAATAGGAGATGGGCAGGGCAGAAGAAAGAGAAATGACCCAGGTATGAAAAAACCAGACAAATTTCTAATACACAGTCATTAGCTTCAAAGGACAGATTTACATGGTGAGCAACCAATCCATTATCAGAGATTACTGCATAATCAATTCTGTACAAGAAAGTGTTTTTTTTTTTAATTTAGTACTGAGTAACTGTTTGCAGCAGGGATTCTAAACAGCAGGCTTGAGTTACTCACCAGGAAACAGTTCATTGATCTTGAGTTGTCTGGGAATCTTGTTCAGCCCAATGTCCCTG
Organism: Urosaurus nigricauda; assembly: GCA_034509955.1. NCBI lineage: Eukaryota > Metazoa > Chordata > Lepidosauria > Squamata > Phrynosomatidae > Urosaurus > Urosaurus nigricauda. Next base: position 270,967,029 of record JAOEGL010000003.1, read on the forward strand.
GGCTTGTTTTGGAAAGTATTTTGCTTCTCATTGAAAACTTTGTAAATTTCTAAGAGGAGAAAAGTCACAGGCCGGATAATTTGACCTCCCAACTGTTTAAAAATGCTTAAGCCTGTTTTCTGATCTTGAATCAAGATGAGATATGAGAGACAGTGACCACAGGACTGGCAGCTTGTTAGTTACATGCAGAGGTGTACATTTTCCTATACATACAGACTCATGGTTTTTTGGACAATGAGCAACAGTTGCACCCAGCTGACAGCAACAGAAAGAAAGCTATGCATGTGGGACCGTTGTACATATCATAGTATATTAAAGAAGACATGTGGATGTGCATTCCTTCTATGTGTTGACTTTGGGCATTGTGCTTTGCAATTTCCATGCACACTGAACATTGTTCCACATGTGCATTATATAGTCTTTCATTATAAGGGTTGCATAACATAACCCTGCAAACAGATATTTTCACTATGGTGAAGCAATATAGACCCGCAGCCTTGATGATGAAATCTCTGGTCATAATACTGCTGTGACTTTGTGTCATATGTGTCACTGCTGTGATGATACCTTCTGCCATTCCACAAATGGAAATCAGGACAAGTTTGGCCAAGTCACATCAGAGTGTGGTAAAAATTGCAAAAGTTATTAATGAGGAAGAAACACTCAGGCTAGGAACTGCTGAAACTGTTTGCTTTTGCCTGATCCCATAGGGAAGAGGCAAGATTTCACCCCTCCTCTCCTCTCCCACCTATTGAGCACAAACTAATTTTTGCACTTTGGACTCAGTTTGCAGCAAGTGAAGTAAGCAGAGGACAACGTGGAAAAGTTGGAGGAGGATTACTGCTGCTCCAGATATTAGGTTATACAAACTATAGGGAAAAAGCTTCCACCTAAACATTGGGAAAAACTTCCTGATGGCAAGAGCTATTCAAACGTGGAATATAGTGCCTCAGAGTGTAGTAGATTTCCTTTTTTATTGTTTATTTTATTTTATATTTTATTCTATTTCATCTCCTCATAAAATACACACTGTTTTCAGTTATATACAGGAAAGGTGGTTATTCCAAACATAACCCCTAAAAGAAGCTTAACATTAATAATGACTTCCTAAGTCTCTTCAATAACAAATCTCATATCATCCATGAATCTTATTGACTTTTGTAAAAACATTAATAAAGAAAAACAAAAAATGTGTGTTTAAGAAAGAAGAAAAATAAAGAAATGTAATAAGAAACTATAACAGTTTTCCTAGAATATTTTGCCAAAAACATATTCTATAATTAATACATATTAATTATATATGTGTGTGTGTTTCCCCATACATTTAATCTTTCTGCACCTTATAACCATCTTAATTTGCAAAATTCCATAACTAGGAACCACATTTACATCTTTGTGATTCATTTACATCTTTGTGATTCAAGCGACAGGTCAACTTGTCCCTAGCATTTCACTATTTTTCCAGTTTTGAGCTATTATCATTCTAGCAGCTGTTATCATATATAACATTATACACCAATATTTTTGTTCAATTATTGGGGAATTTTATTAACATATTTAAAAGATATATTTCTGGTTTCATTTCAAATTTAATCTGTAAAACCTTTTCTATAACGATGTGTATCTGCCTCCAGAACCTTTTAATTTTCAGAAAAGGCCACTTAATATGAAACCAAGATCCGACAACTCTATGATTCTATGACTTTATGATTCCATGACAGCAGAACTGCACTTCCAGCAAGCATTTAAGCATTTTTGTAAATCTTTTCAATTTTATTGGGTGTCTGGTGCCATTCTTAGATTGTAAGCCTGAGGGCAGGGAACCGTCTAATTAAAATAATAATTGTAAGCCGCTCTTATAGCCTTTAGGGCTGAAGAGCAGGATATAAATATATCATCATCATCATCATCATCATCACCTCTGCTCCATCTTCCAGTAATTTTTGTTCTATTTCTGGCATAGTAAATATTTTTGTTCTATTTCTGGCATAGCAAATATTTTTGTTCTAGTTCCGGCATATTTCCAACTTTTCAAATCTATATAGTAACCACAGTCTGATGCCCATTTAGTCAGAATACCTCAGATATTAGTTCCTCTTCTTGATCACAACTCTGTAAAAAATTATATAATTTAGCAACTCTCTTGCTTTTGTGATTAAATAAAATCTTGTCTAACTCTAACTGATCTTCTTAGAATTCTTTGATCTTTTCATCCATTTTTAATCTCTCTTTTAATTGCATGTACAAAGACCAATGTATTTCAGGACTGAGAATTGTCAAGTCATCTCCTCGTTTCATTTTGAATTTTTTCAATAGATCCTTATATGTAAGCCAGATATCCAAAGATTCCCATCTGCTTATAAAGGCCTCTTGTGGTGAAATCCAGAGAGGTATTTTGCTATAGAAACTCATCTTTATTTTTTCCCATACTCTTAGAAGAAATCTTTTTATAACATGGTGTCTAAATTCATTGTGAACCTTCACTTTGCCATACTAGAGATAGGCGTGCCAACTGAACCTGTTTTCAGTGAAATAATAATAATAATTATTATTATTATTATTAGGGTTTATTTATATCCCACCCAATCAACAGGGAATCAGGGCGGGTTACAACAGTGGGGAAAATACAATCCAAATAATAATAAATGTAAACACTAAACAATCTTAACAGATTACAATCTAAAACCATGAAAAAAGGGGGAGACTGAAAGACTAAAAATTGGCAACGAGGTAATGCCCTTAGTGTCACATATCCCGGGTGTTGTTGTGGGGGCAGAGATTATGAATCTCTGCTGTCTGCTGACACTTGGGACTCCACACTGCCAAAGATTAAATGTATGGGGAAATGTATGGGGCTGGAGGGGAGGGCTACTCTGTCAGCCTGCAGGACCTGAACAGAGCGGTTGAGGACAGGGGGCTTGGAGATGTCTCATACACAGGTTTGCCATGAGTTGAATCCAATTCAAGACTAACAACAACCTCCATAAGTCTCAAGTTTTGGACCTCGAATCACAGATTCTGGGATAGTCTTGAGCTTGTGGAGAGGGAACTCATTTCTGTTCTACAAAGATAAATTTGAAGCATTCCTCCTCTCCAATGATTTCTCAAGGGCTCTGCACATTGAGACTTCTCTTCACCCAGGCAGACCATGGGATTGGCAGTAGTTCCCCTACAAGGAAACAGAAACCCTGCCATTAATGCATTAGCCATATGCTTTCCAGTTGCCCTCGGCGGTAGTGTCTAAGTGTCTTCTGAGAGCCAGACTTATCCTTTTGTCCATTGCATGCAAACAGCTGCCCCATCAAATGGACTTTCCTCCAGAGAGACCGTTATTCAGCTGTGGTGATGTGATGGATTTAAGCAACTAAAACACCTTTGTAACTTCTTTCTGAGCCTTTGGCTCCCTCTGAAACATTGCACAAGAGGAGAAAACACTAGCAGGCCCCCATGCAAAGAGAGGGAGGGCGGGAGGACTTTTAATTGGATGGATTTTCTGAATTGAAGGGCCACTTTATAACATTTCCCTCATACACAACAGGCCTGGAGTGCAGTTCTTTTATGCTTTAAAAATGGAGCAACAGAGCAAGTGAGCCTCAACCCCAAGTGAACTCAAAGCATTCAGAGTTTTTCTCAGTGCTTGAATTGGGGAGGGGAAGCTACCAAGAAAGAGGCAGGGAAATAAGGGGTGGAAAGGAGAAACAGATGGCTAGAGTAGATGTGTTGTGAGAGCAGGAGTGGTATAGTGGTTTGAACATTGGACTACGACTCCTCCCCTCCAGTTGGCCACAGAAGTCCCATTCATTTTAATTGTCTACTTTAGACAGAATTACCTAGAGGGCCATTGGTTTCAGCAGGAGACAACTGGTCTGCGCAGGGTAGCAGCTTTCACTGACCCTAACCTTGTGAGATACTATCTCTGTTACAAGTGAATGAACTATTCTGCAAGTGCGCTGATGACAAAAAGAGTTTGTACAGTATCTGGTTGATGAAATTTGAGGGGTTTATTAGACCAAATAATCAAACAATATTAGCATAATTGGCACATTTACTGCCACTTGGCTTCCTCAGGCAAGCCAGTAGGACTTTGGCTCAAGCGAATTCTGTCCCCTGACCTTGGCTTTGGGTTGCCAGATCTCAGGGCTGGATCTGCGTCTCAGGATCTGGACTCTTCAAGAGAGGAATCTTAGAACAAGAATATAAATATACACATGCACACCATATATTTCTTCATTTGTTATACTTGAATCCAATCTCCCAAAGAAATTGAACATGTAGGATAGCTCCTTTAAACTTTGGATTGAATCTCAGAGCAGCTTTACCCTCTCCTGAGCCCTGTCTGCCTGGACCAAATACAATCACCTCCCCCTGTTCTATTTGCAGGGAGACCAGACAACGCACAGCCCAATCCCTAGTTCTGGTGCAAACAGACTGGACATTCAGCACCAGAACCAGGCTATAATTTCCCTTAAAATGAATTATAAAAACTTACTTTTTACTCTGGATGATCTAAGAAGATCCAGAGGCCTCCATTGTGACACTGGATTGTTTGAAATGTATCCCACTAAGCTGCCCAGTGCATCCATCATGGCCACCAGTTGCTTACTCTGAGGTCAGAACAAGGCACCCAGACATGTGATTATCGCTGATGTTACACAAAAAAATGTGGAGACTTGGGGTGCCTACCAACTGTGTCAGCATCTCCTTAAATATTGGGCGAATTGCATAGCTCAAGGAGGCCTGTGAGAGACTGCATAACCTAAAGGACTATCTTCACCTATGTATACCAGCATTAACTGTGGGAGCCCTCTAATGTACAAAGAAGATTTTTATTTGGAAACATGCAAGAGTGCAACCAAAAGCAAAACAGGAATTCAAGGCTAGGAAAATAGTTTCCTTGTTGTCTTTCAGCCTGCAAGTGAACATTTTTCCATACTGGGAGGCGATGAGCAATTGATTGCAATGGGATTTTAATAGCATGCTTTTTTGTTGATTTTTTTATCATTTAATAGATTTTTAAATGCTTTTAATTCTTTTAATAGCTATTTAGATTATTTTAGTTGTTTAGATTGTTTAAATGCATTTAAAATATTTGTGCCTTTTGCTGTTGGCTTTGAATGTACTTTAATCTGTGTTTAATTTTTTAAGCTGCCTTGAGACCTAATATTGAGAAAAAGATAGAACCACCATCATCATTGAGTGCAAATTTAATTACCCAACTTAATTAGCCAGGTACAACATTCAGACATTCTGCAGCTGCATCACAAACCAAGTCTTTTCTTTTTCTTGTAAAGTTCTGCTAAAACTTGATTCATACTCTCTAACTGTCCTGATTTGGCAGGGACAGTCCCAAGGAATCCTCTGTCATCCCACTTTTTCAGCTGCTACCAATATGTCCCATTTTCTCCTTCCTTCTCCCAATTTTCCTCTTTAACCTCAGCTTATTTCCATTGCTGCAAACTGAATTCAAAGTGCAAAAGTAGTTTTAATTCAGTTAACTCAACAGTGAAGAGAAGAAAGGAGCAAAAATAATGATCACAGATGAATTACATAACTTTAAAGTAGATTATGAAGTTCAAGATTTTCCATGTCTTGTCTCAGTCATTAATTAGAATGGAGACTGGAGTCAAGCAATCAGAAGACTAGGACCTGGAAAAGCAGCTATGAAATAACTAGTCAAGATCCTGAAGTGTAAAGATATATCATTGAATACTAGAGTCAGGTTTGTCCAAACCATTGTATTTCTCATTTATATGTATGGTTGGGAAAGCTAGGCAGTGAAGAGAGCTGATAGGAAGAAAATCAACTCATTTAAAATGTGGTACTGAAAAAAGACTTCTACAGATACCATGGACTGCTGAAAAGACAATAAATGGGTGATGTAGCAAATGACCCTGAACTATCCCTAGAAGCTAAGAAGCCAGCAGAGACTGTTGTACTTTGATCATATCATGAAAAGATAGGACTCACTAGAAAATATATCAGTGCTTGGAAAGGTAGAGGGCATCAGGAAAAGAGGAGGATCACATTCCAGATGGAGAGACTCAACCAGGGAGGTCATGGGCCTGAACCTGTAGCAAAACAAAACCTACCTGAGCAAAGCAGTAAAGAACAGGGGGTCTTGGAGATATCTCATTCACAAGGTCACCATGAGTCAATGTCAACTTGAAGGCAGTTAATAACAATCAAGGAAGCCATGGTCCTGAGTTTGCAGGACCTAAGCAGGGAGGTTGATGCTAAGGTGACTTGGAGGATTCTCCTTCACAGGATCACCATGGATTGAAGCTGACCTGAGGACAATTAACAACAGCAACAAGACAGGCTGCACTCAAGGCCAAAGATGGGAAATGTGTGGGCCTCTGATGTATCCTCCAACTTTCCCTGTTTTCTGTCTCGATCCTCTTTGATGTAGGCTCCCCCAATATTTCATGGGCTGTGACTAGCTTCTTTTCAGGCTTATCCAGTTATTAGCTTCACAATAGGTGCAACATGGACATGTCTGAATATTGCTTGGCACAGTCTGGGAAGAAAAGTAACTTGACAAAGGCTTTGCCTGCTCTAGGTTTGTCATGAGTGCCTGGCACACCAGCAGTTTTGATGTTCAATGGGTCATAAATCAAATAAATCTAGGATTCTAGTAACTCTGTTGGGGTTTCAGTCTTTCAGTTATGGATAACAGGGAAATTCAGAGGAAAAGGACTGGTTATACAACAAATAATTCCACCTAGAAGAAGTTGATTGTTATGACAAAATAAACATTCTTGTGAGTGATTCACTAGTAACCTAACATACACCGAGGAAGGTGATAGAATGAGATTGTTCAAGGAAATGAACATAACACTTCAGTGGTTAATAGGCTACATTAACTAATCTCTGGCTGAGATATTCCCATTAGTTTCGACAGCAGCAATCAGCTAAGCAGCAATTTAATTCTTTTGGAAAGGTTGTATCAAAATTGGTTTTGGACTAAGCTAACAAAAGGTTCTTATTAATGTGTCTGAAAAGAGCCATCATTATCAAAATAGTTGAGTTGTCTCTGAGTAGCTGCTCTTATCTGTGCTTCAGAGCAATTGACATTACCTATAGACCCAATCTATCTTTATAGGCTAATGGTAATGAATTGATCAGGCTCAGAGGAAGGAGACATAAAAACATTGCATACTTTCCAACTGTTCTGGTTTAGCATGATTAATCCTTTCTTTTCCCACTTTCTTAATCTGCTTTAAAAATGTCCCACGTTCTCTCTATGCCTCCCACTTTCCCCTTTTCCCCTCAGCTAATTTCAGTTGCTGCAAACTGAGATCAAAGTGCAAAAGTAGCTTGAGCTCAATTCACTCAAGGAGGGGAGGCAGAATATTGCTCCTCCCACTAGGCTCAGACAAAAGCAAACTGCTACAACTTCTAGTTTGTCTGTCCTTCCTAATTTATGTCTTTTGCCATGATAATCACACTTTGTTGTATGGCCACACACATCCCAGTTTAATCTGTGAAATGTTGACTGTTATGTTCCAGATGTTTGCTGAACTGCAGCTCCCACGATCACTCACTTTGCCTCAACTGGCTAAGCCTGCTGGGACTTGCAGTCCAACAACATTTGAAGCATCACTGTCTCTTTAACCCTGATCAAGGTCTCCTAAAATTAGACCAGAGTACAGAGTATGACAAACACACTGTCTCTGTTTTATGATTTCCCACAGTATAGATTTAAACTGCAGCCATAATCCTCTGGATTGTTTCTGGGACCTGCCCATCAAAAAACCTAATTTTTCCAAAACTCTGTCTCCTTACTTTATAATGTATCAAGGGGAATCAAGGAAGATGGCAACATAGCCATAGTTTGCAGCCAAGTCAGAGAAATGGAGAGGATCTGGACTTTCAAGAGAAAAGGCCGGGGGCACAAGGGGAAAAGTGTGATGAGAATCTTTGATGAGAATCTAACTTTGGAATCTACTCCCCTGCCCAGTTAAATTTTTGTATTAGACAGCAGCCATGTGTTTTGATTTCTTGTGGGTTTTTTTAAGCAAAGCCCTTTTAATAGCATTGCATTTGTTGCCCTGAACAACTGCACTGAACAGATGATGGGAAGCACTGCACATAGGCAAAGGCTTGAGTTTGCCAAAGCATCCTTGTGCAAACACTGGAGGGTGGGGTAGGTGAGGGTGCGGGGAAGAAACGCCTGTCTGTGCTGCACACTAAGCTGATTTTGTGGGCTGTGGTGATGGCCATCTGCCTTGGGTCAGCCAGCTGGAAAAGATGTGTAAGAACTCTGTAATAAGAATTTATAACAAACCATGTAGGAAAGCTCACTTGAAAGAGAAGCTCGCCCACTGCCTGAGTACACGTATAAATACCTTTGTTTTGTTTGCCCCCTTCTTACACTTGCTTGTTCTTTACCTCCCTTCATCCCTTATCCAGCCCATTGTAATCACCTCTGACCTATAGAAAAGTTAAACTGCAGTCCAATGCCACATAGGTGGGAATAAGCCCAATGAATTCAATGCTTGTTTGCCTTTTTTCTTTCTGAGTCATCCTGTAATAGGACTGTATTGTTGGCTGTTGGCAGCCAAAGAGACAAACAAATTTATTTATTCTTCACTATTGTCAAGTCTTGGATGGTTGAATCTGTGGATGCAGAATGTGTGGATACTATATTAGAGCTATAGTTTTAGTGGGTTTTTTGGGGGAATGGGCTATGAGGCCTTGTTCTAGAAGAGTTTATTCCTGACATTTCCCCAGCATCTGTGGCTGGCATCTTCAGAGAATGCTGGCATGGAAGTGAGTGGGGTATATATACTGTGTGACCCTTGATTCAGAGAAAGTGATTTACATGTAAATCTGTGTGTTGGTCTGTTGTTGAATGGCAAGGCCTTAGGGTGATCCACCAAATTTCGCCTAAACTCAGTTTGAAAAGAAAAAGGGAGGAACAGCTTCAAACAGTGTTTCCCTAGCTGGTTAAAAACACACACACACACAAACCTTTGTACCTCTCCCAGTATGTTTTCCATACCCTCTATAATTTAGGATTTTGGTTCTGCATCCTCTCCTAAGAAAGCATTTGTCAGGCCCAAGGACCTGTTGACGGAGGCAAAGGCTAGAACAGATTCTGGAAGCTTTGCCAATGAGCTATTTGGAGAAATTACTTTCCACAATGAATTTAGGGATGCAGCTGTTAAGAGAACAATATCTCCAAACAAGGCTGAACAAATGGTGCTGATAGATGCGTGGTGTGTTTCTACAAAAACACCCAACTACCAAGAATCTGGGATTGCATGAGATGAGGAGAAGGCACACCAGTGGTGGCTGGGTAGTAAAACTACTCTGGGTTTTTCATAGGATTGCCAGGTTTTGGGGGCCAAACCAAGGAGCGTGGAAGGTAACCCTGGCACTACAATGACTAGGTGGGAAGAAGGGAGCTAACTAAGAGGTTTATCACACTAGAGGGAAAACAGGATTTAAACAGGAATTAAACAGGAATTAAACAGGAAATGCCCTATGTTAAACATAAGGCAACAGGAAATGCACACACAAACATACAGCTGAGAGCCTTTGCAATCTGCCACAACAAATCACAGAATCATAGAATCTTAGAGCTAGAAGGGACCATAAGGGCCATCTACTCAAACCCCCTGCTGCGCAGAAAAATACAATCAAAGCATTCCCAACAGAAAAACCTCCAAAGAAGGAGACTCTACCGCACTCTGAGCCGATATATTCTGCTGTGAAACAGCTCTTACATTTAAAAAGTTGTTTCTAATATTTGAGTGGAATCTCTTTTCTTGTAATGTAAATCTATTAGATCACGTTCATCATTGGAGCAGCAAGAAACAAGGTGACTCCATCTTCTACATGGCATCATTTCAGATATTTAAAGTTAACTATCATGTCAGCTCTCAGTCTCCTCTTCCCTCAGCTATACATACCCAGCTCCCTAACTCATTCCTCATAAGACTTGGTTTCTAGATCTTTGATCCTTCTGGTTGCCTTTCCCTGGACACATTCCATCTTGTCCATATCTTTCTTTAACTAAGGTGTCCTAGACTGGATGTTCCAGGTGAGGTCTGACCAAAGCAGATCAGAGTAACAATGCTACTACTCTTTATTAGGACACTATAGTCCTGTTCATGCATTTCAGAATTGCATTGGTTTCTTTATTAATTAAGGCTTGCAAATTGCAATAAGCTGCTGTTCTGGCTGAGATGAAGATCTGCACACAGCCCTTTTTCTTGCCTGAAGCTGAACTAGAGAAATTGTACCCAACCCATGTAAACTGGAGATTCAGGGCCAGGCTCTGAGATCTGGCAACCCATGTTTTAGGCCAAATCACAGATTTCTCCAAGGTGCTGACTCATTTTTGGGAAAGGACTCAGAACCTCTTAGATAGCCCTTTTCTAGTTCATACTACAAACCAGAGTAGACTCATGATCCCAGTGACATGGAAGCCACTGGCAGCCAGCAGATAACACTCTACCCAACAATGATATAGCAACTACAGTATAGGAAAAGTTTTTTAAAGTCATCTGTCCCCTACTGATGAAAGACTGGCTCTATATTGAACTGAGCTAGCATAAAAGGTACTTATTACCTTATTGCCACTGCCCTGGTGGCGCAGTGGTTAAATGCCTGTACTACAGCCACTCACTCAAAACCATAAGGTGGCGAGTTCAAGACCAGCAAAGGGCTGAAGCTCGACTCAGGCTTGCATCCTTCCGAGGTCGCTAAAAGGAGTACCCAGATTGTTGGGGGGCAAATAGCTTACAATTGTAAACCGCTTTGACACTCCTTAAGGGTATGAAGCGGTATATAAATGAAGCTGTTTGTTTTTGTTTATTAGAGTTGCCAGATCTCAGGGTGTCAACTGGAGTTCCAGGGACTACGCTTCTTCAGGTCCCAAGTCATTGTTAATTGCCGTCACGTCCACTGTAGTGAATAGACCTGCCTATCAGCCAAACACAAAGCAGCATTTGACCAGCATATGGGAAGCCGGCTGGGCAGGGTTAAAAATTCCTTGCTGAGAGTGGGACTGGGAGTTGGGGAAAGAGTTATTTCTGAAGGAGGCTGTGTTCTAGGAGTTCCTGAGGGAACAGTTTAGAGTTATTTATCAACCACAAAAGGGTCTTATAAGTCCAAAGAGGGACACTGTTAGGCTTGAGGAGTCTAGTAGAGAGAGGCTCAGAGCAAGCCGGATTCTGAAAGAGGGGTTTTGGTCAGTTTTCCTGAGATAGTATTGCCTGTGTGGCTGAGTTAGTATTAAGATTTTAAAGAGCATCTTGTAACTAAGTAGTAAGTCAATAATAACAACTTTGAGTCTAAGTTATAGTTTATTTTTCTATTTTACAATAAACTTTTGTTAGTGTTTGAACAACTACTTGGCCTGAGTTTTATAATCTAACCACACTACTAAATCTTAGACACACAGAGGTGTTGTGCCATCATAGAAAAGAGATTGTGGTTGTTCATCACATAATTTGGTGGCAGAGGTGGGATTCCAAAAGTCTGGTTGCCAGAGGTGTGTTTGAGTTATAGGGGTCTGAGTGGATATACCAGATACCCGATAGTAGGTTTAAACTGAAAGACAGGAAAACCTACAGTTTAAAATCTAGGCGTTTTGAGGGTGATCTCTGAGGTAAAAACAAAAAGGTAATTCTAAGGAGATCACTTAGAAACTGACCACACTAGATAGTGACTAGTCTCTGAGGTAAATGTACTGGGTAATTGTAAGAGACTAGTAGGTAGATGAAAAGGCACACCAAGTGATTCCTGAGGTAAAAGTCTGTGGTAAAGTAAGGAATCACCGGTCTGACTTTGAGATTCAAGTGGGATCTCTATACTTAGTTGAGGCAACAGTTAAATCAAAGTGATTCCTGAGGTAAACGTTTGTGGTAAAGTAAGGAATCACTAATTGGACTTTAAGATCCAAGTGGATTCTTTTTACTCAGTTTTGCTATAAACCTTTGGAAGTTGTATTAACAAAAATATTAAGAGCAATTACTGGAATTCCCTCCTGTGTCCCAAATATCATACTCCGGTTAAAGACTGGCAAATTTGTATGGAAGCGCGAATTCTGATATTTACCTGAATCTTTGGCTAAAACTGACCTTTATCCCTGTGGGTCTTGCACCATTAACATTGATAGATACTTTTCAATCCAAATGAAAAAAGACATTGGCAACAAAATTACAAAATCTGGGCCTTCTGACCAATACCCTTCAGTCCATGGGACATGCAAAAGCTAAAACGGCTATTATTCAGCGCATAAAAGACTTGGAACTCCAAAATCACCATAATCGGTCCGCAAGATACTTTATTGGTACAGCACTGGTTCACTTGTTATGTCAAACTACATGACGAATCTATCAGTCCCGAAATATAGGAAAGCTTTTACGTTAACTAGATTAAATGTACTACCCTCAGCACTATTCAAGGGCAGGTACAGCAAGACTCCTGTCCATGAGCGAATATGCCCTTATAACACAGGAACCATAGAAACTGCTAGTCATGTATTATTTCACTGTCCTTTTTACAATGACACTCACAAAGATTTGATCACTCCAATTCTTGCAAATAAACTGAGGAGATCTGAAACTTTCTATTTAACATACTTATTATCAGAATAGAATCCTGATATAACCCATAAAGTGGCTCAGTTTTGCGCATCTGCAATAACTTGCAGGAAAAACAAAATTAACCTAGGTTAGCAGAGCATATTGAGACAAAGTTACTTTTATCCAACTGATAATAATTGGTTCTTATTTTTATTTGAATTCATTTTAATTGTGTTGTGGAAGTGATTCATTTTAACTTCTCAGTGGGCAGGTTTTTACCCTGCTGCTACTTAAAACTAAAGCAGTTTGGTGTGCATATACTATTTTACTTATTTTTATGTATTATTTTATTGTTTTCTATGTACTGTTTTTGATGTTGGTCTTTGACCATTATAAAGTTTGACTTGGCTTGACTCGGATGAGGCATAGTAAAACAAGAGTATTTCCTGAGGTAAAAGTTTTGGGTAATTGTAAGGAAATACTGTCAAGATGCCTCCTAAAAAATTAAGCCTCCAGCAGTGCCAGAAATGGTATAAGAGGAGGTCAGGGAAGAAATGGTAGCTAGTCTTGACACGACCATTTCTGAATCACAAGACAGTAAAGATTTGGACAACCAAACTAGAAATGGCCAGAATGGAGAAGGAGAAGGAAATGGAAATTAATGAAAGAATGGCCAGGATAGAAAATTAGAGGATTTTGAAAGAAAAAAGAACATGATAGGATTTTAAAAGAAAAAGAGGTTGAAACAGAAACAGCCATTGAACTGGCCAGAAATGAAAAGGAAAAAAGAGAACGAAATTGATTGTCAAATGAGAATGAGAAGTATGGATCAGGGAATCCCTCAACCTCAAATGGTCCCTGAGGTGAATAGGTTACCTCAGATTGATATGAAAAAGTTCCCCAGATATTATAAAGGGGATAATATTGATTCTTTCTTCACTAACTTTGAAAGAACTTGCACAGAATGAAAAGTAAAAGATGAAGAAAGAATGAGCTATTTGGGATCACAGATTTGTGGGGATCTCACAGAAATATATTTTTTATTTATTTATTTAAAGTATTTATACCCCGCTCTTCAGCCTTAATGGCTATCAGAGCGGCTTACAATTATTACAATATACGCAGATATGAAGGCAGATGAAGCCCATGATTATGATTTATTTAATGAAATGGTGAGGCAAAGGCTTGGCCTTATGCCGGAAAACCATCGACATCAATTCAGGCCAATTAAGAGAGAGGGAAATGAGTCTTTTTGTCACATGGGAGACAGTCTGGATAATCTATTGAAAAGTTGGACTGATGGGGCCAAAATAACAACCAAAGAAGGATTGCAGAGTCTTATAGGATTAGAACATTCCCCAAGAATATAGATGGCTGGTACAGCCTAAGACTGTGGTGGAGGCAGCAAAATTGCTTAATGCTATAGCATTGGTAAGGGAAGATGGTCGGGAAAAAACAAAACCTGAGGTAAAATCTCAGGAAAATGAAAAAAGAAATCCCCAAAACTGGCATACCTCAAAAGATAAGAATAACAATGGTAAAAAAATTTAAACCTTGGCAACAAGAGAAAACACCTGAAGCTGAGAGGAAAAGTTTTAGGTCAAGAAAGTGTGACCCTGAACCCTATAAGAAAGACAGCTGGTCTAGGGAACAGTCAAAACCCAGTTCTAGAAAATGTGGGAAAATGGGCGACCTCAGATATAGCTGTCCAAATATATATAATAAAGACTCAAAATCAAATATAAAATCAGCTTATTGTGTAAAATCAGCTAGGCCAGCAATACAAGAATGCTGCCACAGAGAACAGACTGACGCAGCAGTTGCCATAGAAACAGCAGTTGGAACAGTAAAGGATTCTGGAAGGGCTCCTTCTCCAAAACCTTGCTTATTTGTGACAAATACACCTCAAAAATTACATACTGATGAACACCAAGAATTAATACAAATATATAAGACCTGGGTGTGGTGTTTTCGTGATTCTGGGGCCGAAGTGTGTATAGTTAAATCACACTTAATAAAACCTCAAGACTTCTGCTCAGAGGAAGAAATTATTTTAAAGGGCTTATGGGGTCCGGCTTTTAAGGCACCGGTTTGCAAGTTAGACATTTCATTCAGAGGACACAAACTACAGTCGAAATCCGCAGTCTGGGATGATATTCCAATCCCGTGTCTAATTGGAAATGACCTGGATAGATATTTTATGTTTGCTTGTGTTGTCACCAGACAACAAGAAAAGGAAAAAAAAATATTGAAAACAGGTCAATCCAATGTCTGAAGAAAAACAAGAAATAGAAGGGTTGGCTAAAGATGAGGTTAAAGTAACAGATATCCATTAGGTGACCTAGGGTGAGTCATACATTCTCAGTCCCAGAAAATATTGTAATAGGTTTGTCTTAATGTCACCATAAGCCAGAAATGACTTGAAGGCACAAAGCAACAACAAGAAGTCATTCAGTTATCAATAACTCTGCTCAGATCTTACATACTCAAGGCTGTGGTTTCCTTGATTGACTCTATCTATTTGTAGTGAAGTCTTTTTTTCGATGTTGACTTCTACCTTAGCAAGTGTTATTGTCTTTCCCTAGAGTCATGTCTTCTCATGATACATCCAGGCTATGAGAGCTTCAGTTTAGTCATCTTCGCTTCTAGTGAGAATTCTGGCTTAATTTGCGCTTGGACCTTTTGTGGGGAAGGGAAGCCTTTTTGGCAGTCCCTGATATCTGCACTCTTCTCCAGCACCAGATTTCAAATGAGTTGATTTTCTTCCTATCAGCTTTCTACACTGTCCAGCTTTCACAACCACACACAGAAATCAGAAATACAATGGCATGGACAGTCCTGACTTTAGTATTCACTTATATATCTTGACACTTGACAGAGGCCACAGCACTTTGCTTTTGCCTGAGGCTATTGGGAAGGGTAAGATTCTACCCTCTACTCTCCTCCTGCTAATCA
The DNA here is from genome assembly GCA_034509955.1 of Urosaurus nigricauda. NCBI lineage: Eukaryota > Metazoa > Chordata > Lepidosauria > Squamata > Phrynosomatidae > Urosaurus > Urosaurus nigricauda. The sequence goes on from JAOEGL010000003.1 coordinate 270,982,523, forward strand.
AGTGCAAATTATTTCTGCACTTTGAACTCTGTTTGCAGAGCTGATGATGAAGGGCAAAAGAGGGAGAAGGAGAAATAAAGTGGGACATTTTACAGTAAGCTGACAAAGTGGGATGACAAAGGATCAATCAGGACTGTCCTTGCCAAACTGAGCAGCTGGAGGATATGCTGGACAAGGCTGTAAGGAGTCGCAGGCCAGAAACAACCATGTGTGTGTTGTGTGCCTTCAAGTTGTTTCTGACTTATGATGAGCCTGAGGTGAACCTATCATGGGAGTTTCTTTTCACTATTTGTTCAGAGGGAGTGTGCCATTGCCTTCCCTGAGGCTGAGAGTATGTAACTTGCCCAAGGTGACACAGTGGTTTTCATGGCCAATCTGGGACTTGAACCCTGGTCTCCAAAACAACTTATAGGGCAATATTTTGCAAACCCCTGGCTCTGGGTCTGGGTGGAAGCAGTGCTTTGAACCCTTCTCCAACTCCAAAAAAAAATGGTCTGTGCAAAATAAATTACCAATATATGGGTCATTTGCTTCTTTTTTGCTAAAAAAGTTCTCCTGAAATCCAGCAGCCAGATAAACCAATCAGAAAACCAAATCTAATGGTACCAAACAAGGAAGGGACTGTTTGTTCCCAAGCTGTGGGTACAGGCCTTCTGTTAATACAATCGAAAATAGCAGAATGGCCTTTCCTCACATGCTGACAACATCACTTCATTGACTCACAGTCAAATTATTCCTTGCCAGCCTTAACCCTTAAAGGCTTTTTGGGGAATGTATCAGCAGATCCATTTTGGCTCTATGTTGCTGAAAAACACAAGAGTGTGGAAGCCAAAAAGAGGACCAACGGGAACACCCCTAAATGGGTAAAGTCCATATAGCTGATGGAGGGTGAGTCTATGGAGGTCAGCCTCATACATAACACATCAAGGTCGAAGGCATGAGGACCATGGGCTACTTGTGGCCCCAGAACTATTTTTGTGGTCCATAGGTTCCCTCGCTTTTTAATTTTAAAAAATGGCTCAGGTGCATACCTTCCAACATTTCACAGATGAAAATTGGACATGTGTGTCCAAGCAATATCAGAGTGTTGTTAAGATGACAACAGTTTTTAATAGGGAAGAAGACACACAAGCTAGGATAGCCTGCAGCAGTTTGCATTTGCCTGAGCCTACTAGGAAGGGCAAAATTCTGCCCATCCTCTTCTCCCTCACCCCCGAGTTAAATGAGTACGCACTATTTTCATGCCTTACATTAACTTTTCAGCAATGGAAGTAAAGCATAGCCTTATTTAGTTCCTTCATAGCTGTCCTTCCATGTCACAATCTTCAGATATTTTGAAGACTGCAATCTCCTGTAAGGATAACTACTCAAATTGGGGAATATTACTTAGCTCAGTACATCAATCTTAGCCAGTCATTGAAGCAGGGATGGAAGGCAACAGGCTTGATCCTGAGAAGAGTCAGGGACCAACAATGAGAAAGGTAGGCAATGAGTCAACCAGTTTCAAATGTGGGGCATTGAGGAGGATCAGAGCGTGACTATGAGTCAATTGGTTTGATCCTGGAGAGTCAGGGACCGATGAAGATCGAAGCCCAGTATCCAGTCAATTACTTTGACTCAGAGAGTCAGGGACCGACGGGGATCGACGTCGGGCCATAAGTCAACCAGTATGACTCCAGAGAGTCAGAGACCAATGAGGATCAAATTCAGGCTGCCATCCAGTCGGTACGTGACCGATGAAGATCAAAGCCGGGCTGCCAGGCAACTGATTTGACCTCGGAAAGTGAGGGAGCAACGAGGGTCGAAGTCAGGCTGCAAGCCAAGCAGTATGACCCCGGAGAGTCCGGGACTGATGAGGATCCATATTGGACTGCCAGCCAAATGGTTTGACCCCAAAGAGCAGGGATCGATGAAGATCCAAGTCCTGCAGCCAGCCAAACGGTTTTACCTCGGAGAGTCAGGGACCAACGATGCTCGAAGATGGGCTATAAGCCAATCCGTATGACTCAGAGAGTCAGCAACCAATGATCGGTGCCAGGCTGCTGTGTAGTCAGTATGACTCCGCAGGGTCAGGGACCGATCCAGATCAAAGTTGGGCAGCCATCCAATCGGCCTGATACTGGAGTGTCAGGGACCGATGAGGATCCATGTTGGGCTGCCAGTCAAACGGTTTGACCTAGAGAGTCAGAGACCAATGCGGTTTGAAGTTGGGCTTGAAGCCAACTTCGGAAAGTCAGGGACTGATGAGGATCCATGTTGGGCTGCCAGTCAAGCAGTTTGAATTCGAAGAATCAAGGCCTGACGAAGATCCAAGTCATGCAGTCAGCCAAATGGATTGACCCCGGAGAGTCAGGAACTGACGAAGCTTGAAGTTGGGCTTGAAGCCAATCGGTATGACCCTGGAGGGTCAAGGATCGATGAGGATCCACGTTGGGCTGCCAGCCAAACGGTTTGACCTCAAAGAGTCAGGGACCGATTCAGATCCACATTGTGCAGCCAGCCAAACGGTTTGATACCGAGGAGTCGACAAGGCTCAAAGACAGGCTTGAAGCCTATTGGTATGACTCCAAAGAGTCAGGGACCGATGAGGATCCATGTTGGGCTGCCAGGCAAATGGTTTGACTCTGGATAGTCAGGGACCAATGAGGATCGACGCTGGGCTGCAATCCAGTCACTTTGGCTCCTGAGGCTCAGTGGCCGATGATGATGACATCCAATCGGTTTGGTCCCAGGGAGCCAAGACCAGCGAGGACTGAAGTTAACTCCTCTTCAGGAGAATGAAGAGACAAAAGCCAGGTGAATGGTCCAGAGACAGTTTGTTCGCAGCAAAAGAGCGTCCCTAGCCATAGCGAGGAAGGAAGGCTGGTGGCCATTCTAAAAGTTTCTCTCAGAGATAAGAGGTGAAAGTGCACCAGTGAAGCGGGTGTCATTTTAAAAAAATTTAGTCAGGAATAATGGGGTTTTGCCAAACGCGCCAGTAAGGCAGGCATTATTTGAAAGTTTTCCTCAAAAGAAAGGGGGGGGGGAAAGTTCTTCCAAGTGCGCCAACTGAGGAGAGCAGCCATTGTATCAAAAAAATTTCCTCAGAATTTAAATTCACATTTAAGTACACGGTTCTCTAAGATATTGCAGAAGGGGCTGTTGTTAAAACAGCTTTAGATCAAAGTCTAAATTCATAATAATAATAATAATAATTGTAGATTTATTTCTAGCCCGCCCAATCACAAAGAATCTGGGTGGTTACAACAATAAAATACACGAAGTTACAATAAAATCAAACCCTAAACCTCCCCCGCTCCCCATTTCCAGTATTAAAATAGAATTAAACGATAATAGTCTAAAACATTAAAAGCATTTAAAACATTACAAAGAAACAAGTGGGGAAAAATAGGTGGGTAAAGGGGCAGATATCTCATATCTGGGGAGGGTAGCTAAGTTGGAAAGGCCTGCCGGAAGAGATCCGTCTTGAATGCTTTCTGAAAAGCTGTCAGAGTGGAAATAGGACGGATCTCCTCTGGCAGGTCATTCCATAATTTAGGAGCAGTAGTAGAAAAGGCCCTCTGGGAAACTGATGTTAGCCTAGATTTTTTTGGCTGTAATAATTTTTTTCCAGAGGACCTTAGAGTGCAGGGCGGACAATAGGGAGGAAGGCGTTCCCTCAAGTATTCTGGGCCCAAGCCATTTAGGGCTTTAAAGGTAATCGCCAACACCTTGTACTTTGCCTGGAAATTAATAGGCAGCCAGTGTAGGGACTTCAAGACCAGTGTTATGTGGTCATTCCTAGAAGTTCCCATAATCAATCTGGCTGCCATGTTTTGTACCAACTGAAGTTTCCGAACTTGGCACAAGGGTAGCCCCATGCAGAGCGCATTACAGAAGTCCAATCAAGAGGTTACCTGTACTACTGTTTCTAGGTCCCTTGGCTCCAGGAAGGGGCGTAGTTGGCGTATCAAACGAAGTTGATAACATGTGCTCTTGACTGTCGCATCCACCTGAGCTGTCAGATGGAGCGATGAGTCAAGGAGCACCTCCAAGCAGCGGACAGAATCCTTCAAGGGAAGTGTGACCCCATCCAGAACTGGCTGACACAACTCCATTCCTGGTTTCGGGGTTCCTATAGCAAGTACCTCCGTCTTACTTGGATTCAGCTTGAGTTGGTTTTCCCTCATCCAGTCCATTATTGCCCCAAGACAGGCATTCAGAGGAGAGATGCCATCCTTAGTCACTGCATCAATTGGAGACATAGAGAAATATATTTGGGTGTCATCAGCATATTGATAACACCCCGCCCCATGTTTCTGGATGATCTCGACCAGCAGCTTCATGTAAATGTTAAACATCATTGGGGACAGAAATGCGCCCTGAAGGACGCCCAACTTGAGTTCCCTCTTGGACGAATAGCTGTCCCCGAGCGACACCATCTGGAACCTACCTGAAAGATAGGACCGGAACCACTGCAATGCAGTGCCACCGATACCCAACCCTCTCAGGCGTTCCAGAAGGATACCATGGTCAATGGTATTGAAGGCTGCTGAGAGGTCCAAGAGCACCAACAGGGTCACACTTCCCCTGTCAATGCCCAGACGGAGATCATCGACTAAGGCAACCATGGCAGTCTCAACTCCGTATCCTGTCCTGAATCTGGTTTGAAATGGATTCAGAAAATCAGTTTCCTCCAAGACAGCTTGTAGTTGATTGGCGATTGCCCTCTCAATCACCTTGCTCAAGAATGGTAACAAAGAAACTGGCCTATAGTTGTTTCGATCAAGGGGGTCCAGGGAGGGTTTCTTTAACAATGGTCTAACCACTGCCTCTTTAAGGCAAGAAGGCATGGAGCCCTCCTCAAGAGATTTATTAATTATATTTGCCAACATTGGCTTGATTGTGTCCCTCCCCCCCCCCCCCCCCCCGAATGGCCAGCCAGGTTGGGCAAGGGTCGAGAGGGCAAGTTGTCTTTTTCATACTACCAAGGAGCTTGTCCACGTCATCAGTACTTACCAACTCAAATTGATCCAGTCTAACAGTAATGGCGGAGGCACTGGATACCTCTCTAAATTCTTCAATCTCAAGGTTGGCGTCCGAGTCAGCTCTTATCCAAGTGATTTTATCTGCGAAATACTCATTAAAAGTGTCACCGCTGACTTTAGTAAGCCATTCTCTAAGAAATCGCAGGGCAAGTTATTGTTAAAACAACTTTACCTCAGAATTTAAATTTGTATTTAAATACGTGATTCTTTAAGAAATCACAGTACAGGCTGCTGTTGAAACCGTTTTATTTCAGAATTTAGATTCACCTGTAAATAAGTGATTCTCTAAGAAATTGCAGGGTAAGTCATTGTTAAAACAACTTTATCTCAGAATTTTAAATTCACATTTGAGTCTATGATTATCTAGGAAATCATAGGAACAACGATGTTAAAAAATTACCACCAAAACGCAGATTGATCCTGTCCAATCAAGTTTTAAAGTCTGACAGGAAAACGAATCTCTGAAGAACAGTTCCTAGATGCTGCTCATGCGGCGGACAAAAAGGAACTGAGGGTTTAGGCGGGAAACCAACTAATAAAGGCAGTTGGAGCATAGGCGGCGCTACCGCCAAAACGCATTTAAAATCTCCAAGATTCCGAAGCTAATTGTTCAGGCACAGAATAACCCATTTGTGTGATTCGCAGAGACTACGAAGAAGAAATATATATATCTTCCTTTAATTTGTCAATGTAAAAACCAATTTATAGATATTCCTTCTGTCACCATTTCTTATTGTGATTTTAACCTGAATGAATTAATCACCGTATCAAACTTAACCAAATCTTTGTACAGAAACCATTTTTCATTATGCATTAACTCATTTCTATAAAAGCCTCATTTACTGAAACCCAAAACAGTAATTTTTTGTAAATTAAGGGTTTCTATTTAAACCATGATCTAATTAAAGGTTTCCTTATGAAATGGTTCATAAAGGCATTAATATTTTTATTTTTTTATTTTATTTTATCATAGAATAAGTATGCATGTGTACCATAAATCATATCTGCCATTTCTAAATTTAATAATTCCATGTTTTCTAACTTAAACCATTCAGCTAGCCAATTAAAACAACATGAGTAAAAATAAATTTTCACATTCAGTAGACCCATGCCACCTCTATTCACATCATCCTGCATAATTTTAAATCTAACCCAAGGTTTTTTACCATTCCAAATAAATCTACTGATATCTTTATTCCACTGAACAAAGGGTTTTACATATACAAGAATAGATATGGTCTGGAACAAAAAGATAATAATACTCATTACTGTGGCAATTTTTCCCAGCCAGGACAAACCTAGTTTTTCCCACCTAACAATATCATTTTTTATATTCTGCCAAACTTTCACATAATTATCCACATATTTTGTGGTTAGCCAAATTCCCAAGTACTTTATTTTATCTTTAATTTTATACTTGGATCTGGATTCTAATTCATCTTTTTCTAACTTATTTAAATTCATCACCAAAATAGAGGGTTTTTTTCTTTATTGATAATTAGCCCTGATACACCCCCAAATTGAGCTAATATTTGATTCGCCTTAAGAATATGTTAAGTTGGATTAGACAAAGTAAGAACTAAGTCATCCGTATTGGCTTTCAATTTCATTTCATTTCCTTTAACTCTTACTCCTTCTATAGAAACATCATTTCTAATTGTGTTATTGCGTATCTCCAAAACAACAATAAACAATAAAGGGGACAGGGGGCATCCCTGCCTTGTGCCTTTGTAGATATTAATTTTTTTCACTTTCCTCCCGTTAATTATCAAACTAGTCTGTTGTTTAGCATAAATCTGTTCCATCCATCCACTAAAGTTTTGACCTTATCCCCCTTTTTTAATTACTTCTTTTAAGTAAAACCAGTTGACATGGTCAAAAGCCTTTTCAAAGTCCAAAAAGACTAAGGCTAACTTTTTTTCATTTCTTTTATCATGATATTCAATCATATCTAATAAGTGTCTTATATTGTCCTTCATTCTTCTGCCTGGGAGAAACCCTCTTTGGTCTTTATTGATCCATACATTAAGGATCTTTTTCAGCCTAGTTGTTAATATGGAGGCAAAAATTTTGTAGTCTAAATTGAGTAGTGCTATGGGGCGAGAGTTTTTTGGGTTGAGAATATCTATTTCCTCCTTAGGTATTAAAGTAGTATTAGAATCATACCAGGATTCTGGGATTTGGCCTGTTAAGAAACTATTTATTGTTTTTTTTATAGTGGACTAATTAACTCATCTAAAAAAGTTTTATAGAATTCTGCTGGGAGCCAATCTGGACCAGTTGCTTTACCAGACTTACTATGTTGAATTGCATCTCTATATTAGTTGGTATAAAATATAAGAAGGGTGATTTTGGTGTGCATGCCTGTTGTAACATTTGCTTTTGCCTGAACCAATTGGGAAGGGCAAGTTTCCACCCCAGTTCTTCCTCTCATTCCTATAGAGTTAACTGGAATTTTGAATTCAATTTGTAGCAGTTGAAGCAAGCTGAGGACACAGACGGGAAGTAGGAGGAAAATACAGAAACTGGGACATTTTAAAGCAGCCAAAAAAGTGGGATGACAAAGGAATAACTGTGACGGTCCCTGCCAATTTGGGGTGGTTGGAGGAAAGGTGACATTTCTTCTTCCAGTTTTCATGCCTCTTTCTTCTGTTACTAATCAACTCATAATGGGCTCATTCCCATTGGAGGAATGATTTGATTTCTGATCCAGCTTGGCTGCGGATCAGAAATCAATCCCAAAAGGTCCCTCATTCCCACTACAAACAAGACTTACCTTACTCCAGAGTAAGCCCTTTTTGCCATCTGTGCTCTGGGTGTCAGCAGGACTGGAGGAGAGACTGGAGGGAGAGATTAGTGAGAAGCCCCCAAGTTGGGGATGGAGGAGGGGGAAGAAGGCCTGGGAAGGAAGGGAGAAAGGGGGGAATTCTGGGAGCAAAGAGGAAAGGAAACAGGGGAATTCTGGGAGCAGTGAGGGAAACAGGGGAATACTGCTATCAAGTAACCCCGCTTCCTTCCTCCTGTAATCGATTCAATGAGGATCGGAAGCCGGTTCAAATGGGAATGACAGTCATTTGCCCCAAATCCTGCTGCGAAGCAAACTGCAGTGGGAATGAGCCCAATGACTAGCCTATAAAACAGATTGAGCCTATGGCTAATCTCAAGTGCTCTGAAGCACAAGCAATAGTTGCTAGAACAGACAATGCAGCCATTTTGGTAATGATGCCTAGTTTGGGCCACACTGATAACAATCTTCTGTATATCTCATTTTAATCAAGAACCAAATTTGATACAACCTTTTTCACACATACACAAAAATCAAATTGCTGTTTAGTCAATTGTTACTGTTAACACTAATAGGACTATCTCAGCTACAGAATATTTAATGTAACCTAGTAATCACTGAGCCTATATACCCTAAAGACACTGGATCCCATCTGATCCTGGAAGCTAAGCAGGGTAATTTCTAGTTAGTACCCGCATGGGAGACCACCAAGGAATGCCAGGTGCTGTAGGACTTATTTCAGAGGCAGGAACTGGCAAACCACCTCCAAGTATTCCTTGCCTTTAAAAAATTATCAAATTCATGGAATCACCTTAAGTCTAGAGGTGACATGAAGGGACATACACACACATTAATCTCTGAAGTGATTTCCTTAAACAATGAACAATCCCTGAAGTTCATTTCCTTGAACAATCTCATTTTCTCTCTTTTCTTACTGTATGTTAAGTTATTAGTGAGTCACTCACAAGAATGTTCATTTTGTCATAACAATCTGTGTCTCCTACATAGAACTATTCTGGCAAAACCAATCCTTTTCTTCTGAATTTCCTTGTTATTTGCAGCTTAAATGCTTTGAAATTCCCAGTAGTTACTAGAAATCTAGATTAACCTGATTTATGATCCATAGAACAACAGAACTGCTGGTGAGCCAGGCATACTGTATATGACAAACCTAGAGCAGACCAACTCTTTGAAAAGTTACTATTCTTCCCAGACCTCTTGGGGTCCTGCCCCACCATTGGAGAACCACTAGCCTAGAGTTCAAAGATGCAGCCATATTTGTCTGGAAATCCATTTTGCAAAGGGATCTTGTAGCAGCACCTTTGGGAATAAATGAAAGAAAGAAGTTGGTAGCTTGAGCTTTCCTAGACTTGAACCTGCTTCTTCAGATGCATGTATTCCAGGATCTACGCTCAAGTGTATGAAAAATCATGCTACCAATTTCTTTCTTTCAGTTAGTCTCAAAGGTGCTACAAGATCCCTTTCCATACTGACCTAGAGGTTTGTCTATAAAGGAGTTAGTTAAGGCAGTATTCAATATATCATTGAATGCCAGAGTCAGGATTTTCCATGTCACTGTACCTCTAATTTCTATGTATGGTTGTAAAAGCTGAAGAAAGCTGATAGGAAAAGAATCAACTCATTAGAAATGTAGTGCTGGAAGGGACCTTGGAATAAATCAAGCCTGAATTCTCAAGCCTGAAACAAAAAAACATGGCTAAACTGAGACATACTTTAGATATATCGTTAGAAGACATGACTCATTAGGAAAGATAATAATGCTCACTAAGGTAGAAGGCAGTGGGAAGACTGCATTCGCAAGCAATCGAGGCAGGCTGCCCTGAGTCTACCTGAGCAGGGCTGTTGATACCAAGGAGACTTGGAGGTATCTCATTCATAGGATTGCCATAAGTTGAAGTTGAATTAACAACGGCAAAGGGAAGCTGAAAAGAGCCAATTAAGGGGAAGAAGAGAATGGAGGAGATCTGAATGGGGTTTGGGGAAAGGAGTTCAGGGGGAAGGGTTTGAAATTCAAGTGTTTCCTAATATATATATGAAACCATCTCACATTAATGTTATTCCTTCGGTTGTGCAGGGATTTTGTTACAAAAATCATCTTTGTCTATGCGGAGATGCAGTAGTGGAGTCTATGCCCTGTGATTTTCTAATTTTTATAGAGATGAGAGACTGAGATTAATGATACCCATCTTAAATAAATTCCCTGGAGGATCCTCTGAATGATGTTGAATTTATCTTTCAGCAGATACTAATTGCAGCAGAAATTGTAGCAAAGTTCCCTTTCTTTGCTAAGATTCATACAATTATGATCCACAGAAATATATAATATTGGGATTTGTCCCCTGCCCTTTTTAAAATTATACTCATTCTATTATGTTTCCAATAGTTTCTATAATTTCAAGTCAAGGGAACTAATAGTCCGAATATATTCTGTACTGGTCAGGCCTCATCTGGAGTACAGCATTCAGCCTTATTTTAAGAAGAATATAGACAAAGACCCAGCGTTGTGCAGTGGATTGAGTGTTGGATTATGACTCTGGAGACCAGGGTTCAATTCCCTGCTTGGCCATGAAATGCACTGGGTGACCTTGGACAAGTCACAAGCTCTCAGCTTCAGGGGAAGGCAATGGAAAAGCACCTCTGAACAAACGTTGCCAAGAAAACCCCATTGCCTTAGAGTTGCCATAAATTGGAAACAACAACAATGGAGGAACAGGTTCAGAGAAAGGCAGAAGGATGATAAGATGTATGGAGAACAAAAAGGGGGGAGGGAAGGGGGGGAGGAAAAAATTAAGGGAACTGGGCCTCTTCAGCATAATAAAGAGAATACAGGGGCAACATGAGTACAATCTTTAAATACTTCAAGAACTGTCACTGAGAGAAGAGTGCAGGCTTGTTCTGTATTGCCCCAGCAGTTAGAACCAGGTCTAATCATTTTACATCACAGAAGGATAGATTTTGATTGAACATTAGAAGGAAGTACATGGCAGAAAGAGTTAAAAAGATGGCAGTGTCTCTTTTCCTAGACATATCCAAAAAGAGGCTGGACAGCCAGTGGCATCATTAGAGGGTGCAAGGGGTGAGGTCCACACCATGTGACACCCAAAGGGTGCTCTTCAAACATCTGCTTTTGGGCAGAAACAGGCTGTGGCATTTGCCTGCATCCCTTTATAAGCCTGAAGAGATGATGTGAGCAATCTTGCCAAGAAAACCCCTTTAGAGTCGCTGTAACTCAGAAACAACTTGGTGGCACACAATAACAAACAAACAAAGTTGTTTGTGTCACAACTATTACCATTACATTCAGTAATATACAGGAATTATGATGTATGGATAACATGAGTACGATTTTTTTTTACTAAGGGATTCTGTATGGTGTGGTATGGGAGGAGCTCAATGGGGGGAGTGATATCATGAGTTATTGCACTGGGTGACCCCAAACCTACTGGCACCATTGTAAATAGTTACCAGATGGATATGTGCTAGCTAGTAGATATCCTTCTACTCTTCAGTCGTAACAGAATGGCCCTGGAGCTATGAGAGTGAACATTGAGTCCACTGGAAAGCACTAACAGGAGGGTCATAGCAGAGTCCTCTATACCCAGCTCTCACACTATGTTTGATCATCTACACTCTTGGCCAACAACTCCCCGAATCTCGCTGCTATTATAGCCATACTGGCTGGGAGATTCTGGGAGCTGTAGCCCCCCTCCCCTATAAAACTTTGGTGGGAGTCTTTGGTAACCTGATGTACTGCCACAGCATCAACAAGCAAAACAGGAGCAAGCTCTTACCTACAGGCTACTACTGATAGCAAACTGCTGAGCTAAGGGCTCAGTGCTTGCAAAATTTCTCTTTAGAGAAAATACCATTGTTTTGGTGGGCCACGCTGACAACCTAAGGATTTAGTGCACCAGACGATTAAAGGGGTCAGCTGGGAAGAAAGAAAAACAAATGCTGAGAAGAACTGGGCAAGACAATCAAATGGAAAGAAGGGAGAAAGAGGGGGAAACAATTGCAAGGTAAACACATCCTAGCAGTGGCATCACTGGGCAGGTGTGGGGTGTGTGGACACACTAGGTAACACCCAAAAGGAGAGTGACACCATTGTTCCTAAGACATCTGCTTTTTGGAAGAAATGGGCTGTGCATTTACCTGTGTTCCTTTAAAACACTGAAGAGATGGTATGAGTGGGCTAAGGCTCAGTGGGAGGAGAAATGAGAGGCCTGGGTTTATTTTAAGTTTTTTTACGTTTTTTTTAAAATTTTAAATTTTAATTAAAAAATTCTTTGAAAACATCACATTTTACCAAATTTTAACATCAACCACATGAAACTATGTGTATGTAAATGCATTTAGGCTGCACATATGATATTGTGAATTAAAGGTATAATTTTAATTTTGCTAGTTGTTTAGAGTGCAGCATCATGTTTGAGTGCTGGACTGCAACTGGATGCCTGGGTTCGATTCCCAGCTTGGCCATGAATCTCACTGGGCAAGTCACAATCTCTCAGCCTCAGGGGAAGGCAATGGCAAACCTCCTTGGAACAAATCTTGCCAAGAAAACCCCCTTAGGGTCACTATAAGTTGGAAACGACTTGGAATATTTTTAAAAATATTCTTTTAAATTTGTCTTTAAAAACATCAGTTTACTAAATTTTCACTTTAACCATGGCTCTCTCCCATAGTTAGGTTTCTCCAGTCCTGCTCTTGAGCAGCCGAACGTCTTTGGAAAAAGTACAGGGCGTGGGCCGATTTTATTCATTATAAATTTGTTCTTTTATCCTTCTCATGCGCCCTGTCTATGGCAAAATAGAATTACTATAAATCATTGATTTGCGCCAATGAGAGGCGCCCGCAGCGTTTGTTCTCCTGCTTCAATACACTGCTAAAACCTTCCTCTCCCCCCGTCTTCTCATCATTTTCCCCAACTGACTTTGCCAACTACTTCCTCACAAAAGTCACTACTATTCGATCTGAAATTGTTCCTCCTGATTTGCCCCCTACCACTAATCTCCTGGTACCTTCTACTAATAAACTCTCTGTGTTTCCACCTGTTTCTCTGGATGAAATCTCTACACTGCTAAATTCTCCCAAACCTACAACTCGTTCTCTTGATCCTATCCCCTCCCATCCTCTAATCTCTATAACCCCTTCTTTTCTGCCCTCGCTCCTCTATATCTTTAATCTCTCTCTCTCTCTTCGGGTTCCTTCCCTTTTGACTTCAAACATGCTCTCGTTTCCCCAGTTCTGAAGAAACCATCTCTCGACCCCTCTTCTTTGTATAGCTATCGTCCAATCTCTCTTCTTCCTTTTCTCTCTAAGGTTCTGGAATGGGTTGTTTATTCTCGCTGTCTTGAGTTTTTCAAAGCCAACTCCATCCTGGACCCTTTTCAGTCTGGTTTCCACCCACGGCACTCTACAGAGACAGCCCTCACCAAAATCTCAAATGATCTTTTGCGGGCCAAGGCAAATGGCCTCTACTCTATTCTCATTCTTCTTGATTTTTCTGCAGCCTTCGACACCGTTGACTTACTTTCTGACCTCAGGTTCTCCAACTCTGTTCTCAACTGGTTTAAATCTTACTTGTCAGACAGATCTTTTGCAGTGGTCAGACTTCCTCCTCTGTTCCCTTATCTGTTGGAGTTCCTAGGGCTCTGTCCTGGGTCCCCTTTTGTTCTCTCTATACACATTATCCCTTGGTAAACTCATCAGTTCTTTTGGTTTCTCCTATCATCTGTACGCCGATGACACTCACCTGTACCTTTCCACCCCTGACCTTTCACCGGGGCTTGAACAGCAAGCTTCATCTTGTCTGTCTGCCATCTCTCAGTGGATGCGGCATTGGCGCTTGAAGCTCAACAGGTCTAAGACAGAGCTTCTCGTCTTCCCACCTAAGCCCACCCTTCAATACTCCTTTTCTGTTTCTGTTGATGGCACTTCTATTCATCCGGTTCAGCAAGCCCGCAGTCTTGGTTTCATCTTTGATTCCTCTCTGTCGTTTATTCCCCAGATTCAGGCCACTGCCAAGACCTGTAGATCCTCTCTCTACAACATTGCTAAAATCCGTCCATTTCTTTCATCCTCCACTGCCAAGACTCTGGTCCATGCCCTAGTGGTCTCACGACTAGATTATTGTAACCTTCTTCTGACAGGGCTTCCTCTCTCCCACCTCCATCCTTTAATCTCTATCCAGAACTCAGCTGCCCGTATTATCACATCCGCTCACCGCTTTGACCATGTTTCTTCTCTCTCATCCTCCCTTCACTGGCTCCCCTTCCCCTTCCACATCCAGTACAAGCTTTTGTTATTGACTTTCAAAGCCCTCCATGGACTGGCCCCTCCTTACTTGTCTGAGCTTCTTTCTCCTCGCACTCCTTCTTGTACCCTCCGTTCTGGTAGTCAAGGTCTCCTGTCCCAACCAAGGGTTTCCACTGCCCTGTCCCGGATTCGTCCCTTCTCACTTGCTGTCCCTCACTCCTGGAACCTTCTTCCCCCACATATACGCCTCATCACTTCTCTAACCAGATTCAAAATTAAGTTAAGGACTATATTGTTTAGGGAAGCGTTCCCAGGATTATGCCATCTGCCCCAGGATGCCTCCTTTTAACTATGTATTAAGAAGCCGTGCCCTCCCTCCAGTCCATCTGCCTTGGTCCTGGCCCCAGAGGGAGAAAAGAATCACTGGACCTCATCCCCTTTCCCACCACCTTTCCCTTCTCCTTGTCTCCTTGTTCTCTCTTTTAGATTGTAAGCCTGAGGGCAGGGAACCATCTAATTATAAGATTGTATTGTTTTATGTGTAAATTTACAGCGCTATATAAATAAAGGTTAATAATAATAATAATAATAATAACAACCACATGAAATAATGTTTATGTACATCTATTTAACCTTTGCATTTGGTCTTGTAATTTAAAGGTATAATGTAATTTTGCTAGCCGTTTACGTCCCAAATGTTACCATTGCATTAAGTGATATACTGTATGGGAATAACAATTTATGAGTAACATAAGTACAAAAAGATTACAAAGGATATTGTATGGTGTGGCATGGGAAGAGTTCAATAGTGTGGGTGACATTATGAGTTCCCACACTGTGTGACGACAACCCTAGTGATGCCACCATCCTAGAGGTGGCAATCTGCCCGTCAAAAGAGAACTGGTGGAGTTCTGTTGCAGGCTTCAGCCAGCGTGCACCAAAAGGAATAAGCCACCCAAAAGAATTGCTCCTAAATTGGGAATAAGAATTGGTCATCTGTCCAAAATACTGTTGGACTGCAACTCTCAACAGCCCTAGCCAGCATAGCTAAGAGTGCTATCCAAGAACATCTGGAGAGCTGAATGGTTCCCATCTTGTTTCAGGTGTCTGGACTAAGGAAATAGCATTATGAACTGTCCTTGACTGCCCCCTAGTGGTATAAAAGGCCAACAGTTTTTCACTCTCATCCTTCCTTCCCTAAGGAGCATTGACTGGTACCTGTGGTCAGGGTGGCCAGATGTCCTCCTTTTCCAGGATACACCCTACATTTCAACCTTCTGTCCAGGAGGAGCTGCAAAATATCCTCTGTTTTGAGCATGACTAAGAAGCCTGGATTTACATTAATTTTGGAGTATTTGGCTTCTACTTGGTCATAGCCCTGTTTAAATATTTGAAGGGATGTCATATTGAGGAGGGAGCATGCTTGTTTTCTGCTGCTCCAGAGACTAGGACGCGGAACAATGGATGCAAACTGCAGGAAAAGAGATTCCACCTCAACATTAGGAGGAACTTCCTGACAGTAAGGGCTGTTCAACAGTGGAACACACTCTTTCCTCGGAGAGTGGTGGAGTCTCCGTCCTTGGAGGTCTTTGAGCAGAGGCTGGATGGCCATCTGTCAGGGATGCTTTAATTGGGAGTTCCTGCATGGCAGGTGGTTGGACTGGATGGCCCTTGTGGTCTCTTCCAACTCTATGATTCTATGAGAATAATAGAATCATAAAATTGTAGAGTTGGAAGAGACCACATTCCACCACCCTCTGAGGGAGTGTGTTCCACTGTCAAACAGCCCTTACTGTCAGGAAGTTCCTCCTAATATTGAGGTGGAATCTCTATGCCTGCAGTTTGCATCCATTGTTCCGTGTTCCAGTCTCTGGAGAAGCAGAAAACAAGCTTGCTCTATCCGCCATGTGACACCCCTTCAAAGATTATATCACCCTTTAACCATCTCTTCTCCAGGCTAAACATCCCCAGCTCCCTAAGTCTTTCCTTATGGCCCTTCACCATTTTGGTGGCCCTCCTTTGGGCACACTCCAGTTTGTCAACATCCTTTCTGAACTGTGGTGCCCAGAAGTGGACACAGTATTCTAGGAGAGGCTTGTCCAAGGCAGAATAGTCATGTCCTCCATTTTTCTTCAATGTCCTACATTTTGTGGTGCCTTGTCCACCTTTGCAATGGGGACATCTAGTCATCCTGCCATTGGTGGTGATGGTGATATACTTTCAAGTTATTTACATTTTCTGACGCATACAGACTCATTGTGAGTTTTTGGACAATGAGCAACAGTTGCATGCATCTGACAGCAACAGAAAGAGAGCCATGCATGTGGGATCATTTCATGTATCACAGTATATTAAAGAAGACATGGAGATGTGCATTCCTTCTATGTGTTGCCTTTGGGCATTGTACTTTGTAATTTTACAGTGGAATGTCATCCATGCACACTGATCACATGTGCATTACATTGCCTTTCATTATAAAGGTTGCATAACATAACCCTGCAAACAGATATTTTCACTATGGTGAAGCAAAGTAGGCCCACAGCCTTGATGATGAAATCTCTGGTCATAATACTGCTGTAATTGTACACTTGTGTCACTGCTGTGATTATACCTTCTGCCATTTCACAAATGAAAACCAGGACAAGTTTGTCCAACTCACATAACAGTGTGGTCAAAATTGCAAAAGTTATTAATGAGGAAGAAACACTCAGGCTAGGAAAGGCTCAAACTGTTAAGTCTACAGGTTAAGTCTTATCTCCCTTATCCGCATTGCAGGTTAAGTCGCCCTTATTCAAAATTCCAAAATCTGAAATTTCCAAAATGTGAAAGTGCCCACACAGGTGCTGGGTTTTTGCTTTCTGGTGGTTCAGTGTACACAAACTCTGCTTCATGCACAAAATTATTTTAAAACACAGTCAGCCCTCTATGTCCACTGACTCTTTATCCGTGGAGTCAACTATCCATGGCTTGAAAATATTTTTAAAATCTATAAATTCCACAAAACAAACCCTAATTTGGCTATTTAATATAAGGAGCACCATTTTACTACACCACTGTACATAATGGGACTTCAGCATCCATGGATTTTGGTGTCAACAGGCGGTCCTGGAACCAAAATCCTGCAGATGCCAAGGGTCCACTGTATTGTGTATAAAAGTACCATTAGGCTACATGTATGAAGTGTATACAAAATACAGATTAACTTAATGGTTAGATGTGGGTCCCATTTCCAAGATATCTCATTACTTATATATACACAAATGGTGGAGCACAGATCTTATGCCTTCGGAAGAGAATGTGATATGAATATTCAGAGGGAGCATCTTCCACTGGCAAACTGCTCTTAACGTCAGGAAATTCTCCCCAATGTTAAGAAGACTATACTAAGGATTAATACTAACACCAGCTGTTCAAGAAAAAACTGATATAAACTGGGAGTTTATACTTATTTGTGAAAGCACAATCTACACACACACGTACATGCAATACAACAGTATAAAACAGTATAGAAATAATTTTATACAAATTATGTATTTAAAATACAACATTATGCAAAAATTTAAAAGTTGGCATATTTTGGAAGTCCAGGTCAACATTATTGACTCTCAGCTTCGCTCCCACCTCTCTATGAGGCTGTCAAGGGTGTGGCTGCAGAGCCGTGGAGAGAGTAAGAGAGAAGCCAGCGGGTGTTAATAAGGGGACACTCTCCCCGTGGCTTAGCTGCTGTGAGGGCACCTATCCCATCCCACCTGTGTCCTTCCCACCACCCTTATTGGAGTCTTACCTGCTGCAGTCTCCGGAGTAATTGCCATGGAACAGGCCCCTCAACCTGTATCCAGTAACGATTCATCCCAGGAATTGGTATCGGCAGAGCTGAGGATACAAATGGGAGGCCTAAAGGGGAGAAGAAAAAGAAACAGGAGACCATTAGGGATTGCAGCGGTAGTGGCTGCAGAGCCGTGGAGAGAGTATGGAGTTTATCAGACGACGGAAATTGGAAGTATAATCCAATGGCAATCCGAACTCAATCATGGGGTTTTACATTATTGTAAATAATTGTATGAGTGTATCTCGTGCAATTTTGGGCAAAAGGAAAGTCATTCCAAATGCAATCATGGGTTTTATGTTATTGCGTATTAGAGTATCTCACACAATTTCGAGCAATGGGAAGTCATTCTGAATGCATTCCAAACGCAATTCGAATTCATGTAAATTTGCTAAACTTTTCCAGGACATGCCCAAATTTCAGCCTTCTTGCCCAGGAGGACTTCCCAAAGGTCCTCCCTTTTTTTGAAGCATGCCTAAGAAGCATGAATTACATTTCTAAGGGTGTGTTTAGCTTTTCTTTGGTCATGTATTTTGATGCTCTCCCCCTCACACACACACACACACACACACTTTGGAGCCCTTTCACAAGAATTCAAAGACCTCTGTGTTAGTCTAAAGGGGCTGACTAAAGCCAGATGCATGCATTGTTAATGACAACAACAACAACAACAACAACAACCTGCTTTCCCTCCAAAATTGGGACTCAAACGGTACAATTAACACCACATGGTTGGTTTTTGCTCAGCTTTTTGTTCTTCAATTCAGCTAGCCAAGCAACTTCACAGAGGCTGCATCTCCACTGCAGAAATAAACCAGTTTGATTCCACAGAATTCCCCAGGAACTGCCATGGCTCCATTCTATGGAATTCTCGGAACTGTAGTTTGCTGTGGCACCGGAGCAGAGCTACAATCTCCCAAATTTCATAGAATGGAACCCAGGGCAATTAAAATGGAGTTGAACCCAAATATTTCTGCAGTGTGGATACAGTGTCGATACAGCTACAGTGGTCCAAAACACACTGCAGTTTGAGACTGCTTTAACTGCCCCTGGTGCAATGCTATGGAATTCTGGGATGTGTTGTTTTGTAAGCCATTTAGCCTTCTCTGTCAGAGAGCTCTGTTGTCACAAAAAAACTACAATCCTCAGGATTCCCCAGCACTGAGCCAAGGCACTTAAAGTGATCTCAAACTGGATCATTTCTGCAGTGTGTAATATGATCCTACTTCTTGACAATCTCTCCAACAATTTTTTGAATTATTCTTATCTATATTACGCAATCTCACAGGTGTCAAGTACCATTTCCATATCAGTTTATAATAATTTTCCTTAATCTGCATCGATAAGCTTTTCAAGTGTCTTTGTTCCCAAATTTTATTCCATTCCTTCTTGCATAGTTTGCATCCTAATTCCTCTCCCCATTCCATCAATATTTTATACATTATGTTAGTTCTCCATTTCTCCAAATTCTTTTAAATGTTTTTTATTATTCCTACTTTATTCATTAAATCTTTAATAGTCAATCATATATCATCTATAAATAAATTAATTTTGTGTTTTCCCCCCCCAAAATATAAAACAAAAAGACGATATGAAGGCTGTACTAAATAATGGAAATTAGCGATTAATGATAAATTAACATGTAATTAGAGAGTTAAAAAAGGACATGATTTTAATGGAATACAGAAAAAAATTATTGAAAAAGCATTGAAAAAAGAAGATGGAAAATTACCTTCACAAGATGAACTGAAAATCTGGATGGAGTATTAGGAAGAAAATGGGAATGGCTCTGGAGAAAGGGAGCACTGAAGAGACGCATTAAAGTTGTTTAGATATAGAATAAATATAAAGTAGTAGAATGTTAAAACAGATGTTATGTTGAAAAGAAGGAGATATGTTTTGTATACTTTAAGAATTTTAAATAAAATTTAATTTTTTTAAAAAAAGAAAAAGAATCATAGAATCATAGAATTGGAAGAGACCACAAGGGCCATCCAGTCCAACCCCCTGCCATGCAGGAACTCCAAGTCAAAGCATCCCTGACAGATAGCCATCCAGCCTCTGCTTAAAGACCTCCAAGGAAGGAGACTCCACTACACTCCAAGGGAGTGTGTTCCACTGTCGAACAGCTCTCACTGTAAGGAAGTTCCTTCTAATGTTGAGGTGGAATCTCTTTTCCTGGAGCTTGCATCCATTGTTCTGCGTTCTAGTCTCTGCAGCAGCAGAAAACAAGCTTGCTCCTTCCTCAATATGACATCCTTTCAAATATTTGAACAGGGCTATCATATCACCTCTTAACCTTCTCTTCTCCAGGCTAAACATCCCCAGTTCCCTAAGGCGGTCCTCATAGGGCATGGTTTCCAGTCCCTTCACCATCTTAGTTGCCCTCCTTTGGACATGCTCCAGTTTCTCCACATCTTTTTTGAATTGTGGTGCCCAGAACTGGACACAGTATTCCAGGTGGGGCCTGACCAAAGCAGAATAGAGTGGCACTATAACTTCCCTTGATCTAGAAACTATACTTCTATTGATGCAACCTAAAATTGCATTGGCTTTTTTAGCTGCCGCATCACACTGTTGACTCATGTTCAGCTTATGGTCTACTTGGACTCCTAGATCCCTTTCACACGTGGTCTCGTTCAGCCAGATGTCCCCCATCCCCCACTTCTCAGGTTTTACGCATGCCTCTCCCTGGCGTGCCATCCCAGAAAGCTTCGCGTGCCACAGCTGGCATGCGTGTCATGCGTTCGCCAACATGGGTATAATGTATTATAAGGCTGTACTAAATAATGGGAATTGACTTTGTCAAAAGGATTACAAATAGAAGACATTAATAAGAAAATGTTTAAGTCCAAAAAGTTTACAAGACATAGAAATTATTCTAAAATCATATTGGGGGGAAATAAACAGTCAAAGATAATTTTTTATCAGTAATTATTGAGAAGTATTTGAATCAGACAAAATATATGGTGCTATTGTCACAAATCAGTACTATATTTATGACTGATACATGGGGAAAACGATAGTATATAATCAATCATTGAAGAAAAATAAATCGTGGCTTCAATCCAAACCAAATGAAAATCAAAAGACACAATTACGGGGAGGGTGGAGGTAAAAAGATCTTAATTTGAGAAATTAAAATAAAAATGCACGATATTTAATATGCAACAATTTTCTCTTTAATGTATATAAAGAGAATTCATTTAAGTATGTATAATGTTTGATATTCAACAGTATATTATCTGATTTGTATTGAAATGAAACATATGTTTGCTGAATAAAAATATTTTTATAAAATAAATAAATAAAAAGTTGTTGTTGTTGTTGTTGTTGTTGTTGTTGTTGCTTACCATATGCCCCTCGTGTGGTAATGCCAGCGGCACTGGGGCCGGTGCTGTTGCTTCCTCCTTCTCCTCCTCCTCTATATCTTGTTGTTGCCCAAGATATGGGAAAAACTCTTCGTCCACCTCCTCCTCCGCCATTCTGGCCGCTTCTGCCATCTGCAGTTTAACAGCAGTTGGCATATTAAAAATATTTTTAAAAAACAAAGACATAAAATAGTTAATTTGTATAAACTAAAATACACTGGAGAAATAATCCAATTTGAGACTTCTTTAACTTACACAGTATTAATATATGATTATGCCATTGTTAAAATTACAACATTTATGCAAAAAACCTTGTTTAAACAACTTCCCACGGTTTTGTTTTTTTTTTTTTTTGGTTTAAAAACAACCTCATATTGGTTGTTTCCAATGTCCAGTGATCTCATACTGTGCATAGTCTTTCTCAGGCCATCTTCCACTATCCACCCAATGCTATTTTTAAAAAAAATATCCAACTAGATTGAAGGTAAAGAGAAAAAGACAATCATAAAAAGGCTTTCTAAAAAGGAACTACTCTGTCAGAGGCTTTGTTAACTTAGATATGCATGTAATGGAAAAAACTATCATTGTGACATGTTGAATTGAGGCCTTGGTCCATCTCAGCCAACTATTGTCTCCTCCCAGGGTGGGCAGAAGATATATACAGAGTCCCAGTTACATACTCAGCTACCAGTATACTGCTGAAGTCGGGAAGACATGGAAGAACCACACATGGATTTTCTTGTGGAAAGACTCTAAGCTTTGTTTGGTTCTGATACCCAAAAGAAAATCCAGAATTCTATTCAGTGCATTGACACTAGGGTTCAGATGGTAAATTTGGAAGCGCTGATAAGATATATACTAGACTCTACAGTCTTGGAGTATGTCCATTGTTGCTGCTCTGAGCATTAGTAATTGTCTACGGTTAGTTCCCGGACTTTTCTATCACCTGGTCCCTGATCATTTTAAAAGGGATCATGAGGGGTTTGAATCTGGCACTTTCTGTATGCAAAGCATGTGTTCTGCCACTGAGCTTTATCTCCCTTCACCTAATGGTTAAAAAATTGAAACTGTGATTCAGAAATTTCCCTTGATTCAAATTCTACCTTTGTCATGAACTCAGTAGGTAATCCTAAACAAGAGGAACTGTTTCTGTCGCAAGTCCCCATCTGTATCATGGCGGGGGAGAGGGATAATACTTACATAACAGTGAGGTAGTCAGGGTGGGCATTAATAGCCCACCAGATGCCGTTGAACTGCAACTTCCATCTGCCCCAGCCAGCATAGCTGATAGCAAGGAATACTGGAAGGTGAAGACCAACAACACCTGCTAGGTGGAGATCATACAGTTTCCATTTGCTCACGCGGACAAAGCACTCCAATACTTGAAAGTCCCGTTTTATTAAGTTGCTTGTCTGTTACATCACCAATATTTGACTGGTCTGATGGCAACTCAACCTCAGCCACCCTTGTGGCCAATGGAAGCCAATGAGCTGGAGATTTCAAGAGCCATGTAGCAAACTAGCTGATACTGCTGTGATAATGAAAGAATTGTCTGCGTTGAAAAAAATGGCACCGGCAGGTGAGCCTATAGGTTTCATAGCTATTTAGCAGAGAACAGAACAAGGAAGGGGGTTCTCCCTTTTCTTTTTTTACACTTCAAATGAGTACTGCTTGGAGAGCTGGTCCATGGATTGCTTACAGGAAAGACAGAAACAGCTGTAGTCATTGGGCACAAATATAGATACCGTACCAGTTTGTGGCATATTTGGGGGGGGGGGGGGGAACATGACACAAGAGAGGGCCTTCTCAGTGGCTGCTCCCACCCACCGGAACTTCCTTCCGCAGGATGCTAGGCTGGCTCTCTCTCTGATAGGCAAAAACTTTTCTTTTCAAGCAGGCTTGTAACATGTAACTGCACCAGGGAGGCTTCTTACTGGGGTGTTTGTTTTGGTATGTTTTTGATGGTACAGTATTATATTTTTAGCTTGTTACACTAATGTGAGGTTTTTGATTGTGTTTTTAAAGCACCTTTTGTAATAATAATAATAATAATAATAATAATAATAATAATAATTATTATTTCTTACCTGCCCCTCTGTTGAAACAATCGGGGTGGGGTACAACAGATTAAAAACAATTACAGTTAAAATGTCCCAAGAATCCCATCCCCAGCCACCCACCTCTTAAAATAGAATTAAACTAACAAGAATTAAAATCAAGTTACTATTAAACAAAAAGAAAACAACATATCACACATATTAAAACCCATAGTGCTGGCCACAGCATAGGGCAACCTCAGAATGTGAGGAGCCAGGGAATCGGCTGGAAGATTATTTATTTATTTATTTTGTAGCTGCCTTGGGTCCAATTTAGGAGACAGAAGGCATATAAGCAAATAAACAAATCTGACAATCCGCTGCTTTGGATAACTTAAGAAACATTGTTTTACTTTTTTTCTTCAGGGGGCAGGGAGGAACTAAAAAATGTTTAGTGTTCTACAAGAGATGTTGCTGTCATTCCTTCTCGTTGGCTTAGGCTGCATCCACACTGCATAAATAATCTGGTTTGAGATTGCTTTAACTGCCCTAGCTCAATGCTATGGCATTCTGAGAACTGAAATTTGTGACGGCCCAAGAGTGGAACTTTGCTCCACTCCGGGGCCACCACAAACTTCAGTTCCCAGGGTGCCATAGCAGTGAGCCAGGGCAGTTAAAGCAGTCTCAAACCTCATTATTTATGCAGTGTGTTTTGGACCTAAGAGGGACCTTAATCCAGAACCTGAAAGGAAGCTTCCTCCTGAAAGGGTTGTATAATTCATTGATGGTGTGTTTTGTTGCAGGTGGAGCCGTTCTGGAGGTTTTACAGCCACATGGTCCGTCCTGACAGGCCTCAGTGACTTTCATCTTTTCAAAGAAGGAATTAAGCCCATGTGGGAAGTGAGTTTGACAATTACTTAAGGCTGATCCTGATGCATGCATGTGGGTTAGTTTTTAGTTATGTTTGAATCCAAGTTTAAATTGATTAGGTTTGCACAGGTCTTGCTGCCTGGCCAGTCTCTCTTAACATTAGTTTCCCATCTATTAAGGGGGAATTAAAGATGAGGAATGAAAAAGACTCATGTAAAGATCTGTGTGCTTTTATTCATTTGGTACAGAATTCTTGCTTGTGTTGCACAGATCCAAATGGGTCCATTCCTGGAGGATTTCACAGAATGGCTTGTGTTGCTGTTTGCTACCTTGTCACCTACC
Organism: Urosaurus nigricauda; assembly: GCA_034509955.1. Lineage (NCBI taxonomy): Eukaryota > Metazoa > Chordata > Lepidosauria > Squamata > Phrynosomatidae > Urosaurus > Urosaurus nigricauda. The sequence continues at coordinate 271,007,059 of JAOEGL010000003.1, forward strand.
AGCCATTTCAGCAAGGCCTTTGACAAGGTTCCCCATGACATTCTTGCAAACAAGCTTGTAAAATGTGGGCTAGACAAGGTAACTGTTACATGGATTTGTAATTGGTTGACTGGCCGAACTCAAAGGGTGCTCAACAATGGCTCCTTTTCATCCTGGAGAGAAGTGACCAGTGGGGTCCCACAGGGCTCTGTCCTGGGCCCAGTGCTATTCAATATCTTTATTAATGACTTGGATGACAGAACTGGGGGCATACTTATCAAATTGCAGATGACACCAAATTAGGAGGAGTAGCCAATACTCCAGAAGACAGGATTGAAATTCAGAATGACCTGAACAGACTAGAAAGCTGCGCCAAAGCTAACAAAATGAAATTCAACAGAGAAATGTAAGGTACTGCACTTAGGGCGGAAAAATGAAATGCACAGATATAGGATGGGGGACACCTGGCTTAAGGAGATTTATATGTTCAAAAGGGATCTAGGAATCCAAGCAGACCATAAGTTGAGCATGAGTCAACAGTGCGATGCAGCAGCTAAAAAGGCCAATACAATTTTAGGCTGCATCAGTAGAAGTATAGTGTCTAGATTAAGGGAAGTAATAGTGCCTCTCTATTCTGCTTTGGTCAGGCCCCACCTGGAATACTGTGTCCAGTTCTGGGCACCACAATTCAAAAAAGATGTGGAGAAACTGGAGCATGTCCAAAGGAGGGCAACTAAGATGGTGAAGGGTCTGGAAACCTTGCCCTATGAAGAACGCCTTAGGGAGCTGGGGATGTTTAGCCTGGAGAAGAGAAGGTTAAGAGGTGATATGATAGCCCTGTTTAAATATTTGAAGGGATGTCATATTGAGGAGGAAGCAAGGTTGAAAGAAAATGTAAGAAACATAATGAACATGGTAGAATATCATGAGAAAAGGCCAGACAAAAAAGTAGCACTAGTTGTTTTAGACATGGAGAAGACCTTTGAAAATGTCAACTGGGAATTCTTATTAAGAAATATGTTAATTGGTATGAATTTTTAAAAAATCGACTTCAGAAATTTATAAGAAACAGGAATCAAGAATGTTGATAAATGGAGGAAAAACAGAAGTCTGCCCCATCCAGAAAGGAACCAGACAAGGTTGCTGTTTATAATTGGGCTGGAAGTGCTGCTCAATAAAATCAGAGCAGAAGAAGCAATTAAAGAGATAAAGATTAAACATTCTGAACACAAAATAAAAGCATACACGGACAATATGGCAGTGACTTTGTCAATTCCAGTTCAGAGTATTACTCCTCTACTAAGTACTATCAAAGAATCCCGCAGATATCCTGGTTTAAAAATAAAGGAAAAGAAAACAACTATGATAACCATGAACTTAAACAAGACTGAAAAAGAAAAAAAAAAACCACACACAACAATTATCAGGATTTGAAATAAAGGAAAAGATGAAATACTTGGGGATAAATATTACCAAAAAAATTTCAGACTTATTCAAAAATAAATATAGGCATGTTTGGCAGGAAGTTAAAAAAGATTTACAAAGAAGGTCCAAAATGAATCTCTCTTGGCTAGGGAGAATTTCTTTTTTTTAATTAAAAATTTTCATAAAATTATACAGAGGATTGCAAATAAAAAGAAAGCTTAAAGCTTACAAAAATGTACAATTGTAACAAAAATCTTTCAGAACTTTCAAAATTATCCCTTATATAAGGTCTTATACAGTTTAGAATAAGTCGGACCATAGGGACCACTGACAAGATGGGAGGATGAACAGTTATAAGATTTGTACTGTATTAACAAAGTCAATAAAGGGAAGCCACTTTTCATAAAAAAAGATTCTTGCGTTAGCCCCTGGGCATGTACAGAGTGCCTTTGCTGAATCCACCTTGGAGGGAGAGAAGGGTTGGGGCGTCAGGGCCTGGAAACCCAGGGGCTTCTAGCCATGCAAAGGGAGGAGATGTGAAGGTAGTGGGGCTGAATTATCATCATCACTAGCAATCCCAGTCTCTGGGCATGTGCAGAGTGCCTGCCTTGTTCTTGCTGGGTGTCTTCAAGGTGCTTTCTGACTTATGGCGCCTCTAAGGGGCTTTCTTGGCAAGTTTCTTCAAGAGTGGGTTTGCCCTTGCCATCCTCTGAGGCTGAGAGAGTGTGACTTAACCAAGTATGCAGAAGTGTACTCGAATACAAATTTGACTAATGATAGGAAGAATAAACACCTAAAGTGGTTGAAAAAACATTTGGAAATAACATTTGAAGTAGAAAAGAAAATGAGATATATTAGACAAAGACATTTTGAGAATGCAAACACATCTGGAAAATGGTTGGCCAATAGATTGAGGAAAGTGTGTCAGAGAAAGACTTTATCAGAATTAAAAATAGGAGACAATAAATAATCAGTCTGGAATAGAAAATGCATTTTTGGAGTACTGTACTAAATTCTATATGAAGCATTGGTGTATTACATTATATTTAATAACAGCTGCAAGACTGGCATTAGTGCAATTTTGGAAAAATCGTATTATGCCAATAATGGATGACTGGTTAATGAAACTATTAGAAAGGTTGAGATGGATAAATTAACCTGCTGCTTAAACCATAAAGATGTAAATGAAATAGAATGGAATCCAGTCCTGAAATATTGTAAATCAAAGGTGCTTGTATAAGCCTTGTTCAGGAATAATGAAACAACTTGAAGCAAATAATATAAATTTTTGACTGAGCTCTGACCATACTGGAAACAAAGAAATGTTTTAGAAAATAAGTGTATCTTAGTTTTCAGATTATATTTATATAATTGCCATACTGTATATATCTGTAGATGTTTTTGTTTTATTAATGAAATAATAATATATAGCAGCAGCAGCCCATCCTTGTTATTTTCCATGTTACCTTTAACTCTGAAACCAAATTTTCTGTTGTATTGAAGAAATAATGCCCAAGAACATATGTAATTTACTCAGGTATACCTGTACATATTTGTGATGCAGGCCTTGCCCAGACCTCAGCCCACCCCTCAACTGAAGACGCTTCATTGTCACCATTTTGCTACCTCCACACTCCAACACTGGAGAACCATCATTGGAGGAGCCAGGTTACAAATTCTTCTGTGTTGGGACACCCCTTCCTAATTTGACAGTATTTGCTTTCTTCGGGACTCTTAGCATGCATGTATTTTGGCTTTTAAACCTGAAAAACATACTCTGATAAAAAGTACAGTGGGCAAGTTATGTTTCCCAGTTCATTTCCCACACAATTCAAAGATTACTTGTCACCTCCCATTCCTCAGCTCCAGTATGCCACTCTGTCTGTTAAATCCATCTTAATAAACCACCCGGCAAAATCCCAAAAGGGTGTGACTTCCACAGATCATACTCTGCCTACATATGAACACAGGGCACAGGTGACTTACATGAATTCAAAGTTCATAGCCATGTTAGTCTGGAAAATCAGTATGCAAAGGGATCTTGCAACACCTTTGAGAATAACTGAAAAGAATGAAGTTGGTAGCATGAGCTTTTATAGACAAATTGAAGCTTGACCCTTCTGTAAGCAAAACATTTGGCTTTCCATTGAGCTATGGCCCCTCCACACACATACTCTCATCCTTTACAATAGGAAGGGCAACCTGGCAGCCTTTAGATGTTTTCGATTACAACTCCTAACAGCCTTAGAACACTGCAGCCAGTAGTCAGACACTATGGAGAACGTAGTCCAAAGCATCTGGGAGGCAGGCATCACATTGTTAACCCTTGTATTAGGATCTACTGCACAGCAAGACCTGTGCCTCTCCCATTTTAATTTCATTTTCTAAAAAGCTTATGATAAACCTAACTGAAGCCTCAGTTTTCACCCAAATCAAGATGTAACTATGAATCCATCCATAGCACTGGTCTGCTTTCGCTGCTCATCACAGCCTTTTCGACCAAATCCTCCTCCACTCATTGTGATGCCAAACTGGGCTTCTTCAGCTTCAGGAAATCTCCTTGCTCCCATCCAGAGATCAGACAGAAGGAGACAAAACTCAGGAATACCTCTCTCCCTCACCAACCTGCCATGGTGAGCAACAATGTGACATCAGCAACACATGATCTTTATTTACCAATGTTCTTTTTTTATTTCCAGTTTACGGTGAAAAGATGCTTTTGAATCTTCAATTAAATACTCCATAAAGAAAAAAAAGAAAAAAAGAAAAAAATATTTACAAATTCACGTCACCGGTAATTGAATCCTTGTTTCATTTTTGTTTTGTGGTTTGTTTTGTTTTGCTTGCTTTCCTTTTAATTAAGACAAGCCCAGATCCTTATAACCATCCATCGCAGATGCAGAAGATCGCACAACTGTGGCCTCGAGGTGGGTCTGGAGGGGAGAGGGATGCTGAGGGAGCCTAGGCCAAGGAACCAACACAGAACCGATGTATGGAGGGAAATATATGAGGAGGGGGATAGAGCAGCTCTCCCATCTATCCCTGCCGCCAGCAACTCTTCAGCAACTCCTAAGGAAGGTGGACACTTGTAAAAATAGGTTTCCTCTCAAAAGGTTTAAAAAAAAACCCAAAAAACAACCATCCAGAGGTTTTGCGTTAATTCCAAGGCGGTGATCCAAGGGTGGGGGGGGAGGTGCATGAGTACGTGGGCAAAGTCTGCAGAGAGCAGAGTTCTATCCTCTCAAACCTCAAAAGATTTAATAAGTCTATATTTATATTTTTATATATATATATTTATATATTTATATAATCTCTCTCTATATTTCAGCAATAACTGGGGGGAGGGGGGTACCGGGCAGGGGAGCAAAGTTATCAGGCTCCTCCCTCCCCGCCCCACAACATCACCATCCCCTTCCCACAGACATGTGTTCCGGGTGCTTTGCACCTGCGAGAAAATGGGCCCCCGCTCAATTAAAATCATCCAGGTGCCATGGGGCATTGGCCTGGTGTTGGGGCAGGGAGGGCTGAGCGGAGTGCCCACAGCGACACCTACCTCCTTCAGCATCAATTTATTATCATCAAGACACAAACCGATACAGGCTGTTAAAACAAAAAAAAATCCCAACCAAAAAAAAAGAAAAAGAAAAAGAAAAGAAAAAAGGGGGAAAAGAAAAAAGTCCTGGGGAGGTATAGACAGCAGTACTCAGTCCTGTGTATCCTTCCCCACTCCACCCTTTACGAGAGTCCAAGGCTCCGGGGAAGGGTCAGAGCAGCCGACAGGCTCAGTCCACCCTCCCTCCCCCAACAGGGATGACTCAGTTGTTATCGGATTCGTCCTCAGCTTCACGCAACCAAGTGTAAAAGGCTGTGACCGACTTGAGGGCAACACCCTTTCCTTGCTGCTCGGCGGGGTCTTTGCTCGATTCCCACTTGTAGAAGGCTTCCTCTTTAATCACGTCCTCATCGTACAAGGCATCAAAGAACATTCGAAGTAGATCTGGAAATGAGAGTGATTATTGTTGTAAAGCAAGCTTTTGGTGCATTTATTTTAATAGTTGGATTTTGTATTTATTTTAATGGCGGGAGAGATCCAAATCTAATGTATTTTATTGAATTTTGTAATTTTACGTATGTTGTAATCCTGCCTCGATCTGCAGGGAGAGGTGGGAAATATAAACCATATTATTATAAAGACACTGTGATAATGGCAGGTTCAATTTCATGTGGGCAAACTGGGGCCGTTATTCAGAAGAGAGGAAGACTCAATTTGGTCAATCTGAGTAATCAACTGTCTGCAAAAGAGAAAGCCAGAGCTCTTCTGTGTATTTGGGATGTGGCTCAATTTCCGAGAGAGAACACTTACTGGCTGGCTGGTCCAGCTTCACCACAAGGGCCTGTAAAGCGTAGAGGGCCTGCAGCTCCTTGTTTTCATCACTCAGGTATTTCTGCAGCATCTTGGCTCGGCTTTTAATCACAGCGCTGTCCATCCGGTAAGGATTTTCAACTGCAGTGGCAGGTAGAAGGAAAAGAGTGAAGCCAGATTATTTTTCAGCAAATCTGTACTCATCATAGCCCCAAAGCATCTGTGAGCAAACCTCCTATCCTACTTGTTTCCTCACTCCAGCAGTATCCTACTACTGTCATTCTTCAATACTTTCATCACAAGTGTTGTCAAGTGGTCCACTCCACAACTGCTAGCACCCCATTCACATGGTCTCAGTGGGTCATCATGGTGGTCAATTCCTTATATTGCATTCACATGCAATATAGGCCAGCCATGGACCTCCAAAAGTAAAAACCTGGGTTAAAATCCCATCCACACCATGAATGTCATTTGGTGACCTTCAATTAGCCCAGTGTATTCAAATTTTATTTATTTATTTATTTACATATACAGTGGGCCTTTGTTATCCACTGGGGTTTGGGTCCAGGATCCTCCATGGATAACAAAATCAGTGGATGCTCAAGTCCCATTAAATATAATGGCACAACAAAATGGTATCCCATATATAAAATGGAAAATCAAGGTTGTCTATTTGAAATTTATACTTTTGGGGAATATTTTCAAGGAGTGTATGCTCAATCCATGATGGATAAAAAATCTCTCAGCCTAACCTATCTTTTAAAGTTGCTGTGAGAGAAAAATGGGGGGGGGGGTTTAAAAGGGGGAAAAGACAAGAAAGAGTAGTTAAAGCCAAAATAATAAATACAGTCAGCCCTCTGTATCCATGGATTCAACCATCCACAGCTTTAAAATATTGTAAAAAAAAAAAAATCCAAAAAACAAACCTCAATTTTGCCATTTTCTATAAGGGACATCACTTAACTAAGCAATTGAATATGTGTCTTTAATGCTGTTTTAAATGTCATCAGCATTTTCAGTTGTTATCTCTCTTCCAGCAGGTGATTCCACAGTCTGGCGGCAGCAGATGAAAAGGTCCTCTTGGAAACCATTGCCAGTCTAGTACTAGTCAATTGGAGCAAACACTTCCTAGAGGGCCTAAGTGTACAGAGCTCCTTGTATGACAGGAAGGCAATCTTGTAGGTAACTTAGACCCAAACCATGTAGTGCTTTAAAGTTAGTAACTACCACTTTGTACTCTCTCTGGAAACTGATTGGCAGTTAGTAGAGTGATTTTAAGATTGGTGTAACGTGATCACTTCTGGATGTACCTGTAATCAGTCTAGCTGCCATATTCTAAAGCAGTTGGGAGTTTCTGGACTTGGTACAAAGTATAAAAATGAAATGCGACATTGGGCATCTGACAGGAGGCCAGGATGGCATCATCCTGCCCAACAGTTCAGGTGGGCGTGCTTGTACTATCCACTAGTACTCTTTCTGGGACCTGAACTGGGAAGTGTTTGCTCCAACTGGCTAGGACTCTGCATTGCTGGGGTCTTGGTATCTATGACTGTACTGCACTACAACAGCAGCATGTGCCATACACATCAAATCCCAAAGGGTATTTGTCTGGGGTTTAAACTAGGGGCAGGTTTTACCGCTGGCTCTCACTGTAATGAGATCTACAAATGCACTTGTCAGCTAAGCAGTGGAACAACATTTTTGATTGCAATTGTGGCAAAGTGGTTTGAGTGTTGGACTGCAACCCTGGAGACTAGGGTTCAATTCCCTGCTCAGCCATGAAACCCACTAGGTGACCTTGGGCAAGTCAAATGCTCTCAGCTTCAGAGAAAGGTAATGGCAAATCTCCTCTAAACAAATCTTGACAAGAAAACCCCATGATAGGCTTGCCTTAGGGTTCCCAGAAGTCAGAAACGAAAGCACACAGCAACAACATCAAGCAAAATCCCCTGTCTCTCAGGATGAAACAAGGCAAGAGAACCACATAAGCATGGACTGAAATGAGCAAAGCAGCATCAAGCTGCTTTCTCTTTTAAGCTCCATAGGCTCAACACAGAACAGGACGGCAGAAGCTGTCTGTGCAATCAAGATTGGGTCTCAATGGCATCATGGAGTTGACATCAATTTGACATCACAGCCAAGACCCCAATCTGCTCACTCAGTGAAGAGGAGCATATTCAAAATGAGGCAAGACCAGGCAAATCAGTGGATTCCACTCTCACAAATCTTTACTTTTCTAATCACTGCACATCTTACTATCTGTCCTCTCTGCCATTTCTGCCTCTTTGCCATGCCTTTGGCCCTTGTGGTCTCTTCCAACTCTACGATTCTACGATACTTCACTTTCTCTGAATGCTGTATTTGAAGAGCAAGAAGGATGACAGGACAGATATCTACGACACAGAGCATTTAAAGCTAGGCTTTCATCATGGATAAAACATAAAACTGAACACAGCTTATTTATCCATGGCCTGCCAGTTACTGATCCCACCATCATTCCACTGCTTTTCATTTTACATTCCAAAGGAAGCAGCCTAAAACTAATTTGCAGAGACAGTGGTAATGATGCTTGAGTTGTTCGGAGCATAATGCTTCATAGATAGAGAGAAGGGGTGGACAAAAGTGCAGGTTTCCAGATGTTGTGTGACTGCAACTCCCAGCAGTACTAGTCAGCATACTGCTCTCTTTCAAACATACAAACAGGTAAAGTAATCATGTATATATGCTTACAGACAACAGCTGAATGGCACACTGACATCATCAGAGCCCTGACAAACATATTGGATGAGACTTGCTGTTCACTCAGGTTTGCCTGTTGGAAGGAAAAAAAATACAAAACCAACGATCAGAAATATATATCACTTGCTGACCTTGCTGGGGGCCTATTCAAAGAAAGAGAAAGCATTCTGCCAACAGCTTGCACCTGCCTCCTTCATTTGATTCCCTGTGTCAGGCTACCTTTTTCACCTTCTAGCAAGGATACAGCAACAGTGTTGCAGTCTGGTAGATGAACATTAACTCCCACAGCAATAACTCAATTATCAGATAAGCAGAGGAAGTGAACACAGAGTTAATGAGCCCATTCCCTGGACAAAATACTATAGAGAGCAGAGCTTTTTCAGATTATATTAAATAATGTGCCTCATTCAGGATTAGGCCACTGGCAATATGTCACAGACAAAGTGGCTGTTGGTGAGCTGCAGTGGAAGTCCTCTGCACTGGATTACTCTGGCTGAGGCGTGCATCTTTCCACTCAGGAGCAACCTCCAAGCCATAACCTCCATGCTCCCAGTAATGCTATTCAGCTGCCGCCCTTCCACTGCCAGGTACCACAGGAACAATCATCCAGCAATTTGTACCCAAAGAACATGTCCTTTGCTGAATGATCCTTAAGGCAGAATTGTTGGGCTCGGGCTAATCACTGGGGGATAAATGTAAAAGGCTCTGATTTATCTATGCAGAAAGATGGCAGCCCTGCCCCACCACTGGCCTGGGTAAGTTGCCCCCTCCCAAAACCCTCACCTCTATCCAGTCATATATTCTTTGGTTATTTGCATTCTCTTTTAATAGTTTATCTAGTTGTTTGCACAGCTCTTCTGAGGTGAGCTCCTTGCGGCTGGGTGCATCTGAACTGTCACCCATTGTATACTCCACTTTCTGAAAACAAGAACAAAAAAAGAGAAGAAACTTAGTAAGGGCAAGCAGCCATAGTAAATAAACGACACATCCAGAAACACATTTACTTTAAGGAAACACTGGCTGTCAAACTTTACCTGTTGAGAATGGCTGTCAAACTTCAACTGCTGAGGTTTCAGGGGTAGCCCCACCTTTTTAATAAATGTTGTTCTGCTTACCTGCTCTGTGATGAACTTATTGACATCCTGGTCTTCTGGTAAAAACTCTTTCCAGCTAAGGCCCCCTTCTCGCCACAGTGTCCCAGCCTTCTTGTGGCTCTGCAGAGAACAGGGACTTTCTTAGGTCAACTTCACAAAAGACACTCACAACCACACCAACTCTACACTCTGCATGGCACTGAAGTCTTTTTGGCAAGTGTGTTGGTAAGGCAGTTATTGCAAATCTGAATATGACACTTTATATATTGCATAAGTATACTTTGTAAGATACACACCTGAAAATGTCATGTGTGGATTCGTGCTCAGACAACTACACAACTAGGTGCAGGATTACCAACTGTGAGCACTAAATTTAGTTCTAGGAAATGAAAAACACTTTCTGTCTGGGTATGAGACAAAAGGTCACCATCATTCCCATTTATGAAGGCTTCCACACCAAGAAAATGGGACTGGAGTGACCAAATTATTTCCTTTGAAACAGAGTGTCAATTAGCTGCTCCAGCCCACAATGTGCTTTACCTACATGTGAGAGCAGGGTGGGACAGAGCAAGGGAAAAATTATTCTTTTTGACTGCCAGCTTGCTAGTTCCTCAATTCACTGCTTGAAGTAACATTAGTAAATTAAAAAAAAAAAAAAAGACCAATGGAGCCAAAGGTGGTTCATGTACAAAGAATATTTTAATTACTTGTTAAGCACAGCATGCTTCCTCAGAATCAAGAGACAATGTTAACTGGGGCATGAAGCACTCCAAAGGTTTTCTATGGGGCAACCTAAGACCCTACAGCTGTTCTCTGACCAACTCTTTAAGATTCACTTCCAAATGAACAACTTACCATCCCTTTGCACAGCAGGCCCAGGATCTCCAGCAGCAGAGTTGTGGCCTTGCCAATGGGGACCAAGGGCTTGGCAATCTCCCTGAAAAGAAGCCCAGGGGGCAGGTCATACACTAGAACCAAGGCATGAAAGCAAAAGAGGTACAGGATGTTAACTCACCTGAACAGCTCCTCCATGGGGATACCGCCTTCTCTCAGAATGGGAGTAATGATTTCTGCCAGGTACAGCCATATATGTGGGATATCAATCTCCATGTCTTCACCTATCTCAAGGATCTCATGCAACCTGTAGGTAGTTAAGGGAGGGATTTGTGTCTTGGAAGTGGGTGACAATGGCAGCCCAAGGGCTCCTGGGTACACACACTCTCAAAGATGCCTCTCCTTAGCCCTCGCAGCCATTAAAGGAGCTCCCTTACCCTTTGTAGTACTGTTCCTTGGAGAGGTTGCCTCCCTTAACCAACTGATACAGCAACAGTCCCATGTGCTCACGAGCAATGGTGCTTCGTTCTAGTGTGGACTCAATGCCATTCCGCACAAAGATGTAAAGCTGAGAAGGGCAGTTCAACTCGTGCACGCACTGCAGGGCCTCCTGCGAGAAATGGGCAGAGAGGGAGAGAACTCAGCACAAATACTCTTATAGAAAAATCCAAAGGCTGACCAAGCCCTGACATAAATCTTCCCAAGCCAGGTGGCATCCAAAGGCTACAAAATGTGCAATGGGCCAAGTTGCAGGTATCAAGATGCCCAACTGGGCAATGCACTCCTGGCAGATTGCCAGGCAGAAGACAACTTTAAATATTTAGTTCTCACAGTAGTATTTCACTGCCTGCTTTTGGGTGTGTGTGTGTGTGTGTGTGTGTAGAGGTGCATCTGTCTGGATGCATATGGAGGGAGGGAGGGTCTGATCCAGGTCTTAGGGAAGTTACTTTTCTGCTGCTAAATTGATTTGAAATTTTATTATCTGTCTTTTATTGCCCTTTGACCCTGGTCTCCAAGAAGGGGATTGGCCTCTGCCTGCATTGATATCCCTCTACACCATCTTAATCAACAGAAGAATATCTGAGATGAAATGTAGGCCTGTGACTTTAACATTATCATATTTGTTCTCTTCTATGATTGTTAACATGTTTGCCTTACAAAGAAGCCAGTGAGACTTTGAAATGATGTACTTTATGCATTCTGGTTGGCCAATAAAGGTGTAATTTGTATTTTGCTGTATCTTACTGCATGGCCAACATGGCTAATGCTGAATATGTTTTGTGGTGAACATATGAATGGTGAATCCAATTGTAAATGGTAAACATTTGGTAAACCCTGTGGATGAGCAACAAACCTCCTGGATAGAAACCCTCTCTTCTATCTATTACACTGGCTTCTACTATCAGTTTTAATCTGTCTAATCCACCACTCCCTTGATGTGAATCAACTGAAGGGTTGAAGATAAATTTTAAACTGCGGGGATTATGATTCAAGAGCATAGGTGTCTGCTGCCAACCCTGGTTTGATTACTGTAGTTACGAATACTGAACATATTAAAACACTGCAAAGATTATAAAGCATATTAAAGGGCACTCCCTTCATTCATGTGAGGTGCTAATGCACACAATATGGCATAGAAAAACAAGAGAAGGTGAGTAAAGAGGACAAAATGTGCCAGGAAGTTTATCTGACATTCTCCACTTTCTCTTCAAGGAACAAGGGCTACAAGCCCAGGAAGGGTTCCCAAGAACAGTATAAAAATTGCTTAAATAAAATTGATGCCCAGTAAACAATATACAGCTTTCTCTCATCAAGGCTGCATCTAAACTGCAAATTAATGCAGTTTAACACTGCTTTAACTGCCTATGGAATCCCAGGATTTGTAGTTTGTTGTGGCATCAGAACTCTCAGAGAGAAGTCTAAGTATCTCACAAAACTACAATTCCCAGAATTCCACAGCACTGAGCTATGGCAGTTAAAGTAGTGTCGACCTGGATTATTTCTGTAGTGCAGATGCAGTCCAACTTCTCCATTGCTCCCACTCTAGCCTCTCTTTCCTGGGACAGTTTCAAGATACCACAATTGCAGGCCTCAGGCACAAACCTTCATGTCATTGATGTGCAGGTACTCCTCAATAATGGCTTTGGCCTTCTTCTCGAGTTCTTCTTCAGACAAGGCAGGTTTGGCAGGTGGTTCAGGGGCCACAGGCTCATGCTTTGCTGGGAAAGGAGAAAGGGAGATGGAAAGATCAGGGTTGTTCCCAGTACAAGATCAGGGAAACGGCCATTGCATGCTCACCCCAACACTTTCCCACCACTCACCAGGCTCCCTACTTCGGTCCCGCTCCTCTGTCATGCTGGACACTTTGCGCACAGTCTCAAGGACCCCTTGCCTTTCACGCTCCCGACTCCTGTCATCCATTTCCTTGCTGAAGCTACGCTTTGTGAGAGGGGTTCTGTTTCTGTCAGACCGCTCTGGTCTCTCCGATCGCTCGAGGCGCTCCCCCCTCTCTGGTCGGTCACGCTCCAAGCGGTCTCCTCGCTCACTGCCTTTCTCAGAACGGTCACGACTACTGCTGCTTCTGCAGGGAGATCAGGAAACCTAGTGACCCCAGGCCTAACAGACTTCAGAGAATCAACCCATCGCGTGTTTGAGGAATGGGTAAACCCATGAAGATCCTTGCCCACCCAACAAAAAGGAAATCCAGAAAAGCATCATTTCTGCCTTTCAGACTTCATGATTTCAGCCTGCAGGGATCTTGCTCAGTATTAATACAAGAACAGAGATGAAATTCCTCTTTAAGAGCCTAAAACAAAATGCCTAGACTGCATATAGTATAGGGGAACACAAGGGGATAGAATTCCAAGATGTTTTTCAGAGTAGAAGCAACAACATCATTTGCCAGATGAATGAGGTAATAGTGTTTTGTCTTAATTACCATAGAATAAGTCAAGAGAGATGAAATAATAAAGCAAGATGCTGGATGCTTTCTTTTCTTTGACAATTTCTCTTTCAAATTAAGAATTTAAGTGGTAGTGCCTCTTTGCATGTCTGCCAGCAATTCAGACCTAAATGAACCATTCCAGCTAGCTAAAGAAAGTTGCAACACTCCTCTGAACAGATCTTGCCAAGAAAACCCCATTGGTTCCCATTGGTTCCAGATGAGCCAATATAATGTGGAATTGAAGGCTTTCATGGCCGGCATCCAGTTTTTTGTGGAGATTTCGGGCTATATGGCCATGTTCTAGAACATGGCCACATAGCCCGAAAGCTCCACAAAAAACTAGCCAATATAATGCTCCAACATACAGGGTGACTTAGCCATATTTCTTCTAACAGGTCTGAGCAGGAAGGGCAAAAGACCTTTAACTGAAAGGTAGGCTGAGAAGGAGACTGACCTTTGTACCACACGCCGCACATCCTGGCTCTCTACTGGAGCTGATTGTTGTAAGGCTGAGAAACGATTCAAGGTACTCGTGGCTGGTCGGTTGGAGTCAGATGCTAGGAAAAGGAAGTGGAGAGGTTAGAGGGCCATAGTTCTGCATAGATAACCCCCAGTTCACAGCCCCTTTATTTCACCAGTTGACTTACCTGGTTCAGCTGGCTTGGCACCTGAACCACCACTGCTGCCTTTTCCCCAGCTCAGTCGCCCACCAGGTGCAAAGAGCTGATTATTAGTGTCGATTGAACCAGGCTGTGGGAGTGGGCAAAGCAAAGATGTTGGAATAATTTACCAATGAGAGGAAACAAGCCCTAGACCTTCTTACTTAACAAAATTATCTTATCTTAAAAATTCAAGCTTTGATGACAAGGCCTAGCCTGAAAAAGAAGAGCTCTCCCTCCAATCCATCTGACATCATCCTGCCTGAGAAAGAGTGATAAGGCAGATCCAACTCCATCGGGGCTAGCCAGAGCAAGAAGAACACCCTCCCTCCAGTCCATCTGCCACAATCCAGGCCTCAGAGGGAGAGAAGACCCTGGACTTGATCCTCTTCCCTACCACTATCCCCTTCTCCTTTTGTGTCATGTCTTTTTAGATTATAAACCTGAGGGCAAGGAACCATCTGAATAACTATCTGTAAGCCACTCTGAGAGCCTCTGGGTCTGAAGAGCAGGGTAAAAATGCGATAAATAAATAAATAAAGTTTCTAGTCTCCATGAATCCATAACATTCATACACCATAAAGTATATTGACAACGAATTACGCATGGAGGTAGATAGGATTAGAGGTTCTATGGTACAAATAGCATGTAGGCTACGACTAGTAAACTACCTGGGACTGGGGGTTACCCTGTTCCCCTTTAGGACCCTGGAAGGCCACATCCCCTGTTTTTACCTCCTGCATTCTCACTCCACTCCCACCAAATTTGGATGTTCTGTGAAGAGGCTCCTGAAAATGGTCAGTAGCATCCCTGATGCCTGGGGAGGGGGACCACTATGGGCTATTTTGCTGGCTTTTGGTTACTTCCTGTTTGGAAAAATAAAGTATACTGGAGACCTTAAAAAGAGAAGCCTCTCCTGCATCAAAACATGATAAAATGGCTGACAGTGCTCCATCTGAGGCTTTGGGGCACTGTAGGCAATACAAAGAGAGAGGCAAAAAATATTCTGGGACCCTTTGTGGGTTATGAGGGCTCTTGGGGGCACTGTGTGCACCCTTAAAGTAGCACAGATTGGGTCAACTGAACAATGAATTGGTGAGGAATCATGAGAGTTCAAAAACGCAGAAAGCATTTGCACAGGGCTTTCAACAGTCAGGATATGAGGAAAAAATCATCAAAATATCAATACAGCTCTTCAGAACACTACTACACCTATGTTTTCTGAGTCCTAGCCCCTAATCTCCATCTGTATGTCCAATGTAGTCCTCACTGCTTGATCTCTTTGTTTATATATTTAAAAAGAAACTATTCCCAAAACTTTTCTCCAATATTAAAATTTAAAAGCTGAATTTTGGATGCAGAAGAATGGCAAATGAGAAAAGCTTGCATCCTTCAATGATTTCTCATGAGAGAAATGATGTTTCTTGGCACAATATTAGTTAACATCAGTACAACAGTATCCAAGGGAAGACATAAAAGCCTGCAAATTCAGCCTCCTGCTGACTCAGGCTGCCTTATGTCAACTTCCTTTTTAAAAGTCTACCCAGTAACTACAACCCTAAAAATGCTGCCAATCAAAGTCTGGAAAATCAGCATGTAAAGGGATCTACTAGCACCTTTGAGACTAACTGAAAGAAAGAAGTTGGTAACACAAGCTTTTGTAGACTTAAGCCTATTTCCTAAGATGCACAGGATGGAGTGGTAGGTCCAGAGAGAGACCTTTATAAGTGTTGTGTGTGGCGGAAACATAACTGGCTTATACAGATCTGTCTCTGGACTCTCCATTCCACCCTGTGCATCTCAGGAAATAGGCTTAAGTCTACAAAAGCTCATGCTACCAACTTCCTTGTTTCAGTTAGTCTCAAAGGTGCCACTAGATTTTCCTTTTGCATAATGTTTTTTCAGACTAACACAACTATGTCTTTGAAAGTATGGAAAGTGCAATTCCTGAGACTATTTTTGTGGGTTTCCATTATTTAAAAAATATTTGTTCTCTGAAAGCTTTTTGGCCCCAACAATCCTCCTAGGAGGCTGTGTATGGCAATTTACCATAGGGAGGGAGGCCATTTCAGGCCAGGAGTAGTCTTTGAGCCAATATTTATGGACCTGGAAGTTGACTTCTGAGTAACTTTTGGAAAAAAGACCTTTCCTGGGTCTATATTAGCCACAGAGGGCCAGAAACATAGCAAAATTGCCCCTCTTACCTCCTAAGTATATTTGTGGCAGCCCCCCCCAAAAAAAATTAAAAATGGGGGGACATGACCGTCCATAGTCCTCTGGGCCATAACTTCAACAACTGACCAACCCTGCTACAGAATGACATCTCTCCCCTCTCCCTGTCATTATTTAACAGCTTACCTTAGTGATCTTGCTTAACCTGCTGGTGTCAATCGGTCTGTTTCCCTTGCTGATGGGAACAGTGTTCCAGCCATCATCCGAAACTAAGCTCCCTCGTCCACCTGTGGACATTGCAGCAAAGTTAAGACCTTTCTCTACCAAAGACCCAAGAGCACAATCTGCCCATATGCATAGATTTTGTGTATGTTTGCATGTGCCCATGTGTATGTAGGGGAGGAGCACACAGTTACTACTTCTACTGGAGGGAGATAGGCCCATAGGAAGACATGGGAAGCAATTACCCTCCCACCCATCAGCAACCTATTTTCAGGAGTATACTATGTGCCTACAAGTTTTTTTTTAGCCACTATGATTAAATTTGACCCATCCTGTATGAATTTATCTAATCTCCTTTAAAGAAAGAGAAGACAGTGGCCACTAATACAACTTCTGAGAACAAATTCCATAAATGAATGGTGTGTAGCAGCTTTCCTTTCTCCTTCCTTCCCTCCCACATACTCCCCCAGCTACAATTAAAACTGCCCTCCCTCTTCCAAATGCTTTAAGCAGTTGGTTCCTACAATACTGAATCTAGAAACTTAGCCACCTACCCACTCTGGCCTCCAACTCACCTATGGATGGTGGGCCTGGAGGCCCTCTCCTTTTATCCTGCTTGGACATCAACTGCTGCACTTTAATATGCTCACGGTGCTCCTCCATTTCAGCTTCCTTGTGGATCTGGTCAATGGTCTTGGGGCCCTGGTCTCCTCTCCTTGGCACCCAACTATTCTGCAAGAGGCATAGAGAAAAGCAAAGGAGAGAGGTTACATCACCCAGAACACTCTACCGCATGAAAGCCAAGAAGTGAAACAGGACAGAGTAACCCAAACCTCTTGCACTGGATTTCCTTTTTTTCAAAACCAGCCTCATCAATGCTCATTCCCATTGATAACTAAACACACACATTTTATTCTTCGGTCCACTATCACTATTGTGCATTGTGTATTAGGTAACAGGCCAGACTAGCAGGGACACATCAGTCCTGAATCTCTGACAGACCTTAGCAGGATCTTAAGGGTAGTAATAGTAATAATGGACAGTGGTGGAGTGCCTTTCTGACACAAACACTGCTTTGCAGGTGCCCATGCAACAGGACTGCCTAACCCTGTTTCCTGTTGCCCTCCTTCCCCAGCAGACTGCTACTCCCCCATTACTCTTTGTGATTCACACTGTGGTTCCAAAGCATTGTGTTATTTCTGGGATGCAGCTCCATGTATAACGAGTGAGCATAAAGAAACTGCACATGCTCCCTGGCAGCTCCTTCTCCTGTGTTGCAACTAAGCATGTAGCAGCCTTAGGCACAGGGAGGGTCAGCATTGGGAGCCTTCCTGCATTAAATACAGCTGCGAGTGATACTATCAGCCCATCGCCTTAGCCGCACAAGCCAAGGGCTACAGGCTAGCACGGGGTCTAAGGGGCTAGAGAGTGTTGGGCTTGGGCATCCATCAACCCATTTAGATTGTCCTGAGAGGGAAAGGCAGGTCTTGCACCTTACCCGGAATCAGGCTGGCCTATCCCAGGAAGGGAGGGTGGGGCTCTCATCTAGCCCAGGGGCCACAGGTCACACTAAGACTCTGCACCTTACCCGTCTGAGGTCAATCACATCCTGCAGCATGAAGCGGATACGTGAAGATGTTTTCTTCTCCTTGATTATCTTCTCCATCTGGTTGAAGTACTGATCCATTCGAGGCTGGGCAGAGGGAGGAGGAAGAAGAGAAGAAGTGAGAAACATTGGAGAAAGCACTGCAGTCCCAAGCACAACCGCCTGAGGAGATCAATAAGGATGGGAACAACAACAAAAGTTCCTTAACCAACATGCCAGGAAGAATACCCTCATGCTGGGATTCATGTATGTGTGTGGGGGGGAGCAGTTACTGTGAAATTACAGCAAATTTTTCCTCGAGAAAGTAGTTTCACATGTGTGTGTCACTATACATTTAGATTCCCAATCTGGCACAGAAGGAGAGTTGAGGAAACTGGTACAGTCTATGGGTTATCAATTGTCATTCCTACTCTGACTGCCCATGAAGCAAGGGCCATTAGAGACAGCAGGAGGTTCTGTACACCATACTCCACACCAAACTCTAAGGCTGAGATCCTACATTGGAACTGCATAGTATGGGTCTCTACATGTGGAGTTACAGATTAAATATGTTATTTAAACTCTTGTGTTAATGACAATTTTGGCACAACTAAACTAAGACACCAAATACACTATCAAAAATGCACACCCATGTACAAGGTGCATCCATGTGAATCTGCATATGCAATGTGCCTCACATGCACAACTCCACCTGAATGGAATATGGAAGTTCCAAATCAGACAAAAATGTCTACCTGTTTCCACAGGGGAACTTCCACATGTGAAAGGCAT
Organism: Urosaurus nigricauda; assembly: GCA_034509955.1. Taxonomy (NCBI): domain Eukaryota; kingdom Metazoa; phylum Chordata; class Lepidosauria; order Squamata; family Phrynosomatidae; genus Urosaurus; species Urosaurus nigricauda. The sequence continues at coordinate 271,025,867 of JAOEGL010000003.1, forward strand.
AAATGGAATTCCACTCTGTATGACAGCAGGGTGTCATGGGACCTTTCTGCTACAAAATCATCCTTTTGAATGCAGTTTTTTCTAGGAGGACACCTGGCTGATAGGGATTACCTTCCCCACCCTAGCCATGAAGAATTACCTTGGCCTTTTCAAAGTCCAAGTCTTTGCCAATAGTGGTAAGTAGCCGACATAAACACTCGAGTGACTCCTCATCATGGTTTTTGAGCAGTTTCACCACACAGTCATGCATGATGGCTTCTGTCAGCATCTTCAGCTTAAACAGCTCTCCAATAAACTTGATGTTGCCTAGAGAGCGCCTCCGAGCCTTATCCCGGGCCTCATCCAGCTCCTCTTTCAGGCGAGCTCTTTCCTCAGGCTGTGAACAGAATGGGGTGGAGGTTTACAGACTATTTTAACTGGAAACCTTTGGGATCAGTCTTACTTCAACTTCAGTCTTTTAATTCCATATATTTATCTGTTATGTTGCTATCCCAAATTTCCTTCTGTAAGCTCAAGGAAGAATACATGCTTCTTCCCTCTACTTTAGCCCCACTGAAAGAATGCATGTGACTCAAGGTTCCCCCCCCCCCCAATTAATTCCGTGGCTTAATGGGAACTAGAATTGGATTCCTCAAGTCCCAGTTACCCAGTTTCATATTTATCTATGAAAAGCACATTCCCCTCCTCCCTCTCATTTAATAACTAATTCATATTCCACCTTACAATTTACAGTGCTATGTATGATCCTGCCCTCCACATTTAGCTTCACAACATCCCTGTCGGGCAGAAAGGTATGAGACTGGTCACTCCATGAGCATCATGGCTGCCTGCACTTTTGCATGTGGGTGCCTCAACTCCCAATCTGCTGTTTTAATCCAGCCTAATAACCTCCTAATATGCTGGGATGGCTTTTTTCCTCTGGCCATTTGGCCAGGTAGAAAGCATCCACCTCCCCTTCTCTGACTAACACATAGCCCAAAGACTGTGTTCTCCTGCTCTCCCACTTAACAGATGGAAAGGTATGACATTAAGATTCATCTCCCTGGCCCGGAAACTGAAGCTCCACTGACTCCAGGGTTTGAGTACCACTCACACCAGCTGTGTCGTCCATTTCTTTCTGCTTCTTCTCAAAAATCTCATCGTCATCCTTGTCTTTCTCAAACTCTTTCTGGCATCGATTCAGGAGTACCTTGCGAAAGTTGACCATCACAGTTGGTTTGTCAGTAGTGGGGACTTTCAGCTAGGGAAGGAACACACATGAACCCACAGTGAGATGGGATTTCAGACAGCTACCTGTTTGCCCAATGCTGGCAACAACATGGACTACCATTTCCAATCAGGTCTCCAGTGCACCAATATCTGCCTATCTTTCTAAAGTCAAATGGCAGAAAGAATGTCGCAAAGCACAGAGCAAAGCCTCATGTGCACAACAGTGATGTCAGGACACATTCCCAAGAACAGAAGTTCAGTTTATATAGTAGGACAAATTAGATCTCTTGGCTGCAGAGGAATGTCTTCAACAGGTTAGCACTTTCTACTAAAATAGAATTGGAGTACAAATAGAACATTCCTGGACAGCTTCCTTCTTTTTGGTCTCAGTGGCTGCCCCTAGACTCTGGAACTCCCTTTCAAGGGAGGTCAGAATGGCACCCTCCTTATTATCCTTCCATCAGGGATTCACTATAAGACACACTCAGGGGCCTTCAGATTCCTATCAGAGCAACAGAGTGCGCCCCCCCCTCTTACTGAAGATGTCCATTCCTGGAAGTGGGATGAAATGTATTTTGTATAGTGCAAGCTTAATGGCCCATCAAGCCCAGGGCTACTAGAATGGAATATCAACAGCTCATCAAGGACCCTTCAAAGGTAGATGTTCATAAGTACTGTAAGGAAACATGCTTAGTAACTGAACTGTGGCCCTGAGTTAAGGGTAAGTTCCACATCTCTCCCTATCTAGAAAGGGGTCTGAGTTTCTCTATGTCCCAGAGAGCACTGACAAAAACAGGGCCAAAAGCCTGGATTACTCACCCCCATAAGGCAACGGCACATGTTGGCATAGGCAACTGAGAAGTTTGGCTCTGAGATGGCCTTCTCAAAGATGAGGTCAATGACACCCTTGAGGCGCTCCTCTGTGTCGATAGATAGCTCAGTGACCTGTTTCATCAGCTGCTGGAACATCTGAGGTGTCAGCTTGTTTAGAATGCTGCGCACTCGCCGGAACAGTTCCTGGGGTAAGGGGAGAGCAAGGCATGCTGAGCGAATGAGAAGAGTGACCTACACAAATCCTGTCTGCTCCATCCATTCTCTCCCTCTGAAGGTATGGCTATAGTACGCAGAAGAGCTCAGAAACCTACCTAAGAGGCTAGACATTACACACAGCCCCACCTGCATGAAAATGGGCTGCAATGACCATTTGTCAAAACAACCTTACCAGTCAGGAAAATTTGTCAGCTGAGGGTAAGAAGAAAAGGGTAAAAAGAGTAGGCATATTTCATTCTGGGGAATCAAAGAAGACCCTTGTCCCTTTCTCTGAGTCAGGCACAGATAGCAGAGTAACAGCATCCTAAAATTATCAGTACCAAGATGGATGATGGTGAAAGTATAAATATTGAAAGACATACACACACCGGCTGGCTTTTAGTACCAAAGCAAATGGTAGCATGTTTGTTAAGAAAGACAAAATCAATCACACCCACTCATTTTTGTAAACTGGTTAAAACTGGGATAAGCAACAGATGATCCGCATGCAGCCCCTTGTCTATATTTGATGTCCCAAGGAGGCAAAAAGAGCCACCTCTCCTTTAAAACACTATGTGTAAGAAGTACACACCTAGTTTTTAAGTTTAGTATCATTTCTGGAATTTCTATGGAGTTTCAAAGTGAGATGTGTGCTACCCAAGCATCTTTTTTTTAGAGGGGTATCATTCTGTTCTATTTTGCTAATGCACCTTTCAGGACTGTAGGTTAGCTCCTTTCGTGTCTGTAGCGTAGCAGCGGGATATAGCTTTCTAGCAAGCGATGGGAGAGGGCTTGTGTATTCTGAAGGTGCTACTATGCCTCCAAATTCCGTTCACTTACTTGTGGGGGGGGGGGCAATGACTAAGTTTTATATCTGTTTTTATTTGTCACTGTGAATTAATCAAAGATGAAAAGATTTGAATCTCAAAATTTCAGTTCAAATTTAGGATCTTAATCACTTAACCAGGCCTTGAACTCAAATAGTGAGTCCTTGTATCGCCCTCAATTCTTGTACTGATTATAAAGCTTTTTGTTTGTTTTCTAAAACCTGTACCCCCTTTACAATTAGACAGCAGAATAGTTTTTTGTGGAGTTTTCAGGCTATGTGGCCATTTTCTAGAAGAGTTCCTTTCTGACATTCAAATGTCAGAAAGGAACTCTTCTAGAACATGGTTACACAGCCCGAAAGCTCCACAAAAAACTATGGATGCCAGCCATGAAAGCCTTCGACTCCAAGTCAGCAGAATATTAAAGAAACCTGAAAATCGGGAACTACAGTTACAAGTCACAGGACCATTTACCTACCTGAGTTTTTACATTTTCGGGATCCTCTGGTTCAGTTGCCCGCTTACTGCTGGGCTTCCAGGCTTTCTCAGCCTTATTGAGCTTGACATCTTCATTCAGAGACACTGTGGCGATAATTTTCCGGGGCTCCTTCCGTAGGCTTTGCTGTGAACGGCGTTGTCCTGGCCCTGCAGGCTTTGGAGGCAAGGGTCAGAGAGAGAGGTGGTATCAGCCTTTCCCAGGCACCCCCCATTCCATGTCACTTTATCTAAGTAAGTCAGCTATGGCACTGCCAGAGCTTGGATGAAGCACTTTACCACAACACTGTATGAAATGAATTTCTTTTTGGCAGTACCAACTGCCAATAGAGTTCCTCAGCATTTAACAATGACCTGGATCTTATTTCTTCAAGAATGGGAAGTCTTGGCCATTACTCATCCCCATCTATCTTCCCCAAATGAACCTATACTTTGAGACCTCAATACTTGAGGGAGCACCTCTCCAAATATGTGCCTGTCCAAGGATTAAGATCTCCTGTTGGGGAGGGGGATCACCAGTGAGAGACATGAGACATGAGAAAGAGCCTCCTCAATTTTGGCACCCCAACTGTAGAATGCTCTCCCCACCTGGAGGTCCAACTGGCATCAATGCTGTCATTTCGCTTCCACATTAAAACCTGGTTGTTCAGCAAAGCCTTTGGTCCACATTAATTCAGTTCAGACTGTTACCAGTTTTAAAATCTTTAAAATCTGTTTTTAACTCATTATATATCTTTTAATACATTTTAGCTTATTTAAATTATCTTACTGCTTTTTAAAAACCTGTATCAATGTATTTGTAAGCAACCCTGAAATCTCTGGATTTAGGGCTTGAAATATTTAAATAAATAAATAAGTTTTAAATAATAAATAATTAAATTTATAGAATGCACAAGTGCTTCTCCAGTACCTGCAGCTCACACTATCAGCTGTAGTGTATGATACATGTACTGTACTGTGTTGTTTTTAAAGAGGAGGAGGAGGAGGAGAAAAAAGACTTTTAAAGGAAAAAAGTTGGTTTGAGAGGATGGTCCTTGTAGGCAGAGAGGGGACATGCAAAGCAAGGCATCTATGTGGGAGGCAGAGGCAGTTTCCCCTTAGACCCTCCCATGGGTCATTCTCTCCAAGCAAGCCCAAATATCTCAATTTTCCTCTGCAGTCCCTCTCAGAATGGTGAAGGAAGTGGTGCCGCATCACTTCATATCACTGTTTCGAAAGGTACTGCTAACTAAAAGTAGTAGGGATTCTGGGTGCTTCTGGGGGAATTTTCACATGTCTACGAAGCTTTCTGTATGGCTCGGGGCAAAAATGACCCAAAAATTACACTGGAAAAAAAAATAGGAGGAGGGGTTCCCAGGGGCCACATACAGCCTATGAGGTGCATATTATGGCTGGTTCAGCAGGATGGGCAACACACCATGTTCATTTGTCTTGGTAACAATCCAAACCCTTGGCACTGCAAGGACTATGCTAGCCTGCTACTCAACAAATTGAGCTCCAGCAGAAAGTGCTGCCTGTCTGCTCAGATCCTCAGTTCCATCACAGGGTTATCAGTGGCCCAGACACGATGGCACTAACTAGGAGTTCATCACACAGGCAGAGGTGACAGCAAATAGCTCTCAGAATTTAGACATGGCTTGATAGTACATACCGGTCCACGGTTGGGTGGGTTCGGCCAGCCCAGATTGGCAAAGGAAGGTGTGAAGTCTGGTCCACAATTCATAGTGCTGAGGCGGACAGGGTCCAATGGTCGCAAGGGCATTTTATTTGCCTGTTAAGCCACAGGGCAGAGAAAACAAAACACCAAATAAGGCAGAGATTTTGAGGCTTTAAGGCTGCACAACTAAAATAATCCGATAAGCAGCTTCCAGAATGCCACTTGCCCACTGCAATTTACATTGGGATCTGCACATTTGGTAAAGTTATGGTTGCAAGACCTCCATGAAAGTGGAAAAATCACAAATAAAAAATCACTATTTTTTTAACCTGAGAAAACATCTTTCCAGGAATCTCTAGGCCTTCTGGTACAACTCTATGGTAAACATCTGCCAGTGACCATAGAATTGCACTGGAGGACCTACAAATGCCCAGAGAAGTGTTTTCTATAGGAATCTCTAAGTCCTCTAATACAGGTATATGGTCAACTTTCAGAAAAGTCATGCTGGAGGACCTAGAAATTCCTTGAGAGAATGTATTAATCAAATATGCAAATAATCAGATTTGCAAGAAATTGAAGCCACAAATGTGAAGAGCTGACTGTATATAGCTATTTCCTTCATCCCCATGGATAAGATCCAACTTGTGCAGCTCTCCAGTGCAGCTCTCCAGTGCACCCGCACTTACGCTGAAGCGGTGGTCGAGAGGAAACAATGGTGCGTGCACTGCACTACATGCACAAGCCCCATTGTTTTTAATAGAGCTCAAGCATACATATTTTTCCCTTACATGCGGGGGGGGGGGAGTAGTCCAGAACAGTTCCCCCACATAAGGGAAGGGGCCACTGTATATTCTTTGGTACAGTCATATAAGAAAGAGAGGGGGGAAAGCTTCCATTAGACATCTGGCGAAGCCACAAGGTAATGGACTGACCTTTTCCAAGACCACATCACTGATATGGGGCAACCCTTCAGGCTTCTGCATACTAGCAAAGATGAACTGGAAACCCAGCAAGAACTCCCGGTCGTACCTCTTCTTTTCTTCTGGGTTCAGGGGTTTCCACTGCTCTGTTTATTGAAGGAATATGAAGAGTGCCACATATTAAACACCTTGCTCCTTTTATCTAAGGCATGTTTTGGAACCACCTGTTGCAGTTCAGAAAAGGGCTATCTTCACTAAAAGGGTAACATGAGGTGTTCATCTATAATCATCATTGGAGACCCACATGGTTTGAATAACTGAAAACTCTGTGTTTTGAGCAATTCTGCCTCTTCCTGAACATGTGACATCTTGTCCATGGTCTCATGGTGCATCACAATGTAAGATTTAGGAACCATTTCATGATCTTTTATCTCTTATCCAACTTGGAAGCCTGAAGATAGGTAAGGCACATTGTTGCACCTCCTCAGGAGGACCATAGAAGCCCAGTCTTACTGTGAGGATGATCCCTAATCCCACCCCCAGTTTTACAGATGGATGGAAGGACTGCCAGAAGGTGACAGCACATTTGCTACGGCAAGTAAAGCAGTGAACCTGTAAGTATCATCTTCCTCAAATGCTCCTTACCCTCCTTCCTTGTGTCCTTTATTGTGCTTCCAACTCTTGTACTCATACCTCCTAATCTTCTAACATCATCTTGAGTCTTCAATACTGACTAGTAGAGCTATACGCAGAGACTGCTATGCTTCTCTGTTCTGTACAACACATTGCAGCCACAGATGGTAAGCAGACATTGCATGCTAATCATGCACAGATTTTTATTATCCAGGAGCAAAAGTGGTTGTCTGTGTTACAGCACTAGCCATTTTCTCCCTGGTTTTACTGTAAGTAACTGATAGTAAGGTAGTAAGACTAACCTCTTAATGACACTATACATTTGCCAAAAAAAAACCTCTTTGTGCCTTTGATGGCCTCAAAGTCCCAAGAGTGAGTTTGTTGTTGTTAACTGCCTTTGAGATGACCTTGACTCATGGTAGCCCTGTGAATGAGACATCTCCAAGCCCCCTATCCTCTACATCTCTGCTCAGGTCCTGTAGGTTCTGGCCTGTGACCTCCCTGATTGAGTCTATCCATCTGGCATGTGTTCTTCCTCTTTTTCTACTGCCCTCTACATTTCCCTGCATCATTGTCTTTTCTAATGAGTCATGCCATCTCATGATGTTTTAACTCATTGTTAATTTAATCTTATTTTAAGGGGTGGGTGGTTGGGATGGGGCTGTTTCTATTTTAACTGTTTCTGTTTTAAAGTTGTTGTAACCCGCCCTGAATGCCTGTTCAGAGGGGCGGGCTATAAATAATAACAATTATTATTATTAAGTATGGCAGTGTTAATTTAGTCATCTTGACATCCAGGGAGAGTTCAGGCTTCATTTGTTCTATTGCCCAAATGTTTGTCTTTTTGCTGTCCAAAAGCATCCTCAGCACTCTCCTGAAACACAATCTTGAATAAATTCATTTTTTTCTTATCTGCTTTTTTCACTGTCCAGCTCTCACATCTGTATATGGTAACGGAGAATACAATAGCTTGGACAATTCTAACTTTAGTGTTCAGCTGTATATTTTTACACTTTACAGGTGATCAATACCTCACCACGCATTCTCAGCAAGCTACTACATCTTCTCATCTAAACAGACTTCAATTTTTCTTTGTCAGAGAAAACTATGGGTGTAAAGATCCATCATGTGACGGAGAGGCTGACAAGACTTGTCAAGCCTACTGACCGTTATCCCCTTCTTTTGGTTCATGTGGGAACCAATGATACTGCAAGGCACAGCCTTCAGAATATCAAAAGGGATTATGAGGCTCTGGGAAGGAAGCTGAAAGAGATGGATGCACAGGTTGTCATCTCATCTCTACTCCCGGTAGAAGGGCATGGTCCAGGAAGGGAGAGGAAAACAGCAGAGGTGAATAACTGGCTCCGTAGATGGTGCCGCCAAGAACAGTTTGGATTCTTGGATCATGGGCTGCGGTTCCATGAGGAGGGACTTCTGGCAAGGGATGGGCTGCATCTCACGCCAGTTGGCAAAAACGTTTTTGCCAACAGTCTGAAGAATCTGATCAGGAGGGCTTTAAACTGAGTTATGTGGGGGAGGGAGACATTATACTGGAAGACAAAAGGGATGGAGAGAATAGTCCAAGTGGCATAGAGGGAACAAGGCAAACAGTGCAAGGACCCAATAGTAGGAGGCAAAAAAATGTGCAAAAGCAGCAAGTAAAGAGGACACATGGTCTTAAATGTCTCTACACTAATGCACAGAGTATGGGAAATAAGCAGGATGAACTTGAACTCCTAGCACAACAAGGGAAATATGATATAATAGGCATCACTGAAACCTGGTGGGATGAGTCTCATGATTGGAATGTAGAAATAGAGGGATATAACCTTTTTAAGAGAAACAGGCCAAGCAGGAAAGGAGGAGGAATAGCATTATATGTCAGGGATATTTACACCAGTGAAGAGATCCAGGAAGTCAATACTGGAAGCCAGGTGGAGAGCATCTGGATAAAAATTAAAGGAGAGGGAAATAACAGGGATGTTACTGTGGGAGTCTACTACAGACCCCCGACTCAGGCAGAGGAATTGGATGATGCCTTTCTAGAACAGATGACCACACAATCAGGAAGGAGAGATGTAGTAGTGATGGGGGACTTCAACTATCCGGATATTTGCAGGAAGTCAAACTCAGCCAAATCCTCAAAGTCTAGCAAATTCCTCACTTGCCTGGAAGACAATTTCATTGTCCAAAAGGTGGAAGAGGCAACAAGGGGATCAGCCATTTTAGATCTTATCTTAACCAACAGGGAAGACCTAGTTGATGGGGTGCAAGTGGTTGGATCCTTAGGTGGAAGTGACCATGTTCTCCTGGAGTTTGTAATACAGTGGAAGGGAGAAGCTAGGCATAGTCAGACACGCACTCTAGACTTTAGGAGAGCTAATTTCAATAAACTTAAGAGAAATACTGGGAGTGATCCCATGGTCAGGAATACTAAAAGAAAAGGGAGTTCAAGACGGATGGGAGTTTCTCAAAAGGGAGATATTGAAGGCACAATTTCAAACAGTTCCAATGAGGAAGAAAAATGGAAGATGTCTCAAGAAGCCAGGATGGATGACTAAGGAACTTTCAAATGAGCTAAGTTTTAAACGGAACATGTATAAGAAATGGAAAAATGGAGAAATCACGAAAGAGGAATTTAAACAAATAGCCAGCACATGTAGGGGTAAAGTCAGAAAAGCTAAAGCGCAGAATGAACTCAGGCTTGCTAGAGAGGTTAAGAACAATAAAAAGGGCTTTTTTGGATATGTCCGCAGCAAAAGGAAGAAGAAGGAAACAGTAGGGCCACTGCGTGCAGAAGATGGCAAAATGCTAACAGGGGACAGAGAAAAGGCAGAATTACTCAACACCTTCTTTGCTTCAGTCTTCTCAGAAAAGGCAAAAGGTGCTCAACCGAAGGATAATGGAGCAGAAGACAGAATAGGGGAATTTCAGCACAGAATAAGTAAAGAGATAGTACAGGAATACTTGGTTAACCTAAATGAATATAAATCTCCAGGACCAGATGAACTACATCCTAGAGTATTAAAAGAACTAGCAAATGTAATATCAGAGCCATTGGCAATAATCTTTGAGAACTCCTGGAGAACAGGAGAAGTCCCAGAAGACTGGAGGAGGGCAAACGTTGTCCCCATCTTCAAAAAGGGAAAAAAAGAGGATCCCAACAATTATCGTCCAGTTAGTCTGACATCAATTCCAGGAAAGGTGCTAGAGCAGATCATTAAGCAGAGAGTCTGCGAACATTTAGAAGCCAATGCCATAATCACAAAAAGCCAACATGGGTTTCAGAAAAAGAAGTCATGCCAAACGAACCTGGTCTCTTTTTTTGATAAAATTACCAGCTTGGTAGATGAAGGGAATGCTGTGGATATAGTATACCTCGATTTCAGTAAGGCCTTTGACAAGGTTCCCCATGACATTCTTGCAAACAAGCTTGCAAAATGTGGGATAGACAAGTTAACTGTTACATGGATTTGTAATTGGTTGACTGGCCGAACTCAAAGGGTGCTCAACAATGGCTCCTTTTCATCCTGGAGAGAAGTGACCAGTGGGGTGCCACAGGGTTCTGTCCTGGGCCCAGTGCTATTCAACATCTTTATTAACGATTTGGATGACAGAATTGGGGGCATACTTATCAAATTTGCAGATGACACTAAACTGGGAGGAGTAGCTAATACCCCAGAGGATAGGATCAAAATTCAAAATGACCTGAATAGACTAGAAAGCTGGGCCAGTGCTAACAAAATGAAATTCAATACGGAGAAATGTAAGGTTCTGCACTTAGGGCGGAAAAATGAAATGCACAGATATAGGATGGGGGACACCTGGCTGAACGAGACCACATGTGAAAGGGATCTAGGAGTCCAAGTAGACCATAAGCTGAACATGAGTCAACAGTGTGATGCGGCAGCTAAAAAAGCCAATGCAATTTTAGGCTGCATCAATAGAAGTATAGTTTCTAGATCAAGGGAAGTTATAGTGCCACTCTATTCTGCTTTGGTCAGGCCCCACCTGGAATACTGTGTCCAGTTCTGGGCACCACAATTCAAAAAGGATGTGGAGAAACTGGAGCATGTCCAAAGGAGGGCAACTAAGATGGTGAAGGGTCTGGAAACCTTGCCCTATGAAGAACGCCTTAGGGAGCTGGGGATGTTTAGCCTGGAGAAGAGAAGGTTAAGAGGTGATATGATAGCCCTGTTTAAATATTTGAAGGGATGTCATATTGAGGAGGGAGCAAGCTTGTTTTCTGCTGCTGCAGAGACTAGAACGCGGAACAATGGATGCAAACTGCAGGAAAAGAGATTCCACCTCAACATTAGGAGGAACTTCCTGACAGTAAGGGCTGTTCGACAGTGGAACACACTCCCTCGGAGTGTGGTGGAGTCTCCTTCCTTAGGGGTCTTTAAGCAGAGGCTGGATGGCCATCTGTCAGGGATGCTTTGAATTGGAGTTCCTGCATGGCAGGGGGTTGGACTGGATGGCCCTTGTGGTCTCTTCCAACTCTATGATTCTATGATTCTATGATTAACTGCTATAGTTTCTCTTCCTTACAAGGTAACTTCTTCTCCTTGTTCTGTCCCTCCCAGCATCCAACATAGCCACAGTTTCTTGTTTTCATCAGTAAGGCAAAGCTAAGTCTGTTCTGAAGGGGAGTAGCTGACACAATCACAGTAATGAGAAGGTTTCCAGCTTACTGGAAGCAAGGCAATCACTGGAAAGGGGCTGCCAAGCCTAAAGTATGTGATACCAGCTGTTGGAAACAGAAGCTAATACAGTCACATGAGAGACTTCCGTAAACAAGATGCCCTACTAAATAGGGCAAAATGGGATCTGGCCCTTACTGGTTCTTAAATATTCATGTTGACTGAACTGGTGGATGGGAATTCCTGTGAAGGAACTGCTGCAAACCAAGGAAAACCATCATTTTATATAAAGTAAAATGTCTGCTCAGATCCTCAACTCCATCACGGTATGTCAGTGGCCCAGACACGATGGCTCAAAATGGAGGTCATCACAGAAGACTCAATAAGACGACATTAAAAAGAAAAAAGCAATGACAGAAACCATGTTGCCCACAGTAGACCTACCTTCCTTGTAGCGATACTTCTGATCTGCCTGCTTGAGCTTCTCAGGATCTAGTTTATCCTCCTTCTCTTCCCATGTCTCCTCAGCCTCCTCCTGTGACCGAGCTGGGGCTGGCTCCTCAGGCTCTGGGGCTGGCACAGGCGGCTTGTTCTCTGTCTCAGAGCCACCCTCACTGACCTAAGAAGGGATGAAGAAGAGAATCTGTGAAAAAGTGGACTGCAGGCAGCCTGTATGTTATGCAAAGGATCCATTCCAGGACCCTTCATGTAATAGAATTTTTGAATAAACCTGGAACTCTTTTTTCTCTTATCTGAGATGAGAGATGAAGTGTTCTCTCTAGACTTTTTCTAGGTCCTCCAGCATGATTCTATCATATGCTTCCACTACAGATTGACCACAGAGTCATGCTGGAGGATATACAAATGCCTAGAAGAATTGTTCTTTCTAGAAATCTCTCGGTCCACCAATGAGTCAACTATAGTCAACTTCTGGTGGAAGCATATCATAGAATTGCACTGGAGAACCTAGAAAACACCTAGAGAAAACATATTTTTTCCAAACACTTGAAAGTGAACCAGTGTTATACGAACTTGCACAATACATGGGCTGTCAATACCAGTGATGGCATACCTTTCAGGGACTATGGGGCTTGTGCAGACAGCCCCTAAGGTGTGGCCTCCAGCCGCCCCTTTTACACCCAGATTGAGGCTGCGGCAACTGCACGCTATGTCCCCTATCTGGCCTTTGCAGGGTGCAAAAAAGAGCCGCAAAAAGAGACTCCTTTTTGTGCCCTGTAAAGGGCATGATAGGCATGATGCTGCGGCTTTTCAGCACTCTTTTGGCGCTGCATCGTCAGGATGAAGTGCCAGAGCAATGCTGTGATGCCACGCACCAAGTGGTGCATCTCTCACACCAACTTGGGGGCAGAGCCAGGGTGTGCATCATATGGATGCCATGCCCTAAATTCACCCCCAGGGCGGCTTTTCCTGCTGGTCTGCACAGCCCCTGAGTCCCCAAACTAAAAGGCCTTCCTTCTGGGCTGATATCCGCCCTCCAGTGGGGGAGGGAGCCGCAGGACTTCCACCCTCTGGGGGCAGGCTTCCCAGGATGGATGGAAAGGGGAGGAACAGGCGCAAAGCTTTTTCCTCCCCTTCCCCACCTTCCACATGCCATGAAAAATGTCTTCGTGTGCCATCTTTGGCGCGTGTGCCATAGGTTCGCAACTACAGGCCTATACACAGGATTCAGCTGATTATCCATAATCGCTGAGATTCAAGACACCACTGAACCCACAAAACAACTTCAGTGGGAAAGAAGCTGTAACACCAAGCAAACTTTTTCTTCCTGTGAGTCAAAATCATCACCATCATCCCACCATTTCTCCAAGAATGGAACTCAAGGACACTTTCAAGTTAAAATGATTACAATAAACTTAAATACCTACAAAGTACTGACGTTGGAATTAAACTACTGTACCTATAATATTAAAACAATTTAAAACATACACAAAAGAATAACATTGCAACGGCCTCTTAAAAACCCTTTGTTTAAAATCCTTCAGTTCCCAAGGCCTGACAGGATATTCCAGACAGGCTCATACCGAGATATGGTCTTTCAGATGGCCTGAAAATATCTCTGCTACCTTTCACCCATCAGCTCAAGTTCCCTGACGCAGAGCCTCGTGTGTGATAGTGCAAACACAATGTTCTGTATTATTTCCTTAAAGAAATCTTAGAAACTGCAATTTTTGCAAGACTATGAAACTCTCCTTCTATTATATGAATTGTTATAGTCCAGACACTAAGCTGACCCAATGAGGACTCAGGGCTAGTCTCCCAAATTCTGGAAGTTCTCCCATTCTTAAGCCTGAGAGGTTTAAGCTTTTGCACTCTTTTCTACTCAAGCAAAACACTTTGGCCCGATCTAGATGGGCCCTAAAGAGAGCAATTAGGGCTCTTTAGGGCGCCATTAGGTTTCGTGAGCACACAGCGTTTGCACGCTCACGAACCCTAGCACGCGATGATGCATGCGTCATCACTTAAAAGCATTTAGACGGCATGTGTGTGCACACCGAAGCAACTGCGCAGCTGCGGCGGCGGAAAGGCACTGAACGGCGCCTTTTCCTTTAATTGCGCCACATCTGTGGCACAAAAAAGGAGCTGGATTTCCCCACTCTTTTTTGCTGCGCAGCTTCACCACTGAATCTAGCTGCTGCGGTGAAGCTCCGCAGAAAAAAAAATGTGGCTACAAACCACCCTTTTGGGCGGTCTGGAATGCCCCTTTGAGGCTGAGAATGAGAAGGTTCTTCCTTATTGTAATTACCAATTATAATGGCTGGACAAAAATTATTCTGGCAATAAGTAGCATCTGTTGACTCTGGATATCCTGTGTGTTGGCATCCTAAACATCTGGCATCTGCAGACACCTCTCTTGCCCTGAAATGCCCCAAACCCCCTTCAAAAATAAAAATTAGAAATATGTTTTAAACGCCAATGTGCACCACCTGCATTCCTTCACAGTATGTCTGTGCAGAAGAAGTGACTGTGGAACACTGGTTTGGCTTTGATGCACACTTCAACTACCTTCCAAACCTAATAGAAAGTTACAGTGGTCCCCCGGCTTACGAATCCCCCGGGGAACGAAATCCCCGGGGTGCGAAACCGGCGGGACCGCTAAAATTCCCCCGGGATCCGAAGGATCCCCCGGGGAACGAAACGGAAAAACTGCGCGGCCCCTTTAAATCGGCCGCACAGTCCGTCCGCTAAAGCGGTCCCCCGGGATTCGGTCATTTCCAGGTTACGAAAGGTAATCCGGAACGGATTACCTTCGTAACCCGGGGGACGACTGTACATTTATTGTTTTGCATTGTTTGAAAATCTGTTTTTTAAAAACTAAAAGAAAGTAAGACTGTAAAAGTTAAAAAGAAAAATCTTTCCAATGGCCAGTTGTTTGTTTTACTGTATCTGCTACTTTCATTTATTTTTATTATGATGAGATGTTTGACCCTTTGAAATATGTTCTTATGCCATCTGGCTACTTGCTTTAATACAGTCCTTCCCTCTCAATCTCCTGGTGCTACTGCCTGGGAAAACTGGAGGGGTAGGAGTGAAGGAGGCATGGAGAGACTGGAGTACATGGCAGCACAGCATGGAAACATGGATCAAGTAGAAGGCTCAAGGTGGAAAATTCATAGTGAGGAGTGCTGGGCAGGAGAGAAAACAGGGCAAGAGTATTCCTGTCGTTTGTGAGGTATGTACAGCTTTTGCTTAGAATAAATCCATCTGTGGGTGACCTTCCTATTAATGCAGAGATTGCTGATGGCATTCACATAACTGCACTTCATAAAGATTCCTCAAGGAATCATGGAAATGAAACAGGTTTACACTGATAGCGTGGACAAATGCAGGAGACAACAGCACACAGCTTAGTGAACAAAAACATCCTTCTCCTCCATCTCTACGCAACTATGAAACTATAGTTTCCATTTCCTGACCAGAAGGGAGGCACCTACCTCTTTGAATGCATCTAAGAGGTCTCCAACAGCTTCCTTCTTGTTCAGGTCCTTTAACTTTCGCTTCTTCTTTGGCACCGATACAGCAACTAGACAGTTGCAAAGAGTTGAACCATTAGTCAGGAATTTACAGTAGTGGTCTGAGCACTGGACTGCAACTCTGGAGACCTGAATTCAAATCCCTACTCAACCATGAAAACCCACTGGGTGAGCTTGGGTAAGTCATATGCCCTCAGCCTCAGGGGAAGGCAATGGTAAGCCTCCTCTGCACAAATCTTGCCAAGATAATCCTATGATGGGGTCGCCCAGGTCTCTGCTACTAAATAATAGGCACCAGTGGTTAGGGTCAGGTGGTTATACCAGCAGTTTCATATAAAATGAGTTTGGGAGAAAGGAGATAATAAATAAATAAATAAAGGGTGATGTTGTGTAATGTTGCATTCATTCTCAGCCAACATGACCATTTAGCAGTATTACATGTGAAAAGGACTTTGGGATTACTGGAACTATTGCTGATCATGACCAAGCAGTGTGACATTGCAGCAAAGAAGACAAATGCTATTTAATCTGCATTAAGAGAACCATAGTTTGCTAAGGAAGTAATAGTCCCAATGTATTATGCGCTGGTCAGGCTGCACCTGGAGTACTGTGTTCAGTTCTGGATGCCTCATATTAAGAAGGATAAAGGCAAGATGGAGCAAGTTCAGAAAAGGGTAACAAAGATGATAACAGAACAAAACATATGAGGAAAGGGTTGAAGGAGCTGGGCATATTCAAGAGAAAACTGAGTGGTAGCAAAATTGTACTCTTTTAATATCTAAAGGGCTACCAATGAGAGGAGGGTGGAGGTTTGTTCTCTGTTGCTCCAACAAATAGGAGCAGGTCTAATGGTTTTAAATTACCAGAAGCTAGATTTCAATTTAACATTAGAAGGAACTTCTTGATGGGCGGAGCAGTTTAGCAATGGAACCAATTAGCAAGAGAGGTGGTGAGATCTCTTTCTCTGGACATCTTCAAGAAGTGGATGGACAGCTATCTGCTGAGGGTACTCTAGCTGGAGTTCCAACATTGAGTTTTGGACTATGAGGCCCCACTCTATGATTCTATAATTTCCTGAGAAAAATTGCAGCATCTTCTGTCTATAAACCGAGTGGGAATATTGTAGAGTAATAAGGCTGGAAATAATAAAATTATCATAATGGCTTCATTTCAAATGTTTTGTAGAATATACCTTCATGGGGTACAGGGGACTCTCTCCTTATTCCACAGCTCCTAAACCACTAACATTTCTTACCAACCCAACTGAAAAAATTGAATTCTGGGACTGATTCTGATGCCCTTTCAATGGAGGGAATTTTATATCTTTTTTAAAAAGAAGCACATGAACAAAACAAAAGAGGTAACATTCCCATCAGACTATCAACATACAAGGAGTTTCTATTTCCCAAGTCTGTTATTATTGCCAACATGCATTAAAAACGACCCTAAATGCACAACCCCAGTGATATTTTTAATAGCCAGTACAACAGAATGAGGGACTAAACCTACACTGCAACCTTGCAGAAGACTCTTAGGAGATAATAAAGAACTACAGGGACATGGATTTAAGCTCAAAGAGCTGGAAGGAACCCTAGATGACATTTAATGCAACCCCCTACTACCCTGGAACCAACAGGAAAAGTACCCAAGAGATGGCCACCCAACCTCTGTTCAATGAAAGAGAGTCCACTTATGTTGAGATTTGTCTACCATAGAGACTCAACTATAAGTCAACCTCATATATATGGATTTTGCTGTTATCTGTGGATATTGAGTGTAAAACTTGATAGCCCTTGAGGTCTCTTTCAACTCTTATGATTATATGAAAACTTATGGACATGTAACAAAGGATGTAAATGATGAAGAAAAGGAAAATATGCCAAATAACTTACAAAATTCCAGCAGGCATAACTGTTTATGCTCATACTATAGACTGGATGGATGAGAGAGTTGGGGGGGGGGTGTCAATGCTTCCAGGACAGGTTATGCTCTTGACTTTCTCCAGGGAGTGGTTCCTTTTTAAATAAGAGTTAAGGTACAGTACTTACACTGACATGTGGATAAGATGACTCAGGTTTTTTGGGTCAATCTGTTAACCTAAATTTCTAAACTTATACTTGAGCGTATACAGTATACCATGGTTGAACAACTCTTAACATCTGTCAAACTGATTTTGTGGATGGCAGAAGAAAAATAAATTGAATGCTTATAATCAAGGACTGCTACACACCAGTGACCATTGGTAAACTGGCATTTCCTTGTGCAGTTCTGCTAGCTGAACAAGGAACGCTGCACTCACCTGCTGTGGTCACTTCTATGGCCTCCACGGGCACAGCTGCTGCTGGTTGGGCACTCTCCTCTGGCGTCTCAACCAACTCCTCACATTCCTCCTCCTCCTCCTCCTCCTGTTCTGGTTCTTTCTCCTCTTCAGCAGGGGTGGCGGCCACTGGGGCCGCTGACTCCGTGGCCTTAACCTCCTCTGGCTCAGAGATGGGGCTGACATCTGACTCAGGATGCTCCTCAGGTTCTTCAGCCTCAGTGTCCAGCTTGTCCACCGCCACTAGCCCACAAGTTACTGCTAGCTCCTCAGGCTGTGCAATGGGGGACTCCAAGGCTGCATCTGGCTGGCATAGTTGGGCCTCAGATGTAGGCTCCAGTGTTTCCTCCTCCAACACTCCATTTGACTCAACAACCTTTTCAGAGACCTCCTCTAGAGAAGATGGTGGGATAGGAGGAGCATCTGGCAGTGTAACAGGAGGCTCCTCAGGCTGAGGACCTTCCTGCAGGGTAGTAGTCACTGTCTCCACTGGTGCCACCTCTTCTTCCATTGGCATTTCTGGCTCGGAAGGAGGTTCCAAAACTGGGCTAGCAGCTGCCTCCTCCCGAGACTCTGTGTCCAAGACAGGAACTTCTGGAGTGAGCACAGGTCCCCCTGGCACTATAGTGGTGGCGCTAATCGGTTCAAGGATATCCGCAGGCACCTCCGGCAACTCCTCTGTAGTGTCCTCTGCTACGGGGCTCTCTGTGTGTACTACCGTCACAGAGGCCGGAAGCACAGACTCTTCTTCTGCTATGAGGGGTGGTGGGGGAGATGGGGATGCTGATTTACTAGTCTCCAAAGAAACCGGTTTACTTACTACTGGACCAGCCTTGGGACGGTCATCTGTAAAGGGGAGAAAAAAATGAGACATTTAGTACATTTTTTTTTAAAAATGCTGATTTTGGTAACCAATCCCAAAGGACAGGAACAACAGGATCCTTTCAAGCCAGCAATTTCAACAGGGACGCTGTATCAAAGATTATAGGTGGTTGTATTGGCTTATAAGCACAAGTCAAAATCCAAACTCTACACTTGGACAATACCTTTGTTTTGTTGTAATTTGCTATTAGGTTGGCTTCAGCTTCAGCTTATGTTGGCCCTATGAATGAGAGACCTCCAAGAGTCCTGGTCATCAACAGTCCTGCTCAGGTCTTGAAAACTCAGGATCATGTTTCCTTAATATAGACATACCTCAGTTAACAAAACCTCTGACAAAAAAGTTCCTTTTTACAAAGTCTTTTGTTTGGGATTTTTGTTTTTTTATGCAGCACTGAGAGGATAGTTAAAGAAGGCTGAAGAAAGGCACACTTTCATTGTCTGGTTGCAGTGACTTGTCTGCAGTAAACAATAAAATGAAGCTGGACTTGGGAAAGAATGTGATTCTACTCTAGGTGAGCCTGCTGTATCTGTGTATGCTTATGTACAAGGTAAACAGCTGTCTCCAGAATCACTCACTGAGCAAATATAGAGAGCAAAACAGAAAAAAAGGTAAAACAGATTAGCCCACCTCACCAGCTACCCTAGCATGTTAAAAAGTATCAAAATATTTTTGTTTACTTAGGTATGCAAGGCTTTCATGACCTGGTTGTTTCATTTCAAATGTGCACAAATTTTAGTGGATAAAAAGCTTGCTTAAGCATTTTGAACTGCTGTTCTTTTTGCTGTATAGGAAGCTATCCATATTCTTTCCATGTTTTTGTGCCTCTGTACCAAAATTTCTGTTATAGAAATAAAGCCAGGTCCATGTTTAGTAAAACGGCTTTACAGAATAAGTGTAGAAGGGCAATGAACCAACTCACTTATACCTTTGTCAGTGTTTTGTTGCTCAGAAAGAAGGGAGTATTCAGCACTGGTTAAAAAAAAATCAAAAATCCATAGGAAGGGCCTAAACTCATTAAGCCTGTAATCTTCAACTTGGGACTTAATTGCAGAACACACAGCTGAAACACTTACCCAAATTTCTAAGCGCCCACTCTCTCCCCACTTTTAAAACTACCTAGCCTGTAATGGCTAGGAATTGTGGAATTGTAGTTTGTCCTAATGGAGTTTGGGACCCTTCTGTGGATTTGTCATTTTCTTTTGTTATCAGTGCTGAATACTCCCTTCTTTCTGGGCAACAAAAGACCAACAAAGGCATAAGTGAATTGGTTAGTAGCCTTCTATACTTATTTCTGTTAAGCCATTGTACTAAACATGGAAGCATAAAACAGCTGAGATGATGTGCAAAAGCTAAGCACTTTCAATGCCAATCTTTTAACTTGGTTTTCCTTTAACTGTCGTGTGTGTGTGTGTGTGTGTGCGCGCGCGCGCACGCACGCCTTTCAAGTCACCCATCAATTTATAGTGACCTCATGAATGTCATCAGGTCAAGAATACTCAGAGGTAGTTTGGCCAGTTCTTTTGTTGGTATTGTGTGCCTTCAAGTCATTTCTGACTTATGGCAACCCTAAGGAAACCCTATCATGGCATTTTCTGAGGCTGAGAGTATGTCATTTGCACAAGGTAACCCAGTGGGTTTCCATGGCTGAGCAGGGATTCAAACCCCAGTCTCCAGAGTTGTAGTCCAACGCTCAAATCACTTCACCATGCTGGCAGTTCCTTAGCCCACTGCAAATACATTTATGCCTCTTTGACCATATTTTTTGGAAATGGGGAGGAGAAATATAATAAATAATAGATACATTATGTGTAACGGAGTTCTGTCTGTACTTTCGTTCCACAGCTTCCATCTCCCTTTCATTGTTAGTTACTGCCCACTGGTTGAATTTCAGATTGTAAAATAATGGGCAAGGCCCTGTCCTCTTGTACATAAATACAAATCGTCTTTTATCCTAGGCTATCCACGGAAAGTAGGGAACTAAACACCACCTTTAAATTCTATTGAAAAAAAGAGTCTCAGGGTTACCCAAATAAAAGAGCACCTACCCTGTTTTAGAAGTCTCTAAGACAGGAAACCTGTTGATTACAACTCCCCAAAGTACTGGTCACAGTAGCTAAGACTTATGGGGACCATAGTCCAAAATACCTAGAGGATACCAATTTACCTAAGGATTTCATGAGCCAGAGTCCAACAGGGATGGCTAGATAAAGAGTAGATGGTTGAAATCTGAGCTATAAGAGAAATGGATGGCCCAACTTGGCATGCTGGGCCGTCTCTGTGAAACTACAAGAGTCTCTTTCTGAATCTCATAAGGAAGCAAAGGTGCTGAGAATTGCAAACAATTAGAACTTCATACAAGCTACATGTTTGGGAAGCAATTTTTAAAAAAAGCAGAGAAGGAGAAAAAAATTAAGAGTTCTTTATTTATATTTTATTTTCATGTTTCAGGACACCTAAAAGCTATTGGCCATGAAGATTTTGGAACTGTAGTCCAAAGAAGTGTCTCCCCCCAAGTCCACTTGTTATGAATGCACTAAAGTAAGTAAAGCCACAGGAAAAGAGAAATAGTTTGAAATACTGAAGCGGAGTAACCGATGCAGCATATGGATAAGCCTTTCTCCCTAAAACAGCAACAGATCATTTCTTTCTGTGCTTTCTTCCATGGAAATACACTGCCTCTTAGTGGCCACACTAGAGATCACCTCTGATCCTGGCTATTACCCAATGATGATAACTTGTGTATTATCAAAACTGTAACATTTTGAGATCATAGAATCATAGAAATTTAGAGTTGGAAGAGACCACAAGGGCCATCCAGTCCAACCCCCTGCCGTGCAGGAACTCCCAATCAAAGCATACCCGACAGATGGCCATCCAGCCTCTGCTTAAAAACCTCCACGGAAGGAGACTCCACCACCCTCCGAGGGAGTGTGTTCCACTGTCGAACAGCTCTTACTGTTAGGAAGTTCCTCCTAATGTTGAGGTGGAATCTTTTTTCCTGCAGTTTGCATCCATTGTTCCGAGTCCTGTTCTCTGGAGCAGCAGAAAACAAGCTTGCTCCCTCCTCAATGTGACATCCCTTCAAGATACTGAAGGAAGCTGTACGACAAGACTTAAATTTAATGAATTACTTGTAGAAGAGGGCCACACTGCTAGATAATTCTCTAGATAATGCTGTATCAGAAAATAAGCTCAACATGTGAAGGCTTGTCCCATAAAAAAAATCCCAGATCTTTCCTGAATGATTATCTCAAATGGTTGATTAATCTGCAAAATAAACACAACAAAGCTTGATGCACTGCCAAAAGATACTCAAAGAGGAAGAGAGAGCCATGCTCTTCTTGAACAATGATCACAGTCTTGAAAGTGGGCATCTTCATCAAAAATTTTAAAAAAATCTAACCTAAGATTATGCTTCTGTAAGGCAAGATTCTACAAGTGAAAAAATTACATTATTTTAATAATGTATTCTGAAATATGAATTACAGTTACACTGGACCCAATCTGGATTCTGGGCACCACAATTCAAAAAGGATGTGGAGAAACTGGAGCGGGTCCAAAGGAGGGCAACTAAGATGGTGAAGGGTCAGGAAACCATGCCCTATGAGGAACGCCTTAGGGAGCTGGGGATGTTTAGCCTGGAGAAGAGAAGGTTAAGAGGTGATATGATAGCCCTGTTCAAATATTTGAAGGGATGT
Organism: Urosaurus nigricauda; assembly: GCA_034509955.1. Classification (NCBI taxonomy): domain Eukaryota; kingdom Metazoa; phylum Chordata; class Lepidosauria; order Squamata; family Phrynosomatidae; genus Urosaurus; species Urosaurus nigricauda. Next base: position 271,048,170 of record JAOEGL010000003.1, read on the forward strand.
CACATTGAGGAGGGAGCAAGCTTGTTTTCTGCTGCTGCAGAGACTAGAACGCGGAACAATGGATGCAAGCTGCAGGAAAAGAGATTCCACCTCAACATTAGGAGGAACTTCCTGACAGTAAGGGCTGTTCAACAGTGGAACACACTCCCTCGGAGTGTAGTGGAGTCTCCTTCCTTGGAGGTCTTTAAGCAGAGGCTGGATGGCCATCTGTCAGGGATGCTTTGATTTGGAGTTCCTGCATGGCAGGGGCTTGGACTGGATGGCCCTTGTGGTCTCTTCCAACTCTATGATTCTATGGATCTGGGCAATAATGGGAAGGAGAAGGTTAAAGCCCATTTACCCATCCACCCATGCGCCTGATCTAGATCCAGGAGAAGGATGCATTTCCTCTAAAGTAACTAATAAAACTTGGGGAAAGGAAAATCAGCAATTTAAAATTATTCAGGCAAAACAACACGACACTTATTTATTTTTGTAATTATCTCAACAGATCTAGATTTAACCCACTTTAAGTGGTACAGAACACAAACTTTATTTTCAATTTCAACAGTATGGGCACACATCTATATACAATCACAGCCATAATTTGGTAACAATTAAATGGGATCACATCAGGCTCCTCAGCTAGGGTCAATCTTTGTCGGAATGGGATGGATGCTGCATGTTTTGAAATGCTAAATAATTCCATCACAGAAACAGAACAAAATGGGCAGAACCAGGAAGGCTCTCAAATAATCAGCTGTTAGGCCACCTGTACACTTTTCATTTCAGAAACCATCTGCTAAGCATATATATCGAAGCTAAATTCTCCTCTGATGTCAATTTGAAAACTGAATGCTACTTGGCTTCAACTCCAATGTAGTAATAAAACTACCAGTATATATAAAAAGAAATACTGAATTCAGCCACCTTTGAAGAAATATAATTTACTAGATTTCAGGGATCTGGTTATTTTAATTGTCTGCTATTGTAGCCTCTGAGCAATCAAATATACACTCAGACTTGATGCCCTGTCCTTCTCTAGCTTATATGATTCCACCAGGTACATCACACATATAGACATGTGTTGCTTAGGTTCAGGATGCTCAATTTTGTGGGGTCAGCTCTCTCCTACTATCACATCCACTCCTTCCCAAATAGGGTGAGACACCACAGCTAAGTTCTCTCTCTGTCACACACAGTACCTGAGTGGCATAAGCAATTATCAACATTGTCCCAGTACCTCCAGGAGTCTCCCTCTGGAAGGCTGTCTATCTGGTATTAGCTGGAGAAAGAAAGGCAGAGGAAGCCACCAGTCCTCATCTCCATCTGAATAAGCCAAATCAACTCTGTTGGAAAACATACCTGGCCGGACAATCACTGCTATATGGGGTGTCTCTCCGTTGGCCTGAGGCTCTGGACCACTTCCAGCCTGTAAAATTAGAGGTTAAAGAAAAGCAAGCAAGTGAAAAGGTGTTTTCCCTGCCCCATTGCTATGCAGGGCTTCTGGAGCACTATGAGAGGCTCTGAATCTCAAGTGACATCACAGATAAGACGCCACACCCTCACCCACAGTTGGGAAGGGATCTAGGCAGTCCAAATTTTGACAGTTTCTGCTTATCACACTAGAGAACAAACAGGATTTAAACGAGACTTAAACAGGAATAGGGCATTTTCTTTTTAACTCTTGTTTAAATTCTGTTTGCGCCCTGATAAAGCAGTTTGTGAGTCCTTTCACACATCACATTCAAAAGTGAATAGGTAGGAATATTCTTTCATGTCTTTTAAATTTATTGTGAAATTTGCTGCCCTCATGGAGGTACACCAGAATAGATATAGACTTAGCTTGAACCATCAGTTTAACTAACTTTACTTTTAAAGCCTTAATCATGAAAATGGAGGGCTGAGATTTAGTTTAAAGTGTCACTTTTTCTTTTAGATCCCTGGTGCCCATTTTATAATATTGTTTTAGGCAAGAGCTTTGTTGTTTAATGCTTGTGTATGTTGTTTTCATTATTTTCAACAACCAAAAAAAAAAAAAGATGAAAAAACATTCAGAAATGTCAGATATTAAATGCCCTGTGGCACCTTCACCCTCCAAATATCTGTCTTGCTTATGCCAACTCCCTCAACCCAGTGCTACTGTCTCTATAGTCACAGCCCTGATATCTCCAAAGAAAAGGCTCTCAGAAGACTAAAGGCCCAGTTCATGTAGTTCATGTTTTCATTATGAAGGTAGCTCAACTGGTTCAACAATGCCAATTATCTTTTCTTGCTGTAGTTTTAACCTTTTGTTTATATGTTATAATGTAATCAAGCTCTTGTTTTTAATGTACAGTCAGCCCTCCACATTCACTGGAATTAGGGGTGCAGGACCCATGCAAAAGTGGAAATTACTCTACCTCACCCACCAAAAAAGAATCAATATTTAATGCAAATTACAATATGCAGATTCAACCCACTGTGGATGCCTTGAGGCAGCAGGGTTCCTTCACAAGGCAGAAGTGGGCAGCTGGTTATCCACCACCTCCATTGCTGTCCTACACCATTTAAAATAGAGATTTACAAGCCTTGCCACACGTTGGCAGTTTCTTAAGTCTCATGAGGCTTGCAGTCCCTTATTAAAAATGCCATAGGGCAACAGCAGAGGTGGCAGTAAACAATTTGTGAATAATCAAATCCACAAAAGTCAAACCTGCAAATGGAGATATTTTATTATTGTTAGCCATGCTGAACTTCTTTTTTGTAGTGGAAAGGAACAGATAAAGCAAACACGGTCTGATCACTTACAATAATATGCCCTTGGTGAGAACCTGAGACATGAGCCACTTAATAGCAGCCACATTACGGAACCCATTTCTGCAAGCTTTGACAGCAAAAACAAAATTTACACCCCCTCCAGCAAGAAAAGATCTCCAAATCAACACGGCTCATCAAAAATATGAGGGGAGAACAGTCAGTCTGCTTTACAAAGGCCATTTCAAATGCTCTTCCCAGACAAAAGCGACAGAAAGTATCAAAGAAAAGATTTTATGATCCCATAAAGTACAGCAATAGCATCTAAAAATCCAACATAGGCATGAAGAGATATGTTAGATGAGCAATGGAACAGAGATTAAGATTGGTTTAATGTTCCTCCCTCACATATACTGCTGTACCTTGTCCTTGCCATAAGCAGGCCTAAAGGCATACATTGCCAGTTAAATTAGGATGTGAGCAGTGTATGAAAAAATCAACAACCTGAATTGCAGAGCATTCTGAGCAAAGTTGAGGAGAGAGAACACTAGTTACCTGTGGAGGAGTAGGAGTAGAAGATGTTCTAGCGCCAGACATAATTTCCTCTGTGATATCCTTGCCACCCTGATTTGGATCTCGTATTCGGATCTGGCAGACAATTGTGAAAGAAAAAAGAAATTTGATGTCATCAAGGTAAACTGAGGGTTTCCATGTGTTGTGGGCCCCGAGAGAATCCTATTTGGAATGTATATTGCTCTTTTTAAGACAACCTTCCCTAACCTTTTGCCCTCCAGATCCTTTGGACTACCATTTTCAGGATTCTGGCCCATTGGTTAGGCTGGAAAAGGCTGAAGGGAATTGAAATCAAGATCTGAAAGGTAGCAGGATGAGGAAGGGTGCTCTGAACATAACTGACTGCTGAAGCATATTTTGCTCCCATCCACTACCCACTCAAGATAAACAAAGGACAAGGAGCTGTACTTCATTTGTGGACTGAGTATACTGAGTACACTGAGCGCTCCTGCCCAGTTGCCAACTTTCCTCCAATGCAATCAAGTTGGTATATATGGGATTCCTCCTCCCACTTTAACATTACGACAACGCTGTGAGGTAGGTCAGACTACCTGCCTAAGGTCACCCTCTGTGTTTCATGGGTTAGTGGAAGCGTCAACCTGGGTTTCTCAAATTCCAATACAACTCCAACCACTGTTCCACAATGGTTCTCATAGGCAGCGGAAGCGTCAACCTCGGTTTCTCAAGTCTCAGTCTAACTCCCCGCAGGCAGGCTGAAAACATGAAGAAACATACTTCTAGCTTAACTTAAAAGGCCCATCTAGTTCAACACTGTGTTTCCAACAGTGACCATCCAGATGCCAAAAAGAATCCTCCACAAACAAGACATAAAGGTAGCATTCTTTTCTTGTTTTCCCACAACAGCTGGTATTTAATGATCAATTACTACTACCACACAGAGGATCCAATAAGGGATGATTTTAAATACCCATCAATGAGGCTAACATCTATGGGTTTGTTTTTCCCTTATTAACAGCCAGGGTCACGGTGTTTGGATCCCCGTCCCACTGAAAGTCTTACAGGTGCAGGGAATCCTGGAGACAGAGAGCAGAAAACGGCTCTATCCAGCTTCTGGTGGTCCACGTGGAGGCCTGAACTCGCCCTACAACTGGTACTTGGCAAGGACTTCACACCACCCATGACAGGGGGCTAACCTCACTCAAGCCAGCTGCCATGTCCTTCAAAGCTTGGCACACCCCTCAGGCTCTCCCCACCCTCGCTCCCTCCCGCCCTACCACAGGGCTGAGGCCAGGAGGAAGCAGGGGTCCTCCTCCTGGCCCTGAGCGCCCAGGGTGGGTGGCTGGCAGCTGGAGGGAGCCAAGAGGAGACAGATCCTTAGCAGCAACCGATGAGGTCACAAGCAAGCTCTGTTTGGCAGGTGTGGACACAACAGCTGAGTGAGAAAGACAAGGCTGGCCCCTACTGCCTCAGCTGCAGGATCCCAGAGGTTATAGCTGAAGCACAGAACCCACAGCTAGGGGAGGAACAGTGCACATGAAGAAAACACAGCACAAACCCTTTTCCCAATTTGGTTTCTCCTGAATGGGACAATTCCCTACCCCCCTTTCCTAATAGGACAGTCCATGCATTCTGATGTGACCTGACCCATGTCACAATGCTCTGGGAAATGGACACACTCATTGGCCAGCTCTGCTCCTAAATGGAATAGTTGCACAATACTCTCGGGGTGCAAGCACACACTGTTCTCCTACTGCTAAGAGATGGTCAAGGCAGAAGGTATAATCCATAGAAAGAAAGGCTGGGAAATGTCTGTCTAAGCTGCTGAACTGTCATTACCAGGCGAGCTTGCTTGGCTACAGTAAAAGAGTGTGTTATCACAGATTCCTATGTAATAATACCCAGGAGTGGCCCAAGGAATCTAAAAAAACAAACCATTTCCTTCTAGGGCACATTGCTTCTACACTATAAAATTCTCTATCACCAGAAAGGCGACGGTCATTAGTTCTGTGTGGATTTTTGAAAGTGTGGCCTTCATGAACATGGGATACATCTGTGATGCACACACACTTATGCACAACAGCCAGACTATAGAGAGGAGGGAGAGGCTTCAACCCCACCCTCTTCCTTGAGATCTCAGAAGTAAAAAGAACTCATGGTCAGCTCCTATGGGAAAAAGTTACACAGAATAATTCAGAGCCTCTGCAGTATAGTCTGATCTGCTTTATTCTCCAAGTGCTTTTGTTTTGAAGAGTACTCATTTGGGATTTGACTACACTCTATCAAGGGACTTAGAATCATAGAATCATAGAGTTGGAAGAGACCACAAGGACCATCCGGTGATAGTCTTCCTTTTCTCTTGTCATCCTTCTTCTGACTCCTCAGTCTTCCTTTGTTATTAAAATTACAACTGTAATCTTCTTGGGGCAAGGGATCATTTGCTTATTTAACTCCCAAAATGCCGTGGATACCAATCCTGCTGTAAAACCAAAACCATAACTTCATACAACCTAATGTGCAGTTGTCCATCAAATGTGCAATGACCTGATAAATATTCTTCTCTGGTGGAGTGGAACATTTTGAGACTTGGTGGAGAAGTCAGCATATTGAGGATAGGTTGTCCATTAACTCTGTGTAATCAAGATTATGTTCCCATCCCCACTCTGGATGTGCTCACCTGCATATCCCACAACAGCATCCTCTCTGAAACATAACAGAAAGATTTTTTTCCTAATTTACAGCACTCTTTCCAGAGAAAGGCTCTACAGTTTTTTACATAAAAAACTATACCAAAAACAAGCCTGACTGTGTCATCCCCATGTCATCACTGCATAAGCACTGAACTTTACTTCAATCAGCTTTTTACCACACAACAGAATGGTTCATAAAAGATGAAGAGGGTCTGATGTTTCTGACTGGCTAAAATCCAGGCTACTATCATGTTATGGTGGTGTGCTTTCAAGTCGTTTCCAACTTATGACAATATCATGGGGGTTTTCTTGGCAAGATTTGTTCAAAAGAGGTTTGCTGTTGCCTTCCCCCCTTAGGCTGAGTATATGTACCTTGCCCAAGGTCACCAGGTGGGTTTCCATGGCTGAGAAGGGATATGAAGGTAGGTCTCCAGAGGTTGCAGTCTTAACGCTCAAATCCATATGCCATTCTGGTCAAAATCATGACCAGGTCCGAACTGTAACATGTAGGAACAAGCTCTGTTGAGGCGGATGGCAGATAGACATAGTGCCTTTCTGATGGTGGAGATCTTCCTGTGGAATCTCAGGACGACTTGTCTTGCTTCTATACTGTCATCTTTTGAGCATTAGTTTCTCAGATTCTTTTGACGATATTTAACCCAGAACTGACTGGTTTCATATGTATTTATCATCATTTTTTAGTCTTTGTTTCCACACTGTACTCATACTGAATGCTATTGTAGGTTGCCATGTTGAAACGCTCTGACATCAAAACAAACTATTAAATCATAACGCTAAAAATACTCATAATGCTTCTGCAATTATGTTACTGAAGTCCTAAAAACCCCCATTGGAAGGCATGTCAGTGTCATTAAAGAGGGCTGAGGTTGACAGACAGTAACCTGACCTCAGGACACATTAGGTGGAGGAGAAATTTAAGCCAACAGTCGCTGACACCTGGAGCAGAGCCTTCCAGGAATGTTGGTCTACCATGCCCATCATCCAGTTGGAGACAATGGATTTGTAGCATCTGGAGAGAGCTGGGGTGATATATCAGTTCTCTCTCAAAGGCACTGTCTTGTAAATGCAGTTGTATCCATGTCCATGGGATAAAATTCCCATGGGGCTGTACCAAAGGTAAAACATTCACTCCCCCTTCAAAGACTGGTTGAGGTTCTTTCCAAAATTACTGCAAGACAACAGGATTGTGTTTCAGTGGATGATGGTTAACTGATGCACCAGCAGTCTTTAAGAGTCAACACTGTTTTATGGCTTATGTTTCATTTCAACACTAACACATGTGTCTCATGGCTTAGGGCAAGAAGAAAATACTCAGATACATAAACATATTTCTAGGACTTACTAAAGTTCCAATCAAGATAATGTTATCTTGCTATGGATATAGTATACCTCGATTTCAGTAAGGCCTTTGACAAGGCTTCCCATGACATTCTTGCAAACAAGCTTGTAAAATGGGGGCTAGACAAGGTAACTATTACATGGATTTGTAATTGGTTGACTGGACGAACTCAAAAGGTGCTCAACAATGGTTCCTTTTCATCCTGGAGAGAAGTGACCAGTGGGGTTCCACAGAGTTCTGTCCTGAGCCCAGTGCTATTCAACATCTTTATTAATGACTTTCCTGCATGGCAGGGGGTTGGACTGGATGGCCCTTGTGGTCTCTTCCAACTCTATGATTCTATGAAACGGAGAAGGGAATGGCAGTAGGGAATGGGGGGAAAGTCCAGCAGATCTTCTCTCCCTCAGAGGCCTGGACCATGGCAGATGGACTGGAGGGAGGGCTCTTCTTCCTTCAGGCAAGGCCTGTTCGAGCTGGCTTGCCTTTCTCTCTCTCAAGATAAATTACATTTTTCATAAAATGCAGTGATAGCTGCCAGCTTGGATGCCTTTTAGAGGGGTCAGACCAGTGATTCCCAAATTGTGTCCTTCTAGTTATTGTGGACTTCAGCTCCCAAGACCACTGACAAAGTTGCTGAGGTTTTTGAGAGTTCGAGTCCAAGCACCTGGAAGACCTGCGTTTGGGAGTCTCTGGGTTAGACCTGTGGTTCCCAAACTTTGGTCCTCCAAGGGTTTTGGACATCTCTTCCCAGAAGCCCCAGCCAGCTTGGATGACGTTTAGGGATGTAGGGAGCTGACATCCAAAACATATGGAGGAGCAGTTTGGGAACCACTGGATTAGACTAATACATGGAGGATAAGGCTTATCAAGCAGCTAGTAGCAATTACAGCTATATAGTCAGCGCTCCACACTCACAGGTTTCAGATTCCTGGTTTGGATTATTTGTGACTTTGTAGCTGGCGCCTAACAAGGTCCACCTCTTCACCCTGCTCCTCCCCACCCTTCCTCCTAGCCAATGAAAACCTCAGACTGTGGAATGACCTGCCAGAAGAGATACCATGCCAAACTGCATTAATTCTGCAGTGCGGCAGCAGCCATAGACTAACTCCTACGGGAATTTCCACGGTCTCAGTGTATCTTCCATGCCTGTGTGTTTCTCTGATATGCTGGTCATGAAAGTAGGTCTCATATACAAGTATCAATCTGCACTCACAGCAGATTCATCACCTCCAAGCTGGCTTTGAAACAGAAGCTACTGCAGCAGAAAGAGACAGAGAGCCGCCCTCTACAACTCTGACATCAAATTCTTGCTACCAGCCAACAAGTGGATGGGCTGTAGTCTAGCCTCAGTTGTAAGGCACGCAAACAACCAACCAACTGTGGATACAAGACCACAACCATTTTATTCTGGTTTATGTGGTGTTGTTAACTGTGTGGGATTTTTCAAAATAATGGTTGTTGTTTTTTAATTTACTCTCTCTGGGAGCTGCCTTGTGTCCCACTCTGGGGGAAAGGTGGCATAAAAATTAAATAGATAGCTAAGACCATCAAAACCAACTCCACCTGAAATGAACATCATTTCCAAATTCTGTGGCTCTCAACAGGTTTTGAAGATCATTGCTCTTTTCAACACTAGGATGCTAGTCTATTATGTTGTTCTAAAAACTGTTTTTACAAAGGCCAGCAAAATACACTGCTGGACCTGAATCTCCAGCCAGTGGCAAACACAGAAGACCTCTTTCTGAAGATTTTACACAGGCAAGGAGGCCCTGGGAAGGACATCATCCAGAGTAGGTCTTGGGCAACGTTTGGGAAAACTGTGGTTTTAGATTACAACTTGCAGAATCAAAAAAGTAACTTTTTCAAGCTCTGGTAGTGAGTGGTGTGCTTTCTGCAGCACATCATTCTCCCTGCTAATTTTCTTGTTATGCCCACAGAATGCAGCTCTTGAACAAAGAGAAACCACATTTTTAAATGTACACTATCTGTACCTCTCGTTCCAATTGCTATGTTCTACATTGGGTGGAGTAGAGAAGATGATAACCAAGGCCAAGCTGCACTCTCATTCTTACAGCTGAGAGAACATGGACATTGCAGCACGTAACACCATCAACATAGCAACACCCTGCAAAATCTTAATTAATATATTTACAGCTAGTGACATGGGTGTAGCTCCAGCATGGCTCCAAGCTCCATTATTACTGCATTTTCCAACTCACTATTTGGTTCCACAGAGTTCTGAAGGCACCTAACAACCAATCAAACTTATTAACAAGAACAAGAAAACATCTTGCATAAAGCCACAAAGCTACCAGTGATAAGCTTAGATAAAGGATACCTAAAAGGAGCATTAGAGTAAGTGATATACTTAACAGCGGAAAGGCTAGAAAGTCACACCTTATTGGAAGAAAAAGTGGTTTTTTATATTCTCTCGACATCTGGAAGGCAAGTGCCATGTTGAGAGGAGCTAGTATGAAGAAGCCTGTGCCCCTTATCTGAACCACATGGCTCTTAAGATAAAGGACCCGGAAGTACAAAGGGAGACTTATGTGGTAGGAGCCAAAACTATCAGTTACCAAGAGACAACTCCACACATCCTCACCTGGTCCCTCTTCAGATGCAGAAACCAATCATGGTGAAAATGTTCTCATGCCTCAACATTAATGCAGAAGTCCATACAAGCACAAGTCAACCAGGCTCTGCCTCCTGTAACTCCAGCCCTGTTCCCACTGACAATTCTCAATGCTCTGCTCAGTCACATTCCAGATTCTTGCACCTTACTGAACTCTGACCCTTATTGCCACATCCTCTGCAGCAGCAGTTACACAACCACACACACAGAGGTGGGCCCCATTCTCTTTTCCTGCCAAATGCACTGCTGAAATCTTCCCAGGCAAGGGGGGGGGGGGGCAAGCTATGCCTTTCATGTGCATCTGAGGAAGTAGGTTCATGTCTATGAAAGCTCACGCTAATAGCTTCTTTCTTTCAGTTAGTCTTAAAGGTGCTACAAGATCCCTTCACATATTGATCTTCCACACTAACACCATGATTATATCTTTGAACTTCCCAGGCTGCTAAGAGTTTCTAGGGCAGCTGGGAATAAAATGGCTGCTCCCTTCAGGACATCATGACTGGACAACCAAGTTAAGAGTCCAAATATGCAAAAAACTCAGCAATGGGAAAAGAAAAAATTAGTTTGTTTGGGTTTTTTTATGCTGGCATTTAAAACTCACTGTACTTTAGAGATTCTTAAATCACCAAGTGGACTGACACATCAAGAAGAAAACAAAGAGAAGAGACATCTGTCCAGAATCATCATGGTTTTAAGGGAGGATACCATCCAGGAATTCATCTGTGCCAGGGCTGAGCCTTGGCGCCTATCACCCATGCTACAACTTGGAAAAGTTATTTTTTTAGACTGCAGCTTCTGGAATTCCTCTGCAGACACGGCCAGTGACCATGTTGACTAAAGGACACTGGGGGTTAATACTCCAAGAAAACTTTGTTTCCCCAGGTCTGACTCCACAATATATAAAGCAGTGAAAGGTTGACAGCATGTGCAGAATGCTATCCCTTCACCAATAACTAAACAGTACCAATCTGCCCACACTTAGAATTAAGGAACATCATTTCTGTGGCAGATGAAGTCGCCACATCATTATATCATGAATTAATCTGTAATTCATCTAACACAGTACCCTGTATTCTGACTGACATATCTCTGGCTGAAGCCTTTCCCACAGCTGTCAGCTGAATCTTTTTAAATGGGAGATGTCAGATGTCAGATCCTCATAACATGCAAAGCATGTGCTGAGCTATGTTTCTTCCCAGATCCTTAAACATCAGCACTCCCTTTTTAGAAAATCCAGTTCATCTCAAAAATATAAACATACTGCATGTATTTGCTGTTGCACTGATCCTTGTCCTACATTCATTAACATAAAATACATCTCAGTTTGAGATGACAGCAACCAAAATCTCAGATTCCTGAGCAGCTACAACACCTAGGATTTTTGCCCAGCCTCATACACAAGATACAGGAAAGCTAGAGACACTGCCTACTAAAAAGAGAGGAAGGAAACATGAGAGGCATAGACTGAGCAACCAAGAAAAAAAAGTGGTTTTTAATTAAACTTTACACAATCCCACCCAGCAGGAACCAATCCCCAGCTTCTGTCTTACCGTCTTACGCTCTCGCTTTGGCGGGATTGGTGGCTGCTGATTCATCATGACCTGGGCAGCTGGGAACTGTTGCACACTCTGGGCAGGGTAATATGCACCAGCTGTGAAAGAAGAGGAAAAGTTAAGATGCTGCAGTCCCAGAGTCCAAAAAGGAAGAAGATGACTGTGGCATTTCTAGGAACTCTTAGCATCTCATGACCTACAAAGATAAGCCTGGAAGCAAAGCCATCAAACAGTGCAGAGAAGTACCTCATCCAGTGTTCCGTGGTTAGTGTCGGGCAAACCATGGCTTGAGACCCCTTATGCACAACAAATACACACCAACATACACACTCCCAGCTGGCAAAGCAGGAACTCCAAAGCAAGCAGGAGGCCCAAGAGTGGCACGTTTGCCTCTAGCTCTGGTTGGATGTCAAAAACCCGACCAACAAGTTCACACAAGCAGCACCTCAGCATTCTTTCTCCCTGAGACCAAGCGTACCTGAGCCACCCCATTTCCTCACCCTGGACAACCCCCTATTTTGAGGCTATGACACCCTGCCCAACTCAGATCAAAGTACACCAAACTGCCACCATTGTGGCTAGTTAAATCTGTAGCCACCCTTGCTTGGAGGGAAGGCACAGCATTCTAGGTCTGGAATTACATTTGTCAGAACATCCTGGGCCGCCTTCTTAGCTCTTCCTCTGAATTTCTTTTGCAATTAGCGACATGAGCAGAAGAGGATTTAATTCTCTGTTAGTGGAAGAACAACAGAGGCAAGTATCCAACACAGAAGCAGTTATCCCTTCCCACAACAATCCTCCAAGTCTCATCGCTAGTCTCCCTCCCAACATATGTTTTCCAATTTCCTAATCCTCCTATGAGCAAAATAATGTCTAAGGTTCTGCAAGACAAAATATACAGCAGACTAGACCACTTCTTGAAAAATACAAAGGATCAATCATGTAAAAAAAAAATTACGATGTCTAGAATGGTGTCCCATCATCTCTGACTATTGGGCATGCTAGCTGGGATGGATGGATGTTGGTGCCCTGTACTTCTGGAGGGACAAAATATGGCCACTCATTTCTCTGAAGATGCCAGCCACAGATGCTGGCAAAACGTCAGAAAGGAACTCTTCTAGAACATGGCCACATAGCCCGAAAGCCCCACAAAAAACTATAAAAATTTCAAGCTCTAAGTAAGGCACAAAGTTGCTTCCGTTATTATTATTAGTGGTGGTGGTGGTGGTTATATCTCGTTCTTTAGAAATGCTCTTAGAGCGGTTTACAAATGATTAATTAGACCGTTCCCACCAGCTGGCATTCTGTGGCATACTGCACAATAAACCTTAGCCATCAACCACTGATAAGACTAATTGTCCATCATGATCATTAGGTAACAGTATTTAAGACCAACTAAGCCAGAAGCTGCTACTATACCTCATATCAGTTAATTCCATATGTTAACTATGCATCATGCTAAGAAAGATTTGTTTTGTCTGCCCCAAATCTAGTAACAGGCAGACTCCAGCCCAACACAGGTGAGATTTTCATTATGGCCTGCACAACCCCAATGCACTTTGCAAAACAATTAGGGAAACTTTGAAATGATTCCAAAAAATTTCTCTCCCACATAACTAACCAGTAAATGCTGGGTGTGGAAAACAATGCACAGGCAGGCCCTCCAAACCTACATATTTTGCATCCACAGAGTCAACCATCCACAGCTTGAAAACTTTCAAAAATATATACAGTGGTCCCCCGGGCTACGAAAGTAATCCGTTCCGGGTTACCTTTCGTAACCCGAAAATTTTCGCAACCCGGGGGGAAAGAGAGAGGAAAAAAAGAGACCTCCGGAGGCCTCGGAGAGAAAGGGAAGGCCCGATCCGCCGGATCGGGCCGTCCCTTCCTCTCAGCCGGCGGAGGCCTCCTCGGAGAGAAAGGGAAGGCCCGATCCGCTGGATCGGGCTGTCCCTTCCTCTCAGCCAGCGGAGGCCTTCGTAACCCGGGGATACATTCGTAAGCCGGGGCCATTTTTCCGGCCCCGGCTCTTTCGTATCCCGGGATTTTCGTTCCCCGGGGGATTCGTAATCCGGAGGACCACTGTAAATTCCAAAAAGCAAAAAGCAAAAAGCAAAAAGCAAAAAAAAACAAAAAACAAAAAAAAACAAAAAAAAAAGCAAAAAATAAACAGCTTCATATATATACCGCTTCATACCCTTAAGGAGTGTCTAAGCGGTTTACAATTGTAAGCTATTTGCCCCCCCAACAATCTGGGTACTATTTTAGCGACCTCGGAAGGATGCAAGCCTGAGTCGAGCTTCAGCCCTCTGCTGGTCTTGAACTCGCCACCTTATGGTTTTGAGTGAGTGGCTGCAGTACAGTACAGGCATTTAACCACTGCGCCACCAGGGCTGATCAAGCAAACCTTGCATCATCAAGCAAACCTACATGTTGCCATTTTATATAAGGGATACTATTAGCTAGGGCTAATATAATGGGACTTGAGCATCCACAGATTTTGTTATCCATGAGTGATCCTGGAACCAAACCCGGAGGATACCGTGGGGCCACTGTAAACCCAAAATGTTAAGTCTAGCTGACTACTGGAAGAGAATTGAGTCGGAAGATAGATCTGAGAAGGGGGTGAGCATGGTGGTCCTCGGGGTGTTTTTGGACCACAACGTCCATAATTTCTCACTATTGGATATGCTGGCTAAGGCTAATGGAAGTTGCAGGATGAAACATTTTGAAGGCATTGCATACTGAGATGAACAGAAAGTCCTCTTCACACATGGATGTAAAGACAACTTTCAACCATCCTCATAAGATGGAAGCCCACAGAAAAGGGAGGGTAAAGGACTAAAAGGAGACCAGGAACCTAGTGTTCTCCTACAATCCAGAGGCCCAAACATAGGTCTTTGAGTATGAATGGAGAAGAAAAGAGGTTTTTGAGTGCACAGCAGATTTCTCAAACCTAGGGTCCTCCATAAATTTTGGACAGTTAATTCTCATTAGTTTTAGCTAACATGTTAACTGCCAGGAAATATAGAAGTTGCATTTAAAAACATCTGTAGGGCACTGGGTTGAAGAAATTCACTCTATATATTTCTCAGATTTCTGCTGCGCTGGCAAGGGCTAACAACCTGATTAACAACAAAACTAAATACTCTATTTACAACTGCACTAGAACAGAAACCAGCCATAAAGCAATTTAATTTTCAGTCTCATGGTTTTCTAAAGAGAACTGAAATAACAAAGCTCCTACAGCTCAGTCTCTTGTAGACATGGCTGCCTGCTGGGCTGAGCTGAACCAGATACTGTCAGCTAACTGCCAGATGTTGAAACCTGGGAAGAGATGACAAAGAAAAACACTGAAGGCCTAAGGAAGACTGTATGCTTTTAGACAGCCGAGGCAGCACAAACCTGATCAGCAGTTGGCATCCATGGAAGCGCAACATAAACCACTTGGAGATCCCTAAAGCAAGGATCTCCACCACCAAGGACAGACATGAGAGGTGGGCAGTGAAGAAAATGGACAGGACAAAAATTAACTCATTAGGAATTTGGTGCTGGAGAAGAGTGGTCAGGGTACTGTGGATGGCCAAAAAGACAAACAAATGAGTCTTTGAACAGATTAAGCCTGAAATGTCTCTAGAAGCCAAGATGATCAAGTTGAACCTGTTGTACTTTGGAAACATCATGAAAAGGCATGACTCATTAGAAAAGACTATAATGTTAGGAAAGGTGGGGGGAAGACTGCACACCAGGTGGACAGACTCTATTAGAAAGATCATGGTTAAAAACATTCTTTTGCTATCACACTTTGTCCAACTGGCAAGGGTTGGGTTGTAAATGCTGTGCTATTCAGACTTTAAGGTATGTTTTATTATTATTATTAATTTTCTTATATTCTGCCTTTCTCCCAATACAGGGATTCAAGGCGTTGTTGAACAACAAGGGTAAAACAATACAATTTAAAAACAGTACAACAGTATTAAAATATATAAATATAAAATTTAAAAACAAATTAAACAATTGTACAATTAAACTGTAGAGTTTTAACATGTTACATTTTAATGTATAACTATTTTAAAATTGTTTAATTGTTTTTCAAACATTATAATTGTATATTTTAATGCTTTTGTACTATTTTAAAACTGTATTGTTTTAAATTTGCTGTTCACTGCCTTGAGTCCCTTTATTGGGAGAAAGGTGAAATATAAGTAAATAAAAAAATATTAATCCACAGGGTTGCCATGAGACAAGGCCAACTTGAAGACAGCAACAACAACAAAAGCAATGACAGTTAATATTGCTGGACTGTAGCTCCCATTAGCTGATGTTAAAGAGATCAAGAAAGATGTAACCCTACAATTATCCCTGGTTTAAAGAAAGGGAGGGATGTGAGCCAGCATAAACAAAAAGCCTTAGCAGTCAAGACAGCTTTTTCCAGCCGCACTGTGGGTTTCTCTCCTCACAGTCAGGATGTTTGCCATCCCTAATGCCACCAGATCCACAAACCTACAGACTGCTTAGATGTGCCAGATCTTAGACCTTGAAAATGAAATATAATATATATGAAGAAATAGCTGCTGCACTGACTGGTCTAACCCGTTCTAAACACATGGCAGCAGCATGCGGACTGTGCTGAGTCATCTGGCCTAATAAACTTTATGGGTGGGGAGTTGAGCGACACCTTCATGGCCTGACAGCCACCCCCAAGGCAGAGGTAGCAGCAGCAGAAGCAACCCAGCAAGCCAGTTGTGACGCAAGCTGCCTTCATGGGCTGCAATCATCATGGAAAAGTGACGCTGCCACAGCTTGCATCCTGGAGGAGCTGGGCAGTGGGCGGGGGTAAGGAATGCCAGGCTCACCTTCTCCTTTCAACACAGTCCTGGGAGAAATTGAAGATGGCTGGACTACTGCCTGCCACTCCAACCTCAAGAGACAGGTACCATTTCGAAGCCCTGAACTTGCTAGGCTGTTTCTCCCAACCCTTCTCAATCTTTCCATCTTTAAAGGGCCCCCCTCCCCAGCTGCAGAGAGCCTGGCAAAGATCAGACAGGCCCAACCAAAGCATCACCCATTGGCAGCTCAGTCCTTTCCTGAAGAGGTTCAATGCACCTACCTTTCCGAAAGGAAGTTGTAGGCAGACGTACCTCCCCCCTTTTTTTGCCACCTCCGCAGCAGCAAAGAAACTATGACACACAGGCCTGGGATGGGATGGAGGCCTAAGCTCACATTACTGAGTCTGCAGGAGCTGCTTAGGACAGGTCCAGGCTAAATATAGCCCTGGCCCTCAGTGAGCATGTGAGCACCATGGGGGGGGGGGGGGGCAAGAGGAGGACCGAAACCTCCATAAACCCAGAAACCAAAAACCTCTGGAGAAAATTAAATCCGGGGCAACCGTGAAACAAGCACATATTCCAAGAGTGACAAACCCAGACAGGGACAGTTTGGAACATGCTATCTCTTGTTCCGTATGTGTTCACACCCACTCAAGAGCTCACCCCCCAAAACATGCAGCCGGCATTGAAACATCTGCTAAAATTTACTTAAGGGGCAAACAGCTCAGGGGCTGCCAACAAACCCACTGTTGGCCTCTGTGATGCTGCAGCAATCTAAACGCAGGCTAGGGCTAAAGTCTGCACAACAACTCAGAAGGCAGTTAAACATTAAACTGTCCCTACCAGAGACTGGAAGAGAAAGAAAGTGCTCCAGGAGCTGAGGTCTTGCTCTCTCTTGCCACATTAAGTCATGATTCAGAGATCTCCTTTAAACAAGTCTATCTGGGAACTCTTTTCTTGGGTTGAAGAGTAAGCTAGAAATGTTGAAAACAAGTATTGAGATTGAATGTACACTATGAGAGAATTGTACAGTCTCCATTTGTTTCATTGCAATTTTATGCAGCAAGATGCTCCTGCTAGACTATTTCCCATGCCTTCTGGACCCACCTGCTAGTTTTCCATCCAAACTGTTTGTAGCTTGGGAACAATTCCAATAATATTTCAAGAGTAGTTGCATTCAATATCATCCTAGAATACCAGAGTTTCGTAACATTAGAAGGAGCAAAATGTGAGCATGAAACAAAGGCTGTGAACCTTCCAGCATTCTGCACACCTTGAACCTTCCAGCAACAAAAAGAAGAAGCAATCAGTCCAGAATGAGAGAACTGTATAATAAACTACAGACATGGAACAAGATTGTGAGGGTGACTAAAGCATATTCTCCAACCTAGGCATCTTGGACTACAAACTCCCATAAGCTGAAGATGGCACATTAAATAGGCATTATAGAAGGCACAATCCAATCTATTTTATTTATGTATCTGAATGTAGCACTCCACCTCATCACTATTTACAGTGGGCTTCTCCCTTCTGTCTAAATCTATACCTTGCCTATTATTTCCCAAACTATCCTTGCTCCTCAACCAATCAAACGCCTCCTGGAAAATTCTAGACCAGGGGGGGGGGGGAGTGTGATTCTTCAGATGAACAGGTTGCTTACCTGTAACTGTGGATCTCCAAGTGGTATCTGTGCCCTCACACAATAGGGGTTTGTGCCCCATTGTTTGAGGCACAGAGATCATGATGGAGAAGAACAGGTTGCTTACTTGTAACTGTGGATCTCCGAGTGGTCATCTGTGCCCTCACACAACAGGGCACAAACCCCTATTGTGTGAGGCACAGAGACCACGGTGGAGAATTTGATGGACTACAACACCCAAATGACTTAGCCAGCACAGACTGGAATGTTAGGAAGTGAAATCCTGGATGACTGTACTTTTGCCACGCTTGTGAAGGCACTAAACATTCTCCAGGAAAGAAGCTCTTTTGTGTTCGTTAAATGCCTTTGAGTCAACTCCGAGTCATGGCGATCCTGCAGATGAGACATCTCCAAGATTCCCTTATCTTCCACTGCTCTGCTGAGTTCCTGAAAATCCATGCCCATGGTGGGCGGTTTTCCTCTCTTTCTACTTCCCTCTACCTTTCCCAGCAATACAGTAGAGTCTCGATTATCTGACATAAACTGGACCGGCTGATAGTTGGATAACTGAAAATGTTGTATAATTCAGAAGGTCCAAGAAAAGCCTTGAAATCACTATGAATTGCAAATGTATTGAAGTTTTATTGCAATAACAGTAAAAGTAAATGTAAAGAAATCACTGATCAACATTGTGATGTATAGTATAAACAGTTCAGTCCTCTGGAAATTTAAAGAAATCACAAAAAAATTAAAGAAAATTAAAGAAATTAAAGAAAAATTAAAGCTGCAACGTTGGATAATCCGGAATGTTGGATAACCGAAGACTGGATAATCGAGACTCTACTGTATTGTCTTTTCTAATGAGTCATGCCTTCTCATGATGTGGCCCAAGTATGAAAGCCTTGATTTGATCATCTTGGCTTCCGAAGAGATTTCAGCATTCTTCTCCAACACCACATCTCAAATGAGCAGATACTCTTCCTATCTACTTTTACTATCCAACTTTTGCATTCATACATGGTGATGGGGAACACAAGGGATTGGATGATTCTGACTTTAATGCTTCCTTGTATATCTTTACTCTTTACGATCTTGTCTAGTTTTTCACAGCTGCCCTTCCCATTCCTACTCTTGCAAGACTAAGCCACAATTTACACTCTCTTCTTCTTTTTCTTATGCCACCAAACTCTCCCATACCTCATAAAATGGAAGGTCTGGATTTGCTCAAGCAAAAACAAGGAAGGAGAAGCCAAGACTATTTTCAAATTGACTGTGTTTATATACTCAATCCTATTGCCATTCTTCCAGTCTATCCAGATCCCCACTTACTTATGAATGCCATGGCAGAAGGCAGATGGAGGCTTGTACTCTTGAATCTGTCTTCAACTTAAAAATCTTACTTCATGTAATAAGCTAACCTGTGTTAGAAGACATCTTCCCAATGTCACAGAAACACAAGGAAGAGGTGCTTGTAGGCTTTTTCATACAACTCCCCTGACTGATGTAGGGGAAAATCCAGAAATCCAAAGTCTGAAATCCAGCCTCTGTTTCAAGATCTCCAGGGAGAGCCCCACCAACTTCTGGGTTATTTTCCCCAACTTGGCACCCTCCAGATGTGTTGAATTTCAAGGCAATCACATTCCCGACCACTGGTCACAGGGGCTGGACCTAATGGGGGCTGAAGTCCAAAACATATAATGGGTATCTGGTTATGAAAGGCTGCTCTAGGTAAGGGTGCTGGCTTTCTGCATGAAAGGTGTGTGACACAGGAAGGGGTCGCTGAGAAACACACATATAGCATTCTTTCCAAGAACACCATCAACTCATTTCCTCTAAAACCAGAGAATGAGACAGTAAAGGATCACATAGCTTTCTGAGTGTTTTGTGTGTGTTATATGAGAAATCTTTACAATCGTTAGTATTTGCATCCCCATTGGCAAACAAATATCACAAGATAGCAGCCTGTCTCAGTTCACTCAGTGAATTCTTAAGATGAGAACCAAACAGAACACCTTGCTGTCCCATTGTGCAATCACTGTAAAACTACACTGCAATGCCTTTCTGCTTTACTCTACTCTTTGCACATGCAAAATTTTCTTCTGCATGAGCAGAAATACACAAATATACACATACGGTTTTCATTAATCCTCCTCAAACACTGCTTCTTAATTCCTTTAATTCTCTTCCCTCTCTGGACACTAGAAGTGAAACAAAGCCAAACCTATCTGCAACTACTGTGTACTCCCTCCTTTCTCCACTGCTTCTTCCCTTGTATAATCTCAGGAGTAACGGGAACAGTGAACGGAACTACCTAGAACACAGGTGGACAGACTTCAGACTCAAAAGATTTACTTTGTCCTCCCCCCCCCCCCCAGAACCCTATGATCCATGCATCAGAACATGGGACAAAATAAGAGGAATTAAAGAATTCTGAGATCAGAAAATATTTTGAGTATCACACGTGATTGAAACTCGCTGTCCTTCTGCACAATAATCTGCTCCTCATTATTCCAAGTTTCTCTCATTTTAATGAAATCATTTATGGATAGGGAGAAACAATGTTTATGCTCCTACTGTTAAATATGAATCAGATAATGTTGCCATTGTGTTACAAATCATCTAGAGATCTAGAGCTTTTTTCTGCCCACTCCTCATCTAGAAACATGCCACATACCCTGTTTCCCCTAAAATAAGACATCTTCTGAAAATAAGACCTAGTACAGGTTTTGCTGAATTGCTAAATATAAGTCTTCCCCTGAAAGGAAGACCTAGCAAAAGTTTTTGTTTGGAAGCATACCTTTTTTGTTGTTGTTCAACAATAAATGTGAATTCTTCTTCATGGAAAAAAATAAAACATCCCCTGAAAATAAGACCTAGTGCATCTTTGGGAGCAAATTAATATAAGACAATTTCGTATTTTCGGGGAAAGATGGTATCATGGGATCAAAATTCTGCCACAGAATGTAACAGTGGATATTTACCATGAAGGTGCATTTTGGATTGAGAGAAGGAATCTACACAAGTTGGGTTATTCCCATCATTGCCCAGAGTAAGAAAAGAAAAACAGCATGGTCTCATGACAACTAAATGCAGACATTGATGATTCCTCCCACTCATTTTGGACTCAAAGCACCTGTGTAACATCATTGCAGACAAACACTTCTGCATGGACACTGTTGTCCATTTGGGAGGCAATGCACAGGGGAGACTTCCTAATTTCCCTGGACTTTGCAGAAGCATATTTGCACACTCTGATTAAGAGCAAATAAAAAGGTCTAAGAAGGAACAAACAGAGAGCTCTGCTCTGGGCAAAGGAAGGAAAAAGATCTGGTTTCCAAGATGGCTGAGTGGGAGGAGTCATCAAAGTCTGCCTTGAGCTATTGTGAGACTGTGTTTCTCTTCCTGCCTGATTCTGGGCAGTGAATAACTGAAATTGTGGTGAATTCTCATCTCACCAACCCAGAAAAGCTTCCAAACCCATTCAAATCAGATTCCTGTCCTCAGGGCAACAAAACTGTACCACTTAAAACCAGGATTGTATCAGAGTGAGACACTCATTCTTTTTTTCCAAACAAATATTGGTCAACAATATCCTGAATGATCAGGAAGTTGGTAAGAGGCTTAAAAAATAGTGGTTCGGTGGGAAAGGTATACACATATGAAAAATTAACCTGGAGGCTAGAAGAAGATGCAGCTGCTTTGAACCAGGGAGATTATGCTGATTTTTAACCAAGTATTTTGATCTTTTTTTAAAAGTAGGATTGAGGACTGGAATTCTCCAGTTTCAGGCATTTCACTATCAAGATCCATCTTTCACTTTGCTCTTTAAGGATGTAGTTGAACTAGCCTTCTTTCCTATTCACAATATTATGTTCTTCCCATTCAAGGTTTTCTTGCAATCAGCTTTCTTGATGTTCCTGAGTTATTCAACAGAAGAGATAGGCAACTGACTTTGTATAGTACTTTTAGCTAAGCAAAACTACTTCCCAAGAATAAAATGAAACAATGACCGAGCCTCAGGTACTGTATGTATAGATCAAGCTGTAGAACAAGATCAAAGAACAGGAGCAGATGCAAAAGAGCAGGAAAAAAAGCTTTTCACAACGCCAAAATCTGAGCTGATCTCAGCCTTACATCACACATTCACGCACACACATGCACACATCTCCTTACCATAGGTGCCAAATTCTGTGGGGCTTGCTCCAGGGTAAAAGCTGGGAGCACCTGGCTGGACAGGATATTGCTGGGTTGGTACAACATAAGTGGAGCGTCCCTAGGTCAGAAGTAAAGGGGGAAAAACACAGCAAATGAATAACTCTACATTACAATCAGAAGATGAGGAAGCAGTGTAACTGTGGTATAGAGGACAGTAACATCAACTGGTCAAATATAGCACAATCAGTAAGGGAACAGGGAGGGAGGGATCAAAAAGAACATAATGGACAACAATATGGTAGCAGAGCCTCTTCAGGTTAGGTCTTGCAAATTTCACCCAAGGACTGAGCAAGCTGGACACCTTCAATCTGCAGCTGCTGTTCCCAGAACTAAGGCAACCCTTACTACACATGGTCAGAGACTATATATAGAGCTGCTTTTCTCAACCTGAGATTGGGCATCCAACTCAACTAAGCAATTCATTTCACTAATTACATTTCAATCTCATCTTTCCTCCAAACAGCTCAAGGCATTTTATACATTGTTTTCTCTGTCCTTCCAGAAAAAAAAATTGTTCTCATAACAACCCTGTGAAGGCTGGACAGGCTAAAAGAAAGCGATTATCACAGGGTCACCCAGTAAGTTCCACAGCTGAGAGGGAGTGGAGATCTGAATAGAAGTTGCCCCAGGCCTAGTCCAATGCTCTAACCAATACACGCACAGGGCCAATTTATCCACTCTCTGTCCAGTACAAACAACTCTGTGATCTGGCTGCTGGGCTTGCTTATTAACAGTTGGCACAGAAGCCTTCCAATATCACTTACTTTTAAAGACTTCTTACTAATTCTCTTTAGCAGTTTAAAACCTGCCATGAAATCATAAGTAATATCGGCCTTTAATCTGTCTGCATGGTAAAACTCTGCCAAGTCCAGTTTGTGTAAGGTGGGATGGGAATTGTGTGGCCCCTCAGATGCTGACAACCCCCAATTCCCTGGACAAAAACATCTGTAGCACAACATGACTTACACTCCTGGTGTGCAGCATGAAGTGTTCTACAACCACCACCCCAACCTCTTACTTGGAGATGAGGTTTTCAGGGGGAGAAGTCTAGTCATCTGTGGTGTAGCTTCACTGTGAAATATCATTCCTCAGAAGCTTTCTAAGAAAACTTTGGAAATCATTTGTGTTTAGTGGACCTTGCCTTAGGCATTAGGGAAAGAAACCCATATGGTATTTTTTTCACAACCATGTAGCTGATTTTGGTATGCTGCAATAGGAAGGCCTTTGTAGCTGGACACTCATCACTTGAGAGGCCTTATACATGGCCCATTCACAGGTATGTAATAACAAAGCTCATATGTATCTCTGGGACAAAGCTCATACAGTACGTATCTCCTGAGGAGTACACCTGCATGAAGGAAACAGCTCCTTTTTGACAAATACTTACCATTTACAGCTTCTGAAAGGACTTAAAAAAAAAAGCAAAACAAAACAAACAGCTTCATTTATATATCGCTTCATACCGCCTAAGCAGTGTCTCAGCGGTTACAACTGTAAGCTACTTGCCTCCAACAATCTGGGTACTCATTTTAGCGACCTTGGAAGGATGCAAGCCTGAGTCAAGCTTGAGCCCTTTTGCTGGTATTGAACTCGCAACCTTATGGTTTTGAGTGAGTGGCTGCTGTACAGGCATTTAACCACTGCACCACCAGGACTAAATAAAGCTGCTACTCATTTCACCAGAATTACTTTTTTCAACTGATCAAATTCATTAAATTCTGCAGCTGTAGAGAGACTGACTCATAAGCAAGTGACCAGGGGCAACATAACTAAAGAAACTCAATGTTCCACCATGACTGGCCAAGGTATCTATCCAAGCTACCCCATTGAATAAAGTATGGTAGAGGACATGAAGGCATTTTCACTGTTCATCCCTCAATTTTGGGTGACTCACCAAAGCCTAAGCCTGTGTGACTATCTGAAATGGCGCAAGATGCTTTGATACAATCTCAACTGGGATAGACAAAGAAGCATAGGGTATAGTAATTAGCAGTCACTGATACTATGGTCCACAAGTCTCATGGAAACAAAAAATACCCAACCAGCAGGTTTGTTAAAAGCACAGTTTCACTGTCTCCAAAGTTCTTTTTTTCTCATTAAGTAAATCACACATCACATCTGACACACCAAATGTCTGTTGTTGCTCCTTACCAGTACAGTAGACAATTCCCCAATTTTCCTATTGGCTTCCCGCAGTCAATATCAGATCAGCACATTTACAAACAAGATTTGAATGTGCATACATAACCTGTGACATAATCCAATTACTTTTATTGCAAAGATAGCAGTATCCATCCATAACCATAAGAAACAATGAAGCTATGGTACTTCTGGCAAGCAGGTACGTAGTTAGGGGAAGGCACCAGAGAACAGAGTAGAAGCCTGACCCACAACACAACTGGAATCAAACAGGGAGGCAACCTAGCAGCAGGCTTCCAAAAACATGCATCATCTGGAAAGATGTCCTCCACAGAAAAAGCCTTGACCCACAATCTAGCCCTCACCTGTCCGGGTATGTAGTAGGCGCCTTGCGAAGCAGGGTAGGAGATCTGTGAGGGAATCATCATCACCTGGGAAGCAGCTGGATAAACATGAGCGGGTGGGCCAGGCCGAGCCGACGCATTACTCTGCACCCGGGAAGCACTTGTCGGAGGCTGGGGCCTGCTCTGGTAGAAATGCTTCAAGAGAGAAAGGAAAGAGTAGGGCATGCTTGGTTAGCAAGGCCTGGCTGGAAAAGTCTCCAAGAGACCACAGCTCCCCCTTTGCCAGCCCCACTGTCGCCTTCCCCATCCACCCAAAGACTGTGGCTCTGCGAATGTTGCGTGCAAGAATCTGCCTCGGCTGAAAACACAGAATAGGCCTGCTAATACAAAAGCTGGCAGCTCTAGCACACTCCCTGCAAACCAAGCTATTGGTTTTGTTTTTAGAAGAAGGCAAATTTCAAGCCCAGGAGGCTGCAGAGAAAAACCTGACTTGTGGGCCATTTCTGCATGATACTATGCTGTGTTTTAGTCTTCCAAGTGGCAGAACTACTTTATGATAAGATGGGGAGTAGGCCCTGAAGGTCAGTGCCAATCTTCCAGTAACCTCCAGTAACCTGGAGGGCCACATTGGGAAAGAAAGGATGGGAGGGCACCTTAACCTCTCTCTCATAATGTTGGCCTGCTGCCAAATTCGGCTGCTACAAATGTGTTGCTGTTTTAGGGGCAGTAGTGAGAAAGGATAAGCTCAACTGCTGCTAATTCTCTACCATATATAGTCTGTCTTAACAATATGATATATTCTCAGGTCTTCCTTCCTCAAATGAATGAAACAGCCTTTATTGTAAAAAACAAATCCAAACGTAAATATGTAGTGAGGACACAAAGTGCAAATTACCTCATCTACAAATAGGTCTAACCACAATTTCCTTCAAAAACCAGAATTTAGAGAATTGTTGACTGCATCCAACAGGAATCAGCAATGCTGGACACTTATAAGCTCAGGCTACCTCGCCAATGTTTCTCACATTATGTACAATCTGGGAGTCTAGAGAGACGCTCTGGCAGAGGGGAGAAAATAGGACAAAATGATGAATTCTGAAAGCCAATGACCAAACATTTTTGGAAGGATTAAAAAGGGGGAAGATGGAAGAAGATGGCTCAGAAGCAGTCAGTGGTATCAAGAATTCTCCCGCCCCTTCCCAGGAGGCAAAGAAAAACCATTATGGATTGCAGTAATTCAAAATGCTCCCTTTTCCAGACTCCTACACAAAATGGAGGCAAGAAAAAGGATACCCTAGTGAACATCTTTTACATTCAGCAATAGTTTCTGCACAGACTTAAGCAGAGTGGCCACTAAGCAAGTGGAATTCCTGCTCAGTCCCTCCCGCTTCCAACCGGAGTAGGGGTTATAGAAAAGGCTTTACCTGAAGAGACCTGAATCCTCCCTGTTAGCAAGCACACAAGCACGCGCACACAAGAGGAGAAAAGGGAAGGAGAGAAAAAGAGAGAAAGAAAGAGAAAGGAGTTACCTACAGCCAGACAAGTTACCAGGCTCTGGGGAATAGCCAACACTGAGCAAGAAAGGAACTGCAGCCTTGTGGGAAGGAAGCTGTGATGGGGAGGCACGTGGGGAGGAGAGAAGAAAAACAGGCTGGAACTTGCATTTTAAGTTTGTCCTGTAAAATGAAACACCATCAGAGGGGACAAAAAACAAAGTCTTGGGACAGAGCCTCACCAAGGGCCAGTGAAACTGAAAACAGAGGAGACTGCTGGCCAGCTGAGAAAGTCAGACAGGGCAACTGATCTGGCAGGCAACATTCAGCTTGGTGGGTGACAACTTGGGCCAATCTGCCCTGTCCCAACTGGCAAGTGTCCAGGCCTTATTTTTCAAATTCCCCAGCTCTCCATTTCAACTATATTCCCTCCATCATTCTGCCTTCTCTCCTCTACATTGGTCAAGTGATCCCTATTCCTTCTCCCAACCTGTTTTACTGTCTCCTTGGGCCAGAGACAGATACAAATGGGTTCTCCTCAGCCATCAGAGGGTCTGGATGACAGCAAAGCCCATAATCAAGGAAAGCTATGAGGAACATAGATATTATACTCGTGACCAAAGAGAGTATTTTCTTGGAAGCACTGAATAAATATAAGAAAGATATTACAATTCAGTGCATTATGTCTGGCATTAGGAAATCACTTACATTGAACTGCTATACAGATCTCTCAAAAGAAGACAGTCATTATACTTGCTAAATATAACCTAATACACAAGCTTCTTCCCTGTAGGATCAAATTAGGTTATTGGCTCACCCCCAAATACCATGTATTACCTGATTTTTTTTAAAAAAAAAAACCTTCAAAGTAGCCTCCTCAGTGTGGTGCTCTCCAGATGTGCTGGACTACAACTCACATTATTCTAGCCAATGGCCTCCATAAGAAATGATGGGGGTTGTACTGGAGTGCACAGGTTAGAAAAGGTTAATCCCAAGGGTTTTGGTTTCTATTTTCACGTTTTGGAGTACTATTTTTAAGATTGTCAGCCAAAGGTATTAAACAACACAGAAATTGTTTCACATATGTTAAAACAGCAACAAAAGTTGTTCATACTATGGAAAGTGCAAGAAGGACTTCAGCTAATAAAACTGTTCATCGCTGAAGCACAATCTTTTTTTCTTCTCTTCTGAAATTACAGCACTTTTTTGAAATGTTCCATTAATGTCTGAACAACTCTTCCCAGTGAACTATATAAAAATGGTTCACTTCCATATGTCTTTGCACCAGGGCCATATAACTGCAGTATCTGGTGTCCAGCTTTCTATCCCTAGCCAGAAAATGTCTAAAGTACATTTCAAGTTTTGAAAAACAGATCCTTCATGCAAAGGGATCTCATAGGATGTTTGAGACTAATACTAATATCCTAGACCAGTGGTTCCCAGCCTGTGCTCCAAGGACCCCTTAGGGATCCGCGTGCACTTTCCAGATGCTCTGTGGCTCCTCCAGGAAAATGAAAGAAATAAAAATTGAACCAAGATTAAGAACATATTCTTATATATTCTTAAACACCATTAACATGCAAGACACAGGACAGGCCTCTTAGGGGCTCCACCATAGAAAAAATAATGTCTCCACGAGTCAAAAAGGTTGGGAACCCCTGTTCTAGACTAACACAGCTATTTCTCTGAATTCTAGGTTCTTTCAACTAATGGCAGGACACTGCCACTTATTTAAAAATTGAACTAGTGCCCCTAGAGATTTTCAGAAGTGTCAATTCACTTTATTTTTTAGCCAGGAAAGGGGCAATCCAGGGAGTCAAATGTTGAAAAAATTAGCCTTGGGTGCTACATGCAACCTCAGGGTCACATTTCTCCTAACCCTGCCTTATATAATACATACCAACATGCTCCCATTTCAGCCCAAGAGTGTTTACAAAACACTGTGAAGCAGTCTTTACATTAGGAAAAATTGCTTGTTCAAAGAAATGGAAGGTTTTATTTATTCTGGTTAAGTTTAAAGCTTATCAAAGATCACCGATACAATATGGAAACACAAGAGATATTTACAGTTCAACTCTCTACTATATAATGGTAAGATTACAACATGGTGTAAACAGCAACATGCAATATTTGAACATGTGATTGTTTCACTTTCTATATATTGCTAGAAGTTTTAGAAATACTTATTTCTATGTTTTAAAAAATATTATGGGTGGGAAGGAAGCCAAAAAAAAATTGTTCTGAGCTAAAATGAGGCTTCATTGCTGGAGGGGCAACCTCTGAAAGAAACACCTTCCCACTATTCCTCCCTTCAGTGACCACTATCCAAGACAGTGACATCGGACCCACTAATGCTTGTTCAGACCTCTCAGAGATAGGAAGGAGAAGCACTCATCTCTGAAAAAATCAGCCTCAGGTTGAACAAGGCTTGGAAAAGTTACTTTTTTGTATGACAACTCTTAGAATCTCCCAGCCAGTACAGCCACAGTTACTGTGACTTTTCCGAACTTGAGCATGGAAGTTACCAAAGAGAAAGGTCATTCTCACGCCTTCTTGTCTGAGACATCTGGAGACCACCATATTGGGAAGAACAGTAGTGGAAGAAGGGACTACCTACTGGTATACTGACAGGCTAGCAGTGCCCACTCACCACGTTTAAGAGCAGCTACTCATCTTGGGCTCAGAGGCAACAGCATGACCGGTTATGCATGTTAAGCCAGTGACCCAGACCTGCCATAGAGAGCAGATTTTCTTCTTGGTCTCCTACCCACAGACAGCTCCTTTCTCTTTAGTCTGTAGTTCTTTAGGATGCTGCTGCTGCTGATGTTGTTGTTGTTGTGTGCCTTCAAGTTGTTCCCAAATTGTGGTGACCTTAAGACAAACCTATCACAAAGCTTTCTTGGCAAGATTTATTAAGAAGGGGCTTGCCTTTTGCCTTCCTGTCAGGCTGAGAACGTGACTAGCCCAAGTGTGTTTCCCTGGCCGCCAAACTCAAACCACTAAACTATGCTCTCTCTCTAGAAAACTAGGGTGCTGACCATGAAGGATAGTCACCACAAGGCCTAGCACAACACAAAGCAGTGGTTTTCAAGCTCTAGCCTGCCAGATGTTTTGGACTTCAGCTTCCAGGATCCTTGACTACTTGTAAGGCTAACAGGGGCTTGTGAGAGCTAACATACAAAAAGATGAGAATGATTTTCATAAGAAAGTGTGGCAGCAACATGACTGGAGTGAGTACATTCACAATCACTTAGAAGGAATAATGTCTAGAAAAATGAAAGCATGTGAAATCAATAGCACGAGAAATCAATACTTAAAATGCTTTGTCTATATGCAATGCTCTTAAGCATTAAATCTTATTATCTTGGTGATACCACAATTCTGTGGTTAAGGTCAGTATCACCAGCCCAAGCGAACTGATGCTGAGAGACAGTGGCTTTGCTCAGGTCACACCCTTGAGATTACAGTGGAGGTGAGATGTGAACCAAACTTCTGCATTCATAGCTCTATCTTTTAGTAGAGGCTTGACAGACAATTGGCAGGACAAGCACTGGGGAAGTGATTTGGAAGGCTTCCTGCTGAAGAGCCAGGCCACTTACACTGGTGTCATACTGAACCCAAAAGCAAGAAGAGTCAGCACGTCTGTTGTGGTTACTGTGATGGAGGATGGTAATGGCAAACCTCTCTTAAGAAATGTGCCAAAAAATGGTGATAGGTTCACCTTAGGGTTGGAAACAACTTGAAGGCACACAACAACAGCATGGCGATGGAACCACTCCACTTGAAAAAGTGGAGATACAACTCAAAGTGGCTACAATGGAAGCCTTTTTGATCACTCCCTTTGATGAGCCTAAATAAACAGGAGTCATGTGAGGAATTCAATTCCCAGGGAGAAAGAGGAGCAAACTCAGAATCTAAGCCAACATATTTTTTAAAATGCTTACACAAGTATGCAGGTAGATCGATCAATAAATTAATGGTTTTACAGAACAGCTTCTGAGCATTATGTGCATATGTATATGTGTTTCTGTTTTGCAGCATGGTTCTCCAGCCTTTTCAGACCTCCACAAAGCTGACATTAACCGAAATTCCCAAGACCACTGAAGGATGAAACCTTGTCTCTTCCCCTTTCCTCCTCTCAATGGCCTAAACACTCTCTCTGAGCAACTGGCAAGGCACAGGTGAACAGAGACATGTGTAACCAAAGGGGTCTGGAGTAAGATGAAAATCTGGAAGCAGCAGAGTAGGCCAGTCTGTCGTGTAAACACCAGGTAGTTTGATGGCAATATGCAAATCACATTGGGCATACCAAGAACCAAGTCTATCCCCCCTTTCACAGGAGACAAGACAATGACAACAAAGGGTGGGGTGAAAATAGGAAATAAGGTGACAGCTCCAAAATACTTCAAAGACCAGACCTCAGCATGGACAGGCAGTTCATTCCAAGGAAAGGAAAGGGGAGTGATACCAAATGGGGAAGCAAGAGACAAAAATAGTGCCTTCCAAGCGTGAGAAAGTGTGTTTGTATATTGAGAAAGAGATACTGCCATCGTGAGTCAGACATCATGCAAGTCACAGGGGAAGGGGGAAAGGTACTGTGCTATGGACACGGCAGTCAAATCGCCTCTAATCCCACCCAATTATCTGGAGTCTCGGGAGACAGAGCAGCTCTTGCACTGCAGCTGAGCACCTGTGCCACAGATTCCTTTTTCCATGCTGTGTTTCACTTTTTGACTGGATTCATTTACTGATCCTAAGCTGCCCTAAGCTTTAAAAGGTCAAATGAACAGCAGAATGCTTTTAAAAGGTAAGCTTTGGCATGTGGGCAGCACATGTATTATCTCACTTAAATCTTTACACACTTCAATTCCTACATATAGAAGGTGTGTCAATATTATTAATCTCATATTAAGGGCTGAGAGGAGAGGGAATGAGAGTGCAGTTTATCTAAGTTCACCAAGAAAGTTCTTACCAAACACATAATTTAAACTGGGGACTTCACAGCTCAATCTTTTTAAAAAGCACATGCCACCACAGCTCTCAGGTCTTTCCCTCCTCCTAGGCTGGGCTTTATGACCACTAACTTGTACCACTCTAACCAATTTCCCTGCAGTGTCCAAAGCAAGACCACCCACATGGTTGCACCCCCCAAAATTGCATTCAGCATGCAGTGAGGGGAATGGAGAAGGGTTAGTACCTGCTGATGTAAAGCACGAGGCCCTGCTGGAAACTAAGACAGGAAAGAGTGGGGGAGACAAGAGCAGAACATCACTGACAGTTACAGGCACTTCCCCCATCCCCACCCAGATACCACACATCTCACTTCCCAACATGGCCTTGTGATAGACCAGAACATAAAGTGAAGACAGGGCAATTCCCACCACAGCTCTGACTTCATAGCTGGCTCCATAGTCGTTGCTCATCCAAACCAGCATCCCCACCTTGCACATGCTGCAGAAGTACTCTTGAGTCAGCAGCACCTGAAGATTGAGTCAGGCTGCAGGATTCCTTGTGCCCAGCAACACCCCCACCGCAAGCCACCAGCAACACAGAAGAACCTGTTTGGCAGGCAGCTCATGTAAGAATGCCTGGCCGCCACCTCAGAAGAGTCTGGCGGCCCAAGAGCAGCTGAAACAACAATAGTAGTGACCCTACTTCCCACTCCTTACCTGTCGAGGCTGGGAAGGCGTATTCATTTGGGTAGCTTGCGCTGGGTTAAAAACCACAGGTGTCGTCTGGCCAGGAGGAAATGCTGCCTGCTGAAAGAGGGAAGCAGGGAGAGGGAGAAAGGAAAAGGAGAAGGAGAATATTAGGGGATTCAATAGCTGCCTCGACCCCCATCCCATCTAGAAGCATATTCACAGGATGAAGCACTTCTCTGACTGGGCATATCGTTTCCTAAAGGGAAGTTCACTAAATGGCTATCCAGTCAAAACCCCATTTGCAAGACTGCTTAAACAGACACTGAATCAAAATCAAGCCACACACGTTAGGCAAGTGAACTGCAGATAGGTACATTTGGGGCAACTCACACCACAGAGGAACTACCAGAGGAGACAGGACAGGAAAATGAAATTGTGAAAGGGGCAGCAAAATCAAATAACAGATGAGAGAGGGTCAAGCTGGCTTGGAATGTGAAATCCTTACCTGTGGAAGTCCAGGAGAAGGGGAGGGGTGTGGGGCTGATGGGGTTCCTCCTGAGGGTTGTGGAGCTTTGTTCATTTCACGTGGTGCTGCATAAGGATTCCTTTGCTATCTGTTGCAATGGAGAAAGTCAGGCATTGTAAACATGAAAATCGAAGAAACTAGACACAAGGAAATTCTCAGGAACAAGAATTTACTGGAACCAAGTCAACCTACATGCTGTTTGCAAGGAGGCAAAGGAAACAGCCCAAACAAATTGAGACCATCATCTGGACCACAATTCATTTAGCGGGATGAGATGGCACTCCCCAAACAACACAAATTAGAAAAGAGCATAAAATGGAACAAGGGATCCATTTCTACACTGCAGAAATAAAGCAGCTTGACATCACTTTAACTGTCATGACTCAACGCTATGGAATTCTGGGGTTTGTGGTTTTGTGAGTTATTTAGCCTTCTCTGTCAGTGAGCTCTGATGCTCCATCTAGCTACAAACGTGGAATTCCATACCATTAAGACACAGAAGGTAAAGTGGCGTCAAACTGTTTTATTTTTGTGGTGTGACAGCAATCAACGGCTCTTATAAATAAAATCTGGATGGGGCAGGGTCTAAAAGATTTCTAACAAAATGCAGTGCCCACCTCACCTACATTTTATCTTTTGCATGTATTTTCATCTCCTTTATTTCAGTGCCCCTATCCCAAACAGCCTTGTGATATTCTCTAATCTAATACACACATAACATAAAATGCTTCTTCGCTTTTAGTTCCCCTGTAGATTATCTTTATTGTATCATGGCCTCTAAAGACTCCGTAAGTTTTGGGAAGATCATTTCAGTACAGATGTACACACACTGTACTCAAACATATATGGCTTGCCTGCACTTTACATATTTATCTTACGCCCAATGAAACACAGGATTTTGACTCCTGGGATTTTGCCTGCATTTCATTTCATAAGACCAAACTTGCTTTTTGCCCCTTGTTAGCAGACTAAGAATGGAGAAAGAGGAGAATGATTAATATCTAATATCTAAGCTTTGATTAATATATACAGTATCATTCCCATAAACAAGTAGACTAACTCATTTTATGAAAATGTCTACCCCTTACTTCCAGGTCTCCTGCTTTTAAGTACTTTAAAAATATTATAACTCCCTATAGCAAAGATAACAGTTGCGTAATTTCCTCCATGATATTGACAACTTAATTATGGACACAACATATTGTCAGTTTGCACATAACACTAGCTAATGTTTGCTTTAAATGGCTCAAATGAAGGGTTTCTTAGGAAGCACCAAGTGAGTCTCAAATAGGCTGAAAGACTTCTGGCAGTGAAATTCAGAATGATCCCACCCATGGCTTCAGAAGGCAAAGCAGCACCATACTGGAGGAATCTCTCAGCCATAAAAACCTGGCAGACAGATGCCCAGCAGGGTGATTTTCTCACAGACATGCAATACAGAGCAATACAGAGCATTTGAATGAAAGCAGCACTGAAAGGCAAGCTGAAAGGTAGAGATCATCAGCATCAAAGCCATGGGCTTCTCAAACGTGACCACTAGGGCACCCAGCCTGTTC